>CM073481.1:21080000-25880000 GCA_037074505.1 Albizia julibrissin | reverse complement strand
TCAGTCTCACGTTGCCTTCATTCGTTAATGTTTCTCTAACGATTAGGAAGTGTTATGTAACTAAGTTATCTCTTTATTACATTACCATCCATTTACCTGGCTACAAGTACTATCAGTTCAACCACTATACTATTGTCACAGTTACAGATTTATACAATATATACAAGTCTAAAATATCCAAACAGACAACCAACAAAGAAAGTAAATCTTTCAGCTTCATCCTCTAGTTGTCCGTATTTACCTTCTTGCCCTTAGAGCTACCAGCCAGTACTGTAATTTGTTTATAGAAAAAGAGTGAGATTCAAAAGAATCTCAGTAGTAACAGGTAGTCAATCATATAGATATAAAATCACAGAGCATGTTACACAGTCATCATATAAAAGAATTCGGTTCAACATGTAGTTCACATACCATCATAGTACTAGGTATATCACAAGGTTCCGAGTGTTACCCGTGCAATAGGCCCCGGTGTTTACTCGTACATCACAAACAAATTCAATGGCCTGAGCGTCAACCCGTGCAATAGGCCCCGGGAGACACTCCGCATAAACAAAATGTGCCAGACAAGTCATGATGAAACTACACACATACAATGTATCTTATAACATATGAAAGACAAAGTTACTACCTGATAGCTTCTCTTGAGCAATATCCAATTGTTTCACTAAGCTCGGGCAGGTCTTAAACTTTGAACAGTATTAGGTCCTATAAATGGAATTTACGGACGACAAGTTATTATTTCGTCCAATACTTGTATAATCCAAATACTCAAGTCGGTTGTCATTAAGGTTAGAATACTAACCCAAAATCGAAGTCAAAAATGGTTCAACTATATCAAGTTTGTTATTTTTACCCTTAAGTTCATTACAATTACATAATACCATTGCATCTTTTATTTTCACACATTTGAGTAAATCTGCCAGAATTTTCTTCAATCTTTGAAAATTCATAATTAATTCTACAAAACTCCAAATGAGTTGGTTCCAGGTTTTTTTCAAACCTATTCAAGTCCTAGTGTTAAAAAATATTACAAAGCACTAATTATAACCACCCAATTCAAGAAAATTCGTCAAACCCAATCTGCCACAGATTCTATTCCATAATCAACCTTAAACTTTGAAAAATCATATTTCTCAATCCACTGGTCTAATTATGTCAGATTACCCATAAAATTAAACCTCAGGATGTCTACTTTCATCATATAAAATTTCATAAGGTTTGGACAAGGTTTGGTTACTGAAACGCGCATCGCAACAAATCTGCTCCAGAAAAACAAGTTTAACAACAGGGTCATCTAACTTTCAAAAATTCCATAATTTTGTATAATTATCTAAAAATTATAAGTACATGCTTCTCCATATAATTTTTCATGTAGAACTCAATTGAATAACCAAAATAATCAAAATAATAAAGCTTCAACCCCAAAACCCACTGGCAAGACAGAATCCATTTTCAGCAAAATTCCAAAACATAATTTTGTTGAACAACTTAGTCCAATATCATCATAAATCATCATTTAAACATAAATACATGATTAAACCATGATTAATCCTTTAAAATTCCTTCTGGACAAAAATCAACAGTACCCCAACCTTCATGAAGACTCATCCAAACAACAAACCAATCGGTTCAAAATGAAGCTTACGCTTACCTCTATAAGTTTCCACAATCGGTTCAAAAATTTGGCAGTACTTCATCCTGTGAGATGGCACCAAACACCTCCAAATGAAAATCCAAAACCATAAAAATGAAGCTTAGGATGAGTAGAAGAAGGTTTGTGAAGGAAATTTTGGGAGAAAACACTGATTCAGTAGTGTTTCGGTGGATTGAACTCAAGAACATTCACTATTCATGTTTTCTCTTTCCTCTAACTATTTCTCAACATTTTTATCTGATTTCTTCCTATTTTTGCTGATGATAAATGAAAATAATGGAGTTTAAAGAGTCATAAAGGTGTTCCAACATGTGTTAGAATCTTATGGTGCCACATATTCGGTGATTTAGCCAAACGATGACACGTGTCCTTTCTTTTAATCAAATGGGTCTTGAACTGTCCTAATGGTCAGGGAAAGTGAGAGCCCAATGATTTTCCCCCGTCTCCTAAGTTCGGTGTTCAGGAAAATTAGTCGAGTGACCAGACCAGAGACCGGTGGATTTCCCCAGCTCGGGGCAACGTGGCACCCTCCGGTGATGACAACTCAAAAGATAAAGTAACTTTGTCAAAAAGAGGAAATAAGTGTCACGCTCTTATTCGGCCAACACATTAAAATCAAAAAGCACCTTTTCTCTTCTTCCTTAAGATGACGCCATGTGTCCCTTATATCGGACTCATCCCTATCTCTTCCCTCCACCTAACCGTCCACTTTATCAGGAAAAGGAAAGTCAGGGAATTTTCCCCGGGTTCACCTACGAGGTGTCCTCCTTCATGGTCTCTACACAAAGTAATATTATTTCATTTAATTATTACTTTATGACAACCAATAAAATCTTGCTAAGTGTCCTCTTTATCAAAATAACACCGTATACACAACACTGGCACCGGTGGATTTTCTTCCGACTAATTACATTTACAAGCAGTTCTTGTTGTTCATATTTCAGTATGTTATAGTCATGCACTAAGCAAAACCCTGAAAAGAAACAAAAGACACCAAAGAGAAAACAAATGTAATATGAAGACCAAATTAGTATTAAAATTACTTTGTATTGATATTATTGACAACAATCCCCGGTAACGGCGTCAAAAACTTGTTACGATGTGTAGATGGTTTATTAAAAAGTGCAAGTATACCTTTTCGTAAATAAGTAATATAGAAGTGAGTAAAGTATCGTTCTCACGAGGATTGATCACTAAGTACCAAAATTGGTAATCTTAATACTATTTGGCTGATTGATTAGTTAGTGATTGAGATTACAAAATAAAAATGATTAAATATGAATGCAATTGATATGAAACAAATATGAGGAAAAGCCCTATGGATTAGATTTCACTTAGCAAATTTTGGATTGAATCACCTATCTATTTTAGTCCAATTTATTTCACATGATTGATAGTCGAGCTTCCCTAATTTAATTACATGCCTCTTCTAAGGTCAAGCAATTCTATAATTAATTGCTAATCCAATATATTCCTATATGAATAAAAACAATTAATCATGCATTAAGATATATGGAACTCATTAAGACTACATAACTCATATGAATATATTCCTATTTCATATGCAAGTTATAGTTTTAATTATAGGATCTACACACATACATCTCTTTCCGGTCTCAATATGCATATTGAAATCATTCATAAGATGGCCAGTTAATTAAAAGCATTAAGAACAATTATTAAAGCTCAATCATGAAAGAAAAATTAGAACTAGATTTAATAAGTTAAGATTCAATTCGTCATTAGTAAGCTACGTCATCACCCTAGGAAAATGAAAATTTAGCTCATGATGAAATTAAAAACAAAACCAAAATAAATTGAAAAATTCATAAACATTGCAGAAAACTTGATTATTAAATTCTAACATATAAATATACAACTACAAGATGTATGAAAATGGAAAACTCTAGCCTTCCATATAGGAGGTAAAACCTTTCATGCAAGTGGCAACCTATACTATCCATAAAGGAGGACTACCTAAACCTTCCATGAAGGAGGTATGCAAGAACAATAAAATGCATGAAATTAACTCTAAGATGGTGTGTCTCCTTATGTCTTCCACTCCTCTATTTATAGATAAATTGGGTGCAAAAATTTCCACTTGTTGGGCAAGAATCTTGACTATAAGCCACCAATGTTGACCTTGTGACCACCTTACTCCTTGATTGCAGCTAACTTTTGATAATTAAAAAGATGGAATCTCACATTTATGTCTTCATGAAAGTTGTAGATCTATATCTTAGATTGAAAAATAATGTGAGAGCTACTTATTTTAATATTTGAAACTCCATTTATGACCAAATTAGTGGACAAAGGTCAAACTTATATAAATTCATGTGCTCATCTTCTAAGCACAATTCAGAACTCTTGAAGGCAGAACTGGGTTTTAGCTTCAACATGAAAGTTGTAGAAATTTTTCATAGCTTTATATCCATATAAATAAAGTCCCAATATGATATCTAGAGCTCTAGATATTTCCTGAAAACTGGAACAGAGTCAAAATTTAGTATTTTCAATTAATTATATTTTATGTCAAAATCATTATTTATTTATTTATTACACCCAAATTAATTACATTAATATCAAATATCATCTAAAAAATATTCTCATAAGATAAAATAAATATGAAAATATTTTACTTATCAAAACACAAAGCGAAAGAGCAAAGGTTCAAGAAAGCAAAATTCAAGGTAAGTAGGTGGAATAAAGTGTTCTTGCCTTCTAATTTATGTAGAACCTCTTCTAATCACTACTCCTTCATGAATATCATGTTTAGCAAGCTCAAAATCAAGAGAAAAGGAGGAGGATAGGGATGGCCTAGAGAGAGAATAGTAGAAATCAAGAGGTAATTTCAAGAACCATTGTTATCTTGTTGATTATGTTGTTGTTGGCTTGATTTATGGTTGTTTTAGTTGATTTTATAAATTTGGGATGATGAAACCCTAAGGGGTTATGCTGCCCAAATTTCCATAAATCATGATTTATGAGTGTTTAAGTAGTTAATCATGTGATTATAAGTGAAAAGGAAGGTGTTTAACCAAGTGGAATCCAGAAAATCCATTTTTCTCTTTAACTTCTAGATTTCGTCTAGGGGGCATTTTTTCCATGTTAGAGCTAGAATTTGGTGTTTTGAATGATTTCATTGGATTCTACATGAAAAATTATGTGGGAATACATGTGTTCATAATTTTTAGATATATATACATATACATATACATATACATATATGTATGTATGTATGTATGTATACGTATGTATACGATGTATGTACATATACATACATACATACATACATACATACATACATCGTATACATACGTATACATACATACATACATATATATATATATATGTATGTATGTATGTATGTATGTATATGTATATATATATGGGGGGATTTTTAGAAGTTAAGAGGAGATGCTTTTTGATTAGTTTCTCTGAAAGAAATTTTGTTGTGAAATGATTTTTTGATGGTCCAACCTAGTCCAAATATTATGAAACTTTAAAAAATTAAAGTAGACATATAGAGATTTAATTTGATAGATAGAACATAATTTTTGGACTAGTAAATTAAGAGATAGGATTTTTTAAAATGGAGCCCTGTTTTTTGAATGCAATCATGAATAGAGGGATTTTCACGAATTTCTAGGAAAAATGTGGTAATAGTGGTCAAACTTAGCTATTTCTCTGTGCTTAAAGAGTTGTACATAGGCTTTGAAAACAATCAATTTGGAATTTCCTAGAACTAATTGTGATTTTTCAAAATTGACTGAAAATCTGCCAGTTTTCTGGAAAACAGTGAAACTGCACTGTGCAGAATTATATTGTGCAGAAACTGTTGTAACTGCATTAGATAACCCAAAAAATGTGAGTAAAGGCAATAATAGTACAACTAATAACTAGTTACTTGCAACTGGAATTTTATAGGAATTGACATAAGCCTGAGCCGGGACAAGGATTTTGGACAAAAGTAGGATTGAAAAATGACTCAGGTATTAACTCTTTCTTTCATAGATTATGTGATTATTTGTATGTTTGTGTATGCCATCTTCTGTAATATGAGCATAGTGTCTAGGACATGCATATTAGCTTAGTTGTGGTATAGGATCTAATAGAGGCGTAGAGTTAAGCCAGAGTTACAAACAGTTGTGTGGCCTTAGACAATGTGTACACAACATTTTATCATCTTACATGACATAGTGCATTACATATTTATTTTGACATTTTGTATGTCTGAAATGCATGTTGCTACTAAGATTCGCTTGAATCTCACCATTTTTCAACATTACAAACATTACAGTTGAGGCTAGCGACTCGAAGGGCAAGGAAGTGGTTATAAGTAAATAGAGTCCTGGTACATCAGAGGCTGCCACTAGTTATTTAGCATTGTAATTTAGTTTCTTTTGAAAACTTGTACATTTGTATATATTTTTCAAATCTTACAGGGGAATTCTTGTATTGTAAACAAGTACTTAATGTCAGTATGTTTCCGCTATTTCTGTATGCCTACAGAACTATGCGCTTATTACTCTGTAATATCAAAATGTTAAGGGGTTTAATAGTTGACGCTTACAACTAAGAGTTTCAGTCCTATCCGATTAGTAGTGTTGGTTACCTACTGTTCTTTTATGTTATTTTAGGATTTGTAAATATTATGTACAAATCCTATGAGAATTCATGTAATGTAATCAAGTACTTTATATCTGTGTGTTTATGCTATTTTTGTACGACCACTGAACTATGCGTTGCTACTCTGATAATTGTCGAAATAGTAAGGGGTTTGACTCTAGGGATACATAGTCCAAACATCAAACCATATATTTATGAAAATGAATATAATCAATGGTAAACACAAACATGCAGATCCAATATATGTTATATAAGAGAAAAAATTATTACCTGATTACCTTTCTGATATTTTACCTTCTTCAATTAACTTCTTCTTAGGGCTTGAGCAAATATCAAATTCTATAATTTAAAATTCACGAAGAGAAGGGTCATTACTTATTCCAATTCTATCAACATAATTAGAAATTATGTTACTCTTGACCCTCTTATAACTCTTGTCATTTATTTCAAATTACTTGGTTATATTTAATAGTCTCTTGTGCTTATGTCTAATGCGTATCTAATTTAGGACATCCTATATGTTTCTCACTCCTGTGATTTAGGTACTATACTTAAAATTTTCCTCTTAAACTTATCCATAATCCTTAAATCATATGTACTCCAAAACTGGAAAATTTCAGACTTAACCCAAATCTGCCTCAATTTCTAGGTAACATCAAAAAATCATGTCTTAGGCTAGAAAATTTCAAATGAGGTAGTTCAATCTTCAATGTGAAGCTTTTGAAGTCATATGTATAAGAAAAATTGTATCAAGTATCAATTTATGCTTATAAGCTTCCAAATTCCATAACCAATCTTACTGCCTATAAAGATAATCACAATTTTACGAAATTTTCTACCCAAAATTTAAAAATTCATAACTTATAATCTACACATCCAATTCCTAAGTTCTAATACTTGATTGAAAGCTCTAAATGTCTACTATAAGAGGAAAATAATAACATGTCCAAATTACCAAATTAACCTCATGAAATTTGCTTACTTTCCCACTGTCAAAATCCTAGAATCCCATAATGTTCCCTGTTTTCTGACCAAACTTCCAAAATTTATAATGTGTTCTCAAGATATCCAATTAACACATTCTAGGACTCATTTTAAATCTTTTGATGTGTATTATTTCCATGCCAAATTTCATAATCAATGAACATGTTTTGCTCGATCAAAACAATGCTTGGAACTGACGGACTCGCTGAAACTTCAGTTTTTACAATCTGACTTAATCTCCCAAGAACTCTACTTTTCTCTACCTGAAATAAACTCTTCTTGATTCTAACATCTAATACACAACTTAAACTCTCAAAACCTCAAAAGAAACAGAAATAATTCCACTCAAAACTCAGTTTCTAACCTCTGCAACTTCATGCAAACATTACTCTATTTTCCAGCTATAAAAACAAGTGAAGAAGATGGCATGCAACCTAAATTGGGACTCCAAGCCTTAGAGATTTTGATTCTATGAACTCCTACTCTTATGCTCTCATTTATTGACAGCATGCAATTATTGTATTTCCAGCCACCAAAACCACCAAGAATAACGTCAAATCAAACAAAAAAAGCTTGAAAGGAGTGTAGGAGACTCACCTACACAAGAATCTGGCCTTATATGTAAGGATCAACTTCTTCTTCTTCTACTTCCAGTGAAATTCTGTTAGTGCTCAAGCTCTCTCTCACTGTTTCTATATTTCTCTCTTTCCTTTTATCTTCGACTGAAGTGGTCAAATAAGAGAGTGTGACTAAAGTGTTTTTGTTTTTAAGTGAAGTGTGTGTGTTGAGTAGGTGGGTCAAGTTTATTTGGGTTGACTGAATTGAAGATTAAGATAGGAGGAAGCGTGTTGTGTGTTTGAGAATTGGGTCAGGTGTGTGTGTAGATGTATTTTTATTCTATTAGACCCACTCACTAGGCTCTAAATTTCCCACTTTGTCTAATTTAAAACTCCTTAAATTTCTTAGGTTTCATAATTTGGTTTATCTTTAGCCCAATTCTAATTTTCAGGTCCGAATAATAAAGTTTCTAATTTTTCTCAATTTTCTAAATTGGTATTGGCTCATTATATAACTTTCATAAATTAATCCTTAATAATTGCTAAGGATTTTCTTCCTTAATTAGCTTCATAAAGCCTTCAAATAATTTTTCTAAAATTTTTAAGCCAAATTATGACTTCTAACTATTTTTCCTTGAATTTTCTGGAAAATAAGCCTTTAAATCCCAAAATTAATCTTTAACACCATTTAAATTTTCTTTTTGTTGGGAAAATTAACCCTTTTCCTAAATTTCAGGACGTTACACCTATTAAATTTATCAATTTTGTTCTTGGTAGGCATTCTTGACTTAGCCACTCAAATCATCCCAAATACAGGGTTATTCATAATTTTTTTTAATCCAAACATATTAAAGTATACAATGTCATGTACTTGTATTATTTTTTATTAGAAAAATAATAACACCATTGGGTCCATGATCAAGAAAATACATTTATAGCTCCCATCATGTAGATTCCAACTATGCTACTATCATCTATCAATAATTTTGTATAAGTACCTTAATTATCATGCTCAATTATGTCTCTTAGAAGTCTCATTTTCTATGAGCTCTTACTTACATAGAGCATACAATGCTCTTAAAAGACTCAGTTTCCAAGAGCTCCGACTCATGAAGAGTATTTGACATTTACTTCTTCATATCTTTTATTGGATTATATTCATAATGTCTTATTAATCTTTTATCAGGGAGTTGGGAAAACTTAATAGTTTTTCTAAATTCCCTATGCATTTCATTTATGCACATTTGAATTTCTAGCCAAAATCTCCATACTTCATTTAACGTACCATACTTCTCAAACCTCATCTGATAGGTTATCAGCAACTATTATTTTTCTAAAGTTACAAGAATTTTATATCTCCTGTCTCATTATTTGCCCTCAACCCTATTACAATTTCAAGTATTAGGGTTTGGATTGGTCTTAAGATTTTGTTCTTCTTGGAGAGGGGCTTTCTCTTTAACTTATGAGCAATATTTCCCTCAACTCGACCATGATCCAAAGATTGGATATTCAAAAATCTCTCCAATTGAGATTTTCTTTCACTTTTGATCCAACACTGCTTCCTCAATATCTGATCTTTCATTTTTACCTCCTAGTGTTTTATCTAGATTTGAATCTTAACATTAAATTTCTTAGGATTCGGGAGATTTAAGTTCCTCTTTGGACTTATCTTCTCAGTTCTCTTCCAATTGCTCCTCTTATTCTATTTCAAGATTAATTTACTTTGGATTATTTTCCTCTTGATCCTTCTCAGGATTTTCTCTTTCTAGATTGTTGATCAAAGACTCATACTCAAATTGAAAAAAAAATCCCTATTTCATGCATCACTAAGTTACTCACATTCATCTAATTAATTTATCTTTAGATCAGCATATAGATGTTTTAACAAAAAAGTAATTTGTTCCTTTCCTAAGCGATCAATAATAGGTAGAAGGTTTTTTGACAAAAAAACATTATTCAAAACACTAAAAAAAATTTCTTTCTGTGCTTTTAAAATCTCTACATTCATATTTATCTCAAATAAAAGAAAATACATCATTAAAAATACTTTAAGGATTTTTAACTGCATAAAAAACACTTTAATAGCACAAAAAACATTTAAAATAGATCCAAAATACTTTAAAATCAATAAATTATATGTTAAAATGTATATTATGAATTTAGAGATTTTAAAAACAAATTTCACCGAAAATGGTATATGCACGCGACTCTACGCGCCCCATAAATTAGAGGAATTAAAAAAACTCTAGAAAAAATATGCCCAAATCCATAAGCCCGATTTTTTTTTTAATTCAAGACCAAATCACAATCTGAGCCCAACCTCCCTCCTTTGTATATATGTATATATATTAAAAAAAAGCCCAAAACACCCATTTTTTAATTAACATAGGCCCAATAACAATGTTTAGCCTAAACAGAGTTTTTTTTGGGTTTGAAATAGACGACTCAAAAAGCCGTTGTGGTTAAAGGTTGCCTTCGTCAAACTCTAGTCGGGTCACGACTGACCCCGTTGGTTCATGGACCCGACTCACTCTTTCCTTCTTTTAGGACATGCTCTTGGTGTCATTTTGATTGTCCTTTCATTATCTAAATAAATATACTAATTTCACCGCCCTTATAACCCATTTTTCCCGTGACACAATGACAGTTTATTTCAGATGGGTTCGGTCACGTCTCATAATGTACGTTAGACTTTGTTTTCCTGTCTCTTTTTGGCGCTGTTTGGTTCTTGTCTCCATTCTCTATCTAATTATATGGGTTTTGTGGCTTATAACAAGGTTTCTAATTGACCGAATCTCAAAAAAGAAAAAAATCATATCATTGGTTTGGTTTTCTCACATAGTGGGTCTCCTAATTTCTATACATAACCCCCGCCCCCAACACACACATACTTCTGGTAGGATACAGATCTTTGTTATAGGATTATATGTTTTTCATACAATACAAAAATATAGTGGATTAGCGATGAAATTTAGCGGCGAAATTTCATTTCGTCGCTAATCCGTTCCTAATCCCTCACAAATTCCGTCACTAAAATTAACGACGGAATTTTTTCGTCACTAAATTAGCGATAGAATTACATTTCGTCGGTAAATTCCGTCACTAATTTCTGTCACTAAAAATTAGCAACGGAATTTAGAGACGAAATTTTTCAGTCAATAAATTAGAGACGGATTTCCATCACTAAATTCCATCACTAAATATTAGCGACGGAATTTAGAGACAAAATTTTTCTTTCGGTAATTAGAGACGGAAATACATTCCGTCGCTAAATTCCATCACTAATTTTCGTCACTAAAAATTAGCGACAAAATTTAAAGACAGAATTTTTCCGTCACTAATTAGAGACAGAATTTATGTCGTTAATTCCGTCTCTAATAGCTAAATTTTTTAATAATTCAGTTTTTTTCCAAAATTATAATTTTTTAAATAATTTAAATTTTAAATTATTTTAAATTTATAATATAGTATTAAAATAAATAAATAAAAATTATTAATTCATATTTATTTTTAAAATTAAAATTATAATATAATATATTTTAATTTTTAATAATATATTATATACAAATAAAATGCAAATTTTATAGATACAAAAAAAGATAAAAGATAAAATAAAATAAATAAAAAAAGATATTAATAATAAAAATTTAGGTATAATATTTATATAAAATAATATAAAAAAACTAAATTAAAATATTCAATAATATATAAAATTTTGTAGTTTTATTTTTGTTTGCAAGCGATATATATATATATATATATATATATATATATATATATATATAATATGTGTGTGTGTGTGTGTGTGTGTGTGTGTGTGTTTGTACATATGTGTGAATGTGTGTCTGTGTGTGTATGATTTTGCATTTAACTTTCACAGGTTCTTCTTAGCTCAACTGGCAAAGGCACTAGCACACGCATGAGAGGTTATGGCTTTGAATCCTAACTTAGTCACAAAATGCAACCAATTTGTGACTAGTGACACGTGGTGCGCGGTGGAGGGTGACACATGGCGGATGGAGGTGAGGTGGCAGTGGCTGACTGGTACACGTGGCGGCCTCCGGAAAGAGACATGTGAAGGCTCGTGTTGTAAACATGTGGCAATTTAAATTACATATAAAAAATATTTAGCGACGGATTAGGGACATAAAATTCCGTCTCTAATTAGAGACGAAATTTAAGGACGAAATTTCTGTCGCTAATTAGAGACGGAAAAATTCCGTTGCTAAATTTCATCTCTAATTAGCGATGAAATTCAAAATTCCGCCACTAATTAATTAGTAACGGTCTTTTTATCGATGGAACAAATTATGTCTTTAATATGGTTCTGTCGCTAACCTGTCGCTAATTTCCGTCACTAAGTTGATTAGTGACGGAAATTCCGTCGCTAATCCGCTATTTTTTTGTAGTGATATGTCTTTTAAGGCGCATACTTTTGATAGGATACATATCTTTTCCAATAGAACCAAAACATACAAGGGCCTTGAAATTTATATTCATGCTAGACAGTTTAAAACCAAAGAAAAAAATGACAAGCCTCAAACATCAGTTTATTCAAAATCAATATCATGAACCAATAGCAAGTTGATCTCTTTTGTTCTATGGTTCTAAACTTACATGTGCTACATCTCTATTCATATATAAAGAACATAATGCATAGTAGATATAATAGAATGGAAAAAATTCCATAGAACAAAATCAAAGTTTATGGGTATATTCCTGAAACAAATAATGCAAACGCTAGAGACACAACGAAAACAAACATATATATGAATAACATATAGAAATCTCGAGTACAAAAAAAAAAAATTTTTTTTGCAAGAAATAATAACATAAAGACCTCAAGAAAACCTGTTTGCTCTGATACTATGTAAGAATTTCAGGACGTACCTGAAATCCAATTAATTTACTGAAGTACCCACAAAAAATCAGAACATCGATACTGACACCGATCATATTACACAGTAAATACACCAAAGAAAGAAAGAAAAGAGAACATTCTTATAAGAGAACATTTTAGAGGGAGAAGAGCAATATTTTGTGTGTTATTTAGATTTTTTTACTCCGTCAATCTCATGTCCTATATGCAGTATACATATAGTCACATAGGAATAGATGTAACTCTTAATCGTACAGGTACATGAGAATAGACATAACTATGAAACCGTAAAGAGATATTTCTCTTTATGAACCTGTGTCTCTTCATGATATCCCCTTTTAAATCAGACTTGGGCCCTAATCTAGCAAGGGTAGATTTGTATATTCCAACACATATACACATGATCTTTAATGTCCGCTCTGTTTGCTTCAATTTGTGTATATCCTATATTGTATGTATCTAGATATTATGCCATCAACTGCTTTCTTTGACTCTCTTCATGCTAGCCTTTTTTTACGCTTGTTTTCTTTAACCGATTCAACTCAATATGAATCTCTATATGTATGAATCATTTATGAGGGATAAGAAGTGCAACAAAAAGTAGAAATGCTGAATAGTATCTGATTGTGAATATCCAAAACATGTTTTCATTGATATTTAACTTATTGCTAGTACATCATTATTATAGCTGAAGTTGCTTTATTTAGATTTGTAAAAGCAACATAGAAGTTGAAACTTCGGTTATATGTATCTAGCTAGCAGGGCTTAAACGCCACCCTTAATTTTCGAGCTGTACTGAGTTTTCTGATCATTGAACCTATCCCAAAGCATGACTCCACCATACTTAGGTGATTTTTTAACAAAAGGCAAAACTTGATTTATAAGCTGTTGTGTTGGGACATAGCCATTCTCAGCTGCTTCACGTGAGGCAGGAAGCCCAACATAAAACTTGCCATTGAAACTTGAGGTCCAGAGTTAAATTCACACTGAGGGTTGTTGTAGAATTGAACCCATATATAATCAAAGCGCCCAGTGGAAAGTGCCTTATTGAGAAATTGGTCAGGAAAAGGACATTGTGGTGCAGCAGATAAGAACACTTTCTTACCTCCTTGGCTACGTTCAGAAAGTCTTATTGCAAGAGTATCATAGAAGGCACCGCCATTTTCAATGTCAAAATCCACTCCATCCAAAACGGCGTCGCCTAGAGGCCTTGAGGATGATTGTCCACCCAGAAAGTTATTCCATAGGTAATCTGCTACGCTTCTGGCATCCTCAGCCGATGTCAACGAGTAGCCTCCGACACCGCCTCCAATGGAGAGCATGACCTTGATACCTCTACTTTGGCAAGCTCTGATGCCATTGCTCACTTTCTGGCAACCCTTATTTGCCGGATCACAGTGGCCGGCGAGGTTGATTTGAGGTTGTCGACCATTCCCAAATTGTGATAGAAAAGCTATGTTGACAATTTCATAGAGGCCACTTTCACAGGTTGATGTCAAAGTGCCTTCTCCTTCATTTTGGACCCAGTACACCACTATGCCTCCGGCCATGGCAGTAGAAACCATCATGATGAGGCAAACTTGAAGAACAAGAATAATTTTTGGATTTCTGAGTTTGGTTCCCATAACGAACCTATTAGGCTTGAAGTTCTATTGAGATGGATGCTCACACTTGATTTAGTTCAAACCTATTTATAACATGTGTATGGTTCCTCTCTCGAGTTCCAGTATTAATGCCTTGAGTTTTTAACATGTTCATGTGACTACGACCGCTACACCGCTTAACGTTATAACCAGTTGACTTTTCTTCTCTCTTCTATTTCCAAGCTCGATAATACTTTTGTGTTAATAAATTCTAAATGATTCAAGCTCTTTTATAATAGACAAATTTTTCTTTCAAATGATTTAATTCAGTTGCTTCTTTTTTGGACCAACAAGAATGGGGACTATGATTTAATACTCAGCAAACGTAAGTGACTATTTAAAACAAAAAGGAACAGATATTTTAAAGTAAATGAACGCTCGCATAATTTTTTCTACATCAAATGCGATGCTAAAATATCTGTTCTAATGTTTTCATACATGTACTTTGAAAAAAATATGAACGTCACATCAATGAAATTTTCCCCCCGTAACAATCGTATATATAGTATATTTAATTACTATTATTGATTAATCCAAAAAATATTCAAATTTGAGCACAGTTGATTTTTAAGTGGAGATAGATCTCACATAATGGTTTTTCTTCATCAACAAAACTTGAATCCAAGACATTGCCAGAGAGTATTGAGTTCCTTTTATCATTAATATGTGAATTAAAAAATAAGAAATCAAGTTAGTGCAAAAACAATATTGATGGATGGCTTTAAAGTAAGTTAAAAGGATTTGAATACTACTGTGTGAAAGTTTTAGAACGATTTCCTGCAAAGGCATTGACACCACTTGCCCTGTCAATTTGAGCTAGCATTTTCTTCCAATTCAAGGATGACATATAACTAATTGGGTTGACTCTAACAGAAGGAGCTAGTCCTCACTACGTGGTAAATTAATATTCAAATTCTCACTTAGAGAGGCACCCACATTTAGTGTTTGATAGTGTTTCAAACAAGACTGCATCTAATAAGAACTTGTGCTTGTAAAAAATGATGGCATATATATAGATGCCCAAGTGACAACCAAACCTGCTTTTGCACATAGAAAAGGTCTTGAATTTAAAATTTGGTGTTGACATTTTTGTGAGTACGACGGTGTTTAAATTAATTGCATGAAAAAGAAATAACAACGTATAGCTATTTATCATCTCCTTTTAAGATGGGTTAGTGCTATTCATCGATGAAAATTCAACTGTCAATTTATACCTTATTTTTTGTAGCCTTGAATTCATAGCCAATCAGCCACAATCCATGGGAGTGGCATGACAATTCAACCTTCAATGAAGTGGTCCCGGAAGGCAGATAGAAAACCTTCATCAATTGTTCAATTGATAAATTGTTAATTTAATTGTTTGTTGTTTTATATATTTAAATTTATTCAGTAGTTTTAATCTGAAATGTAATTTTCAATATTTTTTAAATCTAAAAGATGAAGTGTAAATTATTAAATAAATTTTTGAATTTAAATTTTATTTAAAATTCTTTTTTATAATATTGTTAAGAGTTAACGATTTGGATCGAATTTGCATGTATATAGGGCTGTACATGGGTAGGGCTGGGCAGGGGCAGGACCCCTGCCTAGTGCCTAGCCCAAAGGATGAATAAGTTGCAAAATGTAGCCCGCTGCCTGATCCTGCCGGTGAAAAGCCCTTATCAGCACCAGCTAGCGAGGGCGGGCTTCCCTTGCCCAATAAGTTGTAAACTAATTAATTATTTATTTATGTCCATCTAAATAATCTAATTTAATTTCATAATAAAAGGAAACTTGGCTTTAATATATTTATTAATTAATATACTCTTAAACTAAGGTTTATAGCGGCCAAGAAGAATGTATTGAGACAGAAAAAATACTGTTCGCAACATAATTGCTTTTCTCTTCTGTCTCTTTATTGAACCAAATATGAAATATCCTTTTTCCATGACACCCAAATGCTGATAAGGTGAAGGAATCAGTCAAATATTAAAAAAGTCTCTTTGATTTGGTTCAGTAAATTTTCTAAGTATTTGGATCAGCTTTGGACAAACAAGAGACGGGTATTTGAAGAAAAATCAAAAGCAATTCTCAGCTTTTAGTATTGTCATTTTATCTTTCTTAATGCGTAATTATTATTCATGAAAAAAACCCTCAATGCTCGTGAAGATTACAGTGTAAGTAAACGATAAGATGTCTAACTCCAAAATCATCTGTATATAAGTAGCAGGCATACTAAAATATATTAAAAAGAATTATATATATTTTTGAATAAAAATTACACACACACACACCAGGTACGGCCAAATGGGCAGGGCAACATACCGTGTGAGATGCCCAGCCATGCCCAAATAATAAGCCTGGCCCGAAGATGGCCAACATTTTTTTAGGCCACTTTCTTTGGGCTGGGAAGGGCATTTTTTGGTCAGGCTTGGGCAAGCATACTGAGCAACCGGGCTCTATGAATACCCCTATATGTATGTTTTCAAAATAGAAGAAAAAACTTTTCATTTAAGATAATAGGCAATGGAGGTTAAATTATTTCAATCTTAATAATAATATCCAAAACATGTTTTCATTGATATTAAACTTAGCTTCTTGCCCTTACATCAGTAAGGTGAACCTCGTGCTTTATTTTGTAGTAAAACTGTAATACCCCACTTTTTCACCAATATTCTTTATATATATATGTGTGATATTTAGTGGAATAAAATTGTGAATTATGATGTGTGTAAATTTATAGAAATATTTCAATTGCCGGTTATATATAATTTGGCTAAGGAAGGACAAAGAGGCAATTAATGCCCAATTAAAGGCCTAATATTGTAACCAAAATTTGAGCATAAAATGACACAAAAAATGGCTTCATACAAGTGTCAAAAACTAGGCCAAACCATAAGAAAATGAGCAAGAAATGATTTATTTCGGTAAATCATAAAACGTAAGGGCAAAATGATAATTTTGCCATAAGGTGGGAAAAAAATATTTTTCCCTAATATTCCCAAGAATTTCAGTTAAATGAGAATTAAAAAGAGGGAAATGGCTACTTGATAATTAATAAGCCTATTTTGGTGAATTATTATCAAGGAAGGTCAAATAGTCAAAAGTCAAAGGTCCAAAAGTCAACAAAAATGGGATAATTAAAGACCAATAATTTCTCTCTTCAATTCTCATCATTTTCAGTTGATTAAGAAAGGATGAAGGGAAATGGGATTAGCAAAAAATATTATACACAAAAATAAAATTGTGGACCAATCAAAAGCTAGCATATGTAAAACCATTTGACTAACTTAATATATCATCAATTCTTCATCTTTTTCCTTCATTCTCGTGCAAAGTTTGAAAAGAAGAGTGAGAGAGAGTTTGAGAATGGTGGAGAGCTTCAAGCATAAGGAGGGCTAGGGTTCTTCAAAAACTAAGGTAATGAAGTTTGTAACTTTGTGATTCTTGCTTCCTAATCCCTCTATAGCCTCTTCTAATCACTTCTACTCTTTTGGAACCATGATTTTCAAGATAAATCAAGGTTGTGGAGAGAGAGAAAGCAAATGTTGAAGAGAGAGAAAGAGGAGGAATCAAGAGGTAAGCCTCTAAACTTGTCTCTCTTGCTTTAGTTGATGCTATTGATGTTGTTCTTGGCTTGATTTTTGATGTTTTGTGAAAGATGGATGATAAAACCTAAGGGACCTTGCTGTCCAAGTTTCTTCAAACCATGTCCAATAAATTTCTAAATAGCTAATCATGTGATTAGAAGTAGAAATGAGGTGATTAAGTAAGAGAAAACGAGAAACCGACATAATTTTTCTAAGAACCTTAAATTTCTGCCCTGTTCTTGGTGTATTGAAGGAGTAAGAATTTGATGATTTTGATGCTTTCATTGAGCTAAGAAGGCAAAATTGTGTAGGATTTATGTTGATGGTAAAGGGAGAAAATCTCTAGAATGTGAAATGACTAAACTACCCCTTTAAAACCCTAAGTAGGGGTTACCGAGGGAATTCTTGTCATTTGACCCTGAATTTGACCAATTTGAGTTCAAAAATAGATTCTACATGCAAAATTGTGTAGGATTAGTCTGAATCATAATTTTGAGTAAAGTACAGATAGACCGGGTACAAAGAGGTGTAGACCGGGTCTGTGGGGGCATTTTAGTAACTTAACATTTTTAAGCTAAGTTAATCAATATAATGAGTTTAGAGTAATACATGGATGAGTAATGAGTCATTTATGGTATATTTGGGGATTGTAGGATTTGACGACTGTCCGAAGTCTAAAACTTGCCTGAGCTCAGACAAAAGGAAGGAAGTTGCTAGAGGAAAGCAACCAGGTAGTAATTTGTCTTTCATATGTTTATAATATGCAATGTATGGTTTGTGTGTTCATCAAGAATGGTCTAACATATTTTGAATATGTGGGGTGGTTGCTCGGGGCCTATTTGCACGGGTGGATACTCATGCCAGTATAACACTCATTGATGCATAAGTAGGTGCCCGAGGACTATTTGCATGGGTATCCCTTGGGACCTTGTAATATATCTAGCGCTATGATAGCTTATAAACTTCATGTGATGTATTGAATGATGTCATGATGATTCTATTGAATGATGACTGTGTAGCATGCTTTGTAATGTTATATCTGTATGATTGACATTATGTTACTACTGAGATTCTTTTGAATCTCACTCTTTTTCAAAAAACCCATTTACAGTACAGGGAGAGAACTCTAGGGGTAAGAGGAAGGTAAATACAGACGGCTAGAGGATTAAACGCCGAAGATTTTAGTTTTGTTGATTGTCTATTTCTATATCTTTGGATGTTTAGGGATATGTACATGATGTATATAGCTATATAAGCATGACAAGATTACAAGAGTAACTTAGTTGATGAATGATATTTTAGATAAGTAATTACGCTTCTGACTCAAAAGAAGAATCTATAACTAAAGAACTTATCATGATACGTAAGTAGAGACACGCTCGCACACTCTGATAAAATGGACTTATATACTAATAAGACTTAGTGAGACAATGAATGCATTTGGAAATGATTTGAGAAAAGTTTTACTAACCCTGGATTTCCTTTCTAGTCCCAGGTTCAAATCCTGAGATAGGATTGGAATTTGCAAATGTTTTCCTAATTCGGGACTTGATCCTGGTTTCAAAGTGATTTCACTAATCTTTTGTGCTCATATGAGGCTATAGGAAATGAGGTATCACAAAAACCAACTTAAAAGTTGGAACTTTGGTTCTGCCTAGCTAGCATAGTTCAAATACTGCCCCTAATTTTGGAGCTATACTAAGTGTTTAGATCAAAAAAATCTATTTCAGAGCATGACTCATCTATACTTGGGTGATTTTTTGACAAAAGGAAACACTTGATTTATAAGCTATTTTGTTGGCACAAAGCCACTCCCAAATTCTTGATTTGAGGTAGGAAACCCAACATAAAACTTGCACTACTACAAAATATACATTTTATGTCCCCAAAGGACATTCCTTTTTTAAAAAAGGAAGTAAAAAATAAAGGCGATGACATTTTTGTAATCATGTACATCAGTTTTGACAGATTAGGAGTCTCAATTCCTAAAACAAATGCCAAAGGTCCACTTTTAATGTCTCTAATAATTAGGGACGCCAAAAGACCCTTATGACATCCTTAATTAAATTAGGGACACTAAAAGGGCTACCTTACGGCATCCCTAATTTGAATTAGGGACGCCACTAATATTGAATATTAGGGGCGCCACTTTGAGCATCCCTTATTCAAATTAGGGACTCCCAAAGTGACGTCCCATACTTTTAAATATTTGGTCCAAATAGATTCAAATGGATTTTCTCTCTCTCTCTCTCTCCCCCGCGATATTTCTCAGTTTCTTTGAGAGGAGTTGCAGAGAGAGATCCACGGTCCATAGATTTGAATGGTGTTGTTCAGTTCTTCCTTTGGTGTTCTTGCCATCCTCCCTTCTCTCATCCTCGCTCTCATCATGCCCTCTGCCGTTCATGCTCATTCCACCTCTCCTACCCCTACCCTTACCTACGACTATAATCCTCTCTTCATCACTTCTCAAATCTAACATGCCAACCTCTGTTTACATTCTCTTTGCATTTAGATCTAACTCTCCTTCTGTTTATTATTTTTATTATATAATTTTCTTTCCTTTTTCAGAATCAGATCTAGTATAGTATATGTGGAGATGAAGAGAATGGAGAAAAAACAAGCTACTAAAAAGCTGAAGATCTACATGTTGAAATTCGTCGTCCTTCTCTCTCCATTGAAGCTCATTGCCCCTTAGATTTGATCTTATTTCTGTGGTTTATGAAAAATTGCTGCGTAGTGAAAAATATAAATAAATATTTTTTGAAACAAAAAACCTTTAGACGTGCCTTTTTAAGAAAAAGGAACACCTAACGGGTCACTTTAAAAAAGGGTCGTCCATTGTGACCTTTTATGCGTCCCTTGTAAACACCCTTCCATATACTTACCTTACCCGCTCTTAGTTCCATTAAATCAAAGTATGCGAGCGATCATTTTAATAAACTAAAAGCTGTTCATCATACTTTACACTAGAGTGGTCCTCTGCTTATACAATATTCATACATATACATACATCCATATATACATACATATATGAAACACAAATTGTAGTGCCCTGCACTACGGTCTACTTTTCACTTCAGGTTTCCATATCTCCTCCATGCACTTCTCCAGGCACTCTTCCACCTGTCTAAAATGGTTGTTTAGGAGGAGTGAGATTCAAGAGAATCTCAGTAGCGAATAATACCACTATGCATGGCAGATATATATGAATGCATGACATGATTGCCTACACTATTTCATGCCAACATAATGACATGCTGCGTGCTCGATGTTATGACATACCAATGGGCAATGTGCAAATATAACAGAGCTTCAATCAATCAACATGTTCAACATGAATAGGCAAAGCAGTCACATAATCAATACATAAACATACATATCACACACATGCAGGAAAGGTAAGTTCACTACCTGTGGGACTTCATGTCCGTCCTCAATTCCTCTTCTTTGCTCCGGTTCGAGCACGACCATCCATCGAGTCCTAGAATTCCCAAACATAGCATACATGAGTCACTACTCATCCTTATAACATTCTAGACTCATTTTCAGTTGATAACTTAGCCAAATTATGCTAAATTACCAAAATGCCCCGTAAGCCCGACCCAACTGTACTTTTGAAAAAATTGCAACATGGGCCAATCCTACACAATTTCCCATGTAGAATCCATTTATGACTTCAGATCAGTCAAATTCAGGCCCGAATGACAGAAATACCCCTTCGCAGCCCCTACTTAGAGCTATAAGGGTAATTTAGTCATTTCACCTTATAGGCTCACTTTTTCTTCAACATGAACCCTACACAATTTACCCTTTTGAACTCAATGGAATCATCGAATTGATGAAATTCCAACTCTATCCTCATGCCATACTCACGGCAGCCAATATAGAGTTCTCAGAAGAGTTGTGTCGGTTTCTCCATTTCTTTGACTTAATATCCTCCTTTCTACTCCTTATTACATGATTAGCCGTTTAGACATCCATCGAACATTGTTTTGGCCCCCAAAACATGAATAGAATGAGAGATGAACAATACCCTACTCTCAAAATACTTATCCAAATGACAAACCAAAATGGTAGAAAGGAAGCTTACGCTTACCTCTACACCTTTCTGAATTCGGTTCGGAATTCCGGTGACGCTTTGGCCAGTGAGACGGCACCAACCATCTCCAAACAAAAATTCAAAACCATAGAATCGAAGCTCGGGATGAGTAGAAGAATGCTTGTACTGGGTACTTCGAGAGAAAATACCGTTTCGGTCGAGTTTTGGCGATTATAAGTTTTCTCTCTCTTTTCTCTCTCCAACGCCTCTCGTTCTCGTCCGTCCGTCCTCTTTCTTTCTTTCTCGTTCTCATCTGTTCCATTTCTCTTTCCTTCTTTCCCCTTTTAATCTGAACGCAGGAAAGAAAGGGAATAAACGATGAAGGATAATGATTAATTAAAATCATCCAGGTGGCCTTTACTCAATTAGTCCACCTATCACATTTCTTGCACAACAAGTTTCCTTTCTCTTTTCCTTCATCATTCCATTGATATTAATGAGAATTATGAGAGTATAATTCACTCTCAAACTATCTCATTATACCACCTCAAGTGGTCCACAAAAGCTTTAAGCTTCCCTACTCATTGACTTTGCTTGATAATAATGTAATATCCCGAATTTTGGGACTAGAGGCATAAGATTAAGCCTGGATTAAGTGGACTGCTAAGCCCTGTTTTAGCAAATGTCCCTATGAGGTATGTTTAATTCCCAAAAATTCCTTTATATTATTAAATATTAAAAGGAATTATATTGGTGAGCTAAATAGCTCGGGGAATAACAAAACGAAGTGATTGAAAGTCACACATAATATAGTAAAGTGGAACACAAAGTAATTTTGCCACCGGTGAAATTCCTGGTGTGGCAGTGGTGATTGTGTGACATTTTTCGATGGGTAAATGATGGTAAAGTTATAAAACTTTCCAGAATGAAATTAGACTTATCAATCTTTAATTTGATAGGTCATATAAGTCATTTGGAGTTGTACACAAAGAGAAATGAATTTTTGAAGTTAGCCCAACGAAATTAATTATTTTCTGGGACAGTATTCAAAGATTAAAATTCTGGGAAGAATAAGCTTCCAATTGGCCAAAGGTTATATTTTTCCTTAAAACTAGACTTAATGAGGGTCTCATAGCCTTTGGAACCACTCCAATTGGACATTTTTACAATTAGATATGAATTTTCAAAGTTAATGAAAATTCTGCAAAATTTGGTATTATATGCGAAAATTCAAATTTTGGGCGAATCAGAGAGTGACACGTGGCAGATGAAATATCTGATTCATATATCCATTAATTCATCATCATCTTCAGCTGATTTTCACGGAAAAAATCTGAAAGAAAGAGAGAGAAAAGAGAGAGAATGAAATGGAGAAAGAAGAGAAATAAAATTCTTTTCTCTGAAACACTGCCGAAACGGTATCCTCTCTCCAAGTACCCTTCAAAAAACTTTCTCTACTCATCAAGATCTTCATTCCTACGGTTTTAGATTTTTATTTGGAGGTGGTTGGCGCCGTCTCACCGGCCGGGGTGTTGCCGAAATTCCAAACCGTTTGTGGAAACTAGTAGAGGTAAGCGTAAACTTCCTTTTTAACCGATTGGTTTGTTGTTTGGATGAGTATAGAGGAAGTTGGGTACTATTCATGCTGATTTAAATTAGTGTTTTGAATGGCTAAATGATGTCCAATAGATGTATAAATAGCTAATCACTTGATTAGGAGATGTAAGGAAGTGATTAGGCAAGAGAAATCGAAGAAACAACAAACTCTTTCTGAGAATCCAATTTCCTTCTGTTTCTGCCCTGTATTTTTCGTGTAGGAGGAGTTGGAATTTGGTGATTTTGATGCTTCCATTGGATTTAGGAGGCAAAATTGTTTGGGTATACAAGTGTTCATGAATTTTGGATACTTGTACATGAATTTAGAAGTTTTAGAAATTAAAGGGTAAATGTTGTGTATTCCGTTTTCTGGAGGCAGTGTTATGGTGACGTGTTTTTGAGTGGTCAAATGTTATCCAATGACCATGAAACTCTCCAGTTTGAAAGTAGAGACATATACATTTAATTTGATAGGTCATAATGGTTAATTGAACAAGTATGCTATGAGATATAAATTGTTAAAGATATGTCCTGTTTTCTGGAAAAACATCTGAAACAGTTGGTGTTTGGAAATATTATGGGAATTTTGTAGTGGTGAAGTTTAAAATTGAGTATTTTTATATAAAACTAAACTTAAAGGGCTTCAAATAGAGCTTTGAACCACCTCAATTGGAGTTCTATAGAATTAATTATGATTTTTCAAAGTTTGGTCAAAAATGCTGGTAGATTAAGTACCATACGAATTTAAGTAAGAAATTGGCCAAATATAATTGGAATGAACTCCAAGGGTGAAAGTAAGCCTATAGGGCTAATGTGGGCCATTTTGTATTCACTTTTCATGGCTCTAATTATGTTATCACTTGCCTTGGGCCATGAAGTGATAAAGAAGAAGCAATGGTTGGCGGATCAAGAGACAAGAAAAGAAAGACATAAAGTCCGAGAGGTAGTGAACTTACCTTTTCTGCATGTATGTGATATGTATGTTTTGCATTGATTATGTGACTGCTTTTCCTATTTGTGTGGAACATGTATGATTGTTTGAAGCTCTGTTATATTTGTGCAATGGCCATATGTATGTCATAACATCGAGCATGCAGCATGTCATTATGTTGGCATGAAATAGTGTAGGCAAGCATGTCATGCATTCATATATATCTGGCATACATAATGGTAATGTTTGCTACTGAGATTCTCTCGAATCTCACTCCTCCCAAACAACCATTCAGACAGGTGAGCATTGGAAACGTACTGAGATCGAAAAAGAGATATACATGAAGAGGGTTGTTGTTGGTTGTTTGAAGGTCTGTAAATATTATGTAAACCCCTGGTGGAGAAACTTTTGTATTATAATCAAGCAATATTGTATTAATATTTTCAGTATATTCATGTTATTCCTGTGTGCCCACTGAACTACGCATTGCTACTCTGAGTAAGGTCAGTAATAAGGGATATATGAGGCGGGTCTTTACAAATAATCCACCCACTTGGGCTTATTAATTACCAAGTGATCATCTCCCTCCTTTTAATTCCCATTCAACTTAAATGATTGGGAATATTAGGAAAAAATCCTCACTTCTCAACTTATGGCAAAATTACCATTTTGCCCTTACCTTTTATTTCCATTTTAATATCCAAAGATATTAATGAATTTTGGGATATATATCATTCCTCACTAGGACATTTTCTAAACCAGGGTCTAGCAGTCCACTTAATCCAGGATAAACCTCAAGCCTTTAATCCCAAAATTCAGGGTATTACATCCCTTTTTTTAACGGACGTTAAATGCCATATTTTACTACATCGCTCACATAGGCGTCCCCCTATAAAAGGATGTAGAAAGGGAAAAAAAGGGACGTTAAAAGTGTTTTATGTAGTAGTATTGGTATTGAAACTTGGCCGAGGTCTACTTGTTCCATGAGTTCTAGAAGTTGCTAGGGTTTGTTGTGTTAAACTTACAATGACCGTTGTTATAGAATTGAATTCACATATAATCAAAGAACCCAGTGGAAAGTGTCTTATTGAGATGTTGATCTATAAATAGGCATTGTGGTGCAGAAAATAAGAACACTTTTTTACATCGTTGACTATGCTCAGATAGTCTTCTTGCAAGAGCAGCATAATAGGCACCACCATTTTCAATGTCAAAATCTACTCCATCCAAAACGGTGTCGTGTAGAGGCCTTGAGGATGATTGTCCATACAGAAAGTTATTTCATATGTAATCTGCTATGCTTCTGGCATCCTCAATCGATGATAGCGAGTGGCTATCGATGTGTCCTCCGATAGAGAGCATGACCTTAATCTTTCAACTTTGGCATGCTTTGACGCCTATACTTACTCTCTTGCACCCATTATTTGTTGGGTTACAATGACCAGTGTGGTTGATTTAAGGTTGTCAACCACTCCCAAATTGTGATAGATGTAAGACCTCGTCTCAATTTTGATATTAATTAGAGCAGCAATTGCATAGTTTAGTGGGTACTTAGGAATAGCATAAATACTGATATTATTAATATAATGTGATTGCTTATATACAGGATTTCCCCATAGGGGTGTACAAAATAATTATAAACCTTAAAATAAGAAAAAGGTCTTCAGATAACTAACTGCCTCTCTTGAACTCGTCAGGAACCTTGCATGGCTGGAAATTTCGATACTGCCCTTTGAGCCGCTACCTGTTGCTAGAAAATTTATACATTTATGGAAAAGGTGAGATTCGGAGAATCTCAGGAATAACATACAATCAGACATATAAAATGTGATAATAACTATGTCATGCACCATGCTATTTTAGATGATATAACGTTGTGTATACACTGTCTAAGGCCAAACCACTGTTTAGACCCTTGCTTATCCGTGTATACTATTGCTAGATGCCAGATCACAGCTAGGCTAATCTACCCCTAGCACTGTTCTCATGTCACAAAAGATGGCATATAATTATCACATAGTGCATGAAAGAAAGTATTACTACCTGGAACGTGCCCCTTCCTTGCCTGACAATCAGTCCAGCTTCATCTATCTGGCACGATGAGTTATTATTTATGCATAACTCATTATAAACTCAAACGAACCATCAAATTGATGAAATTCTATCTCCTTCCCTCCCAATCAGGTCTAGCCGAAACATAAGAAATTTAAGGAAAAATGATGTTGTTTTGATTTCACTTGTTTAAACTGTAATATCCTGAATTTTGGGATAAGAGGCTTGAGATTTAGCCTAGATTAAGTAGACTACTAGACCCCAATTTAGCATTTGTCCTAGTAAGACATACTTATATTCCCCAAAATTCCTTTATGCCTTTGGGGTATTAAAGGGGATATTTTGATGAATTAGAAGAGCTTGGGGGAATGACAAGACAATGAAATGAGAAGTCACACATGACATAGTGAATTGGAACACAAAGTAGTATTGCTACTGGTGGATTTCTCGGTATGGAAGTCATGTTTTTGTGACATCTTTCAAGGGTCAAATGATGTTCAAAGGTTATGAAATTTTCTAGAATAAAATTTTACTTATAAAGATTTAATTTGATATGTCATATGAGTCATTTAGAGCTGTACACAAAGAGTTATATATTTTTTAAGTTAGACCAGTGAAACTGGTGATTTTCTGTGTCATCTTCCAAAAAAGAGAATTCTAGGAATGATTACCTTTCAATTAGTCAAATTTTTTATTTTTTCTTAAAACTAGACTCAATAAGGGTCGCATAGCCTTTGGAACCACCCCAATTGGAAATTTGTATAATTAGATATGAATTTTCAAATTTGATGAAAATTCTGCCCAGCTTTGTAATAGGTGCGAAAATGAGAAAAATAATGTAAGGGCAAAATAGTAATTTTTCCATAATATAAGAAATGAGTATTTTCCCCTAGTATTCCTAATGATTTCAGATAAATGGGAATTAAAATGAGGAAAATGACTACTTGATAATTAATGAGCCTAGTGTGGTGAATTATTATCAAGGAAAGTCAATGAGTGAAAAAACTTAAGGCTTTGGTCAACCACTGGTAAGGTGGCATAATGAGATAATTTGAGAGTAATTTATACTCTTTCATTTCTCATTAATTTTGGTGGAATAATGAAGGAAAGGAGAAATGGAACTTGTTATATAAGAAATGAGATAGTTGGACCATTTGGAAGCCACTTTAGATGACTCATTAAAGTCATCATCCTTCATCTTCTTTTCTCATTCTCATTTAGAATTGGAAAGAAAGAGTGAGAGAGAGCGGACGAGAAAATGGGGAGAACAGAAGAGAGAGAGAACTTCAAATCACTGGAACACTACCGAATTGGTGTCTTCTCTCAAAGTACCTTGTACAAACCTTCTTCTACTCATCTCGAGCTTCATTTCTACAGTTTCAGATTTCTATTTGGAGGTGGTTGGTGCCATCTTACTGGCCTGAGTGCTTCCGAAATTTAGAAACGTGTAGAGCTAAACGTAAGCTTCATTTTGAACCTATTGGTTTGTTGATTAGATGGGTTTTGAGGGGGATTGGGTAATGTTCATGTCTCATTTAAAGGGTGTTTTTGAGGCCTAAATGATGTCCAATGGATTTCTAAATATCTAATCATATGATTAGAAGTAGAAAAGAAGTGATTAGGCCAAAGAAAACAAGAATCTAACACAACTCTTCTGAAAACTCTAAGTGGCTTCCTTATCTGTGGCATGAGCCATGAGTTGGAATTTCATGAATTGGATGATTCCATTGAGTTTAGAAGGGAAAATTGTGTAGGGTTCATATTGATGGCGAAGTGACAAAAGCCCTAGAATGTGAAATGACTAAATTACCCTTAAAGTTCTAAGTAGGGACTGTCAAGGGGTATTTTTGTTATTTGGGCTTGATTTTGATCAATCTGAAGTCAAAAATGGATTCTAAATGTGAAATTGTGTAGGATTAGCCCAGGCCATAATTTCTGGTATGGTACAATTGGTCGGGAAAGGACAGGCACAGGCTGGGTCTTTAGGGGCATTTTGGTAATTTAACATTATTGAGCTAAGTTAACCAATAGTATAAGATTGGAGTGATACATGGATGAGTAGTGACTCATTTATTGTATTTGGAAATTTAGGACCTGATGGATTATGCCGAGCCGGAGCGAAGACAATGGTTTGAGGAATGACGTGAAGTCCAAGAGGTCATAAACTTACCTAGCCTGCATGTATTTGATATGTATATGTTTGCATTGTTGTATGTGGCTTCTTTGCCTATTTGTGTTGAGCATACTTGATTTATTGAAGCTTTGTTATATTTATGCGATGGCCGTGAGTATGTCATAACATTGAGCATGCAGATATGTCATTATGTTGGTATGAAGTTAGTTAGGCAAGCATGTCATGCATCACATATATATCTTACATGCATAGTATTATTATTTACTACTAATATTTTCTCGAATCTCACTGCTCCTCCCCCAACCATATAGGTATGTTGAGTACAGGTGAAGAATGCCTGAAGATATGCTAGGAGGAGCGAAGATCAAGTGAAGATTGTAGTGCAAGGCACTAATATTCATATTTGGTGTAAATGTTGGATAGTTTATGTGTAGTTATACATTTTATGTATAAGCATGGATAAATGAGGTTTAAGTAGATAATAGCTCTAACTTAATTGAAGTACAATGCTTGTGTACTCTGATATATTGAAACTAAGAGCCGATGAGGTATTAGTGACGTGGGGAAATTTGTGGGAATGGTTGAGAAGTTTTCTACTCCTTGAAAAACCCTCTTGACCTTAGGTTTAAATCCGGAGTTGAGAGTGAGAGTTTATGAATATTTTGTAATGTTGGGTAGTCTGGGTCTAAATCTTGGTTCCACAATGGTTTTCACTACTCATTTGTACTCATTTGTAGCTATTGAAAAGAGGGTATCATATAAACCATTCCTTTTCACTCATAATCACATGTTTAAACACTTAAACACCTTCTAAACATGATTAACATGAATTTGGGCAGCACCTCCCCTTAGGATTTGACATTCCCAAATCACAAACCAAACCAAAACAAAGCCAATCAACAACCACAACAACCAACAACAAGCAAGAATCAACAAGAGGAGCAAGATTTAGGGCTTTATCTTTGATTTCTCTTCTTTCTCTCTCTAGGTGCCACCTCTCTCCTCCTTCTTGCTCTTATTTTTGCTTGCTAAACATGTATTTCAAGATGCAATAGAGATTAGGGAGAGTGATCATGAAGAAGAAGGTAAGAACAAGTGAATTTCTACAACCAAACTCACCTTATTGCCTCTTTAATCCTTGCTCTTCCTGTAATATCCCAAATTTTGGGACAAGAGGCTTGAGATTAAGCCTGGATTAAGTAGACTACTAAACCCCAGTTTAGTAAATGTCCTAGTAAGGAAAATGACTAAGCCTAGTTTGAGAAGAGTTCCAAGAATGATGAGATATATAAAGACTCTCTGGGACTATGCGACTTGGCCTTATCAAGTAGAAGGCTCGATATTTGCAGGCGGTATGATTAAAGTATCGAACAAATGGCACCATAACATCGCGACACGTGACATAATTTTTCAAGACTCCTCCTAGGCCATATATTTTATTCAGCTGCCCCAATTATTCAGAAAAATTCATGAAAAAACGTTGAGAAATAGTTAGAGGAAAGAGAAAACATGAATAGTGAAAGTTCTTGAGTTCCGGAGCTGATTTTACCTCCGAATCAGTGTTTTCTCTCAAAGTACCCTTCACAAACCTTCTTCTACTCATCCTAAGCTTCATTTCTACGATTTTGGATTTTCATTTGGAAGTTTTTGGTGCCGTCTCCCTTACCGGAGTACTGCCGGATTTCCGAACCGATTGCAGAAACATGTAGAGGTAAGCGTAAGCTTTCATTTTCACCAATTGATTTGTTATTTAGATGAGTTTTGTGGGAGTTGGGTACTGTTCATTTTCAACCAAGGGCTGTTTTTAGAGGCTTAATCATGATTTAATCATGTGTTTATGGTTAGATTATGATTTATGATGATATTGGACCAAGTTGTTGGACAAAATTCTGAATTGGTGAATTGTTGTAGAAAACTCTAGTTTTTGGTCTGAATAGAACGTGATAAAGGAATGAGAATTTTCTAAATTTGAGGTTTCCAATGGATTCCTTGGGTAAAATTGTGTAGGTATACAAGTTTTCATGATTTTGGATGCTTATATATGAATTTGGAATTTTTGAAAATTGTAAAGTAGATGTTGTGTACTTCGTTTTCTGGAGGCAGGTTTGTTGTGACATATTTTTGAGTAATCAAATGTTATCCAATGACTATGATACTTTCCAAAATTAAATTATAGACATAGATCTTTACTTTGATATGTAGTTTGTAATTTTTGGACAAGTATACTAGGAGATATGATTTTCCAAAGTTAGGCCATGTTTCTGGAAGGTAATCTAGAACAGTTCAGGTTCGGCCAATTTCTGGGAAACATATGAAAATTATATTCAGACAAAAGTATTTTTACATAAAATTAAAATTAAAGAGCTTCACATAGGACTTTGAATCACCCTAATTGGAGTTCAATAGAATTAATTATGATTTTTCAAAGTTTGGTTAAATTGCTGGCAGCTTTTGGCTACCATGCAAATTTAAGAAAGAAAGGGCCAAATGTAATTAGTATGAACTCCAAGGGTGAAAGTAAGCCTTTAAGGCTAATGTAGCCCATTGGAAATTCACCTTTCATGGATCTAATGATGTCAATACTTATCTAGGGCCATGAAATGACGAAGAAGAAGCAATGGTTGGAAGATCAAGGTACAAGAGGAGGACACAAAGTCCAAAAGGTAGTGAACGTTCCTAACTTGCATGACTTGATTTGTATGCTTGTGTATTAATGTGTTAATTGCTTTGTGATGAATTGTATGAAGCATATGTGAATGAGTGAAGCTCTGTCTCTGTTTATACTATGGCCATAAGTATGTTATATGAAACATTGAGCATGCATATATGTAATGTTGGCATGAATTCATGTAAGCAAGAATATCATGCACAAAGCATTTCTTGTATGCAATGATTAGTATTGTTTGCTACTGAGATTCCTCAAATCTCACCCTCCCCAACCAACCATTCAGACAAGTGAGTACTGAAAGTTTGCTAAGAACAGAGAAGAGGACTGCACGAAGAGAATTGATGTTGGTTGTCTGAAGACCTTTCAATTATTTTAAGGTCTGTAAATATTATGTATACCCCCTGTGGGGGGAAACTGTTGTAGTATATTCAAGTAATATTGTGTCAATATTATCAGTATATTCATGTTATTCTTGTGTGCCCACTGAACTACGCATTGCTACTCTGAGTAATGTCATTACATAAGAGGTATGTAAGGCGGGGTCTTTACACTTCCCTTTGGGTCTCTATTTTTTTATGAACTGTCTCTCTCTTGATTTCCATGTTTAACCAAAATGAATGAAGAAGGAAAGGGATATTAGCTTCATCAAAATATCCCACCTAGCTTTATGTTAATATTATTTAATGCCAAAAGTACAAATGCTTGAAATACTTGGTCATAATTAATTCCTCTTCTTTAAATATAGGCCAAGTAAATTAATTCTTCTTGCTTTCCATTTGGACGTGTATATGGCCCTTTGGAAGAGCAAAATTGGCTTCTTGAATAAGCCATTTCCACTTCAAATATTAGCCTACAATTTTTAATTTTTCAAACTTCACTTTTACTTAGCTAAAATTGATCCAACTCTTAGCATGTCTAACTCAAATATTTATTCCCTTCTTGCTCCCCTTTTTGACCATCCAACATGATGAGGAAAAGGGAAAACATGTGACTTCTTACTTTATGGTCAAATGACTATTTTGCCCATACATTTTCTTCCATTTGCGCACTTGCTGGAAAATTTGGCAGAATTTTTCATCAAACTTTAAAAATTCATATCTAATTGTACAAATATCCAATTAGGGTTTCTAAAGGTTATGTGACTCTTATTAAGTATATTTTTAAGTAAAAATATAAAATTTGGCTAACTAGAAGCTCAACATTCCCAGAATTACTGTTTTTGGACTCTGACACTGAAAATTACCAGTTTTACTGGGCTAAATTCAAAAATACATATCTCTTTGTATAAGCTCCAAATGACTAATATGACCTATCAAATTAAATCTTGATAAGTATAATTTCATTCTGGAAAGTTTCACAATTTTTGAACATCATTTTCCTAGTGAAAAATGCCACACAATCAGATTGCTACGCCAGGGAACACACTGGTAGCAACACTAACTTGTGTTTCAAATAACTATGTTATGAGTGATCTCTAATTTCCTTGTTTTTCCATTATCTATGCCCTTTAATTCACCACTTTATTCCCCTTAATGCCACCAAAGGTATAGGAAATTTTAGGAAACAAAGTTATATCTTACTGGGACACTTGAGAAAAATTTGGGATGTTACAATAGAAATACTATGTTAAAAATTTTAAATAGGCCACTTTCACATATTGATTTCAATTTGCCTTCTTCTTTATTTTTGTTCACAGTATACTACTAAGTACCAGCCATGGTACCATAAACCATCGTGAGGAAAACTTGAAGGACAAAAATTAGAGGGAGATAGTTGAGTTTAGTACCCATATATTCACATAACCAATTAGGTTTGAATTTCTATGGAGTTGGATGCTCTTTCTTGGTTTAGTTTAAACCTATTTATAACATGGTAGTGGAAACACAACTATTTATAAGATGGATTTGGAAAGAGTGAGTGACAAGTAGTATAAATCTATATGAGACCTACTTGCATAATTTTTCTCAATCCCAATCTTTACACCCACGTTTATGTTGGAATTTTGTTAGTTTGTCAATTGATAACTAATGGATATCGGATGGGCTCTTCTTCATTACAAGCATATTATATAATTTTTTTTTGGAAAATCACATTGAGGTCTCAAGGATCATAACAAATTATAAAAAAAGTCCTATAGTAAATTCCCCTACCAAAAAGGCCCTTAGGGACTGCATTGTGAATAATTAAAGATGTGAAGTTACCATATTGCCCTTACTAATTGGAAACATACTGTCAGACATTGACAACTTCGTCAGACAATTTTGACAACTGCATCTGCCTACTTTGACAAGTTCTAAAATGGCAAGTTAATGTGCCTATTTTTATAAGCCTATGTGCCAATTTTGACAAGTTCTTCTTCCTTTTTTGACAATTGCATCTTTCAAAGTAGGTAGATGGAGTTGTCCAAGTGGGGAAATGAGCTTGTCAAAGTTGGCAGATGCAATTGTCAAAATAGGCTGACGAAGTTGTCAAAGCCCGACATTGTGTTTTCAATTAGTAAGGGTAATTCGGTAACTTCACATCCATAATTGATCACAATGCAGTCCTTAAGGACATTTTTAATAAGGGAATTTATTGTGGGACTTTTTTTGTATTTTTTATAGTCCTTGGGACCTCACTGTAGTTTTCCCTTTTGTTTTCAAGAACTGAGATTTCTTCGATGCTACTTACCATTCTTTAACTTAGGTTTTTCTAATCATTGTAGATTTGATGCTATTAGAAAATATGAGGGCGTAATTGTTGCTTGGAAATCTAATTACAATGTTCAAGTCCTAGAAGTACCCCTTTTGTTAGCCACTACTTTATTAATGAAATTAATGTTTCTACTGCATATTTTGTTTCTGTTATATATAGTGCTCCTATCGTTACTAGAAGAAATATTTTATGGGATTGGATGTCAAACGTTGCTTGAAACATGGACAAACCATGGCTATTATTAGGTGATTTCAATAAGGTTCTCTCCTTATGTGATAAACTTCATTGCCTTGGTGATAACACCATAATGATTGAATTTCAAAAGTGTCTTGATGAATGCAATCTCATGCAAGGTCCTAAAAAAGGTCCTCAATTTACATGGATAAACAACAGAAAAGGTGACCAAACTCTTTTGGAAAAGATTGATAGAGCTTTTTTGAACTCTTAATGGTTACTTTTTTTTCATATTCCTTTTTCAATAACCTTACTATTGCAGCCTCTTATCATAATCCCATTCTAGGTTCCCAAGCTGATGAACCGAAAAGGGCCAACCTTAAGAAATTTGAAGAGTTTGGTTTCATTTTAAGGAGTAATACCATTATAAAGGACTATTGGAATCAATGTTTAGTTGGCTCTTCTTCTTTCAAAATTTAAAGAAAACTCATTAAAACCTTGCCTTATCTTATTCACTAGAGCAAGAATTCAATTTTAAATCTTTTTTTGTAGAATAAATCAAGCAGAAACAGAGCTACAACAAATTTTAGGTTCCAATGCAACATCAAGTTCTCTTAATGTCCATCAAGAAAATTGCCTATTAAATGCCAAGCATGAATTATAATTCCTCTATGAATGTGAAAATAGTTTCTGGGCTCAAAGGGTAAAGCTCAAATGGTTATCTGAAGGGGAAAGGAAGACTACATTCTTTCATGCAGCAGTATCAAGAGGGAAGTCAAAAAATCATATTAAGAGTCTGAAATGTTGGGATGATTCATGGACGAGTAACTCTTAGGAAATCATTGGTTTGGCAAAAGCTCATTTTGATGGTATTTATCAATCCATAGGGGGACCTTATTTTAATGAGATTATTAGGCCTTTGAATAATATCTCTATTCCTACTTTATCTGAGGATGACTTCCAAACCTTTCTTGTTCATTTTTCAATGGATGATATTAAAGAAGCTATAATTTCTTTGCCTAAAAATAGTACACTAGGTCTAAATGGATTTCACTCTTATTTTTTTCAGAGGTATTGGGAGCTAATCAAGCTTGATCTTTTTAATATGATGTACTCCTTCTGGTAATATGAATTTATGCTCAAATCTCTTAAAAAGACAAATATTATTCTGATTCCTAAATCTAATAGTGTTCAAACATTTTGAGATTTGAGGCCAATTAGTTTATGTAATTTATTTTACAAACTTATTTCAAAGGTTTTATGTTTGAGAATGGAAAAAAAATTCTAGGGAACTACATTACCCCATATCAGTGTGCTTTTCACAAAGGCAGGGCTATTATAGATAATATTCTCTTGGCAGTTGATCTTATGAATCAAGTAGTCCCCAAGCTCCATTTGAGATTTTCAATACATTATCTTCTTGCTTAATATGGGCGCAAGAGAAGCCTCTACAATCCAATAAGCTTAGCAAGGCACTTGCAAAGTCTTTTACAAATCATAGACTCTCAGTCCATTCAACATCAACTTCTTCACAACAAGACAAGAACTCCCCTTTACACACCATAAAAGGGTTACAATCAATCTTCTCTCTCAAAAGTGCATAAGATGAACACTGAAGCATAATACAAATAATTTCTCTCTCTAAAGTAGATTATATGAGCATTGAGAAAATAGGGAGCATATGAGATAAACATTGAAGTCAAAGTATTGGCATTTCGACGGTGAAGGTGAGAGCTATCTCTTCTATTTTGAATACTTCTTCTGTTTATAGTTGATGAAGACTATTTGATTGTTGAGCATATTTCTTTCTATTGAGCTTATCTTCTTCCCCTTCAAGTTCTTAGAATATTACCGTTGAAACTTTTTTTACTTTCTTTTTTGCTGTTGAAGCTTAATCCAAGTTTAATAACCTGTAATCTTCATATAAACTTGATTAGTAATGATTAGGAAGAATAAAATCAAGGTTTATGAGTTTGGAAGAGAATTTTGAAATATGAGATGATGATTAAAATTATGCAGAACATCACTACCAGGATCACTATAAAGATGTACTAGGCATGTGTTATCACTTGAGTGGTTACTCGAGTTATCTTCCTTGGTTTCTAGAAGAGCACAATATATCACTTTCTTGTTCACTACAATGATGTGATAGTGATGAGCACAAATAGGATAACTTGAGTGGTCACTCAAGTGATCATGCTCTATCTTAATTTAAAGAGAAACATATCACTAGCTGGCTCACTATGATGCAGTGAACATGATGTCAGAACATAACTTCATCACTTGAGTGATTTGAATATTTTAACTTTAAATTAGTTAAATGAACTATCCAAAAAAAGCTCTTTAATTCTATTTTCATGCAAAACGAACCAGTCTAAATTTGTTGTATTCTGAAAATTATGTTCAAATCTATAACAGCTGGTTTGAAGCATCGTCTATATATACAAGCGAGCAATTCCAAAATTCATATCTCTTCCATATGAAATTCTTTAAGCTTGATCTTGATGTCTTTAAAACTCATCTTGAGTATAGTTTTATATGAAATAAGTTTCACCTCAATTAGAGTTTTGGTTTAGGAGATATGTTCAAATTACTAAACCTGGTCTGGAATAATGTGAGAAATTCCAATGTCAAATTCAAAAAATTCACATGTTTTTTATCTAACACCTATTGAGCTTGATCTTAGTATCTTTATGTCACATTTAGAGTCTAGTTGTCTATGAAATAAGTTTAACCTAGAGTTGTGGTTTAAGAGATATTGCTAAAATACTAGACCTATATTGGCCTAAACGAAAAAATAACAAAATAGAATGGTCATCACTCTGATGGTCACTTGAGTGATCATAAAAAATTCATCTCTGTAGGTGCTACTCGAGTGAATTGGTGGTGTAACTTCCATATAAGGTATCTTAACTTTGAATTGAGTCATTCCAACTTCCATTTGACCAAGAAGACCTCCAATATCATATCTAAGAACTTGAATCTTGATATTTCCATTAAATCTTGCAAGTTCTTCTTTCTTCAATCTCTTCTCTTCTTCTTCTTGATTATTCTTCACAAACCATCTTGATAACTTCTTTCTTTTCCTGGCTTATAAGTTCTTCTTTCATCCATCTCGTCTCCTTCTTTTTGATTAATCTCCACGATCCCTTTTGATAACTCATTGCTTTTCTTGACTAATATCTTCAATCTCTTTCTTCTTCATTTCTTTCTTTTCTTGAATTCTTCTCCCCATATTTGATAACTTCATTCTTCAATTTTATCTTTTTTGTCCTCTTGATCATTCACAATAATGCAATTGGATATCTTCTTCCTTTTCTTTATTTGCTCTCCTCCTTATTTGATAACTTCTTTATACACTTGACTAATCTACAAGATATGTCACATTAAATATAGTCATCAGTCAATGTAGGAGATAAATACATTATGTAAACTTTTTGCTCTTAATATTTGGCATATATATTTGACATGTTCAAAACTAGTCATATATAATATTTTCCCCCTTTTTAATGATGGAAAATCCTTTATAGAAAATATGTACGAGTATGAAAATAAATTAGATGCAACATATTTTTCTTGCCTTTTTCCCTCCCTGTTTGACATCAGTAAAAAGTTTGATGGATAAATAAGAAATGCTTTTAGAAACACAAATAAGAATTCAAATTAGAAATATCTTTCTCTTTCCTAGTCATAAAGGGATGTATCATCCTTCACTCTTAATGTGATGTAAATGAAAAAAGGTTTTTATGAAAACAATGTTGAAATAAGTTGCAAAGGTTTTCAAGAAAACTTTCATAATCAATGCTAATTGATACTAAATATGTGTAAAGTATTCACAAAATATAAAGAGATGAGGTTTATAAATGCTCATTTAGATTCAGTAGCAAGTTGATTTATTATTCCATAAAGTCTATTGCTTTCCTCTCACGATATGTTTAATCCATGACAACATGTGCATTATACTTCTACTACGTAACTCTGATGAATTAGGGACATGGGGGTGAAATGTGGCTGGCTCAGTGGTATACACTCTGAAGTAGGCTTAGTAGAAGGCTCAAAGTTATGCTCAGGGGTCTCAGTCTTCTGATTTAATGGTGAATTAGTATCACCAAAGTGATGAGATTAGTGATCAGAATCATGAGAGTGTGAATGAGACTAAAGTATTGGATTTTCTAGTAGTGGCTCAACTGAATGAATATGGTCAATACTTGGGGGGTTAATGATGGAGAAGGAGGATCCTCATTCAAAGTACATCATACTGAATGAAAAATGTAGGATCATCTATAGAAAAGAGAATATTTCCCTAAAAAGTAGTCTCATGAGCGAGATTTGAGGTAGCTGGGGGATCAGGAACAATGGGCTGAGATAGTGGAACCTCATACACCTGAGTCTCTGAAGGCATGATCTCAGTATACGCCTTAAGAGCAAAAACGTGACACCCTAATTTCCATAATCATAAGATAAATTTTATACATAATGAATTCGTACTACTAAGCCAGGTTTGATCTTGGTAAGAAAACACCTTTAAAAATGATTGAAAACCAACCCAAAAATAGAATTCGAACATGTAAAAGAATGGGTTTTTCTAAAAAATTTAAAATTTTAAAAATAGTTATGTAGTGGTTCACAAACTTCATTATGACTTATCAATCCTTAACTCCATTTAATTTAATCAGAGTACTTCTCTAGTCTTATCCTAGTCTATTGATAGTTAAACTATAGGCCCTTAAAATATAATTGCCCATCCTGATTCAATTATTGTGCTTGAAATTATTACCATTTCATTATTGTAACATCCTAATTTTTGTATCAGGATTAAACTGCAATTTAGGAGGAAATAATTATGATAGATTTATCATGTAATTATTAAAAATAAAAGGGTGTTTATTTATATAATTTATAAGAGTGAGGTAAATTGCAAATTGATAAAAATAAATATATTAAAAATGAAAAAAAACACAAAAATACTTTCGGTGTTTTAAAAAAATATAATGATTGCAAAAAAAACATAAAGATTACACTTTAAAAAAAAGTGGACTACTCTTTAGAGAAATTGATCGAGTTGTACATCAAAGTGATTGTTCGTATGCATGGGGTGCTAGAGAGTATCATATCGGATCGTGATCCAAGGTTTACTTTAAACTTTTGGAAGTCTCTATAGGAAGGTATGGGTATAAAGTTAAAGTACAATACTACCTACCACCCTCAGACAGACGGTCAGACATAGAGGACTATTCAGACACTCGAGGACATGTTAAGAGCCTGCACCATAGAGTTCCTAGGTAGATAGGATAAGCACTTGACATTGGCAGAATTTGTGTAATATAATAGCTACTATTCCAGTATTCAGATGGCACATTTTGAGGCTTGATATAGTTAGAAGTGCAGATCACCGTTGTGTTGGACCGAATTAAGTGAGAGAAATATAATTGGACTAGATTTAGTAGATCAAACATTGAGGAAGATTGAAATGATATGACAGAAATTATTGACTACTCAAAGTTGACAGAATAGTTATGCGTATTGTTAGAGGAGACCGTTAGAGTTTAGTATAAGAGATCTCATTTTTTTTGAAGATTTTCCCAATTACAAGCACTAGGAGGTTTATTAAGGCGAATAAGTTAACTCCTCAATTTATTGGGCCATATGAGATTTTGGAATGGATTGGGCCTATTGAGTATTGGATCGATTTGCCTTCGCACTTGCCTAATGTGCATGAAGTGTTCCACGTATCACAATTGAAGAAGTATCATTCAGACCCGTCTCATGTCATTAAAAATGAGGAGGTCAAGTTGAGAGAAAACTTGACTTGTGTAGCAAAACCAAAGAGAATTTTAGATGTTCATGACAAGCAACTGAGGAAAAAGACCATTTGGCTTGTGAAAGTCTTTTGAAAGGGTATAACACCCAGAGATGTAGCTTGGGAAACAAAGGAAAGGATGAGTCATGACTTTCCTAACTTATTCGCTTAAGTATGTGGTTGTGCTTGTTTTGATTGAATTATTGTATTCTGATTGTGTTTTTGTTCCTCACTTGAATCAAATTTTGGGGACAATATTCTAATTTGGCGAGGAGAGTTGTAATATCCTAATTTTTGTAATAGGATTTAACTGCAATTTAGGAGGAATTAATTATGATAAATATATTTATCATGTAATTATTAAAAATAAAAAGTTGTTTATTTATATAATTTATAAAAGTGAGAAAAATTATAAATTGATAAAAATAAATGTATTAAAAACAAAAAAAACACAAAACTACTTTCGGTGCCTTAAAAAAATAATGATTGAAAAAAAACACATAATGATTACACATTTTTTAAAAAAGAAAAAGACAACATCACTTTCGGTGGTATGTTGGGGGAGGAGGTAATATAAATACCCCCCTAAAAAAACTCATGCATGGGAAGTTGCAGAAGATGGGAAGTAGTGTTGGCATTTTCAGATCTTTGGGGATTAAAAAGGTACTCAAAATCACTTCTAGTCATAAAACTTCTTTCATGAAAAATGTTCTAAATAATTTTCTCTTTCTTATGATAGTAATTTCATGTTGGTTAGAGAATATTTTAGGATTAGGATTTTGGGCAAGTTGTGAGTTTTGTCAATATATGACTATAGAAATGTAGAGGATGATTAATAGTTAATTTTAATCGATTTATTTTTATTATTTAGTTGGTATAAGATTTCATAATGAATTTTCTATATAATCAACCTATAAATAATTCTATATTGGACTTTTTAACTGATTAAATTTGGGTTAAATGATTTATTTGGATTATTGGAGGTATTCTTAAAGTTTTAATTGGTTAGATTTTTTTTAAGGTGAAGATTTATAATTTAACTATTTTATGCCGTAAACTTAAAATTAGGGATTTTATGCATGGGAATGAAATTGATGATAATCAATGACTTAAATGGGTTATTTGAGTTAAGAAAAATATTTGAATTAATATTTGGGATTTTAGTGTGCAATTGGAATTTTTGGGAGTAATTAATTCAAAAATCTAAAGTTATAGAATTAAGTTAAGTAAGTTAATTGTTCTAATAACTTAAAGAGTTATTAATATGTAATAAACTGATTGTTGTAGATTGATTTTTTGGCGTGTATTTGATCACTTTGATTAGGAGCATTATGGTTATAATTTACCTTGGTGAGAGGTAATCACTTTCCTCTTGTTGTGCATGCTTGTATGATGTTTGTAAGTGATTTTTAACTATATAGAACTGTAATTTTTACTATTGGTATGTGATGTGAACTTTCAAACTATGTTGATAATGAAATTGTCTTGTAGGACTTATTTTCATTGAGAAATAATTAGTGATATATAATTATATCAATTGGTATTTATTTTTGAGATTGGAAAGATTCTTTCGATGATTTGTGAATTGATAATGACATGTGATAATCCAGTATGATTATATCTCTTGAGTATTGATATGAGAGGGGATGTCGGATTTGGATTTGATGGGAGGTCATTCAAAGAGGGAATGAGGTGGTTAATTCTTATATAAAAAGAGGAAATAAGGTGGTAGGCTTCCAGGCGTACACTGGTTAGTCCTTTAATTTGGCTCATTTGTGTCTAGTAGGACTTTGATACCCCATTAATGTATTAGAGGGAAAATTCATGGTTTGGTCTTATGCTTTGTAGATTTTGGCCGGTCCATATCACTTGATTAGTGAGCTTGTTGAGTTAAACTACCAGTCATATGGGTAAGTACTAGCCCATGGGTTCAGTCAGAGGAAATAAGGCGGGGAGGAAATAAGGGAGGTTAGATAATAAATTCTTGTGTAATGATTCTTATGCACTAATGTGATAAATATGAGAATGAGTTTATGATATTGTAAGTTGATATATATACAAGTATGTAACCATGTGACATTGTTTTTATAGTGCTATGATTTTATAGCTGTCCTATTTGACACCTCACGAGCACTTACTCGTATACCCAATGAGATAGATTGCTGGTTGCTGAGACCTTTGTCTCACCCCGTTGATTTAACATTTTTCTAGGTAATAGTGCTCATGCAGGTCTATCAGGGAAGACTCCAAAAGCTTAAGCTACTTCTATTAATAGTAGTGCTTCCATCATTCAAAATCAAAGCATGTTTCCCCAAATTTGATAGTTTCTCCTTATAGTGTGTTGAGGAAAGTTCTTGCATAAAACAAATTCTCCTGCCACAAATTCAAATATTTATTGCAAGGAGAATGACTAGTGTAATCAAATAACATATAATGCAAAGAATATGAAATTTTCTTATATGAGAAAAATATATGAGTAATTCATCGCAAAACTTAATCAATTAAGAGGGAATGCAAATAAATTTGTGATAAATATTTTTCTTAAATAAAGGAGATGAGTTTTTAAGATATAAAACATATGTGAATGTAAAGCTCCCCCTTAATTAATGTAAGACTTAAAAATCATTATAAAGAATAGAGTGAAGAAATCTCCCTGATTTGAAAATCTATTGGAAGCTTTGGAAAGAAATTGAGTATGAAAATCAGAGAAGGGTAAAATCGAGTTAGGAGAGATAGGTTTTGATTGAAATGATGGTTGGAAGTTAGGTTGAAAGTATCAAGTTTGGTCACTTGAAGAGAATCAAAAGATAATGCTATTAAGGAATTTTAATGGCTAAAACCCGATATCACTCAAGTATTCATTGATCGATGCAATCTAAGCAAATTTCTAAGTTAGAATACAATATCTCACTAGAGTAATCTCGTAATTACTTGAGATAGAGTTTATCTTTTGAAGTGCAGTCAATCATTTTTCCTTGAATTATGCCTCATGGTCTGATCATTGGCAATCATCTAGTAGTGATGATGATCACTTGAGTGGTTATTCGAGTGATACATCACTGTTCATCTTCTCCAAAATGAGGATGTCACTCGAGTGCACTGTCAATTGCTGATCACATGGGTACCCACTCCCAGTTGTCTTTACTCGTTCGTGCTTACATTCTTGCCCTTCAGGCAGCTTGCCTTTACTGCAGGTTAGTCATTGGAAAGGGGTGAGATTCAAAATAATCTCAGTAATGACATATACCACACATATGATATGTAGAAGGCTAAGTATGTAAAGCAAATAATCAAATAGAACACTTAAAGTATATAGCAAACAAAGGGCCTAATCGGTCCCTTATCACAAACCACAGTGCTTGGGAATCTTAATCTAGCAGCCTAGGGCCTCTGCCCCATACAAGGTATACTCACGGGCTTTCTGCCTTGACCCTACCTAGCTCAAGATACCTCGAGTAACTCCCAGTGCAACTTATACTTACGGGTCTTAACGCCTAGGGACTAACTATCCCGTATGTAATACCTTACTTCTATCAGCCTAAGATGAGTACAAATGAGTAGTGAAATCCATTATGGAACTAGGATTTGAACCCGGACTACCCAAATTCTAGAATCTTTTACAAGTTCCCACTCTCAACTCAGGATTTGAACCTAAGGTTGAGAGGGTTTTTCAGAGGGTAGAAAACTTCTCAAACATTTCCACAACTTCCACCACGTCACCAATGACTCATCGGCTCTTACTTTCAGTATATCAAAGTATATAAGTGCTTTTCCTTCAATTAAACTAGAGTGGTTCTTTGTTTATACTTCATCCATGTAGTCATATACATACATAACAAGTATGATCACAAACTACCAAAATATTTATATTAAATACAAAAGTAGTGCCTTGCACTACGATCTTCACTTCACTTCCATATCTTCTCCGTGCATCTTTCCATACATCCTTCACCTGTCTAAAATGATTGGTTGGGAGGAGTGAGATTCGAGGGAATTTCAGTAGCAAACATACAAATAATGCATGTAAGATGAATGCTTGTGCATGATATGCTTGCCTTACATAGGCTCATGTTCACATAATGATATTATGCATGCTCAATATTTCGTTCAACATACTTATGGCCATAGTAAAACAGAAAAAAAGCTTCATTCATTCTACATGCTTCACATAATCAACCAAAGCAATACAACAAATCAATACACAACATAAACATCACATACATTAAAGTAAATAAGTTTACTACCTTGTGGACCACTATCCTTCCTTCGTTTCCTCTTCTTTCAACTATTGGTGCTTCTTGGGAATTCTTTCATCCTCTTCTTTCTTGACTTTTTCATGGCCCTAAATACCCAATTACATCATTAGAGCCATGATTGTGAGTTATTAGAAGTGTATATTAAGGCCCAAGAAGTTAGGGAGGGCTAAATAGGTCAATTTCCCTCTAAAATATGAAATATTGGAATTTAGGGGTCTTGGACACGGCCAAAAATGGCTGGCCGAGGCCAAAATCAGGTCAAAGACTTTTTGGCCGCGGCCAAGAATCTAGCCAACAGATTTTCCCCTTTCCTGATTCATGGCTGAACTTGTAAAAATCATAAATAATTCTATAAAAATCCAAATAAGGTACTTCCATATTCTACATGACCCTTGTTATGTCTAATTTCAATGAAAATATAGCCATAAGCTAATTGTACACACATAGGTACATAGTTCCCTTTTATTGGACACTGCTTTAGAATTGCCCAATTTTACATGACCAAACTTTGAAAAATCATAACTCCTAGTGTACTACTCAAAATCCTTCATATTACATATAATTTTAAATCTCATTATGTCTAATTTTAATATGAAAAATTTCATGGTCATTGGATAACATTTGGCAACTCAAAAACACATCACAATGACACTACCTCCAGACAGGGCAGATTAACAACATGCATACTCATACTTCAAAATTTCCAAACTTATATACGAGCATCCAAAAATCATGAACAATTTTATACCTATACAATTTTTCCCTCTAAAGCTAATGGAAGCAAAAAAATAGTCAAATTCCTACTCCTTCTACATGTCACAGTACAGGGCAGAAAAACAAGGTTCTTAGGTGCAACATGTTGTTTTCTTGTTTTCTCTTGCTTACTCACTTCCTTTCTACTTCTAATCACATGATTTGCTATTTAAACACTAAATGAACATGATTTAGGGGAAATTTTGGCAGCATTTCCCCTAGGGTTTCATCAACCCAAATTTGGAAAAACAAGAGAAAACAAACCAATATCCACCAACAACATCAACAACAACATCAACTAAGGCAAGAGAAGCAAGTTTTTGAGTTTACCTCTTGATTTCTTCACTTTCTCTCTCTAAAACACCTTTATTTACTCTCTCCTCTCTCTTGATTTTGTCTTGAAAATCATGAATTTCAAGGAGGAGGAGAGGTTAGAAGTGGTTATAGTGTGATTAGGAGGCAAAAATCACAAGATTACAAGCCTCTTACCTTGGATTTTGGTAAATTCTAGCTCTTCCTTGTGCTTCTTGTTCTTGCCAAGCTCTTGAACTCCCTCTCTCTCCTTAGTTCAGATTTCACGATGGAATGAGGAAGGAAAGATGAAGAATGATGGTTAAGTGAATTAACCAAAGTTACTTTCCAAGTGGTTACATCCTATTGGTCCAAGTCATATATTCTTTATTCAATATTTCCATTCCTTTTTTATTCCCTTTTCCCTACCAAAAATGCATGAGAAAAGAGAATGGAATATCAATCTTGAATTATGTCAATACTATCTTGCAATTGGTTCACTTTTGACCTTTGACTATTTAGTCTTTACCAAGCTTTAACTTTCCTTTAGTAATAATATTCCAAAATGGACTATTAATTACCAATTAGCTGTCAAACCCCTTAACAATTCGATATTCATAGAGTATTAAATGCATAGTTCATAGGCATACAGACATAGCAGAAATATACTGATAATAAGTGCTTGTTTACATTACAGAAAATCCCATAGGATTTGGAAAATATATACAAAAACCAAAAGAAATAAAATTTGAAACTAAAGACAACCAGTTGTAATTCCTGACTATGATCGGACCTTCATTCGCCAGTAATTACGGTTTTGCCCTTAGAGCCGCTGCCTTCTGCTGGAATATTTTTATATATTGAAAAAGGGTGAGATTCGAATGAATCTCAGTAGTAACATACAATCTGACATATAGAATACAAAAATAAATATGCAATGCCATGTCATATAAGATGATCGAAAATATGTGTGTACTTGCCCAATGCCAAACGACATGTTTGCACCATGGTCTACTCGGTGCCCCTGTTGGGTTCCTGACCACAACTTGGCAAATTGGTGTGTCCAAGACACTAGCTCATGTTACAGAAAATGACATATTCAACATATAGATAATCACATAGTACATGTAAGAAAGAATTACTGCCTGGGTCCTTTTTCAATCCAGCTCTTTATCCAAATTTTTTTCTTCTGCTCGGGCTATTACCAATTCCTATAAATTAAAGTTAACAAGTAATTTGTTATTACTTGTATTACTACTATCTTTAATCATACTCTACTGGTTATCTCAGTTTTAGTGGCTTGTACATAATACAATTTTGCATAGTGCAATTTTTCTATTTTTCAGAAAATTGGCAAATTTTTCATTCAACTTTGAAAAATCATAACTAATTCTATAAAAATAGAAATTGACTGGGTCTAAAGCTTAAATGAATATATTGAAATATATTTTCATATAAAAATATAAAAATCTGCTCAAATCAACCATATTTCTCCCAGAATTTCCTGAAATACCCCTATTCCAGATTACTCTCCAGAAACAGAGCACAACTTTGAAAATTCATATATCCTAATGTAATTGTCCAAAAATTATGTTCTACCCATAAAATTAAAACTATGGATGTCTAGTTTAAATCTGAAAATTTTCATAATTTTTGGTGAAGGTTTGGGTTTCCAAATTTTTGACACATCCAATCTGTTTTCCAGAAATATAGTTTGAGAGCAACCAACTTCAAAAACTTATATCTCTTAGTATATTAATCCAATTAATACAAAATATATATCAAATTAAATATTAGAATATGAAATTTCATTCTAGAAATTTTCATGTCCATTGGGAAAGATTACATAATTCAAAAACACCAAGAAACCAACTACTCGAATCTGGACTTCTAGGATTGCACCTGTTTCTAAACCCAATTTTCAAAAATCGTAACTCCTTCTAAAGATATCCAAATGATTCATATACCACTCATTTAAATCTTGTTATGTCTAATACCTCCCTGTAAAGTTTCATAAATATTGGATATGATTTGGTTGGTCATAATTCTACACAAAACTGACTGACTCTGAAAAACGTTAGTTTTGATAGTCTAACTTCAAAAATCAATAACTCATTCATTTTCACTCCAAATTGTGCTCTTCTTGATTCTATTTCATACTACACATCCTAAATTTTACATAACAAAAAGAATCAGGTAAAAAATTCATCTATAGCCTCTGTTAGAGCTTCTGTAACTTTCCGGTAGAAACTCTGTTTTTTGGCGAGCAAAACAGAGTTGAGAAAACTCACATGTAGCCATGGTTTTGGACTCCAATCTCAAACATTTCGACTCTACATACTCCTAAACATGTTAGATTAGAGGCTGTTTATCTTGGATTTTGTTAGATTAGAGGCTATTTTCAATGGTGAATTTCATCACTTCTAGCAGCTCAAAACCATTGAAAACAGCCTCTAATCTTACAAAATCCAAGATAAAAGTATATGAGACTTACCTAACTATGTTTATGATGTAGTGTGTGAGATTTGGAGCTCCCTTATTCCTCTTTTCCAGCGTCTACTTCCTCCGGTTCAACTCTCCCACTCACTCATGTCTCTCTTCTATTTTTTTTGTTTCTCTATTTCTCTGTTTCTGTTTCTTCAGCTGCTGGACGAAAAAAATGAAGAGCTGAAGGAGTGGGTTTTGATTAGATAAAGAGTACATGTGATGGTAGGATTGGCTTTTGTCTTGATCGTGTAGTTCCAACCAAATAAAGAAAAGGAAAAGTGATTAAATTAAATGTGAGTGCTGAATCTGTGCGTAGCTTATTAGTTTTTTTCAATATGTGTTGTCCAAATGATTATGGAGAAATAAGGAGTAGTTAGGTGTTGTCTTATTGAAGGATGTGTGTGTGAGTATGTGTATGGTTCATGTGTTGACTATGAAGAAAGGGAATCATAATGCATGGATGGTGTTATACGTAAGCTCTCATGGAATGCCAAGTATGGGTGTGTGTCTTTATCTACATATATGTATGTTTTTATCCTATTAATTACACAAACTAGGCTCTAATATTTCTCTTTGTCTATTTTAAGATTCCTTAAATTTTGTAGGTTTCATAATTTAGCTTATTATCTAGTTTCCATAAATTAATTCTTGCATTAAATTTTTGGGATGTTACATTAGCCATTTCCTCTTTTTAATTCCCATTTAACTAAAATTATTTGGAATATTAGGGAAAAATAATAATTTCTTGTTTTATGGAAAAATTACCATTTTGCCCTGACATTTTATTTTATTTTCGCACTCAATACAAAACCTGACAGAATTTTCATCAAACTTTGAAAATTCATATCTAATTATGTAGATATCCAATTGGGGTGGTTTCAAAGGATATGAGACTCTTATTGAGTCTAGTTTTAAGAAAAAAATATAAAATTTGGCCAATTGGAAATTTACACTTCCCAGAATTATTTTTTGTGGGCACTGCCACTGAAAATAGCTAGTTTCACTGGGCTAAATTAAAAAATACATATCTCTTTGTGTATAGATCCAAATAACTCATGACCTATCAAATTAAATCTTGATAAGTCTATTTTCATTCTGAAAAGTTTCATAATTTTTGGACATCATTTCCCCCTTGAAAGATGTTACACAAACACAACTATCACACCGAGAAATTCACCAGTAGCAACACTACTTTGTGTGTGTCTTCTAATTGCATTGTTTTGTCTTCCCCAAGCTCTTTAAATTCATCATTATATTCCCTTTAATATCTAAAGGATATAAAGGAACTTTGGGGAATACAACCATGCCCCACTAGGACATTTGCTAAACTGGGGTCTCGTAGTCCACTTAATTCAGGCTTATTCTCTAGCCTTTAGTTCCAAAGTCAGGATATTACACAATATATAAGTAGATGATAGGGAATGCATACAAAGAAGTGTAATACCTTACATTTCTGCCCCTTTATCACATACACGGAAGGGTGTACTTATATTCTCTTAGGGGATTATTACTCATTTTTTACTGTTGAGCCGTTATTCTTACCAAGTATCAGAGTTGTTCTATTTCTCCGCTCTTACTTTTAGTTTCGGTGATCCCAATTATTGTTCAATTCTAATACACATTTTCATACTTTTTTATTCATACATATTTTTCAAATGTAAATATTTTACAAACAGTAAAATAAATACACTTGAAGACTTCAATTCTTCATCTTCTTTCCTTCCGATTCTTTCTTCAACTATTCTTCTCTGTCGTGTTCTCATACCTATATGGTTGGTGGGGGTGAGATTCGAGGGAATCTCAGTAGCAAACATACAGAAAATGCATGTAAGATGAATGGTAGTGCATGTTATGTTTGCCTTACATAGGCTAATGTTCACATAATGATATTCTGCATGCTCAATGTTTCGTGCAACGTACTTGTAGCCACAGTAAAAACATAAATAAAGCTTCATTCATTCATGCATGCTTCACATAATCAAGCAAAGCAATACAGGAAATCAATACACATCATAAACATCACATACATACAAGTAAGTAAGTTTACTACTTTATGGACAAAGCCCTTCTTCTTGTTCCATTTTCTTCAAACCACTGAGACTTCTTGGAAATTCTTTCATTCTTTTCTTTCTTGACTTCTTATAGCCTTAGATATATAATCATATCATTAGGGTCCTTTTTCTAGGTCAAACAATGAGTTAAAGTGGTTAGATTATCCTAAGGAGCTGATTTATACTCTTAGAGTTTAAAGAAATTACAATGTGCCATAACCTTTTGATTTATGCACATTTACGAAAAGCTGGCAGAATTTGTCAACCAACTATGAAAATTCATATCTTTTTATACAAGTATCCAATTATAGTGGTTCAAAAGCCTATACGACGCTTATTAAGTCTAGTTTCAGGAAAAAAATATTTTCCTTAACCAATTGGATGCATAGCATTCTATAATTATCATTTATTGGACACTATCCAAAAACATGCCAGTTGTCACATGACAACATTTAAAAATGCATAACTCCTAATGTACAGCTCCAAATGAAACAAATGACCTATCAAATTAAATATTGATAAGTTTAATTTAAAATTGGAAAGTTTCATAGGAATTGAACACTATTGAGTTATTCAAAACATAATGCAAACCTTTGCCACACAAGGAAACCTTAACTGGATAGCAACATTCTAAGTTTTGGAATTCAAATTCATTCTTTCTAAAATTGTGCCAACCACCAATTTCTATACAATTTTGCCCAAGGAATCCATTGGAGACCTCAAAATTGGAAAAATCATGCTATGTTCAGGCCAAAAATTAGGGTTCGAAGAAAAACTTCACCAATTCATATTTTAACCACCAAACTAGGTTCATATACTTCCCAAATATCATATAATCACATGTATATGATCAAAGCATCATGAAACCCCAAGAGCCATAAATGACCAAAAATAGGGTAGTTAGAGAAAAGCAACAAAAATCCATCAACCAACACAATATATACATTAAATTGAAGCTTAAGCTCACCTCTTTCAATTTCTAGGGCTTGTTCATGATTTCTCCAACTTTGGCATTTTCTAGACAACACAAAAAAACCTTCTTTCAAGAAACTAAAACTATAGAAATGAAGATCTTAGTGAGAGGAACAACTTTTATGGAGAAGAGCTATAAAGGTGATTTGGAAGGTCAAAATTGAGTTAGAAGCTCTTACCTTAAACTTGTTCTTCAACTTTCATCTTTCTCTTTTCTCATTAATTTTCCTTCTTTTTCCTTCTTTTTACATGACTTGGGAGCTGAATGAGTGGGTGTAATATTTTTTTAAATGATTCACTTCAACCCTCAAAATTACTTGACCGAAAATAAGCTAGAGGAACATAGAAAAACATGTGGCCAAATATGCTTATTCTTGCACAAGCCAACTTAATTAACCATGTGTGGTTAATTTAAGTTGGTTGACTTTTCCTTTCCCTCTAATCTTCTTCATTTGGATGAAATATTGCCTCCAAATGAAGGAGGAAATGTTGACTATATTCCTCTTGCTTTCTTGCTTTATTTATAGCTACAATTGTTGACTTTTTTCTTCTTCCTTTTCTTTTCTTTTAACTAACTAATGCTTATGGCTTCATGTAAATTATATTCCTTCTCTTTTTCATTGTCTTGATCGAAAATTAACACCTAAAAGAGAAAAGAAATTGTTGACCAATTCTATCATCTAGATCAGTGGCAATTGACTCTTTTGCCCTTTATTGTGGCAATATTAATTGAATTCCCTTAGTTCTTTTCTCTTATTTTATTCCTCTTTCTTTCAATTTCCAAGATTCCATTTCCTCTTCTTTTTGGATCCAAGTTAGGCATTAGATCCTATTTGACTCTAGATAAAGGAATCATACATTTTCTTTAACTATGTGGAACTAAATCTCATACTTTAGTTCCCAAATTAGCCTTTAAAAGCTATATGGCTCTTAGGCATTCTTGGAACTCTTCCCAAACTAAGCTTAATAGTCTTCTTTACTTCGACTTATTCTCTAGCTTTTAGTGTAAAAATTTGGGATATTACAATTCTCCCTCTGTTCAATAAATTTCGTCCTCGAAATTTTGAACATCTATACTTCGGGGAATTGTTTCTAGAAACTAAGTTTATCCCTCATATTTATAATTCATAGAGCATGTAACTCAAATCATCATACTCTTAACAAAATCTCAGATAGTATTCAGCAATCACCATATGGCATTCCCATTCATTCAGTACATAGTATGTATCATTCACACACAGGACCTACTGGTCTATTCTCATAGAGCTGGGTTCTTAGGCCACACAGCTCTTCGAGACTATACCCGGATCATTCTACTCCCATAGTACTGGATATTTTGGTATTACTACCCAGGGAATCACCCTTTATGCCATAGGCATCTCAAAACTTACTACCTTGGCTACAACCTGGTACAGTCTGAATGTCCTGCTAGCCTCAAGGTGTTTTCTGGACATACTAGTCTAATGTCACCGCACTAGGAAATAACATAACACTAGGCATACAAGTCTTACGGCCTAAGGACACCGCCCCATGCAAACTTGCACATTAGGTCTTATCGCCTCAAGCCTCCGCTCGACATAATTCTTAAACATATCACATTCTGCCGCCCTATGGACATACTAGTCGATCAGGTCTTATGGCCTCAGGACAATAGGTCTATCATCTTTGCTGAATACCTATCGAGACTAACTACCTCAGGATACACAGTCTATTAGGTATTCTAAATACATTCCAGCCTCTAACTCTTGCTACTCAAGCCATCCATACACTTATGTAATGTTCACGATGCATGCTAAATAAACCATCATCACAACATTCATCACAAGAGCATTCACACATTAGCATATAGTATAACGACAACCACTAGACCATTGGTTCAACACTACAACGCTTGGTAAATCAAGTCACATGGCCCTCGAGTGTCCACCAGATGCAAAATAAATCTTCTGACCCCCGGGCGTTTACCTGGTACAAAACAAGTCATATGGCCCCAAGCGTGCACTCACGCAATAGGCCTCGGGTGTCTACCCTTGCATAAAAGAAATCTCTATAGCTTGAGCGTCCACTCATACAATAGGCCTTGGGTGAACACCCCACATATTCTGAATGCTCATTAGGTCTTACTGCCTACTGTATATTTATAACACGAATATACCTAATGGTAAAGACATACATGGAAAACCATTATATAAAATATGAGAAAAGGAGTTGCTTTCCATTATACCATCGAGCCTATTCTTCCTTAATTTCCTTCCTAATACAAGGTGCAGATTCATATTATATTCTATCTCAGTATCATAAACCATAGGCTTGTGTCATACAATTGCCTACCTTTATTCTTGCTTATAGTGCACAAAATCAATTATGATACCATTATCATAACTGATACCATTGGTATTTTGATACCACCATCACGTGCATCGATACCACTATCAAGTACACTAGTACCATTAATACCACCAATTGGATATTGGCACCTCTTTTACGTGCATTGATACCACTACTCTCTGATTTAACCGGTATCACCCTGATACTACTAGTACCATCCTGATACCCCTATTACGAGTATTGATATTATTAATATGTGCACTGGTACCACCAATACCACCAACTGGATACTGGTACCACCTTTGAGTCCCTGATGCCACTACTCCCTGATACTATTGATACCACTATTACGAGTACTAGTATCATTACCATGTGCATCGATACCACTAACTGAGGATTGTTACCACCTCTGAGTACACTGATACCACTACTCTTTGATACCATTACTTAGGTACCGATACCTCTACCCCTTCCTTCTACAGGCTGGTTAACAGCCAGGGGTGGTCTAACTTTCTGGTTTCCTCTGCTATCTGTAACTCTTAATTACAGTAGCTCTAATAGAGGGTTACTATACTATTCACATGAATAAAGAATGTTTCCTAGAGTTAGAACCTTTTGTTTTGATTGGATCTTTATCTCTGAGTAGACAATTCCTTTGCTAGAATCACTGTTTTGATACTAAAAATGTCTCACTAGCACTAGTGCATCCTGGCCCCCAGACACCGGGGAAACAAAAGGTACATCAGACTCCAATTTTACATATCGCATCTCGCCCTAGGGGCATCTTCCTGGTGCAACCTGCTATCCAGTCATGTCGGGGTAAGAGCCAATACTTCACCACAAATCATATTGTGAGAACCCCGATCATGCTGTCATTTGACATAACCAACTGTGATATAAAAAATGTAATACCTTACATGTCTACCCCTTTATTACATACACGGAAGCATTTACTTATATTCTCTTGGGAGATTATTACTCATTTCCGGCTGTTGAGCCGTTATTCTTACCAAGTATCAAAGTTTTTCTATTTCTTTGTTCTAACTTTTAGTTTTGGTGATTCCAATTATCATTCAATTCTAATACACGTTTTCATACTTTCTTATTCATACGTATTCGTCAAATGTAAATACTTTCGTAATATCGAGGCTTCTTTAGTACTTGAGAACTAATGGTCTCATCAAGCATACCAGTGATGAATTTGGTAAGCTTGGCTTGAAGTTAAGCCTTCTTTTGCTGGTGTCCATTGCTTCTTTATGATTTGACAATGAAGTTGTAGCAATAGATTCTCCATGAGTTCTCCTTAAGGTAGTTGAATGATACTCTATGGTAGTTTATTCTTAAGGTAGAACATACTCCTCTTCTCTATTACTTCTATTTTTTGTGATTAGACTTTGTAGTTCCAGCAATGGCTACACTAAGCATTAAGAGTTCTCTTTGTTGATGTAGATTTTGTGAATCTATTTCTTGACATTTGATAAACTCTTAGCTTCTTCATCTTCTTTGTACCCTTATATCCATTCTTTTTTGAAAAAATTTGCACATATGAAGCACTAGACAAACATTTTGGTACCCACTTATACTTGGGTCTTTGATGATTAGCATCGGACCTTACTTGTCATTTTGGAACCCAAATATATTTATTTCTCACATTAGAATTTCTTCTAATATAGCATGGTGAGAAATGTGACATGATTTAGCATAATAATTGTAAATAATATGATGATATGCATTATGAAATTTAATGTAAGAATTATGTTAGTCATGAGAGTAAGGACTTGAATAATTTTTAACTAAACATTCTTTCTTCCCAATAAATTTTACAATATGATTTAAAACATGTTTTCTTTTTAAAAATGATTGGTTGAAAAAAATTTATGTAAGCTCTTAAAATTAGTTTTCCAAACATCACAAGAAGAATTGGAATTATTCACCATATGTGCATCTTGATCTCCAGAGAATGATTCATCACACTTGTACATGATAAGCTCTTCTTGAGAATCCTCTTCTTCTTGTTCTTCTATGTTGAGTGACTCATGGAAGTTTTCTTTGATTTCTCCTTCTTCATTCCCAACTTCCAATTGTTTATCAATTGTAGACATGTAGGTTATAGTTTCATATGAACTATTAGCACTTCCAACTCTAACAAAATTGTTAAAAGCATACATAGAATCAAGATAATCCCAAATATCTTTAGCACTAGAGCAAAATTTGATTTTATCAAAATCATTTTTAGTCAAAGCATTATATAGAATTTTCATAGCTCTAATGTTCAATGTAAACATTTTCTTTTCTTTTTCATTCCAATCTCTTATCAATTTGAAACCAAAAAACATTAGTAAAAATGTTCCACATATCAAAATAAAACACTTTTATAAAAGATGTCATTCTAGCTTTCCAAAACCAAAAATCAATGTTTCAAAAATAGTGGAATAGTATAATCAAAACCTTCTAAAAATAAGTAACACCTAAAATCAATCATTGATAACTCTTGAGATGGTTAAGTCCTTTAAACAAGAGCTATACTTTGATACTAATTGTTAGAACTAGCTGACACCCAAGAGAGAGTGAATTGGGTGTAAAATAAAAGATGCATCTTAGTGAAAAAACAAGTATAAAGATAATGAACCATAAATTCATAGTCGATTATTCAAATCAAATATACTGGAATTATAAGAGATAAGGGAAGAGAATATGCAAACTATGATTTATACTGGTTTGATCCAATCCTTGATGACCTATGTTCAGTTCCTAAGCTCCACTTAATATTTTCAATCCATTATATTCTTGTTTAATCTGGGCACAACAGAAGCATCTACAATCCCATAAGTTTAGCCGAACACTTGTGAAGCCCTTCACAAACCATAGACTCTCAGTCCATTCTGTTGGGATTGGTAGGCATAGCGGAATAATTTAAAATTAATTGCAGAAGTTTTTCTAATCCCAATTATGAATCTATCAACGATGTTTAAATCGAATTAAAAAGATTCTTACCTTTTTTAAGTTACACCTTTTTCGATCTTGAGGAGCCAACTACTCATATCAACTCCCTCTACTAGTATCCACACAAACAAGACCTAACAACGACAGCTTGCTAGCACCTCCAATACCCCTCTAGGGTTTTCTTACAGCTCTCTATTTCACTTATCCCTAAGGTTCTCTAGCCCTTCATTTTTATAACTAATGAGGGTCATATTGGATCTTCAAAATTAATCTTAATTAATTTTGAAATCCATATTGGATTAAATAAATTTGATTTAATTAAATATATTCAAAAAATTTAATTTAACTTATTTATTTAATCAAAATAAAGAGCCAACAGATTTAATTTATCTTTATAAATTAAATCTGAGATATGATATCTCTATCCAAGTTAGTTATTTAATTTATCAAATAAATTAAATATGAAACTAACATTACATAATAATATTATTATATGTATAATGTTATTATTATTTTTTCACGAATTATATATATATATATATATATATATATATATATATATATATATATATATATAATTTATCCACCCTAGATCATATTCATTTAATCTAGACATGTCTTAGATTGAATAAATATGGACATTATTGCTCTTATTGGACTATTCTTGTGTGTGACCTTGTAGGCCCATATGTAGTTGGCAGTGGGCCAATCACAAGTCACAAGCAGCCTCTAGTAAGACATTATGACTACCCAATTCATATAAGGATCAATAATATGATACAACTTGTCATACAACTATGTCATGTTCCTTTTGTCAGATAATATTTCGGCCAAGGATGAGGCATAAAAAATGTCATCCTCCTTTTCCTACAATTACTTTCCCGATTTCTAAGTAGTCTGACAACGGAAATAGAAACTTCTTTCCATCATAGTATGGCCATACATTTCTCATACTCACTCATCAGGGGCCTAGCAATATCTCTCTACTAATGTGAGGGATGTAAAGTCTCAAATCTTGATTATTAAGTGACATGTATCTATTATGTTATTTTCATGGTAAAATAACATATAAAGTGGCAAAGCAAAGTTAACAAGGCCATACATGACAAAATAATTATTATACAAGATAGTTGGTGAAATTCCTGTTGAGGCAGTTATATTTTGAGACACTTTTAAATTAGTAAATGACCTCTAAAAATTCTGAAATTTTCCAAAATTAAAGTAGACATGATAAGCTTTAATTTTATAGGTCATATGGAATTTTTGGAGTTGTATACATGGATGAATGAATTTTTTAATTTTTCCCAGCGAATTTAACATTTTTCTAGAGAAAAATTAAAAAAATAAACAATATGGGAATGGTGAACTTCAAAATGGCTAAGTATTATATTTTTATCTAAGACTATACATAATAAGGGAAATATAGGCTTTGGAACCACCCCTATTGGATTTCTATACAATTAGATATGAATTTTTAAAGTTTGGTAACAAATCTGCCAATTTTTAAAGTGTTGCGAAAATTACAAGGGTAAAATGGTCATTTTGACCAAGTAAATGTAATCTGAAAATTTTTACTAAATAAATGAAGAAAGGTGGACAGCTGGATCTTGCAAGAATAAATATATAATTAATGATGAATTATGCAATAAATAGACAAGGACCAATTAGAAAATGGCAAGTATATCTCTAGAGAATCCTACAACACATGCAGCCTTGTCTATTTGAGGCCTTAGTTGGCCATAAGGAAAAGAGAAAGGAAGGAAGAAGGGACTTGGGAAAAAGAAGAGGTAGAAGAGGAAGTAGTGATCAAGGAGCAGGAACTAGGTAAGTACACCGAAATCTTTGCTCAATCTTGTGTTATAGCTCATGAATCCTCTTCTTAATCTCCTTATTCTCTTGATTAAGCCATCCATCAAGAAAAACTCCAAGGAAAGAAGGGGGAAATTTGGCCAAGTAAGGAAGAAGAAGGAAAAGCAAGGTAAGTTGCTAAAACTTTGGAATTCTTAATGAAAACTGAGCTGTGATGGTGTTCTGGCTAGTTGTTTGTTGTAAATTTGGGATGTCCCAATTTCTAAGGTGAAATGCTACTCAAATTTCTATTGATTATGTTAAATTGATGATTGGATGGTTAAAAAAGTGGATAAAAGTGAAAAGAATGTGTTTGGTTTATTGAAATAAAGAAAATTCAATTTTTCTCAAATATTAAAGAATTTCGTCCAGCAGCTGTTTGTCAGTATTTGGACTGGATTTTAGTGTTTTTGATAATTCCATTGAATTTAGAAAGGAAAATTGTGTGGGGTTCTTGTAGATTGTGAAGCATGAAAAGCCCCGGAATGTGAAATGATGATTTTGCTCCTAAAACCCTCAAGTAGGGATGCCAAGAGAAAATATGTAATTGGGGCTTGAATTTGCTTAATTTGAGTTTAAAAATGGATTCTACATTCAAAAATACGTAAGATTAGCCTGGGTCATAATTTTTGGAAAAGTACAAAAATACCAGATAAAAAGGGAATTAAACTAAGGTCCTTAAGTGTATTTTGGTAATTACACGATTTGGATATAAGAAAGTTAATTTAAGGGTCTTAAAAGAAAGTATGAATGAGTAATAACTCATTTATAACTACTGTGGAATTTATAGGGTCTGATATTTTCCGATCGGAGCCACAAAAGTAAAGACCACATTAGCTAGGCAAGGGAAATGTGTAAGGTGGTAACTTTATCTTTCATATACTATGTAAATATTAATATGCAATGATTTCCATGATCTTTTCAATGTATTGATTGTGGTGTTGAAACTCTCTGGGCGTGGATGATGAATTAAACCACCCCATGGAACATTTAGGGTACTATGTGGCCAGGTAAAAATGTGCAGAACATCACTACTAGGATTACAGTAGAAATGTGCCAATGATGGGTCGCCACTCGAGTGGTCACTTGAGTGATCTTCCTTGGTTTTTAGAAGAGCATAGTGTATCACTTTCTAGTTCACTACAGCGATGTGATAGTTATGTGCACAAATAGGATCACTCAAGTGGTCACTACAATGTATTACTTTTTGTTTCTCATGTGCCCGTTCGCTTAAGAGTTACATCGATTCCTATATGACTATACGTACACTATATATAGAACGTGGGATTGAAGGAGTAAGAATCTGAATAACACACACAAAATGTTGGTCTTCTCCCTCTAATAGAGTTCTTTCATAATGTTCTCTTCTCTTCTTCTCTTTAGTGCATTTTTTTGTGTGTAGCGTAATCAGAGTCCTCTTCGGTGCTCCGATTTCATGTGGGTACTTCAGCGAGTCAGTCAGATTCCTGGTACTCTCAAAATTCTTACATCGTATCATAACCAGGTTTTCTTGAGGCCTTTATGATATTGTTTCCAAATAAATTAGTTTGCATGCATGTATGTGTTTCGCTGCCAGTGTGTATATGTTTATGCTATACACATCGTATGAGATTTTTTGTTGTTTCCTGCAACTTGCTTAAATATATATGGTTTATCTCTTGCTTGTATTATTTGAGATGTGATCATTTTGAATCTAAATATATTCATTGGGTATGTTACTTTATGAGATTATTGGACTTCACTGTTATTTTAATAAAACTAAGACGATTTTATTTTCAATCTAAATATTAACAGTTATTCACTAGCTAGTCTGATATGATTTTGTCCGCGATATGCTTATGAATATCAAAAGTAATGATAATTATTTTTTATACACGGAATTACTTCTATATCCTTTTGTGGTGTATGTATTTGGTTTAAAAGAAAAAGAGGATATTGTCTATATATATATATATATATATATATATGTGTGTGCGTGTTTTCGTAAGGCCTGTGACTTTGTGGTCTATCTTTCCTTATTATATCTCTGTATTCAATCATCATAGGGCATCTTGTACAGTCCTTATGATTTTGTTGTTTTTCCTTTTTGACAACAATTTAGGCATAGTAAGATAAAGGATATAACAGTTATGGATTAAAAACGAAAATGTTTTCCCTTGTTTATGAGTTACTTAGAAACTGAAAATTTAGCAATGAATATAGTCTTAAAGATTAAAACAAGAAAGACTAAAAAAAGTATCGATATTCCAGAGTTACTGGCACTGACCCACAGACATTGGTTTTGTGATTTGTTAATGGGTCACAAGAAAAAAGTGTTTTTAGGCCCCGAAATTGGTCTCATAGTGTAGATCTCAAAAAAACAAAGAGATAGACCCAAAGAATGTGAAAAACCAACATCCGAAACATCGGTTATAGGGGAAGAAGAATTAGGATCCATTTTGGTCATGGAGACTCGGTTGAAGGTTGAAAATGACCTCCCATTATGAAATGGCACCATTTCATATGAGGTGTGTCTCCTCCTGTTAAATGAAACGACACCATTGGGGTTGATTATTAAAAAACATATTTGAGACTCATGCGTCCGGGCCAAAAGAAAAAAAAGAGAGCAGAGTGTATTTTTTTTCTAAAAAGGCCCAAGCCGTTTTTTGATTCTTTTTCTTTTTTTTAAATTAGAGCTAGCATGTGAATGTGTTTTGATTGACACCTAAAACAACGAGTGGATTGCACTCTGTCACATCGAGAGTGGGCTTGTCTAGATTTGTTTTTCATCTGTCCATAATTTTTAGTTGTTTATACTTCTAGGGGAGCGTTAGTGAGCTTTTGAGCTTCGACTGAGGCACGATTTACTTTTAAAAATTCCCTAAATTTATTATCTATATTTTGATAAACAATATGTCAATTTTGAAATAGATTTGGATCTATTTTGAACATTTTCAATGCTTTTATAATTATTTTTATTTGTTTAAAAATTCTTAAAATATTTGTAATGATTTATTCCATTTTACATGACATAAATATGAGTCAAAAGAGTTTTAAAAGCACTGAAATCAAACAATTTATTCTTTTGAGCAATGTTTTTTGGTTGAAAATTTCATACCTAAGTATGCTTTTTTTTAGTGGCTTAAAAAGGACAAATTTTTTTTTTTCAATTGAAGCGACTAAATATTGGTCCAAACATATATTACTTTGAGGAATGTGAGCCTATAAGTAATGAATAAGATATGGATTTGCCTGTTTGAATATGAAACCATGAGTAGCAACCTAGAAGGAGAATATCTTGATATAAGATTAAGATAGAAAGAATCCAAAGTAAGGTTATAATTTATCCTAAAGTGTAATAAGAGGAGCAACCAGAAAAGAACTTTGAGGATAATTCTTAAGAGAAACTTGAATTTTCTGAATCTTAAGAAAGCCAATGTGATGATTAGAATCTAGAGGAAACGTCACGAAGGTAAAAGTGTAGGATCAGATACTGAAGAAGCGGCGTTGGATCAAAGTTAAAGAAAATCTCAAATGGATAGATTTCCTAATTTCCAAACTCTGGATTATGGTGGAGTTTAGGAAAATATCACTCCTTGGGTCAAGAGTGAAGGCCAATCGTAAGTGAAGAATAAAGTCATAAGTTTAGTCCAAATCCCCGATACTTTTGAAACTATAAGAGGTTTCAGAAGAGATACTAAATGTTTTTATTAGAAAAACAATATGATTTGAAATAGAAGTTTGGAATATTTTGTTAAGAAAATAAAGAGAAACTCTAGGAGATTGTCAAAATGATAGGAGATATAAAAATTCTTGCAATTTTTAGAAAAACAATAGTTGTTGAGAATCTACCAAACTAGGTTTGAGAAGCATGGAGACTTAACCTGTAGTTGAGTGGGTTTTTCTGAAAATTTTAAAACTTTTATGGAAGTGTACTCTAGTGGTTTGCAACTTTGTTATTACTCATCAATTCTTATTTTTTTCCATTAACTTAATTAGGGTAATTCTCTAATCAAGCTTAATTTATTCATTTACATACACAACTGTGTAGCCACACAGGCCTACTAAAGAGTCTAAGTCTAATAAATATACAGTACTGGACCCTTAAATGTTCGGCCCACCATCGCATTCTCTTCTTGTGTGACTTCCTGCATCCTACCTCTATCTACCTTTCTAAATGTTTGATTGGGGGAGGGTGAGATTCAGAGGAATCTTAGTAGTAAACAAATACCATAATGCATGTAAGATAAATGCTAGTGCATGATATGCTCACCTTACGTAGGCTCATGCTCATATAATCACATCTCTACATGCTTAATGTTTCATACAACATATCTATGGCTATAATATAAATAGAAATAGAGCTTCATTCATTGAAATATGCTTCACATAATCAAGCAAAGCAATACACAAGCATAAATATAAAATACATGCAAGTATGGTAAGTTTACTACCTTAATTGCCCTTCCTTGATCCACCGTCTTTGATTCGGCTCGGGCACAACTGTCTGGCCCTAAAATTCTCAATTTATAATAAATGAGTTATTATTCATTCATAACTCATTATAAACTCACATTGCTGGTTATCTATCACAATTTCAACAGTTTTTGTACAGTACAATTCTGCACAGTGCAGTTTCACTATTTTCCAAAAAACTCACAGATTTTCAGTCAATTTTGGAAATTCATAATTAATTATAGGAAAATCCAAATTGACTGATTCCAAAGCCTATGTGAAGCTATTTAAATAAAAATTTGTGTAAAAGTACTTAGGTTTGACCATTGCATTCATTTAATTCCCAGAAATTCGTTATATATCACTGTTCCTTATTGCTTTCCAGAAAATAGGTTATCAACTTGAAAAATTTACCATTAATTATAGGAAATTCAAAATTGAGTGGTTATAAATTCTATACAAATCTAGTTCATTCTAGTTTCACATAAAAATACTCAATTCACAGCCACAACATTCCCAGAATTTCTCCAAACACAACCTGTTCCAAATTACATTCTAGAAATAGGGCATAACTTCAAAAATTCATATATCCTAATGTACTTGTCCAAAAATTACAAACTACATATCAAATTATATATATATATATAATTTATTTCTAGAAATTTTCAGAATTTTTTGACAAGTTTGGTTTTGTGAAACATCATGTACAATAACAGTGTTCCAAACAGGCAGATTTAACAACATGTTCATGTACACTTCTTAAATTTCCAAATTGATATAGAAGCATCCAAAAATCATGAAAACTTGTATACCTATAAAATTTTTCCTTATAAAGCCAATGGAGTCATAAAAATTAATAAATTCTTACATCTTCATCACGTCATAATACAGGGTAGAATTGAAGATTCTTAGGTGAAAGTTGTTGTTTTCTTGTTTTCTCTTACTTAATCACTTTCTTTCTACTTCTAATCAAATGATTAGCTATTTAAAAAATAAATGAACATGATTAAAGGGAAATTTTGGCAGCATTTCCCCTACGATTTCATCAGCCCAAATTTGAAAAGCAAGAGAAAACAAGCCAATATCCACCAACAACAATACCAACAACATCCAACAAGGCAAGAGAGGCAAGTTTTGAAGTTTACCAATTGATTCTTGGTTCTTCTCTCTCTTGGACATTTTTGAACTCTCTATCTACACTCTTGATTTATCTTGAAAATCATGGATTTAATGGTGTAGAAGAGGTTAGGAGAGGTTATAGAGTGATTAGAAGGCAAAAATCATAAGATTACAAGTTCTTTACCTTAGATTTTGGGAAACCCTAGCTCTTGGTGTGCTTGGGAGCTCTTGAAAATGGCTGAAGCCTCCCTATCCTTGTTGGCTCAGATTTTGCACAAAATGAAGATGGAAAGATGAAGGTAATGGTGATTAAATGAATTGCCAAAATGCTTTATATATAGTTATTCCCTATTGGTCCAGAATTATCTTTTTATCTAAATATTTCCATTTCCCTTTTCTTTTCCCCGTGGTCAGCCAAAATGCATGAGAAATGGAAGAGGAAATATTGCTTTGAATTCTTAATGTCATCTTACAATTTGTTGACCAAAGTCCTATGCCTTTGCTTTTTGACTTCTTTTTCAAGCTTTGATTTTTCCTTCGGTAATAATATTCCAAAATGGACTTAATAATTACCAAGTGGTCATTTACCTCTTTTTAATTCCCATTTAAATAAAATTATTGGGATTATTAGAGAAAAATATTTATTTTCTTATTTTGTTGGTCAAATGACCATTTTGCCCTTATATTTTCTTCTATTTTCGCACTTAATGCAAAACTCGGTAGAATTTTTATCAAACTTTAAAAATTCATATCTAATTGTGTAGATATCCAATTAGGGTGGTTCCAAAGGCTATATGACTCTTATTAAGTATAGTATTAAGGAAAAATATAACATTGGGACAATTAGAAGCTCATCATTCCCATAATTCTTATTTTTGGAAGGTGACACTGAAAATTCCCAATTTCCCTAGGTTAACTTTAAAAATACATATCTCTTTGTGTAAAGATACAAATAAATTATATAAACTATAAAATTAAATCTTGATAAGTCTACTTTCATCCTAGAAATTTTCATAAATTTTTGACATCATTTTCCCCTTGAAAGATGTCATACAAACATGACTGCCAAACTAGAAAATTCACTGGTAGCAACACTACTTTGTGTGTGTCTTCTAATTACATTGTTTTGTCACGCCCCAAGCTCTTTAACTCACCATAATACTTCCTTTAATACCCAAGGGTATAAAGGAATTTCAGAGAATTCTACTATGCCTTACTAGGACATTTACTAAATCGGTGTTTAGTAGTCCACTTAATTCAAGCTTAATCTCAAGCCTCTTGTCCCAAAATTTGGGATATTGCATGGATGCCCAGGGCCTATTGTACGGGTAACACTCAAGGCCTTGTGTTTTATACCTAGCGCTATGGTAGTATGTAAATTTCATGGTGTATACTGAATGCTTTTGTGATAATTCTGTTTATATGATGACGGTGTGACATGCTCTGTGATTTTATATCTATATGATTGATTACCTTTTACTACTAAGATTCTTATGAATCTCACCATTTTTCTGTAAAAAAATTTATAGTACAGGTAGGTAGCTCAAAAGGTAAGAAGGTAAACATAGATAGCTAGTGGATGAAGTTGTAGGATTTATTTTCTCTATTAGTTGCTTGTTTTGGGTTATGTATTAGACTTAAACACTTTGGTGTATATTTTTATATGAATAGACTAAGTTTGAGTATAGAATCACCCTAATTGAATGAAAGGAAAATATGAGAATTGATGAGTAATAACAAAGTTACGAACCACTAGAATACGCTTTAGAAGAATTTGAAATTTTTAGAAAACCCCACTTAACTACAGGTTCAAATCTTGTTTGAGGTGGGGATTTGAAGAAGCTTTATAAAAGAAATATTGCTTAGTGGTTTAAGTTTACTGTGTAAAACTCATCAGAATGAGTGTAAACTATAAGGTATTACAAAGGTGCTACCAAAATCAAGAAGCGGTTATGGAATAAAGTTGAGGTACGTATAAGCTCTGATTTAAGCCGAATATTCTGAGATTTTGTTGAGTTTTTAATGATCCCCTAATTTTTTTTCTAGAAATAGAACTTGGAGAAAGAATATGGTTTTGGTATTTTTGAGGTTATAAATGGATTCTACACACAAAATTGTGTGGGAATGGTTTGCGAACATGATTTTCGAAGGGTTGGATTGAAAACTCAAAGATTGAAGTTAAAGTAGTAGTGCTACCAGATTTTGTTTTTTGGAGGTAGACTGATTGTGATGAGTTTTTGAATGACGAAATATTGTCCAATGGCCATGAAACTTCTTAAATGATAGTAGACCTTTCAAGCTTTAATTTGATAGGTAATATGTGTTATTTGTGTTAATATATTAAGAGATATAAATTTTTGAAGTTAGTTGTTACCAGATTATGTTTTTAGAAGTGAGATTGCTTTTGGTGAAATTGTGAAAAACTAAACCCAGGCCAAAAGTTATGAAACTTTCTAGATTTAAAGTGTACATTTTAGTATTTAAATTGATATATAATATGTATCATTTAGGTTTGTAGATTGTGAGATATGATTTTTTAAAGTTTAGGCATTAAATCTAGAAAGAATCCTGAGTCAGTGTTGTTGCTTGAGGTTTCTGGAACTATGTGATAATAATAGGTAGCAGGAGATATTTTCCTTTAAAATATACTTAAAGAGGGTAACATAGAATTTTGAATCACCCCATTTGGAGTTTCCTAAATTAAGTTATGATTTTTTAAGTTTAGGTGAAAAATCTGGCAGTTTAGGGGGACACATGAAATTATGGCATTTAAAGTAATTTAGAACAAGTCTAGGCCTAAAGATAAAAGACATGTCCTATAGGCTAAGGTAGCCACATTGGACACTCATTTTTCATGGCTCTAAAGATGTGGTTATATATCTAGGGCCAAGAGATGACAAGGAAGAGGAAATGGAAGGTTTCCGGAGCAACTTCAAAGGTTTGAGGAAAAGGTACAAGAGGAGGACTCAAAGACAAGAGGTAGTAAAACTTTCCTAACTTCCATTTACTTGATATGTATGCTTATGTGTTGATGTGTATGAATGCTTTGATGAATTGTATGGAGCATATGTGAATGATTGAAACTTTGTTTCTAACTATACTATGGCGATGAGTATGTTGTATGAAACATGGAGCATGCATATGTCATTATGCTAGCATGAATTTGTGTAAGCAAGCATATCATGCATTAAGCTTGTATCTTGTATGCTTAGATAGCAAAGTTTGCTACTGAGATTCTCTCGAATATCATTCTCCCCCAACCAACCATTAGGCAGGTGAGCACATGAGAGGAATGCATAATGGTGTGCTAGAAAAAGTTTCAATGAAGAATTGAAGAGTAGTACACACTAATTTGTTATGTAAATATTAAAGATTGATGTAGTTAATTGTATAACTTGCATGACAGATGAATTGAATTCCTAATCACAGAAATTGAATTAGAAAAAGGTAATTGTACGGTACGAGCTCATTAGTTAAGTAAGCATAATGATTAATAAGAAAAGAAATACTCTGATAGTAATGAATAGAGCGAAGAATTGAATTGTAAACCTGTCATAAAATATTATAGTAAAAATGGCTTTACTAAATGAATAGTAACCCTACAAATTGAAAGAAAGATGGCCAAAAATGCTTCCACAATGCATAGTGTAATACCCCATTTTTCACCAATACATTTATGTGTATATTTGATTATATTTAGTGGAATAAAATGGTGAAAAATGATATGAATGAATTCATGAGAATTTATGGAAAATATTCCAATCGCCGGTTACGCGTAAATTGGTAGAATAAGGATATAAGAAGGCAATAAATGTGCCATTAAAGGCCTATTATTGTAACCAAAATTCAAGAAAGTAAGTGACATGAATAATGGCCTCATTTAAGTGTCAAAATGGGGTTAAATTGAAGAAATGGGCAAAAAATGATTTATTTCGGTAAATCATAAAATGCAGGGGAAAAATGATAATTTTGCCGTAAAATAGAAAATAGTTATTTTTCCCCAGTATTCCCACTAAATTGAGTTAAAAGGGAATTAAAAAGAATAAAATGACTACTTGATCATAAATAAATCAATTTTGATAAATTATGGTAAAAAATGGTCAAATAGTCAATGACTTGGTCAAAAGTTACGAGATGGCACAATGAGATATTGGAGATTCAGATTTCCCTTGCATTTCTCATGCATATTTTGGCTGGAATGAGGAAGTATTAAGGAAATGTGATTAATTGGAGAATTATGCTATTATGGACTAATGAAAGCATGCCAAGTGTCAAGTTTAATTAATCAAAGGATTGTATCATCCTTTTCTTCATTCCCATTAGCTCATTTCGTACGACCAAACTAAATTAGAAAGAGTGAAGAACGAGAGCTGAGAACGTGGAGAACGAAAGAGAGAAGGGAGCTAGGGTTCATCAAATCTAAAGGTAAGAAGTTGCTACCTTGTGTCTTAAGCCACCTAATCCCTCCATGATCTCTTCTCCTCACCTCTCCATCATTGATTTCCTTGTTGGACAGCTGAATCAAACGGTGGTGGTAGAGAGAGAGAAAATGTGTAGAGAGAAAAAGTTAAGGAAAATCAAGAGGTAACTTCCCAAACCTGTTCCTCTTGCTTGATTAAGGTTAGTAGAGTTGTTTTGGGCTTGATTATGGTTCATGTGGTATAAGATAATTGAAGAAAACTCAAGAGACCATAATATGTAAGTGTCTCCAAATCAAGTCCAATAAATGTATAACTAGTTAATATATTAGTTATAAGTAGAAAGGAGGTGATTAGGCCAAAGAAAACGAGAATCCGACACAACTTTTATGGGAATTTATTTTTCCTTCCCTGTGTTGGACATGGAAAATGGATAGGAATTTGATAATTTCGATGCTTCTATTGGATTTAGGAGGCCAAATTGTGTAGGTTCTATATTGATCCCGAAGTGAGAAAAGCCACAGAAAGTGAAATGACAAAATTACCCCTATTAAGCCTTATTTGGGGGCTGTAAAGGGCATTTTCATCATTTGAGCTTGAATTTGGCTAATTCGAGGCTAGAAATGGATTTTACAAGCAAAAATGTGTAGGAATGGCCTAAATCACGATTTTGAGAAAATGCTGATAATCAGGTCCTAAGGGGTATTTTGGTAATTTGGCATCATTAGGCTAAATTTACCAATATTATGAGTTTGGAAGGATGTAGGGAGGAGTAATAACTCATTTGTGGTATTTGAAGATTTCAGGACTTGACAACCGGTCTGGCCTCAGTAGTTGCCCGAGCTTGAATATAGTGGGAAAGTTGCATAGAGGAGAAACCAGGTAGTAACCGTCTTCATATGACATAGCATACATATGTATTGGTTGATATCATCACAAAATGTCTAATATGTTTAGATTATGCAGAGTGATCACCTGGGGCCTATCTTTGCGCGGGTTGACTCTCAGGCGATATTTTTGCAGAGTGATCTCCAAAAATGTAGGGTATACATGTCTACCCTGAAAACACCAAGTGCACTTACACACTGGCATATTTTATCAAACTAATTATGCATACTTAGCCCTTATGATCTAAAGAATTATTTTCTACCTGGAGGCCCAAATCATATAGTCAATTAGTCACTAGAAGTCATTCTATTTCTAAAACATTATTAGGACTCTTGCCAAATTGGGTTAGTAGTTTGCTTGATTCAGGCTTATCCTTAGGCTTTTAGGCCCAAAATCTAGGATATTACATTGTATACTTCAATGTGCTATATTATTGGTAAGTTCTTGGATTAAATAAAGGGTTAAAGGGCTACAATCCCCTGGAAGTTTTTCACAGATGGGCATTGAGCACTAGAAAGTTTTCGAGGGGGCAATTATGCTCCAGAAGTTTAAAAAATGGGGAAATTTTATCCCAAGTTAATAAAACCTAATGGTCAACTGTTAATTGATCAATATGTGCTAAGGTGGATCTGCCATATAGGATATCAAGCCACATACTATAATATCTTGAATTTTAGGCCTAGGGACTTGAGGATACACATATATTAGGCAGACTACTAAACCCAGTTTGGGAAGGGTCCCAAGAATTGAGAGGGATATAAAGACTCTCAGGGACTATGCGATTTGGCCCTATTGGGCAGCGAACCCAGTATGCATAGACAGTAGGATCAAAGTGTCAGTGCAGATATGCACATGACATATATAGTATGCTATTGGGTTGGTAGAAAGACAACACCCAGCTATGCCATGAGGTAAGGGACTGACTAGTCAAGTGAAATAGGTCGGTGTAGGTGTGTACACGGCATTTTCAGGGAAGACATGTGTACCCTACGTTTTTAGAGGAGACATCCGTATATGGCGCCATGCGCACTACTGCAGATTGGGGATTTAATGTCACTAAAAGACGTCCCTTTCTAAAAAAGGGAAGTAAAAAATGGACGCGGTGGCATTTAAGTAAATAAAGAAAAATTGTTGTCCCTTTAGGCGTCCTAAGAACGAAAAAGGATGTGTAAAGAGAATATTAGGCGTCCCTTCTTAGAGAAGGGACGCCTAAAGGGAGACACATAGCTGACATCTGACATGCAGCAAACAATAGGCGTCCCTTCTCTAAGAAGGGACGCCTATTGTTTTGCATGTCAGCCACGTGGCTGACATACGGCCTTTAGGCGTCCCTTCTTAGAGAAGGGACGCCTAAAGGGACATCTTTAGGCTTCCCTTCTACAAGAAGAGACGCTAAAGGTGTCTCCTTTACCTTTTCGTTTTCCCTCTAGAGATTTGCTTCATTTCCCTCCAGCGTTCAATAATTTTTCGTTCTCTCCTCTCACGGTCATGAGTAAGTCCGTCGTCCTCCCTCTCTAAAAAAATTCAGCTGCTGTAGCGATGCCCTCCTCCTTCCTCTCTCAAGAAGCTCATCCACCTCGATCTCACCATGGTATATAGCTGCGCACGCTAGCTGTTCGTATCCATCCCTCTCTCACCGTCTCCACCACAAGGCTTTTAGTGAACCTCCTCCAAGGTACAGCTCGCGCCTCCCTCTCCCTTTATCTTTGATGTTGTAGTCATTATCTTATATGTTTGTCATTGACATGGATTTTGCAATGGTTTTTTTTGTAGATTGTGATTTTTTATGGTTATATAAGGGTCTGTTTAGAATATGAATAAATATAAGCAATTATGTCTTGATGCCGTATCGATTTTTGCTTCTCCTATCTCAGTTTTGTAATACTGAACATGTACAACTGCTTATAATTATCAATATGCATAATTATGTCTTCATGGATTTTATTGAGATTAATTATTTTATATGAAAAAAATGAAAAATACTCTCAAAGTTATATATATATATATATGTATATATATATATATATATATATATATGCATACACAAAAACTCATCTTTAGTATAATGATAATTTTGATTCCATTATATGTCTCTTGATATAGTTCACTATAAGTTAAAATAATTGTTGTTTCATAAAAATAATAATAATATAAGTCTAAATTTGTTAACACTTCCTTTTGAATTTTTTAGTTTAATGATGAAAAATTAGTAGATAGTATTGTTGATAGTGTTCTAAATTGTCTCAAGTAGTTTGTTCTGTTTTGCATTTAGTTGATCTGGTTTGTTATTCAAATTTTGGGATGTCTTAAATTTAAGAGGAAATGCTGTCGATTTTTTTTGAAAAAAGTTATAAAAGGAAATCCCATTGTTGTCAATTATTCTAAACTTTAGGGTTATTGAGAATGGCTTAGGTAAAAAATGGATCATAGTTGGATGAATGCTTTGATAACTAGTGGAGAATATGAGAATGGGGTGGAAGAGTTTATTGAATTTTCTAGAAGGAATGCTCTAACAAAAAATGGGAAGTATTTTTGTCCTTGTGTCAATTGTTTAAATGAGAGTCGACGGGATGTTGATGATATAAGGGATCACCTACTTTGTGATGGAATAAATCTTCGATACATAAGGTGGATATGGCATGGTGAGGAAGTAACTGATTGTTCGTCTCACAAGAAGGAAGGAGTAGATGTCATATATCAAGATAGAATGGAGAAAATGATTCACAATGCCGAGGTTGAATCCTTCGCCCAGGCACATGAATATGACAGCCTGCGGAGTGATGCGGATACACTATTATACCTTGGGAGTAAGTACACATGACTGACAGGAACATTGCATTTGGTGAACTTAAAGGCAACTTATAGATGGATCGATAGTAGTTTTACATTACTGCTGGAATTATTGTGTGATATGTTTCCAGAAGATAATGTACTTCCAAATCGTATGTATGAGGCTAAGAAAATCTTATCTACGATAGGCATGGAGTACAAAAAGATACATGCTTGCCCTAATGATTGCGTATTGTACAGAAAAGAGTATACAGGTCTTAGTGAGTGTCCTAAGTGTAAAATGTCACGATACAAAGTAAAGAAAGACGGTGGTTGTAGAGAAGTGACAACAACTAAAAGGAAACCTTCGAAGGTGTTATGGTATCTTCCGATAATACTATGGTTTAAGCGTTTGTTTGCGACTGCAACAAAAGCAAAGAAGTTGAGATGGCATTTTGATGAGAGAATTTGTGACGGAAAATATCTTTAGCACCCGGCCGACTCTCCACAGTGAAAGATGATAGATGAAATGTTCCCTCAATTTAGCAGCGAGCCGAGAAACCTTCGGCTTAGACTTTGTACAGATGGAATCAATCCGTATGGATTTCTTACTAGTACACATAGTTCGTGGCCAGTTCTCCTTGTAATATACAACTTACCTCCCTGGCTATGTATGAATCGCAAGTACGTTATGCTTTCTATGATGATCTCTGGACCAAAATAGCCAGGGAATGACATCGATATGTACTTGTCGCCTTTGATTGAGGACTTAAAGAAGTTGTGGATATGTTCGATGATTATAAGAATGAGTCTTTTAAGTTGCGTGCAATGATTTTTACCACGATAAACGACTTCCCCGCATACTATCCCCAAGTATGTGGTTCCAATTTAAGTTCTTTTATTTAGGGTTGTTTTAGAAATTATGTATGTTATTGATTTTAACCAATTGCTTTTAATTTATAGTGCCCTCAACAGCCAGGGGATACTAAATATGGCTACTATGTTATCAGTTACATGTATAATAACATTCAAAGCGGTATTACGAGTGATTTTTAACAGGTAATCAAATGATAATATTTTGGATGTATTTTAATTGAATTGCTAAACAATTCTTTAACTTTAATGATTTTATCTAATCGTACTTTCTAATTTACAGATCTTTGATAATGATGCTGCCTACTTATATGAAGACATTAATTTTGTCAGAGACTTGTTGGCTGGGCGGCTTCTTCAACACCTAGATTTGTAAAAGTTTATGGTTTCATATACGTTTACTTAGTAGTTGTTTAGTGGACAACATTTCTAACAACACTGTGCATGAATGTTTCCTTACTGCTGGATGTTGTAGGAGTTAATTATATACTGCTTGCTGTATGTTTCCTTATTGTGTAAGGAGACTATGTTGTTCACTTTCAGTATGGGCAGAAACAATACAAATAGCATCCTTTTTATAAAAAAAAACTTTAGGCGTCCCTTCTAGCTAAGCTTGGCTTTAGGCATGCCTTCTAGGATAAGGAATGCCTAATGTCCACTTTAGGCGTCCCTTTTAATATAAAGGGACGCCTAAAGTCAATAATTTAAAAAACAAAAAACTTTTAAACGCCTAAAGTAAGGGCTTTAGACGTCCCTTTTTTACAAAAGGGATGCCTAAAGTTCTGGGTTTAGGTGTCCCTTCTCAAAGAAGGGATGCCTAAAGCCTCACTTTAGACGCCCCTTTCTACAGGACGTCTAAAGTTCAATTTACTACGTCACTGACATACGTGTCCCCCCATAAAAGGGACGTTAAAAGTGTTTTTTCCAGTAGTGGCGGGGGCCACGCACACACTTCAACCTGGTGTCATTTGGCAGGCCCTAATATACGTGTCACACTCCCAAGCAAAACCCAAGTAGAATCATGAGTGGACACTAATAAAGTAACTTTATTAAAGTAGCTTTAATAAAATAAGCAATCATGACATAACTTTTATGTTAGATGGGTAAGAGAGTGATAAGTGCCCTCTTATCATTACAAAGTACAAGAGTACTTTTGTGTTGGATGAATGAGAAGGTGACAAGTTTCCATCATGATAACACTCACTTTATGCCTTTTGTGTTGGCATCTCTAGGATGCGCCACCTAGTACCTAAGCCAGGGAAATCTACTGGTCTCTTGCCCGGTCGCGTACTTGACTTCCCAAATATTGAACCTGAGAGTTTGGGGAAATTATCAAGCCTCTCCCTTCCCCTAACAAGAAAAGGTGCCACCTAGGAGAGAGAAATGTTGTGATTGGTAGGCACAACGAAAAATTTAAATTCAAAAGTTTTCCAATACCTACTGTGGATCTGTCAACAATGCTTAAATCGAGTAGTTAAGAAATGTACATTTCTTATGTGTTTAGTCTTTCCTTTCATCTCAAAGAGCTAAAAACTCAGATCAGCTCCTTCTACCGGTATCCTCACGAATAGGAATCCAACATGGACAACGTGCTAGCTGTAATGTCCCAAATTTTTATCACTAAGTATCATGTAAATATTATAGTATTCCATGATAAAATATCATGCAAAGTGTCAAAACAAAGCCTATAAAGTCACACACAAATAAATGGTTGTTGTATAAGATAGTTGGTGTATTTCATGTTGAGGCAGTCAGATTGTGTGATGCTTTATAATTTGTAAATGACCTCCAAAAATTCTGAAAATTCCCATAATAAAAGTAGACATGATAAGATTTAATATGATAGTTCATATGAAATTTTTGGAGTTTTATATAAGGAGATATGAATTTTTGAAATTTGCCCAGTGAATTTGACTTTTTCAGGGGCAGAATTTAAAAATAATAATTATGGGAATTTTTTTCTTCCATTTGGCTTAATATTATATTTTTTCATAAAACTAGACTTAATAAGGTTCACATAGCCTTTTTAACCACCCCAATTGGATGTCTATACAATTAGATATGAATTGTTAACATTTGGTGACAAATCTGCCAATTTCTCAAGTATTGCGAAAATTGTAAGGGAAAAATGGTCATTTTGACCAAATAAATGTAATCTTAAATTTTTATTAAATATATGAAGAAAGGGGGACAGATGGAGAATGCAAATATTATTATATAATTAAATATATAATTATAGTATGGCTTATGCAATAAATAAGACAAGGACCAATTAGAAAATGACAAGTATAAGCTCTAGACAATTCCACAAAATGGTTGCCTTGTTTATATAAGGCCATAATTCGGCTATTATGGGAAGGAAAGAAGGAAAGGAAGAGAGAAAAAGAGGAGGAAGAATAGGAAGGAAGAAGGAAGTCTAGAACACATATATAAGGTAAGTATGCCGAAATCTCTGCACAATCTTGTATTATAATACCATAAACCTCTATTTAACCTTCCTACCTTCTTGAATTAGTCATTCAACAAGAAAAAACTCTAAGGAGAAAGGAGGATATTTCCGCCAAGTAGGAGGGAGGGAGAAGAAGTGAGGTAAGTTACTCAAACTCTAAAATTCTTATCGGAAACTGAGTTGTGACTGTATTCTGGTTGGTTATTGAACTGTTTCTGGTAGTTTTGCAAAATTTGAGATGTCTATTTTCTAAGGGGAAATGCTGCTCAAATTTCCATTGATTATGTTAAATTTGATAATTAATGACTAAACAAAGGAATACAAGTAGAAAGAAGTTGTTCTAGGAATTAAATCATGAAAACATGATTTTTCCCAATTTCCTACAACGTTCATCCAAAGGGAAAAAAGAGGTATAGAGTTGGAATTTCATGATTCTAATAGTTACATGATGCTTAGAAGGGAAAATTATGTAGGGTTCATGTTGAGTGTAAAGTGTGAAAGCCCCGGATTGTAAAATGACAATTTTGCCCCTAAAACCCCAAGTTAGGGTTGTCAAGGGTAAAACTGTAATTTGAGTTGGAATTGATATGATATAAGGCCAAATATGATACGTACATGTGAAAATATGTAGAATAGGCTTAAGTTGTAATTTTTGGAAAAGTCAAAATACCGGGGCCGAATCGGGTTCCCAGGGGCATTTTGGTAAATATGCGATTTTGGGCTAAGATAACCAACTTGTTTATTTTAGAATAAAGTATGAATGAGTAATAACTCATTTACAATTACTTTGGGAATTTTAGGAATTTGGTATTTTCCAAGCCAGACAAAAGGTTAAAGGACCGGTAGAAGCTAGACAATGGAAAGGAGTCCAAGTAGTAACTTTATCTTTCATATACTATGTGAATGTTAATATGTGATGATTGCCATGATCTGTTCAATGTATTGACTATGATGTTGATACTCTCTGGGTGTGGATGATGTGTTAAACCAACCCATGGGACCTTTAAGGTACCATGTGGCCAGGTGGACCCAGTTGAGTGACTTGATATGTACAAACATATATTGACTTGCTCCAAGTTATAATGAGTACGGATAGGTATAGGCCTACTCCAAGTTGTTGTGATCACATTATGATATGATATTGTGCATATTAGGAACAGATGATCATTTTGATTCGGACAAAATCATCATTTGGTTCCTGAGCATTGTCAAATAGGCGTTGACATTTTGATTGCTACATCATGATTAATGTTGTATTGCATGTTTACTTTTCGCATTTTATATGATTGATATTTTGTTACTACTGAGATTCGTATGAATCTCACCATTTCCAAAAATTTAAAATTTATTCAGCAAGTGAAAATGGCTTAGAGGGCAAAAATAGCGGATGCTGACAGAAGAAGGTCTAATGCTGGTTCAAGAATTTCTTCGTTGGTTATCTATAAATTTTTCTAAGTAGATGAATACATACAAACCCTGTGGGTTTATCTGTAATGTAATTAAGAATAATGTATCAGTATATTGTACTATTTATGTATGCCTATTGAACTGCGCATTAATACTCTGATAAATGTCAAAATAATGTGGGGTTGGACACTAGCGCCACCAAATCCCCCTCTAGAGTTTTCTTTTTCTTACGGCTCTCTCTCTATTATTTTTCATCATGCATAGAAAACCCTAGCTCTCACTTAAACAACTAGTCAGGGTTTTTTATTTTATGATGGATATTGGGTTTTTAAAATTAATCTTAATTAATTTTGAAATCCATATCATATCAATTAACACTTAATTGTTTTGATAAACAAATTAAATAAATTTGGTTTAATTAAGTCTGTCCAACATTTTTAACTTAACCTAGTTATTTAATCTAAATAAAGAGCTAATGGAAATAGATTTGTTTTATCTTTATAAATTAAATCCAAGATATTATATCTTTATGATGTTTGTTATTAAATTTAATTTATCAGATAAAACTAAATTTAAAACTAACATAATATAATAAGATTATCATGTATAATATAATATATGTATATACATATAAATATTTATCAAGTAATTATTCACACAACATGTGTGTGTTTGCGTGTCTATATATATATATATATATAATTCGTCCATCCTAGATTAACCATTACATTAATTGAATCTAGACATATATTAGATTCAATGAATCTAGACATTATAGCTCGTGTTGGGCTATTTTTGTGTGCAACCCTCTAGGCCCATAAGTGGCCTCTAGCAAGACATTATGACTACCCAATTCATATGAGGATCGATAAACCGATACAACCTGTCATACAACCATATCACGTCCCTTTTGTCACACGATATTTCGGTCAAGGATGAGGTATGAAGAATGTCATCCTCCTATTCTTGACCTTTACTTTCTCGATCCCTAAGTAGTTTGACTATAGAAATGGAAACTCCTTTCCATCGTAGTATGGCCATACATTTCTCAAACTCACTCATCGAGAGGCCCAATAATATCTCTCTACTAATGTAAGGGACAAATTCTATCTTGTCCATTCACATTCCTCTGCATGAAAACCATTAAGGCTGACACATAGCCTTTATCACCACCTAGTCAAAGGTGATTTTTGATTAGGTCAAAGCTAAGCGACTCTCATGTAGGAATCCATGATAATCTCAAGTTAAAGGGCATAGTGACGTAGTTCTACATTATACAAGCTTATGACTTAATCCATACAGCTTTCTTATAGCGGGTCGTTCTAGCACTTTGTACTCTTAAAAGTACCTAGGACTTTGATTCGTATTTCCATACCTCTTCAAAGTCATACTTGTCTTATTTCATCTTTGCTCCCACATAGATGATCAACCAAGGACATTTCAGACAATCATTATGATTTCTCCAATGATAGTTATCACAGTGAACACATAAATAATATGATAATAAAATAGAGAAATTTATTGAATAACAATGTTCATAGTACAATGATTAGCCCCTAGGGTAAAATTTCAACATCCTCCAACTTGCACTAGGTACAATCATTAATTTGCCTAATTCCCATTGTCCTAACATGACGCTCATACTTTGCCTATCCAAGCGGCTTGGTGAGAAGATCAGCAACATTGTCTTCTCCTCTACTTTGCATGTTTTTATATCACCTCTATCATTGATTTCTCTAATGAGATGAAATCGCTTGAGTATATGCTTGGTCCTTTGATGTTGTGGCACCCTCTTTCCAATAGCCTCAAATGAGTAGTGAAATCCATTGTGGAACTAGGATTTAACCGCGGACTACCCAACGTTCAATAACGTTCATAAATTCCCACTCTCAACTCATGATTTGAACCTAAGGTCGAGAGGGTTTTTCAAAAGGTAGAAAACTTTTCAATCATTTCTACAAGATCCACTACATTATTAATACCTTATCGGCTCTTTGTTTCACTATATCAGATTACACGAACGTTGTACTTTAAATTAGAGCTATTCTCTGCTTAAACTTCATTCATTCATGCTTATTCATAAAATGTATAACTACACATAAAATATCCAATATTTACATCAAATACAAATAGTAGTTCCTTGCACTATGATCTTCACTTCACCATTGCAATTCCTCCTTGCTTATCTCCAACCATTCTTCACCTATGTAATATCCCAAATTTTGGGATAAGAGGCTTTAGATTAAGCCTGGATTAAGTAGACTAATAAACCACACTTTAACAAATGTCCTAGTAAGGCATAGTGGTATTCCCTAAAAAATCCTTTATACCTTGGGTATTAAAGGGAGTATTATTTTGAGTTAAAGAGCTTAGGGATGACAAAACCATGCAATTAGAAGGCACACACAACGTAGCGTTGCTACCGGTGAATTTTCCAATGTGGTAGTTGTGCTCGTGTGACATCTTTTGAGGGGAAAATGATGTAAAAAATTATGAAACTTTATATAATGAAATTAGAATTATCAATCTTTAATTAGATAGGTCATATGAGTTATTTGGAGTTGTACACAAGGAGTTATGTATTTTTGAATTTAGCCCAGTGAAACTGGAAATTTTTCAGTGACAGCTTCCAAAAATCAGAATTTGGGGAATTATGGGCTTCTAATTGGCCCAATTTTATATTTTTCCTTAAAAATATACTGAATAAGGGTTTCATAGCCTTTGGAACCACCCCAATTGAACATCTACATAATTAGATATGAATTTTCAAAGTTTGATAAAAATTCTTCCCAGTTTTACATTAATGCGAAAATAGAAGAAAATGTAAGGTCAAAATGGTCATTTGATCAATAAATCAAGGAATAATTATTTTTCCCTAATATTCCCAATAGTTTCAGTTAAATGGGAATTAAAAAGAGGGAAATGGACACTTGGTAATTAATAAGCTTATTTTGGAAAATTATTATCAAGAAAGGTCAAATAGTCAAAAAGTCCAAAGTCCAAAGTCAACAAATTGCAAGATGGCATTGGGATAAATTAAGATTAAGATATTCCCATTCTTATTTCTCATGTTTGTCGATGAATGAAGAAGAAGAAGAAAAAACAAAGGGAAGATTAAACCAAAAGGTCAAACATTGGACCAATGAGATGCCACCATGTGTAAAGCCCTTTAACCAAATCTTTAAATAACTATTTCCTTCATCTTTCCTCCCCATTCTTATGCAAAAAGTAGAAAGAATAGGGGGAGAGATCTTCAGCCATTTTTACAAGAGCAAGAAGTACACAAGAGCTAGGGTTCTCACAAATCAAAGGTAAGGAAGTTGTAATCTTGAGGTTTAAGCTTCCTAATCTCTCCATAACCTCTCTTAATATCTTCTACTTCATCAAATTCATGGTATTCAAGGAAAAATCCAAGAAAAGAGAGAGAGAGGGCTGAATTTTTTTAGAGAGATAAGCAACAAGAATCAAGAGGTAAACCTTAAAACTTGCTTCTTGTGCCTTTGTTGTTGTTGTTCTTTGCTTGGTTTTGGTTATTTTGAGAAGATTGGATGATGAAACCCTAAGGGTTCCTACTACTTAATCTTCTTCTAAACATGTCAAATGAGTGTTTAAATGATTAAGCATATGATTAGAAGTACCAAGGAAGTGATTAAGTAAGAGAAAACAAGAAAACAACATAAGTCACATAAGAACTTAAATTTTCTGCCCTATAGGTGACATGATGAAGAAATAATAATTTGATTATTTTTATGCTTCCATTAGCTTTATAAGGGAAAATTGTGTAGGTATGAAAGTGGTCATGATTTTTGGATACTTGTATATCAATTTGGAAATTCATGAAGTATGTGTATGCATGTTGTGAATTTACCCTGTCTGGAACAATGTGTTTGTGCGTCGTGTTTCAGGGGTAAAACCTTGTCTAAAAATCCTAAAACTTTCTAGAATAAAAGTAGAGACATAGTGCTTTAATTTGATAGGTAATTTGTAATTTTTAGACAAGTACATTGGGAGATATGAGTTTTAAAGTTTGTGCATGAAAAACTGGAAATTTCTAGAACAGGGTCTAATAAAATGGAATTTTTTACATATGTGAGTGCTCCTAGTTTTTATGGCTATATTTTTCCCTAAAAATATACATAACAAGGGTCACATAGAACTTATAATCACCTCATTTAGATTTTTCTAGATTTATTAATTATTTTTATAATTTCAGTCAAGAAACAGGAAATTCTTGGTTGCGGCCAAAAAGTTACTAACCTGTTTTTGGCCGTGGCCAAGACCCCCAAATTCCAGCATTTCATATTTTTGAAGGAAAGATACCTATCTAGCCCTTTATAACTTCTTGGGCCTTAATATACACTTCCAATGACTCAAGATCATGGCTCTACTGATGTGATTGGGTATCTAGGGACATGGAGAAGTCAAAAAAGAAGAGGCATGAAAGAATTGCCAAGAAGCTTGAATGGTGGAAGAAGAGGAAATAAAGGAATGACATTGGTCCAAACTTACTTGTATGTATGTGATGTTTATAATGTGTATTGATTTGTTGTATTTCTTTGCTTGATTATGTGAAGCATGTATGAATGAATGAAGCTTTGTTTCTGTTTTTACTATGGCCATAACTATGTTGTACGAAACATTGTGCATGCAGTATATCATTATGTGAACATGAGCCTATAGGTATGATGAGTATAGGAGAAGAATGCATGAAGATATGCAAGGGGAAAATACGAAGGAGAATCGAAGATTGAAGGGCAATGTACACTTTATGTATTTTAATTAGATTTGTATATGTATAAACTAAGAACGAAGAAAGAAATACTCTGGTAATTATATAAGGAATTAAGAAACGATGAGTTGCTAAGAAGTTACAAACCACTTTATGATGATGTTAAAAACAAAGTTTTTACAGGTTCGAATCCTGTATTGAGGTTGGGAATTGAAAGAACTTTGTAAAGAAAGATCACTTAGTGGTTCGATCAGCTGCCTAAAACTCATTAGAACGATTATGGAAGTAGGGTGTTACAACCTGTACTCAACATACCTATATGGTTGGGGGAGGAGGAGTGAGATACGAGAGAATCTCAATCGTAAACAATACCACTATACATGTAAGATATATATATGATGCATGACATGCTTGCCTCTTATAACTTCATGCTAACATAATGACATATATGCATGCTCAATGTTATGACATACTCATGGCCATCGTATAAATATAAAAGAGTTTTAATCAATCAAGTATGCTTAACACAAATAGGCAAAGCAATCACGTACAACAATTCACACATATACATATCAAATACATGCAAGGTAGTTAAGTTCACTACCTCTTGGACTTTATGTCCTTCCTCAAACTATCGTCTTAACTCAGGCTCAGGCATAATCCATCGGGTCCTGAATTCCCAAATGTACAATAAATGAGTTATTACTCATCCATGTATCATTTCAAACTCTTATTATTGGCTAACTTAGCTCAATTATGCTAAATTACCAAAATGCCCCCGGAGACCCGGCCTATGCCCTTCCATACCCGATCCAACTACACCATACTAGAAATTATGACATGGGCTAATACTACACAATTTCATGTATAGAATCAATTTCTAACCTTGGACTGGTCAAAATTAGGCCCAAATTATGAAAATGCCCTTGACAGCCCTACTTAGAGCTTTAAGGGTAATTTTGTCATTTCACATTCTAAGGCTTTTCTCACTTCATCATCAACATAAACCCAACACCATTTTCCCTTATAAACTCAATGGAATCATCCAATTGATGAAATTACAAATATTTTTTTATGCCAAACACAGGGTAGAAATTTAGAGTTCTCAAAAGAGTTGTGTCGAATTCTTGCCTTCTTTTGCTTAATAACTTCCTCTCTACTTCTAATCATATGATTAGCCACTTAAACATCTATTGGACATCTTTTAGGCCTCAAAAACATCATTTTAGATGAGGACAAATAGTACCAACCCCCTCAAATCTCATCCAATCAACAAACCAATAGGTTCAAAGGGAAGCTTACGCTTACCTCTACACGTTTCTGAATTCGGTACGGAATTTTGACAGTACTTCAGCTAGTGAGACGGCACCAACCACCTCTAAATAGAAATCCAATACTATATAAATGAAGCTTGGGATGAGTAGAAGAATGTTTTTGAAGGGAACTTTGAGAGAAGAAGCCGATTCGGCAGTGTTCCGACTGATTAAAACTCTGGAAATACTATTCACTCTTCTCTCCTTCTATTTCATTTTCTCCATTCTCGTTCAAATCTCCCTATCTCTCTTTGATTTTTTTCACCAAAATAATGAGAAGAGGGATGCTAAAAGATGATTTAATGAATCATCCAAGTGACCTATATGTGGTCACATCTTATTAGTCAAATTCTTTGTTTTTCTTGCATGATAATTCATTTTATTTTTCATGCTTCTTCATCCACTGTAAATAATGAGATCAAAAGAGAGAAATATTACTCTCAAACTATCCCATTATACCACCTTACAAGTGGTTGACCAAAGCCTTAAGCTTTTCCACTTATTGACTTCCCTTGATAATAATTCACCAAACTAGGCTCATTAATTACCAAGTAGTCATCTTCCCTCTTTTTAATTCCCATTCAACTAAAATTATAGAGAATATTAGGGAAAATACTAATTTCTTGTCATATAAAAAAATTACCATTTTTCCACTACATTATTTTTCCCATTTTCGCACCTATTACAAAGCTGGGCAGAATTTTCATCAAATTTAAAAATTCATATCTAATTATACAAATTTTCAATTAGGGTGGTTTCAAAGGTTATATGATCCTTCTTAAGTCTAGTATTAAGGAAAAATATAACCTTTAGCCAAATGTAATATCATCCTTCCCAGAATTCTTATCTTTGGAAGCTAATACTTAAAAACGCCAGTTTCACTTGTCTAACTTCATAAATACATAACTCTTTGTGTATAGCTCCTAATGACTCATATGACCTATCAAATTAAATCTTGATAAGTCTGATTTCATTCTAAAAAGTTTTAGAATCTTTGGACTTCATTTCGGGAGTCCTCTGCTTCTTGTCTCTCCGTGTTGACTGTATGGAAGTGTTCTATGATTTATCCTTTGTTATTATCAGCTTCCAATTGTTCATGAACAGTAGATGCACAGATTATAGTTTCACATGAACTGTCAATACTTTCAACTTCAACACACTTGTTAGAAGTATATATAGAATCAAGTGTATCCCATATAGCTTTAGCAGATGAACAAAATCTAATTTTCTCAAAATCATTTTTAGTTAAAGCACTATACAGAATTTTCATTGCTTTAATGTTCAACGAAAATATTTTCTTTTCTCTATCAGTCCAATTCTCTTTCGTTTTATGATAAAAAATATTTGTAACAACATTCCACTTATCAAAATCATATACTTTTATAAAACTAGTTATTCTAGCTTTCCAAAACCAAAAATCAATATCTTTCAAAATAGGTGGGATGGTATAATCGAAACCTTCTGAAAGTGAGCAACACTCAAAATCAGCCATTGAATACTCTTGAGACGGTTAAGTCTTTCAAACAAGAGTACGACTCTGATACCAAATGTTAGAACTGGCTGACACCCAAGAGGGGGGTGAATTGGGTGTATGGTAAAAATGTCTGATCTTTTTACAATCTTTTCGCAGATTGTTAACTCAGTATATATATGGAAGTATAAATTCACAAGCAATTATATAAATCATGTATGTTGGAAATATAAAAGCTTAGAGAAGAGAATGTGCAAACTATGATTTATCTTGGTTCGGTCCAGTCTATGATGACCTACGTCCAGTCCTCAGGCTCCTCCTGAGATTTCCAATCATCTATCTTCTTGTTTAACCGGGCATAAGAAAAGCCTCTACAAATCTCTTACGAAATTACTCCCCCTTACACATTATAAGGTTTACTCCCTCTTAAGGCAAGTCGAGCAAAGCAATCTCAATGACCTTTCTCTCCTGCTTACCTGTGCAAGTCTTATGAGTAGCAACGTTCTCTTCTGCTTACACCATTGTAAGTCTTACGAGCATCAATGTTCTCTACTGCTTGCACCTTGTAAGTCTTACGAGCAGAAATTTTTACTGACAATTCGCTCTACAACTTCCCCCGTAAGGTGATCAATCCTCTCAAGGTCCCTTTACCTTGAGAACACTTCTGAAATACAGATGAAGTGTTTGCAAGCCCTCTCACAGAGTGTATAAATGCTAACTGAAGTACAATACAAATATTCTCACTCTCAATTATACATGATATTGTAAACTGATAAGAACAGAGAGTATGTGAGGCGAAAGACTTATGATATCAACATATTAACATAGTTGGGTTCTGGTCACTCGTGTGTCTGTTCGTTGTAGTATATCTATGTCTTCTTCTTGAATGCTTTAGTTTATATAGAAGATAGGTTGAGAGCCGTTAGAGCATTCAAATATTTTTTAGTTTAAAGCATATATGTGCCTAACAGATACTTCAGCGTTTTTCATTGATCTGACAGATGCTTCAGTCGTTGCTTACAATCAGCATGTTATTGGTTATTTGTTGTATATTGTTAGTGCCCATGATTAGTTTCCGTCAAATGTTGTTCCGATAAGTGGTAGTGGATAACACCTATAATACACTGACAGAAAATAGCAGTTAGAGAATCTTTTAAATATCACTCGAGTGATTATACATTTCAATGGGAGTGATTTCTTAGAAGCAACATTGCACTCGGGTGAATTTTAACTTCACTGGCAGTGATTTCTGAAAACTGGAGAATCACCGGAACTGAGCTTGATTTCACTGGTGGTTATTTTAAAAAAATAATATTCCATTGGTAGTGATCTTGACAAAGCAATATTACACTAGCAATGATCAGCATCCCTCGAGTGTAGCTCAAGATCCCTTGAGTGATTTCCATGATTATGTGAGGTTTCTGAAGGTGATTCTGATAAGAACAATGAATCACTTGAGCTATGAATAAATTATCTGGAAGTGATATCAATTCACTTAAGTGCATCATTAGTTCACTGGTGGTGATTTTGATAAAATAATAAATCACTCAACTGCAGAAGCATTTTACTGGCAGTGGCTTTGTAAGAGTAAGCATATCACTTGAGTTCTTTGTAATCCACTGGCGATGATGAACCAAAATGACCATACATATGAATGAAGCTAATCTGACTTGAAATGATTAAGAGACGCTGAAGGTGCACTGGGCTACTAACAATGGAAGTAATTTACCAAAATCAGCACATCACTTGAGTTATCAGTTTATTTACTAATATCTCACAAACAAAAGATCACTTGAGTGAATATCAGTTCATTAGAAGTGATCTGCTGCATATTGGTATTCTCTGAAATTTATTAGTTACGGTACTAGAGGTGATCCACACAATCACTCTCAGTGAATATAGGTTCACTGGAAGTGATTTAAAGAAGTTTAATATTCACCGGAAGTGATTCAACATCCACTGGAAGTGATCTACAAAAACAACATAATCACTCGAGTGTTTTCTGTATCACTGGGAGTGATTTTGAGAATAGTGAAAAATTTTTCCAGTGACTTTTAAATCTACTAGAAGTGATCATAGATTTCCATATATCACTCAAGTGAAATGAGCTGCACTAGAAGTGATTTTCAGAACAGTGAAAATTTCTTCTAGTGATTTCTATGCCACTCGAGTGATCTTCCATCTGATACATTTTACTCGAGTGATTATTAATGATCACTCAAGTGATCTTCCTGATCACTCGAGTGATTATGTAAATCACTTGGGTGCTCTCTGTTCAGATCACTTGAACTCGTAGCCCCACTTCCAATTCAACAGCAAATATGGGTCACTTCCAAATGGCATAAATCTTTAAATATAACTCCAAAATTTCCATATTATATATCAATTAAAATACCTTTAATTCTACTTTCATATGCCACTGGTTTCATCTCAATTGGATCTGTGGTATGAGAGTTATCCCCAAAATACAGAAACTATTCTGGAAAGTGACGCTGATTTGAAGCTTGATTTCCAAAATTCATATCTCCTACATCTAAACTCCTTTCAGCTTGATCTTGGTAGCAAAATGATGCATGAGGAGTCTAGTTTCATATGCCACTAGTTTCACCTCAATCGGAGTTGTGATTTGAGAGATATGATTGAATTACCAGACCTTGCTGAGCTGGATGAAAAACAGAGCATGAAAAACTGAACATCACTTGAAAGAATAGTGAATCACTTCATGTGATTTTCACTATTTCCAGAATCACTTGAGTGATTCTGGAAAATCACTCGAGTGATTGTTAAATCACTCGTTTGCTACAATGCGCTACAGTGCCATACGCTACAGTGTCAACTTCTACAGTGCCGATTAACTTGAATCTTGATGTTTTTCATTAATTCTTGCAAGTTCTTCATTCCTCAATTTCTTTCTTCCATTGCTTCACAAATCTACAAGATATATAATATTAAATATAATATTTAGTCAATGTATTAGAGAAATATACTATGCAAACTTCTTGCTCTGAGTATTTGACATCTATATTTGTCATCATCACACTAGTGCAAAATAGGCTTTTTATACCGTATCATTTAGACCGGTTAATGCGGAAAAGGTCTAAAAGAAAGGTGGAGTGGCAATTCAGTAATTAAAATCAATTTTTTAGACCGGTTGTTTAAACAACCGGTCTAAAAAAACCTTATTTAAACCGGTTATATAAACAAACGGTCTCAACAAGAAATTAAGATCGGTTGTTTAAATAACCGATCTTAAAAGTCAATAATTTAAGACCGGTTATTTAAATAACCGGTCTTAAAAGTCTAATATTCAAACCTAGTCGGCCACGAAAGTTTATTTTATCAGCACGTTTCATTTCCTTTCCACTCTACTTCCACCGCCGCGAACTGCTCAAGTCCAGGATCATAGGTGATATTCCGCCTTATTCTCTGGCCACCCTTCCAGTCGCCGCCACCCCTTCCACCTTCTTTTCCATATTCTGTTGTCGACGTTTAAAAATACTCCCTCCTTCTCTATTCGTACGTGCCCGTTGCTGCGAAGAAGTCCGCCGTGAGTACCATCATGAAGGGCGGCTGAGCTTCTTATTTCTCTAGCCTTTCTCTTCCTCCGGCGTGTTTTCCAGCCACTGCTACCCCTCTCCTCCTGCACCTCAAGCCACGGTCCAAGTTACTTCAAACAGGTAATGTCCCCTGTCTCAATCCTTCGTATAAATAGAAATTGTGTATTCACTGTCTATCCAAGAATAATCTCTACTATAATTGAACTAGAAATTAACATAGAAATGGAGAAAAAAAATGATATTTACTCTTATGGAAATTAATTGGTGAAGCTTAATTAACGGTGGCCTGAACTGGTGTGATTTGATTATTTGAGGATTAGGGTACTGATAATTGCTAGTTTTCATAGTCTCTAGATTGCTTAAGTTATTGTGTCAAATTTCCTGGCATGTATGCTCATGAATGGCTGATTAGAAAATTGTTACATAATATTCAGTTAGTTTTGAAACTAAATTTGAGAGGTGATTTGAGGTTTAGACTAAAGCAATTATTGTGTATGTGGTCTAATTTAAGTCCTGAAATTGCTAGTGTATGTTGATACATTTTCCATATTACTTGAAGAAAATGGAACAGACTACAATTATATCTTATGCGGAATTCTAATAAAGAATTATGTTAAACTAGATAAATTGATGAGTATAACCTTTTCATACTCCTGCCTTTTCTAGGGCAGTTAATATACAGAAGAGAAGAAAAAAATGTGTTGAAATATATGGATCGTAGTTGGATAAACGCTAAACGGACTAGTGTTGAATATGATAATGGGGTGAGGGATTTTTTGGAATTTGCTAGAAGAAATTCTGGTAATGATGATAGTGGGATGTTCTATTATCCTTGTGTAGAATGTCTGAATGAGAAGCGACTTAGTGCTACAGATATATATACCCATTTAATTTATGAAGGATTTTGTAAGAGTTATACAGTATGGGTATGGCATGGTGAAGAAATAGAAATTCCAAGCGCAACTCAACAAGAGGGGTCGCCTTTGATGATAATGACACAGTTCTGAATGATCGGATAGAGGATATTATTTGTGATATTGGAGAAGAGGCTTTTGAGCAATCATATGCATATGGTAATATGTGCAGTGATGCTGAGAAGCCACTATACCCGGGGTGCACAAAATACCAATTGTTGAAAGATGTATTGAAATTGGTAAGCTTGAAAGCACTGCATGGATGGAGCGACAAGAGTTTTTCAGAAGCACTTGAGGCCTTCAAGGACATGTTTCCAGATGATAATGTGCTACCTTATCGATACTATGATGCGAAGAAAATACTGTGTCCACTAGGGATGAAGTATAAAAAGATCCATGCATGCCCTAATGATTGTATATTGTACATAAAAGAGCATACAGAGAAAGAGCAGTGTCCGATATGTGAAACCCCCAGATACAAATAAAATAAGGCCCCTGCAAAAGTGTTGTGGTATCTTCCTATCATACCGAGGTTCAAACAGCTGTTTGCTAATGAAATTGATGCCAAAAATTTGAGATGGCATGCGGATGAGAGGATTTCCGATGGAAAGCTTCGACATCCAGCTGATTCTTCTTAGTGGAAGAAAATTGATCAGTTGTTTCCTGACTTCGGCAAAGAGCATGGATGGCATGAATCCTTACGGTAGCCTAAGCATTATACATAGTTCATGGCCTGTTCTGTTGGTAATTTACAACTTATCTTCTTTGTTATGTATGAAACGAATATACATCATGTTGTCTATGTTGATTTCAGGACCAAAACAACCCGGAAATGACATAGATGTTTACTTAGAACCCCTGATTGAAGACTTGAAAGAGTTGTGGGATGAAGGTGTTGACGTTTTTGATACGAACAAGAAGGAGATGTTTAAAATGCGAGCCTTGATCTTTTGTACTATAAACGACTTCCCTGCTTATGGAAACTTGTCAGGATATAGCATTAAAGGCCACAAAGCTTGTCCTATTTGTGAAGAAGGCACATGCTACCATTAACTTCAACATGGAAGAAAGACTGTTTATCTTGGTCATAGGAGATTCCTTAGACGGGGCCACCCATATCGCAGATTAAAGAAGGCCTTTTTTGGTGGCCAAGAGTTTGAAGATGCTCCAGAGGCTTTGACTGGGGATAAAGTGTATGAAAAGGTCAAAAATATCAATGTCATCTTTGGTAAGACTTCAAAGAGTCGAAATGAAAAAAATATATGGAAAAAGAGGTTTGTTTTCTTTAACCTTCCATATTGGCAGAATCTTGATGTCAGTCGCTGTATTGATTTCATGCATGTGGAGAAAAACGTATGTGATAGTATTGTTGGGACACTACTCAACATACAAGGAAGTTCTAAGGATGGCGTTAAGGCAAGATTAGATTTGTAAGAAATGGGAATACGGGCAGACTTACATCCGAGGCCACATGGTAAGAGAACTTTTTGTCCTCCAGCTTCTCATACTTTGTCCTAGGATGAGAAATGAAGTTTTTGTGAGTGTTTATATGGCATCAAAGTTCCCTCAGGGTATTCTTCAAATTTTAAGAAGCTTGTGTCTATGAAAGACTTGAAGTTAGTAGGGCTGAAGTCTCATGATTGTCATGTCTTGATGGAACAACTACTCCCAGTGGCTATTCGAGGCATCGCCGAATATGATCTTCAACACATATTGACCATACTTTGTTTCTTCTTCAATACGATTTATAGTAAAGTCATTGAGACGGAAAGATTGGATGAATTGGAAGATGAAGGTTACCTGATCTTGTGCCAGCTTGAGAAGCTTTTTGTTCCTTCCTTTTTTGACATCATGGTACATCAAGTTGTTCATCTAGTGAGGGAGATAAAATTGTATGGTCCTATCTATTTTTGATGGATGTACTCAATTGAAAGAACTATGAAAATCCTAAAAGGATATGTGAAGAACCCTAACCGTCCTGAAGCTTATATTATTCAGAAATATGTTTCTGAAGAAGCCATGGAATTCTGTCAACATTATTTGGCAAATGTAGGACATATCGGCCTTCCTAAACGACATGATGACAAAGGGGGTAGGTGCGAGGCTACCGTCAAGAGTGTGGATCCTGATGAATTACAACAACTCTACTTGTACATTTTGAATAATGTTGATGCAGTTCAAGATTACATAAATGCTGATAAAGAAATTGTATGGAAAGCGAACAATCGATTGACTGAACAAAGGTTAATTAGGGAGCATACCAGGACCTTTGCACATTGGTTTAAACACAAGGTTAACAGAGAAGAATGTGTTTCTGATACAATTAAATGGCTAGCACGTGGTCCTGAGTTTGATGTCATAAGTTGGACTTCGTTTGTGATCAATGGGTATACCTTTTACACAAAGTCCTTGGATGATATGAGCATTGTCCAGAACAACGGTGTTATGTTAGTAGCTGAATCTATGCACTTCTCTAGTTTAAAAGATAAGAACCCTACATTGGCAGCCATACCTTATTATGGGGTTATTGACGAGATTTGGGTAGTTGACTATGTTAAAATTAAATTTCCCATTTTCAAATGTAAGTGGGTTGATGTCAATAATGGTGTGAGGATCGATAAGTCAGGGTTTATATTAGTTGATCTGAACAACAAAAGTTTTGGAGATGAACCTTTCATTATGGCAGATCAAGCGAAACAAATGTTCTATATTATTGATCAGGCAAATAAAATATGGTATGTAGCTCTCCAAGGAAAAATGGTCATCGATATTGAAGAGGAAAGTCGTTCAAATTATGATCTTCTCGAGACCCCTTCTTTTTCTAAGGGTCTTCCTGCATTGAACGAAGAAGATGAAGCTGATAATGAACATGGCATAAGAAATTATCATCGTGAAGGGATATGGGAGGATATCTCTTTATAAATCTACTTTAAATGTTAGCTATCTATTTAAAGTCATTATCATTATAAATTATATGCAAATTATATATATAGTTATTTTATAACTTACTAACTCAACAATTTGTCTTAACAGTACAATGACGGATCCGGTGCATCCTACAGCAGAGGATCAGGTGCATCCTACAGCAGAGGATCAGGTGCATCCTGTAGCAGAGGATCAGGTGCATCCTCCAGCAGAGGATCAGGTGCACCCTACTGCTCAGCACAGCGAGCCTCAGAGTGTTAATCATGAGCAGTCTGTTAGAGCAAGCTTTTCACCCAAGGGGGGGTGAATTGGGTGATTGCAAAATTATCAGAGATTTAAAATCAATTTATAAAACTTTAAGCACAATAAATAAAAGGAAGACATATCACCGAGATTCACACAGAGATTTATACTGGTTCGGTCTCAACCACTTGACCTACGTCCAGTCCTCAGAAATCCTTCTGAGCCTTTCACTATATCTTCCAAGATTCAGTGGGTTCTTGGCACCACAGTACAAACAGCAAGTTCCTCTAGACACTCGCTCCCCCTTACACAAGGTAATCTCAAATCCCTACTCAAGGTTCCTCAACCTTAAGTTATCACTATTGGAAATGATTAAGTATGACTGACAAATCTCTCTCACAGAGTATGTAGATAAAAACTGAAGTACAGACGAAAGCTTGAAGCACTTGTAATGATATTGCTTGTAGAGTATTCAGGCGTTTCTCTTCGTTGTTCATTTTTTGGAATGGTTGGACATATATAATAGAACCTTTGAAGACCGTTGTAAATTTGTCCGTTGATTCAAATGTGCTTCTGACAAATGCACCAGTATTTGTCTTTCCGTTATTTATGAATTTTGCTACCGCCCATGAATAGTTGTCGTTTGAATGGAGAGTTCAGTTACTCGTCATGTGCGTGATGGTGGAGTACAGCTATAACACACTTATGAATATCACTGTTAGAAAACATTTTTATATCCACAGAATAATATGATTCACTGGAAGTGTTTTCTGAAAAATCAATAAAACCATCGGAAGTGATCTTGTTTTCGCAACTGAGTAGTAAAATAATATGCCATATGATTTTGACAGCAATCTGGAGCATTTAGTAATGATTATTAATATCAAAGACTAACTAACAAAAACTACTGACTTTCATGGGAGTAATAGCAAATGGATCACAGTGTATGTTTAAAAGTGTTTACTGGAGTAATAAATCATTATTGGAGAGAATACAATATCACTGGAAGTGAATTTGAAAGTGTTAAGATTTTCTCACAGTGATTACAAACCTTCTGGAAGTGAACATGAAATTTCCATATTCCACTCGAGTGAATTTGGAATCACTGGAAGTGATTTTGTAAATAGTGATTTCTTCTTGCAGTGATTTTGAATCCACTGGAAGTGATTTGGAACTTTTCAAACATCACTCGAGTGATTCAAGATCACTGGAAGTGATTTGGCAAACAGTGAAATATTCTTGCAGTGATTTCCAATTCACTGGAAGTGATTCAGCGAAAATGCAACATCACTCAAGCGATTCAGGATTACTGGAAGTGATTTAGAATTCTTGGCGCATCACTCGAGTGATCTGGCATTCACTGGAAGTGATTTTCAAAACAGTGAATTTTTCTTGTAGTGATTTATCGATCACTGGAAGTGATTATGCGCATCACTCGAGTGATTTCACATATCACTCGAGTGATCTGTTATTTTTCCAAATCACTCGAGTGATTTCAGTGATCACTCGAGTGATTAACTAAATCACTTGAGTGATCTTGCACAGATCACCAGAATTAATTCCTTTGTTGATATTGAATCCATAACCTTTCAAAACATGATTTGTTATCATCAAAACATGAAATCTAACATTCTCCCCCTTTTTGATGATGACAAAACATATTATATGATCAAGTTCAAATTTTGATTTTCTAACAAACTTTACTTGGTCTTTTTCAAAAATTCTGCAACAATTTTGACTAGCAATAACTAAGAGGAGTTGTTTTAAAGATTAAGAGTTTTTGACCTTTTAGAAAATAAAAGATGTTAGTTCAAAGTTCAAAAACCATTATAAGCAGAAATTAAATATGCACATATGAAGTAATTTCTTGCTTTTTCTTGAGATCATTTTGGCAGCTGCAATACATTAAGATTTTCATGAGATCATGTTGGCTGCTGCAATCATAAACACAGAGGCATTAACATTTTCATGAGATCATATTGGCTACTGCAAACATAAACACAAAAGCATTAAGGCCATATTCTCATTAGATTAGAGTCAAGTACATGTCAGTTCTGAAAAGCATACTGAGACTACACAAGCTGCACAACTACATGACAAGTACTGAAACTACAAACTAAAATAAAATACATATGAACTAAAAGAAAATACATATGATCATATCAGTTCTTCTCCCCCTTTTTGGCATCATCTAAAGGAGAGGTAGACGGTGTAGATGCCTGAGTGGATGCAGAAGCAAAGAAGGGGATAGGTGGAACATATGGAATAATTGAAAGCTGTGCAAGAGACTGGAAGGAAAAGGTGGTAGAAGATGGCTCAAGAGGAGTGGTGGAAGTGGAATGAGTAGGTCCTAGAACCTCTGTAGTAGCTTCCTCAACTACAATTTCCTCAGTATGAGAACTGGAATCAGTGTGATGTGAAGAAGATGATAGAGTCTGGAGGATGGGATCAGCCTGTGGAATATCACCAGCAGGTATAGGGTCAGAGATAAAGGATGTGGGAGGTGCAGGAGGAGTGTCTGAAGGAATGATAGGAGGGTCAGAAAGTGATGGATCAGGAAGTGGAGGATCAGATGTAGGAGGTACATGTGAGGTAGTAGCACTAGTGCAAAATAGCATTTTTAGACCGTATTATTTAGACCGGTTATTGCGGATAAGGTCTAAAAGAAACACGCGGTGGCAATTCCGTAATTAAAAGCAATGTTTTAGACCGGTTGTCTAAAAAACCGGTCTAAAAAAATATTATTTAGACCGGTTATACAAAAAACCGGTCTTAAAAAATAATTAAGACCGGTTGTTTAAATAAACGGTCTTAAAAGTCAATAATTTAAGACCGGTTATTTAAACAACCGGTCTTAAAACAAATTATTAAAATGGATAAAAAAATCACGATATTATTAAGACCGGTTTTCTAAATAACCGGTCTTAAAAGTCAATAATTTAAGACCAATTATTTAAAAAACCGGTCTTAAAAACAAATTCTTAAAATGAATAAAAAAATCACGATATTATTAAGACCGGTTTTCTAAATAACCGGTCTTAAATATCAATAATTTAAGACCGGTTATTTTTATAACCGGTCTTAAAAGTATTTATTAAGACCGGTTATTTAAATAAACGGTCTTAAAAGTACTTTTAAGACCGGTTATTTAAATAACCGGTCTTAAAAGTCTGATTTTCAAACCTAGAACCGCCGCGAAACTTCATTTCACATTTACGTTTCACTTCCCCCTCTGTTTCCACCGCCGCGAACTACTCACTTCCAACGCTGTAGGTGATATTCCGCCGTATTCTCCTACCACCTTTCCAATCACCGCCGCTGCTTCCACCTTCTTTCCCATATTCTGTTGTCGGCGTTTGAAACTCCCTCCAGCCTTTATCTCACTCCGGCGTGTTTTCCAGCCACTGCTGCCCCTCTCCTCCTGCGCGTCAAACAGGTAAAACTCTATTAATATAATGGCTGCAATTTCTTTCATCGTTTGGGATATTAATAATGGCTGGATTCTGGACCGTGCTTGTAGAATTGTTCATGCGAAATCTGTGCTTTTTGCTGAAGGCTGAAGGGCTAGCCCTTCTTGATCATGCTATTTCTTATTATTTAAAATTTGAGGTGTCAAAATTAAAATAGAGTAAAAATAAGAAATAAATATCATATTAACCCGTTTTTTGTTAATCCTCTTGGTGGACAATTCAAACCATGCCCTTATCAACCTTATTTTTAATCCTTTGATCTATTCACAATTGATCAATGACTTTGAAATCTGAGGTACTAGTAGCTAGTAGTAGATGAAGGAAGCGTTTAATTAGGTATATACTGCATATGGGTGTGTGTGTTTGGAATCAATCAAATATAAGGGTGAAATTAGAAATTTAATCTATAATTAATGAGTTAACTAACTCTTTTTGGTATATAAGAGGTAGTTAATTTAGACTTATAAATAAAAATAGAATGATATACATAAAAGCAAATAACAGTTGGGAAGAATGTGAGGGGTGGATAATAATAATGCTCTGATTGAGCAAGAATTGATAAATGGGTTGGGATAGAGACAAGATCAAGGACACAAATTTAAGAGGTTTCTACCAAACAAAAAGTCCAGAAAGCATCATGATGAGATGATAATGGAAAACGATATATCAAGAGGGCTAGAGAGGGGAACCAAGACCAGTTGTCTTATTGACCAGCTGGTAGTATACATGCTCATTTTAAATCCATAAATACTCCATCCTTGTCATCATTATGGTCTTCAGATCATGCACCACCAATCCACCATACGGTAAAAGTCTTTTGTTTTTTTTTGGTATTTAAAAGTTTAGGTGGGTACGATAAAAGTCTTTAAAGACGATGATTTGTCTTTGATTCCAAATACCCAATAAAACAATCATGTGGGCTCCCTTACACTCATTTTCTCCCGGGCCGATACTATCTGTTATACTCTCCCACTTCACTTGCGTAATCTCAGCAAGTCACTTAATAACTCAACAATTTGTCTTAACAGTACAATGACGGATCCGGTGCATCCTACAGCCGAGGATCAGGTGCCTCCTACAGCCGAGGATCAGGTGCACCGTATTGCTCAGCACAGCGAGCCTCAGAGTGTTAATCAGGGGCAGTCATCGGGTGAGCCGAGTCACCAGCCTAGAAGGAGGGGCAGGACGGCCACATGGTTGAGGGATGTTTCCTTGAGTCGGTCTGCCGAGGAGAGGATATCGATCCAGTTCGATCAATACTGGAAACCGATCGGGCCGAATGCCAGTCGTTTTAGGAGTTTTGTCGGCCTCCTCGCACGGAATAAGCCTAGCATATTGATAGAGGAGTGGAGGAATGTCGACAAAAATGTGAAGCAGCATATTTGGGATACTATTCAGGTATAAAATTCCCTCTGTATGTTTCTTTTATCAAATTCGTTTCATTACTGTCACTAACTCCTTTCATTCATGAATAACAGCTCACCTACAACGTTCTTCAGAGTGAGATCTTGTATCACAAGACTATGACATATTGTTGTGAGCGCTGGAGGAAGTTCAAGACGAGTCTGGCAAACAATTACGTGCATATCGAGGTGCCAGCTGGTAAGCCACGTCCTACTCCTTGCAGCAAGTACTCGTACATCGATGAAGCAACATGGCAGGAGTTTTTTAGGCTTCGGACTACTCCAGAGGCTTTGGTGAGATAAATTATTTTGTACTTTATGTACTTATCTTTTGTCTTTACTGTTTGTAACTTTTTTTTCCCATTTCCTATTCGCAGGCAAGAAGGCAAAAGGCACAAGCGAGCGGCAGGAAGAATGATTGCCCCCATACAATGTCTCGTGGGGGATACGCAAAGGCCAAGAAAGACTTGTTGGCGGCCAAACGGAGGAGATTAGAAGAAGCTTCTCAATCCGATCCTTCTGTTCTACTATCTCCACCATCTCCGATACGGCGTGAAGAGTTGTGGTTGCATGCTCGCCGGAAGAGTGGTGGATCCTATACGAGCGACCAGTCTCGTATAGTCGGTGAAAAAATTGTAAGTATCGTTGTTCTTATTAACTGTTTAATAAACATTTTTCATTACTCATGTGTGTTTTTTGTATATCTCACAGGAGGAACTTCAAAAAAAGAAAGCCGAGGGAACCTTCAAGTCCGAGGGGAGGAATGACATTCTCACGGTTGCTACTGGAAAATGTGAGCATCCAGGCCGCGTCAGGGGAGTTGGAGGAGGGGTGGGTATAAAGGATTACTTTGGATCCTCCTCACGCAGTTCCTCCTCCAACGTGGTCACGAGAGACGAATTGGAGCATATGTTGGCCACTGCGAGGGCAGAAGCAAGGGCTGAGGCAGAAGCATCATTTAATGCACTATTGGATGCCCGGTTGAGCAAGATGAAGGACGAGGTATATGTCATGGTGAGCACAAGACAAGACACCGCTCCTGTCCACGCACAATCGCTCGATCGCCATAAGCAGAGCACCAAAGGGAGTTGTTGCAATGTGGGACAGTCATCAGAGGGTCCTGGAAAGGACGATGCTGAGCCTTGTGATTTATATGTTGAGGATCCTCTGAGACGGTTAGTTACACGGGGGAGTGTGCACAACCTAGGATCAACTGTTCACCACCTCGAGATGACAGATGATCAGGTTAGGGTGTCAGTTGAGGAGGTTATTATCTCAGACGCACCTATCCCTATCCCTTCTGAGGAGTTCAAGATTGTTTCTGTTAGAGCTGCGGATTCCCCGATCAGAGCCCCAAGTCCAGCTCCCGTCCCTCGTGAAGTTTCACAGCCTCCACCACTGAATGTGATGCAGCAAGTGATTCTGATGGCATTTGACACATCTTTCCCGACTAAACATTGGCCTATGGATTCAGTTGTTAGACCATCAGGGGCTGCATGCTATCTTGAGAGGGATGATTTAATGTCCATGGTCGCTCCTAGACAAAATCTTACGATTGCGATTGTCCAGGTTTTTTTGATGTAAGTATCTTCTTCAATTTGAAGTAAATATCTTAAAAATTAGGCTCTGTAACCTTAATTTGTGTGCTTCCATTTTTATAGGTACATGAATCGTAGGTTGGTTTCCTCTGGGCAGAGCGCTAAATTTGGATTCATGTGCCCAGCTCATGCCACAGAGAAAGGGACCACTGCTGCCATCAGACATAGATATTTATCACAGAGGCTTAGTAAAACAGAAACTGACTGTTTCTTGGTTCCTTATGTGCATGGGTAAGAAACATCAAATTTATATTCCGAAACATCACATATAATGCTTTATATTTGCTTAACATTCATCTCTTTTTTTCAGGGATCATTGGCAATTGGTTATTCTGTGTAAGGCTAGTTACACAGTGATCCTCCTATGCTCCCTCCACTTCAAACCGGGGACTGACTTGAAGAAGACCATGAACTCGTAAGTTTTCTTACTTTATTACCTTTTGTGTGCAAAGTTTGTGTGCAGAATAAGTAGTCTTTGTGATTTTGATCATAGGGCTATGCGGACTTTCCTACACGCTAAGTGTGGTAGGCATGTTCGTGACTTAAAAGACCCTACATGGATCACGCCAAAGGTTAGTACATATTTGTTTTCTTTAAGATGCGTTTCATAAGCTATGCTTTTATGCTTGCTTTGATGATATCATGTTCTTTTTCAGACCCGTAGGCAACCACCGGGCTCCAACTTATGTGGTCTTTATATTTTGAGGCAGATTTACAATATTATCAGCCTAGACACGACTGACTTTACCGAGGAGGTAACAAATGTATATTTCAAATATTTTGTATTACTTTATTGTTTTTAAGTTAGAAAGTTAATGTTTTGTTTGGCTTCGGTGTTACACATACAGATGTTTGATCTTGCTGATCCCTTTCCTGAAGAAGATATTGATTTCATTCGCAATTGTTGTGCTAAATTCATTTATGAGCTTTTACAAGATTAGTAAGTTTTTGAATCCGATCCTATGTTGTTCTAATAATACTTATGGTTTTCATATATATCTAACTTGGTTTATATCTCTGTTGAGGACAAATTCTTGGATATTGGCGATACTAGTTGGCTGTTGATTCAGGCAGGGATCACTATTGTCAATTTTCCTCCACTTTTTTCATTTCTCTGTAAAGCTTACGAATTTTTTCCATATAATGAGAAATATTGTACTGTTTCTGAGAATTGAATAAGTTGATCATGTGTTATTGGTAGTCATTGGAATTGAATGTGTTTGTTTTCAATGATTTTTTTCATAATGTTCATTCTTTGATTGTTGAGACTCGAGGATTGTGTATTGGTAGTTTCTGGAAATAAAAATGTTGTTGTCACTGCTTCTGATTGTCAATATATACATATATGCATGTGTATGTAATGTGACAGGGGGAATGTTGTTGACTATGGCTTACTGGCCTGGGCAAGATTGAAACAAATAAAACGAAAAAAAAACAAAACAAAATTTTAAGACCGGTTCTCTTAATAACCGGTCTTAAATATATTTAAGACCGGTTATTAAGAGAACCGGTCTTAAAATATTAAACTTTAAGACCGGTTTTATTAATAACCGGTCTTAAATATATATTTAAGACCGGTTATTAGGAGAACCGGTCTTAAATTGTTATTTTTTTTATTTTCCCTACTTGTTCCTAGTTTAACTTTAAGACCGGTTGTTGAAGAACCGGTCTTAAAAGTTCATATTTTAGACCGGTTTTTTAACCGGTCTAAAAAGTGTAATACTTTTAAAACCGGCTGTATCAAGACTTGATCCAGAACCGGTCTAAAATATCATTTTTAACCGGTCTTAAAAGTGTTTTTTGTACCGGTGTAGGTGGTGAGTCAGGGAAAGGAATGTGAAGGTGAGACCTGAGTGCATCCTCAATCCTCTGGATCCTCTGTGTCTGCTCTGTCTAGCGCTCAAAAAGTATGTGGAAGTTGTGATTTACTGCCTCTACTAACACTTTAACTTGGTAGTTGACTTGATCAATCAGTTCAGTGTTAGACTTCTTCAACTGAGTGACAGCAGACTGGATGGCATCCTAAATATATGTCTGAAGGCCAGCTTGAGTGAATGAGGGACCATGAGATACTGCTCTAGAAGACTGAGCCTCATCCATCTTGGAAGGTGAAGGATCCATCCTTTGAGGATCTCTCAGGCTTGCCTCAGGAGGTGGTGAATGATGTCTCTGAGGCTGTGAAGAAGCTCCAGCTGGAATTCCCATCCTAGTGAGGTGAATCTTTCCAAACTTAGAAATCCTCACTATGTCTCCCTCAGGTGTCAAATGCCAAATATTGTGCATGGAAAGTATGTAGGACACAAGCTGAGGATAAGGAATAGTAGTAGACCTGGAGGAGTGAAACCTGAACCTCTTCATTTCTTGGAAAATGAGCTCACCCACATTTCTTCTTTCTCTGGTCATAAGAGATGCCATCATTTGAAGGTCCTTCCCCGTGATATGAGTGAATTTCTTTGCCTTGTTAACCATGCTACGGGAATAAATGTAGAACAAGGCTCTCTGGTCATTGGTAAGAGCAACTGGGGAAGAGGGTAAAGGCACACCAGGCTGTCCTGGTCTAAAGATATCAACTAGCTCATGAATATTAAAGACACGTAGAGGCTTCATAGGAACATCCTCTATGCCTAGATAGGTGTTGATAAAATCTCCAGACAGTAGGAATTTTTGATCTCTTATACTTGTTTCAATTCTCTCAGCAATGATGTTTCCATGGCTGTCCTTTACATCCGCAATTTTCATGTTACAGTAAAAGTTTTGACAACCAGGGGATTGTAGGACATTCTCAGTCTCAGCCAGGGTTCATATTGTTTCAAATAAGGGGTCAAATCAATATGGAATTTCTGTTTCAGTTCTTCCAAGTCAACCCACACAACAGGACAGAAGTTTCTTTTGGAAAAATGTGAGGCAAACACAATGGAATTCAAAATGCTGAGGTTACCAGTGTTATACCCAGGAGGAGGTTCAAGAAGTTCAGCGGTTTCTTCAGCCAGGGACTCAGAATGTCGACTACCAGAGGCTTGACTTGCATACCGTGATTTCTGAGGAACCGAGGCTGCTAAGATATTGACAGCCCGAGTAATTTTTCTCTGCAATGTAGACTCTTGGATGTCTGCTTCTCGCTGTTTCTCTTTCCCTTTCCCTTTCAAACTTGTATGCGATCGGGTAGTCATTCCCGTCTGCTCTTCAATCCGAATTCCTTTGGGTCTTTGAATGGACGGATTGGGTTTTGGTTCAGAGGGTGCTTTCGGCCTCTTAGACGGTGGTGAGGATGGAGGAGATTGCCTGGGCCTTTTGGTTCTTGCCATGGGTACCGAGGCTTGGTAGAGACGAGAGTTTGTAAGGGAGGCTGTCAGTAACTGACGGAAGTTGAGAGGCAAGATTAAGACTAAAATGAACTTGCTTTAGAGGGGTTTTTTTCGGTTAAGGATAGTAATGAGGGTTTCAGTTACTGGGTTCAAGAGTTTTCAGAGAATTTGAGAGGATTTCAGCGAGTGAAGGTGAACGGTTGAAGTAAAGTGAACAGTCGCGTGAGAGAAAAATTGATATAACCAAGTTTTTAACATTCAGTTGAGTGATTTTTACATTCACTCGAGTGATTTTGGGTTTTACTCGAGTGAAGTCCAAAATTACTTCACAGAAGCTAAAAACACGCTGTAACTCCAAGATAATTAATTAAAACACTTTATGAGACTTACTTGTAATAAGATTATCAATCTAATTGCTTGATTTACCTGAGATTGTAGTATTTCACTGTTCACTCACTCGAGTTGGTCTTTTATCATCACCCGAGTGTTTTCTTCTCTGTTTGTCTCTGTTATTTGAAGATATTACAGAGCATCTTGCAAAACAACTTTATAGATACTCCAATGCTTAAGTTAGTTATGGGATCATCAAAACAATATGAAATCAACATTTATAAAGATTAAACAACTTACAATTCATTGGGATTTACCATTCCCAATTCCCTTCGTATATACATGAATTGTTCTCGGGCAAGAGGTTTGGTGAAAATATCAGCTAATTGTAAGTGTGCAGGTACGAATAACACCTTGATATCCCTTTTCTGAATATGATCTCTAATAAAATGATGTCTCACATCAATATGCTTGGTCCTTGAATGCTGTACAGGATTTTTCGCCAAGCTTATTGTACTGGTGTTGTCACAGTAAATAGGAATTTCTTTAAGATATATGCCAAGATCCTGAAGTTGCTGTTTTAGCCACAGTACTTGTGCACAACGGCTTGAGGCTGCTATATATTCTGCTTCCGTTGAAGATAATGATACTGTAGTTTGTTTCTTACTGAACCAAGAAACAACTGCGCCTCCAAGGAATTGACATTGCCCACTTGTGCTCTTCCTATCTGTTTTATACCCACCATGATCAGAGTCAGAATAGGCAACTAGATATTCATTACCTCTTTTGGGGTACCATATACCCAGCTCTTTTGTGCCTGCCAGATATCTGAAAATTCTTTTTACTAATTCAGCATGTGACACTTTGGGGCATGACTGAAATCTTGCACATAGACCAACACTGAACTGAATATCAGGTCTACTAGCTGTGAGATAGAGTAATGATCCAATCATTCCTCGATATTGAGTTATGTTGAAGTCAACCCCTTTTTCATCAGCATCCATAAGTACGGTTGAACTCATAGGTGTATCTGTACCATTAGCTTCATCCAATCCAAACTTCTTGAGTAATTCTTGAAGGTATTTGGTCTGTGATATGAATATTCCATTCTTTCTTTGTTTAATTTGTAAACCCAGAAAGAATGTCAATTCTCCCATCAATGACATTTCAAATTCTCCCTGCATTATCTCAGAGAATTCTTTACACAAAGAATCATTAGTAGCTCCGAATATAATATCATCAACATAAATATGAACTACTAAAATATCATTTAGTTTTCATTTTATAAATAAAGTTGTATCGACTTTTCCTCGAGTAAAACCAAATTCGATGAGAAATTTGCTCAACCTTTTGTACCAGGCTCTAGGAGCTTGTTTCAAACCATATAAGGCTTTCTTTAGTTTAAAAACATGATTTGGTTTGGATACGTCTTCAAAGCCCAGAGGTTGTTCAACATAAACTTCCTCCTTGATGTACCCATTTAAGAAAGCACTATTCACATCCATTTGATATAATTTGAATCCTTTGATGCATGCAAAGGCTAAGAGTACTCGTATAGCTTCCAATCTTGCTACTGGAGCATATGTTTCCTTATAATCAATTCCTTCTTCCTGATTATAGCCCTTGGCAACCAATCTTGCCTTGTTTCTGATAATAGCTGCGGATTCATCAAGTTTGTTCTTGAATACCCATTTAATGCCAATAACCGAGTGGTCTTTAGGCCGGGGCACCAAATCCCAAACTTGATTTCTGTCAAATTGATTTAGTTCTTCTTGCATTGCTAATACCCAATCATTATCTAATAGGGCTTCTTCAATGTTAGAAGGTTCCAATTGAGAAATGAATGCAGAAAAACTAACTTCGTTTAAAACTTTGTTTCTAGTTTTGACTCCTTCATTAACTCCACCTATCACTTGATCTAGAGGATGACTCTTGATGTATTTCCAGGCTCAAGGTTGATCTGGATGACTTAGTTCAACTTCTTTTTCAAAATTGTCAACCTCAAGATTGGGAGAGTTAACAGAGGGTTGGTTTCTAGTTATCTCATCATCAAAGTTTTTACTAGAGGATACATGTTCATCGAATACAACATGAATTGATTCTTCTACAACACATGTTCGTTTATTAAAAACTCTATATGCTTTACTTTGATTTGAATAGCCTAGGAAAAGTCCTTCATCAGCCTTAGAATCAAACTTTCCAAGATTATCTTTACCGTTATTATGAATAAAGCACTTACAGCCAAATATGTGTAGATGAGCGAGGTTTGGTTTCCGTCCCTTGTAGAGTTCATATGGTGTCTTTCCAAGTTTGGTTCTGATATACGCTCTATTTGAGATGTAGCATGCAGTGCTCATTACGTCTGCCCAGAAGACTTGAGACACATTCTTTTCGTTGAGCATTGCTCTAGCCATATCTGTAAGAACTCTATTCTTTCTTTCCACGACGCCATTCTGTTGTGGAGTTCTTGGTGCTGAAAAATTGTGATCGATGCCATTTGTATCGTAATATTCTGTAAATGCTTGATTATCAAATTCTCCACCATGATCTGTCCTGATTCCTGCAATTAATATACCTTTCTCATTTTGCACTTTCTTGGCAAAGGCAATAAATTTACTAAAAGTTTCATTCTTGGATGACAAAAATATATTCCAGGTAAATCTAGAGAAATCATCAACAATAACAAATGTGTACAAGTTTCCACCGAGACTCTTAACTCTTGCTGGACCAATCAAGTCCATATGCAATAGTTGAAGTGGTCTGTTAGTGGTGATTTTAGTTTTTGATTTAAAGGAAGATTTAGTTTTCTTTCCTCTTTGACAAGCATCACAAATTAAATCATTCTTGAAATTTACATTAGGTAATCCAATTACCAAATCCTTTTTGAGTAACTTACCTAATTGATGCATATTAACATAGGCAAGTCGCTTATGCCATAGCCAACTCTCATCAGTGTTACTCAAAAGGCAATTTTTAGAAATATTTTCATTCATATTAAGAGTATAGCAGTTACCTTCCCTTTTTGCCTTGAGTTTAGTCTTCAAATTCTTCTTTTCAATTTGTAGATCCTTCTTGCTGACTATCAGACATTCTTCTGAATCAAATATTACCCAGTTGTCTTTGTCTGTGCTTTGGCTTACACTTAATAGATTGTGACATAAGCCTTCAACATAATATACGTCTTTGATTTTATCCTTGACTTCCCCAAGCCCTGCTATCCTTCCGGTTTGATTTCCTCCAAATTTTACCTTGCCACCTTCCTTGGGTACTAATGTGGTGAAGTTCTCAGGATCACCAGTCATATGTCTTGAACATCCACTATCTATATACAATTTATTTGGTTTGGATGCTCTGAGACAATCCTGCATTTAAGTATAATTAATTTTTAGGTACCCATATCTTTTTGGGTCCTTTTGGGTTAGTACAGATAACTTCCTGTTCATGAGCCTTCTTAGGTATCCATTTATAGATTCCTATAATTCCTTTCTTTTCATGAAAACACGAAGAAGTGTAATGTCCTTTTCTATTACAGTAATTACAATAAGCAAAAGGATTAGATGTGTGCACAGAACGTGTGAAATAACTTAGATAAGGTTTACCTCCTGTCTTCTTCTTACCTTTTCTTTTGTCTAAGTTTGGATCATATCCTATACCAGACTTATCATTCATATGACGTTGTGCTTTTAAAATAATATTTAACATCTCACTTCCTTTTGTAAACTTTTCAAGAGTTTTAGTAAGATCAATATTTTTCTTTTCAAGAGACAAACACTTTTCGCAATCTCTATCCAAAGGATCTTTAATTCTTTCTTCAAGAAATTTGTTTCTCTTTTTACATCCAATCAAAGTATTAACAATTTTGACAAATTCAGAATGTAAAGCATTATATTCATTTTGTAATTCATCATAAGTAGGGTCAAAATCTTTTACCTCCTCGTCTGTTTCTTTTTGAGCAACCAGGCATATATTAGCTATCTCTTCATTATCGCTTTCTTCATCTGAGGAGCTATCTCCCCATATTGCAGAAACAAATGCCTTCTTTCTGTTGAAGGATTTGATGTTTCTCTTCTCTTTATTTTTCTGTAATAACTCTGGACATTCTGATTTGATGTGTCCAGGTTTACCATATTCATAGCAGATGATCTCCTTGGCGTCCCTTCTGCCACTCATTCCTCCTCTCTGTGAATTCCTGAACCCTTGGCCTTTATAAAATTTCTTGAATCTTCTGATCATCAGGCCTATTTCATCATCATCGATCTCCTCTTCTTCTTCTTGGCTTTCATCCTTTATTTTTGTTACACTTAGTGCAAGACTTTTCTTCCTCCTGTCACCAACTTCTTCAAGTTCTCATTTGAATTTTAGTTTGCTTTCATATTCTGAAAGGCTTCCAAACAAAGAAGCTACAGATTGCATTGATTCTCCTTTGGCCTCCTCTATTACTGTGACTTTGGCTTCCCATTCTTTGGAGAGTATGTTTAATATTTTTCGTACTTGGACATTCTGATCATAGAATTTTCCAAGTGCTGCAAGTTGATTAACAAGATGAGTATATCTAAGTTCAAATTCAGCAATTGACTCACCTTCCTTCATACGAAGTAGATCAAACTCTGTAGTTAGAGTATTGACTCGATTTTCTTTTATTCCAGATGTTCCTTCATGAGCTACTTCCAACGCTTGCCACATCTCTTTGGCAGTCTGAAGAGTACAGATTCTAAAGTATTCTTTTTGACTCAGTGCACTCTGAATCATTAAAATTGCTTTGTTGTTGAGAGTCACTAGCCTTTTGTCATTGTCATCAAATTTTGCTGGTGATTTAGGAACTTTTCGAGATTCTTCAGTCTTTGTAGGCACATAGTTTCCAGTTTTAATCACATCCTATAGTCCGTATTCTGTAGCCATTACGAATACACGGAACTTAGCTTTCCAGAAGGAAAAATGCTCACCACTAAAACCTGGTGGTCTAGTGATAGAAGCTCCGTTAGGAAGGATTTCTTTACCCATGCTTGCCATCGGATCCTTCTAAGGTTGTTAAACCTGAACTAGAAGACCTACGCTCTGATACCAAATGTTAGAGCAAGCTTTTCACCCAAGAGGGGGGGTGAATTGGGTGATTGCAAAATTATCAGAGATTTAAAATCAATTTATAAAACTTTAAGCACAATAAATAAAAGGAAGACATATCACCGAGATTCACACAGAGATTTATACTGGTTCGGTCTCAACCACTTGACCTACGTCCAGTCCTCAGAAATCCTTCTGAGCCTTTCACTATATCTTCCAAGATTCAGTGGGTTCTTGGCACCACAGTACAAACAGCAAGTTCCTCTAGACACTCGCTCCCCCTTACACAAGGTAATCTCAAATCCCTACTCAAGGTTCCTCAACCTTAAGTTATCACTATTGGAAATGATTAAGTATGACTGACAAATCTCTCTCACAGAGTATGTAGATAAAAACTCAAGTACAGACGAAAGCTTGAAGCACTTGTAATGATATTGCTTGTAGAGTATTCAGGCGTTTCTCTTCGTTGTTCATTTTTTGGAATGGTTGGACATATATAATAGAACCTTTGAAGACCGTTGTAAATTTGTCCGTTGATTCAAATGTGCTTCTGACAAATGCACCAGTATTTGTCTTTCCGTTATTTATGAATTTTGCTACCGCCCATGAATAGTTGTCGTTTGAATGGAGAGTTCAGTTACTCGTCATGTGCGTGATGGTGGAGTACAGCTATAACACACTTATGAATATCACTGTTAGAAAACATTTTTATATCCACAGAATAATATGATTCACTGGAAGTGTTTTCTGAAAAATCAATAAAACCATCGGAAGTGATCTTGTTTTCGCAACTGAGTAGTAAAATAATATGCCATATGATTTTGACAGCAATCTGGAGCATTTAGTAATGATTATTAATATCAAAGACTAACTAACAAAAACTACTGACTTTCATGGGAGTAATAGCAAATGGATCACAGTGTATGTTTAAAAGTGTTTACTGGAGTAATAAATCATTATTGGAGAGAATACAATATCACTGGAAGTGAATTTGAAAGTGTTAAGATTTTCTCACAGTGATTACAAACCTTCTGGAAGTGAACATGAAATTTCCATATTCCACTCGAGTGAATTTGGAATCACTGGAAGTGATTTTGTAAATAGTGATTTCTTCTTGCAGTGATTTTGAATCCACTGGAAGTGATTTGGAACTTTTCAAACATCACTCGAGTGATTCAAGATCACTGGAAGTGATTTGGCAAACAGTGAAATATTCTTGCAGTGATTTCCAATTCACTGGAAGTGATTCAGCGAAAATGCAACATCACTCAAGTGATTCAGGATCACTGGAAGTGATTTGGAATTCTTGGCGCACCACTCGAGTGATCTGGCATTCACTGGAAGTGATTTTCAAAACAGTGAATTTTTCTTGCAGTGATTTATCGATCACTGGAAGTGATTATGCGCATCACTCGAGTGATTTCACATATCACTCGAGTGATCTGTTATTTTTCCAAATCACTCGAGTGATTTCAGTGATCACTCGAGTGATCTTGAATATCACTCGAGTGATTAACTAAATCACTCGAGTGATCTTGCACAGATCACCAGAATTAATTCCTTTGCTGATATTGAATCCATGAGCTTTCAAAACAAGATTTGTTATCATCAAAATATGAAATCTAACACAGTCATCGGGTGAGCCGAGTCACCAGCCTAGACGGAGGGGCAGGACGGCCATACAGTTGAGGGATGTTTAACTGAGTCGGTCTTCCTGGGAGAGGATACCGATCCAGTTTGATCAATATTGGAAATCGATCGAGCCGAATGCTAGTCATTATAGGAGTTTTTTCGGCCTCCTCGCACGGAATAAGCCTAGCATATTGATATAGGAGTAGAGCAATGTCGACATAAAGGGTAAGCAACATATTTAGGACACTATTCAGGTATAAAATTCCCTCTGTATGTTTCTTTTATCAAATTCGTTTCATTACTGTCACTAACTCCTTTGATTCATGAATAACAACTCTCCTACGATGTTCCTCAGAGTGAGATCTTGTATCACAAGACTATGATGTATTGTTGTGAGCACTAAAGGAAGTTCAAGATGAATCTGGTCAACAATTACGTCCATATCGAGGTGCTAGCTGGTAAGCCTCGTCCTACTCCTTGCAGTAAGTATTCGTACATCGATGAAGCGACATGGCAGGAGTTTTTTTGGCTTCGGACTACTCCAGAGGCTTTGGTGAGTTAAATTATTTTGTACTTTATTTACTTATCTTTTGTCTTTACTATTTGTCACCTTTTTTCCCATTTCTTATTCGCAGGTAAGAAGGCAAAAGGCACAAGCGAGTGGCAGGAAGAATGATTGCCCCCACACAATGTCTCGTGGGGGATACGCAAAGGCCGAGAAAGACTTGTTGGCGGCCAAACGGAGGAGATTGGAAGAAGCATCTCAATCCGATCCTTCTGTTATGCTATCTCTACATCTCCGATACGGCGCGAAAGAGTGGTGGATCCTATACGAGTGACCAGTCTCGTATAGTCGGTGAAAAAGTTGTAAGTATCGTTGTTCTTATTAACTATTTAATAAACATGTTTCATTACTCATGTGTGTTTTTTGTATATCTCACAGGAGGAACTTCAAAAAAAGAAAGCCGAGGGAGCCTTCAAGTTAGAAGGGAGGAATGACATTCTCACGGTTGCTACTGGAAAATTTTAGCATCCAGGCCGTGTCAGGGGAGTTGGAGGAGGGGTGATTATAAAGGATTACTTTGGATCCTCCTCACGCGGTTCCTCCTCCAACGTGGTCACGAGAGACGAATTGGAGCGTATGTTGGCCACTGTGAGGGCGGAAGTAAGGGCTGAGGCAGAAGTATCATTTGATACACTATTGGATGCTCGGTTGAGCAAGATGAAGGATGAGATATATGCCATGGTGAGCACAAGACAAGATACCGCTCCTGTCTAGGCACAACTGCTCGATCGCCATAAGCAGAGCACCAAAGGGAGTTGTTGCAATGTGGGATAGTCTTCAAAGGGTCCTGGAAAGGACGATACCGAGCCTTGTGAATTATATGTTGAGGATCCTCTGAGACGGTTAGTTGCAAGGGGGAGTGTTCATAACCTAGGATCAACTATTCACCACCTCGAGATGACATATGATCAGGTTAGGGTGTCAGTTGAGGAGGTTATTATCGTAGACACACCTGTCCCTATCCCTTCTGAGGAGTTTAAGATTGTGGCCGATGTCTTGGGTACCTTCATATCATGGCCGAAGAACCTTGTTTCTGTTAGAGCTGGGGATTCTCCGATCAGAGCCCCAAGTCCAGCTCCCTTCCCTCGTGAAGTTTCACAGCCTCCACTACTGAATGTGATGCAGCAAGTGATTCTGATGGCATTTGATACATCTTTCCTGACTAAAAATTGGCCTATGGATTCAGTTGTTGGACCATCAGGGGTGGCATGCTATCTTGAGAGGGATGATTTAATGTCCATGGTCACTCCTAGATAAAATCTTACGATTGCGATTGTCCAGCTTTTTTTTTATGTAAGTATCTTCTTCAAATGGAAGTAAATATCTTAAAAATTACGCTGTGTAACCTTAATTTGTGTTCTTCCATTTTTGTAGGTACATGAATCGTAGGTTGGTTTCCTCTGGGCAGAGCTCTAAATTTGGATTCATGTGCCCAGCTCATGCCATGGAGAAAGGGACCACTTCTGCCATCAGACATAGATATTTATCACAGATGCTCAGTAAAACAGAAACTGACTGTTTCTTGGTTCCTTATGTGCATGGGTAAGAAACATCAAATTTATATTCCAAAACATCACATATAATGCTTTATATTTGCTTAACATTCATCTCTTTTTTTAAGGGATCATTGGCAATTGGTTATTCTGTGTAAGGCTAGTTACACAGTGATCCTCCTCTGTTCCCTCCACTTCAAACCAGAGAATGACTTGAAGAAAACCATGGACTCGTAAGTTTTCTTGCTTTATTACCTTTTATGTGCAAAGTTTGTATACAAAATAAGTAATCTTTGTGATTTTGATTATAGGGCTATGCGGACTTTCCTACACGCTAAGTGTGGTAAGCATGTTCGTGACTTAAAAGACCCTACATGGATCACGCCAAAGGTTAGTACATATTTGTTTTCTTTAAGATGTGTTTCATAAGCTATGCTTTTATGCTTGCTTTGATGATATCATGTTCTTTTTCAGACCCGTAGGCAACCACCGGGCTCCAACTTATGTGGTCTTTATATGTTGAGGCAAATTTACAATATTATCAGCCTAGGCACGACTGACTTTACCGAGGAGGTAATAAATGTATATTTCAAATATTTTGTATTACTTTATTATTTTTAAGTTAGTAAGTTAATGTTTTGTTTGGCTTCGGTGTTACACATACAGATGTTTGATCTTGCTGATCCCTTTCCTGAAGAAGATATTGATTTCATCCGCAATTGTTGTGCTGAATTCATTTATGAGCTTTTACAAGATTAGTAAGTTTTTGAATCCGATCCTATGTTGTTCTAATAATACTTATGGTTTTCATATATATATCTAACTTGGTTTATATCTCTGTTCAGTACAAATTCTTGGATATTGGTGATACTAGTTGGCATTCAGGCATGGGATCACTATTGTAAATTTTCCTCCACTTTTTTCATTTCTCTGTAAAGCTTAGGAATTTTTTCCATATAATGAGAAATATTTCTTTTCCTCCTCTTTACAAGCTTTGGGATTGCAAGTTCACACAATGTCCCAATTTTCCTGCTATCATTGTTTAATTGTGGTGTTGTGGTTCAAAACGCCTAATAATTATAAATTGTTAATATTGTACTGTTTCTGAGAATTGAATAAGTTGATAATGTGTTATTGGTAGTCATTGGAATTGAATGTGTTTGTTTTCAATGATTTTTTTCATAATGTTCATTCTGTGATTGTTGAGAGTCGAGGATTGTAAGGGCCAAGTGTTTTTCCTTTGAACAGACTGACATTTATAGGTTCATACCGATTACGATAACTAAGGTCATATTTAACAAAAGAGGGAAAGGGGAACTAATAAGAATTTTAGGCTTCATGATTCTATATTTGGAGCAAGTTTGCATTATGAGAAATACCAATTGTTTCTAGAAATAAAAATGATGTTGTCACTGCTTCTGATTGTCAATATATATATATATATATATGCATGTGTATGTAATGTGGCATAGGAGGGATTGTTGTTGAATATGGCTTACTGGCTTGGGTAAAATTGAAAAAATAAAACTGAAAAAAGAACACAATTTTTAGACTGGTTCTAACTATAACCGGTCTTAAATATGAATTTAAGACCGGTTATTAAGAGAACCGGTCTTAAAAGATTAAACTTTAAGACCAGTTCTAAATTTAGCCGGTCTTAAATTCATATTTAAGACCAGTTATTAATAGAACCGGTCTTAAAGAAGTAAACTTTTAAGACCGGTTAAATTTAGAACTGGTCTTAAAGTCTTATTTTTTTATACTGAAATTTCCCTACTCGTTCCGTTAGTTAAACTTTAAGACCAGTTGTTGTAGAACCAGTCTTAAAATTTCATATTTTAGACCAGTTTTTAACCGATCTAAAAAATTAAATACTTTTTAGACCGGCTGTATCAAGACCTGATCCAGAACCGGTCTAACATGTCTTTTTTAACCGGTCTTAAAAGTGATTTTTGTACCGGTGTCAAAACTAATCATATCTAGAAAAATATACTCGGGACACAATGGTACATTGTCACCGCACTAGGTAATAACCATAGTGCTTAGACATATAGGTCTTATAGCCGAAGGGCACTGTCCTATGCAGACTTGCATATCGGGTCTTATTGCCTCGAGCCTCTGCTAGGCTCTATTCTCAACACGTCACATTCTGCCAGCCTAAGGACTTACTAGCTTATCAAGTCTAATGGCCTCAGGACACTTGGTCCATCATCCTTTGCCAAATACATATCGAGTCTAGCTACCTAGGACACACTGTCCACTAGGTATTATGAATTCATTTCATGCTCCATCTCTTGCCACTCAAGCAATTCTTACCTTTATGTAATATTCACGAAGCATACTAAACAAACCATCATCACAACAATCATCATAAGAGCATTTGACACGTTAGCATATAGCATAACGACATCCACTAGACTTTCGGTCCATAAGTCATATGACCCCAAGTATTTATTTACGTAATAGGCCCCAGAATTCTACTTGTGCATAATAGGAGTTTGTATGGCCCCGAGTGTCCACTCGTGCAAATAGGCCCCAGGTGACTGCTCGTGCATAATAGAAATCTCTATTGCGTCCACCAGCGCAAATTGGCCCCTGCTGACCACCCTACAATTCTTAAATGCTCATCAGGTCTAATGGCCTAAGGACACGCTAGCCCTAAAGGTCTTACTGCCTACCATATATTCATAATATGAATATACTTGATGGTAAACACATACATACAGAACCACTACATAATGTACGAGAGCAACAATCGCTCTTCTCCTACCGTTGAGCCTGTTCTTCCTTAATCTCTTTCATCAGTCGGCACTGGAGCACTCTATGTCAATTCGCTAGGTCATATAAACCCTTCTCTCAAGGAAACTTAATTCATAGAAGACTCACTACAATATACCATTATCAAGAGTCAACGTTCCTGTAGCTCTACTCTATGATTTCAACATCATAGCGGCTTTACTCCACATTTTATCATAATGGTAGCTGCATACTATGGTTCGATATCATGATGGCTCCACACTACGGTATTAAACTCGGTGCTTTACTCAGTCACCTGACTGGTCATCCCCCTTGGTCAAACCCTCCATAGGTAGCCCTTTTCGATCAAATCTCCCAATAGGTAGCCTTTTCCGATTAAAACTCCCTATAGGTAGCCTTTTCCAATCAGAATCCTCCGTAAGTACCTCTGTCCGGTAGGTCATCTTTGAATAGAAGTACCATTGTAATGTGAATCCAAATCTCATAAGGTCCTTCTTCACTAGCAGTTATGTAATCTGCTATCTCGTATGGGGCCAATTCATTTGGACTTTTGATATTGGTCCCGCTCCAGGCAATAATCATATCTCTTAGGGAATATTCTAAGATTAAAATATTTCCCTATGCTAGATTAGCAACTAGCAACCTCTAAAAATATGCATGAGGCTTCTTACACATTTTTGTACTACATTCTAGTACCTCAAGTCACTCAGGCTATTTTTAATTCTTAGAGAATGCTAGATTAGCAACTAGCAACTTTCAAAAACCTCATCCACATTTCTGTACTATATTCTAGTACCTTAAACCACTCAGGCTATTTCAAATTCTTGGAAAATCAATTTAATTATTGTAATTGATCCTCAGGTTATGATTCTATTCTTAGAACCTCAACATCACTTAAGTCGAAATCAAGTTTTCTCAATTATACCCAATAGGCACGCTAAGAATCAAAATCAATAGCACCTATTCTAACCTCCATGGTTTATGGGTAACATCCTCAAAATATTACTAAAGGTTTAATCAGCATCCGTGAGGTTCACAAGGTTCAAGTTTCCTTCTTGGAACAGAACCATAGTGCTACCTTATTCACATTTTGACCTAAATACTATCGTAGCTTAGATCTGATTCAATCCTATCCTTAATCCTTAGTATCATCAAATCGGATCCTCTAGGATCAATATATGGTATAATCATCACTCATGACATCCCTAAGGATCACGATGTATCTTTCCTCAAGCTACTCAAACCTTTATGCATTCCAACCTTTAGTCTAAGGTTTCTACATGGGAACTTCCTAAGAGATCACCTATCTTAACATTGCTCTCACCTGAGTACGCTTAACCTCAAAGTTTAGATAGTATCCGGGTTACTAGTTCCTGTACCAAGGCGTATATCTCTGGCATCGGTATCGCTCATTCCTTTATTCCCATGGTTACTAAGAATCACTACTTAGCATAGAGCAACCTCAAAACAATTAGCATGCCTTGAGATCCCATAACCCTATTAAATAAACTTTTTTGGCAGTATTCACTGCAACAGAAATGGTTCAGATCAAGATCAATACTTACTTCATCAACTCCATGCCTCTAACTATTCTGTCATTTAGGAACCTCTATTCAGAGTTCCAAACCTTTATAGCGGAACCTTACTAGGGCCAACTGCAGTGCTACCCTCACTGGTTGCCGCTACAGTGGCACATGAATTCAGTCACAACTGAACAAGCTTATGTGGAGCATACCCACAATATTCCCTCTTCTAAGCACACATAGCCACGGAGTTCCGATGTGATCTAGGCATCATCTCTAGCTTTATATCATATGTCACTGGGTATCGGTAGCCCATACATACCTCGATCCCAGACATGCTATCCAGCTGAAATATACTAGATATTGTCCCCATAGGGAACATAAGCAGTACTAGCTTCTCCACATTACCCCTCAATATGCTAAAGTCTCCAAACAAGACATTGCGTAAAGTCACATTTCTCTATTTTGTACAAATGCCTCTATACTCTAGTTTACATCCATGAACTCGAGTTCTGGCCCAAAACTCGAGTCTTGTCAACCATACTCAAGTTCTGGTGGTTTCCCACAGAGACTTAGTTGATACCTCAATCTTTGCATATACCATGAAGGCTTGCACTCGAGTTCTCCATGACGCACTCGAGTTCTCATGCATGTACTCGAGTCCTAGAAGTATGGAAATGAGAGTTTATTCCAGAAAGCTCTCGAATGTCATCGGATAAGCGTTGCACTTGAGTCTGAAGAATAGCACTCGAGTTATAAGGCAGTGCACTCGAGTCATGAGAGTTGGGAAATAAGAGTTCATTCTAGAAAGCTCTCAGATGCTGTAACCAAGCATTATACTCGAGTTTGAACATCAGCACTCAAGTTTCGAGGAATATCACACTTGAGTCTTGAGAGTATGGGAGTGGGAGTTTCTACCTAAGAGATTTCCAACTTGCAAGAGGAAGGGATACACTCGAGTTCACCCATATGAACTCGAATCCTTAGCTTGTTACACTTGAGTCTTAAGAGTTCTAGAGAAAGAGTTTCTACCAGAGACATTTCCAATTACAGGAGGAGGAGATGCACTCGAGTTCTTATACATGAACTAGAGTTCCATAATTTTTACTAAAGGAGTTTGTATCTGAGCATCTCATAACACCAAGAACAGAAGATGCACTTAAGTTTAAATAATTGAACTCAAGTTCTCAGCTGTCCGCACTGGAGTTCACCTATATGAACTCGAGTTCTCAGGCGTTTGTACTCGAGTTCACCCATATGTACTCGAGTTCTCACCCCAAAATGCACTCGAGTTCACACCTTTTAACCCTGAGAGTTCTTGCTTAATACCACCTGATACACCAAAACATGGTCCACGAATTCGAGTTCTCTGAGCTAAACTCGAGTTCATTAGTTATCCCAAGCTGAATATACTTCAGAAAATCATTCCGAATCCACTCATAGGTTATCTAATCCTTGTTCTTCTACTAGGCATCACTCTTAACCATAATTCTACCACTATGCGTCCCAACATAAGGCATCTAACCATGGGATTATAACCTATCATCTTTAGCAGATAACTCTAGTAACTACCCAATATTGCCAAAATTAATGCTCTAATACCAAACATTGTGACACCCTCTTACCAATAGCCTCAAATAAGTACAAATGAGTAGTAAAATCCATTGTGGAACCAAGATTTAACCCCGGACTACCCAACATTCAATAACGTTCATAAATTCTTACTCTCAACTCAGGATTTAAACCTAAGGTCGAGAGGGTTTTTCAAAAAGTATAAAACTTTTCAATCATTTCCACAAGATCCACTATGTCATTAATACCTTATCAGCTCTTAGTTTCAATATATCAGAGTACGTGAGTGTTGCACTTTAATTAAATTAGAGCTATTCTCTGCTTACACTTCATTCATTCATGCTTATACATAAAATGTATAACTACAAATAAAGTATCCAACATTTACATCAAATACAAATAGTAGTGCCTTGCACTACAATCTTCACTTCACCTATGCAATTCTTCCTTGCTTAACTCTAGGCATTCTTCACCTATACTCAATATACCTATATGGTTGGGAGAGGAGGAGTGAGATTCAAGAGAACCTCAGTAGTAAACACTACCACTATGCATGTAAGATATATATATGATGCATGACATGGTTACCTCTCATAACTTCATGCCAACATAATGACATATTTGTATGCTTAATGTTATGACATACTCATGGCCATCGCATAAACATAACAAAGCTTCAATCAATCAAGTATGCTTAACAAAAATAGGCAAAGCAGTCACATACAACAATGCACACATATACATATCAAATACATGCAGGCTAGGTAAGTTCACTACCTCTTGGACTTTATGTCCTTCCTCAAACCATCGTCTTCGCTTTGGCTCGGGCATAATCCATCGGGTCTAGAATTCCTAAATGTACAATAAATAAGTTATTACTCATCTATGTATCATTCTAAACTCATATTATTGGCTAACTTAGCTCAATTATGCTAAATTAACAAAATTCCCCCGGAGACCTGACCTACGCCCCTCCATACCCAGTCCAATTGCACCATACCATAAATAATTACCTGGGCTAATCCTATACAATTTTGTGTATAGAATATATTTTTGACCTTGGATTGGTCAAAATCAGGCCCAAATTATGAAAATGCCCTTGACAGCCCTACTTAGAGCTTTATGGGTAATTTGGTCATTTCACATTCTAAGGCTTTTCTTACTTCATAATCAACATGAACCCTACACCATTTGACCTTCTAAACTCAACGGAATCATCCAACTAATGAAATTCCAACTCTTTTCTCATGCCACACACAAGGAAGTAATTTAGAGTTCTTAGAAGAGTTGTATCAAATTCTTGCCTTCTCTTGCTTAATCACTTACTTTATACTTCTAATCGCATGATTAGCCACTTAAACATCCATTGGACATTGTTTAGGCCTGAAAAATATCATTTTAGATGAGAATAAATAGTATCTAGCCCCCCCTCAAAACTCATCCAATCAACAAACCAATAGGTTTAAAGGGAAGCTTACGCTTATCTCTACACGTTTCTGAATTCGGTTCAGAATTTTGGTAGCACTCTGGCCAGTGAAACGACACCAACCACCACCAAATAGAAATCCAAAACTGTAGAAATAAAGCTCATGATGAGTAGAAGAATGTTTGTGAAGGGCACTTTGAGAGAAGACGCTGATTCGACAGTATTCCGGTTGATTAAAACTCTGAAAATACTATTTACTCTTCTCTCCTTCTATTTCATTTTCTCCATTCTCGTTCAACTCTCCCTCTCTCTCTTTGATTTTTTTCTTACTGAAATAATGAGAAAGGGATGCTAAAAGATGATTTAATGAATCATCCAAGTGACCTACATGTGGTCACATCTTATTAGTCAAATTCTTTGACTTTCTTGCATGATAATTTGTTTTATTTTTCATGTTTCTTCATCCACTGTAAATAATGAGATCAAAAGAGAGAAATATTACTCTCAAACTATCCCATTATACCGCCATACAAGTGGTTGACCAAAGCCTTAAGCTTTTCCACTCATTGACTTCCCTTGATAATAATTCACCAAACTAGGCTCATTAATTACCAAGTAGTTATCTTCCCTCTTTTTAATTCCTATTCAACTAAAATTATAGGGAATATTAGGGAAAAATACTCAATTATTGTCTTATGGAAAAATTACAATTTTTTCATTACATTATTTTTCCAATTTTTGCACCTATTACAAAGCTGGGCAGAATTTTCATCAACTTTGAAAATTCATATCTAATTTTACAAATATTTAATTGGGGTGATTCCAAAAGTTATACAATCTTTATTAAGTCTAGTTTTAACGAAAAATATAAAATTTGGTCAACTAGAAGTTCATCCTTCCCAAAATTCTTATCTTTGGAAGTTGACACTGAAAAATGCCAGTTTCACAGGTCTAACTTTATAAATACATAAAGCTTTGTGTATAGCTCCAAATGACTCATATGACCTATCAAATTAAATCTTGATAAGTCTAATTTCATTTTGGAAAGTTTAAGAATCTTTGGACATTATTTTCCCTTTGAAATATCACTTGGAGTCGTTGGGGGATTTCGGCTTTAGGTTACTTTTGAGTCTGCTGTAATAAATCCACAGACGTAATCCTCTTGCTGTTCTTCTATGTTTTTATGGTTGAGCATTTAATGCTTCTAACAACCATTATGCTTTCAGAGAATTTTGAATTTATTCCATTGTTCAATCTTCTGAAACTTATACATATATATGATTAGTAATATTAAAACCATAAATAAGTAATAATCAATGATTAAGAAGCTTAATCTTAGAATTTTAGAGAAATGGCGATTCAAGTTCGCCTTTCCTGAGGAAGAAGTACATGACTAATTCAAAGGATTTAGTGGAAGAAGATGATGAATTGGCACTTGAGTGGAAGTAGGGTCACTTGAGTAGATGATTGTTACTTGAGTAAGTATGTATCACTTGACTGCACTAGTACAAAATATAGCTTTTACACTTATTTTTTACACTTGACAAAACATGTCACGTGTAAAAAGTATGACCGGTGGTATTTTCATAAATATATTAAGATGAAAGGATTTTCTACACGTGTTGAAAAGACAACACGTGTAGAAAGTAAATTTAATTTTTTTTAAAAAAAATAATAATACCTTTAATTTTATTTTAAAATTTTTCAATTTTTTAAAAATAAATGACAACTTTCTACACCGGTTGGATCTCTCAACCGGTGTAGAAAGTCACCAATGTTTTGATAAATAAGTTCAGGCGGGTCTTTTAATTTTTTTTTATAAAAATAAGAGTTTCTACATGGGTTGGAAGCCCAACCGGTGTAGAAACTAAAGTTTCTACACCGGTTGGACTACAACAGGTGTAGAACCTCACTTTCTATACCGGTTGAGTCCCAACCGGTGTAGAATATGGGGTTTATAAAAAAAATTATATACTCCGGCCTGTCTAGCAAAAACCGCTGAAACCCTTTTCTTTCTTAGTTCTCAACTTCTCATCAGTTCGGACTCCTCTCGCCCTCTGCCTCCACTCTAATTCTGATGCCAGCTTGACGGACTTGGCTCGGCGACTCCACTATGCTAACTTCGTTCAGTTCCTCGCTTCCCCCACCACCTGGGATTCCTTCATCAGACCCAATAATTCCAAATCTAGGGCTTAGATTGAAGTCCAACTCAGGGTCTGTACCCTTTTGTTCGACAAAGCCATTGCTTCCTTCTTCTTCTGTTCCACCAATTCCTCTTCATCTTCCCAATCTTCATCTGTTTCGAACCTTAATCCTGCTTGTAAGTCTCTCTCTCGAGTAAAAATTATTTTAATTTTTTGGTTTTTGTTGTTTTAATTGGTCCCTTCTGCGATGTACATTCTTGCAGATTTGCAGTTGCACGGTGATGACGTCTACTGTATTCTAGAGAATTCATTGCAAGATGGTTTAGCATCGAGAAGGGGGAGCTTCGTCTAAGGCTGGTAAGGGGACAACTAATCTCATTCAGAAGGTACTTTACTCTCAACCTTTCCATTTATCAGTATCCATCGAGGGAACATTATTTGACAAATCCATTAATTGTTAACTGTCTTGCGATCCCTGAATTCTAATGGTCCGTGATGATTATGAGATTTCTTTCTCTATTTATTGGTATTTTACATTGATTTGGAATCCTGAGCATTCAGAGCGCCTCATTCACAAATAAGTGCTAGTTACTTTCAACTTCTGGAATTTAAGACTAGCTTGGAAGTATAGTAATTTTTTTCTTCATTTGAGATTTATGGCAAGAACCTTATTTATAAACTTACAAAAAAAGACAGGCATGATTATCCCATATTTTGTTTGCAATTTTGTATACTGCAGTGACCATTAAATTGCTTTTCCATTATGTATATTTGTACACATGACAAAAGAGATGTAACCCATATTTGGTTTGCGATTTTGTATACTGCAGTACCCATTAAATTGCTTTTCCACTATATGTATATGTGCACATGACAAATGTGATGCAACCCATCACGCTCATGCTGTTTTCTGATTGAAATAATTTCTCATACACATATGAGGAGATCATGAATATTCTCTTGCTATCTGATCTGATTTGTCAGTTTGTGAGCTTTGTTACCTCTAATTGTAATTAGAATTTTATTAATTTAACAAGATTGTCGGTCTGTTCTTTACTGAGATAGGAGTAAAGATCTTGCCAATTTGATTAATCTCTGTTTCTTAACATAAAATTTGACAATAATCTGCCCATGTAGATTAACATGAATATTTTAGATGCACGCATTTGAAAAAATATTGATCAAATTGGGTTAGAGACTTGGAGTTGAGGTTGGAAGTTGAAAGAGGATGATGTGGCAACATGGCTCGTATTTGTGGGGAGATTATATATGCAAAAAAATGGGGCATTAATGGATGAAGATGATGTCGTGTTAAATGTACAGACATGCACAGTACTTAATAAACACTCTGCCTTCCCAGCTACGTACTCCATGCTCCTCCCAATGTCTTCTTCTAATTCAATTCTGGGCAGGCCCCACCACATGCTTCTTCTTATATATGCTCATACATACCCTCCTCCTCCTTCTTCTTCAACCACCATTTATATATATTTGGCTTTTGCTTTCATTTGTACAGCTCACCTTCATAAATCATGAGCTACGTACCTTCATGACTTGGTCCTCATCAATTTATTTGTAATGAATATGCTATTCAATTATTGAGGTGAATGAATGGGATTTATAAATAATTAAATTAGATATGGATGAATAGGACATATGCTTTGATACTGCATCGGATATTTGTTTAAGTTGTTTCAGTTTTGGTATATGATGTGTTCCCTACTGGACCAGAGCACGTCAACTGAGTTTATTTCTTTTCCATTTTTGTGTATTTGTCTAATGTTAAATTGACCTGCACTTTTGCTCACATGTCACAGTTTCATTTCATACTGATATAATTGTGTGCCTACATTTTTAGGAAACACATTGTAGTATGGTGGAAATTTGTGGAAAGTGAAGTACTCTTGCTTATTTTTAGATGCATCTAAAATATTTCATATTAGTTTTGTTGTAATTATTTTTATTTGTCAAGTGTTTGATTGTTTGTTATCATGTAAACGGGTGTGTAGAATAATAAATAAATATTTTTTTTTTCAAAAAATGAGCCACTTTCTACACCTGACTTGATATGTCAGGTGTAGAAACTCCACTTTCTACACGTGACATATCAAGTCAGGTGTAGAAAATGAGACTTTCTACACCTGACTTGATATGTCACGTGTAGAAAGTGGAGTTTCTACACCTGACATATCAAGTCAGGTGTAGAAAATGGACTTTCTACACGTGTTCAAGAACACGTGTAGAAAGTCCAAACTTTCTATACCTGTTCTTTCTACACCTGTCCTACATCAAGTGTAAAATGTCAATTTCATCACATGTAAAAAGTCTTTTTTGCACTAGTGCTGGAAGCTAAGATGCTCTCTTGATCTTATCAGAATGTGACTTGCTGAGTATCACGAGTTGCAAGATATCACTCGAGCGGCATCTGTTTCCTTGAGTGATCTTTACCTTAAATCTGCTGAGTTATCGTAAGTTACTTACACATATGGAGAGTGGATCTTTGTCACTTGAGTGGACGCTTCTCACTTAAGTTTACTCCTGACGTAACTTGCTTATCTACCACGAGTGACTTGAGGAATGTTTACAAGTGACATACTTCACTCAAATGATCACTTACTCACTCGAGTGAGAGCTCTTCATAATCTTCAAAGATCTCACGAGTGGCTTTCTGAAACCTGCAAGTAAGGTCCTTCCACTCAAGTGGAAATTTGTCACTCGAGTGAGCTTTGTCATAACTTTTGAAAAACCAGTGAGTGACTATTGAAAATCCTACAAGTAAACTCTTGTCACTCGAGTAAGCTCTTGTCACTCGAATGAACTTTAATATAACTTTTATAATATTCGCGAGTTACTTGCAAAAACCTTTGCATGTGATCTCTCGTCACTCAAGTGGTCACTTATCCACTCAAGTACCTCTTGACTCAACTCTTAGAGATCCTACGAGTGACTTGATAAGGCTATGCAGGTGAAGGCAAATAACTCGAGTACTGACTTAACCACTTGACTGATTTTGCATCACTCTTGAATTTTCAACTAGTGACTTTTAAAATCACTGAAGGTTGAGGTTATCACTCGAGTGAACTACCTATCACTCGAGTGATCATATCATATCACTGTAAATTAGTATCTTCTGATTCATGTTTTATTCCAAAATAATTTCTTTTACTTTAAACACTTAGAAACTCACTTCACTATCTTGAATCATAAAGTACTCTTTGTTTATCAAGATTTGTTATCATCAAAACATGTTGAGAACTAACAAAAAGAGGAGGTAGAATAAAGTTACTTTTGATTTATGTGTTGGACCGACCAAGAGATGACACTTGTCCTACCTTTATGATAAAGTAACTTTAACTTTTAAGTTGTCATCATCGAAGGGCGTCACCTCATCTCGAGCTGCAGAAATCCACCAGTCTCTTGTCCGATCACCCAACTAACTTTCTTGAACACCGAACCTGAGAGTTGGGGAAAATCATCAAACCCCTACTTTTCTTGACAAGTTGGATGACTAAAAACCCATCAAAGGAGGTGAGACCCACTCTATTAAAGCAAGTGATACGTGTCAACGAATGGATGGTATACCAGAAAAATGACACCTTAGGTAATTAACACGTGGCACCAACTTTTTCAAGACTCCTCATTGGCCATATATTTCGGCCAGTATCAAAAAAATAAGGGAAAATCACAAAAAAATCATAGGAAATAGTTAGAAGAGAGAGAGAAGGTGAATAATGATTTTCAAGAATTCAATCTACTGAAACAATACCGAATCGACGTTTTCTCCCAAAATACCCTTTACAAACCATCTTCTACTCATTAGAAGCTTCATTTCTACATCATTAAGTTTATTAGAAAACTACAATATTTTAGAAAGTTAAACAGAGCATCATATTAGTGAACATATCAATAACTACTCTTCTCCCACTTTGTCATCAGGAAAAAGGGAAGGGAAGGTGAAGGAAGAGGATGGAGGAGTATAGACAACCAAAGCATTCATGGGGTCAAAGGAAGGAGATAAAGTGTCAGAGGAGGAAAAAGAGTGATGTTGAGGGGTAAAGGTAGGTTTAGGTTCTACATAAATAGCCTTAGCAGAACTAGAGGAAGAATGGTGAGCAGGCACAGCAGAGATGGGAGAAGTAGAAGAAATTACAGGGTCAGTATGCACTGTGGTGGTAGGAATGGTGGTATTGGTGGGAGCAGAAGGAGTGGTAATAGGTGGTAATAAAGGACCAGAACACACAGAGATACCCAGATGAGTGGTCAGACTAGTCTCCAATTGTTGCAACCTTATAGTTTAATCTTTGAGTTCCTCAGAGAGGATCTTGCAGTTGTAGTTCATGCCTTCAACTACAAGCTTGATCTAATAATCAATTTGGTTAATCAAAACTTTATTGAACTTTTGGACCTTTTGGAAGAATGATTACTGAGATTATTCAATCTTGGTAAGTGGAGAATTATGAGACGATTGGATAACAGTCTATATAACTTCTTGATGCTGAGCTTGCATGCTGCCCTTGAGAAAGGAAGGAACAGCAGCATGGGACCCTGCCTGAGATGACTATGCCTCATCTATTCTAGAAGGTGAGGGTTCCATTCTCTTTACCTTTTGTGGCTTCAATTGTCCAGTAGCCTCCTTAAATGATATCTTCATTCAGGCCAAGAAACCTTCCTAAATCTCTCGATAGCCACTGGTTTCTCCCCTGGAACAAAGTACCAGACATTGTGCAAAAAGAGTATATATGAAACCAAGGCAGGAAAAGGAATAGTTGTCACATCTCATCAAGAATCCACGCTCTTATATTCCTGGGTTCCTTGGATAGAACAGAAGTCATAAGTAGAAAATCCTTGCCAGTAAAATGAGAAAAGTTCTTCGCTTTGTTAACCAAGCTCCAAGAATAAATGTACCAAACCAAATGAAATTCATCTCTCATAGACCCTGGAGAAAATGTGAGAGAGCCCAAATTCTTCTCCATGCTTCTGGGTGCTAAATATATTTGCCTTAGTGAATTCCCTAAAAAGACCAGAAAAAGCATTCTCAATAAGCAAGTATGTATTGAGTAGAACAGCTATAAGATGAATAGACTTCCCTCTCACAGTAGTTGTAAGAACATCCTCAATAACCTCACCATCCTTATCCTTTTCATCGGCAATTTTCATATTGAAATAAAAGACTTAAACGATGGTAGGAGGATAAACAGTTCTAATTTTTTAACAAAGGAGCAAATTAGGCGAAGTATTGAGAGAGATCAACATTGCACTCAGATTTCAGTTTTTCTAGATCCACATAAACAACGAGGAAAAATGATCTATTACTATAATCAATTTTGAAGGCACTCTTATTAGATACCTTGAGTTCATCAGTAATAAAGTTTGGAGGAGGCATTGATGACTGGGCTTCCTTGACCAACTGAGAGGGAGTAGTAATCACAGAACTAAAAGTAGCCAGATTAGTCTGACTAGTAGAGGCTTCTTGAGACGGGGTGGCATACTGGGATTTGCATAGGACCTTCAATTGACTTTGGCCTTAGCTCTGAGAAGCAAACCTCTAGAATACCGTATCGAGACTCGTTATAAACTGTCTGGCCTGAATATTGGCGTATCGAGTAAGAACCTCTTTCTCTTTTCCTTTGTTGGAGTGAACGGGCTTGGGATCTAGTAGAGATACGGTGGGTTCCTTAATCATAACCCTCTTTTCTTTTAGTATGGTCATAGAAGACTGAACCTTTGGTCTTAACATCAAACTTTTGGAGGAATCAGAAACCTTAGCTTTCTTCGATGGAGGAGGAGGAGATGAGTCTTTATCCACTTTGGATCTCTTTGTCTTGCCGTTCTCATTTCTTTGGGTCTGTTTTAGAGGATTTGAAGGTTGATTTTGGAGAGGATTTTTAAGAAATAGAGTAAGGGCTACTAATGAAGTGAAATGGAGAGAGCAATAGGGTTTTAAAAATGGACAAGAGTATCAGAGAGAGGAAGAAGTGTGAAAAATGATGAATTGGAATCAATGAATCAATCAAAACGGTCTAACGGTTACAAGTAAGAAAATGAAAAGAGAAGTTTAGAGAATTTGAAAATAAAATGAGAAGGTGTGAGAGGGAATGAGCAGTCACGACTGATATATTACTGATATAAGTCTTCACTCGAGTGGCTAACGTATCACTCGAGTGATAAAGCTTCTTTCTTACTCTAGTGCATTGTAAAATTAAAAGCATAAATACCTCACTCGGGTATGTATTGTGAATACTCAAGACTTCTTGAAGGTTAACTCTTAGTGTTCACTCGACTGATGTGGTTTCTACTCAAGTGATAATCTTTCTGAATTTAATTTCCTTGAAAATTTCTTATGCACTCGGTACCTAAGTGACTCACTTGAGTGCTCTACTTGGGTGAGCTTTTCTCCACTTCTTTTCTGACTTTGTTGTATCCCATAGCACTCGAGTGCTTAAGTTACTCACTCAAGTGCTCCACTGAAATTAGCTTCTTCTTTACTCATATTCTTATGTAACTTTCTGTATCACCCAAGTTGACCAAGAATGACCCAAGTGGAAGTTCTTCAATTTCATAATAACTTGAGTTCACCTGCAGGTTATCTCTTCTCTGTTTATCTCTATTTCTTATCGTGATAACAGGGCATTCCTACAAAAAACATTTTTTGATACTCCGATGCTTAAGTTAGTAATTAAATCATCAAAAAATATTTAAAACTTAATTTTAATGGAGAATTTAAGTTACAACTCATTGGGATTTACCATTCCCATTTCTCTTTGAATATAGAGAAATTCATCTTTTGCCAATAGTTTAGTGAATATATCAGCAAGCTGCAAGTGTATTGGTATAAATAATACTTTAACATCCTTCCTTTGAATAAGATCTCTGATGAAGTGATACCTCACATCTATTTGCTTAGTCCTTGAATATTGTATAGGATTCTTGGCTAAGCTAATTGTACTAGTATTGTCACAGTAGATAGGAATCTCCTTGAGAAAGATACCAAGATCTCGTAATTGCATCTTTAACCACAATACTCAAGCATAACAACCAGAAACTGCTATGTATTTTGCTTCCGTTGAGGACAATGATACAATAGTTTGTTTCTTACTGAACCAAGAAACTACAACTCCTCCTAGGAATTGACATTGTCCACTTGTACTCTTTCTATCTATCTTGTATCCACTATGATCAGAATCTGAGTAAGCAATTACATACTCATTACCTCCCTTAGGATACCATATCCCTAATTATACTGTGTCTGTGAGATATCAAAAGATTCTTTTTACTTTCTTGGCATGAGATTTCTTGGGACATGATTGAAATCTAGTACACATGCCAATACGAAATTAGATGTCAGGTCTGCTTGCAGTAAGGTAGAACAATGATCCAATCATTCCTCTATATCTGGTTATATCAAATGGCTTTCTTGTGTCATCTGCATCCAATAAGGTTTTTGAACTCATGGGGGTGTCAGCTCCATTGGCTTCATCCATTCCATATTTCTTTAGCAGCTCCTTGAGATATTTAGTTTGGGAGATGAATATTCTATTCTTCCTTTGCTGGATTTACAAGCCAAGGAAAAATATTAATTCACCCATCATAGACATCTCAAATTCTCTTTTCATAAGATCAGAAAATTCTTTGCACAAATAATCATTTATAGAGACAAAAATAATATCATCAACATATATTTGTACAACTAATAATTCATTTTCTTTTTGTTTTAAAAACAAAGTTGTATATACCCTTCCTCTGTCAAACCTATGATCACCGAGAAAATTGCTTAGCCTCCTTTCATACCAAGCTCTTGGAGATTGTTTTAAACCATAAAGAGCCTTTCGTAATCTGTAGACATAATTAGGTTTAGAAAAATCTTTGAAACCAGGAGGTTGTTCAACATAAACTTTCTTCGATATATAGCCATTGAGAAAAGCACTTTTTACATCCATTTGATAGAGTTTAAATCCTTTGATGCAAACAAATGCTAAGAGAACACGTATGGCTTCTAATCTAGCCACTGGAGCATACATTTCCTTATAATCAATTCCTTCTTCCTGATTATAGCCTTTGGCTACCAATCTTGCCTTGTTTCTAACAATAATTGCGAATTCATCAAGTTTGTTCTTAAATACCCATTTAGTGCCAATAATTGTATGATTTTTAGGTCGGGGTACTAAGTCCCAACTTGATTTCTTTTAAATTGATTAAGCTCTTCCTGTATAGCTATAACCCAATCATTATCTGATAAGGCTTTGTTAATGCTAAAAGGTTCTAGATGAGAGATGAAAGCTGAGAAACTTACTTCATTAAGAATACTCTTTCTAGTTTTTACTTCTTCTTCAACATTGCCTATGACCTAGTCTATTAGGTGATTTCTAATGAATTTCCAAGCTTTAGGTTGATCAAATGAAGTTGGTTGACAAGTATGTTCATTATAGTCAAAAGACTCATGAGGAGATTTTGAAATAGCTTGATTTGATTCAAAACTAATCAACTCTCACTCATCATAAATGGTTTTGACAAAGGAATCAATTTCAGAAAATATGACATAAACATATTCTTTAACAACACAAGTTCATTTATTAAAAGTCTATAAGCTTTACTTCTATTAGAATATCCTAAGAAAATACCTTTATCATCTTTGGGATCAAATTTCATGAAGTTAACCTTACCATTATTGTGAATAAACTACTTACAGCCAAAGATATGCAAATAATTGATGTTGGGTTTCCTTTCCTTGTAATGCTCGTATGGAGTTTTTCCCAATTTTGATATGATATAGGCTCGATTGGAGATGTAGGTGCCAGTACTCATTGTGTCTGCCCAGAATACTTGTGAAACCTCCTTTTCATTAAGCATTACTCTCACTATTTCAGTGAGAACTCTATTTTTTCTTTCTACAACACCATTGTGTTGAGGAGTTCTTGGTGCAGAGAAGTTTTGTAATCAATGCCATGTATGTCACAGAATGTTTTAAACACTTGATTGTCAAATTCTCCTCTGTGATCTATTCTTATTATTACAATTGACAAACCTTTCTCATTTTACACTTTCTTGGCAAAGATAGTGAATTCATTAAAAGTTTCATCTTTTGATGATAAGAAAATAGTCCATGTAAATCATGAGAAATTATCAATAATAGGCAAAGTAAATAGGTTTCCCCTAAGACTCTTTACTCTTGATGGCCCAACCAAATCTATGTGAAGCAGCTGTAAAGGTCTTTTTGTTGATATTTCATTTTAGGTTTTTAAAGACGATTTAGTCTGTTTTCCCTTTTGACAAGAATCACATATTAAAATTTTTTTAAAATGAAGTTTAGGTAAACCTATCACCAGATTCTTTTTGGTAAGTTTATCTAACTGATGCATGTTTACATATGCTAGTATTTTTTACCAAAGCCAACTTTTATCATTGTTGCTTATAAAACAATTTTCAGACACATGATTATTGATATCAATAGTGTAGCAATTACCTTCTCTTCTTGCTTTGATTTTTACCTTTAGTTCATCCTTTTTGATAAGCAGATCCTCTTTGGTTACTATATGGTATTCCTCTGAGTCGAATATATTCCAATTATCTTTGTCAGCACTTTGACTAACGCTTAAAAGGTTATGCATTAAACCTTCTACATAGTAAACATCCTTGATTTGTATCCCATTTTCAACTCCAATTTCACCAATCTCGGCAATTTTTCTAGTCTTATCTCGACCAAACTTGACTTTGCCTCCTTCTCTTAGAGTTATGGAGGTGAACCTTTCTATGTCTCCAGTCATGTGTCGAGAGCAACCACTATTATACCATTTATTTGTTTTTGACACTCTCAAACATACCTACAGATAAAGATAATCAAGTTTTAGGTACCCATCTTTTCTTAGGTCATTTATAGTTAGGACAGAATGTAGGAGCATATAATCCTTTCAGAATCCACTTGTAAGTGCTTATAGGTTTTTCTCTTCTGTGGAAGCATAAGGAGATATTATGTGCTTTTATATTACAATAGTTGTAATGAGCAAAATGATTAGATGAGTGGACAAACTTTTGAAAATAGTTCAAATATGATTTACCTTCCTTTTTCTTTTTCTCTTTTCCTTTATCCTGGTTTGGATTGTAACCAATGCCAGATCTATCATTTGTAAATTTATGAGCTTTTAGAATAACCTTGAGCATTTCACTACCTTTTGTAAATTTCTCAAGGGTTCTATTAAGATCAGAATTTTTCTTTTCTAAAATAGGACACAATTCACATGTTTTTATTGGAGTTTCTTTAAACTGAGATTTAAAAGCTTTAACCTTTTTCTTTGTAACAACTAATTCTTTAACTATTTTTCCAAATTCAAAATGTAAAGCATTGTATTCAGATAATAATTCATCATAAGAAGGTTCAAATTTGTTTACCTCTTCATTTTCGGATTCATCATAAGCTATGAGGTAAATGTTGGCCAATTCTTCTTCATCACTCTCTTCATCTGACGAACTATCTCCCCAAATAGCAGAGATGTAAGCTTTCTTCTTGAAGTAGTTGCTTTCTTTTTCTCTTTATTCTACAACTGTAGACATTCAAACTTAGTATGCCCAGGCTTTTCACATTCATAACATATGATTTAGTCTCTCGATTCCTTTCTACTACTCAGGCCTACTTTATGAAACTTTCAGAATCCTTAATCCTTCTTGTAGAATTTTCTTAATCTTTGAATGATCATTCTGATCTCATCTTCTTCGTCTTCAGGTTCATTCATTTCTTTAGCTTCTTTTTCCTTGACAGCATTGAGTGCTACGTTTTTCTTCTTATTGTCATCAATTTCATTTAATTCTTGTTGGAATTTCATGTTTCCCTCGTATTCAGAGAGACTTTCGGATAGTGCAGCTACATACTTTATTGATTCTCCTCTAGCTTCTTCTATGGCAGTGACCTTAGCCTCCTATTCCTTCATGAGACTATTTAAGATCTTTCTCACTTGGGTTTTTTGTTCATATGTTTTATCCAAAGCAGCCAATTGATTTATCAGATGTGTATATTTGAGTTTAAACTCATTTATACTTTCACCAGGCTTCATTTGGAGTAAGTCATATTCAGTGACTAGAGTGTTGACTCTATTTTCTTTGATTCTAGAGGTTCCTTCAAGGGCAATCTCTAATACTTCACACACTTCTTTTGCTGTAGAGAGATTGCAAATCCAAAAATGCTCTTTTTGACTGAGAGTACTCTGAATCATCAAGATATCTTTGCTATTTAGAGTTACTAGTTTTTTGTCATCCTCATCGAACTTTGCAGGAGATTTTTGAACTATTCGTTCTCCAACCTTTTTCATAGGGACATAATTCCCATCTTCAAGGACTTACCATATCCTATATTCTGTCGCCATGACGAACACTTTGAATTTTGCTTTCTAAAATGAAAAGTATTCCCCATTGAAGCTAGGAGATCTTGAAATAGAGGCACCATCAAGCAATATTCCTTCCATGGATCCTTCTAGGCATGTTAATCCTAAAAAGAGAAGACTTAGCTTTGATACCAAATGTTAGTGCCAACTTTCACCAAAAATGGGGGTGAATTGGGTGAAATATAAAAATTTAAATTAAATTAGACTTGATTAAGTAAAGCTATAGAAAATGAAAGTAAGAGGGATATCACCGTAGAATGCACAATGATGTATACTGGTTTGGTCTTCACTCAGTGACCTATATCTAGTTCTTAGAGCGTCTCTGAGTTCTCACTATTCTTCCAAGATTCTAGGGTTCTTGGTACCTTAGTACAATGTATCAAGCAAAGAATGATCCGACTCACTCCCCCTTACATGTTGTAATTCAACCACCACACTCAAGGTCCCACTACCTTGGCATTTTACAAAGTTTGAAAGATATATCAGATAAAGACTCTCTTTCAGAGCAGATATATGATCTCTGAGGAACTATGGAAATATCTAAGAATTTTTACAGAGAACTAAGCAATAAATGAAGTATGAATGTTCGTTCGCTTCATCAATTCTTCTATATTGAATGCTCAGCTATTTATAGGTGAACTTCATTAATGACCATTGTAAGCGTTCAAACTTTTTGTTAGATTTGCTTGGAGCCATTGAGGGATTTTGGCATTAGGCTGCTTTTGAGTCTGCTGTAATAAATCCATAACTATGATCCTTCTATTGTTCTTCTGTGGTTTTATGGTTGAGCATTTAATGCTTCTGACAACCACCATGCTTTCAAAGAATTTTGAATTTATTCCATGGTTCAATCTTCTGAAACTTATACATATATATAATTAGTAATATTGAAACAATAAATAAGTAATAATCAATGATTAAGAATCTTAATCTTAGAATTTTAGAGAAATTGAGGCATTGATTTGAAGAAGACGATAAATTGGCACTTGAGTGGATGACTATTACTTGAGTGAGTAAGTATCACTTGAGTGAAAGCTAAGATGTACTCTTGATCTTATCAAAAGGTGACTTGCTGAGTATCATGAGTTGCAAGATATCACTCGAGCGGTATCTGTTTACTTAAGTGATCTTTACCTTTAACTTGCTAAGTTATCGTAAGTCACTTACACAAATAGAGAGTGGATCTTTGTCACTTGAGTGGATGCTTCTAACTCAAGTAAACTCCTGATGTAACTTGTTCATCTATCATGAGTGACTTAAAGAATGTCTACAAGTGACATACTTCACTCGAGTGATCACTGACTCACTCCACTAGCTGCTCTTTGTAACCTTCAGAGATCTTGCAATTGACTTTCTGAAACCTGCAAGTAAGGTCCTTCCACTTGAGTGGAAATTTGTCACTCAAGTGAGCTTTGTCATAACTTTTGAAAATCCAGCAAGTAATTAAACTCTTATCACTCGAGTGAGCTCTTGTCACTAGAGTGAACTTCAATATAACTTTTATAATATCTACGAGTGACTTGCAAAACCTTTACAAATTATCTCTTATCACTCGAGTGACTTCTTAACTCAACTCTAAGAGATCCCATGAGTGACTTGCTGAGGTTATACAGGTGAAGGCAAATCACTCGAGTGCTGACTTAGCCACTCGAGTCATTTTGCATCACTCTTGAATTTGTAGCGAGTGACTTGCAAAATAACTGAACGTTAAGGATCATCACTCGAGTAATTATCTCATATTACTGCAAATGAGTATCTTCTGATTCAAGTTTCTTTCCAAAATCATTTCTTGTACTTAAAACACTCAGAAACTCATTCACTCTCTTGAATCATAAAGTACTTTTTGTTTATCAAGATTTGTTATCATGAAAACATTTGAGAGGTAACAATAAAAGGAAGAAGCATAAAGTTACTTTTGACTTATGTGTTGGACCGACCAAGAGATGACACTTGTCCCACCTTTATGATAAAATAACTTTAACTTTTAAGTTGTCATCACCGGAGGGCCCCACCTCATCCCAAACTAGGGAAATCCACTGGTCTCTTATTCGGTCACCCAACTAACTTTCCCGAATACTTAACCCGAGATTCGGGGAAAATCATAAAACCCCTACTTTCCCTACAAGTTTGACGGCTAAAAACCCATGAAAGAAGGCGAGACCTACTTTATTAAAGCTAGTGACATGTGTCACTGAACGGATGGCACACCAGACAAATGACACCATAGGTAATTAACATGTGGCACCAACTTTTTCAAGACTCCTCCTTGGCCATATATTTCACCCAGTATCAGAAAAATAAGGGAAACATCACAAAAAAAATCATAGGAAATAGTTAGAAGAGAGAGAGAGAAGTGAATAGTGATTATGAAGAACTTCAATCTGTCAAAACACTACCGAATCAACATTTTCTCCAAAAATATCTTTCACAAACCATCTTCTACTCATCACAAGCTTCATTTCTACAGTTTTGGAATTTTGTTTGGACCTATTTGGTGTCATCTCGCCAGATGTAGTACTACCATATTTCTGAACTGGTTGCAGAATTGAACTTGGGATTGAAAGGGATTTTTTAGAGTAACAAAATTTTTTTTCTAAGCAAGTTCACAACCATTTACTATCTTACTAAGTCTCATCAGCTCTTCTTTTGGTTTTGTCAGAGTGTGCGAGCAATACTCTGCTTAGTTCTTATGTTTCATACCTTAGCTATATTTCATTAGCGGTCGGAAGCATTATCTAGCTAAATTATCCTTTTAGTTTAATTACTGTCCATTTACTAGTCTACCGGCATTACTTGTTCTGTGATGCCTTATATCCAATAGCCTCATATGAGTGCAAAAGAGTAGTGAAATCATTCATGGAACTAGGACTCGGCCTCAGATTGAATAAACTTTGGGAAACGTTCTCAAATTCCAAGCCTATTTCAGGAATTGAACCTTGGATTGGAAGGGATTTTTGAGAGTAATAAAAAATTTTCAAACAATTTTACAAACATTAACTATCTCACTAAGTCTCATCGGCTCTTCTTTTGTTTTATCAGAGTGTGCGAGCAATTCTCTGCTTAGTTTCCAAGTTTCATACTATAGCTATGATTCATTAGCTATCGGAAGCGTTATCTAGCTAGATTATCCTTTTAGTTTAATTATCATCCATTTACTAGTCTACAAGCATTACTAGTTTCACTATCGTACTATTGTCAGGGTTACAAGTTATTTAAACCGTATACAAATCCAAAATATTAAAAATACTCAAAACAGACAACCAACAGAAAATTCAAAGCCTTTTTGCTCCGGCCTTTAGCTGTTCGTATTTACCTTCTTACCCTTCAAGCTGCCTGCCTGTACTATAGAGTGTTTTATGAAAAAGAGTGAGACTCGAAAGAATCTTATTAGTAAAAAGTATCCAATCATATAGATACAAAATCACAAAGCATGACACACAATCATCATATAACAGAATTATCACATCAACATTCAATGCATAACATGCAGTTCACATATCACCATGGCGCTAGGTATATCACAAGTCCCCGAGTGATACCTATGCAATAGGCCCCGGGTATCTACTCATGCATCACAGAACATTATATTGGCCTGAGTGTCTACCTGTGAAAGAAGGCCCCGGAAGATCACCTCGCATAATTAGAATGTGTTAGACAAATTCATGATGAATCCATATACATGCAGTTTATCTTATAGCATATGAGAGACAAAGTTACTATCTGATTGCTTCCATTAAGTAATATCCAACCATTTTTCTGAGCTCAGGCAAGTCCTAAGCTTTGGACAGCTGTTAGGTCCTATATTTAGAATTTACGGGTGATAGGTTATTATTTCGTCTAATACTTGCATAATCTAATTAGTCAAGTTGGTTATCATTAAGGTTAATATAGTAAGCCAAAATCATAGTTAAAGTGGTCCAACTATCCTAAGTTGGTTAATTCCACTCTTAAAGTTCAATTTAATTACCTAATGCCATTACATTTTTCATTTTCACACTTATACTCAAATCTGCCAGCCTTTCTATCAACATTAAAAATTCATCATTTACTTCAGGAAGATCCAAATTGATTGGTTCCAAATTCTATGAAAATATATTTAAGCTTAATTTCATAGAAAAATACCCAAATCGGGCCATTACTGCCACAAAATTCCCAAAATTGAGTCAAACCTAATCTGTTTAAGATTTTATTCCAGAAACAAAGCCTAATTTTGAAAAATCATATCTTTTAATCTTCTAGTTCAAAAATTATGTTCTACCTATCATATTAAATCTCTATATGTATAATTTAATTTTGTAAAATTTTATAATATTTGGACTACGTTTGACTTACGCAAAACACCTTAAAACTGAACTACTTCCATGAAACCAATTAAACAACACTTCTTAACTTCCAAAAATTCCAGATTCATACACAATCATCCAAAAATTACAACCACAAGTATTCCTACACAATTTCCCCTTCTAAATCTAATAGAACAATTAAAAACACAAAATTCCAACCCCGCTCTTCTATTCTGTGCCTGGCCAAAACTTGGAAAAATTTAGGGAAAATGTGGTTTCATGAATTCAATCCATAAACACCTTCCTTTTCACTCATAATCACATGTTTAACCATTTGAACACTCATTAATCATAATTTGTGGAAATTTTGGCAGCATAAACCCTTAGGGTTTCATCATCCCAATTGTACAAAAACCATGAAAATCAAGCCAACAAACCAATCAACAACCACAACAACAACATATTAACCAAGAGGATCAAAGTTCTTGAGATTACCTCTTGATTCCTTCACTTTCTCACTCTAGGCGTCACCTTCCTCTCCCTCTTATCTTGGATTTTTGCTTGGTAAACATGATATTCAAGAGGGAAAAGAGATTAGAAGAACTTTTCCATGAATTTTAGAGGCATAAACACTTGAAATCAAGTCTACTTACCTTGATCTTTTCCTTTTAAACTCTCTTGTGGGAAGGGAAGAAAATATATGTATGGCGCCTTGAAACTTTTGGATAGCTTTGTATGATGCTTGACTAGGTAAACGCTATATAAGGCCTATATTTTTTTTTTAAAAAATAAGGCCAGCCATGGTGCTTGTTCGGGTAAGCGCCATACAAGGGGTATAATTTTTTTTAAATAACCCCTTATATGGCGCTTCCCCAAGTAAGCGCCATACAAGATATTAGGCAGCTACGGTGCTTTCCTGGTCAAGTGCCATAGATGCCACATGATTTTTTTTAAAATAGAAGTCTCCTCCGATGCTTGTTTGAAGAAGTTTCATAGCGCCGCTAAATCTATATTTTGTAGTAGTTAATAATTCCCTCCTTTAATTAATCAAATAAATTCATATTTAATTTTGAATTTCTTCTAAATTTTTACTTAGCCACAAATGCTCCTTATTAGATATTTATCTCTAATTTATTATTTCCCCCTTATTTTCCCTATTTAACCAAAAATCACAAGGAAAAGGGAAATAATTAATGCCTTCTTGCTTTTTTGGCAATTTACCATTTTGCCTATACATTTTGTGATTTTTGTATCAAAATCATGTCTTTCTTCCTTTCTCCTTGTTTTGGCCAAAATTGGGAAATATTGTAATACCCCATTTTCACCAACACTCTTTATGTGTATATTTGACATTTATTTAGTGGAATAAAAAGTGAAGTGTGGTGCGTATGAATTTATGTAAATTTATGGAAAATATGTCAATTGCCGCTTACATGTAATTTGGCCAAACAAGGACCTAAAGAGGTGATAATGCACAAATTAAGGGCGTATTATGATAACCAAAATTAAGGAAAATTAAGTAACATAAATGATGGCCTCATTTGAATGTCAAAATGAGGGTAAGCCGAAGAAATGGGCGAAAACTGATTTATTTCGGTAAATCATAAACGTAGGGGCAAAACGATAATTTTGCCGTAAAATGGGAAATAATTATTTCCCCCCAATATTCCCACTAATTTGAGTTTAATGGGAATTAGAAAGAGTAAAATGACTACTTGATCATAAATAAATCAATTTTGGTAAATTATTGTTAAGAATGGTTAAATAGTCAAAAAGTCAATGACTTGGTTAAGAAGTTACGAGATGGCACAATGAGATATTGGAGATTCAGATTTCTCTTATTTTTCTCATGGGATTTTTGGTTGGAATGAGGGAATATGAAGGGAAATGTAATTAATTAAGGAATAATGTATTTTTGGACTAATGAAAGGGTGACACTTGTCACAATTAATTAACCCTTCATTATATTATCATTCCCTCATCTCTTCAGCTCCATTATCCCGATTGAACTAAAGCAGCAAGAGTGAGAGTGAGAGCTGAATGGTGAAGAGAAGAGGAAGGTCTAGGGTTCATCAAATCTCAAGGTAAGAGGTTTCTACCTTATGTTTTAAGCTAGCTAATCCCTCCATAATCCCTCCACCTTACTTCTCTACCCTTGAATCCATTGATATTCAGTTGAATCAAGCGTTAGAGAGAGAGAGAGTCAAGAACGAGCAGGAGAGAGAAATTTGAAGAAATCAAGAGGTAACTTCCTAAACTTGTTCCTCTTGCTTAATTAATGCTAGTAGAATTGTTTTGGGCTTGATTATGATTCATTTGGCATAAGATAATTGAAGAAAACTCAAGAGACTTTAATATGTAAGTGTCTCACAATCCAGTTCAATGAATTTCTAATCAATTAATATATTGGTTATAAGTAGAAAGGAGGTGATTAGGCTAAAGAAAACGAGAATCCGATACAACTTTTCTGTAAATTTAAATCCCCTTCCCTGTGTTGGATGTGGAAAATGGATAGAAATTTGATAATTCTGATGCTTCCATTAGATTTAGAAGGCGAATTTGTGTAGGGTCTATGTTGACCCTGAAGTGAGAAAAGCCTGAGAGGGTGAAATGATAAAATTACCCCTTATAAGCCTTATTTAAGGGCTCTCAATGCTATGTTAATCATTCAGGCTTGATTTTGGCCAATTCGAGGTTAAAAATGAATTCTACACACAAAAATGTATAGAAATGGCCTAAGTCATGATTTTAAGCAAAATACAGATAATCGGGACTTAAGGGGTATTTTGGTAATTTGGCACGGTTATGCTAAATTTACCAATAATATGAGTCTGTAAGGATATATGGATGAGTAATAACTCATTTTTGGTATTTGAAGATTTCAGGACTTGACAACCGGTCTGGCCTCAGTAATTGCCCGAGCTTGCATCAAGTAGGAAAAGTCGCATAAGAGTGCAACATGGTAGTAACCGTCTTCATATGACATGACCTGCATATGTATTGTTTGATATCCTCTCTAAAATATCTAACATGTTTAGATTGAGCGGAGTGATCACCCGGGGCCTATCTTTGGATAGGTTGACACTCAAGCGATAATGTTCATAATTGCACGAGCGGTGCTCGGAGCCTATCCATGCACGGGTGTCCCTCAGGGTCGAGAACCTGTCTAGCGCTAAGTCAGTTTATGAATTATATCTATCGAGAACCTGTCTAGCGCTAAGTCAGTTTATGAATTGCATCTACCGAGAACCTGTATAGCGCTTAGTCAGTTTATGAATTGCATGAGATGCACTAATGTTGTTATGATGATTTTGTTGATTGATGAATTATGAAGCATGTTTGTGTGTGTTATGTTATATGTATGATTATGTTACTACTGAGATTCCTTTGAATCTCACCCTTTTTCCCAAAAAAAATCTCTAGTAGAGGGAGGGAGCTCGCGGGGCAAAGAGAAGGTAAATGACGAAGAGTTAAGGCCGAATAGTGGAAGAACTTAGTTATGGTTGTCTTATTCCTGTCATGATTTTAAGAATTTCATGAGTTTTGGGTTTGTATATGAAGTAGAAGAGATAAATTGCATGTTTTGTGTTGTAAGGATAAGTAAATCTAGTGAATTGTGCATGTATGTGAATATATGTAAATATTCATATCGACAGAGGTATTGCTCGCAACTCTGATGTTTCAAAAAAAACAAGAAATGAATTATGATAAATTCGGTGAGTATTAGCTAGTGGATACTCTACCGTAGTGTTAGAAAATGAGGTATCACACTTTTTGGTATCAGAGTAATGGTTCTGGCAATAGTTGGTCATTGCTATAAATCCTCTGTTTGGATTTAAGAGGTTTGCACATTCATTAGGATTGTGATGATTTGGAGTATGAGTATGAGATGTGGTTAAAGAGTGGTGGAGGTGTGGAGTTAAGGAAATGATTTGGTTTGGTAGTTATAAGGATGGTTGGGAAGATTTAGAAGTGGTTTTAGGTGGAAAACGGCTGATAAACTCGAGTTTAGCAGGAAAAACTCAAGTGCATTTCAGCCCAGAACTCGAGTTTGTGCTTGAGAACTCGAGTGCACGGAGCATTTTCCCACAAATCAAGTGTTTCTAGGAGGAAACTCCCAAGAGTGCCAAAGTGAACTCGAGCATGAAATGACTGAGAACTCAAGTGTCAAGAAAAGGTCTCGAGTGAATGCTGAATGTCACTGGGTATTAAACTCTTAGGTTGAAACTTCCAAGACGCAACTCCCATGACTCGAGTGCAATAGAGACTGAGAACTCGAGTACAATGTAGAGAACTTAAGTTCATATCTTCCATTCTTACTCTCAAGGTTATCGGGTAGAAACTCTTATGGGTGAACTTGCGGGACTCAAATACACTCCTAGTGTAGAACTCAAGTGCTGTGTAGTGAACTCAAGTGCGTGCTTGTTGCTACAAGTGTTGGAGTTTCCCATCTAAGAACTCATTCCTTTAAACTCGCTTGACTCGAGTGTGGTATTCCATCAGAACTCGAGTGCAATACTTGTTGAAATATGAGGATTCTCGGGAATGAACTCCTATTCCTAACTCTTCAGACTCGAGTCTATATTCTTTGAGGACTCGAGTGCACCTTTATAGACTCGAGTGTGACCTTTGTCTTCTTTGACTAGTCCGAGTGCCAGTTAGGCTTCAGTGATGGACTAACTGGACTCAAGAGTGAAATTACATGACTCAAGTTACTAGCCAGAACTCAAGTTCATGCACCCAAACTCGAGTGTAGTGGTGATTTTGCTAAGATATGTGTATGAGTGCAACGTTTGTCATTGAAGTTTGGGAATGAACTTCTTCTCTTACACTCTTAGGACTCGAGTGTGGAGTAACCTTGGAGAACTTGAGTGTGGAATTTCAAACTCGAGTGTGGATCCTTCTGGCTTGCTTGAATTAGATGTATTTCCATGGGGAAATGCTGGCTGAAGGCGAGTGGGTCTGAGAGAACTCGAGTGAAGGAGCAAAACTTGAGTGCATATGGATGGACTCAATTTCTGCAGTGATGATAAGGAAAATGAAGTGTGTCTTGTGCAATATTTCTTTAAGGGTTTTGATACATTGTACCTTATTCATTTTGACCATTTTCTTGTGAAGTATCTTATCACTATTTGATTATTATTACAGTATGGATTATGATATAGTGGTATACAAAAAAGTGGGAATGTCAAGAGTAAGACGAACAGTTCGTAAGAGTGTACCATCTCTTATGATTATCAAGAAGAGAGATGAGTCAGAAGGCACAGAAGCAGGATACAGGTCACCTTCACTTCTTTCTGTCAATTAACCTCCACCTGAGGAGCAGATCCCATAAGGTAGAACTTACGTAATCCTCAATAGAGATAGACGTGGACAAATAATGGCACGTACACAAAGAAAGAGCGTCAAGTGGCCAGTATACTTTGGTCCCATTGCTAGGGATGAAGTTACAATGGTGGACACAGCTGATGTAGAGTCAGATGACAGTGTGCAACATCCAGATTCAGCTGCGAAATCGGGTGCTTCGATAGAGCAATTGCCTTTTGATCCACATCCACATGATGAATTATGGGAGCAACTAAAGGATCTATATATGACAACTTTTACGAAATTCTTCACTCCCACAATGTAGTATACAACATTCTTGGAGTCAGTGCAAAAGCTGTATGAGCAAAGAGAGGAGTTAGAGCTAATGATGGATGATGATATTTGGATCCGAACCACATTAGCCTATCTTCCTGATTTCACTTATTGGATCAAGAAAAACAAAATTGTAGTCATGGGTCCCTTTGAGTTTTTACCTTTTATTAAGCATATGATTATATATGTGGTGTTTAATATGCATAAAGAATAAAAGGATAATGATATACTCAGTAAGGTAACATAGGCTTATTTTGGGTGTAAATATTAAACCACTTGTTGTACATATGACTAGTTATGTTGAAGAACATATTTCCTTTTGATATAAAAACCAAGTTGCTTGAGAGCATGTGATCGATGTATGTTGGTGTTTGAACTTTGGAAAGTTGTGTGTACATATGCGTATTGATATAGTGTTCCTTATAATAGTGAAAAGGAATAATGGGACAAGGTAGACCAAAGAAGAATATGCCATAAAATCCTAAACCTGAAAACAATCTAGAGCCTAATTTGATGCAGCAAGTCTTTACGATGTTGGCTCAACAACAGACTATGATTTAGGACTTACGAGAAGAAGTCCGAGAGTTAAGGGAAAGACGAAATGCAGAAGAGGCACACCCTGAAGGGAATAATTCGGAAGGGAATCCCCTGATGGAAATCAACCTAAAGGGAACCAATCAGAAGGGGATATATATGAGGAACAGTCAACTAGTAACGTGCAATCGCAATCACATGAGGTAAACGCATAAATTCCTGTTGTCCAAGAACCAAATGAGAATGTTACCCAATACTATATGCCAAAATTTATCAAGTACCAGCCTGAGGCATTCCAGGGCAGATTTAACCTGCAAGCTGCGAAGAATTGGATAAATCATTTAGAAAAGATCTTCGAGGTACTCGGATGCCCGACAGAGATGAAAGCCAAGATGGTAATTTATAAGTTAATGGGCGATGTTGATGATTGGTGGAAAAATACAGCGTTGCTACTACGTGCTTGGAATATCCCTCTGACATGGGAATTATTTTAGGAGAAGTTTTATGAGAAGTATTTTCCCAGATCAGTCAGAATTGAGAAAGAGAAAGAATTTCTGGCTATTCACCAAGGTGATAACGAGACCTTTGATTCATACTTATCTTGGTTTATCTGATTGTCTCGTTACTCCTCCTATTTAAACCTTAAAAATGATTATAAATGGAACTCAGATATGCTTATTTGGGGACTGAAGTCCGAGATGGAGGAGAAATTGGTGGTCCAACAATTTAGAAAGTTTAATAAGGCTGTAGAAGCAAGCCGACTAATAGAAGGGAATCTAAGAAGGGTACAGGCCAACAAGAGTACTAGCCAAAGAGGTGAATCCAGTCACGGGGATACCTCACAAAAGAGAAGGGGACAAGGTTTTCCGTAAAGAGGAGGCAATAAAAGGCCCTTTTGGTCTGGAAACCGTGGTGGTTGAAAACCCTCAATGTCTCATACGTGTACTGGGTAGGGTAAATCTCATCCAGGGAAATGGTGCAATTTTCTTACAAGCCAGGCGATCTGTTATGCCTGCCAAAAGCTAGGTCATTTGGCGATAAACTGTCCTCAATGAGCAGTACCACGACCTGTCTAGCCTAGTCAGCAAAGTCAGGGTCGAGTATTTGCTTTGACTCGATAAGAAGTAAAGAAATCCCTATAGCTAGTTCAAGGTAAAGTTCTTCTTAATGGTAGTGTACTGCAAGCATTGTATGATTCAGGTGCTAGTCATTCTTTTATTGCTTATGACTGTGCTAAGCACCTAGGATTGCATGTTCATCAACTGCCATTTGATTTGATTATATCGACGCCAATGGATGTTAAAACCTTGACTATTGATATCTGTTTAAATTGTGTCATAAATGCTAAAGGAAATGAGTCTACAGTGGACTTGGTTTGTTTGCCACTCTAAAGACTCGAAGTTATACTAGGTTTCGACTGGCTTACGGAAAATAATGTCCTGGTAGATTATAGAAACAAGAGGATTATATATCCTACAACGTGAGAGTCTAGCCATAGAGACGTTAGTTTGAATTTCCTCTCGTTGGCAGAAGCTATAAAATGTCTAAGAAGAGGATGTCCGGGTTATTAGTATTCTTTTTCGTGCAAGTAGATATGGAACTGGCTCTGAAGAGTGTTTCCAGATGATCTTAGTGGTATACCTCCAGAAAGAGAAGTTGAATTTGCAATCAAGATTATGCCTGGAGCGGGGCCTATATCGAAAGCTTCATATCGAATGACTACGAATGAAATGGCTGAACTGAAGAAGCAAATTGAGGAGCTACTTGAGAAAGGGTTTATATGACCCAGTGTGTCACCATGGAGAGCTTCGGTATTATTTGTAAAGAAGAAAGACAGAACTCTGCGGTTATGTATTGACTATAGAGAATTGAACAAAGTAACCGTCAAGAACAAGTACCCACTTCCCCAGATTGACAACCTTCTAGAGAAATTATATGGAGCAAGTGTATTTTCAAAAATTGATCTGAGATCAGGGTATCATCAACTGCGAGTAAAGATAGAAGACACTCCAGAATTTCCCAGTTTAACATGACAAAACTTTGAAAAATCATAACTCCCAGTATACTTGTCCAACTAACCATTATAACCTATTAAATTAAAGGTCTATATCTCAACTTTAATTCTGGAAAGTTTCATTGTCATTAGACAACATTCAACCCCTCAAAATACATCACAAAGACACTTCCTCCAGAAAACAGATTTCACAACGTGCACCCTTTAACTTCCAAAACTTACAAATTCATATACAAGTATCCAAAATTCATGAACACTTGCATACCTACACAATTTTGCCTCTTGAAGCCACTGGAAGCATCAAAATCATCAAATTCCAAGTGCATCACCACATCACATACAGAACCTCAACTTAGGGTTCTTAGAAAAATTATATTATTTTCTTGTTTTATTTGGCTTATTCACTTCCTTTCTACTTCTAATCAAATGATTAGCTATTTAGAAATCCATTGGACATCATTTAGCCATTAAAAATATCATTTTAAAGTAGTCATGAATAGTACCCAACTTCCAATATACTCATCTAAACAACAAATCGATTAATTAAAAAGAAAGCTTACGCTTACCTCTACCCGTTTTCGTAAACGGTTTGGAATTTCTGCAACACTCCGGCCGGTGAGATGGCACCAATCACCTCCAAATGAAAAATCTAAAACTGTAAAAATGAAGCTCATGATAAGTAGGAGAAGGTTCGTGAAGGGCACTTAGAGAGAGAACACCGTTACGGTAGAGTTTCGATGAATAGAATTTTCTCTCTCTTCTCCCTCCATTTTCGCTGCAGCTCTCTCTCTCTCTCTTTTCTGGTTTCTGTATCGGAAAATGAGGAAGAAGATGAGGAATTGATGATTAAATGGTGTTAATTGGCTTGCCACTTGTCATGCTCCTATTGGCCCAGATAATTAATTTTCGCACATAATGCTTAATCTGACAGAATTTACATTAAACTTTGAAAATTCATATCTAATTGTACAAATGTCCAATTAGAGTGGTTCCAATGGACATACGACCCTCATTAAGTCTAGGTTTAATAAAAAATATAAAATTTGGCCAATTGGAATCTCAATCTTCCCAGAATTTTATTCTTTGGATGCTGCCCTAAAAAATAGTTAATTTCACTGGGCTAAATTCAAAAATTCATTTCTCTTTGTGTATAGCTCCAAATGACTTATATGACCTATCAAATTAAAGCTTGATAATTCTACACTCACTCTGGAAAGTTTCATAATTTTTTACCATCATTTACCAATTGGAAAATGTCACACAATTACCACTGCCACACCAAGAATTTCACCGGTGGCAAAATTACTTTATGTTCCACTTTACTATATTGTGTATGACTTCTAATTGATTTGTTTTGTTATTCCCCGAGCTCTTTAGCTCACCAATATGATTCCTTTTAATATCTAAGGATATAAAGGAATTTTGAGAAATAATACCATATCCCACTAGGACATTTGATAAATTGGGGTCTAGCAGTCCCCTTAATTCATGTTAAATCTTAAGCCTCTATTCTTAAAATTCGGGATATTACACCTTGTACTCCTACAAGTGCCTAAGAATTTGATTCATATCTCTATACCTCATTAAAGTCATATTGGTCTTATTTCATCTTTGCTCCCGTATAGATCACCGACCAGGGGCATTTAGGACAATCTTTATGATACATCCAAGGATATAGTTGTCATAATAAACATGTAAATGATATGATAACAAAATTGGAGAAATTCTTTAAATAACAACAATATTTAAAGTACAATGATTGCCCCCTATGTCACAATTTCCAACACCATATGTATATTGCAGAAGTAGCATACTCCATCCTTTAGAGGCTTTACCTTCTTGGCAGTAAGCTTAGTTTCAGGCCTTTTTGACTCTTTGGTCTTACCACTTGAGCCTGTTCCCTTTCCTTTGCCCTTGCCTTTCATTTTCATACCTTTTCCTTTTTGAACCATCAAAATAGTGCTGGGCCTTTTCTTAATGCTCTGCTCAGCAGTTTTGAACATCCCATACAGTTCAGAAATTGATTTCTCCATGTTGTTAATGTTGTAGTTCATGACAAATTGGTCATAACTTTTCAGGAGTGAGTTCAAGATCAAATCTAAAGCTAACTCCTGGCTCATGGGAAATCCAAGCCTTTCAAGATGATCAATATAGCCTTTCATCTTTAACATATGAGGACTAACTGATGCAGTTTCATCCATCTTGCAGGAATGTAAGGCCTTTGTGGTCTCATACCTCTCTTGCCTTGCCTGTTGCTGGAACATTTCCTTGAGAGGGAAAATCATCTCATGAGCCTCTATATGTTCCAGATCTCTTTAGAGCTCTGGAACCATAGTGGCAAGCATCATGCATCCTACATCCACAGAGTCATCCTAATGCTTCTTTTAAGCATCTCTCTGAGCTCTTAGAGCATTGACTGCAAGCTCTTCAGGAATGGGTTAATCGAGGACATACGCCTTTCTTTCCTACTTAAGAACATTTATCAAGTTCCTGAACCATTCAAGAAATTTTGTCCCATTGAGTTTCTCCTTCTCAAGGACTGATCGCAGTGATAGTATAGCAGTATTACTAGTCGACATGATTCTATAATTAAAATATGTAAAGTTGATTAGTAATCTCCCACTAAATTAACAAACCTCAATATGATAATTAGTGGGCTAAGATCTACATTTCGCTTAAGCTTAATTCCACTTTGGCAGGATACTTAAATTCAAGTTATTTAGGTAGGTAAGTTCTTTACCAATTACATCGCATGTAACTCTTAGATCTTTATGGGATTCGATCATCATATGACCCGACATGTTTAATCCCATCTAATGCCTTAAGATCCAAAACCATATTGTTAATCTAAATTAAGTCAAAACAATAATGAATGTTGTGAGTATCAAAATTACTCACGCTTACCTCACCAAGATAACTCAAGCGTATTCACTTTGGTGATTCCTACAATTGAGCGATCTAGGTTTTGATAAGTATTCATTAATTGAAGGCATTATGACTTAAGATTTTATTTAGAGGGTTTAACTAATTAATTCTGTTTATATGAATGCAGTGATAATTGTATCTTATACAAATAACATATAAATGCAAAGGTGAGCATGCAATGATCTTATCAAAAGCATAATTCAAACGTGACACAACATGGCTTACCTAACCTAAAATCCTCTCAAGCCAATGAGAGGACTTCTCTAAATAAGAAAAATAAAGATTACATTAGGAGAAACTTTTGGAAATTGTGCCCTAGGGGCCAATCATTATACTTTGAACATTGTTATTCAATAAATTTCTCCATTCAGTTATCACATTATTCGCATGTTCACTGTGATAACTGTATCCTTGGATAAATCATAATGATTGTCCTAAATGTCCCTGGTTGGTCATCTATGGGGAAGCAAAGATGAAATAAGACTAGTATGACTTTAATAAGGTATAGGGATATGAACCAAAGTCTTAGGTACTTGTAGGAGTACAAGGTGTTGGATCGACCCGCTATGAGAAAGCTGCATGGATCAAGTCATAAGCTTATCTCATGTATAACCATGTCACAATGCCCTTTGACCTAAGATCATTATGGATTCCTACATGAGAGTCACTAAGCTTTGACTTAGTCAAGAGTCACCTTTAACCAGGTGATGATAAAGGCTACAATCAAGCTTAGTGGTTTTCATGCAGAGGAATGTGAATGGTCAAGATGGAATTTGTCCCTCACATTAGTAGAGAGATACTACTGGGCCCATCGATGAGTGAGTCTGAGAAATGTATGGCCATACTACGATGGAAAGGAGTTTCCATTTCTATAGTTAGACTACTCAGGGATAGAGAAAGTAATGGTCCGGAATAGGAGGATGACATTCTCCATGCCTCATCCTTGACCGAAATATCATGTGACAAAAGGGACGTGATATGGTTATACGACAGGTTGTATCGTATTGTCGATTCTCATTTGAATTGGGTAGTCATAAAGGTCGCTTACGACTTGTGGGTTAGTATAGTTATTGGCCCATTGCCAACTTCGTAGGGGCCTACAGGGTCGCACACAAGAATAGCCCAACACGAGCTATAATGTCCATATTCATTGAATCTAAGATTCGTCTAAGATTCAATGAATACAATGTTTAATCTAAGGTGGATGAATTATATATATATATATTATACACATGTTGTGTGTGATACCTTATTTTCCAACACTACGATAGAGTACTAAATAGCTAATACTCACCGACTATAAACATCAGAGTGGCACAAAATGCTAGAAACTCCCTACAATGCCTCTGTTGGATATACATATTAACATATGAACACATTCATACACAATTCATATTACAACACATATATCCTCTCCACTTCACCTCATACACTTCATATACAACTTAAAATACTCATAAGGCTCTTAAAATACATTACAAAAGCTTGACAACCTAGCCTAATTTCTTCCGTTGCTCGGCCTCGACTCATCGTCATTTAGCTTCTCTTTGCCCCGCGAACTCCCTCCCTGTACTGGAGATTTGTTTTGGGAAAAGAATGAGATTAACAGGAATCTCAGTAGTAATGTCATTAAACATATAAGATAACACACAAAAGCATGCTTCACTCATATAAAATCATCAACAAAATTATCAAACATTATTCAGTGCAAACATGCAATTCATTAACTGACTTCACGCTAGACGGGTTCTTAGCCCTGAAGGGCGTGCACAATGCATACAATGCAACCTCATAACCGAAATCACGCTTGCCAGGTTCTCTTGGCCCCGAGGGGTACCCGTGCAAAGATAGGCCCGGGGTCCCACTCATGCAATTATGAACATTTCGCCTGAATATCAACCTGACCTTCGATAGGCCCCGGGTGTTCACTCCGCTCAATCTAACATGTTAGAAATTTTGATGATGATAACAAACAATACATATGCATGTCATGTTATTTAAAGACAGTTACTACCTGGTTGCTACTGTATGTAACTTTTCCCCTTGATTCAAGCTCGGGCAATAACTTATGAGGCCAAAATGGTTGTCAAGTCCTGAAATTGCTAAAAATTATCAATGAGTTATTACTCATCTGTATACCTTTCCAAACTCAGTTCATTGGTAAATTTAGCCCATTGGTGCCTAATTACCAAAATACCCCTTAGGTGCTTGTTATCAGCATTTTTCTCAAAATCATGATTTAGGCCATACCTATACATTTTCGCATGTAGAATCCATTTCTAATCTCGAATTGGCCAAATTCAAACTTAAATGATGAAAATACCCTTGACAGCCATCAAATAAGGCTTAGAAAGGGCAATTCTGTCATTTTACTCTCCGAACCTTTTCTTACGGCTGGGTCAACGTAGACCCTACACAATTCGGCCTCCTAAATCCAATGGAAGCAAAGAATTGGTCAAATTCCTACTCATTTGCTCAGTCTAACATAATGAAGGAAAAATAAATTCCCAGAAAAGTTGTGTCGGAATCCCGTTTTCTTTGGCCTAATTACCTTCTTTCTACTTATCCTCGCAATATTAATTGATTAGGCAATCATTGGACTTGGTTTAAAGACATTTTCACATTATGCTCCTTTTGGTTTTCTTGAGTTATCTTATACCATTTGAATCATAATCAAGTCCTAAACCACTCTACCAACATAAATCAAGCAAGATGAACAAGTTTTGGAAGTTACCTCTTGATTTCTTGGACTTTACCTCTCTAGGTCGATTTCTCTCTCTCCTTACTGCTCTTGATTCATCTGATCATCATGAGTTTTAATGGTAGGAAGATGAAGAGAAGAGATCATAGAGGGAGATGTATAGCTTTAAACACAAGGTAGCACTCCTTACCTTGATCTTGTGGATGAACCCTAGCTCCCTTCGTCTCTTTCGTTCTTTCCTTTCAATTTCGTTCTCAGCTCTTTCTGGATCTGTTTCATGCGTGAATGAAGCTGATGGAATGAATGAGATAATATAACCTTAGAGATCAATTAACCATGCCATGTGTCATGTCATGATTGGCCTATAAATGCATTATCTCTTTAATTAATCTCTCATTTCCCTTTCATGCTTCTTATCTGCCGAAAATCACATGAAAATAAGAGGGAAGTATTAATTCTCCAATTATCCCATTGTGCCAACATGTAACTTATTGACCAAGTTATTGACTTTTTGACTATTTGACCATAATTCACCAAAATTGGTCTATTAATGATCAATTAGTCATTTTACTCTTTTTAATTCTCATTTAGCTCAAATCATTGGGAATTTGAGGATAAATAATTATTTTCCACTTTTCAGGAAAATTACCGTTTTGCCCCTGCATTTAATGATTTACCGAAATAAATCATTTTTGGCCCGTTTCTTCGGCTCAACCCCATTTTGACACTTAAATGAGGCCATTAATCATATCATTAAATTTTTTGAATTTTGGTTTCCATAGTAGGCCTTTACCAGTCTCTTATACCCTTATTCAGCCAATTTACGCGTAACCGGCGATTGGAATATTTTCCATAAATTCACATAAATTCATTCACATCATTTTTCACCATTTTATTCTACTAAATATACATCAAATATACACATAAGTATATTGGTGAAAAATGGGGTATTACAGTTCTCCCTCCGTTCAATAAATTTTGTCCCTGAAATTTTCTACACTACTTGTGGCATAAATCCCGGGTAACATCTTTGCATGTCCTCTTCTGTTTCCCAAGTCGCCTCCCTTGGCGATAACCCTTTCCAGACCACTTTCACAAATGGTATGCTTCGATGCCTGAGCCACCTTTCTTGTCTGTCAATGATCTGTTCTGGCTCAGCCTCATAGGTGAGGTCATCTCGCATATCCAGATCTTCATACTCAATAATGTGTTGCGGGTCCGGTTGATACTTCTTCAACTGGGAAACATTAAACACATCATGCAATTTACTCAAATTCGGGGGTAGAGCAATCCTGTATGCTACAGGCCCAACTCTTGCCAATATCTCAAATGGTCCAATGTAGTGAGGACTTAATTTCTTTCTTTTTATTCTCTTCCGATACCAATCACATGTGATATCTTTAGAAAGATATGATGGCCCACCTGAAATTCCAACGGTCTTCTCCATTTGTCGGTATAACTTTTTTGCCTACTTTAGGCTGCAAGTAATCTATACTTGATAATTATGATATGCTCAGTCTTCTGATCGACTATGTCCAGCCCATATAACCTCCTTTCTGATAACTCTATCCAGCAGAGAAGGGATTGGCACTTCCTCCCATATAATGCTTCATACAGAGCCATTTGAATGCTCGCATGATAGCTGTTGTTATAAGCAAACTCTGCAAGAGGAAGGTATTGATCCCAACTTCCTTTAAAATCCATTACACACGCTCTTAACATATCCTCTAGCGTCTATATAGTTCTCTCTGACTGTCCATCCATTTGCAGATGATAGGCCGTACTGAAATTCAACCGAGTACCCAAAGCATCATGCATAGATCTCCAGAACTTGGATGTAAACCGAGGATCTCTGTCTGAGATTATATTCTTGGTCGTCCCATGGAGTCTTATTATCTCCTTCACATATATTTCTGCCAGCTTATTAGGAGAATAGATAGTACTGATCGGTAAGAAGTGCGCTGACTTCATAAAACAATCAACGATCACCCAAATTGCATCATGGTTCCGAATTTTGGGTAATCCCACCACCAAGTCCATGGTCATGCTCTCCCATTTCCACTCTGGAATTTTGGGACTTTGCAGTAATCCCCGCAGTTTCTGGTGTTCAATTTTTACCTTCTGATAGGTAAGATACCATGCCACATATTCTGTCACATCCTTTTTCATTCCAGGCCACCAGCATACCGCTTTCAAATCATGGTACATCTTTACCATTCCTGGATGGAGAGTATAGCGACTCTTATGTGCGTCATCGAGGATTTTCTTCCTTAGATCATCCCTTGGTGGAACATAAGTTCTTTGCTTATACTGAATTAATCCACCAGGCAATAGATCAAAATCTTAAGTCTCTCCTCGTTTGATCATTGCTTTGATTGACTTTTCTCGCTCATCTTGCATCTGAGCTTCCGCAATTTCAGCTTTCAAATCATTCTCGACTTGGCTAATACTATAGCTAGCACAGAGGATCTGATTTGACAGATTCAGATCTTTGAAATCTTCTATCAACTTCCTTTCTTGTATCATTATAGCTGCCATCAGCACTGTTTTTTGACTAAGAGCATCAGCCACAACATTGGCTTTACCTAGGTGATACTTAATCTCCAGGTTATAATCTTTCAGCAACTCCATCCACCGGCGTTGTCTCATGTTGAGCTCTTTCTGATCATACAGATATCTAAGACTCTTGTGATCGCAGTATAGTTCAACAGTCACTTCATATAGGTAGTGCCTCCAAATTTTCAATACAAACACAATTGCCGCCAGCTTCAGATCATGTGTGGGATAATTCAACTCATGAGGCTTCAGCTGTTAAGAGGCATAGGCCACCACTCTACTTTGTTGCATCAGGACACATCCCAATCCCTTCTTACTAGCATCACTGTAGACTATATAAGTCTCCTCAGGATTAGGGATAATCAACACTGGTGCAGATGTCAACCTCTTCTTCAGCTCCATGAAGCTCCTCTCACAACATTCGTCCCACTCAAACAACTGTTCTTTCCGGGTGAGCTTGCTCAACGGCAAAGCAATCTGGGAGAAGTTTTGAATAAATCTCTGGTAATAGCCTGCAAGACCCAGAAAATTGTGTATCTCAGCAACAGTCTCTGGCCTTTTCCAGTCTAATACTGCTTCCACTTTACTGGGATCTACCGAAACCCCTTCTTGCGAGATCACATGGCCCAAAATTTGACTTCTGCAAGCCAGAACTCACATTTGCTCAACTTTGCATAGAGTTGCTTCTCTCGTAAAATACCGAGCACAATTCTCAAATGCTCTTCTCTACTCTTAAAGTATATCAGGATGTCGTCGATGAAGACTACCACAGACTAATCTAGGTATTGCCGAAAAATATGATTCATGTAGTCCATAAATAATGTTGGTGCATTAGTCACCTTAAAAGGCATCTCTAGAAACTCATAGTGTCCATAACGAGTTCGAAAAGTAGTCTTCGGTATGTCCTCTATGTTAGAACTAGCTGACACCCAAGAGGGGGGGTGAATTGGGTGTATAATAAGAAAGTCTGATATTTAAAAAACTTTCCGCAGATTGTAAAATTAGTATATATGGAAGCAGCAATTATGTAAATCGTATATGCTGGAAATATAAAAGCTTAGGGAAGAGAATGTGCAAACTGTGATTTATCCTGGTTCGGTCCAATCCACGATGACCTACGTCCAGTCCCCAGGCTCCTCCTGAGATTTCCAATCCACTATCTTCTTGTTTAATCAGGCACAAGAAAAGCCTTTACAAATTCACAAGAGTTACTCCCCCTTACACATTGTAAGGTTTACTCCTTCTTACAGCAAGTCGAGCAAAGCAATCCTAAATTCCTTTCTCTCTTGCTTACCCGTGCAAGTCTTATAAGCAGCAACGTTCTTTCCTGCTTACACCACTGTAAGTCTGACGAGCAGCAACATTCTCTACTGCTTACACCTTGTAAGTCTTACGAGCAGAAAGTACTACTAGTAATTCTCTCTACAACTTTCCCCTAAGGTAATCAGCCCTCTCAAGGTCCCTCGACCTTGAGATCAATACAGAAGTATAGATGGTGTGTTTACAGACTCTCTCACAGAGTAGATAAATGCTCACTGAAGTACAATGAAAATATTCTCACTCTCAATTATACATGATATAGAAGATGAAGTAGAGCAAAGAGTGGTAAGAGGTAGAAGACTTAGAATATCAGCATGTTCATGTTCTCATTGGGTTGCTTGCTATTCTGTGTTTGAATCCTCTCCTATTTATAGCTGAGTTGTGGAAGATGACTGTTGTAAATATCCATCCGTTAGAGTCTGTTGATTCATTTGATCGTTGAGCCCATTCGGATATTTTTCTGTTGTAATCCTATCTGATGCGTAGATAGACACTAATTCATTTTTGGTTGGAGTCCCATTGCTTTACATGGTCATTGAATGTATTTAAATATTTTCCCGTTTGATCACGCTCTGACATATGCTTTAGCGTTTCTTACAGTTTTCCCATTGGTCTGACAGATGCAATAGTATTTATCTTCTGTTACTTATCAATTTTGCTGCCGCCCACGAATAGTTGTCGTTTGAATGGAGAGTTTAGTTACTTATCCTGTGCGTGATGGTGGAGTACAGCTGTAACACACTTTGAGAACATTACCATTAGAAAATATTTGAATCTCAACAGACTAATATGAATCACTGGAAGTGTTTTCTGAAAAACAATAATAAGACCATCAGAGTGATCTTGATTTTGCAACTGAGCAGTAAAATGATATACCATATGATTTTGATAGCTATTTGGAGAAATCAGTAATAATAGAATTTCACTAGCAAAATCAGTTGTTGTTTATGAAGGTAAAAGCAAATGGATCATAGTACATGTAGGAAAGTATATACTTGAACAATTAATCATTATATGAGAAAATGCAATATCACTGGAAGTGAATATAATGTCATTGGAAGTGATTTTGAAAACGTTGAATGCTTCTGACAGTGATTGCTGGTTCACTGGAAGTGATATTGAAATTTCTATATTTCACTCGAGTGAATTTGGAATCACTGGAAGTGATTTTGTAAATAGTGATTTCTTCTTGGAGTGATTTCCAATTCACTGGAAGTGATTTGCAACTTTTCAACTATCACTCGAGTGATTCAAGATCACTGGAAGTGATTTGGTAAACAGTGAAATAGTCTTGCAGTGATTTTGAATCCACTAGAAGTGATTTGCAACTTTTCAAACATCACTCGAGTGATTCAAGATCACTGGAAGTGAAATGGAAAATCAGAGATATCACTGGAAGTGATTTGGCAAAGTTGAAATATCACTCGAGTGATTTGGAGATCACTGGAAGTGAAATCTGAAACAGTGAATTTTTCTTGCAGTGATTTTTCGATCACTGGAAGTGAAATGCCATATCACTCGAGTGAATGCTGAAATCACTCGAGTGATCCGTTTCCAGATCTTCAGTAAACAGAGGTCAACTTCCAGATGCCATAACTCTTCAAATATGACTCCAAAATTTCTGTATTATATATCAATGTAAAGCCTTGGAAGTCTACTTTCATATGGCACCGGGTTCAACTCAATAGGATCATTGGTTTGAGAGTTATAGCCAAAATACCAAGACTGTTCCAGAAATTGACGCTGACATGAAGGTCAAATTAGAACACTGATATCTCCCTCATAGGAGCTCCTTTGATGTTGGTTCTGGTGTCAAAATGACGAATTGGGAGTCTAGTTTTATATGCAATTGGTTTCGTCTCAGTTGGAGTTGTATTGTGAGAGATATGATCAAATAACCAGACCTCGCTCAGCTGGACGAAGCACAGACTCTGAAATGCTGAACATCACTCGAGTGATTTGCTGAATCACTCGAGTGATTTCTATTTCTGCTGAATCACTCGAGTGATTCCTCAAATCACTCGAGTGATTTGTTAAAAATCACTCTGCTACAGTTCCAAATAGTGCCAAACAGTGCCAATTGCTACAGTAACCGTATTGCTACAGTACCCACTGCTACAGTACCCATAAAAACTTGAATCTTCATATTTTTCATTAATTCTTGCAAGTTCCTTATTCCTCAATTTCTTTCTTCCATTGCTTGACTAATCTACAATATATGCAGTCAATTTATTAGAAAAGTATACTATGCAAGCTTCTTATGCTTAATATTTGACATCTATATTTGTCATCATCAAAACTAATCATATCTAACATTCTCCCCCTTTTTGATGATGACAAATCCTTCAAGAAAAATATGCTTGAATGTGAATAGACAAATTGAGTGCAACATATTTTTCCATTTCTCTCCCCCTATTTGACATTAGCAAAAAGTTTGAAGTATAAAGAAGAAGGTTGCTGAGAAGTATTTATGAAAATACATTTGAAATATCATTTTCTCCATTAATCAAAATAAACAGTTTACTCTCCCCTTTTTGAAAGTAATGCTATTTGAATGTGATGCAAATGAAAAATGTTTTCAATAAAGCTCTCATAATGAAAGATATGCAAGGCATGTATAGAACATAAAGAGAGAGAGGAGGGTTTAGAAATACTCATTTGAATTTGGCCAGTTGATGATAGATTCATGAAGTCCAGCTTATGCCATATTCTCGGTGCAACTCTGATGTGTATTCATTTTGTCTCTAGGATGCTCTTGAGCTTCTATTCCATATTTTTATCACATATGGCTAATGTTCCTTTGTATTGGCGTAGGGCTTTCAATGTTGTAGCCAATATATTTCTCTTGATTGATTATCACAGTATATGTCCTCAAGATTGATATATTCTTCTTGTGGTGTGTTGAGGAATGATCTTCTCATAGAGCAAATTCTCCTGTCATAAGTTAAAAAAAATATTCTTGCAAGGAGAAAGATTAGTGCAATGAAGTATTAATTTCCTTTCTATAAAATACATGCAAATTAGGATAAAGAAAAGAAAATGGATAAGTATCTCATCATCAAAACTAATCAATTGAGGGTGAATGTAGATGAGTCTACTATAATGATTTTCTTCAAATAAAGGAGATAAGCTTTTAAAATATAAAAACACATGTGAATGTGAAGCTCCCCCTTAATATATGCATGGTCTTAAAACTTATCATGAGAAATACAGTTAAAAGCTCTTATAGATTTGGAAAACCATTGAAAACTTTAAGACTGAATGTTGAAAAATTTAGAGAGAAATCAAATTCGAAAATGATGATGCTCTACAAGGATTTTAGCAATTGTATTCTAATATCATTCGAGTGAAAATTTAAATGACTTGGGCTCCAACTACTATCCAGATAGGATGGTAGAATTGGAAGATGAATATCTCCTTAAGGCCCTTACTTAGAGAATTTCACTTATGAAAGAATACAATACCTCACTCAAGTAATGTCATAATTACTTAAGTTATGGTCCTCTTATTGATGCATTGTTGCCAATCATCGTCTGGTAACTTGATCAGTATTGAAGGAATCTGAGTGTGTGATCTCTATGGAACACTTAAGAGTAGAAGCAACAAGATGAGCTTGGAGAAAGGCTTCATATTCATTTATCCTCTTAGTATACGCCTTTGGTCAAATACTGTTTGGAAATTCTGGTTTGCACATACTCCCTTATTTGAGGAGTTGGATTCATCATCTCTGGATGCCTTAACCTTTACTCTATCACTTGCACAGATTTTTCTTCTGTTCACACTGTAATACTGCCAATCATGCCTCCTCTGTTATCCTCTAGTCTTTGTATCCGGAAGTAGAACCTTTTTATCAACACCTACAAAAGTATAGGTACATGCTCCCGCTTTGGTCCCCAACTTCTCTTGGGTCCACAATATTAGATATAACAACTCTTATGCTCTTATACAATTAAATCATATGATAATGCAGCTAAGAGTATCATTAACCAACAATGAGAAATGTATAATTTTACCCAATAAGTAAATTCATGCAATTGAATCATAAAGGGTAATGAGCAAATGATATCAATTAAGAATGATGTTTTCCAATGATCAATGACAACTTGAAAATACACTTTATATAGAAAATATGCCATTGATGAGGTTTTCATACAATCTATGTAAGTTGGATCAAAAGAATAGAAAACCTATCTATAATGACCAACATTTATGAAATGATAAATCATGAATGAAAATATGCAAATTGTTTCAAAATCTCAAATGTTCTTTTTAATGCATTATGACATTAAGATTTTGAATGTATGAAAACTCATTTATGAAATTTGTTAAATATTAATGCTCATGCTGAAAATGGTGGAAGTCAATAGTTTAAGTGTATACATGTACCAAAAAGCTTTCTTCTTAAGGAACAATTAAGATAGTATGTTCAAGAATGTTTCTAAGAGCAAAAGTCATATGTAAAATGAATTGGCCAAAAAGGGTTAACTCAATAGACATATATGAGTACAATGACTTTGATATTGACTAAGAGATAATCTTGCCTTTTTGAATTGTGTCATGAAACATATGAGCATTCATGGTATGAATTTGAATACAAGGCTCTAGTTACTCATAATTGATAAAGACAAATATTGATGCATTTGAGTAACAAGATGAGTATAATGAATTTATAGAAGATAAAGCACATACTTATTAGTCCAAATGACTATAGTTCCAAAATATCCTCCTAATATGTTATTCCACTATAATGATTAATGCATTAACATTCAATGCATTAATGAACATTTATAATACTTGGAATAACTTAACCAAAAGGATTTATGCATTAAGAATAAGGCTTTCACATAATGAATTCATCTCTGGGGAAATATACTTGAAACTCATATAGATGCTTAATGAGGTCTAACAAATTAGAAAATAAAGACTAAGGAGCTCAAGCTTTGGATAGCATATTGAAGATCAATGATCAATATGTCAATGATTGGGAAATACTTTGGTGAATAGGTTTGAAGCATTTTGACAATCAGTATACAAAAATATTAACTTCCAATTTTTGAAAATGATTTGAATGCAATTGTGATATGAATAATTTTCAAATCATGTGTATTCACTTTTATAAAGACAATATGAATCAAAATGTATTCTTAAATTGTGCATTTCAAACTCAGATGAATAGAAGGATTATGCGCAATTTCAATTTCAGTCTATTTAGAAATCTGAAACATTTTGAAAACCACAAATGATTGATTGCTAATGATATGTAGTAATGAACAGATATTTATCACTCTAGTGGAGTTGGAAAGAACGAGTGCTTCTAGGAGTTTTGAAAACAATGGTCATGACACTCAAATTCTGCAGAGAGTTTTACATACTGATACATCGTACCTGGCTTGAGTATAACTTGTAGACACCCAAGTTAATCTCCATCGCATAGTATCCTTTTACTCAATTCCTCCAGGATCACTTGAGTAAACCATGCTTTTCTGCAGTGTTCTCCTCAAGGCTTATGTATGCTCTATTCATCTTTGTTTTAGTGATCATCATCAGTGCATTTTTTTTCTTCATCCTTCAAAACTATATAATCGTTTTTATCCCTTCGGTATCCAATTTTTCTTGGATCCACTCATGGTTAGTTTGTAGGAATTCATAGTTCAAATGCTTAAGCAATATAGTCAATTTGCAGAAATTGAGCATAATGAATTAAACATGACTTTATACATTAAAATATTTTCTCTTGAAGTATGCATATATGCATAAAGTATTAAGCTATTGAACATTGCAATCCCTGCATGAAATTATCAAGTGGATTTTCTAATGGATGTGAAAAACATATTTTTAAAATAGTTTGCAATGCTCATTACTAAGGTAGCATGATATAAACCTCAATAGATATTATAGACAATAACATAGGAGGTTTTGTCAATGTGTACCTTCACTTTAAGTACTTGGAGGATTGGCTTTGCTTACCCACTGCCTCTTTTTGTTATGTTGATTCTTCATGTGTGTTCCCAAGGATGTATGCAAAGCTCTCTCAATTGATGTAGACTTCAAGTATATTTTTGTATGAGAGACCCTCCTTTTCTTGTTCCCCTCAATATAGTTGAATGGTAAGCTATGGTAGTCCTTCGTTGAGGTGAAACATATACCTTTTCTCCATTGCTTCTTTTGGTGGTTATGTTCTGTAGCTCCAACAATGGATGCTCCGAGAGTTCTCTTTTTCGATTGTATGGACCTCTTTGTTGGTACATGAGAAACTCTTGGCTTCTTTTTCATCTTATCTATACCTTTATGTCCATTTCCTTTTGGATCATCCTGCATACGTAAAGTACTAGATGGACATTTTGGTACCCACATATACTTGGGTCCTTGATTGTTAGTATTTAACTTTATATGTCCTTTCAGAACCCAAACATATTTATTTCTCACATTAGGATTTCTTCTAACATGGCATGTGTGAGAAATATGACCCGACTTATCACAATAATTGCAAATTGTATAAATATATGCATTTTGAAGTATTATGCAAGTATTGTGTTGATTGAGGGAAGAAGTCTTTAATTGTTCAGTTTGCTTAAATTCCTTCTTCACACATAAATTTCCAGCATGTTTGAAAACACTTTTGTTTTTCTCAACAGAATCAATAATTGGTTGGAAGACTATTTTATGCAGACTTAGAAATTCAGTTTTATGAAAATCACAAGGAGAATTGGAACTTTCTACCTGAAGTTTGTCTTGAGTTCCAGAGAGTGATTTTTCATGGTCGTCTGTAATGAGCTCCATTTGGGAATCCTCTTCTTCCTTTTCTTCTGTATTGAATGCATCATGGAAGTGCTTTATAATTCCTTCTTCATTCTCAACTTCTATTTGTTCACTGATTCTGGATACGCAACTAATAGTTTCAAGTGAACAATCTATACTGTCAACTTCAACATGCTCATTAGAAGTATATATAAAATCAAGAGTATCCCAGATATCTTTAGCATTAGTGCAAAATCTAATTTTCTCAAAATCATTTTCTATCACAACACTATACAAAATCTTTATTGCTCTTATATTTAATGAAAACATTTTCTTTTCTTTGTCTGTCCAATCCCTTCTCGGTTTGAAATCAAAAACATTTATAAAAACCTTCCACATATCAAAATCAGATGCTTTTATAAAACTTGTCATTCTTGGTTTCCAAAACCAAAAATCAATATCTTTTAAAAGAGGTGGGATAGTATAATCAAAGCCTTCCGAAAGTGAGCAACACCCAAAATCAGCCATTGATAACTCTTGAGACGGTTAAGTCCTTTAAACAAGAGTCCTGCTCTGATACCAAATGTTAGAACTGGCTGACACCCAAGAGAGGGGGTGAATTGGGTGTATAATAAGAAAGTCTGATATTTAAAAAACTTTTCGCAGATTGTAAACTTAGTATATATGGAAGCAGCAATTATGTAAATCGTATATGCTGGAAATATAAAAGCTTAGGGAAGAGAATGTGCAAACTGTGATTTATCCTGATTCGGTCCAATCCACGATGACCTACGTCCAGTCCCCAGGCTCCTCCTGAGATTTCCAATCCACTATCTTCTTGTTTAATCAAGCACAAGAAAAGCCTTTACAAATTCACAAGAGTTACTCCCCCTTACACACTGTAAGGTTTACTCCTTCTTACAGCAAGTCGAGCAAAGCAATCCTAAATTCCTTTCTCTCTTGCTTACCCGTGCAAGTCTTATGAGCAGCAACGTTCTCTCTTGCTTACACCACTGTAAGTCTTACGAGCAGCAACGTTCTCTACTGCTTACACCTTGTAAGTCTTACGAGCAGAAAGTACTACTAGTAATTCTCTCTACAACTTTCCCGTAAGGTAATCAGCCCTCTCAAGGTCCCTCTACCTTGAGATCAATACAGAAGTATAGATGGTGTGTTTACAGACTCTCTCACAGAGTAGATAAATGCTCACTGAAGTACAATGAAAATATTCTCACTCTCAATTATACATGATATAGAAGATGAAGTAGAGCAAAGAGTGGTCGGAGGTAGAAGACTTAGAATATCAGCATGTTCATGTTCTCATTGCGTTGCTTGCTATTCTGTGTTTGAATCCTCTCCTATTTATAGCTGAGTTGTGGAAGATGACCGTTGTAAACATCCATCCGTTAGAGTCTGTTGATTCATTTGATCGTTGAGCCCATTCTGATATTTTTCTGTTGTAATCCTATCTGATGCGGAGATAGACACTAATTCATTTTTGGTTGGAGTCTCATTGCTTTGCATGGTCATTGAGTGTATTTAAATATTTTCCCGTTTGATCGCGCTCTGATATATGCTTTAGCGTTTCTTACAGTTTTCCCATTGGTCTGACAGATGCAATAGTATTTATCTTCCGTTACTTATGAATTTTGCTGCCGCCCACGAATAGTTGTCGTTTGAATGGAGAGTTCAGTTACTTATCCTGTGCGTGATGGTGGAGTACAGCTGTAACACACTTTGAGAACATTACCGTTAGAAAATATTTGAATCTCAACAGACTAATATGAATCACTGGAAGTGTTTTCTGAAAAACAATAATAAGACCATCAGAGTGATCTTGATTTCGCAACTGAGCAGTAAAAGGATATACCAAATGATTTTGATAGCTATTTGGAGAAATCAGTAATAATAAAATTTCACTAGCAAAATCAGTTGTTGTTTATGAAGGTAAAAGTAAATGGATCATAGTACATGTAGGAAAGTATATACTTGAACAATTAATCATTATATGAGAAAATGCAATATCACTGGAAGTGAATATAATGTCATTGGAAGTGATTTTGAAAACGTTAAATGCTTCTGACAGTGATTGCTGGTTCACTGGAAGTGATATTGAAATTTCTATATTTCACTCGAGTGAATTTGGAATCACTGGAAGTGATTTTGTAAATAGTGATTTCTTCTTGGAGTGATTTCAAATTCACTGGAAGTGATTTGTAACTTTTCAAATATCACTCGAGTGATTCAAGATCACTGGAAGTGAGTTGGTAAACAGTGAAATATTCTTGCAGTGATTTTGAATCCACTGGAAGTGATTTGCAACTTTTCAAACTTCACTCGAGTGATTCAAGATCACTGGAAGTGATTTGGTAAACAGTGAAATATTCTTGCAGTGATTTTGAATCCACTGGAAGTGATTTGCAACTTTTCAAACTTCACTCGAGTGATTCAAGATCACTGGAAGTGATTTGGTAAACAGTGAAATATTCTTGCAGTGATTTTGAATCCACTGGAAGTGATTTGCAACTTTTCAAACTTCACTCGAGTGATTCAAGATCACTGGAAGTGATTTGGTAAACAGTGAAATATTCTTGCAGTGATTTTGAATCCACTGGAAGTGATTTGCAACTTTTCAAACTTCACTCGAGTGATTCAAGATCACTGGAAGTGATTTGGTAAACAGTGAAATATTCTTGCAGTGATTTTGAATCCACTGGAAGTGATTTGCAACTTTTCAAACATCACTCGAGTGATTCAAGATCACTGGAAGTGAAATGGAAAATCTGAGAGATCACTGGAAGTGATTTGCCAAAGTTGAAATATCACTCGAGTGATTTGGAGATCACTGGAAGTGAAATCTGAAACAGTGAATTTTTCTTGCAGTGATTTTTCGATCACTGGAAGTGAAATGCCATATCACTCGAGTGAATGCTGAAATCACTCGAGTGATCCGTTTCCAGATCTTTAGTAAACAGAGGTCAACTTCCAGATGCCATAACTCTTCGAATAAGACTCCAAAATTGCTGTATTATATATCAATGGAAAGCCCTAGAAGTCTACTTTCATATGGCACCGGGTTCAGCGCAATAGAATCCGTGGTTTGAGAGTTATAGCCAAAATACCAAGACTGTTCTAGAAATTGACGCTGACATGAAGGTCAAATTAGAACACTTATATCTCCCTCATAGGAGCTCCTTTGATGTTGGTTATGGTGTCAAAATGACGCATTGGGAGTATAGTTTTATATGCAATTAGTTTCGTCTCATTTGGAGTTGTATTGTGAGAGATATGATCAAATAACCAGACTTCGCTCAGCTGGACGAAGCACAGACTCTGAAATGCTGAACATCACTCGAGTGATTTGCTGAATCACTCGAGTGATTTCTATTTCTGCTGAATCACTCGAGTGATTCCTCAAATCACTCAAGTGATTTGTTAAAAATAACTCTGCTACAGTTCCAAATAGTGCCAAACAGTGCCAATTGCTACAGTAACCGTATTGCTACAGTACCCACTGCTACAGTACCCATAAAAACTTGAATCTTCATATTTTTCATTAATTCTTGCAAGTTCCTTATTCCTCAATTTCTTTCTTCCATTGCTTGACTAATCTACAATATATGCAACATCAAATAGTTAGTCAATATATTAGAAAAGTATACTATGCAAGCTTCTTATGCTTAATATTTGACATCTATATTTGTCATCATCAAAACTAATCATATCTAACACTCTGCCTTTACTCATAGCTGATGATACCCTGATCTTAGATCAATCTTCGAGAATACACTCGCTCCAGACAGTTGATCTAAAATTACGTCAATCCGAGGAAGTGGGTACTTGTTCTTGATGGTTACCTTATTCAAATCTCTGTAGTCAATACATAACCGCAGAGTTCTGTCTTTCTTCTTGACAAATAATACCGGCGCTCCCTACAGTGACACATTGGGTCGTATAAACCCTTTCTCAAGCAATTATTCAATTTGCTTCTTCAATTCAGCCATCTCATTTGGAGCCATTCGATATGGAGCTTGAGATATAGACCCAGCTCCAGGCATAATCTCGATCACAAATTCCACTTCTCTTTCCAGAGGTATACCGCTAAGATCATCTGGAAACACCTTAGAAAATTCTTCTACAATGGGAATATCTTTCAACGCCATTTCCGTATTCACTTTCACAGAAAAGAACACGACATATCCCTGACATCCTTTTCTCAAACACTTCTCAGTTTCTACCAATGAGAGGAAACTCAAACTGAGATCTCTGTGGCAAGACTCTCACTGAGTAGGATATATGATCCTCTTGTTTCCACAATCTACCAACACTTTATTTGCTGTAAGCCAGTCGAAACCCAATATGACTTCGAGTCTTTGGAGTGGCAAACAGATCAAGTCCACTGTAGTCTCATGTCCCTCAGCATTTACAACACAGTTCAAGCAAACATCAGCAGTCAAGGTTTTAACACCCATTAGTGTAGATAGAATCAAATCGAATGGTAGTTGATGCACATACAATCCTAGGCGCTTAACACAGTCATACGCAATAAAAGAATGACTAGCACCTAAATCATACAATACTTGCAATACACTACCATTAAGAATAACTTTACCTTGAACTAGCTTTGGGGACTTTCTTGCTTCCTCTCGAGTCAAGGAAAATACTCGTCCCTGACTTTACTGTCTAGGCTCGGCAGGTCACGGTGCTGCTCATTAAGGATAGTTTATTGCCAAATGGCCTGACCTCTGGCAGGCATAATAGATCACTTGGCTTGTAGGAGTGTTACACCATATCCTTGGATGGGACTTCCCACATCAAGCACACATATGTGATATAAGGGGTTTCCGACCTCAAAGGTTTCCCAACCAAAAGGGCCTTTTATTGCCTCCTCTATGTGAAAAACCTTGCCCTCTTCGCTTCTGTGAGGTTTCTCCGTGACTGGATCCACCTCTCTAGCTCATATTCTTGTTGATCTCTACCCTCTTTAGATTTCCTTCCATAAGTCAGCATGCTTCCACAGCCTTATTAAACTTTCTGAATTGTTGGGAGACTGACTTCTCTTCCATCTCAGGCTTCAACCCTCCAATGAGCATATCTAAGCTCCACTTTTCATCATGCTTGAGATTCAAATATACAGAATAACGAGACAGTCGGATAAACTAAGACAAGTATGAATCGAAGGTCTTGTTATCACCCTGATGGGTAGCTAAAAATTCTTTTTCTTTCTCAATCCTCACCGACCTCGGAAAATACTTCTCGTAGAATTTTTCTTGAAACAATTCCCAGGTAAGAAGAATATTTATAGCACGCAACAGCAATAATGTATTCTTCCACCAATCATCAGCATCACCTACTAGCTTGTAGATAGCCATCTTGGCTTTTATCTCAGTTGGGTATCCAAGTACCTGGAAAATCTTCTCAAGATGGTTGATCCAATTCTCCGCAACTTAGGGGTTAAACCTTCCCTGGAATGCCTCAGGCTGGTACTTGATAAACTTAGGCATCCAGTATTGGACCATATTCTCATCCAATTCTTGAAAAATAGGAACATTCATGTTCGCTTCATGTGATTGTAGTGGCTCGTCACTAGATGACTATTCCTCATCTATATCCCCTTCTGATTGGTTCCCTTCAGGTTGATTTCCATCAGGGGGATTCCCTTCTGAATTATTTCCCTCAGGGTTGTTTCCCTCAGGGTGATTCCCTTCGGGAGGTGTCTCATCAATATTTCGCCTCTCTCTCAACTCTCGGACTTCTTCTCGCAAGTCCTAGATCATAGTCTGTGTTTAGCCAACATTGTGAAAACTTGTTGCATAAGATTTGGCTCTGGGTTTTTTTTCAGGTTCAGGACCTTTTGGTACATTCTTCCTTTTTGGTCTACCTCGTACCATTGTTCCTTTTTGCTATAAAAGAAACATGGCGTTAATATCGCACCAACACTTGTATGTACATACAACTTTCCAAAGCTTAAATACCACATACATTAATTATAAGCACTTAAGCAACCTGACATTCATAACAAAAGGAAATATGTTCTTTAACATACTTAGTCATATATGTACAACAAGTGGCTTACTATTTACATCAAAATACGCCTATATTACCTTACTGAGCATGCTCTTATATTTTACTCTTTATGCATATTAAACACTACATACATAATCATATGCTCGATGAAAGGTAAAAACTCAAAGGGACCTATTATTACAATCTTGTTCTTTTTCTTGACCCAAGAAGTGAAATCAGGAAGATAGGCTAATATGGTTTGGATCCAAACATCGTCATCCATCATTAGCTCTATCTCCTCTCTTTGCTCATATAGCTTTTGCACTGACTCCAAGAATGTTGTATACTGCATTGTGGGAGTGAAGAATTTCGTGAAGGCTGTCACATAAATATCCTTCAATTGCTCCTATAGTTCGTCATTCGGATGTGGATCAAAAGCCAACTTCTCCACTGGAGCATCTGACTCCTTAGCTGAGTCTGGATGTTGATAACTATCTTCGGGATCTACATAATCCTTATCCACCACTGTGGCTTCATCCTTAGCAGTAAGACCAAAGTAGGGCGGCCACTTGACATTCTTCCTGTAAGTTCGTGCCATCCTTGGTCCATGTTCCCTTCTATCGAGGATCATGCCAACTCTACCTTCAGGGATTTACTCTTCTGGAGGAACTTGATTGACAAAAGGAAGTGAGGGTGATCTACTTCTCTGTCTCTTACTGGTTGACTCATCTTCCTTCTTGATCACCACAGGAGCTGGTATGTTCTTACGAGCTGTTTGCCTCACTCTTGCTACAACAGCTCCTCTATATTCCACCATATGTGGGTCCATGGTCTGCAAGGAAAGGATTGCATTAAGCATAGCACAATGTGTCAAAATTTCTAAAGAAACATCACATGAAGGCTCATGCAAAAATGCTGGGGTGCATGGACTCGAGTTCTGGCCAGTAACTCGGGTCCTGCAGCTTACACTCGAGTTCAGTTGGTCTATTGTTGAAACCCAACTGATTCTCTACCATCGCACTCGAGTTCACCTGAGAAAACTGGAGTCCTCCTCCAAATCAGACACTCAAATTTATTTTAAAAAACTCAAGTTTTTGGCTTCGCACTCGAGTTTTCCCAACACACTCGAGTTCACCACGACGCACTCAAGTTCAAATACACTTGAGTCCATGGGATAGCACTCGAGTTCACACAAGTCATGGCCTGGAATTTTCCACCCGAGAAACTCCAACTCTTAGAACAACATACACACACTGGAGTTCACCATGCAGCACTCAAGTTCTCCCTGAGAGTGCACTCGAGTTCCGCAAGTTCACCCTACACGAGTTTCTTCCAGAGAACCTTGAGGGTAAGGATGGAAGACACCAACTCAAGTTCACAACTATGCACTCGAGTTCACAGCCTTCACAACACTCGAGTCATGCGAGTTCCAGCTTAGAAGTTTTCCCCAAAGAGCTCCAAGTTCAGCAAAATCCATCATGAACTTGAGTTCTGTCCTTAGCACTCGAGTTCTCAAGCACTTTACACTTGAGTTCAATTTTGAACTCTCAAGAGTTTCTACCCGAAAACACGTGATTTACGGGAAAATTCCTCTTGCACTCGAGTTCTCAGTCACCAACTAGAGTTATGGGCTGCAATGCACTCGAGTTCTGCCTGTTAAACTCGAGTTCACTAGCCGTTTCTCACTTGAAACAACTTCTAAATCTTCTCAAACTTCCCCATCACTTATAAATCAGCTCCAACACTTCGTTCACTCCTTTATCACACTTCATACCCATATTCTAAACCATCTCAACCCTTTCAACTCTAATAAATTATGCAATTTCCTTAAATCCAAGCAGAGGATTTCTAGCAAGTACTAGCCTATTGCCAGAACCATTGCTCTGATACCAAAAATGTGATACCTTATTTTCCAACACTACGGTAGAGTACTAATTAGCTAATACTCACTGACTATAAACATCAGAGTGGCACAAAATGCTAGAAACTCCATACAATGCCTCTGTTGGATATACATATTCACATATGAACACATTCATACATAATTCATATTACAACACATATATCCTCTCCACTTCATCTCATACACTTCATATACAACTCAAAATACTCATAAGGCTCTTAAAATATATTACAAAAGCTTTACAACCTAGCCTAATTTCTTTCGCTGCTCGGCCTCGACTCATCATCATTTACCTTCTCTTTGCCCCACGAACTCCCTCCCTGTACTGGAGATTTGTTTTGGGAAAAGAATGAGATTAACAGGAATCTCAGTAGTAACATCATTAAACATATACGATAACACACAAAAGCATGCTTCACTCATATAAAATCATCAACAAAATCATCAAACATTATTCAGTGCAAACATGCAATTCATAAACTGACTTCACGCTAGACGAGTTCTTAGCCCCGAAGGGCGCCTGTGCACAATGCATACAATGCAACCTCATGATCGACATCGTGCTTGACAGGTTCTCTTGGCCCTAAGGGTTTCCCGTGCAAAGATAGGCCCTGGGTCCCACTCGTGCAATTTTGAACATTTCACCTGAGTGTTAACCCGACCTTCAATAGGCCCCGGGTGTTCACTCCGCTCAATCTAAACATGTTAGAAATTTTGATGATGATAACAAACAATACATATGCATGTCATGTTATTTGAAGACAGTTACTACCTGGTTGCTACTTTATGCAACTTTTCCCCTTGATTCAAGCTCGGGCAATAACTTCTAAGGCCAAACTGGTTGTCAAGTCCTGAAATCACCAAACATTACCAATGAGTTATTACTCATCCATATACCTTTCCAAACTCATTTCATTGGTAAATTTAGCCCATTTGTGCCAAATTACCAAAATACCCCTTAGGTCCTTGTTATCAGCATTTTTCTCAAAATCATGATTTATGTCATACGTACACATTTTCGCTTGTAGAATCCATTTCTAATCTCGAATTGGCCAAATTCAAACTTAAATGATGAAAATACCCTTGACAGCCCTCAAATAAGGCTTAAAAAGGGCAATTCTGTCATTTTACTCTCCGACCCTTTTCTTACGGTAGGGTCAACGTAGACCCTACACAATTCAGCCTCCTGAATCTAATGGAAGCAATAAATTGGACAAATTCCCACTCATTTGCTCAGTCCAACACAATGAAGGAAAAATAAATTCCCAGAAAAGTTGTGTCGAAATCCCGTTTTCTTTGGCCTAATTACCTTCTTTCTACTTATCCTCGCAATATTAATTGATTAGGCAATCATTGGACTTGATTTAAAGGCATTTTCACATTATGCTCCTTTTAGTTTTCTTGAGTTATCTTATACCATTTGAATCATAATCAAGTCCTAAACCACTCTACCAACATAAATCAAGCAAGATGAACAAGTTTTGGAAGTTACCTCTTGATTTCTTGGACTTTCTCTCTCTCGGTTGATTTCTCTCTCTCCTTACTGCTCTTGATTCATCTGATCATCATGAGTTTTAATGGTAGGAAGATGAAGAGAAGAGATCATAGAGGGAGATGTATAGCTTTAAACACAAGGTAGCACTCCTTACCTTGATCTTGTGGATGAACCCTAGCTCCCTTCGTCTCTTTCGTTCTTTCCTTTCAATTTCATTCTCAGCCCTTTCTAGATCTGTTTCATGCGTGAATGAAGCTGATGGAATGAATGAGATAATATAACCTTAGAGATCAATTAACCATGCCATGTGCCATGTCATGATTGGCCCATAAATGCATTATCTCTTTAATTAATCTCTCATTTCCCTTTCATGCTTCTTATCTGCCGAAAATCACATGAAAATAAGAGGGAAGTATTGATTCTCCAATTATCACATTGTGCCAACATGTAACTTGTTGACCAAGTCATTGCCTTTTTGACTATTTGACCATTTTTTACCATAATTCACTAAAATTGGTCTATTAATGATCAATTAGTCATTTTACTCTTTTTAATTCCCATTTAGCTCAAATCATTGGGAATTTGAGGATAAATAATTATTTTCCACTTTTCGAGAAAATTACCGTTTTGCCCCTGCATTTAATGATTTATCGAAATAAATCATTTTTCGCCCATTTCTTCGGTTCAACCTTATTTTGACACTTAAATGAGGCCATTAATCATATCATTAAATTTTATGAACTTTGGTTACCATATTAGGCCTTTACCGGTCTCTTATACCCTTATTCGGCTAATTTACACGTAACCGGTGATTGGAATATTTTCCATAAATTCACATAAATTCATTCACATCATTTTTCCTTATTTTATTCCACTAAGTATACATCAAATATACACATAAGTGTATTGGTACAAAATGGGGTATTACATTGTGTGAATATTTATTTGATAAATATTTAAATGCGTGTGTGTGTGTGTATTTATATTTGAAAAGAAAATTAATAATATTATATATACACATGTATTTTTGAAATACATACATAAATATATAATATATATTATTTGATAATATGATAATATTGTGTATATATAAAGATATTATATAATAATATCTCATATTTAATTTATAAAGGTAAGTTAAATCTAATTCGATTGGTTCTTTATTCTAATTAAATAAATAGGTTAAATTAAAATAGTTAGAAAGATTTAATTAAACCATATTTATTTAATTAGCTTATCAAAACAATTAAGTGTTAATTGATATGATAAGGATTTTGAAATTAATTAAGATTAATTTTAAAAATCCAATATCCGTCATAAAATAGATTACCTTGACTAGTTATGAAAGGTAAGAGTTAGGGTTTTCTACGGATGATGAAAAATAGAGAGCTGCAAGAAAACCCTAGAGGGACATTAGAGGTGCTAGCACGCTGCCGGTGTTGGGTCCTGTTCGTGTGGATACCAGTAGAACGAGCTTATATGAGTAGTTAGCTCCTCACGATCTAAAAGGTAAAATTCCAAAGAAGAACTAGCCAATATGTTGATGTCGGGGATGGTTAATCTCATACTCATAGAGTTTGATGCTCTTTTAAGAAGAATTAGTAGACATGTAGATGCCGGGAAAATTATTTCAGGAGCAACAAAGCATGGAGATTTGAGAACTCGCAATACGTTGATTTAATGGAATACCCCATTTTTCACCAATACACTTATGTGTATATTTGATGTATATTTAATAGAATAAAAATGGTGAAAAATGATGAGAATGTAATTATGTGAATTTATGGAAAATATTCCAATCATCGGTTACGCGTAAGTTGGCCGAATAAGGGTATGAGAGACCGGTAAAGGCCCAATATGGTAACCAAAATTTACAAAATTTAATGACATGGTTAATAGCCTTATTTAAGAGTCAAAATGGGGTTAAGCTGAAGAAATGGGCCAAAAGTGATTTATTTCGGTAAATCATTAAATGCAGGGGCAAAACGGTAATTTTTTGAAAAAGTTAAAATATAATTATTTTTCCCCAAATTCCCAATGATTTGAGCTAAATGGGAATTAAAAAGAGCAAAATGACTAATTGATCATTAATGGACTAATTTTGGTGAATTATGGTCATAAATGGTCAAATGGTCAAAAAGTCAATTGCTTGGTCAACAAGTTACGTGTTGGTACTATGGGATAATTGAAGAATCAATACTTCCTTCTTATTTCCATGCATAATTTGACTGAATTGGATGAAGGAAAGGGAAATAGAATTAATTGGAGGATAATTGGCATTTTGGACAAATCACTTCATGCCACATGTCACATTTCATTAATTCCTTTGATTATATCATTCCCTTCTCATATCCAGCTACTTACTCACGATCAATTTGATTAGAAGAGAACGAGAGAGTGAGCTGAGAATGAGAACTGAATGGGAAGAACGACAGAGAGCTAGGGATCATCCAATCTTGAGGTATGAGACTTGTACCTTGTGATCTAAGGTTCTTAATCTCTCCATGGTCTCTTCTCTTCATCTTCCCTACCATTCAATCTCATGATGTGCAGCTGAATCAACCATGGGAAGGAGGAGTGAGAATTCGACCTAGAGAGAGAAAGTAAAGAAAATCAAGAGGTAACTTCCCAAACTTGTTCCTCTTGCTTGATTAAGGTTAGTAGAGTTGTTTTGGGCTTGATTATGGTTCATTTGGTACAAGATAATTCAAGAAAGCTAAAGATACCTTAAAATGTAAGTGTCTCCAAATCAAGTCCAATGAATGTCTAACTAGTTAATATATTGGTTATAAGTAGAAAGGAGGTGATTGGGCCAAAGAAAATGAGAATCCGACATAAATTTTCTGGGAATTTATTTTCCCTTCTATGTGTTGGACATGGGTAATGGCTTGGAATTTGACTAATTCGATACTTCCATTGGATTTAGGAGGCTGAATTATGTAGGGTCTATGTTGACCCCGAAGTGAGAAAAGGCCCGGAGAGTGAAATGACAAAATTGCCTTTTCTAAGCCTTATTTGAGGGCTGTCAAGGGTGTTTTCATCATTTGGGCTTGATTTTGGCCAATTCGAGGTCGGAAATGAATTATACATGCGAAAATGTGTAGGAATAGCCTAAATCATGATTTTGGAGAAAATACTAATAATAAGGACCTAAGGGGTATTTTGGTAATTTGGCACTTATAGGCTAAATTTACCAATGATATGAGTTTGGAAAGGTGTATGGATGAGTAATAACCCCTTTGGTGATGTTTGAATATTTCAGGACTTGACAACCGGTTTGGCCTCAAGATTGCCCGAGCTTGAATCAAGTGGGAGAGTTGCGTAGAGTAGCAACCAGGTAGTAACCGTCTTCATATGACATAGCATGTATATGTGTGGTTTGTTATCATCAAATGTCATACATATTTAGATTAAGTAGAGAAATCACCCGAGGCCTATCTTTGCGCGGGTTGATACTCATATGATAATATTCATATTGCACGAGCGGTGCCCGGGGCCTATCTTTGTGCGGGTACCCCTCAGGGCCAAGTCTTTGTCTAGTGCTAGCATGATGTATGATTTACATTAATTGCACTAAATGATGTTATGATGATTTGATTGATGAGTATATGATGAGCATGCTATGTATGTGTTATCTTATATGTTGTATGTGTTACTACTAAGATTCCCATGAATCTCATTCTTTTCCCAAAAAAAATCTCCAGTACAGGGAGGAAGCTCGGGGGGCAAGGAAAAGGTAAAGGATGATGAGTCAAGGCTGAGCAGTGGATGAGCTAGTTTAGGTTGTCAAGTTCCCGTTATTGATTTTGAGAATATTGTAAAGTTATGGTTTGTATATGAAATGAAGCGAAGAATGAATATATGTGTTGTAATATGAATTGTGCATGAATGTGTTCATATGTGAGAATGTATATCCAGCAGAGGCATTATATGGAATTTCTAGCATTTTTCGCACTCTGATGTTTATAGTCGGTGAGTATTAGCTATTTAGTACTCTACCGTAGAGTTTGGAAATAAGGTATCACACCTACCAATCCCCACAGAAGCCTCTTTTAAACATATGAGGGGAGTGAGATGAGAAGAGAATGTACATCGAGAATATTTAGAGAAAGGCATGGCACGCAAGCCATATTTAAATATTACAACCCTTGTAAAAACTAGAGCCATATTGTTCACCATACCCAAACAGCTTTGGAGAATAAATCACAACAAGTAATAATTCATACAATATGAAAGAAACAACTAATGTTGTGATTAAGATATATCACGCTATGAACAATTAGCTACGGCGGTCCCACTAACTGTTTTGTTTCGGCCCAGTTTTTAAAAATTTCAGTCCAGTTTCAGTAACGCCCAGAACTCTTCTAGACTTAATGAAATTGTGCATTTTGGGCAAAGGGAGAGATGTCGTCGTTCTGTGTTGTGATCTAAACACTTTTGTAGCCCACACAAAATGGTGTGGTTCTGGCCTTTTTCTTTAACCTTTCGGATCCCTAAGATCTGACTAGAGATCCAAAAGTAACCCGTTTGTAATCAGCTGTGAGCTTCAGGCATACTTTACACCAATCGGATTTTGATACAATTCAAAACAGATTCATGAATTTCCAATTTTAGATCTAATCCAGAACAGAAATTGCAAAACTAGTAACCTTAATCAAACAAAGCATATCACATATAATTGAATCGATTTCACCAGATAGCATGTATGTAAACAAAATCGCAAAAGAACATATTTCTTTGAAAACGAAAAAAATCATATACATATTTAGTTAAGCATATATATCCCATATATATCACATGTATAAGAACATAACCTTAATTTCAATACACAATTGACCTAGCTTTGATGCCATTGTTAGGATTCGTACACGTAGCGGAAGAAATTAACTGTTTAAAATTTTTGAATCCCGAACACAGATCTATCAATGGAATTTAAACTGAGTAGTCAGAATCGTACCTTTATGTTTTGTGTCTTGTTCGATCTCTAGGAGCCAACTGCACGAACCAGCTCCCTCTACTAGTATCCAAATGAACAGGACTCCAACACTGGTAGAGTGCTAGCGCCTCTAATGCCTCTTTCTAGGGTTTTGTTTTCTTGCGGCTCTCTAATCAGTTCCCATGCCCGAGGGTTCTCTAACCCTAAATTTTATAACTATTTTGGACCATATTAGATATTCAAAATCAATCTTAATTAATTTTGAAATTCGAATTGGATTAAATGAATTTTGATTTAATTAAATATGTCAAACAGATTTAGTCAAATCTATTTATTTAATTTGAATAAAGAGCCAACTGATTTAATTTATCTTTTATAAATTAAATCTGAGATACTATATCTCTATTAGTTTTAGTTATTTAATTTATCAAATAAATTAAATATAAAACTAACACTTATTATTTTTGAATCTATATTTTATATATATATATATCTAATTCGTCCTCCCTAGATTAAACATTGTATTCATTGAATCTTAGACACATCTTAGATTCAGTGAATCTGGACATTATAGTTCGTGTTAAGCTATTCCTATGTGCAACCCTGTAGGCCCACGTGAAGTTGGCAGTGGGCCAATAACTGTACTAGCCCACAAGTCGTAAGCGGCCTCTAGCAAGACATTACGACTATCCAATTCACATGAGGATCGTTAATACGATGCAACCTGTCATATAACCATGTCACATCCCTTTTGTCACATGATATTTTGGTCAAGGATGAGGCATGGATAGTGTCATCCCCCTGTTCCTGACCATTACTTTCCCAATTCCGGAGTAGTCTGATAATAGAAACGGAAACTCCTTTCCATCACAGTATGGCCATACATTTCTCAGACTTACTTATTGAGGGGCCCATTAATATCTCTCTACCAATATAAGGGACAAATTCCATCTTAACCATTCACATTTCTCTACATGAAAACCCCTAAGCCCAATTGTAGCCTTTATCATCACCCGGTCAAAAGTGACTTTTGACTAGGTTAAAACTTAGAAACTCTTATGCAGAAATCCATGATGATCTCAGGTCAGAGGGTATTGTGATGCGGTTATATATGAGATAAGCTTATGACTTAATCCATACAGCTTTCTCATAGCGGGTTGGTCCAGCACCTTGTACTCCTCCAAGTGCCTAAGACTTTGATTCGTATCTCTATACCTCATCAAAGTTATATTGGTCTTATTTCATCTTTGCTCCCGTATAGATCACCGACCAGTGGTATTTAGGACAATCTTTATGATACATCCAAGGATACAGTTGTCATAATAAACATGTAAATGATATGATAACAAAATTGGAGAAATTATTTAAATAACAACAATGTTTAAAGTACAATGATTGGCCCCTAGGGCACAATTTTCAACACCATATGTATATGAATAAAGTATCATGAAACCCTTATTCCCCTTTATGACTAAAAGGCCTCTCCTTGAGAAACAAAAACCATAGAAATAAAGCTCTTAATGAGAGTAACAACATTTACAAAGACCTTAAGAGCTAGAAAGGTGATTTTGAAGGTGAAAATTGAGCTAGAAGCTATTACCTGGAAGTTGTCTTCCTCTTTCTCTTTCCTCAAGCTTCTTAGAAAAATTTTGCAAGTGAGAAAGAAAGTAGAAATGGTACAATTTTTTCTCATTCATTGCCCTTAAATTCTTGGCCAAAATTAGCCTGAAGAAGTAAAGGAAAAAAGAAAATATCATGTGGCAAACAATACTTCTTCTTACAGAAGCCAAGTTAATTAACCAAGTGTGGTTAATTGACTTTGGTTGGAATTTTCTTGCCTATCCTCTTCTTTTTGTACAAATTTAATAAGCCCATAATGGTAAAATGGTCATTTTCTACATTTACCCTGGTTTAAGGCTCATACGGTCCTCATGTCTTCAAGTTAAATCCCAGAGCGCCACGTGTCCCTTCCAAGATACTCTCTCTCTCTCTCATCCTTTTTAAGTATCCCAGGCACCACCTTTATCAAAGGAAGGAAGTCCCTTATGACTTCCCCTGACTCCCAAAGTTGGTGTTCGGGAAAGTCAGACATGTGTCATGGCCGAAGATCGGTAGGTACTGTGAGGTGTCCTACTGATCCAGCATCTTTAATTATGACAAGGTCACATGGAGACTTCTCATTGGTCCACCCAAAAAAGCTACTTTTGAAAAGGCTACTTTGTTAAAGTTACTTTATCAAAGCTACTTTATCAGTGTTCACTTGGGATTCTACTTAGGATGCGCCACATTGCTGCCTCAGGGGATTGCCAAGTACGTATGTCGGTATATCTACATATGGGACCCATATGGCCTATGTCTCTTCTTCCCTTTCAATAATGCATGGTATATGTACTTGCCCTAAAAATACCATGTGTGCACCTTTACCGACACATTTTATCCATCCCATCACACACTCTGAGCCCCCATATAATCTAGAGACTTATTCCTTACCCTAAGGAGTTGAATCACATAGTCTAGGGCCCCACATGGCCCACACATTTATTTTTCACACTATCCAAATATGATGCCAAGTATGCCAAGGTGCCCATACATCGACATAGTTTATCTGACTAATTATGTGCTATAAGCCTCATGTAACCTAGAGTCCTGTTCTTTGCCCGGATACAGTCTCTGAAAATCTTCTATCTCCTCAATATTCTTGGGACTCTTACTAAACATGGGTCTAGTAGTCTGCCTGATATAGGCTCATCTTCAAGTTCCTATGCCTAAAATTTAGGATATTACAGTTGTGAGTATTGATATGCATTCAATATGGATGTTGGACTGTATGTCTTGAGGCCATAAGACCTGTTGGACCAGTGTGTCCTCAGGCCAATAGATTGCTATGCAATCAAAGTTATGTCAAGCAGAGACCATAGGAAGTAAGACTCGATGTGCATGTTTGTATGGGGCAGTATCCCTAGATAGTAGGACCTGATAAGCAGTATGTGTTGTAATGAGCCGTGTACCCCATATATGCTAAAGGGCTTGAATGATCTGAAATGCTTTTCAAATAAGTAGTAAGACCTAATGATCCATTGGTGTTGTAATGGGTTGTGTATCCCTTTGAGTATTAAATAGGCTGAATATGTAAGTGTTGAATAGGCTAAATATGTTAAATGCATAACAGATGATTTGTGATGCATGCTCGATAAGGATAAACTGAATATTAAAATTTCAAGGACAAAATTTTATTGAGGGGGGGGGGAGTTGTAATATCCCAAATTTTATTCACCAAAAAATCCTTGTATATTTGATTATACTAAAAGGAATAAAATGGTGAATTTTGGTGAATTGGCAATAGCCAAAATGTTAGGAATAGTGATTACATGAAATTTTGGTTAAGTTAAGACATAAGTTCAATTTTTGTCGGCCTACTATTGTAGCCCAAAATTAAGTATGGAAGGGCATAATTTTTACCCTAATTTATGATGAAAAGCTTGGCCAAAAAAAAAAGGGAAGAAGGAAAACAATACTTGATACAAAAATTCAAGAAAATGTAAGGGCAAAATAGTCATTTGGCTAAATAAAAATTAAAAGCCAATATTTTCCATTTCTTTATGGTTTTGGATATCCAAGAAGATAAAAGGAAAGGGAAAATATCAATTGGGACACATGTTATGCCATGTGATAGGCTTATATGCCATATGGAAATAGAAGAAGCAAGAAAATGCCATGTGTAAAGATTATCCAATAAAATATGATATTTCTTTAAGAAGATGGAAGGGATAATATAAGAGATTATTTTCCACTTGCTAGGGCCAAATTTTTGCTAGAATTAAGAAAAGAAGAGAGAGAGAGAGAGAGCTGGGAGAATAAGGGCAAGAAGGAAGAGCTAAGAGATTCAAGAAGGCAAAACTAGCAAGAAGAAAATCAAGGGAAAAGAAGAGAGAAAGGTAGCGGTTTTAGTGAGAGAAAGAAGAAGAATCAAGGATTTGATATTCGCGGAAGCTAGAAAAAGAGTTAAAGGAACGATATTAGCTATGCTTTTGAAAGGATTCCAAGTAGTAACTTTATCTCTCGTATACTATAGAATGTTTATATGCATTGTTTTGCCTTGTTCTGTGATGTGAATATACATGATAGTATTCCTAGAGCTGTGGTGTGGTAAACGAACAAGTACCACCTAATGGGAAAAGTACAAGTACCACTCAGTCAGTTTTGACCCAGTTTAGGTAGGCCAAAGTGACAAGTATGGACAGGTTGGTGCCTGCACCGAAATATTATTGTGATCACTGTGAAGCAAGTAAGGACAAGTGGCCATTTTGATTCAGATAGATCCTAAACATTGATTGACAGACATGTGCACAACATTATTATTTGTTGCATCATATGCTACATTACATGTTTATCTCTCGCATTTTATATGATTGATAGTATGTTAATACTGAGATTCGTTTGAATCTCACCCTTTCCATAAATAAAATTTATTCAGCTATAGATAGAGACTCAAAGGGAAAAGAGATAGATACCAACAATAGAGGATTCCAGTGCTGATCAAGAATTTTTCTGTTGGTTATCTGCTAGCCTTCCATTATATTTTGGGATTTGTAACTGATATGTACAAACCTTGTGGGGATTCTTGTAATGTAATAATCAAATACTTTATATCAGTATGTATGTTAATGCAATTTCTATATACCCATTGAACCATGTGTTAATACTCTGATAAATATCAAAATATTAAGGGGTTTGACAGCATTTCCCAAAATACCCTTGGCAGCCACATGTTAGGGTTTTAGGGGTAAAATTGTCATTTCACACCCTAAACCCTCCATATACCATTTTTCACATGTTCGCAACCTAATTTTTCATTCTAAACACAATGGGAACATCAAATCCATCAAATTCCAGCCCAAAAACTTAAAAATACCCCCTGGCTGAAATTTAATAAAATTGTGAAAATTAGAGTTTCTTGTTTTCTTTTAACATAACACCTTCTTTTCACCTTAAATCTCTTCTTGAACCCTTTAATTACACTTCCTATATGATTAATAAAACTTTGGGTAGCACCACTCCTTAGAGTTTATGGCTTCCAAATTACAAAATCATAACAACCAAGCCAACCAATCAACCAAATCCCCAACAACAACTACAAATCAACAAGTAAATCAAGGTTTAATGGTTTACCTCTTGATTTCTCTTCTTTCTTCAAACTTTCCCTCCTATCCTTCTTGTTGTCTTTTATTTTCTTCTTTATTCTTATGATTTCAAGAAGGATATGAGGATTAGAAGAGGCTTCTAGTGATTTAGGGACAAGAACAAGTGAATTTTGCTTACAAACCTACATAGTTGCCTTCTTGATTTCCTTGTCTCTTCTCTTTATTCTTTTGCTCTTCCAACTTATGCTCTCTCTCTCTCTCTCTCTCTCTCTTCTCTTGTTGGCAGAAAATATGGTCATTGGAAGTGCTATATGGCTTCTTGAATAATCCATTTTCACCTCCTTAAAAATAATATTAGTTTAGTAGAATTTTGCACAAGTCTCTTACTTTTTTGTTTGTTATTTTCCTACTTGGGTACAAATGCTTCCACATGGCATAATTTGTGTCCAAAAATTCATTTTCTCTTCCCTTATTCCTTTTTAACTGACCTTTCTCCTTAATTATGAAGAAAATAAGAGCTTCTTCAATTATTAGCCAAATGACCATTTTGCCCTTACATTTCTTCAATTTATAAATTAAATGTTGTCTTCCTTCTTCCCTTTTTGTTTTTGGCTGAAATTTACATAATCAATTGGGCCAATAATTCTGCTTTCCCTTCTTTATTCTAAGCTACAATATTAGGCTTTTAAGAAGAAAAATATTGGGCTTTTATGTCTTAACTTGTAATAAGGACGTTACTACCTTATTGCTTTCCTTGTGTTCTTTCCTCATAATTCGGATCTCAGGAAACTTAAACTTCAGATCGTCCTCAAGTCCTACAATACCCAATATAATAGATGAATTATCACTCATTTGTGCCTTATTTTGATCTCATGATATTGGTTAACTTAGCTTAATAATGCTAAATTACGAAAATGCCCTTGTGCCCCAATCTATCTGGACCTTACCAGAAATCATGACACGGGCTATTCCTACACAAATTTTCATGTAGAATCGATTTTTGACCTCAAATTGGTCAAATTCAGGGTCAAATGATGAAAATACCCTTGGTTATCCTTTCATTTGTGTTTTAAAGCATATTTTGTCATTTCTCATTTTAGGGCTTTACTCACTTAGTCGTCAACATAAACCCTACACAATTTCATCATCTAAACCCAATGGAATCGTCGGAATTATCAAATTCCATCTCTTTTATCACGTTCAGCACAAGGTCTAGATTTCAAGTTCTCAGAAAAATTGTGCCAGTTTCTCGTTCTAACTTGCTTAATCACCTTATTTATACTTATAACCAAACTATTAACTATTAACATGATCATTGGATAAGGTTTGGAGAAACTTGAATTTCAGAGTTCTTGGAGTTTCTTCATCTTTCATTCACAATAACAACCAAACCAATCCAAAAATAACACTAATAGCATCTACTTAAGCAATAGAATTATGTTTGGAGAGTTACCTTTGAGTTTTTTTTTACTTTCTCTCTCCTCAACGTCCGACTGTTTTCTCTCTCTCCTCTTGGAAACTCTTCAAAACCATGGTTCAAAGATGAAGAGATGAGCAAGAGAGATCATAGTTGAACTAGGAAGCAAGAATCACATGTTCCAAGCTTCTTAGGAATGAAACCTAGCTCCCTTTCTTTCTTGTTCTTCTGCACCTCCTCAGCTCTCTCTCGTTCTTGCATTTTGATTCTGTTTGCACGATGGAATGAAGAAATGGATGAATAAAGTAATATATATTAAGTTAATATGATAACTTAATAAGTAGCACTATTCCCTTGGTCCACATATGTAATCTCTTGTTTGATTATTTCATGTCCCTTCTTACTTCTTCATTCAGCCATGTTGCATGAGAATTGAGGGAAATATATTGATCTCAACTATCCCATTGTCATATTGCAAGTAGTTGACTTTTGTCCTTTAACTTTGCTAGTTGGCCTTGTTTGATAATAATTCCCTAAAATTGGCTTATTCATTATCAAGTAGCCATTTTTCCCTTTTTAGTGCTCATATAATTGATATCATTAGGAAAATTAGGGAAAAATAATCTATTCCCATATTTTGGCAAAATTACAATTTTTCCCCTACAATTTATGATTTATCCCGATAAATCATTTCTTGCTTCTTTTCCTTTTGTTTGGCCAATTTTTGACCTATATAATAGAAAATTCACCATTTTATTCTATTATGTGTTTCAATTACATAGGAGGAATATTGGTGAATGAAAATTGGGGTGTTACAATTATCACAACAACATTCAGTGCATTACATGCAGTAACATATCATCATAGCATTACGATAATACAAGTTCCTGAGTGATACTCGTGCAATAGGCCACGGGCATCTACTCATGCATCACAGAACATTATATTGGCCTGAGTGTCCACCCGTGCAAAAAGGCCTGGGGCGACTACCCCTGACAATCAGAATATGCCAGACAATTCATGATGAATCCATAAAACTTGCAAGTAGATCTTATAACATATGAAAGACAAGGTTACTACATGGCTTCTTCCCTATAAGTAATATCTAATCATTTCTCTAAGCTCGGGCAAGTCTTAAGCTCGGGATAGCTATTAGTCCTATAATTAGGATTTACAGATGATGGGTTATTATTTCGACCAATACTTGCATAATCTAATTAGTCAAGTTGGTTGTCATTTGGGTTAGTACTTAGGCCCGATTATGTAGTTAATGTGGTTACACTAGGCCCAAGTTCTAATCTTCACCTTACTATTTTTGACCCAAAGGCCATTAAATTTGCATGGACTAAATGCTGGCAAGATTTTTCATTTAACTTTGAAAAATCATAACTAATTCTATAAACGGCTAATTAGGGTGGTTCAAAGCCCTATGTAACTCTTATTAAGTATACTTTACAGGAAAAATGGTCACTCCTATAGTTCCCATGTACACAATCCTAAATTTCATAATTACTCTCTACTGTCACAGGACAACATCCAGAATCATTACCAAATTTTAAAAATTTGTATCTCTCAATGTACTTGTCTAATTATTACAGATTACCAATCAAATTAAAGCTTGTTGGGTCTATATTATTTCTAGAAAATTTTGTTGACATTGGAATTCATTTGTCTAAAGAAAAACAAGTCATAATCCATCTGCCATAGGAAAACTTCCAGATTGAATACCCAATTTTGAAAAATTATAATTAATTCTAGAAAAATCTAAATTGATTGGTTCCAAGTACAATGTAAACCTTGTTAAGTATAATTTCAAAAAAATATTATTTTCTAAAAAATGCATCCACATGATTTCTAGAAATACACCAACTCTAAACTATTCTAGATTTGGTTCCAAACACAGAGCTAAATTTTGAAAAATCATAACTTTAAATCCATTAGTCCAAGAATTACATTTTACCTATCAAAATGAAGCTCAATGTGTCTACTTTCTTTTTGGAAACCCTAGGATGTAAGTGGCTTCGCCTAAGTCTTTCATCAAAAAAAATTTTCCTAACCAAGACTTGACACTCTGCAAGGTAGGAATGTCATTCCTAATGAGTAGGATGTCATCTACATAAAGCACTAGAAATACAATTGTGCTCCCACTAACCTTCTTATAAACACAAGGTTCATCGATGTTCTGAATGAATCGAAAATCTTTGACTACTTCATCAAAACGATGATTCTAACTCTGCGATGCTTGCTTCAATCCATAAATGGATCGTTGAAGCTTGCATATCTTACCAGAGAGTCCTCTAGACGCACAAAACCTTCAGGTTGTGTCATGTACACATCCTCAAGGAGCTTTCCATTAAGGAAGGCTGTTTTGACGTCCATCTTGTTAGGATTGGTAGGCACACAGTAGAAGAATTAAAATTTAGAATTGTAAAAGTTTACCAATCCCAATTGCGGATCTATCAAAGGCATTTAAATCAAGTTAGAAAGAGTATTACCCTATTCATGTTTGTTTGAATGCCCACAATCATCAACGTATTGCGAGTTCTCAAATCTCCATGCTTGGTTGCTCCATAAATAATTTCCCCGGCATCTACATGTTCGCTAATTGTTCTTACAAGAGCATCAAACTCTATGAGTGTGAGATTAACCATCCCCGACATCAACATGTTGGCTAGTTCTTCTTTGGAGTTTTGCCTTTTGGATCTTGAGGAGCTCACTACTCAGATCAGCTCCCTCTACTGGTATCCATACGAACAGGACCCAACATCAGCAGCGTGCTAATGCCTCTAATGCCCGTCTAGGATTTTCTTGCGGCTCTCTATTTTTTATCATCCGTAGAAAACCCTAGCTCTAACCTTTTATAACTAGTTTGTGTTATCTATTTTATGATGGATATTGGATTTTTAAAATTAATCTTAATTAATTTCAAAATCCTTATCATATCAATGAACACTTAATTGTTTTGATAAGCTAATTAAATAAATCTGGTTTAATTAAATTAGTCCAACAATTTTAATTTAACATATTTATTTAATTAGAAAAAAGAGCCAATCGAATTAGATTTAATTTATCTTTATAAATTAAATCTGAGATATTATCATATAATACCTTTATATATATACACAATGTAATAATATTATCCTATAATATAATATTATCATATATTTAATATATATTATCAAATAATATTATATATAATATAATATAATATTATCATATTATCATATAATATAATATTATCATATATATAATATATATTATCAAATAATATATATTATATATGTATGTATGTATTTAAAAAATACATATGTGTATATATAATATTATTAATTTTCTTTTCCATACACACACACACACAAATATTTATCAAATAAATATTCACACAACATGCGTATGATAAATATATATCTAAATAAAATTCGTCCACCCTAGATTAAACATTGTATTCATTGAATCTTAAATGCATCTTAGATTCAGTGAATCTGAACATTATAACTCGTGTTGGGCTATTCTTGTGTTCGACCCTATAGGCCCATATGAAGTTGGTAGTGGGCCAATGACTATACTAACCCATAAGTCGTAAGCGTCCTCTGGCAAGACTTTATGACTACCCAATTCAAATGAGAATTGACAATACGATACAACCTGTCATATAACCATATCACGTCCCTTTTATCACACAATATTTCAGTCAAGGATGAGGCATGGAGAATGTCATCCTCCTATTCCAGATTAGTACTTTCTCTATCCCTGAGTAGTCTGACTATAGAAATGGAAACTCCTTTCCATTTTAGTATGGCCATACATTTCTCAGGCTCACTCATCGATGGGCCCAGTAATATCTCTCTACCAATATGAGGGATAAATTCCATATTGACCATTCACATTCCTGTGCATGAAAACTACTAAGCTCGATTGTAGCCTTTATCATCACTCGGTTAAAGGTGACTTTTGACTAAGTCAAAGCTTAGTGACTCTCATGTAGGAATCTATGATGATCTCAGGTCAAAGGGTATTGTGATATGGTTATACATGAGATAAGCTTATGACTAATCCATGCAGCTTTCTCATAGCGGGTCGGTCCAGCACCTTGTACTCCTATAAGTGCCTAAGAATTTGATTCGTATCCCCATACCGTATCAAAGTCATACGGGTCTTATTTCATCTTTACTCCCACATAGATGACTGACCAGGGACATTTAGGACAATCATTATGATTTATCCAAGGATACAGTTATCATAGCAAACATGCGAATAATGTGATAACTAAATGGAGAAATTCATTGAATAATAATGTTCAAAGTACAATGATTGGCCGTTAGGGCACAATTTCCAACACATCTACCATATTTCATAGTCATAATATGCTGCAATGACAAGAAGGATTCTGATTGATTTGGTCATTGCAACTGGGGCAAAGGTTTCATCATAGTCTACATCATGAGTTTGAGTGAATCATTTTGGAACCATTTGTGTCTTAAAGGCATTTACTTTGCCATCCATGTCAGTTTTTTCTTTGAAAACCCACTTGCACTTAGTGGTTTTTACACCTTCGGTTGATCAACTAAGGTCAATACCTGATTGTTGTACATGGATTGCATTTTAGACTTCATGGCATTAAGCCATTTGTCGGAGTTTGGTCCCATTATGGCTTCTCGATAGGTGGTTGGCTCATTATGTTCAATGAGCATCACGACTTCCAGTAATCAGAAATCCATATCTCTGAGGCTGTTGCCGTGTCCTATCAGACCTTCGTGGGCCTTGTGTTTCTTGAGGAGGCTCAGCAACTTGTTATGAGTCTTCCCTATTTGCTATATGTGGTTCTATGCTATCTTGTGACTCTCAAACTTCTTCGAGATGTACCTTGCCCCCACTGGTTCTTTTAGAGATAAAGTCTCTTTCTAGAAAGATACCATTTCGGATAACAAACACTTTGTGGTCGGTAGGATTGTAGACATAGCATCCCTTCGTTTCCTTAGGATACCCCACAAAAAGGCATTTTAAGGATCTATGTGATAATTTATCAAAGGCTTGTTGTTTAACATAAACCTCACATCCCTAAATGTTGAGAAAAGACAAACTGGTTTTTTTCCCAGTCCATATCTGATATGGTGTCTTTTCAACTACCTTAGACGGAACACGATTTAGTATGAACGCAGATGTCTCTAGGGCATGGCCCAAAAGGGATGGTAGAAGTTCTATTTGACTTATCATATATTGAACCATATCTAATAGTATTCGATTCCTTCGCTCAGAAATGCCATTCCATTATGGAGTGAGTTGTGAGATTATTCCATAACTCCTAAGATAGTCAATGAACTCTTGGCTCAAATATTCACCACCCCGATCAGATCGAAGCGCTTTAATTATTTTTCCAAGTTGGTTTTGCACTTCATTTTGGAAAATTTTGAACATTTCAAAAGATTTGGATTTATGTTTCATTAGATAAACATATCCATATCTACTAAAATATCAATAAATGTAATGAAGTACATATAACCTCCTCTGACAGCTGTATTAAGTGGTCCATATATATATGTATGTAGGAGGCCCAATAGATCAGTGGCCCTCTCACTATGCCCAGTAAAAAGGTGCCTTCATCATCTTTTCCAATAAACAAGATTCACATGTATCAATTGATTCAAAATCAAATGAGTTAAGAAATCCATCTTGATAGAGTTTAGAAATGTGTTTTTCATTTTATAGCCCAGACGACAATGCTATAGGTAGGTCAGATTCAAATCGTTTGACTTGATCCCTTTGGTAGTTATGTTATAGATATTTCCAGTATTGTGATGTTCCAAGTTTAAAATATAAGGATCAACATGCAGATCACCATCAACATAAAAAATGTCATTACGATAAATAGAACATTTACCATTCCTAGTAATGGAAGTATAACCTTCCTTATCCAAATAAGAAAGAGAAACAATGTTACTACTTAAAGCAGGAACATAAAAGCAATTATTCAAAACTAATAAAAGCCTAGTTGGCAGAACTAATTCATAAGTACCTACAACTAAAGTAGCAACTCTTGCTCTGTTTCCAACTCGTTAGTCCACTCTGCCCTTCTTCAATTTTCTATTGTCCTTGAGACCCTGCACATTTATACAAATGTGAGAACTACATCGAGTATCTAATACCCATGTAGAGGAAATAGAAAAAATGAATGTCTATAACATAAATACCTGAAGAGATAGCCCCGCTATCCTTCTTGTTCTTTTTTAGATCTTCAAGGAAGAGTTTGCAATTCCTTTTCCATTGACCAGGTTCATTGCAAAAGTAGCATACTCCATCCTTTGGAGGCTTTGCCTTCTTGGCATCATGCTTAGTTTTGGGCCTGTTTGACTCTTTGGTCTTACGACTTGAGCATGTTCCCTTTCCTTTCCCTTTCATTTCCTTTTCATACCCTTTCCTTTCTGAACTATCAAAACAGTACTGGGCCTTTTCTTAATGCTATGCTCAGCAGTTTTGAGCATCCCATGCAGTTCATAAATTGATTTCTCTATGTTGTTCATGTTGTAGTTCATGACAAAATGGTCATAACTTTCTGGGAGTGAGTTCAAGATCAAATCTGTAGCTAACTCCTGGCTTATGAGAAATCCAAGCCTTTTAAGGTGATCAATGTAGCCTTTCATCTTTAACACATGAGAACTAACTGATGCACCTTCAGCCACCTTGCAGGAATGTAAGGTCTTTGTGGTCTCATACCTCTCTTGCCTTACTTGTTGCTGGAACATTTCCTTGAGATGGACAATCATCTCATGAGCCTCCATATGTTCCAGATCTCTTTGGAGCTTTGGAACCATAGTGGCAAGCATTAGGCATCCTACATCTATAGAGTCATCCTTATGCTTCGTGTAAGCATCTCTATGAGCTTTTGAAGCATTGGCTGCAGGCTCGTCAGGAATAGGTTTATCCAGAACATACGCCTTTCTTTCCTGCTTGAGAATAATTCTCAAGTTCCTGAACTAGTCAAGAAAGTTTATCCCATTGTGTTTGTTCATCTCAAGGACTGATCGCAATGATAGTATAGCAGTATTACTTGTCGACATGATTCTACAATTTAAAATATGCAAAGTTGGTTAGTAATCTCCAACTAAATTAACAACCCTCAATATAATTAATGGGCTAAGATCCATATTTTGCTTAAATTTAATTTCGCTTTGGCAGGACACTTAAATTCAAGTTATTTAGGTAGGTAACCTCTTTACTAATTACATCACATGTAACTCTTAGATCTTTATGGATTCGATCATCATATGACCCGGCATGTTTAATCCCATCTAATTCCTTGAGATGTAAAACCGTTTTGTTAATCTCAATTAAGTCAAAACAATAATGAATGTTGTGAGTATCAGGCTTGTCTTACCAGAATAACCAAATTGTATCTACTTTGGTGGAACGTACAATTGATTCTGTTTACATGAATGCAATCACAATTGTATCTCATACAAATAAATACGTCTAAATGCAAAAGTGTGCATGCAATGATCAAAAACATAATTGAAACGTGACACAACATGGCTTGCCTAACCTAAAATCCTCCTAAGCCAATGAGAGTACTTCTCTAAATAAGAAAAGAAAAATTACATTGAGAGAAATCTCTTTTAAACATATGAGGGGAGTGAGATGAGAAGAGAATGTACATCGAGAATATTTAGACGAAAGCACGGCACGTAGGCTGTATTTAAATTTTACAACCCTTGTAAAACTAAGGCCATGTTATTCACCATACCTACACAATTTTGGATAATAAACCATAACAAACAACAGTCATACAATATGAAATAGATAATAAATGTCGTGATTAAGTTATATCGCGCTACGAACAGTTAGCCACGGCGGTCCGCTAAAAATATATTGAAAAAGGTACACTCCTTTTATAAAAAATATTTTGTTTCAGCCCAGTTTCAATAACGCCCATAACACTTCTAGACTTAATGAAACTGTGCGCTTTGGGCAGAATGAGAGATGGCGTTGTTCTATGTTGCGAACTGAACACTTCAGTAGCCCACACAAAATGACGTCGTACTGGCCTTCTTCTTCAAGCTTTGGATCCCTAAAATCCGATTAGAGACCTGAGTGACCCGGTTATTTTTCAACAAGCCGCGAGAAACAATTCGAAACAACCACACGAATTTTAGTTTCAGATCTCATCCAGAACTAAAATCTCAAGAACAATAGCGGTAATCAAAAGGAAATACATTGTATGTAATTGAAACAATTTCTTATAAACATATTTCTAGAAGATCGAAAACGTAAATCTCATATAATTGAAAATGTAAATCACCAGATCATATGCATATTCGGACGTTTCTTATAAACATATATATATATATATATATATATATATATATATATATATATATATATATATATCCCATATATATCACATATATAAGAACATAAACTCAATTTAAATGTACAATTGACCTGGCTCTGATGCTACTGTTGGGTTTGAACGTACACGCAACAAAAGAATTTAAATTTCAAAAAAAATACTCTAATCCCAATCGCGGATCTATCAATGGCGTCTAAACCGAGCAGTTAGAATAGTACCTCTGCATTTTTCACTTTTTCGATCTCTAGGAGCCAACTTCATGAACCAGCTCCCTCTATTGGTATCCACACTAACAAGACCCAACACTGGTAGTATGCAAATGCCTCCAAAATTCCTCTCTAGGGTTTTCTCTTGCGGCTCTCTAAAACGTCACTGACTACTAGGGTTCTCTAACCCTATGTCTTATGACTTATGTGGGCTGTATTAGATCTTCAAAATTAATCTTAACTAATTTTGAAATTCAAATTAGATTAAATAAATTTGATTTAATTAAATCTGTCTAACAGATTTAATCTAAACTATTTATTTAATCTAAATAAAGAGCCAACTGATTTAATTTATCTTTATAAATTAAATCTGAGATATGATATCTGTATTAGCTTTAGTTATTTAATTTATCAAATAAATTAAATATAAAACTAACACCTCATAATAATATTATTATCTGTATATATTATTATTGTTATTTTCAAATTTATTCATATATATATATATATATATATATATATATATATATATATATATAATTCATCCACCCTAGATTAAGCATTGTATTCATTAAATCTTAGACACATCTTAGATTCAATGAATCTGGACATTATAGCTCATGTTGGGCTATTCTTGTGTGCGACCCTGTAGGACCACATGAAGTTGACAGTAGGCCAATAATTGTACTAGCCCACAAGTCGCAAGCAGCCTTTAGCATGATATTACGACTACCCAATTCACGTGAGCATCGTTAATACGATGCAACCTCTCATATAACCATGTCATGTCCCTTTTGTCATACGATAATTTAGTCAAGGATGAGGCATGGATAGTGTCATCTTCCTATTCCTGACCATTACTTTCCCAATCCCTGAGTAGTTTGATAATAGAAATGGAAACTCCTTTCCATCACAGTATAGCCATACATTTCTCAGACTCACTCATCGAGGGGCCCAGTAATATCTCTCTACTAATATGAGAGACAAATTCCATCTTGACCATTCACATTCCTCTATATGAAAACCCCTAAGCCCGATTGTAGCCTTTATCATCACCCGTCAAAGGTGATTTTTGACTAGGTCAAACCTTAGCAACTCTCATGCAGGAATCCATGATGATCGCAGGTCAGAGGGTATTGTGACGTGGTTATATATGAGATAAGCTTATGACTTAATCCATGCAGCTTTCTCATAGCGGGTCGGTCCAGTACCTTGTACTCCTACAAGTGCCCAAGACTTTGATTCATATCTCTATATCTCATCAAAGTCATACTAGTCTTATTTCATCTTTGCTCCCACATAGATAACCGATCAAGGATATTCAGGATAATCCTTACGATTCATCCAAGGATACAGTTGTCATAATAAACATGTGAATGATATGATATCAAAATGGAGAAATTCATTAAATAACATCTTTTTAAACATCAACCAGATATCATGATAAAACAAATTATTTTCTATAATAAAACAAATAATTTAATACAGAGTTATACCTGTGGCCGATGATGTAGACGGAGACACCCCACTGTTGTGAGAGAGAAGGCTCTAATCCTCTTCAAATGATGGACCATCGGTGAAATAGTGAGGGAACAGAGAGATAAAAGAGAGAGCTAAGGAGATGCGAAATGGACAGAAGGGAGAGTAGAGATGCAAAATGGAGAGAAGGGAGAGCAATGGAGAGAAATGAGAGCAAACGCAATGAGAGAAATGTGAGCAAAGATAAGTAAGAGAATGGATGTTTATGCATCCTATTCTAATAAAGACGCATAAACTTACCAAATAGGCGTCCCTACGCCTAATTGACGAGCATGTCAGTCAAAATTGACATGACCAATGAGTTTAGGTATCCCTATTACAAATAGGGACACCTAAGCATCTAAATAGACATCCCTATTTGAAATAGGGACACCTATTTGGCATCACCATGATAGACAATTTGACTGACATGCTGACATGCATTGGGCAAAAAAATTTGCAACTCTTGGGTTTATATGCCTTTATGTCACTCAAACAAAAAGGTTGACACACGCTTGCAGGTGAAAAAATAAAAAATTCAACTTTCTTTTTCACACATTATTTTCTTAAAAATGAATGTTTTATATTTATAAAGAAAAAAATTAAAAATTTATTAATTCTTGCATAAAATTAAATAACTTTCAAAATTTGTTCTTATTTAACATATATTATATTACATGAGAAAAAAAAAATCAAAACTCTAATAAGTGAAAAGTAAATTTATTCGTATAGATGATAAATTTAAATAAATGCTTCAAATATAGGATAAAAAAATATCTTAGGAATAGGCGTCCCTATTGCATATAAGGACGCCTATGTTGCAAAAAAACAAGTTTATGTGTCCCTATTTTAAATAGGGACGCATAAACTACTCACAAAGTCTTTCAAATTTCTATTCCTGCCAAAGGAGCCCTGCTTTAGGTGTCCCTATAAAGTTTAGGGATGCCTAAAGTACCTTTTACTCGTCCCTAAATTTTTTTGAGACGCCTAAAACCCTCAAATATTTCAAAATTGTGCCTTATAATTACAGAAATGCCACTTCATCCATTTTTTATTTCCCTTTTTAAATAAGGACATCTTTTAGGGTAGTAATATGTGTTTTCTATAGTAGCGGCTGCACCATTTGCTAAAGCCCTATTCTCTGATTTATAGTGCTAGACCTTGATACAACATGTTGCTTTTGTGAAGACTAGGACACCAAAGTTCCACCATGGTATACACACTACCTAGCCATAGATTTCCAGTTATCAATATTAGTTGCCCAATATGCATTGCTATAAGCAATTAATTGTAACTTGTCAAAAGCTTTCAAATGTAGACTGAAATGATATGTCCCCTTACGATATTTCAATATACGTTTAACTGCCTGACAATGAGTAGTCCTTGGTTAAGATAAGAACTAACTTAGTTCATTAACTGAGAAAGCAATATCAGGAAGTGTAGCAATGAAAGTAAGGCAGTAGGAGATGGAGGAAGAGGAAATGGTGGGGATAAGGAAGTAAGAGGTAGCCGGTATGGTATTCTGCGGTGTTAGTTGTTTCAATTTCAAGGGAGGCCCTTTTTTTGAAAGACAATGGCATTTTGGAATTTTCATAAGAAAAATACACATATTAATTAAAAATTATATCTCACTTAGCTTATTTCGACATACCAAACATATTTTACAACTTATTTCCACTTCTATTTCTATTTCCAGTTCTACTTCTATTAAAAAAACTCTTTCATAGTATCAAACGGGGAACAAATAATGTTAAAATTTGATGCTCAAGCTATTGTTCATGTGGCTTTACCAGGATTTCAATTGAACTTTGAAAAATTACAACTTATTCTATAAAATCATATCAAGGTGGTTCAAGTCTTTGTTGTAAAAAGGCAAGTTTCACCCAAGAGGGGGGTGAATTAGGTAAGAATGTTCAAATTCTTCCTTGGACATTTTGATCAAAGATCTTTCCAAGTGCTGCTAACTAGTTGACTAGATGAGTATATCTATATTCAAACTCAGATATTGTTTCTCCAGGTTTCATTAGAAATAGATCATACTCAGTAGTTAGAGTATTGATTATATTTTCTTTGATTTCGGAGGTACCTTCATGTGCAATTTCTAAAGCTTCCCACATTTCTTTTGCCGTACTCAACATACATATTCTGAAGTATTCCTTTTGGCTAAGTGTACTCTGAATCATGAGAATAGCTTTACTGTTCAGTGTGACTAGCCTTCTGTCATTCTCATCAAACCCTTTTGGACTCTTCTTCACAACTCTATCTTTAACCTTCTTTATTGGAACATAATCACCATGTTTTATTACATTCCATAAACCATATTCAGTTGCCATTACAAAGACTCTGAATTTGACCCAGAATGAAAAATGCTCTCCGCCAAAACCAGGAGGTCTAGTAATAGAAGCTACTTCTAGAAGAATGTTCTCACCCATGGTTGCCATGTATATGGAACCTTCTCAAGCCGTTAAGCTCTTCGGAGAAGACCTGGCTATGATACCAAATGTAAAAAGGCAAGTTTCACCTAAGAGGGGGGTGAATTGGGTGATACCAAATTTTTTGATTTCAAACTGAACAAGGTGAAAGAGAAGATGAAGGAATTTTCACACAGAGAGTTATATTGGTTTGGCCACAAATCACTGCCTACGTCCAGTCCCCAGAGGTTTCCACCTTCTGAGATTTTCACTATGCTTCCAAGATTCAGTTGGCTCTTAGAAAGCACAATACAACAGATATCCTTGCAAGGACTATGAGCAGAAATGTTCTTCAACTCAAAACTTTCTCTCCCCCTCACGACAAGACTTATGAGGAGAGTGATTTCAATGAACTCTTTCAACTTCACTCGAAAGGAAATACTCAACCCTCTCAAGGTCCCTTTACCTTGAGATGAATATTACAATGAAAAGATTTACAGAACAAAACTCTCTTACAGAGCAGATGAGTAATCACTGAAGCTTACAATGCAAATTGAGAAAGATTGAAAACACATAAGCTCGTTGTATGTTGCACTTGAAGTTTACTCAGCTAAGATCTGTGTATCTGGTGTATTTGTGAAGAGCAGCTTTTATTGATCCCTTTCTGACCGTTGCAAATATTTTAGTTGATAACATCATGATGGACATTTGAATTTTTAAAGACATTTTATCGTGTAGTGCCTGATTTCTCTGCGTTTTCTGTAGTTTATGTCGTCCCACTTGTTTGTGCATGTTCACTTGCATAATATCTGTCTCCCACTAAGAGCAATGCTTAAATATGTTAATATATGAATAATCAATGAATAAATAATATATATACATTTTAGAATTCATCTTCGAATGATTATATTTCTGACAGCGTCATGAACTCGAGTTCATCACTGCAAACTCGAGTGTGAATATAATTATGAACTCAAGTGCTGAATGATGTACTCGAGTGTAATGCCATTTTTCTTCATTCTATCCTCGCTTCTGATGGTTATTCTGAAGAGAGCTCAAGTGTAAAATGTTCAAGGACTTGAGTGCATGAAACAGAACTCGAGTGTATATCATGTTTACTCAAGATAGATGTTCTCGGGTGTAAACTTCCCAACCAACACTCGCAGGACTCGAGTGCAGAATATCATGCAAACTCGAGTGCACTTATTAGAACTCGAGTGTTGACATTGTTTCCTTAGATTAGCTCTTCTCGGGGGAAAACTCTCAAGTCAAGAACTCGCATAACTCGAGTGTGCCATTGTTGTAGAACTCGAGTGTACAAATCGAAACTCGAGTGTACCTTAATTCTTCACGTTCACAACAAGTCCCTCGGATACATACTTCAATTATAACACTTCCTTCACTCGAGTGTACATCATAATTAGAACTCGAGTGCTAGATATCGGATTCGAGTAAAGAACTTGTTTCTTGGTACCATATTTCTCGGGTTCACACTTTCATGTCATAACTCGCAGAACTCGAGTGCTAAAATCACTGAGAACTGAGTGCATAATATAGAAATTAAGTGCATTTCTCATTATCTAAGTCACTTCTTCTCGGGTCCAAACTTTCATCTCTGCACTTCCAGGACTCGAGTGCAACATCTGCTAAGAACTCGAGTGCACTCTGACAAACTCGAGTGTAGTGCCTGTTCTTCTATAGTCTTGTCTCTCGGTCAGAAACTCTTATCCTGCAACTCTCAAGACTCGAGTGTATAGCTCTTTAGGACTCGAGTGCATATTGATGAACTTGAGTGCTATAAACCTGGCAAACATTATACTTCAGATTTCATTAGTTCTCAACGGTAATTGTATAAGAGATTTTTAACTGAACTCGAGTGACTATATCTGAACTCGAGTGATATCGTCACAACTCAAGTTTAGCAGAGAGAACTCGAGTGTAGTAGCAATTTGATAGAGAATACAAATCATAAGTTCTAATTTGTTTCCATTGAAAAAATTCACTTAATATCTTCAATTAATACTTCTCATTTCCTTGCAAAACATATCATCACTATTTTGTTATCATCAAAACATAAGGTCCAACATTTGTTTCAACCTCAGTTAGACCTCTATAAAAGAAAAATATAGGGCCAGTTTGTTTCTACTTTCTTTTTTTTTCAAAACAATTTTATATTTTTTTAAAAAAATATATATATATTTAGATAGTTGTTTTACAAAATATGCTTTTGATGTCAGATAGAGGTCGTGGCTGTTGTCAACAGTAATATGGCAATGGTCAGTGCTAGTAGTATGGTATCAAGGGTAGCGTGTGGTGGATTCAAAAACAAGAAATTTAAAAAAACAAGAAATCACTTAAAAAACCATTTTAATTTTTAGTTTTTTTAAAAAAAAACCTTACTGAAAATAGTTTTTCAAACAAGTTTTATAATTTTTTCTCTTTAAAAATTGTTTTTAAAGACAAAATCAAATAAGTCCACAATATGGATCATTATTCTGAACATTAATGCCATAAAATTGTTGGCAAATCACTGTGCATTTAAACTTGTAATTTCTAGATTTCTTTTCCAACTTTGGATGATCATACCTTTTAGCGAACACATCCAAATTTCATGATCTTAGACTTTGAACCTTGGAATGTGCTTTTTCAGCTTCCAAGTCTCAGTACTCAAATTCATTTAATTGTCCTGTTTTAAACTCAACCTTGTGGACTACTCTACATTTGAAAATGTTTACCTCAAGAACATCATCATTATGCATATTGTAACGACCCGTCTCATATATCACTTATTACTGACCTTAATTACTCAGAGTAGCAATGCGTAGTTCAGTGGGCACACAGGAATATCATGAATATACTGATAATATTAATACAATATTGCTTGATTATAATACAAAAGTTTCCCCACCAGGGGTTTACACAAACAATATTTACAGACCTTGATAACTAAAAGGTCTTCAAACAACCAGCAATATTCCTCTTCGTGCATAACTCTTTTCTGATCTCAGCACGTTTCCAATGCTTACCTGTCTGAATGATTGGTTGGGAGGAGTGAGATTCGAGAGAATCTCAGTAGCAAACATTACCATTATGCATGCCAGATATATATGAATGCATGACATGCTTGCCTACACTATTTCATGCCAACATAATGACATGCTGCATGCTCGATGTTATGACATACATATGGCCATTGCACAAATATAACAGAGCTTCAACCAATCATACATGTTCCACACAAATAGGCAAAGCAGTCACATAATCAATGCAAGACATACATATCACATACATGCAGAAAAGGTAAGTTTACTACCTCTCGGACTTTATGTCATTCTCTTCTTATCCCTTGATCCGCCAACCATTGCTCCTTCTTTATCACTTCATGGCCCTAGGCAAGTGATAACATCATTAGAGCCATGAAAAGTGGATACCCAATGGCCCACATTATCCCTATAGGCTTACTTTCACCCTTGGAGTTCATTCCAATTATATTTGGCCAATTTCTTACTCAAATTCGCATGGTACTCAATCTACCAGCATTTTTGACCAAACTTTGAAAAATCATAATTAATTCTATAGAACTCCAATTGAGGTGGTTCAAAGCTCTATTTGAAGCCATTTAAGTGTAGTTTTATATAAAAATACTCGAGTTTAAACGCCACCACTACACCATTCCCAGAAATTTTCCAAACACCAACTGTTTCAGATTCTTTCCAGAAAACAGGGCCAAAATTCAACAATTCATATCTCATAGTATACTTATCCAATTAACCATTATGACCATTCAAATTAAAGGTCTATGTCTCTACTTTCAAACTGGAGAGTTTCGGAATTTTCAGACAAGTTTTACCCATTGAAAACACGCGCACAACAACACTGCTTCCAGACAACGAATTACACAGTATTTATTCATCAATTTCCAAAAATTCCCAATTCATATACAAGCATCCAAAAATCATGAACACTTGCATACCTACACAATTTTGCCTCCTAAATCCAATGGAAGCATCAAAATCATCAAATTTCAACTCCTCCTACACGAAAAGTACAGGGCAGGAACAGAAGAAAATTATATTCTCAGAAAGAGTTTGTTGTTTCTTCGATTTCTCTTGCCTAATCACTTCCTTACTACTCATAATCAAGTGATTAGCTATTTATACATCCATTGGACATCATTTAGCCATTCAAAACACTAATTTAAACCAGAATGAACAGTACCCAACCTTCCCAAAACTCATCCAAACGACAAACCAATCGGTTAAAAAGGAAGCTTACGCTTACCTTTACTCGTTTCCACAAACGGTTTGGAATTCCGGCAATACCCCGGCCGGTGAGACGGTACCAAACACCTCCAAATGAAAATCCAAAACCATAGGAATGAAGATCTCGATGAGTAGAAGAAGTTTACTGAAGGGTACTTTGAGAGAGGATGCCGTTTCGGCAGTGTTTCGGAGAAAAGAATGAATTTTCTCTTCTTTCTCCATATCTCTCTCCCTTTTCTCTCTCTCTCTTATGGTCAGTTTTCCCGTGGAAATAAGCTGAGGATGATGATGAATTAATGGTTAAATGATCAGATATTTTCAGCTGCCACGTGTCACCCTCTGATTCGCCCATAATTTGAATTTTCGCATAAAATACCAAATTCTGCAGAATTTTCATTAACTTCGAAAATTCATATCTAATTGTACAAATGTCCAATTGGAGTGATTCCAAAGGCTATATGACCCTTATTGAGTCTAGTTTTGAGGAAAAATATAACCTTTGGCCAATTGGAAGCTCACACTTCCCAGAATTTTAATCTTTAAATGCTGTCCCAGAAAATAATTAATTTCGCTGGGCTAACTTCAAAAATTCATTTCTCTTTGTATACAACTCCAAATGACTTATATGACATATCAAATTAAAGCTTGATAAGTCTACTTTCATTATGGAAAGTTTCACAACTTTTTACCATCATTTACCTTCGAAAAAGGTCACACAATCACCACTGCCACACCGGGAATTTCACCAGTGGCAAAATTACTTTGTGTTCCACTTTACTATATTATGTGTGACTTCCAATCACTCCGTTTTGTTATTCCCCGAGCTCTTTAGCTCACTAATATGATTTCTTTTAATATCCAATGATATTAAGAAATTTTGGGGAATTTAAACATGCCTCATAGGGACATTTGCTAAACCGGGGCTTAGCAGTCCACTTGATCTAGGCTTAATCTTATGCCTTTAGTCCCAAAATTCGGGATATTACAGTTCTCCCCCCGTTTAATAAATTTCGTCCTCGAAATTTCGATATCAAATGGTACTATATGTACCTCAGAGAACCATCGTTAGACATTTAGTTCATCTTTCTCCCATTCTAATTCTTTCATTCTGTACTCACTATGTAGTACGTTCACTCATTTTGTACCTAGTATGTAGCACTCACACAGGACTCACTAGTTCGACCTCACAGCGCTTGGTTTCTTAGGCCTCACTGCCCTTTCGGGACTATCCCGAACCATCTTGTATGCATACTAGGCTTTACGGCCCCTTTGAGATTCACCCATATCATACTGTATGCACATCAAGCCTTACGGCTTATTCAACTTCCAAGACGCTGGATATTCTGGTTTTACAGCCTAGGGATTCACCCTCTATGCCATAGGCATCTTAGGCTTACTGCCTCTGCTATAATCTAGTACAATCTACATATTCTGCCATCTTCATGGCATATTTTGGACGCACTAGTCCATGTCACGGCACTAGGTAACAACCTCAGCACTTAGACATATAGGTCTTATAGCCCAAGGTACTGCCCTATGCAAACTTGCATCTTGGGTCTTATTGCCTCAAGCCTCTACTCGACTTCATGTTTAATCATATCTCACATTTTGCCAGCCTAAGGATTCACTATCCCACTAGGTTTTATGGCTTTAGGACATACCATCCATCATCCTTGCTGAATACAGCCCTCCCACTAGGCCCACTGCAGAGCTACCCTCATTGGGCGCCCCCTACAGCTGCACGGGAGTCTGGTCCACACCCCCTGGCTCACCAGGTCTGAGTGCAGTAAGCTTATAGGATAATCACACCCATTATGCCCCAAAGGCAACCTCTTAAGGTATCAAGCATGCAACATTCGCCACTAAAAATGCGCTCGACAAACCCTGATATCATTTTTATGTAACGGACTGCCCCACTAGGCCCACTACAACGGCACTCGGCTCACGCTGTAGTCGCACGGGACATCCGACCAACTTCCACCCCTCCACGAGGTTCAAATTTTTGTGTAACGGACTGCCCCATTAGGCCCACTACAACGGCGCTCGGCTCACGCTGCAGTCGCACGGGACATCCGACCAACTTCCACCCTTCCACGGGCTCAACTCTTTATGCAACGGACTGCCCCACTAGGCCCACTACAACGGCGCTCGGCTCACGCTGCAGTCGCACGGGACATCCGACTAACTTTCACCCTTCCACGGGCTCAACATTTTCTGCAACGGACTGCCCCACTAGGCCCACTACAACGGCACTCGGCTCACACTGCAGTCGCACGGGACATCCGACTAACTTCTCATATCAGGCTCCATCTCTTGCTACTCATCTCATTCATACTCTTATGCAATGTTCACGAAGCATGCTAAACAAACCATCATCACAACAATAATCACATGAGCATTCGGCCCCAAGTGTTCACCTGCGCAATAGGCCCCGGGATTCCACTTGTGCATCACATGAGTTCCATGGCCCCGAGTGTCCACCCGCGCAATGCGTGCACTCACGCAATAGGCCCCGGATGACTGCTCGTGCAAAATAGGAATCTCTATGGCCTGGGCGTCCACCCGCAAATTCTGAATGCTCATCAGGTCTTACTGCCCAGGGAATCACCCCCTATACTAGAGGCATTACGGGACTTACCGCCTCGGGCCTCCGCCCGTCAGGTCTGACTGCCTAAGGACACACTGGCCCAAAAGGTCTTACTGCCTACCGTATATTCATAACACGAATACACGTGATGGTAAACACATACATGCAGAACCATTACACAGGATATGAGAGCAAGAGTAGCTTTCCTTAATCTCTGTCATCATTCGGCACTGGAGCACCCCATAACAATTTACTGGGTCACTCGACCCTTCTTCTCAAGGAAATTTATGCGATAGAAGACTCATTATAAGATACAACTATTGAGAGTTGACATCCCCGTAGCTCTACTTTATAGTTTCAACGTCACAGCGGCTTCACTCCACAGTTTGTCGTCACGGTGGCTACACACTATAGTTCGATGTCATGGTGGCTCCACACTATAGTACTGCACTCGGTGCTTCACACAGGCGCCCATACACCTGGTCAGCCCCTCCGGTCAGAACCCTCTGTAGGTAGCCCTTTCCAATCAGATATCCCCATAGGTAGCCCTTTCCGATTAGAACTCCCTGTAGGTAGCCCTTTCTGATCAGAATCCTCCATAAGTAGCACTATCCGGTTGGTCGCCTCTGAATGGAAGCATCATTATAACGGGATCTAAATCTCATAAGGTCCTTCTTCCTTAGCAGTTCTGTAATCTGCTATCTCATTTGGGGTAATTTAATATGGACTTTCAATATCAGTCCAGCTCCAGGCAATCATCACAATTTTAAGGGAATATTCTATAATCAAGATCTTTCCCTATGCTAGATTAGCAACTAGCAACCTCCAATAACCTCATACACAATTATGTACTATATGCTAGTACCTCAAGCCACTCAGGCTATCTTAACTTCCTGAAGAATCAATTCAACTATGACATTTGATTCTCAGGTTATGGTTCAACTCTTAGAACCTCAACATCACATAAATCTGAAAATCACTTTCCTCAATCATACCCAATAGGCACGCTAAGAATCAAAATCAATAGCGCCTATTCTAACCTCCACGGTTTCGGGTAATATCCTCAAACAATTAATGAAGGTCCATCATCATCTATAAGGTTCACATGGTTTAGACTCTCATCATGGAATAAAACCCTAGTGTAACCTTATTCACATTCTGACCTAAGTACCATTTAAGCTTAGATCTGATTCAATCATATCCTCAACCTTCAGTATCATCAATTCAAATCCTCTAGGATAGACATACGGCATAATCACCACTCATCATGCATCACCGTATATCATGCCTATATGACTTTAACCCCACGGGTTACTGAGGATCATTACTTAATATGGAGAAACCTCAAAGAAATTACTATGCCTCAAGTTTACATAGCCTCATCAAATGAACTTTTCTAAGCAGTACTCACTGCAACAGAAATGGTTCAGATTAAGGATCAACACTTATTTCATCATCTCTATATCTATAATAATTCCTTAGGTCATCTAAGAACCTCAAATCAAAATTTCAAACCTTTAATCAAAAGATTTGAGATTTTCAAGGTACTTCCCAGGAGGTTACCCATCCCGGGATTTTCCTAGGTTGAGCACGCTTAACTTTTGTGTATTCATGCAAATATAAAGATACCGGCTTGAGCTGCTTTTGACTACCGGTACCCCATGGCTGCCCTTATCCAAACCATTATGCCCACCGCCTCCGGGCATCAAAATACTATGCTTGGGCCGCATATTAGTATTGGTAGATGTACTTAGACACATACCCTATAATATGCTCCCAAAAGTCCATAAGGTTGTCTGTGACTTATCTGTCCGACTCTGGTCAGCCTATTGGTGATCCTACTCAAGAATGAGGCTCACACTTTGGCCTTACCCAATGGATCCAAGACAATCTTATACCGCCCACCGGGCTTAATTGTGAACTAGATGAAGTAATCCACTTTGCTGTTCTTGTCATGTTATAATCAAGCATATCAGTATACTATCCTGTTGCCAGAACCGCTTGCTCTGATACCAACTGTAACGACCCGTCTCATATATCACTTATTACTGACCTTAATTACTCAGAGTAGCAATGCGTAGTTCAGTGGGCACACAGGAATATCATGAATATACTGATAATATTAATACAATATTGCTTGATTATAATACAAAAGTTTCCCCACCAGGGGTTTACACAAACAATATTTACAGACCTTGATAACTAAAAGGTCTTCAAACAACCAGCAATATTCCTCTTCGTGCATAACTCTTTTCTGATCTCAGCACGTTTCCAATGCTTACCTGTCTGAATGATTGGTTGGGAGGAGTGAGATTCGAGAGAATCTCAGTAGCAAACATTACCATTATGCATGCCAGATATATATGAATGCATGACATGCTTGCCTACACTATTTCATGCCAACATAATGACATGCTGCATGCTCGATGTTATGACATACATATGGCCATTGCACAAATATAACAGAGCTTCAACCAATCATACATGTTCCACACAAATAGGCAAAGCAGTCACATAATCAATGCAAGACATACATATCACATACATGCAGAAAAGGTAAGTTTACTACCTCTCGGACTTTATGTCATTCTCTTCTTATCCCTTGATCCGCCAACCATTGCTCCTTCTTTATCACTTCATGGCCCTAGGCAAGTGATAACATCATTAGAGCCATGAAAAGTGGATACCCAATGGCCCACATTATCCCTATAGGCTTACTTTCACCCTTGGAGTTCATTCCAATTATATTTGGCCAATTTCTTACTCAAATTCGCATGGTACTCAATCTACCAGCATTTTTGACCAAACTTTGAAAAATCATAATTAATTCTATAGAACTCCAATTGAGGTGGTTCAAAGCTCTATTTGAAGCCATTTAAGTGTAGTTTTATATAAAAATACTCGAGTTTAAACGCCACCACTACACCATTCCCAGAAATTTTCCAAACACCAACTGTTTCAGATTCTTTCCAGAAAACAGGGCCAAAATTCAACAATTCATATCTCATAGTATACTTATCCAATTAACCATTATGACCATTCAAATTAAAGGTCTATGTCTCTACTTTCAAACTGGAGAGTTTCGGAATTTTCAGACAAGTTTTACCCATTGAAAACACGCGCACAACAACACTGCTTCCAGACAACGAATTACACAGTATTTATTCATCAATTTCCAAAAATTCCCAATTCATATACAAGCATCCAAAAATCATGAACACTTGCATACCTACACAATTTTGCCTCCTAAATCCAATGGAAGCATCAAAATCATCAAATTTCAACTCCTCCTACACGAAAAGTACAGGGCAGGAACAGAAGAAAATTATATTCTCAGAAAGAGTTTGTTGTTTCTTCGATTTCTCTTGCCTAATCACTTCCTTACTACTCATAATCAAGTGATTAGCTATTTATACATCCATTGGACATCATTTAGCCATTCAAAACACTAATTTAAACCAGAATGAACAGTACCCAACCTTCCCAAAACTCATCCAAACGACAAACCAATCGGTTAAAAAGGAAGCTTACGCTTACCTTTACTCGTTTCCACAAACGGTTTGGAATTCCGGCAATACCCCGGCCGGTGAGACGGTACCAAACACCTCCAAATGAAAATCCAAAACCATAGGAATGAAGATCTCGATGAGTAGAAGAAGTTTACTGAAGGGTACTTTGAGAGAGGATGCCGTTTCGGCAGTGTTTCGGAGAAAAGAATGAATTTTCTCTTCTTTCTCCATATCTCTCTCCCTTTTCTCTCTCTCTCTTATGGTCAGTTTTCCCGTGGAAATAAGCTGAGGATGATGATGAATTAATGGTTAAATGATCAGATATTTTCAGCTGCCACGTGTCACCCTCTGATTCGCCCATAATTTGAATTTTCGCATAAAATACCAAATTCTGCAGAATTTTCATTAACTTCGAAAATTCATATCTAATTGTACAAATGTCCAATTGGAGTGATTCCAAAGGCTATATGACCCTTATTGAGTCTAGTTTTGAGGAAAAATATAACCTTTGGCCAATTGGAAGCTCACACTTCCCAGAATTTTAATCTTTAAATGCTGTCCCAGAAAATAATTAATTTCGCTGGGCTAACTTCAAAAATTCATTTCTCTTTGTATACAACTCCAAATGACTTATATGACATATCAAATTAAAGCTTGATAAGTCTACTTTCATTATGGAAAGTTTCACAACTTTTTACCATCATTTACCTTTGAAAAAGGTCACACAATCACCACTGCCACACCGGGAATTTCACCAGTGGCAAAATTACTTTGTGTTCCACTTTACTATATTATGTGTGACTTCCAATCACTCCGTTTTGTTATTCCCCGAGCTCTTTAGCTCACTAATATGATTTCTTTTAATATCCAATGATATTAAGAAATTTTGGGGAATTTAAACATGCCTCATAGGGACATTTGCTAAACCGGGGCTTAGCAGTCCACTTGATCTAGGCTTAATCTTATGCCTTTAGTCCCAAAATTCGGGATATTACAGTTCTCCCCCCGTTTAATAAATTTCGTCCTCGAAATTTCGATATCAAATGGTACTATATGTACCTCAGAGAACCATCGTTAGACATTTAGTTCATCTTTCTCCCATTCTAATTCTTTCATTCTGTACTCACTATGTAGTACGTTCACTCATTTTGTACCTAGTATGTAGCACTCACACAGGACTCACTAGTTCGACCTCACAGCGCTTGGTTTCTTAGGCCTCACTGCCCTTTCGGGACTATCCCGAACCATCTTGTATGCATACTAGGCTTTACGGCCCCTTTGAGATTCACCCATATCATACTGTATGCACATCAAGCCTTACGGCTTATTCAACTTCCAAGACGCTGGATATTCTGGTTTTACAGCCTAGGGATTCACCCTCTATGCCATAGGCATCTTAGGCTTACTGCCTCTGCTATAATCTAGTACAATCTACATATTCTGCCATCTTCATGGCATATTTTGGACGCACTAGTCCATGTCACGGCACTAGGTAACAACCTCAGCACTTAGACATATAGGTCTTATAGCCCAAGGTACTGCCCTATGCAAACTTGCATCTTGGGTCTTATTGCCTCAAGCCTCTACTCGACTTCATGTTTAATCATATCTCACATTTTGCCAGCCTAAGGATTCACTATCCCACTAGGTTTTATGGCTTTAGGACATACCATCCATCATCCTTGCTGAATACAGCCCTCCCACTAGGCCCACTGCAGAGCTACCCTCATTGGGCGCCCCCTACAGCTGCACGGGAGTCTGGTCCACACCCCCTGGCTCACCAGGTCTGAGTGCAGTAAGCTTATAGGATAATCACACCCATTATGCCCCAAAGGCAACCTCTTAAGGTATCAAGCATGCAACATTCGCCACTAAAAATGCGCTCGACAAACCCTGATATCATTTTTATGTAACGGACTGCCCCACTAGGCCCACTACAACGGCACTCGGCTCACGCTGTAGTCGCACGGGACATCCGACCAACTTCCACCCCTCCACGAGGTTCAAATTTTTGTGTAACGGACTGCCCCATTAGGCCCACTACAACGGCGCTCGGCTCACGCTGCAGTCGCACGGGACATCCGACCAACTTCCACCCTTCCACGGGCTCAACTCTTTATGCAACGGACTGCCCCACTAGGCCCACTACAACGGCGCTCGGCTCACGCTGCAGTCGCACGGGACATCCGACTAACTTTCACCCTTCCACGGGCTCAACATTTTCTGCAACAGACTGCCCCACTAGGCCCACTACAACGGCACTCGGCTCACACTGCAGTCGCACGGGACATCCGACTAACTTCTCATATCAGGCTCCATCTCTTGCTACTCATCTCATTCATACTCTTATGCAATGTTCACGAAGCATGCTAAACAAACCATCATCACAACAATAATCACATGAGCATTCGGCCCCAAGTGTTCACCCGCGCAATAGGCCCCGGGATTCCACTTGTGCATCACATGAGTTCCATGGCCCCGAGTGTCCACCCGCGCAATGCGTGCACTCACGCAATAGGCCCCGGATGACTGCTCGTGCAAAATAGGAATCTCTATGGCCTGGGCGTCCACCCGCAAATTCTGAATGCTCATCAGGTCTTACTGCCCAGGGAATCACCCCCTATACTAGAGGCATTACGGGACTTACCGCCTCGGGCCTCCGCCCGTCAGGTCTGACTGCCTAAGGACACACTGGCCCAAAAGGTCTTACTGCCTACCGTATATTCATAACACGAATACACGTGATGGTAAACACATACATGCAGAACCATTACACAGGATATGAGAGCAAGAGTAGCTTTCCTTAATCTCTGTCATCATTCGGCACTGGAGCACCCCATAACAATTTACTGGGTCACTCGACCCTTCTTCTCAAGGAAATTTATGCGATAGAAGACTCATTATAAGATACAACTATTGAGAGTTGACATCCCCGTAGCTCTACTTTATAGTTTCAACGTCACAGCGGCTTCACTCCACAGTTTGTCGTCACGGTGGCTACACACTATAGTTCGATGTCATGGTGGCTCCACACTATAGTACTGCACTCGGTGCTTCACACAGGCGCCCATACACCTGGTCAGCCCCTCCGGTCAGAACCCTCTGTAGGTAGCCCTTTCCAATCAGATATCCCCATAGGTAGCCCTTTCCGATTAGAACTCCCTGTAGGTAGCCCTTTCTGATCAGAATCCTCCATAAGTAGCACTATCCGGTTGGTCGCCTCTGAATGGAAGCATCATTATAACGGGATCTAAATCTCATAAGGTCCTTCTTCCTTAGCAGTTCTGTAATCTGCTATCTCATTTGGGGTAATTTAATATGGACTTTCAATATCAGTCCAGCTCCAGGCAATCATCACAATTTTAAGGGAATATTCTATAATCAAGATCTTTCCCTATGCTAGATTAGCAACTAGCAACCTCCAATAACCTCATACACAATTATGTACTATATGCTAGTACCTCAAGCCACTCAGGCTATCTTAACTTCCTGAAGAATCAATTCAACTATGACATTTGATTCTCAGGTTATGGTTCAACTCTTAGAACCTCAACATCACATAAATCTGAAAATCACTTTCCTCAATCATACCCAATAGGCACGCTAAGAATCAAAATCAATAGCGCCTATTCTAACCTCCACGGTTTCGGGTAATATCCTCAAACAATTAATGAAGGTCCATCATCATCTATAAGGTTCACATGGTTTAGACTCTCATCATGGAATAAAACCCTAGTGTAACCTTATTCACATTCTGACCTAAGTACCATTTAAGCTTAGATCTGATTCAATCATATCCTCAACCTTCAGTATCATCAATTCAAATCCTCTAGGATAGACATACGGCATAATCACCACTCATCATGCATCACCGTATATCATGCCTATATGACTTTAACCCCACGGGTTACTGAGGATCATTACTTAATATGGAGAAACCTCAAAGAAATTACTATGCCTCAAGTTTACATAGCCTCATCAAATGAACTTTTCTAAGCAGTACTCACTGCAACAGAAATGGTTCAGATTAAGGATCAACACTTATTTCATCATCTCTATATCTATAATAATTCCTTAGGTCATCTAAGAACCTCAAATCAAAATTTCAAACCTTTAATCAAAAGATTTGAGATTTTCAAGGTACTTCCCAGGAGGTTACCCATCCCGGGATTTTCCTAGGTTGAGCACGCTTAACTTTTGTGTATTCATGCAAATATAAAGATACCGGCTTGAGCTGCTTTTGACTACCGGTACCCCATGGCTGCCCTTATCCAAACCATTATGCCCACCGCCTCCGGGCATCAAAATACTATGCTTGGGCCGCATATTAGTATTGGTAGATGTACTTAGACACATACCCTATAATATGCTCCCAAAAGTCCATAAGGTTGTCTGTGACTTATCTGTCCGACTCTGGTCAGCCTATTGGTGATCCTACTCAAGAATGAGGCTCACACTTTGGCCTTACCCAATGGATCCAAGACAATCTTATACCGCCCACCGGGCTTAATTGTGAACTAGATGAAGTAATCCACTTTGCTGTTCTTGTCATGTTATAATCAAGCATATCAGTATACTATCCTGTTGCCAGAACCGCTTGCTCTGATACCAACTGTAACGACCCGTCTCATATATCACTTATTACTGACCTTAATTACTCAGAGTAGCAATGCGTAGTTCAGTGGGCACACAGGAATATCATGAATATACTGATAATATTAATACAATATTGCTTGATTATAATACAAAAGTTTCCCCACCAGGGGTTTACACAAACAATATTTACAGACCTTGATAACTAAAAGGTCTTCAAACAACCAGCAATATTCCTCTTCGTGCATAACTCTTTTCTGATCTCAGCACGTTTCCAATGCTTACCTGTCTGAATGATTGGTTGGGAGGAGTGAGATTCGAGAGAATCTCAGTAGCAAACATTACCATTATGCATGCCAGATATATATGAATGCATGACATGCTTGCCTACACTATTTCATGCCAACATAATGACATGCTGCATGCTCGATGTTATGACATACATATGGCCATTGCACAAATATAACAGAGCTTCAACCAATCATACATGTTCCACACAAATAGGCAAAGCAGTCACATAATCAATGCAAGACATACATATCACATACATGCAGAAAAGGTAAGTTTACTACCTCTCGGACTTTATGTCATTCTCTTCTTATCCCTTGATCCGCCAACCATTGCTCCTTCTTTATCACTTCATGGCCCTAGGCAAGTGATAACATCATTAGAGCCATGAAAAGTGGATACCCAATGGCCCACATTATCCCTATAGGCTTACTTTCACCCTTGGAGTTCATTCCAATTATATTTGGCCAATTTCTTACTCAAATTCGCATGGTACTCAATCTACCAGCATTTTTGACCAAACTTTGAAAAATCATAATTAATTCTATAGAACTCCAATTGAGGTGGTTCAAAGCTCTATTTGAAGCCATTTAAGTGTAGTTTTATATAAAAATACTCGAGTTTAAACGCCACCACTACACCATTCCCAGAAATTTTCCAAACACCAACTGTTTCAGATTCTTTCCAGAAAACAGGGCCAAAATTCAACAATTCATATCTCATAGTATACTTATCCAATTAACCATTATGACCATTCAAATTAAAGGTCTATGTCTCTACTTTCAAACTGGAGAGTTTCGGAATTTTCAGACAAGTTTTACCCATTGAAAACACGCGCACAACAACACTGCTTCCAGACAACGAATTACACAGTATTTATTCATCAATTTCCAAAAATTCCCAATTCATATACAAGCATCCAAAAATCATGAACACTTGCATACCTACACAATTTTGCCTCCTAAATCCAATGGAAGCATCAAAATCATCAAATTTCAACTCCTCCTACACGAAAAGTACAGGGCAGGAACAGAAGAAAATTATATTCTCAGAAAGAGTTTGTTGTTTCTTCGATTTCTCTTGCCTAATCACTTCCTTACTACTCATAATCAAGTGATTAGCTATTTATACATCCATTGGACATCATTTAGCCATTCAAAACACTAATTTAAACCAGAATGAACAGTACCCAACCTTCCCAAAACTCATCCAAACGACAAACCAATCGGTTAAAAAGGAAGCTTACGCTTACCTTTACTCGTTTCCACAAACGGTTTGGAATTCCGGCAATACCCCGGCCGGTGAGACGGTACCAAACACCTCCAAATGAAAATCCAAAACCATAGGAATGAAGATCTCGATGAGTAGAAGAAGTTTACTGAAGGGTACTTTGAGAGAGGATGCCGTTTCGGCAGTGTTTCGGAGAAAAGAATGAATTTTCTCTTCTTTCTCCATATCTCTCTCCCTTTTCTCTCTCTCTCTTATGGTCAGTTTTCCCGTGGAAATAAGCTGAGGATGATGATGAATTAATGGTTAAATGATCAGATATTTTCAGCTGCCACGTGTCACCCTCTGATTCGCCCATAATTTGAATTTTCGCATAAAATACCAAATTCTGCAGAATTTTCATTAACTTCGAAAATTCATATCTAATTGTACAAATGTCCAATTGGAGTGATTCCAAAGGCTATATGACCCTTATTGAGTCTAGTTTTGAGGAAAAATATAACCTTTGGCCAATTGGAAGCTCACACTTCCCAGAATTTTAATCTTTAAATGCTGTCCCAGAAAATAATTAATTTCGCTGGGCTAACTTCAAAAATTCATTTCTCTTTGTATACAACTCCAAATGACTTATATGACATATCAAATTAAAGCTTGATAAGTCTACTTTCATTATGGAAAGTTTCACAACTTTTTACCATCATTTACCTTCGAAAAAGGTCACACAATCACCACTGCCACACCGGGAATTTCACCAGTGGCAAAATTACTTTGTGTTCCACTTTACTATATTATGTGTGACTTCCAATCACTCCGTTTTGTTATTCCCCGAGCTCTTTAGCTCACTAATATGATTTCTTTTAATATCCAACGATATTAAGAAATTTTGGGGAATTTAAACATGCCTCATAGGGACATTTGCTAAACCGGGGCTTAGCAGTCCACTTGATCTAGGCTTAATCTTATGCCTTTAGTCCCAAAATTCGGGATATTACACATATAGGTACTTAAACTTCATCTATGTTAAGGTTGTACGAGTCATTCATAATATAATCATTCATAGGTAGTTTGTTTTTGGTAGCACATTCAAAGGTAGTTGATTACTATAAATGGTCCCAATATAGATTCGATAAAACATAACTATCATAACAAATTTTTCTAAACAATAAAATGCATCCCAAAAGATAGACTTAGTCTTCCAATCTTCTTCAATCTTTCTCCTTACCCATAAGTTAGGAAGTACTAGGACCTTTGAAGAGTAAGATTTATAGAAATCTCAGCAGCAACATCACCTATTCAAGCATTCAAATAATGCAAGTTCCAATCATAGAAGTTTACACTTTAAACAAATTTTTAAACAAGAATAATATGTTTACATATATAGCCACATCAGAAATTCAATCAATAAATCCAGAAAAGTATACTAATAAATTCAGTACATATTCATGGTAAATTCAAGGTCATGTGATATCAAAACAACACAATTTAAATAATATGAATGGAAATGGTTGCTACCTTGAATTTCCTTTTTCTTTTTTTTTTTGGTACAAAAAGTGTAGGTGAGTTGGGTCTTATACTACTACAAAAAATGGATTTAGTAGCATACGTCTTGTGACACTTCTTTAAAGAAGCGCTAAAGATACTTATTTCTTTTTTAAAAATAAAAATATTTGGAAGCTTTAGCACTTACAACTATAAACACCATAATTGATGTCAAAACAAGCGCTAAACAAGGCCTTCAATTTTTTGAAAAACAAATAAAGCGACAGCTATGGCATTTACTTAGGAAGCGCCAAAGCTTCCTGTATATATTTAAAAATAAAAAAAGTAGAAAGCTTTGGGGCTTCCTTAAGAAGCGCCAAAGCTTCCTATATAATATTTTTTAAAAAAGGATGCTTGGTGCTTCCTAAGGAAGCACCAAATCTTCCTATATATATTTAAAAAAAATAGGAAGACAAAGCACGATGGCCTAAAAAGACTAAAACTAACTTCTACTTCTAAGACTACTTTCCCCCAAGCAAGGCCCTTTTTTGTTTGGAGTTTTCCCTTTCACTTTAGTTAAAGAAGTGCCCTGCAGCAGAAAAGCCTATTAAGCAATTAGCTGCTAAATGATTCTCTCTATCACCTACGTAATTTAGAGTCCTTCCTTCACACTCTTCCATCTTCAGGCTCTTTTTTCCTGCTTCTTGTGCTCGAATTCTCGCTCTCGAGGAAGAATCAAACAAAAAAACAAACAATAGAAACATTTTTTATGGAGGGGAGAAACCATAGGCATATTGTTTTTTTTAATAATAGAAGCTTTGGTGCTTCCACTATTAAGTGCCAAAGCGTCTCACCTTGGCACACATACCAAGGCCACAGTGGCCTAGGTAGCATGCCAAGGCCAAAGTCTGCGAAGGCTAGGTGTTTTTAATTATTTTTTTGTTTTTTTAATGGAAGCCTTGGGGCTTCCTTAGGAAGTGCCAAAGCTTCCCTTTTTTTTAAATTTTTTTCCATTACAATTAATGGCACTTTTATAGGAAGCGCCAAAATACCCATAGCTTCTTTGACACTTTTTATACAAGAGCCATACAAGGTAATATAAAATTTTAGAAAATTTTACCACCCGCCATTGTCGCCCTCCTGCTTTCCTTATCCATTGTCCCCACTCCTTCCTTTCTTTGACCGGCGACAAGTTGAAGCTTCTTTAGCCCCTACTTTCTATTTCTTCTTGTCTCCTTCTTGTGCACATTTTTTAAACATTTGGTCGCCACTTTCGTTGCAACATAAGGCTTCCTCCCCCACGTGTTCTTTTTCCTCTTATCTCTTTGCAGTACATAGCTTCCTCTCTTACGTGTTTTTTTTCATCTTGTCTCAGCCTCCTACAGAAGCTCCTGTAAGTGTTTTTTTTACATTTGATCCATGTTTTTTATTTTGTTTTTTTTTAAAATATGTATGAGTCTTATATGTTTGCTTATATTTTTTGTTTTTTAAGTATTTATTTGAAGTTTCAACTCTGTCTACTTAAACTTCCTATATATTGTAAGTTTTTTAATTTTTGAGCTTACAAATATAATAGTACTTGTTTAACCGTGCGTAGAAGTAACATGTATTGCTTAAGTTTAAGCAACTTAAATCCTAGGGTTCTTTTATGCTTGATAAATGAAGATGCAATATTGCAAAGGATATCTGCAAGTATGGTGATGGATCATTCTACAAATATAATAATACTAGTTTAATCCTCCATAGAAGTACATGTTGTCAATAGTGAAAAAGTTGTTATGAATGACATTGATGAAATGGTCAAATTGGGTGGAAGTGTTATAAATGCCGCTGGTAGTTTAATAAATGATTGTTTTGGAACCAATTAATTTAACAAACACAGGGTTGTATTTTTTCTGGCTTGTTATGGAACCAATTACTTTAACTATGATATGTAGTGTTAGAAAATATGATTTATTTTGTTATGAGTTATGAAAAATTATTATGATGCTACGAGATTAATTGGTTGATTATTTGTGATTTAATAAAGAGAGTGTTTAATATTTGGAAAGCTTTAAATTTTAGGATATTATACTGCTGATTTTTTTTAAAAATAAATAACAAAAGATAAGTAACTGCAAGAGGCAAGTAACTGATTACTTTTAAAAATATGTTTGAGGTATAGATGGATCGAAAATGGATGTCATATAATCGATGCTCAAGAGAATATATAATGGGGTGAAAGAGTTTATTAGATTTGCAAGCCAGCATACAAATGATCCTAACAAAATCTTGTGTCCTTGCTTATCTTGTTGTTATGTAAAGCGGATTAGTCCACTCTATTTGCTAGATTATTTAGTGTGTCATGGAATTGATCAATTATATACACGATGGATAAGGCACAGTGAGATGGATGATAGATGCATGTCGTGATTAGGTGTATAGCACAATCGGTGCTTCAAATGAGTTTGACTCAAGCATGTGATGAGGACGATGGTCTTCAAGAAATGCTAAATGCAATCGAAGGGGTGCTTCATAACTATCCTTAAGAATTTGAGAAGTTGAAAGGTGATGTAGAGAAACCATTATATGCTAGTAGTACTAAATACGCATGATTGCTAGCAGTGTTGAAATTGTACACTTTAAAGCACACTATGGATTGAGTGATTCAGGTTTCACTGCACTGCTTGAACTTGTGCAAGATATGCTCCTGGAAGAAAATGTATTTCCTACCAGGATATATGAGGCAAAGCAAATACTTTGCTCTACAACTAGCATGGGTTATGAGAAGATACATGCATACCATAACGATTGCATATTATTTCAGAATCAGTATGCAATGTTAGATAAGTGACCTAAATGCAATGCATCTCGATATGGGAAGAAGAAAGGAAAAAGTCCCTCGAAGGTTGTATGTTATTTTCCCATTATTCTAATATTTAAGTGACTATACAGTAATGCATAGATTGCTAAACTGTTGACGTGGCATACAAATGAAATGATTGAAGACACAAAACTTAGGCACCCTGCAGATGCCCCTCAATAGAAAAAAGTTGATCATTACCACCCTGAATTACGAATGAAGGAAGGCACCTATGCCTTGTGTTAAACCCCATGGAATTTAAACATTTTGTATCGTAGCGAAGCTAAGTTCTATAGGCATACAGATGTAATACATCATACTGATATAAAATTCTTAATTACATTATAGAAGTGATAAGTGAACCAAAATATTACCACTTACATGACCCAAAATTTACAAACAAGTATATAGTCTTCAACATATGATTATTCTTCGAACCAGTCTTCTTAACCTTTGAAATCCTCCTTTTCTTTGCCTTTAATACTACTAGATCTAGCTGTATAAATATGATTATAGGAAAGGAATGAGATTCAAACAATCTCAGTAGTAACCAACAATCAATCATATAAAGTATGGAAATTAAACATGCAATGCAAGATTTATTATGATGCAGCAATCAAAATGTCAAGCACATGTCAGTCAATGCTCAGGAATCAAATGATGATTTTGTCCGGATCAAAATGATCATCCATTCCTAATTTGCACAATAGCGTCTCATAATGTGATCACAACAACTTGGAGCAAGCCTATACCTATCCGTGGAGCAGGTCTATACCTGTACATAATCATTATAACTCAGAACAAGCCTATACATGTCCATACATATCAAATCCCTCAATTGGGTCTACCTTGCCACATAGTACCCTAAAGGTTCAATGGGGTTGTTTAACTCATTACCCACACCCAGTGAGCATCAACACCACAAGAAATTCATTAAGCAAATCATGGCAAATATTGCATATTTGTAACCACAGAGAATATGATAGATAAAGTTACTACCTGGGCTTCTTTACTTTCCTAAAGTATCGATCTTTGATGATCTAGCTAGACAGATACTGAATCCTAAAATTAACCAAAATAGTTACTGATCAACTACTTTTCAAGTCCACTTTACATTAAAACTTTCAACTTTAGTATCTATCTTCAAAATCACATAATTACTAAAATGCTCTTGGGGACCCGGCCCAGCCCCCTTTTGTGCCCGGTGTTTAGTACATTTTCAAAAATGACAACCTAGGCTTAACTTGCATATTTTTACATGTAGAATCCATTTTTGACCTCATATTAGGCTAATTCCAAGTTAAATTACAATTTTGCCCATGAAAGCCTTAACTTGGGGTTTAAGGGCAAAATTGCCATTTTACAATCCGGGGCTTTTCATACTTTGCACTCAACATGAACCCTACATATTTTTCCCTTCTAAACATCATGGAACTATTAGAATCATGAAATTATAGCTCCTTCCCCTATTTCTGGTCTTGGCCAAAACTTATGGAAAATTTGGAGAAATTGGATTTTTCTTAGTTTTAACCTTAATCCACCTTGTTAACACTTGTTTCCATTGCTTCATTCATTCAATCACCATTTCAACATAAGTAATGGAAATTTTAGTATAATTTCCCTTATAAAATGGACATCCTAAATTTACAAAATCACCAGAAACAGTTCAATAACCAGCCAGAATACAGTCTCAACTTAGTTTTCAGTAAGAATTTCAGAGTTTGTGCCACATACCTCTCCTCTTCTTCTTTTTCTTCCCTTGGCTGAAAATTGCTCCCCTCTTCCCTCTAGATGTTTTTTGCTAAAAAAACTAACCTAAGAGGCGATAGAGGTTAAGGAAGAGGTTTCTCAAGCTAAAGAGCAAGATTAAGAACAGATTTCGGCATATTTACTTTACACTGGCTCTTACACCTTTGTTTTTTCCTCCTTTCTTCCTTCTCCTTTCAGCATTCTCTCCTTTCCTTCCTCTTCTCTATTTGGCTGACTAGGGACTTAAAAAATCCAAGGTGCAAAAATTTTTAGAATTCTCTAGTGTCTTGCAAGTGTCCTTCTTTCATTGGCTCACAATCCATTTGTTGCACATGTTATAATATAATTACATATTTAATTATATAATATTTTTACATGCTTCATCTGTCCATATTTTCTGAATTTATTAAAAAGAATTTACAGATTATATTTATTTGGTCAAAATGACTGTTTTACCCTCACAATTTTCGCAATACTTGAGAAAATTGGCAGAATTGTCACTAAACTTTGAAAATTCATATCTAACTGTATAGATATCCAATTGGGGTGGTTCCAAAGGCTATGTGACCCTTATTAAGTCTAGTTTTAGGAAGAAATATAAGATTTAGTCAAATATAAGCTTACCATTCGTAAAATTATTATTTGTAAAGTATGCCTCTGAAAAATGCCAAATTCACTGCGCAAATGTCAAAAATTCATATCTCCTTGTATACATCTCCAAAAATTCCATATGACCTATAAAATTAAATATTATAATGTCTAATTTCATTTTGGAAGGTTTCATAATTTTTGGAGGTCATTTACTAATAAAAAGTCTAACACGATCCGATTACCTCATCAAGAAATACACCAACTATCATGTGTAACAACTATTTTGTTATGTGTGACTTCTATTGGCTTTGTTTATCCACTTTACATGCTCATTTATCATGAAACACCATAATAGCTACATGATACTTAGTGATCAAAATTTTGGACATTACACCTTACACTTTCAACTGATGGAATCAATCCCCACAGGGTTCAGAGTAGTACACATAGTATGTGACCGATGATATTGATGATTTATAACCTTCCTCCACACTTGATTATGAAACATAAGTTTATGATGTTATCAATATTAATTTATGGGCTAAGGCAACCTAGGAATGATATAGATGTATACTCGGCTCCTTTAATTGATGACTCGAAGCTGCTTTTGGAAGAAGGCGTCAATGTGTATGATCGGTACAGGGAAGAAAGTTTTACTTCGAAAGCCATGTTGCTTAGCACAATTAATGATTTCCCCGCTTATGGTAATTTTTCTGAATACAACGTCAAAGGATATTATGCATGCTCTATATGTGAAGATGACACTCATTCAGTGCAACTAGATTATTGTAAGAAAAATGTATACATGAGACATCAAATATTCTTACCATCAAAACATTATTAGAGGAAGTGAAAAAAGGATTTCAATGGTGAGTCAAAAGAAGGTAGCCCACCGAAGATGTTGACTGGGGCTCAGGTTTTTGAGAAGGTTAAATAGTTGGATAACAATTTTGGCAAGCCTTTTGTAAAACAAATCAGGACACGCGGCTGTAAAAAGAAGTATATTTTCTTTGAACTTCCATATTTTAAGTCCTTATATGTGAGACATTTTCTCATTGGCACATTGCTCAATATGCAAGGAAAAAGTAAGGATAGTGTGAATACAAGGTTAGATTTGGTTAACTTGGGAATAAGAGAAGAGTTGGCACCGATTGAGCAAGGGCACCATACTTATCTACCTCTAGCGGCTTACACTCTGTCGAGGAAAGAGAAAAAATTATTGTTTGAGTTTTTGGAAGGAATTAAAGTTCCAGAGGGGTATTCTTCAAATATAAAGAACCTTGTATCAGTAAAAGAGTTGAAGCTAAAGAACATTAAATCTCATGATTGTTATGTACTCATACACAATTTCATACCAATTGGTATACGGTTAATCTTACCCAAAAAAGTAAGGAATACCATCACTAAACTTTGCATGTTTTTGAAGTTAATTTGCAGTAAAGTTGTTAATTCAACAAACTTACAAGATTTGCAAAGGCTGATTGTTTGTACTCTGTGTGAACTTGAAATATATTTTCTACCTTTATTTGTTGACATTATGGTCCATCTAATCGTATAGTTGTTGAAAGAGGTTCAATTGTGTGTCCAGTGTACTTGAGATAAAAGTACCCGAATGAGCGACTTGAAAAAATTTTAAAAGGGTATGTGAAAAATAGATATCAACCAGAGGGTTGTATAGCTAAGCGGTACATAGTTGAAGAAGAAAGTGACTTCTGTACTGATTTTCTATTAAATGTTGACCCTGTAGGGATCCTAAAGTCTCGTCATGATGGGCGAAGATCAAGGAAAGGAACAAGTGGAAAGCATGTATAAGGATATCAATGAATGAATGGGAGCAAGCTCACTTGTATGTGCTACATAACACTAATGAGGTTAAACTGTTTGTTGAAGAACACAAGGATGCTCTTCGATTGGTACATGGTGATAGGAATGAAAATTTGATAACAAAACAACACAACCGAAATTTTCCAAGTTGTTTAAAAAGGTGCATTAATGATAAGGTAGAGAGGAATCCTGATTTAGTTTTTTGAAAACTTGAGATGGCTATCAAATGGACCGAGCTTAAGCATATTATCTTACAATGGTTATACAATCAACGGTTATACCTTCTACACACAAGAACATGATCAAGGAGCACGATGCAGAATAGCGGGGTAACACTAGTTGCTGATTCTTGGCATAGATCCAATGATAAAGACATACACCCTATCTACACACCAATGTCATCCTTTGGTGTCATTGAAAAAATATGGGAGCTGGATTATACTATGTTGAGGGTCACTGTCTTCATATTTAAGTGGGTTAAAAACAAAAACGGATTGTAGATAGATGAGTTAGGGTTTGTTCAAGTGGACCTTTCTAAAGTTTGGTATAAAGATTATCCTTTCATTTTAGCATCACAAACAGAACAAGTGTTTATCATTCTCAATCCTGCCAAGAAGAATTGGTCCATTGTACTTCCGTCGAACAAGAATAATAAAAAATAAGTTGATGCTGAAAGTAATGAATATTTGAATATTCGTATGGATGATCTTTCTTGTGAGATGTTGTGGTCAAAAGATATTGATATACATGAAAGAGGAAGATGAACCCCTATACATGAGACATGATTATAAAGAGGAGACTTGGGTTTTCAATCAAATAACAAAAAGGAAAAGATGATAATAAGTGCCTTGATTTTTTGCCTTGTATGTTTTATTACAAGTATTCATATATTCCAACTTAATTTACTTTAATTGCCATGATTGTCTCTATGACACCTTATGTCCAATAACTTTAGATGAGTACTAAAGAGTAGTGTATTCAATTGTGAAACCAGGATCTAGTCCCAGATTAAACGAGCTTCAGAAAACGTTCGTAAATTACACACCTATCTCAGAAGTTGAACTTAGGATGGGAAAGGATTTTTTAGAGTAATACAATTTTTTCCAAACAATTTCACAACTATTCACTATCTCACTAAGTCTCATCGGCTCTTCTTTTTGTTTTATCAGAGTTTACGAGCGATTCAATGCTTAGTTCTCACGTTCCATACCTTAGTTATGTTTCGTTAGCGATCAGAAGCGTAATCTAGCTAAACAGTCCTTTTAGATTAATTATTGTCTGATTACTAGCCTACCGGCATTTCCATTTCCACTATTATGGCATTGTTAGAGTTAGAGGCTTTTTACACTATTTACAGAACCAAAATATCCAAAGTATATTAAAACAGAAAACCAATAAAAACTAAAAGTCTTTCTCGTTCCAGCCTCTAGCCATCCGCATTTACCTTCTTGCCCTTGAGCTGTCTCCCTGTACTGTAGATGGGTTTATGAAAATGACTAAGATTCAAAAGAATCTCAGTAGTAACATAGTACCAATCATATAGATATAACATCATAAAGCATGTCATACAGTCATCATACACAGAATCATCACAACTGCATTCAGAACATCACATGCAGTTCATAATTCACCATAGTGCTAGGTATATTACAAGTCCCCGAGGCATCCACTCGTGTATCACAAACCATTAGTGGCCCTAGCATCTACCTACATAGAAAAGCCCCGGGCGACCACTCCGCATAACCAAAATGTGCCAGCCAATTCATGATGAACACATAAAACATATAGTGTATCTTATAAATATATGAAAGACAAGTTACTACTTGGCTGCTTCCCTTGAGCAATATCCAACCGTTTCTTTGGGCTCGGGCAAGTTCCAGTTCCTATCAAAATTAGAGTTACAAGTAACTAGTTATTACTTACACTATTACTACCTTTAATTCAAATTATGTTGGTTATCTAAAACAGTTATAATATTTTCTTCACAGTACAACTCTGCACAATGCAGTTTCACTGATTTCCAGAATTGGCAGATTTTTAAGTCAAATTTCAAAAATCATAATTAATTCTAAAAAAATAAAATTTGAATGATTCTTAAGCCTAAATGAATATATTTAAATTTAAATTTATGTAAAAATACTTAGATTTTCCCAATAGATTTATGTCATTCACAGAAATTCGCTAAATACCACTGTTCTAGATTGCATTCCAGAAACAGGGCACAATTTTTGAAAATCCATATCTCTGAATTTACTTATCCAAAAATTAAAAAATACCTATCAAATTAAATCTATATATCTATAATTTAATTCTAGAAAGTTTCAGAATGTTTAGACAAGTTTTGACCCATGAAACACATCGCAAAACATCACTGCCATACAGGGGCAGATCAAACAACATGTACATACACACTTCATAAATTTCCAAATTGGCATACAAACATCTAAAAATCATGAACACTAGCATTCCTACACAATTTTTCCTTCTAAAGCTAATGGAATCATTAGAATCAAAAAATTCCCACTCCTTCATCACATCATGCTCAGAACAGAAAGTTAGGGTTTTTTTTAGGATTACGTTGTTTTCTTGTTTTATCTTGCTTAATCGCCTTCTTACCACTTCTAATCACATGATTAACCATTTAAACACTAAATGGAAATGTTTAAAGGAAATTTAGGCAGCATTTACCTAAGGTTTTTCTTAAGCTCATTTTTGAAAATCAAGAGAAAACAAGGCAATATCCACCAATAACATCAAACAAGTCAAGAGGATCAAGTTTTGGTGATTACCTCTTGATTTATCTCTCCTAGATGAAAATCTATGAAACCCTATACCTCTTTGGTGCTTAGTGTTATTTACTTGTTCTTGAGCTCTTCCTCTCTCTTTGGTTATGTTTTTGGCCTAGAATGATCATGGAAAGAAAAGGAATGATGATTTATTCAATTGCTCCCTCTTATTCTTACTTTACATATGCCTACTTCCAATTGGTCCAAGATATTTATTTTTTTATAATATTTCCTAATTAATCTCATTTCTTTTTTCCCCTTAGTCCACCAAAATTAAAGAGGGAAGAGAGAGTATATATATTTATTTATCTTCCTCTTCTATTTGTTGACCATCCATGCTAAGAGAAAAAGAAAGGCTTTAATGCTTCTTGACATATCTATTACTTATGTCATCTTGTTTTTTGCTTTGAATTTCCTCTTCTTGCTTTAGTATGACTGAACATGTAGGAGGAAGTAGGAAATAAAATTTTTTTCTTGGCTATCTCATAATTGGTTCTTATAACTTTAGCTTTAGTTGCAATTGTTGACTTTTCAAATGCCCATTTATGTTCAAGTATGTGTTTTCTCTTTCCATGCTGCTTTTGACTGTAAATCATCTTCAAATGGCAAGAGGAAAAAGGTCTTATAATATCTCCATGCCATTCATTGCAATTAATATGTAAGAGAGCTCTTACAACTCTTACTTTTGACTTTTCAACTCTTAATTCACTTGGTCTTAATTCCTTCTTTCCTTGATTCGTAGCCTCCTTTGGTGGTTGGTAGCCAAGTGCCAAAGGAAGGTCTACCACCTCCTTTGGCACTTGATATTTAAACGCCATAGGTATTTATTTAACGACATTTATAATGGCATTGAAAACTTTGACGCTTCTTAAGCGCCATAGTATTCTTTAAAATAAGCGCCGTTAAACCCCACTTTTATAGTAGTGTTAGGGCTCACCATCATCAAGGCATGCTTCTAGGCTCAAAGAGTGCTTACAGAAGTACTTATAGATCGCCTATCAACAAGGTCCTCACATTGGATAAGGGATTCACTATTATAGAATCTTACATATATGACACTTAATAAATCACGGTTATAGTGAATAACCACTATGTATGTTGAGTCAGAGTTCGCATAAGAATATATAATGCTAAAACTTATTAGTTAAGTATGCACACTATCATGTATTAAGAAGCTAGCGGAATTTGCAAAAACAAAAATATAATGGTTGTAATTATTAACCAGCATGTATTTACTTATAATAATTATGGTTCTTACAAAACAATTGTCATGTAATACTTTAAAATAATTTGTCCTCACAAATTTATATCAATAAAAACAAGTATATAATGGTTATAATAATTAACTATAAAGTATGTTTCCCGAATACTTGTATTTTTGATGAATACTTAATGGTTAAAAATTATAACTGTCATATATAATAAGGCAAGATTCTAACAAATTTTAATTTGATAAATCTTCACAAAGAATCGTTATGTATTCTTTAAGAATACTAAATTGTTAAAAAAGATAACCATGATATATTTGAAGGTGAGATTCTAAAAAGAAAAAAAAAATTATTTGACAATACTTGATTGTTCTTCACAAAGAAATGTAATGTATTATTTGAAAATATTAACGATTAAAAATGCTAACCTTCATATATAAGAAGATAGGTGTGAACACCCTATTTTGTTTGAGCCCCACTCAAAAATAATAATAAAAAAATAAGTGAGTGACATTGGTAGCAATTGAATTATAATTGAAGTTTGAAAAATGATCATCATTAATGGTGATTGTCTTGCAATTAAGGTTTGTAATAAATGGTAGAAAATTTTAAAATAATTCATCTCATTGATGTTTATTGATGTTTAGATTAGGAAAATTAGGGTGGAGTCATTTTGAAGGGAAAAAAAGAGAAATTAAAAATACAAAAAATATCTCATTTATGTTGATAGGTTTAAATTAGGAAATTACTTGTGGGAAAAATATTAAAAAATAAAAAAAAAAAAAAAAATATCTGTGTTTTATGTTGATAGGTTTAAATTAGGAAATTTCTTGTAGGGAAAAAAAATCTCTCTCAATGATAGTGATTAGATATAAAATTAGGAAGTTTCATTAAACAAAAAATATAAAAAAATTTGAAAAATAAAATACAAAAATATCTCTCATTATGGTTATTAGTTTTAAAGTTAAGAAAATCTATTAAGCTAAAAATACAAAAAAATTAAAAACAAAAATTTAAAAAAATGTGCATTTATGAGAAAAACCCTACCTTGAGATTATAAATAAGGGAGCAAGTGCGATACCTTCTCTCCAATAGTACCATATAAGTATAAATGAGTAGTTAAATCGATTGTGGAACCAGGATTTGAACCCGGACTACCCAACTTTCGAAATCTCTCACAAATTCTCACTCTCAACTTAGGATTTGAACCTAGGGTTGAGAGGGTTTTTCAAAGGGTAGAAAACTTTTTTATTATTTCTACAAGTTTCACTACGTCATTAAGTCTCATCTCAGTGGCTCTTAGTTCCATTAAATCATAGTATGCGAGCGTTTTACTTTAAATAAACTAAGAGCTATTATATTAAAGTCGTTCTCTGCTAAACTCCTTCATACATGCTTACATCCACATATACATACACCATAAATGTAAATTAATTACATTCATACAAATAGTAGCACCTTGCACTACAATCTTCACTTCAACTTCATATCTCCTCCATGCATCTTCATGCATCTTCACCTATCTAAATGGTTGGTTGGGAGGAGTGAGATTCGAGACAATCTCAGTAGTAAACAATACAATTATGCATGAAAGATATATATGAATGCATCACATGCTTGCCTACTCTACTTCATGCCAACATAATGACATGTTGCGTGCTCAATGTTATGACATACATATGGCCATTGTATAAATATAATAGAGCTTCAATCAATCAAATATGCTCAACACAAAAAAGCAAAACAGTCATATAATCAATGTAAGACATACATACCACATACATGTAGACAATGTAAGTTCACTACCTGGTGGACCATAGTCCTTCCTTTTGTTTCCTCTTCCTCCCACCATTGAAGTTTCTTGGAAATTCTTCCATGCCTCTTCTTTCTTGACTTCTCCATAGCTCTAGATACCCAATCACATTATTAGAATCATGATTATGGGTCATTAGAAGTGTATAATATGGCCTAAAAGGCTAGGGAGGGCTAAATAAGTCAATTTCCTTCAAAAACATGAAATGCTAGAATTTAGGGGGTGTTGGCCTCGGCCAAAAGTGGCTAGCCGTGGCCAAAAACCAAACACAAACATTTTTCGCTTCGGCCAAGATCCCTGCTGTTCCAAAATCCATACTTCTTGATTCTTCGCCGAACTTGTAAAAATCATAACTAAATCCAAAAAATTCCAAATTGAGTGTTTCCAAGCTCTACTTAACCCTTTATAAGTATAATTTAAGGGAAAAATATTTCCACAAGCTAAATGAACTCACATAATCACAGAGATCCATTCAATTTAAAATGAACTCTAGAATTGTCCAAATTCATATGACCAGAATTTGAAAAATCATAACTCCCAGCATACTTGTCAAAATCTTTCATATTACCTATCATTTTAAATATTATTATGTCTAATTTAATCCTGGATAGTTTCATTGTCATTGGACAAGGTTTGGCCCTTGAAACACCACGCACAACAACAGTGCTTCAGACAGGGCAGATTAACACTATGAACAATCTTACTTCATAAATTCCCAAATTCATATACAAGCATCCAAAAATCATGAACACTTTTATTCCTATACAATTTTTCCTCCTAAAGCCAATGGAAGCCTCAAAAGCATCAAATTCCAACTCCTCTTTTATGACAACACAGCACAGAAAAATCAAAGTTCTCAGGAAGAGTTTATCGGTTTCTTGTTTTCTTTGGCTTAATCACTTCCTTCCTATTTCTAATCAAATGATTAGCTATTTAAACACTCATTGGACATCATTTAGCCATTGAAAAAACTCTTTAAATCCAGATATGAATAGTACCCAACTTCTTCTATACTCATCCAAGTGGCAAACCAATCGGTTAAATTGGAAGCTTACGCTTACCTCTACCCATTTCAGCAGACGGTTCAGAGTTCCGGCAACACTGCGGCCGGTGAGATGGTGCCAAGCACCTCCAAAAGAGAATCTGAAATAGTAGAAATAAAGCTTGTGATGAGTAGAAGAATGTTCGTGAAGGGCACTTTAGAAGAAGATGCCGATTCAGTAGTGTTTTGGCGGCTCAAAGTTTCTCTCTCCTCTCCCTCCATTTTCGCCCAACTTCATTCTCTCTCTTCCTTCTGATTTTTCTGCATGAAGAGTGGCTGAGGAATGAAGAAGATGATGGTTTAATTGATGATTAAATAACTTTGCCATGTGTCACAAGCTCATTGGCCTAAAAATCAAATTTTTGCACATAATATCCAATCTGGCTAAATTTTTATTAAACTTTGAAAATTCATATCTAATTGTACAAATATCCAATTAGAGTGATTCCAAAGGCTATACGACCCTCATTGAGTTTAAGTTTAAATAAAAATATAAAATTTAGCCAATTAGAAGTTTACTCTTCCCAGAATTTAATCTTTAAATGCTATCCCAGAAAATAATTAATTTTACTAGGCTAACTTCAAAAATTCATTTCTTTTTGTGTACAACTCCAAATGACTCATATGACCTATCAAATTAAAGCTTGATAAGTATACTTTAATTTTGGAAATTTTCATAATTTTTCAACATCATTTTCCCCTTGAAATCTGCCACACAATTATGGCTGCCACATCGGGAATTTCACCAATAGCAACAATACTTTCATTCCACTTCAGTATGTTGTATGTGACCTCCAATCACTTCATTTTTTTATTCTCCCAGCTTGTTAGCTCACCAATATAATTCCTTTTAATATCCAAGGATATAAAGGAATTTTAGGAAATAATACTATGTCTCACTATGACATTTGCCAAACATGGGTCTAGTAGTCCCCTTTAATCCAGGCTAAATTATAAGCCTCTAGTCCCAAAATTCGGGATATTACAGCTCTCCCCCGTTCAATTAATTTCATCCCTAAAATTTCAAACATCAAATGGTACCATCTATACCTTGGAGAACCATCTCTAGACATTTAGTCTATCTTCCTTCATTCGAATTCTTTCATTCTACACTCACTATGCAGCACTTTCATTCATTATGTTCCCAGTATGTAGCATTCAATATCAAGACCCTTTGGTCTATTCTCACAATGCTTGGTTTCTCAGGCCTTACTTCCTCTTCGAGACTCTCCCATATCGTATCATACACATCTCAAGCCTTACGGCTCATTCTACTATCACAGTACTAGATACTCTGGCCCTACCGCCTAGGGGATCACCCCCTCTTAGGGCTTATGACCTCAGCTACAATCTGGTCCAGTATGAATGTTCTACTAATCTTAACATATTCTTTGGACACATCGGTCCAATGTCATCACACTGGGTAACAACCACAGTGCTAGACAAATAGGTCTTACCGCTCATAGACATTGCCCTATGCAAACTTGCACCTTGGGTCTTACTTCCTCGAGCCTCTACTCAGCTCCATTCTCAACACATCTCACATTTTGCCAGCCTAAGGGTTTACTAACCAATTAGGTCTTATGGCCTTAGGACATTTAGTCCATTATCTTTGCTCAAGAATAGCCCTTTCACTAGGCCCACTGCAAAGCTACTCTCACTGGGCGCCCCCTGCAGCCGCAAAATATGAAGGAATGAAATCCTTTTTTGTATTTAGGTAATGGGCCTCCCACTAGGCCCAACTGCAGAGCTACCCTCAATGGGTGCCCTCTACAATAGCATGGGAGTCATGAAATGGCCCTCCCACTAGGCCCAACTGCAGAGCTACCCTTACTGGGCACCCTCTACAGTGCCATGGGAATCTGGCCCACACCCCCTCGCTCACCAAGTTTGAGTGCGGCAAGCTTATGGAATAGTCACTCCCCTTATTTCTCAAAGGAGACCTCTCCAGGTATCAAGCATGTGACATCCGCCACTTAAGCTGTGCTTGATAAATCATGATACCATTGACTTAGTTACTACCTAGAACACATAGTTCACTAGGTATCATGAACCCATTACAGGCTTCATCTCTTACTACTCAAGCCATTCATACTCTTATGCAATGTTAACGAAGCATGCTAAATAAACCATCATTACAACAATCATCACATAAGCATTCGACCCCAAGTGTTCACCCGCGCAATAGGCCCTGGGATTCTACTTGTGTATCATAGGAGTTTCCATGGCCTCGAGTGTCCACCTACGCAATAGGCCCCGGGTGACTGCTCGCGCATAATGGAAATCTCCATGGCTTGAGTGTCCACTCTTGTAATAGGCCCCGAGTGACCACCCCAGAAATTATGAATACTTATCAGGTCTTACTGTCGAGAGAATCACCCCTATGCCAAAGGCATTACTGGACTTACAGCCTCGGGCCTCCACCCATCAGGTCTGATTGCCTAAGGACATGCTGGCCCAAAAGGTCTTACTGCCCACCGTATATTTATAACACGAATACACGTGATGGTAAACACATACATGCAGAACCATTACATAGGATATGAGAGCAAGAGTTCCTTTCCTTTATACCATCGAGCCTGATCTTTCTTTCCACAAACGGAACTGGAGCACCCCATGGCGATTCACTGGGTCGCACAACCCTCATCTCAAGGAAACTTATGCAATATAAGACTCATTATAAGATACCAATATTGAGAGTCGATGTCCCTGTAGCTCTACTCTACAGTTTCAACGTCACGACGGCTCCACTCCACGGTTTGTCATCACGGTGGCTGCACACTATGGTTTGACGTCTCGGTGGCTCCACGCTACGGTATCACACTCGATGCTTCACGTAGGTGCCCATACACCTAGTCAGCCCCTCTAATCAAAAATCCCCATGGGTAGCACTTTCCGATCAAATCTCCCACAAGTAGCCTGTTTTGATCAAAACTCTCTGCAGGTAGCCCTATCCGATCAGAATCCTTTATAGGTAGTTATGTCCAGTTAGTCGTTTCTGAATAGGAGTATCATTATAACAAGATCTAAATCTTATAAGGTCCTTTTTCTTTAGCAATTATGTAATCTGCTCTCTCATTTGGGGTCAATTCATTGGACTTTCAATTTTGGTCCCACTCCAAGCAATCACAACTCTAAGGGAAATTCTACATTTAAAATTTTTCCCTATGCTAGATCAGCAACTAGCAACCTCCAGAAACCTCATATACATTTATGTACTATATTCTAGTACTTCAAGCCATTCAGGCTATTTCAAATTCCTAGAGAATCAATTTAACTATTGGATTTGATTCTCAGGTTATGGTTCAACTCTTAGAACCTCAAGATCACGTAAGTCAGAAAATCACTTTCCTCAATCATACCCAATAGGCACGCTAAGAATCAAAATCAATAGCGCCTATTCTAACCTTTACGACATTATGATAATATCCTCAAACATTACTGAAGGTTTAATACTATCCACAAAGCTCACAAGGTTCAACTTCCATCATAGAACAGAACCAAGGTACAACCTGATTCACATTTTGACCTAAGTACTATTCTAGCTTAGATCTTGATTCAAACCTATCATCTACTATCAGTATCATAAAATCCAATCCTCTAGGATAGATATACAACATAATCACCACTCATCATGCCTCACCATATATCATACCTACATACCTTTAACCCCATATATAGCACGGAGAAACCTCAAAGCAATTACTATGCCTCAAGTTTTAATAACCCCATCAAATAAACTTTTCTGAGCAGTATCCACTGCAACATAAAGGTTTCGGATTAAAAATCAAAATTACTTTATCATCTCCATGCCTCTTATCATTTCTTATATCATCTAAAAACCTCTATTCAAAGTTTTGACCCTGTTTAATCGACCTCTACTAGGCTCAACTGTAGCACTACCCTCATTGGGCACCTGCTATAGCAGCATTGGTCTCCAACCCATAATTAGATAAGCTACATAGAGAATTTCCATAATGTTTCATCCTCTAAGTATGCTTAACCATTGAGTTCTGATGAAATCCAGGGCATTCATACTAGCATAATCTCATATCATTTATCACTGGGTATCAATATCCCATAATACCTCAACCACTAGATAACATATCAGGAAAGTCTCATAGGAAACATTGCACCAAGGCAAACTTCCTTATTCTTTACATTCACTCTGCACTCAAGTTTGAGTCTATGAACTCGAGTTCAGCAAGATAAATTCAAGTTCATCAGCTATCCCAAGCTGAATACCCTTTAGAATTCAATTTGAATTCACTCATAGGCTATCCAATCCTTATTCTTCCACTTGGCATCACTCTTAGCCATAGTTCTACCACCATGCCTCCTAACTCAAGGCATCTAAGAAGGATCATAACCTATTATATTTAGCAGAGAACTCTACCAATTACTAAACATTACCAGAACTAATGCTCTAATAGGGCCTTTATCCCTACGCAGTTAATTCCATTGCTAGAACCACTTCTTTGATACCATAAAAATGTGACACCTTCTCTCCAATAGTACCATATGAGTATAAATGAGTAGTGAAATCGATTGTGGAACCAGGATTTGAACCAGTATAAATCAGTGAGCATTTCATATACTCTGTGAGAGAGTCTATAAACACTTCATCTATATGTCTGTATTGATCTCAAGGTAGAGGGACCTAGAGAGGGTTGAATTCCTTACGAGAAAGCTATTGTCGGTTAGACTTTGTGCTCGTAAGACTTACAAAGTGCAAGCAACAGAGAACGTTGCTGCTCGTAAGACTTACAGTGGTGTAAGCAGGAGAGAAAGGTCTTTGGGATTGCTTTACTCAACTTACCATAAGAGGGTGTAAACCTTACAGTGTGTAAAGGGGAGCAACTTTGTAAAAGATTTGTAGTGGCTGTTCTTGTGCCCGATTAAACAAGAAGATAGTAGATTGGAAATCTCAGGAGGAGTCTGGGGATTGGACGTAGGTCATCGTGGATTGGACTGAACCAGGATAAATCACAGTTTGCATATTCTCTTCCCTAAGCTTTTACATTTCCAGCATATATGATCTATATATCTGCATATGATTTTATAGTTCCATATGTATGATTTGATAAGTTGTGAAAAGATTTTAAAACATCAGACATTCTTATCGTACACCCAATTCACCCCCCTCTTGGGTGTCAGCCAGGTTTAACAATTAAGGCCTATCTGAGTGGCTCTTAGTTCCATTAAATCAGAGTATGCGAGCGTTTTACTTTACTAAGAGCTATTCTATTAAAGTCGTTCTCTAATAAACTCATTCATACATGCTTACATTCACATATACATACACCACAAATGTAAATTAATTATATTAATATAAATAGTAGCGCCTTGCACTACAATCTTCACTTCAACTTCATATCTCCTCCATGCATCTTCACATGTCTAAATGGTTGGTTCGGAGGAGTGAGATTCGAGAGAATCTCATTAGTAAACAATACCATTATGCATGAAAGATATATATGAATGCATCACATGCTTGCCTACTCTACTTCATGCCAACATAATGACATGTTGCGTTCTAAATGTTATGACATACATATGGCCATTGTACAAATATAATAGAGCTTCAATCAATCAAACATGCTCAACACAAATAGGCAATGCAGTCATATAATCAATGTAAGACATACATATCACATACATGCATACAAGGTAAGTTCACTACCTGGTGAACCATAGTCTTTCCTTTTGTTTCCTCTTCCTCCCATCATTGAAGTTTCTTGGAAATTCTTCCATTCCACTTCCTCCATAGAAATTCTTCCATGCCTCTTCTTTCTTGACTTCTCTATAGCCCTAGATACCCAATCACATCATTAGAATCATGATTGTGGGTCATTAGAAGTGTATAATAAGGCCTAAGAGGCTATGAAGGGCTAAATAAGTCAATTCCCTTTAAAAACATGAAATGTTAGAGTTTAGGGGTGTTGGCCGTAGCCAAAAGTGGCTGGTCACGGCCAAAAACCAAACAGAAACATTTTGGCCGCGGCCAAGAACCCCACTATTCCAAAATCCTAAATTCCTAATTCTAGGACGAACATGTAAAAATCATAACTAAATCCAAACAATTCCAAATTGAGTGGTTCAAAGCTCTACTTGACTTGTTTCAAGTCTAATTTAAGGGGAAAATATGGGTACAAGCTAAATGAACTCACATAATCATAGAGATCCATTCAATTGGACACTACTCCAGAATTATCCAAATTCACATGACCAGATTTTGAAAAATAATAACTCCTAGCATACTTGTCAAAATCTTTCATATTACCTATTATTTCAAAGATTATTATGTCTAATTTAAACATGAAAATTTTCATTGTTATTGGACAAGGTTTTACCCTTAAAACACCACGCACAACAACAGTGCTTCAGACAAGGCAGATTAATACGATGAACAATTTTACTTCATAAATTCCCAAATTCATATACAAGCATCCAAAAATCATGAACACTTTTATTACTATACAATTTTTCCTCCTAAAGCCAATGGAAGCCTCAAAATCATCAAATTCCAACTCCTCTTCCATGACAACATAGCACAGAAAAATCAAAGTTCTTGGGAAGAGTTTATCGGTTTCTTGTTTTCTTTGACTTAATCACTTCCTTCCTATTTCTAATCAAATGATTAGCTATTTAAACACTCATTGGACATCATTTAGCCATTGAAAACACCTTTTAAAACCAAACATAAATAGTACCCAACTTCCTCTGTACTCATCCAAATGACAAACTAATCAGTTAAAAAGGAAGCTTACACTTACCTCTACCTATTTCCGTAGACGGTTCGGAATTCCGGCAACACTGCGGCCGGTGAGACGGTGCCAACTACCTCCAAAAGAGAATCTAAAAAAGAAATGAAGCTCGTGATGAGTAGAAGAATGTTCGTGAAGGGAACTTTGCTAGAAGACACTGATTCGACAGTGTTTTGGTAGCTCAAAGTTTCTCTCTCCTCTCCCTCCATTTTCACCCAGCTTCATTCTCTCTCTTGTTTCTGATTTTTCTCTATAAAGAATGTCTAAGGAATGAAGAAGATGATGATTTAATTGATTATTAAATGACTTTTCCACGTGTCACAAGCTCATTGGCCTAAAAATCAAATTTTGGCACATAATATCCAATCTAACAAAATTTCATTAAACTTTCAAAATTCATATCTAATTGTAAAAATATCCAATTGGAGTGATTCTAAAGGCTATACGACCCTCATTGAGTCTAAATTTATGAAAAAATATAAAATTTGGCCAATTAGAATATCACTCTTCCCAAAATTTTAATCTTTTAATGGTGTCCCAGAAAATAATTAATTTTGCTGGGCTAAATTCAAAAATTTATTTCTCTTTTTGTACAACTTCTAATGACTCATATGACCTATCAAATTAAAGCTTGATAAGTCTAATTTCATTTTGAAAATTTTTATAATTTTTCAACATCATTTTCCCCTTGAAATCTGCCACACAAACACGGCTGTCACATCAGGAATTTCACCAATAGCAACAATACTTTGTATTCCACTTCAGTATGTTGTGTGTGACCTACAATCACTTCGTTTTGTTATTCCCTTAGCTCTTTAGCTCACCAATACAATTCCTTTTAATATCCAAGGATATCAATGAATTTTGGGAAATAATATTATGTCTCACTATGACATTTACCAAACAGGGGTCTAGTAGTTCTCGTTAATCCAAGCTAAATCTTAAGCCTCTAGTCCCAAAATTTAGGATATTACAGTAAGGGCTGAACCAAAACACAAGGATTTCTTGAGGGAGAAAGGAGCTCAAAGAGAAATGATCTACAAAGGTGAAGGGTCGAATATTGATAGAGATTTAAGATGAAAGACAAATGGAATGGCAAGGGAGATAAATCACTTTGGTTATTGCACAAAAGCCCAAACATATGGAAGGAGGTTTCATGTTCCTCTTCTCCACTAATTAATTGTTTTATGAACATGCATGTTGATTATTCTAACATTTGCATGGATTTAATTCAGCTTTGTTTATACTTTTTTTTTATTGGAGCTAAATGTCATGTGTAATTTTTGGAGTATATCACATGTATACCAATTGGGTTACATAAGGTTCTTGTTTTAAAAAAACGAAAAGAAAAGTATTTTGACCCCCTTTTTATAAATGAAAATGAAATGGAAAAATGATCTTCTTCTAAAGTAGAAAAAAACTAATTTCCAAAGATTTTTATGACGTGTGATGTTTTTGGTACTTCTGCAGGCATAAAAATGATTACTCTTCTATGTGAGGTTATTAGAACCTCCGCAAGAAGTTTAATCCAAAGTTTTTTTTTTCAAATAAGAGAATAAACAAATCCTTTTTTAAAATAAAACATACAAACCAAACAAAAAATATTTTTCTCAAATAAATTAAATAAAGATTTTCCATAAAAACACTAATAAAGTGACGTGCATTTCTAACCCTCCCCCCTCCCCACACCCCAAAAAACTACATTGGCTTTTATCCCTCTAAATGGTACATAGGCCTTAGAGCATGTTCCTAAATCAAGTCCAACTTTATAAATAAATATATTTCTTCCCTTATTTTTCTTTTGTAAATAAAAAATATTTTTTCTTTAGTTTTCATTTTATTTCTTTTTGTAAATATTCTGTTTTATTTCTCTTATGTGTAGTTATGATAAAACTAAAATGCCATATTTATTTTTAGATAATTGATTTAAGGTAACCATTCTTATGAGAGGGTGATGTGAGGTGCCCAACACCTTCCCCACACACAATCGAATCCCAAACCCTATTTGGTTTTCATAGATCATTTGTCTATTTTAAAAAAAGTTTCTAAAATCATTCTATTTTAAAATTTTGGTGGTGGGTTCATATTTTTCAAATTTCAGACACTACAGCTTGGCGATTCCAGTGGGTATAGTTTTAGAGTTAAACCCATTCAAGTTGATCATTTAAAAATAATATGGCCTTAATATTTTTTTTAATTACCCTTTTTCTTTTTATTTTTTTTTCTTATTTTCTTAAAGAAATTCTTTATTCATTTATTTTATTTGTTTGTTTATTTTCCCCCTCTTTCTTATGATCTTCTTGGCATATAGAATTGGGTAGAATCTTAGCCCATAGGTTGGTATGCTCTCCTCACACACTAAGAACTCATAGAATTTCTCCTCAGACATATATTGGGCCCTATAACTGGGTCACGTGAGCACTTTAGGGTATTGAAGCTTCTAGCGGGTACCTTGTAGGGTTTTTAAAGCCTTAACAGTTACCTATTTAATAAGGGTGGTCCCTGTGGAACTTTGGAGTTCTTAGAGGACAATCAACTTTGTTAAATGGGGTCCTTATCTTTATGATGGGGGCATTTAGGGGACCTTTTCCTGTAAGAATTAGAACTTCTTTTAAACCATTGCACATTAGTGGAAACTATTAACCTACGTAATTAGTTAGTACCTGCCTTTTAGTGTAGATTTCCCCGAGCCTAAGAATAGTCCTAAAATAGAACATTGGAGGGCATGTATATATTTATTGACATTGGTTCATAATCAATGAAACCCCTAGGATTAAGTGTAATACCTTATTTTTCACCAATATTTCTTGTATGTGAATTTGTGATATTTAGTGGAATAAATGGTGATATGTGGTGTGTATGCATTTATATGAATTTATGGAAAGTATTCCAATTGCTGGTTACATGTAATTTGGCCGAGAAAGGGTACAAAGAGGCAATTAATGTACAATTAAGGGCCTATTATTATAACCAAAATTTGAGAAATTAAATAATATGAATGATAGCCTCATTTAAGTTTCAAAATGGTGTTAATTTGAAGAAATGAGATAAAAATGATTTATTACTGTAAATCATGAAATGTAGGGGCAAAATGATAATTTTGTCATAAAGTGGCATAAAGTGGGAAATAATTATTTTTCCCTAATATTCCCAATAATTTAGGTTAAATGAGAATTAAAAAGAGTAAAATGGCTACTTGATCATTAATAAACCAATTTTAGTGAATTATTGTCAAGAATGGTTAAATAGTCATAAAAGTCAAAGACTTAGTCAACAAGTTACAAGATGGCACAATAGGATATTGGAGGTCCAGATTTCCCTTATAATTCTCATGCATATTTTTGGATGACATGAGGAAAGAAAAGGGAGATGGAATTAAAAATGAGAAAATGACAATTTGGACCAATCATAAGGTGCCACGTGTATTAGACTAATTAACCCTTTATTATATAATTCCTTTCTTCATTCCTTCAGCTCCATTTTCACAATTAGAACTGATTTAGCAAGATTGAAAGAGAGCTGAGGGGTGAAGAGAAGAGAGAGAGCTAAGGTTTATCCAAGATCAAGGTAAGAGATTTGTACCTTGTGTTTTAAGCTACCTAATCCCTTCATAACCTCTCCTCCTCACTTCTCCACCCTTGAATCCATGGGATTTTTAGCTGATTCTAGAGTTAGAGAGAGAGAGTAAAAAATGTACAGGAGAGAGAAAGTGGTGGAAATCAAGAGGTAACTTCCCAAACTTGTTCCTCTTGCTTGGTTAATGCCAGTAGAGTTGTTCTTGGCTTGGTTTTGGGTGTTTAAGAAAACCTAAGAGACCTTAATATACGAGTGTCTCTAAATCAAGTCCAATGAATGTCTAAATAGATAATAGTTTAATTATAAGTAGTAAGGAGGTGATTAGGCTAAAGAAAACGAGAAACCGACACAACTTTTCTGGGAATCCTATTGGGTGGCCCTATGTTGGATGTGGTAAATGAGTGGGAATTTGATAATTCCAATGCTTCCATTGGGTTAAGGAGGAAAAATTGTGTAGGGTCTATGTTGACCACGAAGCGAGAAAGCCACAGAAAGTGAAATGACTGAAATACCCTTTAAAGGCTCTAACTAAGGGCTGTCAAGGGAATTTTTATCATTTGAGCTTGATTTTTACCAATCTAAGGTTAAAAATAGATTCTACACGCAAAATTGTATAGGAATAGCCCAGGTTATAAATTTCAATAAAGTAAGGTGAGACTGAGTACAAAGGGGTGTAGACCGAATCTCTAAGGGTATTTTGGTAATTTAACATTTTTAGGCTAAATTTACCAGTGTTATAAGTTTAGAATGATACACGGATGAGTAATGACTCATTTACGGTATATTTGGGTATTCTAGGACTTGACAACCATTTGGAACTCATAACTTGCTCAAGCTTGGAAAATCGAGAAGTTGCAAAAGAAGTGCAACCAGGTAGTAACTTATCTTCATATGACATAACATGCTTTGTGTATTGTTTGAAATCATCACAAAATGTCTAATACATTTTGATTATGCGGGGTGATCACTCGGGGCCTATCTTTGCGTGGGTTGACACTCAGGCTATAATGTTCATAATTTCAAGAGCGGTGCCTAAGGCCTATTGCACGGGTAACTCTCAGGGCCAAGTAATTCACTTAGCGCTACGGTAGTTTATGAATTGCATTAAATGCACTGAATGATGTTATGATAATTTTGTTGATTGATTAGTGTGAAGCATGCTTTGTGTGTTATCTTTATATGATTGACTTGTGTTACTACCAAGATTCCTTCGAATCTCACCTTTTTTCTCCAAAACCCACCTTTAGTATAGGGAGGAAGCTTGAGGGGCAAGGAAAAGGTAAGCGGCGATGACTAGAGGTTGAGGCATAGAAGACTTTAGTCATTTAGTTGTCTAGTCCATATGTTTTTGGATTTTGAATTGTAAATGATGTATATGTTGTAAAGATAACCTGGTAACTGAATGGTAGAAGTTAGTAGTTTTGCTTCCTATCACTAACGAAATGTGTATGTGGGATGGATTATATAAAGTTGGCAGAGGTTCACTCACAAACTCTGATGAATAATATTAAAAGGGAAAATCGGTGAGTCTTAACGAGTTAGTGAATTTTTATGAAAATGATTGTGAAAACTTTATCACCCTCTCAGCTCTAGGTTTAGATCCTGGGTTGAGGTCAGGGATTTTATAAGTATTTTTGGAATTTGGGTGTTTCGGGTTCAAATCCTGGTCTCCCGAGTGATTTCACTACTCTTTGTTACTCTACCGTAGTTAAAGGGAATGAGGTATCACATTAAGCATCAAATTGCCACTTCGCCTAAGTATGCATCTAGCATGACTTCACATGTAGATACATCATGAGGATAGTGCATGTATTAGGTCGCTAATCCTAGTCTAAGGGTCTCCAACCCTAAAAGACCATGAGCTCATCCTATATATCATGTGAGAAACATCTCTTTGAGAGATAACCTTCTAGGACTCATAATGTATCATTAAAGCATTCATAGTCATTCAACTTCTTTTAGTATAGGTTTTGGATGGGATAACTATTTTTTTAAGAAAAACCTTTAGCCATATAGTGACCTAGGCTACTAGCAAGCTAATAGGAACTCTATTCTCTTTATGAGGTAATGGGCCTCTGGAGGAAGTGAATTTCTTTTTCTTAATATCCATAACTTATATCAAAACTTGAAGTACATGTCATCACCCACATTACATGTATGTCATAACCCTTTAAGAGATCATGAGGCATCATTACGGAATTTGTAGTCATTTAACTTCTTTTGATATGGGGCTTTGGGCATAATAATCATTTATAAAACCTTTAATCGTGTAGTGGTCTAAGCCATTTATAGGCTAATGGATACTTCATTCTCCCTATAAGGTAATGGGCCTCTGGAGGAAATGAAGTTCTTCTTAATGTCCAATACTCATATTAAAACTTGAAGTATATGCCATCACCCATGTTGTATGCATAGATACTCTTCTCAACTAGTGAGTTATCCAACAATTATGGAAGTTTTACATAAGGTTTGATAGCATAAGCATTGATTTTGGATCAAGTTTACACTAAAAGCTATATAAGAGGAGACACATTAAGATGATGGTAGAAGTTGAGTTGCTGAGTTGCCTCATTAATGGACCAATTAAATTGCACTTCAATAATAAATATGGCAATTTCCTTATCCAAGGCCCTTCCTTTCTAGTAATCAACTTTAAATCTACTTGTGGAATGATGAATTCTTGGAGGGATTTTGAGAGCTCTTATCACTTAGAGGCCATCATATTGAAGTAATCAATAATGAGATCTTAGGCTAGGATAGGATTCATGGCCCTTCCTGTTTAATGATCAACTCTACATCTCCCTGTAGGATAATGGATTCTAGGAGGAGCTTAGAGGTAGCTTGTGCTTAGAAACCATTATGTTAACTGATAACTCTCCATTTTTAATATAATTAAACAATATTTTAGAGATATTTGGAGAGTTATCTAAGCAAGTTTTGAAGGATTTCTATGAGATTTTATGAGATTATGGGAGTAAATGAAATTAGTGAATTATTTGAGGATTTTATTTTAAATATTATAGTTTTTAATCTAAAATATAAATAATTTAATTTAGGCTAATAATAGTAAGGATTCACTGTTCTGAAAAAGAAAAAAAAACTCCAAGAAAAGAATCCATATTTTTAGGAAATTCTGATTAAGCTCTAAAATATTTTAAAACTTTTCACTTAAGTCCCCTAAGAAATTTTTTTAAAAATTTTCACTTAAGTCCCTGGTCAAAACTTGCATTTTGACTAGGGAATTATGTTATTATAGACAGGAGAAAAACAGAGAAAAATAAAGGAATCAGGGAGAGCTAGCGACTGAAAAAGAGAACGGAGGTAAGGTCGCGGTGTTGGAGGAAGGGAGGAGAGGCAGCAACGGCTGGCTATTGTAAGAGAGAGTAAAAGCTTGAGAGCTGGGGTGGCTGTCACGGTGAGATTGATCTTCATCAGCTTACTAGACAGAGCTTCATCACGTCCCTTGAGTGCAAGAGCAGAGTGGCGGCATTCCTGGAACAGAGCTAGCGAGAGCTGGGGACTCGACCTGAAGGAAGCGGTTGGTTTGGACGGATGCTTGAGGAAGCTGAGAGCAGAGTGCAGAACTAGAGGAGACACAACTGAGAGTAGATGATATCATCTTCAGAGCAGGGAGGAGACGCTGGTTTGGAGAGTGAAAATTGGCTCTGGGTCTTATCAACAGGATCATCGCAAGAGCTTGAGAGCAGAGGTGGTGAACTGGACTAAGAATTATCATCATCATCGTCACAAACCATCAGGGTCCCTTTGGGTGTAAACTCAGTGGATGGTCAGCAATATCGCAGGTTTAAATGAGAGATGAGTCCAAGGAGGAGCATCTGACAATGGAGAATTATCATCTTCTGGTAGGCGAGAAACAGAGAGACTGAAGCAAGAAACAAGAGCATAGCTGATTGTAAGAAAAGATAAGCAAGAGAGGAGAAGCATTTTTATTGTTCAGAAATTATCATCATGCTGAATTAGATAAAGCTTGTTCATATTTTCATTTCACTGCTTTAGTTTAATTCAGTATAGTTTTGAACTATGGATTTGCTGCTGGCTGTGATGATGCTGAATTTTCCCTTGCTCTGTTTAATTACTCTGGATCATGTTGGTTTGTTGCTGAGATCCTTTTAGTTAAAGCCATGTGTGGCTAGTTGTCTTTAAACCTAGAGTAGCTATGAACTAATTTGATTATTTGAGCATGTATGAACCAATTAATTTGTGCTTATTATTATTTTGTTTATTTAATCTTGTATTGTTTTGTCTATTTAGTGCTTGATCACCACTAAATATGAATTGGGGAATTTAGATTAACCTTGAAAGAGGGATCTCAATTAGACCATAGGATTAAGTAATGTGGGATTAAAATGTATTCTAATTTTCCAATAGGATAGGAATATACCTATTAGACCCATATAATCATATTAGTATACAAAGTGGAATAATCAACTACGTCTGAGGGAGAAACCACCTGAACTCGAGTGAAGTTTGGAGGACTCGAGTGCGTGGGTCTGAACTCGAGTTCCTTGTTCTAAACTCGAGTTCAGAGGTAATGGAACAACATATGACAAGTGATTTTGTATAATGATTTAATATGATGAGTAACTATCATACATGGGTCAAAGATACATGCTATGTAAGATGTATGATCATGCTAAATACTATGTATGACAAATTCATGTACCCAAATTGTTGTGAAAGGACAAAAATGCCCTTGCTTCCATATGATGTTTACCTTTTCTATATTTTTTGTAGAGTGAATTAGAGAGATGGCCCATACACGGGGAGATGGTAGAGGCCGAGGTAGAGGCCGACATGGAAATAATAATGAGGAACCTAATGTTAGGCCTGATCAAATGCAACAATTGATGGGTATGATGCTAGAACAACATAATTCTTTGAATGAGCTACGAAATGAAATGAGAGAAGGGCAACAGAAGCAAAATGCCGATGAAAAAGCTTATAATAATCCTAAGGGACAAGACAAAGGTCACTTATAGTCTCCAGAGCCTGAGCCAGTGGTGCCTGAGGTTTCGATTATTGAAGTTAAAAGTATGCAGACCTGGGTAACCTGAATGAACCAACATCAACTATATGTTTTTATGGGGAGGTTTGATCCTGAAGATGCTGAGAACTGGATATCTCATTTAAAGAAAATCTTTAGAATCTTAGAATGCCCTGATGATGTTAAAGCCCGTCTAGCGATCTATAAGCTAAAGGGTGAGGCTGATCGATGGTGGGACAGCACTGAAGTGATTTTACAAGCACAAAATATTCCCTTGATGTGGGAAGTGTTCCAGGAGAAATTCAACAAGAAATATTTTCCCAGATCAATGAGGCTAGCTAAGGAAACTGAATTCTTGATTATTCAACAGGGTGACAAGGAAAGTTTTGATGATTATCTAGCCAGATATACTCGACTATCCAGATACTCTTCCTATTTAAATATTCGTGAAGACGAAAGGTGGAGTTCAGATATGATGATAAGGGGACTGAAGCCGAAAATGAAAGATAAATCTGTGTCCCGATATTTTAAAAAGTTTCACAAGGCTGTTGAGGATTGCCGATTAATTGAGCATAAGCTGATGGAGCTACATACCCAGAGAAATAATAGCAACAAGATTACACTTAGTGACAGTCATTTTTCCCAGAAACGTCATTATCAAGGTGGTGCTCTGAGTGGTAGCAACAAGAAGCTTAACCAGTCTGATAGCCGAGGTAATCCAAGATCATCTGGGAATAGAATCTGTCGATATTGTAAGAATCCTCTCCATTTAGGTCAGACGTGCTCACAAGCAAAGCAAGCAATGGCACCAACTAGGAAGATTGTCTATTACAACTATAATAAACCAGGGCATATTGCCAGGGATTGTAGACAAGACAAGAGCTAAGAGAGCCGAGGCAACAAGTGCATGGCAAGGTATTCGCCTTGACACATAACGAAGCTCAGAAGTCAGCAGAGCTGATAAGATGTATGATTTCTCTCAATGGTAATCTAGTGCAAGCATTGTTTGACTCAGGAACTAGTCATTCATTCATTGTATATGACTGCATAAGATGACTAGGCCTGAGCATGCATCGATTACCTTATGATTGGACTGTATCTATGCCTACGGGTAATGGGTTTATCACCACAGAGGTTTGCTTGAATTGTATAATAAATGTCGAAGGTCATGAGTCAACGGTTGATCTCATTTGTTCACCATTGAAGAGACTTAAGGTGATACTCAGAATCGATTGGTTAACTGCAAACAATGTGATGTTAGACTGTGGGAACAAAAGGGTCGTTTACCCTAATCCAATAACAAAAGCCAATGTAGAAACCAATTTGAACTTTCTTTCCACAGCTGAAGCTGAGAAATGCTCACACAAGGGTTGTTAGGGGTTTATTGTGTTTTTCTCCATGCAGTTAGAAGCAAGCGTAAAGTTGGAGAATATCCCTGTTGTAAATGAATTTCCTGATATATTTCCAGAAGATATTAGTGGACTACCCCCGAACAGAGAAGTGGAGTTTACAATTGAAACTAAGTCTTGAGCAGAGCCGATATCGAAAGCCTCATATAGAATGGCACCAAGTGAGATGTCAGAACTGAAAAAGAAAATTAAAGAGTTACTAGAAAAAGGGTTTATTTGACCTAGTGTTTCGCTATGGGGAGCTCCAGTGCTATTTGTGAAAAAGAAGGATGGAAGCTTATGACTCTGTATTGATTATAGAGAACTGAACAAAGTGACGGTTAAAAACAATTATCCGCTTCCTAGAATCGATGATTTGCTTGATCCACTATCGGGAGCCTGTGTATTTTCAAAGATTGACCTAAGATCAGGTTACCATCAACTTAGAGTAAAAGCAGATGATGTTTCGAATACTGCTTTTAGAACACGATATGGTCATTACAAGTTTCTTGTAATATCATTTGGACTGACTAATGCACCTGCAGTATTTATGGATTACATGAATCGAATTTTTCATCCGTACTTGGACCGATTTGTGGTAGTTTTCATTGATGATATTCTGGTATATTCCCAGAGCCAAGTAGAGCATGAGCACCACTTGAGAACTATACTGGACATATTGAGGAGCAAGCAACTCTATGCCAAGCTAAGCAAATGTGAGTTTTGGCTTTCAGAAGTTAAATTTTTGGGTCATGTGGTCTCACAACAAGGGGTCTCAGTGGATCCTAACAAGGTGGAAGCAGTAATAAATTGGAAGAGGCCAGAGACAGTATTTGAGATACGTAGTTTTCTAGGTCTCGCAGGCTATTATCGACAGTTTATACCGAATTTCTCCAGAATAGCATTGCCACTAACTAAGTTGACACGAAAGACTCAGCATTTTGTGTTGGACAATGATTGCGAAGAGAGCTTCACTGAGTTGAAACGAAAGCTAACAACTGCACCAATTTTGACAATTCCAAATCCACAATTAACCTTCATGGTTTACACAGATGCCAGTGGGCAGGGATTGGGATGTGTCCTAATATAGCAAGGCCATGTTGTGGCATACGCATCTCGACAATTAAAGCCTCATGAAGAACAATATCCCACGCACGATCTTGAGTTGGTAGTGATTGTATTGGTACTAAAGATCTGGAGACACTATCTCTATAGAGAGACCGTAAAGTTGTATTGCGACCACAAGAGTTTTAAATACCTATATGATCAAAAAGAACTCAATATGCGACAACGCAGATGGATGGAGTTACTCAAAGACTATAATCTGGAGATCAAGTATCATCCAGGCAAGGCCAATATCGTGGCTGATGCATTGAGCCGCAAGGTAGTGTAGGTAGCAGTCCTTATGATCCATGAACAGAAGTTAATTGAGAACTTTCGAGATCTCAACCTCTCAAATCAGATATTGATTAGCAATAACAATGTTAGCCGAATAGAGAATGATATGAGAACAGAGATAAAAGAGGCTCAGAAGCAAGATGGACATGCTCAGTCTATTAGAGACATGATTGTAAAGGCAGAAACATAAGAGTATGATTTATCATCGAGTGGACTAGTCCGGTACCACAAGAGAGTATACGTACCGCCACAAGTATAATTGAAGTGACAAATTCTGGAAGAAGCACATAAGAGTAAATACACCCTACATCCAGGAGCAACCAAAATGTACCATAATTTGAAGTCTACATATTGGTGGCTATACATGAAAAGGGACGTGACAAAGTTTGTTATTCACTGCCTTACGTGCCAGAAAGTCAAAGCTGAGCATCAACGACCTTCAGGGCTATTACAGAATCATGCAATTCTAGAATGGAAATAAGAGAGCATCACTATGGACTTTGTGACAGGACTACCAAAGGTCTGGAACCATGATGCCATATGGGTAATAGTTGATTGGTTAACAAAGACAGCCCATTTTCTTCTGATCAGTGTATACTATTCTCCTGACAAGCTGGCAAACATCTATATTAAAGAGATTATACGTCTCCATGGTACACCGAAGAACATCATATCAGAGAGAGATCCATGATTCACTTCTAAGTTTTGGAAAGCAATACATGAGGCCTTAGGTACTAAGCTCTGATTTAGTACGGCCTATCATCCTCAAATAGATAGACAAACTGAAAGAACAATCCAGACACTAGAAGATATGCTTAGGGCATGTATGATTGATTTCAAAGGTAGTTGGGATCAATTCCTTCCTTTAGCGGAATCGCATACAACAACAGCTATCATTCGAGTATTTAGATGGCTCCTTATGAAGCATTGTATAAAAGGAAGTGTTAATCACCCTTGTGCTGGATAGAGTTATCTGAGAGACAGATCTATGGGCCAGACATTGTTGATCAAACAACAGAACAAATTAACCTAATCAAGCAAAGACTATTAGCTGCACAGAGTCGAAAAAAGAGTTATACCGATACGAGGTGAAAACCTCTTAAATTCAAGGTTGGTGACCATGTATTTATGAAAGTTTCGCCTACTACTGACATCGGCAGAGCGATAAAGGTAAAGAAGTTAAGCCCAAGATATATTGGTCCTTTCAAAATTTTGGCAAGAATTGGGCCAGTGGCATACCATATAGCTTTACCTCCAAGTTTAAGCAAGCTGCATGATGTCTTCCACGTGTCACAATTGAAGAAGTATCAACCTGATCCCGAGCATGTAATCGAATACGAAGAAGTTGACCTACAAGATGACTTGACATATGAGGTAACACCTGACCGAATTATCGATCGACAGGAAAAACAATTGAGATACCAAAGCATCTTGTTCATCAAAGTAATATGGAAGGGATTATTTCCTAGAGAAGCTACTTGGGAGTCTGAGGAAGACATGCAAAAGCGTTTCCTAGAGTTTATGAGTCAGTACTTGTAACAAATTTCGGGGACGAAATATATTTAAGGAGGGGAAAAATGTAACACCCTAATTTTCAATCACCAATATTCCTCCTATATAATTGAAACACCTAATGGAATATAATGGTGAATTGCCTATTATATAGGTCAAAAATTGGCCAAACCAAAGGAAAAGAAACAAGAAATGATTTACCGGGATAAATCATAAATTGTAGGGGCAAAATTGTAATTTTTCCAAAATGTGGGAATCGATTGTTTTTCCTTAATCTTCCTAATAATATCAATTATATGAGAACTAAAAAGGGGAAAATAGCTAATTGATAATGAATAAGCCCATTTTGGTGAATTATTATGAAACAAGGCTAACTAGTCAAAGTTAAAGGACAAAAATCAACCTATTGCAAGATGACAATAGGATAGTTGAGATCAATATTCTCCTTCTCTTTTTCTCATGCAATACGGTGGAATGATGCAGCAACAAGGGAAATGAAATATTAGAACAAGAAATGGATTTGTTGACGAATGGATAAATGCCACCTATGTTAAGTTATTATATTAACTTAACCTATATTATTACTATTTCATTCATTCATCCATTCTTCATTCCATTTCACAGAAGAAATCAGAACCAGCGAGAACGAGAGAGAGCTGAGGTGGTGAGCACAAGGAGGAGCTAGGATACTTCAAAACTCAAGGTAAGAAGCTTAAAACTTGTGATTCATGCTTCCTAGACTCACTATGGTCCCTCTTGCTCATCTCTTCATCTTTGAATCAATGGGTTTTCAAGAATTTCCAAGAGGAGAGAGAGAAACGGTCAGACGTTGAGGAGAGAGAAAGTAAAGAAACTTAAAGGTAACTCTCCAAACATGATTCTATTGCTTAAGTAGATGCTATTGGTGTTATTTTTGGTATGGTTTGGTTGTTATTGTGAATGAAAGATGAGAAACTCTAAGAACTCTGAAATTCAAGTTTCTCCAAACCTTATCCAATGATGATGATAATAGCTAATAGTTTGATTATAAGTAGAAAGGAGGTGATTAAGCAAGTCAGAACGAGAAACTGACACAATTTTTATGAGAATCTAAAATCTGGACCTTGTGCTGAACATGATTAAGGGGATGAGATTTGATAATTCCGACGATTCCATTGGGTTTAGATTATGAAATTATGTAGGGTATATGTTGACGACTAAGTGAGAAAAGCCCCAGAATGAGAAATGACAAAATAGGTCTTAAAACACAAAGGAAAAGGTAACCAAGGGTATTTTCATCATTTGGCCCTAAATTTGACAAATTTGAGGTTAAAAATAGATTCTACACTCGAATCTATGTAGGAATAGCCCATGTCATGATTTATGGTACGGTCTAGATAGATCGGGGCTATAGGGGCATTTTGGTAATTTAGCATCGTTAACCAATATCTAGAGTTTGGGGCAATGAGTGAATGAGTAATGACTCATCTATAGCATTTGTATATTGTAGGAATTAGGAACGATCTGAAGGTTAAGCTTGCCTGAGCTCCGAATCTGCGATAAAAGTACACCAGGAAAGCAATAAGGCAGTAACGTCCTTCTTACATTTACTATTGATGCCTACTATGAATGTCATACATGTAACATGAGCTAGTGTCCTAGATACACCCATTCACCATGTTATGGTCAAGGACCCAACAGGGGCACCAAATTGACCAAGGGCAGACGTAAAGTTTGACCTTGGGCTAGTATACACATATACGTTCGATCATCTTACATTTCATCACATTGCATATCTATTTTCGCATTTTATTTGTATGTAAGCATGTTTCTACTAAGATTCTCTCGAATCTCATTCTTTCCAAATAACAACACCATTTCAGCTGAAGCAGGTAGCTCAAAAGGTAAAGCGGCGGCTACTGGTGATTAGAGTCCCGGAGTTTCATTGCGATTATAGCGCTTCCGCATGTACTTAGCTATTATCATTTTTTGGTACTCCTTGTACATGTATTTATATGGGTTATCAAACCCTTTGAGGGTAATCTCCGATAATGTAAACTAATACAATGTATTTATATGTTTCCGCTGTGTTATACACTTTATGTTACATAATATGCTTATCGCCCGTAATTATTTATGGTTTAAAAAGGGGCGTTACATAAGTATCACTCAAGTGTTCCCTTCAAGTGAGTTATATAATTTGGCTCTAAATATGGCAAATGATCCATCATCGAAAAGATCTTGTTAATTATATTCCAATATAAAAAGAATCAGCTCCAACTCATTTGTATGTTGTAAGTTTTGATCCAAAGAGTATAGATAGTGTATGTATTTTTGAGTACCAACTTCCAAAAGCCATACCACTTTGAATATAACTCAAAATTTGACATATTATATATCCATAAAAATCTCTTTAAGTCTAGTTTCATATGGCATCAGTTTGAGCTCAATTGGATTTGTAATTTAGGAGTTATGTCCAAAATATCGAACCTGGTCTGGAAAGTGATGGTGATTTGAAGGTCAAATTCAAAAATTCATATCTCCTTCATCTGAGATCCTTTCAGCTTGAATTTAATGCCAAAATGACGTATTGGAAGTCTAGTTTCATATTCCACTAATTTTGTCTTAATCAGAGTTGTGGTTTAGGGGATATGGCCAAATTACCAAACCTTGTCTATACTGAATGAAGAACAGAGATGAACAGAGTAGCTGAAAATACATTTCCACTCGAGTGACATATGTTCGACTTGAGTGAAAATCATTCTCACTCACAAAGATCACTTGAGTAGCATTTTTGAAGCCCGAGAGTGACTTCCTATAGCGTATTGTAGCTCCAAAAAACACTATTCATTGCAAAGCTTGAAATAGCTCATTTTAACTCCGAATTGAGCCATTCAAACTTCCATTTGATCGTAGAGACTTCCATTATCAAATCTAATAACTTAAAAATTGATATTCCCATTATATTTTAAAAATTCTTATTTCTTTAATCTCTTTCTTCTTGATGATCATTCTTCGTAACCCAACCAGATAGCCTCTTTATTTTCTTGATTATGCTCTTGATTGATACAACTCAATATCTTCTTTCTTAATCTTCTTCTTGATCATTCTCCATAATTCCACATGATATCTTCTAATCTACATTAAATATAGCAGTTAGTCAAGTCAAGGTAGGAGATAAATAGAATGTAAACTTTTTGCTCTCAATGTTTAATATCTATATTTGACATCATCAAAACTAATCACATCTAACAAAAACAATTTCTAAGCCTCAAATTTTCATTACCTTATTAAATAAACTGTTCTGGGCAGTACTCACTGTGTAACACCCCATTTTCAACCACCAATATTCCATGTATATAATTAATATCTTTAATGGAATAAAATGGTTCATTATGGTGTATATCAATTGTCAGAAATATTCCAATTACGGGTTACACACAACTTGGCCATGCAAGGACATAAAGGAGCGATCAATGTCCACTTAAGAGCCTAGCATGGTAACCTAAATTGGAGCATAAAATGAAACAAATAATGGTCTAGTACAAGTGTGAAAATTTTCCATAACAAGGGAAAAAGCAATGAAATAATATATGTGGTCATAATAATTCAAGAGGTAGGGGAAAAAAAGAGAGCCAAGTAAAGTCATATATTAATTTACCATAGAATTATGTTATGACATAAAGCAATAGACATTCAAGAATATATAATTCCCTTCCTCTTCATGTCATAATTTCGGTCAAACCAAAAGGAAGCAAGAGGAATACATTTATTTAGCTAAAATGAATTTAAGAAGAGGAAAAACACTTGACCAATTAGAAACAAGCATTTGTTAAGAAAAAGCAAGACAAGTGATATAATATCTAAGTCTTCATTTACTTCTCTTCCAGCTTCTTCATTAGGCCAAAAAAGAACCAAAAGGAGAGAGAGAGAGAGAGAGAGCTCAAGCATATTTCAAGAGCACTTGAAGAAGTTAGGGTTACAAAGCCAAGAATCAAAGTTAAGAAGCTTGTAATCTTGAAGTTTATGCTTCCTAATCTCTCTATAACCTCTCCTAACCTCTTCTCCATGAAATCCATGTTTTTTAAGACAAATCAAAAGTGTAGAGAGAGATATATAAATTTCATCCAAGAGAGAGAAAGAGTTGGAATCAAGAGGTAATCTTCAAAACTTGATCATCTTGCCTTGTTTGATGTTATTGTTGTGGTTGTTGGTGGTTTTTCCTTGTTTTCTCTTGTTTTTCAAATTTGGGCTGATGCAAACCCTAGAGTAAATACTGCCAAAATTTCCTCTAATCATGTCCATTTTTTGTTTAAATGGTTAATCATGTGATTAGAAGTGGTAAGAAGGTGATTAAGCAAGATAAATCAAGAAAACACAATTTCTCTCCTTAAACACTAACCATTTGGCCAGAGACAGAACATGAGGGTATAATAGGAATTTTGAAATTATGATGGTTCCATTGGCTTTAGAAGGAAAAATTGTGTAGTTCTACATGATTTCATGATTTTTTGATGCATATGTTGAAATTTGGAAATTTATGAAGTTGAATGTATATGTTGTTTGATCTGCCTCTTGTGAGTCAGTGACATTGTGCAATATATTTCATGGGCTAAACCTTGTCCAAAATTTGTGAAACTTGTCAGGATTTTAGTAGAGACACAGATATTTAATTTGATAGGTATTTTGTAATTTTTGGACAAGTAGATTGAGAGATATGGATTTTCAAATATTGTACCCTATTTCTGGATTGCAATATGGAATAGTGGAATTTGGTGAACTTCTGGGAATGACATTAATGTTGTGGTCAAATCTAAGTATTTTTAAAAAATTTAAATTTAAAGAGATTCATTTACGATTTTGAATCAGTCAAATTATATTTTTTTAGAATTAATTATGAATTTCCAAAGTTGACTAAAAAATCTGCCAATTTCTAGAAACAGTGAAACTGCACTATATAGAGTTGTACTATGCAGAAACTATTATAACTATAACAGATAACCAGTAAACTGTAATTAAAATGTAGTAATAGTGCAAGTAATAACTAGTTATTTGTAACTTTAATTTTTATAGGAATTGGAAATAGCCGAGCCGGAACAAGTTTTAGACAAACCCAGAAATTGAAAAAGGAGTCAGGTAGTAGCACTTTCTTTCATATACTATGTAATTATCTATATGTTTGTGTATGCCATCTTCTGTAACATGACATTAGCCTAGCTGTCATATGAGATCCAGCGATGGTGCACGTGAACAAGCTGGGGATTCAAACATGTCGTTTGACCTTGAACACGAGTTAAGCCTTGATCTTGCTTCTTGAATCCTTACTCTTTCTCTTTCTCTTTGCTTCATGAAACACTCCCTCTCTCTCTTGTTCATATGCTGGCCAAAATAATGAACCATAGTCTCTTTTTCACTATTAAAAGAAGGATCTCACCATTAATATCATGTATATATATATATATATATATATATATTCCTTAAATTTAAATACTAGCGCAAAATAGGAATATATATCAATCCATGCAATTACAATATATTGGAAGTAGCATTTACCATAATGTCATCACATGAAAAGTTTATATCATTACAACATTTACCTAACATTTTCATATACAAATATTCTCATGTTCTTAATAAAATCATATAAAGAAAAGGGGTCATACTCCATAATCTCATCTTCCTACCAAATCTAAAAAGTAGTATTGGGGAATACATGTAAACTGGTATGGATCCATGCTTCATCTCGTAAATCCAAACTGTTCATCTCACCACTCTAGTATAAATTGGGTATCTTTACAAGGAATACCAAGTAACTACCTCGTGTGGTGTCTTGATTGTAACAAACTTCCTGGTATATATTCTCTATATACTCTAAAAGCTGAGGGTGAGGATCCAGATCATACTCTAAAACATGATTAGAAGTTCTAGAGTTAGAACCAGATTCAGGTGCTATCTCTTCTCACTCTATGTTCTCATTCTCTCCTATGGAGGCTTCCCTACTAGACGCCAAATTTATTACCACTAGGGCTCGAACAGAATTTCTCAGAGTATATATCATGGTTGCTCCACCTCTTCCTCAATATACCCCTTGACCCCTTGTTGCAGTAGGTTGGTTAATTGATAAAGATGATCATCTTCTCTGGTATTCTCTATCACTCATGATTCCTAATCATAATGTCACTAAATATTATTACTTAATATTTTCATCAATATACATATTATTCACATGAGCACATAATTCTAGCTTATTGCCAAAACCTTTGCTCTGATACCACTAAGTGTGACACTCTAACTTCTATAGATATCATATGAGCTATGTATATAATGAATTTGAACCATTAAGCAAATTTTTACTCCTAGGACAAAAACACTTTTGAAAATAATTTAAAATCCCAACCCAAACATAGGGTTTGAACCTCTAATTGAATAGCCTTTTCTAAAATAAAATTAAAGCTTTCTTAAAAATAGTTATATAGTGGTTTACAACTTTATTATGACTCATCATTCCTTAACTCTATTAAACATTATTAGAGTATTGCTTTACTCATACCTAAATCTTTTGTTAGTTAAGTTATAGGCTTGTATCATGCAAATGCCCATCCCCGTTTTTGATTATTGAGCATAATAATAATACTGATATCATTACTATATGTATTGATACTACTCTATGTATACTAATACCACCACTTTGTGTATTGATACCACAACTATATGTACTGATCTACCACTTTGTGTACTAATACCACTACTATGTTCACTGATACCACCACTATATGTACTGATACCATTATTATGTGTACTGATACTACCGTGTACTGATTTCACTACTGTGTCCATATACATTCATATATATATGTATAACCCATGTAGCCATACGACGCTACCAAAATACCTAAGTCTAATCAAAATACATACATAGATAACCAACATAAATATGATAATCTTTCTTCTCCACCTTCTTATGTATCTGCATTTACTATCTCCTTGCCCCTAGAGCTATTCACTTTAGCTGTATGTCATTTAATGGAAAGGGTGAAATTTATGAGAATCTTAGTAGTAACAACAATCAATCATAAAGTATACAAGTTCACGAAGCATGCTAAAAAACCATCATACAAACAGCATTCAACAATCAAGATTCACAATTAGCAAACACGGAACACACTGGTCTAATACAACTCAAATGGTTTATAAGGTCTTACAACCCAGGGACATTGCCCCATGCAAATATGAACTTTCAGAACTTACGGCCTCGGGTCACTACCCAGTATAACTCTGAATGTATATAAGGTCCTACGGCCTCAGGACACACTGGGCCAAACATCAATTTCAGATATTCATGAAATGAATATAATCAATGGTAAAAATATACAAGCAGAAAAATACATATTATATGAGAGAAAGAGTTACTACTTGATTGCCTTTCTTGCAATTTACCTTTACCAACAAGCTTTTTCCCTAAGCTCGAGTAAATATCGAATTGTATAATTTAGAATTCATGAATAGATGGGTCATTGCTTATTCTGATTCTATTGACATAATAAAGATTATGTTATTCTTGACCCATTCCAAATTCTTGTCTTTTATTTTAACTTTATGGGTTATCTTTAATATTCTTGTGTATTTATGTCTAAAGTATTCCTAATTTAGGATATCCTATAAGCTTCTCACTCTTATGATTTAGGTACGTCATGTGGTTGTTTTAGTCTCTCACATATATCTATAATCCTCAATTTATCTTCTAATCACAAATTCCTTAAAGCTGGAATTTCTAGAATTGAATTCAATCTGCTACACTTGTTTAGGCTACTTTGGAAATTCATATCTCAAGTTAAACCTTTCCAAATGAGGTGGTTCAAGCTTCTATGTGAAGCTCTTGAAGTACCCTATATATACAAATACTATCCATTATCCAATTAAGGTCCTAAGCTCCTAAATGCATCGACCAAACTGACTACCCCTAGATAGAATTAGAATTTTTCCCAGATTTTATACCTAAACTTTATAAATTCATAACTTATAAATTACACATCCAAATCCTAAGTTATAATACTAAATAGAAATATATAAATTTCTATTTTAAGGAAAAAATAATCATAGTGTCAAATTACCAATTAACCCTATGAAATTTGTCATTTTTTCACTGCTAGAACCTGGACTTCCAGAATTTCTCCTATTTCTTGACCTAAATTAAAAAAATAATAACTTTCTCTCTAGATATCCAATTGAATGTACACTATTATAAAACTCATTTTAAATCTATGAATGTACAATATTTACCTGTAAAATTTCATAATCATTGGACAAGGTTTGACTGATAAAAAATAGAGTACAAATCCGTATGACTCCCATAAAGTCAGTTTTGACAATCTGCCTTAAATTCTCCAAAACTCCACTTTCCTCTACATGATTTAGACTATTCTTGATTCTAACATCCCTCAAAAGAATACAAAAAAAGTTATACCTATAGGCTCTGTTTAAACCTTTGCAACTTTTAGCAAAAAAGTTTTTTTCCAACGACTTATTTCTCACTTCCAGCAGCCACACAACCAAACAAAAACCTCAAATCTACTTAAACCAAATGGTAAAAGCAAGCTAAAGGTGTAAGAGATGTTTGGAACTTCCTTCTTCCTATTCTCTGGTGGTTGATCCCTCCTTCTTCTCAAGCTCTCTCTCTCTCTAAGTCTCTCCCCCATTCTTTATGTTTATCTTTACTTTACTCTATCCGGCTTAAACCACATGAATGAGATAAGAGAGTGTTTTAATTAATAGGTGATTGTATGTGTGTGTTGTATTTAGGTCGGCAATGTGGCCAAATGAGAGAAGGATGAGTGGCTAATCTAATTATGTATGTGATTATGAAGGAAGCTGAGGTGTTGAGCTTATTATAATATCCTAAATTTTATTCACCAAAATTCCTTTTATATTTAATTATACTTAATGGAATAAAATGGTGAATTTTGGTGCACTTAAAGTAACCAAAATGTGGGAAATAGTGATTATATGGAATTTTGGCCAAGTAAGACATAAAGCACAATTTTTATCTTGATAAAGGCCTAACATTGTAGATTAAAATTAACTATGGAAGAGCACAATTTTTGACCCAATTTGTGATAAAAATTTAGGCCAAAAAGAAAGAGGAAGAAGGAAGACAACATTGGTACAAAAATTCAAGAAAATGTAAAGGTAAAATAGTCATTTGGTTAAATAAAAATTAAAAGCCAATATTTTCCCTTTCTTTATGGTTTTAGATGGTCAAGAGTGGAAGAGCATGGGAAAAATGAGCTCATTCCACCTTGCATGCCATGTGGTGGGTTTATTTTCCATATGGAAGAAAGAAGTCACAAGAAATTCCCATGTGTAAAGAGTAGCAATAAAATAATATAAATTGTAAGGAGATGGAAAATGATTTTATTTAAAATTATTTCAGCTCTTTTTTCCTCATTTTCATCTAGACACAGGCAAGAGAAGAGAGAGAAAGTAGATTGGAGAAAATAAAGAACAAGAAGGAAGCAATAGAGATCAAGAAGTAAAACAAGGTAAGTTGGTAGCAAAATTTATGTGTTCTTGTCTCTAAATTCTTGGAAACTCTCTCTAATCTTCATATCCTTCTTGAAATCATGTAAATCAAGAAGAAAATAAAGGGAAACAAGAAGGAGAGGGTGGCATCCTAGAGAGAGAAACAAGGAACAATCAAGGTAAGCTTGAAAGCTTTCTTTTTCTTGATGATTCATGCTTGTTCTTGATGTTTTGGTTGGTTGTTTTTGTAATATTCTAAATTTAATCACCAAAATTTGTTGTACATTTAATTCTAATCAATGGAATAAAATGGTGAATTTTAGTGCACTTGAAGTAGCCAAGATAATGGAAATAGTGATTATATGAAATTCTTAGCCAAAAAAAGACCTAAAGCTGAATTTTTACCATGAAAAAGGCTTAACATTGAAACCTAAAATTTAGTATGAAAGAGCACAAATTTTGGGCCCAATATATTGCAAAAATTTGGCCAAATGGAAAGGAAGGCAAGAAGACATAATTTAATACAAAAATGTAAGGGCAAAATGGTCATTTGGCTAAATAAAATAAAAATTCAATAATTTCCCTTATTAATAGGGAAAATTAGGTAAAGGAAGAAGGGAAGAAAGTAAATGGATATTTAGCCAAGAATTAAGCCAAGTGGAAGCAAAAGATGGCATATAGGAAAAGAAGAAGTAAAAAGAAAAACCACATGCAAAAATTCTGTTAAAATAATAATTATTTAAGGAGGTCGAAAAGAGCTCTAGAAGAGTTAATTAAACTCTCCCAAAGGCCATTAATTTTGGCCAAACAAGAGCCAAGGAGATAGAGAGAGAGAGTTGGAGAAAAACACTAGAACAAAGAGAAGAAGCAAGAGTTCAAGAAGCAATCACGGTGAGTTAGGTTGTAATTCTCACTTGTTCTGGCCTTTTAATTCATGAAAACACCTTCCTAACCCTCATGCCTTCTTGAATCACACATATAGCAAGCTCAAATTCAAGAAAAAGAAGAAGAGAGAGGGACAGTTTTTGGAGCTAGAGAGAGAAAACAAATGGTAAGCTTAAGAACTTGTTGATTCTTGATAATTTAATCTTGTTCTTGATGTTGTGGTTGATTATTAGCTTGTATTGGTTAGACTTTTTGATTTGGGATGCTTAAAACCTAAGGGGAGATGCTACCCAAATTGACACTAATCATGTTCAATTGATATTTACGGAGTTAAACATGGAATTATAAGTGAAAAAGAAGTATTCAGTTAAGAGAAATCCTGAAACTTCCATGTTTTCCAAATTTCCTAGATTTTTTGCCAGCTGAGTTGATAGGGTTAGAGCTGGAATTTTGTATATTTGATGATTCCATTGTGTTTAGAATGAAAAATTATGTAGGGAACATGTGAATTATGGAGTGTAAAGGCTTTAGGGTGTGAAATAACAATTTTACCCCTAAAACCCTAATTTCATGGCTTTCAAGGGTAATATGATCATTGGAGTGTGAATTTGTCAAAAATGAGGTTAAAAATGGATTCTACATGCGAAATTTTGTAGAAATAGCCCGGGGTATAATTTTTAAAAAAGTACAATTATACTATGTATAAAGGGAATTAGACTGGATTCCCTAGGGATATTTTGGTAATTACGAGTTTTTGACTAAAGATAACCAACTTATAAATTTTAGAATAATGTATGAATGAGTAATCACTCATTGTGATCAATTTGGAAATTTTAGGATATGATATTTGCCGAGCCGGACCAGAAATTAAGGACCGATAATAGCTAGGCCAGGAAAGGTGTAAGAAGGTAACTCTATCTCTCATATTCTATGTGATTGTTAATATGCATTGTTTGCCATTTTCTTTGCAATGACATGTGAATAGAAGTAATTGCTAGAGCTGGGTATGGGAAAAGTACAAGTACCACCTTGAGGGAAAAGTACAAGTACGTTTATGACCGGTAGGTACCCAGTCTAGGTAGGCCAGTGGCAAGTACAGGAAGAACAACATCTGTACCGGAATACTATAGCAAGTATGGGTTATAAAAGCCTATGATCCTGAATTGAGCATTCAATAAGGTCATTAAGGGACAAACATACATTTGTATATGAACGCCGAGCAAAGAGCATTGTGATCATTGATTGGTAAGTAGGGAGGACAAACGACCATTTTGATCCAGACAAAATCGTCGTTTGATCCTGAATGTTGTTTGACAAACATGTGCACGACATTATTAATTGTTGTATTCTTTATGCTACTTTACATGTTTACCTTTCACATTTTATAGAATTTCTTGATTACTTGTTACTACTGAGGTTCCATAATTTGGTTTATCTTTAGCCCAATTCTAATTTTCGAGTTCGAATGATAAGGTTACCATCTTTTTTCAATTTTCTAAATTGTTATTGGCCCATTATCTAACTCCATAAATTAATAATTTTTAAGCATTTTCTTTCTTAATTAGTTTCAAACCCATTAAAATTTTGAAACTTGCAAAATAGTAAGCGCAAAGTGTAATATCCCAAATTTTGGGACGAAAGGCTTGAGATTAAGCCTGAATCAAGAGGACTGCTAAGCCCTGGTTTAGCAAGTGTCCTAGTAAGGCATGATTTTATTCCCTAAATTTCTTTATACCCTTGAGGATATTAAAGAGCATTGGGAGTGACAAAATAAAACAATTATAAGTCACACACAATATAGTAAAGTGGAACACAAAGTAGTATTGCTATTGGTGAAATTCCCGGTGTGGCAGTGGTGATTGTGTGACATTGTTCAATAGGTAAATGATGTCAAACAATTATGAAACTTTTGAGAAGGAAATTATACTTATCAAGATTTAATTTGATAGGTCATGTAAGTCATTTAGACCTGTACACAAAGAAAAATGAATTTTTGAAATTAGCCCAGTGAAACTGGCTATTTTCCATGTCAGCGTCCAAAGATTAAAATTCTGGGAAGATTGAGATTCAAATTGGTCAAATATTATATTTTTCCTTAAAACTTGACTCAATAAGGGTCACATAGACTTTTTAACCACCCCAATTGAATATCTACACAATTACATATGAATTTTCAAACTTTGATGAAAATTCTGCCAAGTTTAGCATTATGTGCGAAAGTGGGATTTTTAGACCAATGGGAGCTTGACACTTGGCAAAGTGAATTTTTAATTCATTTAACCATGATTTCATCATCTTCTTCCTCATTCCTGCGTGCAGAAATCAGAAATAGAGAGAGAAGAGAGTTGGATGAAAATGGAGAAAGACAGAGAGAGAAACTTTAGTCAACCGAAACACTGCCGAATCGACGGATTCTTTCAAAGTGCCCTTCACAAAAATTCTTCTACTCATTGTGAGCTTTATTTCTATGGTTTCGGATTCTCATTCAGAGGTGGTTGATGTTGTCTCACTGGTCAGAGTGTTACCGAAATTCCAAATTGTCTACAGAAACGTGTAGAGGTAAGCGTAAGCTTCCTTTTGAATCGATTGGTTTGTTATTTGGATGAGTATATAGGGAGTTGGGTGTAATATCCCAAATTTTGGAACTAAAGGCTAGAGAATAAGCCTAAATTAAGTGGACTGCTAGACCTCAGGTTAGCAAATGTCCCTATGAGGCATGTTTAAATTCCCCAAAATTCCATTATATCCTTGGATATTAAAAGGAATTATATTAGTGAGATAAAGAGCTCGAGGAATAACAAAAAGAAGTGATTAGAAGTCACACACAACATAGTAAAGTGGAATACAAAGTATTATTGCTATTGGTTAAATTCTCGATGTGGCAGTCATGGTTGTGTGGCAGATTTTAAGGGGAAAATGATGTCCAAATATTATGAAACTTTCAATAATGAAAGTAGACTTATCAAGCTTTAATTTAATAGATTATATAAGTTATTTGGTATTTTACACAAAGAGAAATGGATTTTTGAAGTTAGCCTAGTGAAATTAACTATTTTCTGGGGCAGCATCCAAAGATTAAAATTTTGGGAAGAGTAAGCTTCTAATTGGCCAAATTTTATATTTTTCCTTTAAACTAGACTCAATGAAGGTCGCATAGCCTTTGAAACCACCCCAATTAGATATTTTAACAATTAGATATGAATTTTCAAAGTTTGATGAAAATTCTGCCAGATTATCTATTTTGTGTGAAAATTCAATATTTTGGGCCAATCAGGAGCTGACACGTGGTAAAGTAATTAACACCTCATTTAACCATTAAATTACCATCTTCATCATCCATTCCACGCAGAAAGAACCAAAAGAGATAGAGAGAAGCTCAGCCGAAAATAGAGGGAGAGGAGAAAGAAAATTACAACCTCTGAAACACTGCCGAATCGGCGTCCTCTCTCAAAGTGCCCTTCAGAAAACTTCTTCTACTCATCGCAGGCTTCATTTCTACGATTTTGGATTTTGGTTTAGAGGTGGTTGGCACCATCTCACCAGCTGGAGTGTTGACACAATTCCGAACCGTTTACGGAAATGGGTAGATGTAAGCGTAAGCTTCCTTTTTAACCGATTGGTTTGTCATTTGGATGAGTATAGAGGAAGTTGGGTACTATTCATGCCTAGTTTAAAATGGGTTTTTACATGGCTAAATCATGTCTAATGAGTATTTAAATAGCTAATCATTTGATTAAAAGTAGAAAGAAAGTGATTAAGCAAGAGAAAACCAGAAAACAACATGTTACTCTTAAGAACCTTGATTTCTGCCCTGTATTGTGACTTGATGAAGAAATATGAATTTTCCAAATTTGAGGTTTCCAATGGATTTCTTGGGTAAAATTGTGTAGGTATGCAAGTGTTCATGAATTTTGGATACTTGTATATGAATTTTGAAGTTTTAGAAGTTAAAGGGTGCATGTTGTGAAATCTGTCTTCTGGAAGAAGTGTCCTTGTGATATGTGTTTCAAGGTCTGAATGTTGTCCAATGATAATGAAACTTTCCATACTTAAAGTATACATGATAAGCTTTGATATGATATGTAATGTGAAAGATTTGGACAAGTATGCTAGAAGTTATGAGTTTTCAAAATCTGGTAATGTAAAACAGGGAAATTCTGGAGCAGTTTCCAATTAAAGGGAACTCTATACCTATGTGTGTACATTTAGCTTGTGAAAATATTTTTCCCATAAATTATACTTAAAGAGGGTTCCATAGAACTTGTAATCACCTCATTTGAATTTTTGTAGAATGAGTTATGATTTTTACAAGTTCGGCCAAGAATCAGGAAAAGGGAAAATCTGTTGGCCAGATTCTTGGCCGCTGCCAAAAACTCTCTGACCTGGTTTTGGCCGCGGGCAGCCATTTTTGGCCGTGTCCAAAACTCCCAAATTCCAGCATTTCATGTTTTTGAAGGAAATTGACCTATTTAGCCCTTTCTAGCTTCTTGGGCCTTAGTATACACTTCTAATGACTCACAATCATGGCTCTAATAATGTAATTGGGTATCTAGGTCCATGGAGAAGTCAAGAAAGAAGAGGAATGGAAGAATTTCCAAGAAGCTTCGATTGTTGGAAGAAAAGGGAACAATTCAAGAAGAAGGACAAAAGTCGACAAGGTAGTAAACTTACTTACTTTAATGTATGTGATGTTTATGCTATGTATTGATTTGCTGTATTGCTTTGCTTGATTATGTGAAGCATGTATGAATAAATGAAGCTCTGTTTCTATTTTTACTATGGCCATAAGTATGTTGCACGAAACATTGAGCATGCAGAATATCATTATGTGAACATGAGCCTATGTAAGGCAAGCATATCATGCACAAGCACTCATCTTACATGCATTGTTTGTATGTTTGCTACTGAGATTCCCTCGAATCTCACTCTCCCTACCAACCATATAGGTATGATGAGTACAGGAGAAGAATGCATTGAGTTATGCAAAAGGGAAATACGGAGGTGATATGAAGGTGAATTGAAGATCATAGTGTAAGGCACTATCTTTGTATTTGATGTAAGTATTATGGTAGTTTGTGATCATACTTGTTATGTACATATATGAATGAATGGATGAAGTATAAACAGAGAACCGTTCTAATTTAATTGAAGGAAAAGCGCTTATATACTCTGATATACTGAAAGTAAGAGCCGATGAGACTTGGTGACGTAGTGAAACTTGTAGAAATAATCAAAAAGTTTTCCTACCCTCTGAAAAACCCTCTCATCCCTAGGTTCAACTTCTGAGTTGAGAGTGGGGAATTTGTGAACATACTAGATTTGGGTAGTCCGGGTTCAAATCCTGGTTCCACAACTGATGTCACTACTCATTTGTGCTCATCTAAGGCTATTAGAAATAAGCTATTACATTAGGTACTATTCATTCTCATAAAAAATGGTGTTTTAAAAGGCTAAACGATGTCTAAAGGATGTCTAAATAGCTAATCATTTGATTAGAAGTAGAAAGGAAGTGATTAGGTAAGAGAAAACGAGAAAACAACAAATTACTTACTGGAATCTTTGAATCTACCCTGTACTATTTCATGTAGAAGAAGTAAGAATTTGATAATTTTGATGCTTCCATTGGCTATAGGAGGTAAAATTGTGTCGGTATGCAAGTGTTCATGATTTTTGGTTTCTTGTTGTTGATTTAGAGATTTATGAACTAAGTGTGTGCATGTTGTTAATTCTGCCCTGTCAGAATAGTGATGTTGTGCGAGCTATTTCATAAATTAAACCTTGCCGAAAAATTCTGAAACTTTCTAAGATTCAATTAGAGACATAGAGCTTTAATTTTATAGGTAGTTTGTAATTTTTGGACAAGTATGTTTGGAGATATGAATTGTTGAAGTTTGGCCCTATTTTTTTGAAAGAAATCTTGAACATTGATGTTTGGAAAAATTCTGGGAATTTTGTGGTTATGATGGCCAAAATTTAGTATTTTTATGTGAAATTAAAATTAAATAGATTCACATAGAATTTGGAACCACTCAATTTGAAGTTTTCTCGAATTAATGGTGAATTTTTAAAGTTACTCATGTAAGACTGAAATTCTGAAACAGATACTAGAAAAGGGGAATTCTATGTTAATGTGTGTACATATAGCTAATGGCTATATTTTTCCTTCAAAGTAGACTTAAAGAGGGTTAAATAGAGCTTTGAATTATGGCTCTAATGATATGATTCATTATCTAGAGCCATGAAGTGACTAAGAAGAGGCAATGGTTGAAAGACCATGATATAAGAGGAGGACACAAAGTCCAAGAGGTAGTGAACTTTCCTAACTTGCATATCTTGATATATGTGCTTGTTTATTGATGTGTTAATTTCTTTGATGAATTGTATGAAGCATATGTGAATGAGTAAAGCTATGTGTCTATTTGTACTGTGGCCATGAGTATGTCATATGAAACATTAAGCATGCATATACATTATTATGTTGGCATGAATTCATGTAAGCAAGCATGTCATGCACAAAGCATTTCTTGTATGCATTTGTTAGTACTGTTTGCTACTGAGATTCCTTGAATCTCATTCCTCCCGACCAACCATTTAGATAGGTGAAGAATGCTTGGAGATATGCAAAGAGGAATTACAAATGAAGATTGAAGATTGAAGTGCAAGGCAATGTGTTCTATTCGATTTAGACATTTTGATAGCTTTGTCTAGCTATACGTTTTTATGTACGTAATAAATGAACAAAAGTGAGTCTCAAGTAGAGTATGCTCGTAAACTCTGATATAAAAAAAAAAGAAAAGTTGATGAGACTTAGTGACATAGTGAAACGTATGAAAATAATTGAAAAAGTTTTTACCCTCTGAAAAACCCTCTCAACCCTAAGTTCAACTCCTGAGTTGAGATTGGGGATTTGTGAACATTTTAGAAGATTGGGCAATCCGGTTCGAATCTTGGTCTCACGAATGATTTCACTACTCATTTCTACTCATCTGGGATTATTGGAGACAGGGTGTCACATTTAATGGTATCAGAGCAATGATTATGGCAATGGAATTGTCTGCTTAAAGATACAGGTCCAGTCAGATCAAGGGTTATTCTCTGCTCATGTGAATAGGATAGTAATCCTCTGTTAGTGCTACTACAACTGGGAGTTACAGATAGTTAAGGAACCTAAAGAATTAGACCACCCCTGTCTGTTAATCAACCTATTGAAGGAATGGGTGAAGGTCTATATAGGGGAAGAGACTTAGCTTGGTAGGGATGTTAGCGAAGCCTGGTCCTAGTAGGGATACCTCTACCAGTAACAGTGACAATGAGACCCTGAGGATAGAAGAGAAAGCACAGGATTTAGATTCTGCTGCTAACTCTAGGGCTCTTGATATTTAGTTAGTGTAGACCTAGATTTTTCCCCTGTATTATGAGAACACATAGAGGGGTTATGCCAAGAAGTATATTTCCCTGTGGGGACAGTATCTAGCACATTTGGGCAGGATAACATCGTATACTTGGATCGAAACATATATGGGATACCGATGCCCAGAGATATACAGGTCGGTACAGGTACTAATACCCTGAATACCATCAAAACCTTGAGGTTAAGCATGCTCGGGTAAGATCAATTTTAGGATGGGTGACCCCCTGGGAAGTTACATGAATATGTTATGTTATGTAACGCAAAGGAGCAAGAACAAGTTGTATAGTAGTTCAGAGGTTATATATAGTTACAGGTCTATCCCTGGCTATTGTAAACCCCTGTTATATATTAATACAAGAGTGCTTGTGTACTCAACATAGTGTGAAATGACCAAAATACCCTCAAGTTATGAGGAAAGTTAAAACCTTTCGATTAAAGGTTTAAACCATGATTAGAAGTTCCTAGATGACACAAAGAATGATTAGAAGTATAGAGATGATGAAATAAGCATTGATATTTAATCTGAACCATTTTTGTTGCAGTGAGTACTGCTTAGAAAAGTTCATTTGATGGGGTTATGAAAACTTAAGGCATAGTGATTATTTTGAGGTTTCTTTGTGCTACGTAATGATCCTTAGTAACCCGTGGGGTTAAAGGTATGTAGGTATGATATATGGTGATGTATGATGAGTAGTGATTATGCCATATATCTATCCTAGAGGATCCAATTTGATTATACTGAAGGTTAATGATAGGTTTGGATAAGATCTAAGCTGAAATAGTACTTAGGTCGAAACGTGAATAAGGTTGCACTATAGTTTTATTCCATAAAAGAAGTTTAAACCTGTGAACCTTACGAATGATGTTGATCCTTCAGTAATGTTTTAAGGATATTACCTGAAAACCGTGAAGGTTAGAATATGTGCTATTGATTTTGATTCTTAGCATACCTATTGGGTATAATTGAAGAAACCTAATTTTTTCAACTCAGGTGATGTTAAGGTTCTAAGAGTATAATCTTAATCTAAGAACCAATTGTAATAGTTGAATTGGTTCTCTAGGAATGCGAGATAGCCTGAGTGGCTTGAGGTACTAGAATATAGTACAGAATTATGTATGAGGTTTCTGAAGGTTGTTAGTTGCTAATTTAGCATAGGGAAAGATCTTAATTGTAGAATATTCCCTTAGAGATGTGATTATGCCTAGAGCTGGACCAATATTAAAAGTCCACACCAAATGACCCTGTATGAGATGGTGGAAATGAGAGAGAGCATATTACAGAACTGCTAGAAAGGAGGGACCTTATGAGATCTGGATTCTCGTTACATGTTACTTCCATTCAGAGGTGACTAATTGGACAGAGCTACCTTTGGAGGATTCTGAACAGAAAGGGCTACCGATAGGGAGTTCTAATCGAAAAAGGCTACCTGTGGGGAGATCTAATTGGAAAGGCCTACCTACGGAGGGTTTTGACTGGAGGGGCTGACCAGGTGTATAGGCACCTGTGTGAAGCACCGAGTGCAGTATTATAATGTGAAGCCACCATGAACATCAAACTATAGTGTGTAGCCGCTATGACAAAAAACTGTAGAGTGAAGCCGCCGTGAAGTTGAAACTATAAAGTAGAGCTACGGGAACATTGACTCTCAATAGTGGTACATTGTAATAAGTCTCCCATTGAATGGGTTTCCTTAAGAGAAGGGTGTGTATGACCCAATGAATCGCCATGGGGTGCTCCAATGCCGTTTGTGAAAAGAAAGATCAAGCTCGATGGTATCAAGGAAAGGAACTCTTGCTCTCGTATCTTATGTAATGATTTTGCATGTATATGTTTACCATCGAGTATATTCGTGTTATGAATATACGATAGGCGGTAAGACCTATTGGGCCAGCATGCCCTTAGGTAGTTAGACCTGACAGGCAGTGATAATTGAATATTTATTACACTCATTTGTATCTCTTGATTAATAAATTTAGATTGTTTAGTTAATAAATAATGGGCTTTTATGCTTATTTGGGCTTTGAGTGTTTTATTGGATTTAACATATTTTAATAATAAAAATTCCAGATTTACAACCCTTCTCTATTTTGATCATAACTCTTGAACCAGATATCCGAATGATCTCATTCTTGTCTCATTGTTTAGATGATTCAGAGGGCAATAATTGATATGAAGACTTGAAGGGCAGATTCGAACAAGAGGATAGTCAAAACTGTAGTCAATGTTATATGTATTTTTCTGGATTTTTATTGGGCCCAAATTTTGTAATGAAGCACCATTTATTATTAATTTTTGTTTTGGGCTGAACTGGTGGGCTCTGACCCATTTGACAATTAGGTTTTTACTTTAGTTAGCTGAAACATGAGGGTAGAATGAATTGGGATGACTTTTGGATTGAAATCAGAAGCTATTCATTCTCTGAAAAATGTTCTTTATGTTCTTCGCGTTCTTCATTCATTTTTTAGATTTTCCAGCCATGTCCGGCTAAGTTTATGTGATTGACCTATGGATTGAGGATTCACGTTTCCAATCAGAGGATATACTTAAACCGGTAATGTAACTCGTTTCTATTTACCCTAATCGGATTCGATTTCTGGAATAGTTCGAATGTTTGTTTTAATATTCGGATTGGTACATCCCAAGGACATAGTTCGAATCGGGTTACAGTACTACTGTGCGATCGCACAGTAGCACGCCACGCATACGAACAGAACCTAGATGATCGTCTAGTCGAGGGATTTTCTGGATGAATGCATAGATTTTGGTTCGCCCAGAACCAGTCACAAGCTCGTTATAATCTTCGTCCGATGATGGTAGGAAACTATGAATCCCAATCCTAGGTCAGTCGTTTTAATCTGTTTGGTCTAGTTCATTTTTTATTTCTGTCTTTAATATGAGTTTATTAATTGTTACCAGTTTAATTAAACCCCCCCAATCGATCATAGTTCGAATGTTTTAGACTGCATGTGAATTCCGTAGGAAACGATCCAGGTTCTCTATACTACGAATTCTTATTGAAACTGGTTATTTTGTGAGAACTCGACAATTCTCGATAAGGCAGAGGCCGGAGGCTTTAAGTCTTGTAATGCCTATAACATAGGGGTGATTCCCTGGGTAGTAAGACCTAGTGAGCCTTCAGAATATATGGGGTGGTCGCCCGGAGCCTATTTTGCGTAGGTGGACGCTCAGCCCATAGAGATTTATGCTATACATGAGCAGTCACACGAGGCCTATTTTTTACAGGTGGACACTTGGGGCCATGGGATTCCTATGATGCACAAGTGAAATCCCAGGACCTATTACGCATGTGAACACTTAGGGCCATATCAGTGATTGGCGTTAGATGCTAACATTCCGAATGCTCATATGATGATTGATGTAGAGATGGTTTGTTTAGCATGCTTCGTGAACATTACATAAGAATGTGAATGAGTTGAGTAGCAAGAGATGGAGCCTGGAATGAGTCCAAAGCACATAGTGAACTATATGTTCTAGGTAGTTAGACTCGATGAGTAGCTAACTCAAGCGGACTAGGGTTAGTCAAGCACAGCTTAAGTGGTGAATGTCGCGCACTCGATACCTAGAGAGGTCTCATTTGAGGGATAATGGGAGTGACTATTCTATAAGGTTGCCTTCCGAGCCCCAATAGTGGTGAGGTTAGGCCAGACTCCCATGTGGTTGTAGCAAGACTAGTGGAAGGAATTCCCGTGCGGCTGTAGTGGGCCTAGTGGGAGGGCCGTTACATAAGCTTGCCCACTCAGTCCTGGTGAGCCAGGGGGTATGGGCCAGACTTTCGTGCAGCTGTAGGGGGCAAGGAAGGTAGCTCTGCAGTGGGCTTAATGAGAGGGCTGTTATTCATCAAAGATGATGGAATGAGTATCCTAGGGCCATAAGACCTAATGGGTTAGTAAATCCTTAGGCTGACAGAATATGAGATGTATTGAGACTGGAGACGAGTAGAGGCTCGTGGTAATAAGACCCAATGTATAAATTTGCATGGGCTAGAGGCATGGGCTGTAAGACCAGTGTGTCTAACGCTGTGGTTGTTGTCTAGCACTGTGACATTGGACCAATGCATCCAGAGAATATATTGAGACTAGCAGAACATTCAGACTATACCAAGTTGTAGCTGAGGTAGTAAGCCCTAAGATGCCAATGGCATAGGGGTAATCCCCAAGGCAGTGAGGCCGAAATATCCAGCGTTGTAGTAGTAAAATGAGTTGTAAGGCTTGGTATGCATACAATATGATCCGAGAGAGAGTGTACTGAATAGGCAATGAGGCCTTAGAAACTAAGCGTTGTAAGAGTAGACCGGTGGGTCCTGTGATTGAATGCTACATAGTGAGGATAAAATGAATGAGAATGCTAAGTAGTGATTGCTGAATACTATATGAGGTTTTGTGTTAAGAATATGATTGTTGTGTTGTATGCTCTATGAGCTTACAAATGAAAGAGTTAGAATGAAAGAGATAGACTGGGCGTCTAGAGATGATTCCCTGAGGTACAGATAGTACCATATGATCTCAAAATTTCAAAGATGAAATTTATTGAATGGGGGGAGAGCTGTAATATCCCAAAATTTGGGACGAGAGGTTTGAGATTAAGCCTGGATCAAGAGAACTGCTAAGCCCTAGTTTAGCAAGTGTCTTAGTAAGGCATAATTTTATTCCCTAAATTTCTTTATACCCTTGGGGGTATTAAAGAGCATTAGGAGTGACAAAATCAAGTAATTAGAAGTCACACATAATATAGTAAAGTGGAACACAAAGTAGCATTGCTATCGGTGAAATTCTCGGTATGGCAGTGGTGATTGTGTGACATTTTTCAATGGGTAAATGATGTCAAAAAATTATGAAACTTTCTAGAATGAAAGTAGACTTATCAAGCTTTAATTTGATAAGTCATATAAGTCATTTGAAGCTGTACCCAAAGATAAATGAATATTTGAAATTAGCACAGTGAAGTGGTTACCCAGTGACTCTTAAAGCGTGACTTAAGCCCCAGGTCACAGCCTCAAGTCCTTGGGGAGGCGTTCTCTTCTAAGCCCTTTAGAGTGGAAGTTGAAAGAAATCCCCATGGGGTGGGGACAGTTCCTAGCCTTATAAGCCCCTGTGGGGGTGGAAGTTGGTCCGGGCAACGGCGTCCTAGTAAGCTAGGCCCAGTTGGTTACATAAAAAGGCACCTTTTTATGTAACGGACAGCCCCCAGCTCACTAGAAGTGGCACGCCCAAACCAATTAAGTTAACTTAGCTCAATGGTACCAGGGTTGGTCGACCTAAGGCTTAATACCCTAATGTCTTAGGTTTGATTCCTGGGGAGGTTCCCGTGGAGGGAATATCATGGGTAGGCTCCACGTAAGCTTAGCCTTCTAAGCCCCAGTGAGGGTGAAAGTTGGTTCAGGCATGTCATTCCCAGTGAGCTTGGGGCCGTTCGTTACACAAAGTTCCATAAGGCATACAGAAACAATGGAAACACATTGATATTAAGTGTTTGTTTACATTATAGGATAATCCCGGTAAGGTTTAAAAAATATATACAAATGTACAGAGCGTTCACAAAGAAACAAAATGTGAAATTATAGATAACTAGAATTAGCTTCAGGTTGCACCGGGACCCTAATCCCTGGTAACCATCTCCTTGCCTTTTGAGCAGCTAGCCTCAGCTGTAAGGTTCTTCAGTTTGAAAAAGGGTGAGATTCGAGAGAATCTTAGAAGTAACAGATATTTCAATATATAAAATGCAAAAATAAATATGCAATATTCCATGTCATGGAAGATGCTAACTCGTGTTGTATGCATACTGTCCAAGGCCAAACTAATGTTTGCACCCCGGTTTAACTCGTGTCCAAGGTCAAACGACAAGTTTGAATCCCCAGCTTGTTTGCGTGCACTATTGCTAGATCCCAGAGTACAACTAGGCTAATGTCATGTTATAGAAGATGGCATACACAAACATATAGATAATTACATAGTATATTGAAGAAAGAGCTATTATCTAACTCCTTTTTCAGTTTCTAGGTTTGTCCTATACTTGTTCCAGCTCGGTTATTTTTAATTCCTATAAAAATTAAAGTTACAAGTAACTGGTTATTAATTGCATTATTACTACATTTTAATTATAGTTTGCTAGTTATCTAATATAATTACAATAGTTTTTGCATAGTACAACTCTGTACATTGCAGTTTCATTGTTTTCCAGAAACTGGCAGATTTTTAGTCAACTTTGGAAATTCATAATTAATTCAGAAAAACTCCAATTTGACTGATTCTAAAGCCTAAATGAATCTCTTTAAATTTAAATTTGTGTAAAAATACTTAGGTTTGACCACTGCTTCATGTCATTAGCAGAAATTCTCCAAATTCCATTGTTCCAAATTGCATTCTAGAAAGAAAGCACAATTTTCCATTTTGAGCACGGGTTTTTCTAGCCCAAGTGTATCTTATTTTTATCATAAATTTTTTTCCTTAGTTAACAATAGTTGTAGTTTTCCCAATATCCACGGGTTCCTTAATCTTCTTATTTTCCCATAGAGGAAATAAGGTAATTAGGTAGTATACTATTTCGATATGCTTAATGAATACAAACTACCTATAAAATTGAAGCTATATGTCTCTACATTAATTCTAAAAAGTTTCAGAATTTTTGGATAAGGTTTGACCCATAAAATCTATTTCACAATGTCACTGATTCATAGGCGACAGATCAAACAACATGCACATTCAATTTCATAAATTTCCAAATTTCAACATATTCATCCAAAAATCATGAACTCATGTAGACCTACACAATTATGCCTTCTAAAGTCAATGAAACCATCATAATTTCAAAAATTTCCATTCTACCCTCATGTTCTGTCTCTAGCTAAATGGTTAGGGTTTAAGGAGAAAAATTATGTTTTCTTGATTTCTCTTCCTTAATCACCTTCTTATCTCTTCTAATCACATGATTAACCATTTAAACAATAAATAGACATGATTAGAGAAAATTTTGGCAGCATTTCCCCTAGGGTTTGCTTCAGCCCATATTTACAAATCATGAGAAACTAAGACAAAAACCACCAACCATAACAACAATATCATCAAGCAAAGCAAGAGGATCAAGTTTTAGTGGTTACCTCTTGATTCCAACTCTTTCTCTCTCCTTGCCAAAACTTCTCTCTCTCTCTCTCTCTCTACACTCTTGATTTTTCTTGAAAAACATGGATTTCATAGAGGAGAAGAGGTTAGGAGAGGTTATAGAGAGATTAGGAGGCATAAACTTCAAGATTACAAACTCCTTACCTTTGATTCTTGGCTTGGAATCCTAAGACCTTCCTTCTTGTGTTCTTGAAGTTTTTGAAGCTCTCATTTTCTCTTTGGTTTAGTTTTTGGCCAAATATGAAGATGGAAAGAGAAGGTAATAGCTTTTTGAAATATCCATTAGCTTATGTCATAATATGGTTTATTGGAAATTTAATTAAGGAAATTCACTTGGCTCTTCTTTTCTTGGATTATCATAGCCACACAAAATATTTCTCTTCCTTCCTCTTTATTGACAGAAAGTATAGAGGAAAGAGGGATATTGATTTGCTTCTTGTATTATCTTAAAGTTTCATCTTCCAAGTTGTCAAAATTGGTCATATTATTTTCTGACCTTTTAACCTTTTTCCCTTCCTGCTTTAATTGTTTCCAAGTAAACATATATATTCCCTTTGATATTTCTCTTTTCCACCAAAATTGTAAGGAAAAGGGAGGGAATAAATAGCTTCTTACATCTCCAACCTTTAGTTGACATTGTTGACTTTTATTTCAACTTTAATTTTTCTTGGTAATAATACTCCAAAATGTGTTTACTAATTACCAAGTAGCCATTTTCCCCTTTTTATTTCCCCCTTGACCGAAATTATTAGGAGAAATAGGGAAAAATATTTGTTTCTTATTTTGTTGGCAAATTACCATTTTGCCTTTACATTTTTTGTAAAAATTCATGTCTTGCTCTTTTTCCCTTGTTTTGGCTTATTTTTGACATGTATATTAGGGCAATAATTGTGTCATTTTATGCTCCAATTTAGGTTACCATATTTGGCCTTTATGTGGACATTCATTGCTCCTTTGGTCCTTGCTTGGTCAAGTTGTGTGTAACCGAAAATTGGAACATTTCTGACAATTGATATACACCATAATGCACCATTTTATTCCATTAAATATATTAATTATATAGGAAAAATATTTGTGACTAAAAATGGGGTGTTACAATTAACTTCATATTAACTTCATAAAGCTTTCAAATAATTTTTCAAAAATTTTCAAGCCAAATTATGACATCTAACTATTTCCCCCCGAATTCTCGAGAAAATAGGCCTTTAAATCCCAAATTAACTTTAACACCATTTAAATTTTCTTTTTTGAAAATTTAACCTTTTACCAAGTTTCAGGATTACACATAAAACATAATGGTCTCATTGTGAAAACTATTATTTATTTAGTAATATACATAACAATTTTTATGTAAGAACCATGACTTTTAATAATAATAAATAACAGTCTAACATATACAACTGTTATTTATTTAGTAACGTAAATAATGGTTTATATATAAGAACCGTGAATTTCATATCCTAAATTTTGGGACTAAAGGCTTGATGTAATACCCCAAATTTTGGGATTAAAGGCTTAAGATTTAGCCTAGATTAAGTGGACTGCTAGACCCCGGTTTAGCAAATGTCCAAGTAAGGAATGATGTTTTCCCAAAATTCCTTAATATCATTGGATATTCAAAAAGGAAATAAAAGGTGAGGGAAAAATGGTAATTTCGCCACAAGTTGAGAAATGAGAATTTTTCCCTAATATTCCCGATGATTTGAGTTAAATGGGAATTAAAAGGAGGCAAATGACTACTTAATAATTAATAAGCCACGCGGGTGAATTATTATCAAGCAAAGTTAACAAGCGGAGAAGCTTAAGGCTTTAGTTGACCACTTAAAGTGGTATAATGTGATAGTTTGAGAGTGAATACTCTCTTATTTCTAATTAATATTAGTGGAATGATGAAGGAAAAAAGAAAGGAAACTTGATGTGCAAGAAATGAGATAGGTGGATTAATTTAGTAAAGGCCACCTGGATGATTTTAATTAATCATCACCCTTCATCAATTCTTATTCTCATTCTCGTGCGAATTAAAAGAGAAAGAAAAAAAGAGAAACGAAATAGGTCAGAACGAGAAAGAGAAAGAGAGAGGATGAGAACAAGAATGCAGAAGAGAGAGAAAGTTGTGATTAGCCGAAACTCCACCAAAACGGAATTTTCTCTCAAAGTACCCAGTACAAACATTCTTCTACTCATCCCGAGCTTCAATTCTATGGTTTTGGATTCTTGTTTAGAGATGGTTGGTGCCATCTCGCCGGTCAGAGCGTCGCCGTAATTCCGAACCAAATTCAGAAAAGCGAATGGGTAAGCGTAAGCTTCCTTTCTACCATTTCGGTTTGTCGTTTGGATGAGTATTTTGAGAGTAGGGTACTGTTCATATCTCATTCTATTATGTTTTGGGGGCCGAAATGATCTCCAATGGATGTCTTAACAGCTAATCATGTAATAAGGAGTAAAAATGAGGGTATTAAGTCAAAGAAAGGGAGGAACCGACACAACTCTTCTAAGAACTCTATATTGGCTGTTATGCTTGGGGCATGAGCCATGAGTTGGAATTTCATTGATTGGATGATTCCATTGAGTTCAGAAGAGAAAATTGTGTAAGGTTCATGTTGAAGGGGAAGTGAGAAAAGGTTTGGGGAGTAAAATGACTGAATTACCCCTTTTAGCTCTAAATAATGGTTATCAAAGGTTTTTTTGTCATTCGGGCCTGAATTTGACTAATCTTAAGTCATAAATGGATTCAACATGTGAAATTGTGTAGGATTGGCCCATATCATAATTTTTGTAAACGTACAGTCGAGCCGGGCTTTTGGGGGCATTTTGGTAATTTAGCATGATTGGGCTAAGTTATCAACTAATACGAGTCTAGAATGTTATATGGATGAGTAATGACTCATTAAATGTATTTGGATGGAATTCTAGAACTCGATGGATGGTCGTGCCCGAACCGGAGCAAAGACGAAGGTTTGAGGAAGGACATGAAGTCCTACAGGTAGTGAACTTACCTTGCCTCCATGTGTATGATATGTATGTCTTGCATTGATTATGTGACTGCGTTGCCTATTCTTGTTGAACATGTTGATTGATTGAAGCTCTGTTATATTTGTGCAATGGCCATATGTATGTCATAACATCGAGCACGCATCATGTCATTATGTTGGCATGAAACAGTGTAGGCAAGCATGTCATGCATTCATATATATCTGCCATGCATAGTGGTACTGTTCACTACTGAGTTTCTCTCGAATCTCACTCCTCCTAAACAACCATTTTAGACAGGTTTAAGAGTGCCTGGAGAAGTGCATGGAGGAGGTAGTATGAAGATGAGTGAAGATTGAAGCGCAAGGCGCTATCTTCTATATTTGGTATAGAGGTTATATTGGTTTTGTGTTTATACATTCGATGTATATATGTATATGTGAATGTACGAATGTTACGTTGTATAAGTAGAGGATTGCTCTAGTGTAAATAAAGAGAATGGCTTTTAGTTTATTAAAATAGTCGCTCGCTTACTTCGATATTGTGGAACTAAGAGCCGGTGGGGTAATGTAAGGAAGGGTGTCACACTTGAGAAAAAAGCCTGCATCAAGTGGACTGCTAAACCCTTGTTTAGCAAGTGACCTAAGAAAACCTAATTTATTCCCTACAATTATTTACACCTTTGGTGGCATTAAGGGAAATAAAATGGTGAATTAAAAGCATATTAAGTGACAAAACAAGGCAATTAGAGGTCACACACAACATAGTTAATTGGAACACAAAGTAGTGTTGCTACCAATGAATTTCCCTGTGTGGCAGCCGTGTTTGTGTGACATTTTCCAATGGGCAAATGATGTCAAAAAATTGTGAAAATTTCTAGAATTAAATTAGACTTATCAATATTTAATTTTACAGGTCGTACAAGTCATTTTGGAGCTGTACATAAAGAGATATGTATTTTTGAAGTTAGCCAATTGAAACTGGCAATTTTCTGTGGCAGCATCCAAAAACAATAATTCTGGAAATGTTGAACTTCTATTTTGCAAAATTTTATATTTTTAATTAAAACTATACTTAATAAGGGTCACATAGCCTTTGGAACCACCCAAAGTGGATATCTATACAATTAGATATGAATTTTCAAAGTTTGTGGAAAATTATGCCCAGTTTTTCACCAAGTGAGAAAATGGAAATAAATGTAAGGGCAAAATTGTCATCTGACCAATAAAGCAAGAAGCGATTATTTTCTCCAATATTTAGGAGATATTTCGGTCAGCATGAAGGAAAAAAAAGGAGCTAATTTACTTGGTTGATATTTATTCAAAAGAGAATTAATTTTGACCAAGTAAAAATATGGTGCGTGTTGATATACTATTAAAGTATATTATTCCATAAAGCAAATGGATATTTCAAGAGGCTATTAACTCCTTCTTTCCCTTGCAATTTTGGTCAATAAAGGAAATTGGAAGAGCAATATATGTATATGGAGGAATTGTGGCTAAGTGAGAATGGGTTGAAAAGTCAAAAAAGCATTACACATTGAATATTAGTTTAAATAGAAAGAGGAAAGGGAAACAATATATTTGGGTTATATTAATTCAAGAGGAGGAATTAGGACCAAGTAAATAAAGCACATGACAAATGGGCATTAAACAATATTATTTCATAAAGTGAAATTGAGATATTTCAAGAGCTATGATCTCCTTCACTCCTTCCATATTTCGGCTGAAGCAACTACAATAGAGAGATGGAAGAGCTCATACGAAAATAGAAAGGCAAAGAGAAGAGTAAAGATCAAGAGGCAAACAAGGTGAGTACTAGGTGATTTTTCACTTGTTCTTGCCTTCTTCTTTATGCCAATACTCTTTTAATCTCTTCTCCATCTTAAATACCATGTACAACAAGAAAATCCAAGAGAGAAAGAGGGAGGAGAGAGATGGCACCTAGAGAGAGAAAGTGAGAGAATCAAGAGGTAAGCTCAAGAACTCTAATCCTCTTGTTGATTATTGCTTGTTGTTGATGATTGGTGGTTGTTTTGGCTTTATTTTCATGATTGGGATGCACAAACCCTAATGAGAATTGCTGCCCAATTTTCCATTAATCATGTTTTAAGAGGTGTTTAATGGGTTAATCATGTGATTAGAGGTGAAAGGGAGGTGATTAATGGATTGAAATCCAGAAAAACACATTTTCCCTTAACTTTCTCATGTTCCGGCCAGTGCTGGAAATAGGGGAAGGATATCGAATTTCATCAATTCGATGGTTCCATTGAGTTTAGAAGGGAAAATTGTATAGGGTTCATGTTGACTGCGAAGTGAGAAAAGCCCTAGAATTTGAAGTGACCAAACTACCTTTAAAACCCTAAGTTAGGGGCTGTCAAGGGAAAAACTATAATTTGGGCTGGAATTTGAACAATCTGAGGTCAAAAATGGATTCTACATGTAAAATTGTGTAGGATTAGCTCAGGTCATAATTTTTGGTGAGGTACAGTTTGACCGAGTACAAAGGGGCGTATATCAGGTCCCCAAGGGTATTTTGGTAATTTTGTAATTTTGAGTCAAGATAACCAACACATTGGGTTTAGAATGAGTTATGTCAAAATAAAAACTCATTTATCCTAAATTTGTAATTTTATGATATACCTATAGCCTGAGCCGGGTACACAACTGGACTGATTGATAGGCAAGGAAAGGGCACGTTCCAGGTAGTAACTTCTTCTTACATATACTATGTGATTACTAAATTTTTGAATATGTCATTCTCTGTAACATGAGCCAAGTGTCTTGGACACACAAATTTGCCAAGTTGTGGTCAGGGATCCAACAGGGGCGCCGAGTAAACTAGGGTGCAAACATGTCATTTGGCCTTGGTTAAGTGCACACCTAGTTTCAATAATCTTACATGACATGGTATTGCATATTTATTTTTGCATTCTATATGTTTGAAAGTATGTTACTACTGAGATTCTCTCGAATCTTACCCTTTCCATAACACGTAAAGTTTCCAGCAGCAGGCAGCAGCTCGAAAGGCAATATCATAATTTCCGACAGCGCAAGGTTTTGGACCAGTTTGAGAAAAGCGGTTGATTATCTAAAGACCTTTTATTATTTTTAAGGTCTATAATTATTTTGAGCAACCCTATGGAGAATTTTTGTATGTAATCAAGGAATTGGTTATATGTTGGACAAGTATAATTATTTTTAAGGTCTATAATTATTCTTAGCACCCCTATAATTATTTTTAAGGTCTATAATTATTCTTGACCAGTATGTGGTTCTAATAGTAATGGTCATCTGCTGCTCAGTGTACAGATATATGCAACTCCAGATGTACATGCACTTAATCTGTATTATTATTGATGTACTCATAATTGCATAGATAGTATTGAATGATCTATTTTAATTTGTTGGTACTTGTTGGAATTGGTTATCTTGTAAATTGTGATACCTTCAGTCTGAATCGGATCTATTTGGGTGTTTGGTGTATGTATATGTTGTTTTTGTAGGTAATTTTGTTGAGGCTAATCGAAGGTGTGCCTCCTAATTTTTTTAAAAAATTGGTATTGCATACTTCACGGTTATTTGCCAATAACCATCAAGTATTACACAATATATCATGGTTATTCCAAATAACTGTCAAGTAAACTTCATTTTGGATGCTTAAAGTTGGCTTTAGGCCTCCCAAACTTTGTTTGGGACGCCTAAAGTTTGGCTTTAGGCGTTCCAAAGAAAATGGGACGCTAAAAGAAGTGCTTTTACCAAAAGCACTGCTTTTGGCATCCTTTGTTTTTTGGGATGCCTAAATGGATACTTTAGGCGTTCTAATTCAAGTTTTGGATGCCTAAAATGAACTTTAGAGTCTCAATTCAATTTAGGGAAGCCTAAAGTTACCCAATTCCCTCATAGAATTATAAAAATGCTACCGTATTTGTTTTTTACTTTCTTTGTTGAAAACGGACCTTCTTTGGGGTAGTAGCTAGAATCTATATCTTGTAGTTGTGTAAACTCCTTTCAACTGGTGACAAATACTTCCGTTCACATTATTAACAATAAAGTATTGTACAAAATACTTCACAGTTTTTTGTGAACAACCGTTGAACATTATTTACCATATTTAACAGTCATTGACTGAGAAATATGAAATATAGTGCCCTATAAATATGATTGTATGTAAAAAACTGTGAAATATATTACCCTATATTTAACTGTTTAAAAAACTGTGAAATATATGACTAACATCGATTAAGTATAAATATTTAGTGCTTGGATAACCATTAAATATAGGTAGAGATAACCGTGAAATATAGACAGACACGTAGTAGTGTAGAGATGTGTTTACTTGCTGCCTTTAATACTCAGAGAAATATTAGACTCTATTGTCAGCAGAGTATGTTTTTTGTGAGTCAACTTTAAAAAGAAAAGAAAAGAAAAGAAAAAGGGTGCAAGAATTAGAAAGCCCTGAATGTTTTGGCAATTTTCTGAGGCAAGGACTTGCTTCCACGGCTTATAACCACAATTAGCGGCTTCATTAACGGGGTTTCTTCTTCCAATAGCTTTGAACCAATCTTTAATTACGAATAAGTTTATATTTAAAGTTTTCAATTCAAGGTAACCGCTATATATATGGGCCAAGTATACGAATATAATATGGGAGAATCTATTGATAAGAACTTAACTATATCAAAGTATTCTTCTGACCCAAAAAAAAAAAAAACTATATCAAAGTAATCTATTATTTAAATTAAATATTTGATGAGTGTGACTAAATCTCAAATATTCTCAAACCATAATGACTTATTTTATATTACAACAAAGCCAAATTTATTAAAACCATATATTTATAACATCCTAACATTTAAAAAGAAAATAAAACCATTACATAAATAACAGATAATTTTACCGCGACTAGCTTTTGTTGCATATATGAAAAAAAAAAAAAGATTACGTAAAAATTTCCTATAAAATTGTAGAAAAAGTAAGTGCATGTTTAAATTAGTGGTAGAAGCTGTTTTTCTAATGTGATTTACAGTATACGAGGTAAGTTTATGAGAGGAGTTTTATCTCAACTTGCGTGAATGAACTTTTCTACAACCAACCCAAACAGGCTCTAAATATAGTCTAATTCATATATAGAGGCCTCGACAAATAATCCCAACTTCATCCTTAATATAAGATTTACTTATTATATTAAATACATGAGGTAGTATATATCATGTTCAAAAAAAAATCGTTTTCTATTTTAATATTTATATTATATATATGACAGTTGTCACTTAACGTAATATTATTTTATTTTTTTAGATTTTATTCCTATATTGATCTTATAAAAAACTAAAATAAACATTATAAACATTATAAAATTTATATTTAAATAAATATTTGTAATAATTACTAATAATTAAAAATTTTCTCCTTACCCCTCAAATTGTTTTCTGTGTTCCGTCCCTGATTTTAGCCATTAATTATAGAGGCCATAATAAAGAAATAGACAATTCTTATATCAAATTCTTTTTGTATACTATGTTAAATTCTCCAATCACATATAACTATATGTTATAATTTTGAAATATTATAATTTAATTATTAACCCAAGTAGAAAAAATATATGACATGTGGCGATGTATTATTGGACAACTTAATATAATGGATATAAGGAATTTGATTTTAATATTTTACTAAAGGATATTATCGGAACATGTATGTGTGTTAGTTATAATAGGTTATAACCATATTAAAGTAGGACCTATAAATTGGAGGAAAATAATAATAATTGATATTATCCTGTATTCATATTGTTTATATATGACGAAATGGAGAATAATAAATAGCATATATATGACCCTGCAAGTGATATAATAATTAATTTATTTACTTCACCAAATAAGTTTGGAAAATATTTTGGAAGGTGATATACGCTACTGAGTCGTCAGAAAAAATGTAATATCTGCAAGTGATATCACCCTGCATTGTTTTATTTATTATACACAATATATAATACAAAACTATGATGACAACAAAATATATAATACAAAACTAGACAGTTTTTCGTTTGTTTTCACTTTGAGGCAAGGCAAAACTCATTATTCGAGGTTACACACGTACGTGATATACGTCAAATACTACACACACACACGCAAAACATTATATATATATATATATAAGTTTATCATTTCATCCATTTATTTTTCAATTAATTTAAAACCATTTCAATTTTCAAGCCAGATGAATCAACATTGAAATCCAATGATTAATCTAAATTAAAAATATTAATAATGTAATTACGCTTAATTTTTGTTCAATTCTGATAAACACTTTCCTTTTTAACTCACAATTTATTTATTTTCTTAGATTATATCGAAATTCATTTAGGAAAAAAAATATATTTGGAATGGGTTGAAGCTTTCCACAAATTTCTAAAGACTTGTACTTAAATATTATACCTGTTATTAAAAGAAAGTCATTCACAAAATAATCCTACTATAATAGGCTTCAATAACTGTGAGTGTGTTTTTTTGTTTTTTTGGCCAACAATAACTGAGTGTTTACATGTGGTCATATATCAAAATATAACTATATATCCTATAACTAAAAAGTAGGGATACTTCTATATATCCTATAATATTTGTCTTTACAAATCGCAAATACTCACTAATCAATAAAATTTTGGAAATTAGAATTCATTTATTTGCTCCATTACAAATGCATAATACATACTATTCTTCTTTATTAATCAAATTCATGAAACAGAAACTTTCAATTATCTGAACGCAACCTTACTGTTCATCCTATATCACTAAACTTGATATTTTTTTGGACTAATCCACCTGTATCTAGCACTAGTAGCAACCGACTAGTCCGTTTTGCTAGAATATAATATAGGCCCACGATTGGGGGTACCTCACTACCACCAAATAATTATTGAGGTTGCATATCTAGGACTCGAACACGAGATCACTGGTCAACACTAATAAAAAAAAATACTCCTGTTAGTTTGTTATTTAAATTTAATTTGCATGAACATTATATGGGAAAGAAACAATATATATAGTAGACAAGAGAGTACCTTATATTCAAAAACAAATCAAAACTTCCAAATAAACCCTATATTTTAGGATTGAAGAGAGTATTAATTATGAGGCTCATTGTTTATGGTATTTAAATTGTGCTGTTTTCTACTAGCTTAGGGGATATATTGATATTGATCGATGATGATTCAATTTGCGTGAATGATTGAAATAAAGCAACAATAAAAATCATATGGGCCAGCCTTGTATATGGATACCCATAGATTAATTTTCAATGGAAATGCAATTTGTGTGCCATATCTATTTTCTTGTTTGCCAAGTATTTCGAATAAATGGATTCTCTGATGTTGAAAGATTTGTAAAGTTGGTACAACTTATCAAATTTGAAAAGAAAATAATTATTAAATAAAGTGCTGAACTGAAAATAAACTTCACCAACTCTATGGACCCTCTTTTTCGTACTATAAATATCAAGCTCACGTCTTTTAATTCAAAGCATATTACACTCATAGCAATTCAACTTAAAATTCCATATGGCTCCTTTCATTCTTGGAGGTTTCTTCTTGCTCTTCCTTATAATAATGAGTCTTTCTTTCTCATTGTTCAACCCTAGAATCTTTCTCAATTCTTTATACCCCACTGATTCAGAGTGGTCTTCAGCAGATGCTACATGGTATGGAAGCCCTATGGGAGCTGGAACTGACGGTAAAACAACACAGACACACATTCATTATACCAAAAAGATTATTTACTGTAAACCCAATTATTTGTGCTCTTGGTGGAAATTAAAACACTGTAAACCTAATTATATTTGTGCATAGGAGGTGCTTGTGGATATGGAAGTGATGTAGAAAAAACCCCGTTTTTTTCAATGATAGCAGCTGGAGGCCCACCAATTTATAACTCAGGAAATGGGTGCGGATCTTGTTATCAGGTACCAAATCATATACTCCGTCTCAAACTTATGTGCTATATAACTAATTTGTAGATATTTAAAAAAATAATGAAGTTAATTATTTGTAAACTATGTGTTGATTTGCCCAAAAAGTACTCATATTAATCACTTGCATTTGATATCACTACTTTAATGGAAAACCTCTTAATATGTGCAATCAATAAGGGGTGTTTAGGAAAAGAATTATAAATTTGCAAAACAAAATGGATTGAAATATTACATTTAGGATCAAAACAAACCACTCTAATAATAACTCTTACGTTTGGGACTAGAAGGAATATAATGCATAATCATTTTCTTATATGACTATTTGGTTGTGTCATATTCAAATATTGTCGACCCTAATTGGAGGTAGCTCTCTCAAATGTGGTTTTCCAATTACACTAATTAAAGTTTGAGATCTCATGCTTAAATAGCTGAAGTTTCTTTCACTGGGATCATTGCCTACATAACCATTTTATTGATTGTATAAGGAGACTTGAAATTTGAGCTAGACGCATGTGGCTAATGCATGATAATTTTGATTCATTTTAAAGGTGATGTGCACGTCTAATCCAGCATGCTCAGGTAGTGCAGTGAGCATAGTTATAACTGATGAATGTGTTGGGTGTGGCTCTACTCAAATATTTCACTTTGATTTGAGTGGCACAGCTTTTGGTGCTATGGCTATTTCTGGGCAAGCAGATCTGTTACGCAATGTTGGCAAGCTAGAGATTCAATATAAAAGGTAGGTTTTACATGCTTATTTACAGTTATTGACAGTTTCTAAATAAAATATGGTTTTTTTTTTTGGTTGAAGTCTAATATTTTTTTTACTATTAAAAAAAGGCAGCAACGAGAGAGAATAAGTCGTTTTCTAAACCAGTGAGCAGGCACTATTCACTGCTACATTAGCACTGGTCATTGGGTCGGCATATTGAAGAGAATGTAGTTGATTTTTTTTTTTTTGGGGCCGAATTCTACTATTTTTTACTCATAGCATATAAGAGAAAGAGAGAGAAAACGAGCTTTTTTGTTAGGAATGCTTAGTGCCATGTTATAATTTTTTTTTTTTTTTTGACAAATAAGTAAATAATTATAATCGCGGCTTGTTGCCCAACTAACACCGAATACCTTGAGGTTTTTTTGTATATGAGATTGTGAATTCAAACTCTTTATAGAGAGTATATATAATAGGTACATGGGTTATGATAAAAAAAATATTATAATTACACCGGCTTTTTTATTATGTGATATGCCTGTTTTTTTTTTCTTACATGTCAAAATTAAATATAAAAAAAAGGAAATATCACTTAAATTTCAGAAGCTCAAATCAGTATTTTTTTTTTCCTAAACAAGTTCTTAATACCTATACTCTTATAGGTAACAAGACTGATTTGGGATTTTGAAGTTCAATGGTATTTTCTTTTCTTTTTTAATTAAATGTTTTCTCTATAGATGCTTCATTAGAAAAATTAATATGCAAGTAATTTTATCTCTCATGAGTTTTTTTTTCGTTTTAATGGATGATAATAATTTTTTTAATTATAGGTATTAGTCCCTATACTCACAATTTGTTAATTTATAAGAAAAACGAAACGACATTAGTAGTTGACAACGTCCCTCTCACTCAGCATGCACTTGAATTAATTTTGCCACATGAGTCTAAATAAATTAAAATTAACCATATATTACAAATTATATATAGATGTAATGAGACAGTTATTAATTAACATATTAATTTTTTTTATTTCATGTTGGAAATAGATATATTTTTCGCATAATTTATTTCTTAAAAACCCTCTTTTATTTTATATTTTATGGCAACTTAAATGTTACTTAATGGACATCCACATCGGCCCTAATTAACAAAGTATGAGTATAAGGACTAATACTTTATATTCATCGAGGAAACAGAAAGAAACTAATAAATTAAAAAGGGAAAAGACCTTCAGAACCTAATTAAAGATAAGGTAAACTTATAAGCACCGACAAATCAATCTCCTGTTCTTCATTTTGCAGAATTCAATGTAATTATGGAGGAAAACCAATTGCATTTAAAGTGGACGCAGGATCGAATCAATACTATTTCGCTGTGTTGATAGAATATGAGAATGGAGATGGTGATCTTTCAATTGTTGAACTAAAACAAGCTAACTCTGAACAATGGCGAGCCATGCAATTAAATTCAGGTGCAACATGGAAGCTTAACTCTGCCATACCACTTCAAGCCCCGTTCTCCATTAGGCTAACCACTTTCAAGTCAAAGAAAACACTTGAAGCCATCAACGTGATTCAAGCAGGGTGGAGTCCAGGCCAAATTTATCAATCTTCTGTGAACTTCTAATATTATTTGTATTATTAAGTAGACCAAGATGTAAAAAGTCTAATGACTTGTGAATAGGTCTATTTGAGTGATTGTGATGTGTGAAGTTTTCTTGGAGGGGCCTATAGCCCCATTGGTTTTGGTTTTGAGTTCCAAAGCCTCCTCTATGTGATAAAGTTGTGGGTTTTTTATTTGGGCTCAGATCTTATGGCTTTGGGTTGGGGAATGATCGAAGGCAATGGCTAGCAACTCATGGGGCAGCTGGGTTGTCTATATCCGTGGCGGCACTTCTCCTTATGTGACGAATGTTGTGTGGGGATTATGAATATGCTCTCATGATAGCATATGTTTTCTCAAGAGGGATGAGACTGTTCATTTTTTTCTTTAGACCTACATCTCTTGTTTCCAACAAGATTACTGGTGCTTCTCTACTTTTTCTGTAGTGGCGGCAGCTCAAACAACTCTTTATCTTTGGCCTAGGGTTAGGGTTTTTGTTGGTAGTGTTGATTGGGATTAAAATTTGGTTTGTGTTATTTGGACTTTAGATTTTTATTTAGTTGGCTTTTATTTTGGACTACTGTGTTGTCATTAGTTTATATTAACATAAGATATCTTTGTTGTCAAGGGAAAAAAAAGTTAGAGGCAAGGTATTCCTAACTTGACCAGTTATTAAACCAACAAGACATATCTCCCATGCATTGCACAGGAAGTGTTTTCCTAGCACATTAACAATTGTGATAGTATTATATATCATAACACTGCCTATTTGATTTGGAAGTATAAGGACAAAATTCAGTAGGTGGTGTGGGGGCATTGCGAAGATATATATGATAGGTGGTATGATTAATAAAAATATGTTAAGAAGATAATCAACATGTGGCATCAATGCTAAAGAAAACTCATAAAGCAATAGCAACAATATTAAACTCAATGTCAAGAAGGAACTCAAATTTGTTGTATTGTGGCTGAATAGGATTAAATTCAACCTATATTATATTCCTTGAATTTTATTTTATGATAATTGGAAAATATTCCCTCTGGTCCTTAATTTAAGAAATTAATCTACAAAGTAGATTACCAGATGGGAGCGCATAATTCTAACTTGGACAACTTAAATGAATATAGATTTAAATATAGATTTGGTTTGAATAAATAAAAAAGAAAGCTTCAAAACTTGGTTTGAATATAGATTTGGATACTCTCCTAATCTATTTATCCTCTTCTTCTCCTCATCATAGCTATCTCCCCATCCCCATAAATAATAATAATTCCGCTTTTTCATCCCCAAAATTTTGTTGTCTTGTGGCTCAATGGGATCATCAAATTCAACCTATATTGTACACCTTGAAATTTTGTTATGATAATTGGAAAATAATCCCTCCAGTTCTTAAGATGAGATCCACTTCAATAAATAAATTACAGTACAGAATAACACTACTATAGAAAATACATATTATTACCTTAAAAGACATCTCTTTTTTTAAAAAAAAAGAAGTAAAAAATGGAGGTAGTAACATTTGTGTAAAACTTGAACGGAGTTTTGAGGCTTGAGGTGTCCCAATTCAATATTTGGACGCCTAAAGTATAATTTAGGCATCCTAAGTTTGAATCGGCTTGGGATGCCTAAAGTCCATTTTAGGCGTCTATATAAAATTTAGGATGCCTAAAATTAAAGTTTAAGCATCCCAACAAAAGTTGGGACGCCTAAGAGAAGCCAAAAGCAGGTTTTGGCACACCTTTATGCGTGCCCAGTAAAAATAGGGACCCTAAAGGGTACTTTAGGCGTCCCCATTTTGATTGGGGACACCTAAAGTTTGTCCTCTGTCAGACTTCGGCATGCTCACCTTACTTGCTGCTATGACACTACTACAAAAATTAGATTTAGTGGCGCACCTTTTGTGGCGCTTATGTGAAAAGGTGCCACAACTTTAACTAATTTTTTTTATCTAAATTTGTTTTTTGTATTAACATTAGGTGCCGCTTACTTACATAAGCGCCACTACTAGTTTGTGATATTAGGTGGCACTTTCCTAATTAAGCGCCACCTAATGTATTTTACCAAAAAACAAATTTTAAAAAAATAAAATCAAAAGAAGCTGTGACACTTATTCAAATAAGCGTCACCTAATAGTTTTTCCTATTTTTCAATTTATTTAAAATTTATGCTTATTGAAATGAAAATTATACACGCGGGTGTTGATTATAAAAATTAAAATCTATAATAAAATAAAAAATGATAAATATTAATACCATATACAACTAATTTGAATAAACATATATTAGATCTATTATATTAATTAATCAACATAAATGAATAATACTAATTTTTTAATTAATAATTTAATAATATATATAATTGATATGTATAAACATATCTTGAGATATAAGCGCCACCCAAAATGCAACAAAACTATATTATATTATTTAATAAATTAATAATATGATTATATTAAAAAATATATATGTGTGTGTGTGTGTGTGAATTAATAAAATGAAAATTATGTGTATACTAAAAATTATAAAAATGACATAGGGTTATTAATAATATGATTATTTAAAAATATAATTTTTAATATATTAATTAGTATATGAAAAATAAAAAATGATTAATATATAATTATTTTTTATTATTTTATTTATTTATTATATGATTATATAATAATATATTTATTAATATATTAATTAGTATATGTAAAATAAAAAAATACATTGGGTGGCACTTATTGGTAAAAGCGCCACCCAATGTCTTTTTTATTAATATTTTATTTATTAATAATATAATTATTATAAAATATAATTATTAATATAATAATTAATCTATGTAAAAAAAATACATTGGGTGGCGCTTATTGGTAAAAGCGCCACCCAATGTCATTTTATTATTATTATTTTATTTATTAATAATATGATTATTAAAAAAATATAATTATTAATATAATAATTTTAAAAAAGTACATCGGGTGGCGCTTATTGGTAAAAGCACCACCCAATGTCATTTTATTATTATTTTATTTATTAATTATATGATTATTAAAAAATATAATAATTAATAAAAAAAATACACCAATAAGCGCCACCCAATGTCATTTTATTATTATTTTATTTATTAATTACATGATTATTAAAAAATATGATTATTAATATATTAATTATTATATGGAAAATAAAAAAAATACATTGGGTGGCGCTTATTGGGATAAGCGCCACCCAATATATACCCGCTAAAAATTTATTTTCCCTCCTCCTCCAATTTATTTTCTCGGCCCCATCATCACCTTCTTCCTAAACCCTCAGCTCACCCCCAGCCCGCCGTCACCCCCAGCTCCCCACCCCCCACCGTTGCCTCTAACCCCCAGCTCCCCGCCCCCTAACGTCGCTCCCAGCTCCCCCTAGCTAGCTGTCCTATCTTCTTCCCTTTTTTTTTAACAGACCTTCCACCTCTCGCCCTCAGGTGTCTCTTTAGCTTTTAAGGTGGATTTTTTATATTAGTAGTAACCTCTTTTTTTATAATGCATGTGTTTGTTTCAGCGTTTAAATGACTTATAAGTGCTTATACACGTAAATCGAGACAACACTCATCTCACATACTTACCTCGTATACCGTAAATCACGATTGAAAAGCTGCTTTTAAATACTCCAATCGTTATTCCAAACACACCCAATAAAGTGTTGTTTATGATTACTTTAATTTATTTATTTCTGAACAACTTCAAATTCCTTGTGTCTGATCAGCTGTGTCCCCATAATACTGCCGAAAGCAACCTTTTTGGTCTTGGTCCCCACTGCGAATCTGTAAGTTTTTTTTAATTATTTTTTTTATATATATCTGTATTGTTTTTCTGTATACTTTATCCACTGAGACCTGCTTTTTTTGTTAATTTTTTAATTTTAAGTAATTTTATTAACTTATCATGATTTTTAGTTAAATATAACAGCTAATTAATTTAATTCAATAATTAAAAAATAAAAATTAGGAAACATTGGTCAACAATCAAGAATTCACATACTATGAAAATTTATTATTTTCTCTAAGAATTCAGCTGTCCTTTTTTGTTGCATCTTGGATAAAGTCTATTTTTTTTGGATTTATACATAATTGGCATAGTGAATTAGGATTTATTTTGTTACCAAAAAAATAAACTAGGATTTTATTACTTATTTATTTGGATCTGTAACTTTGTCTTTTATTTTTTTAATATATCTGTATTGCTTTTCTATATACTTTATCCACTGAGACCTGCCCTTTTTTGTTATTTTTTTAATTTTAAGTAATTGTATTAATTTATCATGATTGTTAGTTAAATATAACAGCTAATTATTTATTTGGATTCTATAGTGACATAAATAATGTCAAATAAGTTCCCTTTTTTAACTTTTTTTTTATTTTTATTGTATCTGGAATGAAGTCTTTTTTTTCATTTAAACCTATGGTGACCAATAGGTATAAATTGACTCACATACCCTTTGTAACGGATAGTTTTCTCATTTAGTGTGTATATAGGTTGAAGGCATAGATGACTCCTCATATATAGCAACTAACCACTATTTAATTCTAGGTTTTTAAAACCATAGATGGATCGAAAATGGATGTCATCAGATCGGTGTTCAAGAGAATATATAGATGGGGTGAAGGAGTTTATTAGATTTGCAATTGAGCATACAAAAGATCCTAACAAAATCTTGTGTCCTTGCTTATCTTGTTATGGAAAGCGGATTAGTCCACTTGATTTGTTAGATCATTTAGTGTGTCATGGGATTGATCAAACATATACACGATGGACAAGGCATGGTGAGACAAACGACCCTTGTAATGATAGGTCGCATACCACCGATGGTGCTTCAAATGAGTTTGACCAAAACATGTGTGATGGAGATTATGGTTTTCAAGAAATGCTTAATGTGGTTGAACAGGTACTTCATAACTGTCCCAGAGAATTTGAGAAGTTCAAAGGTGATGCAAAGAAACCGTTATATGCTGGTTGTACAAAATACACAAGATTGCTAGCAGTGTTGAAATTGTACAACTTTAAAGCCCGCTATGGGTTGAGTGATTCGGGTTTCACCATACTCCTTGAACTTTTGCAAGATATGCTTCCAAAAGAAAATGTACTTCCTACGGAGACATATGAGGAAAAGCAAATTCTTTGCTCAACAATTGGAATAGGATATGAGAAGATACATGCATGCCCTAACAATTGCATATTATTTTGGAAACAATATGCAACATTAGAGAAGTGTCCTAAATGCAATGCATCTCGATATAGGAAGAAGAAAGGAAAAAATCCCGTCAAGGTCCTATGGTATTTTCCTATTATCCCGAGATTCAAGCGTCTGTACAGTAATGCAGAGATATCGAAGCAATTAACATGGCATGCAGATGAGAGGATTGAAGACACAAAGCTTAGGCACCCTGCAGATGCCCCTCAATGGAAGAAAATTGATAATGAGTATCCTGACTTTTCGAACGAGGTTAGGAACCTACGGCTTGCATTGTCAACTGATGGAATCAATCCCCACAGCGTTCAAAGTAGTACACACAGCACTTGGTCGGTAATATTGATGATTTACAACCTTCCTCCACACTTGATAATGAAACGTAAGTTTATGATGCTCTCGATGTTAATTTCTGGGCCAAAACAGCCTGGGAATGATATAGATGTATACTTGGCTCCTTTAATTGATAATTTGAAGCTACTTTGGGAAGATGGCGTCAATGTTTATGATGGGTATAGGGAAGAAAGTTTCACTTTGAAAGCCATACTGTATGGCACAATTAACGATTTCCCAGCTTATGGTAATTTTTCTGGATACAGCTTTAAAGGATATTGTGCGTGCCCTATATGTGAAGATGATACTCATTCAATGCGACTAAATAATTGTAAGAAAAATGTCTATATGGGACATCGGAGATTCTTACCATCAAAGCATCATTGGAGGAAGTGGAAAAAGGCTTTCAATGGCGACTCTGAAGAAGGTAGCCCACCGAAGATGTTGACCGGGGCTCAGGTTTTTGAAAAGGTGAAAGAGCTACATAACAATTTTGGCAAGCCATATGTCAATCAAACCAGGACAAGTGGTTGGAAGAAGAAGTCTATTTTCTTTGAACTTCGATATTGGAAGTCCTTATATGTTAGGCATTTTCTCGATGTCATGTACATTGAAAAAAAATGTGATAGTATAATTGGCACGTTGCTCAATATGCAAGGAAAGAGTAAGGATGGTATCAATGCGAGGTTGGATTTGGTTAATTTGGGAATAAGAGAAGAGTTAGCACCTGTAGAGAAAGGGAACCGTACTTATCTACCTCCAGTGGCTTACACTATGTCAAATAAGGAGAAAAAATTGTTTTGTGAGTTTTTACAAGGAATTAAAGTTCCAGAGGGGTACTCTTCAAATATCAAAAACCTTGTTTCAATGAAAGAGTTAAAGTTAAAGAACCTTAAATCTCATGACTGTCATGTGCTCATGCAGAATTTATTGCCGGTTGGTATACGGTCCATCTTGCCAAAAAATGTCAGAAAGACAATCACTAAACTCTGCATATTTTTCAAGTTGATATGTAGTAAAGTGGTTGATTCAACAAAGTTACGAAATTTGCAAAGGCTAATTGTTTGTACTCTGTGTGAACATGAAATGTATTTCCCACCTTCTTTTTTTGATGTTATGGTCCACATAACTATACACTTGGTGAAAGAGGTTCAATTGTGCGGTCCAATCTACTTGAGATGGATGTACCCGAACGAACAATTTATGAAAATTTTAAAAGGGTTTGTTAAAAATAGATATTGACCAGAGGGATGTATTGCTGAACGGTACATGGTTGAAGAAGTAAGTGACTTCTGTGCTGATTTTCTATCAAATGTTGACCCTGTTGGGATCCCCAAGTCCCGTCATGATGGTCGAAGATCGTGAAAAGGAACAAGCGGGCAAGATGTAATCAGGATAGCAGTGATAGATTGGGACCAAGCCCACCTGTATGTGCTACATAATACTGATGAGGTTGAACCATTTGTTGATAAACATAAGGAAGCTCTTCGACAATTATATGGTGATAGGAATGAAAATTTAATAACAAAAGAACATAATCAACAATTTTCAACTTGGTTGAAAAAGTGCATTAATGATGAGATGGAAAAGAATCCTACTTCTGTTTCTAAGAAATTGATATGGTTGTCAAAGGGATCAAGCTTAAACGTATTATCTTACAAAGGTTATGCAATCAACAGTTACACCTTCTATACACAAGAACAAGATATATGGAGCATGATGCAGAATAGTGGGGCAACACTTATTGCTGATATACATGGGTAATTACTATATTATTCATGCCAGATATACATTAAAATTTTAAAGTTTTGTATCAGACATGCATGATCACTCGAGTGACCACTCGAGTGATGCCTCAAGATCACTCGAGTGACCACTTCAGTAATATTGGGCACAATGGCTATATCTATCAGTGCTCTATCATTTTCATAAAATCACTCCAAGTGACTCTTCTAGTGCTCTACCCAAATATTTTCCCAAACTATTACCCACTAAATTTTGACTAAAACCCAATCATTTTATCACTAGAAACTTCCTAAAACTAATCAAATCTCTTGCCCTAACTTTCGTGACTGTCAGCCATTTGAAAAGGAAAATTCATTTTTTGCATTAAAATCTCTAATGGTGAGAACTAAAGTACCCTGTAATGATAATCCATCATCTTATGAGTCTCCTCCATCTCCTCCACCCAAGAAATAAAAGATTTCACTAATCTCTAAAGCCAAAACACATCTCGACCAAAAGCTAAAGAGAAAAATCCAGCAGAACCAAAACCTAAATTCAAGGGAGTTGTGATACAAGAGCCAAGGGTGACTAGAACAAGGTCAAAACAAGTACACACTGGGAAAGGTAAATCCAAGACCCGTCCTACTCCACATTCTACGGATTCCTCTAATACTCCCTCTTGGTCGGAGAAATGATCTAAACTTCCTAAGTACGATGTGAAGATTGCCATGGCAATGGAAAATCTTTTTGGATGAAGCATATCAATCCAAGGGAGTAAAACAAGGAACTTCTTCGAAGGCTTCATTGAAGGAAGAGGAAGGAGAAAAGGAAGTAGAAATCAGAGTTCCTCCTAAAGGGTTTAACACTAACAAACTTGAAGCATCTACAAAGTTCAAGGAATACTTCTCTTGAAGGAAGGTAAGTAAGATGTTCTATATTGACCTTCAAGTTCTATTTGAGGCTTTAAAGTTTGATTTAAGTGCTTATTTGGAACCCTACATGCCCTGGCTATCTGTGAAACTTCCTTATTGCACAAAAGTAGTTAGACACTTTTATTGCAATTTGGAACTAGTAAACGATGAGATAAGGAAAGTTGCAAAAGAAGAAATGGTTACCGAAGTCAGGGGAAAAAATTTTTTTATTTCACCCTCCAAGATTAACACTTGGCTAGGCATAGAGGACCCTCCTAATGGCATTTTGACCAATATAGACTTCAAACAAATATTCAGCATTTTATGGCCTGGTGAGAGAGTAGGACTCCTTTTCTTCAATCCGAGGGATATGTGTGATATGCACGGAGTCCTTTAGTATATCTATTCCCAAGCTATAGTCAACAAGTCCAACAACTTTACACATTTCATTGAGAGGGACTACGGGAATATGGCTTCTATATTGTTGAAGGAACAGAGGAACTTGGGAGAGCTTATATTTTCTAAAATCAAGAAGTACAACATTTGCTGCTGAATTTTGGAATCTTTTTTCACATAAAATTAGACTTATTTTTCCTTGCCTGAAATACCTTAGTATTAAGAGTTCTGAATATGAAATATTTTAGTTCAAGATTATTACGATGATATATGTTTGAATTTAAGTTCTTTTGAGCGATATGTGATGATGGAATTTTGAAGATTCAAAATTTATTATGGTGATTTCAACCAATGTTTTCATTTAAGAAAATAGTTTAAAATTCAAAATAAAATTTTCTGGAAATTGGTCATTTTTAAATGGCTATGGGGAGAAAAATGAATAAATGTTTTTAAAAAAATTGGGCTATAACGACTGTTTTAAAAAAATAATCATTGTAAATGACATACAACGATTATTTTAAAAAATAAACAGTCGTTGTATCATATTTACAACTACTGTTTTTTGAAAATAGTCGTTGTATGCTCTATTTTTACAAAGACTGTTTTCTTAAAGCTTAAAGCAATCATTGTATGTCACTTACAACGACTATTTTAAAACAGTCGTAAATTTTAAAACTTTCAATGATATTTACATATACGTCCCCCTGAAAATGGACGTCTAAAGGACATAAAAACATACATTAAAAGTGCCTTCTGTAGTAGTGAACAATTCCATTTTGCATATATCTAAGGCAGCCTCAGTAAAATATTATTTTCTCCTTTGTTAACTGTTGGTTTAGGCTGAAATTAGATTATCCCATCCAAGACATCAAAATTATCATATTCAATAGTTGGATTAGCTATTGGCATTTCTGTTTAATCGTCACAAAGTAAGAAACACGATCAATATTCTAGGATGTGGAAAACAAATCATAGAAGAAAGAATCAACGTTTGCAACTTCATCCACTGTTGGATTGTCATGGAATTTTGTTAGAAGGTTTGGGACATCCATTTTAAAAATGTCAATGGTGGGATTAATAATTGGATGTCTAAGGTAAGAGAAATTTACCACATACCAAATCTGCTATTCAAAAAATAGGAATTCTGAAGGTTAGAATCCCAAATTGTGATCATAGAAATGTTGGATATGGCTATTCCAACAATCCAATGATCCTAATTCTTAGATCTAAAATTTCCTTATTGAACATTTGTATAAACCCTAAGACTGGATAGATTGATATGTGTGATAATTAAAGATAGCCATTATAATACCTTATATCCCATAAACCCAGATGAGTGCAAAAGTGTAGTAAAATGAATCGTTAAACCAGGATTCAGTCCTAGGTTTATGAAGGAATGACTAACACCTGAATCATACAAAGCTTGCAATGAACTACCATTGAGAAGAATCTTACCTTGAATCAACTTAGAAGACTTCTTCGCTTCTTCGTGCGTCAAAGAAAACACTCGACCTTGATTCTTGGGTCTAGGTTCAATTGCTTGTTAGGGATAGCTTACGGTAATGTGTCCTAGCTTTTGGTAGGCATAGCAGATTATCTAGATGTTAAGGACATTAAAGAGTCATCCCTAATGCGGCTGACCATATCGAGGGCATGCTTGAGATGTCGGGGGTCTTTGGTAGCCATGGTTCTTAGATCGAAAGGGCTTCTTATTGTTCCCCTTTTGTGAGAACCCTTGTCCCTTACGCTTCTGCAAGGTATCCCCCTAACTAGGTCAACCTCGATTGTTGGCATTTTTACTCGAACGCATCCTCCTCAAGTTACCCTATGTCAGCTGGAAAACTTCCACTGCTTTGTTTAATTCGATAAACTACCGGCAACTAGCTTCTCTTCCATCTCGAGATTTAGTGCCCGAATCAGCATATCGAAGCTCCACTCCTCATCTTGCTTAAACCTCAGAAAGGAAGAGTAACGGGATAATCGAATGAACCGGGATAGGTACTCATCGAAGGTCTCGTCATTACCCTGTTGTATGGCCAATAATTCTTTCTCCTTTTCGATCCTCACAAACCTCAGGAAGTATTTCTCCTTAAATTATTCTTAAAACAACTCCCAGGTCAATAGAATGTTTTGGGCATGCAGTATTATTGTTGTATTCTTCGACCAGCAGTCTATGTCTCCTTCCAGCTTGTATATAGCCATTATGGCTTTAATCTCTATAGGGCACCCCAGCACCTTAAATATTTTCTCCAATCAAACTAACCAGTCCTTAGTAGCTTGTGGATTAAATCGTCCCTTGAACAGCGGAGGCTAGTACTTAAAGAATTTAGGCATCCAGTATTAGAGATTCTCCTCTTCACGGGCCAGAACAACAGGAAGCTCTTAATTCAACTCAAGCGACTGCGATTGCTCATCATTCTGAGACTGTTCTTCTTCCTGATTCAACTAAATGTGTTAGATATTATTAGTTTTGAAGATGTCAAATATAGATGCCAAATATTAAGAGCAAAAAGTTTGCAAAATATACTTATCTCCTATATCGACTATATTTAATATTGCATATCTTGTAGATTAGTCAAGCAAAGAAAGAAACAGATAGAAGAAAGAAGAACTTAATTGATATCAAGCTGATACACTTGAGTTCTGGGTGAGCACTCGAGTTCTAGCCAGAAGTGACCTCGAGTCTTGGAAGTTTTGCACCGAGAGTTTCTACCCGAGAGTTTAGTGTTATAAAAACAAGGCAAGAGAACTCGAGTTCTAGATGAGCACTCGAGTTCTGGACTGAAATGTATTCAAGTTGTCAAGTTAACTCCCACGAGTTTGTTCCAGTAGCTTAACCAAAATGTTACATAGATTAGAGAACTCAAGTTTTGATATTGAACTTAAGTTGTGGTATGAGGTGCACTTGAGTTGAGATGAGAACTCTCGCAAGTTTTACAAAGAAGCTAAGCCATAATCTGATGTTATCATGTGCACTCAAGTTTTAGAGTAGTACTTGAGTTTTGGTTCAATTTGTACTCGAGTTCCACTATTTCACTTCTACGAGTTCTTGGGAAAAACCATCATTCAAACATTTCAGAAGTTGAGAACTCAAGTTGGCTAGGGAAAACTCAAGTTTGGAAGCACTCTGTTCTACTCTATTTTATGTTTAATATGATATAGCTTTGGTATTTTAAACATATCTCTCAAACTACACTTCTAATTGAGCTAAAACTAGTTGTATATGAAACTAGACTCCCAATACGTCAAATAGAGACCAAAATCAACATCAAAGGAGTTCAGATGAAAGAGATATTAAATTCAGAAATTGACACTAAAATTTCTCAAGTCAGATCAGAATAGTTTTAGTAATTTCAATATATCTCACATAATACACATCTAATTGAAGTAAAACTTATTGCATATGAAACTAGACTCTAAAAGCGTTTCAAAAATGTCAAGATTATAGTTAACTAAGAACAAGTGGAAGAAATATGAACTTTGGAAGTTTATAGTTGTACAAAGATGTTGCAATAACATTCAATAAATTTGGAGCTGATTCTTCTGGGATAAGCCATGTGTCAAATTTAGAGTTATAGTTATGTCCACTGGAAGTTGCTGCCAAACTACCTATGTTATGAAGGTCTCTCAAAGCTATACAAGATCACTCGAGTGATGGTTTGTAAACTTAAGTGATTCAACATCACTGGAAGGAATTTTGCAGTAACTCGTAAAGGTTATGAAAGTTGAAAAAGATCACTCGAGTGATGGTATTGAGCACTAGAGTAATGGTGTAAAGTTTCAGTAAGGAACTTTCAAAGAAATACTCAAAAGCTAGCAATATAGGAAGTGTTGGAAATTGTGCCTTAGGGACCAATCATTGTACTTTGAATATTGTCATTCAATGAATTTCTCCATTTGGTTATCACATTATTCGCATGTTCACTGTGATAATTGTATCCTTGGATAAATCATAATGATTGTCCTAAATGTCCCTGGTCGGTCATCTATGTGGGAGCAAAGATGAAATAAGACCAGTATGACTTTGATAAGGTATGGGGATACTAATCAAAGTCTTAGGTACTTATAGGAGTATAAGGTGCTAGACCGACCCGCTATGAGAAAGCTGCATGGATCAAGTCATAAGCTTATCTCATGTATAACCATGTCACAATGCCCTTTGACCTGAGATCATCATGGATTCCTACATGGGAGTCACTAAGCTTTGACTTAGTCAAAAGTCACCTTTAACCGGGTGGTGATAAAGGCTACAATCGGGCTTAATGGTTTTCATGTAGAGGAATGTGAATGGTCAAGATGGAATTTGTCCCTTACATTAGTGAGAGATATTACTGGGCCCCTCGATGAGTAAGTCTGAGAAATGTATGGCCATACTACGATGGAAAAGAGTTTCTACTTCTATAGTCAGACTACTCAGGGATCGAGAAAGTAATGGTAAGGAATAGGAGGATGACATTCTCCATGCCTCATCCTTGACTGAAATATCGTGTGACAAAAGGGACGTGATATGGTTATACGACAGGTTATATCGTATTGTCGATCCTCATATGAATTGGGTAGTCGTAATGTCTTGCTAGAGGCCGCTTACGACTTGTGGGTTAGTATAGTCATTGGCCCACTGCCAACTTCGTTTGGGCCTACAGGGTCACACACAAGAATAGCCCAACACGAGCTATAATGTTCAGATTCATTGAATCTAAGATGCGTCTAAGATTCAATGAATACAATGTTTAATCTAGGGTGAATGAATTTTAAATATATATTTATTATATACACATGTTGTGTGAATATTTATTTGATAAATATTTATATGTGTTATATATATATATATATTTATATTTGGAAAGGAATATTAATAATATTATATACACATATGTATTTTTGAAATACATAAATACATATATAATATATATTATTTGATAATATATATTATATATATATGATAGTATTATATTATATGATCATATGATAATATTATATTATATATATATAATATATATATTATTTGATAATATATATTGAATATATGATAATATTATATTATATGATGATATTATTATATTGTGTATATATAAAGATATTATATGATAATATCTCATATTTAATTTATGAAGATAAATTAAATTCCATTGGCACTTTATTCTAATTAAATAAATAGGTTAAATTAAAACTGTTGGACAGATTTAATTAAACCAGGTTTATTTAATTAGCTTATTAAAACAATTAAATGTTAATTGATATGATAAGGATTTTGAAATTAATTAAGATTAATTTTAAAAATCCAATATCCATCATAAAATAGATAACCCTACTAGTTATAAAATGTGAGAGCTAGGGTTTTTCTATAGATGATGAAAACTAGAGAGCCACAAGAAAACCCTAGAAGGATATTAGAGGCGCTAGCACGCTGCCGGTGTTGGGGGTCCTATTCGTGTGGATACCAGTAGAGGGAGCTGATATGAGTAGTTAGCTCCTCAAGATTGAAAAAAAAACTCCAAGAAGAACTAGTTGACATGTTGATGTTGGGGATGGTTAATCTTATACTCATAGAGATTGACGCTCTTTTAAGAAGAATTAGCGGACATGTAGATGCCGGGGAAATTATTTCAAGAGCAACCAAACATGGAGATTTGTGAACTCGCAATACGTTGATGATTGTGGGCATTCAAACAAACATGAATAAGGTACGACTCTTTCTAACTTGATTTAAATGCCGTTGATAGATCCGCAATTGGGATTGGTAAACTTTTACAAGTTTAATTTTATTTAATTCTTCCGCTGTGTGCCTACCAATCCTAACAGTGGTATCAGAGCCAGGTCAATTGTGCATTTAAATTGAGTTTTAGTGCTTATTGTGTGCTTATATATGTGATATATAAGTGGAACATGATTTTAGAAAGATTGAAGTCATAGTAGTAGTGCTGCAGATTTTCGTTTTTTTAGAGGCAGTATGATTGTGACGAATATTCGAATGCTCAAATCTTATCCAATAATCCTGAAAATTTCCAGAATGAAATTAGACATCCTAAGCTTTGATTTGATATATAATATATGCGATTTGGATCAGTATATTAGGAGATATCAATTTTTGAAGTTAGGCTTTGAATCTGTGACGTTTTCTCTAGCAGCGAAGATTAATTAGTGTTTCAGGAACAGTGGACATATAATTTTATGAAAATTATATTTTTCATTTAAAATATACTTAATTACGGTAAAATAGAGCTTTGAACCACTACAATTGGAGTTTTTAAGATTTAATTATGATTTTTCAAATTAAGATGAAAAATCTGACAGCTTAGCGGGACTGCCATAGCTAATTGTTCGTAGCTCAATCACGACATTTATTACTTTTCATATTGTATGAATTGTTGATTATTGTAGTTTACTTCTCCAAATTGTTTGGGTATGGTGAACAACATGGCTCTTAGTCTTTACAAATGTTGTAATGTTTAAATATGGCCTGCGTGCCATGCCTTTCTCTAAATATTCTCATTGTACATTCTCTTCTCATCTCACTCCCCTCGTATGTTCAAACGAGGTTTCTATCAATGTAATTTTTTCTCTTCTTATTTAGAGAAGTCCTCTCATTGGCTTGGGAGGATTTTAGGTTAGGTGAGCCATGTTGTATCACGTTTAAATTATGCTTTTGATTAGATCATAACATGCATACTTTTGTAGTTATGTGTATGAGATACAACCGCGATTACATTAACATAAATGAAACTAATTAATTAAAGCCCTCCGAATAAAATCTTAAGTCATAATGCCGTCAATTAATGAATACTTGTCAAAACCTAGATCGCTTAATTATAGGCTCCACCAAAGTGGATGCATTTGAGTTATCTTGGTGAGGCAAGCATGAGTAATGGTGCTACTTACAAAATTCATTGTTGTTTTGACTTAATTGAGATCATCAAAATGGTTTTGGGTCTCAAGGCATTAGATGGGATTAAACATGCCGGATCATATGATGATCGAATCCCATAAAGATCTAAGAGTTACATATGATGTAATTGGTAAAAAGGTTACCTACCTAAATAACTTGAATTTAAGCGTCTTGCCAAAGTGGACTTAAATTTCAGCGAAATATGGATCTTAGCCCACTAATTATTATATTGAGGGTTGTTAATTTAGTGGGAGATTACTAAATAACTTTGCATATTTTAATTGTAGAATCATGTCAACTAGTAATACTACTACACTATCACTGCGATCAGTCCTTGAGAAGGACAAACTCAGTGGGACAAACTTTCTTGATTGGTTTAGGAACTTGAGAATTGTTCTCAAGCAGGAAAGAAAGCATATGTCCTAGATCAACCCATTCCTAAAGAGCCTGTAGCCAATGCTCCAAGAGCTCAAGAAGATGCTTATAGGAAGCATAAAGATGACTTTATGGATGTAGGTTGCCTAATGCTTGCCACTATGGTTCTAGACCTCTAAAGACATCTAGAACTTATGGAGGCTCATGAGATAATTATGCATCTTAGGGAAATGTTCCAGCAACAGGCAAGGCAAGAGAAGTATGATACCACAAAGCCTTACATTCCTATAAGATGGCTGAAGGTACATCAGTTAGTACTCATGTGTTAAAGATGAAAGGCTATATTGATGACCTTGAGAGGCTTGGATTTCCCATAAATCAGGAGTTAGCTACAGATTTGATCTTGAACTCACTCTTAAAAGTTATGACCGATTTGTCATGAACTACAACATGAACAATATGGAGAAATCGATTTCTAAACTACATGGGATGCTCAAAGCTGTTGAGCATAACATTTAGAAAAGCCCAGGTTTGTTATGATGGCTCAGAAAAGAAAGGGTATTAAAAGGAAAGGTGAGGGCAAGGGAAAGGGTAATGGCTCAGGAGGTAAAACCAAAGAGTCAAACAAGCCCGAAACTAAGCCTGCAGCCAAGAAGGTAAAGCCTCCAAAGGAAGGAGTATGCTTCTTCTACAATGAAACCGTTCATTGGAAGAGGAATTGCAAACTCTACGTCGAAGATCTGAGAAGAAAAACTAAAAGGATCAGGTCAATCGATTTGAATCCGACTTACCTATGGCATTGTCATCTAGGCTATATAAATGAGAAACATATTTCTAAACTCCATCAAGATGGATTTTTTTTAATCATTTGATTTTGAATCATATGATACATGTGAATCTTGCTTATTAGGAAAGATGACATAGGCACCTTTTATTGGGTATAGTAAGAGGGCCACTGATTTATTGGGCCTCATATATACAGATGTATATGGACCAATGAATATAGCTGCCAGAGGAGGTTATATGTACTTCATTGCATTTATGGATGATTTTAGTAGATATGGATATATCTATCAAATAAAACATAAATATGAATCTTTTGAAATGTTCAAAATATTCCAAAATAAAGTACAAAAACCAACTTGGCAAAATAATTAAAGCACTTCGATCTGATCGAGGTGGTGAATATTTGAGCCAAGAGTTTATTGACCATCTTAAGAGTTGTGGGATAGTCTCACAATTAACTCCTCTAGAAACACCACAATGGAATGATGTTTCTAAGTAGAGGAATCGAACACTATTAGATATAGTTCGATATATAATGAGTTAAACAGATCTTCCACCGTCCTTTTAGGGCCATGCCTTAGAAATAGCTGCGTTCACACTAAATCGTGTTCCATCGAAGGTAGTTGGAAAGACACCATATGAGATATGGACTGGGAAGAATCCCAGTTTGTCTTTTCTCAAAATTTGGGGATGTGAGATTTATGTTAAACAATAAACCTCTAATAAATTATCACACAAATCCTAAAAGTGCCTTTTTGTGGGGTATCCTAAGGAAACTAAGGGATACTATGTTTATAATCCCACCAATAATAAAGTGTTTGTTATCCAAAATGGTATCTTTCTAGATAGGGAGTTTATCTCTAAAAGAACCAGTGGGAGTAGGGTACATCTCAAAGAAGTTTGAGAGTCATAAGATAGCACAGAACCACTGATGGAAAATAGAGAAGACTCACAACAAGTTGTTGAGCCTGCTCAAGTAACATAAGGCCTACGAAGGTTTGATAGGACATGACATCAGCCTCAGAGATATGGATTTCTGATTACTAGAAGTCGTAATGTGTTGCTCATTAAGCAGAATGAGCTAACCACCTATCAAGAAGCCATAATGGGACCAAACTCTAAGAAATGGCTAAATGCCATGAAGTCTGAAATGCAATCCATGTACGACAATCAAGTATAGACCTTAGTCGATCCACCTAAAGGTATTAAAACCATCAGGTGCAAATGGGTTTTCAAAGAAAAACCGACATGGATGGCAAAGTAAATGTCTTCAAGGCACAACTGGTTGCTAAAGGATTCACTCAAACTCATAGTATAGACTATGATGAAACCTTTTCCACAGTTGCAATGGCCAAATCAATCAAAATCCTTCTTACCATTGCATCATATTATGACTATGAAATATGACAGATAGACGTCAAAGCAGCCTTCCTTAATGGAAAGCTCATTCAGGATGTGTACATGACACAACCTAAAGGTTTTGTGCGTCTAAAGGATTCTGGTAAGGTATGCAAGCTTTAAAGATCCATTTATGGATTAAAGCAAGCATCTCGGAGTTGGAATCATTGTTTTGATGAAATAGTCAAAGAGTTTGGATTCATTCAAAACATCGATGAGCCTTTTGTTTATAAGAAGGTTAGTGGGAGCACAATTGTATTTCTAGTGCTTTATGCAAATGACATCCTACTTATTGGGAATGACATTCCTACCTTGCAGAGTGTCAAGTCTTGGTTAGGGAAGTCTTTTTCGATGAAAGACTCAGGTGAAGCCACTTATACCCTAGGGATTAGAATCTATAGAGATAGATCCAAGAGGCTAATAGGCCTAAGTCAGAGTAGTGAGGGTCGTTGGACTGCTGTCAAGAATATCTTAAAGCACCTGAGAATGACTGAGGACTTATTCTTGGTATATGGTCGATTGGGTGATGAGTTCTATGTAACTGGTTATACAGAGATGATCTTAGATCGCAATCTAGATATATGTTAATTTTAAATAGTGGTGTAGTAAGCTAGAAGAGCTACAAGTAGAGTACTGTAGTAGGTTCTGCAATAAAAGTTGAGTATATAACAGCATCAGATGCAACTAAAGAAACTGTTTGGATTAAAAGTTTGTTATTGAACTAAGGGTGGTACCTACCACCCAAATCCAATAGATTTGTTTGTGAAAATAGTGAAGCTATTAAGGACCAAACGTATACTCAAAGGATTTCATCTTATCATAGAAATCAATGATAGAGGTGATATAAAAATATACAAAGTAAGAGGAGAAGACAATGTTGTTGATCCTCCTTTTAAGTAGCTTGCACAAGCAAAGCATGAGCGTCATGTTAGCACAATGCGAATTAGGTAAACTAATGATTGTACCTAGTGCAAGTGGGAGGATGTTGGAAATTGTGCCCTAGGGGCCAATCATTGTACTTTGAATATTGTTATTCAATGAATTTCTCCATTTGGTTATCACATTATTCGCATGTTCACTGTGATAATTGTATCCTTGGATAAATCATAATGATTGTCCTAAATGTCCCTGGTCGGTCATCTATGTGGGAGCAAAGATGAAATAAGACCAGTATGACTTTGATAAGGTATGGGGATACTAATCAAAGTCTTAGGCACTTATAGGAGTATAAGGTGCTAGACCGACCCGCTATGAGAAAGCTGCATGGATCAAGTCATAAGCTTATCTCATGTATAACCATGTCACAATGCCCTTTGACCTGAGATCATCATGGATTCCTACATGGGAGTCACTAAGCTTTGACTTAGTCAAAAGTCACCTTTAACCGGGTGGTGATAAAGGCTACAATCGGGCTTAATGGTTTTCATGTAGAGGAATGTGAATGGTCAAGATGGAATTTGTCCCTTACATTAGTGAGAGATATTACTGGGCCCCTCGATGAGTAAGTCTGAGAAATGTATGGCCATACTACGATGGAAAAGAGTTTCTACTTCTATAGTCAGACTACTCAGGGATCGAGAAAGTAATGGTAAGGAATAGGAGGATGACATTCTCCATGCCTCATCCTTGACTGAAATATCGTGTGACAAAAGGGACGTGATATGGTTATACGACAGGTTATATCGTATTGTCGATCCTCATATGAATTGGGTAGTCGTAATGTCTTGCTAGAGGCCGCTTACGACTTGTGGGTTAGTATAGTCATTGGCCCACTGCCAACTTCGTTTGGGCCTACAGGGTCACACACAAGAATAGCCCAACACGAGCTATAATGTTCAGATTCATTGAATCTAAGATGCGTCTAAGATTCAATGAATACAATGTTTAATCTAGGGTGAATGAATTTTAAATATATATTTATTATATACACATGTTGTGTGAATATTTATTTGATAAATATTTATATGTGTTATATATATATATATTTATATTTGGAAAGGAATATTAATAATATTATATACACATATGTATTTTTGAAATACATAAATACATATATAATATATATTATTTGATAATATATATTATATATATATGATAGTATTATATATATGATCATATGATAATATTATATTATATATATATAATATATATATTATTTGATAATATATATTGAATATATGATAATATTATATTATATGATGATATTATTATATTGTGTATATATAAAGATATTATATGATAATATCTCATATTTAATTTATGAAGATAAATTAAATTCCATTGGCTCTTTATTCTAATTAAATAAATAGGTTAAATTAAAACTGTTGGACAGATTTAATTAAACCAGGTTTATTTAATTAGCTTATTAAAACAATTAAATGTTAATTGATATGATAAGGATTTTGAAATTAATTAAGATTAATTTTAAAAATCCAATATCCATCATAAAATAGATAACCCTACTAGTTATAAAATGTGAGAGCTAGGGTTTTTCTATAGATGATGAAAACTAGAGAGCCACAAGAAAACCCTAGAAGGATATTAGAGGCGCTAGCACGCTGCCGGTGTTGGGGGTCCTATTCGTGTGGATACCAGTAGAGGGAGCTGATATGAGTAGTTAGCTCCTCAAGATTGAAAAAAAAACTCCAAGAAGAACTAGTTGACATGTTGATGTTGGGGATGGTTAATCTCATACTCATAGAGATTGACGCTCTTTTAAGAAGAATTAGCGGACATGTAGATGCCGGGGAAATTATTTCAAGAGCAACCAAACATGGAGATTTGTGAACTCGCAATACGTTGATGATTGTGGGCATTCAAACAAACATGAATAAGGTACGACTCTTTCTAACTTGATTTAAATGCCGTTGATAGATCCGCAATTGGGATTGGTAAACTTTTACAAGTTTAATTTTATTTAATTCTTCCGCTGTGTGCCTACCAATCCTAACAGGAAGAACTCTTGAGTTTGGGAGAAAAACTCGAGTTCTAGTGAAAAGAAAACTCGAGTCTAGAAATAAACTTTTGCAAGTTTCAACCAGAGACTCATGCAGAAAACTTGAAGTAAGGGAGAACTCGAGTTTATAGGAAAAACTCGAGTTCTGGATAGAAGTGTTGATAACAACTTATAGTGGCTCTGTAAGTGACTCGCGATGGCTTTACAAGTTATGAACAAAGCTTACTTGAGTGAGTAAGTTGTCACTCTACCAGAACTCAGGCACTCGAGTTGGATTGTAAAGCACTCGAGTGTTGAGTATTCACTCGAGTGATACTGAATCACACTCGAGTAGAGGTTTATAGTCTTCTAAAAATCACCATCTTATATTTCTCCATAATCTTGTAAACTCATTTAAACCTTGATTATGTTGCTTCTAATCATTCATAATCATCACTAATCAAGTTTACCTGAGGATTATAGGTGATTGAACTTAGATTATAGCTCAACGGCTAAAAAGCAATTTATGTCAGAAACTCCAACGGTTATATTTCTACAAAGCGACAAAATCAGAACGAGAATACCAATGTGCCTAACGGATACTTCAACATTTCTAACAATCATCTGAGTTGCATCAACTATAAATTAAAAAGCATTCAAAGTTAGAAAAAAGCAAACTCCTTCACTGTCAAAATGCCAATACTTTGATGTTTATCTCATTACTCTTTGTTTTATATATCATTTATCATTAAGAGTGAGATTATTTGTATTATACTTCAGTGAGCATAATATCTACTCTGTAAGAGAGTCTGTAAATCTTTACAAACATATTTTCAGAGTTGATCTCAAGGTAGAAGGACCTTGAGAGGGTTGAATTACTTTGGAAAGTTGTAGAGAGAATTCTCGTAAGACTTTATGCTTATAAGACTTACAAGGTGCAAGCAGTAGAGAATGTTGCTACTTATAAAACTTACAGGGGTGTGAGCAGAAGAGAATGTTGTTGCTCATAAGACTTGCATGGGTAAACGAGAGAGAAAGGTCTTCAGGATTGCTCTGCTCGTAAAACTTTCCAAAGGAGTAAACCTTACAGTGTGTAAGGGGGAGTTCTTGTCTCAGGATGAAAATTGTAAAGTTTTCATAAGTGTCGGGTTAAACTTGTGGGATTGTAGTGGTTCTCAAGTACCCGGTTAAAATTGAGGGAGATAATGGATTGAAATCTTATAAAGAGCCTAGGGATTGAACGTAGGTCATCGTGAATTGGACCGAACCAGGATAAATTATTGTTTGCATGTTCTCTTCCCTAAGCTCTTATATTTCCAGCATACATTACTTAAATGACTGGCTGTTGATTTATGCATGATTACTTTCATACTTATTGTTTTCACTAAGATGCGAAAAGATTTTCAAAGTTCTTAATTTTTTATCTTACACCCAACTCACACCCCCCTCTTGGGTATCAGCCGGATCTTACATAGTGTTCTCAGGTTGTGCCTTGTCTTCATTCTACTTATCCTTTACTTCCAAGATTTCTTCTCTCAGACCCTCCATCATAGCTTGCTGTTGTGTTAGCATGCCAAGGATTTATTGTATAGGGTCTTGTCTAGCATTGTTCTCAGGTTTAACATTTGGGGGTATGTTCCTTCTTCTAAGTCATACCATTGTTCCTTTTCACTATTAAAAGGAATCACCACATTAATATCGCATTGTGTGTGTGTGTTCCTTAAGACTTAAATACCAACACGACAATGGGAACATAGATTTATTACTGCAAACAATTATATTTACATCAAAGTGTAGTCTTAATCCATATGTCATCAAGCATCCACATCTCATACATATCTCGCCTACTATAAAGCAACTGCATATAAAAAAAGAACCAGGTATATTGTTTGGAGGGGGAAGCAGAGACGTTGTAGGCCTTGAGATACAAGTCCTTTATGTACAGCTATAACTCATGATTGGGGTGAGGGTCATAAGCCAGATTAATCTCTGGAGCCCTAGAGCTAGTTGTAGAGTCGGTATCATATACTACCTCTACTACCTCTAAGTCACTATTATGATGCGAATCAACAAGTTGTGCATTCAAATTTAAGTGATCCTTTGCAAATTCCAAGTCGACTAATCACAAGAGGAAGAGCCAAACAAATTAAGGAAGCATTAAATGGGCTTGTGCAAGAGATTTGGACGAAGCAATTAGCAATCGGATCAAAGCTGGAAGAAAATGTTGAAAACGTCACTAACTTTATTTGGGCTGCAAATTGAGATATTGATCAAGTTTTGGGCTTGAAGTCTTGAAATTGAAGAGCTTGGACCTAATACTACACATAGGAGGACTCATTTGGGCCTAAATAAGCACATTTTGGGCTTTAAATGCTTATTATATTTTATGGATTTTATTTGTGCAAAATTATTAAATAAGTTGCCATATTTGACTTTTGGGTTCTCTAGCACACTATATTTGAATTTTGTGTTTTCTAGAACATTGTATTAGACTTTTGAGTTTCCTAGCACATGGTATTAGACTTTGTAGCTGCAATTATTACAATTAGGTAGTATTTCTCTATAAATACTTGAGATTTGATATATGAATGAAAGTTGCATTTCTGCACTTTTTTTCTTGAGAGTGGATTCTCTCTAAGGTTCTTCTTAGAACTAATAAACTTATCAAGGCTTGATCAACCTTGTGGCGTCTTCCAACACTTCAGGTCCTTGTTCTTTCTTATTCAAGGGTTCAAGTAGATCGTAGATCTTTGTTTAGCTTTCTTGGGGTGAGCTTATCTCAGAATTGGTTGTGGGTTCGTGGGATCTTCCCTTGTCGGTTTCGCACCATCTTGGTATCAATAGAAAAAAAAAGAGAGAACATAAAAAAAAGTGACAAAAAAAATATATATACATAAAAAAAGAAGAAAGTTCCAATTGATGTGCTGAATGTGTTCTATGCAAGCATGTTGATGTCCCAAATTTGACTGAACCAATTCAATCTGTGTCAATTGAACCTTTGATTTCCTTGAACTCCTTTTCCCAATACTCACTTTGATATTTCACATTTCTAAGTGTTATGTTGATTCTGCAAATTGTGATTGCTTTGATTATGAATTGCTTAGTTTTGTAAAGAGCCTCAAGAGGGATCTAAGAGTGGCAAAAGGCATGAGTGACATACATCAATTTAAAAGCCAAATTTGAGTGAAACACGTGTGTAGAGTGGTGAGGTCCCTTTTTCTCTAAATCTAACATTTCAGGTATCATCAATATGCATGATGAAAAAGAAATTCAAAGACATCTTCAATCTTTGTTAAAAGGAATCCAGAAGTTTAGTGCTGAAAACGACCAATGGATGTCTAGTCACAACTCCATATCAAAAAGAGAATTCCAAAGAAAGCTGCAAGAATTGAAACAAGGCTCTATGAGTGTTTATGAATATTTTTAAGAGATGGAATTAGGTTTGATTAGAACTGGAGTTAAAGAAACTTCAAAAGCTACTAAGGATCGTTTTGTAAATGGGCTTAATCCTGAATTAGCTTGTTTTGCAAAGACCCTAACCTTCTTGGACATTGATATGTTAGTTCAATTTGTTGTTGAGTATGAGCAAAAGATCAAGCAATAAAGATGTTCAGAAAGTAGCTCCAATGCAAAGGAGATTGAAAGCTTGATTGTTACAGTCCCTAAAGATGAGTTAGAACCAGCCAAGAAGGAAGATGTTGAAAATCAAGCTGAGAAGTGTGAAGAAGACCTTCATATTCAAAGTACCAATCTTGTGGTTGAAGAAGTTCCTCTCAATCATGAAAAGAAAAGTGAAAATATGAGTGAGTGTGATTTTTGTGAAACTGTTCTTGAGAGAAAAATTCAGTTTGAGAGAGAAAAAGACATTAAGAGCATAGAGTGTTGTCGAAGTAAAGAGAGTAAAAATGAGTGTGAAGAATTGAGTGAAAAGAAAGATGAAAAGAGTTGTGAGAAAAGTGAGGTTAAGAGTGACTGCAAGGATATTTCTTTGGTTACTAATGATCTTAATCATTATTTTCCTTGTGATTTTGTTATGTTGCAGGAATTCTTGGATTTGATTCCTAAGAAGCCACCTGATGGATTTTTATCTTCAAGAAGCATTGAACATCAATCTCCTTCGAGTGACACTGAAAAACATTATGGTTCTCTAAAGTTTGATCTTAATCATAATGTACCTTGTGATTTTAATGTGTTGCATGTGTTCTTGGATTTGATACGTCCCGGATCTGGGACGGGTGTGGATCGATTTTGGGGTCTAGTGGCACCCATAGTTGTTGGAGACAAGGTCCCGTGTCTGTACTGGGTTAAAAGAATAGGGGTACGCCTCTGCTACCAGCTTAAGCTTTTAGCACGATGGTTAGCGCTTCATAGTTAAGCTTGCTCAGTTGAGGGTAGTCTCAGGATAGGTGACCCCTGGGAAGTTCTCATGTTGTGGTGCTTTATTCCTGAGGTTTAGTATCAGAGCCAGCACGGGTTTAAATCCCACTTCCATCAAAAGGTTCAGGACGAACCTCCTTAAAGAGGGAGGGAATGATACATCCCGAGTCTGAGAGGGGTGTAAATCGAGTTCGGGGTCTGGTGGCACCCACAGTCGTTGGAGACAGGGGCCTGTGTCTGTACTGGGTTAAAGGAATAGGGGTGCGCCTATGCTACAAGCTTAAGCTTTTAGCACGATGATTAGCGCTTCACAGTTAAGCGTGCTCAGCCGAGGGTAGTCTCAGGATGGGTAACCCCCTGGGAAGTCCTCGTGTTGTGGCGCTTCGTTCATGAGGTTAAGTGGATCGTAAATCTTAGTTTAGCTTTCTTGGGGTTAGCATATCTCAGAATTGATTGTGGGTTCGCATCATCTTGGTATCAGAGGTTCGGGTCTAAACTCAGGTCATATCTTTCTATTCTTTATTTCCATTTTCGTCTTAAGTTTTGTGCTGTTCTTGTGTCTTTTTGTCTGCTCATTTGTGTTCGTGTCTGAAATTATAGCTTCTATTTGTCAAGTGTTTCTTTATGTTTTTCATCATTTAGTGAGTCATTTTCATAGTTCAATATCTCTACTTTTATTTCGGTTTGGAATCATTCCAATCTAATTTGTCATTTGTGAGTTCTATTTATTTTAATCTGTTGTGTTTCTGGAAATTTTCTGTGACTGTTCATCTTCATTTTTCCAAAACGTCCCTAAATATTCTGTCCTTATTTGACCACCCTTTCTTCATTATTTACATCATTCAATAGGTCATTTCCATTATTCAGAAACTCTTCTTTCTGCTCGTTGTGATTATCTCTAAATCCGAAATTTCCACAGTGATTTATAGTCTTTACAAAACAGATGTTTTTCTGGAATTTATGGGTTTAGATTGCTTGTGTTGTACTACTGTTTGTGATAGATTTTGTATATTCTCTTTAAGTTTCAGTAAAAAAAAGAGACAACATAAAAAAAAGAAAAAAATATATATATACAAAAAAAGAAGAGAAAGTTCCAATTGATGTATTATTGAATGTGTTCTATGCAAGCATCTATCTTGATGTTCAGAATTTGACTGAACATTTTCAATCTGTGTCAAACTTTCTAAGTGTTGTGTTGATTCTGCAAATTGAGATTGCTTTGATTATGAATTTCTTAGTTCTTTAAAGAGCCTCAAGAGGAATCTAAGAGTGGAAAAAGGCAAGAGTGACAATACATCAATTTAAAAGCCAAATTGGAGTGAAACACGAGTGTAGAGTGACATCTTAGAGGGAAACACGTGAGGAATTCGTGAGGAAAATTATTTTTCTAACATCTTTCTTGCAGATATAATGTCTAATGCAGAAGAAACATATGGTGGTAATCCAATGAATATAGATGACCACCTCCGATCAAATGTTATGTTTGGAGAAATAAGGGATAGGATGGATAGGCAAGATGAAATGATTGCAAACCTGCAAAGAGTTTAACCAAATCCTAGAAGGCACAATAAATGAAGGGATGCTTCTTTGGATGAGTTTGAATCTGAGAATGATGAGGTTAGCGGTGCTAGTGAGGAAGATTTTGAATCTGAATATGAAGTGGGAAGAAATAGGCATAGAGGAGATAGGAGGTATGAGAGGAGACATGGCAGAAATATTGCTAGGGAAGGAAATAGAGTGGATGGGAACCTTAGGAGCATCAAAATGAAAATACCACCTTTCCAAGGAAGGAGTGATCTTGAAGCATATTTGGAGTGGGAGAAGAAGATAGAAATGATTTTTGAGTGCCATAATTATTCTGAGGCAAAAAAGGTGAAGTTAGAATCAATAGAATTAATTAATTATGCCATTATTTGGTGGGATAAATTAGGAATTAATAGGAGAAATAATGGTAAGAGGTCCGTAGCAACTTGAAGGGAAATGAAAACTCTAATGAGGAGGAGATTTATTCCTAACCATTACTATAAGGAGCTTTATCAAAAGTTGCAGACCCTTACACAAGTCTCTAGAAGTGTGGAGGAATATTATAAAGAGATAGAGTTAGCTATGATAAGAGCCAATGTGCAAGAAGAAAGGGAGGCTACAATGGCTCGTTTCCTAAATAGGGTTCACAAAGAAATTGCTGACATAGTGGAATTACAACATTATGTGGAGCTGGAGGACATGGTGTATATGGAAATCAAGGTGGAAAGGCAACTCAAGCGTAAAGGTGCTTTGAAATTACATTCTGGATCAAGTTATTCATAAAAGCATATTTGGAAGAAAGGAGAAAGAACTATCCAAAAGGAGACAACTCAAGGCAAAGAAGAAGCTACATCAAAGAGCAAAGGTAAATCTGATTCCCAAAATTCTAAAAATAGAGATATAAAGTGTTTCAAGTGTTTGGGTACAGGTCATATAGCTTCTCAATGTCCTAATAAGAGAGTCATGATTCTTAAAAATAATGAAGTCATGACTAAAAGTGAGAGTGATAATAATTCAACGCCCTCACTTGAAGATGACAGTGATGATGGGGTTGAATATGCCGTGAAAGGAGAATGCCTTGTGGTTAGAAGAGCTTTGAATTTTCAAGTGAAGGAGAATGAGATGAATGAGCAAAGGGAAAACATTTTCCATACTCATTGCCTCATTAATAACAAGGTTTGTAGTTTGATCATTGATGGTGGGAGTGTAACAAATGTTGCAAGCACTACATTGGTTGAGAAGTTGAATTTTCCTACCATTAGACACCTTGGACCATACAAGCTGCAATAGTTGAATGAATGTGGGGAAATTAAAGTTGATAAGCAAGTTCTTATTTTTTTTCAATTGGAAAATATTGTGATTCAATAATGTGTGATGTTGTTCCAATGCATGCTGCGCATATACTTTTGGGAAGACCATGTGAGTTTGATAGGAAATTAAAGAGGGATGAGTTTACAAATAGATATTTTTTTGTAATGAATAGCAGACCTGTGACTCTTGTACCCTTGACTCTAAAGCAAGTGTATGAGGATCAACTCAAGATGAAAAGAGAGAGAAATGAGAAAAAGAGTGATATGGTAAATGAGAAAAATGAGGAAGAAACATTAAAAAGAAAAGAGAGAGAAAAAGAGAGAAAATATGGAATTTCAAAAAAAGAAATTCAGAGAAAGGAAATGAGTGAAGAGAGAAAAGAAAAGAAGAAAATGAGTTTTTATGCAAAAGAAAGTGAAGTAAGGAGTGCTTTTCTATCTGAAAAACACTTGCTTCTCCTTGTTTACAAGGAATCCTTTTTGAACACTAATGATATTAACTCTTCTTTTCCTAGTGTTGTTGGTTATTTGTTGCAGGAATTTGGTGATGTGTTCCCTAAAGAAATTCCACCAGGTTTACCACCTATTAGAGGAATTGAACACCAAATTGATTTCATTCCCGGAGCAACAATTCCTAATAGGCCAGCATATAGAAGCAATCTTGAAGAAACAAAAGAGCTTTAAAATCAAGTGGGAGAGCTCTTGGCAAAAGGATATGTTAGAGAAAGCTTGAACCCTTGTGCAGTTCCAGTACTTTTAGTGCCAAAGAAAGATGGAACTTGGAAGATGTGCATTGATTGTAGAGCTGTCAACTGTAATACCCCATTTTTCACCAATACATTTATGTGTATATTTGATGTATATTTAATGGAATAAAATGGTGAAAAATGATGTGAGGGTATTTATGTAAATTTATGGAAAATATTCCAATCGCCGGTTACGTGAAAATTGGCCGAATAAGGGTATAAGAAACCGGTAAAGGCCCAATATAGTAACCAAAATTTAATGATATGATTAATGGCCTCATTTAAGCGTCAAAATGGGGTTTAGCCGAAGAAATGGGCGGAAATGATTTATTTCGGTAAATCATAAAATGCAGGGGCAAAACAGTAATTTTGCCGAAAAGTGGAAAATAATTATTTTCCACTCAAATTCCCAATGATTTGAGCTAAATGGGAATTAAAAATGGAAAAATGACTAATTGATCATTAATGGACCAATTTTGGTGAATTATTGTGAAAAATGGTCAAATAGTCAAAAGGTCAATTACTTGGTCAACAAGTTACATGTTGACCCTATGGGATGATTGAAGATTTAGACTTTCCCCATAATTCCCTGCATGTTGTCGGCTAAATATAGAAGGGAGAAGAGAGATGGAATTAATTGGAGTAATTATGCATTTATGGGCCAATTGAATTGTGATACATGGTAAGATTAGTTAAAGCCATTTTAATATATATCATCTCATTCCCTCCAGCTGCTCATTCACACATGAACTGACCTAAAGAGTGAGAGAGTGAGTTGAGAACAAGAACTTGGAAGGAAGAACGAAGAAGAGGCTAGGGATTGTTGGAAACCAAGGTAAGAGGTTAGAACCTTGTGATTTAAGCTTCATAACTCCTCTATGGCCTCTCCTTCTCATCTCTCTATCATTATTTCCCTTGATGTTCAGCTGGTTCAAATGCTAGAAGGAGGAGTGAGAAATTGACCTAGAGAGAGAAAGTTCAAGAAGTCAAGAGGTAACTTCCTAAACTTGTTCCTCTTGCTTGATTAAGGTTAGTAGAGTTGTTTTGGGCATGATTATGGTTCATTTGGTACAAGATAATTCAAGAAAAGCCAAAGAGACCTTAATATGTAAGTGTCTCCAAATCAAGTCCAATGAATGTCTAACTAGTTAATATATTGGTATAAGTAGAAAGGAGGTGATTAGGCCAAAGAAAATGAGAATCTGACAACTTTTCTGGGAATTTATTTTCCCTTCTATGTGTTGGACGTAGGGAATGACTTAGAATTTGACCAATTTGATGCTTCCATTGGATTCAGGAGGCCGAATTGTATAGGGTCTATGTAACCCTGAAGTGAGAAAAGGCCCGGAGAGCAAAATGACAAAATTACCCTTTCTAAGCCTTATTTGAGGGTTGTCAAGGGTATTTTCGTCATTTGAACTTGATTTTGGCCAATTCGAGGTTGGAGATGAATTCTACACGCGAAAATGTGTAGGAATGGCCTAAATCATGATTTTGAGAAAATACTGATAATGAGGACCTTAGGGGTATTTTGGTAATTTGGCACCAATAGGCTAAATTTACCAATGATATGAGTTTAGAAAGGTGTATGGATGAGTAATAACCCCTTTGGTGATGTTTGACAATTTCAGGACTTGACAACCAGTTTGGCCTCAAAAGTTGTTGCCCGAGCTTGAATTAAGTGGGAGAGTTGCGTAAAGTAGCAACCAGGTAGTAACTATCTTCATATAACATGACATGCATACGTATTGTTTGTTATCATCATCAAAATGTCTAACATGTTTAGATTAAGCGGAGTGATCACTCGGGGCCTATTACAGGTCAGGTTGACTCCCACGCGAAATGTTTATAGTTGCACGAGCGGGACCCGGGGCCTATCTTTACACGGGTACCCCTCGGGGCCAAGAGAACCCGTCAAGCGCGATGTCGGTTATGAAGTTGTATTGTAAACATTGTGCACAGGCACCCTTTGGGCTAAGAACCCGTCTAGCACGAAGTCTGTTTATGAATTGCATGTTTGCACTGAATAATGTTTGATGATTTTGTTGATGATTTTATATGAGTAAAGCATGCTTGTGTGTGTTATCTTATATGTTTAATGACGTTACTACTGAGATTCCCATGAATCTCATCCTTTTTCCCAAAAATAAATCTCCAGTACAGGGAGGAAGCTCGCAGGGCAAGGAGAAGGTAAATGATGTCGAGTCGAGGCCGGACAATGGAAGAGCTTAGTTTAGGTTGCCAAGTTTCCATTATGTATTTTGAGAACTTTGTATGTATTTTGAGATTGTATATGAAGACTATGAGTTGTAAGTGAATTGTGTATGAATTGTGCATGTATGTGAATATGTATATCCAGCAGAGGTATTGTATGGAATTTCTAGAATTTTCCACATTCAGATGTTTATAGTCGGTGAGTATTAGCTATTTAGTACTCTACCGTAGTGTTGAGAAATAAGGTATCACATTGTCAACAATATCACTATAAGGTATCACCATCTCATTCCTAGATTAGACGATATGCTTGATAATTGCATGGTTCTATTGTCTTTTCTAAGATTGATTTGAAATCTGGATACTATCAAATTAGAATGAGAGAAGGGGATGAGTGGAAAACTGCTTTCAAGACCAAACATGGATTATATGAATGGTTAGTTATGCCATTTGGGTTAACTAATGCGCCTAGCACTTTTATGAGACTAATGAACCATATTTTGCTTTCTTTCATTGGGAAATTTGTTGTGGTTCATTTTGATGACATTCTGATTTATAGCAAGAATCTGGATGAGCATTTGAATCATTTGCATTGTGTGCTTGATGTTTTGAGGAAGGAAAAACTGTTTGAAAATCTGAAAAAGTGTGATTTTTGCATGAATAAAATTGTTTTTCTTGGTTTTGTGGTGAGTGCTAAAGGAATAGAAGTTGATTAGGAAAAGATAAGAGCTATAAAAGAATGGCCAACACCTAAAAGCATAACTGAGGTGAGAAGTTTTCATGGTTTGGCTACTTTTTATAGACGATTTGTGAAGGATTTTAGCACCCTTGCTGTACCACTCACTGAGATCATTAAAAAATTTGTTGGTTTTAAATGGGATAAAGCACAAGATGATGCATTCATTGAACTTCAAGAAAAATTGTGTTTTGCACCTGTGTTAGCATTTCCTGACTTTAGCAAAACTTTTGAGATTGAATGTGATGCATCTGGAGTTAGGATAGGAATTGTTTTAATGCTAGAAGGAAAGCCAATTGCCTATTTTAGTGAAAAGCTAAATGGAGCAGCCTTGAAGTATCCAACTTATGACAAAAAGCTTTATGCACTTAAAAGAGCATTGGAGAATTGGCAATACTACATTTGGCCAAGATAGTTTGTGATTCACACTGATCATCAATCCTTAAAGCATATTAAAGGTCAAGGTAAGTTGAACAAGAGACATGCAAGGTGGCTGGAATTTATTGAGACATTTCCATATGTCATCAAATACAAGAAAGGTAATGAGAATGTGGTTGCTGATGCATTGTCAAGAAGGTATACTCTTCTTTCTTCTCTTAATACTAGATTGCTTGGCTTTGAATATATCAAGGACTTGTATACAAATGATGTTGATTTTGCTGAATTGTTCCTTGCTTGTGAAAAGAAAGCATTTGATAAATTTTATAGAGTTGAAGGGTACTTGTTTAAAGAAAACAGATTGTGTGTGCCTCAATGTTCATTACGTGAATTGCTTGTGAGAGAAGTATATGGGGGAGGCTTAATGGGTCACTTTGGTGTGAAGCGAGATGTGGAAAGAATTTCGCTAGATGCATAACATGAAAAAAGGCTAAATCTAGAGTTTTTCAACATGGTTTGGATACTCCTTTACCTGTGCCTAGTGAACCTTGGGTTAATATATCAATGGACTTTGTTTTAGGTTTTCCTAGGTTAAAAAGAGGAATGGATTCTATATTTGTGGTTGTTGATAGATTTTCTAAAATGGAACATTTCATTGCATGTCATAAAACTGATGATGCCACATATATTGTTGATTTGTTCTTTAAAGAAATTGTGAGACTTCATAGTGTCCATAAAAGCATTGTTTCTGATAGGGATACAAAATTCTTGAGTCATTTTTGGAGAGTTTTGTGGGGAAAACTTTGTACTAAATTGTTATTTTCTACTGCTTGTCATCCACAAACTGATGGACAAGCTGAAGTTGTCAATAGAACCTTGTCTCAATTACTCAGAATTGTGATTCAAAAGAACATGAAAAATTTTAAAGATTGCTTGCCATTTGTTGAATTTGTATATAACAGAAGTGTACATTCATCTACTGATTATTCTCCTTTTGAAATAGTGTATGGTTTTAATCCACTGACTCCTTTGGATTTATTACCACTACCTATTGATGAGAGAACAAGTCTTGATGGGAAAAAGAAAGCTGAAATAGTACAGGAACTTCATCAACGTGTGAAACAATAAATTGAAAAGAAAAATTAGCATTATGCATCTAAGGCCAACAAAGAAAGAAAGCATGTTCTTTCTGAACCTGGAGATTGGGTGTGAGTGCATATGAGAAAAGAAAGATTTCCAGCTCAAAGAAAATCAAAATTAGCTCCAAGAGGAGATGGTCCATTTCAAGTGCTAGAAAGAATCAATGTTAATGCTTACAAGATTGATTTTCCTGGAGAGTATTCTGTTAGTGCTACTTTTAATATAGCTGATTTATCTCCTTTTGCTGTAGGTGAAGAATCGAGGACAAATCCTTTTGAGGAGAAAGGGAATGATGCGGATCAGCAAGTTGTGCATTCAAATTTAAGTAATCCTTTGCAAATTCTAAGTGGACTAATCACAAGAGGAAGAGCCAAACAAATTAAGGAAGCATTAAATGGGCTTGTGCAAGAGACTTGGACGAAGCAATTAGCAATCGGATAAAAGCTGGACGAAAATGTTGAAAACATCACTAACTTCATTTGGGCTGCAAATTGAGATATTGATCAAGTTTTGGGCTTAAAGTCTTGAAATTGAAGAGCTTGGACCTAGTACCACATGGGAGGACTCATTTGGGCCTAAATAAGCACATTTTGGGCTTTAAATGCTTATTATATTTTATGGATTTTATTTGTGCAAAATTATTAAATAAGTTGCCATATTTGACTTTTGGGTTCTCTAGCACACTATATTTGACTTTTGTGTTTTGTAGAACATTGTATTAGACTTTTGAGTTTCCTAGCACATGGTTTTGGATTTTCTAGCACATGGTATTAGACTTTGTAGTTGCAATTATTACAATTAGGTAGTATTTCTCTACAAATACCTTGTGCTTCTTCATTTGTAAGACACACTTGAGATTTGATATATGAATGAAAGTTGCATTTCTGCACTTTGTTTCTTGAGAGTGGATTCTCTCTAGGGTTCTTCTTAGAACTACCAGACTTATCAAGTCATGATCAACCTTGTGGCGTCTTTCAACACTTCGGGTCCTTGTTCTTTCATGTTCAAGGGTTCAAGTGGATCGTAGATCTTTGTTTAGCTTACTTGAGGTGAGCATATCTCAGAATTGGTTGTGGGTTTATAGGATTTTCCCTTGTGGGTTTCGCACCATATTATCCCCAGTAGATGACTCTATACTTGGGCTAGGTCCTAACTTGATAGTCATAGGGGTTAGAACTCTTCTTTAAGTAGTGGCCATTTCTATACATCACTACATTCTTACCCTTAAGTATACGCTTGTCCTCAGAGGGTTGGTTTGCCGGTAGGAGTGATCGACTCCTCCGCCTTCCTCTACCGGTCATGCTTCCTATCACAAAGCAACTAGCTAAGGGTTAGAACCTATCAATATAAGTAGAGGACTCTAGCAATAACCTAATGTTGCCAGAATCAACACTCTGATACCAAAATGTAATACCTTGTATCCTATAGACCCAGTTGAGTGCAAAAGCGTAGTGAAATGAATCATTAAATCAGGATTGGCCTCGGGTTGATAAAACTTTCAAAAACATTTGCAAATTCCAATCTTAATTCAGGATATGAACCTGGGATTGAGAGGGTTTTTAGAGAATAAAAAAACTTTTCAATCATTTTCACAAAGGTTCACTACTTTACTAAGTCTCATCAGCTCTCAGCTCCATCCTATTAGAGTGTGCGAGCGTTTCTCTACTTAAATCTTATATTGCATATGTTAGTTAATATTCCATTAGTGTTTGGAAGTGTTATCTAACTAGGTTATCCTATTATTAGGTTACCATCCATTTATTAGGTTACCGGTACTACTAGTTCTACCACTGTACTATCGTCAAGTTTACAAAGTTATATACATCATATACATATCCAAAATAGTCAACCAACAGGAAAATAAAAATCTTTCAACTTTATCCTCTAGCTGTCCATGTTTACCTTCTTGCCCTTTGAGCTGCTAGCCTATACTACAGATTGGTTATAGGAAAGGTGTGAGATTAAAAAGAATCCCAGTACTAATGATTTATTAGATATAAGATCTTAGAGCATGCCACACAGTCATCATATAACAAGAATTATCACAACAGCATTCAGTACACAACATGCAGTACAACACATTAGCATAGCTCTAGGTATAACAAATCATATGGCCCCGAATGTCTACCTATGCAAGAGGCCCCAGGCGTCCACTCATGCATAATAGAAATTTCCATGGCCTAAGGTCCACCCGTGTATTAGGCCTCTGGTGACCACCCCGCATATTTTGAATGCTTAAGAAAAATTCATGATGAAACCATAAATATACAGAGTATCTCATAGCATATGAAAGAAAGAGTTACTCCCTGGTCACCTTTCCTGAGGGGTATCCAACTGTTTCTCGGATAGCTATCAGGTCCTATAATTGGAATTTATGGATGACGGGTTATTATTTAGTTCAGTTCTTTTACAATCTAAACACTTAAGTTGGCTATCATTAAGGTTAATGTACTAAGTCAAAAGTAAAGTCAATATGGTCCAACTATCCCAAGATGGTTAATTTCACTCTTAAGGTTCTAGATAATTACATTGTGCCATTACTTTTTTTTTCTATTTTCACAATTTAACCCAAATTTTCCAGAATTTTCATCAATCTTTGAAAATTCACATCTTTATGTACAAATGTCCAATTACAATAATTCTAAAGGTTATGTGACCCATAATAAGTCTATTTCCAAATAAAAATATAGCTATTAGTCAAATAGATGCACATTAGTCCGAAATTCCCCTTTATTGGACACTGCTCCAAGAGTTGTCAGTTTTATATGACTAATCTTCAAAAATATAGAACTTCTAGTGTACAAATCCAATTGAAAAAATTGACATATTAAATTAAATCTTGACATGTCTACTCTCAAATAAAAAATTTTCACATTTATTGGACATCATTTGCCTATTCAAAAACATCACCCAACCATACTATCATGCATGAAATTCACTCTGGCAGAAAAATGCCAGTTTACAGTGTTTATTTCTAGTAGTCCAGAATTTACAACCAAGAGTTATTCCTACATATTTGTTCATATTAAACAAACTGGAAACATTAAAATCACATTTCTCCAGCCGCTACCAGGTCTAGCCGAACAAACCCACCTTAACCACAACCAACTAAAACAGAATTTTAACCATCAAACTAGTCCAACATCATCATCTAACAACATATACATGATCAAAGTACCATTAGTCCCCAAAAATACCTACTGGCTAAAGACCTTAGGCCTCCAAAAACTCATGAAAAATCATCAAAACCTTAAATTAAACCTTACACTTACCACTACACGTTTCCACAACCAATTCTGAAATTCGACAGTACTTCGACTGGCAAGATATCACCAATCACTTCCAAATGAAATTCCAAAACCATAGAAATGAAGCTTAGGATGAGGAGAAGAATATTATAGAAGGGTCTTTCAAGTGAAAACGTCGATTCAGTAGTGTTTTGGGGGATTAAACTCAAGAACGATTACTATTCACACTCTCTCTTTGCTTTTTCATTTTCTTGTGAATTTTGTTTTATTTTCCCATGATTTTTTGTGTATTGGCCAAAATATTAAAGGCCTTTGGGAGTCTTGAAATTAATCTTATATGTGCCAAAATCTTACAGTGCCATGTGTCCAGTGACTTGGTCAGATGGAGACAAGTATCCCTGGCATCAATTAATTGGGTCCCACCTCTTTTCTGGGTCCTTGGCCATCCCAATTGTTAGGGGAAAGAAGGGTTTGGTGATTTTCCCAGTTGATTTTCCTGTGTTCGGTGTTCAGGAAAGTTAGTCCGATAATCAAACCAGAGACCAGTAGATTTCCCCGGCTCGAGGGCTAGGTGGTGCCTTCTGGGTGTGCCAACACAAAAGAGAAAAACAACTTCATTATTAAAGGGACATGTGTCACCTCCCAATTGCACCAACACATAAAGTCAAAAAGCACTTTTTGCTCTTCTTCCTTAAGATGGTGCCATATATCCCTTGTGTGGGACATATGCTCTTTCTCTTTTCTCCGCTTAATCGTCTACTTTATCAGGGAAAGGAAAGTTAGGGGATTTCCCCTAGTCCACCTATGAGGTGTCATCTTTTATGGTCCCCGCTCAAAGAAAGACTACTTTAATTAATTGTTAATTTATGAATCATCAAATAAAATTTTGTCAAGTATCCTCTTTATTGAAATGGTGCCATACACATATATTACTTGGCTTCAGTTAATTTTCTTTCGACTAATTACATTTACAAGCAATATCGATCGCCCAAATTTCAATATGTTACAGCCATAAGCATGTATGTGTGAACTAAGCTGAATTTTGTATAGTTGTGACTCATGCCTTGTTTCGGAAAGTAGTACCCCTATCGAAGCAAGTTTGATGTAAGCTCGCCTTGGTGAAGGACACACTTGCTGAAGCAAATAGCCTAATAAGGATAAAAAAAGTGGTTTCCATGTTTTAATGACCATGATACTACTATATGATTTATTCTTATGTGTTTAATGTACAAGCGTATGATCTTTTGATATATGGTAGAAGTATACTTGGTATATGCATTTGATAAGAGTTAAGTTTATGACATTGATTGACATGCATTAGTATGAGAACATATAGAAACCCCTTGAGAATAATGTGATATAAATGGAAGAGTTAGTAATTGGGTTGTGATTTGTAAAAAAAATGAATGCCATATGGTAGGCTGATAGTTTGATTATTATACACCATTAGCTGGCATCTACTTTACAGGGTAGTACTCCCTAATACGATACTCTAAAGGCTTCTAGGTAGTATTCCAGAGCTCAGGCACTTGTGTTCTCTATAGTACTTTGTTTAGTCTACATCGTACTTGTAGAGAGCACATGAGAGAAACCAGTAACATGGAATGTACTTAGCCCATGGGTTCAGTCGGAGGAAATAAGGATGATATAAGGATGGTTAGGGGTTAATAAAAGATAAATAGCAATCATTGCATTATGACATTTTGTGATAAGATATGTTGTGTTATAAATAAATGTTCTCTAAGTCATATGAATCGTACTATTATACTCCTACTTATTATGTTTGCTTGGCCGCTTACTTATTATATCTGTTTAACATGTATGTATATTAGTCCCACCTGGCACCCCATGGGTGGTGTCGATAGTTAAGGTGGGTAGTGACTATGTTACTGAGATAATGGTCTCATCCAGTTACTTCTGAAATTTTTTAGGTGAGAACTTGAAGGGTGACGTGACTAAGAAGGCACTTGAGGCCTGAGGCTACAGCTTTTAGTAGCCGTAATATACTTGTTTGATTCCATTTATTGCCACAGTTAAGATATGGAAATCTAAATTCATGATTGTGCTGAACTCTGAGTAGTCCTTTATCTGGATTTTGGTAGTAGACAGCCTGAGGTCTAGGGTTTTCATATAAATGCATCAATATAGCTTATGAATTATTATGTGATGGATTTTGGACCAACAATTGTTATATCTGGTTGTGTGAGATTTGTAGGCCAGGGGCTCAAAGCTCCCATGAATTTTGATATTTGTTATAAGGGTATGATAATTATGCCCAATGCATGACGATAAATGAAAATTTTTCTTAAAATTCACTCTAAGAGAAGGGAATATGAGATAGGGTATTACATGTTAAACCCCTTAACATTTTGATATTCGCAGAGTATAAGCACATAGTTTCGTAAGGTATACAAAAATAGCGGAAACATACTAACATTAAGTACTTGTCTTCAATATAGGAATTCTTCATAGGGTTTGAAATATATATGCAAATGTACAAGTGTTCAAAAGAAACTAAATTGCAAGGCTAGATAACCAGTGGCAGCTTCGGTCTGCACCGGGACTCTATTCACCGGTAACCATTGTCTTACCCTTTAAGCCCTAGCCTCTATAATATTTTTTCAGTGTTGAAAAAGGGTGAGATTCAAGCGAATCTTAGTAGTAACATGCATTTTAGACATATAGAATGCAAAAACAGATATGCAATGAACCATGTTATGTAAGATGCAAATTCAAATAATGATGTGTGCACACTATCCGAGGCCAAACAAATGTTTATAACCCCGGCTTAACTCGTGTACCATCACTAGGTCCCAGACCACAGCTAGGTCGTGTGTGCCCTAGGCACTGTCATGTTACATAAAATGGCATACAAAAAGCATACAATTATCACATAGTATATGAGAGAAATAGTTACTACATGAGTCATTTTTTAGTTCCAATATCAATCCTATACTCTTGTTCCTACTCGGGCTATTGCAAATTCCTATAAATTAAATTACAAGTAACTGGTTATTACTTGCATTATTACTGCCTTTAATCATATTATGATGGTTAACTAATGTAGTTATAGCAGTTTCTGCATAGTATAACTTTACACGGTACAGTTTCATTGTTTTCCAGAAAACTGGCATATTTTTAGTCAATTTTGAAAAATTATAATTAATTCTAGAAAATTCCAAATTAACTGGTTCTAAAGCCTATATGAAGCTATTTAAGTATAATTTTATAAAAATACCTAAGTCTTACTAAGGTCATAATATTTTTCCCAACAATTCAGAAAACTTCCCTTGTTCCATATTACACTCCAGAAACAAGGCACAACTTTGAAAATCCATATCTCTTAATGTACTAGTCCAAAAATTATGATCTACTTATCAAATTAAAGCTCCAAATTTATAATTTAATCCTGAAAATTTTTAGAATATTTGGACTAGTTTTGACTAAAAAAATTCATTCCACAACAACACTGTCTCCAGTAAGAAAAATCAAACAGCATTTCTCCTTAACTTCAACAATTTCCAGATTTGCATACCAACAACCAAAAATCATGAACACATGATTCCTACACAATTTTCTATTATAAATCCAATGGAATCATCAAAATTTTAAAATTCAAACTCCTTCCTATAGTTCTGCACTTGGCCAAAAATCATAACCCTGGAAGAGAAGTTGGTTTTCTTGATTTCTCTTAATTAACCACTTCCTTTTCACTTATAATCACAAGATTAACTACTAAAAAACGTAATAAAAATGATTTGAGGAAATTTTGGCTGCATAACCCCTTAGGGTTTTATCTTCCAAATTTCACAAAAACAACCAAATCAAGCCAAAATCAACAACAACCACTACAACAACAACATATAAGGAAAGATGATCAAATTTTTGGAGATTACCTCTTGATTTTGCTTTCTAACCATGATTTTTAAAGAGAAGAGGTTAGAAGTGGTTCCCAAGTGATTTAGAAGGCATAATCACTTGAAATCAAGCCTCTTACCTTAGATTTTGTCTTCTTGAAACCTTAGCTCTTCTTGTGTTCTTCAATTTCTTGAAACTCTTCTCTCTCTCGCTTGTTCAACTAAAAATGAAGAATGAATGAGAGATAATGAAGTCTTACTGATAATATCTCTCTTCTTGCTTTTTGGAAATAACATTATTTAATGTAAATCAACATGTGCCCCAATCACTCATTAAAATCCTTAGATAATCTCTATACCATCCTATCACATCAATCACTCAATTCCCTAAGTTAAAGTTTCACCTCCAATACACCCATAATCATAAAATCACCAATACCAACATTCTAGACAAATTAAATATCTTTTCTAACTTATATGAGCATAACCCAATTTTTAAACAACTCTTCAAACCTCCACATAATCAAAATCATATCAAACTCTAACTCAAATATCAAATCCTAACTTATAATTTCATATAACTCAAAATCTACAAAACTAAACCAATTAAAATTTCAATAATACCACCAATAACCCAAATAAATTGTTTAACCCAAATTTAATATGTAAAAATGTCCAAAAAATAATTTATAAGTTTTTAAGAGAAATTCATTATAAAATCATAAGACAACCAAAAAATAAATCCAAACCTATCAAAATTAGCTAATAGCCTTCCTCTACATATATATAGTTATCTATTGTCAAAACTCAAAGCTCTCCCAAAATCCTAACTCTAAAATTTTCACTAATCAGCATAATATTACCCTCATTAGAAAGAGAAAAATACGTGGAATAACTTTCATGAAGGGAATTTGTTGAAAATAAGTGATTTTGATTATCTAAATTATCCCAAAAGCTTGTGTCCTGGACTGGAAATGCTAACGACGCCATTGGAACTCTGACCTCACTTCTCTTTCACTGTGCGCTACTAATCCTAAATTTGAAATGGTTAGGGGAATCTGTTATTATATATTCCCCCACCCCCACGTGATATATTAAGGAGCCATGTGCCCCTTAATATATTACTATATTACATACACACACACACGCACACACACACACGCATACACATATATATTCATTCATTCAATTTTTTTTAGATGTTGTTATTTTTTTCCATTTCCCTTTTTTATTATATTTTATTTATCTTTTTTATATTAATAATAATAATAATAATATATTATTATTTCTACATTTTCATTCCATTTATTATTATTAATTCGTAGTTTCCTTTACCATCACAAATCATATTTTGGATAAATTCTTTTTTAACTGAAGTTAAATCCTGGAATAAATATTAGAATATTACACTTTGACTGAAAATGATTTTTAGAATATTAGTTTTCTTTATACTCTTGATTCTATTTATGCTTTTAATAATTTTATTGAAGCCAAAAGTGTTGACAATTCATCTCAAACTAGAAGTTGCATATGTACTCTTGATGAACAAATAGATGACAAGATTGAAGAAGGTGAAATCAAAGAATGCTTTCATGATCAAGAGAAACAAGATTTCCAAGAAGAGTTCATTATGGACAAACATGATGAATCATTATCTGGAGCTCAACATGCACATATGGTAAACAATTCCAATTGTTCTTGTGTATTTAAAAAAATGACTTTGAAAGTTTTCTTAAAATTGTTTTTCAACAAATCGTTGCTTCTATTACAAAAATTAAAAAAATTCTTAAATCATGCTAGAAAATCTATTGGGAAGAAAAAGCATACAAAGAAAAATGATGAGTTTGCATTCTCTCAACCAACATAATAATTGCAAAAATGTTCATTATAAGCATCATTATGTTGCTTATAATTATTGTGAAAAATATGGTCATATTTATCAAACTTGTTGTATTAGAAGAAATTCTAATATGAGAAATAAATTTGTTTAGGTTTCTAGAGGGCAAGTAAGGTCTAGTACTAACATAAGAGGACCTAAGTATACATGTGGGTACCAAAATATCCATCTAATACTTTATGTGTCCAGATTGGACCTATGAAGAATGGACTTAAGGGTATAGAGAAGATGAAGAAGAAGCCATTGCTAGAACTATAAAGTCTAACAACAAAGAAAGGCAATGGAGAATAAGAGTACATTCCACCTCAAGTATGGACTATCACAAAGTTCCATTTGACTATCTTGAGGGGAATGGGAAATGGAGGATCTCTCAAACACCACACAAAATATTCTTGGAATCTATATTATATGAGAAAATATTGCAAGCACCCATGCAAAGACACCCAAAGTATCAACACAGAAATATTCCATGGTAATCCTCCAAGTATCTAAGGTAAGGGTATACAATGTAAAACCTCCTACATTATAATCTTTGATATTTATTGAGGTTGATATCTTGTGACCTTAGGAATGAACATTGTGAAATCTATTTCAAAAGAATTATGATGTTCAATAGTTGAGCTCTTCATGCATTCATGATTATTTTAAAAGAAAATATTTCTTTATGCATAAAGTTATAATTAATTTATTACACTCAATTTTTCTAAATTGATTATATTCTTAAAGCATGTGAATTATGCAATGATTCCTATAAACTATAAGTGGATCTAAGTGAAATTGGATACCAAAGGAAGAAAAAGATTTCTATATTTTTGTAGGAAGAGCTTCATTTCAAGATTGTAACTACATAGAAATTATTTCAAATCTTGATGAAGTTGGACTTTGAAGCTTGATTTTGATGTTGAGCGTGCAGAAAGAAGGTAGCACCTAAGACATCACTGGGAGTGCCTAGCCAGTGATGAAAGAGGGAAAGATGCATAGTAAAACATCACTCGAGTGATCATCATCATTGTATGACAACTAGGAGTGACTGAGCAAGTGATTAGACCAAATGGAAGATTGAGAGGCAAAAATCAAGGAATGATGCTCAACTGAGCTTCAAAGGATAATCTCTCGTGTAATTATGAGATTACTCAAGTAAGGTATTGTTTTCTTAATCCATCAAAATATTCTGAGTTCTATCACTCAAGTGACCACTTGAGTGATAGTTAAGCACGATCACTCAATGGATGTGCTTCCTTAAGTTAAAACCCTTATTTCAGCATTACTTTTTACTCTCAATTGAAGATTCACTTCCACTGCTTTGTTTCAATTTTTTGACTATATCTTTTCCTATATTGAGTAATGAATACTTATCTATTATTGCATTCCATTAGCAATTAAACTTTGTGATCATCAAATTATTTTCATATTGCTATATGAATCGAAAGTGAAATTGTGCATAGCTTTCCTACGAGTTTATGTTTTGAAAAGCACAATTCAAAAACTTGTTTTAGCTACAATTCATCTTGTCTATAAAAGTGCATACATATGATTTGAAAGTTATTCATATTTTGTTTGCATTCAAATCGGTTTTAAAAATTGAAATTTAATATTTTGTGAATTAAAAGTTAGAAATGCTACAAATCTGTCTACTAGAGTTTTCCCAGTTATTCACGTATCATTCCTTGATCTTAAATGTGCTATCTTGTGTTTGAATTTGTAATATCTTGAATTTTAGGCCTAGAGACTTGAAGATAAGCCTATATCAAGCAGACAACTAAGCCCAGTTTGGGAAGAGTACTAATAATGTCAAGAGATAGAAAAACTCGTGGGGACTAGGTGATTCAGCCCTACGGCCAGTGGATCCACTATATATAAACAGTAGGATCAAAGTGTTAGTGTAGATATGCACATGACACATATATGGTGCCATTGGGTTGGTAGAAAGATGCCACCCATCTATGCCATGAGATAAGGGACTGATTAGTCATGCGAAATAGGCCAGTGTAGGTGTGTACATGGCATTTTCAAGGCTAAGATGTGTACAATGCGTTTTTGGAGTAGACACCAGTATGTGGTACCATTTGAGGCCTACACACACACTCTGATTTAGAATCATTTGGCGGGCCTCAATATATGTGTCACACTCCAGAGCAAAACCTAAGTAGAATCCCAAGTAGACAACAATAAAGTAACTTTATTAAAGTAGCTTCAATAAAGTAAGCAATGATTACTCATGATGGCACAACTTTTGTGTTAGCTTCTTAAGAAAGTAATACATGTCTTATAATAATTACATATGCTTTTTACTTTATGTGTTGGATTCACAAGAGAGTGACACTTGTCCCTCATCATTACACTTGCTTTTTCTACTTTTGTGTTAGCACCTCCGGGAGACGCCACCTAGCACCTTTGGGTCACGTACTTGACTTCCCAAACACCAAACCAAGGAGTCCAGGGAAATTGTCAGGCCTTTCTTTTCCCTGACTAAAGTGACGCCTAGAGAGAGAGAGAAAACAAGATCAAAGAGGACACTTGGCATCTTATGATTTGATCACTTGACACTTGGCAAAGATCCAACACTTCCCTCCCCTTTATTAAACATTTTGTCCAGCTGAAGAAATAGGAGGGAAAAAATAGCCAAAAATCATGAGAAATTGGAAGAGGAGAGGAGAAGGGTGAATAGTAAAAATCCCAGAGTTTTGGATCTGATTCCAACCCCGGATCGCCGTTTTTGGCCAGTAAGTCCTTTAGGAAACTTCTTCTACTTACTGAGAGCTTCATTTATATGGTCTCAGTTTTCTAATCCAAGGTATTTTATGTTGTCTAGTTAGTTGGAGTATCGTCAGAATTCCGAACCGGTTGTATAATCGTAAAGAGGTAAGCATTGGCTTCGTTTTAAACCGAGTATCTTAAGGTTTTATTTAGTTTTCATTTTTTTTTATTTTTGTCCAAAACCAGAACCTAGACAAAGAGTGTGTTTTTAGTGTTTTTGACGTGAGAAATGGATTCTACACATGATTTTGTATGGGAATAGGTGGTGAACATGATTTTTGGAGGGTTGGATAGAAAACTCAAAGATTGAAGTTGAAATAGTGTTGTTGTCAGATTTCATTTTCTGGAGGCAGTCTTCCTGTGATAAGGTTTTAAGTGATGAAATCTTATCCAATGGCCATAATACTTTTCATAATTAAAGTATACATGATAAGCTTTAGATTAATAGTTAATATGTGTCATTTGGGTCAGTATATTAAGAGATATGAATTTTTGAATTTACTTGTTGCAAGATTATGTTTCTGGAAGTTAAATGAAGTTTTGGAAAACTAAACTTTGACCAAAAATTATGAAACTTTCTAGATTTAAATTAGACATCATAATCTTTAATTTTATCTATAATTTGTGTTATTTGGGTTTGTATATTGTGAGATATGATTTGTTAAAATGTGGTTATTGAATCTGGAAAGAATCCTAAGACAGGGTCATTGCTCGAGGTTCTAGAATTGTGTGCTTATAATGGGCAGTAGAAGATATTTTTCCTTTAAAATATATTTAAAGAGCTTCACATGAAACTTTGAACCACCCCATTTAGAATTCTATAGATTAATTTATGAATTTTAGGATTCAGGTAATTAAAACTGGGACGATTATATAGCAGTAAGGGTAAAATGGGATTCTGGAATTATATGTTTCTAGGTGTTAGTAGGATCCATTTTATTTTCCATAAAATAGACTTAATAAGGGTCTTCTAGGTCTTTGAACCACCTAATTTTGATATTTGTAGAAAAAGATATGAATTTTCAAAGTTAGTTGAAAATTCTATCAACTTTTGGAAATTATGCAAAAATAAGAAAGTAATGCCATTTAAGGTAATTTAGGACAAGTATAGGCCTAAAGATGTCCTAGAGGCTAATATAGCCACATAGGATATTCATTTTTCATTACTCTAATAGAGTAATCATATATTTAGAGTCATGATATGACAAGGAAGATTTTTCAAGCAACTTTAATGGTTGGAAGAAAAGGTATAAGAGGAGGACACTAAGACTAAAGGTAGTGAACTTATCCTACTTGCGTGTAATGATATGTATGCTTGTGTGTTAAAGTGCATGATTGCTTTACTTGTCTATGTGTAACATAATTGAATGATTAAAGCTCTATTTCTATTGAAGCTATGGCCATATGTAAGAAATGTGAAGCATTTAGCATACAGATATGTCATTATGTTAACATAAGCCTACGTAAGGCAAGTATATCATGAACTAGCATTTATCTTACATGCATTATTGGTATTGTTTACTACTGAGATTTCCCCAAATCTCACCTTCCCCCAACCAACCATCTAGGCAAGTGAGTTAAAGAAAGGAGTGCAGAACGATGCATCGGGAGAAGAAGTTAGGAATGAAGAGTTGAGGAATTATTACACGATGTTCCATTATGTATTAACATTTTATGTGGTTAACTGTATAACCTGTATGATGGATGAATTGAATTATCTAAGCGCGATAAATGAATTAGGAATGAGTAATCGCATAGTATGAGCCCATTAGTTAAGTAAGCAGAGGAATTGATAAGCCGAGAAAAACCTTGATAATAATGAATAGAAGAATTGAAAAGTTAAAGTGAATAGTAACCTCGTGAATAAAGTTAACTATCATGGTAAAAATGGCTTTACCAAATAAATAGCGACCCGACAAATTGAAAGAAAAATGGCCAGTAATGCTTCCGCAATGCAATATAAAGGGGTCTAGGGACGGGTGTTACAGAACTCTTCAACCTTTATTTTCTAGGAAATATATTGGATAATATATTAATGCATTACTGAACAAGTTGACCATCTATATGAGTTTCAAGTATAAAAGCCTCGTGCCTAATGCATAAATCCTTATTTAGCCAAGTTATTCCAAGTATTACAAATGTTCATTAATACATTGAATGTTAATGCATTAACCATTATAATGGAATAACTTATTAGGATAATATTTTGGAATTCTAGTCATATGGACTAACAAGTCTATACTTCATAATTCATAAATCCATGTACTCATTTTATTGCCTGAGTACATTAGCAACTGATATTATTTATAATTCAAAGTAACTAGTGTCTTGAATTTGAATCCTTACCTTCAATATTCCTATCTCTCAAGACTCAACTCTAAATATAACACCCTAAATTTTATTTACAAAAAAATCTTGAATATTTGATTATACTCAAAGGAATAAAATGATAAATTTTGGTGCACTTGAAGTAACCAAAATATTAGAAACAATGATTATGTTAAATTTTGGCCGAATAAAACATAAAGCATAATGTTTGTCTTGACAAAGGCCTAATATTGAAGCCTAAAATTAATTATGGAAGAGCACAATTCTTGGCCCAATTTATGATGAAAATTTGGCCAAAAATTAAAGGGAAGAAAGAAAATGGAAATTGGTTCAAAAATTCAAGAAAATGTAAGGGTAAAATAGTCATTTGGCTAAATATAATAAAAAGCCAATAATTCCCCTTAAATAATGTGTTAAGTCGGTCAAGAGGTAGGATCAAGAAAAGAATAAGATTTTGTTACATATATGGACGTATGGAAGCATAAGATGCCATATGGAAAAAGAAGAATTAAAATAATATGACACATGTGGAAAATTCAAATAAAATAATAATATTTTAAGGAGGTGGCAAGAGACACTTCAAGAAGCAACTTGGCTCTTCCAAGAGGCCATAATTTTGGCCAAGCAAGGAAAGGAGAGAGAGAAAATGGTCTTGGAGGAACAAGAAGCAAGAAGTAGAGGCAAGGTGTTCAAAAAGGAAACTTAGGTAAGTTTGGTAGAAAAATTCACTTGTTCTTATCTCTAATCTCTTGAAAACATCTTCTAATCCTCAAATTCTTCTTGAAAACATGAAAAGCAAGAAGAAAATCAAGAGAAATAAAGAGGAGAAGGTGACGGTTTTGGAAGAGGAAGAAGAGGAATCAAGGTAAGCTTGGAAAGTTTGTTCTATCTTGATATATTATGCTTGATTGTTGTCTTGTTTTTGTTAGACCTGGCTGACACCCAAGAGGGGAGGTAAATTGGGTGAATGATAAGAAAGTATGATCTTTAAAATCTTTTCACAACTTATCAAATCAATATATATGCAAGTATAACATCATAAGCAGTTATGTAAATCTCATATGCTGGGAATGTAAAAGCTTAGGGAAGAGAATATGCAAACTGTGATTTATCCTGGTTCGGTCTATTCCACAATGACCTACGTCCAGTCCCCAGGCTCCTCCTAAGATTTCCAATCCACTATCTTCTTGTTTATTTGGGCACAAGAACAACCACTACAATCCATAAGGTTCACTCCCCCTTATGGCAAGTCTTACGAGCAAACCAATCCCAAAGACCTTTCTCTCCTGCTTACCTGTGCAAGTCTTACGAGCAGAAAGTCTAACTGGCAATTCTCCTTACAGCTTCCCCCGTAAGGAAATCAACCCTCTCAAGGTCCCTCTACCTTGAGATCAATACAAAAGTATATATGAAGTGTTTACAGACTCTCTTTATAGAGTAGATAAAATACTCACTAAAGTACAATACAAATAATCTCACTCTCAAGTATACATGATATTGAAGACACAGAGAAGAGCAGAGAGTGGGCGGAGATAGAAGACTTAGGATATCAACATATTTCTATTTTTTCGTTCTTCTGTATGTTGTATCTGTCTATGTTCTTCTTGAATGCTTTGGTTTATATAGAAGATGGTTGAGAGCCGTTAGAAGCATTCAAAGATTCTGCCCGTTAGAATCTGATCGTGCGACAGATAATTCAACAGTTACGTACCGTTGCTCAATGATCGTGGTGCTTTGACACATGCTTCAGTGTTACAGACTGTTTCCATATTTGTTGGTCTATTTGTTGAATGCTCTTGCTTCCCATGATTCATTCAACATACCCGTTAGATTTGCACTGCTTGTTCTGACAGATTTCCACTTTAGAAAAACTAGCCGTTGCACGCTGGACTTTTCCTCTCTTCCCATGATCTCTTCGATGTTAATCTGTTTCATACTTGGAACAAACATTAAACCAAGTCTAATAGTGTTAACAAGTGAAAGCATAATCATTGGATAACATTTAAACTTGTTCGGATCGATCGCTGGAAATCACTTAGCTTCTGTTAACGTAAGGACTCGAGTTTAGCAACTCCAACTCAAGTGTAAAACATGTAAGAACTCGAGTGCTTATGGGAGAACTCGAGTGCATAGCATTTTTCACCATTCTATCATTGTTTCTCATATGAACTCTTGAGAGTACAAAGACAAACTCGAGTATGCAAGGGACCAGAACTCGAGTGCAAGCTTTAGGACTCGAGTGCGTTTCCTTTTCTTCACAGTTGTAAATCTCTTGGGTACAGACTTTTATGGTAAAACTCTTGTCACTCGAGTACAAATGATATGTAGGACTCGAGTGCTTTAATCCCAACTTAAGTGTAACATTTGTTTCCAATAACATGACTCTCGGGTATGAACTTTCACATCATAACTCGCAGAACTCGAGTGCAAATAGTATGTAGAACTCAAGTGCACGAATCCTTAACTCAAGTGCATTCTTATACTTCACGGCTTTCAACTCTCTCGGGTAGAAACTCTCATGGAAGAACTCTCAGGACTCGAGTGTATCTCATCCCAGAACTCAAGTACTTCAACCTAAACTCGAGTACACTTCATATCAACTGATCTTGGCACGTCTCTGGAACACACTCTCACTTCAGAACTTGCATGACTCGAGTGCATCTGGAACATCTTGCAGTGTCTGAACAGTGGACTCAAAATATGATCAATTCATTTTTGAATCCAAGTATGATAAATGATTTATCATTAGAAAGCTCTCATCATCTATATTCCAATGCAAAAGGAATCAGCTCCAAACTCATTGTATTCTCTAAGATATGATCCAATGAGTGTAGACAACGTATGTATTTCTGAGCATCAAATTCTAGAATCCATACCATATTTAATATGATTCCAAATTTTACATATTATATATGCATGGAAATATCTTTGAGTCTACTTTCAAATGGCACTATTTTGAACTCATTTGGACCTGTAGTTTGAGAGATATGTTCAAAATACGAAAACTGTTCCTGAATGTGACGGTGATTTTAATTTCAAATTCCAATGTTCATATCTACTTCATCTGATCTCCTTTGATGTTGGTTCTGGTGTCAAAATGATGCATTGGGAATCTCGTTTCATATTCCACTAGTTTCGTATCAATCAGAGCTGTGGTTTGGGAGATATGATTGAATTACTAAAGCTCGCCCAAACTGAACGTAAAACAGGGATGAACAGAGTACACTTTTGTTCATACCAAACTCAAGTTCTAATCCCTGAACTCGAGTTCTAGCCCATTTCTATAGCTATGAACAGTACCAACTCGAGTTTATCAAGACCAACTTGAGTGCACAACTTGGGATACATTCAGAGATTGTTTCTGAGCAAAACTCTCATGGAGAACTTCCTGAACTGGAGTGCTATAATGCAGAACTCGAGTTCTACTATTCAAACTCGAGTGCTACATTCTTCTCGCTACTACAGTACCTAGTTGCTACAGTGTCTGACTGCTACAGTGCCTCTGCCACAGTACCAACACTACAGTCCAAACAGTCCAAATAGTGCCAAACAGTTCCAATCGTTGTAGTGACTCCAGAATTCCCTTCCGAACATAGAAACATATGATATTTCTCCTATGAGCCTGAATCTTGATATTCTCATTAATTCCTTGAAGTGCTTGTTTCTCCAATCTCTTTCTTTCTTTGCTTGACTAATCTATAAGATATGCAACATTAAATATAGTAGTTAGTCAATATAAAGAGATAAATATATTAACCAAACTTTTTGCTCTTAATATCTTATATCTATATTTGACATCATCAAAACTAATCATATCTAAAATTCTCCCCCTTTTTGATGATGACAAATCCTACAAGAAAAATATACATGAATGACTTGTACAAATATTATGCAACATATTTTTCTTGCCTCTCCCTCCCCCTATTTGTCATTAGCAAAAAGTTTAAGGGATAAGGAATACATGCTTATAGAGAGATAAATATAAAAGTAAATTTTGAAATGTCTTTCTCTCTATTAAACAAAATAAACAGGTCAAGAAAATAATTTTCTCTCTCCCCCTTTATGTTTTAAGTGATACAAATGAATAAATAATTTGAAGATATTTTCAAAAATTATCATAATGAAATCAAAGAGATGCATAATATCTTCAAAATTTAAACAGATAGGGTTTAGAGATGCTCATTTGGATTTAGCAAGCTGATGATAGATTCATGAAGTCCGGTCCACTACACTTTCACTGTACAACTCTAATGATGTCTTCAGGATGCTCTTGATCTTGTGTTCCATATTTTCATCATAATATGCTTAGTGTTCCTTTGTATTGGCACAGATAAATTTGTTACTTTGAATGTTACAACCAATATTTCTCTTGATTGATCATCAAAGATTATGTCCTCAAGGTTATATTCTCCTTTTAGTGTGTAGAGGAATGATAATCTTGCATAAGGCAAATTCTCCTGTCATAAGTTAAAAACATTATTGCAAGGAGAATAGTTAGTGTAATTAAAGGTTTCCTTTCTATAGGATATATTCAAATTAAGATCAAGAAAAGAAAATGGATAAGTATCTCATCATCAAAACTAATCAATTGAGGGCAAAAGCAAATGAGTATACTATAATCATTTTCTAAATAAAGAAGATAAGCTTTTAAGACATAAAACACATGTGAATGTGAAGCTCCCCCTTAATGTATGCATGGTCTTAAAAATTATCATGAGAAATACAGTTAAAAAAACTCTTATGGATTTGGAAAACCATTGAAAATTTTGTGACTTTGAGAAACGACTAAAAAATGTTTGGAGAGAAATTGAGCATGAAGGTTTGAAGTTTTAGTGAGAAATCAAATTTTGAAAATATGATGCTATTCAGGGGTTTAAACAATTGTACTCCAATATCACTCGATCCTCACTTCAGTGCTTCTCAAGTGATGCAACTCAAAGGATTTGGATTAAGAAGGAATACAATACCTCACTCGAGTAATGTCGTAATTACCCGAGTCATAATCCTCCATAAGACACTTAAGGATACCAAGATGAGCTCGAAATCAAGTCTTATGTGCATCTATTAGCTTACTATTCAAACTCGAGTGCTACAGTCTTCTCGCTGCTACAGTACCTAATTGCTACAGTGTCTGACTGCTACAGTACCAAATAGTGCCAAACAGTTCCAATCGCTGCAGTGACTCCAGAATTCCCTTCCGAACATAGAAACATATGATATTTCTCCTATGAGCTTGAATCTTGATATTCCCATTAATTCCTTGAAGTGCTTGTTTCTCCAATCTCTTTCTTTCTTTGCTCGACTAATCTATAAGATATGCAACATTAAATATAGTAGTTAGTCAATATAAAGAGATAAATATATTAAGCAAAATTTTTTCTCTTAATATCTTATATCTATATTTGACATCATCAAAACTAATCATATCTAACAGTTTTGGCTTGGTTTGGGATGCATGAACCCTAAGGGGAGGTGCTACCCAAACTTTGGTTAATCAAGTGTAAATGGTGTTTAAGTGATTAACTAAATTATTAGAAGTGGAAAGAAGATGTTTGATTGGTTTGAAGTTGAAATTTTCATTTTTCTTAAAAAATATAAAACTTTCTTCCAGACCTGATTTGAAGGGTAAGAACTGGAATTTGATAGATTTGATTATTCCATTATGTTTAGAATGAAAAATTGTGTAAAGAACATGTGAATTGTAGAGTGTGAAGGCTTTAAGGTGTGAAATGATAATTTTTCCCCTAAAACCCTAATTGGTGGCTGTCAAGTGTAAAACTAGAAATGCAGTGTGAATTTGCTAAAACTAAGGTCAAAAATGGATTTTACATGCGAAATTGTGTAGGAATAGCTTGGGTCATAATTTTTGGAAAAGTATAATTATACCAAATGTAAAGGGAATTAGACCATATTCCCTAGGGGTATTTTGATAATTATGCATTTCAGATAGAGATAACCAACTTTATGAATCTTTAAACATGGTAGGAATGAGTAATGACTCATTTATTATGAATTTCCATATGACTTTTACTTATGGAAAAATTCTCCAACATCTTAATCTCAACGTTTAAACATGGTAGTTTAGATGTATTCTTTTTAACATATTGACTTCTACCATTTTTAGCATAAACATCGATTTTTTCAACAAACATCATAAATGAGTTTTCATGCATTCAAAATCTTAATGTCATAATATATATTCATGATTCAAAATAACATTTGAGCTTTTGAAATAATTTGCATATTTCATTATCATTTTTGGAAAACCTAATCTCATTCATAAATTATCATTTCATAAATGTTGATCATTATATATATACTTTCTATTATCTTTGATCAACTTACATACATTAATTGAAATTCTTATCAATGACATCTTTTCAACATAAATGTATTTGCAAATTGTTGTTGATCATTGGAACAAAAACATTATTCTTACTATAATTTATTTGTTATCCTTTAAGTTCAATGACTTTAATTTAATTAATTAGCTAAAATTACATTTTGGTGATTTAATATACTCTGTGTTCAAATATCATATGGTTTAATTATATAAGAGCATTAAAGCGATTGTGTGTAATATTGTATGAACCCAAGAGAAGTTGGGTACAAAGAGCATGTATTTATACTTTTGTAGGAGTTGACCAAAATGCTCTGTTTTCGGGCATAAAGAATAGAGGCTAACAGAATAGGCCTCATTGGCATGTCACACAAGTGATGATTGCCAGTGATGACCAACCTTACTCAAATGATGGGTGTAGTACTGTGATAAGAAGTAAAAGTTGTTGTATCACTCGAGTGATACCCCATCATTGGCGAGTGACTAGCTAGTGATCCAGTAAAAGAAAGAGTCAACATAGATATGTTCTGAGGAAGGAATAGTAGTTGAAGAGACATTGGAGCCAATAATCAAAAAATAGAAGGTCAACATCTCAGTCTCAAAGATCAATAAGTGGTTGGGTATCAATAAGCCTTTCATTAGACCTTTCAAGGAGTACAATGAGCCTGAGATGTACAAAATCATCAGGTCAAGAGAACTAATATGGATTCTCAACTTTAATCCTAGCTCTATATGTGATCTTCACAAGATTATCTGGTATTCCTATACTAGAGCTATGGTGAACAAGGCTAACAATTTAACTCACTTTATTGAGAAGGGTTATGAAATGATGGCCTCTATCATCAGCAAGGAGGAGAGGAACATTGGAGAAATCATCTTATCTAAGATCAATAGATATAAATACACATTTTCCAAATCCACTCCTACTTCTTATCCTTAGTTGGTTTCACTGTTTCTGAATGCAAACAAGATTTGATACTTGGAACCAAATGAGCCATTAATCAAGATTCCTAAATTTGACATGCTGTACATCCTGAAAATAAAGACTCACTTACCTATGCTTGGTCCGCAAGGCTATATGAAGAAGAGGTAGAGAATAGAAGCTGAGACTTCAAGAATGGATGCACTACTACAAAATATAGATTTTACTACTCCAAAGGACGTCCGTTTTTTAGAAAGAGAAGTAAAAAATAAAGGCGGTGGTATTTTTACAATTATGTACATGAGTTTTAAAAGATTAGGTATCCCAATTCTAAAAGCAGACGCCAAAGATCCACTTTTGGCGTCCCTAATTAAATTAGGGATGCCAAAGGTACCAAAGGTGGAACCAAAGCTCCACCATTAGCGTCCCTAATAGGTAGACCTTTGGCATCCACCTTTGTTGTCCCTAATATTAGGGACGCTAAAGGTCCTTTTGACGTCTTATTTAAGGACGCCAAAAACGTGTCCCTATTTACATTTAGAACATAAAATGTTTCCTTCTTCAACCTTGTGTGTGTGCTTCATTTTTCTTTTTGCTAAGAAAAATTTTTCTTCTTAGCTTCTTCCTCCTCTAATCTAAGACTTCTTGCTTCTTCCTGCTCTTTTAACTCTTACTTCTTCCTCTTCTCTCTATTTTTTTGGCCTCCAGATCTGTTCTACTTTCTCACTAATTTTTTATTATTTTATCTTCTCTCTCTTTTTTTAGGTTTCCCTTCTATTTTATCTTCTAACTCGTGTTGTTATGGCTTGCAGATCAAGATTCTAAAACATGAGTCTTGGCCCACATTCCCACCGAGAAGACAAGGTTCATCTCTCCTTGTCACTTCTCTTTATGCGCCATTACAAGAAAATGAATTTCAGTAACAGAAGCAGATGAGCTTTTTGCAACTGATTCCTCTTATTGTTTCATCTTCTTCTTGTGAGATTTCGGCTTTGGAGTTATTATTGTGTAGATTTTGGATTTGGAGTTCAAATACTAGATCTGTAGTTTTATTAACTATCATATGTAATTTCTAGTTTCTATTTCATTAATATTTCTACCACTATGATTTTTGGGAAAATGGCTCAAAAATACCTTATAAGGAAATTATTTGCTGATTGGTACCAAGGGTGCAAACAAGCACCCCTTATGTGCAAACATCATCCACATATGCAAAATTCATCCCTGCGAATGTGCAAACACCATCCCTCGTGTGCAAAATATCATCCACCCGTGTGCAACTTATCACCCACAATGTGCAATGGTAGCAATTAGCAATTAATTTGCTTGCAAGGTAGTTTTTAATAATTCTCCCATGATTTTTTTGTCTTCTTCTACCTTCTTTCTGATAGCTATTGATGGGAAAATGTCAGAGACCTTTACGACGTCCTTATTTTAAATTTGGGACCCATAAGTGAAACACTTCCAGTGTCCCTTTTTTTACAGACGCCATTTCCTAACTTTACTACGTCCCTGGAATAAGCGTCCCTAACTTTTTAGACGTTATAAAGGCCAAAAAATGGATATTAAAAGCCCTCTCTATAGTAGTGATGAGGAGATAGTTTCCCTAAACCTTCATTCTTTGCTCCATCCATGAAGGAATATTTAAGAGACAAGCTTAAGAGATTTTATGTAGAAATAGCCACCAAAAATGTTGAATTCAACACTTCAGTGAATGACAAGATGAGATAGTTGTGTGACTTACTGCATCAGATCTTTAAGGTTCTTTTTTAGCAACAAAAGGAATAAACCAATATGATGTTTGAATTGGGTAGCATCCAGAGAAGCTATGAGTAGATATTGGATTTATTCAGAGATCGTTTAGGAATTCATGCTCTTGAGGTGCCTAACTATACCTTTAGATCCTAAGCCTTCTAAGATTCCACCCTTTTAGCCTACCCCTTCAGACATCCATGCTATCTCTGATCCTGCTCATAAGACTACTTCTTAAAGCAACCTTTTGCTCACCATTCAAGATCTTACCTCCTCCACTTAGTTTCATGCTACCTTTGATCTAGATTCCCCACCCCCACCTTCAAAGCCCTTCAATACTGATCACATCACCAGATAATGACCAGCCAGTTATGCATCAATAGACTTCAGAGGACTATGACTTCAGTAATTATGAGACTCACTTGAGTGATGCATTCTATTTTAAAACATTTAAAAAGGTTGCATATAAAACTTGAGTAACCAAAGGCTGCTTGAGTTTATCTGTTTGAATTTAGTACTCGAGTGAAAGTGCATCACTCAAGAAACTATCAATTTTGAAAAAATATGCTTTGCACTCAATCAACTAAAATAGATTGGCTACAACATTCAAAGCAACATCATCTATGCCAATATAAGTGAGCAATTAGCCTAACATGATATTTATGGAAGAAAGCTCAACTCAATGTAAGAAACTTGGAAATGAAATGAATATGCCTCAGAGTTGCACAGTGAAAGTATGGTGACCACAACATCATAGATCTAAAACAGCATGAGAGGAAGCCAAATTGACTCCATGGATCACTTCATCATTTTGTCAAATTCAAATGAGCATTTCTAAACCATATCTCTTTCTTTTTTATGAATATTTCACATATTTTTGTTATCAATTACCATTGATTAATATAATTTTCTTGAAAACCTTCACAAATAATTTCAAGTTATTTTCGTAAAAACCTTCTTTTATTTGCATTATATTAAGAGTGAATGATGATACATCCCTTTTGACTGAAGGAGAGAAAGGCATTTTCTAGTTGTTTTCATATTGCTTCTCTAAGAGAATTTCTTATTTATCCTTCAAACTTTTTGCTCGTGTCAAATAGGAAGAGAACAAGGCAAGAAAAATATGTTGCATTTAATTTGTTTACATATTCATACATATTTTTCATAATAGATTTGACATCAACAAAAAATGGGGAGAATGTTATATAGATATGATTAGTTTTGATAATGTTAAATATAGATACTAAATATTAAGAGCAAAAAGTTTGCATCATTTAATTCTTTTGTACTTTGACTAACTACTATATTTAATATGAAATATCTTTTATATTAGTCAAGCAAAAAAAGAACATATCAATTTGAATTATTAAGAATGATCAAGAGAAGGAAGAAGGAGAAAGATTGAAGAAAGAATAACTTTCATAAAAAGAAGCTATCTAATAAAAAAAGGACATTATGGAAAGTGAGGAAAGAAAAAAGAGAGAATGAAGAAAGGATATTAGTCAAAGAAAGGAAGTAGTTATCAAATTGGAATGATAAAAAAGACAAAGAGAGATTGAAGAAAAGAAGAACTTACAAGATCTAATGGGAATATTAAAATACAAATTCTTAGATATGATATTGCAGGTTTCCATTGTCAAATGGAAGTTGGAATAACTCAATTTGAAATTAAGATACCTTATATGGAAGTTATACTAACTTTGTTAGATATTATTAGTTTTGATTATGTCAAATGTAATATCCCAAATTTTTGTATTAGAAGCTTGAGATTAAGCCTGACTTAAGTGGACTGCTAAGCTCCGGTTTAACAAGTGTCCCAGTAAGGCATAGTTATATTCCCTAAAATTCTTTTACACCTTTGGTGGCATTAAGGATAATTAAATGGTGAATTAAAGAGCATATTAAGTGATAAAACAAGGCAATTAGAGGTCACACACAACATAGTTAATTAGAACACAAATTAGTGTTGATGCCAGTGAGTTTTCCTATGTGGCAATCGTGTTGTGTGGCATTTTTAAATAGGAAAAGGTTGTCAAAAAATTGTAAAAGTTTTCATAATGAAAGTAGACTTATCAATATTTAATTTTATAGGTCATATAAGTCATTTGGAGCTTTACACAAAGAGTTATGTATTTTTGAAGTTAGCCCAGTAAAACTGTAAATTTTCTATGGTAGCATCCAAAAACAATAATTCAGGGAAGTATGAGCTTTTATTTGGCCAAATATTATATTTTTTCTTAACATTAGACTTAATAAGGGTCACATATCCTTTGGAAAAATACCAATTTGATATCTATACAATTAGATATGAATTTTCAAAGTTTGATGAAAATTCTGTCAGTTTTCCAGCAAAGTGCGAAATTAAAAAAGTGTTGGCAAAAATGTATGGGCAAAATAGTTATTTGGCTAAATTTAATCCAAAGCCTATATCTTCCCTTTTCCTAGTGATGTTTGACAGTCAAAAGGGAAATTAATATTTGGGATGAATATGCCAAAAGCTAGAGCAATGTTAGCCAAGTAAAATAAGTTGAAAAGTAAAAAAAAGTGACTTGGACATAAAAGCAAGGGAGAGTGAGAATTCAATTAATATATCTTCTCACTTTTCTCATGTTGGACGTCCAAGACTAAGGAAAAAGTAAAGAGAATATGCAATTAAACCATAACCATTGACAAGTCAAAAAGGAAGGAAAAGAAGAAAAGAAGGAATTGTCACATGGTCTTCATGATCAAGTTGAAAGTTTGACTAAAAGGCATTAATTTAACAGTATTTTTGATCAAAAATTTCCTTCCTTTTTGAATGATATTTCATCCAAAGCCAAGAGGAAAGAGGGAAGGAGTGAGTTGCAATTTAACCAAACTATCTTTGGTTAATTAACTCAATTGCTTTTATAGACTCCATAAGATTATGACATATGGACTTTTCTTTATTCCTTGGGTGACTTTCGGCCAAGCATTCCAAATGAATGAGGGTTGAATATTAAAACACCATACTCTCTCATTCACATTCATTTTGGATGGCCAAATAGAGAAAAATAGAAGGAAAAGAAAGAGGATAGAGAAATAAGCAAGTTGAAGAATAAAAAGCAAAGGTGAGTTTCTATCTTGATTTTCACCTTCCAAATCACATCATTGCTCTTGAGATCTTTATAAAAGGTGTTCCTCTCACTAAGAGCTTCATTTTTATGGTTTTAGTTTTTTGAAAGGAGGTTTTTTATGCTTTCTACAAAATACCAAAGTTGGAGAACACAAGAACAAGCCCTAGGAAGTGAAAGATGTGAGTATGAGCTTTGATTAGAGGTATATGTTTCTTTGGTTGATTGAGTTTTGTGGTTCGTTGTTACTACCCTATTTTTTGGTTGAAAGGGGTTTTTAGGGTTCTTAATGGTTTGGTATTGTAAATGGTTTTACATGGTGCCAAATGATTATTTAAAGGATGATAAGTGATTAAAACTTGAAACTTTTGATTTTTGGTCAAAAAATACCATTTTCGTCTATAAGGTAGAACTAAGGGTAGGTGTTTGATTTTTCCAATTTTAAGGTCTCCAATGGATTCATTGGGAAAAATTGTGTGGGGGTTATGGTGTGGATGTGATTTTAGTAGAGTTGGATTGAAAACTCTAAATTTGGAATTGAACATAATGCTGCTAGGTTTAGGTTTATGGGAAGTAGTTTGCTTGTGGCGTGTGTTTGAGTGACCAAATATTATCCAATAGTCATGAAAATTTTCATAATAATAGTAGCCACATTAAGATTTAATTTGATACATAATATGTGTCATTTGGGTTAGTATATTGGGAGATATGAATTTTTAAAGTTTAAGCACTGAATCTGGAACAAATCCTAGTACAGTTGTGTTAATTGAGGATTCTGGAATTCTGGACATATAACTAGCAGTAGGTGATATTTTTCCTTAAATTAGACTTAAATAGATTTAAATATAAATTTGAACCACCTCAATTGGAGTTCTATAGAATTAATTAGTATGAACTCCAAGGAAAAAAGTAAGCCTATAAGGCTAAGGTAGCTCCATTGGGCATTCATTTGTCATGGCATTAATAATATGACATTTATTTTGGGCCATGAGAAGTCAAGAAAGAAGAAGAATGGAAAAATTTCCAAGAAACCTCAATAGTTGGGGAAAAAAAGGGGGCAAGAGAAAGGGCTTTGTCCATAAGGTAGTGAACTTTCCTAACTTACATAACTTGATATGTGTGCTTGTGTATTTATGTGTTAATTGTTTTGATGAACTGTATGAAGCAAATGTGAATAAGTGAAGCTTTGTTTTGTTTATACTATGGCCATTAGTGTAACATGGTAAACATTGAGCATGCATATATGTCATTATGTTGGCATGAATTTGTGGGAGCAAGCATGTCATACACAAAGCATTTCTTATATGTATTTGTTAGCGATATTTACTACTGAGATTCTCTTGAATCTCACTATTCCTCACCCAACTATATAGGTATGATGAGTACAAGTGAAGAATGCATGAAAATTTGCAAAGGGGGAAATACAAAGGTAGATCAAAAATGAGAATGTGTCTACTGTTTTTGTATTAAACTTAGACACTTTGATAGCCTGGTGTGGCTAGACAGTTTGTATGTGTAAATGAATGAACTAAATTTGAGCAGAGAATCGCCTTAATTGAATTAAAAGAAAAGATAAGAATCGATGGATAATAACGAAGTTTCGAACCACTAGAATACCCTTCCGCAAAGTTTTGAAATTTTCAGGAAAAAAAACCCACTCAACTACAAGTTTGAATCCTGTTTTGAGGTTAGGATTTGAAAAGTGTTATATAAGAATAACGCTTAGTAGTTCGAGTTCGCTGCGTAAAACTCATCAGCATGAGTGTAAATGTAAGGTGTCACATCAAATATAGATGTCAAATATTAAGAGAAAAAAGTTTGCATAATATACTTATCTCTTATATTGACTAACTACTATCTTTAATGTGAAATATCTTGTAGATTAGTCAAGCAAAGAAAGAAGAACTTTCATCATATCATAAAAAGAAGCAATTGAGTTGGAGTATTGAGAATGATCAAGAGGAAGAAGAAAGAGAAAGATTGAAGATAGTCAAAAAAATAAAGAAGCTATCTAGTTGGGTTATAGAGAATGATCATCAAAAGGAAAAACAAAAAGAAAGAGTGAAGAAAGAAGAACCTTCATCATATTAAGTCAAAGAAAGGAAGATGTTATCAAATTGGAATGATCAAAAAGATAAAGAGAGATTGAAGAAAGAAGACCTTGTAAGATCTAATGAGAATTTCAGGATTCAAGCTCTTAAATGAGATATTGGAGGTCTCCATGGTCAGATGGAGGTTGAAATAGGTCAATTCAAAGCTAAAATGACTTGTATGAAAGTTATACGAACTTCACTTGAGTAATCACTCGAGTGGAAACTCTAGAGATGATCACTTGAGTGACTTCTCAAGTGATTTTCCTCATCACTGGCAGCATCACTTGAGTGATGTCATACTGATGATCACTCTAGTAATCACTCAAGTGATGACCACTTTGTTGTGCTTTGTTTTCATTCAGCATGGTAAAGGTTCAGTAATTTGGTCATATCTCTCAAACCACACATTTGACTAAAATAAAACTTGTTTCATATGAAACTAGACTTCAAATTTGACACAAAACCCCCAAGATCAAGTTTAAAGAAGTTCAAATGAAATAGATGAGTTTTGGAAGATGACACACAAAATCAATGATGTATTCCAAAATAGGTACAGTAATTTGGACATATCTTCTATACCACAAATTTGATTTAGCTAAAACTTATTTTAATATGAAACTAGACTTTTAATGGAGTTTATGGACATATAGTTTGTGTTGAAAGAGTTTTAGATGAAAGAGATATAAACTTTGAAAGTTTGTGCTCAAAATCAATATTGTGTTCCAGACTAGATGTTACAAATTAGATCATACCTTTTGGAATACAATATATTTCAGATTTATTCTGGTTACTTAAAGATCATTTTATAGATAGGTTATTTGTAAAATTTAAAGTTATATTCAAAGAGCTATGCCTTCTGGAAGTTGACACTTGAAATTAAAATAGTGTTCAGACCAACAGTCACTCTTTTAATCATAACCTTCGAAAGACACCAAATTTAGGAGTGATTCCTATTGCATTGGAAAGTGGACTTCAAGAGTTTTCTAATGATAGGTCATTTACTAGATTTAGATTTAAAATGAGATCATTACTAGCAAAGATCACTACAGTGATGTGAAAGCGATGAACATCACTTCCAGTTGCACTACCAATGATACACTATTCACTTTGAAGATCACTAGCACATCACTCGAGTGATCCATCCAATGCTTGTGAAGATCACTCGAGTGATCACTTGAATGATGCTTTCCTAGAAAATAGAGAACGCTTCATAACTTCTAAAAATCATTGGAATATTGTGTAACTTGCTCTTCTTACTTTTAATCACTCTAACACTTCATTATATTAGTGCTTAAGCATTTTCTAGGTTATCATACAAGGATTAACACACAAATTAGAAAAATAACTTTTTCATAAGCTTCAAACGGCTAGTTCAAAGGTCATATTTTGTAAGCCCTACAGGGAATAAGAAAAGCTTAACGGTTATCAATCTTTGTCAGCTATAAATAGAAGAGCATTCAAAGTCTATGAGTATATGCAACTACGCCAAAAACACTAAAATCATGAATCACCCACTTTAACCCAAATACTCTCTATTATCTTTCTAGCTTCGATATCATTTACCTTAGAGAGAGAGATTATTTGTATTGTACTTCAATGTTCATCTTATTCACTTATAAGAGAGAAGATTGGTTGTAATCCTTCATCATCAAGATTGTATCCTTACAATGTGTAAGGGGGAGTAACTCGGTGAGAGATTTGTAAAAGGCTTTACAAGTGCCCGGCTAAAATTGTGGGATTACAGAGGATCCTCTTGTACCCAGATTAAACAAGAAGATAGTGGATTGAAAATCTCAAGTTGAGCTTGGGGACAAGACGTAGGTAATCAAGGATTAGACCAAACTAGTATAAATCACAGTTTGCATATTCTCTTCCCTTATCTCTTATATTTCCAGAGTACCTAATTTTTTTTAATTGATTGTGGTTTTATTGCTCATTATCTTCTAACTTGTTATTTTCACTAAGATGCAAAAAGATTTTCAAAGTTTCTAAGAAATTATCTTATACCGAATTCACCCCCCTCTCGGGTGTTAGCTGATTCTAACAAACTTTACTCAAGTGATCACTTGAGTGGCATTCAAGTGATCACTTGAGTGGCATCTCTAAAGATGAATTTTTGATGATCACTTGAGTGATGACCACTCTATTATACTCTATTTTTGTTCAGCATAACAATAGCTCAGTGTATTAGGCATATATATCTAACCACTCATCCAATTAAAGTAAAACTTGTTGCATATGTACTAGAATAAAAAGGCATTTTAATGAACCCAAGAACAATGCCAAGGAGTCTAATAAGAAAGAAATATAGATCTCAAAAATTGACACTCAAATTTCCCACGTTGTTCCAGAACAGCAGTTACTCTTCAGATCATAACTTTTAGAAGACAATACATTTTGGAAAGAAAACTATTGCATACAAAACTAGAATCATGAGGAATTTCAAAGACACCAAGATCAAGCAAAATAAAGTTCATATGGAAGAGATATGAATTTCATAATTGCACGCTTGTATAAAGATGTTGCTCCATCCCAACTGCTATGGATTTGATCATAACTTTCAGAATATAATGAATTGTGAGCTTATTCTTTTTGCATTGGAATGTCGACTTCAAGAGATTTTTAAGGATAGGTCATTTTCCAAATTTGGTTTTAAAATGATTTTATTACTAGCAAAGATCACCCTAGTGATATGATAGTGATACACATAACTTCCAGTACCACTTCTAGTGATGAACTACTCACTTTGAAGATCATAAAGGATGACACGAGTGATGACTATCACTAGGAAGATTACTCCAGTGATATGAGAGTGATGAGTCTTCACAATTTTAAACACCATCTCAAATTTCATGATTCTCTTGTAAACTCATATAAACCTTGATTATATTGTTCCTAATCATTTCTAATTATCACTAATCCAGTTCATGTGAAGAATTGATTATCAGTGATTATCAGTATTCACTTCTGAGAAAGAAGAATTGATTGTAATCATTTATCATCAAAGTTGTATCCTTATGGTGTGTAAGGGGGGATTTCATGCTTTGGTGTGAGGAAGTTGATGTTTGTAATACCTTATATCCCATGGACCCAAATGAGTACAAAAGAGTAGTAAAATAAGTTGTGAAACTAGGATTGGTCCTAGATTATCAGACTTTTGGAAACGTTCGTAAATCTCAATCTCAACTTAGGAATTGAACCTAGATTAAGAGGGTTTTTCAGAGTAAAAAAAAATCAATCATTTTCATAAAGATTCACCACCTCACTAAGTCTCATCGACTCTCAGTTCCATCTTATCAGTGTGTGCGAGCATTTCTCTACTTAAGTCTCATATTGCATTTGTTAGTTAATGTTTCATTAGTGTTTGGAAACGTTATCTATGTTATCCCATTATTAGGTTACCATCCATTTAATAGGCTATCAGTACTACTAGTTCTACCATTGCACTATTATCGGGTTTACAGAGTTATATGCATCATACACATGTCCAAAATAGACAACCAACAAGAAAATAAAATCTTACAACTTCATCCTCTAGCTATGTTTGTTTACCTTCTTACCCTTTGAGCTGCTAGCCTGTACTGTAGATTAGTTATAGGAAATAAGTGAGATTCAAAATAATCCCAATAGTAACAAATAGTCAATCATATAGATATAAGAACATAGAGCATGAATCACAGTTATCATATAAACATAATTATCACAACAGCGTTTAATACACAACATGCAGAATAATACATTACCATAGCGCTAGGTATAACAAATCACATTTCCTTGAGTGTTTACCCGTATAAGAGGCCTCAGGCGTTCACTCGTGCATAATAGAAATTTCCATGTCCCGGGCGTCCACTCGTGCATTTGGCTCCAAGTGACCACCCCGCATATTTTGAATGCTACAGAAAGATTTATGATTAAACCACAAACATGCAAAGTATCTCATAGCATATAAAAGAAAGAGTTACTACCTAATCACCTTTCCTGAGGGATATCTAACTGTTTCTTGGGCAGTTCTTAGATCCTATCAAGTCCTATAATTAGCATTTATGGACGACGAGATATTATTTAGTCTAACTCTTTTACAATCTAAACATTCAAGTTGGTTGTCATTAAGGTTAATGTACTAAGTCAAAAGTAAAGTCAATGTGGTCCAACTATCCCAAGATGGTTAATTTCACCCTTAAGGTTCAAGATAATTACATTGTGCCATTACCTTTTTCTATTTTCGCACATTAACCCAAATCAGCTAGAATTTTCATCAATATTTGAAAATTTACATCTTTATGTAAAAATGTCCAATTATAATAATTCTAAAGGCTGTTTGACCCTTAATTAGTTTATTTCTAAGGAAAAATATAGTCATTAGTCAAATAGACATACAATAGTATAGAATTCCCTTTTATTGGCCACTGCTTCAAACCTTGCCAGTTTTTCATGACCAATTTTCAAAAATATAGAACTTCCAGTGTACAAATCCAATTGACACAAATGACATATCAAATTAAATATTGGCATGTCTACTTTCAAAATGAAAATTTTCACATTTGTTGGACATCATTTGCCTATTCAAAAACATCATACAACCTAACTACCAAGCAGGAAATTCACTAGCAGAAATTCCAATTTACAATATTTATTTCGAGTGGTCTAGAATTTACAACAAGGAGCTATTCCCACATAGTTTTTCATTTTAAACACAATGGTAAAATCAAAATCAAATTTCTTCAGCCCTTACCAGGTCTAACCGAATATACCTACTTTAACCCTAACCAACCAAAACAGAATTTTAACCACCAAACTAGTCTAACATCATCATAAACCATCATCTAACAACATATACATGATCAAAGCATCATTAATCCTCTAAAACCCTTGTTGGTTGAAAATCCAAGGTCCCTAAAAACTCATGAAAAGTTATCAAAATCACAAACCAATCGATTCAAATTAAAGCTTACGCTTACTGCTACACGTTTTCGTAACCGGTTTGGAAATCTATAAATACTTTAACCTACAAGATGTCACCAAACACCTCTGAAAAAATTCCAAAATTGTAGAAATGAAGCTTAGGATGAGGAGAAGAAGATTTATGAAGGGTGTTTCAAGCGAAAATGTCGATTCGGTAGTGTTTCGGAGGATCGAACTCAATAAAGTTACTATTCACTCATTCTCCTTCCTTTTCCATTTTATTGTGATTTTTATGATTTTTCCCCTTGATTTTGTGTGTCTGGCCGAAATTTTAAGGCCCTTGGAAGTCTTAAAGTTGATCTCATATGTGTCACAATCTTACGGTGACACGTGTCTAGTGATCTAATCACATAGTGATAAGTGTTCTTAGCTTTAATTAAATGGGTCCCACCATATTTTTGAGCCCCTAGCCATCCCAATTGTCAGGGAAAGGAAAGGTCTGGTGATTTTCCCTGGCTCCCGAGTTTGATGTTTAGGAAAGTTAGTTAGGTGACCAGACCAGAGAGCGGTGGATTTCCCTGGCTTGAGGGCTAGGTGGCACCCACTAGGTGTGCAAACACAAAAGCAAACACAACTTCATCATTAAAGGGACAAGTGTCACCCTTCTATTATACCAACACATAAAGTCAAAATGCACTTTTTGCTCTTCTTCCTTAAGATAGCGCCACATGTCCCTTGTGTGAGACCCACACTCTTTTTCTTTTACTCCACCTAACCATCCACTTTATAAGAGAAAGGAAAGGCAGGGGATTTCCCTGGGTCCACCTACGAGGTGTCATCTTTCACAGTCCCCACACCAAGTGAGACTACTTTAATTAATTATTACTTTATGAATGAACAAGTAAAATCTTGCCAAGTGTCCTTTTTCTTTAAAATGGCACCATACACACATATTACTTGGCACCAGTGAATTTCTTCTGACTAATTATATTTACAAGCAATACCGATTGCTCAAATTTCAGTATGTTATAATGTTGTAAAGACTGAGAGTCTATTATTTTATAAAAAGCTTCATAAGTGCCCAGCTAAACTTGTGTGATTTTAAAGGCTTTCTTATGCCCAGATTAAACAAGAAGATTGTGTATTAAAAATCTTAGGAGGAGCTTGGGGACTAGATATAGGTCATAGCAGATTTGATCAAACCAAGATATGTATAACTCTCTTCCCTTACCTTATATTTCCAGCATAATTGACTTGATTAATTAATCGTGGATTTCATACTTATTATCACTCTCAATGATCGACCTAATTGTGGACTTTCTGATTAATCACTCGAGTGACTAATCGAGTGATATGTTTTGAAAAAGCTCTTCACCATATCAGCTACTAGAAGTGATCAAGTATCTTCGTTGAAGATCACTCAAGTGATGTAATAATTCATCATCACTTCTACTTCACCGTGATGATTAATGGATCACTTGAGTGACTAATTAAGTTATATGTTCTAGATTTTATCACTTTCAATTCACCATGGTGAAATTAGCCATTGATTAATTTTCTAAAAAGAATTTCAAAGTTCTTGAGTTTTTATCTTACAACCAATTCACCCCTTCTTTGGTATAACATACTGAAATTTGGAAGATCGGTATTGCTTGTAAATATAACTAGTTAAAAGAAACTCACAGGTGCCAAGTAATACATGTGTATAGTGCTATTTTAAAGAAAAAGGACACTTGGCAAGGTTTTATTTGATGGTTCATAAAGTAATAATTAATTAAAGTAGTCTTACTTTGTGTAGGGACCATAAAAGATGACATCTTGTAGGTGGACCTGGGGAAATCCCCTGACTTTCCTTTCCCAGATAAAGTGGACAGTTAGGTGGAGGAAAGAGAAAGGACCTAGGTCTCACATAAGGGACAAATGGTGCCATCTTAAGGAAGAAGAGCAAAAAATGCTTTTTGACTTTATGTGTTAGTGCAATTGGGAGGTGACACATGTCCCTTTAATAATAAAGTTGCTTTTCTCTATTGTGTTGGCACACCTAGAGGGCACTACCTAGCCCTCAAACTGGGGAAATCCACCGGTCTCCAATCCGATCACCAGACTAACTTTCCCGAACACCAAACATAGGAACCATAGAAAATCACCATACCCTTCTTTCCCCTGACAATTGGGGTGGCCAGGGGCTTAAGAAAAGTATGGACCCATTCATTTAAGGCCAGGGATAGTTGTCACCATTTGACCAAGTCACCAGACACATGACACCCTAAGATTTTGACATGTATGGGATTAATTTCAAACTCCCAAGGGCCTTTAATATTTTGGCTAGCATCACAAAATAAAGGGGAAAATCAGAAAATTTATGAGAAAATGGAAAAAGGAGAGAAGACATGAATAGTAACCATTCTTGAGTTTGATCCCCTAAAACACTACCAAATTGGCGTTTTCGCCTGAAAGACCCTTCTACAATCTTCTTCTCCTCATCCCAAGCTTCATTTCTACAGTTCCGGAATTTCATTTAGAGGTGTTTGGTGACATCTTTCCAGTCAAAGTACTGCCGGATTTTAGAACCGATTATGTAATACCTTATATTCAATATATTTAGATAAGTGTAAAAGAGTAGTGAAATCAGTGGTGAAACCAGGATTCAGTCCCGGATTAAACAGACTTTGGAAAACATTCACAAATTTCAAACCTATCTCAGAAATTGAACCTGGGATTGGAAGGGATTTTTAAGAGAAATAATTTTTTTTCCAAACAATTTCACAAATATTCACTATCTAACTAAGTCTCATCGGATCTTAATTTTATCTTATCAGAGTGTGCGAGCGATTCTTTGATTAAGTCTCACGTTTCACACTTTAGTTATCTTTTGTTAGCGTTCAGAAGCGTTATCTAACTAGGCTACCGGTATTCCTAGTTCTACCATTGTACTATTGTCAGGTTCACAGAGTTATATACATCATATACATAACCCAAAATATTTAAAAATAGATATCCAACAGAAAATTAAAGTCTTTTTGCTCCATCCTCTAGCTGTCCATATTTACCTTCTAGCCCCTCAAGCTATTAGCCTATACTATATATTTTTTATAGGAAAAGAGTGAGATTTAAAAGAATATCATTAGTAACAAGTAGTCAATTATATAGATACAAAATAAAGAGCATGGCACACAGTCATCATATAAACAGAATTATCACAATAGCATTCAGTACACAATATGCAGTTCAACATATCACTATAGCACTAGGCATCACAAATCACATGGCCCTAAGTGTTACATGTGCAATAGGCCCCGGGCATCCATCGGTCCATCACAGAAAATTCTAATGGCCTGAGCGTCCACTCGTGCAATAGGCCCCAAGCGATCACCCCGCATAATCAAAATGTATCAGACAATTCATGATAAAACCATAATCGCACAATGTATCTTATAATATATGAAAGATAAAGTTACTACCTGGTTGCTTTCCCTATGAAATATCCAGTTGTTTCCCTAAGCCTGAGCAAGTCTTAGATTCTGAACAACTGTTAGGTCCTATAATTGGAATTTACGGATGATAGGTTATTATTTCGTCTAATACTTGTATAATCCAAATAGTCAAGTTGATTGTCATTAAAGTTAACATACTAAGCCAAAAACAAAGTCAAAGTGGTCCAACTATCCCAAATTGGTTAGCTTCACCCTTAAAGTTCAACTTAATTACATAGTGCCATTACATTTTTCTATTTTCGCACCTTTATTCAAATTTGCCAGGACTTTCTTTAATCTTTTAAAATTCATAAATAATTGTAAAAATGTCTAATTGTGATGATTATAAAGGATATGTAACCATAATTAGTCTAGTTTCATGGAAAAATATAGCCATTAGCCATCTAGATACACATCAATACAGTCTTTCACTTTATTGACCACTACTCCATAATTTGCCAATTTTGTTGACCAAACTTTGAAATTTCATAATTAATTCTATAAAACTTAAAATAGGTTGGTTAAAGGTTATATAAACATCCATTTGAGTCCTATTTCAATGAAAAATATCATAGAGCACCAATTATAACCACCCAATTCCAGAAAATTTTTCAAACCCAGTCGCCACAAATTTCATTCCAAAATCAACATCAAGTTTTGAAAAATCATATCTCTCAATCCACTTGTCCAATTGCGTCATATTACCTATCTAATTAAATCCTAGGATCTTTAATTTCATCATGTAAAATTTTATAAAATTTGGACCAGGTTTGACTAGTGAAAAACACGTCACAACAACTCTGCTCCAGAAAAACTAATTTGGTAGCAGGGTCACCCAACTTCCAAAACTTCCAAAATTATGTATAATTATCTAAAAATTATAAACACATACTTTTCCACATAATTTTTCATGTAGAAAACAATGGAATGATCAGAAATATCAAAATCTACTTCCTTTCTAAAATTCTGGTTAAAATCGTACATACCCTAACTTCTATCAAAAATGGATTCTTGCAATTTCGTCAACCAGAATCATCTAACCATAAACACATGATTAAATCATCATCAACCCTTAAAAATATCCCCTAGATAAAAAATGTACAGCCCCTCAACCCTTATGAAAACTCATCAAAACAACAAACCAATCGATTCAAAATGAAGCCTACGCTTACCTCTAAGTATTTCTGCAATCGGTTTAGAAATCCGGCAATACTTCGTCTAGCAAGACAGCACCAAACATCTCCTAAATAAATTTAAAGAACATATAAATGAAGCTTGTGATGAGTAGAAGAAGGTTTACAAAAGGTGTTTCAGGAGAAAACGCCGATTCGGTAGTGTTTCAGCAGATTGAAGTCATGAAAATTACTATTCCTACCCTTTCTCTCTTCCAACATTTTCCATGATTTTTTATTTTTCCTTCCATTTTGGGCTACTTAGACAAAAATATATGTTCCTTAATGAGTCTTGACATTGTCCACCATATGTCAAAATTTTGTGGTGCCATTTGCTCGGTGATCCAGCTATTCGGTGACACGTGTCACCAGCTTTAATTAAGGGGTCATGACCCTTTTTACGGGCCTTTATCTATCTAACTAGTCATGGAAAGTAAGGGTCTGATGATTTTCCCCGGCTCCAGGTTCAGTGTTAAGGAAAAGTTAGTTAGGTGATTGTCTGATGGATTTCCCCGACTCGGGATGAGGTAGCACCCTCCAGTGATGACAACTCAAAATTTGAAGTTACTTTATCATAATGAAGGGACAAGTGTCATGCCCTAATTTAGCCAACACATAAAGTCAAAAGTGACTTTATGTTTTTCCCTCTTAAGTGGTGTCATGTGTCCCATAACCGTGGGACCCACATTTTTTTACCGTGTTCCACCTAAGCGCCAACTTTGTCGGGAAAGGAAAGTCCAAGAATTTTTCCCGGTCCACCCACAAGGTGTCATCTTTCATGGTCCCCACATAAAGTAAAATTAATTTATTTAATTATTGAATTATTACTTTATGAGTTAACAAGTCAATTCTTGCCAAGTGTCCTATTTTATTTAAAATGGCGCTACACATAGTATTACTTGGCACCAGTGAATTTTCTTCTGACTATTTATGTGCTCTAAGACTCATATACCTAGAGACTCGTTCTTTACTCGGATATAGTCCCTGAAAATCATTCTATCTCCTCAATATTCTTGGGACTCTTACTAAACTCGGGCCTAGTAGTCTGCCTGATATAAGCTTATCCTTAAATTTCTAAGCCCAAAATCCAAGATATTACAGGTTGTGGAAACATGTAGCAGTAAGCGTAGGCTTTAGTTTGAACTGATTAATTTGAGGTTTTCATGAGTTTTGTGGGGCTTAGGATTTTCGGCCACTATGGGGTTTTGATGATTAATGATACTTTGATCATGTATATGTTGTTAAATGATGATTTATGATGATGCTAGACTAGTTTGATGGTTAAAATTTTGTTTTGGTTAGTTAGGGTTAAGTAGGTCTGTTCGGCTAAACCTCGTAGGGGATGAAGGCATGTGATTTTGGTACTTTGTATGTTACCATTATGTTTAAGATGAAAAACTATGTAGGAATAGCTCTTGGTTGTAAATTCTGGACCACTGGAAATAAATAATGCGAACTGGAATTTTCTACCAGTGTGAATTTCCTGCATGACAGTCTGGTTGTGTGATGTTTTTGAATAGGAAAATGATGTCCAATAAATGTGAAACTTTCCAGTCTGAAAGTAGACATGTCAATCTTTAATTTCATATGTCATTTGTGTTAATTGGATTTATACACTAGAAGTTCTGTATTTTGCAAGATTGATCATGCAGAACTGGTAAGTTTAAGAGCAGTGTTCAATAAAAGGGAATTTTGGACTGATATGCGTCCATTTGACTAATAGCAATATTTTTCCTTAGAAATAGACTTATTAGGGGTCACATAACCTTTGAATTATTAAAATTAGATATTTGTACATAAAGATGTGAATATTCAAAGATTGATGAAAATTCTGGTACATTTGGGTTAATGTGCGAAAATAAAAAAAAGTAATGGCACAATGTAATTATCTTGGACCTTAAGGGTGAAATTAACCATCTTGGGATAGTTGGACCATATTGACTTTACGTTTGGCTTAGTACATTTACCTTATTGACAACCAACTTGAGTGTTTAGATTGTAAAAGAATTGAACTAAATAATAACTCGTCATTTGTAAATTCTAATTATAGAACCTGATACCTGTCCAGGATCTAAGACCTGCCCGAGCTCAGGGGAAACAATTGGATACCCCTCAGGAAAGGCGACCAGGTAGTAACTCTTTCTTTCATATGCTATGAGATACTCTGCATGTTTATGGTTTCATCATGAACTTTTCTAAAGCATTCAAAATATGCGGGTGGTCGCCCGAGGCCTAATACACAGGTGGATGCCTGGGCCATGGAAATTTCTATTATGTACGAGTGGATGTCCGGGGCCTCCTACACGGGTAAACACTCAAGGCCATGTGATTTGTTATACCTAGGGCTATGGTAATGTGTAGTACTGCATGTTGTGATAATTCTTGTTATATGATGACTGTGTGGCATGCTCTATGTTCTTATATCTATATGATTGATTTTCTGTTACTACTGTGATTTTTTTGAATCTCACTCCTTTCCTATAATCAATCTACAGTACAGGCTAGCAGCTCAAGGGGCAAGAAGGTAAACACGGATAACTAGAAGATAAAGCCAAGAGATTTTATTTTCCTGTTGGTTGTCTATTTTGGATAAGTATATGATGTATATAACTCTGTAAACCTGACAACAGTGTAATGGTAGAACTACTAGTACCAGTAGCCTAGTAAATGGATGGTAACCTAATAATAGGATAACTTAGTTAGATAATGCTTTCGAACACTAATGGAATATTAACTAACATATGCAATGTGAGATTTAAGTAGAGCAACTCTCGTACACTCTAATAAGATGGAACTGAGAATCGATGAGACCTAGTGAAGTGGTAAACCTTTGTGAAAATTATTGGAAAGTTTTTTTTTTCTCTGAAAAACCCTCTCAATCCTAGGTTCATATCCTGAGTTGAGATTGGGATTTGGGAACATTTTCAAAAGTTTGATTAACCTGGGACCGAATCATGGTTTAACGATTCATTTCAATATGCTTTTGCACTCATCCGGGTCTATGGGATATAAGGTATTACATTAGGTGTCAACCAGTTCTAACAGTTTTTATTCATAAGAATTAAGCAAGGAAAACCGTAAGAAGGTGAAGAACAACACATTCTTGTAATGTAGAGGCCGCATGAGGTATGCTTTCAGTTTTTGTTTTGTTTTCTCTTTTACTATAACTAATTTACTTTTGGTTGGTAATTTGGATTAGCTTTTGGTTTCCATAATGTACTTGTATTTGTGTATGTGTACTTTTTATGATTGTAATGGATTTGTTTAATTGGTTTCTGTCACGTACTTACTTTTTGATGATTGAAATGAATCTATTTGGTTTCTCTATATGTATGTAACATGCATATGGGGGCTTATATAAAAGTAACCCCAATTTTTAAAAAACAATGCTCATAAAACTTCATGGTTATTATCTAATAATCATTATATATCAAAGCTTTTTCAAACAATCGTTAAGTATATACATATGTTTTATGTTTAATTATCAACAACCATCAAATATACACCTTATTGATTACCAAAAATGGTGTCAAATACTTAACCATTCATCATATAAATCGTAATGTACTTGGTAATATATTTCATGGTTTTTAGTAAACAACCGTTGAATATACTTTTCCATATGTAACAGCCATTATGTAACACCCCATTCTTAGTCACCAATATCCTTCCTATGTAACTAATATATTTAAAGGAATAACATGGTGAATTATGATGCACATCAATTGTCAGAAATATTCCAATTGTCGGTTACACATAATTTGGTTAAGCTAGGACACAAAGGAGCAACTAACGACCACATAAAGACCTAATATTGTAACTAAAATTGGAACATGAAAGGATACAAATAATGGTCCAATATTAAGTATGAAAATTCTGTCAAAGGCAAAGAAAAGAGTAAGACATGAATTTTTACAAAAATGTAAGCACAAAATGGTAATTTGACAACAAAATAAGAAACAAATTTTTTTCCATATTTCTCCTAATAATTTTGGTCAAGGGGGGAATTTCTACTTGTTAATTAATAAACACATTTTGGAATATTATTACCAAGAAAAATTAAAGTTGAAATAAATTCAACAATGTCAACTAAAGTTAATATTTGTAAGAAGCAATTGTTGGAGATGCAAGAAGCTATTTATTCCCTTCTTTTTCTTTACAATTTTGGTGTAAAAGGGAAATGTCAAAGGGAATATATATGTTTACTTGGAAACAATTAAAGAAAGAAGGGAAAAATGTCAAAAAGCAATATGACCAATTTTGACAACTTAGAAGATGCAACTTTGAGATAATACAAGAAGAAAATCAATATCCCTCTATCCTCTATACTTTCGGTCAATAAAGGGGAAGGAAGAGAAATATTTTATCTGGCTATGATAATTAAAGAAAAGAAGAGCCAAGTGAATTTCCTTAATTAAATTTCCAATAAACCATAATATGACATAAGCTAATGAATATTTCAAAAAGCTATTACCTTCTCTTTCCATCTTCATATTCGGCCAAAACAAAATCAAAGAGAGAGTGAGAGCTTCAAAAACTTCAAGAATGCAAGAAGAAAGGTCTTAGGTTTCCAAGCCAAGAATCAAAGGTAAAGAGCATGTAATCTTGAAGTTTATGCCTCATAATCTCTCTATAACCTCTTCTAACATCTCCTCCATGAAATCCATGTTTTTCAAGATAAATCAAGAGTATAGAGAGAGAGAGAGAGAAATTTTGATTAGGAGAGAGAAAGAGTTAGAATCAAGAGGTAATCTTCAAAACTTGATCCTCTTGCCTTGTTTGATGTTATTGTTGTGGTTGTTGGTGGTTTTTCCTTGTTTTCCCTTATCTTTCAAATTTGGGTTGATGCAAATCCTAGGGGAAATGCTACAAAAATTTCCTTTAATCATGTCCATTTAGTGTTTAAATGGTTAATCATGTGATTAGAAGTGGTAAGAAGGTGATTAAGCAAGAGAAATCAAGAAAACACAATTTATCTCCGTAAACCCTAATGATTCGGCCAGAGATAGAACATGAGGGTAGAATGGGAATTTCAAAATTCTACTGGTTCCATTAGCTTTAGAAGGAAAAATTATGTGTGTCTACATGAGTTCATGATTTTTGGATGCATATGTTGAAATTTGGAAATTTATGAAGTTGAATGTGCATATTGTTTGATCTGCCTCCTGTGAGTCAGTGACATTGTGTAATGTATTTTATGGTCAAACCTTGTACAAAAATTCTAAAAATTGTTAGGATTAAACTAGAGACATAGATATTTAATTTGATGGGTAGTTTATAATTTTTAGACAAGTACATTGAGAGATATGGATTTTCAAATATTGTTCCCTGTTTCTAGAATGCAATCTACAACAGTGGAGTTTGACTAATTACTGGTAATGATATGGCTACAGTGGTCAAATCTAAGTATTTTTCCTCAAATGTAAATTTAAAGAGCTTCATTTAGGATTTGAAATTAGTCAAATTGAATTTTTTTAGAATTAATTATGAATTTCCAAATTTGACTAAAAAATCTGTCAGTTTCTAGAAAACAGTGAAAATGAACTATACAAAATTGTATTGTGCAGGAATTGTTATAATTGCATTAAATAACCAGCAGTGTAATATCCCAAATTTCAGTCACCAAAATTTCTCTATACCTTAGTGGTATTAAAGGGATAAAATGGTGAATTAAAGAGCATATTAAGAGACACAATAAGATAATTGGAGGTTACACACAACATAGTTATTTGATACGCAAGTTAAGGAAGTTGCCGGTGAATTTCCCTGTGAGGAAGTTACATTGTGTGACATTTTTAAAATAGTAAATGATGTCCAAAAATTATGAAAATTACAAGAATTAAATTAGAAATAATAATATTTAATTTTAGGTCAAATAGAATTTTTAGAGTTTTATACAAGGTGATATGAATTTTTAAAATTAGCCCAGTGAAACTGCAAATTTTCTATGGCAGCATTCAAACATGAAAATTCTGGAAATGATGAGCTTCCAATTGGCCAAATTTTATATTTTTTCATAAAACTAGACTCAATAAGGGTCACATATACTTTTAAACCACCCCAATTGGATATCTATACAATTATATATGAATTTTCAAAATTTAGTGACAATTCTGCCAATTTTCTCAATTGTTGCGAAAATGGAAAAATTACAAGGGCAAAATGGTTATTTTGACCAAATAAATAAAATTTGGTATTTTTATGTATAAATATACATGGAATGGACATATTGAATATGCCTACAATAAATATCCAAGGATAAAATAATAATATGCAATATGACATATGATTAAATTTAATAACCCAATGATTTCTACGGACACATGGCATGGCTCTAGAAAACTCTAAAAGTTCTCTTCCCTTGTCTATTTAATGGCCAAGTCGGCCAAGAGGAGAGGAAGAGAGCTAGAGAGAAAGAAGAGGAAGAAGAAGAAGGAAGGTCCAAGGCACAAGCATAAGGTAAATATGTGGAAATCTTTACCCAATCTTGTGTTATGGTTCCAGAAACCTCTTCTTAACCTCCTTATTCTCTTGGATTAGCCATCCAACAATCAAAGACTCCAAGAAAAGAAGGGAAAGATTTCAGCCACAAGAGAAGGAAGGAGAAAGAGCAAGGTAAGTTGTATAAACTTTGGAAATGCTGTTGGAAATTGAGTTATAATTGTTGTCTAGCTGGAAATCTAGTTATTTGTGATAGTTTTGTAAATTTGGGATGTCCTATTTCTAAGGGGAATTTTTCCCAAATTTTAATTGATTATATTGAAATGATGATTGAATGAATAAACAAGTGGAAACAAAGTGTTTCAAGGATTAAAATCATGAAAATCCAATTTTCTCAAAATTCTTTAAGGTTTTGGCCATAGTGAAAACTAAGGGTTATAACTAGAATTTCATGATTCTAATAGTCCCATGAATTTAGAAGGGAAAATTATGTAGGGTTCAAGTAGAGTGTGAAGTGTGAAAATCCCCAGAATGTGAAATGACAATTTTACCCCTAAAACCCCAAGTATGGGCTGCCAAGGGCAAAACTGTAATTTGAGCTGGAATTTGCATAACTTGAGGTCAAAAATGGATTCTACAGGAAAAAATATGTAGGATTAGCCTAGGTCATAATTTTTGGTAAAGTACAAATACATCGGGTAAAAATGGAATTAGACCGGGTTCCTCAGGGGCATTTTGGTAAATATAGGATTTTGGGCTAACATAACCAACTTATAAATTCTAAAATAAAATATGAATGAGTAGTAACTCATTTACAATTATTTTGGGAATTTTAGGATGTGATAAGTGCCCGAACCGAACGGAAAGTTAAATGATCTATAATAGCTAGGCTTGGACAGGATCCAGGTAGTAACTCTATCTCTCATATTTTATGTAAATGTCAATATGCATTGTTTTTCCATATTCTGTACAATGTTTTGTATGTGTGGCGGATGGGCCTATGTGGTATTGTTACCTATGCATGGGATGTAATCACATGTTGTGTGGTTACAATATAGTTGAGTTAGTTGGTCGTTGAGAGCTATACTTACCTATGTGCTCTGTGTGTTGTATAGCCTGTGGAGTTATGTGATCACATTACATAGGTGAATTCCATGGTTAATTCCTATATACAAGTTATGATTTGTGCAAGTCAGGAATGGGCTATCATTTTGATCCGGACAAAATCATCGTCTGGTCCTAAACATTGTTTAGACATGTGTTGGCATTTTGATTGTTGTATCAAGATAAATGCTGCATTGCATGTTTATATTTCACATTTTATATGATTGATATTCTGTTACTACTGAGATTCATATGAATCTCACCCCTTTCCACAAATTCCAAAATTTACTCAGCTAGAGGAAATGACTCAGAGGGCAAAGTAACAGATACCGAAAGATGAGAGTACTAGTGCTGGTTCGAGAATTTCTTCGTTGGTTATTGGATAGCCCTTATTTGTATTTGGATATGCACTGTAGCATGTACAAACCCTGTGGGAATTTTCTGTAATGTAATCAAGAATATTATATCAGTATATTGTACTAATTCTCTTTGCCCATCGAATTGTGCATTAATACTCTGATAAATGATAAAATACTATGAGGTTTGACATTTTTGGTATCAGAGCATGCGGTTCTAGCAATGACATAATAGTATACTGATATGATATTGATTATGTTACAATGAGAAAGGAAAACGGAATATGGTGATAGAGAAGTAAGTCACCATTATCAGTAATTGACGGAAAGTTAAAGGATCTATAATAGCTAGGCTTGGAAAGAAGTCCAAGTAGTAACTCTATCTCTCATATTCTATGTGAATGTCAATATGCATTATTTTTCCATATTCTGTACAATGTGTTATTTGTGTGGCGGATGGGCCTATGTGGTATTGTTACTCATGGGATGTAATCACATGTTGTGTGGTTCCAATGTAGTTGAGTTATTTCGTGGTTGGGAGCTATACTTACCTGTGTGCTATATAGCTAGGCTATGCTTACCTGTGTGCTGCATAGCCTGTGGAGTTATATGATCACATTACATAGGTGAATTTCGTGGTGAATTCTTATATACGAGTTATGATTTGTGTAGGTCAAAATCATTGTCTGGTTCTTGAACATTGTTTAGACATGTGTTGGCATTTTGATTGTTGCATCATGATAAATGCTGCATTGCATGTTAATATTTCACATTTTATATGATTGATGTTCTATTACTACTGATATTCTGTTACTCTGCGAATATTAAAATGTTAAAGGGTTTGACACATTGACTAAAAACCGTGAAATATAGTGTCCTATAAATAATGGTTGTATTTAGACAACCACGAAATATATTGCAATATATAACGGTTAAAAACCGTTAAATATAAATATTTAGCACTAAGATATTTAGAGTTTGAAAACTATAAAATATAGATAAAAATAACTGTTAAATATAGACAAATATGTAATAGTACCATGTTTATTGAAGAAGTTGATTTTCACTCCTCTTCTTCCTAATTATTTATTTATGTTGACAATAACCTGGAACTGTCAAGGTGCTTTTAACAAAATGTTTCCTTCTGTTTTCAAATCTTTTGTTAGCTGCTACAAACCAGATATCTTTGTTTTAATGGAGCCAAGAATTTCTGGTGTGAAGTTATCAACCAACTCATCTTCCATAACTCACACCGTGATGAAGCTATAAGATTCTCAGGCATTTGGGTTCTATGGTCCAACAAACTGGAGATGACTATCATTACTAACCACCTCCAATTTGTTCATATGAAAGTAAGACTCATCATCGAAGGTACCATCTTCAGCCAAGGATGAGAAAATAACTTTGGTAGGATCTAACAGAAATTGCACCCATCCAAGATGCTCCCTGGTTGATGGTAGGAGATTTTAATGCTACACTCAGTTATGAGGATAGATGAAGAAGCTCCACCGATTAACTATGGATTCTCTATTTTCCAAAGTTTTCTCTAAATCCATAGTCTCATTAACCTAGGTTTTAATAGCTCCAAGTTTACCTGGCGATATGGAAAGCTGCTCGTTCGGTCAGATAGGGCATTATGCAATCAAGAATGGTTAAACATGTTCTCCAATTCTTGGGTTGACCACCTAACCCATGTTCTATTAGATCATAGGCCCATCTTAATTAATTTGGGACATGGGAGAAGCCCAAATAGTGCTGACATGCCCTTTCGTTTTTTATCTACTTGGCTTACGCATGCAGAATTTGAGTCTGGTTCAAAAACATTGGCAGCAAGACATGGATATATCTGCTAACATCCAATCCTTCACAGTGGCAAAGAAAAGGTGGAACTCGAAAGTCTTCGGTCAAGTTGGTAAAAGAAAGAGAATTTTATCTAGACTTCAAGAGATTTAATCAAAACTCAAAGATAATCCTCTCTAAATTTTTGCTCGATCTAGACTTCTCATTAAGGGAGGAATATGAATAAATATGTCTACAAGAAGAATTACTGTGAATCCAAAAGTTGAACTTGGACTGGATAAGACTAAGTGATAGAAACACCTCTTTCTATAAAACAAAAGCAATGATTCGATGCCGTCACAATCATGTATCGCAGTTGAAAACATTTAATTTGGTGAGAGAATTTTCATCAACCTTTACTCACTGAAGGATCCCACGTTCATTCCTCAATTAAAAGGGGCTTTCCCAAAAATCTCAAGTCAAGAACTTAGTGCTCTTCAACGTTGGCTAACCATGGATGAAATTAGGGTGGCATTGTTGGAGATGAAACCGCTCGAATCTCGTAGTCCAGATAGACTACATGACGCATTCTTTAATAGATGAAATTTGATAATATAGAGCATTTGGTCAAGAAAGTCTCTAGATCCCTATATTAACCTCACTTTGATAGCATTGATCCCAAAAGTCAGTCATCCTACTATTATAAATGAATTTCATCTAGTTAGCTTGTGCTATGTGGTCTACAGAACAGTGACCAAGGTCCTTACAAATAGGATTAAAGAAATTCTTCCAACTATCATTGGGCCGAATCAAACAAGTTTTATACTAGGAAGGAACACTGTAGACAATATAATAATTGCTCAGGAAGTTATACATTCAATGAGGAGGAAAAAAGGGAGAGGAGGGTGGATGGCCATCAAGGTCAACCTCGAAAAAGCCTTTGATAGGCTATGTTGGGATTTTATTGAGCATACTTCAACAGATGCAGGGTCATCAAGACAGCTGATAACCATGATTATGAATTGTATATCAACCCCATCCATGCAGGTGCTTTGGAATGGCAAGCCTAATAAGAATTTCATACCAAAGCGATGAATTCGACAAGGAGATCCCTTGTCACCTTATATTTTTATGCTTTGTATGGATTGCTAGTCACAGTCAATTAATTGGACTGTTTAAAGTAAAGCTTGGAAGACAATCAAGTTGGACCATAGCAGTGTCCCGCTATCTCATCTCTTCTTTACGGACAATCTTATTATAGTTGGACATGCTACTATCCGCAATTTTCACATTAAAAAATTTTCTTTCTTTTCTTAAAAACAAGGAACAAAAACCAAAATAAAAACCAAAATATTTTTCTTTTCCTCATTTTAAAAACAAAGAACAAAAACCAAAAGTAAGAACAAAATCCCTCCCCCACACTTAAATCATGCATTGCCCTCAATGCAAAAGATATGTCTAACCAATAACAACAAGCAATGCAAGTAAAAGAGGAAGGAAGGAATACGACCAGACTATCAGAAGCTTGAAGATCTAAAAGAAGTAGCATAATTGGCATATCTCCTTTGTCTGGTTGTAGGTCACATGAAAGCACTAGTAATGTCCTCTTTTGATATTCAACAAACATCTCCATTTTTAAGATCCGCAGATAACGTTTCAGCTCAAGTATATAAAGTGTTTGGATGGGAGGAATCAATCCATGTAACTGCATAAAATCATAGCACCAAGCAGTATCTCGTCCCATATAGATGTAATGAATAAAATTGGATTTATCAAGAATAAAGGAAGATCCCAAAAAAAATTGATCAACAGAAAGTGTTGGAACTTCCATATACTTTGAACAACCCACAAAATCAATATGACTCTCCTCAGTAAGAGTCAAATTCTCTAAAGAGTTAACCAAGTGATCATTCAAATTGGTCTCACTATGCTTGCTCAAATCATCACTCAAGACAAATTCCACATGTGAAACATCATGATGCAATATGTTCTTACCATTAAAATGCCTATCTAAATCAAGACTTCCCCCACACTTATCCTCAATAGTATCCCCACTAACAATGGTCATATCAAGAGCATTATTGGTATCAATAGCATCAATAGAGATATTATTTTTATCATTCAAAGCATCATCATGATTAGTGTTAAGCGAGGTATCTTTAAAATTAATATTTCGGGGGATTCAACAATAATTTCTTCATCGATTTCATCATTAGAATCAATAGAATTCATAGGATTGGAGGCATTAGAAGAAGTATCAATACATGTCTTAAAAGATTCAAAATAATTTAAGTCAATAGAACTAGTCAATTCAGAAACAGCAATAGCGCATGTATACTCAACTAATGTACCAATCATCCCATCATTTGAAGTAGTGGAAGAAAAAGGGAATAAATCATTAGAAGGTGAAAGTACATCATTACCACATGAAAATTCACTCTAAACTTCTAATTCTTCATTTTGCAAATTGCCAATTGCATTTGATAACTCCTCAATTTAAGTATGTAGTGTAATATCCCAAATTTTGGGACTAAAGGCCTAAGAATAAGCCTGAATAAAGTAGACTACCAAGCCCATATTAGTAAGAGTCCCAGAAATTATGATATATAGAAAGACTCTCAGGGGCTATGAGATTTGAGCCTTACTGGGCAAAGGGCTCGGTATCTGTAGACAGTATGATTAGAATGTCAGTGCAGATGTGCACATAATACATATATAATGCCATTGGGTTGGTAGAAAGACGCCACCCAACTATGTCATGACGTAAGGGACCGATTAGTCGGGTGAAATAGGCCGGTGTAGGTGTGCACATGCCATTTTCAAGGTGTATATGTGTCACCTACGTTTTGTAAAGTGGATACCGGTATGTGGCTCCATAAGGGGCCCACACACGTACACACTCTGACCTGGTGTCATTTGACGGGCTTCGATATGCGTGATGCAATCCCGAGTAAGACCCGAGTAAAATCCTGAGTAGACACCGATAAAGTAACTTTATTAAAGTAACTTTAATAAAGTAAGTAATCATGACATAACTTTTATGTTGGCTAAATGGAAAGATGACACATGTCCCATTAATGATGAAATTTCATTTTGCCTTTTGTGTTGGCATTTTAAGATGGCGACATGTGGCACATAAGTCAGGGGAATTTACCGGTCTCCGGTCAGGTCACCGACAAATTTCTTGAACACTGAGCAGGGGAGCCGGAGAAAATCATTAGACCCTTACTTCCTCTGACATTTTGGACGGCTAAAGGCCCAAGAAAAGATGTGGGACCCACTTTAGAAAAAAAAAGTGACACGTTCACTGAATCAGTGGAATACCGAACAAATGGCACCGTAACATTGCGACACGTGGCATAATTTTTCAAGACCCTTTCTTGGCCTTATATTTTCGTCCAAGATGCCCCAAATATTCATAAAAATGATGGAAAAACGTTGAGAAATGGTGGAGGAGAGTGAAGAGTGAATAGTATTTTCCAAGAACTTCAATCCGCCGAATTACTACCGAATCGGCATTTTCTCTCAAAGTACCCTTCACAAACCTTCTTCTACTCATCCTAAGCTTCACTTCTACGGTTCCGGATTTTTATTTGGAGGTGTTTGGTGCCATCTCCCTTACCGGAGTACTGCTGGATTTCCAAACCGACTGTGGAAACGCGTAGAGGTAAGCGTAAGCTTTCTTTTGAACCGATTGGTTTGTTGTTTGGATGAGTATTTGTAAGGGTGGGGTACTGTTCATTTTCGGTCTAAGGGGTATTTTTGAGGTTTAATCATGTATTTATGGTTAGACGATGATTTATGATGATATTGGACCAAGTTATTGGACAAAATTCTGAATTGGTGAATTGTTGTAGAAAACCCTGTTTTTCTGGTCTGAATAGAACGTGAAGAAGAAGCAGAAATTTTGTAATTTTGACGATTCCATTGGATTCTACACGAAAAATTGTGTAGGTATGCAAGTGTTCATGATTTTTGGATGTTTGTATATGAATTTGGAAATTTATGAAGTTGAATGTACATGTTGTTGATATGCCTTGTCTGGAACAGTGACATTTTGCAAGTTTTCATAAGGTAAACCTTGTCCAAAAATTCTGAAACTTTCAATAATTAAAGTAGACATCCTAAGCTTTAATTGGATATGTATTTTGTAATTTTTGGACAAGTAAATTGAGAGATATGAATTTTTGAAGTTGTGTCCTGTTTCTGGAATAAAATATGGAACACGTTATATTTGGAGAAATTCTGGGAATGTTGTGGCTGTGATGGCCCAAATTTAGGATTTTTATATGAAATTATACTGAAAAATATTCAAATAGGACTTTGAACCACCCCAATTGGAGTTCTATAAAATTAATTATGATTTTTCAAAGTTTGGTCAAAATGCTGGCAGCTTTTGGTTACCATGCGAATTTGAGAAAGAAAGTGACCAAATGTAATTAGTATGAACTCCAAGGGTGAAAGTAAGCCTTTAAGGCTAATATAGCCCATTGGGAATTCACTTTTCATGGCTCTAATAATGTCATTACTTATCTAGGGCCATAAAGTGACAAAGAATAAACTATGGTTGGAAGATCGAAGTACAAGAGGAGGAGGCAAAGTCCAAAAGGTAGTAAACTTACTTACTTGTATGTATGTGATGTTTATGTTGTGTATTGATTTGATGTATTGCCTTGCTTGATTATGTGAAGCATGTATGAATGAATGAAGCTCTGTTTCTATTTTTACTATGGCCATAAGTATGTCGTACGAAATATTGAGCATGCAGAATATCATTATGTGAACATGAGCCTATGTAAGGCAAGCATATCATGCACTAGCATTCATCTTACATGCATTGTCTGTATGTTTGCTACTGAGATTCTCTCGAATCTCACCCTCCCCCACCAACCATATAGGTACAAGAACAATAAAGAGAAGAATGCATGAAGATGATTCAGAAGGAAAGAAGATGAAGAACTAAAGACCTAATTATGTTTAGATTACTGTGTGTATCATTATTTACGCACAGAGAATATTTGGTTGTAAGAATATAGGAGAATTTGAATTAAGCCGTAATCGGGATCACTGAGAAGGAGATTTAACTCTGATATTCAGTAAGAATAAGTCGTGAATAAGTAATTACCCCTAAGCAAAGTAATAATGAACGCTTCCGTGTAAGAAATTAAGGGGTATGTAAGACGGGTGTTACATGTAGAGCCTGAAGCTCTTGTCTACATTGCAATTCCATTTCTTCTTGTTCTCTGTTTCTCTTGTCTAGCCTATCCATAAAAAGATTCATCATAGTTTCAAGCTTATTCTCAAGCTTTGAATCTTCTTCTTGAATGGGAACAACTTGATTGACATATCCAAAATTTGAGTGTCATGCCATCCAGGATTATAGACATTTGAATATGAATCATGTATCTGCTCAACACCATAGTCATAATGATAAGGCAAAGAAGAGTAAGAAAAATTTCCATGAGGTGAATCATTCCAAGCCATCATAAGAACAAGTTCACTTTTTTTTTTAAGATAAGATTGAGTCATGTAATAAACAACTATCTAAGAAATCACCAAGAAAACTCAAACATAAAGTCTAACCATTGCTCCCCGGCAACGGCGCCAAAATTGATGTTGTGCCTCTGTCGCTAAAGCAATCAATTAAACTAGGACCAACTAATAATGCAATATAATGGCAACCTAGGTCATTATCCCAAAGAGCAATATGTGGGTTTTTCTATAGGATTGAATTTAGATGATGATTGACCTAAACTAAAATGCAAGATTCTACTACCTAATTACTAAATACAAATGATTTTGAAACCTATATGAGAATGAAATTAACCTAAATGATTGCAGATGCAATTTTTGGAGGGTTTTTTTTTGTAAAAGGGGAATTAAAATGCTAAGAAGAAGAAATCAATTAATAGCTAAGAAAATCAAATAAGAAAAGATAACGAATGTTTACTTCAGATACGGTGAAGGGAACAACTTAGGATTTACATGGAGTTAGCTTTCTTAGCCTAAATTAATTAATTAGACCGAAGGGAGATTGATAAAAAGAGAGGAATTAATAAATTTAATCACCTATTGAAACATGAGGAACCCTCAAACTCAATAACACTTAATCCATTAGAAAACTCATAATGAAATAAGCGGTGGTTAATTAAATCAATTAAAACCAATCCAAATAGTTTAAAATAGTTTTGGTAATCATGTTCACAATTGCCTAATTAAACAATTCGACAATTAATCAACCTAATTAAACAATCAAGAGGTTAAATCCAAATTGACAATTAAATTAATAATGAGAACTCAATTAAGAAATTAATTGACAATCAAAGGGTTTGCAAATAAAAATGCCAATAATTATTTAAGCACAAATCAAATCCGAATTATCAATTTAATCCAAATTAAATAATATATCTACAATCTAAAACCATATTGTTCTCAAGAAAACAACTCAAAATTATCTAAAACTAAATAATCTTAAGTCTTGAATCAAATTAATAAAAAGAAAGACACTCCCTTATAATCTTTAAATGTAAGTTTCTAAGCCTTAGCTTTTTCTATACTCATCCCAAGTCTTCTCTCAACAGAGTTTAAGCTGCCATGAATTGTTCTCCTCCAAACTTTTCCTCACCCATCACGAACATAGTTGACCGCAGATGAATCAATTGGCGTATGGCAAATGAAGGGAATTGGATGATAGAGTTGTGTGAGTGGGTCCCGTGGATGAAGAGGAATGGTCAACAATGGACGTGGCTGAAGGTGAATGGAATTGGCAATTAAGTAGATTATGTGAATGTAGGCGTGGTGGTGAATAGTGCGCCGAATTCCCCTTACCCGTTGCAGTGTTTACGCGTGATTTTATAATGGAGCACCTAGGTTAATTAGTGGGTGGAAGGGAGAGCGTTGGGGTTTAAACTTTAGCCCATAAAAATTTATTTAACCCAATAAAATATAATCACTATATTCTCTTTTAGTTTTTCAGAAAAATTCTGCCTTTTAATCTACTTTTCTTTATCTTATAAAAATCAAATAAAATCGTGATCTATCATATATCTAAAAATATTTTTTCTAGTTATAAGATATCAATCAGAATATCAATAATTTAACTAATAATCTCATATTTTATTTAGATTTTATATTATCTTCTGAAATTGACTAATAATCTAAATATTATTTAATAAATTTAAATTAGTTTAAAATAATCCTAAAAATAAATAAATAATATGAGATAAAATATATTAAATTTAATATTTATCAGTTAGCAATGCTAAGGCGAGTGTATTTTTTTCAAGAATGTTTCACCGAGAGTCAGACGCAACATATGTCACGTCAGAATCTTGAATATCAGCAAACATAGTCTCTTGGCAAGTACCTGGGAGTCCCTCTCATTACTGGTAGAGTATCTTTGAATACTTATCAGTATATTCTGGAAAGGGTACAATCTAAACTTTCAAGTTGGAAGAGCAAATCACTCTCTCTTGCTGGGCGCATTACCTTGGCTAAGTATGTATTATCCTCGGTGCCTTTCTATGCCATGCAGAGCATGCTCCTCCTTACTTTTTGTTGTAATGAAGTAGAAAAAAATTATACGTAAGTTCATATGGGGATATTCTGAGGGGCGTAACGGGATCAGTTTAATTAAATGGGTAGAACTTTGACAGCCTTATAAACATGGTGGCTGTGCGTGGGACTACAAAATGATAAAGTCGCGGACACAGTCTGATGGTATAAAAATGAATGCGAACAGGTTAGATAAGATTGAAAGAAATATTCTCTCTCTCTCTCTCTCTCTCTCGTTTTACCTTACACTGTACCCCTCATGACCTGACCCCTGTAGTGGCTTACTCCGACTGAAAACCCAAAACAGAGCCTTCCTATCGAAATTAGCATACAATCTCCACACCAACACATATGATCTTTAGGTGCGGGTGCTTATTGGCAAGTATGGAATAAATAGTTCTATGGAAACTATTGCTCAGCCACATTCTTCTCTTCTCTTCAAGGGTATTGCATAAAGTTTGGCAAGAAACGATCTACCACATTAAATGGAAGCCAGGAGACGACCAGAACGTACAATTCAGGAAGGATTACTGGGTTGGTAACCTCGGCCGTTTAAAGCTATTATCTTACACCCCCGTTACTGAACCAGATCTTTCCAAGACAATAAGAGAGTATGTTGATGATGCTGGCAACTGGAAATGGAGCAAGATCCAAGACCTTTTACCAGCAAACATTCTTCAGGAAATCTCAAAAGTCTCCATAGCTCTGAACCATCAACCGCCAATCTGTTTTTGGGATTTAACAAATGGTGAGTTTTCTACTAGATCGGCTTATAGAGTTTCAGAATCTCTAAATTGGAACCAGACAGATTCTAAGTGGTCTGTAATATGGAAGTCACCTGTTGCACAACGTGTTCGCACATTTATGTGGCTACTTTTTAAGGAAAGACTCTTGACTAAACTCAGAAAGGCACCGAAGGGGTATGATTCAGGATCCGCAATGTTCTATCTGTCGAAGGGGCATAGAAAACATAAACCACGTTTTTAAGGATTTCCCTTTACGTTCCTCAGTTTGAAAGAAGATTCTACCTGTCGACATGTGCACCGACTTCTTTGGTCAGGATCTTACCACTTGGCTGATTAAAGCACTGAGGTGCCACAAGACTGATGATTCATGAAAGATTGGGAAAAGTATCACTTGGTGGAAGCCAGGAACCACAGAACCTTTGTTGATGTATGCTATACTACACATGGAATTTTAGCTTTTATTAGAATTATTGTTTAACATGCCATTAAAAGTGTTGCTACTTTTATTAGGCATCTCTAGTTTACTAGTTACTATGTTTGTTTGACATTTATGTACATGCACAGTTTATATCAGAAATAAAATACTTCTTCCATTAAAAAATGTGGGATAATAGTCATTAATAACACACAAGTATATGGGTATTATATTTTGTTAATTGATTCTAGTATATAAATAAAAGGAATATGGGAATAGTCATGGAATCAACCGGTAAAATTTTAAAGTTGAGGATATCTCAATTTCAAGATTCTTTACATTATAGTCACGTTTAAATAGTCTACTACTATTTTTTTTGGCTATATATATGGAATGTTATAATTATGCTTATTATGAATAATTATGGTAAGAAAATGTCTCATTATCAATAAAAAATATTGTCAAAAGCTGAAATATAAGCTATTGGAAAAATAACAGAAACACTATTTCTAAATCAAACATTAAAAAAATATAAATAAAAGAAATTAGAAAATATTATGAAATAATGATTAATATCGGGTATTTAATAACTACTGGATAAAGTTGATGATTGATACAGTGATTTAAAGATAAATGGACTAACTGCAATTGAACCGGGTCAACTCAATCATTTTAATTAAAATATAAAAATATTCAGACAACACATTAGTGGGCATCAAGGGTGACTTGTGGGCCCAGCCTAAAAAAGAGCCACTCATGGGCTTTTTTTTCCCTAAGCGTATAAGTATATCTTTCTATTAAAAATAATCTTATTTGATGTACTGTTAGAAGCTAAATATAAGTATATCTCCTAAGAAACCTTAGTTACTCATGAGCTTTTGAAGCTTGCAAACCAGATATCCGTAACTGAAGAGATGGGCTTGGATGTCTCTGTTTTTTTTTCTTTTTTTTTTTTCTTCAAAGGCTTGGATGTCTTTCAAAACAACAAATTGTTTGGAATTTGTTGGGAATTTAGGCCCACGGTAGTGACTTGCAGACATTTCAAAATAAATTGTCTTTCCAAATTCTTAGAGCGTTCACGTTTAGTTTAATTTTGAGTAAAATATTTTAATCATCCACCTATTTTACTTTAATTATATAGACATTTCCTCTATTTTAAAAATCTATATAAACATCCTTTAAAATTAAAATATATCTTACATAAATCTTCTTATATTTTTAAATTCTATTTTTATCTATCTAAACTGTTAGTTGGCTGTTACATTTAACTTTTAAAATTTTTTGGCTAAAATGTTCTTCTTCAATATTAGAATCATTTAAACACACACGTGTGTGTGGGGTAATAAGAATTTATACATAATAAATTTTATAACTTTCTAATATATTAAAAAATATATTAATTTAGAGATCATAAAATTTATACTTTTAACTTTTCATTGTACAAATTGAAATTCGTTTATTTTTAATTTTTTGAATGACTAAAAATATATATTTCTTCTATATATAATTGAACCAATAATCCCATTGGATCAATAACTCCAATCAAAGAACAATTTTTTCAAAAAAAAAAAAAAAGACCACGATAAATACCTTTTTCATGCGACAACCTTTTTCATGCGACACTTATAGTAGACAATTGTATATTTATATATCACGCACAATGCATCATTTTATGAGGAATAAAAGACTACTATACGGGATATGAGATACATATTATACATATTATTTAATGGATCTTAATGAAAATTTCATAAACTTTGTACTTTTTTTTTTTTCCATATCCGTTGCAATTGTCTTCTCCATGACTGTTCTTACAGCTCGTGTTTTTTCTCCCTTGAAATCTACGGGATATGCGATGCATATTGTTTAATGGGTCTAAATGAAAACTTCATAAACTTTGTACCTTTTTTGTTTCCATGATACATTGCAGTTGTCTTCTTCATGGTTGTTCTTGCGGCTCGTGTTTTTTCTCCCTTGAAATTTATAAACTGTCAAGTAAAATTAGGGATTTACTATTAAAGATAAAATAGTAAATAAATTTTATTTTTATATAAACTTTAATTAAAAATATATTTTTAAAATATTCTTAACGGAATTAATGGTTTGGACTTAAGTGTATGTTTTCAAAATAGAGGGGAGATCAATGTAATTAAGGTAAAACAAAAAGGTAGTTAAACTAATTTACTCTTTATTTTTTGATTAAAATATATAAAAACCCATTTAAATTTTGGATTAATTAGATATAAGCGCATCACATTTTAAATTTTAAATTTAATCTCCTTAACATTCTAATTTTGAACATTAAGCCTCTTCCTGTTACCTTTGTTGTTGAATAACTATAAAAAAAGCTAACACTTCAAATTAATGAGAACAATGAGAAATCTGATATTGATAAAAGGGAAAATTAGTCCTAAAAACTTTTGATTCAATTATTATTCAATCCCTTAACTATGACTCGGTATGACTCAATCCCTATATTTTAAAACTAACTTGGTTAAAACTCTGTCCTTGATGTTTTCTTAATTTAATAAATTAATCCTTATCATATATAAATCACTTTGAGTCATCAACTAGTCAGCAAGAGAGGTTAGTAACATCATCAAGAACAGCTGTGGTGGCTTCCACATGGATTCCATATAAAATTAAGAAGACATGTCAGATTTAAGAAGGTAGAACGCGTACTGAGAAACAAATGAAGAAGACGAACTGAACCGGCAAAGAAGCTCCTGTTTAAATGCATACTTCGTTCCCAGAAAGGAACCGACCAAGTTAATGTCAATCCCCTGCTCGAAAACGATGTTCTCCCAGTCACTATGTTGAGTGCCATCTCATCTAATATTCTGATCCGAAAACATGACATTCATAGATGTTACTCTTTCTAAATAACTAATGGCCTCATCAATTCACTGTTATTGGGTGGATTTCCAGAGTTGCCATTTGGGTTTTGAGATATTAACCAAGGAAAACTGAGAAAATCAGCGACCTTGACTTCATATATCTAATGATATGTTAAATTGAGTCACAGTCAATATTTTTGGGATGTGAATATAATGAGTAAATTTATTTTTGTCCCTGCAAGTGAACCCCTAGCTACATGAATATAAAATTTTTTGTGGAGTGTAAATTCGAGTCAAAGCAATATGTTGATATACTGCAAGAGAGCCGCGCCGACTCAATGTTCTCTTTCGTTACATATGCTCTTCTAGATATATAATCGTCTTGGACATCGCCGATTACCACTTTAACTCTAATTCTGTTTTTTTCACCACATATAAAACATGCACTTTTGGATTCTTAGATTGGTCATTTACTATCTCAGAGAGAAGGAATTGGAGGTTGCAATCGGAGGTGAGAGACAGTGTGATTAGGCCAAAGAAAGAGTTTTAAGAGAGGGCCAAGATGGTAGTCCCCGGTAGTTGGTTTTGGTCCCCGAACCAGAGTCGGGGCAGGTGGAGGGTGATTTGAATGATGTTAGGGTGTCTTTATTGATTTCTCTTTCTATTTATTCTCTATTGAGTGTCTCCCAATCAGAGTCGCGGGCAAGTGGAGGGTGATCTGAGTGATGTTGGGGAGGGGGGATGGGAGAGGGTATCTTCATTGATTTTTTTCTCTATTTATTTTTTATTGAGTATATCGACTATTAGATCAATTTTTAATGATTAAGATTTAATAATATATAAAGAATATCATTATAATAAAAATTTTCTATGATAAATCTCAACTATTAAAAATTGATATAATAATAGATATACTTAATGGAGAGAGAAATTAACGGATACACAACTCACCTAGGGAAAAGGGGGGAAATAGATGAGGCAAAGTTAGGTGGGAAGAATTTTTGGCATGTAGAAGCAATTTTTGCCACATCAGAACTGAGTGATATATTATAAGGATAATAATATAAAAAATGAAAAGATAAATGACTAAGTTATAAGTGAGTCAGAAATTTAAGAACTGAGTTATAAATAAATCAAAAGTTTAAAGATTAAGTTACATCGAGTGACAATTGAAGAACTAAGTTATAAATGAGTTAAAAGTTGAATGACTAAGAGATTAATTTTTCCTTAAAAAAATTAGGTTATAATATATAAAACCTTTTAAACTTTACGTCAATTGCATACAGCTTCTACTATCTCAAAATTTAAATTTAATCTCTTTAAAATTTTAATTTAAAATATTAATCTCCTTACCCTCCTCACCCCCTACTCCTCTACTCCTGTTTATGAGTAGAGAGAAAGTTTATTTTAATTATATTTATAAGTCATATTATTAAACTTTTATATGAATATATAATTTGATTATTTATTTATTATATTATATTGATTTTATTTTTATGTGATAAATTATATATTAAATGTGGATAAAATTATAAATTTGTTAAATTTTAAGTTAAAGGAAATAAGATCTAAACTTTTTGGAGTGAATTTGAATTTGAATTAGTGGAGTACTATTAAAGTCAGCCTATGGTTTTCCCATGATGACATGATTCTCCTTCTTTAATTTTTCTTCAGGGTAATCATTTTATCCTTTGAATACTATCATTTAATGTCCCTTCTTTTTCATATCAATTTTTCTTTCTCCTTTCACCTTTCTTTCATAAGGAATTACTTATATTTGTTTCTGTGTTTTATTTTTTATTTCCAAAACAGTTTTATAAAATTATTTTTTAAAAAATAAGTTTAAAAAAATAAAAAAAATCTGTGAGGATAAATTTTGAAGTGATGTGGAGACGATCGCCGCCGATAGTGACATAGTGGTAGTCATTACCAATATGTGGTGTCGATAATGGATAGATAGTGGTGCCAAAAAAATAAAAAAAATAGAAAAACGAAAAAAAAAACTAAAAACTGTTATTTTAGTTTTTAAATACAATTTATTGAAAATAATTTTTTAGACAATATTTTTAGTTTTTTTTTAATTTCTGAAAACAACAAAACTGTTTTTTGGAAAACAAAATCAAACAAATATTATATGTCATATCTTTGACTTGAAAACTTATCCGTGTTTGCGGTGTTTTGCTTCTTTTCTTTTTGTTACGCCGTTTCCGTAGCCTTGTCCCCAAAAGATTAGTCTTTTATATATATATTTGATACAGAGAGAGAGAGAGAGTGGGAAAAAAACAGAGAGAGAGAGAGAGAGGGGGAGATACGCACTCTTTAACCCTGTTTCTTGATTAACGTCCGTTGATTGCCTAGAAATACGTCTACGTTTCACATTTGAATCTCGAACATCATCTCCATCAAAGTTGTTATTAAAATAAAAATATTTATATTTATATTTGGATCATCTCCATGTTAAGTCAGGATTTCATCTCAAAGACAAGTACACACGGTGCTCATCCATATATGCTTCCTCTGTTTTTCTATATTTGAGACAGAATACTCATTATTCATCAAATTCAAAATCTAGCTACAATAAGAGAGAGCCACCTTTCTCGTAAATAGTACAATAATTAAGTAAGCTTTCATGTAATTACTACCTTTAACTATGTTCTTTCTGTTTCCGCCTCTTTAAGAATAACACAAGGAGGCTCAAACAATGAAAATGCTCTGTAAGCTGAAATCACAGCTAAGATCAAAAAGCAACAAAGAGCCAAGAAATGAAGAACTAAAGCCAACTTGACTTTGCTACAAAATCTTCCATACGATTCACAAGCTTGGCTCCATGAAACTTCCTTATCACCATTGTAAGCTAAGTAATATATCTCCATTGCTGCGGCAACTGATGTAACCATCACATACGCTATAATCTGGGGAAAAGGAAAAGAACTCATCAGTTCATTCAAGTTTATATTAAATGTTCTGCACAATGAAGAAAAGGGTACCCAGATAAACAAAAACCTGATCAGAGATGAAGAAAATCCAAGCTTTAGAAACAGTACTTTTGACCCACGAGGAAACAGCCGCAAGAAGAGCATAAATAGCAGAGATGGCACTCACACAAACCATATACCTGTCACATGCAAATTTATCGAATTGATATGATAAAGATTATAATTAAGCTAATTTTGCAGGACAAAAATGGAGGTGAAGTGATGAGAGATTAGTCATACTTGAGACCAGAGAGGCTGGAATACTTGAGTTCTCCATAGTCGCTGTTATTCTGCTCGTTAGTAACAGTAATCCATATGGTTGCTACAGAGAGAGGCACTACACAGAGCCTAAGAGAAGAATCAAAGAGCTTAAGCATTTTTGAACTGTGATTAACTGAGCTATTGTGAATGAAATGATATATAGATGGTGATCGCTTTTTTCAAAAATAAATAAATAAAGTGACAAGTGTTGTATTGATTGACGATGGGGATATAATAGAATTATAGACGAGGTTGGTTGGTGGAGATAATGATGATTCTTTTTCGTTAGTGGGGAAGGTAAGAATAGTGGCATTCCTTTTTTCAGAAAATAAATGATAGTACTTTTTGGTTGGTATACATATGCACGACAAAATATGGTAATGTGTGGTTGGTTCTTCCACTGGCAAAGTCAAAAGGAAAATTTATATTTGGATTCTAAATATTTCTGAAATTTTTTTCTGAAATAATACATGAAATAATTTTATAAATAAATAGATATACAAATTTTGAAATATTTTTAAAAATTAATTGATGTTATAATTTCTTATCAAGATGAGATAATAGGAAACTTCTTATTTGAGGTTAAAAAAAGCTTGGAAACTTTTGCTCATATTATATGTTATAAATGAAAATTACCATATGATGTTGTTATAGTGTTTTGTTAGTGAACTAGTTGTAACAACCACTAAAATATCTGTATATTATTGTTGTTTTAATAATAAAAGGAAAATTCTAACAACTTGTAAAACATCATAAAATATGTTAACACATACAAAAGATAAATAAATCTCAAGGGATTAATATAGAATTTTAAAATAATGTGCTTTTAACAAAATGCCTCTTAAGTTTAAAAAAAAAAGAAAAACAAAGGAAAAACCATCACTGACCCCAGAGCTCTGCCACCAGATTTGGTGACAAGTCGAGTAATAGAATTGACAAATTAAATAATGAGATTGATTACTTGAGCTCTTTAAATCTTAAAAAGCATCGTTGACAAATTAAATAAAGGCAATAATAACTTTAGTGTAGTCATTAATAATCTTAGAAGCATAGCCATTAATAATCTTGGAAGCACAATTTGTTAATCGTTTTTATTCGAGTTGTTATTACCTTTTATTCAACTTGTTAACGACGCTAGACAAGGTTTATGGAGCTCAAGTAGTCAAATTTTTTACACAACCTGTTACCAGAACTCCAACGTCGGGCGTCAAGAGTCCCACTGGTGAGATGGGGCCCACCGCCGGAGTGAGGGTTTTTTCTTTAAAAAAATATTTGAGGAGCATTTTGGTAAAAATAAAATATGTCAAAATTCCAGAATAGTTTTTTGAGACATATGTGTCTTTTACATGTATTAACAAACTTCTTAAATTTTTTAAGTTGAAATGATATTTATTTAAAATTTTCTCCTTAATAAATCAGAATAAACTTTATAGAAAAGAATGAATTCTACGATTTTCCAAAGAACCTCATGGACGCGGTAATGCTGATGCAGTACTCCGCGAAACTAAACCTCCCAATATTTTGTCTTTATGTCAAAAAATAAAAAATAATTTGAGACCCCGATTCAAGTATGTACTCAGATTAAAATATAAAAATCTTCAAATTATCAAAGCGAAAAATAAATTTGAAAATTTAATTTATATTTGTATGTGATTTAATTTTTTTTATCCACTTGTGACTTTCTACACCTCTTCTTGTGTGTCAATTGTAGAAAGTGTGATTTTCTACACCTCTTCTTGTTCATCAAGTGTATAAATTCATTTTTTTGAAAATAAAAAATTGTTTATTTATTATGCTACAAACTCATTTACATCATAATAAACAACTAAACACCTGACAAATAAAAACAATTATAACAAAACTAATCTAAAATATCAAATTTATTGTAAATTCCAATCTAAAATATTAACAAAGCTATATCAATGCAGGTAAACAAACTTGGCCTCACTTTTACAATAAAATTTGTAAAATCAAAGTCAAGTCCAATACCAAACAGTGACAATGAAATTCAACATGTCCAATCCCAAATAGTTATTAACATAACATGTTTGACCATGCACTCACAAGTTTATGATCTCTAAAAAAAAAGGTTGCCCAACTTATGCGAACGTCATCAATATCATCTTCAGAAAATGCATCCATAATGTCAAACATCTAGAGATTTTAAAATAAAAAAACACATCAACTTAATAACTATAAAATGAACTTAAGAAAACAAAAAACATAATAAAACAAATATAATTAAATACAATTACCTCTGTATTAAATTCTGTACTACCCATGATATTTAACATGCCCCATCACATAATAACAATCTTTATGACAACTATGAATTCCAACCTCCAAAACCACATTCTCAACACTACAATGACAGCATATGACATGGACCATATCATTCAAAATTCAGTGCGGCACAAGATAATAACTCCTAGAATTAATTCAATTTTGCAGTATCTGTTCCATGATCTCAAAGTTTATTGTCGTTTAGAATCTTACCTATCTATTATCATTATCTATAAGGAGGCTTTTGGTACATGGATTTTCTTTTTTTTTTAAAAAAAGAAACATCTCAGGCAATTCAAGGTCTGGAATAGTAAAATTCTCATGTTCTGTATGCAAGTAAAAAGAAATTTTGGAATCCCACAAATTCTAGCATTTTTGTTCCCAACAAGGGGGCAGGGGTTAAATATTATTAAGAATACTGAGTAAAACACAATTTTAGTTTCTATCTTCAGTGTGTCGAAAAGAAAAAGAGAGGACATACCACAACAAAGTTCCATGAGTGCAAAACTTAACATAAGCAATGTGACAAATAGTTCCATGGAACAATGAATAGATTAAGATAAAAATGATGAAAAGAGAAGTGCATGTTGTTATATATGATTAGTTTTGATGATGATAAATATAGATGTCAAATATTAAGCATAAGAAGTTTGTATAGTATACTTTTCTAATACATTGACTAACTATTTGATGTTGCATATATTGTAGATTAGTCAAGCAATGGAATAAAGAAATTGAGGAATAAAGAAATTGCAAGAATTAATGAAAAATATGAAGATTCAAGTTTTATGGGTACTGTAGCAGTGGGCACTGTAGCAATATAGTTACTGTAGCAATTGGCACTGTAGCATCGAGTGATTTAATAAATCACTCGAGTGATTTTCAGAATCACTCGAGTGATTCTGGAAAAAATGAAATCACTCGAGTGATTCTCTAATTCACTCGAGTGATGTTTAGTGGTTCATATTCTGTTCTTCGTCCAGTTGAACGAGGCCTGGTTAATTGATCATATCTCTCTAAATACAACTCCAATTGAGACCAAACCAGTTGCATATGAAAGTAGACTCCCAATGCGTCATTTTTACATCAGAAAAAACATCAAAGGAGCTCAGATGAGGGAGATATAAGTATTCGAATTTGGCCTTCATGTCAGCGTCACTTTCTGGAACAGGTTTGGTATTTTGGCTATAACTCTCAAACCACAGATCCAATTGAGCTGAAACCAGTTCCATATGAAACTAGACTTCAATATCTTTCCATTGATATATAATACAGCAATTTTGGAGTCATATTCGAAGAGTTATGGCATCTGGAAGTTTACCCCTGTTTGCTGAAGAACTGGAAATGCACAACGAAGAGATCACTCGAGTGATTTCAGAATTCACTCGAGTGATATGGAGAATCACTTCCAGTGGCGCCAGAATCACTGTAAGAATTTTTCACTATTTCGGATTTCACTTCCAGTGATGCCAAAATCACTCGAGTGATTTGAGATTTTTCAGAATCACTTCCAGTGCGAGCCAAATCACTGCAAGAAAAATTCACTGTTTGCAAAATCACTTCCAGTGATGCCAAATTCACTCAAGTGATATATGAAATTTGCCATATCACTTCCAGTGATTGATGAATCACTTCCAGTGAATTTCACTCTTTCTCAAATCACTTCCAGTGAACCAGAATGCACCTCTAGTGAAAGCCAGTATGCCTCAGATCACTACTGATGAACCAATATTTACTCAAGTGATATGAAGATCTTTCACTTCCAGTCACTTCCAGTAATCATGCAATGCACTACCAGAAAAATACATTGTTTGTGAAAATCACTACCAGATAATCTGAATCACCTCCAATGATCACTCCCACTGGATATTAATTGCATCAGTTCACTGTCTGTCAGATAATATCCAAGCAAGTGATTATGATGATTTTGCAGATCACTTCCAGAGACATGCCAAGATCAACTGATATGAAGTTTTATCAGTCTCACTTCTTGTCAGCATCTATGATCACTCAGTGCACTCTTCACTAAATCGAAATCAGTTCCAATGACAGTCACATCCAGAAATCAAGATTATTGCCGGTGAAATGCTTATGCAGTCAAGTGTTAATTGTTTTATCAAAATCACCTCCAGTGAAGTTACACCGTACTCAAATGATTCTCATATTTCAGAATATCACTGCCAGTGAATTAGATGTTAAAGTGATTCACTGTTCTCATCAGAATTACTTCCAGAAACTTGACAGAAACAAGGAAAACAACTCAAAAGATTTCATGGTACACTCGAGGGATGCTGATCATTGCCAGTGGAATATTGCTTTGTCAAGATTACTGCCAATGGAATATTATTTTATCAAAATCACCTTCAAAAGATGTCTGAACATCCCAAGTGACGTACATCAAGTTGAAGAATTTACTCGAAGGATTTCATGGTGTACTCAGCTGATGTAGATCACTCCTAGTGAAGTCTGTAATCACCCGAGTGATATTTTCTAACGGTAATATTCTCAAGTGTATTACAGCTGTACTCCACCATCACGCACATGACAAGTAACTGAACTCTCCATTCAAACGACAACTATTCGTGGGCGGCAGCAAAATTCATAAGTAACGGAAGACAAATACTATTGCATCTGTCAGACCAATGGGTAAACTGTAAGAAACGCTGAAGCATATGTCAGAGCACGATCAACGGAAAAATATTTGAATGCTCCAACGACTCTCAACCTATTTTATATAAACTGAAGCATTCAAGAAGAAGATAGAGAGATTTACAGAGAAATACTACAACGAACAGAAATAATGAAGTAACGAGAACCCAACTGCCAACATGCTGCTGTCATGAATCTTCATCTCTCATACTCTCCGTTAATATATGTTTTCATTGTCATGTACATTTGAGAGTTAATATTTGTATTGTACTTCAGTGAGTATCCTATCTACTTTGTGAGAGAGTCTAAGAATCCTTACAAATATACTTCTGTATTGAACTCAAGGTAGAGGGACATTGAGAGGGTTGATTACCTTACGGGAAAGTTGTAGAGAGAATTGCTAGTAGTACTTTCTGCTGGTAAGACTTACAAGATGCAAGCAGTAGAGAACGTTGCTGCTCGTAAGACTTACAGTGGTGTAAGCAGGAGAGAACGTTGTTGCTCGTAAGACTTGCACGGGTAAGCAAGAGAGAAAGGACTTTGGGATTGCTTTACTCAACTTACCGTAAGAGGGTGTAAACCTTACAGTGAGTAAGGGGGAGTAACCGTAAGAGATTTGTAGAGGCTTTTCTTGTGCCCGGTTAAACAAGAAGATAGTGGATTGGAAATCTCAGGAGAAGCCTGGGGACTGGACGTAGGTCATCGTGGATTGGACCGAACCAAGATAAATCACAGTTTGCATATTCTCTTCCCTAAGCTTTTACATTTCCAGCATATATGATTTACATATCAGCTTATGTTTCTATACTTCCGCATGTATTGATTTGATAAGTTGCGAAAAGATTTAAAAGATCATACTTTTTTATCACACACCCAATTCACCCCCCTCTTGGGTGTCAGCCAGTTCTAACACCTGTTATATGAGGAAAAGGAAGAAGGGGCTGAGGGATTAAAAGCAATAGTTACTTGGGATAGGTTTCTATTTAGAAATTAAGAGGGAAATTGCACTTAATCAAGTAATAGATTCAATAACATAATAGCAAAATACCTAACGACATAAAGCAATGAGCTGTTAGTTTGCTGGTTTAAAACATTCTATTTAATACTTTACCTGGCATTGCAATACACACATAGAAACTATAACGAATCCAAATAATTAGTATTGTTGAGAAAGAAAGAAGCCATTTCTTCACTAACCTCATCAGCTAAAAGGCAAGCTTTAATTCCTAAAACCCTCAATAAGTCATGATACTGAACACGACCACTGCAAGTAGAATAAAAAACTTAATAATTAAACCCACATATTTATGGAACAGTTCACCAACGTACAACTTTATGTTGGTCACTGTAAGTACATAAAACGAGGCAGACTAGAAATGAATGCATGAAAGGGATGCCAATGATCATATGTGGCAAGCACGTAATGTGTAAAAGAAGTGCCCTAGTGCAGCACAGAAATTGTATATAATCATATATACTGAATTATCACCAACAATAGCCATATCGACAAGGGTTCATTCATTTGATCGCATTTTATATCACAAAGCAAGAATTTTAGATCAGTATAAAAATTCCATTGATCCTATAGTTAAAGCAGAGATCCTAAATCCTGGTGCCCTTGCCCCACTTAGTTAAGAAAAATATTTATTGCAAAGGAAATAATCAAGTACAAACAACTAGTTAGGCTTTAAAACTTCAAGTCAAGGGATAGAAGTACCAATGCAATGACCACCCAACCACCCAAGAGAGATCTTCCAGAGTTATTAAATACTTCAATCTTTCAGCCCCAAACCCCCCCTCCCAAAAAAAAGGGTGTACTAACACGGGCACATGTTTAGAAACTCAATCTACAATCGGGCTTATTTTATAAGCTCGATTTACGTAAATCGAGATAAATCTTCTTCACATATTTACTTCGTAGATCGTAAAAACACCTCGTAGACCATAAAAGTGACCTCGTAAACCGTAAAATTTACTTCGTATTCCGTGAATCACGATTTATAAGCACTTATGGAGTTTCCATAAAAAGTAATACCAACTGTTGCCAACAAACAGTGCTTTATTGCAGAATTTATTTTTCCATCAAAAAGAAAATACCGACTACCGATTGTCTATAAAGACTGAATAGCCAATTGATTACTATTAAGATATTATATCATTAATTTAAATAGCACAGAATCTGTATCATTAGTATAGATCAGATATTATTCTATTAGGGCGTCAAAATACTGAGTCAGTTGATAACAAATATCATTTCCCTTGTACATGTACAATAAAAGATTTCCACATTGATTATAAGTATATAGTCCAATATTACCTGGGATCAGGATTCATGGAAAGGAATTTATCCAGGAATTCCACAGCTTCCAGGCTGCTTACACAGATGAACTGAAAAGAAACCCAACTTTACTTTATCCTTCAATTAAATGTGACAAATAATATTATGTAATTTAATTTTGGAAAAAAAATTATGTAATTTAAAAGAACACAGACTAAATTATCTTCAATCAAAGTTTGAGAATCTCGGATTACAAAGATATAGGTGGCTGAAGATCAGAGACGTAAGTGTCATGATGGACCATATTTTTTATGGAAAAAAAGAACAAGAATTTGATCTGTTGCCTACTTTTAACACTATGTACATATTGAAAAAGTAATTAAACTTGTAATTATTGATGAGAAGACAGAGAATAAAAAACATAAACAAATAGGACAAGAAAGAAGGCATAGAACAATAAACCAGAAATAGAAAATAAATAATGACAGAAAGGAACACAAAACAAAGTAAGACCAATGCTATTTTCAAATTCATTAGGCAACTGCAAAGGATTGCTCCTACGAACAATTAAATTCCTGGCGCCCTTCAATTTGTAGGCCCATAAGGGCCAAATGTCAATTGTAAGTGTTGCATAAACTGAGAAATACTGTTGTACATGCCAATTTGAAAGGGAAAACAGAAAGAAAGGTTTTTGTTTAGACGCCTACAAACCCATGTGAACTAGCTGAAAGAAAATAATTTACCATGAACTTGTCCACATCAACAAAGAACAGAAGATAGTTCTAATTAACATAATTAAAGTGCATTAATTTTTAAGGAAATAGAAGCTTTGCAACCAAATGTTCTTTCAGATCAAAACTTGGAAGGAGAAGAACACTTCAAAACTTTAACTGAGGATAGAGGTCATTATTTGCTCGATACAGAGAATAGAATAGAAGCCGCAAAAGTTGCAGAAGAAGAGAAGCTGAATCAAAAAGATGAAGAGGAAACATAGTCTTGCAAAGGGAAAGGACAAAAGTTGTAGAGAACAAAGATGAGAAGCGTAAAACAAAGAGAAACGGAAGTGAAGAGATTAATCAAATTAAAGCGGTTGCTGAAGAATTTAGGGATGTTTTAGCAGACAATGAGACAGGAAAATCACAAGAGATATTGTTACCTCAAACTGCACAAATCCAAGGCAAAGAGAAAATTTCAGAGATAAGACAGGTTTAACAAGAAAAAAAGAGGGAAATTCCCTTTCAAGCTAATGAAGAATCAGAAGCAGTCATATCTAATAGAGAAGCAGAATCACAAAAGCCTAATGATGCACATCCGAAAGAATCAACTATAAAGTTCGACAGCGATAAACCAAAGTTTAAGGTTGATAATGGCAGGCATCTAGAATTTCAAGAACCAGAGAAGCAGGAATCTGAATTAGATTTTCAAGAATCTCCGAAAATGAGAACAAAATCGGAATAGGTGAGACGAGGTTGAGGTCACACACCGACGGCGACACACGGACTCGGCGAGCAAGGTGAAGACTAAAGTAGCAGGGTGACGAGAGGGAAGCAGCAAGCAGGGGAGATGGAGTTGTTCGCGCAAGATTGATGATATTGGGTTCAACTGTGAAAGAGGAAGGAAGAGGTGGAAATAGGAAGGAGAGACTAGTCGAACAAGGCCGAAGCGCCAAGTTTTTTAATTTTTTTTTAACATAGGACTTTCTATAATGGGACCAACTAGTGTAGAAAAATATGGGTACCTATGTAGAAAATAATTTTTTATTTTTAAAAAAATTAAAAAAAATTTAAAATAAAATTAAAGGCATTAATCACATTTGATTCTAAAAACGTATTTAAAAAATGTTAATTTATTAAAAAATATATTTAAAATTTACTTTCTACACGTGTTGTCTTTTCAACACGTGTAGAAAGTTTTTGCATCTTTATATATTTACAAAAATGTCACCGGTCACATTTTTTACATGTGTCATGTTTTGATAGGTGTAAAAAATATGTATAAAATCTATATTTTTTAATAGTAAATAGAAGAGAAGGAATAGTGTTATTGGCCGATGAAGAAAATCAAGGGGTAAATTCAAACAGTTTCATTTTAATCCTAATACATAGTTAATGCCGCACAATATATAGGAAACTATTGAAAGCATAAACACATTTTTTGATTAATAACTTTTGTTCTTTTCCCCCCAACTTTCCTTCAAACACGTTTTGATAAAATGCACAACTGCAGAGTTGGGGCAAAAGAAAAAACATGCTTTCCAATAGGTAAATACACCCATCTTTTGGGTGTGTGACGTTGAAATGGTATCCTACATGCCTATCGCATTGCATAGTTAATCAAGTCATATGGTTTGCACAAATGGTATACAAAGTCTGTTTTTGCTTTCTATCATTAGGAGTTTTTTAAATTTAATCTTATCAAAAACTTTTTAGAAATTAAGTTGATTTTCTTAGTGAGCGGAGAAAGCTATTTCTATTCCTAAAAAGCCCTAATTCTACCCTTTTCTTCCCCCCCTCAATGGTCCATGATATGAGGTGGATGTTCAACCATCATTTTAGTTAGATAGGTATTATGGTCTTTTTGTAACACCTTACTTTTATGTCCCATTATTACGCATTCGGAAGCGTTACGGCTTAGGGGAAACAATTCAAAAACTTGCATATTTATTTTCTTGGATTACTATACTATGGTAAAAACTGTACTTTAAGTTTACCAAGTATCAGGGTTAACTCGTTCATATAGCATTTGCTCCATAATTTCTATTCTATTCTCAATTAATCAAATGAGCAAAATCGCACTAATTCCTTCTTAGGTGCATACATACATTACAAACATAGGACTTCAAATCATCCATAGCGTGTTCATACAATCAAACACATAACAATCTTCAATTTCTTCCTCATACTTTCCTCCTGCACAACTTCATGCGTTCCTCTTTCATTTTCAACATACATATATGGTTGGTGAGGGGAGAGCGGGATTTGAATCTCAGTATCAAACATTACTAACAATACATATAAGATGAATGCTAGTGCATGACATGTTTGCCTTACATAGGCTTATACTTATATAATGACATATCTGCATGCTCAAAGTTTCATACAACATACCTATGGCCACAATATAAATAGAAACGAGCTTCAATCATTCATATATGCTTCACATAATCAAGTAAAGCAATCATACATATCAATGCACAACATACATATCAAATACATGCAAATAGGTAAGTTCACTACCATTTGTCTTGGACTCTTTCTCTTATCCCCTTTTCTTCCAACCATTGTAGTTGCTTGGAAATTCTTCCATTTCTCTTCCTTGACATCTCATGGCCCTAGACACATAATCACATTATTTGTTAACTCATTAGAGCCATGAATGCAAGCTATTGCATTTGACTTTTTCCCTTCAAGAAGTTCAAAATTCGGGTATCACCCTAGTCTGCTAGTTTTCATTAGCTAACTTCTAAAATTCATAACTTAAGCTCTAGAAATCCAAATGAGATGGTTCAGATTCATATTTGAATCTCCTTAAGTCATTTTAAAGGAAAAATATTAACCACTTCCAACTATAGGGGTTAATTTCCAGGAATTCTCGACCATTCCCACTAGTCTAGAATTCACTCCAGATTCAATGCCTAAACTTTAACAATTCACAACTCCCAATGTATTGACCCAAATACCACATATTATATATCAAATTAAAACTTATCATGTCTACTATTATTTTGGAGATTTTCATGGACATTAGGCAACTTTTGGTTAATCAAAATCAAATCACAAGCAATCTGTCTCCAGAAAACAAATCTCGCAGTACTATTCATTTAACTTAAATTTTTGGGTTTTCAATCCAATCCTTCTAACATATACTCACTACCTATTCCCACATAGTTTTGTGTGTAGAATCTATTTCTGATCTAAAAATAATTAAAATCATATTCTTTCCCTATTAACCAGGTCTGACTGAGACTTAGGATTTTCTCGGGCTAAAATTCTGTTTTTGATTCTAATGCTTCTGGCACCGGTTTCTCACTGCTATCCCATACAATTTTTTGTTCTAAACTCATTGGAAACATCAAAACTAAAAAAACCCCACCCCCTCTCTATGCCCTGTTCTGGCTGAAACTAGGCAGCTTAAAGAACTTTAACAAAACTTAATCAATCTTTAAGTTATTGTAACACTTAACATTTACACTCATTCTGATGAGTTTTACATATCGAAATCTAACCATTAAGTGATGTTCTTTTAAAACACCTTTTCAAATCCCAACCTCAAAATATGATTTAAACCTGTAGTTGAGTGGGTTTTTCTAAATATTTCAAAACTTTACGGAAGCATATTCTAGTGGTTCGCAACTTTGTTATTACTCATCAATTCATATCTTTTCCCTTTAATTCAATTAGGGTGATTCTTTGCTCAAACCTAGTTCACTCATTTACAAATATAAACTGTGTATCCACAAAAGCCTACCAAAGTGTCCATGTCTAATATAAAAACAGTAGACACATTCTCATCTTTGATCCACCTTTGTACTTCCCTCTTGTAATCCTCTTCTCTGTTCTTAACACCCCTCTTGTTTTCACCTGTCTAAATGGTTGATTGGGGAGGGTGAGATTCGGGGGCATCTCAGTGGTAAATAGTATTAACAAATGAATACAAGAAATATTTTGTGTATGACATGCTTGCTTACATAAACTCATGCCAACATAATGACATATATGCATGCTCAATGTTTAACATGTTACACTAATGGCAATAGTATAAGAAAAACAGAGCTTCATTCATTCACACATGCTTCATACAATTCATCAAAACAATTAACACATCAATACACAAGTTATACAAGTTAGGAAAGTTCACTACTTCTTGGACTTTGTGTCCTCCTCTTATATCTTGGTCTTCCAACCATTGTCTCTTTTTTGTCACTTTATGGCTCTAGATAAGTAATGACATTATTAGAGCTATGAAAAGTGAATGTCCAATGAGCTACGTTAGCCTTAAATCCTTACTTTTTCCCTTTGAGTTCATACTAATTACATTTGGCCATTCCTTTCTTAAATTCACATGGTAGCCAAAAATTTGACCAAAATTTTAAAAATTCAAAACTAATTCTATTAAACTTAAATTAGGGTGATTCAAATTCCAATTTAAAGCTCTTTAAATTTATTTTCATAGAAAAATATCCAAATCTATCCATTACAACCACATAATTCCCAGAATTGTCTTAAACCTTATCAGCTCCAGATTTCCTTCCAAAAATAGGGCTTAAATTTGAAAAATCATATCTTTTAATCCACTAGTCCAAATAGCTTATATTACCTATCTAATTAAATCCCAGGATGTCTACTTTTATCTTGTAAAATTTCACAAGATTTGGACTAGGTTTGACCATTCAAAAACATGCCACAACAAATCTGTTTCTGGAAAATGAATCATACAACACTTTTGTCTTAAATTCCAAAAATTTCATATTTGTACGCAATCATCCAAAAATTACCACTACTTGTTTTTCCAAAAAACATTTCGTTTAGAATCCAATGGAATCATCATAAACACAAAATTCTAGCTCCTTCCCCTGGTTCTAGACCTGGCAGAAAATAACATCATAAAAGGGAAAGTTGTGTTTTCTTGATTTTACTTCGTTAAACACTTCCTTTTCACTTATAATCACATGATTAACCACTTAAACACTTATTAATCATGATTAGTGGAAATTTGAATAGCATAACATCTTACGCTTTTATTATCCAAATTTACAAAAACCATGAAAACAAAGCCACAAATCCAATCCAACACCAACAACAAGCAATAATCACCAAGAGAAGACAAGTTCTTGTAGACCTTGATTCTCTTGACTTTCTATGTCTAAAACCGTGCACCTCACTATCTCCTTTTCCTTGATTTGTGCTTGCTACACATGTATTTCAAGATGGAATAGAGATTAGAGAGGTTTGATCATGATTTTCAAAGCAAGAATACATGTATTTACACTAACTTAGCTTTATCTTTACTTTAGATCACTTGAGCTCTCCTTCTTGTTCTTGCTTCTTGAAAGCTATATATCTCTCTCTCTCTTTATTTTCCTCACTTGGCTGCAAATATGCCTTAGGAAGAGGTGAATGAGCTCTTGAAATATCTCTCCTCTTACTCCTTAATTAATATTATCTTAATGTTAATAATCACATCCTTTTTTATTTTGCTTTTTCCTTCCCATTTTACTTGGCCAATATTAATCCTTCTTGATTAATTTGGACCAAGCATTTCATTTCTCTCTTGGCTCATCCTTTTGACTGAAAATCAAAAGAAAAAAGGGAAATAATTAATGGCTTCTTGCTTTATTGACAATTGACCAATTTGCCCTTACATTTTTTCCATTTTCGCACAGACTCAAATCTGCCAGAATTTTCTTCAATATTTGAAAATTCATAACTAATTGTACAGATGTTCAATTATGATGATTCTAAAGGTTATGTGACCCCTAATTAGTCTAGTTTCAGGAAAAATATAGCCATTACACTTCTAGATGCATATCAATATAGTATCTTACTTTATTGATCACTGCCCCAAAATTCACCAGTTTTTCCATACCAAATTTTAAATATGGAGAACTTATAGGATACACATCTAAATGACATAAATGGTATATCAAATGAAAAATTGATATGTCTAATTTTACACTGGAAAGTTTCACAATTTTTGGACATCATTTGCCTATTTAAAAATGTCATGCAAAATGACTTCCCTACGTATAACACACATTGGCAACATTAACTAGTAAACAAAATATGCTTGTTCATTATGACCTGAACATTTAATTAAAAAAACAAAAAAGGGTTCAACATAAAATGCATGCATACTAAAGTAACAAATTAACATCCAAAAGGGTATAAAGTCTGATATCAAAAAAGAAAGGGGGAAAGGGTTAGGTCAAGCGAACTTGCTAGTGTTAGCAAATTGTGACATATTTGTCATCGGTATAGTCATCGTTGTTAGAACTGGCTGACACCTAAGAGGGGGGTGAATTAGGTGTATGAAAGAAAAGTCTTATCTTTAAAATCTTTTCACAGATTGTTCACTTAGTATATATGGAAGTAGCAATTATGTAAATCATATATGCTGGAAATATAAAAGCTTAGGAAGAAAAGATGCAAACTGTGTTTTATCCTGGTTCGGTCCAATCCATGATGACCTACATCCAGTCCCCAAGCTCCTCCTGAGATTTCCAATCCACTATATTCTTGTTTAACTGGGCACAAGATAAGCCTCTACAAACTCACAAGAGTTACTCCCCCTTACACACTGTAAGGTTTACTCCCTGTTACAACAAGTCGAGCAAAGCAATCCCAAAGACCTTTCTCTCCTTCTTAACCGTGCAGTCTTATGAGCAGCAATGTTCTCTCCTGCTTACACCACTGTAAGTCTTACGAGCAGTAACGTTCTCTACTGCTTACACCTTATAAGTCTTACGAGCAGAAAGTCTTACTGACAATTCGCTCTACAACTCCCTTGTAAGGTGATTAATCCTCTCAAGGTCCCTCTACCTTGAGAACACTTCTGAAATACAGATAAAGTGTTTACAAGCTCTCTCACAGAGTGTATAAATACTCACTGAAGTACAATGTAAATATTTTCACTCTCAATTATACATGACAAGGAAAACAAATATTAACGGAGAGTGTGTGAGAGATGAAGATTCATGACAGCAGCATGTTAGCAGTTGGGTTCTCGTTACTTCATCGTATCTGTTCGCTGTAGTCTTTTTCTGTAAATCTCTATCTCTTCTTCTTGAATGCTTTGGTTTATATAAGATAGGATGAGAGCCGTTGGAGCATTCAAATATTTTCCCGTTGTAAGCCGATCGTGTGCTCAGACAGAAAGTTCAACGGTTATGCCTATTGATCATGGTGCTCTGACAGATGCTTCAACACTTCCTGTTGATCTCTTACAAATGTTTTAGCGTTGCTTTCTTTCTGTTTTGCACGTTCGTTGAATCGTTTATTGAATAGTCATATTGCCCATAATTTGTTATCACTGAATATTGATCCGTGTATGCCATGTGATCGGTAGTGCATAATACCTGTAAAAGCACTCAAAGAAATAGCCATTAGAAAACATCACTCGGGTGATTACATACTTCACTGGCAGTGATTTCTGAAAACTGAAGAATCACTGGAAGTGATTTTGATTTCACTGGAGGTGATTATCATACAATAATATTCTATTGGCAGTGATCTTGACAAAACAATATTCCACTAGAAATGATCAGCATCCCTCGAGTGTAGCTCAAGATCCCTTGAGTGATTTCCATGATTCTATTAAGAACAGTGAATCACTCTAGCTATCAGTAAATTCTCTGGCGGTGATATCAATTCACTTGAGTACAACATTACTTCACTGAAGGTGATATTCATGAAACAACATTTCACTCGGATGGCTCACAATATTACTCTGGTGATTTCATGTTTCTGTCAAGCCTGAAAGTGATTCATCAAAATCAGCACATCACTTGAGTTATCACTTCATTCACTGATATCTCACAAACAGAAGATCACTTGAATGGATATCAGTTCATTGGAAGTGATCTGGTGTATATTGGTATTCTCTGGAAATGATCAGTTACGGCACTGGAGGTGATATGATGAATTTTAATATTCACCGGAAGTGATTCAGCATCCACTGGAAGTGATATGGCAAACTTCATATATCACTCGAGTGAATTTGGCATCACTGGAAGTGATTATGCAAACAGTGAATTTTTCTTGCAATGATTTTCAATCCACTGCAAGTGAATCTGGAAATTTTAAATATCACTCGAGTGATATGACTATCACTGGAAGTGATTTCCAAAACAGTGTATTTTTCTTCCGGTGATTTCAGACGCACTTGAAGTGATTCTGGAAAATCTCATATCACTTGAGTGAATTCCATATCACTGGAAGTGAAATTGCAAACAGTGAATTTTTCTTGCAGTGATTTGGCTTGCACTGGAAGTGATTTGCAAAATCAACAGAATCACTCGAGTGATTTCGATATCACTGGGATTGATTTTGAGAACAGTGAAAAATTCTTTCGGTGATTTCTGTGCTACTCGAGTGATCTTCTATCTGACGCACTTTACTCAAGTGATTATTAATGATGACTTGAGTGATCTTCCTGATCACCCGAGTGATTATGTAAATCACTCGGGTGCTCTCTGTTCAAACCACTTGAACTCGTAGCTGCTCTTTCAATTTGACAACAAACATGGGTCAACTTCTAGATGTCTTAACTCTTTGAATATAACTCCAAAATTGACATATTATATATCTATGGAAAGTTCTTTAAGTCTAGTTTCATATGACACTAGATTCAGCTCAATTGGATATGTGGTGTGAGAGTTATGGCAGAATTACCAAACTTGCTATGGAAAGTGATGCTGATATGAAGGCCAAATTCCAACACTTATATATCCTTCATATAAACTTCTTTAATGTTGTTTCTTGTGAGAAAATGACATATTTGGAGGCTCTTTCATATGTAACTAGTTTCATCTCAATCAGAGTTGTGGTTTGAGAGATATTATTGAATTACCAGACCTCGCTTAGTTGGACGGAAAACAGAACCTGAAAATCTGAACATCACTCGAGTGAATAGTGAATCACTGCAAGTGATTTTCACTATTTTCAGAATCACTCGAGTGACTCTGAAAATCACTCAATGCTACAATGTGCTATAGTACGCTACAGTAACCGTATGCTACAATGTCAACTACTACAATACCCATAGAACTTGAATCTTCATATTCTCATTAATTCTTGCAAGTTCTTCATTCCTCAATTTCTTTCTTCCATTGCTTGACTAATCTACAATATATGCAATATTATATATAGTAGTTAGTCAATGTACTAGATAAGTATATGATGCAAACTTTTTACTCTCTTAATATTTGATATCTGTATTTGACATCATCAAAACTAATCATATCTAACAATCGTTGTCACTGGTTGTCGAGATAAAATTACAATCACATTTTGGTTGGCTTTCTTTATGTTCAAAGGTAAGAAAATTTTTCTTTGTTTCAACATTGTGGCTAAATCTGTATTGTCTCATAAGAGTAGAGTAGTCAACTCGAGAAGTGGAACAATGAGAATGCTAATTTGTTGTTTAATTTATTGTTTGCTTTGAACCCATTGGTGATTAGCTTTGATCAATGCCTGACTATAGTGTATTACTTTATTTTGATATTTTTGTGTATCATTATTATGTTATTGTTCTTCTTACATGGTGTTCATTCTTCATTGCTCACTACTATAGATTCACGCATAAATGGTTAATAAATAACGATTACAATGAATAAATGTCATGTATGTTGAGGGTGAGGTCGTGCAAGAATATATAACGCTAAAACATAAATGTTAAATATGCGCACTGTCATATACTGAGAGGCGGAATTCACGAAAACACAAATATAACGATTGTGATTAATAACCATTATTTTTTAAATATAACAATGATGGTTCTTATGATACAATTGTCATGTAACAATTACAAATGATTCATCTTCCAATATAATATTAGCGGGAAAAAACATAACAATCATAACAATTGAATGTAAAGTATGGATGAAAAAAAATACGTTTATTAAGAAACATCGTCATGTAACACTTACAAACGATCTGTCTTTCCCAACTACTCTTGTCAAACCCCTCAATATTTTGACATTTATCAGAGTATCAATGTATAGTTCAGTAGGCATATAGAAATAGAATAAACATATTGATATAAAGTACTTGATTATATTACAGGAATTCGTAAAGGGTTTGTACATAATATTTACAAATCCTAAAGTACATAAAAAATTAGCAGATAACCAACACTAATTCTTGATCAGGACCATAACTCTTAGTTGATGGTATCTACCTCTTTGCCCTTGGAGCATCTTCCGTTAGCTGAATAAATTTTAAATTTATGGAAATGGGTGAGATATAAACAAATATCAGTAGTAACATGCAATCAATCATATAAAATACGATAAATAAACATGCAATGCACCATATAATGTAACAGAAATAAAATGCTGTAAACTTGTTTGTTTGCCTGACGTTTAAGATCAAAATGACTATTTTGTCCCTATTAGCCATACTGTAATCACTGTTTAAGATCAAATGACTATTTGACCCCTACTTGCTGTAATGTTCTGGAGCAAACAACATCCTGTTTGTACTTATCTCACTACCTCAGCTGGATCCCACTGGCTTGATAGTACTTGTGCTTTTCCGATACCATAGCAAGGAATTATATCAACTACCTAGGCTGGGTCCCAATTGGCTTGATGGTACTTGTGCTTTTCCCATATGGTGGTACTTGTGTTTTTCCCACATCACAATGCTAGGAATTATATCACATACATTTCACATAATAGAACATGGTATCACAATGTATATAAACAATCACATAATGTATGAGAGATAGAGTTACTACCTGGAATCGTTTCCAATTGCCTAGCTTTCGGTCTACTAACCCTTTGTCCAGCTCAGAAAAATATCAAATCCTAAATTTTCAAATTTATAATAAATGAGTTATTACTCATTCATGTCTTATTCCTAAACTCATATAGTTGGTTTTCTCTACCTAAAAATGCGTAATTACCAAAATTCCCTTAAGAATCCGGTCTATCTCCCTTTATATCTAATATAACTGTACTTTACCAAAAATTATGACCCAGGCTGTTCCTATATAAGTTCTCATGTAGAATCCATTTTTGACCTCATTTTTACCAAAATCACACTCCATTTCCCAGAATTCCCTTGACAGCTACAAATGTTAGGGTTTAGGGGTAAAATAATCATTTCACACCCTAAAGCCTCCATACTCCATTTTTCACATGTTTCCTACACAATTTTTCATTCTAAACATAATAAATTCATCAAATTCTAGCCCAAACACTCAAAAATTCCCCTAGCCAAAAATCTAGAATTTTTGGGAAAATTGGAGTTTTCAATTTTTATGCAACTAAACATCTTCTTTTCACTTCTTATCACTTGTTTAGTTACTTAAACACCTCTTGAATGTAATATCCCAAATTTTGGGACAAGAGGCTTGAGATTAAGCCTGGATTAAGTGGACTACTAAACCCCAGTTTAGTAAATGTCCTAGTAAGGCAAACGACTAAGCCCGGTTTGAGAAGAGTTCCAAGAATGATGAGATATAGAAAGACTCTCTGGGACTATGTGACTTGGCCTTATCAAGTAGAAGGCTCGATATTTACAGGCGGTATGATTAAAGTATCGGTACAAATGTGCACAGGACGCATATACGGTGCCATTGGGTTAGCAGAAAGATGCTACCCAACTATGTCATAAAGTATGAGACAAGTTAAACAAGTAAAATATGATGTATGTGAGGACATATGTTGTTTTCAGGGTGGACCAATATGCCTTGCGTTTTTAAGAATACACCGGTGCTTTGGGAAAAGACACTGGCTTATGGTGCCATGTGGGGCCCACAAGTAGACAATAAGTAATTCCTTGAGCCAGAGATCATGTGGCACTATCTGAGGGCTTACACGGACACTTGGCATGGTCTTGAGGCTATAGGGACACATGGCATAAAACTAGTGACTCCGTATAATAAAGTAATATTTTTTGAAAAGTGACTTTTGAGGTAGACCAATAAGGAATTGCCATCTAGCCAGTTGTTACCATCAGAAGAGGACACATGTTCATTCATCATGGCCCTCACTTTTTGACTTTTGTGTTGGCCAAATAAGTGCATGACACGTGTCCCCTCTTTATGATAAAGTTACTTTATCTTTTGAGTTGTCATCACCTGAAGGTGACACCTAGCCCCGAGTCGGGGAAATCCACCGGTCTTCGCTCCAGTCACCCGACTAACTTTCCCGAACACCAAACCCAGGAGCTGGGGAAAATATCAGGCCCCTACTTTCCCTAAAAATTTGGATAGGAAAAGAAGTGGGACCCACTTTATTAAAGGAAGTGACACATGTCACCGAATCAGTGGAATACCGAACAAATGGCACCGTAACATCGCGACACATGGCATAATTTTTCAAGACTCCTCGTAGGCCATATATTTTATTCAGCTGCCCTAATTATTCAGAAAAATTCATGAAAAAACGTTGAGAAATAGTTAGAGGAAAGAGAAAATGTGAATAGTGAAAGTTCTTGAGTTCCAGAGCCGATTTCACCTCCGAATCGGTGTTTTCTCTCAATGTACCCTTCACAAACCTTCTTCTACTCATCCTAATCTTCATTTCTATGGTTTAGGATTTTCATTTAGAATTTTCTGGTACCGTCTCCCTTGCTGGAGTACTGCCGAATTTCCGAACCGATTGCAAAAACGTGTAGAGGTAAGCGTAAGCTTTCTTTTTCACAAATTGATTTGTTGTTTAGATGAGTTTTATGGGAGTTGGGTAGGTTCATTTTCAACCAAGGGCTGTTTTTAGAGGCTAAATCATGATTTAATCTTGTGTTTATGGTTAGATTATGATTTATAATGATATTGAACCAAGTTGTTGGACAAAATTCTGAATTGGTGAATTGTCGTAGAAAACTCTAGTTTCTAGTCTGAATAGAACGTGATAAAGGAATGAGAATTTTCCAAATTTGAGGTTTCCAATGGAGTCCTTGGGTAAAATTGTGTAGGTATACAAGTGTTTATGATTTTGGATGCTTATATATGAATTTGGAATTTTTGAAAATTGTAAAGTAGATGTTGTGTACTTTATTTTCTGGAGGCAGGTCTGTTGTGACATGTTTTTGAGTAACCAAATTTTATCCAATGACTATGAAACTTTCCAAAATTCAATTAGAGACATAGAGCTTTACTTTGATTTTTATTTTTTAATCTTTGGACAAGTATACTAGGAGATATGATTTTCCAAAGTTAGGCCCTATTTCTGGAAGGTAATATGAAACAGTTCAGGTTCGGCCAATTTCTGGGAAACATATGACAATTATAGTCAGAAAAAAGTATTTTTACATAAAATTAAACTTAAATATATTTACATAGGACTTTGAACCACCCCAATTGGAGTTCAATAGAATTAATTATGATTTTTCAAAGTTTGGTTAAATTGCTGGCAGCTTTTGGCTATCATGCAAATTTAAGAAAGAAAGGGCCAAATGTAATTAGTATGAACTCCAAGGGTGAAAGTAAGCCTTTAAGGCTAATGTAGCCCATTGGGAATTTACCTTTCATGGCTCTAATGATGTCATTACTTATCTAGGGCCATGAAATGATAAAGAAGAAGCAATGGTTGGAAGATCAAGGTACAAGAGGAAGACACAAAGTCTAAAAGGTAGTGAACTTTCCTAACTTGTATGACTTGATTTTTATGCTTGTGTATTAATGTGTTAATTGCTTTGTGATGAATTGTATGAAGCATATGTGAATGAGTGAAGCTCTGTCTCTGTTTATACTATGGCCATGAGTATGTTATATGAAACATTGAGCTTGCATATATGTCATTATGTTGGCATGAATTCATGTAAGCAAGCATATCATGCACAAAGCATTTCTTGTATGCAATGATTAGTATTGTTTGCTACTGAGATTCCTCGAATCTCACCCTCCCCAATCAACCATTCAGACAGGTGAGTACTGGAAGTTTGCTAAGAACAAAGAAGAGGAATGCACGAAGAGGAATGTTGTTGGCTATCTGAAGACCTTTCAGTTATTTCAAGGTCTGTAAATATTATGTATACCCCCTGTGGGGGGAAACTGTTGTAGTATATTCAAGTAATATTGTGTTAATATTATCAGTATATTCATGTTATTCCTGTGTGCTCACTGAACTGCGCATTGCTACTCTAAGTAATGTCATTACATAAGAGGTATGTAAGGTGGGGTCTTTACATTGAACATGATTAATAAAAACTTGGGCAGCATCTCTCCTTAGGGTTCACACATCCCAAATCACATATTCAAGCCAATATAAACCAAACAACCACCATAAATCACCAACAACAACCTTAATTCAACAAGAAAAGTCAAACTTTCAAGCTTACCTTGAATTCTTCTTGTTTCTCTCTCAAAAACCATGGCCTCTTTCTCCTATTTTCTTCTTGCTTTGCATGATTTCAAGAAGGGTATGAAGATTAAAAGTTTCCAAGAGGTTGAAGACAAGAACAAGTGAATTTAACTACAACTTACTTAGTTTTCCTTCTTGATTCCTTCTCTCTCTTCCTTGCTCTTTGTCTTCTTCAAGCTTATTCTCTCTCTCTCTCTTCTCTTTCTGTTGGCAAAAAATATAGCCTTTGAATGAGGTATGTGGTCTTTTGTATTATTTCCTTCTACCTCCTTAAAATATATTATTTTATTATAAATTTTACACATATCATTTGCTTTTTGTTTCTTCTTTTTCCATATATGGCAAGAAAGGCTTCCACATGGCATGCTAGGCGTCCGAATAATATTTTTCCTTGCCTTCTTCATTCTTTGGTCGACTTTGGCCATTAATAAAAGGAAAATAATAGCTTTTTAATTTATTATCCAAATGACCATTTTGCCCTTACATTTCTTCAATATTTGAATTAAGTGTTGTCTTCCTTCTTTCATCTTGTTTTTGGCTGAATTTTTACTCAATAAATTTGGCTAACAATTTTGTTATTCCATTCTTAATTTTAGACTACAATATTAGGTCTTTTTGAAGACAAAAAGTAAGCCTTTATGTCTTAACTTAGCCAAAATTTCATGTAATCTTTATTTTCAATATTTTGACCATTTCAAATGCGCCAAAATTCACCATTTTATTCCATTTAATGTAGCAAATGTACAAGGAATTTTGGTGAGTAAAATTTGAGATATAACAACTCTTATTTAAAGTATCTTTTCATAAATCTCTAATTAAATTCACCTATTTAAACCCCCAGGAAGTTCTTCCTCCTCAAACTTTAAACTCTCTTATCATGATATTCTCTCTTGTTATTATTGTCTATGGAATTCACAATTGTTGGATTTATACCATTCTCATATGAAAGGTTTTGTAAATCCAAGAACTATGAATTCCATAGACACCAACTTATAGGGACATAACTAGTACAAAATCATGGATTTAGACCTACTTTTTACACCTGACGAAACAGGTCACGTGTAGAAAGTATGACCGGTGGCATTTTAGTAAATAAATTAAGATTTTAGGACTTTCTACACGTGTTGAAATGACAACACGTGTAGAAAAGTCCCCTTAAAAATTTTTCCCATTAAAAAAAATGAAATTAATTTAATTCAAAAAATATTTAATTTACTTAAACAAAAAAAATATAACGAAGAAGATTTTTTTTTTTTTAAATAAATCCAAGTTTTCTACACCGGTTGAATTAAAACCGGTGTAGAAAGTCATATATTCTACACCGGTTGTAAAATAACCGGTGTAGAATATGTTACTTTCTACACCGGTTCAAATACAACCGGTGTGAAAATATTTTCTACACCGGTTGTATTTGAACCGGTGTAGAAAGTAAGTTTCTACACCGGTTGTCTTTTGAACCGGTGTAGAAAGTAAGTTTCTACACCGGTTCAAATACAACCGGTGTAGTATCCCCTATAAAAATACCCAGGCGCGTCTTTCTCCTCATTTTCTTTTGCCGCCAGTTAGCTCCAATTCCTCCCTCCCTCTCACGCTCATCTGCGAACCCATTACCTACAGGCTTATCTCTCCGTCGCCGCCATCAGCGTCTGTGTCCGTCGCCGCCGTTGCTCCAATTTCTTTCTGTTGCCGTATCGTCATTTTCTTTTTGTTTGGACGCTGTTGCTCCAATTTCTTTTTGTTGCTGTATCGTCAGCGTCTGTCTCCGTCGCCGCCGTCAGCGTCTGTCTCCGTCGCCGCCGTCAGCGTCAGAATTTTTCTATCAATCTGGGCGACCGCTTATCAGCTACATCGGCCAGGTGATCCTCGTTTTGTGGCTTGTAATTTTTTTCAGTAAATATGCAATTTTTTTCAGTAAATGCTCGGTTAGATTTAGTGAGATTTACACTAGCAGATGCACACTAGTAAATGCGTCAAACATATTGTTGGTGGCTCGTTTTGCTGGTCAAACTGTTGCTATTTTTTCGGTTAGATTTACACTAGCAGATGATACCTGAGGTTGTCCATTAACAATAATAAAAAAATAAGAGAGTATAGAACAGAGCCTTAGATAGCTGAAAATATAATATTAACATGCTTATGCCTAATGCGAATGGATCTTTTATTGTAAAGGATAGGTCCAATTCTATAGTTTTTACTACTAACGACAGTGATATGCTGCTTAAGAATATTATCAGTATAGTTGATGATGGAAGGAATTAATCTTGTATACTTTGGTACATAATTCTGATCTTTTGATCAATATATGATTCGCATTTCCATTGAAAAGGAAAAAATTAATCTTTTTATTCCATATTTTCATCTATAGTGCGTACAAAAAATATCCTTGCATCACTATCAAGCAAAACCTTACTCCTTACACCTTGAATTAGCTCAACCGATGAATCCACTACAAAAATTGGATTTTGGTTAAGTTGGATGACTTGCTTGCTGGTTGGACACAAACACACAAGTGGTTTCACTTTGCATGTGCTTTGCTTCCTTTTTGACTAGATTATGTTTCTTACTGCAACGCCACCTATTAATAGAATTACTTGTAGCCTCCCTCCTTTGCTTTTCTATTCCCACATGTCTTGTAGCTAATAGACACCAACCTCTTGATTTTGGTTAAGTTTGATGACTTGCTTGCTGGTTGGACACAAACACACAAGTGGTTTCACTTTGCATGTGCTTTGCTTCCTCTTTTGTTTATTCGAAGTAGAGAGACCCTTTTGTTCTTATCTCTGTAATTTTATTCCTCCTTCATTCCATGTCCTTCAATAGTCCTCCTATAATTTGAACACAAAATTTTAAACAATTTCATTTTGTGTTGAAGTTTATTTGCACATATGGATCGTAGCTAGATCTATGCTAGACGAACTAGTGATGAGTACGATAATGGGGTGAATAATTTTTTGGAATTTTCTATAAGAAATGCTGGTGGTGATAAATCTGGGAAGTTTTATTGTCCTTGTGTAAATTGCTTAAATTTGAGGCGACTATGTGTCGGAGAAATAAGAGAGCATTTGATTTGTGATGGGTTCTTGAAGAGTTATACACGATGGGTATGGCATGGTGAATTAGTAGAAGAGCTGAGTGCATCTAAAGAGGTGGAAGTTGATGTGGACATGGATGATCGACTAGAGGACATGATTCGTGATATTGGCGAAGAGGCCTTTAAGCGATCACATGAGTATGATAACTTGTCTAGTCATACAGAAAAGCCTTTGTACCCAGGATGTACAAAATTCAAGTTGTTGTCAGCTGTGGTGAGATTGGTCCACTTGAAAGCAAGGAATGGGTGGAGTGACAAGAGTTTTACAGAATTGCTTGAGTTGCTGACAGATATGCTTCCAGAAGGTAATGAATTACCCAACCGTTACTATGAGGCAAAGAAAATGTTGTGTCCCTTGGGTCTGCAGTACAAAAAGATACATGCCTGTCCTAACGATTGTATATTATATAGAGAAGAGTTCGAAGGGGAGCATAAGTGTCCAAAATGTGGTGCTTCACGGTACAAATTAAAAGGGAATTGTGATACAGACTTTGTCGAGACTACTAAAGGCCCTCCTGCGAAGGTGTTATGGTATCTTCCAGTGAAACCAAGGTTCAAGCGATTATTTGCTAATATGAATGATGCAAAGAACTTAAGGTGGCATGCAGATGAGAGAATATCGGATAGGAAGCTTCGCCATCCAGCCGATTCTCCTCAATGGAAGAAAATTGATGAGATGTTTCCTGAGTTTGGAAATGAGCCAAGAAACCTCAGGCTTGGGATATCTTCTGATGGCATGAATCCTTATGGCAGTCTTAGCAGTACTCATAGTTCATGGCCTGTTCTGTTAGTGATTTACAACTTGTCTCCTCGTCTGTGCATGAAACGTAAGTATATTATGTTGTCTATGGTGATTTCGGGTCCAAAGCAGCCAGGAAATGACATTGATGTTTACCTAGCCCCTTTGATCGAAGACTTGAAAGAGTTGTGGGAGATAGGTATGGATGTGTTTGACGCGAATCGAAAAGAGGTGTTCAATATGCGTGCCATGATCTTCTGTACCATAAACGACTTCCCTGCATATGGAAACCTATCTGGGTATAGTGTTAAGGGACACAAAGCATGTCCAATTTGTGAAGCAGGCACATGCCACCATCAACTTAAGCATGGAAAGAAGACAGTCTACCTTGGCCACCGGAGATTTCTCAGACAAAATCACCCTTATCGTAGATTAAAGAAAGCTTTTTATGGCCATCAAGAGTATAGAGATGCTCCAGTGCCATTGACTGGAGAGCAAGTTTATCAACGGGTGAAAGACATCAATGTTATCTTTGGAAAGACGCAGAAGAGTGCAGCTGATAAAAATATATGGAAAAAGAAGTCCATATTTTTTGATCTTCCATATTGGCAAAGTCTTGATGTGCGGCACTGTATTGATGTGATGCATGTCGAGAAAAATGTGTGTGATAGTATTATTGGGACACTTCTCAATATAAAGGGCAAGACAAAGGACGGTGTCAATGCAAGATTAGACTTGATTGAAATGGGAATACGAGATGAGTTACATCCACAGCCACAAGGTCAGCGGACTTATCTACCTCCAGCCTCTCATACCTTATCGAAGCTTGAGAGAAGAAGCTTTTGTGATTGTTTACATGGTGTCAAAGTGCCTCAATGGTATTCTTCAAATGTTAAAAAGCTTGTGTCGATGAAAGATTTGAAATTAGTGGGCTTAAAATCTCATGATTGCCACATCTTGATGCAACAACTACTTCCCGTGGCTATTCGGGGCATATTGCCAGATGATTTGAGACATACTATAACTAGACTGTGCTTCTTCTTCCATGCCATCTGCAACAAAGTGATTGACCCCGATAAATTAGATGAACTAGAAAAGGATGCTGCTATTATCTTGTGCCAGCTTGAGATGCTCTTCCTTCCTTCATTTTTTGATATCATGACACATCTAATTGTTCATTTAGTGAGAGAGATCAGGTTGTGCGGCCCTGTTTATCTACGATGGATGTACCCAGTTGAGAGATACATGAAAATTCTTAAAGGGTATGTGAAGAATCCATACAGGCCTGAAGCTTCCATGGTTGAAAGATATATTGCCGAAGAAGCTATTGAGTTTTGTTCCGACTACTTGTCAAACGAAGAAGCTATTGGGCTCCCTAAATCTCGTCATGAGGACAGATTATTAGGTAAGGGTACACGTGGGGTAACAGTGAAAACTAATATCGATCATGATGCAGTGTTACAAGCACACTTATACATTTTGAATAACACCGATGAAGTTCAAGATTATATATTTATGCACAAAGAAATTATAAGGGCACAACATGGTCGCATGACTGAGCAAAAGTTATTGCTTGAGCATAACAAGACTTTCCCACAATGGTTCAAAAAACAAGTAGCCAATGATAATAGTGTTTCTCAAACTATAAAATGGTTGGCACTAGGTCCTAACTTTAATGTCATATGTTGGAGTGGATATGATGTCAATGGGTATTCCTTCTATACGAAATCCCTGGATGACAAGAGTACTGTTCAAAACAGTGGAGTTATGGTTGTGGCTGAATCCATGCATTTTTCCAGTTCAAAAGACAAAAAGCCAAAGTTAGCAGCTATGCCTTATTTTGGGGTTATTGAAGATATTTGGGAGGTTGACTATACTAAATTTAGAGTCCCAATATTCAAATGCAAGTGGATTGAAAATAACTGTGTTGAAGTGGATAAGTATGGATTTACATTAGTTGATCTTAATAAATTAAAGTACAGTGAGGAGCCCTTTATTTTAGCAGCCCACGCAAAACAAGTGTTTTATGTAATTGATCCAACAAATAAAAGTCGCTCCGTTGTTCTCCAAGGAAAAACTGTAGTTCACAGTGATGATAATAAGGAATTAAATTCTGATGTTTCTGAGACTCCATGTTTCTCGTCAGGGTTGCCTGAATTAAATGAAGATGAAGTAGATGACATACATGCCACAAGAACTGACCACCATGAAGGGATATGGGAGAATATATTTGCTCCTATTTGACGGACTTTAATCAAAAGTTAGTAATTGTATTTCGTTGCTTATGTATCTTGGATTTTCAATTACTTACCTTATTTCATTGTCAAACAGGAACATGGAGAGGGATTCCCCCAATATTGATGATACTCATTCTGGGAAAAGAAAGGGTAGACGTGGTACGACCCTGAAAGAATTGACCAAGAGTCGCGCGGATGACCAGAAAATACCGATTGAATTTGATAGGCAATGGAGACCAATCGGGCCTACCAAGAGCAAGTTTATTAGCTTTGTTGCCCTCCAAGCACGTAGCAAGCCTAGCATAACGATTAAGGATTGGAATCAAGTGGATGAATCTGTCAAGGATCAGATTTGGAACACTATAGCGGTACAATACTATACACCTATTAACTTTTGTAACTATTACATTTATTAATGTTACTAACTAATATAATGACTTCACAGCTTACTTACGACGTTCCTCCCAGTCAAGTCTTAAAGGATAAATTGTTATCATATTGCGCGGAGCGTTGGACGGCCTTCAAGACCTCGCTAACTAAAAGATTTGTGCATGTCGAGGTTGCAGAGGGTAAGAATCCTCCTAATCCTTGTTCGGAGTATACATTTCTTGATGAAGATACATGGAAAGAATTTTACAGGATGAGGACTACACCAGAAGCCTTGGTTAGTTTTTATTCACTTTAATTAGTTACTTACTTTATTCTCATTTAATTTTATCGATTAATGATTTGTTGGTTTCTTATTAAAAGATAAAAAGGGATAAAGCTATAGCGAGTGGTAGAAAGAATGATTGCCCCCACAGATTGTCTCGTGGGGGTTATGAAAAGCTCAAAGAAGAAATGATGAAGGAGAAACAGAAGAGGCGACAAGAAGAGGATCAGTTGGATCCATCTACCATTATATCTCCACCATCTCCAATATCGCGTGAAGAAAAGTGGAGGGCCGCACGTCGAAGAAAGACTGGAGAGTATATGAGCGAGAAGGCACGCGTGATTGGTGAAAGAATTGTAAGTAATTTAACGTCAATCCTTATTATTTTCTTTGTTGTATAGTTACATTTTTAATTATGTTTGTTATTTATATACTATAGGATCAACTTCAACTAGAACGTGCTCAGGGAGCCTTCATTCCACGGGGAAGGGATGATGTCTTGACAGTTGCCACGGGGACTCCAGACCATGGTAGTCGTGTTAGGGGCGTTGGTCGAGGAGTAGGCATAAGAGACTACTTTGGATCAAATACACGTTATGCCACCACGGGAATGGTCACTAAGCAAGAGATGGAATTGATGCTAGAGAATGAAAGGAAGCAGATGCACGTGATTTTAGAGAATGAAAGGAAGGAAACGGCCGCCCAGATGTTACAATTAAAGGAAGAAATGATGAGCATCCTAAGCTCACGACAAGACACAACTATCCATCCGACTCATTCTCCTGCAGTTCAAAGTACAAATGGGAGTTGTGTTCTTGGCCGTATATCAGAGGATTCTGGAGTCCAAAAAGACGGTGAACCTTGTGAATTATATTTGGAGGACCCTGATAGACGCTTAGTAGCACTTGGCGCAATACACAACTTGGGGCCAACCGTCCACCACGAGCGAATGCAAGATGACGAAGTGAGAGTGGTGATTGGAGAGGCAAAAATTCCAGATGCCCCTGTTCCATTTCCGAATGATGAGGTGAAGATTGTGGGTCAAGCCCTCAAAACTTTCCTTCGGTGGCCAAAGAGACTAGTCCGAGTAGTTCCTGCTGCAGTTCGCACTGAAGTATGAAATTATTTGTCTTCTTGATATGTTTCAATTTTTTCATATTGTTAATTTATAACTTGCAATTATTACTAAATCTATAAATTTTTGTTTATTTAGCAAATTACCCCATCCAATGAAGTGGTTCCACAATGCCATCCCCAACCGCAAACCCAAAACCAGGAGAAACCGCTTCAACGTCTGTGTATGCTGGCGTTTGACGGATCCTTCTCAACTGAAGTATTGACGATGGATCCAGACGTTGTGGGTAAGAGGGACATGTTTGTGCATATCGAGCAGGAGGATATAGCTAGGATTTTAACGAAGGATCAGATTACCATACCGCAAGTTCACTTGTTTATGATGTGGGTATATTTTTAATAATATTACTAAGTATTCAACTTTTGATTCTGACATGCATGCTTTAACTATTGTAGGTACCTCAATCGCCTTTATACCTTATCAGGGAATGGTGGCAAGTTTGGATTCCTTTGCCCGATTCACATCCAGAAAAAAGGGAACACTTCCACCATAAGAGAGTCATACCTTCGGCAGAGGCTCTGTGAAGATGGAAAAGAGTGCTACCTAGTGCCATATGTTAACGAGTAAGAAAAAGTTTGTAATTGATACCTTGTTTTTGTACATATATATAATTCATACCTCTTTTTGCAGCACTCATTGGCAATTAGTGGTTCTATGCCCAGAGCAGAATGTCGTTGTTCTTTTATGTTCATTACATTATAATCCGGGAAAGGATTTGAAGAAAACGATGGACACGTAAGTATACTTTGACAATGACTTTTTATTTGCAATATGTAAGTTTTTTAGATAATGTACCCTATTTTATATATTTTTCTACAGGGCAATGGAAATGTATCAAAGAGTGGTTAAGAAAAAGCATACACACCAGCTTAGGGAGACTATCTGGTTACAACCAAAGGTAAATAGTTTCAATCTATCCTTCTATGAATATAGTTATCTTGTTCACATATATATATATATATTTAATATAATAAAATGCATGTTCTTCTATAGTGCCGTCGTCAAAAGGGGAATAAGGCTTGTGGATATTATGTGATGAGGCACATGTTAAACATCATCCTCTTGGGTAGTACAGAATTTACAGAAGAGGTAATTGTATTTAATTATATTTGTTTTATTAAGTTCATTTCGTTGTTATTAAATTGATGCATATGATTTTTTATTTTCAAATCTGTAGATGTTTGACATTACGGATGCATTTTCTGAAGAGGACATTGATGATGTTCGCACACGTTGGGCAACTTATTTTTTAGAGATCACAAACTTGTGAGTGTAATGTTAAACCTGTAAAGTTAATAACTACTATTTGGTATTGGACATGTTGAATTGTATTGTCACTACTTGGTATTGAGTTTGACTTTAATTGTACAATTTCATTGTAAAAATGAAGCCAAGTTTATGTATCTTCATAAGCCTACCATGAGTATTTTGGATGGAATTTTATATTTCACATACATTAGTTTCGTTGTAAATTGTTTTAAAAAAAATTATTTTTTTTTTCAAAAATGAGTTTCTACACCTGACTTTAGAGGTCAAGTGTAGAAAGTCTGGACTTTCTACACGTGACCTCTAAAGTCAGGTGTAGAAAGTCTGAAACGGAAGACTTTCTACACCTGACTTTAGAGGTCACGTGTAGAAAGTCTCCATTTTTTCAGACTTTCTACACCTGATGTAAGAGGTCAAGGGTAGAAAGTCTAGACTTTCTACACGTGACCTCTAAAGTCAGGTGTAGAAAGTCTTCCGTTTCAGACTTTCTCCACCTGATATAAGAAGTCACGTGTAGAAAGTGTGACTTTCTACACGTGACAAACGACACATGTAGAAAGTCTGGATTTTCTACACCTACTGTTTCTACACGTGTTTTATGTCAGGTGTAAAAAGTCATTTCCGTCACATGTAAAAAGTCTTTTCTGCACTACCATTTGACTCGATAACCCGCAAAACCCTTTCCATTCCTTTACAAGCATTTTCTCATTCACCATGATATTCTTTCTTGTTTGTAAATATTGGAATTCACATGATTGGATTTGCAAAACTTTTCATATGAGAATGATACAATTTCATTATCATGATGACAAGTTTCTCAAGTCCAATAATTGTGAATTCCATGGACACCAATTTACAGGGACACACCCATTCAGTACAATAACCCATGAAACCCTTTCCTAAATAAAAACTTATCTCTTTCATTCACCCTCTAAACTACAAAGTCAAAAAATTTATAGATAATGAAGAATCTAATTATGCATAAGATCCTTCATCTCTATAACTTTTTTTTGTTTTTTATTCTCATTTTCTCATTTCACTTTTTTGTAATATAGTGGTTGATTATGCAACAATGCATGCATTAAAATTAAGAAAATATCAAATAAATAACGGTTATTAAGTAAAACTTATTACTTATTAGAATACCATTTCAAATTCCTAATGGTTATTAAAAAAACCATAATTATTTATAGCTTTAATGATCTTTAAAACTAAACGGCACAATGGCTTGATAATCCATAAAACCCAATTTATATAAATGTCAAAAAACTGAACTCTACTTCTCTACTTCCATTTCAACTAGTTATAGCCAACAACAAGCTTTTGTTCTTCATCAAAATCATGGACAAATGCAAGAGAACTTGTAATTCATTATTTTGTAAATACTAAAAGATGGACTCCCTCCACTAACAAGTATTGAAGGGCTCATCCATGCGACCAATGACCTCTATCATATGGTCTAGGTTTGTCTACAAGAGAAAGGATGCATAGACCAGTGCTTGAAAGAACTTACCTCTCTCGTTCGCTCTATGAATGAGAAGGTTGACAAGTTACTAGAAAAGGAAGAATCTGATGATGCATCATATTTTTAAAACATCTCAATAACTATATATATATATATATATATATATATATATATATATATATAGTGAACAGTAATCACCTGAGTGATATTAATAGCAGCTTTTGAAAATACTGTCTCAAAGATTTTGATACTCATTCCCAGCGTGGTTGAACTTGATGACTATGCTTCTATATGTTTCTACTCATTACAAATCAAGCTTATGTACAAGTTTCAGGTGCTTAAACATTGATTAACATAAAGATTAACAAAATGCACTTTTATGTCAAAAGCATTAAATGCACTAAGGCTCAAACAATCTGAATGCCTTCTTTCACTAATGGCTATCTCATCTCTCTAATGGATAGATTTAAAAGCTTTAAATATCATTAATTGATTCCAACCTATAAATATAGAAGCATTTAAGATAGAAACAACAACCTACAATGAACATTTATTGTAGCATTCAATTCTGAGTCTTACGCTCTATTTCTATGATATTCCTATACTTTAGTGTTCATTACTTTTACTCTTTGAAAGAGTTTCTAAAACCTTACTTAATACTCTTGTTGTGAGTTGCTCAAGGTAGTGGGACCTTGAGTGTAGGCATTAATTGCAAAATGTATGGGGGAGCGATTTGTCTTAGAGAAAGAGACTTGATTGTACTGAGGCATCAAGAGACCAAGGAATCTTGGAAATATAGTGAACCTCAGAAGGTCTTCTAGTAACTAGACGTAGTAAAGTGGTTAGATCGAACTAGTATAAATTCTTGTGTTCATCTCCTCTACTCTCTTCGATGATATCCTTCTAACTCTGACTTTATCTTTAAGTTTGGTTTTTAAGATTACTTTTTTTGATGGAATATGTAACGCCCCTTTTTATACCATAGATAATTATGGGCGATAAGCATATTTGGTAGCATAAAGCATAGAACTCAGCGGAAACGTGAAAATGCATCGTATTAGTTTACATTACCGGAGATTTCCCTCAAGAGGGTTTGATACACTCATATATATATATATATATATATATATATATATATATATATATATATATATATATATATATATATATATGTACAAGAACGCCCAAAACAAAATAGCTATGACTATGCGGAAGCTCTAAAATTGCAACGGAACTCCAGAATCCTAATCACCGGCAGCCGCTGCCTTGCCTTTTGATCTACCTGCTTCAGCTGAAATGGTTTTGTTGTTTGGAAAGAATGAGATTCGAGAGAATCTTAGTAGCAACATGCTTACATACAAATAAAATGCGAAAAATAGATATGTAATGTCATGAAATGTAAGATGATCGAACGTATGTGTGTACACTAGCCCAATGTCAAACTTTATGTCTCTCCTTGGTCGACTTGGTGCCCCTGTTGGGTCCTCGACCGCAACTTGGCGAATGGGTGTGTCTAGGATACTAGCTCATGTTACATGTATGGCATTCATAATAGGCATCACATATATATGTAAGAAGGATGTTACTACCTTATTGCTTTCCTTGTGTTCTTTCCTCGCAATTCGGAGCTCAGGTAACTTACACTTCGGACCGTCCTTAAGTCCTACAATACCCAGTATCATAGATGAGTTATCACTCATTTGTGCCTTATTTTGATCTCATGATATTGGTTAACTTAGCTTAATAATGCTAAATTACCAAAATGCCCCTGTAGACCCCAGTCTACTAGAACTTATAAAAACTTATGACTTGGGCTATTCCTATATAAATTCGCGTATAGAATCCATTTTTAATCTTAAATTGGTCAAATTCAGGGTCAAATGATGAAAATACCCTTGGTTGCCCTTTCATTTGTGTTTCAAACCACATTTTGTCATTTCTCATTTTGGGGCTTTTCTCACTTAGTCGTCAACATATACCCTACACAATTTTATCATCTAAACCTAATGGAATTGTCAGAATTATCAAATTCCATCCCCTTAATCATGTTCAGCATAGGGTCTAGATTTTAAGTTCTCAGAAAAATTGTGTCGGTTTCTCGTTCTTACTTTCTTAATCACCTCCTTTCGATTTATAATCGAACTATTAGCTATTAACATGATCATTGGTTAAGGTTTGGAGAAACTTGAATTTCAAGGTCTTTTAGTTTTCTTCATCTTCCATTCACAAGAACAACCAAACCAAACCAAAAGTAGCACTAATAGCATCCACTTAAGTAATAAAATCATGTTTGGAGAGTTACCTTTTGATTTCTTGACTTTCTCTCTCCTCAACGTTCGACTTCTCTCTCTCTCTCCTCTTAGAAATGCTGGGAAATCATGAACACAGAGATGGAGAGATGAGAAAGAGAGATTGTAGAGAGTTTAGGAAACAAGAAACACAAGTTCCAAGCTCCTTACCTTGATTTGAACTCAAACCTAGCTCTTGGTTGCTTCACCGACTCAGCTTTCACTCTCGCTCGTTCTTGCGTTCTATTTCGTTTCTGATTCAATTTGCACGGGAATGAGAATGAATGGGTGAAGAGAAGAAATATATGTTAAGTTAATGAAATAACTTAACACATGTCCATTTTCCATTGGTTTATATATTCACTCCTTGTTTAATTACTTCACTTCCCTTCTTGTTTTCCAGTCCACGTGAGATGTTTGAGAATAGAGAGAAAATATGGATATCCAACTATCTCATTTTGTCAACTTGTAACTTGTTGACCAAGACATTGACTTTTGACTAGTTGACATTTCTTGATAATAATACACCAAAATAGACTTATTGATTATCAAGTGGTCATTTCCCTCTTTTTGGATCCCATATAATTGATATTATTGTAAGAATTAGGGAAAAATAATCGTTTCCCACTTTTTGGAAAAATTATGATTTTGCCCTACAATTAATGATTTAATCCCATAAATCATTTCTTGCTTCGTTTTCTTTGGTTTGGCCAATTTTTGACCCTTATAATAGGCAATTCACCATTTTATTCCATTAGGTGTTTCAATTACATAGGAGGAATATTGGTGATTTAAAATTGGGGTGTTACATAATAAGATTAAATTTTTAATATCACCCGATTCACTCCTTTGGGTGAAAGACTTGAACTAACATTTGGTATCAGAGCATGTCTTCTTGTTTTCAGGTCTAATAGCCTAAAAAGGATCCTATAGTAAGCCTTGGTGAGTACATACTTTCTAATAGAGCCTCAATTACTAGATCACCTAGTTTTAGTGGAGAACACTTCTCATTCTAGAAAGCTAATTCAAAGTGTTTGTAATGGCCAATGAATATAGACTTTGGGAAGTAATACAAGATGGGAGCTATGTTCCTATGAAGAAAAAAAGGAGAAAGAATAATGACAAAGACACTAATAGAGTTCAATGACAATGATAAGAAGTTGGCGACACTCAACAGCAAAGCCATCTTGATTATTCAAAGTGCACTAAGTTAGAAGGACTACTTCAGAATATGCAACCACTACAAAAAAATTATCAATCATAGCTGTTAATTTGTAGCGGTTAAAATAAACTACTACAAATGCCAGGATTTGTAGCATTTTATAACAAAACCGCTAAAACTTTGCAACAATATGACTTGTTCCAGGTGGCGCGCTAGATAGCGAACGACATTTATAGCGGTTCACACAATGAATCGCTATAAAATGTGATGACAAGATGGTGCCAAATTTGTGGCAGTTCCAATATCCGAACTGTAACAAATATAGCGCCAGCTTGGCTCTATAAGATGCAAAGTTGGTGTGACATTTGTGGTGGTTTATGTGACAAAAAATGCTACGAAATGCAAAGGATTGCATATTTGTAGCGGTTTTACAAAACGGCTACAAACTTTCACGCATATTTGTGTAGTTACTATGTATAATTGCTACATAATGCAAAGGGTTTGCATAATTGTAATGATTTTACGAAACTGCTACTAAATTTCACGTTACACTAGGTTGGGTTTCGTGATTTATAGTGGTTTAGGTAGCAGTTTTTTGTAAACTGCTAAAAATTTCAACGCTATAAAAGCGCCTTCACCCCCAATTTTACCACTTTTTCCAAATTCATTTTTCAAGCGCCCTCTGAAAGGTTTTGCTTTAGATTTGAGTTTATGCTCAAGCATTTATAGAGTTAGCCACTTAAGGTTAGTAAAGTTAACTTCTTTATTTTGTTTGTTTCCCTATTATTCTAATTTTCTTATAAAAATTGATAATTTTTTTTAATTTTGTAGTTATTATGACTTATGAGAGAGATAGGGTAAAGGGGAAGGAGGCTGAGACCCAAACCTATTATGCGAGGGAGGAGTAGTTCAGGGGGAAGTGATAGGTGCAACAGAGGGTAGTGCTGAGGTAGACATGCCCTCATGCCATCATTGGAGGTGACCCCACCACTATAGCCATAGTAGATTACCCCACATCAGGTGACCGCACACGAAGGGGACCCTATAGCAAATGACCTCATAGGAGGCAACCCCACCAGAGCTTCCTGTTTAGCTAGAAGGGACTGACATCAGTCTAAACGATTATGATGAGAATGAGGAGTTCAACTTCAACATTCCCATTCTTAGTGATATGGAGTGGTTCCTAGATGAGGCTGAGGCCTGGAACTAAAATAACCCACAATAGTCATTTTCGCGATTGACGAGGTTTGAGGTGTAAGTTCAAGGTAAATTTAATTATTATTTTAATAAATTTAATATTTAAATTCTATAGGTTAAATGTGGATTTAAATTTAATAAACATATGTGGTAAATTGTGTAGATAAACAGGGGAACATATCCATCAGGAGGCTGGATGTGGCTGGTCTTAATAGCCTGGACCAGGTATTACGTGAGATGGTTCTGCGGAATGAGGCTACAGACGAGCCTATTGAGAATGATGTCACCTATTCAATCCAAATGAGTTGGGCTCAAATTGGATGTGGTTCCCCATCCACTTTAAGACGTGGAAGAATATTCCCTAGAAGCTGAAGAATATAGCGTGGGACAAGGTTGTGAAGGTAATTAATTATATTGAATTATATTATACCATTTGTAATTAATTAATTAATTAATTAATTAATTAATTTTATTTAATTATTATTTATTCAATTGTGTTACAGGATAGGTTTGTCGCTCGAGACAAGAGGAAGAGGTACACGATGATGAAGATGGGGGATGGCTGTAAGAAAAGAAGGAATTGTCTCTTCTACATCATGAATAAGAATTAAACGATACCTCTAGAGTAGTTGATCAAGAACGTACCTGACGGCGTCCCACCTAATGATTGAGTGAGTTTTGTCCAGTATAGGAAGAGCCTAGAGGGACATGTATTTTTTTAATAATTATTATTTTTTAATCATTTTTAATAATTATTTTTTTAATAATTATTTTTTTTAATAATTATTTAAATAATTTAATGTTTTGTTGTTTATGCAGGCTCTTTCTTAGAGAAACACTAGGAGCCAAGGGCAACAAAGGATCCATCACACGGCAGGATCAAAGACATTTGTTGTCACTTACAGTGAACTAGTAATTTGTTTACAATGTCAATTAATTTTAGCTTTATATTATAAATTTATTGTTTTATTTTTTATAATACTAATTTATTGTTTTATTGTTTATAATGCTAATTTATGGGGAGTTATTCACCGACACCCATAGACATCAAGACGGGACTGCGACCTCTTAGCAGGCAGAGGAGGTTATTGTAAGATAATTTATTGTTATAATACTAATTTATTGTTTCATAAAATGGCAGGAGTGAAGCTGCAACGTAATAATTTGAGCAAAACTTGACTCTTTCTTAGGGGGAAAATTAAGATGTATGATATATATTTTAAAATAATAATCTTATAAAAATATTAAATTATGAACAATAAATCTTATAACCAAGTAATATAAACTTTATAAGGGAGCATTTGTTTCTTTAGGATTACCATTGCAAACATCCATTATAAAGATTAAAGTTCTAGGACTTGTATTTATACTGCATACAATCATGTTAGTTATGCAAAGTTCAATTTCATTTTCATTCAAATAAAATTCACTTTCAAGTTTTACAATCTAGTTATTATTTTGCTTTAAATTGAGATATATTGATATTAAAAATCATAAATTTCTAGTAAAAATCATTATGTAATGTCCAAATTAACATATTTTTTAAAGTTTAAATGAATAAATCATTGTAAAAAACCAAATAAATCAAACCATTTTATAAAATTTAATTAAAAAAATAAAAACAATTAAATATTTGCAACATCATTAATAATATAAAAATTCTAGTATCATATGGACAATTATTAAACAAAAATAAAAGGGCCTAAACGGGCTGCCCTTTTAGGCCCTTGGCCTATTAGGGATAGTTCTTTTAAGCTCGCTTGCAAGTTGAGTGAAAAATTTTCAAGCCTGGCCTTATAATAACAGTACCTAAACGGGCTAGCCCGATAGGCTCGATCCATTTTTTGTGCTCTACACTCGAGTGATTTCTAGTTTCTACACTTAAAATCTTCAAATCAGTATTAGTTTATCACCACCACACTCGATCCCCATCTCAAATTTTCTTGATTGATTCTCTTATAATCCAATTCTCTAGCACTAAAAATTTCTTCTTTTAATCAAAACCATATCATTTCACTCAGATTTATCCCTAAATTTCTTTCTAACTCTCTTAAACCGCCAAACTCTCTCTCCATCAAACCCTAAAACCCAATACTCCTCCCTTGTGTATTCTGGGAAATGGCTCGCACAAATATAACAAATTATGGTAGAGATGAGTCACCTCCATCTAAGAAGAAGAGTTCTCAAGCTTCCAAGTCTTCCAAGCCAATAAAATTCAATTAAGCATCTTCAACCAAAGATCTTAGATGAGAGTCCACCGAAGCCTCCACTAAAATCTAAATGAATTTTCATTCAAGAGCCTATAGAGACTAATTCAATAACCAATGAAACCCTAAAAGGATAAGGGAAAGAGAAGGAAATACCCGAAGTCTCACGATCAACTTAGTCTACACCAAGTCTTAGAGAAGCCAACATATAAGAGGCCATATTTCAAGCCAAATTGTCTTCTATTATGAATACCTTGATAGCTGAGAATGTGATTACTCCCATGCCAAATCAGTCTAGATATAGAGCTCTTTTTTGTTTCTAAAAGAAATGAACCTTCTAAGAGCCTGAACATTGCAACACCTTCTATCTGCAATACTCCATCATAATCACAAGTACCTCTAGAGATTGAAGAAGAGATAAAAGAAGAGCTGACTACTACAAAAAGTTTCAACTCAGAGGAACTAAAGGCCAATGATCAAGCATGCTATGATACTGATTTTGCTTATAGATCATTTTGTCCTGTTGTTTATATGCATTTATAAGATCTAAAAAAACTTATAATTTAGACTTATGTCATTACTTTGAGCAATATAAGCCTTGGTTGAGCATTAAGACCTTTTACAATACCTCTACAGTTAAACACTTCTACTACAACATGACTCAAATTGATGTATGTGATGAATTGGGTGAGCTAGTAGAGAAGATGATAGAAACCATTGTGAGGGGTCAAAACATTCATATTTATGCTAATTTGATCAATAGCTATTTGGGTTATGAGAACCCTCCTAAGGGATCCTTCAGAGAGTTTTATCCTTAAGATTTATCAGTTGTTGAAACCAAGTGAAGCTATTGGTATTTTCAACCTCAAGCCTAACTTTATGAGTAACTTCCATTATATCATCTTCTATATCTACAATAGAGCTATGGTAAACAAAGAAAAGAACTTCACTCACCTCACTTACAAGGATTGCAACATAGTGGCTTCAATCATCTCCCAGGAACAGAGAAATGTTGGTGAGATCATCTTTAAAGAAATAAAGAAGTTCATTTTCTCTTCTAACAATCTCATAACCATTCCTTACCCATAGTTGGTTTCCAATATCCTGGAGTTGTATAATGTCTGGTATTTGGAGCCTAATGAACAGATTATTAGGATTCCTAAGTTTGATAAGTACCAGCTGGAAAGGATGCACATTGAAGTCCCTTTAGGTAGTAGTAGTGGCCAATCTCAACCTAAGAGGAAGAAATAGAGGGTTGAGCCTACTAACTCTAGAGTTGATGAAGTTCAGTCCTTTACCAGGTGTGGTTCTCATGGACTATCTTTTCTTGGATCAACCATTCAGACTTGTATCCAGGATATCCTCAAGATTGCCACAGATCAGATTATTCCATCCAATGTAATACCTTATTTCCAATAGCCCCAGATGAGTGCAAAGGAGTAGTAAAATCAGTTGTAACCCAGGATTTGAACCCAGATTATCGAACTTCTGAAAATGTTCATAAATTCTCAATCTCAACTCAGGAGTTGAACCTAGGGTTGAGTGTGACACCATGCATTTACACTTATTCTGATGAGTTTTACACAGTGAACTTGAACCACTAAGCAACATTCTTTTATAATGCTTTTCAAATCCCAACCTCAAATAGGATTCGAACCTGTAGTTGAGTGGGTTTTTCTGAAAATTTTAAAATCGTTGGCGGAAGCATACTCTAGTGGTTCGCAACTTTGCTATTACTAATCAATTCTTATATTTTCCCATTAATTTAATTAGGGCTATTCTCTACTCACACTTAATTTGTTCAATTACATATATAAAATGTGTAGCCACAAAAGGCTACCAAAGTATCTACATCAAATACAAATCAGTACATTGCACTTCAATCTTCAATTCTCCTTCGTATTTACCCTTTGCATATCTCCATGCATTTTTAACCTGTACTCAACATACCTATATGGTTGGGTAAGGAAGAGTGAGATTTGAGAGAATCTAGTAGTAAACAGTGCTAACAAATGCATACAAGAAATGCTTTGTGCATGACATGCTTGCCTACATAAATTCATGCCAACATAATGACATATATGCATGCTCAATGTTTAACATGTTACACTAATGGCCATAGTATAAATAAAGCAGAGCTTTACTCATTCACATATGCTTCACACAATTCATCAAAGCAATCAACACATCAATACATAAGCACACATATCAAGTTATGCAAGTTAGGAAGTTTACTACCTAGTGGACTAATATCCATCCATTGTTTCCTCTTCTTCCAACTATCAAGATTACTTGAAGTATCTTCCATTCTTCTTCTTGACTCTCCATGGCCCTAGATACCAAAACACATCATTAGAGCCATGATCGTAAGTCATTGGACGCGTATATTAAGGCCCAAAAAGCTAGGAAGGGCTAAATACGTCAATTTCTTTAAAAAAATATGAAATGCTAGAATTTGGGGTATTGGCCTTGGCCAAGATAGGTTAGAAAGTTTTTAGTTGCGGCCAAGAACCTGGTAGTCCATTCCCTTTCCTGATTCTTGACCAAACTTGTAAAAATCATAACTAAATTTAAAAAAATCCAAATGAGATGATTCCAAGTTCTACATGACCCTTTTTATGTCTAATTTCAGGAAAAAATATATCCATAAGCTAAATATACGAAAATAAGTACAAAGTTCCCTTTTATTGGACACTGCTCTAGAATTACCCAGTTTTACATGACCAAATTTAAAAAATGTAGAACTCCCAGCACATAAATCCAATTGAATATTACTATCAAATTAAAGCTTGATAAGTATAATTTTAGACTGGAAAGTTTCAAACGATTTGGACATCATTCAATCATCCAAAAACACCACACAAAATGACTACCACACAGGAACCTTAATAAGGCAGAACTTTATAAAGTTACAACTTGTGTCCCAATTATCCAAAATTCATAACCAAGGCTATTTACATATAATTTTTCATGTAGAACATAATGGGATGATCAAAATCATCAAATTCCTAAATTTTTAGCCCCTTACCCTCTGACCGAATAGAACCATCAATCAACCAAATTTACCAAAACAGAGTTTTGTCCAACAACTTGGTCAAATATAATCATAAATCATAATATAACCATAAACACATGATTAAATCTCAAAAACACCCCCTTGGATGAAAATGAACAGTACCAAACCCCCACAAAAGCTCATCCAAATAATAGACAAATTGGTTCAAAAGGAAGCTTACACTTACCTCTACGCGTTTTCGCATTCGGTTTGGAAATCTAGCAGTACTCTGGCCGGTGAGATGGCACCAAAAACCTCCAAATTAAAATCTGAAACCATAGAAATGAAGCTTGGGATAAGTAGAAGAAGATTTGTGAGGGGTACTTTGAGAGAAAACATCGATTCGGTAGTGTTTTGGTGGATTGAAGTTCTTGAAAATCACTATTCATCTCTTCTTTTTCTTCCAACTTTTTTGGGGGATTTTTGGCATTTTTTTTTGACTATTTTGAGGCAGCTAGATGAAATAAATGGCTAGGGAAGAGCCATGAAAAAATCATGCAAAGTGTCAAGTTATTGTGGTGCCATTTGTCCTGTGTTCCACTAGTTTTGTGACACGTGTCACTTCCTTTAATAAAGTGGGTCCCATCTATTTTCTTGGGCCTTTAACTGTCCAACATGTCATGGAAAGTAGGGGTCTAATGATTTTTCCTGGCTCTTGGGCTCAGTGTTCGAGAAAGTCAGTCAAGTGACTGGCTGGACCAAAGACCAGTAGATTTTTCTTCACTTAGGGTGAGGTGGCACGCTCAATGATGACAACACAAAAGTAAAAGTTACTTTATTATAAAGGTGGGACAAGTGTCACCTCTTGGTTGGTTGACCCATAAAGCAAAAAGCTACTTTATGCTTCCTTCCTCTTATATGGGGCCATATGGCACCTATCCCGTGGGACCCGCGTTCTTTTTCTGTGTTTACTCAGAATTCCATTCGGGTTTTGCTTTAGACTATAACACACATATCGAGGCCCGTCGAATGACAATCAGGTTGGAGTGTGTATGTGGGCCCCGTATGGTGCCACATACCAAAGTCCATGCTAAAAACACAGGGTACAAATGTACGCCCTGAAAATGGCATATGCACACTTATACTGGCCTATTTCGCCTGACTAATTGGTCCCTTACCTCATGACATAGTTGGGTTGTAATACCCTAATTTTTCACCAATATTCCTTATATGTTTATTTGTGATATTTAGTAGAATAAAATGGTGAATTGTGATGCATGTGATTTTACAGAAATATCTAAATCACCGGTTATACATAATTCGGCCAAGTAAGGACACAAAGAGGCAACTAATGTTCACTTAAAGGCCTAATATTGTAACAAAAATTTGAGCATAAAATGGAACAAATAATGGTTTCATCCATGTCAAAAATTAGGCCAAATTAGAAGAAATGAGCAAAGAATGATTTATTTCGATAAATCATAAAACGTAGGGGCAAAATGATAATTTTTCCATAAAGTGGGAAATAACTATTTTTCTCTAATATTCCCAATAAATTTATTTAAATGGGAATTAAAAAGATAGAAATGGCTACTTGATAATTAATAAACCTATTTTGGTGAATTATGATCAAGAAAGGTCAAATGGTTAAAAGTCAAAGGTTTTGGTCAACAATTTGCAAGATGGCAATGAGATAGTGCAAGATCAATATACACTCCTTTAATTCTCATGCATTTTTTACTGATTAAGGAAGGGAGAAGGGAAATGAAATATTAAACAAAAAATGGTATTTTGGACCAATGAAAGATTGCCACTTATATATCACTTTGACTAATTGATTATATTATCAATTCTCTTTATCTCATCCTCTTCATTCTCGTGCAAGTCTGAACGGATAGAGTGAGAGAGAGTTTGATACAGTGAAGAACATGGTAGAGTATACAAGGGCTAAGGTTCTTCAAAACTTAAGGTAAGGAAGTCATAGTCTTGTGGTTTAAGCTTCCTAATCCTTCTATAACCTATCCTACTCACCTCTCCTCCTTTGAATCTATGGTATTCATGATAAATCAAGGTTGTGGAGAGAGAGGAAGAAAATAGGTAGAGAGAGAAAGGAGTAGAAATCAAGAGGTAACCTTCCAACTTGTTCCTCTTACTTGATTGATGCTATTATTGTTGTTCTTGGGTTGGTTTTGAATGTTTTGTGAAAGTTAGATGAAGAAACCTAAGGGACCTTGATATCCAAGTTTCTTCAAACCATGTCCAATGAATGTCTAAATACCTAATCATGTGATTAGAAGTAGAAAGAAGGTGATTAGGTAAGAGAAAATGAGAAACCGACACAAATTTTCTGGGAATCCTATTTGGTTGCCTTGTGTTAGGTGTGTGAAATGAGTAGGAATTTGATAATTTTGATGCTTCTATTGATTTTAGAAGATAAAATTGTGTAGGGTATATGTTGTTGATGAAGTGAGAAAAGCCCTAGAATTTGAAATGACTAAATTACCCTTAAAAGCTCTAACTAAGGGCTGTCAAGGGCATTTTCATCATTTGGGCCTGATTTTGGTCAATATGAAGTCAAAAATGGATTTTACACGTAAAATTGTGTAGGATTGGCCTGAATCATAATTTTGGGTAAAGTATAGTTAGACCGGGTCTTATGGGGCATTTTGGTAATTTAGCATTGTTAGGCTAAGTTAACCAATACTATGAGTTTGGAATTGTACATGAATGAGTAATGACTCATTTATGGTATATTTGGGAATTGTAGGATTTGACGACTGTTTGGAACTCAATACTTGCCCGAGCTCATACAAACGGAAGGAAGTTGCTAGAGGAAAGCAACCAGGTAGTAACTTGTCCTTCATATGTTATGATATGCAATGTATAATTTGTGTGTTCATCATGAGTTGTCTAACATATTTTGAATATACGGGGTGGTCACCTGGGGCCTATTTTGCACGGGTGGACGCTCAGGCCAATATAATGCTCACTGTTGCACCAATGGGTGCCTAGGGCCTATTGCGCGGGTATCCCTCGGGGCCTTGTAATATATCTAGCACTACGATAGCTTACGAACTACATGTGATGCATTGAATGTTGTTGTGATGATTCTGATGAATGATGTTTGTTTAGCATGCCTTGTAATGTTATAATTGTATGATTGATATATGTTACTACTAAGATTCTTTTGAATCTCACCATTTTTCCTCAAAAACCACTTACAGTACAGGGAGAAAGCTCGAGGGGCTAGGAGAAGGTAAATGCGGATGACTAGAGTTTAAGACGCTGAAGGCTTTATCCATTTTGGTTATTTAATTCCATATGTTTTTAGATATTATAGGATTTGTATATGTTTTATATGACTTGTAAGCATAACAACAATGTATGAATAACTATTAGATGAATGGTAGATAATAAGTGTTTATGCTTCTTATCGCTAACGAAATGTATACAAGTTATGGAATATGAGAACTAAGCAGATGCATGCTCGCATACTATGATAAATAAACAAAAAAAGGAGAATCGATGAGACTTAAATGAGATAGTGAAGATTTGTGAAAATTTTACTACCCTCTAAACCCTAGGTTCAACTCCTGAGTTGAGGTTAGAAAGTATTTTCAAAAGTTGGGTAGTCCGGATTTGAATCCTGGTCTCCGTATGATTTCTCTACTCTTTTATACTCATCTAAAGCTATAGGAAATGAGTTATCACATGGGCGGCATCTTTTTACCAACCCAATGGCATCATATATATGTCATGTGCATATTTACACTGACATTTTAATCATACTACCTGCAAATACCGAGCCCTCTTCCCCGTAAGGCTAAATCGCATAGTCCCTGAGAGTCTTTCTATATCTCATCATTCTTGGGACACCTCCCAAACAGGCTTAGATGTTTGCTTGATATAGGCATTTTCTCAAGTCTCTAGGCCCAAAATTTGGGATATTACATTAAGAGGGTTTTTCAGAGGGCAAAAAAAACTTTTCAAATAATTCCACCACTTTCACTACATCACTAAATCTCATCGACTCTTAGTTTCATCATATCAGAGTGTGCGAGCGATTCTCTACTTAAGTCTCACATTTTATACTTTAGTCATAGTTTATTTTTGTTCAGAAGCGTTAACCCAATATAGATTACTGTTCATCTATAGGCTACTAGTATTACTAGTTTTCTACTGTACTATCATCAAGGTTACAAAGTTATACACATCTTATATAGATCAAAATATCCAAAATACTAAAACAGACAACCAACATAAAAAGTTGATCCTGTAGCTTCATCCTCTAGCTGTCTACGCTTACCCTCTTGCCCTTTGAGCTACTAGCCTATACTATAAATTGGTTTATAGAAAAAGGGTGAGATTCAAAAAAATCTCAGTAGTAATAGATAATCAATCATACATATACAACACCACAGAGCATGCCACACAACCATCATACAATAGAATCATCACCACAACATTTAAAGCATAACATGCAATTAGCATAACATCATAGTGCTAGGTATATTACAAGGCTGTGAGTGTTGCCCATACAATCGGCCCCAGGCATCCACTCGTGCATCATAGAATGTGCCAGACAATTCATGATGAATCCACAAAACATGCAGTGTATCTTACAACACATGAAAGACAGAGTTATTACCTGATCGCTTCCCTTGAGTGATATCCCATCGTCTCTCTAAGCTCGGGCAGGTCTTAGACTTCGGACAGCCGTCAAGTCCTATAATTAGAATTATGGATGAAGATTTATTACTCAATCCAATCCTTTCTTGGTATAATGTAAGCTAATTTATTCTTGGTTTAGCTTGTTGATTGTCATTTGAGTCACTTAAGTAGCCCTTGGAAGTTCCAACAAAGGCCCATAAGGTTGGGAAAGACCATACCAATAAATACCTCTTGGAAAATATGAAATAGGGAAATTTTGGGGTCTTGGTCGCAGCCAACATAGGTCATAAACTTTTTGGCCGCGACAAAGAATACCCTGTTTCTTGATCAAACCTCCAAAAATTATAATTAAATCTAAAAAAATTCAGATGAGGTGCTTCCAAGTGATATGTGACCCTATTTTAGTAAAAAAATATAGCCATAAGCTAAATGCACCCAATAAGTACAGAATTCTATTTTATTAGATCATGTTCCACAATTGGCAATTTTTCATGCCCAAACTTTAGAAACTTATATCTCACAATGTACTTATCCAAAAATTACAAAATACCTATCAAATTAAACATCTATATATCTACTTTAATTTTAGAAAGTTTCATAATTTTTGGACAAGGTTTAAGCCATGAAACATCTCACACAACATCATTGTTCCAGACAGGGTAGATCACAATATGTGCGTACATATTTCATAAATTTTCAAATTGATATACAAGCATCCAAAAATCATGAACACTTCACCTACACAATTTTTCCTTCTAAAGCCAATGGAAGTATCAAAATTACCAAATTCTCACTCCTTCCTCATGTCATCCATAGAACAATAAATTAGGATTTTTAAGAGTAACATGTTGTTTTCTTGTTTTCTCTTGCTTAATCACTTCCTTTCTACTTCTAATCACATGATTACCCATTTAAACACTAAATGGATATGTTTAGAGGAATTTTTTTGTAGTATTTCCCTTAGGCTTTGCTTCAGCCCAATATTTGAAAACAAAAGAAAACAACACAATATCCACTAACAACATCAACTACAACATCCAACAAGGCAAGAGAAGCAAGTTTTGAAGTTTACCTCTTGATTCTTGTTGCTTATCTCTCCTCAACATCTCTATCCTCTCTATCTACACCCTTGATTAAGCTTGCTAATCATGGTTTTTGAGGAGGAGAGGAGGTTAGGAGAGGTTATAGAGTGATTAGGAGGCAAAAATCACAAGGTTTAGCAAGTTTTTACCTTGGATTTGTGGAAACCCTAACTCTTTGTGCTTGAAGCTCTTGAGATATGGGTGAAATCTCTCTCTCTCTCTCTCTGTAGGGTTGGTTTTTATGAAAATGAATTGAGGAAGATGAAGGATTAATAACTTAAAGAATAGTCCAACTTGCTTTACAAGTGCTCAATTGCTATTGGTCCAAAATTATGGGTTTTTTGTATAATATCACAAAATAATTGCATTTCCCTTTTCCTTCACTTGGTCAGCCGAATTAATGAGAGATGAGAAAGTATATATATTGCTCTTGAATTATCCCATATTGTCATCTTGCAAGTGCATCTACTAATATTTTAGACCATGTATTTAATTTCTCTAATATTATCTTTTCTTGACCAAAAATATCAAGGAGAATAGAAAATATTAATTTCCTCTTGCATAATTGGCAAATGACCATTTTTTCCATACATTTATTTTCATTTTCGCAAAACTAGGAAGAATTTTCATCAAAATTTGAAAAATCATATATAATTGTGTAGATATCTAATTGGGGTGTTTCCAAAGGCTATTTAACCCTTATTAAGTATAGTTTTAATGAAAAATATAAAATTTTGCCAAATAGAAGATTATCATTCCCCTAATTCTCATTTTTGGAAACTGACACTGAAAATCACCAGCTTCACTGAACTAACTTCAAAAATACATATCTATTTGTGTACATCTCTCAATAGCACATATGACCTATCAAATTAAATTTTTATTAATATACTTTCATTATGAAAATTTTCAAATTTTTTAGATATCATTTTCTCACTGAAAAATGTCACACAATCATGACTGTCGCACTAGGAAATTCACAGGCAGCAACACTTCAACTTCTACAATTTTTGTTCCCACATATTAATGTTGTGTGTGGCCTCTAATAGCATTATTTTTTCATTCCCCAAGCTCTTTAATTTATCACAATATTTTATTTAATACCCCAAGGGTATAAAGGAATTTTGGGGAATACAATTATGTCTTACTGTGACACTTGCTAAACCGGGGATTAGCAGTCCACTTATTAATCCAAGCTTAATCTCAAGCCTCTTGTCCCAAAATTTGGGATATTACATCCAACACTTAGTTGAGATGGTACATAAGAGAGTTCAAGTATTAGTTAGTGTAATTAATCACAAGTTCAAGCAACTCCTTGACCTACAAACCTCTTGCACATAGTAGTTGAGATCACTTGAAGCCTTGCTCAGGACACACCTAGGGATTCCAGCCTTTGAGCCTTACACTTTAGGCTCTTCCACCTCTAAGCTAGCTCTATCTATTCCTGCCATTGAGCTTGCCCTAACTACAGAGCTTGAACTAACTCCAGAGCACACTCCTTTAGATCTTCACACCTCAGAGCCTTCTTATGAGCCTATCTTTACTGCTCCCTTATCTTAGTCTGAGCTAATCCTTGATTCACACTCTTTTGAACAAAATATTTTTTTTTTATGATTGATCCTACCTCTTCAGCTTAGGTGCATATCACTCTTGATTTAGACCTTACTTCTATTATCTTTGTACCTCTCATCTCATATACTATCCAGTCACAGGATCTTCCTTATGAGAACCTATTCTTTATACTCCCTCTTTATCATCCACTAAAACACAATCTCCTACCCCTGTTTATGAGCCAGAGACTACCCTTCCATAATCTCCTACCTTCACAATACACTCCCCTCAACATACTTCCTCTCCTAATTATAGACCTCAACTCCCATTGACCCTCTCAATGCCATTGTACCCTATACACCATCTTACTCCTCTTCTAAGGAGGAACTTGTTCCACCTCCTACACCTTTTTGTGTTCCTCCACCTCTACCTTCTGATCTCACCTTCCCTACCCCTTTTACCCTTTCTGTTGATGACAGAAAGAGGGAGAAGGATTCCATTGTTGATGATGATCATATTTGAGTTTTATTTTATGCATATGAGCCATGTTTTTGTGCAAACTCTATGATATGATATATATTTTGATGTGCTTTAATGTATCTTAGTATGTTTTGACATTTCATTTCCATTGTATATTTTGTTATATCATATGTAATCAAGGAAGCTATTTGTCAAACCCCTCAATATTCGACATTTTTCAAAGTATCAACGCATAGTTCAGTGAGCATATCGAAATAGTATAAACATATTGATAATAAATACTTGATTACATTACAGAAAAATCCCCATAGGGTTTGCACATAATGATTATAAATCCAAAAATACATAAAAAAGCTACAGATAACCAATACTAAAATTCCTGATCTCGACTGAAACTCTCAGTTACCGGTATCAACTTCCTTGCCCTTGGAGCCGCTTCCTTTAGTTGAATACATTTTAATTTATGGAAAGGGTGAGATTTAAATGAATCTTAGTAGTAAAACACAATCAATCATATAAAATATGATAAATAAATATGCAATACACCATATAATGCAACAGAAACCAATACCGTGCACATGTCTGTTTGCGACCATTCAGGATCAAAAGGACAATTTTGTCTCGATCAAAATGATCGTTTTGTCCCTACTTGCCATACAATGATCACTCATAATATTCTAGAGCAAGCAATAGCTTGTCCGTACTTGTCTCACTACCTTAGCTAGGTCCTACTGGCCTCTGGTACTTAAGCTTTTCCCATAGGGTGGTAATTATGCTTTTCTCGCACCACATCGAGGAATTATATCATATACCTAGACTGGGTTCAAACAAGCCTAGTAGTATTAGTGGTTTTCCCACTGGGTGGTACTTGTGCTTTTCCCACACCACAACTCTAAGAATTATATCACATACATTTCACATAACAAAATATGACATCACAATGCATACATAATGTATGATAGATAGAGTAACTACCTGTAATCATTTCCAATTACCTAGTTTTTGGTCTACTAACCCTTTTTCCGGCTCGGGCAAATGTCAAATCCTAAAATTCAAAATTTATAGTAAATGAGTTATTACTCATTTATGCTTTATTTGAAGGCTCATATAGTTGGTTATCAGTAGCTAAAAACACATAATTACTAAAAAGCCCCTAGGGAATCTGGTTTAAGTCCCTTTATCCTCAGTATAATTGTACTTTTCCAAAACTTATGACCCGGGCTATTCCTACACAATCTTTCCTATAGAATCCATTTTTGACCTCATTTTTTAAAAATTCACACTGAATTTCCCAAAATACCCTTAACAACTACAAATTAGGGTTTTAGGGGTAAAATTGTCATTTCATACCCTAAAGCTTCCATACTCCATTTTTCTCATGTTCCCTACACAATTTTTCATTCTAAATACAATGGAATCATCAAATCCATCAAATTCTAGCTCAAACACCCATAAATAGGTTTGGCTAAAACTTTGAGAAAAATTAAAAAAATGAAGTTTTTCAATTTTCACTCAACCAAACATCTTCTTTTCACTTCTAATCACTCGTTTAGTCACTTAAACACCTCTTGAATATGATTAATGACAAATTGGATAGCACCTTCCCTTAGGTTTCATGCATCTCAAATCACAAATTCAAGCCAAATAACTAACCAAAACACCAACAACAAGCATAAATTATTAAGATAAAACAAGTTTTTAAGCTTACCTTGATTTCCTCTTCTTTCTCTCTCTAGGCCAACCACTTCCTCTCTTCTTTCCCTTTGATTTTCTTCTTTCTTTACATGATTTCAAGAAGAATATGAAGATTAGAGAAAATTTCTAGGCATTTAAAATCAAGAACACATGAATTTTGCTACCAACTTACCTCGATTTGTTTCTTGATCTCTCTTGCTCTTTTCTTGTTATTTGTTTTCTCCAAGTCTCTCTCTCTCTCTTTCTCTTGGTTGCTGCCTAAAATATGGCCCTTTGGAAGAGAAAAATAGCCTTTTATAAAACCCTCTTACGCCTCCTTAATTATATAATATTTTAGTGGCAAATTGTTACACTTAGCAATTTTTCATGTGTCCCTTTTTCCATATGGTAAAACAAACTTCCATATGGCATAACTGTTGGGATTCGTACACGCAGCGGAAAAATTAACCGTTTAAAAAACCTCGAATCCCAATCATGGATCTATCAAAGACGTCTAAATCGAGTGGTTAGAATAGTACCTTTAAGTTTTTCGTGCTTTCGATCTCTAGGAGTCAACACCTCTGGTCGCCTCCCTCTACCGGTATCCACACGAACAAGACCCAATGCAGCAGCGTGCTAGCACCTCCAAGATGCCTCTCTAGGGTTTCTCGCGGCTCTCCAAGTTCTCCGTACAGCCTAGGGTTCTCTAGCCCTTTGAATTTTCTATCTGATGTAGGCTGTATTGGAATCTCAAAATTAATCTTAATTAATTTGAAATTTGAATCAAATCAAATAAATCTGACTTGATTAAATCTGTCAAACAGATTTAATTTATCATATTCATTTAATCTAATTAAAGAGCCAATAGATTTAATTTATCTTTATAAATTAAATCTAAGATATGATATATGTATTAGTTTTAATTATTTAATTTATCAAATAAATTAAATATAAAACTAACATCTTATAATAATATTATAATCTATATATATTATTATTACTTTTTTCGAATTTATATATATATATATATATATATATATATATATATATATATATATATAAAATTCATCCACCCTAGGTCAAATATTGTATTCATTGAATCTTAGACACATCTTAGATTCAATGAATCTGGACATCATAGCTCGTGTTGGGCTATTCTTGTGTGCGACCCTGTAGGCCCACATGAAGTTGGCAGTGGGCCAAAACTATTCTAGCCCACAAGTCGCAAGCGGCCTCTAGCAAGACATTACGACTACCCAATTCACATGAGGATCGATGATACGATGCAACCTTTTATACAACCATGTCACGTCCCTTTTTGTCACACGATATTTTGGTCAAGGATGAGGCATGGACAACGTCATCCTCCTGTTCTTGACCATTACTTTCCCGATTCCTGAGTAGCCTGAAATTAGAAATGGAAACTCCTTCCCATTACAGTATGGCCATACATTTCTCAGACTCACTCATCGAGGGGCTCAGTAATATCTCTCACTAATGTGAGGGACAAATTCCATCTTGACCACTCATATTCCTCTTCATGAAAACTCCTAAGCCCGATTGTAGCCTTTATCATCACCCGGTCAAAGGTGACTTTTGACTAGGTCAAAACTTAGCAAGTTTCATGCAGGAATCTATGATGATCTCAGGTCAGAGGGCACTGTGACATGATTATATGTATGAGATAAGCTTATGACTTGATCCATGCAACTTTCTCATAGCGGGTCGGTCCAGCACCTTATACTCCTACAAGTGCCTAAGACTTTGATTTGTATCTCTATACCTCATCAAAGTCATACTGGTCTTATTTCATCTTTGCTCCCGCATAGATAATTGACCAGGGACATTTAGGATAATCTTTATAGTTCATCCAAGGATACAATTATCATAATAAACATGCAAATGATATGATAACAATAAGGAGAAATTCTTAAATAACAATAATGTTTAAGGTACAATGATTGGCCCTTAAGGCATAATTTCCAACAATAACATGTGTCCCAACCATTTCTTTTCCTTGCTCTTCTCCCTAGCCAACTTTCTTCACAAATGAAGGAAAACTATTGGCTTTTTAATTTTATTAGCCAAATGAAAACTTTTAAATTTTCTTCAATTTTTGAACTAATTGTCGTCTTCCTTCTTCTCTTTTGGTTTTGGTCAAAATTTTCATATTAAATTGGGCCAAAAATTGTGCTCTTCCATTCTTAATTTTAGGCAACAATATTAGGCCTTTATGAAAACAAAATTGAGCTTTATGCCTTAAGTTAGTCAACATTTTCATGTAATCACTATTTCTAATATTTTGGCTATTCCAAGTTCAGTAAAATTCACCATTTTATTCCATTTAGTAAAATTCACCATGTTAAAAAGAAAGATGGAAGCCTATAACTCTATATTGATTACATGGAGTTAAATAAGATAACTGTAAAAAATAAGTACCCACTTCCCAAAATCGATGATTTGCTTGATCACTTATCGGGTTCCTGTGTATTCTCGAAGATTGATTTGAGATCTGGGTATCACCAACTCAAGGTGAAAGTAGAGGACGTGCTGAAGACTGCTTTCAGAACTAGATATGGTCATTACGAGTTTCTAGCAATGTCATTTGGGCTGACCAATGTACTTGGTATGTTCATAGACTACATGAATCAAATTTTCCACCCATACTTGGACCAATTCATGGTAGCCTTTATTGATTATATATTCTAGTGTACTCACAAAGTAGAGCAGAATATAAACACCATATGAGAAATGTGTTGAACACATTGAGGGACAAACAACTCTATGCCAAGCTGAGCAAGTGTGAGTTTTGGCTTTCAGAGGTTAAATTTCTAGCCATGTAGTCTCACAACAAGGGCTCTCGGTAATTCCAAACAAGGTGGAAACTGTATTAAATTGGAAGAGGTTAAAAACTGTTTTTGAGATATGTAGTTTTTTGGGTCTTGCCAGGTATTACATGTGGTTTATACAGAATTTCTCCATAATAGCTTTGCCGTTGACAAAGTTAACCCGAAAAACTCAGCATTTTATGTGGGAAAATAATTGTGAGAAGAGCTTCATAAAGCTGAAACAGAAATTAACAACAACACTAGTGTTAAAAATCCTAAATCCGCAGTTGACCTTTGTGGTCTACATAAATGCTAGTGGCCATGGATTGGGATGTGTTTTGATGCAGCAGGGCCGAGTAGTGGCATATGTACCTCATCAGCTGAAGCCTTATGAAAAGAGATATCCCACACATGATTTTGAGTTAGCATCGATTGTGTACGCATTGAAAATCTGGAGACACTATATCTGTGGGGCAACAATAGAGTTGTACTGTGACCACAAGAGCCTGAAGTATCTCTATGGAGCTGCTTAAAGATTATAACCTGGAGATCAAATACCATCCAGGGGAGGCTAATGTAGTGGCATCACTATGGATTTCATGATGGGATTACCCAAGATCAGAAATCACGATACAATTTGGGTAATAGTAGATCGATTTACAAAGACAATCCATTTTCTACCAATCAGCATCACTATTCTCCTGATAAGGCAGCAAAGGTCTACATTAAGGAGATTATACATCTACATGATACACCAAAGAACATAATATCCGACAGAGATCCCTGATTCACTTCCAAGTTTTAGAAGACGATACACGAGGCTTTGGGTACCAAGCTTAGATTTAGTATGGCCTATCATCCTCAGATAGACGGACAAACATAATGAATGATACAGACACTATAGGATATGCTAAAGGCATGTGTACTCTATTTCAAAGGCAGTTGGGATCAATTCCTTCTACTGGTAGAATTCGCATATAATAACAATTATCACTCGAGCATCCAAATAGCTCCCTATGAAGCGTTGTATGGAAGGAAGTGTCAGTCGCCCTTGTGCTAGACAGAGCTATCTGAGAGGCAGATGTATAAGCCATGTTAGAACTGGCTGACATCCAAGAGGGGGTGAATTAGGTGTACGATAAGAAAGTCTGATTGTTTAAAATCTTTTCACAGCTTATCAAATCAATACATATGGAACTATAAATTCATATGCAGATATATATATCATATATGCTGGAAATGTAAAAGCTTAGGGAAGAGAAGATGCAAACTATAATTTATCCATGTTTGGTCCAATCCACGATGACCTACGTCCAGTCCCCAGGCTCTTCCTGAGATTTCCAATCCACTATCTTCTTGTTTATTCGGGCACAAGAAAAGCCTCTATAAATTCACAAGAGTAACTCCCCCTTACACACTGTAAGGTTTACTCCTTCTTACAGCAAGTCGATCAAAGCAATCCTGAAGACCTTTCTCTCATGCTTACCAGTACAAGTCTTACGAGCAGTAACGTTCTCTCTTTCTTACACTAATGTAAGTCTTATGAGCAGCAACGTTCTCTACTGCTTGCACCTTGTAAGTCTTACGAGTAAAAAGTCTTACTGGTGGCTTTCCCGTAAGGCAATCAACCCTCTCAAGGTCCCTTTACCTTGAGATCACTTCTAAGATATAGATGAAGTGTTTACAAGCTCTCTCACAGAATGGGTAAAATGCTCACTAAAGTACAATGTAAATATTCTCACTCTCAATTATACATGACAAGGAAAAACAGATATTAATAGAGAGTATGTAAGAGAAGAAGATTCATGACAGCAGCATATTGGTAGTGGGTTCTCGCTACTTCATCATTTCTGTTTGCTCGTGTATTTGGTCACTGTCATGTATTCTTTTGGATGCCTTAGTTTATATTGCAAATGTTAAGAGCCGTTGGAGTATTCAAATATATTTTCCCGTTGAAATCTGATGGTGCTCTCTGATAAGTAATTCAACCGTTGCCCATGATCGTGGTCTGACAAATGCTTCAGTTGTTTGCACGTTTCGTTGACTCGTTTGTTGAATATTGATATTGCCCATGATTCGTCATCGTTTAAATATTCGTTGGTTGCTTTCCATGTGAACTGTAGTGGAATACCTGTAATGCGCTGACAAAAAATAGCCGTTAGAGAATATTTTAAATATCACTCGAGTGGATAACTACTTCACCGGAAGTGATCCACATCAGTAGAGTGCACCATGAAATCATTCTGGTTATTTTCCTTATTTCTGTCAAGTTTCTGGAAGTAATTCTGATGAGAACAATGAATCACTTGAGTTGACATCAAATTCACTGGCAGTGATATTCTGAAACATGAGAATCATTTGAGTGCGGTGTCACTTCACTGGAGGTGATTTTGATAAAACAATTAACACTTGACTGCAGAAGCATTTCACTAGCAGTAATCTTGATTTCTGGATGTGACTGTCATTAGAACTGATTTCGATTCAGTGAAGAGTGCACTGAGTGATCATCGGAAGTTGTGTATCAAAATACCCATATTACTCGAACGAATCTGATCTGACTTGAAGGTACTCAGTTCACTGTAATAACTTGGATATCACTGGAAATGCTACTGAAAGATTAGCATATCATTGACTTGATAACACTTGACTAGAAGTGATATGAGACTGGAAGTGAAACTGAGAAAATGGCATATCAGTTCATTGGAAGTGATCTGGTGCATATTGGTATTCTCTGGAAATGATCAGTTAAAGCACTGGAGGTAATCTGAGGAATTTTAAGAGAATGTGTAATTCACCGGAAGTGATTCAGCAACCACCGGAAGTGATTTAAGAGAATGTGTAATTCACCGGAAGTGATTCAGCATCCATTGGAAGTGATCTACAAAAACAACATAATCACTCGAGTGATTTTCGCATCACTGGAAGTGATTTTGCAAATAGTGAATTTTTCTTGCAGTGATTTTTGATTCACTGGAAGTGATTCTGAAAAATCCCATATCACTCGAATGAATTTCATATCACTGGAAGTGAAATTGCAAACAGTGAAAAATTCCTCCGGTGATTTCTGCGCCATTGGAAGTGATATGCATTCTGATGCATTTCACTCGAGTGATCTTTCTGATCACTCGAGTGATCTTTCTGATCACTCGGGTGCTCTCTGTTCAGATCACTTGGACTCGAAACTTCCACTTCCAATTTGACAGCAAACAGGGGTAAAATTATAGATGGCATAACTCTTCAAATATAGCTCCAAAATTGCTTTATTATATATCAATGGAAAGCTATTGAAGTCTAGTTTCATATGGAACTGGTTTCAGCTTAATAGGATCAGTGGTTTGAGAGTTATAGCCAAAATATCGAACCTGTTCCAGAAAGTAACGCTGATGTGAAAGCCAGATTCGAACACTTATATCTCCTTAATCTAAGCTCTTGTGATGTTTTTTATGGTGTCAAAATGATACATTGGGAGTCTATTTTCATATGAAACTAGTTTGGTCTCAATTAGAGTTGTATTTTGAGAGATAGGATCAAATAACCAGGCCTCGCTCAGCTGGATGAAAAACAAAGTCTGAAAAACTGCAAATCTCTCGAGTAAACAGTGAATCACTCGATACTACAGTGCTGCTACAGTAAGCTACAGTGAAATACGCTACAGTACCATATGCTACAGTGCCCACTGCTACAGTACCATAGAACTTGAATCTTCATATTTTTCATTAATTCTTGCAAGTTCTTCATTCCTCAATCTCTTTCTTTCATTGCTTGACTAATCTACAAGATATGTAATATTAAATAGTAGTTAGTCAAGGTAAGAGACAAGTATATTATGCAAACTTTTGCTCTCTTAATATTTGACATCTATATTTGTCATCATCAAAACTAATCATATCTAACAGGCTAGACATAGTTGATCAAACAACAACACAAATCAATTTGATAAAGCAGAGATTATTAGGCAGAAGAGCTATACTGACAAGAGGCAGAAACCTCTAGAGTTTGAGGTCAAAGATTATGTATTCATGAAGGTTTCGCTTTTTATCGGCATTGGCATGGCGCTAAAGGTGAAGAAGCTGAGCCCTAGGTACATTGGTCCATTCGAGATCTTGTTAAAGATTGGGCCAGTAGCGTACCAAATAACTTTACCCCCAAGTTTGAGTAGGCTACATGATGTCTTCCATGTCTCATAGTTGAAAAAAATATCAACTCGACCCAGAACATGTGATCGAATACGAAGAGGTGGACGTGTGAGATGATTTGACGTATAAGATCACACTTGACAAGTTATTGATCGGTAAGAGAAAAAACTAAGGTATAAGAGTATCCCATTAATAAAAGTGGTATGAAAGGGGTTAAATCCTAGAGAAGCTACTTGGGAAGTCGAGGAAGACATGCAGAAGTGTTACCCGGAATTTATGAGCCAGTACATGTAACAAATTTCAAGGATGAATTTATTTAAGGGGGAGAGCTATAACATCCCATTTTTATTCACCAATATTCCTTGTATGTACTTGTGACATTTAATGGAATAAAATGATGAATTATGGTGCACATGAAATGATAAACACTCCAATCGGTGGGTACATACAACTTGGCTAAGCTAGGACACAAAGGAGCAATTATTGTCTACTGAAAGGCCTAACATTATAACGTAAATTGGAGTATAGAAGGACACAAATATTGTCCCAATATAAGTGTTAAAATTAGGCCAACACAAGGAAGAAGAGCAAGCCATGATTTATTTTAATAAATCATCAAAATGTAGTGGCAAAATGGTAATTTGTCATAAAACAAAAAGCAATTATTTATCCCTTTTCCTCTTAATATTTTTGGCCAAATGATGGAGAATAAGAGGAAAATGAATATTGGATAATAAATATATAAATTGGAGCATTTGTGGCCAAGTAAAAAGTTGGTAGAAAAGTTAAAAGTAAATATGGATTTAATTGATTATTTGAAAGATGAGATTATGGAAAATGCAAGAAGTATTTATTTATTTCCTCTCTTCTCCTAATTTTCTGTTAAAAAGGGGAAATACAAGGGAAATACATAAATTTACTTGGTTCACATTAATTCAAGAGGGATTAATCATAGCCAAGTAAATAATGCACATGGTAATTTTGCATTAAACAATATTAAAACAAAAAGCAAGAAGAGATATTTCAAGACACATTTCTCTCTTTCCTTCCTCACAATTTTGGTTGAGCTAGAGAAATATAAAGAGATAAGAGAGCTTCAAGAACATAAGAGTGTCTTAGGGTTCAAGAAGTAAAACCTAAGGTAAGAGGCTTGATTTCAAGAGTTCTTGCCTTCTAATGCATGTAGAACCACTTCTAATCTCTTCATCTTGGAAATCATGTTTAGCAAGCAAAAACAAGAGGGAAGAGAGAGATAGAAAAGTGACACGTAGATAGAGGAAGTCAACAAATCAAGAGGTAATAGCAAGAAACTTAAGCCTCTTGGTTAGTAGGTTGTTGTTGTGGTGGTTGTTGTTGATATTGGCTTGGTTTTGTTGATTTTGTGAAAAATGGAAGATGAAACCCTAGAATGACATTGATAGAGGTACAAGTGGCATGTTATATGGTGTCAAACAAGGCATCCAAGTTGGCAACCAAGGTGGCATCATCCATGGCAAACATGTTGTAGGTGTCATATACAATGAATAAGATGATATCTATATCTTACAAGAAGATTCTAAGAAAGCCCAAGATCATCTTCATAACATCAAGGGCTTAATTACTAGAAGCCTAGAAAGGAGTGAGCTGTTCAAGGGGCTGGAGCAAATATTTAGGCTTCAATTTGCTTTATTAATGGCTCATAATGTTAGTATATATGTTGAGGGTGCAAATGAGACCATAATCATGCATATTCAAGCCCATATGCATGCTTTTACAACACCTAGAAGCTTGACCACGTGGAAAAACATGAAGATCCATGAAATTGGGATAACATGAAGCAATAAGCCCAACATGATGATGTACAAGGCCCATGTGCAGTCTAGATTGAATAATTTACTTTAAATACCATGTGACAATCATGTGACTTGGTGGAAGATTATAAGTGATGTCCAAGATAACTCAAGAAGCATCTAGAAGGCATCCTTATGCATCAAATCTGATTTGATTACTCTCCTACTTTATTTGCATTAAATAAGACCTTTTGGTTAAAGATTATTCTTGAAAACTTTAATTTAGTTTCCTATTTTTAGGTAGCTGACTTAGTCTTGAAGAATAAGTAATTTCCTCATACTTTTAGGCTTGAATGGTGCCAAGCAAGGCAATCAATCATCATTAAGGCATCATTTATTGCATTTATGACTAGGTTTAGAGTTCTAGAGTGTTCTTTTGTTGCCTATATATGAAGGCTTCACTTTTGTACTAAAGAATTCAGAAGATGATAATGATATGAATAAGAACTTTGTTCTTAAAGAATTTTATTTCTCTTGTGTGAGCTTTTCTTGCATCCTGGTATTCTCGTGCGAATACTTGACTGTATCAAGGACTGATCATCCTTATGGTGTTTTGTGGCTAGGGTTGTAAGAGACAGGTTATCTTAAGGTCCTACCTTTGATCATCCGTCTCGTTCGTATTTTCAAACTTGTCTTCTAGCCGGTCTGTCCCCCCCCATTCATATCAGACATGCTGCTAAAATTTCCGTGAATCATGTTTATTGAGTGTTTAGATAGTTAATCATGTGATTATAAGTGAAAAGTAAGTAGTTAATCAAGAGAAATCAAGAAAACACAACTCCCCTTTTAGGGTTGCATGTTTTGGCCATGTGCATAACCTAGGGGTAGAGTTGAAATTTCATAATTTTGATGGTTCCATTGGATTTATAAGGGAAAATTGTGTAGGATTATATGAGTTCGTCATTTTTGGATGATTGTATTCAAATCTATATTTCTTTAGAAGTGTAGAGAAAATTATGTTTGATTTGATTCCTGGAGGCAGTTTTTTTGTGAAATAAATTTCATTAGCCAAACCTTGTTCAAAAATTATGAAACTTTACAGTCATAAAGTAGACATGTAGATTTTTAATTTGATAGGTAGAACACAATTTGTGGGCTAGTAGATTAAAAGATATGGATTTTCAAATTTCAACCCTGTTTCTGGAAGGAAATCTGGAACAGGGGGAATTTGATGAAATTCTGGGTATGATGAGAGTGTAATTTATTTTTTCATAAAATTAAACTTAAATATATTTTTATGGAACTTGGAACTAGTCAATTTGGAATTTTTTAGAATTAATTATGATTTTTCAAAATTGACTGAAAATCTGACAGTTTCTAGAAAACTGTGAAATTGCATTGTACAAAGTTGTACTGTGCGGAAATTGTGATTAAAGGCAGTGGTCATGCAAGTGATAGCCAGTTACTTGTTAACTTTAATTTATAGGAATAGGTAATAGCCTGAGTCAAAACAAGAGTCTTAGACTGACAGTGGAACTGAAAAAGGATTCAGGTAGTAACTCCTTCTTTCATATACTATGTGATTAAGTATATGCTTTGTGTATGTCATCTTCTATGACATGAGTATAGTGTCTAGGACACGAACACAATATCAAGGGCATATTAGCTTAGTTGTGGTTTGGGATCCAACGGAGGCACAGAGTTAAGCTAGGGTTGCAAACAGTCGTTTAACCCTAGATAGTGTGTACACAATAGTATCATCTTATATAACATGGTGCATTGCATATTTGTTTTCATATCATATATGTCTTATTGTATGTTTCTACTGAGATTCGATCGAATCTCACCCTTTTTCAATACTAAAAAACATTATAGCAAAAGGTAGCGGCTCGAGGGGTAAGGCAGTAATTACCAGCGAGGAGAGTCCCAATGTAGGCAGAAGCTGCCATGGGTGATCTTAGATTGTAATTTAGTTTCTTTTGAATACTTTGCATATATTTTTCAAACCTTACGGGGATTTCCTATATTATAAACAAGTACTTAATGTCAATATGTTTCTGCTATTTTTGTATACCTTGTGAATTAACGCTTAATACTCTGCGAATATCGAAATGTTAAGGGGTTTTACACATTTCTTGTTTATCTCTTGCATTTTATATGATTGATTTCATGTTACTACTAATATTTTTTTGATTCTCACCCTTTCCATAATTCAAAATTTATTCAGCAAGAAGAAGCGGCTTTAAGGGTAAGGAAGTGGTCACCAGCAACTGAGGGTTTCGGTCCAGAGCAAGCGTTTAGGTTAGTTATGTTAGAACCGGCTGACACCTAAGAGGGGGTGAATTGGGTGTACGATAAGAAAGTCTGATTGTTTAAAATCTTTTCACAACTTATCAAATCAATACATATGGAACTATAAATTCATACGCAGATATATAGATCATATATGTGGAAATGTAAAAGCTTAGGGAAGAAAAGATGCAAATTGTGATTTATCCTGGTTCAGTCTAATCCACGATGACCTACATCCAGTCCCCAGGCTCTTCCTAAGATTTCCAATCCACTATCTTCTTGTTTAACTGGGCACAAGATAAGCCTCTACAAACTCACAAGAGTTACTCCCCCTTACACACTGTAAGGTTTACTCCCTCTTATGGCAAGTCGAACAAAACAATCCCAAAGACCTTTCTCTCCTGCTTAACCGTGCAAGTCTTACGAGCAATAACGTTCTCTCCTGCTATACCACTGTAAGTCTTATAAGAAGCAACGTTCTCTACTGCTTGCACCTTGTAAGTCTTACGAGCAGAAAGTCTTACTGGCGATTCTCTCTACAGCTTCCTCGTAAGGTAATCAACCTCCTCAAGGTCCCTCTACCTTGAGATCACTTCTGAAATACATATGAAGTGTTTACAAGCTCTCTTATAGAGCGGGTAAAATACTCACTGAAGTATAATACAAATAATCTCACTCTCACAGATACATGATATAGAAAATAGATAAGTACTGAGAGTCTCTGGGTCAAAGTAGGTGACTCATGATATTCGCATGTTAGCGTAGTTGGGTTCTCATGTTTCTGTTTGCTCGTGTGTATCTCAGCTTACTACTATCTCTTGTTAAATACTTCAGTTTATATAGGAGATACGTTGAAAGCCATTAGGAGCATTCAAATATTTGTCCGTTGTAATATGATCATGCTCTCCGATAAGTAATTCAACCGTTGCCCATGATCGTGCTCTGAAAATGCTTCAGTTGTTTGCACGTTCGTTGACTCGTCTGTTGAATATTGATATTGCCTATAATTCGTCGTCGTCGAATATTGATCTGATGGTTGCAATGTGATCGGTAGTGCATAACACCTGTAAAAGTACTCAGAGAAATAGCCGTTAGAATCACTCGGGTGATTACAGACTTTTACTGGCAGTGATATGTGAAAACCAAAGAATCACTGGAAGTGATTTTGATTTCATTGGAGGTGATTCTTAGAAAATAATATTCCATTGGCAATGATCTTGATAAAACAATATTCCTCTAGCAATGATCAGCATCCCTCAAGTGTAGCTCAAGATCCCTTGAGTGATTTCCATAATTCTGTTAAGAACACTGAATCACTCTTGCTTTCAATAAATTCTCTGGCAGTGAATTCTGATTTTCTTGCAGTGATTTTAGTGTTACTGGAAGTGATTCAGATTCGCTGGTGGAAGTTGATATTTTCTGGTGGTGCACTATAAGCGATTCTGAGAAAATCCTACATCACTGGCAATGATCTTGATTTGGAAGTGATTCTGACTCACTAACAATGGTTTGAACAAATACAATATTTTAGTGGCAGTGCATTGCATGTTCACTGGAACTGATTCTGAGTGATTCTGATTTACTGTCACTGGAACTGATTTTAACACAGTAGAGAGTATACTGAGTGATTACTGGAAGGTATTTGATTTATTGGAAATGCATTGGATGATCACTGGGAGTGATATACCAAAATAAACATATCACTTGAGGCATATTGGCTTTCACTAGAGGTGCATTCAGGTTCACTAGAAGTGATTTAATACATATTGATTTCACTCGAGTGATTATTAAAAATCACTCGAGTAATCTTCCTTATTACTCGAGTGATTATGTAAATCACTCGGGTGATCTCAGTACAGATCACTTTAACTCGTAATTGCATTTCCAGTTCACCTACAAACATTGGTCAACTTCCAGAAGGAATAACTCCTTGAATATAGCTCCAAAATTTTCATATTATATATCAATGGAAAGCTATTTTTGTCTAGTTTCATATGCCATTAGTTTTAGCTCAATTGGATCTGTAGTTTTTGAGTTATGTCCAAAACACCAAAGCTGTTTTGGAAAGTGAAGCTGATTTTAGTTTCAACTTGCAATACTCATATCTCCTTCATCTGAGCTCCTTTCATGCTGATTCTGGTGTCAAAATGACGTATTGTGAGTCTAGTTTCATGTAATTAGTTTCACCTCAATCAGAGTTGTGTTTTGAGAGATATGATTGAATTACCAGGCCTTGCTCAGCTGAACGAAAAACAGAGCATGAAAATATGAACATCACTCGCTGAAATAGTAAATCACTTCAAGTGATTTTCACTATTTACAGAATCACTTGAGTGATTCTGAAATATCACTCGAGTGATTGTTAAAATCACTCCGATTGCTACAGTGCTATAGTATGCTACAGTGTCAATATGCTACAGTAACCGTATGCTACAGTGCCATAGAACTTGAATCTTGATATTTTTCATTAATTCTTGCAAGTTCTTCATTCCTTAATTTCTTTCTTTCATTGCTTGACTAATCTACAAGATATGTAATATTAAATAGTAGTTAGTCAATGTAAGAGATAATTATATTATGCAAACTTCTTGCTCTTAATATTTGACATCTATATTTGTCATCATCAAAACTAATCATATCTAACAAGTTATCTGTGTCCTTTTTATGTATTTTGGGTTTTGTAATTTGTTATGTACAAAACCTATGGAGATTTCCTGTAATGTAATCAAGAATTTTATATCAGTATAAGTTTGTTATTTCTGTATGCCCATTGAACTACGCATTAATATTCTGATAAATGTCAAAATATTAAGGGGTTTGACATTAATCACTTAAACACCTATTGAACATGATTAATCAAAATTTGGGCAACACCTCTCCTTAGAGTTCATGCATCCTAAATCACAAATCCAACCCAATACAAGCCAAATAACCAACCAAAACACCAACAACAAGCATGAATCATCAAGGGAAATCAAGATTTCAAGCTTACCTTATATTCTTCCTTGCTTCTCTCTCTAAGATGCCACCCTCTCCCTCTTTTTTCCCTTGATTTTCTTCTTACTTTACATGATTTCAAGAAGAATATGAGGATTAGAGAAGGTTTCCAAGCATTTAGAGATAAAAACACACAAATTTTGCTTCCAACTTACTTTGTTTGGCTTCTTGAATTCCCTAACTCTCTCTTCTTGCTCTTGTCTTCTTCAAACTCTCTCTCTCTCTCTCTCTCTTCTCTTTCAATGTTGAATGAAAATATGGCCCTTGCAAGAGGAAAATAACCTCTTATAATATCTCTTCCACCTCCTTAAAGAAATATAATATTTTATTACAAATTGTTACACATGGCATGCTTTTTGCCCCTTCCCCTTTCCATATGGCTTCTTAAACTTCCACTTGGATTTTAATTTTATTTTCCAAATGACTATTTTACCCTTACATTTTCTTGAATTTTTGAACCAATTGTTGTCTTCCTTCTTCCTTTTTCTTTTTGGCTGACTTTTATACCATAATTTGGGCCAAAAATTATGTTCTTCCATTCTTAATTTTAGGCTACAATATTAGGCTTTTATGAAGGAAAAAAATTGAACTTTATGTCTTAACTTAGCCAAAATTTCATTTAATCTCAATCTCTAACATTTTGGCTATTTCAAATGCACCAAAATTCACCATTTTATTCCATTTAGTATAATCAAATGTACAAGGGATTTTAGTGAATAAAATTTAGGATATTACAAGTTTGAAAAATAATCCAAGCCTATATAATTTATTGAAAAATATATTGGAAACTGAGTAATTTTACATTTTATTTTACTTGTAGATCGAGTTATTGAATGTCTCAATGATTTCAAAATCACATATTTTTGCTATGGTGATTTTGCTTGCAAAAATATATTGAATTTAATGGTCAAGAAATACCTTATATTTGATGAGAATATTGTATTTATTATGATTTTATTGGTAAAAACTAGTTCTTGCATGTACATAGTGGATAACAAAAATGAGATTTGGTGTGATAGTTATATGATATCATTTTGTCTAGAACAAGTTGAATATGTGGATGCAAGATATATATTTTTATGATTTTCAGAATAATTTTCCTTTATTGTTTACACAGTGAGTAAAATATAGGCAGAAACATTGATATTTTAACATATCCAGAAGATATGTTAGAGGAATTACATCAAGTGATGTCATCAGGGGAAATAAAACTGATGTTATTATTAGAAGGAGTAAATGATATTATCATCAAGGGGAGTAGAGACCATGATGTACTATTTTTCTTAACCAAGGGTTTGTCCCACAGGATTTTCCTAGTAAGGTTTTTAATGAGACAGCTTCGATTGTACTGTGTAATCTTTTTTCTTCACTAGATTTTTATCACATTGGGTTTTTTCTATTAAGGTTTTAATGAGGCACAATATGTGTTTTTGGACATCCAAGGGGAAGTGTTGTAAAGATACCAGATGATGTGAATGTCCATAAACTCTCAACTCTTGACCTTTCATATCCTACTCTATAACTTCTCAAATGAATAGTCTTTAGGAATTTTTATTCCCACAACTCAAAGGTTACATATTGTATATTTATGAGAGTTCATTTTGTTATTCATTCTATGTAAACTCTTATTTGAGTTTAGAGGCCTATAAGTTAAATAGAGGCTTTGTGATGTACATGGAAAGCATCCAAATGAATAAGATATTTCTCCCTCTTTCTCTCAAATTCTCTCTTCATCTCTCTCATCTCAATCTCTTATATTTATCTTATTTTCATACCATGGTTATTTATATCCATCTGTGCATATGTTTTTTATGGAAATAACATGGATTTTTTTAAATTCTAGCTACTAAACTTTTTATTTTCAAAATCTACATGCATCTTTTTACAAGAATAATAAAATAATAAATTATACTAATTTTTCTAGAATTTCTACCAAATACAAACATATCTCTTCTATTTGTTTGTGAATTATAAATTTTACATATCACCCTTTTATCATCATGGGATATTTTTGTTATTTTAAAACTAAAAGAGATGTTTATATAATCTTGTAAAGAGGTATTTGCAATTTAGTTTTTATTTTAAGAAAGGTTGGTGATGCTTTTTGTTATTATAGGTAGAAAGTCTACGTAATTTTTTCAAAATTTAATGGAGTTGCATATTGAATTAAAAAAAAGTAAAAAAAAAAATTCATGTAACTTCAACAAAATTAAAAGAAGATTCGTTTTTCTTTATTTTTTACTGTAAATTAAAATATTTTTCTATTTTTTAATTTCAAAATCATCTTACAAATATATGAGCACCACCCAGCCCTCTAGCACCATGACAACTTTCTAGACAACCTTCTATGGTTCAATTCAACTATTACTGGCTCGGATCTTAAATTTAAAAACTAATTAAAAGGTTTGTTTTAATCTGAAAACGTAAGAACTCAATCTATTTTCTTTTTTAAATTTAGGCTAAATTATACAAACCCCCCTTCAGAACTTTGGGTTAGTTGCATATATATAATCCCTTTAACATTTCAAAGTTTAAATTTATCTCTTCTAACCTTTCATTTCTTAACCATTAACCCCCTACCGTTAAATGACTGTTATCTTTTTAAGTGAAATTGCCACGTCAGATTATGAGATGATACTTGACATCCTACATGGCATCTTGTGTAAATTACTAATTTCATAAAACCACCCTTTAACTTTGAATAGTTGCAAATAAGCCCCCAAGTTTTGATTATTTACAAATAACCCCTTGACATTTCAAAATTTACTCTCTTAAAATTTTGATTTGTAATAAATAAACCACATATTGTTACTTTAATCATTTTTATAAATTTATTAATTTTTTACTATTATTTGTCAATTAAAATAGTTTTCTCGTATGAAAAAAAAAGAAGAATAATATTTTAAAAATATAAAAATACAAATGTCATCATTTGTATAACATTTACTTATTTTCTTGTGTTAATTGAGTATTGATAGTATAAGAGTGTCATCATTTGTGTTAAATATATTCTTGGGATGATTGACCATTGATAGTTTAAATTTACATTTTTGTTAGAAGATAGCTCTTGGCCTATCATTAATATTTTTATTAGTAATGCATTTTTTTTTAAATTAGAGGTTCAACATTTATTTTGTATTTTTTTAAGTATTATTCTTCTAGTTTTTTCCATACAAAAAAATATTTTAATTAATAAATGATAGTAAAAACTTTAATAAATTTATTAAAATGATAGAAAGTAACAGTATATGGTTTAATATTATAAATCAAAATTTTAAGAGAATTAAATTTAAATTTTGAAATTTCAAGGGGTTATTTGTAAATTATCAAAGTGTAGAGGATTATTTGCAACTGTTTAAAATTCAAAGGATTTTATGAAATTAGTAATTTATATAGGATGCCACATGTCACCTCATAACATAAGGTGGTAATTTCCTTAAAACGATAACGGTCACTTAACGGCAGGAGGTTAATGGTTAAAAAATGAAAGGTCATGGGAGTTAAATTTAAACTTTAAAATATTAGGGGGATTATATGCAACTGACCTAAAGTTAAGGGGGTTTTGTATAATTTAGCCTTAAATTTATAACTTGTCAAACTATCTCTATTATTTATATTTATTAAAGGGGGTTTTCATTAGTAAGGACAATTCATCACACATGGTTAAATAAGATATTTATATAAACTAACATATTTTTTCACAAATGACTAATTTAACTAATTTTCTTAATATATGTAATTAATTATCTAATTTTTATATTTACTATGGGAAGCCTTTTTTTCAATTTGGTTTTGGCAATGAGTTAACTGCTCAGCTATCAAATACTCATTCATGTTCATTCATCAACTCTCTCTCTCTCTCTCTATATATATATATATATATATATTAGTTTAATTAGTGTCATAGTCAATTTAATGTATCAGGTAGAACTAGAATGAGTTGACATTTCATTATGAATTGAATAGTTTGCGATTCACTGTTGTCTTGAGCCTTTTGAAGGCAGACTAGGAAGAAAGCAAGTACTTCCTCCCAATACATAATATAAGGAACTTTAACTAATTTTTGGAAAATTAGAAGTTACAGTTAACTCATTAAACATGTCATAAAATGAAAAAAAAAACTCACTTTTACCATTATTGGAAAATGTGTTTAAAATTTAATGATGGGCAAAATGGAAATGGATATTAATAACATGAACAAAAATGAAAAATGAGCATTAAATATCTTATAAGTGACTTATATTTTAGATCAAACTATTCTTTCAAAAGCACCCTATGTTGTGGATTTGAGAGAGTATATATATATATATATCCCCCCACGCACACACCAAGCACACATTTTTGTGCAGAAAAAGAGTAGTGATGTTTACTTAATCAGTGCAAGTGATGGAGTAGTAGTGGTAATAAATGCTTTAAACCTAAGCAAGAAAAGAGAATAAAACATTGATTGATTGATTGATTAGAGACTAACCTACTGATCAATGATCCATCAATGAACGTAACCAAAGCAATGTCTTTGCTTAACTAAGAGTTTATCACTCCCTCTAGACTCATGAAGTGGTGAGACCTCATGACCCACCCTGCTCCAAAGCTCCATCCTCTTCGATAGCTATTTCATTTGACTTTAGGTCGTCGGTTATTTTTCGATTTAGTTTATTGACCGGATCAACCAAGTGAACAATTCCTTGAGTTATTGATCAAAATTTCAATATAATGTTATAATTTTAGGTCGCTAATTATTTAGTATTTTTTTATTTAACAGTTTAATCAAACCGATCAAGTGACCAGTTCATCAAGGCATCAATTCAAATGTCCCAGTGTTGCTTCATTTAAATCCTATTGTTGACCATTTTCTTAAATTCAATTTTTTCAATGTAACTCTTTTGATTTTATAATTGGATGACCGAAATATCTCTGGTCAGGTTCAAACATGTAATGAATATATATAGGACATTCTGTTGTCATTTATCTTCCCTTTATTATAAGTAATAATAATTAGGTTGGCCTAGTTGATCGGTGTACTATATATACAGCTCTAACAAAATTAATATATATGTCTTTATGAATGGTGTTCCATATTCAGGCCAAAACAAAAACAAAAAAACAAAACAAAGAATGGTGTCCCATGGAGCTTTCAGATTTGAATGTTTTGTACTGAACAAAAATCTAGCCTTTTAGTTTATGGAGTTCTTGAGAATACAATGTAAGTTCTTATAAGTTTATTAATATATATTGATATGTGTGACGGAACTTTAAGAGGAAGATCATAGATAAACATGAATAATAATATAAATAGAAGAAATTATTAATTATTAAATGGTGAACATATTGTTATAATTGACATATTAATTAGTGAATAAACTCACCATAATAATTGTTGGACCCGTTTGGCTAAATTGACACCACATAGTACCTCTTTAAGTAAGTTACTGTGAATTCAACTCTTCGTATCTATAACAAGGTAATTAAACCTAAACCAAGAACTGAACCAATCGAGATAGTGGATCAAGAGCTAGTGGGTCAGATCAGAGTCAATTCAAGGTTAGACCGGTGAGAACTAAAAACTTAAAAAGTAATTTAAATACCATCCAAATATTTTTTTTCATAAAATGAAAATTTATATATATTCAAAAGAAGTTATAGTTGGACATTAGGGACAACTATATAAGGAGCATATTAGAAAGTAACTGACTTTTTATTTCAAATGGTAAATATCAACTTAATATTTTGAATTTCTACTAAAAAAAAATGCCTCATCAAGCTAACTCACCTTCGTCTCAGCCTCACTCAAGTCTTCAGCTCCTCTCTGGCTTGCCCTTGAAAGTCTGAGTGAAACACGGTTTGGTGAAGAAGTCTGTGCCTTCATAGCATCTTTCTCATATCTCAGATCTCTTCAACTTCGTCTTTACTTCTCATATCTCTGCAACATCACTGACTATTGCTCCCCCTCCCCCACCAGACAATTTGTTCATCTCTCCTCCCTCTCCTCAATAACTTAGGTGACTTGGCTTAGCCAGATTGGCCATTTGACTAGTTCACGGAGTTCCGAGTCAACTTGACTAGTTTGGTCTAAGTTTAATAACATTGATCTGTAATGAGTGCGTGACTTCCTGCCGCTGGATAAAGGATGATAAAAAAAACTTACAATAATAATTGAGAATTTTCCAGGAGAGTGTCCCATATTCCATCACAATTGTAATTTTTATGGTATGGATTCCCTGTTTTTCTTAAGTCACTAAATTTGTTCGAATTTTTTTTTTAAAAATCAGATCATCAATATTTAAAGCAATCAATAACTTGTGCAACTTTAAGTAGGGACAATATTAAGGAAATCATTTAATTAATTAATTAATTAATTAATTAATATACCTTATTTAATACTAGTACTCCCTCCGGTTCTATTTATAAGTAACTTTCTCTCTCATGAGGATGATCCCTTTTATAAGCAACTTTCTCTTTGTTTCTGAAAATATAAGCTCTTTTTTTTCCAATTTTATCCTTATTAAATATATATTATTTATAATTAATTATCACACACATCAAGAGTTATATTCAAGAGAGAGAAAGAGAGAAAAAGAACTCACTAGGTGAATGAAGTCAACAAAGTATGAGAAAATATATTTTACTATATCTCATGCTTTCTTTACATTCTCTCTCTATTTTCATAAATAGGGGCATATATGAAAAAAAACAACATAGCGTTTTTAACACATTTATTGCTTTTAACTACCAGTTCGTTTTGCACAATCATGGAAAAAGTTGCTTATAAATAGGATCGGAGGAAGTAACTTATAAGAGAAATACTTACATACTCCTGGAATACCACTTCATCTGAACTCTATCCAATAAAAATATAACTAAGAAGATTTTAATCCTAGTTGGTTGATGACTTATTTAAAAAAATTCAAATTTTATCTTGTTTCTACGAAAAAAATCTTAATTTTGAAAAAAGAAACTTAAACAAAATGATCAACTAATATTTTTCTTAAAAACTAAATTTGAATTTTTTAGATAAGTCATTAGCCAATCAAGATTAAAATGATATGAGTTGTTATGTTTTCATTAGATAAAATTTAGATGACGTGATACTCTTGGAGTATGTAAGTATTTCTCAACTTATAATAAACACCACTCATTTTTTAGGAAGAAATAATTACATATTTTAGGAGTACCGTGCATCTAAACTCTGTCTAATAAAAATATAACAACTCATATCATTTTAATCCTAGTTGGCTGATAAGTCATTAGGAAAAAAAATATAATTTTATCTTTTTTTAAGAAAAAAATCTTAATTTAAAAAAAGACTAAAACAAAATGATCAATCAATATTTTTCTTAAAAACAAAACAAAATTTGAAAAAAAATTTCAGATGACTCATCAGCCAACTAGGATTAAAATGATTTGAGTTGTTATGTTCTTATTAGACAAAGTTTAGTTGACATGGTACTCTTAAAGTATGTAAGTATTTCTCTTTTTTAGGAGGTGCTCCTTTTTTTTGTTTTTAATACACTTTTAGGAAGTGTTCTGTAATAAGGCATATGAGCGAGTATCTAATGGATCATAACTGTAGTTAGCTAGTTTCTTTGTTAATTGTGGTTGATCTTTTAATTTAAAAAATTGATATGGACTATTTTTCCCCCTTTGTCTAGTGAAAAGTATTAATAATTGCAAAATATATTTATATTTCCCTTTTATTTTTTATATCCATTATTTAATTGAAGTATATAGAAAGAGTTGAAATTTCAAGATTCATATATATAATGTCCTGTAGTCAACTTTTTTTAAGAACAAAAGAAAGTAATGATAGCATGTACACCCTTAAAATCTGGAATAAATTAAAATATCAACTTGGTATTTTTTTTTCAACTACCTTTATATAAATTATGAAGATTAAAATAATAAGAAAAATTCTATTTTAGTTCATTTCTGACCTCCTTTACTTGCCCTTCTTGGCAGAAAATAACGAATACTTAAGCTTCTTGAAGCACTAAAAATTTAGTTAAATGAATGTGTCAAAGAAAACTTATCCAAAATTAGCATATGATTTCTTTAGTGAAACAAATGTAGCATCTGATTGTTGAATTGAATAAAGAATAGACCAAGCAAGTGCCAGAAAAATTCATCTTCTAATTCAACTCTCATTCAGATCCTATTCTTTGGGGCAATATATAATATATTTCTCCTTTTTAAATTTGAAGATAAATATAGTTTTTTCTTTGATTCTATTGCTTAAAACATATATATGCCACTAGCTGTTATCTATTTGAACATGTAACTAATTCTTTTGACTCAATCTTCATCCGTTATTGAAGATTATTAATTCTAATTAATGGAATTTACAATATATATGTATATTAAAAGAATGAAAAGAAAAACTAAATTTTATTCTCTGAAATATTATAGAAGTACATTTTAAAATTAAAAAGCAAACCTAGTTAAAATATTAGATTCCAAAATTAATAGTAAGCTTTTATATTTGCGTTTTGTCTTCTTCGTCTAGCTATGAAGATTGCTGAAGAATGAAAGATATTGTTTTAAATTAATTCAGTTGGTACAAATAATCCTTGTTTTGTTATGAATTAAAGTACATATACTAATTAGTGTGAAAATTCGGGTTTGTATGAGTGGTAAACAAATTGCTAGGAATTCAAATTCTAACCTTTAAATATATAACAGCTTAGTTGAGTGGCCTGCCTTTTACCCCCTCAAATTTTAAATTAGAGAAGCAAAATATAATTTATAAAAAAAGAGGTTAGATTATTCATATAATATCTACATCTAATTAGTTGGTTGATACATATACTTTAGATGAGATATGGTCAATATCATAGTATTCAATATTATTTACCAGTCAAAATATGACTGAATTTTGAAGACTGAAGATATATTATACAATTATGAATAAATAAATATAATATTTGAGGTTAAACCAGCCGACAGACAAGGAGAAGAAACAGGAGATGGTTTACAATTGGCTTGGAATTGAAGGAATATCAATAACAGGTACGGCAGTTAGAACCACTCTCTGTTACGGAGCCAAAAATTTACATTTTTTCTCTCTATATTATTGAAAATTGCATCTGATGACCCAATTTTAACAAAAATTATGTTATGAGGATTCATTTTCAAGTTTCATGGAAGTTACTTCCAACTTTGAGTAAAGCTCATAATTTTAATTAACTTTTGTTAGTAGTTTTTTCTTTAAAAAAATACAATAACTTTCAATCTATCTCATTACATATACGTTTTGATATTTGTTAAAATATAGCTTAGATAAGTAGATAACCAATTTAAAAAGATAAAAAACTAGTTAAATTAGTTATTTATAATAAATATGTGTTGATGTATCTAAATAACAATTCACGTAGAAAAATAACCTTGTGTTGATGGGAAGACCCTTTAATATATATAATGAATATAATTTTTTGGGAAAAGAATTATACATTTATGAAACAATCAATTAAGGTTTTACTCCTCTAATCCTATTTATGAGGTGGAAAAAGAACTTTTTTTGTTTTTTTTATAAGTCATTTTATTATTTTTTCATATGAATGCACAATTTTATCCTTTATTAATTATCGTGTAAACTTTATTCTTATGCGATATTATTTATATTAAATAGAGATAAAATTTAAAATTTGTTAAATTTATAGACAACGTTAATGAGATTTAAAGTTTTCTTTACTTTTTGGTTAAATATGTTCAAAGAGAGTTATAAATAGAACTACAAAAATACATTAAGATCAAAACAACCCTTCCACCAACTCTTAATCGGAGAGAAAATATTTATGTTCTCCAATAAGTTTGAGTGATATTTTTTTTAAATAGACATCTTTTGATTTTGGGAAAGAGACCGATACCAAACATGAAAAATGCAAAATCATAAAGAGTTGCTCCCAATTTCAATAATTCCTGTGAGATATGAGATCATAAAATAGGATTTTTAAAATTCTGAAAAAAAGACACAAATACCCTCATAATTATTTTTTTAAAAAAAGTAACAACCCCTCGTGGACAGGCTGCCAACCGGAGGTTTCTTTCGGCAAAGTGGTGTAGCTAGGAGGGATTTGATCCCACCACCACTCGCATGCAAAAACCATTGGTGGCTCACATCAAAGACTTTCAATACATATTTTTCAAAAAATTAGATACCTTAACTCCTTAATTTTAATAGCACCTTATGCACAAGTTTTGTGTAGTCCTTCACAATTCATTAGCTATTATCAATTTTTTTTTGTTACATACTGGTCAGATTGAACCCGAACTAGGGGAGGGGGGAGTAGCCTAATGGCTACTTAATGACCACTGCATCTAATGGTCAGTCTATCAATTTTCATTTACTAAGTAATAAATATAGACTTTTAGGTTATTTACAAATTTTGTATAAACATTCCTCATATTTCATTAGCTAACACCAACTTTTCTTTAAGAAATGTGGGGAATGACTATATAAAGCTCGTGAATGATGTGCAGTCAAAACTAAGGAGCCAACTAATTATATAATTTTCTGCATAATATGTATTGAAAGGTTGGGTCACCAATGTTTTTAGCATGCAGGTGGCAGTTGGATCAAATCCCACCTTTATCACTTTGCCAAAGAAACCTTCCATCAGTAGCCTGCACCAAGCGGGGCTATGGTGCTGGGCAAGGATTGTTAGTTTATTTTCTTTAAAAAAATATGGGGGCATTTGTGTCTTTTTAATGAATTTTGAAAATCCCATATTGACATCTCAAGAAATTATTGAAATTGTGACACCTCTATGAGATTTTGAATTTTCCATGTTCTTTGTATGTCATTTTCCCTTTCATTTTTCTGGGATAAGATTCCCATTTTTACATGGAACATTATTTTTCAAGTTAATATTTGTGCAGCCTGGGCTATAGAAGTAATTTTCTCTTTATGACAAATTAATTAATATTGGAGACAAACAACTAGGGGCGAGGGAACAGAAATATATGTTTGGAATTACTGTTTGACTAACAGTTGTGTGGCAGAAAAAGTCTGTCACCTTCTCATCGTCCTCCCACTTGTCACAAGTCACCACACTCTCACAGTCCAACAATAGGTTCGAGTTCTCTCCTAATCGTTCGTCTCATTTTCTTTTTATAATCTTATTTTTATTATTGGATTAAAAAAATATATAATTCAGATTTTATATTTTATAAAACTGTTACTTTAAACATAAATAAATAAATAAATTTAAATTTTTTAAAAAACTACCATATAAACAAAATTTTTAAAAAAATTAAATTATAAAATATTATAATAATAATTTTATAAAATATTAAATCTGAATTATTATTTTTTAATTTGAAAAGAAGATGTGATTTTGAAAAGAAAAAGAATAAAAGGATAATGAGAATATTCTCTTCGTCAAACAACTCTCACATTCATATCTATCTCTCCCTCTCTCGTCCACAAATTCATCTTCAACCATTCCTCTCTCACTAAAAATCAGGCCTCTTAATCACCTCTCAATTTTCTCTTCAATGAGAACCAAATAACCCATCTTCCTCTTTCTTCTACTTCTATATATCTTCTATTCTTAATTAACGCCAACTTCCTCTCTCTTTCCTTCCTCCTTATCCGTTTAATTAATTTCCCTTTCTTTTTATCCTCATTACTTTCTATAGTTTGATGCCTTTTATCTCTCTCTCCATCTCCAATCATCTGATTGTATATGGCTTTGACCATCGATCAGCAACAATCAAACTTAAAGCATTTCTGTAAGATCTGCAAGAAAGGTTTCGGGTGTGGGAGAGCGCTCGGTGGACACATGAGAGCGCATGGCATCGGGGACGAGAGCTGGAACCTCGATGACGATGAGGATGCCGCGAGTGACTGGGAAGAAAAGTATGGCGGAGGCGGTGACGGAAATGAGCCGCCGAACACAAAGCGTACATATGCTCTAAGAACAAACCCTAAAAAGAGTTGTAGGGTATCTGAACATGGAAAGTGCACTTCCGATGAACACGTGGAGTCGTCGCCGGTTTCTTCCCGGATGTCCGATGGTGATGACGACGGTGATGGCGAGAGAGGTTGCGGTTGGTCTAAACGGAAGAGATCGTTCAGAGCAAAAGTTAGTACGTTCAATTCTACATGTCTTTCAAATGAAGAAGAAGACATGGCCGCCAACTGTCTCATGATGTTATCAAACTCCAATGTCGGTCATCTGGCCATCACGGCCGCAGCCGCTGAGCCGGAGGAATCTAGTGCATCGGCGTGCAGAGATGAGGAGAGAAGAAATCACATAAGCTTCATCCCACCAATATCTTATTGTGTTCCTGCCGTAGTGGATCACAAAGCCAAAAGTACGGCGGTTCCTAAAGGCTTGTTTGAATGCAAAGCTTGCAAGAAAATCTTCAATTCTCATCAAGCATTAGGTGGCCATAGAGCAAGCCACAAAAAAGTTAAAGGCTGCTTCGCCTCCAGACTCGACAACCTCGAAGATAAAGACGATGATGTCATAACTCATGACGAGTTTCTCTCCACAAAATCTAACTCAATGGCTCATCAAGATCATCATCAAAACAATGCCACCTTATTAATGGCATCCTCCTCGTCCAAAAGAAAATCCAAAGTTCATGAATGTTCTATATGTCACCGGACTTTCTCGTCGGGACAAGCCCTAGGAGGACACAAGAGGTGTCATTGGATCACACCAAACGCACCAGATTCGTCCACACTGGCAAGGTTTCAGCAGTTTCAAGACCACATAGAGCGAATGAATCAGATTCCCAAGTTTGATAACTCGGAGCCACTCGATCTAAAGCTCGATCTCAACCTTCCGGCCCCGGCCGATGATTCGGCGCGGTGGAACTTGGCCACAGAAATTTTCTTACAGCCATGGGTAGGAGGGACCACGAAGACAAAGGAGAAGGATCAAAGTAGTAATATTAACAATAATAACACTTATAGTCAATGTCACAGCCCCAGCAACCGCGAATTACCCCACCATGAAACTGAAAACGACAAAAACGAAGAAGACAAAAGTAATAACAATCACAGAACTGTGTCGAGGGAAAATGTTGAAGATGAAGCTGATAGTAAAGTGAAGAAGTTAGCCAAACTAAGTGAGCTAAAGGACATGAACATGGGAGGGAGTTCTTCCCCATGGTTGCAGGTGGGGATTGGTTCAACCACTGGTGTGGGAGCTGAACCATAATCAAAATTTTTTACACATATGACAAACACAAATACATACAAGTGAAGATCGATCTCAATATTCAATAATGGATCGAATTTGGTTTTTATTTTTTGTTTCTCTCTTTTTCGTTACCTTTTTGTTGTGATACTGTGAAAACTGTAATTATAACAATCACGTAACTATAATCATACAGTTTTGATTTTTTTTTAGTTGGTACAATATCTTGTTATTGTATTTAAAACAATTTGAAAGATATTGTGGCACTTGGGACAAAATATAGAGTTATATATAGTATTTGTTCTCCTTCTCTCGGTGTTCTCTTTTTGTTCAATTGATTATTACAAGTTTGAAGTTCAAAGGATATATAAAGCAGATCCCTTTTTGTAAATGAAAATATGATCAAACGCAACAAAGCCCAAATTATTCTTGTTGCTATTATATATATATATATATATATATATATATATATATATATATATATATATCAAGTTAGATGAAATTGAGACTTTTAAGAAACTTTTGATGTAACTGATTGTGTAATAACTCATGCGATCTACATTGTTTGAAATTAGGCATTTGAAAATGTACATTTAAATCATAACTCTTAACTCGGTCAAAAATATTCTAAAAATATATTTCTTTTAATTAAAATTTATATAAAAAATTTACCCTTCATCATTAATAATTAACTAATTTAACTAAAATTGTTTAAAAAATTTAAGATTTTTTTTATTTTTCTTAATTTTATTTTTTAAATAGTTATTTGTTTAACGTTTATATCATTTTGGGAAAAAATTATGTAATTTAATTAACGTGGATAAAAAATAATTAAAATTTAATTACTTATTTTAATGAATATATATTTAACTATATGTGTTTATAAATTTTTGTAGCAAAAAAATGTGTATAAAGACATTAAATTTTGTATTTAAATGATTTGTGTAATCTCTCAAATTTACATCATTTATAGTATATTATAAACAAAAATATTATTTTAATATTTTTTAACTATTTAAAAGAAACTTAAAGAAATATGTTTCAATAAATGTGATGAAAAATTAAAATTAAAAATTTTATAATTTTAATCAATTTAATATTTTATAACATATTGAAAGCTTGAGAATACATGTATTATCATTATTGTTTGGCTATATAAAAAATATTTTTTGTGAAATATAAATGCTTATTCTTATGTTAAAATGGGGAAATTTTGGTCAAAACAAAAATTTAATAACCAAACTTAACGGTTAACCAATGGTTGAGTTAGTGAAAATAGAATCTCAAATGTACATTTAACTATACAGAGAGAGAGAGAGAGAGAGAGAGAGAGAGAGAGAGAGAGAGAGAGAGAGAGAGAGAGAGAGAGAGAGAGAGAGAGAGAGAGAGAGAGAGAGAGAGAGAGAGAGAGAGAGAGAGAGAGAGAGAGAGAGAGAGAGAGAGAGAGAGAGAGAGAGAGAGAGAGAGGAGCCCAATCATCACATGCAAGACCAAATCTTGTGTAGGTGAGTCTTCTACACCCACTTCTAGCTTTTTCTGTTTGATTTGAAACTTTAGGCATTTTGGTGTGGTTGGAAGTAAGAGAGTTCTGGAAAAAAGTTTTAGTCACCATAAAGGTTTAAAAGGAAGTCTTGCATGTCGATTTTAGGAGGAATTTTGGGGTTCTCTAGTTCTTAAAGTATGTCACCAAAACAAAGCTTGAGTTTAGAAGTTCATAGAGACAAAACTTATGAGGTTTAGAGTCCAAATTTAAGGTTGCATGCACACTTTTCTTCTTGATCTTCATTTCCAGAAACCAGGGGGTTGCATGAACGATTTTGTAGAATCTAGAAATTGAGTTTGAGTGTATTTGATTCGGTTCTTTTGAGGATTAGAGAGTAAGATGCGTATTAGATGATAGAATCAAGGAGAACTTGGTTTAGGATGAAAAAGGCGGCGTTCTTGAATGTTTAAGGCAAGGTGTCAAATCTATAGCTTCAGGGAGTCAGTCAGAGTCAGGCACTATTTTGATAAGAAAAATTGTGTCCATTGTCTATCCAATTTGATAAGGAAATAGTATACATCCAAAGCTTTAAAATGAGTCCTAGAACGTTTCGATTGCATATCTAAAACAAAAGTTATGATTTTTAGAAAATTGGTTAGAAAACTGGGAACACTCTGTGTTCCATATTTCTAATAGTAGGTAAATAGGTAAATTACTTGAGATTTCTTTGGTAATTTGGAAGTGTGATTATTTTTACCTTAAATTAGTCTTATATACATTTTAATCAAGTATTAGAACTCAGGAATTGGATGTGTAAATTATAAGTTATGATTTTTCAAACTTTTGGTAAAAAATCTGGAAAATTCTGACTCTCATTATGGGTAGTCAGTTTAAACATGTAATTTGGAAGATTAGGTCTATGACTTGATATTGGACACTATTTTTCTTGTATATAGAATTTCAAGAGCTTCATATTGAAACTTGAACAACCTCAGTTGGAGTTTTCTAACTTAAGATATGATTTTTCAAATTTTCCTAAAGATTGGTGGCAGATTATGTTAAGTTTGAAATTTTCCAGTTTTGAAGAAAATGTGATTAGGGGATGATTTGAGAATTATGGGACAAGTTTGAGAGGCCAATTTAATTAAATTTAATACTTAAATCACAGGAGTGAAATACATATAATATATCTTAAATTAGATACACACTAGAAATAAGCACAAAAGACTATCAAAGACAATCAACTAATTCGAAATAAAGGACAAGAGTTATGAGAAGTTCAAGAATAACATAATTTTAATTATGTTAATAAGAATGAAATAAGTAATGACTATCTCTAGATACATTTCAAATTATAGGATTTGATATTTTCCTAAACTCAAAGAGGAAGTTTATTGGAGAATGTAAATTACTGGAAAGGCAGTCAGGTAGTAACTCTTTATCTCATATATTATGCAATTGTTTTGTATGTTTGTATTTACCATCTACTATATTTGGTTTGATGTTTGGACTGTGTGCATTTGTTGATAGGGTGTATCTATGGGCTATAAGACCTGATATGCATTATGTGTGAGGCTGTAATCCTCGAAAGTGCATTTGTTGAATGGGGTGTATCCTTGGGCTATAAGACCTACTATGCAATCAATTCATATTGTAAGGGACTCTGCCCTGAGGCTATAAGACCCAAAAGTGCATTTGTTGCATGGGGTGTATTCCTAGGCTGTAAGACCTATTAAACCAGTTGTGTTGTATTGGATTGTTAAGTCTTGTAAATGATGTTTGTCTTGCATATTGTTTGCCAAATGCTTAATGTATAATGGTTTGTTTGCATGCTTCGTGAACTTGTATATCTTATGATTGACTGTTGTTACTACTGAGATTCTCACAAATCTCACCATTTCTATTAAATAACATACAGCTAAAGTGAGTAGCTCTAGGGGCAAATGAGTTATAATTGATGATAAATAAGAAGGTGGAGAAGAAGGATTATTATGGGTTATTTTTATATTAATTTTGTTAAGACTTAGGATATTTTGGTAGCCTTATGTAACTACATGTTTTGTATATATATGTATATACATAAACATAGTGATGCATGTAACGCCTTTTTTTTATGTCTCATTATTACTTATCATAAGCGCAAAATTTATTGTTATGACTCAGGGAAATCAATTATTGAGCCTACAATTTAAAACTTTATATTTTCCTCACAATCCTTAATTTCTCAAATGTGCAAACTCATACTCATTCATTCCTATATACATATATACATCATTCATGGTATGTTTATACAATTAAACAAAAGGTTAAGGTGCAAAAATACACATGTATTTTTCCTAAAACTGCGTCCACCACCAAATATTTTTTGTAGAGGCAAAATTGACTTTGGGCTTTTAAAATAGGTGCAAAAGTCACATATTCCGTTAGGAAGCGGTGACGTCCATTAGTTTCGTCATTACGGTACCAGTTGGAGTACAATTGTAATTTATAACTCCTTTGACATATGCATACTGGAAGTGGGTTTCAGACCTGGGAGGAGAAAGTGTCGAGGCAAGAAATTCTCTATTAAACCCATGCTAACCCCACAATCAATTTTTTTGGGGGTAAAATATCAATTTCCATACATATGAAGTTCAAAGATATAAAGAAGATAACGAAAATTAGAAGTACAAAAAATATTTCTTCTGTGATGTGAGAAAATAAAATTAAACCAATAGAACCAAAGGAATTGAGAAGAGTAGCAACATCTTGAATAGAGATGTTTGGTGAAAACCTTAATACACTTTACGCTAAAGAGTGGACTTTCTTGTTAGTCCAAATATGAAGAGAAAAATTAGAGGAATGCAAAGAGGAGGATAAGATCCATAATCAATTAAATCTCCATCAGAAGGGGAAAGCGTCGAACTTTGTCATCGAAGATTCTTTACCAGATTCACCATATCATATTCGAATCTCGATTCACCAGTTCTATAGAAAAATCTTGATTTGCTAGTTCCGCAATTGAAGATTATTCACAAGTTCGAACTCCATTGCCGACCACACCTTCGCTCTCACTGCCATCACGAGTGGAGGTAACTCCACCGCGACTCCATAGTTTCTCGAAGTCCATCTCAGCATCAAGTCTCCCTTCTCTCAATTTTCTTCTCTCTATTTGCCTCTAATAAAGTAACCCCAGGTTCTTTAATTTAATCCCAATTTTATTTCCCCTATTTTTTTATTTATATTACTCATTTATCTTTTCTTATTCAAATGTTATTTCCTTTGTTATGTCAGCTCTCATTGTTTCCAGTTGTTTATTATTCATCCACATCATGCTCATATCATCATTTTTAATCAACAAAGTTTAAATTCACGGTCAACATTCTAGAGCTAATGGAATATGTGACTTTTGCACCCATTTTAAAAGTCTATAGTTACTTTTAGACATAAAAAAAATACTTGGTGTTTGACGCACTTTCAGAAAAAACAAATGTATTTTTGCACTTTAACCCTTAAATAAAACATGCAATAATTTATATGTGACAAACTATCATGTACGATTCTTCAATCCGCCATCACATTTCCTCTTACATGTCTTCTCACTTTCCTCTTCTATGCACAACATACCTGTATAGTTGGTAAGGGAGTGTGAGATTCAAAGGAATCTTAGTGGAAAACAATACCAACTATGCATGTAAGATAAATGCTAGTGCATGATATGTTTGCCTTACATAAGCTCATGCTAACATAATGACATATCTACATGCTCAATGTTTCATGTAACACACGTATAGCCATAGTATAAATAGAAACAGAGCTTCAATCATTCATATATGCTTCACATAATCAAGCAAAGCAATCATACATATTAATACACATCATACATATCAAGTACATGCAAGTTAGGTAAGTTTACTACCTTTTGTCTTTATGTCTTCTCTTGTTCCCTTTGCTTCCAACCATTAAAGCTTCTTGCAAGACCTTCCATTTCTTTTTCCTTAACATCTCATGACCCTAGATATATAATCACATTATGTGTTAACTCATTAGAGCCATAAATGCAAGACATTGCACTTTAATTGTTTTCTTTAAGAACTTTAAAATTCAGGTGTCACTCTAGTTTGCCAGTTTTCATTGGCCAACTTCTAAAATTTATAACGTAATCTCTATAACTCCAAATGAGGCAGTTCAAATTCCTATTTGAATATCTTTAAGTCTTATTTAAAGAAAAATATTAACCTCTACCAACTACGGGGTTAACTCCCACCGGCCCAAAATTCACTACAGATTCAATGCCTAAATTTTAACAATTCATAACTCCCAATGTACTAATCCAAATGACACATATTATATATAAAATTAAAGCTTATCATGTATACTATTATTTTGAAAAGTTTCATGGCTATTGGATACCAATGATTAGCAAACAACGAGCTAAAAAAAACCTACCTTGAATCTGGCAGCACCTAACCCTAATAACCTTGATTTCCAATTCTAACATTTTCTATCCAATTCAACCAAGATCACAACTAAAGGCTATTACCACACAAATTTTCTTGTAGAGTCCATTGGTGACCTCAAATTCATCAAAATCAAACTCCTCCTACATGCCTTGCATTTGGCCAAAATTCATATCCAAGGAAACAATCCATAAGTTTGCAAATTCCACTACTAAACTAGTCTAAAATCATCATTCATATGATCATAGCTATTAGATATGATTAGTTTTGATGATGTCAAATATAGATGCCAAATATTAAGAGAAAAAAGTTTGCATATCTCTTACATTGACTAACTACTATATTTAATTTGAAATATCTTATAGATTAGTCAAGCAAAGAAAGAGAAAGATTGAAGATAGTCAAGAAAATAAAGAACATATCTAATTGGGCTTTGGAGAATGATCATCAAGAGGAAAATCAATAAGAAATAGATTGTAGAAATACGAACTTGCAAGAACTAATGGTGATATTAAGATTTAAGCTGTTAGAAGTGATACTGGAGGTTTCTATGGTCAAATGGAAGTTGTATATGATGAACTCGAGTTATGGAGTAAAACTCAAGTTGTACTTGATGAAGAACTTGAGTTTGACTAAAAAACTCGAGTTTTACCTAAGAACATTAGGTTAACTCTTGCAAGTTAAGACTAACTCTCACAAGTTTTATCCAAAAGCAAATTCAGAAATTGTAGTAGTCTGATGAACTCGATTTTTAGAGAAAAACTTGAGTTATGCCTTGAAGAGAACTCGAGTTTGTGAAGTTAACTCCTGTGAGTTTTTGGCAAGGACATTTGATGTTTTGGTGACTGGGCTTAAAGCTCAAGTTTTCCATCAGAACTTGAGTTTGAGAGCAAAACTTGAGTTATGGTCTAAAGGAACTGGAGTTGGCAAGTTAACTCTTGCAAGTTTTATCCAAAAGCTGATTTAGGAATTTGAACTATCTGAAGAACTCGAGTTTAAAAGAAAAACTCGAGTTATGGTCTAAAGGGAACTCGAGTTTGCTAGTAAAACTCGAGTTGACAATGTTTTAACACACAAAAATTGGAGAGAACTCGAGTTTGGACTGAGAACTCAAGTTTGCATTGAAGAAAACTCGAGTTTGACAATGAAACTCAAGTTTAGACTTGATTTGGCAGCAAAAACTCGAGTGATGCATCAACACTGTGTTGTGCTCTATTTTTGTTCAACTCTACAGGGGTTTGGTATTTTAGACATATCTCTCCAACTACACATCCGATTGAGCTAAAACTTATTTCATATGAAACTATACTTCCAATGCATCATATAGACACCAAGATCAACATCAAAGGAGTTCAGATGAAAGAGATATGATTTTTGGAAGATGCTATTCAAATCACCACTATATTACATAATAGGTTTGGTATTTTAGATATATCTCCCAAATCACACATTCAATTGAGTTAAAACTTGATGCATATGAAACTACATGTAATAAGATTTCTATGGATAGGTTATGTGTCAAATTTGAAGTTATATTCAAAGTGGTATACCTTCTGGAAGTTGACGTTCAAAAATTCAAACATTGTCTAGAACAGTAGACATTATTTGGATCATAACTTGCAGAATATAATGAATTTAGAGCTGATTCTTTTTGCATTGGAATATAGATGGAAAGAGATTTTTGATGATAGGTCACTTGATATATTTGGAGTTAAAATGGGTATATCACATGAGTGACCACTAGAGTGATGACTTAAGATCACTAGAGTGATGAGTCCCAGGAGCATGAGGAGCGTCTGACATAACAACTAGCTTTTCAAATACAAAGAACAGTCAAACAAAGCAACAGGACTCTAACGAACGAATGCTTCCACTGGTCATATTTTATTAGTCTCAACGGGAAGAAGAAAAGATCAATGGTTATCAATCTTTATCAACTACAAATAGAAGAGCATTCAAAGTCGATGAGAAACAGAGCAACAACGCCAACATGCTAATATCATGAGTCATGTCATACCTTATATCCAATAGGCTCAGATGAGTGAAAAAGAGTACTAAAATAAGTTGTAAAACTAGGATTTGGACCTGGATTACTCAAACTTTCAAAAACGTTTGTAAATCCCAATCTCAACTTGTTAGAACTGGCTGACACCCAAGAGGGGGGTGAATTGGGTGTATGGTAAGAATGTCTGATCTTTTAAAATCTTTTCACAGATTGTTAACTCAGTATATATATGGAAGTATAAACTCACAAGCAATTATATAAATCATATATGCTAGAAATATAAAAGCTTAGAGAAGAGAATGTGCAAACTGTGATTTATCCTGGTTCGGTCCAATTGACGATGACCTACGTCCAGTCCCCAGGCTCCACCTGAGATTTCTAATCTACTATATTCTTGTTTAACCGGGCACAAGAAAAGCCTCTACAATTCTCTTACGAAATTACTCCCCCTTACATACTGTAAGGTTTACTCCCTCTTATAGCAAGTCGACCAAGGCAATCTTGAAGACCTTTCTCTCCTGCTTAACCGTGCAAGTCTTACGAGCAGCAACCTTCTCTCATGCTTACACCATTGTAAGTCTTACGAGCATCAACGTTCTCTACTGCTTGCACCTTATAAGTCTTATGAGCAGAAAGCCTTACTGGCGATTCTCTCTACAGCTTCCCCGTAAGGTAATCAACCCTCTCAAGGTCCCTCTACCTTGAGAACACTTCTGAAATATAGATGAAGTGTTTATAAGCTCTCTCACAGAGTGGGTAAAATGCTCACTAAAGTACAATATAAATAATCTCACTCTCCAAATACATGATATAGAAAACAGATAAGTATAGAGAGTATGTGAGGCGGAAGACTTATGATAACATCATGTTAGCGTAGTTGGGTTCTTGTGTTTTAGTTCGTTGTAGTCTTTTCTGTAAATCTCTATCTCTTCTTCTTGAATGCTTTGGTTTATATAAGATAGGTTAAGAGCCGTAGGAGAATTCAAATATTTTCCTGTTGTAAGCCGATCGTGTGTTCAAACAGAAAGTTCAATGGTTACACACCGTTGCTCATTGATCATGGTGCTCTGACAGATACTTCAGCGTTTTCTGTTGATCGTTCTCTACAAATGTTTTAGTGTTTCTTTCTTTCTATTTTGCACATTCGTTGAATCGTTTATTGAATAGTCATGTTGCCCATGATTTTTTGTCGTTGAATATTGATCCATTGTATGGCATGTGATTGGTAGTGCATAACACCTTTAAAAGCACTCAGAGAAATAGTCGTTAGAAAACATCACTCGGGTGATTACAGATTTCACTTGCAGTGATTTCAGAAAACTAAAGAATCACTGGACTGGAAGTGATTCTCAAAAAATAATATTCCATTGGCAGTGATCTTGACAAAGTAATATTCTACTGGCAATGATCAGCATCCCTCGAGTGTACCATGAATTCATTTGAGTTGTTTCCTTGTTTTTGTCATATTTCTGGAAGTGATTTGCAGAAGTATTTCACTAGCAGTGGCTTTGTAAGAGTAAGCATATCACTTGAGTGTATTGTAATCCACTGTCGATGATGAACCAAAATAAGCATATCAGGATATTATCTGACAGAAAGTGATTTCAAGGAACTAACAAATCACTTGAGCTAGATTTACTGGCAGTGATGTTGGATATCAGTGAAAGCAATTCTAATTCTGTTGTAATTCACTGGTAGTGCATTCAGGCTTCACTTGAAAGTGTTCTATCAAAATCATCATATCACTTAAGCTATCAGTTCATTTACTGATATCTCACAAACAGAAGATTACTTGAATGGATATCAATTCATTACAAGTGATCTGGTGCATATTGGTATTCTCTGGAAGTGATCAGTTACGGTACTGGAGGTGATCTGAGGAATTCTAATATTTACCGGAAGTGATATGGCAAACTTCATATATCACTCGAGCGAATTGGGCATCACTGGAAGTGAATCTAGAAATTTTAAATATCACTCGAGTGATTTGAGTATCAATGGAAGTGGTTACCAAAACAGTGTATTTTTCTTCCAGTGATTTCAGACGCACTGGAAGTGATTCTGGAAAATCTCATATCACTTGAGTGAATTCCATATCACTGGAAGTGAAATTGCAAATAGTGAACTTTTCTTGCAGTGATTTGGCTTGCACTGGAAGTGATTTGCAAAATCAACAGAATCACTCGAGTGATTTCGATATCACTGATCGAGAATTGTCGAGTTCTCACAAAATAACCAGTTTCAATGAGAATTTGCAGTACAGAGAACCTGGATCGTTTCCCACGGAATTTACATGCAGTCTAAAACATTCGAAACAATGATCGATTGGGGGGGTTCAATTAAACTATTAACAAACAATAAATTCAGATTAAAGACCGAAATTGAAAACGAACTAGACCAAACAGATTAAAACGACTGACCTAGAATTGGGATTCATAGTTTCCTACCATCATCGGATGAAAATTATAACGAACTCATGATTGGTTCTGGACGAACCGAAATCTCTGTATTTGTCCAGAAAATCCCTCAACTAGACGATCGTCTAGGTTCTGTTCGTATGTGTGGAGTGCTACTGTTTGATCACACAGTATCAATGTAACCCGATTCAAACTGTGTCCTTAGGATATACCAATCCGAATATTAAAATAAACGTTCAAACTATTCCAGAAATCGAATCCGATTAGAGTAAATAGAAACGAGTTACGTTACTGGTTTAAGTATATCCTCTGATTGGAAACGTGAATCCTTAATCCATAGGTCAATCACAGAAACTTAGCCCGACATGGCTGGAAAATCCAAAAAATGAACGAAGAATGCGAAGAACATGAAGAACATTTTTCAGAGAATCAAGAACTTATGCTTTCAATCCAAAAACGTCACAAATCCATTCTGTCCTATTTTTTTAGCTAACCAAAGTAAAAACCTAATTTTCACATGGGTCAAAACCCATCAGTTCAGCCCAAAACGGAAATTAATAATAAATGGTGCTTCATTACAAAATTTGGGCCCAATAAAAATCCAGAAAAATACATATAACATTGACTACAGTTTTGACTATCCTCTTGTCCGAATCTTCCCTTCAAGTCTTCATATCAATTTTTTCTCTCTAAATCATCTAAAAAATGAGATAAGAATGAGATCATTCGGATATCTGGTTCAAGAGTTATGATCAAAATAGAGAAGGGTTGTAAATCTGGAATTTTTATTATTAAAATATGTTAAATCCAATAGAACACTCAAAGCCCAAATAAGCATAAAAGCCTATTATTTATTACTAAACAATCTAAACTTATTAATCAAGAGATACAAATGAGTGTAATAAATATTCAATTATCAATCATTGTGAGTGATTTTGAGAACAGTGAAAAATTCTTCTGGTGATTTCTGTGCTACTCGAGTGATCTGCCATCTGACGCATTTCACTCGAGTGATTATTAATGATCACTTGAGTGATCTTCCTTATCACTCAGTGATCTTCTTGATCACTCGAGTGATTATGTAAATCACTCGGGTGCTCTCTGTTTAGATCACTTGAACTCGTAGCTGCTCTTTTAATTTGACAACAAACATGGGTCAACTTCCAGATACCATAACTCTTCTAATATAACTCCAAAATTGAAATATTATATATCAATGGAAAGATCTTTAAGTCTAGTTTCATATGGTATCAGTTTTAGCTTAATTAGATATGTGGTTTTAGAGTTATGGCAGAATTATCAAAGCTGTTCTGGAAAGTGACGAGCTGATTTCAACTTCAAATTTAAATATGCATATCTGATTCATCTTAGATCCTTTGATGTTTATTCTAGTTCCAAAATGACGCATTTGGAGGCTCATTTCATATGTAACTGGTTTCATCTCAATCGAAGTTATGGTTTGAGAGATATGATTGAATTACCAGGTCTCGCTCAGCTGGACGGAAAACAGAGCATAAAAAACTAAACATCACTCGAGTGAATTAGTGAATCACTCAAGTGATTTTTTCTATTTCCAGAATCATTCGAGTAATTCTTAAAATCACTTGATGCTACAGTTTGCTACAGTGCACTACAGTGCCATAAGCTACAGTAACCGCATGCTACAGTGTCATACTGCTACAGTACCCATAGAACTTGAATCTTCATATTTTTCATTAATTCTTGCAAGTTCTTCATTCCTCAATTTATTTCTTCTATTGCTTGACTAATCTACAATATATGCAATATTATATTTAGTAGTTAGTCAATGTATATGATGTAAACTTTTTGCTCTCTTAATATTTGATATCTGTATTTAACATCATCAAAACTAATCATATCTAACACAACTTAAGAGTTGAACCTGGGGTTAAGAGGGTTTTTCAGAGGATAAAAATTTTTCAATTATTATCACAAAGTTTTCATACATTACTAAGTCTCATCAGCTCTCAATTCCATTATATCAGAGTATACGAGCGTTTCTCTGCTTAAGTCCACATTACATTCGTTAGTTAATGTTTCATTATCGTTCGTAAGCGTTATCCAGCTACGTTATTCCAATATTAGGTTACCGTCTATTTACTAGGCTATTGGCACTACTAGTTCTACCACTGTACTATCATCAGGTTAACAAAGTTATATACATCATATACATATCCCAAAATATCCAATATAAACAACCAATAGAAAGTAAAATCTTTCAGTTCATCCTCTAGCTATTCATGTTTATCTTCTTGCCCTCTATGCTACTATTCCGTACTGTCGATTGTTTATAGAAAAGAATGAGATTCAAAAGAATCCCAATAGTAACAGAAATTCAATCATATAGATACAAAATCATAGAGCATGCCACACAGACCTCATATAAATAGAATTATCACAACAACATTTAGTACAAAATATACAGTTAAACAAATCACCATAGTACTAGATATAACAAATCACATGGCCCCAAGTATTACTCGTGCAAAATGCCCCGGGCATCTACTCATGGATCACATAAATTTTCAATGGCCTAGGCTTCCACCAATGCAATAGGCCACGGGCGACCACCCTGTATTATCATAATGCGTCAGAAAAAATTCAATGATGAAACCACAAACATACAATGTATCTTATAACATGTGAAAGACAAAGTTACTACTTGGTTCCTCTTCCTGAGAAATATCCAACTGTTTCCTCGAGCTCGGGCATGTCTTAGATTATGGACAGCTATCAGGTCCTATAATTAGAATTACGAACGACAAATTATTATTTGGTCCAATTCTCTTACAATCCAAGCATTCATATTGGTTGTCATTATGGTTAGTATACTAAGTCAAAAGTATGGTCAATGTAGTCCAACTATCCCAAGTTGGTTTATTTCATCACCCTTAAATTTCAACATAATTACATGGTGCCATTACATTTTCTATCTTTACACATTTATTCAAATATACTAGAATTTTCATTAATCTTTGAAAATTCATAACTCTATGTACAGATGTCCAATTACAACTATTTTGAAGGCTATGTGACCCCTAATTAGTCTATTTTCAAGAAAAATATATCCATTAGTCATCTGGACACACATCAATACATAATTTCACTTTACTGGCCACTACTGCAAAACTTTCCAGTTTTATATGACCAATCTTTAAAAATGTAGAACTTCTAGTATACACATCCAATTGACACCTATGACATATCAAAGCTTGACATGTTTACTTTTAGACTAGAAATTTTCACAATTTTTGGACATCATTTTTCTATTAAAAAGTGTCACAAAATTAGACTATCCTGCACATAATTCACACTAGCAGAATTACAATTTTGCAGTATTTATTTTAGTGGTCCAGAATTTACAACTAGGGGCTATTCCCATACATTTTTCCATTTTAAATACAATGGCAATATAAAAAACATCAAAATCACAAGTCTTCAGCCCTTACCCCTATTTGGACAAACAAAACTATTTTTCTCTAAAATTAACCAAAATAAAATTTTGTCCACCAACTTAGTCCAATATCATCATAAATCATTATTTAACCAAAAATACATGTTTAAAACACCATTAAATCTTAAAAATATGCCCTAGAAAAAAATACCCAGCCTCCAAACCCTCATGAAAACTCATCAAAATCACAAACTAATCGGTTCAAAATAAAGCCTACGCTTACCGCAATGCGCTTCTGCAACCGATTCAGAAATCCAGCAGTACTTTGTCCTGAAAGGAGTCACTAAACACCTCTAAATGAAATTGTGAAACCATAGAAACTAAGCTTATGATGAAGAGAAGAAGGTTTTTGAAGGATGTTTCGGAAGAAAACACTGATGCTTGTTTCGGCAGATTAAAGTTAGGGAATTTTACTTTTCACTCCTTCTCTTTCCTTTTTCAATTTCTCTCCACTTTATGATTTTTTCCTGATTTTTTGATGATAATGGCCAAAATTTTGAGGCCTTAAAGGGTCTTGAAAAGTGTCGGCCATATGTAAAAATCCTATGGTGGCATTAATTCGATGATCCAGCTATTCGGTGACACGTGTCACTAGCTTTAATTAAGTGGGTTCCGCCTCTTTTTCCTGGCCTTTAGCAGTCCAAATTGTCAAGGAAAGTGAGGGTCTGATGATTTTTCCCCTTCTCCTGGGTTTGGTATTCGAGAAAGTTAGTTTGGGGACCGGACCGGAGATAGTGGATTTCCCCGACTTAGGGCTAGGTGGTGCCCTCAGTGATGCCAACACAAAAGAAATAAATCAAATTTATCATTAATGAGACACATGTCATCCCTTGATTGCACTAACACATAAAGTTAAAAAGCACTTTATGCTCTCATCCTCTAAGATGGCACCGTGTGTCCCTTTTATATGGGACCCGTACTCTTTCTCTTTCCTCTACTTAACCAGTCCACTTTTTTGGGAAAAGAAAGGTCAAGGGATTTTCCAGGGTCTACCTATGAGGTGTCCTCTTTCATGGTCCCCACACAAAATAAAATTAGTTTATTTAATTATTACTTTATGAATCAACAAATAAAATTTTTCCAAGTGTCCTCTTTTATTTAAAATGGCACCACACATAGTATTACTTGGCACCGATAAATTTTCTTTCGACTATTTATGAGCTCTGAGCCTTATGTACCTGGTGACTCGTTCTTTACCCGAATAGAGTTCCTGAAAATCATTCTATGTCCTTAATATTCTTAGGACTCTTACTAAACTCGGGCCTAGTAGTCTGCCTGATATAGGCTTATCCTCAAGTTCCTAGGCCCAAAATTAAGGATATTACAATTCTCCCCCTGTTCAATAAGTTTTGTCCTCAAAATTTCAGACATCTATACCTTGAGGAATCATTCCAGACATTAAGTCTATCCATTTCTTAACTCAAATAATCATACTCATAAAAAAATCTCAGATAGTATTCAGTAATCACCATACGGTATTACTATTCATTCTGTACCTAGTATGTAGCATTCAACACTGGACCCACTGGTTTATTCTCACAATGCTTGGATTCTCAGCCTTACAGGCTATTCGAGACTCTTCTCGGATCACACTCTAAGCATATCAATCCTTACGGTTCGTTCTATTCTCATAGCATCGGGTATTCTGGCCTTACTACCTAGGGAATTACCCCTATGCCAAAAGCATCTCAAAGCTTACTGCATTGGCTACAACTTGATACAATATGAATGTTCTACCAGCCTCAAGGTGTACTCTGAACATACTAATCTAATGTCACTATGCTAGACAACAACTATAGCGCTAGGCGTACAGGTCTTAGGGCCTAGGGACACCGCCCCATGCAAACTTACACTCCGGATCTTACCACCTTAAGCCTCCGGTCAAAAAAATTCTCAAATACATATCATTTTGCTGACCTAAGGACATACTAGTCCCTTAGGTCTTATAGCCTCGGGACAATCGGTTCATCATCTTTGCTGAATACCTATTGAGACTAACTACCTCAGGATATACAGTCCATTAGGCATTTTGAATATATCCCAGGCTCTAACTCTTTCTACTCAAGACATTCATATACTTATGTTACGTTCCCAAAGCATGCTAAACAAACTATCATCATAAGAGCATTTGGCACATTAGCATATATGATAACAAAAACTATTAGACCATTTGTCCCACACCAATAAGATGGGTAAACAAGTCATATGGCCCTTGGGCATCTACATGTGTAAAAAAAATCATATGGCCCCGAGCATCCACCTGCGTAATAGGCCCAGGGTGTTTACTCATGTATTAAAAGAAATCTCCATGGGCCGGGCGTTCACCCATGCAATTGGCCCCGAGTGACCACCCTCCATATTCTGAATGCTCATCAGGTCTGACTGCCTGAGGATGTACTGATCCAATAGGTCTTACTACCTCCTTTATATTTGTAACATGAATATATCTATGGTAGACACATATATGCAGAACCATTACATAAGCTATGAGAGCAAAAGTTGCTTTCCTTTCTACCCTCAAGCTCGTTCTTCCTTAATTTCCTTCCTCATCTTTCTTTCATCAACTGGTACTGGATCACCCCCATGGCTATACACTGGGTCACAAAAAACCCTTCTTTCTAGGAAACCTATTTGATATGGGACTCATTACAGTGCACCACCCTTGAGAGCTGATGTCCCTGTAGCTCTACTCTACAGCTCAATGTCACAGTCGCTTCACACTATAGTTCAATATCACGGTAGCTCCATACTATGGTTCGATATCACGGTGGCTCCACACTACTGTTTGACATCACAATGGTTTCATGCTACAGTATTTTACTCAATGGTTCACTCAATCACCTGACTGGTCAGCCCCTCCAGTCAAAATTCTCCGTAGGTAGCCTTCTCCGATCAGAACACTCTGTAGGTATCCCTCTCTGATTAGGACCTTCTGTAGGTAGCCCTCCGATCAGAATCCTCCGTAGGTAGCTCTCTTCGATTATCTATCTCTAAATAGAAGTACCCTTGTAACGGGAAACCCAAATCTTATAAGGTTTCTCTTCTCAGCAGTTCTACTATCTACTTTCTTTAAATCTGCCATTTCATCTAGGGTCATTCGGTGTGGACTTCCAATATCGGTCCAGCTCCAGGTATAATTCTACTTCCCTTACCGGGGTAATCTACCCACATCGTATAGGGAATCTAATAGTCACTATTACATCTTCTAATAGTATCTTGTCTGCCGCTAACTATTCAATTACTAGGATCACCTCAATTTTATGGAATGGCAGGAAGATCAAATCTACTAGGGAATCATAGACAGGAAGGATCATACTTCTGCCTCTAACGCAACTCATCTTACAGGAGCGTTTACACTATTATACTTAAAGCCACAATCACTAACTATTCTGCTCCTAAATCATTTATATATCATTTGAGCATTCATGTTTAAATACTTTGACATGCTCTAGGCCATCTCAAATTCTTAAGGAATCAGAACTCAACAGTCGATTCCTGGGTTACGGTTCACTTGGTAAGCCTTCTCTGGATGTTGGGTAGACATCCAACTTTTAGGTTCACCACTAAGTCTAGAATCTCAACATCACATAGATCAAAAATCACTTTCCTCAACTATACACAATAGGATGCTAAGAATCAGGATCAATAGCGCCTATTCTAACCTTTATGGTATTCAGGTGATATCCTCAAAAAATTACTGAAGGTTCAACATCATCCATAAGGTTCACAAGGTTCAAACTTTCGTCATGTATCAGAACCATAGTGGAACATATTTCACATTTTGACCTAAGAACTATTTCAGCTTAGATCTAATTTAAACCTATCCAAGACCTTCAGTATTGTAAGATCGGATCCTCTAGGATCGATATACGACATAATCACAACTCATCATGTATCACTGTATATCATATTTCCATTCCTTTAACACCACTGTATTACTAAGGATCATTACTTAGAACGAAGAAACCTTAAAACAATCACTATGACTCAAGTTTCCATAACCCCATCAAATGAACTTTTTCTAGGCAGTACTCACTGCAACAAAAATGGTTCAAATTAAAGATCAATACTTACTTCATCATCTCTATGCCTATAATTATTCTTTATGTTATCTAAGAACTTCTAATCAGAATTCCAAACTTTTAATCAAAAGATTTTAAATTTCCAACGTACTTCCTAGGGGGTCACCCAGAGAATTGTAATATCCTTGATTTCTCTCCCCTAGCATGCTTAACTAAAGAATTCCAATGAGATTCAGCGTATCAGTGCTAGTACCATACCATTTGTCACTAGGTATCGGTAACCTATACATACCTCAATCCCAGTATGACATGTCAGCCTCCCTAGAGATGCTTGGTGTAATACCCCACTTTTTCACCAATATTCCTTATGTGTATATTTGTGATATTTAGTGGAATAAAATAGTAAATTGTGGTACACATAAATTTACAGAAATATTTCAATCACTAGTTACACATAATTTGGCTAAGTAAGGATACAAAGAGGCAATTAATGTCCACTTAAATGTCTAATATTGTAACCAAAATTTGAGCATAAAATGACACAAATAATGGCTTCGTACAAGTGTCAAAAATTTGGCCAAACTAAAGGAAAAGAGCAAGAAATGATTTATTTCTATAAATCATAAAATGTAAGGGCAAAACGATAATTTTTCCATTAAACAATAAATAATTATTTTTCCCTAATATTCCCAATAATTTCAGTTAAATGTAAATTAAAAAGAGGAAAGTGGCTACTTGGTAATTAATAAGCCTATTTTGGTGAATTATTATCAAGTAAGGTCAAAGAATCAAAAAGTTAGAAGTCTAAAAGTTAACAATTTGCAAGATGGTATTATGGGATATTTCAAAAGCAACATATACTCCCTCATTCCTTATTAATTTTGGTAGAATGATGAAGGAAATGAGAAATATAATATTTTTTGTGATATAATATAAAAGAAATAGCAATTTTGGACCAATGAGAAGCTAGCACTTATAAAGCAAGTTGACCATTCCATTTTATCATCATCCCATCATCTTTCTCAATTCATTTTCGTGCAAAATCAGACCAAAGGAGAGAGAGGGAGCTGTTGGATGAAGAGAGCAAGGCAAGCATACTAAGAGTTGGGATTTCCAAAGATCAAAGGTAAGAGGCTTGTAATTTTGAAGTTTATGGTTCCAAATCATGTAGGAACTTCTCCTAACCTCTTCTCCTCCTTAAAACCCAAGATTATCAACCTTAATCAAGGGTGTAGAGAGGGAGAACAAAAACATTAAGGAGAGAGAAGCAACAATAATCAAGAGGTAAACTTGAAAGCTTGCTTCTCCTTCCTTAGTTGATGTTATTATTGTTGTTGTTGGCTTGTAATTGGTTATTTTGTGAAGATTGGATGATGAAACCCTAAGTGGTCTGGCTATCCAAATTTCTTCAAAACATGTCCAATGAGTGTCTAAATAGCTAATTATGTGATTAGAAGTAGAAAGTAAGTGACTTAGTAAGAGAAAACAAGAAAATAACATGTTACTCCTAAGAATCTTATTTGCTGCCCTGTGTGTGACATGGAGAAGAAGTAAGAATTTGATAATTTTGATGATTCCATTGGCTTTATAAGGAAAAATTGTATAGGTCTACAAGTGTTCATGATTTTTGGATGCTTGTATATGAATTTGGAAATTTATAAAGTATGTTTGTTCATGATGTTAATCTGCCTTGTCTGGAGCAGTATTGTTGTACGTGGTTTCTTATGGGTCAAATCTTGTCCAAAAATTATGAAACTTTCTAAAATTAAAGTAGAGACATATATATTTAATTTTGTAGGTATTTTGTAATTTGTGGACAATTACATTAGGAGATATGAATTGTTGAAGTTATGCCTTGTTTTTAGGAAAGAAATCTAAAACATTGATGTTGGGTGAAATTCTGGGAATATTGTGGTTGTGGTTGTAATACCCCACTTTTTCCACCATATATTCCTTGTATATATTTGTGATATTTAGTAGAATAAAATTGTGATTTGGGGCGTGTATAAATTTACAGGAAAATCCTAATCGCCGGTTACACATAATTTGGCCAAGTTAGGACACAAAAAAGCAATAAATGTCCGCAAAAAGGTCTATTATTGTAACCAAAATTTGAGCATAAAATGACACAAATAATGGTTTCATATAAGTATCAAAATTAGGCCAATTCAAAGGAAAGAAGTAAGAAATGATTTATTTCGGTAAATCGTAAAATGTAGGGGCAAAATGGTAATTTTGCCATAAAAGTGGAAAATAATTATTTTTCCCTAATATTCCCAATAATTTCAGTTAAATAGGAATTAAAAATAGGAAATGGCCACTTGGTAATTATTAAGTCCATTTTGGAATATTATTATCAAGGAAAAGATTAAAGCTTGGAGAATAAGTTAAAAAGCAAAGACATGAGACTTTGATCAACAAGTTGTAAGATGGCATGAGATAGCTTAAGATTAATATTTTTCTCTCCATCTCTCATGCCATTCACGTTGAAATGAGGAAAGGAAAAAGGAATGAATATTGTTGCAACATTAAGGAAAAGTCAAAGAAATGTGGACCAATGGGATTGAAGCACATGTAAAGTAAACAAGCCATTTCATTATATCACACTTCCCTTCATCTTTCTTTACCATTTCCCGTGAAAAAACTGAATGGAAGAGAGGGAGGGAGCAGCTGAACGTGAGGTAAAGGGAAGCACATACAAAACCTAGGATTTTCCAAGATCTAAGGTAAAACTTGCAAAATTTTGTGATTCTTCCTCCCTAATCACTCTCTAAACTCTTCTAATCACTTTTACACCTTTGGAACCATGGATTTCCAGCTGAATCAGAGGTGTAGAGAGAGAGGGCTGAGACATTTTAGAGAGAGAAATCACAAGAAATCCAAGGTAAACTCCAAGAACTTTCTCCTTACCCCTTTGTTGTTGTTGTTCTTGTTGTTCTTAGCTTGGATTGTGATGATTTGTGAAGTTTGGATGATGAAAGCCCTAAGAGTTCCTATTGTTTAAATGACTTCTAATCATGTCTAATAAGAGTATAGATAGATAATCATTTGATTAGGACTAGTAAGGAAGTGATTAGGCAAGAGAAAACGAAGAAACAACAAACTTTTTTTGAGAATTCTAATTATATGGCTGTTCTGTAACGTGATAAAGATGAAGGAATTTGACCATTTTGATAGTTCGATTAGCTTTAGAAGGCAAAATTGTGCAGGTATACAAGTGTTCATAAATTTTGGATGCTTGTATATGAATTTAGGAATTTATGAAGAAAGTTTGCTTAATGTGTTAATCTGCCCTGTATCAGGCAGTCTGATTGTCATGAGGTTTTCAATGACCAAATGATACCTAAAAATTCCAAAACTTTCCAGTTGAAAAGTAGACACAATGAAATTTAATTTGATAGGTCATAATTCTCAATTAGATTTGTATACTAGAAGTTCTACATTTTCAAATATTGATCATGCAAAGCTGGAATTTTCAGGAACAAGGTGTATAAAGTGAAAATACTGTACTGATTTGTGTATATATAGCTTATGGCTATATTTTTCGTTGAAACTATATTTAACAAGGGTCAATTAGGACTTAGAAAAAGATTAATTGGATTTTTCTGGATTTAGATATGAATTTGTGAACTTCTGCCCTGTTTCTGGAAAGTGATTTGGACATGTTGAGTTTGAAGATATTCTGGCAGTTTTGTGGTTATAATGGCTGTAACTTAGTATTTTATGTGAAACAATAATGTAATAGCTTTATATAAAATTTAGAACCACTCAATTTGGAGTTTCCTAGAATTAATGGTGAATTTTTGAAGTATGTCCTGTTTTCTGGATTGCATATGGAACAGTAGCTTTTAACAATTTACTGGGAATTATATGAGCACAGTAGACAAACCCAACTATTTTTACTCTAATCTAAAATGAAATATATATTTTTTTTACTTTGGAATCGGTCAAATTGGATTTTTCAAGAATTATTTATGAATTTCCAAAGTTGACCCAAAAATCTGCTAGTTTCTGAAAAACAGTGAAATTACACTGTACAGAATTCTGTTATGCAGAAACTATGATAACTGTTTTAGATAACCAACAAAATTTGAATTAAAGATAGTAATAGTACAAGTAATAACCAGTTACTTGTAACTCCAATTTTGATAGGAACTAGAACTTGCCCGAGCTCAAACCAACGATTGGAAATCACTCAAGGAAATCAATCAGGTAGTAACTTGTCTTTCATATATTATATCATGCATGGTGTGTTGTGTGGATTCATTATGAGATATCTAACACATTCTGGTTATGCGAAGTGGTCGCCCAGGGCCTATTGCGCGGGTAGACGCTTGGGCCAATAACGTTCTGTAATGCACGAGTGGATCCCGGGGCCTATGGCGCGGGTATGCCTCGGGGACTTTAACATGCCTAGCGCTATGGTTGTTTACTATGAACTGCATGTGATGCACTGAATGTTGTTGTGATAGTTCTGCTGTATGATGTCTGTATAGCATGCTTTGTGATGATATATATGCATGATTGACATTGCGTTACTACTGAGATTCTTTTGAATCTCACTCTTTTTCATAAACCATCTATAGTACAGGGAGAGAGCTCAAGGGGTAAGACGAAGGTAAATACGGACCACTAGAGACTGGGAGCATGAAAGACTTTAGTCTTCTGTTAGTTGTATTTTTCATGTATTTTGGATTTGTATATATGGTATGAATAGCCTGTAACCTTGACGGTGCTACAATAGTGAAACCGGTAATGCCGGTAGACTAGTAAAGGAACATTTTAGCTTTATTTTGCTTCCGATCGCTAACGAAACTTAATTGATGTATGAAACGTGAAAATTAAGTAGAGAATCACTCGCAGACTCTGATAAAATGAAAAAGAGAAACCGGTGAGACTTAGTGAGATAGTAAATGTTTGTGAAATTGTTTAAGAAAAATTTTATTACTTCCAAAACCCCTCTCAATCCCAGGTTCAAATCCTGGGATAGATTTGGGGAATTGTGAACATTTTTCCAAAATTTATTAATTTGCTTGGTTTCACAAATACTTTTGCTACTATTTTGTACTCATCTAAAACCCTAGGAAATGAGGTATCACAGTGGTGGCCAAAATTGAGTATTTTTATGTGAAATTATATTGAAATAGATTTACATAGAATTTGGAACCACTCAATTTGGAGTTTCAAGAATTAATGGTGAATTTTTGAAGTTAAGCAAAAGTTGGTAGATTTGAGAACAAGGGTGGAAATAACCAACTTGGGATGGTTGGGCCCCCTTGACTTTGCTTTTAGCTTAGCATACTAACTTTAATGACAACCAACTTGACTAATTGCATTATGCAACTATTGGACATAATAATAACCTGTCGTCCGTAAATTCCAATTATAGGACCTAACAGCGGTTCGAAGCTTAAGACTTGCTCGAGCTCAGACAAATGGAAGTAAATAGCTAAAGGAAAGTAGCCAGGTAGTAACTTATCTTTCATGTGTTATAATATACACTATATGTTGGTTTAAATTTTCATGAATTGTCTGACACATTCTGGTTATGCGGAGTGGTCGCCCAAGGCCTTTCTGCTCGGGTGGACGCTTGGGCTAATAATGTTCTGTGATGCACGAGTGGGTGCCTGTGGGTATCCCTCGGGGACATGTAATTTTCCTAGCATTATGGTAGTTTATGAACTGCATGTAATGCACTGAATGTTGTTGTGAGAATTCTGTTGTATAATGGCTATGTAGTATACTTTGTGATGTTATATCTATATGATTGACACTATGTTACTAAGATTCTTTTGAATCTCATTCTTTTTCAAAAACCCATCTATAGTACAGAAAGGGAGCTCAAGGGGTAATAAGAAGGTAAATGCAGATGGATAGAGGCTTGAATGCTGAACACTTTAGTTTTGCTGGTTGTTTGTTACGTGTACTTTGCATATTTTGGATATTTTGGATTTGTATACATTACAAACGCTTGTAACTCTGACATGTTACAATAGTTAAATTGGTAATGCCTGTAGACTAGTAAAAAGCTAGTCTAGTTATATTACACTTCTGATCGCTAACGAAATATAATTAAGGTATGGAACTTGAAAACTAAGCAAAGATCGCTCGCAAACTCTAACAAAATGAAAAGAAGAGCGTGGTGAGACTTAGTGAGATAGTGAATATTTGTGAAAATGGTTTGAAAAATTTTATTACCCTTGGAAAATCCTTTCCAATCCTAGGTTCAAGTCCTGAGATAGGTTTGGAATTTGTAGAAGTTTTTTGGTGTTTCTTAATTCCGGACATAATCCTAGCTTCACGAATTATTTTACTACTTTTTATACTCATCTGAGGCTATAGGAAATGAGGTATCACACTTGGTACTACCCCCATGTGGAAATATAAGCAGTACCAGCTTCTTGGTATAACCCTTCTATGTGTTCTTTACATCACTATATTCCTACCTTCAGGTGTACACTTGTCCTCAGAGGGATGGTTAGCTGACGGAGGTGATCGATTTCTTTGCCTTACCCTACCAACCATGCTTCCTATCACAAAGCAGCTAGCCAAAGGTTAGAACCTATCAACATATGTAGAGGACTCTAGCAATATCCTACCATTACCAGAATCAACACTCTAATACCAAATTGTCATACCTTAACCAAAACATTCTAATATCATCCACCTTAACCCAAACACTCTCTGTCATTCTCTAGCTTTTATATCATTTACATTTGAGAGAGTGATTATTTGTATTGTACTTCAGTGAGTATTATATCTACCCTGTAAGAGAGTCTGTAAACACTTTCAATTGTATCTCTGAATTGATCTTAAGGTAGAGGGACCTTGAGAGAATTGATTTCCTTATGGGGGAAGCTATAGTGAAAATTCTTGGTAAGGCTTTCTGCTCGTAAGACTTACAAGGTGCAAGCAGTAGAGAACATTGTTGCTCATAAGAGTTACATGGGTATAAGCAGAAGAGAACATTGATGCTTGTAAGACTTACATAGGTGAGTGGGAGAGAAAGGTCTTTATAATTGTTCTGCTCATAAGACTTACCGTAAGGAGGAGTAACTTTGTTGTAACCTTACTATATGTAAGGGGGAGTAACTCCATAAGAGTTCTGTAACATGCTTTACAAGTGGCCGACTAAACTTATGGGATTTTAGTGGTTCTCAATTACCTAGCTAAACTTGAGGAACATAATGGATTAAAATCTCAGGAGGAGCCTAGGGACTGGACGTAGGTCATCATAGATTGGGCCGAACCAGGATAAATCACAGTTTTCATCTTCTCTTCCTTAAGCTTTTATATTTCCAGTATATATGATTTAAATAATTCCTTGTGATTTTATACTTCAATACTTAATGATTTAATAAGATGCGAAAATAATTTGAAAGTTTTTAAATTCTTATCGTACACCTAACTCACCCCTTGGGTGTCAGCCAGTTCTAACATTTGGTATCATAATTTGGGCTCTTGTTTAAAGGACTTAATAGTCTTAAGAGTTATTAATGGTTGATTTTGGGTGTTTTATGCTTTCAGAAGGTTTTAATTATAAAATCACTCAACTTTTAAAAGATATTGATTTTTAGTTTTGGAAAGCTAGAATGACTAGTTTTATTAAAGCATCTGATTTTAATATGTGGAATATTTTTACAAATGCTTTTGATTACAAACCAAGGAAGGATTGGACTGAAAAAGGAAAGAAAATATTTACTTTAAATATTAGAGCAATGATGATTCTTTATAGTGTTGTGATAGAAAATGATTTTGAGAAAATTATATTTTTCTCTAATGCTAAAGATATCTGGGATACTCTTGATTCAATATATACTTCTAACAAGTGTGTTGAAGTTGAAAGTGTTGATAGTTCATGTGAAACTATAATCTGCGCGTCTAGATTCATGAACAATTTGAGGTTGACAATGAAGAAGGAGAAATCATAGAACACTTCCATGATACAATCAACACAGATAGAAAAGAAGAAGAGAATTCCCGAAAAGAGCTCATTATAGACAAATATGAAAAATCACTCTCTGGAACTCAAGATAAAATTAAGGAAAAAAGTTCCAATTCTTCTTGTAAATTTGGTAAAAATGATTTTCAAAGTCTACATAAAATTGTTTTTAACCAATTATCAATTCTATTGAGAAAAACAAAAATGTTTTCAATCATGCTGGAAATTTATGTGTGAAGAAATAACTTAGGAAAATTGAATATTTGAGATTGCCTTCCTTCAAAAAACACAATACTTGCATAAAACCTCATAATGCATATCATTATATTATTTGCAATTATTGTGGTAAATCAGGTCATATTTCTCACACATGCTATATTAGAAGAAATTATAATGTGAGAAATAAATTTGTTTAGGTTCCAAAAGGATATGTAAGGTCCAATAATAACAATCAAGGACCCAAGTATATGTGGGTACCAAAATGTCTATCTAGTACTTTATGTGTACAAATTGATTACAAGAAGTATGGGCATAAAGGTACAAAGAAGATAAAGAAGCCAAGAGTTTATCATGCACTGATAAAGAGGTTCTTATCATTTATATCGAAAAGGAGAACTCTTGGAATACTCATTGCTGGAGCTACAAAATATAATCATAAAGAGAAACAATGGATAAAAGGAGTACATTCCACCTCAAGGAAAGGCTACCATAGAGTACCATTTAGCTATGTTAAGGAGAACAAGAAAAGGAGGATCTCTTATATACAAAGAAAAATACTCTCAGTATGAGAAATCTTTGCTTGATCTCAAGGCTAAATATGCAAAAATAAAGTGTCAAAGAAAGATACGTTGGGTGAGCAAAGGCAATCCTCCAAGCACTGAAGGTAAAAGTATACAATGGTAAAACCTCCTACACTATTATCTTTAATATTTATTGAGGTTTATACCTTGTTACCTTAGGAATGAGCATTGCAAACTATTTTGAAAATATATTTTCACATCCCTTAGAAAATCCATTTAATAAATTCATAAAATAATTGTAATGTTCAATAGCTTAACTATTTATGCATATACGCATACTTCAAAAGAAAATATTTTTATGCATTAAGTCATTTTAATTCATTATGCTCAATTTCTTCAAATTGACTATATTTTTAAAGCATGTGAATTATGATTCCTATAAGCTAACTGTAATACCCCACTTTTTCACCAATATTTCTTATATGTATATTTGTGATATTTAGTGGAATAAAATGGTGAATTGTGGTGCATATAAATTTACAAAAATATTCCAATCGCCGGTTACCTATAATTCGGCCGAGTAAGGACACAAAGAGGTAATTAATGTCCATTTAAACCCCTGATATTGTAACCAAAATTTAAACATAAAATGACACAAATAATGGCCTCATACAAGTGTCAAAATTAGGCTAAACCAAAGGAAAGGAATAAGAAATGATTTATTTCGATAAATCATAAAATGTAGGGGCAAAATGGTAATTTTTCCATAAAACAAGAAGATAAATAGTTTTCCCTAATATTCTCAATAATTTCAGTTAAATGGGAATGAAAAATAGGAAAATGGCTACTTGGTAATTAATAAGCTTATTATGGTGAATTATTATCAAGGAATGTCAAATAGTCAAAAGTCAAAGGTCTAAAAGTTAACAAATTGCAAGATGGCATTGAGATAGTTCAAAAGCAATATTTTTCCTATCTCATTTCCCATTAATTTCGATAGACCAAGAGAAGCAAAAAGGGAATTATGTTTTATGAAATATTACACAAAACAAAGCAAAATTGGACCAATGTGATGCTTGCACTTGTAAAGCAATTTAGATGACTTCTTTAAGTTATATTCCCTTCATCTTTCCTTGCCATTTTCATGCAAAAAATGAATCCAAGAGAGATAGGGAGCTGCTAGGATGAAAGGGAGCTTTATTCACACAAGGAGCTAGGGGTTTTCCAAAATCAAAGGTAAGAAGCTTGTAATCTTGAGGTTTAAGATTCCTAATCACTCTATAACCTCTCCTAATCTCTTATACTTTATATCAAATTCATGAATTCAAGGAAAAATCCAAAGAGAATAGAGAGAGAGGGATGACATTTTTAGAGAAAGAAGTAACAAGAATCAAGAGGTAAACTCCAAAAATTGCTTCTTGTGCCTTTGTTGTTGTTGTTGTTGTTGGCTTGGAATTGGTTGTTTTGAGAAGATTAGATGATGAAACCCTAAGGGTATTGCTGTTGAAAATTCTTCAAAACATGTCCATTTAGTGTTTAAATGGTTAAGTCTGTAATTAGAAGTAGAAAGGAAGTGATTAAGCAAGAGAAAACAAGAAACCAACATGTTTCTCTTAAGAACTCTAATTTACTGTTGTGTGTGTGATGTGAGGAAGTAATGGGAATTTGGTAATTTTGATGCTTCCATTGGCTTTAGAAGGAAAAATTGTATAGGTATACAAGTGTTCATGATTTTTGGATGCTTGTATATCCATTTGGAAATTTATGAAGTATGCTTGTTCATGATGTTAATCTACCCTGTTTGGAACAGTATTGTTGTGCATTGTATTTCAAGGGCCAAACCTTGGCCAAAAATTTGAAAACTTTCCAAAATGAAATTATATATATAGAGCTTTAATTTAATAGGTATTTTGTAATTTTTGAACAAGTACTTTGGGAGATATGAGTTTTTAAAGTTTAGGCATTAAAAACTGGAAATTTTTGGAGCATGGTCTAATAAAATGGAATACTGTACTTATGGAAGTGCTTTAAGCTTATGGTTGTATTTGTACCTAAAATTATACTTAAAGAGGGTCATGTAGAACTTAGAAGCATATAATGTGGGCTTTTTCTATATTTAGTTATGATTTTTGGAATTTCGATCAAGAACTAGGGGGGCCGCAGCCAAAATGTTTCTTGGCCGCGGCCAAAAAGTTTCTGACATGTTTTTGGCTATGGCTAGGCATGTTTGGCTGCAACCAAGACTTAAATTTTTCAAAATTTCATATATTTCAAGAGGTTTTGATTGATATGGTGTTTCCCAATCCCATAGACCTTTGTTGGGACTTCCAAGGACTACCTAAGTAACTCAAATGATAACCAACAAGCTAAACCAAGAATAGCCCTTTTCGATCAGAACTCCCGTTAGGTAGCCCTCTCAGATTAGAATCCTCCATAGGTAGCTCTTTTCGGTTAGTCATCTTTGAATGGAAGTACCCTTTTAACATGAATCTAGTTCTCATAGGGTCCCTCTTCTTCAGCAATTCCATAATATACTTTCTCTAACTTTGTCATCTCATCTGGGGTTAGTTTATATGGACTTCCGATATCGGTCTGCTCTAGGCATAATCACAACTCTAAGGGATTATTCTATGATTAAGATCTTTTCTTATACTCGATTAGCAACTAACAACCTCTAGAACCTCATACACATCCCTATACTATATTCTAGTACCTTTAGCCATTCAAGCCATTTCAAATTCCTGGAAAATCTCAGGTTATGATTAAATTCTTAGAACCTCAACATTGCACAAAGTGAAAAGCATTTTCCTCAAATATGCCCAATAGGCATGCTAAAATCATGATCAATAGCATCTATTCTAATCTTCACGGTATTAAGATGATATCCTCAAAATATTACTGAAGGTTCAGCACTATCCACAAGGTTCAAACTTTCGTCATGGCATAATCATCACTCATGATATCCTTAAGGATCACCATATATCCTGCCTTAAGGTACTCAAACCTTTATGCATTCCAACCTTTAGTCTAAGGTTTCTACAAAGGGACTTCCTAGGGTTACCCATCCTAAAATTGCTCCCACCTGAGCATGCTTAACATCAAGGTTGTGATGTGATCTAGGGTATCAGTGCCCATACAAATCCATATATCTTTGGGCATCAGTATCCTATATATACCTTGATCCCAGTATACTATGTTATCCCGCCTAGATATGCTAGATACTGTCCCCATAGGGAAACATAAAGAGTACTAGCTTCTCAGTATAGCCCTTCAATGTGTTCTCGTAACACAGGGTAAAAATATGGGTCATACCCTAACTCAATATCGAGAGCCCTAAAGTTATCAACAGAATCCAAATCATGCACTTTCTATTCTATCCTTAGGGTCTCATTATCATTGTCACCAGTAGAGGAATCTTTAATAGGACTGGGCACAGCTAACATCCCTATCAAGTGGAGCCACTTCCTCCATATAGACCTTTCCCCTTCCCTTCAATAGGCTGATTAATAGATAGGGGTGGTAATTCCTTGGGTTCCTTAACTATCTGTAACTCCCAGTTACAATAGTACTAGCAGGGGATCACTATACTATTTACATGAGCAGAGAATATAACTTATAGTTAGAACCCTTTGCCCTAACTGGACCTTTATCTTTAAGCAGACAATTTCAATGCCATAATCACTTCTCTAATACTATAAAGTATAACACCTTATATTTACACTCGTTTTAATGAGTTTTACATAGTGAACTCAAACTACCAAGCGTTATTCTTTTATAACACATTTTCAAATCCTAACCTCAAAACAAGATTCGAACCTGTAGTCGAGTAGGTTTTTCTGAAAATTTAAAACTTTTGCGGAAGTGTACCCTAGCGGTTCGTAACTTTGTTATTACTCATCAGTTCTTATCTTTTCCCATTAATTTAATTAGGATGATTCTATGCTCAACTTAATTCATTTATTTACATACATAACTGTGTAGCCACACAAGGCTACCAAAGTGCCTAAGTCAAATAAATTTACAGTTATGGACCCTTAAATCTTTCATCCACCACCATCGCATTCTCTCTTCACGCAACAACCTTTGTCCACATGTCTAATTGGTTGGTTGGGGGAGGGTGAGATTCGGAGGAATCTCAGTAGTAAATAGTACCATAATGCATACAAGATAAATGCTAGTGCATGATATATATATGCTTGCCTTACATAGGCCCATGCTCATATAATGACATCTATGCAAACTTAATGATTTATACAACATATTTGTGGCCATAATATAAATATAAATAGAGCTTCATTCATTCACATATTCTTTATATAATCAAGTAAAGCAATACACAAGCATAAAAATCAAATACATGCAAGTAGGATAAGTTTGCTACCTTAACTGCCCTTCCTTAACCCATTGTCTTTGATCCAGCTCGGGCACAATTGTCTGATCCTAAAATTCCCAAATGTACAATAAATGAGTCATTACTCATTCATGTATTCTTCCAAACCCCTTCTCTTATTTCCAGCACTGGCCGAAACATTACAAAATTAAGGAAAAATGATGTTGCTTTGATTTCAATCCATTAAGCACCCTCATTTCACCTCTAATCACATGTTTAATGACTTAAAACACACTTCCCACATGATTAATAGAAACTTGGGCAGATAACTCTTTAGGGTTTGAGCTTCTCAAAATCAAAAAGTCATGAAAGCCAAGCTAATAACCATCCAAACTACCAACAACAAACATAAATCAACATGTTATGCTAGGTTTCATGATTTACCTTTGATTTCCTCCTCTTTCTCACTCTAAGCACCATCTTGCTTTCTCTCTTCCCTCTTGATTTTGCTTGCTTAACATGGATTTCAAGAAAAAGAGGTTATAAGAGATTCGCAAGTGATTTAGAAGGCATAAATACTTAAAATCACACCTTTTACCTTGAATTGTTACTTCTTGAACCCTAGCTCTTCTTGTTCCCTCAAGCTTCTTAAACTCTTCTCTCTCTCTATTTGTTTGCGGTTGACCGAAAATGAAGAAGGAAATAATAGATATTGCCTTCTTGAAATATCTCTCTTGCTTTTATGATAATATTTGTTTAATGCCAATTTGCATGTGTTGCTTTTACTTGGCCCAAATTTTTCCTCTTGCTTTAAATATGAGCAAAGCATATTCCATTCTCTTTTGCTTCCCTTACTTGACCAAAATATCAAGGGGAAAAGAAAATAATTAAATGCCTCTTACTTTAGTTGCAATTGTTAACCAAAGTCTCTATCTTTTTCCACTTGATTTTGATTACTTTCAAAAGCACCAATTATAGTCAAGTATTTATTTCCTCTTCCTTCTCTACTTTTGGACGTTATATGGCCCATTTGGTAGAGAAAAATTGGCTTATTGAATAAGCCATTTCAACACATGTTAAACTTTTGACTTTTCCAACTCTATTTACTTGGCAAAAAATGCTTTCTTCTTTTAATATGAACCAAGTAAATAAATGGCATCCCTTTCCTTCATTTTAACCAAAATTATTGGCCATTTGAAGAAAAAAATAATGTGATCTTACTTTATTGGTCAAATGACCATTTTTCCCATACATTTATTTTCATTTTCGTACTTAATGCAAAACTGCTTCTTATGCCTTCCAGGGACACTTGCTAAATTAGGGCTTAGCATTCCACTTGATTCAGGCTTATCCTCAGACCTCTAATCCTAAAATTTGGGATATTGCACATATAAACTAATTTTAGTAGTAAATACTTGCTTATTATTGCATACCATTGGCAATCAATCATTTATGGTTTTCAAAATGATTTCATATTGCTAAATGGATCAAAAGTGAAATTGTGCATAATCTTTCTATGTATTTGAGTCTTTGAAATGCATATTTTATCTCAATCCATCCTAGTGTATACACATGATTTGAAATTTATTCATATTATTTTTGTATTCAAATCGGTTTCAAGATTGAAAGTTAATATATTTGTACTAAAATGTCAGAAATGATTCAAATCCATCCACTAGAGTTCTTCCTCATCATTCACATATTATTTCTTGATCATAAACTTGTTACAGCTTGAACTCCTTAATCTTTATTTTCTAAAGAGTTAGACCTTATTTCTAACAAGTTAATTATCTATATGAGTTTCAAGTGTATTCCCCAGAAAAGAATTCAATATGTTAAATGTGACACCTTATTTCCAATACTCATACATGAGTATACGTGACTAGTGAAATCCATTGTGGAACCAGGATTTGAACCTGGACTACCCAACATCTAAAATCTTTCACAATATTCCACTCTCAACTCAGTATTTGAACCTAAGGTCGAGATGGTTTTTCAAAAGGGTAGAAAACTTCACAATTATTCCCACAAGATTCACTATGTCACCATTACCTTATCAGCTCTTAGTTACCACATATCAGAGTATGCAACGGTTACATAAAATAAACTAAGAGCTATCCACTAGAGCCATTCTCTGCTAAACACATTCATTCATACATTCTCATACATACACATATACATGTATCACTTCTTATAAATACAATCACCCAATAAATACAACCAAATACAAGCTAGCGCCTTGCGGTTCAAGCTTCACTTTAACTTCATATCTCCTTCATGCATCTTCATGCATCTCCACCTGTCATTATTGTTGGTTGGGAGGAGTGAGATTTAAGAGAATCTCAGTAGCAAATAGTACCACTATGCATACCAGATATATATGAATGCATGACATGCTTGCCTACACTATTTCATGCTAACATAATGACATGCTGCATGCTCGATGTTATGACATACATATGGCCATTGGACAAATATAATAGAACTTCAACCAATCATACATGTTCCATGCAAATAGGCAAAGCAGTCACATAATCAATGCAAGACATATATATTACATACATGCAGAAAAGGTAAGTTCACTACCTGGTGGACCATAGTCCTTCCTTAGTTTCCTCTTCCTCCCATCTTTGGAGCTTCATAGAAATTCATCCATGCCTCTTCCTCCATAGAAATTATTCCATGCCTCTTCTTTCTTGACTTCTCCATAGCCCTAGATACCCAATCACATTATTAGAATCATGATTGTGGGTCATTGAAAGTATATAATAAGGCCTAAGAGGCTAGGAATGGCTAAATAAGTCAATTTCCTTTAAAAACATGAAATGCTGGAATTTGGGGGTGTTGGCCGCGGCCAAAAACAGGTCAGAAACATTTTGGCCGTGGCCAAGAACCTCTCTGTTCCAGAATTCAAACTTCCTGATTCTTGGCTGAACTTGTAAAAATCATAACTAATTCTACCAAAATAAAAATTGAGTGGTTCAAAGCTTTATTTAACTCTTTTTAAGTCTAATTTATGGGAAAAATATATCCACAATCTAAATCAACTCATATAATCACATAGGTCCATTCAATTGGACACTGCCTCATAATTGTCCAAATTCACATGATCAGACTTTGAAAACTCATAACTTCTAGCATAATTGTCCAAATCTTTCATATTACATATCATTTTAAAGCTTAGAATGTATGCCTTAAGTCTAGAAATTTTAATTATTATTGGAGAACATTAATCCCTTCAAAAATATGTCACAAGGACACTGCCTCCAGAAGACAGATTTCACAACATGCACCCTTTAACTTATAAAACTTCAAAATTCATATACAAGTATCCAAAATTCATGAACACTTGCATACCTACACAATTTTGCCTCCTAAAGCCAATGGAAGCATCAAAATCATCAAATTCTCAACCCATCACCACATCACAATACAGGGAAGAAAATCAAATTCTTAGGTGCAACATGTTGTTTTCTTATTTTCTTTGGCTTAATTACTTCTTTTCTACTTCTAATCAAATAATTAGCTATTTAGACATCCATTGGACATTGTTTAGCCATTGAAAACATTATTTTAAATCATCCATGAATAGTATCCAACTTCCAGTATACTCATCCAAACAACAAATCAATCGGTTAAAAAGGAAGCTTACGCTTACCTCTACCCGTTTTCGTAAACGGTTTGGAATTCTGGCAACACTCTGGTTGGTAAGATGGTGCCAAATACCTCCAAAAAAAATATGAAACCATAGAAATGAAGCTCGCAATGAGTAGGAGAAGGTTCGTGAAGGGAACTTTGAGAAAGGATGCCAATTCGGCAGTGTTTCGGCGCCTTGAAATTTCTCTCTCATCTCCCTCTATTTTCGTTCAGATTCTTTCTCTCTCTTTGGGTTCTTTTCTGTGTGAAATGGAGGAGGAAGACGATGGATTTAATAGATAAATGAATCAGTTATCTCATCTGCCACGTGCCAGCACCTGGTTGGCTCAAAAATTGAATTTTCGCACAAAATAGATAATCTGGCAGAATTTTCATTAAACTTTGAAAATTCATATCTAATTGTAAAAAAGTCCAATTAGGGTAGTTCTAAAGTCTATTCGACCCTCATTGAGTATAGTTTTAAATAAAAATATAACCTTTGACCAATTGGTAGCTCACTCTTCCCATAATTTTAATCTTTGGATGCTGTCCCATAAAATAATTAATTTCGCTGGGCTAACTTCAAAAATTCATTTATCTGTGTATAACTCCAAATGAATTATATGACCTATCAAATTAAAGCTTGATAAGTCTAATTTCCTTATGGAAGGTTTCATAATTTTTTGGACATCATTTTCCAATTGCAATCTGCCACACAAACACGACTGCCACATCGAGAATTTCACCGATAGCAACAATACTTTGTATTCCACTTCACTATGTTGTGTGTGACTTCCAATCACTTCGTTTTTTTATTCCCCGAGCTCTTTAGCTCACCAATATAATTCCTTTTAATATCTAAGGATATAAAGGAATTTTGGGAAATAATACTATATCTCACTGTGACATTAACCAAATAGGGGTCTAGTGGTCTCCTTTAATCCAGGCTTAATCTCAAGCCTCTTGTCCCAAAATTCGGGATATTACATGAAAATCTTATGGCTAATGCATAAAACCTTATTTGGCTGAATTATTCCAAGGATTACAGAAGATCATTAATGCATTAAATGCATTAACTATTACAGGGGAATAACTTATTAGGACAGTATTTTGGAACTCTAGTTATTTGGATCAATGAGCCTATGCTTCATAATATATATATATATATATATATATATATATATATATATATATATATATATATATATATATATATATTTATTGCTCAAATACCTTAAAGATTGATGTTATCTATCTTCGAGCAACTAGCACTCAAATTCTTGACTTTATGTTTTTATTCTTCAAGACATAACTCTAAAGAGTCAAGACTGTCTCTTGGTCAATAACAAAGTCATTATGCTTATTCATTCTATTATGCTAAGCCTGTTTGGCTAATGTCTTAATTTTATGACTTTTGCTCTCAAGAAAATACTCCAACATGTTAATTTCAATATTTAACATGTTCTCCAAAATTGAAGCTTTCTGATATATATAACTATTGACTTCCACTATTTTTTTAGCATGAGCATTGATATTTAACAAACTTCATAAATGAGTTTTCTTGCATTCAAAATCTTAATGTCATAATGCACATTCATGATTCGAAAGAACATTTAAGATTTTGAAACAATTTGCATATTTCATTCCTGGAAAACTTTATTTTCATTCATAATTTATTATTGCATAAAAGTTTATCATTATGTATGGATTTGTTACTCTCTTTGACCTAACTTACATGGATTGCATGAAAATCTTATCAATGACATATTTTTTATATAAATTGTATTTACAAATTATCATTGATAATTGAAAATCATCATTCTTGGTATCATTAGTTAGTTACCCTTTATGATTCAATGGCTTGAATTTATTTCATTAGGTAAAATTATATTTTGGTCTTTATTTTTTTATTATACTCTTTGCTCAAATATTATATGGTTTAATTGTATAAGAGCATAAGAGTTATTATTTCTAATATTGTGGACCCAAGAGAAGTTGGGTACTAAAGAGCATGCATTTATACTTTTGTAGGAGTTGAGCAAGGTGCTATGCTTTCAAGTACAAAGATCAGAGGCTAATAGAGTAGGTGTAACTGGCAATATTACTGTGTAAGCAGAAGCAAATTTTATGGTATCACTTAAGTGATCACTCGAGTGACACCATATCACTAGCAAGTGACTAGCTAGTGATATAGTCAGAGAAAGAGAAAGAGGAGGAAGACCTCTTAGTAGCTCCAGCTGAGTTCAATTAAAGGCCAAGGAGAAGGGGAACATTGGAGAAACCATCTTCTCTGAGATCAACAGATATAGATAAATAAGTCCACTAATCACTATTTCTAAAGATTTGGTACTTGGAACCAAATGAGCCATTACTTAAGATTCCAAAATTTGAAAGGCTACACATTCAGAGGATGAAGATTCAATTGTCTCTCCCTATTTTATAAGAGCTTTATGAGAAAAAGGAAAAGGGTGGAAGCTGAGACTTCGAGGATAGATGAGACACAGTACTCTACTAGTGCTGGTTCCCCTGGTCCTTCATTCTTTGGTCCATCTATTTAGGGCTATCTAAGAAAGGAGCTTTAGCAATTTCACACTAAGCTTTCCATAAACAATATTGAGATCATCACTTCAGTGAATGATAAGATGAGGCAGCTGTGAACTAGAACTTCAAAGTTCTATTTGAGCATCAAGAGAAAGAGTAAAGGTTAAGGCACCCAGGGATGATAAATCTAATTCCTCAAGTAAGGGACCTATGTGCTATGGTGAAATCATAATTTCCATATAGTGTTTGCTAAATAAGAGGCACATATTAAGAGGATGGATGAATATGAAAACTTACTCCAAGCTCATCTTGTTATCCCTACTCTTAAGTGGCCCACAGAAACTACACCCTCATATCACATCATCAAACAATAACTAGCCGACAATGCATCAATAGACTACAGAGGACTTTGACTTGAGTAATTATGATATTATTTGAGTGAGGTATTTTGTTCTTGATTAATTAAAATTCTCTAAGCTGTATCACTCAAGTGAGCACTCAACACTTGATTTCTTACTAAATCTATCGACTTTCATACTCAATTTGTCTACAAAGTTTTCAATGGTTTCTTAAATCCATGAAAGTTTTAAACTATATTCCTCATCTTGATTTTATTAAGCCATGCATTCATTAAGGGAGAGCTTCACATTCACATGTGTTTTATATCTTAAAAGCTTATCTCTTTTATTTGAAGAAAATCATTATGGCATACTCATCTGCATTTACTCTCAATTGATTAGTTTTGATGATGAGTTACTTATATATTTTCTTTCCATGATCTTAATCTGCATATACTTTATAGAAAGAAATTTTTTGATACTTGATTACACTAACCATTCTCCTTGCAAGAATGTTTTTAACTTATGGCTGGAGAATTTTCTTTATGGAAGATCATTCCTCAACACACTGAAAAGAGAATATATCAACTTTGAGGATATATGCTTTGACACTCAATCAAGAGAAATATATTGGCTGCAATATTCAAAGTGTAACACCCCCGATTTTGGGCTTATGAACTTGAGGATAAGCCTATATTATACAGACTACTAGGCCCAAGTTTAGTAAGATTCCCAAGAATATTGAGGAGATAGAATGATTTTCATAGACTGTATCTGGGCAAAGAACAAGTCTCTATGTTACATGAGGCTCAAAGTGTATAAGTAGTCAGATAAAGTATGTCGGTGTATGGGTACCTTGGCACACTTGGCGCCATATTTGGATAGTGTGAAAAATACATGTGTGGGCTATGTGGAGCCTTAGACTATGTGATTCGGCTCCTCAGGGTAGAGATCAAGTCTCCAGATTATATGGGAGCTCAATGTGTGCAATTAGACAGATAAAATATGTCGGTAGAGGTGTGAACATGTCATTTTTAGGGCAGGTACATATACCTTGCATTTTTTAATAAGAAGAAGAGACATAGGCCATGTTGGTCCTGTAAGTACACACTAACATATGAACTCAGCAATCCCCTGAGGTAGTACATGAAGCGTGATCCTAAGTAGAATCCCGGGTAAACACCGATAAAGTAGCTTTATTAAAGTAACTTTATTAAAGTATCTTTAATAAAGTAGTAATAATGACCTAACTTTTGGGTTGGCTCCATAAGAAGGTGACACTTGTCCCTTCATCATGAGATTAATAAAGTGACTTTTTTTTGCACTCTCTGGAAGTGACACCTAGCAAAATAATCAAGGAAATCTACGGGTCTCTTATCAAGGTTATGATTGACTTTCCTGAGTACTGCATCATAACATTAAAGTTGGTCAGGACTCAAGAAAAAGAAGCAAACCGGGTGGGTCAAGGACACGTCGCACTTTGTGGACCCTACACTTGGGACACATGTCACTTTAAGATAATACAACTCTCAATCTTCTCTTATTAAATTAGGCCAAGAGGCAAAAAATGGTAGAAAAATCATGGAAAATAGAGAGAAAATGGAAGAGGAAAGAAAATGGATGAATAGTAAAAGTTCTTAAGCTCCGGAGCCGATTTCACCCCCAATTCAACGTTTCCAGCTTGTGGATTCTTCTCTAATATTGTTCCTCTTAGTGAGAGCAACATTTCTTTGGTTTCAGATTTTTGATAAGAGGTGTTTGGTTTTGTTAACTTGGGAGAGGTGCTGCCAAAATCAGGAACCAATTATGGAATCTAGTAGAGGTAAGCCTAAGCTCTGATTTGAGCCATATATATTAAGTTTTGATCAGTTAAATTTAGATTTAGGGGGCTGTCATGTTTCGTCCAGACCTTGATTTATAAGGAATGAATATGATATTTCCAAATTTTAGGTTTCCAATGGATTCTTGGGGAAAAATTGTGTGGGATTAAGGTGTGGTTTTAGAAGGGTTGGATTGAAAACCCAAAAATTGAAGTTAAAGGAATAGTGCTGCCAGATTTCATTTTCTAGAGGCAAGTTGTGTATGACATGATTTTGGATAATAAAATATTCTTTGATGATCTTGATATTTTTTAGAATAATAGTATACACAATAAGACTTAATTTAATATATAAAATGTGTCATTTAGGTTAGTAGATTGTGAGATATGGATTTTTAAAGTTTAGGTACTGAATTTGGAATAAATCCTGGCATAGTTGTGTTAATTGAGGATTCTAGAATTATGGGCATATAACTGGTAATAGGTGATAATTTTCCTTAAATTAGACTTAAGGAGCTTTACCTAGGACTTTGAACCACCTCATTTGTAGTCCTAGAGAATAAGTTATGATTTTTCAAATTTGCTCAATGAAATTTGGCAGATTAGGTTGGCCTACGAATTTGTGGTATTGGAAGTAATTTGAGATAAGTGTGGGTCCAAAGATTAAAGAAAAGCCCTAGAGGCTAAAGTAGCCTCATCGGACATTCATTTTTAATGGCTATAATAATGTGGTTATTTATCTAGGGCCATGAGGTGATAAAGAAGAAGCAATTTCAATAGTTGGAGAAAAGTTATAAGAGGAGGACTCAAAGACAAGAGGTAGTTAACTTACCCTAGTTGTTTGTATGTATGCATGTGTATTGATTTATGTGATTACTTTACTTGATTATGATGAGTATATTTGAATGAAGAAGCTTTGTTTATGTTTATGCCATGGTCATGAGTATAGTATGTGAAGCATTGGGCAAGCAGAAATGTCATTATGTAGCATGCATCTAGTTAAGGCTATCATGTCATGCATTTAGCCCATATCTTGCTTGCATTATGATATTGTTTATTACTGAGATTCCTTCGAATCTTACCCTCCCCCAACCAACCATTTAGACAGGTAGACATAAGTGGTATGCTGAAAACAGAGAAGAGGACTGCACGAGAGAAGTGTAGAGGTGGAACGAAGATAGGGATGTGTCTACTATATTCATATGTATGGTTTATATACTAGAGTAGACACTTTGGTAGCCCTATATGGCTACACTGTCTATATATATTCATTTTATAAATGAACTAAGAATGAGCAGAGAACTACACCAGGACTCACTCTGATAGAAATAAATGAATGGTAATACCTTGAAAGAAAATTAATAAGGTAAGTTTTAGTTTGGGAATGCTAATTAATGATGTTCCTAGGCCAGAACAACTAAATAAACGCTTTTATATTCATAATAAGTGGGTATGTGAGACATGTCTTACATAAAGCAATGGACTTCATGGAGCACTTCATCATTTTTCCAAATCTATATGAAGATTTTTAAACCCTCTCTCTTTATACTTCAAGAATACTTTTTATATCTTTGATTTCAATTTGTCTTTATTATGAAAGTTTTCTTGAAAACATCTCTAAATTGTTTCAAACTTATTTTCATGAAAATCATTTTTCATTTATATCACATTAAAAATGAAAATAGGAAGCGAGAAAGGAAAATGAAAATAATTTTTTTTCCTTGACACTTTCATTTTCAATAATGGAGAAAAAGGGATTTCTAATTTGTTTTCATAATTACTTCTCCACAAGCATTTCTTCCTTATACTTTAAACTTTTTGCTGATATCAAATAGGGGGAGAGAAAGGCAAAAAAAATATGTTGAAAAATATGTTGCATTCAATTTGTGTAGTCATATTCACACATATTTTTCTTTAAGGATTTGTTACCATAAAAAGGAGGACAATGTTAGATATGATTAGTTTTGATGATGTCAACTATGGATTCCAAATATTAAGAGCAAAACGTTTGCATATCTCATACATTGACTAACTACTATATTTAATATTAAATATCTTATAGATTAGTCAAGCAAAGAAAGAGGAAGATTGAAGATAGTCAATAAAAAAAGAACCGATCCAATTAGGTTTTGAAGAATGATCATCAAGGGGAAAATCAAGAAGAAAGAAGAAGTTGAAAGAACTAATTAATGGGAATATCAATATTTAAGCTCTTAGAAGTGATACTGGAGGTTTCTATGGTCAAATGGAAGTTGTATTTGATGGACTCGAGTTATGGAGCAAAAATCGTGTTGTGTTTGATGAAGAACTCGAGTTTGAATAAAAAACTCAAGTTTTGCTTGAAAACTTTAGGTTAACTCTCACAAGTTAAGGCTAACTCTTAAGAGTTTTATCCAGAAGCAAAGTCAAAAATCATAACAGTCTGATGAACTCAAGTTTTGGAGCAAACCTCGAGTTTTGCCCTATAAAGAACTCGAGTTTGTGAAGTTAACTCCTGCGACTTTTTGGCTGGGACATTTGATGTTATTGTGACTAGGTTTAAAACTTGAGTTTTCCATCATAACTCAAGTTATGCCCTGAACAAAACTCGAGTTAGCAAGTTTACTCTTGCAAGTTTTATCCAGAAGCTAATTCAAAACTTGAACTGTGTGAAGAACTTGAGTTATAATCTAAAGGGAACTCAAGCTTGCTAGTAAAACTAGAGTTGTCACTGTTCAAACATGCAAAAATTGGAGAAAACTCAAGTTTAGATTGAGTACTTGAGTTTGGATTGGAGAAAACTTTAGCTTCACAATGAAACTCGAGTTTAGACTCGAGTTGGCAGCAAAAACTTGAGTGATGCATCAGTGCTCTGTTGTGCTCTATTTTTCATTTAACATTATAGAGGTTTGGTATTTTTGACATATCTCTCCAACCTAATATCTGATTGAGTTGCAACTTATTTCATATGAAACTAGACTTCCAATGCGTCATATAGACACCAAGATCAATGTCAAAGGAGTTCCAATGAAAGAGGTATGAGTTTTGGAAAATGACATTTAAATCACTACTGTATTCCATAATAAGTTCAGTATTTTGGACATATATCCCAAATCACAAGTCTAATTGAGTTGAAACTTAATGCATATGAAACTAGACTTAAAGAGATTTTTATGGATATGTCATGTGTCAAATTTGGAGTTAAATTCAAAGTGTTATGTCTTTTGAAAGTTGACATTCAAATATTCAAATACTGTATAGAACAGTAGACACTATTTGGATCATAACTTGCATAATATAATGAATTTTGAGTTGATTCTTATTGGATTGGAATATAGATGGCAAGAGCTTTCTGATGATAGGTTATTTGTTATATTTGGAGTCAAAATGAGTAGATCACTCAAGTGAAAACTTGAGTGATAAGTCCTAGGAAGCTAGAAATTCAGTCTTTAATTATTGATTCAATATATTCATGTCCAATACTTCATTGTATTAGTTTCTAAAGTATTTTCTAGGCAACAATGAAGAAATCATGTGAATAAACAAAAAGCTACTTCACAGAGGATGAGGAGCATCTGACATAACGACTAGTTTTTTAAATACAAAGAATGGTCAAACGAGCAACATGACTCTAACGACGAATGCTTACAACAGTTTATTTTCTAAGTCTTAATGAGAAGAAGAGAAGCTCAACGTGTTGGAAATTGTGCCCTAAGGGCCAATCATTGTACCTTAAACATTATTTTTATTTAAGAATTTCTCCTTATTGTTATCATATCATTTGCATGTTTATTATGATAATTGTATCCTTGGATGAACTATAAAGATTATCCTAAATGTCCCTAGTCAATTATCTATGTGGGAGCAAAGATGAAATAAGACCAGTATGAATTTGATGAGGTATAGAGATACAAATCAAAGTCTTAGGCACTTGTAGGAGTATAAGGTGCTGACCGACCTGATATGAGAAAGTTGCATGGATCAAGTCATAAGATTAAGCCTAGATCAAGTGGACTGCTAAGCCCCAGTTTAGCAAATGTCCATATGAGGTATGTTTAAATTCCCCAAAATTCCTTTATATCATTGAATATTAAAAGGAATTATATTGGTGAGCCAAAGAGCTCGGGGAATAACAAAATGTAGTGATTGGAAGTCATACACAATATAGTAAAGTGGAACACAAAGTAATTTTGCTATCAGTGAAATTCCCGGTATGGCAATTATGATTGTGTGACATGTTTCGATAGGTAAATGATGGTGAAAAATTATGAAACTTTCCATAATGAAAGTAGACTTATCAAGATTTAATTTGATAGGTCATATGAGTTATTTGGAGCTGTACATAAAGAGAAATGAATTTTTGAAGTTATCCCAGCGAAATTAACTATTTTCTAGGGCAGTATCCAAAGATTAATATTCTGGGAAAATTAAGCTTCTAATTGTCCAAATGTTATATTTTTATTTAATACTAGACTTAATGCGGGTCTCATAGCCTTTGGAATCACTCTAATTGGACATTTGTACAATTAGATATGAATTTTCAAAGTTAATGAAAAATCTGCAGAATTTGATATTTTGTGCGAAAATTCAATTTCTGGGCCAATAAGATTGTGACACTTGGAAGATAAGTTGGCTGATGCATTTATCCATTAATTCATCATCATCGTCAGCCAATTTTATGTGTGAAAAACCAGAGGGGAGAGAGAGTGAAGGTTCAGATGAGAAATGGAGAGAGAAGAGAGAGAAAATTATATTTGCCGAAACTCTGCCGAAACGGTGTCCTCTCTTAAAGTACCATTCAGGAAACATTTACTCATCGAGATCTTCATTTCTACGATTTCAGATTTTCATTTGGAGGTGTTTGGTGCCGTCTCCCTTACCGGAGTATTACCGGAATTCCAAACCGTTTGTGGAAACTGGTAGAGGTAAGCGTAAGCTTCCTTTTTAACCGATTGATTTGTCGTTTGGATGGGCATAAAGGAAGTTAGGTACTGTTCATGGCTGGTTTAAATTGGTGTTTTCAATGGATAAATCATGTCTAATGAGTGTTTAAATAGCTAATCACTTGACTAGAAGTATAAAGGAAGAGATTAAGCCAAAGAAAACAAGAAAACAACATATTGCACCTAAAAATCTGATTTTCTGCCCTGTTTTGACGTGGAGAAGGAGTAAGAATTTGATAATTTTGATGCTTCCAATGGCTTTAGGAGGCGAAATTGTGTAGGTATACAAGTGTTCATGATTTTTGGACGCTTTTATATGAATTGAGAATTTTTGGAAGTTGAAGAGTAAATGCTGTGAATTGTGTACGAGGTTTTCTGGAGGTTTCTAGTTGCTAGTCTAGCATAGGGAAAGATCTTGATCATAGAATATTCCCTTAAACTTGTGATGATTGCCTAGAGCTGGATCGATATTGAAAGTCCATATTAAATGACCCCAAATGAGAAAGCAGATTACTGAACTGCTAAAGAAGAAGGACCTTATGAGGTTTAGATCCCCTTATAATGATAATTCCATTCACAGACGACCAACCATTCAAACAGGTAAGCATTGGAAACGTGCTGAGATCAGAAAAGAAGTATGCACGAAGAGGAATATTGCTGGTTGTTTGAAGGCCTTTTATTTATTAAGGTCTGTAAATATTGTGTAAACCCCTAGTGGGGAAACTTTTGTATTATAATCAAGCAATATTGTATTAATATTATCAGTATATTCATGCTATTCCTGTGTGCCCACTGAACTACGCATTGCTACTCTGAGAAAGGTCAGTAATAAGGGATATATGAGGTGGGTCGTTACACTACTCACATCTTAAGGCTTTTCTGACTTTCCATAGCTATGTATCATTCTATCGTCACTAGAAGGATTTCATTTTCCTTCCCTTTTCCTTTTCCTTCTTATATGCTCATATCATACTTTTTTTTTATTTCTTCAAATCATTTAACCATTTAATCAAGAACTTCATCACACTATTAAATATCATTCACAAGAACTCCAGCATTTAAGTTGCTCAAACATGAGCCATACACGTTTTACACATATAGGATTCAGATTCAGGATAAATTTTAAGTAAAAAAAATGTGGACCAAATGTAAGGAAAAAAACCACTTACAGTAAAGGATGCTTCTGTAGTAGGAGACACAAGTAGAAAACAACATATGATAAAATAAGCTTTATACTGCAATCGAAATGGTGACTAAATTTTGAAGAAATGTGTAGAGGAGGAGACAAGAATAAACAAAAAGTGGAGGACTAAGGAAGCTTCTGCTTGCTACCGTCAAATAGAATGGAGACAATCGATAAGGAAAGGTGGTTGACCAACCGAAGGGACCAAAGGAGAGCTCTGTAAAATAAGGAGATGGAGGGTGCGAGAGAAGATGAAAAAAATCAAAAAAATGGCCCTCATGCGTCCCTAAATGAATTTATAATACCTTGTATAGCGTTGCAAGTGCCATACAAGGCCATGCAATTTTTTTTTAAAAAAGGTAGTGCATGACTGCAAGTAGGCGAAAATACCAATTTTAAAAAAATAAAAAAATGAAAAGGCACCTTAGATTTTAGAGAGATTAACCATTAAAAAAAGCATGTTCAATTGCTTTTAAAAAAAATGCATTAAAAAAATAGAAAATATTTGATCTTGGGCGGCTCTTTAACATAAAGCACCGCCCAAGGTAAAGTATTTTCTATTTTTTTAATGAGTTTTTTCAAAAGAAACTGAACATGCTTTTTTCTTTTTTTAATGTTTCATATCTCTAGATCTAGCCTTCGTAGGCGTTAAGGCCATATATTGGCTCTAGATTTTCTGATAAGGCCGATTAATTTGGTTTTAGGGATAAAAATGTTTTTTTTGTGTTTTTTAGATAAACTGTTTATTTACATATCTTCAAACATTATAAAACAATATATAAAAAAAATTAGGATTTAGATTTATATATACTTAATATATTTTTTTTAGTTTTTACTTTGTTTAATTTTACTTCATAATTAAAAGTCAATTTCAAATTATATCTTTGAAGACAATTATCAGATATAACCAATCCAAAATCAATATGTTTTTTTTTCGCATCATATCATAATTTGAAACATTAAAATTTTACTCACAAACGACTTATTGGTAATGTATTATGCAGTAATGTAAAACTTGAGAATAAATAGATGAGGCTAAATCAGATAAAGTGATGCGACTAAAAAGAAGACAAAAATTTAAATGTGACCAATAAATTAAATATACATAATGTAACTAAAACTTAAAAAAATAATGTTAAAACCTTGGAAGGTGCTTCCCTAGGGAAGCATCATCCAAGGTTTAAACCAGCTTTGACGCTTTGCTACAAAACGCCATAGTTGGCTCTTAATTTTTTTAAAAAAAGAAAGTCGTGTATGGCGCTTTTTTAAGAAAGGGCCATACAAGGCTAACACTAAGCTATGACGCTTATAATAGGAAGCGTCATAGCTTTTAATTTTTTTAAAAAAAACAATTATATATGGCATTTCTTTGAAGAACTGTCATTAGAGGTGTGCCACTAAAAGCATCTTTTGTAGTAGTGTGAACTTGAGGGACATAGTGGATTGAAATCTCAGGAGGAGCCTGGTGAATGGATGTAGGTCATCATGGATTAGACTGGAACATGATAAATCATAGTTTATATCTTCTCTTCCCTAAGCTCTTATATTTCTAGCTTATATGATTTTAATAATTTCTTATGATTTTATACTTCAATACTTATTGATTTAATAAAATGCAAAAAGAATTTGAAAGTTCTTAATTTCTTATTGTATACCTAATTACCCCATCTTGGGTGTCAACCAATTCTAACAATAGCTACATGAAATCCTAGAAATCCCATAATAATTACAACTAGGGTTGCACATAAAATCCATAAAACTCAACTAAACCCCAAGATATTGGGTTCAAATTAAAGCCTATACTCACCTCTTTCACTTTCAAGAGCTTATTCTTGGTTTCTCCAACTTTGGCTCTTAATTGGCAGCACAAAACACCTCCCTTAAGAAATAAAAAATCATAAGATTGTAGCTTTTAGTGAGGGGAACAATGTTTAAGAAGACTTCAAGAGTCAAAAAGTTGACTTAGAAGGTGAAAATGAGACAAGATTACTTACCTTGCTTCTTTGCTCTTCAATGGCTTCTTTATCTTTCCTTTTCCTTTTTCATTTTTTTCTTATTTTTGGCCATCCTCTTTGAGTGTAAATGAGAGTGTGAGGTCTTTTAAATAATTAATCCTCCTCTCTTGTAATACTTGGCCAAAAATTGAGGGGACTTGGAAGTGTTTGATGATGTGTCATCTTGTAGTGGTGTCTTGAAAAGTAACTTGGTTAATTAACCAAGTGATGGTTGGGTTAAGTGGATGATATTTTCTCTTTACTTCCTTTGCATGTCTTGACCGAATTGCTACTTGAAAAGGGAGGAAATATGTTAACCAAAATCTCTTATATGTATGTACTCATGTTTAACCAAGTCTTCTTCAAAAGTGGTTTGACGCTTTGACCAACTCCTCTTTTCTTCCCCCTTTTTCCCCTTGGACATTTTAAATCCTTATGAGAGGAGGGTTAATTTTCCTTTTGAACTCATTATTACTCTTTCTTTTCAAGGACAAATCCTAACCCTTCATCTTGATTTCTAATTCTATCCTCAAGGTCAAATGACAAATGTCTCTTTTTTCCTTGATTATGGCAATATTAACTAATTTACCATAAGTTTTTTTATTCCATTTTATTTCCTCCTGCAATATGCCATTTCTTCTTCTATTTGGATCTAAGTTAGGCTTTAAATCCTATCTGACTTTAGATAAATGAATTGTATATTTTCCTTTAGTTAATTGGAACTAAATCCAATACTTTGTTCCAAATTAGTGTCTAAAAGTCACTCTGGCTCTTGGACATTATTGGTGTTGGAAATTGTGCCCTAGGGGCCAATCATTGTACTTTAAACATTGTTATTAATTGAATTTTTCCATTTTGTTATCATATTATTTGCATGTTTACTGTGATAACTATATCCTTCGATAAATTATAATGATTGTCTAAGATGCCTCTGGTCAGTCATCTATGAAGGAGCAAAGATGAAATAAAACTAGCATGACTTTGAAATGGTATGGAGATATGAATCAAAGTCCTAGTAACTTGTAAGAGTACAAGGTGCTGGACTGACCAGTATTGAGAAAGCTACATGGATTAAGTCATAAGTTTGTTTCATGTATAATGTAATATCCCAAATATTGGGACAAGAGGCTTGAGATTAAGCCTATATTAAGGGGACTACTAGACCCCGATTTATCAAATGTCCTAGTGGGACATGGTATTATTTTCCAAAAATTATTTTATATTCTTGGATATTAAAGGGAATATTATGGTGAATTAAAGAGCTTGGGAGTGACAAAACAAAGCAATTACAAGTCACATACAATCTAATAAAGTGGAACACAAAGTAGTGTTGCTACTGGTGAAATTTCTGGTGTGGTTGTGGTGATTTTGTGACATCTTTCAATAAGTAAATGATGTTGAAAATTATGAAAATTTCCAGAATAAAATTAGACTTATCAAGATTAAATTTGATAGTTCATATAAGTCATTTGGAGATGTACACAAAGAAAAATAAATTTTTAAAGTTAGCCCAGTGAAATTAACTATTTTATGGGGCAGTGTCCAAAGATTAAAATTATGGGAATATTGAGATTCTAATTGGTCCAATTTTATATTTTTATTTAAAACTATACTCAATAATGGTTACATAGCCTTTAGAACCACCCCAATTGGATACCTACACAATTAGATATGAATTTTCAAAATTTAATGAAAATTCTTCCAAATTTAGCATTATATGCGAAAATTGGAATTTTGGGCCAATCAGAAGCTAACACGTGGCAAGCTATTTTAAACACCATTTAATGAATAATTCATCATCTTCTCCAGCCATTCCTGTGTCTAAAACACAGAGACAAGAGAGAGAAAGAGGTTGAACGAAAATGGAGAAAAGAGGAGAAAGAAATTTCAGTCCGCCGAAACACTACTGAATCGGCGTCTTCTGGCAAAGTTCCCTTCACAAACCTTCTTCTACTCATTGTGAGCTTTATTTCTATGGTTTCATATTTTCATTTGGAGGTGGTTGGCACCATCTCACCGGCCAGAGTGTTGCCAGAATTCTGAACCGTTTACGAAAACGGGTAGAGGTAAGCATAAGCTTCCTTTTTAATCGATTGATTTGTTGTTTGGATGAGTATAGAGAAAGTAGGGTACTGTTCATGTCTAGTTTTAAAGGGTGTTTTCAATGGCTAAACGATGTCCAATGGATGTCTAAATAACTAATCATTTGATTAGAAGTTGAAAGGAAGTTAATAAGCCAAAGAAAACAAGAAAACATTATAATTTTTCTGAGAGCCCTAAATTGAGGTTCTGTGTGTGATGTGATGATGCACTTAGAATTTGATGATTTTGATGCTTCCATTGGCTTTAGGAGGAAAAATTGTGTAGGTATGCAAGTGTTCATGAATTTTGGATACTTGTATATGAATTGGGAAGTTTTAGAAATTAAAGGGCGTACGTTGTGAAATTTGTCTTCTAGAGGCAGTGTTTTTATGATGTGTTTTGAGAGGCTGAATGTTGTCCAATGACAATGAAAATTTTAATAATTAAATTAGAGACATAGACCTTTAATTTGATATGTCATAATGGTTAATTGGACAAGTATACTAGGAGTTATGATTTTTCAAACTTTTGTCAGGTTAAATTGGGAAATTTTGGAGCAGTATTCAATTAAATGGAATTATGTACTTATTGGAGTGCTTTTAGATTATGGCTATATTTGTTCCTTAAATTATAGTTAAATAGGGTTCTATAGAACTTAGAAGCACCTCATTTAGAGTTTTGTACATTTAGTTATGATTTTTACAAGTTTGGCTAAGAATTAAGATGGTGAAATTCTGAACAGCGAGATTCTTGGATGCTGCCAATGGTTCTTGGGCATGGCCAAAATGTTTCTGTCTGGTTTTTTGCCGTGGCCAAAACCCCCAATTTTAGGATTTCATGTTTTTGAGGGAAATTGACCTATTTAGCCCTCCCTAGCTTCTTGGGCCTTAATATACACTTTCAATGACCCACAATCATGACTCTAATGATGTCATTGGGTATCTAGGGCCATGAAGAAGTCAAGAAAGAAGAGGAATGGAAGAATTTACAAGAAGCTCCAATGGTTGGAAGATGAGAAAACAAAAGGAAGGACTATGGTCCACTAGGTAGCGAACTTACCTTGCCTGCATGTATGTGATATGTATGTTTTTACATTGATTATGTGACTGCTTTGCCTATTTATGTTGAGCATATTTGATTGATTGAAGCTCTGTTATATTTGTACAATGGCCATGTGTATGTCATAACATCGAGCATGCAACATGTCATTATTTTGGCATGAAGTAGTGTAGGCAAGCATGTCATGCATTTATATATATCTTCCATGCATAGTGGTATTGTTTACTACTGAGATTTTCTCGAATCTCACTCCTCTCAACCAACCATTTAGATAGGTGAAGAATGCATGAAAATATGTAAGGAGGAGATATGAAGATGAGTGAAGATTGAAGCGCAAGGCGCTATCATATGTATTGGTGTAAAGGTTATACTAGTATTTGTGATTATACATTTGATGTATATGTGTATGTATGAATGTATGAATGAAGTTTAGCAGAGAATAGCTCTTAGTTTATTTAAAGTAAAACGCTCGCATACTCTGATTTATTGAAACTAAGAGCTGGTGAGGTATTAATGGCGTAGTGAATCTTGTGAAAATGTGTTTAAAGTATTATACCCTTTGAAAAACCTTCTCAGCCTTAGGTTCAAATCCTGAGTTAAGAGCGAGGATTTATGAACGTTATGAAACGTTGGGTAGATCCTAGTTCCACAATTGATTTCACTACTCTTTTGAACTCATATGAGGCTATTGGAAATAAGGTATCACATATAACCACATCAATATGCCCTTTAACCTGAGATCATCATAGATTCCTATATGAGAGTGGCTCAGCTTTAACCTAGTCAAAAGTCACATTTGACTGGGTGATGATAAAGGCTATGTTCGGGCTTGGTGGTTTTCTTGCAGAGGAATGTGAATGGTCAAGATAAAATTTGTCTCTCATATTAGTAGAGAGATATTGTTGGGCCCCTCGATAAGTGAGTTTGAGAAATGTATGGCCATACTACGATGGAAATGAGTTTCCACTTCTATAGTCAGACTACACAGGGATCAAAAAAGTAATGGTCAGGAATAGGAGGATGACATTCTCCATGCCTCATCTATGATTGAAATATCGTATGACAAAAAAGACGTGATATAGTTGTGTGATAGGTTGTATGGGTTTATCGATCCTCATATGAATTAGGTAGTCATATTGTCTTTCTAGAGGCCGTTTATGACTTGTGGGTTAGTATAGTCATTCGCCCACTGCCAACTCCATATGGGCCTATAAGGCCGCACACAAAAATAGCCCAATACGAGCTATAATGTCCAAATTTATTGAAACTAAGATATGTCTAGATTTAATTAATGTAATTTTTAATCTAGGGTGGACGAATTCTACACACACATACACACACATTGTAACATCCCACTTTTTATTCACCAATATTCATTGTATGTAATTGTGGCATTTAAGGGAATAAAATGGTTAATTAAAGAGTACATTAAATGAAAAATCAAGGTAATAAGTGGTCACATACAACATAATTATGTTTGGAACACAAGTTGTAGAAACTAGATTTGTTGCCAGCATTTTATTCTGCATGGCAGTTTAGTTGTGTGATATTTTTAAATAGCCAAATGATTTCCAATGCCTATTAATTTTTTCACAAAGAAATTAGACTTATCAAGCTTTAATTTGATGGGTCATATAAAGCATTTGGAGCTGTACACAAAGAGTTATGTATTTGTTAAGTTAGCCAAGTGAAACTGGAAAGTTTCTGTGATAGCATCTAACAAATAGTGATTCTGGAATTTTGAGCATCCATTTCGCTATAGGATACATTTTCCCTCAATAATAGACTTAATAAGGGTAACATAGCCTTTGGAGCCACTACAATTAGACATTTGTACAATTAGATATGAATTTTCAAATTTTGATGAAAGTTCTGGCTGATTGAGTACATGTGCGAAATTATAAAAAATGTGAGGGCAAAATGGTCATTTGACTAATAAAGCAAGAAGCCATTTATTTTTCTTTTTAATTGGGACAACTTTTAGTCAAGAAAGGGAACAACAAAGGAAATTAACACTTGGCTCAAATTTAACAAAGAGGGAGCAATATTAGCCAAGTAAATTGTAGTTGAAAAGTCAACAAAGCAAAGTTGTTATTAAATGGCTCTTACATAGTAATTTCAAGAGGTAAATGAAGTCAAATTAAGAGAAATACATTAAAATACTTTTTTGCAGCCCTTGGATGTCACTTTTTGCAAGAGAAATAGAGGAAGAGGAAATAGAGGAAGAGGAAAAGATAATTACATTAAAATACAATATCTTAAGGAGATGGATGAAAGATATTTTAAGAGCTATTCTCCTTCCATTGCAAGAAATAATTTTGGTCAAGCGAGAAACAAAGGAGAAAAACAATATTTACTTAGCCCACATTAATTCAAGAAGGATTAATTGTAGCCAAGTAAATCAAGCACATGGAAATTTGCATTAAACAATACTAAACATAAAGCAAGAAGAGATATTTTGTTAAACCAATATCCCTTCTTTCCTTCCATATTTCGGTCAAGACATAGAAAATAGAGAGAGAAGAGAGTTTGTAGAGCTTAAAGAAGAGAAAGAGCTAGGGTTCAAGAAGCCCAATCTAAGCTAAGAGGCTTGATTTTAAGTGTTTATGCCTTCTAAATCACTTGGGAACCTCTTCTAACCTCTTCTTCTTCTTGAAAATCATGGTTAGCAAGCTAAATCAAGGAAGCATAGAGAGAGGACACTGGCGTTTAAGAGAGAGAAAGTTGGGAAATCAAGAGGTAATCTCCAAAACTTTGATCCTCTTGTCTTATAAGATGTTGTTGTGGTTGTTGTTGTTTTTCTTGGCTTGGTTTTGTGAAAATGGAAAGATGAAACCCTAAGGGGTTATGCTACTAACATTTCCTCAAATCATGTTTATTAAGCAGTTAAGTAGTTAATCTTGTGATTAGAAGTGGAAAGGAAGGAGTTTATGGATTGAATTCACAAAAACATGTTTTCCCCTTAATTTTCCCTAGTTTTGGCCAAGTGCAGAACAATAGGGAGGAGTTGGAATTTTTAATTTTGATGATTCCATTGGATTTAAAAGGGAAAATTTTGTAGGAATACATGTGTTCATGATTTTTGGATGTTGGTATGCAAATCTATAAATTATTGAAGTTAAAGGGGCATACTGTTTGATTTGTTTCACTGGAGGCAGTGTTGTTGTGACATCACTTTTGTTTGTCCAAACTTGGTCCAAAAATTTTAAAACTTTATAGAATTAAAGTAGAGAATTTTTGGGAAAAGTGTGTTTCCCAAAAAGATATGGATTTTCAAATTTAAGCCTTGTTTCTGAAATGTAATCTGGAATAGGGAAAGTTTAGAGAATTTTTGGGAAAAGTGTGTTTCCCTGGTTAGACTTAGTATTTTTAAATGAGAGTATATTTAAATAGCTTCACATAGGCTTTGAAACTAGTCAATTTGGAATTTCCTATAATTAATTATAATTTTTCAAAGTTGATTGAAGATATGTTAGTTTCTGGAAACAGTGAAACTGCACTGTACATAATTGTACTATGCATAAGTTGTTATAACAACATTAGATAACTAGAAAAATTTGATTTAAAGGTAGTAATAGTACAAGTAATAACCAGTTACTTGTGATAGGAATTGAAAATAGCCCGAGCCGGAACCAGAGTTTAGGACAGACCGAGGATTTTAAAAAGGAGTCAGGTAGAAGTACTTTCTTTCACATACTATGTAATTATCCGTATACTTTGTGTATGCTATCTTCTATAACATGACAGTTCCTAGGGAACATTAGACTAACTATGATTTGGGATCCAGCTATGGTGCACGTGAATAAGCTAGGGTCTAAACATGTCATTTAACCATAGACACAAGTTAAGCTGGGATTGTAAATAGTCGTTTGGCCTTGGATAGTGTGCGCAAAACATGAGTTATCATCTTACATAACATGGTGCATTGCATATTTATTGTTGCATTCTATATGTATGAAATGTTTGTTACTACTGAGATTCGCTTGAATCTCACCCTTTTTCAAACTAAAGAACATCATAGCTGAAGCTTGCAGCTCTAAGGGCAAGGAAGTGGCTACCCGAGAATAGAGTCCAGTGCATTCTAAAGCTGAATCTGGTTATGTGATACCTTATTTCTCAACACTACGGTAGAGAACTAATTAGCTAATACTCACCGACTATAAACATCAGAGTACAGAAAATGCTAGAAATTCCATACAATACCTCTGCTGGATATAAATATTCACATATGAACACATTCATACACAATTCTATATTCATCCCTCACTTCATTCCATATACAAACCATAACTTTACAATATTCTCAAGATACATAACAGAAACTTGACAATCTAAACTAAGCTCTTCCGCCGCTCGGCCTCATCTCATCGTCATTTACCTTCTCTTTGCCCCGCGAGTTCCCTCCTTATACTGGAGATTTGTTTTGGGAAACGAATGAGATTCACAGGAATCTCAGTAGTAACGTCATTAAACATATAAGATAACACACACAAGTATGCTTCACTCATATAACATCATCAACAAAATCATCAAATATTATTCAGTAGAAACATGCAATTCATAAACTGACTTCGTGCTAGAAGGGTTCTTAACCCGGAAGGGCGCCTGTGTACAATGCATACAATGCAACCTTATGACTGACATCGTGCTTGACAGGTTCTCTAGGCCCCGAGGGGTGCCCGTGCAAAGATAGGCCCCGGGTCCCACTCGTGCAATTATGAACATTTCGCCTTAGTGTCAACCCGACCTTCGATAGGCCCCGGGTGTTCACTCCGCTCAATCTAAACATGTTAGACATTTTGATGATGATAACAAATAATACATATGCATGTCATATTATATGAAGACAGTTACTACCTAGTTGCTACTTTATGCAACTTTTCCCCTTGATTCAAGCTCGGGAAATAACTTCTGAGGCCAAACTGGTTGTCAAGTCTTGAAATATCCAAACATTACCAATGAGTTATTACTCATCCGTATACCTTTCCAAACTCAGTTCATTGGTAAATTTAGCCCATTGGTGCCAAAATACCCCTTAAGTCGTTGTTATCAGCATTTTTCTCAAAATCATGATTTAGGCCATACCTACACATTTTCGAGTGCAGAATCCATTTCTAATCTCAAATTGGCCAAATTCAAACTTAAATGATGAAAATACCCTTGACAGCTCTCAAATAAGGCTTAGAAAGGGCAAATTGGTCATTTCACTCTCTGAGCCTTTTCTTACTTTGAGGTCAACATAGACCCTACACAATTCGGCCTCCTGAATCCAATGGAAGTATTGAATTGGTCAAATTCCCATTCATTTATCACGTCCAACACAGGGAAGGGAAAATAAATTTCCAGAAAAGTTTTGTCAGATTCTCGTTTTCTTTGGCCCAATCACCTCCTTTCTACTTATAACCAATATATTAACTAGTTAGACATTCATTGGACTTGATTTGGAGACACTTACATCTTAAGGTCTCTTTGGCTTTTGTGAATTATCTTGTACCAAATGGACCATAATCACAAGGTTCAAGCGCCTTACCTTAATCTTGGTAAATCCCTAGCTTCTCTTCACTCTTCCGCCGTGCAGCTCACTCTCTCCTCTTAGTGAATCAGTTTTGATCGAGAATGAGCTGATAAGAATGAAGAATTGATATATATTAATGAAGGTTTTATTTATTTATGCCAAGTGTCACCTTTGCATTGGTCCATAATGCATAATTTAATCAATTAATTCTATTTCCTTCTTACTCCCTCATTCCAGCCGAAATCATGTAGGGAAATATGGGAAAAGCTGAATCTCCATTTATCCCATTATGCTAACACGTAACTTGTTGACCAAGTCATTGACTTTTTGACCATTTGACCATAATTTACCAAAATTAATTTATTAATGATCAAGTAGTCAATTTACTCTTTTTAATTCCCATTTAGCTCAAATCATTGGGAATTTGAGGAAAAATAATTATTTTCCACTTTTCAGCAAAATTACAGTTTTCCCCTGCATTTAATGATTTATCGAAATAAATCATTTTTCACCCATTTCTTCAGTTCAACCCCTTTTTGACACTTAAATGAGGCCATTAATCATATCGTTAAAATTTTTTGAATTTTGGTTACCATATTAGGCCTTTACCGGTCTCTTATACCCTTATTCGGCCAATTTATGCGTAACCGGCGATTGGAATATTTTCCATAAATTCACATAAGTTCATTCACATCATTTTTCACCATTTTATTCCACTAAATATGCATCAAATATACACATAAGTATATTGGTAAAAAATGGGGTATTACATATGTGTACTTTTATTTTTCTGAATACTCTGTTTGTACATTTATATGTACATTTATCTATATATGTACATTTATATTTTTTTTCAAACCCTACATGGAATTCTTGTATTGTAAACAAGTACTTAATGTCAGTATGTTTCCGCTATTTCTGTATGCCTTACGGAACTATGCGCTTATACTCTTCGAATATCGAAATGTTAAGGGGTTTCACACACACACACACACATGTTGTATGAATATTTATTTGATACATATTTACGTGTGTGTGTGTGTGTAGACACACATATGTATGTATATACATATGTGTGTTTGTGTGTGTATGTAAAATATAAAAAAAATTAATTTAATTTATATTGTGTTAGTTTTAAATTTACTTTTATCTGATAAATTAAATTTAATAACTAATATGATAAACATATAATATCTCATATTTAATTTATAAAGATAAATTAAATCTATTTCTATTGGCTCTTTATTTATATTAAATAAATAGGTTAAATTAAAATTTTTGGATATATTTAATTAAACCAAATTTAGTTAATTTACTTATCAAAACAAATAAGTGTTAATTGATATGATATGGATTTCAGAATTAATTAAGATTAATTTTAAAAGTCTAATATCCATCATAAAATAGAAAACCCCAACTAGTTATTTAAGTGAGAGATAGGGTTTTCAACAGATAAGGAAAATAGATAGAGCTGTGAGGGAAAACAAACTCTAGAGGGACATTGGTGGCATTAGCATGCTATCCGTGTTAGATTCCTATTTGTGTGGATACTGATAGAGGGAGTTGATCTAGGGTTTTAGCTCCTTGAGATTGAAAGGAAAGACTGAACACATAATGAAGGTACATTTTCTACTACTCGATTTAAATGCCGTTGACAGATTCGTAGTGAGGACTAAAACATTTTTTAATTTTAATTTTTCGTTGTGCCTACTAATCCCAATACTTAGGAATTTTACTAAATTGGGGTTTAGCAGTCTTCTTGATTTATACTTAATCTTAAGCTTTTGGTCCCAAAATTAGGGATATTACAATGCACATAGTAAACATAGTACCTATAGTAGTAGTAGTAGTAGTAGTAGTAGTATGAGCATACGTAGCACAGGGTAGCCATAGTATATGATACCATAATATATGATACATACATAACGAAATGATAATAATATCATGCACAATAATTGAATCAGGGATGGGCAATTGTATGTTAAGAGCCCATAGTTTAACCAATAATAGACTAGGATAAGAGTAGAGCAATACTTTGATAAAATTAAATGGAGTTTAAGAATTGACGAGTCATAATGAAGTGTTTGAACCATTGAATAAATGTTAGAAAGTTTTAAATGTTTCAGAAAAGGCCATTCATTTACAGGTTTGAACCTTGTGTTCAGGCTATGTTTTCAACTATTTTCAAAGGTGTTTTCTTATCAAGATCAAACTTGGCTTAGTGGTTTGAATTCATTATGGATAAAACTCATCTAATAACTATGAAAATTAGGGCATCATAATATCTTTAGATTTTCTTGAGTAGTCTTGGAACTTGGGAATTTTTTATGATCAAATGATAGTAATATTTTTTACTACTTTTATTTGCATTGGAAATTAGACATTCGAAGTTTTCCAAAGAGCTCTAATTTATAATTTTTAATTTAGAGATATGTAAAATTAATTAGGAATTTTTCAAGTTGGACTTCTCTTTTTCTCTAATTCCTTCATTAAGGTGTGTTAGATTTCATGTTTTGATGATAACAAATCATGTTTTGGAAGTTCATGGATCTTATATCAGCAAAATAAGTTATTAAAGTGATCTGAGGAAGATCACTCAAGCGATTTAGTTAATCACTCGAGTGATTTAGTTAATCACTCGAGTGATATTCAAGATCACTCGAGTGATCATTGAAATTACTTAAGTAATGTGGAAAATTTCCAGATCACTCGAGTGATATGTGAAATCACTCGAGTGATGCGCCCAATCACTTCCAGTGATTGAAAAATCATTGCAAGAAAAATTCACTGTTTTGAAAATCACTTCCAGTGAATGCCAAATCACTCGAGTGATACCTGAAGAATTCCAAATCACTTCCAGTGATCTTGAATTACTTGAGTGATATTGTATTTTTGCCAAATCACTTCCAGTAGATTGAAAATCACTACAAGAATATGTTACTGTTTTCCAAATCACTTCCAGTGATCTTGAATCACTCTAGTGATGTTTGAAAACTTCCAAATCACTTCCAGTGGATTCAAAATCACTGCAAGAAGAAATCACTATTTACAAAATCACTTCCAGTGATTCCAAATTCACTCAAGTGAAATATGGAAATTTCATGTTCACTTCCAGTAAGTCTGTAATCACTGTGGGAAGGTTTTAACATTTTCAAAATCACTCCTAGTGATATTATATTCACTCCAGTGATGTTTCTTTTTGTCAATAACTCTCTCAAACAAACACTGATCCACTTGCAACTACTTCCATGAAGAACAACTGATTTTGTTAGTTAAATTCTGTTATCATTACTGATTTCTCCAAATTGCTGTCAAAATCATATGGTATATTATTTTACTGCTCACTTGCGAAAACAAGATCGCTCCTGATGGTTTTATTGATTTTTCAGAAAACACTTCCAGTGAATCATATTATTGTGTGGATATACAAATATTTTCTAATGATGATATTCACAAGTTTTTCAGAACAACTGATTTTGTTAGTTAAATTCTGTTATCATGGTCCTTCTTTTACTCAGGCTGCCCTTCAGACATATATTCAGGATGCCATCCAGTCTGCTGTCACTTAGTTTAAGAAGTCTAACACTGAACTAATTGATCAAGTAAACTACCAAGTTAAAGTGTTAGTAGAGGCAGTAAATCACAATTTCCAAATACTTTTTGAGCGCCAGACAGAGCAGACATAGAGGATTCAGAGGATTGAGGATGCACTCAGGTCTAACCTTCATATTCCCTTCCCTAACTTACCACCTACCACCTCACATGTACCTCCTCCATCAGATTCTCCACTTCCAGATCCTTCACTTTCTGATCCTCCTATCATTCCTTTAGAGACTCCTCCTGTACCTCCCATATCCTTTATCTCTGACACTATTCCTGCTGGTGATATTCCACAGGCTGATCCCATCCTCCAGACTCCATCATCTTCATCACATCACATTGCTTCCAGTTCTCATACTGAGGAGATTATTGCTGAGGATGTTACTACAAAGGTCATAGGACCTACTCTTTCTACTTCCACCACTCCTCTTGAACCCTCTTTTATGACCTTTTCCTTCCAGTCTCCTGCCCAGCTTTCTATCATTCCATATGTTCCACCTATCTCCTTCTTTGCTTCTGCATCCACTCAGGCATCTACGCCATCTACCTCTCCTTTAGATGATGCCAAAAAGGGGGAGAAGAACTAATATGATCATATGTATTTTCTTTTAGTATGTAGTTTTAGTATTTGTCATGTAGTTGTGCAGCTTGTGTAGTTTCAGTATGTTTTCTGAACTGACATGTACTTGACTCTAATCTAATGAGAATATGGTCTTAATGCATTTGTGTTTATGTTTGCAGCTGCCAATATGATCTCATGAAAAGCAAGAAGTTACTTCATATGTGCATGTTTAAACTCTGTTTATAATGGTTTTTGAACCTTGAACTAACATCTTTTATGTTCTATATAAGGTCAAAAACTCTTAATCTTTAGAACAACTCTTTTTAGTCCTTGCTAGTCAAGTGGTTGCAAAATTTTTGAAAAAGATCAAGAAAAATTTGTTAGAAAATCAAAATTTTGAACTTGATCATATAATATGTTTTGTCATCATCAAAAAGGGGGAGAATGTTAGATTTCATGTTTTGATGATAACAAATCATGTTTTGGAAGTCCATGGATCTTATATCAGCAAAACAAGTGATTAAAGTGATCTGAGGAAGATCACTCGAGTGATTTAGTTAATCACTCGAGTGATATTCAAGATCACTCGAGTGATCATTGAAATTACTCAAGTAATGTGGAAAATTTCCAGATCACTCGAGTTATGCGCCCAATCACTTCCAGTGATTGAAAAATCATTGCAAGAAAAATTCACTGTTTTGAAAATTACTTCCAGTGAATGCCAGATCACTCGAGTGATACCTGAAGAATTCCAAATCACTTCTAGTGATCTTGAATCACTCGAGTGATATTGTATTTTCGCCAAATCACTTCCAGTGGATTGAAAATCACTGCAAGAATATGTTACTGTTTTCCAAATCACTTCCAGTGATCTTGAATCACTCAAGTGATGTTTGAAAACTTCCAAATCACTTCCAGTGGATTCAAAATCACTACAAGAAGAAATCACTATTTACAAAATCACTTCCAGTGATTCCAAATTCACTCGAGTGGAATATGGAAATTTCATGTTCACTTCCAGTAAGTCTGTAATCACTGTGGGAAGGTTTTAACGTTTTCAAAATCACTCCCAGTGATATTATATTCACTCCAGTGATGTTTCTTTTTGTCAATAACTCTTTCAAACAAACACTGATCCACTTGCAACTACTTCCATGAAGAACAACTGATTTTGTTAGTTAAATTCTGTTATCATTACTGATTTCTCCAAATTGCTGTCAAAATCATATGGTATATTATTTTACTGCTCACTTGCAAAAACAAGATCACTCCTGATGGTTTTATTGATTTTTCAGAAAACACTTCCAGTGAAACATATTATTCTGTAGATATACAAATATTTTCTAACGGTGATATTCACAAGTGTGTTACAGCTGTACTCCACCATCACGCACATGACGAGTAACTGAACTCTCTATTCAAACGACAACTATTCATGGGCGGAAGCAAAATTCATAAGTAACGGAAGAAAAATGCTGTTACATTTGTCAGGAGCATCTTTGAATCAACGGATAAATTTACAACGGTCTTCAAAGCCTCTAATATATATGTCCAGCCATTCGAAAAATAAGAGAACAAAAAAATGCCTGATTACACTACAAGCAATATCTTTACCAGTGCCTCAAGCTTTCATCTGTACTTCAGTTCTTATCTACATACTCTGTGAGAGAGATTTGTCAGTCATACTTAATCATTTCCAATAGTGATAACTTAAGGTTGAGGAACCTTAAGAAGGGATTTAAGATTACCTTGTGTAAGGGGGAGTGAGTGTCTAGAGGAACTTGCTGTTTGTATTGTGGTGCCAAGAACCCATTGAATCTTGGAAGATATAGTGAAAGGCTCAGAAGGATTTCTGAGGACTGGACGTAGGTCAAGTGGTTGAGACCGAACCAGTATAAATCCATGTGTGAACTTTGGTGGTATCCCTTCCTTTTTATTTACTGTGCTTAAAGTTTTATAAACTTGTTTTAAATTTCTGATTATTTTCTAATCACCTAATTCACCCCCCCTCTTGGGTGAAAAGCTTGCTCTAACAGGGTGAGCGTCGTAGAAGTGTATAAGCGCTCTTTTTGTCATTTATTAGGCTATGCACTCGCTGGGGTGAACGCGAGATTTTCATAAATAATATTCCTCTTAATTATACTCATTTTCTCTTAGATTTTCATAGTATTGAAATATTGAAGGTTGTTATTTTTAAGGATTTCAAAATGGATTAGGTTTTGACTGAACCTTTGGAGCTTAAATGGGTTGTTTGGACTAGATGAGATGTTTAATTGGCTTGATTTTGTTAGATTTAAGGTTATATGGAATTTTGAGCTAGGTTTGATGTTAGAGTTAAATTTTTGCTAAGTTATGATAATGTGATGAATTTGGAGCAAGGTTTGATGTTAGAGTTAGATTTTTTCTAAGTTATGATAATATGATGAATTTGGAGCTAAGTTTGATGTTAGAGTTAGATTTTTGCTAAGTTATGATAATGTGATGAATGAAAATGAGTTTTAATGGTTGGATTATGTTAATATGAATTAGATTAATTGAGGTTTAATCAGTTTAGATCATTGATTGGACTTGATTTTCTCAAATAGCATTTTGAGGTTGGAACTTTAAGTGTGATATTGGGGATTTTGAATGAATTAAGTAATTTGAGATTAATGGTTAGTTTAGAAAAGTTGTTTAAGTTATTGAAATGCTACGTTTGATGAAGGGATGATTATGTTTGGTTTTTAGTGAGAGCTGGGAATTATAAAGAAACTTTAAGCCTTTAATTTGTTGTTGTTAACCATTCGATTTACTTGTAATTAAATTAATGTAGTGATGATTGTTTTAGATTGATTGTGAATTGTTGAATCAGTGGTTCAAGCATGTATCCCAAGGATTTGAGCTAGTTCTCATCACATAACCAAATATTTTTCCAGTGGTCGGTGACATAGATAGTAACTTAGCCCATGGGTCTTGTCAATGGAGATAAGGTAGTTCAGATAGATTGATTGGAGGAAACTTGGGATTCTTATGTTTTTGATATCTTGATTTATATTCAAATTTGCTTTAATGTTTTAATTGTTCAACTGCACCTCATAAGCACATATTAATATGAATGATGAGTCAGAAAGTTAGTTTCTAAGATTTTTTTCTTTTCCCGTTACTCTTTGAACAATTTTCAGGTGATATAGTTATCGTGCTAGTATGTTAGGTAAGGTTTTGAAGACTTGATTATCTAGATATTCATTTGGGTAGCCTCTTTTTCTCAATTATCTGTTGCATTGGCGTATATTATGACAATAGATCTCATTTTGTATAGTCTAATGATTATTGGTACTTTCGATGGAATTGTCATTGGTTGGAATGCTGATAGAAGGATGAAGGCCTTTGGGGATGCATGTGAATGTTATTTGTGGATCCATAATGACTAAGGCAACCAAGAATATCAAAATAACATCTTTCAAATAATTTTTTCCAGTTTCTCTTATGTTTCTTAAAGCAAGTAAATGCATAGTTTTAAAAAACCTATACAAGGTAGTATTTATCAAACCTTATCTGAATAGTGTGACACCTTATGTCCAATAGCCTTAGATGAATACAAAAGAGTAGTGCAATCATTTGTGAAATCAGGAACCAATCCTAGTGTAACCAACTTCAGAAAATATTTGTAAATTTCAATCCTATCTTAGGATTTTAACCTGAGATTAGACAGAATTTTTTAGAGTAATAAAATTCTTCCCAAACAATTTCACAAATATTCACTATCTCACTAAGTCTCACTGGCTCTTCTTTTCTTTTTATCAAAGTTTACAGTCGATTCTTTGATTGGTTCTCATGTTCCATACCTTAGTTATGTTTCGTTACCGAACATAAGCATAATTTAGCTAAACTATCCTTTTTGTTTAAGTACTATACTTTTACTAGCCTACTGGCATTACCAATTCCACTACCATACTGTTGTCAAGGTTTGCATAGCTATGTACATCATTTACAGTTCCAAAATATTCCAAAATATTAAGAACAGACAACCAACAGAAAGTTTAAGTCATTCTCTATCTAGCCTCTAGCTGTCTACATTTACCTTCTTGCCCCTCGAGCTATCTCCTTATATTATAAATTGGTTTTGAAAAAGAGTGAGATTCAAAAGAATCTCAGTAGTAACAGATAGCCAATCATACAGATATAACATCACAAAACATGCCATACACAGAATCATCACAACAATATTCAGTGCATCACATGCATTTTATATGTCACTATAGCGCTAGGTATATCATAAGGCCCCAGGGATACACACACAAAAAGGCCCCAGGCATCCACTCGTACATCACAGAACGTTGTTGGCCTGAGTGTCCACCCACGCAGAAAGGCCCTGGGCGACCACCCCGTATAACCACAATGTGTTAGACAATTCATGATGAACACACAAAACATGCAGTGTATCTTATAAATATATGAAAGACAAGTTACTACCTTACTACTTCCCTTGAGCAATTTCCAACCGTTTGTTTGAGCTTGGACAAGTTTTAAGCTCCAGACAACTGTTATGTCCTATAATTAGAATTTAGCTTGGGATGACAGGTTATTATTTCATTCAATACTTGCATAATCTAATTAGTCAAGTTGGTTGTCATTAAAGTTAATACACTATGCTAAAAGTAAAGTCAAGATGGTCTAACTATCCTAAGTTGGTTAACTCCACCTTCAAAGTTCAACTTAATTACCTGTATGCTATTACATTTTTCCTTTTCACCTTTGTTCTCAAATATGTCAGCTTTTTTGCTTAACTTCAAAAATTCACCAAACTCCAAATTGAGTGGTTCCAAATTATATTTAAATATATTTCAGTATAATTTCACATAAAAATACTCAATTCTGCCCATCATAGCCACAGAATTCCCAAAATTTCACCAAACATAACCTATTCCAAATTACATTCTACAAACAAGGCATAACTTTGGAAAATCATATCTTTTAGTATACTTGTCCAAAAATTACAAACTACCTATAAAATCAAAGCTCTACATCTCTATTTTAATTTTGGAAATTTTTATAATTTTTAGACCAATTTTGACTTGCAAAATTCATTACTCAATAACATTGTCTCCAAAAAATGGATTAAACAACATCTACTTAACAATTTCCAAAAATTATAGATTCACTTACAAGCATTAAAAAAATATGAACACCTATATTCCCACAAAATTTCCCTTCTAAATTCAATGGAAGCATTCAAATTACAAAATTCCAGCTCCTTCTCATGGTTCTATGACTGACCGAAATTATGGAATTTAAAGGGAAAAATGTGTCTTCATGCATTCAAGCCATAAACTCTTTCCTTTTCACTCCTAATCACATGTTTAATCATTTAAACACTCATTAGACATATTTTGAAGAAATTTTGGTAGCATGAGCCCTTAGGATTTCATCATCCAAAATTTACAAAAACCAATAAAACAAGCCAACAACAACAACAATTACCACAACTACAGCATATCAAGCAAGAGGATCAAGGTTCTTGAGATTATCTCTTGATTTTCACATTTTCTCTCTTTGTGGATGACACCTCTTCCCTCTCTTCTCTTGAAAATTTGCTTGCTAACCATGGTATTCAAGAAGGATAAGGGATTAGGAGAGGTATTACAAGAATTAGAAGGCTAGAGCTCTTGGTTTTTCATCACTTACCTTAGATTTTGCACTTAAACCCTAGCTCTCTCTTCTCTTGCTCCCTTTGGTCTTCCATCCAACTTGACCGAAAATAATGGAAAGGGAATGAAGTATTATGTGTTGTTGAAATATCTCTTGCTTATGTCATAATTTCATCTCATGGTAAAATAATATATGCATTTACTTGGCTCTTCTTTTTTTCCCCTTCTCTTGAATTAATATATGCCACATATATTATTTCCCTTTCAATTCCCCTTTTCCCTATGTCACCATAATATCCAAGGGAAAACGAAGAAGAATGGCTTCTTGCTTTTTGCTATAGTCATATGCTTGTATTTAATGTATTAACACATGGAAATTCAATTGCCTTCATCTTTTCTCTTTCCATCTTGCTTTTTTATCGTGGGATATATCTTCAAATGGAGCAGGAAATGGCTCTTACATTGTCTCCATTTATTCCATTCTTAATTAGCTTATAAGAGCTCTTTATGACACTTAGGGTCTGTTTGGTTTGAGGGGAGGGGAGGGGAATAGAGGGATTTTGGTCCCCTCCCCTTTATTGGTAAGATGGAGGGGAGGGGAAATTTTTTGAAATTTTCCCCTCCCTCCCCTCAAAACCTCTCCCCCCAAATTGGGGGGATTTGGAGGGGAGGTTAAAATTTTTTTTTATTGGACAAAAATGCCCTTGACCATTTGTGTATATATGATAAGTAAGACCATGTAATATAATTTTAGATATTTATTAGTATATTATAGTTATATTTATTCCATTTTTATAATTATTAAATTATAATTTTCTATTTATAATATATTTTATTAAACATTGTACATAATTTTTAAAAAATTAAATAAAAGGGTAAAATTGTCCAAATTAAAATATTTTCCCTCCCCTCCCCTCCCAAACTAAACAAGGTAACATTAAAATCCCTCCCCTCCTCTCCCCTCTCATCACTCCAAACGAGATAATATGAAAATCTCTCCCCTCCCCTCCCCTCCGTCGAACCAAACATACCCTTAGGATTTGACTTTTCAACTCTAGCTTTTAATTGGCTAAAATTCATTCCTTCTTCATTCATTTAAGCCAAGCATTCATATTTCTCCATTGTCTCCTCTTTTGACCAAAAATGTCAAGGGAAATGGAAAATATTTATTGCTTCTTGCATTATTGGCAAATTATAATTTTGCCCTTACTCTTTGTGATTTTTGTATTAAATCATGTCTTCCATCCTTTCTCCTTATTTTGGCCAAAATTGATGCAATATAATTGGGCCAATATTTATGTCATTTTATGCTCCAATTTAAGTAACAATATTTAGCCTTTAAGTAGACAAAAGTTACACCTTTGTATCTTAACTTAGCCAATCATATGTAACTACTAATTGAAGTGCTCTCATCATTTTATGTGTACCAAAATTCACCATTTCATTCTTCTAAATATCACAAATATATACAAGAAATATTGGTGAAAAAAGTGGGGTATTACAAATAGAATCATAACTAATTGTTAACTGATACTAGTACTTTAAAGCTATGTCCAATATTAGCAAATTTATAAATGGGTACTTGTGGTAATATTTAGTATATCAAACCTGATAAAAATATTTAGTGCATAACATGTACTAACATTTACTATTGATATACAAACATGTAACATCCCAAGAAATTTGAAGAGGCTTAATTTTGCAAAAGTGACATAAATTATTTTAAAAGTTAATTTATGGGAACTATTACTTTCCTGAAAATTAAAGGAAAAATAGTTATAGGCTGTGGTTTGACTTGAATATTTTAGGAAAATTATTTTATGGCTTAAAAAACTAATTGAGGAAGAAAATCCTCATAAAGTATTAAGGATTTATTTATGGTATTTATATGGTAAGTCAATACCAATAAAGAAAAGGAAAATTAGTGATTTTATTATATAGACCCGAAAGTCAGAATTTGGCTAAAGTTTAAGCTAAATTATGGAACCCAAACATGCTAACCATGATTGAAGTTAAATTTAAGTAATTCTAGTTTAGACAAATTAGAATAATTAAAGGCTAAGGGATAAAGCTTTAACTAATAGGATAAACATACACACACACACACACACCCACGCATGCACACACACACACACGTACACAAACACGCATGTATACACACTCACATGACACACACACACATGATACATGCACAAATAAAACACCTCATCCACTTCCTCTCATCCTAATTAGCAATTTAGGAAATAGAAAAAGAGAGAGAACCGAGAGAAAGGGAGAGAGGCTGAGAGAGAAATCATCGAAGAAGCCGGAAAAGGTGGCTAGAGCTTATTTGCAACCATAGATTATTTCCTAGGTAAGTCTACTACACTCTTTTCCAACTTTATTTCAGTTGATTGGTGATTTTCTTGAGGTTAAATTCACACTAGAACTTGGGTCTTCTTGTAAGGAAGTTGCTGTCACCATAAAAGGTAAGGATGAGTACATGCATGGCGGTTTTAAGGTTTGATTTTGAGGTTTTTGGTTCTGTAATTTAGTCATTGAAATAGATCATACATTAAGATTTTTAGGGGGTCAAAATCCTGAAGGTTCAAGCTATGATTCTTGGCTTGCATGTCCTCTTTTTCTTCTTATCTTCCAAACCAACAACAGAGTGCTACATGCATGAGTTTTCAGAAGCTAAATCTTGAGGTTTTAGGTGCTTAAGGGTCGGTTTCTTTAAGGTTTAGAGAGTTCATGTACTTTGAAAGATAAATCCAAAGAGAACTCATATTAAGAAGTAATTAGTGGATGAAATGATGTTATGTGGCAGAGTGTCAATTCTAGAGAATCAGTGGTACAGTCGACTTTGAGTGAGGTTTTGATAGGGCAAACGGTGTCCTTTGTTTGTGAAACTTAGTAAGAAGTTAGAAAACATCCTAATCTTTAAAATGAGTCATAGAAAATGTTGGATCTCTAGAATAAATGATATGAATTTTTCAATTTAAACAGAAAAACTGGGAAAATTTTGTTCTCCAGATTTTAAGCAATAACTAATTATGCAAACTATGTGAGGCTATTTTCATAATCTATCATTGTGATTATTTTTCATACAACACATAATTACAGAGATTTAAATAGGGACTTGAATCATCTCATTTAGAGTTCCCTAGCTTAAATTATGATTTTTCAAAGTTCTTTGAAAAATTAGAGGCAGATTTTGGCTTAAGGCTAAAAATTACCATATTTTATGAAATTGTAATTTGTAATAGGATGGAGGTTTTAGGATAAGTTTGAAGGGCTAATTTATTGAATTAAATGTCTAAATTACATAGGAAACTAGACATTCAATAGTTCTTAAGAAGATTGATAAGTAAAATATCTGCACATTTATTTTCCCTTATATGAAGCATTTGGATGACATTTGAGCTTAATGTAATGAATTTGGGTGTAATTGATAAATAAATAATGATTTTACATAAAATAGAATTCATTAGAAAATACTAAATTTTAACCCTGTTTCAGTTTTTTAGGAAATATCTGGAGCTCTAGATGTCGAATTGGGACGTTCGTTATATGGATAGAAAGATGAGAAAAATTCCTACAACGTGATTCTGTCCAGGTTTGACCTTTGTCCACTAATATGATCATAACTGAAGCCACAAATGTTCAAATGAGGAGCTCTCATATGCGTTTTCAAGCTAAGATCTAGATCTACAACTTTCATGAAGACAACAAAGTGAGATTCCAACGTTTTAATTGCTAAACATTAGCTACAATCAATGAACAAGGTCGTCACAAAGTCAATATTGGTGGCTTAGAGTCAAGATTCTTACCTAACATGTGGAAATTCTTACACCCAATTCATCTATAAATAGAGGAGTTGAAGGCACAAGGGAGGACATCATCTTAGAGTTTAATTTCATGCATTTTTATTGTTCTTGTATACCTCCTACATGGAAGGTTTAGGTAGTCCTCCTTTATGGATGGTATAAGTTGCCTCCTACATGGAAGGTTTTACCTCCTATATGGAAGGCTAGATTTTTCTATTTTCATACATCTTGTAGTTGTATCTTTATATTTTAAAATTTAATAATCATGTTTTCTGTAATATTTATGAATTTTTCAATTTATTTTAGTTTTGTTTTTAATTTCATCATAAGCTAAATTTTCATTTTCCTAGGGTCATGATGTAGCTTACTAATAATTATGTTTGGCACTGTAGCATCATCACTGTAGCAATACGGTACTGTAGCAATCGAGTGATTTTAATAATCACTTTAGTGATTTTCAGAATCACTCGAGTGATTTTCAGAATCACTCGAGTGATTCTCTAATTCACTCGAGTGATGTTCAGTGTTTCACACTCTGTTGTTCGTCCAGCTGAGCAAGGTCTGGTTATTTGATCATATCTCTCACAATACAATTCTGATTGAGACCAAACTAGTTGAATATGAAAATAGACTTCCAATGTGTCATTTTGATACCAGAAGTATTCAACAAAGAAAAAGAGCGCTATCGTCTTGGGAATCTGACGTTAAAAGACCCTGTTTGCTAGTTTATAAGAAAACTGGATGGGAAGCAAATCCTCGATTCATAGAAAGCGTTTAATCCGTTACTGGACGTAAAACCAGAGGAAGATGTGAGCCACAATCACAACTACTGTACATAATCATGCTTTTGTCTAATCTGTCATATCTTTTCAATAACTTTTTAACTTTCGTTACTCCTTTTGTTTAATTTCTTCACGTAACGGCTACCGGTCATTCGTGTCGGATATTTTTTTCAAACTTGTTGGAAAAATGTCTGATTTGCATGATCTTGTTGTCGTTGTTTTAGTAGTATAAATATGTATTCTTCCACTTATAAAAAACAAAAAAAATGTCTAAGAGAAAAATAGAGAGCAAGGGTGTCACCCAAAAATGTAGATTTACATCTATTTGCATTTTCGGTGAAACTGACTCAAGAAAGGATGGAGAGTCTATACCTGCAACACAGGAACTGGGACGTCCATTAGCTGCTAGGAAGATCAATTTTGTATACGGGGGAGGACTCCAGGGCCTGAAGTTAAGTATGGCTATTCCTGCAACCATTAATGGTAGTAAGGGTTTGTGTGTAAGGGTGAAGGAGTTAGAACATCACATCTTCTTCTTAGGGCAAGAGTTAGAAGTTTCAAGCCTACCTGAACGAATGGGACGTATGTTCTATCGTGCTAAAGCTTTTATCGCTTTACCCGGTGGTTTGGAAACATTGGATGGGATCTCGAGCGTTGCATATTGGGCTAAATTTAACTTTCACAAAAAGCCATTAGGATTCTTAAATATTAATGGTTTTTATGATCACCTGTTGTCTTTTCTTGATCATGCTGTGGAAACAGGATTCATACCCCAAGCGACTCGTCATTCCATCATTTCTGCACCAACTGCTAATCAACTACTTGATAAACTGTAAACCTAAGAACCTACACCAGATCTATTAGTAAAAGAAAAAGGTGGGCAGTCTTCAGACAGCAGTCGGAAGCAAAATCCAAATACCACTCTCCGGTTGTAAACTTTCCTTAATCTTAATGGTTTTACTCTTAGCATTTTAGTTTACTTTATTGTTTGTTTATGTTTTCAAATAAAAAAAATTGTCTCTAATCTTTAGAAGACATTGAGGACAATGTTTGATTTAGGTTGGGGGAGAAAAAAAAGCATAGTTTCTCCATTAAATAGTTAGTTAGTAAAATCATTAGATGCATGGGGTGTGAAAAGATGGTAGAGTAAAGAGTTATTATTAACTCTTGAGACGCATCTTATTAGTTGCATTTTTTTCTTTCTTTCTGTTTCATCTAAAAAAACAGAGAGGTCCGATAAAAAAAATAAATAAAATTTTTTTTGTATGAGTGTTTTTCAATGATTTTAAGAAGTATATAAGTTTAAAGCATGGAGCAATTGAGTTTAGAGATTTTATAGCATGATTGAACAACTGATTGTTGGATTTGGTGATGAATTTTGAGATTGAATGAGCTAAATTTAAAAGTACCTAACCGTGAGTTTTTGAGCCTATATGATCAATAATGATTATCTTTCTTGTGTGTGATATTCATCTATTGAGTTGTTACTCTAGAGTTTGCTTCAAATCTGGTTGAAATTATATGTCACATGCACATTCGAAAATGATAAAGGCATTCATTTTCTTTAGCCAGTGCCAAAAAGCCAACCTTACAATTACACCATTAATAAGCCCCTTTAAGCCTAATTGATTATTTCTTTATTGTCAACCCATTAATGTGTTTTAATGATATATCAAGTGCTTTTACTTAGTTCAAAAGACTAACAAAGCATTTAAAATCTTTGTGAAATGGGCTTTTGACAAGTGTGGGGGTGTGTATATTATCAACTGTAGAATTGCATAAAAAAAAGAGAAAAAGAAAAAAAAAGAGAAGTTAAAAAAAATTTGAATGTGAGTAAAAAGAAAAAGAGGATATTTAGTTTTAGAATAAAAATTATGGGTTGCCATGATAAGTCTATTCATAAGATGGCCTATTTTTCGATTTCTCTGTTTATTTCTTAGATGTAACCTTTCATATCACTATTTACATTCCTTTTACCCTAGCCCCATTACAACCTTCAATAAGTCCTTTTGATTTTAATTATGCATGTGAATTTGATAGTGGAGATAGAGATTTTTAGCAAGCTTATGGTAGTGCAACTTTTTCAGGTGAATTTGAGCGAAACACTTACCCTTAAACACTTGAGAGATTGAGAGGACGAGTCACAATTATGAATTTGGTTCATTCATTTTCAAATGAAGTTACCAGTTTATACTTTTGTTGATTCAAGAATACTATGATCTCTTTATTCTTTAATTGTGTCCTTGTTTATAACTTGACACTTCTGATTTTGTTGGAAGCACTTATTAGTCAATTCTTCTTGTCCGAGGACATCCAAGAACTAAGTATGGGAGAATTTGATAAGTAAAATATCTGCACATTTATTTTCTCTTATATGAAGCATTTTTTGGATGACATTTGAGCTTAATGTAATGAATTTGGGTGTAATTGATAAATAAATAATGATTTGACATAAAATAGAATTCATTGGAAAATATTAAATTTTGACCCTATTTCAGTTTTTAGGTAATATTTGGAGCTCTAGATGTCGAATTGGGACGTTCTTTATATGGATAGAAAGCTGAGAAATATTCCTACAACTTTTATGTTGAGGTAAAAACCAAGTTCTGTCCTTAAGAGCTCCGAATTTTGCTTAGAAGTTGAGCACATGATTTTATCCAAGTCTGACCTTTGTCCACCAATTTGATCCTAACTGGAGCCAAAAATTTTAAAATGAGGAGCTCTCACATGGGTTTTAAAGCTAAGATCCATATCTACAACTTTTATGAAGACAACAAAGTGAGATTCCAACGTTTTAATTGCCAAACGTTAGCTTCAATCAATGAGCAAGGTCGTCACAAAGTCAATATTGGTGGCTTAGAGTCAAGATTCTTACCTAACATGTGGAAATTCTTACACCCAATTCATCTATAAATAGAGGAGTTGAAGGAACAAGGGAGAACATCATCTTACAGTTTAATTTCATGCATTTTTATTGTTCTTGCATACCTCTTACATGGATGGTTTAGGTAGTCCTCCTTTATGAATGGTATAGGTTGCCTCCTACATAGAAGGTTTTACCTCCTATATGGAAGGCTAGATTTTTCTATTTTCATACATCTTATAGTTGTATCTTTATGTTTTAGAATTTAATAATCATGTTTTCTGCAATATTTATGAAGTTTTTAATTTATTTTAGTTTTATTTTTAATTTCATCATAAGCTAAATTTTCATTTTCCTAGGGTGATGACGTAGCTTACTAATGACGGATTGAATCTTAACTTATTAAATCTAGTTTTGATTTTTCCTTTATGATTGAGTTTTAATTATTGTTCTTAATGCTTTCAATTGATTGGCCACCTTTTGGATCATCTCAATATGCATGTTGAGACCGGAAGGAGATACATGTGTGTGGATCCTATAATTAAAACCATAATTTTCATATGAAATAGGAATATATTCATATGGGTTATGTAATCTTAATTGAGTTTCATAAATCTTAATGCATGATTGATTTCTTAAATTCATATAGGAATATATTGGGTTAGCAATTAATTATAGAATTACTTGACCTTAGAAGAGGCTAGTAATTAAAATAGGGAAACTCAACTATCAATCATGTGGAATAAATTGGACTAGAATAGATAAGTGATTCAATCCGGAGTTTGCTAAGTAAAATATAATCCCTAGGTCCTTTTATTATATTTGTCTTTATAACAATTATATTTTCATTTAATCATTTTTATCTTGCAATCTCAACCACCAACTAATCGAGCGGCTAAATAGTATTAAAATTATCAATTTTAGTACTTAGTGATCAATCCTCGTGGGAACGATACTCTACTCATCTCTATATTACTTGTTTACGACAATGTACACTTGCACTTCTAAATATACCATCCTACACTCGTAACAAAGATACATGATAAGATAAATATAAAAGATTATCAATGATAACCAATTATTTCAAATAAAAGGATAAGATTTATGAGTGGGTCAAGAGGAACATAATTTTAATTATGTTAATAAGGTTAGAATGAGCAATAACCTATTCTTATGTGAATTTTAAAATTATAGGATTTGATATTTACTCGAGTATGAAGAGAAAATAAATTGAAAGGATTTCAGAGGAGGTAAATTAAAGGAAAGGTCAACAAGTAGTAACTCTTTCTCTCTTGTAATATGCAATTTTTCTGCATGTTTGTTTGTACCATCGATTATATTCGTTTCATGAATATATGGGTGATTTGATTATTGGACTGTGTGTTTGAGGTTGTAAGACCTAGCTCATTTTGTGTGATTATTTGAATGTATGTCTTAAGGCTATTAGTCTTTATATGCATTCAGTGTGATTATTGGACTCTGTGTGATGAGATTGTAAGTCCTAATATACATTCAGTGTGATTATTGAACTGTGTGTCCTAAGGCTGTAAGTCCTAATGTGCATTTTGTATGGTTATTGGATTATGTGTCCTTGGGCTATAAGACTTGATATGCAATCTATGTAAGTATTAGGCTGTGTTCCTATGATTGAAGATTGAGTTGCACAGTGATTGCAAAATATGCTGAATGAGATGAATTCTTATTGGATGGTTTATTTTGCATGCTTCGTGAACTTGTATATTTTATGATAGTCTGTTGTTACTACTGAGATTCTCAGGAATCTCACCCCTTTCCTTAAATGACATACAACAAAGGCAAGTAGCTCAAAAGGGAAGTGAGTGATTATTGCTGATAATTGAGAAGGTGGGAAAGCTAAAATAGTTTATTTTGTTGGTTATCTTTATAATCTTTTCATTTATACATAGGACTTTTAGTTAGCCTCATATGGTACAATTTTGTATATATATCTACATACGAACATAGATGTATATAGTGATATCAGTACATATAGTGAAAGTATCAATGTGCATAGTAGGGATTTCAGTAGTAATACTACACTTAATTATCGAAATAGGGAAGGGTACTTGCATTATTCGGCCCATAACTTAACAAACGATATATTTATGTGATATTAGAAACGAACTCTGATACTAACAAATCTAGTCTAAGGAATGATGAGTTTTAATGAAGAGTTTGAACCATTAATTAATTATTTTAGAAAGTTTTAAATTTTTTAGAAAAGCCCATTCATTTTACAGGTTTAAACCTTATGTTTGGGTTAAGTTTTCAAACTATTTTCGAAAGGTTTACTCCTCAAGTCCAAACTTGGCTTAGTGGTTCAAAATCATTATGTAATAACTCATATGACTAGTATAAAGGTAAGGTACCACAACACACATATTCCTTCTAGTTTTGACACTAGTGAACAAATCACTTTTTAGATCAGGTAAAAATGGCTTTTTATACCAGTTTTGGATGAGCGGATGAGACATTGATATAGCCAGTCTAAAAATTTTGTTAATTTTTAGACTAGTTAAGCAAACCACCCTTAAAAACACTTTTTAGACTAGTTGATTGATGACCAGATCTAAAAAGTCCAAACTTTTTTGACCGGTTGCTCTAAAAACTAGTTTTATACCTCATGTTTTAATAATCGGTCTTAAAAGTTATACTTTTAAGAGATGTTATTCTAAAAATCGATCTAAGAAGTTTTTTTTAGACTTCATATTTTACAAAACCGGTTTTAAAATATTTACTTTTTGGACCTCTTTTTATAACATCCAATTTAAGTTTATTGTCTTTTTTACATTTCCCACCCTATTCCTTCCTCTAACCCACCATCGTAGTCAGCACTAAACCTAAAAGAACTGTGTATTGTTTTTTATTTTTTAAAGAAGGATAAAAAATGATATTAAAGATAACATGATAATCTTTACCATAGTTTAATCCTACAAATCATGTAAATAAGAACTACAACAATAATGACAGAGACTCTCACAAGTTTTATAGATGTATCAAAGGCAAGGGCACTGCTACCCCATAATTTAGCCACAAACAAATTCCTCAGTAATGGATACAATGCTAAGCCCATAAACATACTAATCACATTACATAGCATACTAATAAACTGATGTATGTATGTCATTTCAAATTTCATGGTTCTAAGAAAACATTTATCAAATTAAGATGTCAGACCTATTATTTCATGTGAATTGCCTAAGACATGATGTTAAGTGTGTATATTAACTTTCAATTCAAGTAATTTTATCTAAATACTTGGGAGTTGGGACTAACAAAACCAAAGAGATGTTTTGTCTAACTATGTTTAAAAGTTCATTTAAAGGAATAAAAAAGTCAATTTGACCAATCCCTTAGGTAATTCTAGGTTGAGAATGTGATACCTAATTTCCTATAACCTCGGATGAGTATAAAAGAGTAGTGAAATTATTCAGGAGATCAGAATTCGAACCCGGACTACCCAACTTTTGAAAATACTTATAAATTTCCACCCTCAACTCAGAAGTTTAACCTAGCGTTGAGAGGGTAGTAAAATTTTCACAAATCTTCACTATCTCATTTAAGTCTCACCGACTCTTCCTTTTTATTTGTTTATCAGAGTTTATGAGCGTGCCTCTGCTTAGTTCTCATATTCCATTACTTAACATATTTCATTAACGATAGGAAGCATAATAACTTATCGTCTACCATTCATTCACTAAGTTATTATTGCATTGTTGTTATGTTTACAAGTCAAATACATCATATGTACCTCCAAAATATCCAAAAAAACATATGAAATTAGACAATCAAAATGACTAAAGTCTTCAGTGCCTCAACATCTAGTCATCTGCATTTACCTTCTTCTTGCCCTTCAAGCTTTCTCCCTGTACTGTAAGTGGGTTTTTGAAAAAGAATGAGATTCAAAAGAATCCCAGTAGTAACATATATCAATCATACAGTTATAACATTACAAGGCATGCTAAACAAACATCATTCATCAGAATAATCACAACAGCATCCAATGCATTACATGCAGTTCATAAGCTATCATAGAACTATGTATATTACAAGGCCCAAAGGGATACCCATGCAAATAGGCCCAGGCACCCACTCATGCAATAGTTAGCGTTATATTGGCTTGAGCATCCACCCGTGCATAATAGGCCCCAAACGACCACCTTACATATTCGAATACATTAGACAACTTTTAATGAACACCCAAACCATACATTGCATATCATAACATATGAAAGATAAGTTACTACCTGGTTGCTCTCCTCTAATAACTTCCTTCCATTTGTATAAGCTCGAGTAAGATTTTGACTCCGAACAGTCGTCGAATCCTACAATTCCCAAATATACCATAAATGAGTTATTACTCATCCATGTATCACTCTAAACTCATTCTATTAGTTAACTTAGCCTAAGAATGCTAAATTACCAAAATGCCCCTGTAGACCCAGTCTACCTGTACTTTACTCAAAATTATGACTCGGGCCAATCCTACACAATTTCATGTGTAGAATCCATTTTTGACCTCCAATTGGTCAAATTCAGGGGAAAATGAAGAAAAGGCCCTTGACAGCTCTTACTTAGAGCTTTTAAGGGTAATTTGATTATTTCACATTCTAGGGCTTTTTCACTTCACCATCAACATATACCCTACACGATTTTATCTTTTAAACCTAATGGAAGCATCAGAATTATCAAATTTCTGCTCCTTTCACATGTCTAACACAGGGAAACCAAATGGGATTCTTAGAAAAGTTGTGTATGTTTCTCGTTTTCTCTTGCCTAATCACCTTCTTTCTACTTCTAATCACATGATTAGCTATTTAGACATTCATTGGACATGGTTTGAAGAAACTTGGATATCAAGGTCCCTTAGGTTTCTTCATCTAACTTTCACAAAGCATTCAAAACTAAGCCAAGAGCAACAATACTAACATCAATCAAGCAAGAGAAACAAATTTGGAGGATTACCTCTTCATTCCTCCTCTTTCTCTCTCTTCAACGTGTGACTTCTCTCCCTCCACTTGGATTTTGTCTTGAAAGCCATGGTTCCAAAGTAGCAAAAGTGAGATTAGGTAGCTTAAAGCACAAGATTACAACTTCCTTACCTTTGATCTTTGAACCCTAGCTCCTCCATGTGCTTCACCGTGTTCAACTCTCTTTCACTCTATTTGGTTCAGCTCATGCACGAAAATGAGATGAAGAAATGAAGAGAATTGTAATATATTAAAGGTCAAATGGTTTTAACATAGGTGGCAATTCCCTATTGGTCCAAAAATTTCATTTCTTGTTTAATTATTTTATCTCCTTTTCCCTCTCTTGCTCAGCCGAAAATGCATAAGAATTAAGGGAGTATATATTGATTTTGCAATATCCCATTGCCATCTTGCAAGTTGTTGACTTTTGGACCTTTGATTTTTGACTATTTGACCTATTTGATAATCTTTCTCCAAAATAGGCCTATTGATTATCAAGTGCCATTTTCCTCTTTTAAAATTCCTATATAATTGAAATTATTTGGAATATTAGGGGAAAATATTTAATTCCCTCTTTATGACAAAATTATCATTTTACCCCTATATTTTATGATTTACCGAAATAAATTATTTCTTGCTCATTTCTTTAAATTTACGCACATCACAATTCACTGTTTTATTCCACTAAATATCACAATATACATATAAGGAATATTGGTGAAAAAGTGGGGTTTTACAGAGAAAGGATTAAAACAAGTGAAGCAAAAAATTCTTTTAATTTGGTAAAGAAAGGGGCTAAAACCCAGAAAATACTATATTGCAGTTGATGATGAAGACCCTAATACATCCTTGTACACTAATATCCTACTATCCCAAATACACAAACAGTTATACCAGAAGTACAAAACCCTTATCATGATTTAGTTTTGGACACAAACATTTACAAATTGATCATTAACACAACGAGAAGCTCATGATTCAGAGAACATGTTCTTCTATAAAACAAACCCCAGAGGTTTACTTTGGTCATAATGAGGCATTAGTGCAGACTATCATCCCAAAAAAATACTATAACCAGTAAGCCCACACTACAAGCTACAAGCAATATCAAAGTTTCAAAGTTCATGTAACACCATCACAAATTCAGTTCAATTAATGTTAGGGAAGATACCAAATAAAGAAATTCACCCTCTTTTATAAATAAATAAGGCAAAGTTCACATGGGAACATACCTATAAACTCACTATTGTTGTAAAAGCTCTTAAATGAATTCAGCACAACATTTACAGATGAAGTCAATATCTTCTTCAGGAAAGGGATCAGTAAGATCAAACATTTGTAACATCAAAGCCATACAAAATAATAACTTTCTAACTTTAAAAAAAGTAATACAAAATTTTTGAAATATAAATTTACCTCTTGAGTAAATTTAGTCATGCCTGAGGTGTAATATTAAATATGTGTCTCAACATTATTAGTGCAAGCGTTTTGTCAAACCCCTTAACATTTTGATATTCACAGAGTTATAAGCAGAAAGTTCTATAACGTATACAGAAACATACTAATATTAAGTACAAGTTTACATTACAGGAGAATCCTCACAGGGTTTGAAAATATATACAAGTGTTTAGGGCATTCAAAAGTAGCAAGAAGTACAAGCAAAAATAACTATAGCAGCACTAGAGAGCTCCGAGACCCTAATCACCAGAAGCCATCGTCTTTCCTTTCAAGCCGCCTGCTTCAGCTGTAAGGTTTGGTATTTTTGGAAAAATGGTGAGATTCAAGAAAATCTCAGTAGTAGCAAACAATTCAAATAATAAATATGCAATGTTTCATGTCATGTAAGATGTTGACTCGTGCTGTATGCATACTGTTCAAGGCTAAATAGACCCTGGCTTATGTCAAACCCCTTAATATTTTGACATTTATCAGAGTACTAACGTGCAATTCAATGAGCATATAGAAATAGTACAAATATACTGATACAGTATTCTTGATTACATTACAAAGAATACCCACAAGGTTTGTACATATTACAATACATATTTAAATTAGAAGAACTATCAGATAACCAATAAAGAAATTCTTGAACTAACATCAGACCTTCATCTATCGGCATCAACTATTTTGCCCTTTGAGTCGTTCCTACTTGCTGAGATAAATTTTAAATTTATAGAAAGGGGTAAGATTCAGACAAATCTCAGTAGTAATAAAATATCAATCATATAAAATATAAATAGTAAACATGCAATGCATAATTTATCATGATGCAACAATCAAAATTCCATGCACACATCAGACAATGCTCAGAAACCAAACGATGATTTTGCCCGGGTTCAAAATGATCATTTGTTCTTGATGTGCTCACAACAAATCATATCACCATCATACTGCACACAACATGCTTACTTCTCTGTCTTACTGTCTCTATGTCTCCCTATATTAAAACAAGGAAGAAGTAAATCTCACATATTCATAAGGGTACTTTTATCCTTTCACAGAACTTGATCACAGAGATACTTCAATAATAGCCTCTAACAAACCTTTACAACAGTTTAGGAAAACTTTTGGGTATTACACTGCCTATAATTAACTGTTTAACATATTTCTACTTCTTTGCATCTCATGACTTAACATTTTTAACAACTTCCCAGGGGGTCACCCATCCTTCCATTTCCCCAGGCTGAGCAAGCTTAACTTTCATGTACTAGTGCAAAAATACTAGTACCGACTTTAACCTCTTCCAAACGTCAGTACCCCTAGACTGCCCAAGTCCTAATTAGTCGGGTCAACTATCTCCGAGCATCCAAATACTATGTATAAATATTTATCAACACCAGTACATATAACCTAATATGTACTTGGTCATATGCTCCATTAGGTCCATAAGGCTGTCATATGGATCCCACTTTACAAGGTTAGTCCTTCTCCATGTCCAAAATGCAGTATCAAAGGGAGATTCTCATGTTGTATGGATATGATCTTTCGTATACAAACTCTATACTGTATCGTCCCTACTCTTAGTACAGTGTGTCGATATTATGCACACATTGTACATAGTAGGGGGGTCAGAGTATCTTGAACACGAAGAGCCCACATATACACATTCCCCACAGATGCTCTCAACTCCTAATCCGGCTTCAAATTCTATCTCACAAGTACGGGTTCAGTTCTAAGCTAGGTTTCAATCCTGGGATTATGGGTTATGGGCCTACATAAATATAATCTTAATGCACCTTCTTAACTCCTGACCCATTTACAGGTCATATCCCCTGCATAGGGGTTATACTCTAGAATTGGTAACCTTATATGGATCTAACCCTTTTCTCATAGACAATGATTGCCTCGTATCATCGACATATGATTTTGACTGTTGGCCCTGATCTAGGTCTGGGCCCAAGTATAAATACTTGCCGCATCTACTTCCTTGAAGTACGCAGCTTCCTCGTACCATTCCAACTAGGCTTAGTCGTCCTGACTACTCTCTAAACATCCTCTGATTCTCTGAGAAAAATTTAGCAATAGCGGTGACTTATTCCTCTGTCACCTTATTACATTCGTCTTTCTCATTATAACGTAATCAAGATCATATCAGTATATTATTCTGTCATTGTCAGAATTACATGCTTTGATACCAAAAATGTCAATCCCCTTAATATATTGACATTTATCAGAGTATTAACGCGTAGTTCAATAGGTATACAAAATAGTACAAATATACTAATACAATATTCGTGATTACATTACAAAGAATCCCCACAGGGTTTGTACATATTACAGTACATATCCAAATTAGAAGAAGAACTAACAGATAACTAACGAAGAAATTCTTGAATCAGCATCGGACTTCATCTGCCGGCATTAACTATTTTGCTCTCTAAGTCGTTCCCACTTGTTGAGATAAATTTTAAATTTATAGAAAGGGGTAAGATTCATACGAATCTCAGTAGTAACAAAATATGAATCATATAAAATGTGAATATTAAATATGCAATGCAGCATTTATCATGATGCAGCAATTAAAATGCCATGCACACGTCACGTAATGCTCAGGAACCAAACGATGATTTTACTTGGGTTCAAAATGATCATCTGTTCCTGATGTGATCACAACAAATCATATCACCATCATACTGCACACAGCATGCTTATTAGCATATCCACCAATCACAACATGCTCATACTGCATATAACACACCTGCATTCACAATCACTACATTGTAATTGTAATACCCCATTTTTTACCAATACACTTATGTGTATATTTGATGTATATTTAGTGGAATAAAATGGTGAAAAATGATGTGAATGTATTTATGTGAATTTATGGAAAATATTCCAATTGCCGGTTACGCGTAAATTGGCCGAATAAGGGTATAAGAGACCGGTAAAGGCCTAATATGGTAACCAAAATTCACAAAATTTAATGACATGATTAATGGCCTCATTTAAGTGTCAAAAAGGGGTTGAGCCAAATAAATTTGTGAAAAATGATTTATTTCGTTGAATCATTAAATGCAGGGGCAAAACGGTAATTTTGCCGAAAAGTGGAAAATAATTATTTTTCCTCAAATTCCCAATGATTTGAGCTAAATAGGAATTAAAAAGAGTAAATTAACTACTTGATCATTAATAAATTAATTTTGGTAAATTATGGTAAAAAATGGTCAAATAGTCAAAAAGTCAATTACTTGGTCAACAAGTTACAAGTTGACACTATGAGATAATTTGAGATTCATCTTTTCCCATAATTCCCTTCATAATTTCATTTGAAATGGATGAAGAAAAGGAAGATTTAATTAATTAGTGAATAATGACAATTATGGGCCAATTGGAATGTGACACTTGGCATGATCAATATAACCTTCATTAATATATCAATCTTCATCATCCATCAGTTGCTCATTTTGCATGATTAGAATTGAAACAGAAAGAATGAGGGTGTAATATCCTAAATTTTGGGACTAGAGGCATAAGATTAAGCCTGGATTAAGTGGACTGCTAGACCCTGGTTTAGCAAATGTCACTACGAGGCATGTTTAAATTCTCCAAAATTCCTTTATATCATTGGATATTAAAATGAATTATATTGGTGAGCTAAAGAGCTCCGGGAATAATAAAACGAAGTGATTGGAAGTCACACAATATAGTAAAGTGGAACACAAAGTAATTTTGCTATCAGTGAAATTCCCGGTGTAGCAGTGGTGATTGTGTGACATCTTTCGATGGGTAAATGATGGTGAAAAATTATGAAACTTTCCAGAATGAAAGTATACTTATCAAGCTTCAATTTGATAGATCATGAGTCATTTGGAGTTGTATACAAAGAGAAATGAATTTTTGAAGTTAGCCCAGCGAAATTAATTATTTTTTAGGGCAGCATCCAAAGATTAAAATTTTGGAAAGAGTGAGCTTTCAATTGGCCAAATTTTATATTTTTCCTTCAAACTAGACTCAATAATGGTCGCATAGCCTTTGAAATCACTCCAATTGGACATTTGTACAATTAGATATGAATTTTAAAATTTAATGAAAAATCTGCAGAATTTGGTATTATGTGCGAAAATTCAATATTTGGGCCAATCAGGTGCTGACACGTGGCAACTGAAATGTGTGATTCCATTTAATCAATTCTCCATCATCTTCTTTGCCATTTTCACACAGGAAAAGCGCTGGAAGAGAGAGAAAGAGAGATCGGATAGAAATGGAGAAAGAAGAGAGAGAAAGTTCTTTTCTCCGAAACACTGCCGAAACGACACCCTCTCTCAAAGTACCCTTCAGGAAATTTCCTCTACTCATCGAGATCTTCATTTCTACGGTTTCAGATTCTTATTTGGAGGTGGTTGGCACCATCTCACCGGCCAAAGTGTTGCTAGAATTCTGAACCGTTTGTGGAAACAGGTAGAGGTAAGCGTAAGCTTCCTTTTTAACCAATGGATTTGTTGTTTGGATGAGTAAATTGGAAGTGGTGGGGTACTGTTCATGGCTGGTTTAAAGGATTTTTTAATGGCTAAATGCTGTCCAACGAGTGTTTAAATAGCTAATCACTTGATTAGGAGTAGCAAGGAAGTGATTAGGTAAGAGAAAATGAAGAAACAACAAACTTTTTCGAAGAATCTGATTTTCTGCCCTGTTTTGACGTGGAGAAGGAGTAAGAATTTGATGATTTTGATGCTTCCATTGGCTTTAGGAGGCAAAATTGTGTGGGTATGCAAGTGTTCATGAATTTTTGATACTTGTACATGAATTTATAAGTTTTAGAAGTTAAAGGGTAAATATTGTGTATTCCGTTTTCTGGAGGCAGTGTTATGGTGACGTATTTTTGAGTGGTCAAATGTTATCCAATGACCATGAAACTCTTCAGTTTGAAATTAGACACATATACCTTTAATTTAATAGGTCATAATGGTTAATTGGACAAGTATGCTATGAGATATAAATTTTTGAAGTTGTGTCCTGTTTCTAGAATGAAATCTGGAACAGTGCCTGTTTGCCAAATTTATGGGAAAATTATGACAATAGTAGTCATACTAAAGTATTTTTATATAAAAATAAACTTAAAGGGATTCAAATATATCTTTAAACCACATCAATTGGAGTTATATAGAATTAATTATGATTTTCCAAAGTTTGGTCAAAAATGCTGGTAGATTGAGTACCATGCGAATTTAAGTACGAAATTGGCCAAATATCATTGGAATGAACTCCAAGGGTGAAAGTAAGCCTATAGGGCTAATATGGGCATTGGGTATTCACTTTTCATGGCTCTAATAATGTTATCACTTGCCTAGGGCCATGAAGTGATAAAGAAGGAGCAATGGTTGGCGGATCAAGGGATAAGAAGAGAAGAATATAAAGTCCGAGAGGTACTGAACTTACCTTTTCTGCATGTATGTGATATGTATGTTTTGCATTGATTATGTGACTGATTTTCCTATTTGTGTGAAACATGTATGGTTTGTTGAAGCTCTATTATATTTGTGCAATGGTCATATGTATGTCATAACATCGAGCATGCAACATGTCATTATGTTGGCATGAAATAGTATAGGAAAGCATGTCATGCATTCATATATATCTGGCATGCATAGTGGTAATGTTTGCTACTGAGATTCTCTCGAATCTCACTCCTCCCAACCAACTATTCAGACAGGTGAGCATTGGAAACGTGCTGAGATCAGAAAAGAGGTATGCACGAAGAGGAATGTTGCTGGTTGTTTGAAGGCCTTTTAGTTATTAAGGTTTATAAATATTGTGTAAACCCCTGGTGGGGAAAATTTTGTATTATAATCAAGCAATATTGTATTAATATTATCAATATATTCATGTTATTCCTATGTGCTCACTGAACTACGCATTGCTACTCTGAGTAAGATCAGTAATAAGGGATATATGAGGCGGGTCTTTACAGAGAGCAAGAGCTGCAGCGTAGAAGAAGGAGGGAGCTAGGTTTCATCAAGAATCAAGGTAAGGTGCTTGAACCTTGTGATTAAAGATTCCTAATTCCTCTATGGTCTCTTCTCTTCATCTTCCCTACTATTCAATCTCATGATGTGTAGCTAAATCAAACGTGGGAAGGAGAGAGAGAAATCGACCTAGAGAGAGAAAGTCCAAGAAAATCAAGAGGTAACTTCCAAAATTTATTCCTCTTGCTTGATTGATGTTGGTAGAGTGGTTTAGGACTTGATTATGATTCAAATGGTACAAGATAACTCAAGAAAACTAAAATGAGAAAAATATGGAAATGCCTTTAGATCAAGTCCAATGATTGTCTATTCAATTAATATTGCGAGGATTAGAAAGAAGGTGATTAGGCCAAAGAAAATAGGATTCCAACACAAATTTTCTGGGAATTTATTTTTCCTTCATTGTGTTGGACTAAGCAAATGAGTGAGAATTTGACCAATTTGATGCTTCCATTAGATTCATGAGGCCGAATTGTGTAGGGTCTATGTTGACCCCGAAGTAAGAAAAGGCTCGGAGAGTAAAATGACAGAATTGCCATTTCTAAGCCTTATTTAAGGGTTGTCAAGGGTTTTTTCATCATTTGGGAGTGATTTTGGCCAATTCGAGTTCGGAAATGAATTCTACACATGAAATTGTATAGGAATGGCCTAAATCATGATTTTGAGAAAAATACTGATAATAAGGTCTTAAGGGGTATTTTGGTAATTTGGCACCAATATGCTAAATTTACCAATGAAATGAGTTTGTAAAGGTATACGGATGAGTAATAACTCATTTGTAATGTTTGGCGATTTTAGGACTTGACAACCAGTTTGGCCTCAGAAGCTGTTGCCCGAGCTTGAATCAAGGGGAAAAGTTGCATAAAGTAGCAACCAGGTAGTAACTGTCTTTATATAACATGACATGCATATGTATTTTTTGTTATCATCATCAAAATGTCTAACATGTTTAGATTGAGCGGAGTGAACACCCGGGGCCTATCGAAGGTCAGGTTGACACTCAGGCGAAATGTTCATAATTGCACGAGTGGGACCTGGGGCCTATCTTTGCACGGGCACCCCTCGGGGACAAGAGAACCTGTCAAGCGCGATGTCGGTCATGAGGTTGCATTGTATGCATTATGCACAGGCGCCCTTCGGGGCTAAGAACCCGTCTAGCGCGAAGTCAGTTTTATGAATTGCATGTTTGCACTGAATAATGTTTGATGATTTTGTTGATGATTTTATATGAGTGAAGCATGCTTGTCTGTGTTATCTTATATGTTTAATGACGTTACTACTGAGATTCCTGTGAATCTTATTCTTTTCCCAAAACAAATCTCCAGTATAGGAAGGGAGCTCACCAGGCAAAGAGAAGGTAAATGACGATGAGTCGAGGTCGAGCAGCGGAAGAAATTAGGCTAGGTTGTCAAGCTTTTGTGATGTATTTTAAGAGCCTTATGAGTATTTTGAGTTGTATATGAAGTGTATGAGGTGAAGTGGAGAGGATATAAGTATTGTAAAATGAATTATGTATGAATGTGTTTATAGGTGAATATTTATATCAAGCCAAGGCATTGTATGGAATTTCTAGCATTTTGTGCCACTCTGACGTTTATAGTCGGTGGGTATTAGCTAATTAGTACTCTACCGTAGTGTTGGAAAATAAGGCATCATAGTAATCACACAACATGTGATTACATCCCATAGGTAACAATACCACATAGGCCCATCCGCTACATAAGCCCATCTACCACACAAGAAACACATTATATAGTATATGGCAATATAATGCATATATACATTCACATAAAATATGAGAGATAGAGTTACTACCTGGACTCCTTTCTATGGCCTAGCTTCTACCAGTCCCTTAATCTTTGTCTGGCTCCGGCAATTATCACATCCTAAAATTCCCATAGTAATTGTAAATGAATTACTACTCATTCATACTTTATTCTAGAATTTACAAGTTGGTTATCGTAGCTTAAAACCGCATATTTACCAAAATGCCTATGGGGAACTCGGTCTAATTCCCTTTATACATGGTATTTTTGTACTTTTCTAAAAATTATGTCCTGAGCTAATCCTATATATTTTTATGTGTAGAATCCATTTTTGACCTTAGATTAGGAAAATTTCATCTCAAATTGTAGATTTGCCCTTGGCATCCCTTACTTAGGGTTTTAGGGGGGAAATTGTGATTTCGCATTCTAGGGCTTTTCATGCTTTACAATCCACATAAACTCTACACAATCGTCCCTTCTAAACACCATGGAATCATCAAAAACATGAAATTCCAGCTCCATCCCTTAGTTCTTGGTCTGATCAAAACATAAGGGATTTTAGGAAAGTTGGATTTTTCATGATTTTAATCCTCAAAACATCTTCTTTCACTTTGTTTCTACTTGTTTAACCATCCAAACATCAATTTTAACATAATCAATAGAAATTTGGGCAGCATATCCCCTTAGAAATTGAGCATCCTAAATTTACAAAGTTGTCACAAACAATCTAATAACCAGCCAAAGATTCACTACAACTCAGATTTCATTAAGAATTCTAAAGTTCCAACAACTTACCTTGCTTCTTTCCCTTCTATCCTCTTTGGCCGAAATCTTGCTCTTCTCCCCCTTGAGTTTTGCTTGTTTAATAGCTATTCCAAGATGACATTAGGACTAAGAGGAGATTTCAAGAACTATAAAATAATAATAAGGAGAAATTTCTACCTACTTACCTTGATCTTGCTTCTTGAAACTTCTTCTTTTCTTGTTCTTCCTCTTCTCCAATTTCTCTCTTCTCCTTCTTTCTTTCTCTTTGGCCGAATTGGCCTTTATTTTATTGGGAACACACGAGTTCTCTAGAAGAGCTTATGTGTCCCTTTGTCACATTATTTTATTCTCTTTTTTTTATCATGTGTTATATTTATATTTATATATTATTCAAGGATATTTCCATGAATTATTCCATAAGGCTCTTTCATCATCCTTCATTTTTCTTTTGGTTTTCCAATCCCTTTTCATATATAAAAAGTTTCCATATTTATTTGTTTGGTCAAAATGACCATTTTCCCCTTGCACTATCTCCATTTTCACAATAGTTAGAAAAAATTGGCAAAATTTTCATCAAATTTGAAAATTCATATCTAATTGTATAGATATCCAATTGAGGTATTTACAAAGGCTATGTGACCCTTATTAAGTCTAGTGTGAAGGAAGAATATAGCATTTGGCAAAATGGAAGCTCAGAATTTTTATTTTTGAACACTGCCACAGAAAATTCCCTGTTTCACTGGGCTAACTTCAAAAATTCATATCTCATTATGTACAACTCAAAAAATTCTATATGAACTATCAAATTAAATCTTGTTATTTCATTCTGAAATTTTTATAATTTTTGGACATTATTTTCTTATTTAAAAATATTACATAACATGACTGCCCACAAGGAAACTTACCGGCAACATCCTTAACTTATGTACCAAGTAACTATGTTGGGTGTGACCTCTAATTTCCTTTTGTGTCTCTTAATATGATCTTTAATTTACTATTTTATCCCTTTAATACCAATAAGGTATAGAGGAATTTTGGTGACTGAAATTTGAGATACTCCCCCCCCCCCCGGTCAATAAAAATTTCCCCCTTGAAATTTTGGACATTGAATAAATTCAACCATGCTTTGGAGAGTTACTATCTATTACTCATTTCATTCTTTTTATGCCTCAATCTCCCTCTTCTTGCGTGATTATTAATATATGCAACATAATCATCGTGAATGTCACAATTGTCGAGTATCGATAACTTCCAAATTATGGATTTGGAGTTCCTTGAATCCACAGATAATTTTAAATATCCTTTAATAATTGTCCAAAAAAATTCCTCAGATTCACTAATTCGATGCCATATTATAGCTTTTGCTCTCTATAAGTTTGCACTCCAAAATTTTTCTCATATTCATTTTCTACTGGTCACTATCTGGATATTTCTCAATTTGCCAAGTTGTAGACACATCGGTCCAATAGGTTTTAATGGCAATTGGACTTCCAGTCCAGCATCTATACTAAATGCATATCAAGATTTATAACTATCAATACGATCTTGCAACTTTCCACAGCACGTTTCCAATTTCAACTTTTGCTATTCGACCATTTATACATCTATATATTATTTATGAATGAGCTCATATATACCAAGTCACTACATTAAAAATGGAATCAAAAGTTTCTTTAACCTCCACTATTGATGTTCAATGAATCTGCAATCACATTAACACTTCTTGGATAATATTTAACTTCCAGGTTAAAATTGTTAAGCAACTCTATCCATAAGTGCTATCTCATGTTCAAATCTCTATGATCAAATGGTTACTCTAAACTCTAGTGGTTGCAACACAACTTTACGGTATTATGTAGAAACAATATCTCCAGATTTCTCATGTCACTCCCTATATGTTGCAAGTTTATATGTAGCAAGTTGGTCATAACTTTGACCTTCTCCTTCATAATCCAACAACAATCTTACCCTCTATCATCTCAGCCCTACCGGTTCGAGAAGAAGACATATAATTTATTTAAGATCTCAAAGAAAAAAATATCAATAGTGAGTGGAAGATAATTGGAGGCGGGCTCTGGTTCGACAACATAGATAGAGTGAAGTAGGATAAAGAAATCAAAAGGGAATATTAATATAGTATACTTCGGATGATGAGGGTTGTGAGGCGTGTTAGGGTACACTCCAACAAGGAATAAAGCATCGTGTCTCAAAGACAATGGGCGTCTAATCTTGTGTCCACAACTAGAACAAGGCCATTTTTCTTCAGTCCTCTTCTTAAAGTTCTCAAATGAAGGTGACATTTATTGCTATGGATTCTGATATTATTTTTATAGGATTTTTCATAAATAAATTGATATTTTTAATGCATTTTCTAAGACATTATTGTATGATTAATAACTAATTTGAGTTAGAGACATTTGTATTGAATTAAGTATAATTAGGGGCAAAATAGTCATAATTTGTTAATTATTTATGCAAATGATTTCTTAGAATTTTGATGCTACCTTATATTTAATCTTATATTATAGGTATTTTGGAAAAAAAATTGGAAAAATTTGGGAAATGTCAATTGGGGTCGAATTAATACTTTTTAGAAATGGGGAAATTACAAGAAATGTCTGAAAATTGAAAATTTGGGGAGAAAACGGCCAGATAACATTACAGGAAAGACCCAAAATTTTTGAATATTCTAGTTATGACCCATAAATATTTCAAATAGTTTCAAATCAGTCCCTCAAAAAACTTTTGAAAGTTCTCACTTTAATCCCTGGTCAAAACACGTGTTTTGACACGGGCAAAACCTGCTTCTTCATCGCAGAGGCCAGAAGTGGAAAAGGAGGGAGCAAGGCCGCGAGTTGAGAGAAAAGACCAGAGAGAACCAGACCACACCTCGCCATCCTCGCCGGCGACCTTTGTTTCGCCTTCACCTTACCTCTCCATCGCCGGCGAGATACCAGAGAAGGTGAGAGCGCCACGGAGCAATTCAAAAACTAGAGGAGAGAGAGAGATCGATCGGAGGAGGAGGAAGCCACATCTCACCACCATTCCTCCTCTGGTCGATCCGCCGCAGGTGCCTTCTTCACCCTCACTGCTAAGTCCTGCGAGTGAGGAGCTTTGATAGAGGCAAGTTGCAACAGGTGAGAGTGGGAGCTTGGACCTGTAATCGAATCGGAGAATGAAGGAGGAGGAGAGAGCTTCACCTTCAGACCTTCATCGTCACCACCACAGTATCTCCATTCTCTTCCACACCACCACCGCCGGCTTCTCTTTTCTCTCCACCATCGATTCATTTCAGCACCGTAAGCTCCATCGCTCACCACACCATTGTTTCTTCTCCGTTTACACAACGCCGTTCGGCCGTCCAACCACCACCGCCATCGTCCTTGTTGCATCCCACCACCGCCGGATCCGCCGTCTGTTATTCTCTCTCTCCCCACGATTTCCACCGATCTTCTTCCACCACTTTTATCCTTCAACCTCTGCTCTTCCTTCCTCTGTTCTGACCATCACTTCCGCCAGTGACTTTTCCGTCGACCTCCGGCGCTCAACCTTCCTCACTGCTTTAGCCGAAGCTTCCAACACTAACAAACTCTTATTTTCTTCCATTTCTTTTCTCTATTTCTTTTTCACCTTAGATCGACAGACCCTTTTTTTTTTTCCTTCTCCATTGATTCATCCATTTACTCATAATCCCATGAATTTCTAGTGTTTTGGTTAAACTGTGATTATTGTTCAGCAATGAGAGGTTGATTCCCATGCTTCTTGGCATTGGAGATTTGTGCCTGAGCTTAATGTTCTACATAGGGGAGTTATCTAGTTCAATTCCTTTTCTCATTCATATGTTTTGATTATCTAAGTTTTAGGATTATCTTTATTTAACGTTGAGATTTGATTATCATTTGGATAGTCTTATAGATTGAACCTATGTGATTATATTGGATTTTTGTACTTTGTTGGATTTATATATGGGCGCGTGTAGGAGGGGCGTATTGATTCAATGATATTGTGTTATCTATGTGTTATGTGTTATTGTTAGATAATATGATTGACTTTGATCAATTGAGTATCGTGTTATCGCATTTATATCAAGAGGAAGCAAGTTATATTTATCAATTTCAATTGTACATTAAGTGGTTTTAAACAGTACCTCAAGATGTAGTAATTAATTATATTTGTATGAGCTACTATTAATTGGGAATATTTGATTTAATATTATCTTGAGGTTTTTCTTAAGACTTAATAAATTTTAACTCTTATAATTTTTTTTAAGGAAGGATAGCAATTTTCTTCCTTACCAATAGCATTCATGATTCATATTTTCAACTCCATACCATTCCATTCACTCATTCACCATTTTTATAAAAATACCAAAAATAATAGCTTAACATTTAATTAAGTTACATTATTCTTTTAGTTATTAGTTTGAAAAACAAAAACCAATATCCCTTATTTTATTATATTTGCATGATATTTAAATTACTTAGAATTCAATAAAAGGCTCCTAAAACAGAAAAAGCGATTCTAGGTTTATCTATATATAATTCTTAGTTAATTTTTAATTGTGAATCCCAAAGCTAATAAAAAAAAAGCCCTAATCAATAAATATAAAGGATAATATATAGAACGAAGCCCACCCTTTTGTAAAATCAATAAGTTTGATTCCAGTACAGTTATCAACACATTAAAGGACTAGCTCATCATTGATGTATTATTGTAAAGAGAAAAAATAACAGCTGCAAACTGTACAATATGGTATGAATAATATAAACTCTATCTATGAATGTAAATAGTATCCACGACTAGAACAAGGCCATTTTTCTTCACTTCTCTTCTCGAAGTTCTCAAATGAAGGTGACATTTATTTCTATGGATATCATACATTCAGATATAATAATAGCATAAACATAAGGGATAATAGACCGGAAGCCCATTCGTCTGTAAAATTAGTAGTTATGATTCCAGTACAGTTATTAGACATATTAAAAGACTAGCTCATCACTGATGTGCTATTGTAAAGAGAAAAAATAACAGATGCAGACTGTACAATTTCGTATGAATAATATAAACTCTATCTATGAATGTAAATAGTGTGCTATAGCTGAATTGTCAAATACCTAACACATCCAAATTGCATGTGTAGATTACAAAGCCACGGTTTTCAGCAGATTCAATCAAGTTTCATTAACCAATAATAATATTACAATCATATATATTATGGTATATGGTTTTCTTTAAAAAATGAATTATATAATTATACAAAACGGTGTGGTACTTATACTAAGCATTATTATAGTCCCTTTTTTTGTTCTTAAATATACACAAACATACATATATATCACAAGTACACCTTTATATACAACAAAAGGCATGTCTTATTAATTACTTTAATTGGCTCTTAATTTTGAAAGATCTTGTTTACTGCTGTTTCAGCCCAACTTCAAAAAGCAAACTCAGTTTGATTCTACTATATATAACTCATTTAACTGCAAAATGAGTTATAAAATAAAGGCACACATGCTTCTTGAAACCTAGAAAGAGACCCCATAATATACCAAAGAATATAGACCTATCCAATGTATTTGGGTGGGACGCTCCGGAGAGGCACATACCAGCAAAAATAACATGTTTGTGATAGATATAGTTGCAAATTGTTCCCACTTTACCCTCTAATAAGACTCTTACTCTGCAACAGTAAAAGAAAAGGGACGCACGATATTATTGAGAAAATTAAGGTGAATAATTTTTAGAACAGAAAATTTCTTTTCGTTACAAAAAAATGAAAACTTGAGCCCGAGAGGAGAGACGAGGATTGGAACTTAGAAATCCCAACATTGCCTACGGTTCGGCCCATTCTCTAGATTGCTTAAGAAACATTAATTTGGGCTCTAAAAGCCCATATTGTTATAGCCCAACCCATTTAAAAACATGAAATCCTTAGTTTTCCAAAAAGATGTCCATGAGGACACAATTGTAACCTTCCCTTCAAAATTCCCCATGCTATCTCACATTCAAATTCATTCAGATTCGGACCATACTAGAGACCATGGGTTTCAGTGATATATATGAGCATAATGGTGCTCATCGACGCAGAGAGATCTGCATTGTCTAAAATGGTTTCGATTTAAAATTTTAGTTGATGATTTTTAAATGAAAGAAATATTTTTTTAATAATCATAATTAAAATATAATCTTTATTTTAAATTCGGTACATATTAAAATAATTTTTTTAAAGAAATAAGAGTAAAAAAAACTAAATATAGATTATCCAGATCTAATTTAGACGATATTGTTACACTCAGTCACACTTGACGCCATTACTAATCCAGTGCTAATATCGCATCATTGTTTGCTACTTATTTAGTATGTTTGGATAGCTTTTATAAGTGTTTTTCAACTGTAATTTACGGAATACGAGATAATTTTTACTATCTACGAAATAAATATGTGGAGGAGGTTTATCTCAATTTACATAAATCGAGTTTATGCATAAACCAGATTCAAACCACACAAACCTATTATATGGGATGAAAAGTTCTAGACTGCTGATTGAGAAAAGATCAATAGAACAAAGAAAAGGACAAGGTGAGCAAGCTATGTACTTCCTACATGTTCATGCCTATTGTAGGGGGGACAGTATACTGCACCAGAATTTTCTTTCGTGGTACAAGAAAAGAAAACGATGTTCCCCCATGGTTAAGCATCTTTGGAGGTTTTTGTATTATTTAGGTACAAATATTACATTTTTCCTTGGGTGGTACAATCGTTACATTTCTTACCAACTGTCTGTAAATTCCGATGTGACTAATAGTTCGATCATTTTTTTATGCGTTATCATGACGAATTGATTATATATGCTTATGATAAAAATAGTATGGTATATTTTATGATTAATTTTTTATGGTTTATTATTATTGTAACACTTTACTCGAGAGTTATTTATTAGAGTTGTTTAGCCATTTAAAAAATACATGTGACCCAATAATTACCCAAAACAAGACTAAAAGCTTAATTCTTTTTCACAAAGCTCAAGTAACCATGAAATTAATTGCTAAAAAAAAATTTACAAGCAAATTAATTGCTTATTGATACCATTGCATATGGTGGTTGGTATGTTGCATACGGGCGGATGATATGTTGCACACGAAGAATGATATTTTGCATACAAGGGATGGTGTTTGCACTTTCGCAGAGATGCTTTTTGCACATGTGGATGCTGATTGCACATGATGGATGCTTGCTTGCACATTGGTACCATTTAGCAATTAATTTACTTAAAAGGTATTTTTTTAACCATTTTCCCAATAAAGAATTTTCATAAAAGTTAGAAAATTCATAATTAAATTAGTTAAATTCCAAATTTAGTGGTTCAAAACTCTAATTTTAGTTCTTAATGAGCACTTTGAAAGAAAAATAAGACCTGGGTTCAATGTGGAACTATTTTATCCAAAAACACTCATTTATCAAAATTATACATAGAAATTCGTAGGAATTTTTCTAGATTTATGGCACAAATTTGAAAAACCATGTTTTGTGATCTACACATCCAAAAAACTATGAATTAGGGCTCATTTTAAAGGTCTAGATGTGTAATATACTACCATTAAATTTTATAATCTAGTTAAATCGTTTGCCCTCTCAAATGTCTTTCCGAAATTCACGGTTCATCAATAAAACAACAACTAACTAATATTACCTACTACATACATTTTAGCTAAGCTTTATTATAGCACTTCCCATGATTTCTTCTTGGCTCTCATGCTCCTCTTCATGGAGGTTAGATACATGTCAAAATGTATAACTAACTTTCAAAAATCTTAAATAAAAATGTGCATTAGCCATTAAACAAAACTTTAGTAGGGAAGAAAATGTGCAAATTATGATTTATCTTGATTCGGTCCAATCTACGATGACCTAAGTCCAGTCCCCAGGCTTCTCTTGAGATTTTCAATCCACTATGTCCTCATTTATCTGGGCACAAAAAAAGCCTTTACAACCCATAAGTTTAGCCGAGCACTTGTAAAGTCTACTACAAAGTTACTCCTCCTTACTTTCTGTAAGGTATACTCCCCTTATGGTAAGTCTTACGAGTAGAATGATTCCAACGACCCTTCTCTCTTGCTTACTTATCCAAGTCTTATGAGCAGCAATGTTTTCTCCAGCTTACACCCCTGTAAGTCTTACGAGTAGCAACATTCTCAACTGCTTGCACCTTGTAAGTCTTACGAGCAAAAAGTCTTCCAAGGAATTCTCTCCATGACTTCTTCCATAAGGAAATTCTACCCTCTTAAGGTCCCTTTACCTTGAGATGAAGATCTGAGATACAATTGAAGGTGTTTACAAACTCTCTTAAAGAGTAGATAAAATACTCACTGAAATAAAATACAAATGATTACACTCTCAAATGTACATGATATGAAAACAAAGAATAACAGAGAGTGTTTGAGGCGGATGACTCATGATATCAGCATGTTTGCGTTTTTGTCACTCGTGTGTCTTAGCCTTCTTGTTGAATGCTTTGGTTTATTAGCAGATGTGTTGAGAGCCATTGGAGCATTCAAATGTTTTCCTGTTGTACTCTGATCATGCGTTCTGACAGATAATTCAATGTTACTTACTGTTTGCACATTTGTTGGTTCATTCGTTGAATATTGCTACTGCCCATGATTAGTTGTCGTTGAATATTGTTCCAATGCTTGCCATACATGTGAGCACTAGTGCATAATACCTGTAATACACTCACTTAATATACTCAAGAAAATAGCCATTAGAGAATCTTTTAAATATCACTTGAGTAATTATACAATCCACTGGAAGTGATTTTCACAAAGCAACATTTCACTCGAGTAAATTACAACTTCATTGGAGGTGATTTCTAAAAACCGAAGAATCACTGGAAGTGAACTTGATTTCACTGGAGGTGATTTTTAGAAAATAATATTCCACTGGTAGTGACCTTGACAAAATAATATTCCACTTGATTTGAAAGTGATTCATTGATTATCACAAACAATATCTTACTGACAGAGATCTTGTTGATTTCTGGATGTGATTTTGATTTACTGTCATTGGAATTGTTTCTGACTCAGTGAAGAGTGCATTGAGTGATCACTAGAAGATATTTTATTCACTATAAGTGCATTGACTGATTACTGGGACTGATATATCAAAACAAACATATCACTCCATTGGATAACACTTGACTGGAACTGATCTGAGGAGTGATCTTGATTTTTTGAAGGTGATTCTGATTCTCTGGAAGCAATTCTGATTTAGTTAGAATTTACTGGCCATGCGTTCATGCCTCTTCTGTTAAAAATTATCATATCACTCGAGTGAAGTTCATATCAATGGGAGTGATTTTAAACAAAGTGAAATTCACTAGAAGTGATTTGGCTTGGTCTGGAAGTGATTTGAGAAAGTAGGTAATTCACTAGAAGTGATTTTGACAAATTGAAATATCACTCGAAGTGATTTGAACTCCATTAGAAGTGATTGTGAGAAATTAAAATATTACTGGAAGTGATCCTAAATTCACTGGAAGTGATTCTGACAAATGGCCATATCACTCAAGTGATTCCAAGATCACTGGAAGTGATTTATCAGAATTAGAAAATCACTCAAGTGATTTTCATTACTACTCGACTGATCTGTGTTTAGGTCACTAATGCTACTTTCAATTCTTCTGCAAATATAAGTCAACTTCCAGAAGTCATAACTCCTTGAATATAACTTCAAATTTTACATATTATATATCAACGGAAATCTCTTTAAGTCTAGTTTCATATGTTACTAGTTTCACCTCAATCGGATATGTGGTTTGAGAGTTATATCCAAAATACTGAATCTATTCTGGAAAGTGACGCTGATTTGAATGTCACATTCAAACACTCATATCTCTTTCATATGAACTCCTTTGATGTTGATTCTAGTGTCAAAATGACGTATTAGGAGTCTAGTTTCATATGCAACTAGTTTCACCTTAATCGATGTTGTATTTTGGGAGATATGATTGAATTACCAAACTCGTTGAAGCTGGATAAAAGACAGGGATTGAAAATGTGAAGATCACTTCCTCCCAAATCAATATCACTCCAATGATTTTTCAAACTCTCAATATCACTCGAGTGATTTTCAAAATCACTCGGTTGCTACAATGTTATAGTGTTCGACTACTACAGTGCCTAATAGTGCTCAATTGCTACAATACCAACTTGAATTTCCTTTTCATTTGACCATAGAAACATCCACCATAGAAATATCGAGTATCTCTTTTAAGGGCTTTAATCTCTATATCCCAATTAGATTATCTTCAATCTTTCTCTTTCTTTGCTTGACTAATCTACAAGATATTTCACATTAAATATAGAAGTTAGTTAATATAGGAGATATGTATATTATGCAAACCTTTTTGCTCTCTTAATATTTGACATCATCAAAACTAATCATATCTAACACTTGTTTCCTTACTAGTAGTGCCATTCCCTTCTATTCTTGTGTTCCAATTAGGTTTTTGATCATTCCTGATTTTAGGCAAAAATTAGATAATTTATCGATCTCTAATCAGGACTAAAGTCATTGTACAATTTCTAGGGACAATTCTATCATTAATTTCACTGTCTATTTTGTATACTTAGCCCTTGAGTACATTTTGGGATATTACAATATCTCCCAAACAACAACTCTTATTGAGTTGAAACTTGTATCATATGAAACTATACTTATAATGCAACACATAGACACCAAAATCAAGTTAAAAGGAATTCAGATGAAAGAGATATGAATTTTGAAACATGACATTTATTATCACCATTGTATTTCAGATAAGTTCAGTATTTTGGACATATCTCTCAAACCACAAATCCGATTGAGGTGAAACCTGATTCATATGAACCTAGACTTAAAATACGACATATAAAAATTAAGATGAAGTTCAAAGGTATTCATATGAAATAGATGTGAATTTTGAAGTTTAGTGCTCAAAATCAACATTGTATTCCAAACGAGTCAACGCAAATTCAATCATAGCTTTTGGAAAACAAAGTATTTGGGATTGATTCTACTTGATATAAAATGTAGACTTAAAGAGCTTTCTTGGGATAGGTCATTTGGAAAATTTGGAGTTATATCTAAAGAGTTATGCCTGTTAGATTCAGAGGCTTGTTTGAATAGAGCACTGGTTATTCGAATACAGGTATACCTCAGTTTCAGAAATGCTATTCGAATAGGAGATCATTATTCGAATAAATAGTTACTGGTTAAGCAAAGTGTATTCAATTAATAGGAGAGTTATTCGAATAAGAAACTAATATTTTTTTTCAAATTCAATTTCAAATTCTTTTTCGAATAGAGGTTGATGTATTTGAAAAAGGATAATCACTTTCATAAAAAAGTTATTCGAATACAAGGTGTTATATTCGAATAACATTACCTATTTTCTAAAGATGCTATTCAAATAAGACCAAGGTTATTCCAATACAAAGGATATTATTCAAATAAAGGAAAGTATATTCAAATATGCTTATTCATGAATCAAAGAAGCTTATTCGAATAAGGAAAAGCTTATTAGAATAAGGCCAAGTTATTTACATAGAATGTTATTTGAATAAATGAAAGATTATTCAAATAAAGGCTAAACTATTTGAATACAAAGGATGTTATTCGAATATACTTCAATAGAAACTAATTTCTTCTATTCGAATACAACAAAGGTTATCCGAATACATTTCAAAATCAACAGAGATATTCGGATATGGATGATATTATTTGAATAATCAAGTTTTCCAGAAAACAAAGCGTCACCTTGAAACTTCTAAAAATCATTGAAATTTTGTGTAACTTGTTCATCTTGCTTCTAATCACTCTAACACTTTATTATATTAGTGATTAAACATTTTTCAAGAGATCAAACAAGGATTAATGCACAAATTGGAAAAAAGACTTTTTCATTATAAACTTCCAATGCTATTTTGGCTACTTTTAACAGTCATATTTTGAAAGCCTCAACGAGAAGAAGAAAAACTAAACGGTCATCAATCTTCATCAACTATAAATAGAAGAGCACTCAAAGCCTAAAAAGAGAGTAACAATGGTAAAATGCTAAAATCATGAATCATCCATTTCAACTTGAATACTCTGTTTAATATTCCGATAGTACGATGATCGTTTCTTATTCTACACATTGTCTGCATCTTAACTATTTTTATGACATGTCACGTTTTTTTAATGAATATCTAATTGAGTATTTGAATATTGTTAGGCTTAATTAGGACATGAGGGTAACTCTCTCAAAAAGCATTTCTACTAGAACCAACGTCGATTGGTTTTGTTTTATAATTTCAATATAATATTAATTGTACTTTTTCAAATACTTTATTGTAATAATTACTACATTTTCCAACATTTGTAACTTTAGTTTGGCTAATTTCTAGCAAAGGTATGTTAGAAAAATGAGTATTTTAACACAGTAATATATTGTTTTTTCTTAATCTTCATGTTAAAACATTAAACGTCATATACAAATATCTAAAAAAGATCAAGAAATTTGAAGGGGCTGCCTACATGTTTGTAGATTGGACCAATCAACATCATTGAAGGTGAATGTTAGGAAATGCTAATCAACAGTGAAATATATAAACCACTAACAGGTAATAGTTAATGACCTATTGAATTAATAAGTAGCGCTATGATTAATGAATGTCCATTGCCCGTGGAGTCAAAATATCTTCTAATATTACTACTACAGAAAACGCTTTTAACGTCCATTTTTTAACTCTTTTAACGTCTGAAAATAGGGGGATGCCTACGCCAGGGACGTAGAAAAGTCAGGATACAACGTCCGTTAAAAAATGGATGTTGTAAGTCACTTACGTCATCCCTTTTTTTAAAAAAGGACTCCGTAACCTACTTACAGAATCCGTTTTTTCAAAAAGGGACGCCATAGGTGACCCACTTAAGACATCCCTTTTTGAAAAAAAAGAGACTATGTAAGTGGGTTACAAAGTTCCTTAAAAAGGGACCTCTAAAGGTTCTTTTAAAAAAAACAAAATCATTTATATTTTTCACTATCCAGCAATTAAAACCTACATAAATAGGATCGAACAATTCTTCATAAGCCAAAATGTCCTTACAAATAGTAAGAGAACATCCAGCACTAACTAATTAAAGTGTTGACTCCTACTAATACAATGTAGAATAATTACCACAAAGTATCAAAAAGTTGTCTACACAACTACTAACTAATAAAAATAAACCTATCATTTATCATCAATTTATCACAAAATGCCACAAGGAAAATTCAAAATCCTAAAAAGATTAATATTGGTGAAGAATGATAAATCAAAATATATCCACAACGATGATAAATCTAAATGTCAGCACCAACAAAATGCATCTACAATAATACTAGTTCAGAACTTAGTCAATAAAAAACAAAAATAATTAACCATACTTTTTGGTGAAGATGGGAGAGGGAGGAGGGAGGCCAATGGCGGGAGAAGGAGGGAGGAGGGACCAATGGCGTCAAAGTTGAGGAGGGACGATGGCAATGAGCTTCAATAGTAGAGAGGGAGAGAGGAGGACGTTAGAGGATGATGGTGGAGAGAGAGGATGACAACCTTCAAGAGAAAGTGACGATAGTGAGAGGGAGTAAGAGAAAGTGATGGTGGAAGAAGGAGCTTCAAGAAAATGATGGTAGAAGGAGGAGTTTCAAGAGAGAATGAGAGTTTTGAATAAAGGAAGTAGTTTGCTAGGGGTAGACATGACTTTGGAGAGAGTGCTGTCAGTTTAACTAACATGCATTACCTTTAGGCGTTCCTTTTTAAATTTGGAACGCATAAAGTAATAAAAAAATACTTTAGGCGTCTCAAATTCAAAAAGGAACTAAAGTGTGCTTTTAGGTGTCCAAAAAAAAAAAGGGGACGCCAAAGCAAGGCTTTTGGCGTCCCTTTTTTTTTTTACAGACGCCAAAAAGCACACTTTAGGCGTCTCTTTTTGAATTTGGGACGCCTAAAGGGTGCCTTTAGGCAGCCCAAATTCAAATTGGGACGTCTAAAGCTATCCAGTTCCCACCCAAAATTATAAAAAAGTCACCGCCTTTATTTTTACTTCCCTTTTTTTTAAAATGGAAGTTCTTTAGAATAGTATAATCTATATCCTATAGTAGTATACCTATGTAATGTAATTGAAAAATATCTTAGGCAAAGTGATGTTTGGGTTCAACTCTTCATAAATACATTAAGTGTGAGGTTTAATTTCTTTGGACGAAGAATGACAAAAGAAGGGTGAAAATTTTCAATATTTCTCTTAAGCAAAGTCGTCCTATGTTTGAACCTTATAAATTAAAAAAAAGTGAAAAAAGAATACTTTTAAATTTAATCATTTAACTTCACACAAGATTTCATTTTAGTCCATTAATTCTATAATGTGTGTGTATTTTTTAATAATATAACCTTAGCGTCTTTAACAAAAAATAATGATATTGAACTTTTATATATGTTGAAAAAAAATTCAAATGTTGACATATTAAGTTTAATTTTTAAAATAACAATGAACGGTATAAAAAAACCATCATTTGAGACTATCAACTGAAAAAATGCTTTTTAAAAGTAAGAGACCAAACTAAAATTAAGAATATATATATATAAGTGATGTTTGGGTTCAACTCTTCATAAATACAATAATAGTATGGTTTAATTTCTTTGGATGAAGAATGAGAAAAAAGAGTGAAAAATCTCAATATTTCTCTTAAGCAAAGTCATCATATGTTTAAACCTTATAAATTAAAAAAAAAGTGCAAAAAGCATACATTTAATCAATTAACTTCATGTAATGTTTCATTTTAGTCCCTTAACTCTTTTTCTTAATAATAATCCCTTAACACTATAAAACGCCTTTTTAATAATCTACCTCAACGTCATTAAAAAATAATGATATTGAAGTTTTATATGTTGAAAAAAATTCAAATGTTGACATATTAAGTTTAATTTTCAAAATAAAAACGATCATACAAAAAAAAATATCATTTAAGACTAACAACTGAAAACATGCTTTTTAACATTAAAAGACCAAACTAAAATTTTATATAAAATTAGAAAACTAAATGTGCACTTTTATCTTGAAAAACAAGATTGTGAAAAATATCTCAATTCGAACTTCGCAATGCCCAGATTTAAATTAAATAATACAGAATACCATCTAGATACACAAAATATCTATCATTGTACTCACATGCAAATCTATATTTCTATTATTGAAATTTGAAATTGAAACTTCTTACCCAAATTCTGTTCTAATGACTATATTTTTTCAAAGGTCTATAAGGTCATAATCCTTGGCATTTTAATAATATAAAGGAAAAAATTCTAGTTATAATTTAAAATATCAATTGAAAATTGTATCCTTACAAAAAAAAGGTGAAATAAAATAGCATGCATAAAGCGGCCATCAATAGCTTGATATCAAATTAATCGTCTTCAAAAATAAGTGGTGGCATTGCTTTTTTTTTTTTTTTTCGGGCACAAGATGTGGCATTGACATAGTTGACACTTGGAGGAGGATACTCTCTTTCAATTAAAAAAAAAAGAAAAAAAAAAGAGGATACTTGTTGTAAAAATATAATTGAGGTGGATGTCTATAAACTCCCAACTCTTGACCTTTTATTTTCTACACTTCATAACCTCCCCAATGAATACTCTTTAGAGGTCTTCTTGCCCATAATTCAAAAGTTACAATATGTGCACTTATGAGGATTAAAGTTTGTCATTTACTTTGTGTAACTCTTGGTTGTGGTTGAGAGCCTATAAATAGTGCACTATGTACTATACTTTGGTTGCATCCAAATCAAGTGAATGAGACACTACTAAAAAAGAGGCTTATGACACTTCTTAAAGAAATGCAGTAGGTGATTACTTTTTTTTAAAGAAAAAAAAATATATTACAAGCTATGACGCTTTTCAGTACAAATGTCATAATTTATTGGTAAGATTATATGGCACTTTTTTAAAAAACGCCATACAAAACCATTTAAAAAAAAATTAAGCATCAGCTATGGCACTTTATACCAAAGCGTCATAACTAGTGAGCTCAAAATTAAATAATTCTCACGTTATTAAATGTTTTGTGAACACGTATGTATTGTAGTCACCCAAGTTTAATTTCCCAACTTTATTTATTTCTAACGCTTTAACTATAAAGAAAAGTTAAATAAAGTAAAAGCTAAAATAATAAAATAACTAAATTTAAATAAAAAATTACCTTGGATCCCCTGCACGTTTGCTGGGAATCCAATGTATTATTATAAAGGCCACGTGAGTGGCCTTTATAATATATGACAACTTTGCTAAAAGCAAAGTTGCCATAGCCTTTTCCGGCGCTTAAAATAAGCGCCGAATAAGGCGTGGCCTTACCTGGCGCTTTACAAAAGCGCTGGGCAAAGCCAACCTTGGCCAGCGCTTATAAATAAGCATCGGCCAAGGTCTACCCATTGGCTAGTGCTAATCTATAAAGCACCGGCCAAGGGTTTTTTTTTGGTCAACCTATCTTTTCACTTGTCCATCTTTTCACCTACTTGCCTTCGTCTTATATATCTTCGTTTCTATCTTCATTTTGCTTGCTATTCATTTTGCAGACTTCATAAATATTTTTAGTTTGAAGACTCTTTGAAGGCGATCAGCTCTCTCTCCAGGTTTACTTCCTTAGCTTATAAATTCTTTTTTCATGACTTCTTTTGTTTGTTTTTCTTTTTCGTAAAACTGTTTTTTTGGCTCTTCTTTTATATCAATACATTTTTAGCTAAATATTACATTATGAAGTTGCATTATATTAGTTTGCTTTGGGTAATTGGAGCGTGTGAATTAGCTACTTTGTTATTGAATTTTTAATTCACTCTCTGTGATATTGTCTCTTGTTGAAAATAAATTGTTTGTACGTGTCGCACCTGATTCTTTTTTTAAAATGTAACATGAGGCTTTTTTTGTTATTTAATTTTAAAAAGTGTGGATTTAGACGGCGCTTTATTTTAAAGCGTCGTCTAAGGATTTAGATTAGATTATTAGACGGTGTTTTCTTTGCAAGCGCCTTGCAAGGCGATATAAATTCATCATCGGACAAGCACGAGTGAGGCATTTTTTCATTTTCTCTCACACCCTCCATTTCCTTATTTTTTATAACCTTCTCATGGTCCACCAGCGTATAGATTGTCTCCATTCTATTTAATGGCAGCGGTAAGAAGAAGCTTCTTTAGTCCCCACCTTTTGTTTGGTCACCACTTCGGTTGCAGTTCAAAGTTTCCTTAGTCCCCACCTTTTCTTTGGTCACCACTTCGGTTGTAGTTCAAAGCTTCCTGTTTCCCGTATTGTTTTCAACTTGTCGCCTCCTACAGAAGCATTTTTCCCTGTAAGTGCTTTTTTCCCCAAAATTTATTATTATTTTTCCTTAAGTTGAATCATGTTAAAATGTGTTTCATGAAATTAAATGATGCATTAGGCGTTTATTTCAATTTGCAACTAGTTTCACCTTAATTGGAGTTGTATTTTGAGAGATATGATCAAATCATCAAACCTCGCTCAGCTGGACGGAAAACAGAGCATGAAAATGTAAACATCACTCGAGTGAATAGTAACCCACTCCAAGTGATTTTCCCTGTTAGCAGAATCACTCAAGTGATTCTGGAAAATCACTCGAGTGATGTTCAAAATCACTCGGTTGCTACAGCGTGCTACAGTCTATACGCTTCAGTACCATATGCTACAGTACCCTATAGAACCTGAATCTTAATGCTCTTCATTAATTCTTGCAAGTTCTTCATTTCTCAAATTCTTCCTTTGCTTGACTAATCTACAAGATGTGCAACATTAAATATAGTAGTTAGTCAATATACAATATAAGTATATGATGTAAACTTTTTGCGCTCTTAATATTTGACATCATCAAAACTAATCATATCTAACACCCAAAGCATGAGAGAATAATCGGTTCCAAAAGAAATAAAGAAAAGAGCAAATAATCAAAATGATCATATTGAGGAGGTAGGTACTCCAGAAGAAGCCAAGACATAACTAATTGCAAAAATCTCAAAAGAGATTCAGGTACCTGAAAGCAAAAAGGATATTAATAAGTTATGTCATAGAAAAAAAAAGGAACCGAAAAATAAGTTGTCGACAATAGTTTTGATAATAATATCACGTGATTAGACGATGATCTTATACATAAATATGTCGTTAGACAAAAAAGTGATTGGCCAAAAGAGAAAAGGGAAAAGACACAATGAAAATAGGATTATGTTCTTCCAATATTTCAAAATTATGGATCTGCAATCCAAACATGTGAAATATAAAGTTGTTTATAATATATGAATATTAAAGTGAAAATAAATATTTTTACAAAGGTTTGATGATGATTATTTTGAGATATATTAATTTGTGGTGGTGGATGCAATAATTTTTCATATATTAGAAATATGGGAATATATAAAAATAAAATGTATCTATTGGATGTTGTTATAGCCTATGCATATGGCTCGGTAAATAGTGAAGTTTACATGAGAATTATTGAAGGATCCAACAAATGTTAGAAGCATGTCCTAGAAAAACATTCAATATACAAAATGTTATGTGGATTAAAATAATTTGAGTATATATAATCTATCTAAGAAAAATTAGAAAATGATAATTTTGCACTTTACTTGACTAGTATATCGAGTTATTGAATGCTTCAAAAAAAATCATGAATTTTGCTATGATGATTTTGCCTATAAAATTTTTACTATACTGATAATATTAATACAATATTGCTTGATTATATTACAAAATTTTTCCCCTCAGGGGTTATACATAATATTTAGAGACCTTAAAATAACTAAAAGGTCTTCAGACAACCAACATCATTCCTCTTCTCTATTCTCAGCACACTTCTAATGCTCACCTGTCTGAATGGTTGGTTGGGGAGGGTGAGATTCGAGGTATCTCAGTATCAAAAAGTACTAACCATTGCACATAAGAAATGCTTTATGCATGACATGCTTGCTTACATGAATTCATGCCAATATAATGACATATATGCATGCTCAATATTTCATATAACATACTTATGGCCATAGTATAAACAGAGACACAGCTTCACTCATTCACATATGTTGGAAATTGTACCCTATGGGCCAATCATTATACTTTGAACATTGTTATTCAATGAATTTCTCCATTTTGTTATCACATTATTCGCATGTTCACTGTGATAACTGTATCCTTGGATAAATCATAACGATTGTCCTAAATGTCCCTGGTCAGTCATCTATGTGGGAGTAAAGATGAAATAAGACCAGTATGACTTTGATAACATATGGGGATATGGATCAAAATCTTAGGCACTTGTAGGAGTACAAGGTGCTGGACCGACCCACTATGAGAAAGCTGCATGGATCAAGTCATAAGGTTATCTCATGTATAACCACGTCACAATGCCCTTTGACTTGAGATCATCATGGGTTCCTACATGAGAGTCACTAACCTTTGACTTAGTCAAAAGTCACCTTTAACCGGGTGATGATAAAGACTACAATCGGGCTTAGTGGTTTTCATGCAGAGGAATGTGAATGGTCAAGATATAATTTGTCCCTCACATTAGTAGAGAGATATTACTGGGCACCTCGATGAGTAAGTCTGAGAAATGATTGGCCATACTACGATGGAAATGAGTTTCCATTTCTATAGTTAGACTACTCAAGGATTGAGAAAGTAATGGTTAGGAATAGGAGGATGACATTCTCCATGCCTCATCCTTGATCGAAATATCGTGTGACAAAAGGGATGTGATATGGTTATATGACATGTTGTATCGTATTGTCAATCCTCATATGAATTAGGTAGTCGTAATGTCTTGCTAGAGGCCGCTTACGACTTGTGGGTTAGTATAGTCATTGGCCCACTGCCAACTTCGTATGGGCCTACAGGGTCGAACACAAGAATAGCTCAATACGAGCTATAATGTCCAGATTCATTGAATCTAAGATGTGTCTAAGATTCAATGAATAGATACACACATGTATTTTTGAAATACATACATACATATATAATATATATTATTTGATAATATATATTATTTGATAATATATATTATATGATAATATTATATTATATTATATATATATATATATAATATTATTTGATAATATATGTTAAATATATGATAATATTATTATATTGTGTATATATAAAGATATTATATGATAATATCTCAGATTTAATTTATAAAGATAAATTAAATCTAATTCGATTGGCTCTTTATTCTAATTAAATAAATATATTAAATTAAAACTGGTGGACATATTTAATTAAACCATATTTATTTAATTAGCTTATCAAAACAATTAAGTGTTAATTGATATGATAAGGATTTTGAAATTAATTAAGAATAATTTTAAAAATCCAGTATCCATCATAAAATAGATAACCCTGACTAATTATAAAAGATGAAAGCTAGGGTTTTCTATAGATAATGGAAAAATAGAGAGTCGCAAGAAAACCCTAGAAGGACATTGGAGGCGCTAGCACGCTGCCGGTGTTGGGTCCTATTCGTGTGGATACCAGTAAAGGGAGCTGATTTGAGTAGTTAGCTCCTCAAGATTGAAAAAGGCAAAACTCCAAGAAGAACTAGCTGACATGTTGTTGTCGGGGATGATTAATCTCATACTCATAGAGTTTAATGCTCTTCTAAGAAGAATTAGCGGACATGTAGATGCCGATGAAATTATTTCAAGAGCAACCAAACATGGACATTTGAGAACTCGCAATATGTTGATGGTTGTGGGCATTCAAACAAACATGAATAAGGTACGACTCTTTCTAATAACTCGATTTAAATGCCTTTTATAGATCCGCAATTGGGATTGGTAAACTTTAGCAATTTTAAATTTTGATTCTTCCGCTGTGTGCCTACCAATCCCAACAACATATGCTTCATACAATTCACTAAAGAAATGAACACATCAAACTTTGTGTCCTTCTCTTATCCCTTGATCTTCCAACCATTGCTTCTTCTTTGTTACTTCATGGCCCTATATAACCAATCATATTATTAGAGCTATGATTCAATGCTCTATTCAACCCTTTTTTGGTCTACTTTTAAAGGAACATATAGCCATTAGCTATATGTCAACACTTTAACATGGAATTTCCCCTTTCTAATCTCTAATTTAGAATTTCAGTTAACATGATTAACTTTGAAAATTCACCATTAATTATAGGAAACTCCAAATTGAGTAGTTTCAATTCCTATGTGAAAATATTTGAATATAAATTCACAAAAAAATACTAAAGTTTGGCCACCACAACCAAAAAATTCCCAGAATTTCACCCAACCACACTGTTCCAGGTATCTTTTCAGAAAACAGGGCAGAACTTCAAAAATTCATATCTCCTAGATACTTGTCCATAAATTAAAAAATAGCCACAAAATTAAAGCTCTACATGTCTACTTTAAGCCTAAAAAATTTAAGAATTTGTGGACAAGTTTTATCCTATCAAACAACACTTATAACTTCACTGATCAGACAGGGTAGAATCAACAACATGAACAATCCTACTTCATAAATTCCCAAATTCGTAATCAAGCATTCAAAAATCATGAACGCTTACATACCTACACAATTTTGCCTCCTAAATCCAATGGAACATCAAAATTATCAAATTCTCAGTCTATTACCACGTCACTCACAGCACAGAAAATTAGAGTTCTCTGGAAGAGTTTGTTAGTTTATCATTTTCTTTGGCTTAATCACTTCTTTTCTAATTCTAATCAAATGATTAGATTTTTAAACACTCATTAAACATGATTTAGCCATTGAAATCACCATTTTTTTATGAGAAGGAATAGTACCCAACTTACAATATACTCATCCAAACAACAAATCAATCAGTTCAAAAGGAAGCTTATGCTTACCTGTACTCGCTTCCGCAAACGGTTCGGAATTTCGGCAATACTCTGGCCTGTGAGACGGCACCAACCACCTCCAAATAAAAATCAGAAACCATATAAATGAAGCTTGCAATGAGTATAAGAAGTTTCTTGAATGGCACTTTAAGAGAGAACGCCGATTTGACAGTGTTTCAAAGGCTGGAAGTTTCTCTCTCTTCTCCCTCCATTTTCGTCTGCCTCTCTTCTGGTGTATTTCTACATACCTGAATGGATGAAGAATATGATAATTGATGATTAAAGGAAGTGTTAAAATGGCTTGCCACATGTCAGCTTCTGATTGGCCCAAAATTCCAATTTTCGCATATAATGCTTGATTTGGTAGAATTTTCATTAAACTTTGAAAATTTATATCTAATTATACAAATGTTCAATTAGAATGATTTCAAAGGCTATATGACCCTTATTGAGTCTAATATGAAGAAAAAATATAAAATTTGGTAAATTTTAAGTTCACTCTTCTCATAATTTTAATCTTTGAATGCTGTCCTAGAAAATAATTAATTTCACTTGGCTAACTTCAAAAATTCATTTCTTTTTGTGTACAACTCCAAATGACTTATTGACCTATCAAATTAAAGCTTGATAAGTCTACTTTCATTCTACAAAGTTTTATAATTTTTTGATATCATTTTCCCCTTAAAATATGCCAGACAAACATGATTGCCACATCGGGAGTTTCACCAATACAAAAAATACTTTGTATTCCACTTCAGTATGTTGTGTGTGACTTCCAATAACTTCGTTTTGTTATTCCCCGAGATCTTTAGCTCACCAATATAATTCATTTTAATATTAAAGGATATAAAGGAATTTTAGGAAATAATACCATACTTCACTATGACATTTACTAAACAGGGGATCAAGTAGTCCACTTAACCCAGGCTAAATCTTAAGCCTTTAATCCCAAAATTTGGGATATTACAATATAAGGCCATCAAATGTATATCAATTACATCAATACAAATAGTAATGCATCACACTATGATCTTCACCTCACCTTTGCAATCCTCCTTCGTGCATATCTTTCTGCACTCTTCACCTATCTAAATGGTTGGTTGGGAGGAGTGAGATTTGAGAGAATATTAGTAGCAAACATTACCAGTATGCATGTAAGATATATATATGATGCATGACATGCTTGCTATTCATAAAATCATGCTAATATCATGACATCTTTATGCATGCTTAATGTTACAACATACTCATGGCCATCATATAACATAACAAAGCATGAAACAATCAAGCAGTCACATAAACAATGCAAACACATACATATCACATACACGCACGCAACGTAAGTTCAATACCTCTTGGACTTCGTGTCCTTCCTCAAACCTTCGTCTTTGCTCTGGTCAAGCACCATCCGTCGAGTCCTGAATTCCAAGTATACAATAAATGAGTCACTACTCATCCATGTATCATTCTAGACTCATTTTAGTGGATAACTTAGCCCAATTATGCTAAATTACCAAAATGCCCTCAGAAAGCCTAACTGTACTTTCTCAAAAATTATGACCTGGATCAATCCTACACATTTTGCATGTAAAATCCATTTATGACCTCTGATTAGTCAAATTCAGGCCCAAATGATGAAAACACCCTTGACAGCCGTTACTTAGAGCTTTAAGGGGTAATTTGGTCATTTCACACTCTAGGCCTTTTCTCACTTCATGATCAACATGAACCCTACACAATTTGCCCTTTTGAACTCAATGGAATCATCCAATTGATGAAATTCCAACTCACGGCTCACACCATACACACAAGGCAGCCATTTAGAGTTCTTAGAAGAGTTGTGTCGGTTTCTTCCTTCTCTTGCCTAAATACTTCATTTTTACTTCTAATCACATGATTAGCTATTTAGGAAAGCATTGGACATCATTTAGGACATTAAAATACTATTTGAATGAGACATGAACAGTACCCCAACTCCCACTATACTTATCCAAACAACAAACCAATAGGTTCAGAAGGAAGTTTACGCTTACCTCTACACGTTTCTGAATTTGGTTTGGAATTTTGACAGTACTCTGGTCAGCGAGATAGCACCAACCACCTCTAAACAAGAATCCAAAACTGCAAAAATGAAGCTCGGGATGAGTATAAGAATTTTTGTACAGGGTACTTTGAGAAAAGACGTTGTTTCGACAGAGTTCTGACGATTAGAAGATTTCTCTCTCTCCTCTGTTCTCTCCATTCTCATTCTCATTCTCTCTCTTCTTAGTTCTGATTCATGCAAGAATGAGAAGAGGAAAGTGATAAATGATGATTTAAATGAATCATCTTAAGGGTTCACAAATGATAGCTCCCTATTAGTCAAATTCTTTAACTTTCTTGTTTGATAATCAATTTCTCTTTTCATGCTTCTTCATTCACTAAAATAATGAGATCAAAAGAGAGAAATATTACTCTTATACTATCCCATTATACCACCTTACAAGTGGCTGACCAAAGGCTTATGCTTTTCCACTCATTGACTTCCCTTGATAATAATTCACTAACATAAGCTCATTAATTACCAAGTAGTCATTCCCCTTATTTTAATTCCCATTCAACTGAAATCATAGGAAATATTAGGAAAAACCTATCAATTCTTATCTTATGGAAAAATTACCATTTTGCTTTTGCGTTTTATGATTTATCGTAATAAACCATTTCTTTCCCCCTTTCCTTTATTTCCCTTCACATTTGACTAATTTGGGCATCAATAATAGGGAAATAATGGCTGCAAGCCTTTCGTTTGTCAAATGACCATTTTGTCCCTTCGTTATTTTTCCCCGAGCTCTTTAGCTAACCATAATATTCCTTTTTAATATCCAATGATATAAAGGAATTTTAGGAAATAATAACATGCCTTATTAAGACATGGGCTAAACCAAGGCCTAGTAGTCTACTTAATCCAGGCTTAATCTCAAGCCTCTTATCATAAAATTCAAGATATTACACCATTACAGTTCAACTTTAATACGCATCTATTCTTACTAATCATACTATTTATACAAATATCTGGGTCGTGCAATTAATTTACATACAGTAAATTAACACACATTCTTCTTCAATTCTTCGTCTTCTTTCCTTCTTGTTCTTCTTCAAGCTTTCTTCTCTTTCATGTTCTTGTACCTATATGGTTGGTGGGGGAGGGTGAGATTCGAGAGAATTTGAATAGTAAACAGTGCTAACAAATTCATACAAGAAATGCTTTGTGCATGACATGCTTGCCTACATAAATTCATGCCAACATAATGACATATATGCATGCTCAATGTTTAACATGTTATACTAATGGCCATAGTATAAATAAAATAGAGCTTCACTCATTCACGTACAATTCATCAAAGCAATTAACGCATCAATACACAAGCACCTATATCAAGTTATGCAAGTTAGAAAAGTTTACTACCTTGTGGACTAATGCCCTTCCTTTGTTTCCTCTTCTTCCAACCATCAGGGTTACTTGAAGTATATCTTCTCTTATTCTTCTTCTTGATTTCTCTATAGGCCTAGATAACCAAACACATCATTAGAGCCATGATCACAAGTCATTGGAAGCGTATATTAAGGCCCAAGAAGTTAGGAAAGGCTAAATAGGTCAATTTCTTTCAAAAAATTCCTGGCCACTGCCAAGACAGGTCAGAAACTTTTTGGCCGCGGCTAAGAAATCCTCTTGCCGTGGCCAAGAACTTGGCCGTCTAGATTTCCTTTTCCTGATTCTTGGCCGAACTTGTAAAAATCATAACTAAATCTACAAAAATCCAAATGAGGTGGTTCCAAGTGCAAAATGACCCTCTTTAAGTCTACTTTCAGGAAAAAAAATATAGACATAAGCTAAATGTACACACATAGGTATAGAGTTCTCTTTTATTGGACACTTCTCCAAAATTGCCCAGTTTTACATGATTAAACTTTAAAAATGTAGAACTCCAAGCACAAAAATCCAATTGACTATTATGACCTATCTAATTAAATCTTGATAAGTCTAATTTTAGACTGGAAATTTTCAAAAGATTTTGACATCATTTAATCACTCAAAAACACCACACAAAATGATTTTTACAACTTATGTCCCAATAATCTAAAATTCATAACCAAGGCTATTTCCACACAATTTTTTGTGTAGCACATAATGGGATAATCAAAATAATCAAAATCCCAAAGTTTTAGCCCCTTACCCTCTGACCGAACAGAACCATCGATTAACCAAAATTACCAAAATAGAGTTTTGTCCAACAACTTAGTCTAATATCATCATAAATCATAATCCAACCATAAATACATGATTAAACCTCAAAAACACACCCTTGGATCAAAATGAATAGTACCAAACCCCTATAAAACTCATCTAAATAACAAACCAATCGGTCCAAAAGGAAGCTTACGCTTACCTCTACGCGTTTCCGCAGTCGACTCAGAAATCTAGCAATACTCTAGCAAGCAAGACGACACCAAACACCTCCAAATAAGAATCTGAAACCGTAGAAATATAGCTTAGGATGAGTAGAAGAAGGTTTGTAAAGGGTATTTCAAGAAAAACGCCGATTCAGAGGTGAAATCGGCTCCTTAGCTCAAGAACTTTCACTATTCACATTTTCTATTTCCTCTTCAATTTTCTCAACATTTTTTTCTTCTAATTTTTGGAATTTTCCCTTCATTTTTATGGTAGCTGGCCAAATTAAGGCTAGGGAGTAATCTTGGAAAAATCAAGCCAAGTGTCAAGCTCTCATGGTGCCATTTGTCAGGTAATCCACTGGTTTAGTGACATGTATCACTTCCTTTAATAAAGTGGGTCCTGCCTCTTTTCTTAGGTTCTTAGACGTCCTTCTTGTCAAGTAAAGAAGGGATCTAATGATTTTCCCTAGGTTTCGAATTTGGTGTTAGAGAAAAGTCAGTCGGGTGACCGGACAGGAGATTGGTGGATTTCCCCGGCTCGTAGTGAGGTAGCACCCTCTAGTAATGACAACACAAAAGTAAAATTTACTTTATCTATATGTGGGACAAGTGTCATCTCTTGGTTGGTCCAACACAAATGTTGTTTTATCATTACTACTTTATTAAAGCTACTTTAATAAGGTTACTTTAATAAAGCTACTTTTTGGTATTTACTTGGGATTCCACTCGAGTTTTGCTCGAGATTGTGACATACTTATCCAAGCTCGTCAAATGACACCAAGTCAGAGTATGTACATAGGCTCCGCATGGTGCCCCATACTGGCATCCACTCTAAAAACGCAAGGTACACATGTATGCCCCTAAAATGGCATATGCACACCTACACTGGCCTATTTCACCCAACAAATTGGTCCCTTACATCATGACATAGTTGGGTGGCATCTTTCTACCAGCCCAATTGTACTGTATATGTGTCATGTAACATCTACATCGATACTTTAATCATACTGTCTGCAAATACCGAGCTCTCTACCTGATAGGGCCAAATCGCATAGTCCCTTCAAGTCTTTCTATATCTCATCATTCTTGTGACTCTTCCTAAACTAGGCTTAGTCATTTTCCTAATACAGGCTTATCCTCAAGTCTCTAGGCCCAAAATTTAGGGTATTACACTCATCAGTCTAGCTCTAGCTCTTATACTGAAGATATTGAGATCCTTGACACAATGACCACTACTGAAGTTCTCATATTTGATCTCAGACCTACCACTGAGTTGACACCTATATTACCTTCCTCTCCTACATTCACTCCCCATTCACCTACATACTTATCCTTACCTAACGACACATCTAACCCAATTGATCCTATGACATCCATGGTTTTGTATACACCATCTCCCTCTCCTACTGACCATAATCTTATTTCACTATTTGCATTAACTTGTGTTAATCCACCATCCTCAAATATTACTTTTCTAACCCCTTTCACCCTTTCTGTTGATGACAAAAAGAGGGAGAAGAGCTCTGGGATCCTTCTAGATTTAATGGCTTATATAGCTTCTTAGCTTTATGTTTTGTTCATATCATATTGTCTTAAGCTTTATGTTATATCATGTTTATATATGTTCTATTTTGACCTCCTATACTGATGCTTATCAAATGTTAATGAAATTGTGACATTTACGATCTAATTGTGCTTTATGGAATTATGTCTTTGTGTCTATTGATATTATGTCAAAGATGTTTTATTTAAAATTTTTCATGTAGGTTGATCAGCTCATTAAATTTTCAAAATCAACACCCAAGTTTTGTCATCATCAAAAAGTGGGAGAATGTTAGCTCTCTTAATGTTTTGATGATAACAAACCTTAATTTATTAGACTTAAGTGATAATTAAACCTTTGAAAAGTAAAGAGTGAAATCTATAGTGAACTACTTAAGTTTGATGAACTCAGAGTCATCAAAGGAAGATCACTTGAGTAATCGATTTGACCATTTGAGTGATTTACTTGAGTACTTAAGTGATGGTGATTCACTCTCAGAAAAATTCCAAGTCACTCTATGGTAATCAAACTGTGTGAAAATTTTTTTTAAGTCAAATCACTCGAGTGAATAGGTAAGCACTTGAGTGATGGAACCACTTGTAGGTGACTACCAGAAGGATTGAAAGTTAATACACTGAGACAATAGAATTACTCAAGTGATTGTTAAGCACTTGAGTGATATTGCAACTAATAGTGATACTATAACATATATACTCGAGTAATTAGATGAATTACTCAAGTGATATGTGACCAAAGATAAATCACTTGAGTGATATGTAATATTAAGCCAGATCACTCAAGTGAAATGGAAAATCACTAGAGTGATGCAAATTTTTTGAAAGTTACTCACAAGATTATTTGAAGTGATATGATCTTTATTAAGCATCATTTGAGTGATCCCTGATCACTTGCAGAATTCTGCAAGTGACTTGGAAGTGCTATTAAAGTCAAAAGGAGATTACTCGAGTTATCTGTTTGAACACTTGAGTGATATCATTTGACAGCAAGGTCCTTGGTAATTATAAATCATATACCTTAACATATTATCAGAACACTTGAATGATACTTTCAAGCACTCAAATGATATTAAATTTTCAAAATAATCATTACCAAGTTCCTTCAAAGAGTTAACAGCACAAGATCACTTGAGTGATTCAAATCACTTGAAGTGATTATCAATATCACTCGAGTGAAATTATAAAAAACCAATAATCATCATCTCATAAATTTTAATACACACACTCCACATCTTGATTTGGTTACTGAACTTCTATATTATTCCTAAATGTTACTAATCTCATTTCTAAGTTTCATGTGCTTTAACATCTAATCATCTTTTTAAAATCTCAAAAAGCAAAAAATATGACAGAAGCATTAAATGCGTAGTAGAGAGTGTTAGATATGATTAGTTTTGATGATGACAAATATAAATGTCAAATATTAAGCATAAGAAGCTTGCATAGTATACTTTTCTAATACATTGACTAACTATTTGATGTTGCATATATTGTAGATTAGTCAAGCAATGGAAGAAAGAAATTGAGAAATAAAGAACTTGCAAGAATTAATGAAAAATATGAGGATTCAAGTTTTTATGGGTACTGTAGCAGTGGGACTGTAGCAATACGGTTACTGTAGCAATTGGCACTGTTTGGAACTATTTGGAACTGTAGCAGAGTGATTTTTAACAAATCACTCGAGTGATTTGAGGAATCACTCGAGTGATTCAGCAAATATAGAAATCACTCGAGTGATTCAGAAAATCACTCGAGTGATGTGCAGTTTCTCAGACTCTGTTCTTCGTCTAGCTGAGCGAGGTATGGTTATTTGATCATATCTCTCACAATACAACTCCAATTGAGACCAAACCAGTTGAATATGAAACTAGACACCCAATGCGTCATTTTGACACCAGAACCAACATCAAATGAGCTCCGATGAGGGAGATATCAGTGTTTGAATTGAACCTTCATGTCAGCGTCACTTTCTGGAACAGACTTGGTATTTTGACTATAACTCTCAAACCACGGATCCAATGGAGCTGCAACCGGTGCCATATGAAACTAGACTTCAAGAGCTTTTCATTGATATATAATGAAGCAATTTTGGAGCTATATTCGAAGAGTTATGTCATCTGGAAATTTACCCCTGCTTGCTGAAGAATTGGAAACGAAAGAAAGAACTAAAGTGATCTGAACAACAGATCACTCGAGTGATTGTTAATCACTCGAGTGATATTAAAGATCACTCGAGTGATTCCAGAATTCACTCGAGTGATATGGCTTATTTCACAGATCACTTCCAGTGGCGCAGAATTCACCGGAGGAATTTTTCACTGTTCTCAATATCACTTCCAGTGATATGGAATTCACTCGAGTGATATGACATTTTCTACAGATCACCTCCAATGCCTTAACTCATCATTTCCAGAGAATATCAATGTGCATTAGATCACTTCCAGTCAAGTGTTATCTAATCAATAATATGCTAATCTTTCAGTAGCACTTCCAATGATATCCAAGTCATTACAAGTAAACTGAATATCTTCAAGTCATATCAGATTCGTTTGAGTGATATGGGTATTTTGATACATAACTTCCGGTGATCACTCAGTATACTCTCCACCTTGACAGAATCAGTTCCAGTAGCAGTAAATTAGAATCACACCCAGACATCCCAGATCACCTCCAGTGAAATGCTTCTGCACTCGAGTGAAATGTTGGTTTGAGAGAATCACTTCCAGTGGATTGTATAATCACTCGAGTGATTCAGTTCCTATCAGAAGCACCTCCAGAAGCTGATTGAATCAAGAGTGGATTTCAGAGTTCATTCTCTAAATTAGTATGTTTACACTTGTTGCTATACTTAAACATGATTTGATATTCATTTCAAGTATGAAACAAGAGATCAAACATCGGATTACATCTTCATATACGAAGGTCACTCACGGAGAATATTGTCACTGAAGATGATGAAGTCCCAGAGTGTAGAAATCTTGTCTTTGATTATTAATCAAATTAAATCATGACTAATACTCTATTATATCAGTGGTTGAAGTGTTTCTCCAGATTAACCATGAAGAAATCATGAGAAGAGCTGAAAAGCTGTTTCACGAGAAGCCAAGCGTCCACTGACAACAGCAATATTCTCAAGTGTATTACAGCTGTACTCCATCATCACGCACATGACAAGTAACTGAACTCTCCATTCAAATGATAACTAGTCGTGGGCGGCAGCAAAATTCATAAGTAACGGAAGACAAATACTATTGCATCTATCAGACACATGATGGGCTTTCAACGGAAAGATATTTGAATGTTCCAACGGCTCTCAACCATCTTCTATATAAACTAATGTATTCAAACAAGAGACCGTGAGATGATACGACAGTAACCAAACACATGAGCAATGAGAACCCAACTGCCAACATGCTGATATCATAAGTCGTCTGCCTCATATACTCTCTGTTCGTATCTGTTTACAATATCATGTATATTTAGAGTGAGAGTATTTGTGTTGTACTTCAGTGAGGATTTATCTACTCTGTGTGAGAGAGTCTGTAAACACTTCATTTGTATTTCAGAAGTGTTCTCAAGGTAGAGGGACCTTAAGAGGATTGATCATCTTACGGGGGAAGTTGTAGAGCAAATTGTCAGTAAGCCTTTCTGCTCGTAAGACTTACAAGGTGCAAGCGGTAGAGAACGTTGCTGCTCGTAAGACTTACAGTGGTGTAAGCAGGAGAGAACGTTGCTGCTCGTAAGACTTGTATGGGTAAGCAAGAGAGAAAGGACTTTGGGATTGCTTTGCTCAACTTACCGTAAGAGGGAGTAAACCTTACAGTGTGTAAGGGGGAGTAACTCGTGTGAATTTGTAAAGGCTTTTCTTGTGCCCGGATAAACAAGAAGATAGTGGATTGGAAATCTCAAGAGGAGCCTGGGGACTGGACGTAGGTCATCGTGGATTGGACCGAACCAGGATAAATCACAGTTTGCATATTCTCTTCCCTAAGCTTTTACATTTCCAGCATATATGATTTTATACTTTCGCATGTATTGATTTGATAAGTTGCGAAAAGATTTTAGAAGATCATACTTTCTTATCACACACCCAATTCACCCCCTCTTGAGTGTCAGCCAGTTCTAACAGAGAGAAGCAGAGAAAACACTCTTATTCATCAACGGCTACAATTACTCTCTAACACTCGAGTGAATGCTCTTAATGGTCATCAATGACATCCCACCCATAAATACAGAGTCATTCATGACAGAGCAACTAACCAACGACGAAATTAATTCTACTCATTAAGTGCTCTGTTTTTCTGTTTGTCTGTTATTCTCTGAAATTTTCATTATTTCTTAGTATTCATCTATCTACTCTTTAAGAGAGACTTTAATACTTTCATTTACTATTTTTGTAAAGAGAATCTCAAGGTAGTGGGACCTTGAGTGGGTATCAGATTATAAAGTGTAAGGGGTAGTGAGTATCCTGTTGAGGAGCTTACTTGTACTATAGTGCTAAGAACCCATCAAATCTTGTAAGTATATTACAAATCTCAAAGACACTTTGAGGACTGAACCTTGATCAAGTTGTTGAGAACAAATCAGTATAAATCCTAGTATACACTTCAACAATATTTCTCCAACCCTTATCTTTTTAATTAAGTGTTTTAATTATAATATTTTAAATTTTTATGTCACCCAATTCACCCCCTCTTAGGTTCTTGACACTAACAGATGTCCATAAACTCTCCCAACTCTTGGCCTTTCATTTTCTACACCCTATAACCTCTATAATGAATAGTCTTTATTCTTAGAACTTAAAGGTTACAATTTGTGCACTCATAAGGAATAAATGTATTTTTTACTTTATGTAACTCTTGGTTGAAGTTGAGGGTCTATAAATAGAGAACTATGTACTATACTTTGGTTGCATCCAAATGAATAAGATATTGCTTTCTCTTTCTTTCCAATTCTATCTTATCTCTCTTCATCTCTCTCATTCCAATATCTTATGTTTTTCCTTTTTTCATCACACGTTCGTCCACATCTCCTCAATTTTTATTTAAATTATAAGAATGAGCTTTAGGAAATGCCTAAAATGTCAGAGTAATAAATGCATATTTGTGGATGGTATGCAAAAGGAAGTTTCATAAATAAGATCTAATTCTATATTCTTTTTTCACTTACTTCTTTCTAGATATAGAGTACACAAGCTTTCAAATATGACTATTGATCATTCTGATCTTCATGATCACAACTGTATAGTTTTAGCGTTGATGTTTCATGCCCCTTTTAATTGTGCTTGAAAGCTAAGAAAATTCTTTCTCTTGGACAATGCATTTATGATATTTATATACGGATACAACAAATAATGTGGTTATTCATTTTTTTGTAATAAGAAGTTTAGCCATAAACATATATTGCAAACAAAGAATATTCAGAAACATAAAAGCTCTTTTTATGGCCTATCTTCCCCCTTATATCCTGCATTGAATTTATTTGTTTTTATTTTCGGTTAAACATAGATGTTCATGAGAGGCGTATTTTATGAATATTCTTTTGAACTTGTAAATAAATAAATAACTAATATGCCTTTAAAAATGTTGTATGTGAACTAGTTCATTGATTTTTCCTTTATAGGTTTTAATATTAAATTGTTGTTACTATGCCATTATTGCATTGTATATGTGTGTGAATAATATCCACTTTGTTGTATATATGGAAAAAAAAATCTACTTTGAATTTGTTTAGACCAAGATCCCCATTTTTCAACAATATAATAGATGGATGGAAGGATACAATGTGTTTCAGAAGGACATATTGTGCTACATTAGTAACTTATTTTCTACTTGGTGGATTCATTCTGGCTAATAAATATTGACTTTCATAGCATGTAACCTCCTCTCTAATATGAATATTATATTCAAGGTTGTCAAAATCACGAGTTAATCATATCTTAGGCTCAAATCATAAACTCGTAAGAGTTTACTTTTTATCATTAAATAGGTGTTAATATTGTATAATTGAATAATTAAATATAAGAAGTAACAACAATTTGATTTGAATATATTTTAAATATAAGTAATTAAAATAAAACTAATCATCACTCATAATTTATCATACTCAACAAAAAAGATTTTATAAAATTCATATATAAAGCCACTGAGCATGTTCAAATCGAAAAAGTTGACACGAGTTTAAAAAGAGCTGACACAATTTAGTAAGATAAAAAACAATATAGTAAACTTGGTGTGTGAACTCATAAGTTTGAACGAGTTTACAACTATCACGATGAGTTTAAGAGCGACTAAACATGATTTTACAAGGTAGAAACATGGAAATAGTAAGCTTACAGAGTCAACTCGCGAGTTTGATAACAATGGTTATATCTCCTAACTTTATAACTTTTAGTTAGTCAACAATAATGTTTTCAAAGGACACCGATGGTGGTTAAATGCAATTATATATATGGGGTAAGTTGCAAAAAAATGTTGTTTTTCAAAATCTATTAATTACTAATGGGTGTCTACGTACTTTATTATTGTCATGAAGAGAAGTTCTAATTTAATGACAAACATTATGTGAACGATTTTAATTCAATTAGACTAGAAGGGAACTATAGGATAAGATTTTAACTTAATTAGAATAATTATTAGTATGATGTGAAAATTGTTTGAGATATTTGAAAGTGTGGGGTGTCATACAAAAATTATATTTGGAGAAGAAAATATGTTTTGCTAGCATCATTTTGCAGGGTATGTGTTGTGTAACATCCCAAATTTCAGCTACCAAAATTCCTTTATATCTTGGTGGTATTAAAGGAGATAAACAGTTAAATTAAAAAGCACATTAAGTGACAAAATAAGGTAATTAGAGGTCACACACAACATAGTTATTTGGTACACAAGTTAGGGATGCTATTGGTAAGTTTTCTTGTGAGGCAGTTGTGTTGTGTGACATTTTTAAATAGATAAATGATGTGATAAAATTTTGAAACTTTCTAGATTAAAATTGGACTCATCAACCTTTAATTTTATAGGTCATATATATCATTTGTAATTATACACAAGGAGATATGTATTTTTGAATTTAGCCCAGTAAAACTAGATATTTTCTGGGGCAGCGTCCAAAAATAGAAATTTAGGAAATGTTGAACTTCTAGTTGGCTATATGCTATATTTTTTTCTTAAAAATAGACTTAATGAGGGTCACATAGCCTTTATAATCATACCAATTGGATATCTATACAATTATATATGAATTTTCAAAGTTTGATGAAATTTCTGCCCATTTTTCCAGCAATTGCGAAAAATAGAAAAAAATGTAAGGGCAAAATGGTCATTTTAGTTACATAAATAAATGAAATAATTTTTCTCTTCATATTAAGGGAAGAGGATGGTTATGAGAGTAGAAATAAGAAGAAAACTCTAGAGAAGTAGAAAAATTACAAAAGGAAAATTAAAAAATATATAATTATCACATGTTCAAACTTGTAATAAAATAATATTGCTTAAGTATTAAGGGAGAGAACTCTAGAACATTATCTATCTCTCTATTTAGGGCCATATGCACGGCCAAGAAGAGAAAATAAGAGCAAAGAAGAGACTCGGAAGAGAGAAGGAGCAAGAGGAAAACACAAGATCCAAGGAGCAAGAACTAGGTAAGTAGGTTGAAATTTCTACATGTCCTTGTTCTCTAGCTATTGGAATCTTTCCTCAATCTCCCTATCCTCTTGAAATAGCTCTCCAACAGGCAAAAGTTCAAGGATAAGAGAAGAGAGGGACGATCAAGGAAGGAAGAAGAAGAAAAGATAAGGTAAGTTGCAAAAACTCTAGTATTCTTGTTGGAAACAGAGTTGTGGTGGATCTTTGGCTAGGTTATTTGACTGTTTGTGATAGTTTTGTAACTTGGTATCCTCAATTTCTAAGGTATTATACTACCCAAATTTCTATTGATTATGTTAAATTGATGATTGGATGGTCAAACAAGTGAAAACAAGTGGAAAGAAGGTGTTTTAAGGGGTGAAACCATGAAAATTCAATTTTTTTAAAAAATTCCTAAATTTTGGTCAGTACTGAAAATAAGAGTTGGAGTTGGAATTTATTTTTTTTGATGGTTACATGATGTTTAGAAGGGGGAAATTGTGTAGGGTTCATGTAGATTGTGAAGCATGAAAAGCCATAGATTGTGAAAATGATAATTTTACCCCTAAAACTCTAAGTTAGGGCTGCCAAGGGTAAAACTATAGTTTTGGCTGGAATTAGCCAAATCTAAGGTCAAAAATGTATTATACACCCAAAAATATGTAGGATTATCCCAGGTCATAATTTTTAGAAAAGTAAAAATATATCGGATAAAAAGGGAATTGACTGGGTTTCATAGGGGTATTTTGGTAAATACATGATTTTGGGCTAAGATAACCAACTTATAAATTCTAGAATGAAGCATGAATGAGTAATAACTCATTTGCAATTACTTTGGGAATTTTAGAATTCGATAATTGCTTGAGCCAGATGGAAAGTTAAAAGGAACGGTAATAGCTAGGCTTTGGAAAGGAGTCCAAGTAGTAACCCTATCTTACATATTCTATGTGAAGGCTTGGGGCAGGTGCTCCAATTTATTTATGTGATCACATTACATAGGTGAATTCCTATGTATGATTTATGATTTTTGCAGATCAGGAATGGATGATCATTTTGATCCGGAAAAAATCATTGTTTGGTTCGTGGGCATTATCTGACATGTGTTTGGCATTTTCATTGCTGCATCATGATAAATGCTGCATTGCATGTTTACTTTTCATATTTTATATGATTGATAGTCTGTTACTACTGAGATTCATATGTATCTCACTCTTTCTCAAAATTCAAAATTTACTTAGCTAGAGGAAACGACTCAAAAGGCAAAGTAGCGGATACCAGCAGCTAATTGATCGGTGCAGATCAAGGAATCTCTTGTTCGTTATCTATTAGTTTCTCTTTGCAACTGGGATTAGTATTATCAATTGTACAAACCTTGTGGGGATTTTTCTATATTGTAATTAAGAATTCTATATCAGTATATTTATACTACTTCTGTATGCCCATTGAACGACGTGTGAATACTGTGATAAATGTCAAAATAATAAGGGGTTTGATATGCTATGAATATTTTTTATATAATTTTTATACATTAATCATGATTATATATATATATATTGGAATTAAATTATTTTTTACTGTGACATTTGAGAGAAAAAATTCATATACTTACGTCACATGGGAATAGAAAGAATAAAAAAAAAGAATTTATCTAATTATTCATTATTTTGTATTATAATACAGTTGTCTTTATATTCCTCTCAAATTAGTTTTCTTTATTTTAGTCCCTAATCATCACAAATCATTACATTGTAATATTTATATATTTTAAGTATGGATCTCTTCATATTTCTCTATGTGGTGGATAATTCTAATATTTTATACTTCAAATATGCATCATAAGAAGCTAATTGAAGTATATCATTATTGATGAATAATGAAATTATATAGAAATGTAATAATACATGTCAGTTGCTGAAGAACTTATTAGTGCCTGTTTGGTTCACGGAAATGAAAGTAATGTAATAGAATGTAAAGTAATGTAATGTAATGATGATTACATAATTTGTTTGGTTTGTCATTAGGGAAAGGTGATGCATATACATAAAAACGTTTGGTTTGATTACATCGAACATGAGAATATATGAAAATAATATAGCAAGTGACAAAATTACCCATTTCTACACATATAGTAATGTACACGTTGGGTTCATGATAATTTTTTTCATTCCGTGCAGTGCACATGGTGGGTTCATAGTAATTTTTTAATATTTAATGGTGAAAATATTATACAGTGTGTAAATTAGATTCATGTTAATTTTTTAATATTTAATGACGGGGATATTATTTAATGAGATATTTTAATATTTTTTAACAGTATAACATAATTTTTTTTAAATTTTTGAATGGGGGAATATTTCTTAAATTTTTATATTATTAATTATTTTTTAATATTTAATGGTGTTAATTAAAATTATTTAATATTTAACCGCATTTATAGGTGGGTACTTTGGTCAATTTAAAAAATTATAATGACAATGATGTCATTTTCACTAGATTCCAGGATGCCTACATCCTCATTCATCAGTTCTAGCAATGTAATGCTGATTACATCATTTGATGTAATCAGGATTACAAAATGTAATTATCTTTACGTTACATAAGCCTAACCAAACGTTGTAATCGTGCCATTACATCAGGATTACATGTAATCCTCTCTCATATAATCTAACCAAACAGGCTATTAGTAACAATATTGATACAAATAAATCCCAAAGAAAACATATAGTTCCTCGAGAACAAGCATGGATACATAAGAACTTCCTTTTGCCAAATATGTTGTATGTCAAACCCCTTAATATTTCGACACTTATTAAAGTTTTAACATTTAATTAAATGGACGAATAGAAATAATATAAACATACTAATATAAAATACTTTATTATATTACAAGAATCTCCATAAGGTTTGTACATATTTACAAATCCTAAAAGATGAGATAAAACTACAGATAACCAACACCAACACTTGGATAGGACTAGAATTCTCAGTTGCCAATATCAACCTCCTTGCCCTTGGAGCCACTTTCTCTAGCTGAATAAATTTTAAATTTGAGGAAAGGGGTGAGATTCATATGAATCTCAACAGTAACACACAATCAATCATATAAAATGTGATAAATAAACATGCAATATACAATATAATGTAATAGAACATATATACTGCAAACATGTATGTCTGTTCGGCGTTCAAGATCAAATGACTGTTTCTCCCTACTGCCCACACGGTGTACACTGTTCAAGATCAAGTGATTGTTTGACCCTTACTTACTGTAATATTCCAGAGCAAATAATTGTATATCCATACTTGTCTCACTACCTTAACTGGGTCCTACTTAGGCTGATGGTACTTGTGCTTTTCCCATACCACAGTTAGGTTTTGTAACAAACAATTCATATCATAAAATATGACAACGCAAAGCATATAAATAATCATATAGTGTATGAAAGATAAAGTTACTACTTGAAATCCTTTCTAGAATCTAGCTATTTGATCCACTAATTCTTTGTCCGGCTCGAGCAAATGTCAAATCCTAAAATTCAAAATTTATAATAAATAAGTTATTACTCATTCATTTATTATTCCTAAATTTATATAGTTGGTTATCTCTACCAAAAATGCATAATTACCAAAATACCCTTAGGAATCTGGTTTAACTCTATACCCGGTATAATTGTACTTTACCAAAAATTATGACCCAGGCTATTTCTACAACATTTTGTGTGTAGAATTCATTTTTTACCTCAATTTTTCTAAAATCACACTTCATTTTCCAAAATACCCTTACAGCCGCATATGTTAGGGTTTTAGGGGTAAAATTGTCATTTCATACCCTAAAGCCTCCATACTTTATTTTCACATGGTCCCTACATAATTTTTCATTCTAAACATAATGCAAACATCATATCCATCAAATTCTAGGCCAAACACAGAATTTTTGTCTGGACAAATTTTTAGAAAATTTAGGAAATTGAAGTTGTTATGTTTTCATTTAACAAAACACCTTCTTTTTACCCTAATTCACTTCTTGAACCCTTTAATTACACTTCCCACATGATTAATTAAAAATTGGACAGCACCTCCCTTTGGGTTTATGCCTCCAAAATAACAAAATCATGACAACCAAGCCAAATCTTCAACCAAATCATCAACAACAACCATGAATCAACAAGTAAAACAATGTTTCTTGAATTACCTCTTGATTCTCTTCTTTCTCTTTAGAACCGTCCCCTCCCCTTCTTGTTTCCCTTGGATTTTGTTCTTGCTTCATGTAATTTCAAGAAGGATGTGAGGATTAGAAGAGGTTTCTAACGATTTAGAGACAAGAATAACTGAAAATTTCACCTAAACTTACCTAGTTTTCTTCTTGAACTCTTGTCTCTTCTCTTTATGTGATACCTCATTTCCTATAGCCTTAGATGAGTACAAAAGAGTATTAAAATCATTTGTGAAACTAGGATCAAGTCCTGGATTAAGTAACTTCTGAAAACATTCGTAAATTCTAAACCTATCTTAGGATTTTAACCTGGGACTGGAAAGGAGTTTTTAAGAGTAATAAAATTTTCTCAAACAATTTCACAAACATTCACTATCTCACTAAGTCTCACCGGTTCTTCTTTTCATTTTATTAGAGTTTGCGAGTGACTCACTGCTTAATTCTTACGTTTCATACCTTAGTTAAGTTTCATTAGTGATCGGAAACGTAATATAGTTAAACGGTTCTTTTACCAGTCTACCGGCATTTCCCGTTTCAATATAGTAGCATGTTAGAGTTTCAGGCTATTTGTACTATATACAGATCGAAAATATCAAATGTACAAGAAACAGACAACCAACAAAAGGACTAAAGTCTCTCGTGTTCCTAGTCTCTAGTTGTCTGTATTTACCTTCTTCTTATCCCTTGAACTATCTGTCAGTACTGTAGATGATTTATGAAAAAAAGTGATTTTCTAAAGAATATTAGTAGTAACATAATGCCAATCATATAGATATAATATCACAAAGCATGCTACAACATAATTATTACAACAACATTCAGTGCATCACATGCAGTTTGTAAACTACCATAGCGCTAGGAAAATTAAAGACCCTGAGGGATTCCCGCGCAATAGGTCCTAGGATCCACTCGTGCATTACAGAACGTTATTAGCCTAAGCGTCTACCCATGTAATAGGCCTCGGGCGACCACTCAGCATAACCAGAATATGTTAGAGATCTCATAACAATTCCACACAACATATAGTGCATATTATAACATATGAAAGACAAGTTACTACTTGGTCACTTTCCTTGAGTAATATCCAACTGTTTCTTTGAGCTTGGACAAGTTCTAGTTCCTATCAAAATTAGAGTTACAAGTAATTGGTTATTACTTGCACTATTACTACCTTTTAATCAAATTCTGTTAGTTATCTAAAGTAGTTATAACAGTTTCTGCATAATACAATTTTGTACAGTGCAGTTCACTGTTTTCCAGAAACTGGCAGATTTTTCAGTCAAATTTGGAAATTCATAATGAATTCTAAAAAAATCCAATTTGATTGATTCCAAAGCCTAAATAAATATCTTTCAATGTAAAATTAAGAGAAAATAGTTAGGTTTTTCCAATGTGGACAAATAATTTCCAAAAATTCATTATATATCGCTGTTCCAGATTGCTTTCCAGAAAACAGGTCATAACTTCAAAAACTCACCATTAATTATAGGAAACTTCAAATTGAGTGGTTCTAAATTTTATGTAAATATATTTCAGTCTAATTTAATATAAAAATACTCAATTCTAGCCATCAAAGCCACAAAATTCCTAGAATGTTTCCAAACATGACCTATTCCAAATTACATTCCAGAAACAGGGCCTGAATTAAAAAATTCATATTTCCCAATATACTTGTCTAAAAATTAAAAAATGCATATAAAATCAAATATATATATCTCTACTTTAATTATGGAAAGTTTTAGACAAGTTTGGACTCTTGAAACATTTCGCCCAACATCACTGTTTCAGATTCATTCCAAAAAACAAGGCATATCTTCAACAATTCATATCTCCTACTATACTTGTCTAAAAATTATAAAATACCTATCAAGTTAAAGATATATGTCTCTACATTAATTATGTAAATTTGAATAATTTTTGGACAATTTTTGTCCCCTGAAACACCACGCACAAACACACTGTTCCAGATAAGGCAGATTATCACTATGCAGACAAATACTTCATTAATTTCCAAATTCATATACAAGCATCCAAAAATCATGAACACTTGTATACCTACACAATTTTTCCTTCTAAAGAAAATTGAAGCATCAAAAGTATCAAATTATTATCCCTTCTACATGTCAAGAATAGGGCAGTATGTTAAGGTTCTTAGAAAAATTATGTCGGTTTCTCGTTTTCTCTTGCTTAATCACTTCCTTTCTACTTCTAATCAAATGATTAGCTATTTAAAACTTCATTTGCCATGATTAAAAGGAATTTGAATATTAGGACCCCTTAGAGTTTCATCATCCAATCTTCACAAAGCAATCAATTCCAAGCCAACAACAACAACAACAAAGGCAAAAGGAAGCATGCTTTTGAAGTTTACCTCTGATTCCAACTCTTTCTCACTCCTCAATGTTTTTGGTCTCTCTCTCTATAATCTTGATTCAAATTTCTAACCATAGTTCTTAAGGAGGAGAAGAGGTTAGTAGAGGTTCCTACATGATTTGGAAGCATAAACTTTAAGTATACATGCTCCTTACCTTGAATTTTGGAAGAACCCTAGCCCTTGTAGTTTTCTTAATCTCTTGCACGTTCAGCTTTCTTTCTTTCTCTTTTCAGATTACTTACACAGGAATGAGAATGAAGAAATAAGAAAAGATGATGACTTAACGAATGCCAAGTTTACTTTACAAGAGGCTACTTCCCATTGGTTCAAATATATGTAATTTTTGGTTAAATATTTCCTTAATTCATTTGCCTCTTTTCTTCCCTTTTCAGTCATCCATATTAGGTATAAGGGAGTATATTTTGGTCTTTCATTATCCCATATTCCATCTTGTGTGGCATCCCTCATTCCAATATGCAAAATACTCAGAGTTGTAATTGCACGGAATACAATGGCCCATTAAAATAATCGCATCGCTAATATACTGATATAATGACACAATAATGCTTGATATCATACATAGTATTCATAGGGGTTTACAAAATAGTTACAAACCTTAAGATAATTTACAAAGTCTTCATATAACCAACGTCTCTTCTTGTACTCATCCGCAACCTCCCGTTGACGGAAAACACCCTTTTGTTCTCCTCAAACTGCTTGCTGCTTGAAACTTACGTTTTTATGGAAAGGGTGAGATTCGGAGGAATCTCAGTAGTAGCATGCTTACATACAAATAGAATGCAAAAATAGATATGCAATGTCATGGCATGTAAGATGATCGACTTTTCGTGTATACACTACCCCAAGGCCAAACTTACATCTGCATCTTGGTCGACTTAGTGCCCTTGTCGACTTAGTGCCCTTGTTGGGTCCATGACCACAACATGGCGGAATGGTGTGTCTATGACACTAGCTCATGTTACAATGTATGATATCCATGATTTAGTATCACATAGTATAAGTATGAAGGATGTACTACCTGGACTAATGACCTTTTCTTGCTCGTCCTTGGTCCAGCTCTGATTCAGCTCGTCTGTTGGTATATCCTAAAATTACACATTTAGGATAAATGTATTATTATTTACTCGTAACTCATTCTAGACTCATAGTGTTGGTTATCTTGACTCATAGTTATATAATTACCAAAATACCCCTAAGACTTGGCTTAATCCCATTTGTACTCAGTTACTTGCACTTTACTCAAAATTCTGACTTGAGGTGATCCTACACAATTTCACGTGTAAAATCAATTGGTGACTTTAGTTTACTCAAATTTAGGCCCAAATGACAATAATACCCCTTGACAGCCATTTCCTTAGTGCTTTAAGGGTAATTCAATCATTTCACACCCTAGGCCTTTTCTTACTTCGTTGTCTATACAACCCTTACCCATGTTGCTCTTCTGAACTCAATAGAACCATCCAATAGATGAAATTCCAACTCATTCTTCATGCTACACAATTAGTAGCAATTATTGAGTTCTCAGAAGAGTTATGTCAGTTTCTCATTTTCTCTTGCTTAATCATCTCCTTTTTACTTCTAATCACAAGATTAGCTAGTTAGAAATTCATTGGACATCATTTAGATCATAAAAACACTAATTAAATGAGGAGTGAACAATACCCGACTTCTACCATACTCATCCAATCAACAAACCAGATAATTCAGAAGGAAGCATACACTTACCTTAACTTGTTTATGAATTCGGTTCGGAATTCTGGCGACACTCCAGCAGGCGAGACGGCACCAACGACCTCCAATCAAGAATCTAAAACCATAGAATTGAAGCTTGTGATGAGTAGAAGAATGTTCGTAAAGGGTACTTGGAGAGAAGACGCCGTTTAGATAGCGTTCCGATGATCAAAAGATTTCTCTCTCCTCTCTCTCAACTCTGTTCTCGTTCTCGTTCTATTCTATTTCTACGTTCTCATTCAATTGGCACGCATGAAATGAATAAAAAGGAAAGGATGAAGAGTGATGAGTCATTAATAATGATTCTTATGTGGTCAAACTTATTAGTCCACTTCTTTAGCTTTCTTGCATGATAATTCATTTCATTTACCATGCTTCTTTATCCACTAAAATAATGAGCACATAGAGAGAATTATTATTCTCAAACCATCCCATTATACCACCTTACGAGTGGTTATTCATAGCCTTATGCTTTATAGCTCTTGACTTTTCTTGAGTATTAATTCACTTAGTATTCGTTTCCCTCTTTTTTAGTTCCCATCTCATTGAAATTATTGGGAAAAATATTCAATTCTTGCTTTATAGAAAAATTACTATTTTGCCCTTACGTTATTTTCCCATTGAATAATCATCACACACTCACGACTACCACATAGATATTCACTGGTAGGAATGCTACCTTATTTTATAACATAATTATGTCGTGTGTGCACCCCAATTGCTTAATTTCGTCATTCCCTATGCTCTTTAATACCCCCAAGGTATAAAGAAATAGTAGGAATTTCTCATTCCTATTTGTGACACTGGCCAAACCAGGGCCTAGTAGTCCTCTTGAATTAGGCTTATTCTCAGTTCTCTTTTCTTAAAATTTGGGGTGTTACATCTTGTACTTTGTTGACCAAAGTCCTATGCCTTTGCTTTTTGACTTCTTTTTCAAGTTTTGATTTTTCCTTTGGTAATAATATTCCAAAATGGACTTATTATTTACCAAATAGACATTTTCCTCTTTTCAAATTCCATTTAACTAAAAATATTGGGAATCTTGAAGAAAAATATTTATTCTATTATTTTAAGGCAAAATTACCGTTTTACCCTTACGCTTTATGATTTATCATAATAAATCATTTCTTCCTTCCTTTCTCTTTGGTTTGGCCGAATTTTGACACTTATATAAAGCTATTATTTGTGTCATTTTATGCTCCAATGTTGGTTACTATATCATGGCTTTAAGTGGATATTAATTGCCTCTTCGTGTCCTTACTTGGCCGAATTATGTGAAACTGGCGATTGTGATTTTCTATAAATTTAGGCACACCATGATTCACCATTTTATTCTACAAAATATCACAAATATACATATGAGGAATATTGGTAAGAAAGTGGGATATTACACTTTACACTTGTGTTCTTTAAAGCTTATGCTCTCTCTCTCTCCCCTCTCTCTATTTGGACAAAATTTTGGCCCTTTAGAAGAGTTAAATGACTCTTTCAAATATGTATTTCCAACTCCTTAAAATAATATTAATTTAATAAAATTTTGCACATGTTCTTGACTTTTTATTTCTTCTTTTTTCCATTTGGTGTCAATTGCTTCCACATGGTATGATTTGTCTCCAAATATTTATTTTCTCTTCCCATATTTCTTCTTGGCCGACTTTGGCCTTTAATTATGAAGAAAATAAGAGGCTTATTGATTTATTAGCCAAATAATCATTTCCCCTTACTTTTCTTTAATTTTTGAATTAAACTTTGTCTTCATTCTTCCCTTTTTATTCTTGGCTGAATTTTGCACAATAAAATGGGCCAAGAATTGTTCTCTTCTTTTTTTTTGGGTTACAAAATTATGTCTTTAAGAAGACAAAAATTAAAATTTTGTGTCTTATCTTAACCAAATTTTATGTAACCTCTACTTCTAATATTTTGCCATTTCAAGTGTACCAAAATTCATCATTTTATTCCATTTAATGTAACAAATGTACAAGGAATTTTGGTGAATAAAATTTGGGATATTACATTGTATGTGATATAGCCAATTGGATTGAATTCCTTGATGGTATGTGAGGTAGGAAGTGCTTGAACTTCCAGTGAAAGATAGGTTGTTGGCCTACTATATATACTAATATGTCTTTGAAATATAGAAATAAGGAAAATATATTTATATGACTCATACTGAGGGGAAGATTGTTAAAATACAAGTGTGAATTAATATTGAAAATGTCCAATAATATACTTCCCCCTAAAACCTATTGATTTCTCAAAAAATAGATGTCACACTAAGGTTTTAAATCAAAATGCTATGAGAATTGAAAGGTTTACTGTTAGTTAATAAATATGTTACAGTAAACCAGAAATTTACTTTCAAACAAATTTATTATTGGCATGAGCTTTTTGATTATTTGAGTCATATATATGATACAAGCTATTAAAAATTACGTGTTTACGTCAATTGAAGATCCAGAAGATTCTTCATGAATAACCAACATATTATTATATAATGCAAGAATTACTATGTGTTGCATGTTCTCAAAGAAAATTGATTATGATAGTATTACTGTAATACCCCACTTTTTCACCAATATTCCCTATATATATATTTGTGATATTTAGTGGAATAAAATGGTGAATTGTTGTGTGTAAATTTACAAAAATGTGTCAATTGCCGGTTACACATAATTCGGCCGAGTAGGGATACAAAGAGGCAATTAATGTCTACTTAAAGGCCTAATATTGTAACCAAAATTTGAGAATAAAATGACACAAATAATGGCTTCATATAAGTGTCAAAAATTAGACCAAACCAAAGAAAAGGAGCAAAAAATGATATATTTCGATAAATCATAAAAATGTAAGGGCAAAACGGTAATTTTTCCATAAAATGTGAAATAATTATTTTTCCCTAATATTCCTAATAATTTCAGTTAAATGGGAATTAAAAAGAGGAAAATGACTACTTGATAATTAATAAACCTATTTTGGTGAATTATTATCAAGAAAGGTCAAATAGTCAAAAAGTCAAAAGTCCAAAAAAGTCAACAATTTACAAGATGACATTATGAATTCAAAATAATACTTTTTTTCTCCTATTTGTTATTAGATTTACGGTGGAATGAAGAAGGGAATAAGGAAATGAAATGTTAGATGAAAAGTCAAAGTTTTGGACCAATGGAATGCCACCATGTGTAAAGTAATCATATGACTTCTTTAAGTCATATTTCCTCCATCTTTCCTTCTCATTTTCGATCAAAAACCAGAACCAAAAGAGTGAGAGAGAGAGAGAGCTGGGATGAAGAGACTAAGAGAGCAAGAGTTCAAGAGATCAAGGCACAAATCTAAAGTAAGGAAGTTGTAATCTTGAAGTTTAAGCTTCCTAATCCCTTCATAACCTTCTCTAATCTCTTCTCTATTAACTTCATGGATTCAAGACCAAAATTCCAAGAGAAGAGAGAGAGAGGGAAAACATTTTAGAGAGAGAAGCAACAAGAAATCAAAAGGTAACTCCAAAATATGCTTCTTAGGCTTTGTTGTTGTTCTTTGGCTTATTTTGTTTGTTTGGTGAAGTTTGGATGATGAAAACCCTAAGGGGCCTTGTTGCTTAAACCCCCTTCTAAACATGTCCAATGAGGTTTTAAATAGCTAATCATTTTATTAGAAGTAGCAAGGAGGTGATTAAGCAAGAGAAAACAAGAAAACAATAACTTTCACCTAAGAATTTTCAATCTTGCCCTGTATTGTGACGTGATGAAGATGTAAGAATTTGGTATTTTGATGATTCCATTGGCTTTATAAGGAAAAATTTTGTAGGTATACAAGTGTTCATGATTTTTGGATGCTTCTATATCAATTTGGAAATTTAAGAAGTGTGCATGAACATGTTAAATCTTGCTTGTCTGGAACACTGTTACTGTAGGTGATGTTTTAGGAGTCAAACCTTGTCCAAATATTATGAAACTTTCCATAATTTAAGTAGAGACATAGATATTTAATTTGATATATAGTTTGTAATTTTTGAATAAGTTCATTTGGAGATATGAATTTGTGAAGTTGTTCCCTATTTCTGGAATGTAATTTGGAACAAGTTGTGTTTGGAGAAATTATGGGAATATTGTGGCTATGGTAGCTATAATTGAGTATTTTTTATGTGAAACTATACTAAAATAGCTTTGTATAGAATTTGGAACCACTCAATTTGGAGTTTTCTAGAATTAATGGTAAATTTTTAAAATTATGACCTATTTTCTGGAAAGCAATCTGGAACAATGATATATAATGAATTTCTAGGAATGATTTGTCTATATTTGGAAAACCTAACTATTTTTCCTGAAATTTAGATTGAAATAAATTAATTTATGCTTTAGAATCAGTCAAATTGGACTTTTGTAGGATGAATTATGAATTTCCAAAGTTGACTGAAAAATCTGCCAGTTTTTGGAAAACAATGAACTACATTGTACAGAATTGTATTATGCAGAAACTGTTATAACTGCTTTAGATAACCAACATAATTTGATTTAAAGGTAGTAATAGTACAAGTAATAACCATTTACTTATAATTCTAATTTTAATAGGAAATAGAACTTGCCCGAGCTCAAAGAAACGGTTGGATATTACTCAAGGGAAGCAGCCAGGTAGTAACTTGTCTTTCATATGTTTATACTATGCATTGTATGTTGTGTGAAATCAACAGGAATTGTCTGATGTATTCTGGTTATACGGAGTGGTCACCTGGGGCCTTTCTGCGCAGGTAGATGCTAAGACCAATAACATTATATGATGCATGGATGGGTGCCTGGGGCCTATTGCGCGGGTATCCCTCGAGGCCTTGTAATTTAATTACCTAGCACTATGGTAGTTTGTGAACTGCATATGATGCACTGAATATTGTTGTGATAATTATGTTGTATGATGACTGTGTAGCATGCTTTGTGATGTTATATCTGTATGATTGTAATTATATTACTACTGAGATTCTTTTGAATCTCACTCTTTTTCATAAATCATCTACAGTAAAAAGAGATAGTTCAAGGGGCAAGAAGAAGATAAATACGGACGACTAGAGATCGGGAACACGAGAGACTTAAGTCTTTTTGTTGGTTGTTTAATTCTTGAATTTTGAATATTTTGGATATGTATATAGTATGAGTAGCTTGTAACTCTAACATGCTACAATAGTGAAACTGGTAATGCCGGTAGACTAGTAAAAGAATAGTTTAGCTATATTACGATTCTGATCGCTAACGAAACATAATTAAGGTATGGAACATGAGAAGTAAGCAGAGAATCACTCACAAACTCTGATAAAATGAAAAAGAAGAGCCGATGAGACTTAATATGATAGTGAATATTTATGAAAATAGTTTGAGAAAATTTTATTACCCTCGAAACTGCTTTCCAATCCCAGGTTTAAATCCTGAGATAGGTTTGGAATTTGCAAACGTTTTCAGAAGTTACTTAATCCGAAACTTAATCCTAGCTTCACAAATGATTTCACTGCTCTTTTGTACTCATTTGATGTGATACCTCATTTCTTAACACTATGGTAGAGTACTAACTAGCTAATACTTACCGAATTTGAAACATCAGAGTTGCTAAATGCTAGACCTTCATACAATACCTCTGTCGGATATCCACATATAAGCATAATACATTAGATTGGTTTACATCTTATACATCATCCACTTCATCTACTTCATATACAACCCAAAAATCATAAAAGTTCTGAAAATACATAAAAGAGATTAGAGAACTAGAACTAATTTCTTCCATTGCTCGGCCTCAACTCATTGCCATTTACCTTCTTTTTGCCCCGCGAGATCGCTCCCTGTACTGGAAATTGGTTTTTTTTTTTGGAAAAAGAATGAGATTCACAGGAATCTCAGCAGTAACGCGATCAAACATACAAGATAACACACAAAGCATGCTTTACACACAATCATCAATCAAATCATCATAACATCATTTAGTGTTTTTTATGCAATTCACAAACCATGCTAGCGGTAGACAAGTTACTTGGCCCCGATGGGTACCCGGGCACCGCTCGTGCAATATGAATATTAAGCTTAAGTGTCAACCCGTGCAAAGATAGGCCCCGGGTGATCACTCCGCATAATCTAAACATGGTTGACATTTTGATGATATCAAGCAACACATATGCATGCCATGTCATATAAAGACGGTTATACCTGGTTGCTCCTCTATGCAACTTTCCCACTCAATTCAAGCTCGGGCAACTACTGAGGCTAGAACGGATGTCAAGTCCTGAAATCTTCAAATACCACAAATGTGTTATTACTCATCCATGCATCCTTCCAAACTCATAATATTGGTAAATTTAGCCTAACGGTGCCAAATTACCAAAATACCCCTTAGGTCCTGATTATCAGTATTTTTCTCAAAATCGTGATTTAAGTCATTCCTACACAATTTTACGTGTAAAATTCATTTTTAACTTCAAATTGGCCAAAATCAAGCCCGAATGACAAAAATACCCTTCACAGCCCCCAAATAAGGCTTATAAGGTGTAATGTTTGTCATTACCCTTTCCAATTTTTGTCATTTCCCTTTCCGAGGCTTTTCTCACTTCGGGCTCAACATAGACCCTATATAATTTTGCCTTTTAAACCCAATGGAAGCATTAGAATGGTCTAATTCCTATTCACTTACCAAGTCCAACACAGGAAAGGAAAAATAAATTCCCAGAAAAGTTGTGTCGGATTCTCGTTTTCTTTAGCCTAATCACCTCCTTTCTACTTATAACCAATATATTAACTAGTTAGACATTCATTAGACTTGATTTGGAGACACTTACATATTATGGTCTCTTTAGTTTTCTTCAATTATCTTATGCCAAATGAATTATAATAAAACCAAAAACAACTCTACTAACATCAATTAAGCAAGAGGAATAAGTTTGGGAAGATACCTCTTGATTTCTTTAACTTTCTCTCTCTTACTCATTTTCCTCTCTCTCTCTCTCTTTCTAGCTTTTGATTCAGCTGCTCACAAGGAATCCAAGAATAGGGAAGTGAGGAGAAGAGATCATGGAGGGATTATAAGTCTTAAATCACAAGGTATCAACTTCTTACCTTGAGTTTTGGATCATCCCTAGCTTCCCTTCTTCTTTTGATCAGTTCTCGTTCTCAGCTCACTCTCTCATTCTTTAGGTCTGTTTGATCATGAGAATGGAGCTGGTAGAGAATGAAGAGATGATATAATAAAATGGCTTCATTAATCATGCCAAGTGTCATACTATAATTGGTCCAAAATGTGAGATTTCTCTAATTAATTCTATTTCCATTTTCCTCTTCTGATTTCAGTTGAATATGCATTGGAAATATAGGGAAAATCTAAATATCCAATTATCTCATCATGCCAACTTGTAACTTGTTGACCAAGTCATTGACTTTTTGACTATTTGACCATTCTTGGCAATAATTCACCAAAATTGGTTTACTAATGATCAAGTAGTCATTTTACTCTCTTTAATTCTCATTTAACTCAAATATTTGAGAATATGAGGGAAAAATAATTATTTCCCACTTTTCGGTAAAATTACCAGCATTTTATGATTTATTGAAATAAATCATCTTTCGCCCATTTCTTCGGCTTAACCCCATTTTGACAGTTAAATGAGGCCATCATTCATGTCATTCAATTTCTTGAATTTTGGTTACCATAATAGGCCTGTAATTGTATATTAATTGCCTTCTTGTATCCTTATTCGGTGAATTTATGCGTAACCAGCATTTGGAATATTTTCCATAAATTCATACACCACATTTCACCATTTTATTCCACTGAATATACTACAAATATACACATAATGTATTGGTGAAAAATTGGGGTATTACATATGAGGCTACAGGAAATGAGGTATCACAATCACTAGTTATTATTTGAAATAGATCTTTACATTTCTGGAAATATATCAAACTCAAATATATAGGCTCATTTAACTGGCATTTAAACCATTCAAATATTTAATAAATTTGATAGATGCCTCTATAAAATGGTGACATGTGTGATTATTATTAGTTTGAAACTTCAAGTTTGCAAGATTGTTTGAATAAATTAATATATTGAGCAATTTCTAGATAATGTGATCCATAAATCATTTATTAAAGCCTCCATAAATATCTAGATCAATACTTTTGTGAATAAATTTCTATTTCATTGTTGGCATATTTGATCTTATATATTTCAGCACTTATATACATCAAGTCAACAAGATTCTCTATAACAACAAGCCTTACATACCCATCATTATTGATATTAACCATAGTAGCTATGCGCAATTCAGTGAGCATATAGGAATAGCACAAATATACTAACAATATTGTTACGAGTGTAGGATGGTGTATTTAGAAGTGCAAGTGTACACTGTCGTAAACAAGTAATATAGAGGTGAGTAGAGTATCGTTCCCACAAGAATTGATCACTAAGTACCAAAATTGATAATCTTAATACTATTTAGCCGATCGATTAGTTTGTGATTATGAATACAAGATAAAAATAATTAAATGTGAATGCAATTGATGTGAAGACAAATATGAGAAAAAAGCCCTAGGGATTAGATTTCACTTAGCAAACTCCAGATTGAATCACTTATCTATTCTAGTCCAATTTATTCCACATGATTGATAGTCAAGTTTCCCTATTTTAATTACTAGCCTCTTCCAATGTCAAGTAATTATATAATTAATTGGTAACCCAATATATTCCTATATGAATTTAAGCAATCAATCACGCATTAAGATTTATGGAACTCAATTAAGACTACACAACCCATATGAATATATTCCTATTTCATATGCAAATTATGGTTTTAATTATAGGATCCATACACATGTATCTCCTTCCAGTCTCAACATGCATATTGAGATCATCCAAAAGGTGGCCAATCAATTGAAAGCATTAAAACAATAATTAAAACTCAATCATGAAGGAAAAATTAAAACTAGATTTAATAAGTTAAGATTCAATCCGTCATTAGTAAGCTACGTCATCACCCTAGGAAAATGAAAATTTAGCTCATGATGAAATTAAAAACAAAACCAAAATAAATTGAAAACTTCATAAATATTGCAGAAAACATGATTATTAAATTCTAAAACATAAAAATACAACTAAAAGATGTATGAAAATAGAAAAATCTAGCCTTCCATATACGAGGTAAAACCTTCCATGTAGGAGGCAACATATACCATCCATAAAGGAGGACTACCTAAACCATCCATGTAGGAGGTATGTAAGAACAATAAAAATGCATGAAATTGAACTCTAAGATGATGTCCTCCCTTGTGCCTTCAACTCCTCTATTTATAGATAAATTGGGTGTAAGAATTTCCACATGTTAGGTAAGAATCTTGACTCTAAGCCACCAATATTGACTTTGTGACCACCTTGCTCATTGATTGCTGCTAACGTTTGGCAATTAAAACATTGGAATCTCACTTTGTTGTCTTCATGAAAGTTTTATATCTGGATCTTAGCTTGAAAACGCATATGTGAGCTCCTTATTTCAACATTTTTGGCTCCAGTTATGTCAAATTAGTAGACAAAGGTCAGACTTGGACAGAATCACGTGCTCAACTTCTAAGAAAAATTCGGAGCTCTTAAGGACAGAATTGGGTTTTTACCTCAACATAAAAGTTGTAGGAATTGTTCTCAGATTTCTATCCATATAAAGAATATCCTAATTCGACATCTAGAGCTCCAGATATTGCCTAAAAACTGAAACAGGGTCAAAATTTAGTATTTTCCAATGAATTCTATTTTATGTCAAATCATTATTTATTTATCAATTACACCCAAATTCATTACATTAAGCTCAAATGTCATCCAAAAAATGCTTCATATAAGGGAAAATAAATGTGCAGATATTTTACTTATCAAATATTGATACGATATTGCTTGATTATATTACAAGAGTTCCCCACAGGGAAGTACATAATGATTACAGACCTTAAAATGATTAAAGATCTTCAGATAACCAACATCTCCTTTGGTACTGGTCCTGAACCTTCCATTACCGGTAATTACTATTATGCCATTAAAGTCGCTACCTATTGCTGGAAACTTTATACATTCAAAGAATCTCAGTGGTAACATACAATCAGACATATATGATGTGAAAATAAATATATCATATACCATGTTGTGTAAGATGAAAATGTTGTGTGCACACTGTCCAAGGGCAAACGACTATTTGCAACCCTAGCTTAACTCTACGCCTCCGTTAGGTCCCAAACCACAACTAAGCTAATGTGCCCCTGGCATTGTGCTCATATTACAGAAGATGGCATGCAAAAAGTATACAAATAATCACATACTGCATGAAAGAAAGAGTTACTACCTGAAATGTGCCCTTTCCATGCCTGTCAATCGGTCCAGCTCTGTCTATCCGGCTCAAGCTATTGATATATCCTAAAATTTTAAATTTTAGGATAAATGAGTTATTACTCATTCATAATTCCTTTTAAAATTATTTTGTTGGTTTTCTTAGCTTAAAAATGCTAAATAACCAAAATGCCCCTGAGGACCAGATCTAAGTCCCTTTGTACCTACTCTAATTGTACTATACCAAAAATTATTACCCAAGCTAATCCTACACAATTTTATGTGTAGGTTCTATTTTTTACCTCAGATTTGTCAAATTCACACCCAAATTATAAAAATACCCCTGGTAGCCCCTAACTTAGGGTTTTAAGGGTAATTTTGTCATTTCACATTCTAAGGCCTTTATACTTCATCTTATACATGTTCCCTACACAATTTTCCAACTAAACCCAGTAGAATCATAAAAACCATGAAATTCGAGCTCTAAACCTCATAAACAAGTCTGGCTAAAAATCATGAATTGTGAGGGAAAATAATGTTGTTTGTTTTCAATCCATATAACTCCACAATTTGGGTTCCAAACATAATCATATTGTGTGTGACCACTAATTGTCTTTTTTTGTCATTTTTTGTGCTATTTTATTCACCATTTTATTCTCTTTAATACCCTAAAGATGTAAAGGAATTTTGGTGTCTAAAATTTAGGAAGTTACATTCTCTCGATAAAATTGGCTTTACGACAAGAGCGAGACATATTCCATCTTAAAAGGTTTGAACAAGCCTATTGATCGACCACAATGCACATAGATGAATATTTAAAGAAAGTTGGGATAAATGTTGGGTAAGGACCTCCTTCGTATTTGTTTCTAAATGAAACAAAATGATGTTTCTAAAGGAAAAAATGAATTTAGGGGACTTGTACTGCATGATCGGTTAATTGTTGCTCAAAAACAATTTTCCCAACAAAGGGAAACAAATTAAGTAGCTGGAAAAGAGAACACACAGAATGCATATGCCTTATGACTGTTAAATGTAGATCCTTGAATATCATAGTATGAACTAGAAGTTCATAATACTTTGTATTCATGAAATATTACAAAATATCTTCCAAATACAATTATCAAAATGAGAATTACTAAATTTTATATTCCATCTAAAGATGCTCCAAATAATATACATGAAATTGAGACATGCAGAGAATGAGATACCAATAGGTTCCAAACATAAATATTATAGATAAAGGGAAGTACATAATTAAGATGATCATATTGAGGAGGCAGGTACTCTAAAATAGAGTCAAGACATAACTAATTGTAAAAATCTCAAGAGAAGTTTGAGTACCAAAATGTAATATAGATCTTAATAAGTTATGTCACAACTGGAAAAATGGAACCGAAAAAGATAAACTTGTTGACAACAGCTTTGATAATGATATCACATGATCAAATGAGTATCTTATAAATAAATTTGTTGTTAGACAAAAAAGGTGATTGGTCAAAAGGAAAAAATAAAAGGGAAAAGACACAAATAAAATAAGATTATATTCTTTCAATTTGTGAAAATTATCAATATGTAGTCCAAACACTTGAAATATAAATTTATTTGTGATATATGAATATTTATGTGAAAATAAAAAATAAATTCACAAAGGACCAATAATAGTCATGATGAGATATATTAATTTATGGTAGATGCAATAATTTATACATATATTATATGCCTAGCAATATATGAAAAAAAATATGCATCTATTAGATATTGTTATAGCCTATGCATATGACTCACTAAATAGTAAAGTTTACATGAGAATCCTTAAAGGATCCAAAATTCCATAAGCACGTTCAAGAAAAGCATTCAATATATAAAATGATATATATATGATTAAAACAATTTGATTATATATATAATTGATTGAAAAAAATATATTAAATTTAATGGTTTAGAAGAACCATATATTTTATGAATATTTACATCATTCTAATATTGTATTTTTGTTGGTAAAATTAAGTTTTTGCACGTATGTTATGGACACTATGAAACTGAGGTTGGATGTGATAATTCTATAGAACTATTATATGAGATAATTCTGTTTAGAGTTAATTGAATATGTGTATGCAAGTTATATCATGGTTATTTTTCAAAATAACTTTCTTTTGTTATTTTTCATAGTGCATAAGGCAACTGTGTATATTGATAATTTAACATATCCAAAATATATGTTAGAGAGATATATTATAGGAATACATTTTGACATATCATTTGATGACATGAAACAAGCATAGTTCCCAAAAAAAAGGAGATATGCTCAAAAGGCATTGAAATAATCCACCTTAGAAATCAACATATATACTCTATTGAGACAAAAGGGCAAAGAGCAATGTTGCCATCATGAGAACTAAAAGTGATGTTGTATGAGGAAAAGTAAATATGATATTATCATCAAAGGGAGTAAAGATCATGTTGTATTCTTTTTTCCTTAACCAAAGTGTTTTTCCATGAAGTTTTCTTGGTAAGGTTTTTAACGAGGCATATTCAATATGTATTATATACTTTTTTTTCTTTACTAGGTTTTTGCCCTATTGAGATTTTCATAGTAAGGATTTAATGAGGCACAATATTTATTCTTGGATATCCAAAGAGGAGTGTTATAAATATCAAATATGTAAATGTCCATTAACTCTCCCAACTCTTCACCTTTCATTTTCTACACTCCATAATCTCTCTATGGAATATTCTTTATGAGTCTTCATCCCTGTAACTCAAAGGTTACAATTTATGTACTCACGAGGATTAAATTTGCTATTTCTTTTATATAACTCTTCGTTGACGTTAAGGGACTATAAATAGAGGACAATGTCCTACACTTTTGTTACATCCAAATGAATGAGATATTTCTCCCTCTTTCTCTCTGATTCCATCTTATCTTTCTTCATCTCTCTCATCCCAATATCTTATCTTTTTCTAACAATAATGTTAGATTTCAAGATTTTAAAAAAATAAGTTGTAAATAAATATTAATTCAATTAGCTTATTATAATTATAGGGTTTCCCTATTAGGCATGTTCATGGAACGGTATGAGAATGGGACAGGCTTGTTCTGCATCCTGTAATATCCCAAAATTTGGGATAAGAGGCTTGAAATTAAGCCTACACTAAATAGACTGCTAAGCCCGGTTTAGCAAGAGTCCTAGGGAGGCATGACTTTATTCCTTAAAATTCCATATATCTTTGTAGCATTTAAGGGGAATAAAATGGTGAATCAAAGAGTACAAGACAAAACAATGCAATTAGAGGTCACACACAACACTATTACATTGTAACACAAATTGTGACAATTTGAGATATGCTGCCAGTGGATTTCCTGTGTGGCAGCCTCGATTGTGTGGCCTTTTTCAATAGGAAAATGATGTTCAAAAATTCTGAAACTTTTCTGAATAAAAGTAGACTTATCCATATTTAATTTTATAGGTCATATAAGTCATTTGGAGATGTACACAAAGAGATATGTATTTTTGAAGTTATCCCAGTAAAACTAGTGATTTTCAGTGGCAACATATAAAAACAATAATTATGGGAAGTATCCGCTTCCATTTAGCCAAATGTTATAATTTTTTCTTAACAATATACTTAACAAGGGTTACATATCCTTTAAAACCACCTCAATTTGATATCTACTCAATTAGATATGAATTTTCAAAGTTAAGTGAAAATTTTGCTCAGTTTTGAGCTTGTGCAAAAATGACAAATCACCGGTACAAAAATCACTTTTAAGACCGGTTAAAAAAGACATTTTAGACCGGTTCTGGATCAGGTCTTGATACAGCCAGTCTAAAATATGAACTTTTAAGACCGGTCCTACAATAACCGGTCTTAAAATTTAACTAACGGAATGAGTAGGGAAATTTCAGTATAAAAAAATAACAATTTAAGACCGGTTCTAAATTTAACCGGTCTTAAATATGAATTTAAGACCGGTTATTAAGAGAACCGGTCTTACAAGTTTACTTCTTTAAGACCGGTTCTCTTAATAACCGGTCTTAAATATAGATTTAAGACCGGTTAAATTTAGAACCGGTCTTAAAGTTTAATCTTTTAAGACCGGTTCTCTTAATAACTGGTCTTAAATTCATATTTAAGACCGGTTATAAAATATAACCGGTCTAAAAATTTTGTTTTTTTTCCATTTTATTTGTTTCAATCTTACCCAAGCCAGTAAGCCATATTCAACAACATCCCCCCTGTGCCACATTACATACACATGCATATATGTATATATTGACAATCAGAAGCAGTGTCAACAACATTTTTATTTCCAGAAACAATTGGTATTTCTCAGAATGCAAACTTGCTCCAAATATAGAATCATGAAGCCTAAAATCCTTATTAGTTCCCCTTTCCCTATTTTGTTAAATATGACCTTAGTTATCGTAATCGGTATGAACCTATAAATGTCAGTCTGTTCAAGGGAAAAACACTTGGCCCTTACAATCCTCGACTCTCAATAATCAAAGAATGAACATTATGAAAAAAATCATTGAAAACAAACACATTCAATTCCAATGACTACCAATAACACATGGTCAACTTATTCAATTCTCAGAAACAGTACAATATTAACAATTTATAATTATCAGGCGTTTTAAACCACAACACCACAATTAAACAATGATAGCAGGAAAATTGCGACATTGTGTGAACTTGCAATCCCAAAGCTTGTAAAGAGAAGGACGAAAATAAATATTTCTCATTACATGGAAAAAATTCCTAAGCTTTACAGAGAAATAAGAAAAAGTGGAGGAAAATTTACAATAGTGATCCCCTGCCTGAATCAACAGCCAACTAGTATCACCAATATCCAAGAATATGTCCTAAACAAAGATATAAACCAAGTTAGATATATATGAAAACCATAAGTATTATTAGAACAACATAGGATCGGATTCAAAAACTTACTAATCTTGTAAAAGCTCATAAATGAATTCAGCACAATAATTATGGATGAAATCAATATTTTCTTCAAAAAAGGGATCAGCAAGATCAAACATCTGTATATGTAGCACCGAAGCCAAACAAAACATTAACTTACTAACTTAAAAACAATAAAGTAATACAAAATATTTGAAATATACATTTATTACCTCCTCGGTAAAGTCAGTCGTGCCTAGGCTGATAACATACACTAGCAATTTCAGGACTTAAATTAGACCACATACACAAGAATTGCTTTAGTCTAAACCTCAAATCACCTCTCAAATTTAGTTTCAAAACTAATTGAATATTATGTAACAATTTTCTAATCGGCCATTTATAAGCATACATGCCAGGAAATTCGACACAATAACTTAAGCAATCCAGAGACTATGAAAACTAGCAATTATCAGTACCCTAATCCTCAAATAATCAAATCATACCAGTTCAGGACACTGTTAATTAAGCTTCACCAATTAATTTCCATCAGAGTAAATGTCATTTTTTTCTCCATTTCTATTTTAATTTCTAGTTCAATTATAGTACAGATTATTCTTGGATAGACAGTGAATACACAATGTCTATTTATATGGAGGATTGAGATAGGGGACATTACCTGTTTGAAGTAACTTGGACCGTGGCTTGAGGCGAAGGAGGAGAGGGGTAGCAGTGGCTGGAAAACACGCCGGAGGGAGATAAAGGCTGGAGAAATAAGAAGCTCAGTCGCCCTTCATGATGGTACTCACGGCGACTTCTTCGCAGCAATGGGCACGTACGAACGGAGAAGGAGGGAGTATTTTAAACGCCGACAACATAATATGGAAAAAAAGGTGGAAGCGGTGGCGGCGACTGAAAGGGTGGCTGGAGAATAAGGCGGAATATCACCTACGATCTTAGACTTGAGCAGTTCGCGGCGGTGGAAGCAGAGGGGGAAGGAAATGAAACGTAACTGATGAAATGAACTTTCGCGGCCGACTAGGTTTGAATATTAGACTTTTAAGACCGGTTATTTAAATAACCGGTCTTAAATTATTGACTTTTAAGACCGGTTATTTAAACAACTGATCTTAATAATAACGTGATTTATTTATTCATTTTAATAATTTTGTTTGTCAGACCGGTTGTTAAAATAACTGGTCTTAAATTATTGACTTTTAAGACCGGTTATTTAAACAACCAGTCTTAATAATAACGTGATTTATTTATTCTTTTTAATAATTTTGTTTTTCAGACCAGTTGTTTAAATAACCGGTCTTAAATTATTGACTTTTAAGACCGGTTATTTAAATAACCGGTCTTAATTTATTTTTGAGACCTTGTGTTTATATAACCGGTCTAAATAAGGTTTTTTTTAGACCGGTTGTTTAGACAATGGGTCTAAAAAATTGATTTTAATTACTGAATTGCCACTCCGCCTTTCTTTTAGATCTTATCCGTAATAACCGGTCTAAATGATGCGGTCTAAAATGCCTATTTTGCACTAGTGAAAAATGAATGGGCAAAATAGTCATTTGCCTATAATTAATCCCAAGCCCATATTTTCCCCTTTTCCTCATGTTTTGAGATGTCTAAAAGAGGGTGCAAGAAGGGAATTGGATACTTGATCTAAATTAAGCAAGAGATGAAGTAATATTGGCTAAGTGAAAAAGGGGTCAAAAAGTCAAAGATTGTAAGCAAATTTGAGGAAGTAACTTGTGATAATTCAAGAAGCCATATTCCTTTTGCTTCATTTTCCATTTAGGTCAACAAAAAGGGAATATATATACATATATTTTTTGGCTGAATATTATTGCAAGAAGGAAAGAAAAAAAAAGAGCTCTTGACCAATCACAATTAGGCATATGTCAAAGTTAAAGCAAGAGGAGAGATCATTAGATAAACTTCATTATATCTTCTTCTTTCTTCATATTTGTTCAGTTGAACAAAGAAAGAGAGAGAGAGTTTGTTCAAAGAGCCAAGAACAAAGAGGAAGGGCTAGGGTTCAAGAAGCCAAAATCTAAGGTAAGAGGTGTTATTTCAAGTGCTTATGCCTTCTAAATCACTTGGGAACCTCTTCTAACTCTTCTCCTTCTTGAAATCCATGTTTTTCAAGACAAATCAAGATAGAGGAGAATGTGAAAAATGATGTTTTAGAGAGAGAAAGTGGTGAAATCAAGAGGTAATAACCAAAACTTGATCATCTTGCCTTATACAATGTTGTTGTGGTTGTTGTTATGGAATTTGCCTTGGTTTTCTCTTGTTTTTAAAAAATAGGCTGAAGAAAACCTAAAGGAAGTTCTACCCAAGTTTCCTCTATACATGTCTATTTAGTGTTTAAATGTTTAATCATGTGATTAGATGTGGTAAGGAGGTGATTAACCAAGAGAAAACAAGAAAACAACAAAATCCTCCTAAGAACCCTAACCATTTGTTATCAATAGGACGTGATGAAGGAGCCGGAATTTTTTAATTTTGATGGTTCCATTAGATATATAAGGTAAAATTTTGTAGTTATAAAAGTGTTCATGATTTTTGGATGTTTGTATACAAATTTGGAAATTTATGAAGTTGAATGTGCATGTTGTTTGAATTGTCTCCTATGAGGCAAAGACATTCTGTAATGTATTTTATTAGGGAAAAACTTGTCCAAAAATTCTAAAACTTGGTAGGATTAAAATAGAGACATATATCTTTAATTTTATATATATTTTGTAAGTTTTGGACAAGTACATTAGAAGATATAAATTTTTGAAATTGTGCCCTATTTCTGGAAGCAAATCTGGGAATAGTGAAGTTTGACGAATTTCTGGGAAAAGTATGATGTCAATAGTCAGACCAAAGTATTTTACAAAAAATTAAATTTAAAGATCTTAATTTATTCTATATAATCAATCAAATTTGATTTTCCTAGAATTTATTATGATTTCCCAAATTTGACTGAAAAATCTGCCAATTTTCTAGAAACAGTGAAACTGCACTGTATAGGATTATACAGTGCGGAAACTATTGAAATTATGAAAGATAACAAAAAATATGAGTTTTGAATAATACATGGATGAGTAATGACTGATTTATTGTATATTTAGGAATTTTAGGGCCAGACAGTTGTGCCCGAGCCCGATCAAAGATGGTGAATCAAGGAAGGGCAATTAAGGAAGTAAACTTACCCTACTTGCATGTATTTGATATTTATGCTTGTACCACTAGTACAAAATATAGGATTTACACCTATTTTTTACACATGACGAAACCGGTAATGTGTAGAAAGTATGACCTGTGGTATTTTCATAAATATATTAAGATAAAATGACTTTCTACACGTGTTGAAAAGATAACATGTGTAGAAAGTAAATTTAAAATTTTTTTCATTAAAATAAATGAAATTAAATTTATTTTAAAATTATATAAATTTTTTAAACAAAAAGAATATAACTTTCTGCACCGGTTTCATCTAAACAGGTGTGGAAAGTCTCAGATATTCATAGAATTTAGAACAGGCAAGAATTTAAATTTTTTTTAACAAAAACACTTTCTACAACGGTTGGATCTTAACCGGTGTAGAAATAGTCATAACAATTCACTAGGAGAGGAAATTTGTTTTTAAAAAAATAAATAAGCATATTCTACACTGGTTGGGCCAGAACCGGTGTAGAAACTATAACTTTCTACACCAGTTGAGGCCCAACCGGTGTAGAATATATTTTCTACACCGGTTTCAAATCAACCTGTGTAGAAATTGTCACAACAATTTGCAAGAGAGGAAAAAAATAAATAAGCATATTCTACCCCAGTTAGGCCAAAACCGGTGTAGAAACTATAACTTTCTACACCAGTTGAGGCCCAACCGGTGTAGAATATATTTTCTACACTGGTTGAAAATCAACCGATGTAGAATGTCTTATTTTCTACACCGATTATAGGCTAACCGGTGTAGAAAATATATTCTACACTGGTTGGGCCTCAACCAGTGTAGAAATTTATAGTTTCTACACTGGTTCTGGCCCAACCAGTATAGAATATTATAAAAAAAGCATCAGGTCCTCTCCCTCCCTCTCTCCATTTCATTTTGCTTTTGACGTCATACCAATCTCACGCTTTGCCGCGCGAACGCCGAACTCCCTGCCCTAGTTGCTGCCTTGAATTTAGACTCCTCTCTCCCTCACTGCTGCCGACTACCTTACGCTCACCAGGATGACGCCGTCGTGAGCACCTGTCTTTCCACGCTGCTATTGACCTTCTCTTCATCACTGCTAATCAAGTCACTTTGAGTGGATTCCAACTCCTCCTCAACCATATGTATCAGATTCACTAAGGTATGTAGTAGGTTTCCCTTTCATACACCTAATCCTTTTGAAATGGACTGATAAGACGGAGGCATCATACGAAGAAGAAGGAATGGGGGATAAAAGCTGAACATAATTATTAGGACTGAGATCCAAAACCCCTCGGGTCATACTTCCCAATTTTCGCTTTAATTACTCTTTGTAAAAGATAATGCCATTGCCATATTGCCAACACCATAATCTTGAAACATCATATACTTATTGATATCAGAACAGATTATACACTCATTGTGATCCTGACTTATTGTGATCACTTTCCCATATACAAAGCTAAACAAATATTTGTTCATAAGTTGGTTGTGAAAATTTTTGGATTTTAGAATATATGGTGGTTAATTATATATTTGTGCGTTTCCAGAGTTACTCAAAAAATCAGAAGCTTTTCTGATCCTGAGAAGAAGGCCACGACTTGGTTCAACAATGGAAAACAGGTAATTTTGAATATGATCGTCCCTTTACTCATGAACTGATTTTTGTTGCTTTTACATCTTACTATTATTTACTTTGTTGTTATTGTTGGTTTTTGGGTGATTCATGAATGATTTGCATGTTTGGGAAGTAGCTTGATTTAATTAAAGTGAGGGGAGGCCTTGTAATGTCTATTAAGTTTTGAAAGGGCTATTAAAGTTATGCTAATGGCCTTATATAATAGTGGCATTTCTGTTAAGTTCTCTTGTAACTAAGAGTTAACGTGTTCGATCCCTCATAATGTTATTACCTGCTCATCAAGGTTAAAATGTCGTAATTGGGAGAATGTTGTAAATTGGGAGGTCCGTGTGTTTGATCTCCTTGGAACCTCATGCCGTTAGTCCTCCTCTAGTCCAAAATTGTAGGGATAAAAATGGAAATTCATTGTCAGTGGGTTAGGTTTAGCTTTTTTGAAGCAAGCTATTTTTGTTACGCATTCAATTCAATAATTTAGATTTTAATACAACATATATTCTCATTTATTTTATATACTACTCACTTCTATTATTTTCAATAGACTTGCTTGCTGGTTGGACACAAACACACAAGTGGTTTCACTATGCATGTGCTTTGCTTCCTCTTTTGTTTCTCTGAACTAGAGAGACCCTTTTGTTCTTATCTCTACAATTTTATTCCTCCTTTATTCCATGTCTTTCAATAGTCCTCCTATAATTTGAACACAAAACTTTAAACAATTTCATTTTATGTTGAAGTTTTTTTACAAATATGGATCATAGCTGGATCTATGCTAGATGAACTAGTGATGAGTACGATAATAGGTTGAAGAATTTTTCAGAATTTTCTATAACAAATGTTGGTGGTGATAAATCTGGGAAGTTTTATTGTCCTTGTGTAAATTGCTGAAATTTGAGGTGACTATGTGTCGAAGAAATAAGAGAGCATTTGATTTGTGATGGCTTCTTGAAGAGTTATACACGATGGGTATGGCATGGTGAATTAGTAGAAGACCTAAGTACATCTAAAGAGGTGGAAGTTAATGTGGACATGAATGATCGACTAGAATACATGATTCTTGATATTGGCGAAGAGGCCTTTGAGCGATCACATGCATATGATAACTTGTCTAGTCATACAGAAAAGCCTTTATACCTGGGATGTATAAAATTCACGTTGCTATCAGCTGTGGTGAGATTGATCCACTTGAAAGCAAGGAATGGGTGGAGTGATAAGAGTTTTATAGAATTGCTTGAGTTGTTGACAGACATGCTTCCAGAAGGTAATGAATTACCCAACCGTAACTATAAGGCAAAGAAAATGTTGTGTCCCTTGGGTCTACAGTACAAAAAGATACATGCATGTCCTAACGATTGTATATTATATAGAGAAGAGTTCGAAGGGGAGCATAAGTGTCCAAAATATGGTGCTTCACGGTACAAATTAAAAGGGAATTGCGATACAGACTTTGATGAGACTACTAAGGGCCCTCCTGCGAAGGTGTAATGGTATCTTCCAGTGAAACCTAGGTTCAAGCGATTATTTGCTAATGTGAATGATGCAAAGAACTTAAGATGGCATACATATGAGAGAATATCGTATGGGAAGCTTTGCCATCCAGCCGATTCTCCTTAATGGAAGAAAATTGATGAGATGTTTCCTGAGCTTGGAAAGGAGCCAAGAAACCTCAGGCTTGGGATGTCTACTGATGGCATGAATCCTTATGGTAGCCTTAGCAGTACTTATAGTTCAGGGCCAGTTCTCTTAGTAATTTACAACTTGTCTTCTCGTCTGTGCATGAAACGCAAGTATATTATGTTATCTATGGTGATTTCGGGTACCAAAGTAGCCAAGAAATGACATTGATGTTTACCTAGCCCCTTTAATCAAAGACTTGAAAGAGTTGTGAGAGATAGGTATGGATGTGTTTGACGTGAATCGAAAAGAGGTGTTCAACATGCGTGCCATGATCTTCGGTACCATAAACGACTTCCCTGTATATGGAAACCTATCTGGGTATAGTGTTAAGGGACATAAAGCATGTCCAATTTGTGAAGCAGGCACATGCCACCATCAACTTAAACATAGAAAGAAGACAGTCTATCTTGGCCACTAGAGATTTTTCAGCTAAAATCACCCTTATCGTAGATTAAAGAAAGCTTTTTATGGCCATCAAGAGTATGGAGATGCTCCAGTGCCATTGACTGGAGAGCAAGTTTATGAACGGGTGAAAGACATCAATGTACGTAAAAGAGTGCAGTTGATAAAAATATATGGAAAAAGAAGTCTATATTTTTTGATCTTCCATATTGGCAAAGTCTTGATGTGAGTCATTGTATTGATGTTATGCATGTTGAGAAAAATGTGTGTGATAGTATTATTAGGATACTTCTCAATATAAAGGGTAAGACCAAGGATGATGTCAATGCAAGATTAGACTTGATTAAAATGGGAATACGAGATGAGTTACATCCACATCCTAAAGGTGAACGGACTTATCTACCACCAGCCTCTCATACCTTATCCAAGCTTGAGAGAATAAGCTTTTGTGATTGTTTACATGGTGTCAAAGTGCCTCAATGGTATTCTTCAAATGTTTAAAAGCTTTTGTCGATAAAAGATTTGAAATTAGTGGGCTTAAAGTCTCATGATTGCCACATCTTGATGCAACAACTACTTCCGGTGGCTATTCGGGGCATATTGCCAGATGATTTGAGACATACTATAACTAGACTGTGCCTCTTCTTTCATGCCATATGCAATAAAGTGATTGACCCTGATAAATTGGATGAACTAGAAAAAGGATGCTGCTATTATCTTGTGCCAACTTGAGATGCTCTTCCGTCCTTCATTTTTTGATATCATGACACATCTGATTGTTCATTTAGTAACAGAGATCAGGTTGTGTGGCCCTGTTTATCTACGATGGATGTACCCAGTTGAGAGATACTTGAAAAATCCTTAAAGGGTATGTGAAGAATCCATACAAGCCTGAAGCTTCCATGGTTGAAAGATATATTGCCGAAGAAGCTATTAAGTTCTGTTCTAACTACTTGTCAAATGAAGAAGTTATTGAGCTTCCTAAATCTAGTCATGAGGAGAGATTATTAGGTAAGGGTACAAGTAGGGTAACAGTGAAACTAATATGGATTATGATGCTGTGTTACAAGCACACTTATACATTTTGAATAAGACTGATGAAGTTCAAGATTATATATCTATTCATAAAGAAATTATAAGAGAACAACATGGTCACATGTCTGAGCAAAGGTTATTGCTTGAGCATAACAAGACTTTCCCACAATGGTTCAAAAAACAAGTAGCCAATGATAATAGTATTTCTCAAACTATAAAATGGTTGGCACTGGGTCCTAACTTCAATATCATATGTTGGAGTGGATACGACGTCAATGGATATTCCTTCTATATGAAATCCCTTGATGACAAGAGTACTGTTCAAAATAGTGGAGTTATGGTTGTGGCTGAATCCATGCATTTTTCCAGTTCAAAAGACAAAAAGCCAAAGTTAGCAGTTATGCCTTATTTTGGGGTTATTGAAGAGATTTGGGAGGTTGACTATATTAAATTTAGAGTTCCAGTTTTCAAATGCAAGTGGTTTGATAATAATAGTGTTCAAGTGGATAAGTATGGATTTTCATTAGTTGATCTTAATAAATTAAAGTACAGTGAGGAGCCCTTTATTTTAGCAGCCTACGCAAAACAAGTATTTTATATAATCGATCCAGCAAATAAAAGTCACTCCGTTGTTCTCCAAGGGAAAACCGTAGTTCACAGTGATGATAATAAGGAATTAAACTCTGATGTTTCTGAGACTCCATATTTCTTGTCAGGGTTGCCTGAATTAAATGAAGATAAAGTAGATGACATACATGCCACAAGAACTGACCACCATGAAGGGATATGGGAGAATATATTTACTCCTATTTGATAGACTTTAATTAAAAGTAAGAAAAGAAGAGTTCATTAATTATGTATCTTGGATTTTCATTTACTTACATTATTTCATTGTTAAATAGGAACATGGAGAAGGATCCCCTCAACATTGATCATACTCATTTTGGGTATAGCAGCCAATCTGCTCAGGGAAAAAGAAAGGGTAGATGTGGCACGACACTAAAAGAGTTGACCAAGAGTCAAGCGAATGACCAGAAGATACCGATTCAATTTGATGGGCAATGGAGACCAATCAGGCTTACCAAGAGCAAGTTTATTAGCTTTGTTGCCCTCTAAGAATGTAGCAAGACTAGGATAACGATTAAGGAGTGGAATGAATTGGATAAATCTATCAAGGATCAGATTTGGAACACTATAGCGGTACAACACTATACACCTATTAACTTTTGTAACTATTACATTTATTCATATTACTAACTAATATAATAACTTTACAGCTTACTTATGACATTCCTCCCAATCAAGTCTTAAAGGATAAATTGTTATCATATTGCGCGGAGCGTTGGATGGCCTTCAAGACCTCTCTAACTAAAAGATTTATGCATGTCGAGGTAGAAGAGGGTGGGAATCCTCCTAATCCTTGTCAGAAGTACACATTTCTTGACGAAGCTACATGCAAAGAATTTTACAGGATAAAGACTACACTAGAAGCCTTGGTTAGTTTTTATTCACTTTAATTAGTTACTTATTTTATTCTTATTTAATTTTATCGATTAATGATTTTTTGGTTTCTTATTAAAAGATAAAAAGGGATAAAGCTATAGTGAGTGGTAGAAAGAATGATTGCCCCCACAGATTGTCTCGTGGGGGTTATGAAAAGCTTGAAGAAGAAATGATGAAGGAGAGCCGAAGAGGCGACAAGAAGAGGTTCAGTCTGATCCATTTACCATTATATCTCCACCATCTCCAATATCTCGTGAAGAAAAATGGAGGGCCGCATGTCGAAGGAAAACTGGAGAGTATATGAGCAAGAAGGCACGCGTGATTGATGAAAGGATTGTAAGTAATTTAACATCAATCCTTATTATTTTCTTTGTTGTATAGTAACATATTAATTATGTTTGTTATTTATATATTACAGGATCAACTTTAACTAGAACGTACCCAGGGAGTCTTCATTCTACAGGGAAGGAATGATATCTTGATTGTTGCCATGGGGACTCCGGACCATGGTAGACGTGTTAGGGGCGTTGGACGAGGAGTAGGCATAAGAGACTACTTTGGAGCACATACACATTATGCCTCTACGGGAATGGTTACTAAACAAGACATGAAATTGATGCTAGAGAATAAAAGGAAGCAGATGCAAGTAATATTAGAGAATGAAAGGAAGAAACGGCCTCCTAGATGTTACAACTGAAGGAAGAAATGATGAGCATCCTAAGCTCACGACAGGACACAACTATCCATGTGACAAGTTCTTTTACAGTTCAAAGCACAAATGGGAGTTGTGTTCTTGGGCGTAAATCTAAGGAATCTGGAGTCCAAAAAAATAGTGAACCTTATGAGTTATATTTAGAGGACCCTGATAGACGCTTAGTAGCACTTGGTGCAATACAAAACTTGGGGCCAATCTCCACCACGAGCAAATGCAAGATGACAAAGTGAGAGTAGTGATTGAAGAGGTAAAAATTCCAGATATGCCTGTTCCATTTCCTAATGATGAGGTAAAGATTATGGGTGAAGCCCTTAAAACATTCATTAGGTAGCCAAAGAGACTTGTCCAGGTTGTTCCAGCTGCAGTTCGTGCTGATGTACGAAAATATTTGTCTTCTTGATATGTTTCAATTTTTTCATATTAGAAATTTATAACTTGCAATTATTACTAAATCTTTCTTATTAATTTTTATTTATTTAGAAAATTACCCCGTCCAATGAAGTGGTTCCATAATGCCAGACCCAACCGCAGACCCAAAACCAGTTGAAGCCACTTCAACGTCTATGTATGATGGCATTTGACGGATCCTTCTCAATTGAAGTATTGACGATGGATTCAGACATTGTGGGTAAGAGGGACATGTTCGTGCATATCGAGCAGGAGGATATAGTACGGATGTTAATAAAGGATCAAATTACCATATCGCACATCCACTTGTTTATGATGTGGGTATATTTTTAACAATATTACTAAGTATTCAACTTTTGATTCTGACATGCTTTAACTATTGTAGGTACCTCTATCGCCTTTATACTTTATTAAGGAATGGTGACAAGTTTGGATTCCTTTGCCCGATTCACATCCAGAAAAAAGGGAATACTTCCGCCAAAAGAGAGTCATACCTTTGGCAGAGGCTCTATGAAGATGGAAAAGAGTGCTACCTAGCGCCATATGTTCACAAGTAAGAAAAAGTTTGTAATTGATACCTTGTTTTTGTGAATATATATAATTCATACCTCTTTTTGCAGCACTCATTGGCAGTTAGTGGTTCTATGTCCAAAGAAAAATGTTGTCGTTCTTTTATGTTCATTACATTATAATCCGGGAAAGGATTTGAAGAAAATGATGGACACGTAAGTATACTTTGGCAATGACATTTTATTTGCAATATGTAAGTTTTTTAGATAATCTACCTTCTTTTATATATTTTTCTACAGGACAATGGAAACGTACCAAAGAGTGGTTAAGAAAAAGCATACACATGACCTTAGGGAGACTATCTGGATACAACCAAAGGTAAACAGTTTCAATCCTTCTATGAACATAGTTATCATGTTCACATATATAATTAATATAATATAATACATGTTCTTCTATAGTGCCGTCGTCAAAAGGGGAATAAGGCTTATGGATATTATGTGATGAGGCACATGTTAAACATCATCCTCTTGGGTAGTACAGAATTTACAGAAGAGGTAATTGTATTTAATTATATTTGTTTTATTAAGTTCATTTCGTAGTCATTAAATTGGTGTGATTTTTTATTTTAAAATATGTAGATGTTTGACATTACGGATGCATTTTCTGAAGAGGACATTGATGACGTTCGCACACGTTGGGCAACTTATTTTTTAGAGATTACAATGTTGTGAGTGTAATGTTAAACATGTAAAGTTAATAACTATTTGGTATTAGACATGTTGAATTTTATTGTCACTATTTGGTATTGGGTTTGACTTTAATTGTACAAATTTTGTTGTAAAAATGAGGTCACGTTTGTGTGCCTTTATATGGCTTTGTTAATATTTTGGATGGAATTTGATATTTCACATTAGTTTTGTTGCAAATTTTTTTTATCAGGTGTTTTTTTGTTTATTATTATGTAAATGAGTTTATATAAAAATTAATTTTTTTTTCTGAAAATGAGTTTCTACACCTGACGTAAGAGGTCAGATGTAGAAAGTGGGACTTTCTACACGTGACCTCTGAAGTCAGGTGTAGAAAGTCTCATTATACTACTTTCTACACCTGACGTGAGGGGTCACGTGTAGAAAGTGTGGACTTTCTACATGTGACCCCTCAAGTCAGGTTTAGAAAGTCCCACTTTTCAAACTTTCTACACCTGACCTAAGAAGTCACGTGTAGAAAGTGAGACTTTCTAAACCTGACATTTTATGTCAGGTGTAGAAAGTGGGACTTTCTACACGTGGTTTACGACATATATAGAAAGTCTCGATTTTCACACCTATTGTTCCTACACGTGTTTTATGTGAAGTGTAAAAAGTCAATTCCGTCACATATAAAAAGTCTTTTCTGCACTAGTATGCATTGCTTTTCTTGATTATTTGAAGCATATTTGAATGAATGAAGCTCTGTTTCTGTTTATACTATGGCCATAGATATGTTGTATGAAATATTAAGCACGCAAAGATGTCATTATGTGAGTATGAGCCTACATAAGGCGAGTATATCATATACTAGCATTTATCTTGCATGCATTATGGTATTTGTTTACTACTGAGATTCCTCCGAATCTCACCCTCCCCCAACCAACCATTTAGACAGGTGGACAGAGGTGGGATGCTGGGAGTTGTTCTAGAAGAGAATGCGATGGTAGAAGACTGAAGATTTAAAGGTCAAGAACTACAAATTTATGTGACTAAGATACTTTTGTAGCTTCGTAAGGCTACACAGTTGTGTATGTAAATGAATGAATTTAGTTTGAGCAAAGAATCACCCTAATTAAATTAATGAGAAAAGATAAGAATGATGAGTAATTACAAAGTTGCAAACCACTAGAATATGCTTCTGATAAGTTAAATATTTGCATATTTATTTTCCCTTATATGATGATTTTGTGGACGATATTTAGGCTTAATGTAATCAATTTAGGTGTAATTAATAAATAAAATAATGATTTTCTTACAGCTACGGACAATACCACATTAAGAAGAATTAAAGAAGGCATTTAAGGGGAAGTTACTATTCATGTGGTACTATTCACCGTCACTGTTCACTATTCATGGACTATTCACTATTCATAATACTATTCACTATTCATGAATTCACTGTAGCAACTATGGATGGTGGAATACGAATACAGAGTCACTGTAGCCAAATATGGACGGTGAAATGGGATGATGAAGTGGGGTTAGGTGTAACGGCACTGTAGGAACGACGTTAGTACCGTAGCTGACGGTTTGCATTGTGTAGGGTACTATAGCTAGCGCCGTTTGCACTGTAGCTGACGGAATTTACTGTAGCAGTCTGAAAATAAAGTCTATAAATAGATCTTTTTGGCATCCTAAAATAAAGGAAGGAAGAGAGAGCGAGCTTCTATTTTAGAGAAGGAATTGTTATTTTAGAATTTATTTCTTGCATTTTTTTACTTCTTACATGCCTCGTATATGGATGGTTTTACCTCTTATATGGAAGGCCTAGGTAGTCCTTCTTTATGGATCGTATAGGTTGCCATCTACATGGAAGGCTTTACCTCCTATATGGTAGGCTAGATTTTCCATTTTCATGCATTTTATAGTTGTATTTTTATGTTTTTGTAATTAATTTTTATGTAATGTTTATGATGTCTTTAATTTATTTTGATTTTTTTTAATTTCATTATGAGCTAAATTTTATTTTTCCTAGGGTGATGACGTAGCTTACTAATGATGGATTGAATCTAAACTTATGAAATCTAGTTTTAATTTTTCCTTCATGATTGAGTTTTAATTATTGTTCTTAATGCTTTCAATTAATTGGCTACCTTTTGGATGATTTCAATATGCATGTTGAGATCGGAAGGAGATGCATGTGTGTGGATCCTATAATTAAAACCATAATTTACATATGAAATAGGAATATATTCATATGGGTTGTGTAGTCTTAATGAGTTCCATAAATTTTAATGCATGATTAATAGCTTAAATTCATATAGGAATATATTCAGTTAGCAATTAATTATAGAATTACTTGACCTTAGAAGAGGCTAGTAATTAAATTAGGGAAACTTGACTATCAATCATGTAGAATAAATTAGACTATAATAGATAAGTGATTCAATCCATAATTTATTAAGTGAAATATAATCCTAGGGCTTTTTCTCATATTTGTCTTCATATCACTTGTATTCATATTTCATCATTTTTATTTTGCAATCTTAATCACAACTAATCGACCAACTAAATAGTACTAAGATTATCAATTTTGGTACTTAGTGATCAATCCTCGTGGGAACGATACTTTACTCACTTCTGTATTACTTGTTTACGACAGTGTACACTTGTACTTTCTAAATACACCATCCTATACCCGTAACAAGTTTTTGGCGCTGTTGCCGGGGATTGTTGTCATTAATATCAATACCAAGTAATTTTAATACTAATTTGGTCTTCATATTACATTTGTTTTCTTTTTGGTGTCTTGTGTTTCTTTTCAGGCTTTTGCTTAGTACATGACCAGATTGAAGAAGATTGAATTACAACCTTGTGATTCTGAGATTGAGAGAACTTGTTGAAGAAATCGGAGAGTTTGAAAGCAGTCTACTTCAATCAGTTCAATGGAAAATCCAGAAGGAGAAGTAGCAGATACAAAAACACTTTGTGACTATGCAATACCAACAGTCATAGAGACAACTTCAGAAATCAGAAACCCACTAGTAGCAGCCAACAATTTTGAAATCAAGCCTGCAATTATCCAAATGGTGTAAGTAAATCAGTTTGGTGGTTTACCAATAGAAGATCCCAACACACATATAGCAAGCTTCTTAGAAATGTGTGACACATTCAAGCATAATGGTGTTATTGATGATGCCATTAGACTTAGACTTTTCCTTTTCTCACTCAGGGATAAGGCTAAGAGCTGGTTACACTCTCTACTAGTGGGAAGCATAACTACATGGGATGCCTTGGCACATAAATTTTTGGCGAAATACTTTCCTTCAGAAAAAACTGCTAAATTGAGGAATGAAATTACCTCATTTTCTCAGCATAAACTAGAAAGCCTTTATGAAGCCTGAGAAAGATACAAGGAGTTACTAAGGAGATATCCTCATCACGTGTTACCAGAGTGGTGAACACTTCAAACATTCTACAATGGGATGACGCATACCACCAGAATTCTTGTAGATGCTGTAGCTGGAGGATCTTTAAAGGGAAAAAATCTAGATGATGCCTAATTTTTACTTGAGGAGATGGTGGCCAATGCATACCAATGGCCTTTTGAACGTCACAATTCAAAGAAGGTACTTGGAGTACACGAGCTAGATATCCTTACAACTTTATCATCTCAAGTTGCATCAATATCCAAGCAAGTGAGCTCATTGACAAGCCAATCAAATGCAATCAGTACTCCTCATGAAACATGTGATCAATATGAAGGACCTCATATGAGTATGAAAAGTCAAGATGGACACTCATCCATGCCTTCTCAGTCGGAGCAAGCTCATTACATCAAAAATCAAAGAAATTACCCATTCTCAAACACTTATAATTCAGGTTGGCGAAATCATCCAAACTTTGGCTGGAGGAATAATCAAAATGTGTTCAAGCCACATGGGAACTACCAGCAACAAGCTCTTCAACCACCAAATCCACCACAGCAAAAAGTGAATGTGGAAGATGCACTGGCTCAACTAACCATGAATACATCTCAATTCATGGCTAGGACTTACGCAACACTTAAAAGCCAGGAAGCCTCAATAAAGAACTTGGAGATCTAAATGGGCCAAATTACAAATATGCTGAATTCTAGACAACCAGGTACTCTTCCAAGTGATACTGAAAAAATTCCAAGAAAGCAAGTGAAGGAAATTTCATTAAGGAGTAGGAAAGAATTGAAAGATCTTGTAATTCAACAGAAGAATGACGGAGAAAAGAAAGAAAGTAAAACAGAATAGAAGGAGCAATAGTACAAAATATAGGATTTACACCTATTTTTTACATGTCACGAAACAGGTAAAGTGTAAAAAGTATGACCAGTGGTATTTTCGTAAATATATAAAGATAAAATGACTTTCTACACGTGTTGAAAAGATAACACGTGTAGAAAGTAAATTTAAAATGTTTTTCATTAAAATAAATGAAATTAAATTTATTTAAAAATTATATAAATTTTTTAAACAAAAATAATATAACTTTTTGTACCGGTTTCATATAAAGAGGTGTGGAAAGTCTCAAATATTCACAGAATTTAGAACGGGAGAGAAATAAATTTTTTTAATAAAAACACTTTCTACAACGGTTGGATATTAACCGGTGTAGAAATTGTCACAGCAAATCACTAGGAGAGGAATTTTTTTAAAAAATTAAATAAGAATATTCTACACCGGTTGTGACAGAACTGGTGTAGAAACTATAAGTTTCTACACCGGTTGAAAATCAACCGGTGTAGAAATTTTCACAACAATTCACAGGAGAGGAAAATTTTTTTTAAATAAATAAGCATATTCTACACCGGTTGGGCCAGAACCGGTGTAGAAACTGTAACTTTCTACACCAGTTGGGCCTCAACTGGTGTAGAATATATTTTCTACACCGGTTGAAAATCAACCGGTGTATAATGTCTCTTTTTCTACACCGGTTATGGGCTAAACCGGTGTAGAAAATATATTCTACACCGGTTGAGGCCCAACCAGTGTAGAATATTATATAAAAAAACCGCATCAGTTCCTCTCCCTCCCTCCCTCCATTTCATTTTGCTTTTTCCACCATACCAATCTCACGCTCTGCCGCGCGAACGCCGAACTCCCTCTCTCCCTCACTGCTGTCGGCTACCTCACGTTCGCAGGGATGACGCCGCCGTAAGCGTATGTCTTTCTACGCTGCTATCGACCCTCTCTCTGTAGCTGCTAATCAAGGCACTTTGAGTGGATTCCAACTCCTCCTTAACCATATGTATCAGATTCACAAAGGTATGTAGTGGTTTCCCTTTCACATACCTAATCCTTTTGAAATGGACTGATAAGACGAAGGCATCATATGAGGAAAAAGGAATGGGTCGGGATAAAATCTGAACATAATTATTAGGACTGAGATCCTAAACCCCTCTGGTCATGCTTCCCTATTTTCGCTTTAATTACTTTTTGTAAAAGATAATGCCATTGCCATATTGCCAGCACCACAATATGGAAACATCATATACTTGTTAATATCAGAACAGATTATACACTCATTATTGTGATCCCTTTCCCATATACGAAGCTAAACAAATGTTTGTGCACAAGTTGGTTGTGCAAATTTTTAGGATTTTAGAATATATGGTGGTTAATTATATATTTGTATGTTTCCAGAGTTACTCAAAAAATCACAAGCTTTTCTGATCCTGAGAAGAAGGCCACGGCTTGGTTCAACAATGGAAAACAAGTAATTTTGAATATGATCATCCCTTTACTCATGAACTGATTTTTGTTGCTTTTACATCTTACCATTATTTGCTTTGTTGTTATTCTTGGTTTTTAGGTGATTCATGAATGATTTGCATGTTTGGGAAGTAGCTTGATTTAATTAAAGCTAGAGGAGGCCTTGTAATGTATTTTAAGTTTTGAAAGAGCTATTAAAGTTATGCTAATGGCCTTATAACATGGTGGCATTTCTGTTAAGTTCTCTTGTAACTAAGAGTTCACGTGTTCGATCCCTCAGGCTGTTATTACCTTCTCATCTAGGTTAAAATGTCATAATTGGGAGAATGTTGTAAATTGGGAGGTCTGTGTGTTTGATCTCCTTGGAACCTCATGCCGTTAGTCCTCCTTTAGTCCAAAATTGTAGGGATTAAAATGGAAATTCATTGCCAGTAGGTTAGGTTTAGCTTTTTTGAAGCAAGCTATTTTTGTTACGCATTTAATTCAATAATTTAGATTTTAATACAACATATATTCTCATTTGTTTTATATACTACTCACTTCTATTATTTTCATTAGACTTGCTTGCTGGCTAGACACAAACACACAAGTGGTTTCACTATGCATGTGCTTTACTTCCTCTTTTGTTTCTCCGAACTAGAGAGAACCTTTTGTTCTTATCTCTGCAATTTTATTCCTCCTTTATTCCATGTCCTTCAATAGTCCTCATATAATTTGAATACAAAATTTTAAACAATTTCATTTTCTGTTAAATTTTTTTTGCACATATGGATCATTGCTAGATCTATGCTAGAAGAACTAGTGATGAGTACGATAATGGGGTGAAGAATTTTTTGGAATTTGCTATAAGAAATGCTAGTGGTGATAAATATGGAAAGTTTTATTGTTCTTGTGTAAATTGCTTAAATTTGAGGCGACTATGTGTCGAAGAAATAAGAGAGCATTTGATTTGTGATGGCTTCTTGAAGAGTTATACATGATGGGTATGGCATGGTGAATTAGTAGAAGACCTGAGTGCATCTAAAGAGGTGGAAGTTGATGTGGACATGGATGATCGACTAGAATACATGATTCGTGATATTGGCGAAGAGGCCTTTGAGCGATCACATGCATATGATAACTTGTCTAGTCATACAGAAAAGCCTTTATACCCGGGATGTACAAAATTCACGTTGCTGTCAGCTGTGGTGAGATTGGTCCACTTAAAAGCAAGGAATGGGTGGAGTGACAAGAGTTTTACAGAATTGCTTGAGTTGTTGACAGACATGCTTCCAGAAGGTAATGAATTACCCAACCGTAACTATGAGGCAAAGAAAATGTTGTGTCCCTTGGGTCTACAGTACAAAAAGATTCATGCATGTCCTAACGATTGTATATTATATAGAGAAGAGTTTGAAGGGGAGCATAAGTGTCCAAAATATGGTGCTTCACGGTACAAATTAAAAGGGAATTGCGATACAGACTTTGATGAGACTACTAAGGTTCCTCTTGCGAAGGTGTTATGGTATCTTCTAGTGAAACCAAGGTTCAAGCGATTATTTGCTAATGTGAATAATGCAAAGAACTTAAGATGGCATGTAGATGAGAGAATATCGGATGGGAAGCTTCGCCATCAAGCCGATTCTCCTCAATGGAAGAAAATTGATGAGATGTTTCCTGAGTTTGGAAAGGAACCAAGAAACCTCAGGCTTGGGATGTCTACTGATGGCATGAATCCTTATGGGAGCCTTAGCAGTACTCATAGTTCATGGCCTGTTCTCTTAGTGATTTACAACTTGTCTCCTCGTCTGTGCATGAAACGCAAGTATATTATGTTGTCTATGGTGATTTCGGGTCCAAAGCAGCCAGGAAATGACATTGATGTTTACCTAGCCCCTTTGATCAAAGACTTGAAAGAGTTGTGGGAGATACGTATGAATGTGTTTAACGCGAATCGAAAAGAGGTATTCAACATGCGTGCCATGATCATTTGTACCATAAACGACTTCCCTGCATATGGAAACCTATCTGGGTATAGTGTTAAGCAGCCACATGCCACTATCAACTTAAACATGGAAAGAAGACAGTCTATCTTGGCCACCGGAGATTTCTCAGCCAAAATCACCCTTATCATAGATTAAAGAAAGCTTTTTATGGCCATTAAGAGTATGGAGATGCTCCAGTGTCATTGACTGGATAGCAAGTTTATGAACAGGTGAAAGACATCAATGTTATCTTTGGAAAGATGCAAAAGAGTGCAGCTGATAAAAATATATGGAAAAAGAAGTCTATATTTTTTGATCTTCCATATTGGCAAAGTCTTGATGTGAGGCATTGTATTGATGTTATGCATGTTTAGAAAAATTTGTGTGATAGTATTATTAGGATACTTCTCAATATAAAGGGTAAGACCAAGGATGATGTCAATGCAAGATTAGACTTGATTAAAATGGGAATACGAGATGAGTTACATCCACATCCTAAAGGTGAGCGGACTTATCTACCTCTAGCCTCTCATACCTTGTCCAAGCTTGAGAGAATAAGCTTTTGTGATTGTTTACATGGTGTCAAAGTGCCTTCAATGGTATTCTTTAAATGTTAAAAAGCTTGTGTCGATGAAAGATTTGAAATTAGTGGGTTTAAAGTCTCATGATTGCCACATCTTGATGCAACAACTACTTCCGGTGGCTATTCGGGGCATATTGCCAGATGATTTGAGACACACTATAACTAGACTGTACTTCTTCTTTCATGCCATATGCAACAAAGTGATTGACCCTGATAAATTGGATGAACTAGAAAATGATGCATCTATTATCTTGTGCCAACTTGAGATGCTCTTCCTTCCTTCATTTTTTGATATCATGACACATATGATTGTTCATTTAGTGAGGGAGATCAGGTTGTGTGGCCCTGTTTATCTACGATGGATGTACCCAGTTAAGAGATACATGAAAATCCTTCAAGGGTATGTGAAGAATCCATACAGGCCTGAAGCTTCCATGGTTGAAAGATATATTGCCGAAGAAGCTATTGAGTTCTGTTCTGACTACTTGTCAAACAAAGAAGTTATTGGGCTTATTAAATCTCGTCATGAGGAGAGATTATTAGGTAAGGGTATACGTGGGGTAACAGTGAAAACTAATATGGATCATGATGCAGTGTTACAAGCACACTTGTACATTTTGAATAACACCGATGAAGTTCAAGATTATATATCTATTAATAAAGAAATTATAAGGGCACAACATGGTCGCATGACTGAGCAAAGGTTATTGCTTGAGCATAACAAGACTTTCCCACAATGGTTCAAAAAACAAGTAGCCAATGATAATAGTATTTCTCAAACTATAAAATAGTTGGCACTGGGTCCTAACTTCAATGTCATATGTTGGAGTAGATACGATGTCAATAGGTATTCCTTCTATACGAAATCTCTGGATGACAAGAGTACTGTTCAAAATAGTAAAGTTATGGTTGTGGCTGAATCCATGCATTTTCCCAGTTCAAAAGACAAAAAACCAAAGTTAGCACCTATGCCTTATTTTGGGGTTATTGAAGAGATTTAGGAGGTTGGCTATACTAAATTTAGAGTTCTATTTTTCAAATGCAAGTGGATTGATAATAATAGTGTGTCAAGTGGATAAGTATAGATTTACATTAGTTGATCTTGAGAAATTAAACCACAGTGAGGAGCCCTTTATTTTAGCAGCCCATACAAAACAAGTGTTTTATATAATCGATCCAGCAAATAAAAGTCGCTCCGTTGTTCTCCAAGGATAAACCGTAGTTCACAGTGATGATAATAAGGAATTAAACTCTGATGTTTCTGAGACTCCATGTTTCTCGTAAAGGTTGCCTGAATTAAATGAAGATTAAGTAGATGACATACATGCCACAAGAACTGACCACCATGAAGGGATATGGGAGAATATATTTACTCCTATTTGATAGACTTTAATTAAAAGTAAGAAAAGAAGAGTTTGTTGATTATGTATCTTGGATTTTCATTTACTTACCTTATTTCATTGTTAAATAGGAACATGGAGAAGGATCCCCCCAATATTGATGATACTCATTTTGAGCATAGCAGCCAGTCTGCTCAGGGGAAAAGAAAGGGTAGACGTGGCACGACACTAAAAGAGTTGGCCAAGAGTCGAACGAATGACTAGAAGATACCGATTCAATTTGATGGGCAATGGAGACTAATCGGGCCTACGAAGAGCAAGTTTATTTGCTTTGTTGCCCTCCAAGCACGTATTAAGCCTAGCATAACGATTAAGGAGTGGAATGAAGTGGATCAATCTATCAAGGATTAGATTTGGAACACTATAGCGGTGTAACACTATACACCTATGAACTTTTGTAACTATTACATTTATTCATGTTACTAACTAATATAATGACTTCACAACTTACTTACGACGTTCCTCCCAGTCAAGTCTTAAAGGATAAATTATTATCATATTGCGTGGAGCGTTGGACGGCCTTCAAGACCTCTCTAACTAAAAGATTTATGCATGTCGAGGTAGCAGAGGGTAAGAATCCTCCTAATCCTTGTAAGGAGTATACATTTCTTGACGAAGCTACATGGAAAGCATTTTACAGGATAAAGACTACACTAGAAGCCTTGGTTAGTTTATTCACTTTAATTAGTTACTTACTTTATTATCATTTAATTTTATCGATTAATGATTTTTGGTTTCTTATTAAAAGATAAAAAGGGATAAAGCTATAGTGAGTGGTAGAAAGAATGATTGCCCCCACAGATTGTCTCGTGGGGGTTATGAAAAGCTTGAAGAAGTAATGATGAAGGAGAAGCAGAAGAGGTGACAAGAAGAGGCTTAATCTGATCCATCTACCATTATATCTCTACCACTCCAATATCTCATGAAGAAAAATGGAGGGCCGCACGTCAAAGGAAGACTGGAGAGTATACGAGCGAGAAGGCACGCGTGATTGGTGAAAGGATGTAAGTAATTTAACATCAATGCTTATTATTTTCTTTGTTGTATAGTAACATATTAATTATGTTTGTTATTTATATATTACAGGATCAACTTCAACTAGAACGTGCCCAGGGAGCCTTCATTTTACAGGGAAGGGATGATATCTTGACGGTTGCCACGGGGACTCCAGACCATGGTGGTCGTGTTAGGGGCGTTGGACGAGGAGTAGGCATAAGAGACTACTTTGGAACACATACACGTTATTCCTCCCCGGGAATGGTCACTAAGCAAGAGATGGAATTGATGATAGAGAATGAAAGGAAGCATATGTAAGTGATATTAGAGAATAAAAGGAAGCAAACGGCCACCCAAATGTTATAACTGAAGGAAGAAATGATGAGCATCCTAAGCTCACGACAGGACACAACTATCTATGCGACAAGTTCTTCTGCAGTTCAAAGCACAAATATGAGTTGTGTTCTTGGGCATAAATATGAGAAATATGGAGTCAAAAAAAAATAGTGAACCTTGTGAGTTATATTTAGAGGACCCTGATAGACGCTTAATAGCACTTGGCGCAATACAAAACTTGGGGCCAATCGTCTACCACGAGCAAATGCAAGATGATGAAGTAAGAGTGGTGATTGGAGAGGTAAAAATTCCAGATGCGCCTGTTCTATTTCCTAATGATGAGGTGAAGATTGTGGGTGAAGCCCTCAAAACATTCCTTAGGTGGCCAAAGAGACTTGCCCGGGTTGTTCCAGCTGCAGTTCATCCTGAAGTATGAAAATGTTTGTCTTCTTGATATGTTTCAATTTTTTCATATTAGAAATTTATAACTTGCAATTATTACTAACTCTTATTAATTTTTGTTTATTTAGCAAATTACCCCATCCAATGAAGTGGTTCCACAACGCCAGCCCCAACCGCAGACCCACAACCAGGTGAAACCGCTTCAACGTCTGAGAATGCTGGCGTTTGACGGATCCTTCTCAACTGAAGTATTGACGATGGATCCAGACGTTGTGGGTAAGAGGGATATGTTTGTGCATATTGAGCAGGAGGATGTAGTACATATGTTAATGAAGGATCATATTACCATACCGTACGTCCACTTTTTTATGATGTGGGTATATTTTTAACAATATTACTAAGTATTCAACTTTTGATTCTGACATGCTTTAACTATTTTAGGTACCTCCATCGCCTTTATACTTTATCAAGGAACGGTGACAAGTTTGGATTCCTTTGCCCGATTTACATCCAGAAAAAAGGGAACACTTCCGCCATAAGAGAGTCATACCTTCGTCAGAGGCTCTGTGAAGATGAAAAAGAGTGCTACCTAGCACCATATGTTCATGAGTAAGAAAAAGTTTGTAATTGATACCTTATTTTTATGAATATATATAATTTATACCTCTTTTTGCAGCACTCATTGGCAGTTAGTGGTTCTATGTCCAAAGCAAAATATCGTCATTCTTTTATGTTTATTACATTATAATCCGGGAAAGGATTTGAAGAAAATGATGGACACGTAAGTATACTTTGACAATGACATTTTATTTGCAATATGTAAGTTTTTTAGATAACCTACCCTTTTTTATATATTTTTCTACAAGGCAATGGAAATGTACCAAAGAGTGGTTAAGAAAAAGCATACACATGAGCTTAGGGAGACTATCTGGATACAACCAAAGGTAAACAGTTTCAATCCTTTTATGAACATAGTTGTCGTGTTCACATATATAATTAATATAATATAATGCATGTTCAACTATAGTGCCGTTGTAAAAAAGGGAATAAAGCTTGTGGATATTATGTGATGAGGCACATGTTAAACATCATCCTCTTGGGTAGTACAGAATTTACAGAAGAGATAATTGTATTTAATTATATTTGTTTTATTAAGTTCATTTCGTAGTTATTAAATTGATGTGATTTTTTATTTTAAAATCTGTAGATGTTTGACATTACAGATGCATTTTCCGAAGAGAACATTGATGACGTTCGCACACGTTGGGCAACTTATTTTTTAGAGATCACAAAGTTGTGAGTGTAATGTTAAATATGTAAAGTTAATAACTATTTGGTATTAGACATGTTGAATTTTATTGTCACTGTTTGGTATTGGGTTTGACTTTAATTGTACAAATTTTATTGTAAAAATGAGGTCAAGTTTGTGTCCCTTTATATGGCTTTGTTAATATTTTGGATAGAATTTGATATTTCACATTAGTTTTGTTGGAAATTGTTTTTTTGTCAGGTGTTTTGTTGTTTAGTATTATGTAAATGAGTTTATATAAAAATAATTTTTTTTTCTGAAAATGAGTTTCTACACCTGACGTAATAGATTAGGTATAGAAAGTGGGACTTTCTACACGTGACCCCTGAAGTAAGGTGTAGAAAGTCCCAATATACCACTTTCTACACCTGACGTGAGGGGTCACGTGTAGAAAGTATGGACTTTCTACACGTTACCTCTGAAGTCAGGTGTAGAAAGTCCTAATATACCATTTTGTATACCTGACTTGGGGGCCACGTGTAGAAAGTCCACACTTTCTACACGTGACCACTCACGTCAGGTATAGAAAGTTGACTTTTTACACCTGATTAGGAAAGTCACGTGTAGAAAGCGTGGACTTTCTACACGTGACCCCTTAAGTCAAGTGTAGAAAATACCATTTTCAAACTTTCTACACCTGACATAAGACGTCACGTGTAGAAAGTGAGACTTTCTAAACCTGACATTTTACGTTAGGCGTAGAAAGTGGGACTTTCTACACGTGGTTTATCACACATGTAGAAAGTCTCGATTTTCTACACCTATTGTTTCTACACGTGTTTTATGTCAAGTGTAAAAAGTCCATTCCGTCACATGTAAAAAGTCTTTTATGCACTAGTGGTGTGGTACTAGAGACTTCTAAAATACTCCTCCCTTGTCTACTTAAGGGCCATTTCGTCCACATGGAGAAGAGAAAGGAAAAAGAAAGGAGCTGAAAGGAGGGGGAAGAAAGGAGGAAGAGTAAGGGTTCAGGCGCCAGTGCAAGGTAAGTATGTCAAAATTTATGCTCAATCTTGGTCTCTAACTTGTAAAACTTCTTCCTTAACCTCCATATCCTCTTAGGTTGGTTGTTTAGCAAACAAAATATAGAGGAAAGGGAAGGGAATATTTAGCCAAGAATAAAGGAAGAAGAGGAAGTAAGGTAAGTTACTCAAACTCTGAGATTCTTACCGAAGATTGAGTTGTGATGAATTTCTGGCTAGTTATTGGACTGTTTTATGGTGATTTTGTAAATTTAGGATGTCCAATTTCTAAGGGGAGATGCTGACTGAATTTTCATTGATTATGTTAAATTGATGATTTGATGGTTAAACAAGTGGAAATAAGGTCAACAAAGTGTTTTAAGGCTTGAAATCATGAAAATCAATTATTTTCCAAAATCTTTCAAGTTTCAGCCAGAACCAGAACTAAGGGATAGGGCCAGAATTTTGTGTTTTTAATGATTTCATGATGTCTACAACAAAAAATTGTATTGGGTTCATGTTGAGTGCAAAGTGTGAAAAGTCTCGGATTGTGAAATGACAATTTTGCCCATAAAACCCCAAGTTAAGGCTGTCAAGGGAAAAACTATAATTTGAGTTGGAATTGATTTGATATGAGGTCAAATATGGGATCTACACATGAAAATATGTGGAATGGGCCTATGTTGTAATTTTTGAAAAAATACAAAAATACCGGGTATAAAGGGGCCAAGCCAGGTCCCAGTGGTATTTTGGTAAATATGCAATTTTGGGCTAAAATAACCAATTTACCAATTTTAGAATGGAGTATGAATGAGTAATAACTCATTTACAATTACTTTGAGAATTTTAGGATTTGATAATTGCCCGAGCCAGACAGAAAGCTAAAGGTTAAAGGACCGGTAGGAACTAGGCTTTGGGAAAGGAGTCCTCGTAGTAACTTTATCTTTCATATACTATGTGAATATTAATATGTAATGATTGCCATGATCTATTCAATGTATTTCTTGTGGTATTGATACTCTCTGGGTGTGGATAGTGAGTTAAACCACCTTATGGAACCTTTGGGGTACCATGTGGCCAAGCGGACCCAGTTGAGTGACTTGATATGTATGGACAGGTATTGACCTGCTCCAAGTTATGATGAGTACGGACAGGTTTAGGCCTACTCCAAGTTGTTGTGATCACATTATGATATGATATTGTGCAGATCAGGAACAGATGATCATTTTGATCCGAAAAAAATTATCATTTATTTCCTCAGCATTGTTAGATAGGCGTTGGCATTTTGATTGCTACATCATGATAAATGTTGCATTGCATGTTTACTTTTCACATTTTATATGATTGATATACTGTTTCTACTGAGATTCTTTTAAATCTCACCCCTTTCCATAAATTCATAAATTTACTCAGTTAGAAGAAACGGCTCGGAAGGCATAATAGAGAATATAAGAAACAAAAGGTTCAGAGCAGAGCAAGGAATTTTGTTGGTTATCTCTTAGTTTCTTTTATTGTATCTAGAATTTGTATTGGAATTTGTACAAGCCCAGTGGGAAATTTCTATAATGTAATCAAGAATGCTATATCATTATATTTGTATGATTTCTGTATGCTTTTTGAACTGCGCGATAATATTCTGATAAATGTCAAAATAATAAGGGGTTTGACACTTAGCTTGGTCTGAAGTCTGTTAACAAGCCTGTATCATTTGCTTTTATTTTCTTAAAAAATGTAGAAAAGTAACTCAATTATAAGAGTGCCCAGTTGAGAAGTGAGAAGGCTCATTGAGGAATTAGATCTATTTTTTTGTTCAAGCCGAAGCATTTCCTTATCATTATGAATGAGAGCTTCATACATCATAATCAATGACAAGGAAACAAAGATAAAACAGCAAACACCAAAAATCTAAAAATTGAGTCAACAAAAAATCAGGAAATTAAAGCCATATAAAATTAGCCAACATCCCCTTCTGAGTCGCTTGCAGAATCCATATTATGAGGAAAACTTGAGCTTTTGGCACCAATGGCTTGGATAAGAGATAAAGGGGATAAAATATAATATAAAATATTAAAAAAAATTGTCACCTCAACAATCCAAGGATGTCGTAGAAGATTATTTAACTAAGTAACATTAGAGCAATAGGCATGTTATTAAGACTCAGACACTTTCGCTTTTATTGTTCCAATTAATAAAAAAATAAAACCTAATATTAGTCTTCAAGAAATAAGTAGAATTATAATTTATTTGAAGGACATGTGCTTCATCGTATTGTCGAGAATCCTAGATTGGTGGTTCTCGTTCACTATTGAATCAGAAGTTGGTTACGATCTAACACTGACGGCACCAGGGGTCACCTTGTTTGGTTGCCTCCACTTCTTTATCAGAGTCCCCTGAGACATGAGAGTGAGAGACTAAGGGGAACTAATAAAGTAGAGAGGGAGAGACTTACAGGGTGGCCAGCCATTGACCAGAGAGAGGGAGATGGGAGACGAGAGATTGAAGCCAGCGAGAGACCAAAGCTTAGAAATGGCGAGAGAGAGTAGATGCCAAAGTGAAATGGGTAAGGCCTTTTGATTTAAATAAGGGGGTTGTTTTGGTCATTTTTTATTTTTTTTAATATCATAAATGCTTAATAGGCCCAGGCTGTCCGATAGGCCTAACAAGCTTTTCAAGAAACTTGAGCTTGGCTTGTTATGCTTAATAGGCCTCCTAAAAGGTCTGGGCCTATTCATAACTTTTAACAGGCCAGGCTAAGCCTAGTCGAATTCAGGCCAAGCCGAAGGCCCCTGACAGGTCGTCTAGCCTGTTTCCACCCTTAGTTCTAGGTGTAGGGTTTTCAAAGCTTTGAAAACTTTTTTGCATGGGTTTACATAAAGGCGAGTAATTGCTGCCCTTAACTGGATTTTATGATTCCATATTGATGCTAATAATTTTGGGTTAGAAGCTCTAAAATTTTTGTTTGTTCAGTCAGGTTATAAGTTTAGTTTGAAGCTCTGAAATTTTTGCTTGTTTTGGGTTATGGGTTTAATTCGAAGCTCTGAAGTTGATTTAAGGTTAGAAGCTTTGAAATTTTCCACAACCATTAAAATTCTTTAGATCTTAGGATGATGTTGTTGCTGCTGTCATTTGCATTATTTCCCTCTAAGTTTAAATTTCTTTAGATCTCAGGACGATGTTGTTGCTACTATTATTTGCACTATTTCCTTTAAATTTATGACTTTAGTTTATTACATTTGCTTCTAGTTATCCAAGTGAATTGGAGCAGAGGAAATAGATGAATTTTGTCAAAGTTAAGTACTCAACATGTTTATAAAAGGATTTTAGGTTGTTTAAGGGTATATTTTCAAAAATTGGAAGCTTAGCATGTTAGAACTGGCTGACACCCAAGAGGGGGAAGAATTGGGTGTACGACAAGAAATTAACAAATTTTAAATCCTTTTCACATCTTGTTAACTCAGTATGTATGTAAGTATAAAATCATAAGCAACTATTCAAATCATATATGCTAGAAATGTAAAAGCTTAGGGAAGAGAAGATGCAAACTATAGTTTATCCTGGTTCGGTCCAATCCATAATAACCTATTTCTAGTCTCTAGGCTACTCTTAAGATTTCCAATATACTATCTTCTTATTTATCCGGGCACAAGAAAAGCATCTACAAACCACAAGTTTAGCCGGGTACTTGTGAAGGCTACTACGGAGTTACTCTCCCTTACAGACTGTAAGGTTTAGTCCCCCTTATGGCAAGTCTTACAAGCAGAGCAATCCTGAAGATTTTACTCTCCCGTTTATCTATACAAGTCTTACGAGCAGAAATGTTCTCTCCTGCTTACACCCTTGTAAGTCTTACGAGTAGTAACATTCTATACTACTTGCACCTTGTAAGTCTTACAAGCAGAAAGTCTTATCGGCAATTCTCTCTACAACATCCCGCGTAAGGAAATCAACCCTCTCAAGGTCCCTCTTCCTTAATATCAACTCAAAAGTATAAGTGTTTACAAAATGTCTCACAGAGTGGATAAAATAATCACTGAAGTACAATACAACTGATTACACTCTAAAAGATAAATGATCTAGAAAACAAAGAACAGAGAGTGTTTTAGGCGAATGACTCATGATAACAACATGTTGGTGTAGTTGTGTTCTTGTCACTCTGTTCATTGTGTCTCAGTCTCTTCTTTGAATACTCTTCTATTTATAGATGAGTTGTAGAAGATAACCGTTGTTGGGCATTTGTCCATTAGAGTCTCGTTGCTTCGTTTGACCGTTGAGCATATTTGAAAAACTAGCGTTACGTCGGTGGACACTCTACTTCCGTAAAGTAGTTTTTCCTCTTTACATGATCTCTTCATTATGTTTCTGTAATAATACTTCAAACATTAATACAATAAAGTGTTAATTATAAATACGTTGAATAATTGGCCAAAGACTGGATTTATGCTTTCTAGGTCTTATTACTTTGAGTGACGATGAATGCAATGAGTAACCTTCTTATATGAAGATACAACCCGAATGTTTTATCTCCTATTTCACACTTAAAGTATATGTTAACTGATGTTTATGTTAGTAACAAGTGTAAACATAATGATTAGATAACGTTTAAGCATATTCGGATTGATAACTGAAATTCACTTTGCTTTTGTGTCTGGCAAACTCGAGTTCTATCTCTTAAACTCAACTGCATAGTGTTGTTAGCATATCTCCATATTTTTTTGCCAAGAATTCACGAGAGTTCATTTTCAAACTCTAAAGCAAAAGTTACCAGAACTCGAGTTCTCTCTGTGGACTCGAGTTCTCCCTTTGCTTCATCTTTCCAGCATGATTCTCTAGTTGAAACTTACTGGAGTGCATTTCTAGACTCGAGTGTTGTTAACATCATAACTTGAGTTTTCATCCCAAACTCAAGTTCTCCAGCTCTTCACTGATTCTGAGTATCTCTCTGGAATAAACTCACGGAAGTGCAAACTCAGACTCGAGTTATTTTATGTCCAAACTTGAGTTTCATCAATGAAACTCAATGCCTTTTCCTTCAGAACTCGAGTGTGATCCAGAACTCAAGTTTTCATCTTTCTTCTGATTTCTTAGTGAGTCTCTAGAAGAAACTCATAGGAGTGTAAAACCAAACTCGAGTGCATATGTTACAAGAACTCGAGTGCTAGCCCAGAACTTGGGTTCTCCTCATTCTGTTCTTGCAGTTATAAATCTTTCTGGAATAAACTCTCATCTCCGCACTCTCAGAACTCGAGTGTGCTATGGTGAACTCGAGTGCAAGCCTTTCATGGCATGTGTAAAGTGGAAGAATTAGCTAAGTCTTGGTGGAATACCAGCTGAACTTGAGTGTTCCTTCTAGAACTCGAGTTTTGGGTCAGAACTCAAGTGCAAAGGTAGTTTGCTGAAGATGGAAATGTGACCTTGTAAAATGTTTCTTGGGAGACTTTAGCACATTGTTGGAGACTTTCCTGACATGTCACGTGGTGGGTAAGGTATTATGGGATGCTAATACCAATTGATGTATGAGATGATCTAGCTTTGATGCCCGGATCTCATTGGAACTCTGAGGATAAGCTTGCTGAGAAGAGGAGAATCATGGATAGATCCCACGTGATCTTGCCTAACTGTAGGTTAGAGTCCAATGCCATTGCGGCAAGCGCTCAAAGTATGAGTAGCTCAACAATTGAACTTAATAGGGATCCATTGTCAAGGTTTGAGTACCTTGAGGCAAGATATATGGTAATTCTTAGGGATGCTTTGAGTGATGACTATACCATATAATAATCCGAGAGGATCTGAATAGATGATACTGAAGGATGAAGATATGGTTGGAACGAATCTAAGCTAAAATAATGCTTAGGTCGAAATAAGAAATAGGTTGTACTTTTGTTCTATTTCATGACGGAAGTCAGAACCTTGTGAACCTTACTGATGTTGAACCTTCAGTAATTGTTTAAGAATATTACCTAGAAACCGTGGAGGTTAAAATGGTCGCTATTGACTTTGATTCTTAGCGTACTTATTGGGTATAGTTGAAGAAACCTGATTCCGACTCAGGTGATGTTGAGGTTCTAAGTGTTGAGGTTCTAAGAGTTGAACCATACCCTGAGAATCAACTGCAATAGTTGAATTGGTTCTTCAGGAATCTGAGATAGACTAAGTGGCTTAAGGTACTAGAGTATAGTACAAAAATATGTAAGAAACCTCATACATATTCTAGAGGTTACTAGCTATTGATCTAGCAAAGGGAAAGATCTAGTCTATAGAATATTCCCTAAGAGATATGCTTATTGTCTGGAATGGGACCAATATCAAAGTCCAAATGAATTGACTCCAGAGATTGACCAGATTATAGAACTGCTAGAGAAAAAGGACCTTATGAGAGCTGAATTCAGTTGCAATGGTACTTCTATTTAAGAGGCAACCAACCTGACAGAACTACCTACGGAAGATTCTGATCGAAAATGGCTACCTGTGGGGAGTTCTAATCGGAGAAGGCTACCTATGGGGAGATATGATAAAAAAAGGCTACCTACAGAGCGCTAGATTAGGGGGCTGACCAGTCAGGGGATTGAGTAAAGCACCGAGTGTAGAGCCGTAGTGTGAAGCCACCATGATGTTGAACCATAGTGTACAGCCGCTGTGATAACAAACTGTAGTGTGAATCCGCCGTGGCGATAAAGCTGTAGAGTAGAGCTATGGGGACGTTGACTCTCAATAATGGTATATTGTAATGAGTCTTCCATTGCATAAGTTTCTGTGGGAGAGAAGGGTTATATGACCTAGTGAATAGCCATGCGGTGCGTTAGTGATGAATGATAAAAGAGATTGAAGCAGAACAGGCTTAGCAATGTGAAGCTAAATGACTCTTGCTTGAGTATTTTATGTAATGGTTTTGCATGTATGTGTTTTCCATCGAGTATATTCATGTTACGAATATTCGTGTAATGGTAGGCAGTAAGAACTTTTGGACCAATGTGTCCTTAGGCAGTCAGACCTGGTGGGCAGAGGCCTGAGGCTGTAAGACCAGTGATGTCTATGACATAGGGGTGATTCCCTAGGCAGTAAGACCTAATGAGCATTCATGAGTTGTAGGGTAGTCGCCCGGGGCCTATATTTGCATGGGTGGACGCCACAGAGATTTCTATAATGCACGAGTAGTTGCTCGGGGCCTATCTTTACGCGAGTGGACACTCAGGGCCACAGAAACTCCTTTTATCCACAAGTGGAATCCCATAGCCTATTTTGCATGGGTAACACTTGGGGCCATGTGACTTGTGGATTGAAAGTTCAGCGGATGCCGTTAAGCTATATGCTAACGTGTCGAATGCTCTTGTGATGATCATGATGATGATGGTTTGTTTAGCATGCTTTGTGAACATTACATAAATATGTAAATGAGTTGAGCAGCAAGAGATGGAGCCTGAAAGGAGTAGATAAACTCAATGATACCAGGGTATGTCGAGCGCAAATTAAGTGGTGAATGTCGCATGCTCGATACCTGGAGAGGTCTTCTTTAGGAGATTATGGGAGTGGTTATCCCATAAGCTTACCGCACTCAGTCCTGGTAAGCTAGGGGGTGTGGGCCAGACTCCCGTGCGGCTTCAGGGGCACCCAATGAGGGTAGCTTTGCAGTGGGCTTAGTAAAAGAGCTGTTATTTAGCAAAGGTGATGGACTAATTGTCCTGTTGCTATAAGACCTGACGAGCTGGTATATCCTTAGGCTGACAGAATATGAGATATGGTTGGAAATAGAGCCAGGTAGAGGCTCGAGGCAATAAGACTCGAGATGAAAATTTGTATAGGGCAGTACCCTTGGGGCTATAAGACCTATATGTCTAGTGCTATGGTTGTTACCTAGCGTTGTGACATGGACCAGTGTGTCTAAAATACGCCTTAAAGTTGGCAGAATGTGTATGTTGTACCAGATTGTAGTAGAGGTAGTAAGCCTAAGATGCCTATGGCATGAGGGATGAATCCCTAGGCTATGAACCTAGAATGTCCAGTGTTGTGGTAGTCGAATGAGCCGTAAGGCTTGATATGCATACAGTGTGATCTGGGAAAGTCTCAAAAGGCTAAAAAGCCTGGTATGCATAGTGGGTACAGAATGGATGAAAGTGCTGCATAGTAAATGCAGAATGCCATTTGAGATTTGATCTCAAGAATATGATTCTTGAGTTGCATGCTCTATGAGCTTGCAAATAAAAGAGCAAGCTGATAAGATGGTACTGATTTGCCACTGTGATAAGAGGTTCTTACTATATGAGAGTGGGACGAAGCGTGGGCTTTTACTCTAACACGGCATAGGGGCTAGTACCCTATTTGTTGTCCAGGCTAGAGGAGCTGACCAAGTGTATGGGCGCCTGCGTGAAGCAACAATCCTTGGATGAAAGAAGAGGCTAAAACTAGCAGCCATGGTGCCTTATGTAGTTTCCCAAAAGAGGGTTGACTAGAAATTAAGCTATGAAAAGCGCAGGAATTCTACATTAAATGTACAAATGGTACCCTATAATGTTTAAAATTTTGAGGACGAAATTTATTGAACGGGGGGAGAACTGTAATATCCCGAATTTTGGGACAAGAGGATTAAGATTAAGCCTATATTAAGGGGACTGCTAGACCCCGATTTATCAAATGTCCTAGTAGGACATGGTATTATTTCTCAAAATTTCTTTATATCCTTAGATATTAAATGGAATATTATGGTGAATTAAAGAGCTTGGGAGTTACAAAACAAAGCAATTAGAAGTCACACACAATATAATAAGTGGAACACAAAGTAGTGTTGCTACGGGTGAAATTCCCGGTGTAACAGTGGTGATTGTCTGACATGTTTCAATAAGTAAATGATGTTGAAAAATTATGAAACTTTCCAGACTTAAAGTAAATACATAGAAATTTAATTTGATAGGTCATAATGATTAATTGGATAAGTATTATAGGAGTTATGATTTTCCAAATTTTTGTAATGTTAAACTGGGAAATTCTGGAGCAGTGTCTAATTAAATGAAATTATAAACTTATGAGAGTGCTTTTAGCTTATGGGTATATTTTTCCCTTAAATTATACTTAAAGAGGGTTGCCCAAAACTTAGAAACACCTCATTTAGAGTTTTGTACATTTAGTTATGATGTTTACAAGTTTGGCCAATAATCAGAACGGTGAAATTCTGAGTAGCGAGATTCTTGGCCGCGGCCAGCCATTTTTTGGCCATGGTCAAAACCCCATAATTTCATAATTGCATGTTTTTTAGGGAAATTGACATATTTAGCCCTCCCTAGCTTCTTGGGCCTTAATATATACTTCTAATAATCCACAATCATGACTCTAATGATGTGATGGGTATCTAGGGCCATGGAGAACTCAAAAAAGAAGAGAAATGGAAGAATTTTCAAGATGCTCCATGGTTGGAAGATGAGAAAACAAAAGGAAGGACTATGGTCTACTAGGTAGTGAACTTACCTTTTCTGCATGTATGTTATATGTATTTCTTGCATTGATTATGTGACTGCTTTACCTACTTGTATGGAACATGTATGATTGGTTGAATCTCTGTTATATTTTTGTAATGGCCATATATATGTCATAACATGGAGTACGCAACATGTCATTATGTTGGCATGAAATAGTGTAGGCAAGCATGTCATGCATTCATATATATCTGGCATGCATAGTGGTAATGTTTGCTACTGAGATTCTCTCGAATCTCACTCCTTCCAACCAACCATTTAGACAGGTGAAGATGCATGGAGGAGATATGAAGTTGAAGTGAATATTGTAGTGCAAGGTACTACTATTTGCATTAATGTAATTAATTTACATTTATGGTGTATGTATATATGGATGTAAGGATGTATGAATGAGTTTAGCAGAGAACGACTTTAATATAATAGCTCTTAGTTTATTTAAAGTAAAACGCTCGCATACTCTGCTTGTAATGAAACTAAGAGCCGGTGATGTATTAGTGACGTATTGAATATTGTGAAAATATGTTTAAAGTATTCTACCCTTTAGAAAACCCTCTCAGCCTTAGGTTCAAATCCTGAGTTGAGAGCGAGAATTTATAAACGTTTTGAAACATTGGGTAGTCCAGGGTCAAATCTGGGTTTCACAACTGATTTCACTACTCTTTTATACTCATATGAGGCTATTGGAAATATGGTATCACATTTAATGGTATCATCACTACTCTTTTGTACTTATATGAGGCTATTGGAAATAAGGTATCACACTAGCTATTATTAGTTGACGTTCACTTCCGTGAAATAACTGTTTGTCTCTTCCTATGAATTCTTCATTGTTAATTTGGAGAAACACTTCAACCACTGATGCAATGGAGTATTAGTCATGAACAAATTTGATCAATAATCAGAGACAGGATTTCTGTGCTCTGGGACTTCATCATTTTCAGTGACAATATTCTCCGTGAGTGACCTTGGTATATGAAGATGTAATCTGAATGTTTGATCTCCTGTTTCACACTTGAAATAAATGTTAAATGATGTTTAAGTATAGCAACAAGTGTAAACATACTGATTAGAGATTGAACTCTGAAATTCACTCTGATTCAGTCAGTTTCTGGAGGTGCTTCTGATAAGAATTGAATCACTCGAGTGATTATACAATCCATTGGAAGTGATTTTCTCAAACCAACATTTTACTCGAATGCAGAAGCATTTCACTAGAGGTGATCTGGTTTACTGAGTGATTTTATAAACATATCACATAAGTGAATTACACTTTACTGGACGTGATCTGAGACGCTAGAGTTGCATTGGGTTACTAATACTAGAAGTGATTTTGCGACGTCTTTCGCTAGAGGTGCATTGGACTGCTAACACTGGAACTAATTTACCAAATTAAACATGTCCCTAGATTGGATATTATCTTACAGGAAGTGATCTTGGTTCTTGGAGGTGATCTTGATTCTCTGGCAATGATTTTCACAAACATAGTATTTTTCTAGCATTGCATTGCGTGATTACTAGAAGTGACTGGAAGTGAAAGATTTTTATATCACTTGAGTAAATATTGGTTCACCAGTAGTGATCTTGATTTTTGGATGTTATTTTGATTTACTGTCACTGTAACTGTGAAGAGTGCACTGAGAAGTGATTTGAGGTATCAGATATTCACTGGGAGTGATCAGGTACGGCACTGGAGGTAATCAGCTAAAATGAACGATCACTTGAGTAAAATTCATGTCACCTGGAATGATTTTCAAAACAGTGAAATTTTCTTCCAGTGATTTCAGAGCCACTAGAAGTGATTTTGCATAAGTTAGATATCACTCGAATGATTTGCAGATCACTGGGAGTGAATTTCATAACAGTGAATTTTTCTTACAGTGATTTGGCTTGCACTAGAAGTGATCTACGAAATCAACATAATCACTCAAGTGAATTGGGCTCCACTGGAAGTGATTTTCAGCACAGTGAAAAATTTCGGGAGTGATTTATGATGTCACTCGAGTGAACTGCCATATGTCATATTTCACTCGAGTGATTATTAATGAACACTTGAGTCATCTTCCTAATCACTCAAGTGATTAGGTAGATCACTCGGGTGATCTCTGTACATATCACTTTAACTTGTAATTGCATTTCCAATTCACCTACAAATATGGGTCAACTTCCAGAAGGCATAACTCATTGAATATATCTCTAAACTTGTCATATTATATATCAATGGAAAGCTCGTTTCTGTTATATTTCATGTTTTGATGATAACAAATCATGTTTTGGAAGTCCATGGATTTTATATCAGCAAAGGAAGTGATAAAAGTGATCTGAACAAGATCACTCGAGTGATTTAGCTAATCACTCAAGTGATAATCAAGATCACTCGAGTGATCTTTAAAATCACTCGAGTGATATGGTAAATAACCAGATCACTTGAGTGATATGTGTAATCACTCGAGTGATGCGCCAGATCACTCCTAGTGATTGAGAAATCACTGCAAGAAACTATCACTGTTACAGATTTCACTTTCAGTGATCTTGAATCACTCGAGTGATATGTTATATTTGCCAAATCACTTCCAGTGAATCTGAAAACACTGGAAGAAAAATTCACTATTTTGGAAATCACTTCCAGTGAATGCCTGATCACTCGAGTGATACCTGAAAATTTCCAAATAACTTCCAGTGGAATACAAATCACTGCAAGAATATTTTACTGTTTGCCAAATCACTTCCAGTGATGTTGAATTACTCGAGTGATATAGTATTTTCGCTGAATCACTTCCAGTGGATTGAAAATCACTGCAAGAAGAAATCACTATTTACAAAATCACTTCCAGTGATTCCAAATTCACTCGAGTGGAATATGAAAATTTCATGTTCACTTCCAGTGAGTCTGTAATCACTGACAGAAGTTTTTAATGTTTTCCAAATCATTTCCAGTGACATCATATTCACTCCAGTAATGTTTTCTAATGCTAGTAACACTCTCAAACAATCACTATGATCCACTTGCAAACTACTCATGGAAATCAACAGATTTTGTTAGTTAATCTTTGTTATTGATAATTATTACTAATTACTCCAGATTACTGTCAAAATCATATGACATATTATTCCGATACTCAGTTGCTGAAATCCATCTCTAGTGAAAGCAAGATCACTCCCGATGGTTTTCTTGATTTTCAGAAAACACTTCCAGTGAATCATATTACTCTGATGATATTCAAATATTTTCTAACGGTAATATTCTCAAAGTGTATTACAGCAGTACTCCACAATCACGCACATGACGAGTAACTGAACTCTCCATTCAAACGACAACTATTCATGGGCGGCAGCAAAATTCATAAGTAACGGAAGACTGTTACATTTGTCAGAAGCATCTTTGAATCAACGGAAAAATTTACAACGGTCTTCAAAGCCTCTAATATATATGTCCAGCCATTCGAAAAATAAAAGTACGAAGAGAAACGCTTGAATACATTGCAAACAATACTTTTACAAGTACTTCAAATCCTCATTCGTATTTCCATTTTTATCTATACACTCTATGAGAGAGATTTGTCAGTCATACGCATTTATTTCCAATAGTGATAACTTATGGTTGAGGAACCTTAAGTTGGGATTTAAGATTATTTTGTGTAAGGGGGAGCGAGTGTCCAGAGGAACTTGCTGATTGTACTGTGGTGCCAAGAACCCATTGAATCTTGGAAGATATAGTGAAAGGCTCAGAAGGATTTCTTAGGACTGGACGTAGGTCAAGTGGTTGAGACTGAACTAGTATAAACCCCTGTGTGAACCTTGGTGATATCTCTTCCTTTTTATTACTGTGCCTTAAAGTTTTATAAATTGTATTTAAATTTCTGATTATTTTGTAATCACCCAATTCACCCCCGTCTTGGGTGAAAAGCTTGCTCTAACATTTGGTATCAGAGCACAGGTCTTCTTGTTCAGGTTTAACAACCTTAGAAGGATCCGATGGCAAGCATGGGTGAAGGAATCCTTCCTGACGGAGCTTCTATCACTAGACCACCAGGTTTTAGTGGTGAGCATTTTTCCTTCTGGAAAGCTAAGTTCCGTGTATTTGTAATGGCTATAAAATACAGACTATGGGATGTGATTGAAACTGGAAACTATGTGCCTACAAAGACTAAAGAATCTCGAAAAGTTCCTAAATCACCAGCAGAATTTGATGACAATGACAAAAGGCTAGTGACTCTCAACAGCAAAGCAATTTTGATGATTCAGAGTACACTGAGTCAAAAAGAGTACTTCAGAATCTGTACTCTTCAGACTGCTAAAGAAATATGGCAAGCTTTGGAAGTAGCTCATGAAGGAATATCAGGAATAAAAGAAAATTGAGTCAATACTTTAACTACAGAGTTTGATCTACTTCATATGAAGGAAGGTGAGTCAATAGCTGAATTTGAACTTAGATATACTCATCTTGTTAATCAACTTGCAGCACTTGGAAAAATCTATGATCAGAATGTTCAAGTATGAAAAATATTAAACATACTATCCAAAGAATGGGAGGCCAAAGTCACAGCAATAGAGGAGGCCAAAAGAGAATCAATGCAATCTGTAGCTTCTTTGTTTGGAAGTCTTTCTGAATATGAAAGCAAACTCAAATTCAAACGAGAGCTAGAAGAAGTTGGTGACAGGAGAAAGAAAAGTCTTGCACTAAGTGTGAAAAAAACAAAGGAAGAAAGCCAAGAAGAAGAAGAGAAGGCTGATGATGATGAAATAGGCCTGATGATCAGAAGATTCAAGAAATTTTATAAAGGCCAAGGGTTCAGGAATTCACAAAGAGGTGGAACTAGCGACAGAAGAGACGCCAAGGAGATCATCTGCTACGAATGTGGTCAACCTGGATATATCAAATCAGAATGTCCAGAGTTATTACAGAAAAATAAAGAAAAGAGAAACATCAAATCCTTCAACAGAAAGAAGACATTTGTTTCTGCAATATGGGGAGATAGCTCCTTAGATGAAGAAAGCGATAATGCAAAGATAGCCAATATATGCCTGGTTGCTCAAGAGGAAACAGACGAGGAGGTAAATGATTCTGATTCTACTTATGATGAATTATAAAATGAATATGATGCTTTACATTCTGAATTTGTCAAAATTGTTAAAAATTTGATTGCATGTAAAAAGAGAAACAAATTTCTTGAAGAAAGAATTAAAGATCCATTGGATAAAGATTGCGAAAAGTGTTTGTCTCTTGAGAAGAAAAATATTGATCTTACTAAAACTCTTGAAAAGTTTACAAAAGGAAGTGAGATGTTAAATGTTATTTTAAAAGCACAACGTCTTGTGAATGATAAGTCTGGTATAGGATATGATCCAGACTTAGACAAAAGAAAGGGTAAGAAGAAGACAGGAGGTAAACCATATTTAAGTTATTTCACACGTTCTGTTCACACATCTAATCCGTTTCTGTATTGTAATTACTGTAATAGAAAAGGACACTACACTTCTTCGTGTTTTCATAAAAAGAAAGGAATTATAGGAACCTATAAATGGATACCTAAGAAGGTTCATGAACAGGAAGTTATATGTACTAACCCAAAAGGACCCAAAAAGATATGGGTACCTAAAACTTAATTATCCTTAACTGCATGTTTGCTTCAGAGCATCCAAATCAAACAAATGATATATAGATAGTGGATGCTCAAGACATATGACTGGTGATCCTGAGAACTTCACCACACTAGTACCCAAGGAAGGTGGCAAGGTAAAATTTGGAGGAAATCAAACTGGAAGGATAGCAGGGCTTGGGGAAGTTAAGGATAAAATCAAAGACGTATATTATATTGAAGGTTTATGTCACAATCTATTAAGTGTAAGCCAAAGCATAGATAAAGACAACTGGGTAATATTTGACTCAGAAGAATGTCTGATAGTTAGCAAGAAGGATCTACAAATTGAAAAGAAGAATTTGAAGTCAAAACTCAAGGCAAAAAGAGAAGGTAATTGCTATACTCTTGATATGAATGAAAATATTTCTGAAAATTGCCTTTTGAGTAACACTGATGAGAGTTGGCTTTGGCATAAGCGACTTGCCCATGTGAATATGCATCAATTAGATAAATTACTCAAAAAGGATTTGGTAATTGGTTTACCTAATGTAAACTTCAAGAATGATTTAATTTGTGACGCTTGTCAAAAAGGTAAGCACACTAAATCATCTTTTAAATCAAAAACTGAAATTACCACTAACAGAACACTTCAATTATTGCATATGGATCTGATTGGTCCAGCAAGAGTTAAGAGTCTTGGTGGAAATTTGTACACCTTTGTTATTGTTGATGATTTCTCTAGATTTACCTGGAATATATTCTTGTCATCCAAAGATGAAACGTTTAGTAAATTCATTGCCTTTGCCAAGAAAGTGCAAATGTGAAAGGTATGTTGATTGCAGGTATCCGGACAGATCATGGTGGAGAATTTGATAATCAAGCATTTACAGAATATTGTGATACAAATGGCATTGATCACAATTTTTCAGCACCAAGAACTCCACAACAGAATGGAGTCGTGGAAAGAAAGAATAGAGTTCTTACAGAAATGGCAAGAGCAATGCTCAATGAAAAGAGTGTGTCTCAAGTCTTCTGGGCAGACGCTATGAGCACTGCATGCTACATCTCAAATAGAGCGTATGTCAGAACCAAACTTAGAAAGACACCATATGAACTTTACAAGGGACGGAAACCAAACCTCGCTTATCTACACATATTTGGTTGTAAGTGCTTTATTCATAACAACGGTAAAGATAATCTTGGAAAATTTGATTCTAAGGCTGATGAGGGTTTGTTCCTAGGCTATTCAAATCAAAGTAAAGCATATAGAGTTTTTAATAAATGAACATGTGTTGTAGAAGAATCAATTCATGTTGTATTCGATGAATATGTGTCCTCTAGTAAAAACATTGACGATGAGATAATCAGTAACCAATCTTCTGTTAACTCTCTCAATCTTGAGGTTAATAATATTGAAAAAGAAGTTGAACTAAGTCAACCTGATCAACCTCGAGCCTGGAAATACATCAAGAGTCATCCTCTAGATCAAGTAATAGGAGAAGTTAATGAAGGAGTTAAAACTAGAAACAAGGTTTTAAACAAAGTTAGCTTTTCTGCATTCATTTCTCAATTGGAACCTTCTAACATTGACGAAGCCCTATCAGATAATGATTGGGTGTTAGCAATGCAAGAAGAATTAAATCAATTTGACAGAAATCAAGTTTGGGATTTGGTACCCTGGCCTAAAGACCACTCGGTTATTGGCACTAAATGGGTATTCAAGAACAAACTCGATGAATCCGCAGCTATTATCATAAACAAGGCAAGATTGGTCGCCAAGGGCTATAATCAGGAAGAAGGTATTGATTATGAGGAAACATATGCTCCAGTAGCAAGATTGGAAGCTATACGAGTACTCTTAGCCTTTGCGTGCATCAAGGGATTCAAATTATATCAAATGGATGTGAAAAGTGCTTTCTTAAATGGGTACATCAAGGAGGAAGTTTATGTAGAACAACCTCCAGGTTTTGAAGATGTATCCAAACCAAATCATGTCTTCAAACTAAAAAAGGCCCTATATGGTTTGAAGCAAGCTCCTAGAGCCTAGTATGAAAGGTTGAGCAAATTTCTCATCGAATTTGGTTTTACTCGAGGAAAAGTCGATACAACTTTATTTATAAAACGAAAACTAAATGATATTTTGGTAGTTCAAATTTATGTTGATGATATTATATTCGGTGCTACTAATGATTCTCTGTGTAAAGAATTCTCTGAGATTATGCAGTGAGAATTTGAAATGTCTTTAATGGGAGAATTGACATTCTTTCTGAGTTTACAAATTAAACAAAGAAAGAATGGAATATTCATATCACAGACTAAATACTTAAAAGAATTATTAAAGAAGTTTGGATTGGATGAAGCTAATGGTGCAGATACACCTATGAGTTCAACGGTACTTATGGATGCTAATGAAAAAGGAGTTGATTTCAATATAACTCAATATCGAGGAATGATTGGATCATTACTCTACCTCACAGCCAGCAGACCTGATATTCAGTTCAGTGTTGGTTTATGTGCAAGATTTCAGTCATGCCCCAAAGTATCACATGCTGAATTAGTGAAAAGAATTTTCAGATATCTGGCAGACACAAAAGAGTTGGGTATATGGTACCCCAAAAGAGGTAACGAATATCTAGTTGCCTATTCTGATTCTGATCATGGTGGTTATAAAACAGATAGGAAGAGCACAAGTAGGCAATGTCAATTCCTTGGAGGTACAATTGTTTCTTGGTTCAGTAAGAAACAAACTACAGTATCATTATCTTCAACGGAAGCAGAATATATAGTAGCCTCAAGCTATTGTACACAAGTACTATGGCTAAAACAGCAACTTCAGGATCTTGGCATATATCTTAAAGAAATTCCTATTTACTGTGACAACACCAGTACAATAAGTTTGACGAAAAATCATGTACATCATTCAAGGACCAAGCATATTGATGTGAGACATCATTTCATTAGAGATCATATTTAGAAAAAGGATGTCAAGGTGTTATTCATACCTACACATTTGCAATTAGCTGATATTTTCACCAAACCTCTTGCCCGAGAACAATTCATGTATATACGAAGGGAATTGGGAATGGTAAATCCCAATGAATTGTAAGTTGTTTAATCTTTATAAATGTTGATTTCATAATATTTTGATGATCCCATAACTAACTTAAGCATCGGAGTATCTATAAAGTTGTTTTGCAGGATGCTCTGTAATATCTTCAAATAACAGAGATAAACAGAGAGGAAAATACTCAAGTGATGATAAAAGACCAACTTGAGTGAGTGAACAGTGAAATACTGCAACCACAGGTAAATCAAGTAATTAGATTGATAATATTGTCACAGGTAAGTCACATGAGTGTTTTAATTAATAATCTTGCAGTTACAGTGTGATTTTAGATTCTGTGAAGCAATTTTGGACTTCACTCGAGTGATTTTTATACTTCACTCGAGTGAAAACCAAAATCACTCGAGTGAATGTAAAAAATCACTTGAGTGAATGTTAAGAACCTGGTTATATCAGATTTTCTCTCACGAGACTGTTCACTTCACTTCGTCCGTTCACTCTCACTCGCACAAATTCTCTCAAACTCTCTGAAATCTCCTGAACCCAGAAACCCAAATCCTCATAGTTCTACTTCACCGATAAAACCCATCTCCCAAGTTCCTCCTTGTCGCTCTCTCTTCTCTCATTTTCCGACAGCGCCCGTTCGTGTTTCTCGCAAAATCCCGTCATCGTTCATTTCTCAGTTCCCGACAGTACCAATGGCGAGAACCAAAAGACCCGTTCAATCTCCTCCATCCTCTCCACCGTCTAAGAGGCCGAAAGCTTCATCTGAACAAGAACCCAATCTAACCATTCACAAACCCAAAGGGATTCACATTGAAGAGCCAACGGGGATGACTACCCGATCTCATACAAGCTTGAAAGGAAAAGGGAAAGAGAAACAATGAGAAGCAGACATTCAAGAATCTACATTGGAGAGGAAAATTACCCGTGCTGTTAATATCTTAGCTACCTCGGTTCCTCAGAAATCACGGTATGCGTCTCAAGCTTCAGGTAGTCGAGTTTCTGAGTCTTTGGCTGAAGAAACCACTGAAATCCTTGAACCTCCTCCTGGGTTTAACACGAGTAACCTAAGAATTTTAAATACCATTGTGTTTGCCTCACATTTTGCCAAGAGAGATTTCTGTCCTGTTGTCTGGGTAGACTTGGAAGAGCTGAAAAAGAAATTTCATATTGATTTGACTCCCTATTTGAAACAATATGAACCATGGTTGAAACTGAGAATATCCTATAATCCCTTGGTTGTTAAATATTTTTACTGTAACATGAAGATTGCGGATGTAAAAGATAGCCATGGAAACACTATTGTTGAGAGGATTGAAACAAATGTAAGAGATCAAAAGGTCCTACTTTCTGGAGATCTCATTAACACCTACCTAGGGATAGACGATGTACCTATGAAACCCCCACGAGTCTTTAATATTCATGAGCTGGTTGACATTTTTAGACCAGGACAGCCTGGTGTACCTCTACCCACTTCCCCAGCAGCTCTCACTAATGACCAAAGAGCCTTGTTCTATATTTATTCCCATAGCATGGTTAACAAGGCAAAGAACTTCACTCATATCACAGGGAAGGACCTTCAAATGATGGCATCTCTTATGACCAGAGAAAGAAGAAATGTCGATGAAGAGGTTCAGGTTTCACTCCTCCAGGTCTACTACAATTCCCTATCCTCAGCTTGTTTCCTATATTCTCTCCATGCACAATATTTGGCACTTGACACCTGAGGGAGACATAGTGAGGATTCCTAAGTTTGGGAAGATTCACCTCACTCGGATGGGAATCACTATTCTAGCTGGAGCTTCTTCACAGCCTCAGAGACATCATTCACCACCTCTTGAGGCAAGCCAGAGAGATCATCATACTAAGAGGATGGATCCTTCACCTTCCAAGATGGAAGAGGCTCAGTCTTCCAGAGCAGTATCTCATGGTCCTTCTTTTACTCAGGCTGCTCTTCAGACATATATTCAGGATGCCATCCTGTCCTCTGTTACTCAGTTGAAGAAGTCTAACGCTAAACTGATTGATCAAGTCAACTATCAAGTTACAGTGTTAGTAGAGGCAGTGAATCACAATTCCAATTTACTTTTTGAGCTCCAGGCAGATCAGACACAAAGGATTCAGAGAATTGAGGATGCACTCAGGTCTCACCTTCATATTCCCTTCCCTGACTTACCACCTACCACCTCACATGTACCTCCTCCATCAGATTCTCCACTTCCAGATCCTTCACTTTCTGATCCTCCTGTCATTCCTTCAGACACTCCTCCTGCACCTCCCATATCCTTTATCTCTGACCCTATTCCTGCTGGTGATATTCCACAGGATGATCCCATCCTCCACACTCCATCATCTACATCACATCATACCTCTTCCAGTTCTCATACTGAGGAGATTATTGTTGAGGATGCTACTACAGAGGTTATAGGACCTACTCATTCTACTTCTACCACACCTCTTGAGCCCTATTCTACCACCTTTTCCTTCCAGCCTCCTGCCCAATTCTCCCTCATTCCATATGTTCCACCTGTCTCCTTCTTTGCTTGTTCATCTACTCAGGCATCTACGCCTTTTGCATCTCCTTTAGATGATGCCAAAAAGGGGGAGAAGAACTGATATGATCATATGTACTTTTTATTGTTTATTGTCATGTAGTAGTGCAGTTTGTGTACTTTTAATATGCTTTCTGAACTGATATGTACTTGTTCAAAGATTCTAATCTAATGAGAATATAGTGTTAATGCAATTGTGTTTATGTTTGCAGCTGCCAATATGATCTCATGAAAAGCAAGAAGTTATGCTTTACATGTGCATGGTTAAATTCTGTTTATAATGGTTTTTGAACCTTGAACTAACATCTTTTATTTTCTATATGAGGTCAAAAACTCTTAATCTTTAAAACAACTCTTTTTAGTCCTTGCATAGTTAAGTTGTTGCAAAATTTTTGAAAAAGATCAAGTGAAGTTTGTTAGAAAATCAAAATTTTGAACATGATCATATAATATGTTTTGTCATCATCAAAAAGGGGGAGAAAGTTAGATTTCATGTTTTGATGATAACAAATCATGTTTTGGAAGTCCATGGATTTTATATCAGCAAAGGAAGTGATAAAAGTGATCTGAGCAAGATCACTCGAGTGATTTAGCTAATCACTCGAGTGATAATCAAGATCACTCTAGTGATCTTTAAAATCACTCGAGTGATATGGTAAATAACCAGATCACTTGAGTGATATGTGTAATCACTCGAGTGATGCGCCAGATCACTCCCAGTGATTGAGAAATCACTGCAAGAAAATATCACTGTTACAGATTTCACTTCCAGTGATCTTAAATCACTTGAGTGATATGTTATATTTGCCAAATCACTTCCAGTGAATCTGAAAACACTGGAAGAAAAATTCACTGTTTTGGAAATCACTTCCAGTGAATGCCTGATCACTCGAGTGATACCTGAAAATTTCCAAATCACTTCCAGTGGAATACAAATCACTGCAAGAATATTTTACTGTTTGCCAAATCACTTCCAGTGATGTTGAATCACTCGAGTGATATAGTATTTTCGCTGAATCACTTCCAGTGGATTGAAAATCACTGCAAGAAGAAATCACTATTTACAAAATCACTTCCAGTGATTCCAAATTCACTCGAGTGGAATATGAAATTTTCATGTTCACTTCCAGTGAGTCTATAATCACTGACAGAAGTTTTTAATGTTTTCCAAATCATTTCCAGTGACATCATATTCACTCCAGTAATGTTTTCTAATGCTAGTAACACTCTCAAACAATCACTATGATCCACTTGCAAACTACTCTCATTGAAATCAACAGATTTTGTTAGTTAATCTTTGTTATTGATAATTATTACTAATTACTCCAGATTACTGTCAAAATCATATGACATATTATTCCGATACTCAGTTGCTGAAATCCATCTCTAGTGAAAGCAAGATCACTCCCGATGGTTTTCTTGATTTTCAGAAAACACTTCCAGTGAATCATATTACTCTGATGATATTCAAATATTTTCTAACGGTAATATTCTCAAAGTGTATTACAGCAGTACTCCACAATCACGCACATGACGAGTAACTGAACTCTCCATTCAAACGACAACTATTCATGGGCGGCAGCAAAATTCATAAGTAACGGAAGACTGTTACATTTTTCAGAAGCATCTTTGAATCAACGGACAAATTTACAACGGTCTTCAAAGCCTCTAATATATATGTCCAGCCATTCGAAAAATAAAAGTACGAAGAGAAACGCTTGAATACATTGCAAACAATACTTTTACAAGTACTTCAAATCCTCATTCGTATTTCCATTTTTATCTATACACTCTGTGAGAGAGATTTGTCAGTCATACGCATTTATTTCCAATAGTGATAACTTAAGGTTGAGGAACTAACATGAGTAGCAATGCGTAGTTCAGTGGGCACACAGGACTAACATGAATATACTGATAATATTAATACAATATTGCTTGATTATAATACAAAAGTCTCCCCACCAGGGGTTTACACAATATTTACAGACCTTAATAACTAAAAGGTCTTCAAACAACCAGCAACATTCTTCCTCGTGCATACCTCTTTTCTGATCTCAGCACGTTTCCAATGCTCATCTGCCTGAATGGTTGTTCGGGAGGAGTGAGATTCGAGAGAATCTCAGTAGCAAACATTACCACTATGCATGCCAGATATATATGAATGCATGACATGCTTGCCTACACTATTTCATGCCAACATAATGACATGCTGCATGCTCGATGTTATGACATACATATGGCCATTGCACAAATATAACAGAGCTTCAACCAATCATACATGTTCCACACAAATAGGCAAAGCAGTCACATAATCAATGCAAGACATACATATCACATACATGCAGAAAAGGTAAGTTCACTACCTGGTGGACTTTATGTCCTTCTCTTCTTGTCCCTTGATCTACCAACCATTGCTCCTTCTTTATCACTTCATGGCCCTAGGCAAGTGATAACATCATTAGAGCCATGAAAAGTAAATACCCAATGGCCCACATTAGTCCTATAGGTTTACTTTCACCTTTGGAGTTCATTCCAATTATATTTGGTCAATTTCTTACTCAAATTCGTATGGTACTCAATCTACCAGCATTTTTGACCAAACTTTGGAAAATCATAATTAATTCTATAGAACTCCAATTGAGGTGGTTCAAAGCTCTATTTGAAGCCCTTTAAGTTTAGTTTTACATAAAAATACTCGATTTTAAACGCCACTACCACAACATTCCCATAAATTTTCCAAACACCGACTGTTTCAGATTCTTTCCAGAAAACAAGGCCAAAATTCAACAATTCATATCTCATAGCATACTTGTCCAATTAACCATTATAACCTATCAAATTAAAAGGTCTATGTCTCTACTTTTATACTGGAAATTTTCATGGCCATTGGATAACATTTGACCACTCAAAAACACGTCACCATAACACTGCCTCCAGAAAACGGAATACACAGCATTTACCCTTTAGCTTCTAAAACTTCTAAATTCATGTACAAGTATCAAAATTCATGAACACTTGTATACCCACACAATTTTGCCTCCTAAATCCAATGGAAGCATCAAAATCATCAAATTCCAACTCCTCATACACGAAAAATACAGGGCAGAAACAGAAGAAAATTATATTCTCAGAAAGAGTTTGTTGTTTCTTCGATTTCTCTTGCCTAATCACTTCCTTACTACTCATAATCAAGTGATTAGCTATTTATACATCCATTGGACATCATTTAGCCATTGAAAATACTAATTTATACCAGCCATGAACAGTACCCAACCTTCCCAAAACTCATCCAAACGACAAACCAATCGGTTAAAAAGGAAGCTTACGCTTACCTCTACCCGTTTACACAAACGGTTTGGAATTCCGGCAACACCCCGGCAAGGGAGACGACACCAAACACCTCCAAATGAAAATCCAAAACCGTAGGAATGAAGATCTCGATGAGTAGAGGAAGTTTCCTGAAGGGTACTTTGAGAGAGGATGCCGTTTCGGCAGTGTTTCAGAGAAAGGAATTTCCTCTCTCCTCACCCTCCATATCTCCGATCTGTTTCTCTCCCTTTCTCTGGTTTTTTTCACGGAAAATGGCTGAGGAAGATGGTGATTTAATGATTAAATGGGGTGTCAAATTGCCTTGCCACGTGTCAACACCTCATTGGTCCAAAAATCCAATTTTCGCTCAAAATGCTTAATTTGCAGAATTTTCATTAAACTTTGAAAATTCATATCTAATTGTAAAAATATCCAATTGGAGTGATTCTAAAGGCTATGCGACCCTCATTGAGTCTAGTTTTGAGGAAAAATATAAAATTTGGCCAATTGGAAGCTCACACTTCCCAGAATTTTAATCTTTAAATGCTGTCCCAGAAAATAATTAATTTCGCTGGGCTAACTTCAAAAATTCATTTCTCTTTGTGTACAACTCCAAATGACTTATATGACCTATGAAATTAAATCTTGATAAGTCTACTTTCATTCTGGAAATTTTCATAACTTTTCACCTTCATTTACCCATCGAAACATGTCACACAATCATCACTGCCATACCGGGAATTTCACCGATAGCAAAATTACTTTGTATTCCATTTTACTATATTTTGTGTGACTTCCAATCACTTCGTTTTGTTATTCCCTGAGCTCTTTAGCTCACCAATATAATTCATTTAATATCCAAGGATATAAAAGAATTTTTGGGGAATTTAACACATATCATAGGGATATTTGCTAAACCGGGGTCTAGCAGTCCACTTTATCCAAGCTTAATCTTATGCCTTTACTCCCAAAATTCGGGATATTACATAGTGAAAGGCTCAGAAGGATTTCTTAGGACTGGACATAGGTCAAGTGGTTGAGACCGAACCAGTATAAACCCCTGTGTGAACCTTGGTGATATCTCTTCCTTTTTATTACTGTGCTTTAAAGTTTTATAAATTGTATTTAAATTTTTGATTATTTTGTAATCACTCAATTCACCCCCCTCTTGGGTGAAAAGCTTGCTCTAACAGTTTCGTCTAGTTTCATATGTTACCGGTTGCAGCTTAATAGGATCTGTGGTTTGAGAGTTATGGCTAAAATACAAAAAATATTCTGGAAGGTAATGCTAATTTGAGTTTCAACTTGAAACATTTATATATCCTTCATCTGAGCTTTTTTGATGTTACTTCTAGTGTTAAAATGACGCATTAGAAGTCTATTTTCATATGCAACTGGTTTCACCTCAATCGGAGTTATGGTTTGAGAGATATAATTGAATAACTAGACCTCGCTCAGCTGGATGAAAAACATAGCATTAAAAACTAAACATCACTTGAGTGAATTATAAGATCACTTCAAGTGATTTTCATTTTTTGCAGAATCACTCGAGTGATTCTGGAAAATCACTCGAGTGATTGTTGAAATCACTCGGTTGCTACAATATGATACAGTATGCTATAATGTCATACGCTACAGTACTGTATTCTACAGTGCCCACTTTTATAGTGCCATAGAACTTGAATCGTGATATTTTTCATTAATTCTTCCAAGTTCTTCATTTCTCAATCTCATTCTTTCTTTACTTGACTAATCTACAAGATGTGCAACATTAAATATAGTAGTTAGTCAATGTAAGAGATAAGTATATTATGTAAACTTTTTGCTCTTAATATTTGACATCTATATTTGTCATCATCAAAACTAATCATATCTAACAAGAATCATCTCTAAACCCATTGTATTTTGTAAGTTATGATCCAAAGAAAGTAGACAGTGTATGTATTCTCGAGCATCAACTTCTAGAAGCCATATCACTTTGAATATAACTCCAAATTCTTTAGAAATCTCTTGAAGTCTAGTTTCATATGCCACCAGTTTGAACTCATTTGGACATGTAGTTTAGGAGATATGTTCAAAATATTAAACCTATCTTGGAATACAATGGTGATTTGAAGGTCAACTTCTAATAATTATATCTCCATTATCTGAACTCTTTTGACATTGATTTTGGTGTCAATTTGATGCATTGAGAGTCTAGTTTCATTTGACACTAGTTTCATCTTAATTGGATGTGTGGTTGGAGAGATATGTCAAAAATACCAAAGCTCTATCATACTGAACGTAAAACAGAGAAGAACAGAGTACTTCCAAACTCATTTTGAACTCAAGTTCTGAAGCTCAAACTCGAGTTTTGACCAACTTGAGTTTAACAAGACAACTCGAGTTCCCAACTTGTTATAGCGTTAGGAGGTCATTTCTGCCAAAACCTCAAATGCTACAGTGATGAAGTGCTACAGTGAACTCGAGTTGCTACAGTTCCTGATTACTACAATGCCTGGATGCTACAATGATTGAACTGCTATAGTAACAACTTCTACAGTGCTATAGTACAACTTCTATAGTGCCTCGGTTGCTACAGTACCAACATCTACAGTGTTAAACAGTGCTTCGAGTTCATCATGTATTTTCCAATATCATTCTTAAGAGCTTGAATCTTGATATTCCCATTAGTTCTTGTAAGTTATTATTTCTTTCATTTCGTTCTTCTTGACCCCATAACCTAATTAGATATCTTCTTCTTTCTTTGTTTAACTAATCGAAAAGATATGCAATATTAAAATTAGTAGTTTGTCAATGTAGGAGATCAGTATATTGTGCAAACTTTTTGCTCTTAATATTTAACATCTATATTTGACATCATTAAAAGTAACCATATTTAACATGGAAATCATAAGGAGATGTTGTCCAAATTTCTATTTCATTGTATTGTTCTTTCAAATATGTCATAATGACTAATATTTTTTTTGTGAGAGCATTAAATATGTGTGTGTGTATCCAAGTGATTATAGATCTTTTGTGCCATGTCATTGTTGTTATCCCTATTATAAACTTAAGTTTTGAACCATGTCATTGATGTCCTTTTGAATGTTGTTAGAGGTTAATATGGTGGCTTCTGATAGTAGCTTAAGTACTGAGGTCCTAACCATAACGCCCCTCCATCAACCCCTTTAATGTATGGAATAACGATGCAATTATGGCACAAAGAAAGAGCATTGAGAAAAGGGTCTTATTGTCATGAAGCAGTCCAAAAAACAAAGAGAGAGGGGAGAAAACTTACTGTGAGGTGTAACAAGAAGAGTCAAGTTGTGAAATCTGACAAGTTCATTAACTATCTTGGATGGGTGACAAAAAGCAATATGCCTATCACTTTGGGCAATTGGAAGAGGGCAATAGATTGTTCGATTCAATGAAGAAGGCTATCTGGGATAAAGTATCGGTAAGAAATGATGCTATATAGTTTGTAAGTTCTTGTTAACTGGTATACCTAACACTAACAAGTTGAATTAAATGTTTTTAGTCTAGATTCCACATAGATGATGATTGAAAGGATTACGTGCTCAGAAGGCTAGGAGGGAACTACGCTTGTTCCAATCATTTGTGACAAAGAAATATTTGCCAAAACTTGAATCTATAGATATGTTGGTGGTTCCCCAGTTGCTAAGAGAAATTGTAAAATAGCTCAAATGGGCTGCTTTTATATAGTCACAATGTGATAGAGCGTTCAAGCTAAATTTAATTTAATGGAATAAAAATTCAATAGTACTTCTACATTAATAAATTTAAAGCAAGGTAAACTTTGAGAGGGTAAAAAACAATGCATACCCACATTATGAAGGCTACACAGAATAACTAAATTTTTTATTGTTGATTTTGATTCAGTTATAATTAAGTTTCTTATATAAAAATGTATTTAACATTTCATTTTGCTACAATAGAGCTTGAGCCAAGAAGTTGAGCGACATGAGCTTTTTGTGAATGAGGATGTTTCAGAAAAGGCACTGGGTCCTGACTATAGTTGTCTTTTAAGGTGTGTTGGCTATAGAGTTAACAAGAAATAATACTTTGGGAAGCGAAAAAAGCCGACAATGGTTTCTGATCAGAAGCTTCAACACTATATGGAGATGATTGAGATGCTAAAGTAGTAGGTTGAAGCACAACAATCAATTATTGATTAGTTTATGAGCTGGGACATAGTAGAAAAGTAGGGAATGACTCACACCCTAAGTGCCAATGATAAATATACACTCCACTCTCAGACTCTACCTGAGGTAGTATGACTCATGCATAAAGCCCATGCTTTATTTGTTTTTATTTTACACTCATTGTATTTTTACTTGTTTAGGGTGAGTAGAGATTGAGCATGTGGTAGATAACCCCAAGCAGTATATGGTTGCTAAAGTTCTCATGTATAACTTACAAGGGAAGAACACGATTCACAACTTGCCTCTCCCTTATAATCATGTTAGGGTAGAGCTAAAGACTACTATCAATCCTAAGTATGCCCTTTTGGTGTCAACCCCAAATGCAAATACAATGGGAGGAATTGTACTTGGCTTTGTTACATGGCCTAACCTCCCTATTGTCATACCGTCTAAGATAAAAAAAGTATACCTTCATCTTATGACTTTCTTCTAAAGTGTTTAATAACTATTTTGCTAACTTCTCAACTTGTTTAAGGAAAGAGGAAGAAGAGCAATATAGGAGCTTAGTTTGGTTGTAGTTCGATGTCTTGTGCATCAAAGAAGAAGGATGAGCCTGAGTTGCCTATTTCACCAGTTTCTAGTAGATACCGAATAATTCTTTAGGAACATAATGCCATAGTTGCCGACACAAGCCCTCAACTAGAAGGCTACAACAAAGAAGTCTTCTTTGAACAATATTCTACAAGGAAGAAGGAACATTTGAGGTTATCAACCAAATGTTAGTCAAAGATATCGTTATGGGTGATATGGTAAGCTCAACTGCTTGTAACTTGTATATCTAATATTTATTCAACTGCAAATGAAAACTTAGCTGCTCATAACATTTATGTGTATTGATTTACTTGTTTTTGTTTGTAAGGTATCTTTACAAGGAGTTTGTAGTCCCCACAGGCTTAAATGATAAGTTCCAATTCCTCAACCCGCACCTTTATTCAAACATGTTTGATGTAGGCTTAAAGGCATAATTTTTGGAGAGGAAAGTGAGGGAACTGGCGAATATAGTCATTAAAAGGGCACTAAAGAAGAAGGACAATTTTTTTAGTGCCATATTGCCAAGGGTAAGTATACTACTTAATTAAATTTTATGTTAAGTAAGTAGTTTTGTTCTCATTATGTTTATTGTACTTAGGAGTCATTGGTTCCTCATCGTGCTAAATCCCTTCAAGCAAAGGATTCGGTACTTTGATTCAGTTCATAGGGATGCAAACAATCGACCATAGTTGGTTGAGGTATTCAATAAGTAAGTTGATAAATTTAAATTTGGTACATTAATTTGTTTTTGTCTTACCAGAGTTTATTATAAATTTTATGCTTTAATTTCGCATCTTATTGTTAGAGTTGTTTACAATCATGCTATGGATGAAGGCCTCAATTACCCCTATTGTAATATCCTAAATTTTGGGACTAGAGGCTTAAGATTTAGCCTGGATTAAAGGGACTGCTAGACCCTAGTTTAGTAAATGTCTTGGCGAGGCATGGTATTATTTCCCAAAATTCCTTTATATCCTTGGATATTAAAAGAGAATATTATGGTGAGCTAAAGAGCTTAGGGAAATATAATGTAAGGGAAAAATGTTAATTTTTCAATAAGACAAGAAATGAGTATTTTTACCTAGTATTCCCTATAATTTCAGTTGAATGGGAATTAGAATGAGGGAAATGACTACTTGGTAATTAATAAGCCTATATCACTAGTGCAAAAAACGTATTTTAGACCTGCACAATTAGACCGGTTATTGCGGATAAGGTCTAAAAGAAAAACATGGTGGCATGAAACTTTTGAGACCGGTTCTAGAGAAAACCGGTCTAAAAAAATTATTTAGACCGGTTTTCTAAAGAACCGGTCTCAAAAGTAAAATGATTAAATGTTATATAAAGAATAATCATATATTTTAACCGGTTTTAAATATAACATGTCTAATTAAAAATGAATAAAAAATCCCTATATTTTTAAGACCGATTATTTTAATAACCTGTCTTAAAAGTCGTTGTTTTAAGATTGGTTATGAAATAACCGGTCTTAAATGTCTAATTAAAAGTGAATAAAAAATCCTTATAGTTTTAAGATTGGTTATTCAAATAACCGGTCTTAAAAGTCTTCATTTTAAGACCGGTTATGAAATAACCGGTCTTAAAGGTATGACTTTTAAGACCGATTATTTTAATAAACGATCTAAAAATTACTTTTAAGACAGATTATTTCTTGAAAGTCTTATTAAAACCTAGCCCGCGCCCTTTCTTCAAAAATTTTTGTTGTTGCTTTGTCTTCTCTTGTAGTTGGGTATGCGTCAGTGGCTATCAGAGTACATTCTTTTCATTTCTTCTTGTTTGCTGTCAGTTCTTCGGTAGTTAAATCTGTGTGGGCAATTCGTCAAAGCCCTAATTTCTTGCAGCAGGTATTTTTCTCTTCACTCCCTTTGTTTTTACGATTTCACAATTTCTATGATTCCGATATCACCGTTCCTCCATTTCATCGCGTTTGTCTGTCTGTCGTTCTTCTTCTTTACTGCTAGTGGTTTTCTGTGAATAAATTTGCATGAAGCTTGGTTTATTTGGCTATATTCATTCTTAATCCCATCCGTGATAAATCTTCAATTTAATTTCAAGTCTTGTAGGGTTACAAGTGTATTAATATAGCATGTCAAGTACATTTTTCCCATAGAAATCATCTGTATACAATATCATTATACGGCAGTTCTCTACTTGATGGTATGTATGTGTTGATATGGGTATATGTGGTCCTTTGTGGAACAATTCTATAGTGTTGTTGCTTAGAACAGACTAATATATATTCAGCATTTATAGCTTCGTACCAATTAGGATAACTAAGGGCATATTTAACAGAAGAGGGAAAGAGGAAATATTAAGGATTTTAGGCTTGATGATTCCCAATTTGGAGTAACTTTGCATAGGATAACATGATGTCACAGGCTGAATAAAAGAAGTAGAAACAGATTGATTTTGAGAAATACCAAGTGTTTCTGGAAATAAAAATGTTGTTGTCATTGCTTCTGATTGTGAATATATTTGTATTGTTGCTTGTGTGGAAAGGGGATTTTCGTTCAATTTGCTTACTGGCATGGAAAAGGTTGAAACGAACAAAATTTAAAAAAAAACATATTTTTAAGACCAGTTTTTCAGAAAAAGGTCATAAAAGTCCATTTAAGACCCGTTTTGTTGAAAAGCGGTCTTAATAGTAATGACTTTTAAGATCGGTTCTCAACAAAATTGGTCTTAAAAGTCATGACAAAAAACTCTTTTCAGTGCTTATTGTCAGACTTTTAGGACTGGTTGTGAGACAATCAATCTTAAAAGTGTTGCTTTTAGACTAGTTTTTTAACCGGTCTAAAAAGTTACAGACTTTTTAGACCGGCTGTATCAAGACCTGATCCAAAATCAGTCTAAAATGTCTTTTTTAAACCGGTATAAAAAGTGTTTTTTGCAATAGTGTATGTTAGTGAATTATTATCCAGGAAAGTTAAAGAGTGGAAAAGCTGAAGGCTTTGATCAACCACTTATGTGGTGACATAATAGGATAGTTGGGAGTAATATTCCTCTCTCATTTCTCATTATTTCGGTGGATTATGAAGGAAAAGAGAAGTGGAGCTTGTTATACAAGAAATGAAATAGTTGGATTAATTGGATATGAGCCACTTTAGATGACTTCATTAAGTCATCATCCTTCATCCTTTTATTCTCATTGTTGTGTGTGAATCAGAATAGAAAGGGAAGAGAAATCAGAAAACGAGAACGAGAGAACGGACGAACGAGAAAGAGAATACAGAGAAAACTTCCAGTTGCCAAAACACTGTCGAATCGGCGTCTTCTCTCAAAGTACCCTTCTCAAACATTCTTCTACTCATCCGGAGCTTCATTCCTGCAATTTTAGATTCTCGTTTGGATGGGGTTAGTGCCGTCTCACCGGTCGGAGTGCTGCCAGAATTCTGAACCAAATTCAGGAACGTGTAGAGGACTAGACGGTCATGCCCGAACCAGAGCGAAGGAAATGGTTTGAGGAAGGACACAAAGTCTAAAGGGTATGTTGAGTACAGGTGAAGAATGCCTTCAGATAAGCGAGGAGGAATTGTGAAGGTAAAGTAAAGATCGTAGTGTAATGCACTATTTTGTATTTGGTGTAATTGTTTAGTAGTTTTATGTGATTACACATTTGTTGTATATACGAATGTATGAAGTTTAGCAGAGAACCACTCTAGTTGAATTAAAGGAAAACACCTGCATACTCTGATTTAATGAATTTAAGAGTCGATGAGGCATTAGTGACGTAGTGAATTTTATGGAAATGTATTTAAAGTATTCTACTCTTTGAAAAACCCTCTCAACCTTGGGTTCAAATCTTGAGTTGAAATGGGAATTTATGAATGATTTTGAGAGTTGAGTAGTCTGGTTTAAATCCTGGTTCCACAACATATTTCACTAGTCATTTATACTCATTTGGGAGTATTGGAAATATGGTGTCACATTTTTGGTATCAAAGCGCTGATTCTGGCAATATTGGATAATTGCTAGAAGTTCTCTGCTTATGTTGATAGGTTATAATCCTTCGTTGGATGCCTTATGTTAGGAGGCATGGTGATAGGCCAATGGTTAAGGGTGATGCCAAGTGAAAGAACAAAGATTTGAATAACCTATAAGTGAATTTGGATAGATTTCTGAAGTGTTATCAGCTTTGGATAGCTGATGAACTCGAGTGCAACTTGGAGAACTCGAGTTCATGGACCACTTTTGGGTGTATTAAGTAGTCATGGGCAAGAACTCTTAGGGGTGAGAAGTGCAGACTCGAGTGCATTTTGGGGTGACAACTTGACTTCATGTTGGAGAACTTGAGTACATAGTGTATTTCCTTATGCATTAGGTACTTTCAAGTGGGAACTCGTGAGAGTGTGAACCTGGAACTCGAGTTTAAATAGTCGAGAACTCGAGTTCATATGGGTGAACTTGAGTACATGTGTTGTTCTTACAGTTAGAATCATTTTTGTTAGAAACTCTTTCTCTATAACTCGAAGGACTCGAGTGCGAGCAAGCTAAGTACTCGAGTTGATATAGGTGAACTCGAGTGCATATCCTCCTCTTGATGTTAAAGATTTCTCTGGTACAAACTCTCAAGCTAAAACTCTTTTAACTCGAGTGTGGTTGTAGTTGAGAACTCGAGTGTGGCGTTAAGAACTCGAGTGCATGTCTTCTATTTTCAGTCTAAAGACTCTCAAGTATAAACTTCTTTACTAAAACTCACGGGACTCGAGTGGATTTGTTGCACATAACTCGAGTGCTTGATTGCAAAGTTGAGTACAACCTGTGTCTATGGAATTTGAGAGCTTTTTGGAACAAACTCTCATTTCAAACTCTCATGACCCGAGTGCATAAGGAGAACTTGAGTGTACTACTGTGAACTCGAGTGTAAGCCTTTATGGCATGTGCAAAGATTGAAGTATCAATTAAGTCTTAGTGGAAAACCACCAGAACTTGAGCGTGGCTGGCAAGACTCGAGTTTTGGGCCTGAACTAGAGTACAGAGGCAGCCTTACTGAACATGGAAACTTCACTTTGTGCAATGTTTCTTATGAGACTTTAGCAAATTTTTGGAGACTTTCCTGCCATGTCACGTGATGGTTGAGGTATTATGGGGTACCGATACCTAGTGACGTATGATATGATGTTAGTGACATGTCACGTGGTGGGTGAGGTATTATGGGATATCGGTACCCAGTGATAAATGATATGGTATGAAGCTAGCACTAATGCTTCGGATCTCATTAGAAATCCATGGTTAAGCATGCTTAGGAAAGGAAATATCGTAGGTAGGCTCTACGTAAGCTTGCCCAGTTATGGGCTGGATTCCCATGACGCTGTGGTGGGCACCCAGTGAGGGTAGCGTTGCAGTAGGACCTGGTAGGAGTCCGTTGTAAAGGTTTGGAATTGTGATTTGAGATTTTTAGATGATCTAAGATATGATTAGAGGCATAGAGATGATAATGTAAGTTTTGATCTTTAATCCGAACCATTTTTGTTGCAGTAGTTACTGCTAAGGAAAAGTTCATTTGATGGGTTACGGAAAGATTGAGGAATAGAGATTGAAATGAGGTTCTCTGTGTAGAGTAATGATTGCTAGTAATCCATGAGGTTAAAGAAACGTGGGTATGATATACGATGATGCATGATGAGAAGTGATTATGCCATATATCAATTCTAGAGAATTTGATTTGATGATACAGAGGGTTGAGGATAGAATTGAATCAGATCTAAGCTGAGATAGCGCTTAGGTCAAAATGAGAATAATGTTGCACTATGGTTCTATTTTATGATGGAAGTTTGAACCTCTTATGAACCTTATGGACAATGATTGAACCTTCAGTAATTTTTTAAGGATATTACCCAAAAATCATGGAGGTTAGAATAGGTGTTATTGATTCTGATCCATAGCGTACTTATTGGGTATAATTGAGGAAACCTAATTTGTCTGACTCAGGTGATGTTGAGATTCTAAAAATAGAATCATAATATGAGAATCAATTGTAATGGTTGAAATGGTTCTTCATGAATCTGAAATAGCCTGAGTGGCTTAAGGTACTAGAATGTACTACATAAATGTATAAGAAACCTCATACATATTTTTGGAAGTTTCTAGTTGTTAATCTAGTGCAGGGAAAGATCTAAATCATAGAATATTCCATTAGACTTATGGTTATTGCCTGGAGTGGGACCAATATCAAAAGTCCAATGAATTGACCCCAGATGAGAGAGCAGATTACAGAACTGCTTGAGGAGAAGGACCTTATGACAACTGAATTCTGTTACAATGGTATTTCCATTCAGAGATGACCAACTGGACATAACTACTGCGGAGGATTCTGATCGGAGAGGGCTACCTACGTAGAGTTCTGATTGGAAAAGGCTACATATGGGGAGATTTAGTCAGAAAAGGCTACCTACGGAGGGTTCTGACCAGGGGGCTGACCAGTCAGGTGACTAAGTAAAGCACCGGGTGTAGTACTGTAGTGTGGAGCTACTGTGATATCGAACCATAGTATTCAGCCACCGTGACAACAAATTGTGGAGTGAAGCTGCCGTGGTGTTGAAACTGTGGAGTAGAGCGACGGGGACGTTGACTCTTAATAGTGGTATATTGTAAGGAGTCTTCCATCGAATAAGTTTCCTTGAGAGAAGGGTTTATATGACCTAGCAAATCGCCATGGGGTGCTCTAATGCCGAATGATGAAAGAGATTAAGGAAGAACATGCTTAGCAATGTGAAGCTAAGCAACACTTGCTCTTATATATATGTAATGTTTCTGCATGTATGTGTTTACCATAGAGTATATTAGTGTTATGAATATACGGTAGGTAGTAATACCTATTAGGCCAGCTTGTCCTTAGGCAGTCATACTTGATGGGCAGAGACCCAAGGCTGTAAGTCCCGTGATGTCTATGACATAGGGGTGATTCCCTGGGCAGTAAGACCTAATAAGCATTCATAAGTTTCATGGTTGTTGCCCAGGGCCTATTTTGTGCGAGAAGATGCCATAGAGATTCCTGTTATGCATGAGTAGTCGATCAAGGCCTATTTGCTTAAGTAGACACTTGGGGCCATGAAAACTCCTGTTATGTACAAGTGGAATCCTAAGACCTATTGTGCGGGTAAACACTTAGGGCCATATGACTTGTTGGACCAAGGGTCTTGTGGTTGTTATGTGCTGACATGCCAAATGCTCTCGTGATGATTATGATGATGATGGTTTGTTTAGCATGCTTCGTGAACATTACATAAATGGGAGTGTAAATGATTGAGCAGCAAGAGATGGACCCTGAAATGAGTTTATAGTACCTAGTGAACAATGTGTTCTAGGTAGTTAGACTCGATGAGTAGCTAACTCAATGGTACCAGGGTTTGTCGAGCGCGGCTTAAGTGGTGAATTTCGTGTGCTCGATACCTGGGGAGGTCTCCTTTAGGGGATAATAGGAGTGGCTATCCCATAATCTTGCTGAACTCAGTCATGATGAGCCAGGGGGTGTAGGCCGGATTTTTGTGCGGCTGCAAGGGGCGCCCAATGAGGGCAGCTTTGCAGTAGGCCTAGTGAGAGGGTTGTTATTTAGCAAAGATGGTGGACCAAGTGTCCTAAGGCCATAAGACCTGATGGGAATAGTATGTACTTAGGCTGGAAAAATGCGATATATTGAGAATGGAGCCGAGCAAAGGCTCGAGGTAGTAGACCCGATGTGCAAGTTTGCATAGTGAAGTGTCCTTGGGCTATAAGACCTATATGTCTAAGCACTATGGTTATTACCTAGTGCGGTGACAATGGACAAGTGTGTCTAAAGTGTATTTTGAGGTTAACATAACATTCAGATTGTACTAGTTGTAAATGAGGCAATATGCCCTAAGATGCCTATGGTATGGGGGTAAATCCCTAGGTGATAAAGCCAGAATGTCCAGTGTTGTGGTAGTTGAATGAGCTGTAAGGCTTAGTGTGCATACAATATGATTTGGGAGAGTCCCAAAGAGGCTGGAAGGCCTGGTATGCATACATCGTGATCCTTGAGAGTCCCAAAGAGGCAGTAAGGCCTGAGAAACCAAGAGCTGTGAGATCAGACTAGTAAGTCCTGTGTGAATGCTACATAGTGAGTTTAGAATGCTATCTCAAATTTGGTCTTAAGAATATGACTATTGAATTGCATGCTCTACGAGCTTGTAAATGAAAGATCTAGTTAATAAGATAGTTGTAACTCGCCATCGTGATCAGGGATTCTTACTATGTGAGAGTAGGATGAAGCATTGGCTCTTATCCCGGCATGGTGTAGGGGCTAGGCACCCTATTGTTACCCTGGTTGTAGAAGCTGACCAAATGTATGGGCGCCTGTGTGAAGCACCAGTCCTTGGTCAAGAAGGGATGTTTAAAACTAGCGGTTGTGGTGCTTTATGTAGTTTCCCGGAAAGGCTGACCAGCATTAAGTTGTGAGAAGTGCAAGAACTCTACATTTAATGGTACATATGGTACCATATGATGTTTGAAATTTTGAGGATGAAATTTATTAAACGTGGGGAGAACTATAATATCCCAAATTTTGGGACTAGAGGCTTAATATTTAGTCTGGATTAAAGGGACTGCTAGACCCCAGTTTAGTAAATGTCTTGGCGAGGCATGGTATTATTTTCTAAAATTCTTTTATATCCTTGGATATTAAAAGGGAATATTATGGTGAGCTAAAGAGCTCATGAAAAAATAATATAAGGGCAAAATGGTAACTTTTCCATAAGACAAGAAATAAGTATTTCCCCCTAGTATTCCCTATAATTTCAGTTGAATGGGAATTAAAATGAGGGAAATGACTACTTGGTAATTAATAAGCCTATGTTGGTGAATTATTATCAAGGGAAGTCAATGAGTGGAAAAGCTTAAGGTTTTCATCAACCACTTGTATGGTGGCATAATGGGATAGTTAGAGAGTAATATTCGTCTCTCATTTCTTATTATTTCGGTGGATGATGAAGGAAAAGAGAAGTTGAACTTGTTATCAAGGAACCAAAACCGGACCGGTCAATGAACCGATTGCGACACAGGTTCAAGGGTCAATGGGTCAATCGGGGTCGGACCGGTGGTCGAACCGGCCATATTAAATATTAATTGACAATAAAAAAATAATTATCATTAATAATTCATAAATAATCACTAGCATCATGAAAATTTAATTGTTACATTTTTTTCCGATTTGAATGAATATAAATGTTCAAGTCTAATAAATTCACATGCCTCAATGAAAGATAAGTAAACCAAGGAAAAATAATGAAAATTGGATCATCAATTGGTAGGTGAAACCTTAATGAGTCAGGACTAGAATTAATGACAAAAAAGGGGGGCATCTCACTTCAACAACTTTACTACTTGCTTAGGAAAAGCACGTATTGTGTGCCGCCCACATTACACAAAAATTCCCTGCGCCTACCGTAGAGGCTACTGGGATAAGGACTAAATAGAAAAAGACAAACCTTTATATTAATGATGACTCAATAATTCTCCTGGTCTCAATCATTCACTGCAGGCATAAACTGTAATATCATGAATTTTGGGATAAGAGGCTTGAGATTAAGCCATATTAAGTGAATTATTAAACCCCAGTTTAGCAAATGTCCCTGTGAGACACGATTAAATTCCCTAAATTTCTTTATACCCTTAGGGGTATTAAAGAGCATTGGGAATGACAAAATAATGCAGTTAGAAGTCACACACAATGTCAAACCCCTCATTATTTTGACATTTATTAGAGTATTAACATGTAGTTCAATGGGTACACAGAAATAATACAATATATTGATATAACATTCTTGATTACATTACAAAATATCCCAACAGGGTTTGTACAAGTTACAATATATATCCCAATATAAATAAAGACTATCAGATAACCAACGAAGTAATTCTTGAACCAGCACTGGACTTTCCTCTGCTAGCATAAGCTATTTTACCCTCTGAGCCATTTTCACTTGCTGAATAAATTTTAAATTTATGGAAATGGGTGAGATTCAAAAGAATATCAGTAGTAACAGTATATCAATCATATAAAATGTGAAAAGTAAACATGCATTGCAGCATTTATCATGATGCATCAATCAAAATGCCAAAGCCTATCTTACAATGCTCAGGAACCAAATGATGATTTTGTCCAAATCAAATTAATCATCCGTTCCTGATCTGCATAAATCATAACTCATACATAGGAATTCACCTATGTATTGTGATCACATAACAACTTGGAGCAGGCCTATACCTGTCCGTACATATCACATCTTGGAGCAAGCTTATACCTGTTCGTACATATCAAGCCTCTCAACTGGGTCCACCTTGCCTCATGGTACCCCAAAGGTTCTATGGGGTGGTTTAATTCATTACCTACACCAAGAGAGTATCAACACCACAAGAAATACATTGAACAGATCATGGCAAAACAATGCATATTAACATTCACATAGAATATGAGAGATAAAGTTACTACCTAGACTCCTTTTCAAAGCTTAGCTACTACTGGTCCTTTAATCTTTTGTTTGGCTCGAGCAATTACCATATTCCTAAAATTCCCAAAGTAATTACAAATGAGTTATTACTCATTCATACTTTATTCCAGAATTTATAAGTTGGTTATCTTAGATCAAAATTGCATATTTACCAAAATGCCCTTGGGGACCGACCCAGGCCTCTTATGTACCTGATATTTTTGGTACTTTTCCAAAAATTACAACTTAAGCCCATTCCACATATTTTTATGTGTAAATTTTATATTTGACCTCAGATCAGATAAATTCTGGCTCAAATTACAATTTTTCCCTTGATAGCCCTAAGTTAGGGTTTTAAGGGCAAAAATCGTCATTTCACCATCCAGGGCTTTTCACACTTCACTCTCAACATGAACACTACATAATTTTCCCTTATAAACACCATGGAACCTTTAGAATCATGAAATTCCAACTCTATCCCTCATTTTCCCTTTTGGCCAAAATTTGTGAGAAATTGGGAAAAAAATATATTTTCATGATTCTAACTCGTAGAACACCTTTTCCATTCATGTATTTACTTGTTACATCATCTAATCACTAATTCGACATAATAAATGGAAATTTGGGCAGTATTTCCCCTTAGAAAATGAACATCCCAAATTTACAAAGATTGCTAGAAACAACAAATAACCAGTCAGTGAGAACTCAGTTTTCATCAAGAATACCAAAGTTCCAACAACATACCTTATGCTTTCTTCCTCTTTCTCCCTCGGCTGTGAGGTTCCCCCTTGCTCCCTTATGTTTTAGTTTGTTCAATGGCTATTCCAAGAGCATAGGGAAGTCAAGAAGAAGTTACTTGAACTAGAATACAAGATTGAGTAGAGATTTCCACTTACTTACCTAGTTCTTGCTCCTAGGTCTCTTCCTTTTCTTCTTCTTCTCCTTTTCTCCAAAGCTCTCTTCCTCTTTCCTTTTCCTCTCCTCTTGGCCGAAATGGCCTTCTATTTTATAGAAAAGAAGAGAATCCTCTAGACATGCTTATGTGTCTTATTAATATATTATTTTATTGATTTAAATCATATGCTTAAATGCTCATATATTATTTTATTAGTTAATATTTATTTCAAGCATATTCATAGTAATATTCCATCTTTTATTATGTAGAAAATCTTCCATATTTATTAATTTGGTCAAAATGACCATTTTACCCTTGCAATTTTCTCATTTTCGCAATAATTGAGAAAATGAGCAGAATTGTCACCAAACTTTGAAAATTTATATCTAATTGTGTAGATATCTAATTGAGGTGGTTCTAAAGGATATGTGACCCATGTTAAGTATAGTGTTAGGTAAAAAATATAAAGTTTAGCCTATTGGAAACTCACCATTCCCAGAAGTTTTATTTTTAAAGTCTGTTCTAGAAAAACGTCAAATTTGCTGGGCAGAATTCAAAAATTTATTTCTACTTATATACAACTCCAAAAATTTCATATGACCTATAAAATTAAAAATCATCATGTATAATTTCATTATCTAAAATTTCATAATTTTTGGATATCATTTACTAATTTAAAAGTGTCATAAAATCCAACTGTCTCAACAGGAAATTTGCCAACTATCTTGTATAACAACTATTTTGTTATATGTGAATTTATTGGATTTTTTTGTCTAATTTTCATGCTCTCTTATCATGAAATACCATAATAGTACATGATGATTAGTGATTAAAATTTGAGACATTACACACAACATAGTAAAGTGAAACACAAAGTAGTATTGCTATCGGTGAAATTCTCGGTATGGCAATCGTGTTTGTGTGGCATCTTTCAAGGGGCACATGATGTCAAAAATTTATGAAACTTGGCTGGATTAAAGTAAAGACATATAGATTTAATTTTATGTGTATTTTGTAATTTTTGGACAAGTATACTAGAAGATATGATTTTCCAAATTCAGGCCATGTTTCTGGAAGGTAATCTAGAATAGTGCAGGTTTGGAGAATTTCATAGAAAATTATGACTTCAATGACTAGAGAAAAGTATTTTTACCCAAAATTAAATTTAAATATATTAATTTATTCTTTGGAATAAATCAAATTAGATTTTCCTAGAATTAATTATAATTTTTCAAATTTGACTGAAAATCTGTCAATTTATGGAAAAAATAGTGAAACTGCACTATACAGAGTTGTACTATGCAGAAACTGTTGAACCTGTGATAGATAACCAGAAATGTGAGTTTAAAATGAGTTATAACTCATATATTACAAGTTGGGAATTTTAGGATTGGATAGTTGTGCCGAGCTGGACCAAAGATAGTGGAATCGATAATGGATCAAGGAAGGGTAATTAAGGTAGTAAATTTACCTAGCCTGTATGTATTTGATATGTATATTTTTGCATTGATTTAGGTGATTGCTTTGCCTATTTGTGTTGAGCATAGTTGATTGATTGAAGCTCTATTATATTATGCAATGGCCATATGTATGTCATAACATTGAGCATGCAAATATGACATTATGTTGACATGAAGTTGTGTAGGCAATCATGTCATGCATTCATATATATCTTGCATGCATAGTGGCATTGTTTACTATTGAGATTCTCTCAAATCTCACTCCTCCTAACCAACCATTTAGACAGGTGAAGAATGTACGTAGATATACACGGAGGGGATTTGAAGGAAGATTGAAGATCGTAGTGTGAGGCACTACTTTTGTATTCGATCACTAATACAAAAGAGGCTTTTAGTGGCGTACTTCTAATGATGTTTCTTAAAGAAACGCCGTAGGTAATTGTTTCTTTTTTTTAAAAAAAATTATAGCCTACGGTGCTTTCTATTATAAGCGTCAAAACTTAGTGTTACCCTTGTATGGCCCTTTCTTAAGAAAATGCCATATAAGATTTTTAAAAAAAAAATTAAGTGCCAGCTATGACGCTTTGTAATAATGTATAACAAAACCTCATAGCTGGTGGTAAGCCTTGGATGACGCTTCCTCAAGAAAATGCCGTCTAAGGATTCAAGTTTTATTAGTAATAATGTATAATTAAGTACACGCACGCATACACTCATATATGTACGTAGTATATATAGATATGTTAGTGTGAGTGTATGTGATTCACTGTTAATTAACTTAATAGCATAACTATAACTACATATATATATATATATATATATCAAAGTAACAGCAACAGTAGCAAAAAAATTATCGTAAAAAAATAATATAGAGAAAAACAAATTATCGTTAAAAAAATATGTCCTTAGCCGGCGCTTTGTGTAAAGCACCGTATAAGGCAATTGCCTTATCCGGCGCCTTGCATGAAGGGCCGGATAAAGAAATATAATTTGTTGCCTTAAACGACGCTTCATGCAAAACGCTGAATAAGGCAATTGCCTTAGCCGGCACTTCATGTGAAGCACCGGCACTAAGGCAATTCATATAGTATATTATAATATATAATATTTATATATTATATATAATATATATTATTATATATATATATATATATTATATATAATATATAATATTATATATTTCCTTTAAGGTAATATATATCTATTTGTCTTCAACGACGTTTGTTTAAATAAGACTATTGCTTTTTTTTTAATTATTGAAAGCTATGACTCTTGTTAGGAAAGCGCCGAAACTTCTCTACACTTTGTGTGCCACTTGTACATCAAGTGCCATATAAAGTTCTATTTTAACTTTTCACCAGCCCGCCATTATCATCTTCGTCGCGCGTCCTCCAGCTCCCAGTTTTCTAGATCTCTATTACTCCACCATCTTGTCTTATCCCTTCAGTCCCCACTCTATTGTTTTGGCCCCTATTTCCTACAGAAGCCCCTTAGTTTGTAAGTGTTTTTTTATATACAAAAGCTTCAGTCTGTATGCTTTCTTCTTCTTCTTAGTTAAAATCTGTCATGAATCTTATATTTATGCTTAATTGTTTTTCCAGGTATTTATTTAAAGCTTCAACTCTGCCTTCTTAAACTTCCTATACATTGTAAGTTTTTTAATTTTTGAGCTTAAATCTATATGTTTTCTTCTTCTTCTTCTTCTTCTTCTTCTTCTTCTTTTTCTTCTTCTTCTTCTTCTTTTTTAAGTTAAAATCTGTCATGAATCTTATATGTATGCTTAATTTTTTTCCAGATATTTACTTGGAGTTCTTCCATGCTTGATAGATGAAGATGGGAATTAAATATTGCATAGAAAACCTGTAAATTTGATGATGGATTTGGGATGTAAATACAGATTGAGGGTTTCATTTGGAAAAAGAAAACAATTACGCAAATTTTTTTAACCTTTTATAACGCTTCCTTGGGGAAGCGCCATAGGAAGTGTATTTTTTTAAAAAAATAAACTTACGGTACTTTTAGAAATTTAAGAAACGCCGTAGGTTGCTTTTATAGCGCTGGAAGTTACGGCATTTCTCAAGCGTCATAATATTTGTAAAAATAAACGCTGTCTATAGTGGTTTTTTAGTAGTGGATGTAAAGATTTTGGTAGTTGTATGTGGTTATACATTTTTATGTATACATGATGAATGAATGTAGTTTAAGCAGAGAATTGCTTTAGTTTAATTAAAAATAAAAATGATCGCATGTACTCTGATATAATGAAATTAAGAGCCGATGAGGGATTGGTGACGTAGTGAAACTTGTGGGAATGATTGCAAAATTTTTCTACCATATGAAAAACCCTCTCAGCCCTAGGTTCAAATCCTGAGTGAGAGTGAGAATTTGTGAAAGATTTCAAAAGTTGGGTAGTCCGGGTTTAAATCCTGGTTCTACAATAGATTTCACTACTCTTTTGTACTCATCTGAAGCTATTGGAAATAAGGTATTACATAAACCATAACAGAAGCAATTAATGGCAATCAAGGGTCCTCGGGTTCACAACATAACTCACTCACTCATTGTGAAGAAGAAAATGAGAAATCTCACTGTCGACTAGTCACGCTGGAGGCTCACCGTCGTCATTTCTCAGTCTGGTTTTCGGCGACCAATCAAGGGTTTTTAGCTTCAACCAATTTCGTCAGGTATACAAGATCGGCGTTGACTAGTCACAGTGGGAAGTGAAGATCAGAGTGATTGAGCTACTATGGGACGCCTACAGAGTTGTTGTTGAATGCAAAAGAAGGAAGGAACAAAGCGAAGTTCAGAAAATTAGATTGAGGCGCTGATGATCGATCTCCAGACGCCAAATTCATCAAGGCACTGCAATTTTAGGGCAATTTTTTTTAAAAAAATATTTCCGACTCGGCAAACCCGCCCAACTTAGCAGGTAGGACGAGTCGAGGCCGATTTCCATGAATCACCTGGTTTTAACCGGGCTGACTCTTTCACTTGTTAAAAGCTTAACAGGACTGGATAAGGGGCCGGTCAATTGGTTTTCCGATCCAACCGGTCGGTCCAGTCTGGTTTCTTTACATTACTTTTATAGAAGAAATGAAATAGTTGGATCAATTGGATATGAGCCACTTTAGATGACTTCATTAAGTCATCATCCTTCTTCCTTTTATTCTTATTCTTGCGTGTGAATTAGAATAGAAAGGGAAGAGAAATCAGAAAACGAGAACGAGAGAACAGACGAACAAGAAAGATAAGAGAGAGAAAACTTCCAGTCGCGAAAACACTGCTGAATTGGCATCTTCTCTCAAAGTACCCTTCACGAACATTCTTCTACTCATCCTAAGCTTCATTCATACGGTTTCAGATTCTTGTTTGGAGGGGATTGGTGCCGTCTCACCTATAATACCCCAAATTTTGGGACAAAAGGCTTGAGATTAAGTTTATATTAAGGGGATTCCTAAACCCATGTTTAGTAAATGTAATAGTGAGGCATGGTATTATTTTCTAAAATTCATTTATATCCTTAGATATTAAAAATAATTATATTGGTAAGCTAAAGATCTCAGGGGAATAACAAAATGATGTAATTGAAAGTCACACATAATATAGTAAAATAGAACACAGTAATTTTGCTACCGGTGAAATTCCCGGTGTGGCAGTGGTGATTGTGTGACAATTTTTAATGGGTAAATGAAGGTAAAAAATTATGAAACTTTCTAGCATGAAATTAAACTTATCAAGATTTAATTTGATAGGTTATATATGTCATTTGGAATTGTACACAAAGAGAAATGAAATTTTGAAGTTAGCCCAGCAAAATTAATTATTTTCTAGGACAACATTAAAAGATTAATATTATGGGAAGAGTGAGCTTCCAATTGGCCAAATGTTATATTTTTCATTAAAACTAGACTCAATGAGGGTCGTATAACCTTTAGAACCACCCCAATTAGACATTTATACAATTAGATCTGAATTTTTAAACTTTAATGAAAAATCTGTCACCCTTATGTCTTATGCGAAATTAAGACTTAATGGCACAAATGTAATTTGTATGAACTCCAAGGGTGAAAGTAAGCCTTTAGGGCTAATATGGGCCATTGGGTATTCACTTTTTATGGCTATAATAATGTTATCCCTTACCTAGGGCCATGAAGTGACAAAGAAGAAGAAATGGTTAGCGGATCAAGTGACAAGAAGAGAAGGACATAAAGTTCGAGAGGTAGTGAACTTACGTTTTCTGCATGTATATGATATGTATATCTTGCATTGATTATGTGACTGCTTTGCCTATTTTTGTGGAAGATGTATGATTGGTTAAAGCTCTGTTATATTTGTGCAATTGCCATATGTATGTCATAACATCGAGAATGCAACATGTCATTATGTTGGCATGAAATAGTGTAGGCAAGAATGTCATGCATTCATATATATCTGACATGCATAGTGGTAATGTTTGCTACTGAGGTTCTCTCAAATTTGACTGCTATCAATAAACCATTTAGACAGGTGAAGATGCAGGAGGATACACGAAGGAGATATGAAGTTGAAGTGCAGTTGTATTTAATGTAATTGATTTACAATTGATAGCCTTGTATGGCTTTGAATTTCATGTATGTATATAAGTGTATGAATGTAGTGTAAGTAGAGAATAGCTCAAATTTCATTAAAAAGGAATGAGAATCGCTCGCATACTCTGATGTAATGAGATTAAGAGCCGATGAGTTTTGATGATGTGGTGAAAGTTGTAGAAATGTTGAAAATTTTTTGTTTACCTTTGAAAAATCCTCTCAACCCTAGATTCAACTCCTGAGTTGAGATTGAGAATTTATGAACATTTTTAAGAGTTGGGTAATCCCGGTTTGAATCCTGGTCCCACCAGTGATTTCACGACTCATTTGCACTCATCTGAGGATATGAAAATAAGGTATTACAGTTTTGGTATCAAAGCTGTGATTTTAGCAATGAAATTGTCTGCTTAGAGATAAAGGCCTAGTCAGAGAAAGTGATTCTGACTCTAGCTTGCATTCTCTGCTAAAGTGAATAGTATGGTGATCTCCTATTAATGCTACTGGAACAAGGATTTACAGATAGCAAAGGAACCTAAGGAGTTAGACCACCCCTATTTGTGAAATTAGCCTATTGAAGGAAGGGGTAACGGTCTATGTAGAGGAAGTGGTTCCGTATGACAGGGGTGTCAGCGGTGCCTGGTCCCAGTGGGGATACCTCTATTGGTGACAATGACACCATAAGGATAGAAGATGAAGCATGGATTCAGATTATGTTGCTAACTCTAGGGCTCCTGATATTGAGTTAGAAGTATGACCCATATTGTTTCCCTGTAGTATGAGAACGCATCGATGGGCTATACTAAGAAGCTGGTACTGCTTATGTGTCCCTGTAGGGACAGTGTCTAGCATTTATGGGCAGGATAACATGTCATATTGTGGTTGATGTATGTATGGGCTACCAATACCCAATGACATATGGTATGGTGTTAGCACTGATGTCCTGAATCTTATTGGAACTCTGTGGTTAAGCATGCTCAGGCAAGGGAAATCCCAGGTGTTAGATATGATTAGTTTTGATGATGTCAAATATAGATATAAGATATTAAGAGCAAAAAGTCTGCTTAATATATTTATCTCTTATATTGACTAACTACTATATTTAATGTTGTATATTTTATAGAATAGTCAAAGAGATTGGAGAAAGAAGAGATTCAAGGAACTAATGGAAATATCAAGATTAAGAAATACTGATCAGAAGGGAATTCAGAAGTCACTATAGCAATTGGCACTGTTTGGCACTGTAGCATCAAGTGATTTAATAATTACTCGAGTGATTTTCAGAATCACTAGAGTGATTCTTGAAATAGTAAAAATCACTCGAGTGATTCACTAATTCACTCGAGTGATGTTCAGCGTTTCATGCTCTATTGTTTGTCCAGCTGAGTGAGGTCTGGTTATTTGATCATATCTCCCAAAATATAACTCCGATTGAGACAAAACTAGTTTCATATGAAAATAGACTCCCAATAAGTCATTGTGACACCAGAAACAACATCAAAGGAGCTCAGATGTTGGAGATATAATTGTTCGAATTTGGCATTCATATCAGCGTCACTTTCTGGAACAGGTTTGGTATTTTGGCTATAACTCTCAAACCACTGATCCTATTGAGCTGAAACCAGTGCCATATGAAACTAAACTTCAAGATCTTTCCATTAATATATAATACAGAAATTTTGGAGCCATATTCGAAGAGTTACGTCATCTGGAAGTTTACCCCTGTTTGCTGAAGAATTGGAAACGCAACAACAAAGTAAAAGTGATCTGAAGAACAGATCACTCGAGTGATACCGAAATCACTCGAGCGATATGAGATTTTTCAGAATCGCTTCCAGTGTGCCTGAAATCACTGGAAGAAAAATACATTTTTTTGGAAATCACTTCCGGTGATGTGAGATCACTCGAGTGATATTTAAAATTTCCAGATTCACTTCTAGTGGATTGAAAATTACTGCAAGAAAAATTCATTGTTTGCAAAATCACTTTCAGTGATGCCAAATTCACTCGAGTGATATATGAAATTTTCCATATCACTTCTAGTGGTTGCTAAATCACTTCCGGTGAATATTAAAATTCCTCAGATCACCTCCAGTGTCGTAACTAATCGTTTCCAGAGATTACCAATATGCACCAGATCACTTCCAATGAACTAATATCCATTCAAGTGATCTTTCGTTGGTGAGATATCAGTGAATGAACTGATAATTCAAGTGATGTGTTGATTTTGATAAATCACTTTCAGGTTTGACAGAAACATGAGATCATCAGAGTAATATTGTGAGCCATCCGAGTGAAATATTGTTTCATGAAAATCACCTTCAGTGAAGTAACGCTGCACTCAAGTGAATTGATATCACCGCCAGAGAATTTACTGATAGCTAGAGTGATTCATTGTTCTTAATAGAATCATGGAAATCACTCAAGGGATCTTGAGCTACACTCGAGGGATGCTGATCATTGCCAGTGGAATCTTGTTTTGTCAATATCACTACCAATGGAATATTATTTTCTGAGAATCACCTCCAATGAAATCAAGTCCACTTCCAGTGATTCTCCAGTTTTCAGAAATCACTACCAGCGAAATGTTTATACAGTCGAGTGATTTATTATTTTATCAAAATCACATCCAGTGATTCTTCCATTTTCTGAAATCACTCTCAGTGAAGACTGTAATCACCTGAGTGATGTTTTCTAATGGCTATTTCTCTGAGTGGATTTACAAGTGTTATGCACTACCGATCACATGGCATACACGGATCAATATTGAGCAACAACAAATCATGGGCAACATGACAATTCAATAAACAATTCAACTAACGTCCAAAACAGAAAGAAAGCAACGCTGAAACATTTGTAAGAGATCAATAGGAAATATTAAAGCATATGCCAGAGCACCACGATCAATGGGCATAACCGTTGAATTTTCTGTCTGAGCACACGATCGGCTTACAACGGGAAAATATTTGAATGCTCCAACAGCTCTCAACCTATCTTATATAAACCGAAGCATTCAAGAAGAAGATATAGAGATTTACTGAGAAATACTACAGCGAACAGAAATGAAGTAACGAGAACCCAACTGCAAACATGCTGCTGTCATAAATCTTCATCCCTCACACTCTCCGTTAATATATGTTTTCATTGTCATGTACATTTAAGAGTAAATATTTTGTATTGTACTTCAGTGAGTATTTATACACTCTGTGAGAGAGCTTGTAAACACTTCATCTGTATTTCAGAAGTGTTCTCAAGGTAGAGGGACCTTGAGTGGATTGATTACCTTACGGGGAAGTTGTAGAGTGAATTGCCAGCAAGACTTTCTTCTCAGACTAACAAGGTGCAAGCAGTAGAGAACGTTGCTGCTCGTAAGACTTACAGTGGTGTAAGCAGGAGAGAACGTTGCTACTCATAAGACTTGCACAGCTAAGCAGGAGAGAAAGGTCTTCAGGATTGCTTTGCTTGATTTGCCATAAGAGAGAGTAACCTTACAGTTGTAAGGGGGAGTTACTCTTGTGAATTTGTAGAGGCTTTTCTTGTGCCCAGTTAAACAAGAAGATAGTGGATTGAAAATCTCAAAAGGAGCTTGGGGACTGGACGTAGGTCATCGTGGATTGGACCGAACCAGGATAAATCACAGTTTGCACATTCTCTTCCCTAAACTTTTACATTTCCAGCATATATGATCTATATATCTGCTTATGAATTTATAGTTCCATATGTATTGATTTGATAAGCTGCGAAAAGATTTTAAACAATCAGACTTTCTTATCGTACACCAAATTCACCCCCCTCTTGGGTGTCAGCCAGTTCTAACACCAGGATGGGTGACCCCCTGGGAAGTACATTAAAAATTTCAAATCTTTTGATTAAAGGTTTGGAATCATGATTAAAGGTTCTTAGATGATCTATTGAATGATTTTAGGCATGGACATGATAAAGTAAGTATTGATCTTTAATGCGAACCATTTCTGTTTTAGTGGGTACTGCTCAGAAAAGTTCATTGGATGGAACTATGGAAAACTTGAGGCATAATGATGGTTTTAAGATCTCTCCATGCTAAGTGATGATCCTTAAAAACCCGTGGGGTTAATGATATGTGGGGATGTATGATGAGCGGCGATTATGCCATATATTGATCTTAGAGGATATGAATTGATGATACTGAAGGTTAAGGATAAGATTAAGGTACATATAAGCGGAGATAGTGCTTAAGTTAAAACGTGAATAAGGTTGCACTAGGGTTCTATTATATGACGGAAGTCTGAGCCTTGTAAACCTTATGGATGATGTTGAACCTTCAGTAATTGTTTGAGGATATTACCAAGAACCGTGGGGATTAGAATAAGTACTATTGATCTTGATTCTTAGCCTGCCAATTGGGTATAATTGAGGAAAGTGATTTCTGACTCAGGTGATGTTGAGATTCTAAGAGTAGAATCTTGATCTGAGAATCAATTACAATAGTTAAATTGGTTCTCCAAGAATTTGAAAGAGCCTGAGTAGCTTGAGGTACTAGAATATAGTGCAGAGATGTTTATGAGGTTTCTGGAGGTTGCTAATTGTTAATCTAGCATAGGGAAATATCTTAATCATAAAATATTCCCTTGGAGTTGTAATATGCCTCGAGTTGGACCAATATCAAAAGTCCAATAAATTGACACTAAATGAGATAGCAGATTACAGAACTGCTAAAGAAAAAGGACCTTATGAGATTTAGATCCCATTATAATGATACTCCTATTCAGAAATGACCAACTGGATAGAACTACCTACAGAGGATTCTGATTGGAGAGAGCTACCTGTGGGGAGTTTTGATCAGAACAGGCTACCTGTTGGGAGATTTAATCGGAAAGGGCTACCTACGGGGATTTTTGATCAGAGAGGCTGACCAGGTGTATGGGCATCTACATGAAGCACCAAGTATGATACCGTAGCCTAGAGATACCGTGAAGTCAAACCATAGTGCGTAGCCGCCGTGATGACAAACCATGGAGTGGAGCCGCCATGACGTTGAAACTATAGAGTAGAGCTATGGGGGCGTTGACTCTCAATAGTGGTATCTTATAATGAGTCTTCTATCGCATAAGTTTCCTTGAGAATAAGGGTCAGGTGACCTAGTAAATTGTCATGGGGTACTCCAGTGCCGAATGATGACAGAGATTAAGGAAAGCTACTCTTGCTCTCATATCCTATGTAATGGTTCTGTATGTATGTGTTTACTATCATGTGCATTCGTGTTATGAATATACGGTGGGTAGTAAGACCTATTAGGCCAATGTGTCCTTAGGCAGTCAGACCTGACGGGCGAAGGCCTAAGACTGTAAGTCCTGTAATGTTATGGCATAGGGTGATTCCCTGGGCAGTAAGACCTGGTGAGCATTCAATATTTATGGGATAGTCGCTCGGGGCCTATTATACGAGTGAGCGCATTGCACGAGTAGATGCCTAGGACATGGAGATTCTTATTTTGCATGAGCAGTCGCCTGAGGTCTATTGAGTAAGTAGACGTATTGCACTGGTGGACACTCAGGGCCATGGAACTCATGTGATGCACAAGTGGAATCACGAGGCCTATTACGCGGGTGAACTCTTGGGGCCAATGGTTGCCATTATGCTATATACTAACGTGCTGAATACTCTAGTGATGATGGTTTGTTTAGCATGCTTTGTGAATATTACATAAGAATGGGAATGAGATGAGTAGCAAGAGATGGAGCCTGAAATGAGAAGTTTGGGCTAGACTCCCGTGCGACTGCAGCAAACCTAGTGGGAGAAATTCATGTGCAGCTGCAGTGGGCCTAGTGGGAGGGCTGTCAAATAAGTTTGCCGCACTCAGTCTTGGTAAGCCAGGGGGTGTGAGCTGGACTCCTGTGCTACCGTAGAGGGTGCCCAATGAGGGTAACTCTACGGTTGGACCTAGTGGGAGAGCTGTTATTCAGCAAGGTAGTAGATTGAGTATCCTAGGGCCATAAGACCTAGTAGGATAGTGAATCATTAGGCTGGCAGAATAGGAAATATGTTTAGAATGAAGCCGAGTAGAGACTCAAGGCGATAAGACCTAAGATGCAAATTTGTATAGGGCAGTGCCATTGGGTTATAAGACCTATATGTCTAAGTGATGTGGTTGTTATCTAGCAACGTGACATGATCAGTGCATCCAAAATACGCATTGAAGTTGGAAGAATGTGTAGGTTGTACCAGATTGTAGTAGAGGCAGTAAGCCTAACATGCCTATGGCATGAGGGATGAATCCCTAGGCTATGTAGCCAGAATATCTAGGGTCTTGAAAGTTGAAAGAGCTGTAAGACTTGATGTGCATACAGTATGCTTTGGGGGGAGTCCCAAGAAGGTAGTGAAGCCTGAGAAACCAAGCGTTGTGAGATCAGACTAGTGAGTCTTATGTGAGTGCTACATACTAAGTACAAAATGGATAAAAGTGTTGCATAGTGAATGTAGAATGCCAATTGAGATTTGGTCTCAAGAATATGATTCATGAGTTGCATGTTCAATGAGCTTGTAAATAAAAGAGCTAGTAAATAAGATGTTACTGATTTGCCATCGTGATCGGAAGTTCTCACTATGTGAGAGTGGGATAAAGTATGGGCTTTTACCCCCGACACGGTGTAAGGGCTAGTACCCTATTGTTTCCTAGGATGGAGGAGCTGACCAGGTATATGGGTGCCTATGTGAAGCAACATTCCTTGGATGAAAGAAGAGGTTAAACTAGCGGCCATAGTGCCTTATGTAATTTCCCGAAAGAGGGTTAACCGGCAATTAAGCTATGAAAAGTGCTGTAATTCTACATTAGAGGTACAGATGGTACCCTATAACATTCAAAATTTCAAGGATAAAATTTATTGAACGGGGGGAGAACTGTAATACCCCGAATTTTGGGACAAAAGGCTTGAGATTAAGCCTATATTAAGGGGATTGCTAGACCCATGTTTAGTAAATCTAATAGCGAGGCATGGTATTATTTTCTAAAATTAATTTAAATCCTTGAATATTAAAAGGAATTATATTTGTGAGCTAAAGAGCTCAGGGGAATAACAAAATGATGTAATTGAAAGTCACACATAATATAGTAAAATTGAACACAAAGTAATTTTGCTATCGGTGACATTCTCCGTGTGGCAGTGTGATTGTGTGACATTTTTTTATAGGTAAATGATGGTGAAAAATTATGAAACTTTCCAGAATGAAAGTAGACTTATCAAGATTTAATTTGATAGGGTATATATATCATTTGGAATTGTACACAAAGAGAAATGAAATTTTAAAGTTAGCCCAGCGAAATTAATTATTTTCTGTGACAACATTAAAAGATTAAGATTATGGGAAGAGTGAGCTTCTAATTGGCTAAAATTTATATTTTTCATTAAAACTAGACTCAATGAGGGTCGTATAGCCTTTAGAACCACCCTAATTAGACATTTATACAATTAGATCTGAATTTTCAAAGTTTAATGAAAAATCTGTCAGCCTTATGTCTTATACGAAATTAAGACTTAATGGCACAAATGTAATTGGTATGAACTCCAAGGGTGAAAGCAAGCCTTTAGGGCTAATATGGGCCATTGGGTATTCACTTTTCATGACTCTAATGATGTTATCCCTTACCTAGGGTCATGAAGTGACAAAGAACAAGCAATGGTTGGCGAATCAAGGGATAAGAAGAGAAGGACATAAAGTCTGAGAGGTAGTGAACTTACCTTTTTTGCATGTATGTGATATATATGTCTTGCATTGAATATGTGACTTCTTTGCCTATTTTTGTAGAAGATGTATGATTGGTTGAAGCTCTGTTATATTTGTGCAATTGCCATATGTATGTCATAACATCGAGAATGCAGCATGTCATGATGTTGGCATGAAATAGTATAGGCAAGCATGTCATGCATTCATATATATCTGGCATGCATAGTGGTAATGTTTGCAACTGAGATTCTCTCGAATCTCACTTCTCCCAACAAACCATTTAGGCAGGTGAAGATGCAGGAGGATGCACGAAGGAGATATGAAGTTGAAGTGCAGTTGTATTTAATGTAATTGATTTACAATTGATAGCCTTAATAGCTCGAATTTCATTAAAAAGGCAAGAGAATCGCTCGCACATTCTGATGTAATGAGATTAAAAGCCAATGAGTTTTGATGATGTGGTGAAAGTTGTAGAAATGTTGAAAAACATTTGTTTACCTTTGAAAAATCCTCTCAACCCTAGGTTCAACTCTTAAGTTGAGATTGGGGATTTATGAACATTTTTAAGATTTGGGTAGTCCCGGTTTGAATCCTGGTCCCACCAGTAATTTTACTACTCATTTGCACTTATCTGAGGCTATGAAAATAAGGTATTACATTACTGGACGGAGTGCTGCCAGAATTCGGAACCGAATTCAGGAATGTGTAGAGGACCAGACGGTAGTGCCCAAACTGGAGCAAAGATAATGGTTTGAGGAAGTACACAAAGTCTAAAAGGTATTTTGAGTACAGGTGAAGAATGCCTAGAGATAAGCGAGGAGGAATTACGAAGGTGAAGTGAAGCTCGTAGTATGAGGCACTATTTTATATTTGGTGTAATTGTTTAGTATTTTTATGCGATTACACATTTTATGTATATACGAATGTATGAAGTTTAATAGAGAACCGCTCGAGTTGAATTAAAGGAAAACACCCACATACTCTAATTTAATGAATTTAAGAGCCGATGAGGCATTAGTGACGTAGTGAATCTTGTGAAAATGTATTTAAAGTATTCTACCCTTTGAAAAACCCTCTCAACCTTAGGTTCAAATCCTTAGTTGAGAGTTAGAATTTATGAATGATTTTGAGAGTTGGGTAGTTCGGGTTTAAATCCTGGTTCCACAACAGATTTCACTAGTCATTTATACTCATTTAGGAGTATTGGAAATAGGGTGTCACACCTATTACTTGGCCACACCTATAGATCCTTTTATAAATGGCATAGAGGCAATTCACTAATATATATTTAACTTGTGTTCTTGTACTTGTTATAGTTGTTTATTTGTGTTTCTTTTACACAAATGAAAGTAGGGACTACTACATTGCATTTATTTGTTTATAGTGTCTATGGCAATGAAATAAGAGCTTTGATTGTGGCTACTGTGTCATGAAGTTTATAAAGGGCATAGTCACCTACAATCTCACCTCAATTAATACTGAGGGGCGTGTGTGTGTGTATTTATATGCATGTATGTGTGTTTAAGTTCAATTAAAAGTAAGTCATATATATTTTAATATATTTATTTGTTTTTACTTGCAGTACTTTATAGATAGTTATTATGAGCAATATTCGCCCACCCAAATTGAAGATGTTATAGAAGAGTTGGCTATGATTGTTAATAGCTAGTGGGTTATTGTAGAACAGAGTTAGCTATAGAGTAGCCATTTTTTGTTTAAGATTATGTTAGATTCTTAGTTAGGTTTAGTTTAGGTATTTTAGATTAGGTTCTTGCTTTTGGTTTCACTTTTGCTATTTGAGATTTGCTTTAATTTTGGTTTTTGTTTTGGCTATATAGTAGCCATTTTGGTTACTAGAATGGATCTTTTTTTTTGGCTTCTGTATTCACAGGTATTTGTGTATGCATAAGTATTGGGGTGAGAGAAAATAAGCCCTATTTTTTAAAAAATATTTGTTACCAATACTTCACAGTTATTCGCGAATAACCATAATATATTGTCACATATATGATTTTTTTTTCATACAACCTTGAAGTATATCAAACTATTTTACAATTATAGATTAAAAATTGTTAAATAAACTCCTTTCAGATGACCAAAAATGGTGTCAAATAATTTACCATTCATTATTTAAATCGTAAAGTATTGTGTGCTATATTTCATGGTTTTTAGTCAATAATCGTTGAATAGTGTTTACTACATTTAATAGTCATTGATTAAAAAATATTAAATATAGGACCTTATAAATAATAGTGGTCACTAGTGCAGAAAAGACTTTTTACATGTGACGGAAATGATTTTTTACACTTGACGTACGACAGGCGTAGAAAGAACAGGTGTAGAAAATTCGGACTTTCTACATGTGTTCTTGAACACGTGTAGAAAGTCTACTTTCTACACCTGACTTAATATGTCAGGTGTAAGAAGTCTCACTTTCTGCACCTGACGTGAGAGGTCACGTGTAGAAAGTCCACTTTCTACACGTGACATATCAAGTGAGGTCTCTACACCTCTCCTTGTTCATCAAGTGTAGAAACTCATTTTTTGAAAAACAAATTATTTATTTATTATACTACAAACCCGTTTACATGATAACAAACAACCAAACACCTGAAAAATAAAAATAATTACAACAAAACTAATATGAAATATCAAATTTATTATAAATTCTAGTCCAAAATATTAACAAACCTATATCAACTTTTACAATGAAATTTATATAATCAAAGTTAAGTCCAAACACCTAATTTTAACATTTTCTCTTATGAATAAACTAGAGGAAATACCCCAAATGAACTTCACAGCAACACCAACTCGAGAGCTCAAGAAGGCACAATCAACAGATGGTAGTAGTTAGAAGGATGCCTTTGAAAATCCTCTTATTCAAGGCTTGCTAAAAGCAACACAACCCGTCATGGTTCCACTGATGAAAATGAGCTTTTTCTTACAGGAAAAAATATGCAAATATTGAACCTTACATACCACTGGTACTGCAGAGTTGCAACCTCTTCCTCTCAAACTCAACCTACAAAGTGAAGATACAAAGAATCAACCTCTTCCTTTGTATAATTCATAGGACAACATTTTCTTCCTTTTCTTTGTTCTTGCAATGTTCATGAGGTCAAATTTATGTACACAGACAAAAATCTAGAAATTTTTCTTTTCAACAACACAGTGCATAAAGTAGATTTACACTCAAACCAATGATTATTAGCACCCACCACTTGCAGGTTCAATTGAACATAGCAGGCCATTGCCTCTTAGTTGGGAGCAGTGTTCTTCAGCATCATCTTGGACACAGTTAATGCCAATAGACAATCCATTGTAGTGAGCATCATGGTACTTAAACCAAACAACCCAAAATAAAAATAATGATTAGAAAACCCTAATTTAAAGGTGATACTATTGGAAGAACTCCCAACAGTTTCCTGTAATAAATAAAATGAAGTTGTAAAACAAAGCCAGCCCAATAATAGAACTTTAATGTAAAGCTTCCATATCAAATTGCTCTATACCTAAGATCAAATTCAGATTCACGGCTAGGAGTTCCTTTTTCAATAACTGGCTTCTCCAGCAATCCCTCTCCTTTGCCAGGTCTTGTTGCTAATACAACCATGGGAATGCAAAGATTGGAGCATAGTCCTTTGCAATTTGTCCCCTATATTGAGAACATTCCTTTAGTAAGTGTTATTAAAGCATTCACTCATACATAAAAGAGTTCAAGGTTTTATGTCCACCAAAAGAGAGGGTCAACACATTACACAAATATAAGCAATTAAGCATGACTCTTAATTTATCTCCCCTGTAACACGTATGAGATATTTGTTGGTTATCTGCTACTTATATACAAGTTTTGTTACTTTATTGCCACAATCATACTTCAGTATTCCAACCACCAATGCTCCTACTGATTCTTTAGTATAAAAAATTGGAGTTAGAAACAGAAATCTATAGAGAGAAAATCTTCATCTGCCCAAGTCCTAAAGTTAGAGTGTTTTCATAGCACTTATTCCCAGAAAAGTAATCCACTCATGAAATTATGAGACACTCGATCTCATATTCTAATTGTAGGAGCTATAAACTAGTCTTCCGATTCTTGAGTAGCTTTGGGGCCTGTTTGGTATGGTGAGATAAAAAGAATACATTTCTGGTGCAAAAAATGAGATATATAAGGTCAAATTCATGGACGATGATGTTAAGGACCAGTGTTACATCTGAACAATAGTTTACTACTGCTTTTAATTTATGTGCACCTTAATATCAAAATTGATCCTTCCTAAAAAGCGGCTAGTTTAAGATCAAGTAAAACCAGACATAATCTCAATTTTTTATCCAAATTAAAGATACATGACATGTTACAAAACATATTATAGTCATGTAAATTAGCAGGGGATTGTCGCTCTTTGTCCTAAGATTTTAAATTCTGAATTTCTATTGGTAGATATACTAGTAACTAGTTGCCAACAACAACAAAATCACACTGTTCATAACCTCTGAATAGAGGATACGCCTAAACATTTTTAGATGGAAAAACCATCAAGAATAAAAATTTTTCTCAAAACTCATTTGTTATTTAAATTTCATGAGTCCCTCTTGTAAATTTTCCTCTTTGTAGATCCTAATATATAAGTGCAACACGAAACTGAAAAACCTATTTGAGTGGGACTCTGGATTTTGATTATCTAGAGCTTTGGAATTTATTATTATTTAGCATTACAAGTGTTTCTCAGAATCTGTACGCTCTATCAATCCATATGAAGAAATGGAATTACAAAGTGAATTTTATATTAAGAATATGGATACTAATAATTCATCAGTATACCAGTCGTTAGGAAAAACTCAAAGCATACAAGACAAACAAAAAATGAGTTCGCTAAACTGTTGGATCATTTACCCATCTCAATTCTATTTCACAGTATTTAACGGAAACAAGAAAACTCATTCATTGACCAATTTACCACTATTGGGAGAAAAAAAAAAGAAAGAAGAAAAAGACTAGTCTGCCACTAGAACAAACTACAACATCGGAACGATCACGAATTTCCTTCATCAAATTCAATTTTGTTTAAAACTGAACACAATGAAAACAACGACGCCGAGGTACTTAGTAAACCAGGAAGATAGAGCTGAAATAATAGCAAATTCAAAGAAGAGGTGACTTTATTATCACTTTTGAAGCTAATAAAAAAGAAAATTGATGACTACTTCAATCGATACTTGCTTCGATTCGGTGCCGTTTCGCTTGTTAAGGGGTCGTAACTCTCTTCGTTTCCTAATCAGTCCAACTAAGTTAGACCCAGCTGACGACCGGACCTCGGTAACAAAGCAGGGGAAAGGATCTCTGATGAAGAATCTCATTTCTAGTGTAAAAACTGAGATATATATATATAAGGTCAAAATCAACCAAAAAAATTAGAGGAAGAAAAGAAAAGGAAGAAGAGACCTGCTTGCCCATCTTGACGATGATGTAAGGATCGCTGGAGCGAACATCATGAACAGCGAGATTATACCACGCTTGATGTGAATCCTGAGAAGGCCAAGCATTTGGCGGAGCTATGTGGGGCGGGGAAGGCTTGAATATGAGGTTGCGCTCAATAGTTCTTTCCCTTAAGACAAGGGGGTCTTGGCGAGGGATGAGGGAAAATGCTGAGGCGGGGGAAGAGGGCAAGCAGGAGATCTAGGTGGGGGAGGAGGGCAGGAGGGTCTTGGTGGGGGACGAGGGAAAAAGATGAGGCGGGCGGGAGTTCTCATTTTTTTTAATAGATCTTCTACACTGGTTGGGTTGCAACCGGTGTAGAAACTCATATTTTCTACACCGGTTGGGACCTAACTAGTGTAGAAACTCATGTTTATACGCGGGTTAGAAGCCCAACCAGTGTAGAAAGTTGTCATTTATTTTTAAAAAATTAAAATTAAAATTAAATTCATTAATATTAAAGAAAAAATATTTTAAATTTACTTTCTACACATGTTGTCTTTTTAACATTTGTAGAAAGTTTCTTCATCTTCAAATATTTACAAAAATGCCATCGGTCACACTTTCTACACGTGTCCTGTTTTGTCAAGTGTAAAAAATAGGTGTAAAATCTATATTTTGTACTAGTAGGTATTTCAATAACTGTTTAATATAGGGTGCTATATTTTAAATATTATTTCTTAGATATTTAATAGTTATAAACCATATATATATGTAAAAATAACTGTGAAATATATGCAAATCTATAGTAGTAGGAGATGAAGTAGAAGGCAACAACAAAATACTAAGGGCTTGTTTGGTTTAAGGGGAGAGAATGGAGGGGAGGGGATGGAAGAAAAGGATAGGAGGTTACCATATTTAGTTTGGTAGGAGAGAGGGGAGGGATGTTTAATGATCCTTTGTTTGGTTCAATAGGGAATGGGAGGGGAGATAATAACTAATTTATTATTTTACCCTTATGTGTTGGATTATATTTTTTTACTTATATAAATTAGTTTACACCTAATTTAAATAACATAATTTATGAAAATTCACTCTCATATTAACTTATTGTTAATATGTATATAAAAACTTATATGATGATTTTTGTAATCTCTTATTGATATGATAATATATTTTCAAAAATCAAATTAAAAATTTTTATGTTTGACTCATAAAGCTTAACTTTGCCGATGGATTTATTATTTCTTGATCCAGCAAGTTGTTCCTTTGACACGTAGGTCATCATTCACCATAAGATAGGGAATTTAAATGAGATTAAGGGAAGAGAATGGATTTGGAAAGGGGAGAGAAAAGTTTTTATCTTGGAGTTAACAAGAAACAAGGTAAGGAGTGTTAGAACCGGCTGACACCTAAGAGGGGGTGAATTGGGTGTTAGATAAGATATTACAATCTCTTAAAATCTTTTCGCAACTTATTAACTAATAATATATGGAAGTATAAACACAAGTGTATATGTTGTAAATATAAGAGCTTAGGTAAGATAATATGCAAACTGTAATTTATCCTGGTTCGGTCCAATCCACGATGACCTACGTCCAGTCCTCAGGCTCCTCCAGAGATTTTTTAATCCATTATCTTCTTGTTTAACTGGGCACAAGAAAAGCCTCTACAATCCCACAAGTTCAACTGAGCGCTTGTGTAGCCTACTATGGAGTTACTCCCCCTTACTCTCTGTAAGGTTCACTCCTCCTTACGGCAAGTCTTACGAACACAGCAATTCCAATGACTCTTCTCTCCTACTTACTTATGCAAGTCTTATGAGCAGCAACGTTCTCTCCTACTTACACCCTGTAAGTCTTATGAGTAGCAACGTTCCCAACCGCTTGCACCTTGTAAGTCTTACGAGCAGAAAGTCTTCCAAGAAACTCTCTACAGCTTTTCCCATAAGGAAATTCTACCCTCCCAAGATCCATTTACCTTGAGATGAAGATTACAATGGAAAGTGTTTACAGAACTCTCTCAAAGAGTAAATATATGAACAATAAAGTATAATACAAATAATCTCACTCTCAATGATAAATGATACAGAAAACATAGAAGAGTAGAGAGTAGTTGGATAAAAAGAGGACTCATGATATAAGCATGTTTGTGTTTTTGTGTTCTCGTTGCTTGCTCCTCTTCTTTGAATGCCACCATATTTATACATGAATTGTAGTAGCCGTTGTAAGCATTCCAATATATCCGTTAGAGACGCACTGCTTGTTCTAACCATTTTCCATGTTTCAAAAGCTAGCCGTTACACGTTCGGTGCTTTATGTCCGTAAAGTTTCTGTTTCTCCTCATTACATGATTCCTTCATTGAATTCTTGAAATAATGCTAGATGCTAATACAATGAAGTGTTAATCATATAGATAACAAATCAATAAACAACAGATGATTATCATGCAATTCAGTCTCATCACTCGAGTGATCACTTGAGTGATCCCTTCTGATTTCTGCCAGAGACTATTTCAGAGTAATGTGACTCTATGCACAGTCCATCACTCGAGTGAACCATGTTCATCACTCCAGTGATTACTCGAGTGATCTGATGAAAAACTTAGTAGATAGTCTTTTTGTAAGTTTTAAAGCAATCTTACCTTATCACTCAAGTGATCACTTGAGTGATCCATTACCATCACTCGAGTGATACGTTCTAAAACATGGTCGAGAGTTTCTAAAACTTTTTCAATTGCATCACTCGAGTGGTCATTCGAGTGATCTCAATTCATCACTCGAGTAGTCACGCAAGTGATCTACTCATTTTAATTCAAAATATGATAAGAAAATTTATCATTGAAAGCTCTTGTCATCTGCATTCCAATGCAAAAAGAATCAGCTTCAAACTCATTGTATTCAGCAAGTTATGATACAAAGAGTGTCTATTTTTCTAGATAGCATTTGAGTTTTCCATCATTAACTTCTAGAAGCCACACCACTTTGAATATAACTCCAAATCTGTCATATTATATATCAATAGAAAGCTTTAAAGCCTAGTTTCATATGCCACCGGTTTCACCTCATTTGGGCATGTATTTTGGGAGATACATCCAAAATACCAAAGCAATTCTGGAAAATAATGGTAATTTGAAGGTTAACTTCCAACACTCATATCTCCTTCATATGAACTCTTTTGATGTTTATTTTGAAGTTAAATTGACGAATTGGGAGTTTAGTTTTTTATGCCACTGTTTCAACTCAATCAGACTTGTGGTTGGAGAGATATGTCTAAAATACTGAAGCTCTACCATATTGGTCGAAAACAGTGGTCAACAGAGTGTTGCATCACTCGTGTCCTCTCGAGTGATCATGGGTTATCACTCGAGTGATGAACTTTAAAATATGGCAGTGGCCTATCACTCGAGTGGTCACTCAAGTGATCAACTATAGAGGTTCCATAACTTCTGTACAAGTCATTCTAGCTCTGTATTAACCCACTCCAACATCTGTTTGACTAAAAAAACCCTCCAGAATCACTTTTATGAGCTTGATTCTTGATATACCCATTAGTTCTTCCAAGTTCATCTCTTTCTTTCTTTGCTTGGCTAATCTATAAGATATGCAAAATTAAATATAGTGTAGTTAGTCAATGTAAGAGATCGGTATATGATGCAAACTTTTTGCGCTTAATATTTGACATCTATATTTGACATCATCAAAACTAATCATATCTAACAAGGAGGATTACCAACAAGGAAGATTGCTCATAACTACACGCATCCAAAAGGAAAACAAATAGAAAAAAGGGAAATGAAAGCTCAGAAATTGTATGTGCCTTTGTTTTTTAGACTTAAATTAAAAGAATTGAAGGAGCAGTAGCTAAGTTTGCAGAGCGCATTAGAATAGGCATGGTGTCATTGCAATTACAGTTGTAGCCACACCTATTTCCCTCTTTATACTTTTTCGAAAACATTTCCTGCTTTGATTCTATATAAATTGCAGGTTCCATTATTACCTTTAAGTCAAGGTAGGAATTGATTGTAGACAAGGTTGATTGTTAGAACGGTGGTTCTTTGTAGAGGTTGACAATGGTGGTATGGATGCCAACGCTAGCAGAAGATGGCTGGTTGTTGGCAAAAATAGCATTAGAATCATGGTTGGGGAATTGACAGTGATAGAACCACTGGCATCGATGGTGGTTTAACTGATTCTTTAGGTTGATGGCAACTAGTGGTCTCCAGCGACATGAAAATACCACTACTGGCTTCGTATTTGTGGTTTGATTTTTCATGTTTGATGGAATATCATATAGGTGAGTGGAGTTTCTTCTAATTTTTTCACATGTGTAGTAGAGATGAAATATCATAAAATAGAAGGGGTCAAATTGGTCATAAAATTTGGTTCCCAAAAAAAAACCTCAATTTGGAGGGGACCAAAATAAAGGGAGGGAGGAGAGAGAGGAGCTAATTTTTTCTCCCCTCCCGTCCAAAATTTCAAACCAAATGAGGGGAAGGGGACATTTACCCTCCCATTCCATTCCCCCCCTAAACCAAACAAGCCCTAAGGAGGAAGACAACAACATCTCAACCTTGCTAAGTATGGTATGGTATTTCAGATAGGGAATTCTTATTACTAAGATACAAATTGCAATACCGCGGTTATAAAATTAGGTAATCCTATCTATGTTGGGATTACAGTTAAGATTGGACTTCTTATTACCCCATACCAAACATGAAAAAGTTGATATTATCATACCCCAACCCCTTAATTCTAGGTAACGAACAAGGCTAAAGTGTCCCAAGTACACAACCAAACTGGTCCATTAATCACACCATCTTCAACATTTAGGCTTAATTAGCAACTTTAATTGCTTTCTAACTAGAGTCATGGTTCTTCACTCATAGTCCCCTGTTAATTGTTTGTGTTGCTAATGAGATATACATTATTGAGCACGCGAGCTTTGCAAAAGCAATTATAGTCTCGAAAACCACCTGCAAATATTGTAATATGTGAAAAATAGCCTAGTCTACACTTGGTATATTAGGCCCAAGCCCAATAGGATTTGGGTCAAAGCATATAAATAATAAAAATTTTAGGTAGATATATGTGATATTTCTCAGTTAATATGAGTCATATTATTTAAGTGATAGAATATGACTTTACAGATGGTATTGTTTAACTAATACAATATGTCTCTCAATCGAAAGGATATGTTGTCTCTCTAATTAAGGGATATGTTAGTAGAGAGGAAGGGTTGCGTAGAACACTATAAATAGGCGTAAGAGGTTCAGTTGTGATGTGCTTAAATATAGATATTCAGACTATTTTATTTTCTTATATATATATATATAAGAAAATAAAATAGAATTTATAAATAAATAGTAATTGTTTTAAAAAATAAATATTCAGAGCGAGACAAAAGTTAGGATGGAATAGAGCCATCCCATCTCCCAATAATAATTTTGTATTTAAGACAATTTTATGCCATCCAAAAAATAAGTGGGACTAGAATGGGAAGGCCGAGATGCACAGTAAATACACCGCTAACTAGAAGAAGAAGAGAGAGAAATATAGTAGAGGGAATAAGAAATCAATATGTCTGAATTTTTAAATTAGAAAATGACCTCCAAAAATTCTGAAAATTTTCAAAATTAAATTAGACATAATGAGCTTTAATTTGATAGGTCATATGGAATTTTTGGAGTTGTATACAAGGAGATATGAATTTGTGAATATTTCCCATCGAATTTGACATTATTCTAAAGCAGACTTCAAAAACAAAAATTATTGGAATGGTGAGCTTCCAATTGGCTATATTTTATATTTTCCCCTAATACTAGACTTAATAAAGGTTACATAACCTTTAGAACCACCCTAATTGAATATTTATACAATTAGGTATGAATTTTCAAAGTTTGGTGATAATTCTGCCAATTTTTCCAATTATTGTGAAAATTGGAAAAGTTGTAAGGGCAAAATGGTCATTTTGACCAAATAAGTTTAATTTGGTAATTTCTTGAATAATAAAAGATGGTCTGGATGGATGGAAATATCCAAAATAATTATCATGAATAAAATATAATATATAGTTTAACATATGACATAATTAGAATAAAATATTAATTTAAAGGGACAACTCGGCAAGTTCTAGAGAACACTAATATTCTCTATAAGAAGGAGCCAATTTGGCCATAAGGAAAAGAGAAAGGAAGGAAGAACAAACTTGGGAAAAACAAGAGGAAGAAGAGGAAGTAGTGATCAAGGAGCAGAAATTAGGTAAGTACACCGAAATCTCTGCTCAATCTTGTGTTATAGCTCATAAATCCTCTTCTTAATCTCCTTATTCTCTTGATTAAGCCATCCAACAAGAAAAAATCCAAGCAAAGAAGGGAGAAAATTCAGCCAAGTAAGGAAGAAGAAGGAAAATCAAGGTAAGTTGCTAAAACTTTGGAATTCTTGATGAAAACTGAGTTGTGGTGGTGCTCTGGCTGGTTGTTTGTTGTTTTTTTTATTGTTTTGTAAATTTGGGATGTTCAATTTCTAAGGGTAAATGTTGCCCAAATTTCTATTGATTATTTTAAAATGATGATTGGATAATTAAACAAGGGGAAACAAGTAACAAGGTGTTTTAAGGGTTAAAATCAAGAAAATCCAATTTTTCTCAAAAATAGTGAATATTTCTGCATGGCCCAAAAATAAGGGTTAGGGTTATAATTTCATGATTCTAATGGTTCCATGATGTTTATAAGGGAAATTTGTGTAGGGTTCATGAAGAGTGCGAAGTGTGAAATGCCCTGGATTGTGAAATGACGATTTTGCCCCTAAAACCCCAAGGTAGGGCTGTCAAGGGCAATACTGTACTTTAGGCATGAATTAGCCAAATCTGAAGTCAAAAATGGATTCTACATGTAAAAAATATATAAGATAAGCCTGGGTTGTATTTTTGAAAAAAACAAAAACAAAAATACCGAGTACAAGAGGGGGGCCGGGCCGAGTCCCAGGGGCATTTTAGTAAATATGCAATTTTGGGCTAAGATAACCAACTTGTAAATTATATAATAAAGTATGAATGAGTAGTAACTCATTTACAATTACTTTGGGAATTATAGTTGTGACTATACCTTGAAAGTTAAGGACTGATAGTTGTGACTAGACCTTGGAAAGGAGTCCAGGTAGTAACTTTATCTTTCATATACTATGTGAATGTCAATATGCAATTATTGCCATGATCTGTTCAATGTATTGCTTGTGGTGATGAAACTCTCTAGGTGTGGATGATGAGTTAAACTACCTTATGGAACCTTTGGGGTACCATGTGGCCAGGTAGACCCAGTTGAGTAGCTTAATATGTACGGGCAGGTATTGGCTTGCTCCAAGATATGATATATATAGGTAGGTATATGCATGCTCCAAGTTTTTATGTGATCACATTACATAGGTGAATTTCTTGTTGAATTCCTATATACGAGATATGATATTGCAAATCAGGAACGGATGATCATTTTGATCCAGACAAAATCATCATTTGGTTCCTAAGCATTATGATATAGGCTTAGGCATTTTGATTGCTGCATCATGATAAATGCTGCATTGCATGTTTATTTTTTTCATTTTATATGATTGATATTTTGTTACTACTGAGATTCGTATGAATCTCACCCTTTCCAAAATTTTAAAATTTATTCAGCAAGCAAAAACAGCTCAGAGGGCAAAAATAGTTGATGCTGACAGAAGAAGGTCCGATGCTAGTTCAAGAATCTCTTCATTGGTTATATGATAGTCCCTATTTATATTTGAATATGTAATGTAGCATGTACAAACTCTATGGGGATTTTTTTTAATAATGTAATCAAGAATATTATATCAGTGTAATGTACTATTTCTGCGTGCCCATTGAACTGCGTGTGTATATTATGATAAATGTCAAAATAATGAGGGGTTTGACAGATCTCACCTCTCTCTCTCTCATGATGGCCCAGTGGTACGGTCCCCTCCTGTGAGGCCATCTACTGGGGCTGTAGTGGGGCCCCCTCCTATGGAGCCATATACTGTGGCTGTGCTGGGGCCCCCTCCTGTCACTGCTCTGGGCCCAACTGTAGTCATACGGCCCCACTCCCCCTGTGCTGACTCCTGCCACGACCAATACCTCCCCTACTAGTACTGCCATGTAGAGATCTATAGGGTAGAATAACCTCCTTCCCATTTCCTCTATCTCTTGAAGCCATATGTAGAAAGATAAAATTTTAAGCAAAAGTTGTTAGAAAACAAAATGGTAAGCAAAATGAGAATAAGTGGGCGCTATTATATATAGTTGGTATTTGTAGCGGTTATATCACAAAACCGCTACAATTATCACCTTGTGAATTATGGCTCATAAATGATGCCAAATAGTTGTAGCAGTTTAGAAAATTAACCGGTACAAATATCTGTCTTTTGACATTCTGTAGCGGTTATTGCATAAAACCGCTACTAGTACTGCCATGTAGAGATCTATAGGGTGTAATAACCTCCTTCCCATTTCCTCTATCTCTTGAAGCCATATGTAGAAAGATAAAATTTTAAGCAAAAGTTGTTAGAAAACAAAATGGTAAGCAAAATGAGAATAAGTGGGCGCTATTATATAGAGTTGGTATTTGTAGCGGTTATATCACAAAACCGCTACAATTATCACCTTGTGAATTATGGCTCATAAATGATGCCAAAGAGTTGTAGCAGTTTAGAAAATTAACCGGTACAAATATCTGTCTTTTGACATTCTGTAGCGGTTATTGCATAAAACCGCTACCAATATGTTGATTGTTCATATGACCAGACAACAATTGTAGTGGTTAGAAAGAGTATAACCGCTACAAGATACCACTAAAGCCAACCGTCATTACCTTTGTAGTGGTTTCTAATAATAACCGCTACTAATTGCCAGGAAGAGTAAACAAATTTGCAGCCAAAGCAAGCAATAGCCTTCAAAGTCACTGCTGCCCACCTGAAATAAGGGAAATGGCCTATGCTTGGTATCATGTAAAGTAACTTGATACTAATCATACGCCTTTTCCTTTTTTTCAGGGTATCATACCTTTGAAGGCTATTGTGAACTTCGTGCTGCAAATTCGTTTTATTGAGTTTGTGGTTGTACGGAAATTTATAGTGATTAGTTGGTTGCGGTTTAGTATATAACCGCAACCAATACCTATCTATTTGTATTCTGTAGCGGTTAGGGTATGCTAAGCCGCAACTAAATGAAAAACACAATAGGCGCCTCATATTTGCACCATTTGGCAGTTAATATTTCTAGCAGTTTAATCCAAATAACCGCTATAAATTAACCACTACAATTAGCGTGCCACCTTCGTGCCATTTGGCGCCATCCTGGCGCCAAATTGGTAGCGGTTTTATGTCAAATAACCGCTACAAATAAACCGCGTGCCATGTGGTGCCAAGTTGGTACGAAATTGGTAGCAGTTGTGTACAATATAACTGCTACAAAGTGTACATAAAACATGATTCACTGGTTTCTGTTGCAAATCAGTAGCAGTGTTAGCTTTAACCGCTACAAATCAGACTACTAGTAGCAGTTTCTTCCAACTGCTTCAAATTAACCGCTACTAATCATCATTTTTTTTATAGTGCATGATCATAAATGGAAAGAAAAAAAGAATTGAAACTAATTGTAATATAGGAAATAAAAAACTAAAGATTCAGGAGGAAAGCAAGTTGAATTTAAATTCAAATCTTTAAAATCAAAAGGGAAGTAAATCCATTAGTCCACACTTAACATTAGCCTAAAGTATATATAACATTAGTGCTTTGGTTATTCCTTTACTCAAATATTTCTAATATTTTGTATTAAAGATATAGTTAATATCTTTAATATTTTGTATTAACCAATATGATAATACATTTTTATATACTAATGTACATATAACAAAAATATTAGTTATATCTTCGATAAAAATTTTAGATATTATGGTAAAAAATAAAATATTATATGTATGTGTGTGTTACTTTAATAACAACTTTATTTTTTTTTTGTCCATTACTCATCACGTAGACCTCAACTAATATATATATATATAAATTCTACCACACAATCCAACTGCTTAGGGAATGCACCAACTATTGTGTGTAACAACTACCTTGTTATGTATGACCTTTATTGACTTTTTTTTTCATTTTACATGCTCTTTTATCATTAGATAACATAAAGTCTACATGATACCAAGTGACTAAAAATTCAGGACATTACAAGATCTGCGTCAACGATTATGAGGACGAGAATCAAGAGATGTTCAACTTCAAAGGCTTTCCTCTTAGCGATTTGGAGCGGTTTCTAGATGAGGAGGCCGCGCCGGCCCCGGACCACACATGACAGTCATCTTCCCGGTCTACTGGGTTTGAGGTGCAAGTGAGAGATAAATGTAATTTTATTTTTAACTTTTCTTTAAGTACAGTTCTGTCAAATGTGAATTTCAATTTAACTAAAGTATATGATAATTGTGTAGATGATCAGGGGAATATTTCCTCAAGGAGGCTGGACGTGACCGGTCTGAAAAGCATGGAATGGAGATTATGAGTTCTGGTTCCATGGAACGGGCCCACAGACCAGCTAGTCGAGAATAGGGGTCACCTATTCAACTGCTTTATGAGCGACCTAGTCAAGACGTGGAAGCAAATTCCGAAGGGGCTAAAGGATAAAGTGTGGGATGAGGAGGTTAAGGTAATTTAATAATTACATTTAATTATATTAAATTATTTGTAATTAATTTTTTTAATTATTATTTTTGAATTTTATATATTTGAAATAATCGTATTTAGATATTTTTATTTAATTGTATTTTAGGGTAGGTTTTCCGTGGAGGAGAGCTATAAGAGGTACACACTGATGAAGTTGGGAGACGACTGGAAGAACAGCAAGAATCATCTCTACCACATCTAGGACAGGGATGGGATGATTCCTCTAGAGCAGCTGATCGAGGATGTGCCGGACGGCGTCCCACCAAATGACTGGGCAGGTTTTGTGCATTACAGGAGGAGTCCGGAGGGGTAGGTAATTTTTTTAAAATAAATATTATTTGACCATTTTTTGTTCTTTTAATTTTTTTAATAATTTTTATTTGAGAAATGTATATAGGCTCTATCTCAGAGAAACACGACGAGTCTTGCCTAGTAATCAATCCACCACACGGCTGGATCGAAGACACTTGCTGTGACCTACAATGAATTGGTATGTTTTCACCATTTCAGTTAATTTTACATTAATATTAATAATTTAATTTTGATTAAATATTTATAATAAAAATTTTATGTTTCGATTGTTTAAGAAGCGGACGGCTCGGGAGGAGAACTGCCAGACCAATTACTTAGAGTTATTTACGGTGACACACAGGCACCGAGACGAGAGTCCGACGTCTCAGCAGGCAAATGAGGCCATTGTAAGTACCATAATTAGAATTATTGTTAATTGATTGTTTAAATCAACTAATTTATTGTTGATAATAATAATGATTATAATAACTTGTTGCATAAAATTGCAGGCGAGGATTCAGCAGTCTCAAGCTGAATAGAGAGAGACACAGACCCAGGAGTCTCAGGGGTCTGTAGACCCCATGGCGCCACTGAAGGCTGGTTTGGGACGATTGAGCACCCTGGCTGTGTGAGGGGGATGGGGTTAGGCGCTAGACCCAGCATGGTGTTTGGGAGGAGTGATAGCTCTGAGGTGGGAACTTCTCGAGCACGGATGTCCGGGAGCAAATGTCCGAGGGAGGAGACCGTTGAGGAGATTCAGACGGAGATTACGAGACAGATGCAGGAGCAGGCCGATTACATCTATGCGTAGCAAATGCAGTGGCGGGATATCACGAACTCCATGCTCGATAAGGCGTGGAGTCGCCTATTTCTCGATGAGTCATACCCAGAGGTACCCCCGTCCAGAGGTTTGTTGTACAGCCTGCTCGTCCCCCATTTTTTGATAGTGCTATTAACTCTACCCAGCCCTGTCCTCCACCCCGCCCCTGAGATAGGACATACTGGCCAGACTGCTGACGGTGCCCCCACTGAGACAGGGCGTGACCATGAGGCTTCAGCTAGTTAGCTTTATTTATTTAGGAATTTTTATTTTCTTTTTAAAAATTGTACCAAAATGTTTGAATTAATTTAATTATGTTATCACAAAGTTTGTTATGTTCTGTTAATTAGGTTACTTAATTTTTTTTGAAAAATCAATTTCTAAAAAAAATAAACAAATAACCAAACATTAGTTGCGATTAAAATTTCATTTGAAAAATTAATTTCTAAAAAAACATAAATAAATAAATAGCCAAACATTTGTAGCAGTTTTGTGGTATTAACCGCTACCAAGTTATATACAATTTAGACTTTTGAATCTGATGTTCCCGCCAACGGTCAAATATTTTTTAGCGGTTACAAGTAGAAACCGCTACGAATACTCACACCATTTCTAGCGTTTCAAGCTTCGTAACCGCTACATACGGAGAACAAATATTTTTGAATTTTGAATCTCCAAAACCCGCCAACAGTCATATGACATGAATTTGTAGTGGTTTAATATTATTAACCGCTACAAGAGTTTACAGATACAAAATTTGAACGTTGTGAATTTAACATACCTGTCAACGGTCAAATATATTTGTAATGGTTATTTGTAGTGGTTAAAGACTATTAACCGCTAGTAGTTGTGATTATATTTGAATTTTGAATCTGGAGTAATCTCGCCAACGGTCACATTACATAAATTAGTAGCGGTTTTAAAGCTAGAACTGCTATATATGTTGTATGAATAGCAGTTTATTGAACCGCTACTAATTATTGAACGTTGTGAAACTTCAATTTAACCATCTTGTGACGTCTCATTTGTAATTTCACTCATTTTATTTGCTAAATTCTTTCCTCTAGCTATGGATAAATCATAGATCAAGTTGCCACTCAATTCTCTAGCTTATTTAGACGAATTAAACAACTTCTTGGATTTTGCTTACTCTCACGCCAGCTGTAATGGAAAGATCGTATGTCCGTGTTGGTGATTCAAGTTCAAGAAGTGGAATACATGAGAAGTTGTTAAGGAACATTTGCTTGTGAAGCCTTTCCCGGAAGAGTATATGTTATGGAGAGTTCATGGTGAGAAGACTGATATGAGATACGATGATGCTCTTCATCAAAGTTCACAAGTAGGAGTTCAAGTAGTGATGCGTTCAGTTTTCAGGACGACAACTTCAATGAAGAAGTGTTGGGTTCAGAGCCTGTATTTTTGAGAAGTGAAGCAGCGTATGATTTTTTTGTGATACCTCATTTCTTAACACTACGGTAGAGTACTAACTAGCTAATACTCACCGAATTTGAAATATCAGAGTGGCTAAATGTTAGAACTTCATACAATACCTCTGCCGGATATCCACATATAAGCATAATACATTAGATTAGTTTAAATCATATACATCATCCACTTCATATACAACCCAAAACTCATAAAAGTTCTTAAAATACATACAAGAGATTAGACAACCAGAACTAATTTCTTCCACTGCTCAACCTCAACTCATTTCCATTTACCTTATCTTTGCCCCACAAGCTCGCTCCCTGTACTGGAGATTGGTTTTTGGGAAAAAGAATGAGATTCACAGGAATCTCAGTAGTAACGCAATCAAACATACAAAATAACACATAAAGCATGCTTTACAAACAATCATCAATCAAATCATCATAACATCATTTAGTTCTTTTCATACAACCCACAAACCATGCTAGCGGTAGACAAGTTACTTTTCCCCGAGAGGTATCCACGTAAAGATAGGCCCCGGGCACCGCTCGTGCAATATGAATATTATCGCTTAAGTGTCAACCCGTGCAAAGATAGGCCTCGGGTGATCACTCTGTGTAATCTAAACATGTTTGACATTTTGATGATATCAAGCAACACATATGCATGCCATGTCATATGAAGACGGTTACTACCTGGTTGCTCCTCTATGCAACTTTCCTACTCGATTTAAGCTCGGGTAATTACTGAGGCCAGACCTGTTGTCAAGTCCTGAAATCTTCGCATACCACAAATGAGTTATTACTCATCCATGTATCTTTACAAACTCATAATATTGGTAAATTTAGCCTAATTGTACCAAATTACCAAAATACCCCTTAGGTCATGATTATCAGTATTTTTCTCAAAATCATAATTTAGGCCATTCCTACACATTTTTGTGTGTATAATTCATTTTTAACTTCAAATTGGCCAAAATCAAGCCCGAATGATGAAAATACCCTTCACAGCCCCAAATAAGGCTTAGAATGGGTAATTTTGTCATTTCACTCTCTGAGCAATTTCTCTCTTCAGGGCCAACATAGACTTTACTTAATTTCTCCTCCTAAACCCAGTGGAAACATCGGTAGTCTCAAATTTCTATCAATGGGGAACCGGAAAAAAGAGGACCTCCTCAGACTTTAACCGGTGTAGACATCTTACAGCAGCTTCAAGACGTTAAATTCAAGTTTGGAAAAAGCGTTGATTCAGCAACAACAGGGCAAAAGAGTAGGAGGACTACTTCGAATTCTGCACCTCAACAATGGCGGAAGAAAAGTATCTTTTTCACTCTTCCATATTGGAAAACTAATTTACTTCACCACAGTCTTGATGTCATGCACATTGAGAAAAATATATGCGACAATGTCCTATACACGCTGCTTAATAAACCTGACAAGTCAAAAGATCATCTTTAAGCAAGGAAATATTTACGGGCCATGGGAGTTCGTGAAGATGTGTGGCTTAATGAGCATGAAAAATTTCAACCGGTAAAGTTTACCCTCACAAAACCAAACAAGGAAGTCTTCCTCGCCACGTTGAAGAAAATAAAATTTCTTGATGGCTATTCAAGCAACATTTCACGATTTATTGACATGCAGCTATGAAAGGTTGATGGCCTGAAGAGTCATGACTCATATGTTCTTATGCAATAGTTACTTCCGCTGGCTATAAAGAATGTGCTTCCTTCAGATGTGTCCATTGTTTTGGTGGAGTTGTGCTCCTTCTTTCGAAAGTTGTGTTCTAAGGTTTTGATTGTTGAAGAGCTCGATTAGTTGCAGTCCAAAATCATTGTTATCCTTTGTCATTTGGAGATGCTCTTTCCTCCCTCCTTTTTTACTGTGATGGTCTACTTGACAGTCCACCTTGTTCATGAAACAAAGCTCGCTGGCCCAGTACAATATCGATGGATGTATCCTATTAAGAGGTACTGTATTTACATATGTGCATCATCATTACTTTCTAAATTTGCTACTCACCCATTTCACCATTTAGTATCATATTTCCCTTTTTACTTTACAGGTTTCTTGGCAAATTGAAATCTTACATAAGGGATAAGGCGTGGCCAGAAGGTTCTATAGCTTAAGGTTATATAGTGGATGAAGTCCTGTATTTCTGCTGAAGGTACTTTAATGACATTAAGATGGATTTCAACCTACCGTCTCGTGTCGATGATTATCCTGAACCTAAACCAACAACATCAACAAAGTTGTTAATCCCTTGTGTTGGTAAACCAGTTAGAGGAAGTGAGAACTTCAAACTAACATCAACTGAGAAGTTACAGGCATATAAACATGTGTTGATTAATTGTACTCAAGTTGAACCCTTCATTCAGTAAGAATTGTACACTCATATATTATTATACAACTATCCTTACATTTTTAATTTACATTTCATGATCGTCTTCCTATGATTAATTGTAGGGAATTCAGAAGTCATGTGAAGCGTCAACTAAGGATTCAAACACAAACATCCTCCGAAGTTGACAAAAAGGTCCACAGAAAATTCCCAGCCTTGTTTTCGCGCAGAATATTAAATGACCACAACCCGCACTAGCCTGATTTCAGAGCCCTCACAATCGGCCCACTTGACCATGCAAAAAAGTTTACAACATACAATATCAATGGTTTCAAGTTCTGTATAGTATCACGAGATCAAGGATTGCAAACTCAAAATTTGAGTGTTTTTGGTACCTTTGGGACAAGGAGTTACGCGAGCAACAGTGATGGTAACATGCAGTTCGGAGATGTCCCTTACTATGGAAAGCTTGTAGATGTCGTCGAACTAAATTGTTAGATATGATTAGTTTTGATGATGTCAAAAAATAGATATAAGATATTAAGAGAAAAAAGTTTGCATAACATATTCATCTCCTTACATTGACTAACTACTATATTTAATATTGTATATCTTATAGATTAGTCAAGAAAAGCAAGAAGGAGATTGGAGAAACAAGTACTTGAAGGAATTAATGGAAATATCAAGATTCAAGCTCCTAGAAGAAATATTGGAAGTTTCTATGGTTAGAAGGGAATTCAGGTAGTACTATAGAAGTTGGTCTGTAGCACTCGATGCACTTTAGTAGATGGCACTGTTAGGGGACTGTAGCATATCAGACTGTAGCATGAAGGCACTGTAGCACTCGAGTTAGCACTGTAGCACTCGAGTTCTTCATAAGAGTTTTTGGCAGAAACGACCTCCTGATGATTCCCAAATTGAACACTCGAGTTGGCTGTGGATAACTTGAGTTGGAACTATTTATAACTACAAAAATGGGTGAGAACTCGAGTTTATGATGGAAAAATGCACTCTGTTCATCCCTAGTCTATGTTAAGCTTGAGCGAGCTTCAGTAATTCAACCATATCTCTCAAACCACAACTTAGATTGAGACGAAACTAGTTGCATATGAAAATAGACTCCTAATGCATAATTTTGACACTAAAATAAACATCAAAGGAGCTCAGATGTAGGAGAAATGATTGTTTGAATCTGACCTTAAAATCAATGTCATATTCCAGACATGGTTTAGTATTTTGGACATATCTCCCAAAATACACGTCCAAATGAAATGAAACTAGTGCCGTATGAAGCTAGAATAAATTATCTTTCCATGAATATATAATATGTCAAATTTGGAGTTATATTCAAAGTGGTATAGCTTCTAGAAGTTGTTACATACACTCTCTACACTCATTGTATCATATCTTGGAAAATACAATGAGTTTGGAGTTGATTCTTTTTTGTATTAGAATATAGTCAACAAGAGGTTTCCAATGATCAATCATTTGCCATATTTGGAGTTTAATTTTTTTTTATTTGTAAAAAAAATTTTAAATTTAGGACTTACCTGTTGGTTCCTCAAACGTGATGACAGTTTTCAAAGTGTTGAGTACACCTTCAATATACTCTTTTAGCCTTTGCTCATTCACTTTGAATTTTTGATCATCATCTTGAATCTCCACAGTTCCATATGGCCATACTTGAATCACAGTAAAAGGTCCTGACCACCTTGATCTCAGCTTTCCTGGAAAGAGCTTTAACTTTGAGTTATACAACAACATATTTTGTCCCGGTGTGAACTCTCTCCTCAGAATTCTTCTGTCATGCCACATTTTTTTCTTCTCTTGTATAACTTGGCATTTTCATAAGCTTGTTGTCTGAATTCTTCAAGCTCATTGAGTTGGAGAAGTCTTTTCTCACCAGCTACCTTTGAGTCAAAATTTAAGGCTTTTATTCCCCAATATTCTTTTTGCACTTCAGGATTAGTAAATTTTGATACATCTACCGTTCCCATTGTAAATGGTTGATCCATGCTACTTTCATTCACTACATCATTTGTGCAGCTAGTTAATGTATCTACTCTGTAATAGGTGTCACCTTCATTTGGAAAGGACCAAGCCTTAAAAAAGTTGAAAGATACTTAATCATCTTGAACTCATAAGGTTAACTTTCCCTGTTGCACATCTATTAAAGTTCTTCCAGTTGCTAGGAATGGCCTCCCAAGAATGATAGGAATTTCTTGGTCTTCTTCCATGTCAAGTATGATGAAATCAGCTAGGAATATGAGTTTATCCACCTTCACCAGAAGATCTTCTAAGACACCTCTCAGATGTTTTATTGATCGATCAGCTAGAAGTAATGAAACAGTGGTAGACTTCACCTCTCCAAGACCAAGTTTTCTGTAGACAGATAAAGGCATGAGATTTACACTTGCTCCAAGGTCACAAAGTGCTCTTTCAAAGTTACATTGACCTATGGATCTTTCATCTTTGGTGGTAATTTCTATTACACATAGGCACTGCACTCCTCAGTAAGTGCAACTATGTCAAATTCCTCTAGCTTACGCTTATTTGAGAGAATATCCTTCATGAATTTTGCATAACTAGGCATTTGGGCAAGAGCGTCTGCAAAAGGGATGTTGATATGTAACTTTTTGAAAACCTCTAGAAACTTTTTAAACTGCTTGTCTAGCTTTGCCTTCACAAGTCTCTGAGGGTATGGAGTTGATGGTATATATGGAAGAGGGTTATCTGGAAAGCTAATTCTTCCTGGTACCACATCATCCTCTTGAGGTTTCAGTGCTTCCCACCAACTATTGTGTGTAACAACTTCTTTGCTATATGTGACCTTTATTGGCTTTGTTTTTCCACTTTACATGCTCTTTATCATTACATAACATAAAGTCTACATGATACGAAGTGACTAAAAATTCGGGACTTTACACTAAGCCTTTGAACAAGCCAGGCTCAAGCTGGAAAAGAAGCCTGAAACAGGCCACAGGCTAGGCTCTTACCGCTTTGTTATAAAACAGGTCTGACCTGTTAAGCGTAAAGCCTAGCCTGTTTCCACCCTTACCCAGAACCCAAAACAAGCGACAAACGCTTTCATGGATAGCCATATATGCTGGAATGATGAGAATCACGAGTACTGTAATGATAGATGGCGAAATAATGGTAGGGATGCCAGAAAAAAGTGGTCAGAGGTGTTCACTGAGCATGCAAAGAAATGGTGGAAAGTTTGAAATCGTGAATGAATAAGTCCAAAAATGGATTTTAAAGCCAAATACTTCACGGTTTATTTTGAACAACCGTTAAATATATAAGCTTCACCCTGTTTAAAAAGAAACCGTCATATATTGATATCATATACTTACGGTTGTTTAAAATAAATCGTTAAGTATGTGTGAATATTTTAATAAATAAAAATTAAACATATATTTAACAATCATTTTGTAAAACCGTTAACTATTTTGCAACATGCTTAACGGGTTATCTTAACAACTGCTAAGTATTGCCTTGCACAATCTCCACTTCTTGATATTTTATGGTTTACTCTAAAACCATTAAATATTAAGCATTATATATTAATGATTTTGTAGTAGTATCCAATCACAACCTTCTCCCCCATTCGAGTTCACCAAATCTCGACAACAAGTTTGAAATTGTTGATGGCCAGAATTCACCAACTTTGGTTCTATGAGTCCAGTGGTGTGGCCAGATCTAGTTCGAATTGAGAAGATCAGGACAATTGTGTATTTTATCCATTTTTTGTTTGATCTAAGCCTTACTCCTCTTATCCTTTTACTTTCAACCTATTTCATCATAACTAAGCAAAACACTAATCCTCATCAACTCTATATCATAAAATTTAATAATTTTTTAACTTTATCCTTACTCATTATCAATTATAAAAGTTTACATTCAAATGAAAAATTTAACAATTTAAAATGAAGAATAAAAGTTTACATTCATATGAAAAACTTGTTGATATGATTTATAAATTAGACAAATAGAACACTCTTTCCTACTTATAAATCGATCAAAGGATTTTTCCCCCCACTCCCTTGACATACCAAACCTAATTTTACAACTTAATCCTACTCTCAAATGAATTTTTTTTTTCTTAAAATTCAGTCCAGTGCACCTAACGGGCCTATAGTCTCAAGACTAGAAAGAGGGGCTGGGCCTACAACTAGAATCATCGGTGGGGACTACCGGACGAGAAGGAGTATGAATACTGGCAAAACTTTTCCGACGAAACAGTATCGTTTAAACCCCACACATTCCACGCTGTGAGTTGCTTTTCTCACCAAATCCGTCCCTTTCCCGTACAAGTGATAGCGCCTTTTTTTTCATTAAAATAAATCTGATAAGTTAAGTTTCAAGATATTGATCAAGGTTAAAGGCTGTAACAAGTCTCGATTCAATGAAAATTTTCAGAAATATTTATATATTATTTACTAATAAAGTCTTTAGGTTAACAATGGGTCTCCGCTTCAAGTTATTGACAATGAGCTTATCTTATATACAAGTTAATTGGATTTGGTATTTTGTTGTTGTGTAGCTTGTAATTTATTCATATTTAAATTAGATATCGAATATTGTATTTTTGTCTTTCATCTTGTTTCATATTTAATATCAACGTGTCTATAGTTTCAATCAATTTTTAATTATATTTTTATAGTATTTTTTTTATATTATACTTTCATTTATTTTTAATCAAGTCCTTATATTTTTTTCTTTTTAGATTAAAGTATACTTTTAATATCTTAAGTTTACATAAGGTATACTTTTGGTTTCTTATCTTTATAAAATATACTTTTGATCCTATAATTTTAACGTTGTTAATGTTACTAATAGAAAACACTAACACAACAAATTCAAGTGATGACAGTGTAAGCTTAAGTGATGACTGTGTAATTAAATGTTATTGATCTTAAATTTAAAATATGTGTAAATTAAAAAATATCTAAAAACCTAATGAAGTCGTCTATATCAAAACATCGATTATGTAAAAATCATAGTTTAATAATCTAAATATATTAGTTCAATAATCTAAATATCAAAACATCGACTTTATTTACAACGATTTGTCGGTTTATTTTAGTTTAATAATCTAAATATATTATAGTAAGAAAATTAAAACTTAAATTTGCTTTGTCGTAGTCATCATTTGAGTTTGTTGGGTCAACATTTTTCATTAACAATATTAACGATATTAAAAATATAGGACCAAACACCAACAAAAGCCTAGTATAATTGATTAGATGACTGAGTTCCTTAAATATGATGTCTTGAGTTCGAACTAAGGCATGTGTATGAAAAATGTTTTATTGAGAGAGGCAAAACTCACTTCCATAATTTCTACATTTCGAGAGGATTAATCTCTAGCTATCGATTAGGGAATATCGCTTGGATTCTACCAAAAAAGAAATATAGGGCTAAATGTGTACATTATAAAATTAAAGTACAAAAAACATATCTCATATAAAATTTAAAGGACTAAAAGTATCTTTTTGCCTTTTTTTTATCAAGTTCTTATAGTTTCATTTATTTTTTAATTAGATCCATATAACTCTTTATTCTTTAATCTATAAACTTAATTAATATTATTCTATAAATAAAAATATCTTATGATTAATTATAATTATTTGTTTAATATCATTGTATATATAATAATACTCTAAAAATAGTGAGTTATTATAATAAGTTTTTACATAAACTTTAAAATAACATATATTTATATTATTTATTTTGTAGTTATAATTTTATTTATTTTTATAATTATAACGTTGGAATCATAATGATATAATTTTCTAAAAATATAAATATAATTATTTATTCTAATTATATTAGTTACATATACAAATTTTTTATATTAATTAATTTTAAATTATGTAATTATTAAATTAAATTTATGTTTAAAATTTATATCTAAATTTTTTTGTTTATTTAATTATAAATTAAATTCATAAATAAAAATTATAGGGATATATCCAATTAAAAAATCAAGTGAAACTATAAGGACCTAATAAAAAAGAAAAAAAATTAGAGGGACCTAATTAAAAACAAGTGAAAGCATAAGGACCTAATAAAAAGAAAAAAAAACTATAGGGATTCAATTAAAAATTGGTTACAAGTATAAGGACTTGCAGATTAATTATCCCTAAAAATATTTTTATTTTGTTTAAAAAAGACAGTAACATTATTTCTTATAAAATATATAAAATTTAGACTGTCAAAATATTAAAACTGAACTTTTTTTGCGACAATAAGAAATTCATTAAATAGAATTATTAGAGTAAAAAATCTCTATAAATGAACTAAAGAAAAGCATACTAAGAACAAAGCAAAAAATGCTAATCTGCCCTAAATAATAAAACAAAACACTAAATGGATAATAAAAAACAATACAACTATCAACCATATCAATCAAAACTTCCTAAACATCCTTTTATAGTAAATTTTGCAACTAAAGTGGTGGTCCAATTGCCCAATTTGAGAAGTAAGACCTAACCAATGAATTTTTGATTGTCCAGTTAGCTATCAAATTTGCTTTTCTGAGAATCTAATCACAAATTATTTCTAATATGTTGTCCTAAAATAATGGAATTCTCAAGAAGAACAACACATAGCAATTCAGCATCCTTAAACACAAATGTAAAAAGCACATATCCTTTGTCAATAGAGAAATCTATCCTCAAATATTCAAATCCTAGCTCAGAATTTCGGAAATTTCTTAATCACATTGAAGTTCCTAAAACCTAGTATGTGATTAAATTTTGTAAAAGAAAAATTTCCTCAATCCATTTAATTTGAAATCTTAAAATAAAAAAAAATTGATAGCAACAATTTAACAAGTAACAATTTTAACTTATTAGACACTAATAACAATCAAGCAGTAATAACCCATGTCACAAAATCATTGTAATTTCTGCTTTGACAAATTTTAGTAGGTTGTTGAATATCAATAACAATAATAATTTAACAAGTAACAACTTAAACTAATTAAACAATGACAACAATCAAAACAGTGACAATTAAAGATGTTTAGTTAAGTTCGTTACAAAATTTAATCACATACTAAAATCTCTAAGATTTTTACAATAAGCAGTTCATTTTGGATCCTGATTTGGGATTTGGATTCAGGGGGTATTTTTATGCTTTGCTCCATAAAATTTACCTGGAGTGATTTTAATGAAGGTAAAAAAGGCAAAAAAAAAAAGAAAAAAAGAAAACGAAGCTATCATTAAACAGAGTTGAGTTTACATTTTAAAAAAAAAATAGAAAGAAATAAAGGAAAGGAAAGAGAATAGGGTAGAGGAGTAGTGGGACTGGGTCTAACAAACCCTAACAGAACGGCATTTACCCTCCTTATAACACTCCTTCCCCAAAGGACAGTTAGTTTCTCTTCTCTTTTTTCCCTTCACACATTACAACCACAGATCCATTTTTGAAGGCCAAAACATTACTAAAACAGCCTCCTTTTCTTTTTCCATTTTTTTCCAACTCTTACTACAACATGATCCGTCCTTTTTTTCTATTTTGGTGCACCTTAATTTTCTTTTATTTTTCCAATTTTACTTTTAGCCCTTCAAAAAAGACAAAACTGTGGCTCCTCAAACCATTGGCTGTGGAAACGACAGCTGGCCATGGGTGTGATGACGTGTAGGGACATAATTGGATGGCTCAGGTCACAGCACTCGGGAGGCTAACAGTTTATTGGGAGACTTTGGTATCTGCTATTTTGTGCGGCGTCGTCTTTACAACAAACCCCTCTAGCAGTTTCCTGGACGATGACATGGACCAGCAATCCACCAGTTTGTGCTGGAAGCCTCCCAATGAAATTCCCAAATTATCATTCTAGTTATGACAGAAACTACTTCTATTTTTGAAATTTGACAACACAATTTTTTTGAGTAATCTTTAAAATATTATGAGACCTATAAATATAAAAATTTATACTGATAACTCTTTTTTTATACGCTTGTTGTTTCACCCTACTTTTCATGAAAATAATTTTATGGCTTGGCTCCCTATTATAAAAACTAGTTAAAAAATGTATTTTGATCATACATACATATAAAAGATTTTAATACATTTTATCTTTTAAATTTATGAGTTTTTTTTTCAAACTATCCTATTGATACATATATTAAAGGATTTCTATCAAGAAATGGTTCCAATACAAATTACATAAGAGGCTTTTATAGGAAATTTACACAGGAAATTTACACATTTTTTTCTCACAAATAACTAACTTAACTCTTACAAATAGAAGTGGAGGGAGTGTAAAATTGAATCCGTAAGTAATTTTTTTAAACTTTAGGCGATGAATAGAAAATTTTATATATCTTATTTTTGTTAATAAAATTCTGAATTAAGTGATTGAGTATATTTTCTACAAAAAATTGAAAAATTTAGAGAAATTATTATTTACTTTTATCATCAAGATGGAATCCAAGGGTATTTTGGGAAATGAACAAAGGGTGAGAACGAGTGGGAATAAATACAGAAACGGGCAAATCTCGCATGTTACATTACATATTGCGCTTTCTACCTTAACTCATACGCTAATTAAATTTCCCATTGATTGAGGTTTATTTTCCCTTTTGAGTTTTGACGTTTTTCTGAAAAGCTAAAAAAAACAAATTAATTAATCTTTATATTATTGTTTTTTTCCCGGTAAAACTCTGTGCCTTCGTATATATCATCCCGTATTGGTATGGATGAATGCTTATGACCTACTCCTTTATAGTTTGCACACACATAACCTCTCCATCCTTCCCTCCTTCTCTCTCCTCTGTCTCAAAGAACAAAATGCCAATGAGCTCACAAGTCTGGACCTTTTTTCTCTGTGATTTCTCTGGTTAATATGGAGAAGCACAAGTGCAAGCTCTGCTTTAGAAACTTCTCTAATGGCAGAGCTTTGGGAGGTCATATGAGATCTCACATGGTGAACCTTCCTGTTCCTCCAAAACCAGAGCCACCCTTAGCCCAACTCAGCTTCGAGGCCGACTATTCTCCGTTGTCTTCATCGTCGTCTTCCTCAGACGAAGAAGATGATGATGACAAAGCTCTCTGTTATGGCCTCCGAGAGAACCCTAAGCGAAGCATTCGCCTTGTGGATCCTGACTTTTCCTTCCCCGTAGAATCCGCCTCTGTAATTCTTCAAGACAGAGAAAGCGAAACTGAATCGTCCAAGAATCCAACTCGAAGAAGATCCAGAAGGGCATTTAATAATAATAATCAGTACCACCATCTTCAGAAGAAGATGAAACCCAGTAATGATGATCACCATCATAATTTTCACCATCATAAGAATAAGACCGAGTCGTCTTCTTGGGTTGAGCCTGAACCGGTGAGTTCGATCTCCGATGCGACCACCGAGGAAGATGTCGCATTTTGTCTTATGATGTTGTCCAGGGACGAATGGAAGAGACAAGAGGAAAACGATGAAGAAGAAGAAGACGATGAAGAGGACGAAGAGGAGGAAGAGGAAGAGGAAGAGGAAGAGGAAGAGGAAGACGACGAAGGAGAGAGATCCGTGGAAGATTCTGATGAATTCTACGAGGAGATGAAATCATCAAAGGCAAGATCAGTTCGTGGAAGGTACAAATGTGAGACGTGTAAGAAAGTGTTTAGATCATATCAAGCATTGGGAGGTCACAGAGCGAGTCACAAGAAAATCAAAGCGGTGGCCATATGTGAAACAGATAATAATGCTCCGGCCATGGCGGCAGAGAAGAAAATCCATGAATGTCCAGTTTGTTTCAGAGTATTTGCTTCAGGTCAAGCTCTTGGGGGCCACAAGCGAACACACGTGACTGGTTCTGCAACTTCGGCTGTTCGAAGTAGTACTCCATCAACAACAACAACCAAGTTTGGAGATAAAAATAATAATAACAACAGTTTGATAGATCTTAACCTTCCGGCTCCTGTTGATGAAGAAGATGAGATCAGCCAAATTGAAAATTCTGCAGTTTCAGATGCAGAATTCTTCAAACCCAGTTCACAGATCATTGAGGCACAAGTATAGCTTGATTGACCAAAGTATTGATGTTGATGATGATGAAGATGAAGATGAAGATGATGATCCAAAAAGGTAAACACACAAACAAACAAACAAAGAAAAAATTTTGATTGCAAATTTTCGCATATTTGTTCTGTTATGAGATTCTAACAGTAAAATAATCCAGTTCACTTCTTCTGGGTTATGTTTTGTTTCTGTAACAAATCACTTAGAGAGAGCATCCATTAATGGAGGACAGGGACAGGGACAAGGACAAGGACAAAGGAAAAAACATTGATGTTTATTCTTCTGTAATTCTGATTCGAACTTCAACTCTATTTAATTTTTTATATATATAAAATTTGGAACTTCTGCGATTTATCTTTATTATCCAGAAGGAATTTGTGAAGCATGCGTGTTTTTAGTGGGCTCTGTTTCAGCTTCCAAGCAAAATACCCAGTAACTGTTGTTGTTGTTGTTAGTTCCATTAATGAATATTAAATAAGACAGTCATCCTCTCACTGGAAGTTCATCAATCTTTCTGACTTAATTTAATTATTAATTATTAATAATTCAAAAGCAACTTCCACTTGTGAGTACTGTCATTGTACAGTACATGAGAAGAGGAATCTGTTTTCTAGTTTTGTATTTTTTAGTAATTTATCCTTTTTCAGTAGTTGTTGTTTGGCTCAAGGAAAAAGCGAAATTCTCTGCTCTGTTTTCTCAGGCTCTGTTTCTGGCTTTCCAAACAGATTCGCAAAACCAGCAGAGAGATTATTTAGGGTGCTGCAGATAAACTTAATGGCCCCGAAACTGAATTTAATTAAAGAGTGAATATGGTTTTCATTACTTTGGATGTTTATTTTTTCCCCTTTTCTTTGCTAGGAAATCTGTAAAAGTCAATAGTGAGGAAAAAGAAAATTTAATTGAAGGTGCGGAGGAAGATGCTCTGTTTTTGGTTGTGGTGATAGGCTAATTTAACCTAGGTGGGGCGTGACCCATTGCCCAAGGTATCTAACTGAAAAAGGACTTGTGATATTTATAAGGAATATTTGAAGTCACACTCATTAAATTTGTAATAAATGACATATGAGCCATTTTTAACTATTTGTTTGATCATGTGATTCTTTATAATAATATAGTAAATTATGTATTTAATAGAAAGGAAATAAAAATAGAAGTATGAATGAGATTTTTTTAAAAGAAAACATGGGTTCTTTTTTTTTATCATTACTTTTTTATACTAGTGTTACAGTTCAAAAATACTCTGAAAAAAACAGAATTTTGATTCTTTGTTGGGAGGGTTAGTGTGTTTGATTCAAGGAACAAAAAACCGGACCGGTCAATGAACCGGTCACAGCACTGGTTTAAGGGTTAATGGTTCAACCGGGGTCGAACCGGTGGTCGAACCGGTGGTCAAACCGGTTATATTAAAATATTATAATTTATTAGTGGTAAAGATCTTTAGGTAAAAAATGCTTAAAATATATTAGTATTAGTTATGATGCATATATTTATATAATGACATCTCCTTTCCTATAATTAATTAATTATTATATCCTCTAAAAATCATTTTTTTTAGATTTATTCTTTTTTTACTTACTTTTCTCTTCATTTTGGTCTTCAAACTTTCATTTTTCCCTAAAAAATAATGTCCAATAGTAGATAGAAAAATAAAAAAATTTATTTTATAAAAAAAAAAAGGAAAACCGGTCAAACCGGTCGAACCACCGGTTCTGACCGGTTTGACCGGTTCTGACCGGGTCGAAACCGGTTCGACCGGGTCAACCCGGTTCACCGGTTTTTCTGTGAACCGGACCGGACCACCGGCCGGTCACCGGTCGGACCGGTTGAACCGGCCGGTCCGGTCCGGTTTTTTTTTCAATGGTTTGATTTGATGGGAAGTAACGAAAAACAATAGAAATGAAAGCATAATCTTTTTTCCCCCAAAAAAATAAAGAAAGTAGAAATTTGGTGTGATATAAATGGCTACCGAATACTATTCTTGTTGGACAACAAAACCGTGGTTCCTGAAGAATGAGGCCTCGTTTGCCATGCTTGAAGACTTTTTAATAATAGTCTGGGAATTGGAAAAATAATAAAAATTAGGATTAGAATTAGAATTATAATTTTAAAATATGTTTGGTATGATATGATTATGAAATCGATAGATATAATTTTTATTTAGAAGAAATATTTGTATAGTGTAAAGTAGCATCTAATAATATTTGATATTGTTTTCTAGTAGCATCCAGCATTTTAATTTTATTTCTAGTGTATCATAACCCTTATGTTATTTTCTTAGTGCATCCACTTCAAGTAAACCTATTTCAACTATAGCTCCATATTATTTGCAAAATTTTAATATTCAATCAACATAAACAAGATTTAGTAGATCCTCAAATCCAATATATAAGATTTGCAAAGAGCTTTCACTGCGAAACCCCACCAATTCATAATCTCCTTTGAACCAGATACTAGGAAAATAGAACCAGAGCCAAAACAATGAAAAACTCATAAATTGTTTATGCAAATATCAAACCAGAACCAGAATAATGAAGCTCAAACAAGAAGGCAACGGCGATGGCAAAGTAGAAGCCAACAATTTCTACTTGAAGGTGGAGATAAAAGAGGTTTATTGGCTATTGCCCTTGCCTTTAAGATATGAAATCCATTATCATTGAGATCGAAGGTGCAGAGTCCATTGTTAATTTCAACGTTGGAGATTATATTTTCTAGTGGAGGAAACACATCCTACTATCTCAGTATGTAATAAAATTTGAAAGTGGCCCACTTTTTTTTTTTTTTTTAAAAGTCAAGACCTTCCTTTGGAAAGCTACTTGAAACAAACTTCAATTAATCTTTACCAATCTTTAGGAGTCAAGCGTTATCTACAAATCTTGTTGTTTTAGTTGTGTGATGAATATTAGGCGTACCTGGAATGCGAATGTTAATCTTTTATGCCTACGCAAATCAAATAACAATTACTGAAGTAATTATGACACACAACAAATATATCATAAACAGAAAGAAGAAGAGAAATATAGTAGAGGGAATAAGGAATTAGTATGTTAGAATATCTATATTCAAGTGAGTTACAACCAAACATCTTACGCCTATTTATATGTTCTATGCACCCCTTCCTCTCTACTAACGTACCATTTCCTTCCCTAAGAGAGACAACATGACCTTTTCCATAGAGAGACATAATATATCGGTGAAAAAATATCATTTGTAAAGTCATATTCTATTAGTTAAATAATATGACTTATAATAATTGAGAAATATCACATATATCTATCCAAATTTTTATATTATTTATACTATGGCCCCAATACTTTGGACTTGGATCTAATCTACCAAAGGTGGATCATACTCTTTTCCAATATCTCCCAATCACACTTAGTAGATTAGATAAGTTTCTTTTTCTTCCTTCTTTCATACTAGGTGCTTTATAGTGACCGCGTAGGCATGACGTCTGCATGTAGGTGTCTTTACTAGAAATCTCCTTTATAGAGATTAGTACAAGACATCCTTCTTTTCGAGTTAGTATAAAATTCGAGTTAGTATAAAATTCAGATTGCATTTCTCGTATGCATAATATCCACACTTATAAAATTATCAAAAATAATATCATAAGAGACATTTCTCAAACACCATCATAATTATGTATATTCCAAGTAATATTCCTTTCGCCCAAATATCACTTTAATATACATCAACCGATTTCCTAACATAATACCATAGATCACATCTATCATGACTGTAGGACATACATTAAAGTAGCAATTACTGAAGCATACCTCTGTGATATTGTCAAAGTCAAAGGATATTAATGGAAGAATTACAAACTTCCTAGGACTCACATAGCAATTAAGCAAAGATCTTCTTAGTTATTTCTCTTTCGCGGTTCTTTAGCACATGTGGTATGAATCGCATGCTACAATGTTACTTTTACACTATAAGAGCTTACGCCATTTTGCATTTTATAATTAGCACTGTATAGACTTAAGTCTAGACACTCCCAGTATCTAAACCCAAATTCTTCCACTCTACTCAGACGTCAATGTTGAAGAATTTGTTGTCTGGCTACAGGTATCTTGGAAGTATATTTTCATTGTTCGATCCATAGTTATATTCATGTTTATGGATCTCATCTTAACACGCTACACTATTGTCAATGATACATAGTTTGTATTTGTTCTCTACCATATTAGCATTCCACCTACTTTATTGGTGAACACAAGTATCTTATCTTTGCACATCCTTCCTAGGTGTCAAAGGAGATTTCTCATGTGAGAGAGCTAGCCTTACAAGCCTGTATGACATACTAGACATTGTATACTTTTACGTAGACATATAAAACCAATAATGATAAGTACTTCAGTAGTTCAGTTAATCACAAATATAATACATAAATTCTGCAAGTTTATGTTTTGCGTACACCAAGTGCCTTTACATATTTTTCAAATGTCTCCTCGACAATTGGTTTGGTCAGGGGATCAATGACCATACTCTTGGTCGAAATGTGTTGTACAGTAAAAAATTTTGTACTATATAATCTCTTACAAAATTGTACTTGATATATATATGATTGGTCTTATTATGATACATGAGATCTTTAGTATAGGCTATGGCTGCAGTGTTATCATAGTGCACTAACATCGTATTAGTACTCTCATTTCCAAATCCAAGATGTTAAAAAAAACCTTTTCAATCATAAAGCCTGTTGTACTATTACAGTGCATCCTACGAACTCGGCTTCCATAGAGTATAACTGCTTCTTGTTGCTCCAACACATGGGTGCCATTATTTAGTCAGAAACTTCTGCTCACCTGAGGAATTCACAAACTCGGGTATAGGGCCCAAAATGTGTGTGAGGATAATAGTGCGTGTGTTCACTGTGCGTGGAAAGCATAATAACCTATAGGCCTAGATTCTATCTAACCCTTATCTACTAAGCAGATCACAAGATAGATAGACAAGAAGAATAAATAAAATAAATGAATGAATAAAGAATTTAATAAATAAAAATAAATAATCAAAAAAGAAAAAAGGTAATTAAAATAAAATTAAGGCCATATTATTTTTAAACGCTTAAATTAAATGAGCTTGACTCTCAAACAATCCCCAGTGGAGTCGCTAAGCTGTAGTGCCTGAAATTTAGAAAATATGGAGCAGCCACCAAAATTTTAAAATATAATGATTTTGGATTTTTTTTTAAAAAAATGAAAATCGGATAGTGTTGTTGATTGTGCGTGGGAAGGTGTTAAACATCCCACAACACCCATTCATAAGGATGGCTACCCTAAGTTAATTATTTAAAAATAAATGTGAAATTTTTTAATTTCATCATAATTACCCAAAAATAAAATATTTAAAAAATAAAAAAAATTGAACTAATTACTTACATTATTGGGCTTGACCTAGGATGAAGACCTAAGTCCTATGTACCTTTTATAGAGATCAAAGCCCACGTAGTTCGTTAGGGTAGAAAGGTGTGGCACTTGATGGGTGTTTTTTTAGGAAAATTTTACTTAATTTATTGGAGAAATTTTTTTTTCTTTTTTGGTTCGTATTTTAAAATTTTTAAAAAAGGCAATTTCTTTATTTTATTTTTTTGAAAAAATATTTTGGATTAAACATCCCTTTCTGAAATCAAATTCATTTATTTTGAGAAAATAAATATTTTTCTTAGGTTTATAAGAAAAGTGAATTCACAGGTATCAAGCAAGCAAAGACAAGCATTAATTATGTGATCAACATATTATTTATAACAAAAGATCCAAAGGCATATAGAGCACATACCTCAATCACTTATACCATCAATGCCATTTATTCAAATCAAAAGAGAGAGAATGTATGGAGCAATTCTTTTAATCACCAATGAACATATCATATAACAAATATAGCTAGGAACAAAAGTTATACCAATCCAAAAGCTAATGGTGGTGCACATGCTATGTCCAATGGTTGTGTGTCCATTATCGAGGAAAGGAGTAAGTATTAGTAAGCAATGATAAGACAATTACAATATGTAAGGTGGAATGGGTGAGCATATCATGATGAGAACAAAAATAAAAAAGCAAAGGTATAATGGAAGAGAGAAAGTGAGAGCAAAATAATCAAATTTGAATCATATTAGATCCCCTCATGTTGTTGGCGTCGAGATTCACAAATGTGACAACAACCAAACATAACTTTTCCTTGAGAATATGAAGAAGACATAGTAATGGATATTACCCTATCTTAAGCACCTCCTCCCATTCCTGAACCCTTGTTGCCATGAGAAGATATGAAATGAAAGAAAACTCTCCACCTCCTCTCTTGCCTTCTTTTTCTCCTAAAATCTTTTTGTGTCTTGCTCTCTCTTTTACTCCCATTTAAATAGATGTTACCTAGGGTTTTTCCTCATTAATGTATTTTTTTAATTTTTAATTTTTTTTATTTTCTATTAATAAAACTTTCTAACTTGACCTAATCACCATCAATGAGTGTTTTTTTAATTTTCATTGTTTTAAAATTTTTTTATTTTTTTTCTAACAAGTAATTTCCTAATTTAAACTTATTAACATAAAAGAGAGATATTTTTTATTTTTTAATTTTATTTATTTATTTATATTTTCCCTACAAGTAATTTCTAATTTAAACCTATCAACATGAATGTGAGATATTTTTTTGTATTTTTTAAATTTTTTCCTCCACGATGACTTTACACTAAATTTCCTAATCAAAATACCAAATAACATCAATGAGATGAATTATTTTAAAATTTGTTGCAATTTACTACAAACTTCAATTTTAAGACAATCACCATTAATGATGATCATTTTTCAAATTTCAGTTATTATCAAATTGCCATCAATGTTATTTTCATATTAATTTAAATGTGTAAATAATAAGTAGATTTTTTTTCATGTTTTTATTGTTTTTATTATTTTTGAGTAGGGCCTGGATAAGATAGGGTGTTCACAAACACACTTAAAACACCATAAATATATCTCTATTGGTGTCCAAAATAATCATATAGGCTTTCATATTCAAGAACTCGAATTTAGGGATTTTTAGGGTCAAATGATACCACAAATGAAGTTGGCACATGCCCCCATGCACTTGAAGAAGACAAAAAATCCACAAAATTGGAAAAAGGGAGAAAACCACTCTTGATAGTGGCGCGTGTATGTCATCAGGGTTGATTCAGATGCCATGTGCAGGTCCATTGAACTCCACATGTTGTGCTTCTTAGATGGTGCCTTCTAAGTGTCAAATGAAGAACATGCCATGTGGCTTTTCTGTCCCTTAAACAAATTTTTTTTATTAAATAATGATTTTTTTGTTTTTTTAAATAGCCCAAATGAGGTTGTTTTAACTTAAAGGAGGAGATGCCCTTTGCCTGAACGACGTCATTTTGAGAGGAGAGGTCATCTTCAACCTTTTGCTGGGTCAAATCTAACCCGACTAAAGTGAAGGGTCATATTCGTCGGACTTAAATTTTCTCTCCTCAACATCTCCTCCGTATGGCGTCCGTTTCTCATATTCTTAGTGTCATTTTCTTCGCTTTTTTGAGCCCTACTTAATAAAATTATTTTCAAAGCCTAAATATTTGATTTTAAAATGACCTAGTTACAAAAACAAATCTTTCTCATTTTTCATTTTACACAATATTCTCTTTCTAAGTTTTCTGATTCTAGGGATCTAGCATACTCTTCATATGTCTATAAAGCATATACCTATTATGATAAGACATATAAAGCATATGCTCTTTAGAATGAAAATCATGCTTAATTCACACAGACCAAAATTCAACCAAAAAGAAGAACTGAATATATACCCATGACCATAGATATGTGAATTATATCAAGATGAAAATTTTGACATCCTAAGTCATAAAAGACAAAAACCAATAGAAGAATATACATTGACAAAGGCGCGCACATATACACATACAAATATATATACACAACAGCGAAAACACATGAGACCATGCTTCAAGAAAACACATATAAAGTAGAGATAGGCAAATACGCAGAAACATCACAAAATTTATATAAAATTGGCCTCAAGAAAACCTATAAGTTGTGATACCATGTAAGAATATTGGGTGTAATCTATAGTGCTACTGTTAATCTTTTATGCCAATGTAAATCGAATCACAATTACGGAAGCGATTATAAAGCACAACAAATACACCATAGACAGGAAGAAGAAGATAAATATGGTAGAGGAATAAGGAACCAGTGTGTTAGAATATCTATATTCAAGTGAGTCACAATTGAATCCCTTGTGCCTATTTATAGTGTTTTACGCACCCCTTCATTTCTACTAACGTACCCTTTCTTGAGGGAGACAGCATATCATTTTCCATAAAGAGACATAATGTATCAGTGAAACATTATCATTTGCAGAGTCATATTCTATCACTTAAATAGTATGACTTATAATAATTGGAAAATATCACATATATCCACCCAAGATTTTATATTATTTATACTATGGCCTCAATGCTTTGCGCTTGGGCCTAATCCTCCAAGGGTGAATCAGGATATTTTCCAATAAGTTGCAACTCTGTTGACTCATCCATCTATATTCTCAACGGTTGTTCTCATGCCAAGCGAGTTTGGCTCAAGTTGATTAATCACTCTAAGTTTACTAACTACTTTTTTTTCTCTTTTCTTGTGCAAGACTAGATTGTTTGGATCTCAAAGCATGATCATACAGGAAATTAGTCCACCAAGAAATTCCCCTGAAAAAAGCTCTTCACTTATATGTGCTACATATTGAAAGATAGATGTAGCATAATTTACTCTAAAGAGCTTAGTTGGGAAAATATACAGTCTTTATAGTTACTCAGAGAATTATTGAGAATACCGAGCTCCAAGCTCTTAAAAACATCATTGGCAACCCATCCTACAATGATTCTCTTAATAGATGGGTTCTTCCTTAGGAAGGCTACTAATGAACAGACACTTATCATTCCATGTTTCAAAAAGGGAAATTGGAAAAGTGGTTTTGTAAAAAAAAAATAAACAAAACAAAGTTATACTCCTCCTATCATTATAGAGATTATGTGGATTCTAGAAGGAATTTGCCTAAGTTGGGATCATGGTAATCAAAAAATTGTTGTCTTTAGGAACTCTGATAAAGCATTACAAATTATCAATAGTAACCTAACTTAAGATCATCCTCTCAATTGTAGATCAAACAAATTCGAAACCTCTTTATGCTTGACTAAACTATTACAGTTGGTTAATTGGCTTCATGTAAAAAAAAGCTAATTGTTGTGTTGATTCTCTGACCCGATAATGTTATGTACCAAATGAATCACTACTAAAAAAATGGTAGCTGTAGCGCTTATTTTTGAACTAGTTATGGCACTTGGGAAGTGCTACATATCCATACACCACTAAAAGAAGCTGTGGCTCCTTCAAGTACCACAACATGTATATATTCTTTGTAAAAAAGCACCACTTCTCATCAATTTATTTTGCAAAAGACTTGCCACAACTGTCATCCAAGTCTTTTACCTTTGCAAAAACCTAAGCACCGGTCAATATCTTCGGTGGGCTACCATTTTCTGAGTTACCATTTAAAGCCTTTCTGCTTCCTTTAATGATGTTGTGATAGTAAGAATCTTCGGTATCCCATCTAAACATTTTTCTTACAATGATCTGGTTGCACTGAATGAGTGTCATATTTGTTAGAGTCAATGTTTGATGATAACAAACTTAGATTATTCGAATACGGATTTGAATTTATGTGTTTCAAGTTTTATATTGTGGACTATCTGAATAGTCACGTCACTATTCAAATAGTATAGGTTATTCTCAATTGAAAATTATCCTAATAGTTCTTAGACTATTCAAATAGTCAGAGTACTGTCAGAATAACATCTAAAGTATTCGAATACTAAAGTACTATGATAATTCAATAGTATTCAGATAATAAATTAATTATCCAAATAGTATATTGATCCAAACTTTTCAAAATCTTTTTTGTAAAAATGTATTCGAATAGCCAGATATTTATTCCGAATAATCGGTTGCTTTCAAGTTCATTTTTGAAAATGCTATCCAAATAATATGTTAGCTATTCGAATAGTAAGGATACTATTTAAATAGTAACCTGAGTATTCAAATAGTGATTCATAATTTGAGTCTCAGAGTATTCAGATACCATAGAGCTTATCAGATAGAATATTAAGAAAGAGTATTCAAATAGTGAACAACTATTCAAATAATACACTTGTGAAAATTACACTTCTTCAAAACTCATTCCCAAAACACTATCTGAATAGCTACAAAGTTTTTGAAGATGATTTTACTCCTTTAATATGTAAGACCATTCAAATTGTAAGAAAGCTATTCGAATGGTATTAAGTTTTTTTTTCAAGGTTTACTATTTCCAAAAGTGTATTCGAATAGTAAAGTTGTTATCAGAATAAATTCACATAAGTTTTCAAAGATACTATTCGAATAGTAGAGAAAACTATTCAAATAGTCCCAGTTCAAAAAGATTCAATACTATTTGAATAGTTGGGCAACTATCCGAATAGTACATAACTATAAATTTAGAATTCTATCCTGATAGTAATGCTAATATCCGAATACTAAACTTTTCCAGAAAGCAAAGCATTACACCTTGACTTGAGAAATCAATGGAACTTTTATTATAAGAGCTAATCTTTCTTGCTATTACTCTCTTTTATGATTAACATTTGTTCAAAGCAAGTTTCATGTAGTATTATATTGTAGTTATTTGAAATCCAAGGAAAGTAGACATTGTATCAGAAGCATTTAATACTGAGCCGAACTCCAACCAACTCATTCTTTCTGCTGCTTCTTCTATAACGACTATATTCAAATATCATAAAGAATATGCAGAGAAGGACTTACTGAGTAACAGACAAATGGAATGTATCTTAACGGTTATTAATTTTGTTGCGACTATAAATACAAGGGTATTCAAACAGAGCATCAACCGAACTACCAAACTGTCAAATATTCATTTCTGTATTAAGTGCATTGTTTTTTTGTTCAATTGACATTATTATGCTTTATTGATTATTTCACCTACTCTGTGAGAAAGATTTACATTAAATTGAATACTCTTTATTGAGAGATAACTTAAGATTATGGGATCTTAAGTTGGGTATCATCTTATATAGTGTAAGGGGGAGCAAAGTGTCATGAGAAGGAACTTCCTTTATAAAGGTGTTCCAAGAAACCAGTGAATCTTGGAAGTAATAGTGAAAAAGCTCAGAGAAATCTGAGGACTCGATGTAGGTTAGAATTGTTGAGATCGAACCAATATAACCTCTGGTGTACACTTTGGTGAAATCTCTCTAACCCTTAAACTTGTTATTGCATTAAATTTCCATAGTATTTTAATTACGATTAAATTTTTTATTATCGCCCAATTCACTCCCTTCTTGGGTGAACGCTTGCGCTAACATTTGGTATCAAAGAAAAGTCTTCTTTGTCAGGTTTAACAACCTAAGAAGGATCCTATGGCAAGCGTGGGTGAAGGAATACTCCCCGATAGAGCCTCAATTACCAGACCTCTAGGCTTTAATGGAGAACACTTCTCATTCTGGAAAGGTAAGTTCAGAGTGTTTGTTATGGCAATGGAATATGGACTTTAGGAGGTGATTCAGAATAGGAACTATATACCTGTAAAAACTGTAAAAGGATGAGCAGTTTCGAAGACACCATATGAGTTTGATGATAATGATAAACATGACACTCAACAGCAAAGCTATCTTAATGATTCAGAGTGCTCTAAGCCATAAGGAATACTTCAGAATTTGTACTCTTGAAACAATGAAATAAATGTAGCAAGCACTTGAAATAGCTCATGAAGGAACCTCAGGTATCAAGGAAAACCATATTAATACCCTTGTTACATAGTGTAAGAGGGAGCAAAGTGTCCTGAGAAGGAACTTCCTTTCTAAAGGTGTGCCAAGAACCCAATGAATCTTGGAAGTGATAGTGAAAAAACTCAGAGAAACCTGAAGATTGGACGTAGGTCAAAATTGTTGAGACCGAACAAGTATAACCTCTGGTGCACACTTCAGTGAAATCTCTCTAACCCTTAAACTTGTTATTACATTAAATTTCCATAGTATTTTAATTATGATTAAATTTTTTATTATCACCAAATTCACCCTCCTCTTGGGTGAACCCTTATGCTAACAATCTTTACATATAGGACACGCACAATATCCTTTGACACTGTATCTAGAAAAATTACCATATGTGAGAAAATCATTAATCGTGCCAAATAACATGGCTTTCAAAATGAAACTTTCTTTCCAATACCCATCATACTGATTGACGCCTTCTTCCCAAAAAAGCTTCAAGTCATCAATTAAAGGAGCCAAGTATACATCTATATCATTTCCAGGTTGCCTTGGCACAGAAATTAACATAGATAACATCATAAACTTATGTTTCATGATCAAGTGTGAAGAAAGGTTATAAATCATCAATATCACCAGCTACATGTTGTGCGTACTACTCTGAACACTGTGCGAGTTAATTCCATCAGTTGACAGTGTAAGGCATAGGTTCCTTACTTCGTCTGTAAATTCAGAGTAATCATGATCAATTCTTTTCCATTGAGAAGCATCTGTAGGGTGCCTAAGCTTTGTGTCTTCAATCCTTTCATATGCATGCCATGTCAATTACTTAACAATCTCTACATTATTGTACAGTCGCTTAAATATCGAAATAATGAGAAAATACCATAGGACCTTTGAATGAATTTTTCCTTTCTTCTTCCCATATCGAGATGCATTGCATTTAGGGCACTTCTCCAATGTTGCATCATGATTCTGAAATAATATGAAATTGTTAGAGCATGCATGTATCTTCTCATAACCTATACCAGTTGTAACACAAAGAATTTGCTTTGCTTCGTATGTCTTGGTAGGAAGTACATTTTCTCCTAGAAGCATGTCTTCCAAAAGTTCAAGTAGTACAGTGAAACCCGAATCACTCAATCCATAATGTGCTTTAAAGTTGTACAATTTCAACATTGCTAGCAATGATGTGTATTTAGTACAGCTGACATATAATGGTTTCTTTGTATCACCTTTCAACTTCTCAAATTCTTTAAGATAGTTATGAAGAACCTCTTCGATGACATTTATCATTTCTTGAAGACCATCGTGTTAATCGCACATGCTTCGATCAAACTCATTCGAAGTACCACTCGTGGTATGCACTCGATCACTATATGGATCGTTCATCTCATCATGCCTTATCCATTATGTATATGTTTAATCAATCTCATGACACACTAAATGATCTAACAAATCAAGTGGACTCCATAAGCTAGCTCAATGGTACCAGGATTGATAGCTTGGTCGTGTTATGCTTAGCATCTCAAGTTCGATCCTGGGGAGGTTTCCTTGAAGGGAAATAATGGAGGTGGGCACTCCATAAGCTTGCCACACTCTCAGGCCAGGTTGCAGGGAGTGTGTGCCAGAACACTCTCAGGCCAGGTTGCGAAGAGTGGGGCCGTTACATAAAAAGACATCTTTTTATGTAATGGCCCTCCCACTAGGCCTAATTGCAGAGCTACCCTCAATGGTCGCCCTCTACAGCGTCACATGAGTCATGACATGGCCCTCCCACTAGGCCCACTGCAGCAGCACAAGAATTCCTCCTACTAGGCCTGCTGCAGCCACACGGGAGTCCAGCCTAACCTCAGCCCCACTGGGCTCGGAAGGCAAGCTTATGGAATAGCCACTCTCCATATTTCTCAAAGGAGACCTCTCTAGGTATCAAGCACGCGACATTCGCCACTTAAACCGTGCTCAATAAACCCTGGTACCATTGAGTTAGTTGCTATCTAGAACACATAGTTCACTAGGTATTCTGAACTTAGTATATGCTCCATCTCTTGCTACTCAAGCCATTCATACTCTTATGTAATGTTCATGAAGCATGCTAAGCAAACCATCATCATAATAATCATCACATGAGCATTTGGCTCCAAGTGTTCACCCGCGTAATAGGCCCTGGGATTCCACTTGTGTATCATAGGAGTTTTCATGGCCCTGAGTGTCCACCTAAGCAATAAGCCCCGAGTGACTGCTAGTGCATAATATAAATCTCCATGGCCTCAGCGTCCACTCACGCAATAGGCCCCAGGTGACCACCCTGCAAATTCTGAATACTCATTAGGTCTTACTGCCTAGGTAATCACCCATATGCCAGAGGCATTACGGGACTTACAGCCTCAGGCCTTCGCCCGTCAGGTCTGACTGCCTAAGGACACACTGGCCTAAAAGTTCTTACTTCCTACCGTATATTCATAACATGAATACACGTGATGGTAAACACATACATGCAGAACCATTACATAAGATATGAGAGCAAGAGTTCCTTTCCTTTATACCGTCGAGCCTGATCTTTCTTTCCACAAACGGCACTAGAGCACCCGATAGCGATTCACTCAGTCACACAACCCTCCTCTCAAGGAAACTCATTCGATGGGAGACTCATTACAATATACCACTATCGAGAGTCAACATTCCCATAGCTCTACTTTGTGGTTTCATTGTTACAGTGGCTTCACTCCACAGTTTGTCGTCATGGAGGCTACACACTATAGTTCGATATCACGGTGGCTTCACTCTGCGGTACTGCACTTAATGCTTTACGCAGGCACCCATATACCTGGTCAGCCCCTCCGGTCAGAACCCTCCATAGGTAGCCCTTTCTGATCCTATCTCCCCATAGGTAGCCTTTTTCAATTATAACTCCCTGTAGGTAGCCCTTTCCGATCATAATGGTCTGTAGGTAGTTCTGTCTGGTTGGTTGCCTCAGAATGGAAGTAACATGTAATGAGAATTCATATCTCATAAGGTCCCTCCTTTCTAGCAGTTCTGTAACCTGCTCTTTCTCTTTTCAAGATCTCATATGGGGTCATTCGACGTGGACTTTTAATATTGGTCCAGCTCCAGACATATTACAACTCTAAAGGAATATTCTATTATTAAGATCTTTCCCTGTGTTATATTAGCAACTAGCAACCTCCAGAAACCTCATAAACATCTCTGTACTGTATTCTAATACCTCAAGTCACTCAGGCTATTTCAATTCCTAGAGAATCAGTTTAACTATTGGATTCAATTCTTAGGTTATGATTCAACTCTTAGAACCTCAACATCATGTAAGTCAGAAAATCACTTTCCTCAATCATACCCAATAGGTACGCTAGAAATCATAATCAATAGCGCCTATTCTAACCTCTACAGTTTCGAGTCTTTAAACATTACTGAAGGTTCAATATTATTCAGAAGTTTCAACTTCCTCTATGGAATAGAACTATAGTGTAACCTTATTCACATTCTGACCTAAGTACCATTTTAACTTAGATCTGATTCAACCATACCCTCAACCTTCAGTATCATCAATTCAGATCCTCTAGGATAGACATACGGTATAATCACCACTCATCATGCATCACTGTATATCATAACTACATACCTTTAACCCCATGGGTTATAAGGATCATTACATAGCATGGAGAAGCCTCAAAACAATCATTATACCTCAAGTTTCAATAACCTCATTAGATGAACTTTTTTGGCAGTACTCACTACAACAGAAATGGTTCATATTAAAGATTAACACTTACTTTATCTCTCCATGACTCTAGTCATTCCTTAGGTAATTTAAGAACCTCTAATCACAATTCCAAACCTTTAATCAAAAGATTTGAAATTTTCAAGGTACTTCCCAGGGGATCACCCATCCTAGGATTTTCCTCGCCTGAGCACGCATAACCACGGAGTTCTAAGGGTATCCAGGACATTAGTGCTTATATCAACCTGTATATTTCTTGGCATCGGTATCCTATATATACATCAATCCCAGTATAGCATGTTATCCTGCCCAGAAATGATAGATATTGTCCCTGTAGGGAAACATAAGCAGTACCAGCTTCTAGGTATAGTTCCCTATGTGTTTTCATAACACAAGGGAAAATCTGGGTCAAACTCTAACTCAAATCAAGAGCCTTAGAGTTAACAACATAATCTAAATCATATGCTTCCTCTTTTATCCTTAGGATCTTGTTGTCACTGTCACCAGTAAGGAATCCTTATTGAGACTAGGCACCGCTAACATCCCTGTCAAGTAGAGTCACTTCCTCTATGTAGACCTTTACCCTTCATTTAAAAGGTTGATTAACAACTAGGGGTGGTCTAACTACTTAGATCCCTCTGCTATCTGTAACTTCCTGTTACAGTAGTACTAATGGGAGATCACTATCATGTTCACTTAAGCAGATAATGCAACCTATAGTTAGAATCCCTTGCTCTGACTAGTCCTTTATCTCTCATCAGACAATTCTATTGCTAGAATCACTGCTCTGATACCAAAACTGTAATATCTTATTTTCATAGTCTCATATGAGTGTAAATGAGTAGTGAAATCATTGGTGGGACCAGGATTCGAAATGGGATTACTCAACTTCATAAAATGTTCACAAATCCCCAATCTCAACTCAGGATTTGAACCTAGGGTTGAGAGGGTTTTTCAGCAGGAAAAAAATATTTCAATTATTTTCACAAGTTTCACTACGTCATAATGTCTCATCAGCTCTTAATCTCAATACATAAGAGTATGCAAGCGATTTTCTTGCCTTTTTAATGAAACTCGAGCTATTCTCTGCTTATACTGCATTCATACACTCATATACATACATGAAATTCAAAGCCATACAAGGCTATCAATTGTAAATCAATTACATTAAATACAACTGCACTTCAACTTCATATATCCTCCGTGCATCCTCTTGTATCTTCACCTATCTAAATGGTTGGTTGGGAGGAGTGATATTTGAGAGAATCTTAGTAGCAAACATTACCACTATGCATGCCAGATGTAATATCCCAAATTTTGGGACAAAAGGCTTGAGATTAAGCCTATATTAAGGGGACTACTAGACCCCGATTTATCAAATGTCCTAGTGGGACATGATATTATTTTCTAAAATTCTTTTATATCCTTAGATATTAAAGAGAATATTATGGTGAATTAAAGATCTTAGGAGTGAAAAAACAAAGCAGCTAGAAGTCACACAAAATATAATAAAGTGGAACACAAAGTAGTGTTGCTACCGGTGAAATTCCCAGTATGGCAGTGGTGATTTTGTGACATTTTTCAATAAGTAAATGATGTTAAAAAATTATGAAACTTTCCACAATGAAATTAGACTTATCAAGATTTAATTTGATAGGTCATATAAGTCATTTGGAGCTGTACACAAAGACAAATGAATTTTTAAAATTAGCGCAGCGAAACTAGCTATTTTCCGTGGCAGCGTCCAAAGATTAAAATTTTGGAAATATTGAGCTTTCAATCGGCCAAATTTTATAATTTTCCTTAAACCTAGACTCAATTAGAGTCGCATATCCTTTAGAATCACTCTAATTGGACATTTTTACAATTAGATATGAATTTTTAAAGTTTAATGAAAATTCTGCCAAATCTAGTATTATATGCGAAAATTGGAATTTTGGGCCAATGAGAAGCTGACACGTAGCAAGTTGGTTTAACACTTTATTTAACCATTAATTCTTCATATTCTTCCTTTATTTTCCTATGCACAATCAGACATAAGAGAGAGAATGAAGCTGGGCGAAAATGGAGGGAGAAGAGAGAGAAAATTCCAACTGCCGAAACACTACCGAATCGGCGTCTTCTGACAAAGTACACTTCACGAATCTTCTTCTACTCATCACGAGCTTCATTTCTATGATTTTAGATTTTCATTTGGAGGTTTTTGGCACCATCTCACAAGGTCAGAGTATTGCTGAAATTCCCAACCGTTTGCGGAAACGAGTAGAGGTAAGCGTAAGCTTCCTTTTTAACCAATTAGTTTGTGGTCTGGATGAGTTATGGGAAGGTTGGGTACTGTTCATGGCTAGTTTAAAATGGTTTTTTCAATGTCTAAATGATGTCCAATGGATGTCTAAATAGCTAATCATTTGATTAAAAGTATAAAAGAAGTGATTAAGCCAAAGAAAATAAGAAAACAACATGTTGCACCTAAGAATTTGATTTTCTTCCCTGTATTTGACGTGGTAATGGGTTGAGAATTTGATGATTTTGATGCTTCCATTTGATTTAGGAGGAAAAATTGTGTTTGTATGTAAGTGTTCATGAATTTTGGATACTTGTATATGAATTTGGAAGTTTTAGAAGTTAAAGGGTTCACGTTGTGGAATCTGTCTTCTAGAGGCAGTGTATTTGTGATGTTTTTTGAGTAGTTGAATGTTGTACAATGATAATAAAACTTTCTGGACTTGAAGTAGAGACATAGACCTTTAATTTTATAGGTCATAATGGTTAATTGGACTATTATGCTAGGAGTTATGATTTATCAAACTCTGGTCATGTGAATTTGGGCAATTCTGGAGTAGTGTCTAATTAAATGGAATTATGTACTTATGGGAGTGTTTTTAGTTTATGGATATATTTTTTTCTATAATTCGACTTAAATAGGGTTCCATAGAACTTGGAAGAATATCATTTGGATTTGTTTACATTTAGTTATGATTTTTACAAGTTTGGCCAAGAATCAAGATGGTGAAATTCTGAACAACGAGATTCTTGGCCGCAGCCAAAATGTTTCTGGCCTAATTTTGGCCGTGGCCAAAACCCCAAAATTCCAGGATTTCATGTTTTTGAGGAGAAATTGACCCATTTAGCCCTCCTTAGCTTCTTGGGCCTTAATATACATTTCTAATGACTCACAATCATGGCTCTAATGATGTGATTGGGTATCTAGGGTCATGGAGAAGTCAAGAAAGAAGAGGCATGAAAGATTTTCCATGGAGGAAATGGCATGGAACAATATCCAAGAAACTCCAATGGTTGGAAGAAGAGAAAATAAAAGGAAGAACTATGGTCCACCAGGTAGTGAACTTATCTAGCCTGCATGTATTTGATATGTATGTTTTTGCATTGATTTATGTGACTGCTTTGCCTGTTTGTGTTGAACATGTTTGATTGATTGAAGCTCTGTTATATTTGTACAATGACCATATGTATGTCATAACATTGAGCATGCAACATGTCATTATGTTGGCATGAAGTAGGGTAGGCAAGCATGTCATGCATTCATATATATCTGGCATGCATAGTGGTAATGTTTGCTACTGAGATTCTCTCGAATCTCACTCCTCCCAACCAACCATTTTAGACAGGTGAAGGATGCATGGAAAGATGCACGGAGGAGATATGAAGGTGAAATGAAGATCGTAGTGCAAGGCACTACTTTTGTATTTGATGTAAATGTTTTGGTAGTATTTATGTGATTATACATTTGATATATATGTATATGAAAGTATGAATGGATCGGCAGAGAACCCCTCTAGCCTAACTAAAGGAGAACAACTCTTAGTTTATTTAAAATAAACGCTCGCATACTCTGATTGTAATGAAACTAAGAGCGATGAGATATTAGTGACATAGTGAATCTTGTGGAAATGCATTCAAGTGTTATACCCTTTAAAAACCCTCTCAGTCTGAGGTTCAAATCTTGAGTTAAGAGCAAGGATTTATGAATATTTTGAAACGTTGGGTGGTTAGGGGTCAAATCCTGGTTCCACAACGGATTTCACTATTCTTTTCTACTCATCTGAGGCTATTGAAAATAAGGTATCACACCAGATATATATGAATGCATGACATGCTTTCCTACACTATTTCATGCCAACATAATGACATGATGCATGCTAGATGTTATGACATACATATGGTCACTGCACAAATATAACAAAGCTTCAGTCAATCATAGTTCCACACAAATAGGCAAAGCAGTCACATAATCAATGCAAGACATACATATCACATACATGTAGAAAATGTAAGTTCACTACCTCTCGGACTTTATGTCCTTATCTTCTTGTCTTTTGATCCGCTAACCATTACTTCTTCTTTGTCACTTCATGGCCCTAGGTAAGTGATAACATCATTAGAGCCATGAAAAAGTAAATGCCCAATGACCCACATTAATCCTAAAGGCTTACTTTCACCCTTGGAGTTCATACCAATTACATTTGTGCCATCAAGTCTTAAATTCGCATAAGACATAAAGTTGACAGATTTTTCACCAAACTTTGAAAAATTACAATTAATTATATAGAACTCCAATTGAGGTGTTTCAAAGGTCTATGTAACCCCTATCAAGTATAATTTATATTAAAAATCACTACTCTTACATTAATCATGCCCACAATTCCAGATTTCATGATTACACTCCATTGCTCCAAAATAGCTTTCAGATTCAATATCCAAATGTCAAAAATCATGAATAATTCTAAAAAACTCAAATTGCATTGATTCTAAAGCCTAAATGAAGCTATTTCAATTTAAATTTAAGGAAAATATATAGGTTTACTCAATGTAAATAAATTATTCCTAGAATTTTGTTGAAGACCATTGTTCCAGATTTAGTTCCAGAAACAAGGCCAAACTTTAAAAATTCACCATTAATTCTAGGAAATTCCAAATTGAGTGGTTCCAAATTATATAGAACTTCAATTGAGGTCTTTTAAATGTCTATGTAACCCCTATCAAGTATAATTTATATTAAAAATCACTACTCTTGCATCAATCATGCCCACAAGTCCATATTTCATGATTACACTCCACTGCCCCAAAATAGCTTTCAGATTCAATATCCAAATGTCAAAAATCATGAATAATTCTTAAAAAACTCCAATTGAACTGATTCTAAAGCCTAAATGAAGCTATTTGAATTTAAATTTAAGGAAAAATATATAGGTTTCCCAAATGTAAATAAATTACTCCCAGAATTTTGTTGAAGACCACTGTTCCAGATTTAGTTCCAGAAACAAGGCCAAATTTAAAAATTCACCATTAATTCTAGAAAATTACAAATTGAGTGGTTCTAAATTATATGTAAATATATTTCAATCTAGTTTCATATAAAAGTATTAAATGTTAGCTATCAGAGCCAAAACATTCTCAGTATTTTGAAAAATCACCCTGTTATAGATTCCTTCTCAGAAACAGAGTAAATATTTCAAAAATTCATTTCTAAATCCAAAAAACTCCAATTAAGGTGGTTCCAAGACCCACATGACCATTATTAAGTCTATTTTAATTATGAAAAGTTTCATTATCATTGGAAAACATTTATTTATTCAGAAACATATCACAAGGTCACTGCCTCCAGACAGATTTCACAACATGCACACATTTAGTTCATAATTCTCTAAATTCATATACAAGCATCCAAAATTCATGAACACTTTGATACCAACATAATTTTTTCCTCCTAAATTCAATGGAAGCATCAAAATTATCAAATTATAATTTCATCACCATATCACAGTACAACACCACCATTTAAGGTTCTCAGAAAAACTATGTTGTTTTCTTATTTTCTTTAGCTTAATCACTTCCTTTCTACTTCTAATCAATCGATTAGCTATTTAGACAATCATTAGACATAATTTATCCATTGAAAACACCCTTTAAAATCAGGAATGAACAGTACCCAACTTTCTCTATACTCATCCAAATGACAAACCAATCGGTTAAAAAGGAAGCTTATGCTTACCTCTATTCGTTTCCGCAAATGGTTTGAAATTCCAGCAATACTCCGGCTGGTAAGACGGTGCCAACCACCTCTAAATGAGAATCCAAAATTGTAGAAATGAAGCTCGCGATGAGTAGAAGAAGTTTCCTGAATGGCACTTTGAGAGAAAACACCGATTCGGTAGAGTTTCGGCGAATAGAATTTTCTCTCTTCTCTCTCAATTCTCTCGTCCGATCACTCTTTCTCTCTCTTTTTCTGGTTTTCTGCATGGAATGGAGAAGGAAGATGATGTATTTAATGGATAAATGAATCACTATCTCATCTGCCACGTGTTAGCACCTGATTGGCTCAAAAATTGAATTTCGCACACAGTAGATAATATGACAGAATTTTCATTAAACTTTGAAAATTCATATCTAATTGTATAAATTTTCAATCGGAGTGATTTTAAAGGCTATGAGACCTTAATTGAGTCTAGTTTGAAGAGAAAATATAACCTTTGGCCAATTAAAATCTCAATATTCCCATAATTTTAATCTTTGAATGTTGTCCCAGAAAATAATTAATTTCACTGGGCTAATTTCAAAAATTCATTTCTCTTTGTGTACAACTCCAAATGACTTATATGACCTATCAAATTAAAGCTTGATAAGTCTACTTTTATTTTGAAACTTTTCATAATTTTTGGACATCATTTACACTTTGAAATATGCCACACAAACACGACTGCCTCATCGAGAATTTCACCAATATTTTGTATTCCACTTCACTATGTTGTGTGTGACTTCCAATCACTTCGTTTTGTTATTCTCTAAGCTCTTTAGCTCACCAATATAATTCCTTTTAATATCCAAGGATATAAAAGAATTTTGAAAAAAAAAATACTATGTCTCACTATAACATTTACCAAATAGGGGTCTAGTAGTCCCCTTTAATCCAAACTAAATCTTAAGCCTCTAGTCCCAAAATTCGGGATATTACACTGAATTTATGATGAATCCATTTCCTCATTGAATGGACTATTGCAATTCATTTTCTGATGTAATTTTCATTTTGTCCCAAATTTTTTACGGATTTTCTGATAGAATTTCATCACAAATTTTGGACGGAAATCAAATCCGTTGCTAATTTAATTTTTTATTTTTTAATTTCAAAATGCCATGTGGACCTTAGAAGGTACCCTCGTCACCCTGCCACATTTTTCTATCTCATAATTCTTGAAAATATGACTTCTCACGTCTTGAAAATCCGTTTCCGGCGGAAATGGATTTTCGAAAAAATCCATTTCCTCGCTGAATGGACAGTGGCAATTCATTTTCTGATGTAATTTTCATTCCATCATAAACATTTGATGGATTTTCTAATAGAATTTCATCGCAAATTTTTAAAGAAAATCGAATCCTTCGCCAATTTATTATTTAATTTCAAAATACCACATGGACCTTAAAAGGTCCCTCATCACCCTACCACATCTGTCTGTCTCATAATTCTTGAAAATATGACTTCTCACTTCTTGAACCCGCAACCTCGTCCTCGTGCACACCGTTCCTAGTTAAGTTAGACCTGCATGATTCTATTACAAAATTTTGTGTGTGTATCTATAATATTATCGTACTTAATTAATCACACACACACATACACACACATATATATTATATTAAAAATAATAATTTGAAATAATTTTTATATATTAATATAATTTTTCATATAAATTAATTGCAAATTTAAAAAATTTAAATATTAAATAAATATTATGTTAAATATATTTTTAGCCAAATTTTCTAAATTGAATTTTATATAATAAAATAAATTAATTTGTAATAATTTAATATTATAAATATTATTTTTGATATAAAATTATAAATATAATATTATAACTAATAATTTATTTTTAATTAAAATTAATGGATAACTAATATTATAATATTATACATATTATTTTTAGTATAAAATTATAAATATAATATTAATAACTAATAATATGATGTTAATAACTAAGATTTTATTTTTAATTTTATTTTTTAAAATTAAAATTAATTAATAACTAATATTATAAGTATTATTTTAATACAAAATTTATTACAAAAAAATTTTTAATTTTTGAGGAAAAATTAACCACAACAAATAGAATTTTTCCACAACGAAAAAAATTTTCCTTGGAATTTCTCATATAACTTTGTGGCTAATTTAGCCACAGAAGAATTATGTCAAAAAAGTTTTTCAAGAAAATTTCTAATGAAATTAGTCACGAAAAAAAAATTCTGTGACTAATCCCATCAGAAAATTTGAATATTTTTTGTAGTAGGATACCAAAAGGAAGGAACACTTCTTCCTTCATCATCAATGTTAGGTATTATGGAAATTTGATTCAAAATTTTGTATGGATAAAGATTAAGGCTTTCTCATCATCAACTTGTTTCTTGGATTATGAATTATAGCTCTTTAAGGATTTTGTCAAAGAATTTGGTAAAAGTAAGAGGCCCTATTTGGTATGTTGGTTTGGGTTTTGATGGATTGAGAGTGAGATTATGATTGAGAGAGGGACTGAGATTGGGGCTATTAAATTATGTCTGGTAGCAAATAATATTTGATGGCAATACTTTTATTAATTTTATAATTACCATAAATTCTAAAACTACAATAATATCCTTATCTACCCTAAACTGTCAACCCATTTTTTCTGCAACTAGTCATTCCAACATTTGAGCACTTTAGTATTATTTTTAATTTTTTTTAACTGACTTACAAAATTATGGATTGATTGTGTCATTAAAATGGAGGAAATCGTGAATTTGCATATGAAAACAAATATACTTTTATATTTGATAATATTTGGTACATATATTATATAATCCTATCTGTTCAAATTTAATCATACCATCTTAGATTTATATTTCTAATATAGATGTGATATGAGTAAATATTAATATAGGATATATCCATATCAAATATCAACAATATTTAATAAGTAAGGTTGAGATTCCAATTACTTGAAAATTGAATATTGAGAAAAACTTATTGAACAAGAATAAAAAAATAGATATGTTAATTTATAGAGAATCAAATATGCGATTGAGATTCCCAAAGATTATTCAACAAACTAGAAGAGAAATTAAAAGGCAAGTTCATCAGAAACGTAGATGGTAAACTATACAAAACCTGAAGATCATGGAGAAAAGAGAATATGATGGAGACCAAGAAGGTGATTGGAGATAGGGGAGAAGACAAGCATGGAGAAGTGGGAGAGATCAAGCAGCAGTGTGAGGAATAGGATTAGGGTAATTCGGTTTAAAAATTATTATAAACAAGGACAATTTTCTCTCAAAATTTTCCAATCCCAGCATTGCTTCACCAATATAAGGGGGAGGTGGGTTTGCAGCAATCAAACTTTCATGGTACTCTTAATTCCTGGTTATCACTAATCCCTCATACTAAACAATACAATTTAGCATAATCCCTGACTCAATCCTAATTCCTGCCATCAATGCTACATACCAAACAGAGCCATGCTTCATGAATATTCCTTGTTATATAACAAGTTGTAGTCTCTTATCCACTTAAATTTCATTGCAGAAAATATTGATGCTTTGACTAAATTTTTTTCAGATTTTTATTTATATATTTCAGACAATAGTTATTTCTTTTTGATGTCTCACACACCGTTTTATAAAATGAAATTTTATTATGTTATATCTTTTTACTGTTATTTATATATTGATATTTACTCAAAACACACATACAATGATCTGATAACACACTATGATATGGTTTCCATTTCCAATCCGTTTCCCTTTTCTTAATTCCAAAATACCAAACACGGTGTGAGGGTTACAAAATTGCTTTCATACTGCTAAGAAAAATTAAAAGAATATTAAAATACATTATTTCTATTTGCAGGATAATTTATGTCTTTTTCTCTATATTTATTTTTATCTTTTATATAAAATATCATTTACTTCAAAAAAAATATTATTTTTAAAAACTTATTTTTATTCCATTCCATTTTTCATTATTTTTGTTCTAAATAGACCATAAGCATAATAAAATTTTAGAAAATTTTAAGTGAATCACACTATTTAATATTTATGGATTGTGTGAACTCGTATAAGTTTTATTATTTATATTGAGATATTATTTTTTTATCTACGAAACATAACATGAAAGTGATTGCATGTTACTCCTGCATTTACTTAATATATCAAATATATGGTGGTTCAGTTTTATGTTTTTTATTGTAATTTGTTGGGGGGTTTTGTCAATTGGTAGATAGCATATAGAACTCCTATATGCTGGTTCAGTTTTACTTACTATATATACGGTGGTTCAGTTTTATTTTTTTTATTGTAATTTATTGGGGGGTTTTTTCAATTGGTAGATAGCATATAGAATTCCTATAGTTGTTAAGATTTTTGAAACTTAGAAGCTGAGATTTCACTTTGAAACAAAAATCTGACAGGTTAACAACTAAACCATATAGGAAAAGAAAATTAACAAAGTGGAAAGCTTACTTCTTGTAGAGTAAGACCCTAACTCTAGCATGATATATATATATTTTTTCGTTTAGAAAAAGGAAAAACAAAAAAGCATTTGGCATGTGATTTCCCGTTTACTATTTGGATCCAATTAGTTTCCTAAATAATTAGTCAAATATTATTAGAGAAATTAAAATATTTTATTTTCTTAATTTTTTTTTATTTTTATTCCATTTGTATAACCAATATATAAAAAATGTATAATATAAAATCTATAACAAACTGTTGCACATAAACCATGAAAAATGGAACTCACTTGGGTTCGCTTTATAGATGTTTTTCAAAAAATTATACACTGGGGATTTTAATTATTTGTTTCAAAAAAGAGAATAGATTTCTAAAAGTACCCTTCATTTAATACTAACCCCTAACTCTCTCCTTCCTTCTCTCTTAAATTTTGAAGGGTGTTTTTGGCTATGGGTCATTGAAGTAAAATTGATTTTTGCAAAAAATGTCATTCTAGAAAAGACTCTTATAAACTGTAACAGGACTTTATGCCTGTAATTGCATGGAATTGAATAAACAAAAAGTATTATTTATTTATGGAAAAAGTATTACTTTTATAGTTACTAGATAGGAAGATTGTGGACGTCGAAGTTAACAACTTCGAAATGGAAGAAGTTAAAAAGGCATCCTTTACTTCTTCTTTTTTCCCCAACATCCTTTACTTATTTCAAGAAACTTCAGAGGATTTTTTTTAAAAACAATATGCATAATATAAATTAAATATGGAAAATATAAATTTTATTTATTTTTATATTCAATAATTTTATTATTGAAAAAGGAAAGAGCATTGAAAATAAAAAAATCACTTGTCTACTTAATAAAATAACTCAATTAAAATTGAAAATTAAAGTAATGAACAAATTTTATTTCAGGCATGCATGCTTATTTATAATTTTTTTTGGCAATGAAAATAAGTAAAAACTTTGAATTGATTAGTAATACATTACGCAATAAAAGAATCTTGGTTTAATTTTCACAATTAATCCCATAAATATGGTTAGAACAATCGAACTACCTTGTTTTTGAAAGAAATGTATATTTAAGTATTGCAATATGCAAATGGGCCCAATTAATAAATAAGTAATTTAGAAATAGATTAAATTGTAGTTTTAGTATATTTACAAAAAATTTTAATCTGAGTTCTTAATTTTATAAGATATCTTTTCAATCTTCTAATTCTAACATTGTTAATTTCACTATAAAAAATGCATATTTTTAATTTTAAATGCCAACAAAGAATTATCATGATCATCTTTTGATCAATTTTTTTTATTTTTAAAAATTAAATTTAACATGTTGATATTTGAGAATTTTTTGTTAGGAAAATATTTAAATCAAGTTTCTTATATCCATTTCATCAAGTTCTCCAATCACATATAACCATGATGTATCTTATTTTTAAATTATTATTATTTAACAATAAACCAATATAAAAAACTAAGACATGTGGTCATGCATGTGTGATTGAAAAATTTGATATAATAGATATAAGAAACTTGATACGTAAGTATGGTCCTTTTTGTTATAATTTAAAAATATAACATCACATTTTTTGTTAAACATTATTATGATTAAAAAACTAAAAAGAAACTTGATAAATTTAAGGAACTAAATAGATATAACATAATTATAATTATAAGTATGAAGTATCAACATATGTAATTATGTAAATAATTTTAAAAAAAATTAGAGGGAAAAAATTATGAAACATTTGTCTCCAACTACCATCATTTTACCTCTGGCAAAAAAAAAAAAAACCATCATTTAACAGCAGGATATTTTTGATTTATTAAATGTTTTTCTCTATGTATTACTATTTATAGGGTTAGGCATGATTTACTAACATAGAGTTAGTCTAGCAGTGTTAGACCTTACAAAATTCCTTTAGGTCTTAAGTTCCAATAACAGACAAAACACCTAAGATTTATAAAAAGCACTGGGTTACCTTTAATAACATTTTGTTATTCACAAAGAAACATGATTCAAGGCGCCAAAAAAAAAAAAAAAGGTTCACGTTCTCGGAATGAAAATGATTGTTTCTTTTCAAGAGAGGGTATATAGGCACTATAACTTTTGGGTGTTTTATCTGGCAATAAAAAAATTAATTTGTACTATTCTATTCATCTTTGTTTTAGATTTTTATACAAACGTGCCTTTGCAAAAGGAGTCACTTTTTTTTTTAAAAAAAAAACAAAATTACATAGATGCTCAGGAAAGTCAGAAAACATCCAATTTATTAATCTTCAGAATTTGATTGTACACCAGAGAAGGCAACTTACGTGACCAACATGGAATTGGGTGTATGCCCTTTTAGTTTAGTGATGCTACCCTGCAACTTGCATTTTATTTTCTAATTATTTTCATCAGTTTTTTCATTTTGTTGAGAGTCCAGATCTTGTCTCTAAAATAGGGAGGGCACGAAATTATGTAAATGACTAGATTAATTATTTTACACTGAGGTCCCATAAAATTAAGAATTTCAATTTTAAAAGTCTCAAGTAATATACAAATGGTTCTAAAATACCTAGGTCATTCGCTGTGAATAATTTGTGGCGCCTTGTGACCATAATGCCCATGACCTTTTTTTTTTGTGGTGAAGGAAGAATACGCAGAAGATAAACGAGGTTTTCGTGATTTCGTGCAGAGCAAGGGATTTTCTTTTGCCTTTTTTTATTTTTTCATATCATGGGCATTATGTTTATTAGACCCCACAAATTATTCACAGCAAAGGACTCAAGGACTTCAGAGTCATTTGTGCGTTATGCAGGACCTTGTTTATAGTTAGGCTTGATGTGCCTCATCCTACTATTGGTAGCCATGAATTAGTACTAATAATTATTTAAAAGGTTAAAGGCCTATTTGGCCTTGGAAGTATTTCCTCAGGGGCAATTTTGCCTCGAAAGTTACAAAAGTGGGGCAATTTCGCCCTCGTCAAACGGAGCCCTAACGGAAGTCGTTAAATTGACACGATGGCTTGGGAAAAAAACAGTGGTGCACAGATAAAATGAAACGTGGCCTAGGAGTATGATGCGGCAGAAATCAGTTGTTGGAACTGGTTAAACAAGATCAAAGGCAGAGAAAAATTCAGAAATCCCAAGTAGAACGAAGTGCACTGAGCTAGGTCAAGTTGAATAGGGCGCATGTGATTTCTAAAGGAGGTACGACAAGAGATTGGATGAGAGAGCAAAGATTTGTGCACTTTAAACAGGTATGGAATCTTTAATTTTCAAACTTGCTTTGAGATTCGACGATGAAAAAGGGAATTTTAGATTCTTGCATAGTGAAATCGCTTGTTCGCCCTTTGTCTTGTTGTAGTTGTTAAAGTAATTATTGTTTATATTAATCTATTTAGGCTTAGATGGCGTCGGTTGGTAAAGGTGGTGGTGGTCCCAAATGTCGGTCTCAGGGTGGTGATGGTGATCCCGATGGTTGGTCAAAGGGTGGTCCCGATAGTGATGGGAATGTGGGTTCGGACATTGAGTGGGAGTTGGGTTCTTTTATTAAAGATTTTGAAAGGCTCAAAAAGGGTGTTGAAGACAATATTAGTGATTTTCAAGTAGCAACTGAGCACAATATTGGGCATGGGTTTGTACATGTTGATGTCCAGTTTCCTGAAATTGGACATAATAACAGAGAGAATGATTTTTTAAATGAAAGTGAAGGTGAAGAGGAAGGGCTTGGTAGTGAATGTGGGAGTGATGATACTAACAGTGGGGATGGTGATAGTGAGGATGACTTGGGTTCAGGGAAAAATGTTAGAATTGGTAGGCACACAGCGGAAGAATTTAAATTTAAAATTACAAAAGTTTACCAATATCAATTGTGGATCTATCAAAGGTATTTAAATCGAGTTAGAAAGAGTCGTACCTTATTCATGTTTGTTTGAATGCCCACAATCATCAATGTATTGCGAGTTCTCAAATCTCCATGCTTGGTTGCTCCTGAAATAATTTCCCCGGCATCTACATGTCCGCTAATTCTTTTTAAAAGAGCATCAAACTCTATGAGTGTGAGATTAACCATCCCCGACATCAACATCTTGGCTAGTTCTTCTTTGAAGTTTTTCCTTTTGGATGTTAAGGAGCTAACTACTCAAATCAGTTCCCTCTACTGGTATCCACACGAACAAGACCCAACACTGACAGTGTGCTAGCACCTCCAATGTCCTTCTAGGGTTTTCTTGCTGCTCTCTATTTTTTCATCATCTGTAGAAAATCCTAGCTATTTTTTGAGGGGCTTTCATCTTAGTAGGAGCAAAACTGAATATATGCATTGCAAGTTTGATAAGAGACAATGCCAAAGAGAAGTGGAAGTTAAATTGGGAGGGCAAGTCATACCACAAATGACAAAATTTAGATATTTGGGATCAATTATACAACAAGATGATGAAATTGATGGAGATGTCAATCATAGAATTGAAGCCATATGGTATAAATGGAGAAAAGCTACTGGAGTTATTTGTGATCGTAAAGTACCTAATAAGGTAAAAAGAAAGTTCTATCGCACTGCTATAAGACCAGCAATATTATATGGTAGTGAATGTTGGGCTTTAAAAGGACAACATAAACATAAAATGGGGGTAGCTGATATGAGGATGTTGAGATGGATGTGTGGCCATACAACAAAAGACAAGATTCGTAATACTCATATACGCGAACGAGTTGGAGTGGCCCCTATTGAAGCAAAAATGTTAGAAAATCGTTTGAGGTGGTTTGGACATGTTCAGCGAAGGCCATTGAGTGCTCCAGTGAGAATGATTGATCAAGCAGTATGGAGTCTTATTAGACTAGGTCGAGGAAGGTCGAAACGAAAGCTCAATGAGGTCATATAGAGATATCTTTTAATTAATAATATATCAAAATCTATGATTTTTGACAGAGTATAATGGTGCCGTGTGATCCATGTAGCCGACCCCACCTAGTGGGATAAAGGCTTTGTTGTTGTTGTAGAAAATCCTAGCTCTTACCATTTATAACTAGTCAGGGTTATCTATTTTATGATGGATATTGGATTTTTAAAATTAATCTTAATTAATTTCAAAATACTTATCATATCAATTAACACTTAATTGTTTTGATAAGCTAATTAAATAAATCTGGTTTAATTAAATCTGTCCAACAGTTTTAATTTAACCTATTTATTTAATTAGAATAAAGAGCCAATCGAATTAGATTTAATTTATCTTTACAAATTAAATTTGAGATATTATCATATAATATCTTTATATATACACACAATGTAATAATATTATCCTATAATATAATATTATCATTTATTTAATATATATTATCAAATAATATATATGATATATATAATATAATATTATCATATAATATAATATTATCATATATATAATATATATTATCAAATAATATATAATATAATATAATATTTTCATATAATATATATTATCAAATAATATAATATTATATATGCATATATGTATGTATTTCAAAAATACATGTGTATATATAATATTATTAATTTTCTTTTCCAAATAGAAATATACACACACACACACATAAATATTTATCAAATAAATATTCACACAACATGTGTATATAATATATATATATATATATAAATTCGTCTACCCGAGATTAAACATTGTATTCATTGAATCTTATATGCATCTTAGATTCAATGAACCTGGACATTATAGCTCGTGTTGGGCTATTCTTGTGTGCGACCCTGTAGGACCATGCGAAGTTGGCAGTGGGCTAATGACTATACTAATACACAAGTTGTAAGTGACCTCTAGCAAGACATTACGACTACCCAATTCATATGAGGATTGACAATAGATACAACATGTCGTATAATCATATCACGTCCTTTTTGTCATACGATATTTCGGTTAAGGATGAGGCATGAAGAATGTCATCCTTCTATTTCTGACCATTACTTTCTCGATCCTTGAGTAGTCTGACTATAGAAATGGAAACTCCTTTCCATTGTAGTATAGCCATACATTTCTCAGACTCATTCATCGAGGAGCCCAGTAATATCTCTCTACTAATGTGAGGGACAAATTTCATCTTGACCATTCACATTCCTCTGCATGAAAACCACTAAACTTGATTATAGCCTTTATCATCACCCAATTAAAGGTGACTTTTGGCTAAGTCAAAGCTTGGTAACTCTCATATAGGAATCCTTGATGATCTCATATCAAAGGGCATTTTGTGACGTGGTTATACATGAGATAAACTTATGACTTGATCCATGCAGCTTTCTCATAGCGGGTCGGTCCAGCACCTTGTACTCCTACAAGTGCCTAAGACTTTAATTTGTATCCCCATACCTTATCAAAGTCATACTGGTCTTATTTCATCTTTGCTCCTACAAAGATGACCGATCAGGGACATTTAGGACAATCATTATGATTTATCCAAGGATACAGTTATCACAGTGAACATGTGGATAATATGATAACTAAATGGAGAAATTCATTGAATAACAATGTTCAAAGTACAATGATTGGCCCCCTAGAGCACAATTTCCAACAAAAAATATATTAGTAGATGATGGTGATGCTGACAGTGAGGGTGAGGAACTAGATTTGAGGAATGACTTATGCTTGGGTGGTAGTGATAAGCCCTATAGTAGAGTGATTTATGAAGAAGAAGGGGTTGGGCCACAAGAAAGACCATATTTCTTTGTTGGTATGTCTTTTGCAAAAACGGCAGACTTGGTAGCTGCAATTAATACATATGCAATAAATTATAGAGTAAATGTAAAGCTGAAGAAAAGTGAGCCATATAGAGTTAGGGAAAAATGTCAACAGGGATGCCCATTTATACTGTTTGCATCAAAGGATGGATCCAACCCAGGGCTTATAACCAAAAGCTTTATCAACAAACACAAATGCAACAGGGTGTTTAAGAACTCTAAAGCAGCAGTGAGGTGGTTGGCTTCACATTTTAGGAAGAAGGTCCAAGAGAGACCAAGCTATAAGGTTGCTGGCATGAAAAAGGATATGGCAGATGAGTTCAAGTTGAGTGTCAGTAAATGGAAGTGCAAGAGAGCTAAACAAATGATTATGAAGCAGATAAAAGGAAGTTACATAAATGAGTTCAAAAATCTAAAGCCTACTGTAATGAGTTAAGGAATTCCAACCATGGGTCCGATGTTTGTGTGGAAGTAAGTAAGGATGCTCTTGAATAAGGGAGGAGGGTTTTCAACCATATGTATGTATGCTTTAACGTTGCAAAGGTACAAATCTGCCTTTGTTTCATTATTATTCCAGCTGAGATTTGTTGTTCTTGTCTAAGTAGTGCATATATGTGCCTGTGTCCTTCATTTAATTAAAATATGTGCTTTAACATATGGTTCTTTGTTTACTTTAGCAACATATGATATAAACATGCAAGATGACTATGGTTTTTGCTATTTATTAAACTTTGTAAGTTTACTTTTTGATATATAATTGTAGATAATTAGTAGGTACTCGAGTACTATTAATATATATAATTATAGATAATTAGTAGGTACTCTAGTACTAAGGAGAGGTACTCGAGTACCTCAAAAGAAAAGGGTAAGGAGATAATTAGTAGGTACTCGAGTACCTACTAATTATCTACAATTATATGTAATTTTTGCATTGCAACAGAATTAAGCATACTTTGATGAATGAATTTATGGTTAGCTATCTGAGCTCTCCTTCTCTCCCCCACGTTCTTTATTTCTCTCCCTTAGTTATAATCTTGTATGCCCCTTAACTCTTTCATTCCCCCTCAATTTTCTGTTTTGTTCTCCCTTCCCTTCAATGTCTCTGTCTTTTATCTCCCTAAATCAGCCTTGTTTGTAATTGTTATAGTGTGTGTGTGTGAGTTTATTACATCACAAAGTGTTCAAAATATGAGAGAAAATACAATTTTAATGGGCCGGTGTTGCATATTAATGTGTACTAATTTTTCTTATTTATCTTTGTCTCAAAAGACTGGTTGGAAGGCTGGCTGTAGACCAGTTATAGGGATTGATGGGACCTTTCTAAAGGGCAACACACAAGGCATGTTGCTTACAGCGGCCGAAGTAGATGTAGATGAGTCTCTGTACCCTATAGCATTTGTGATAACACAGAAGGAGAATATAGTTAGCTAGAATTGGTTTATAGGGTAGTTGAAGAAATCTCTCGATTCGGATGAGGGCCAACGTGTCACTATAATTTCATATATGTAAAAGGTCAGTTTATGTCACTATAATGTCATTTTATCATTACCCACATTGTTAGTCCTTCAAACACTATTTTTTCTTCTTCGTTTTGGTGCTTCAATTAATAGCTGTCTATTATGAATGCAATGCTTCACTTACTTTTCTACCACTTTTCTTTAAGATTCTCCCAATTTGAAGGCAAGTGTTTGGTTGTGTACCTACCTAAAAGTTTTCCTATGGTTTTAAATTACAGATGATTGATATTAGCGTGAGGGAATTTCAATTTCAAATGTTTTGTCTAAAAATGGTGGAAAGTATCTCACACTCGGGCGTAAATTGTAAGTTACCCAATAATTATGGTTCGCTTGGTTGTAAATCTATTATCTTATGACTTGTATCTCCTCATTATTTGTTTTCTTTTCTATCTTTTCATCTACCAGTAACTTTGTTGGTTATATTAGCTATCAATTTGTTTAAATTCTTTTCATGTTTTTTTCCAACATTTATGCCCATATAAGGGTTACATTTAGCTGTGTCAGAGGTGATTCCACAAGCTAAACATAGACTATGTGCTAGGCACATTTATGCTAACTGGAGTAAGAGGTGGAGGGAAGTTGAGTTGAAAAAAAAATTCTTGTGCATGGAGCACCTTTGAGGAGCAGTTCACTGACAACCTCACAGCTATGGGAGAGTTAAAGGAGGAAGCAACAGAAGCAGCTATCACTTATCCAGTAAAGGGTTAGGTCAGAGCATATTTCAACACGAGGTGTTGTTCTTAGATGGTCGATAATAATGTAAGTGAAACCTTTAATACTTGGATTTATGATTATAGGTATTTGCCAATAATTAGAATGGTAGATGGCATTAGACTGAAATTGATGACAAAGTGGGCAGAGAGTAAGCAAAATGTTGCTTAGTGGAAAGGCAACCCTAGGTGTCTCATGTTATTTAAGGTTAATAGAAGCTTATCCATGAGTTGTACTGTTTTTTTTAATGGTGATGATGGGTATAAGGTTTTTGAGGGAGATGATAGACATAGAGTGTGGTTACAAAAGAAGGAATGCACTTGTAGGGTATGTCAGTTGACTAGCATCCCTTGCCAACATGCCATATTCTCCCTTTATCATGCAAACATTTACCTACTCACTCAAATCTCAACCTTCTATCACAAAGACACCTACATAGCTAGTTACAGGACCAAATTCCAACCTGTTAGAGGTAAGAGGTTCTGGGAAATTAATATATTTCAGCCCATAGAATCACCACCTATATGCACACTGCCTGGGCAGCCCCCCGTGAAAAGAACAAGGACAGAAGAAAGTGAAAAGAGAAGGAAGATTGGGTAATGTAAAAAGAAGGTTCAACAACAAACACATGACAATGGTGACAAAAATCCTGACCTGCCACAATCACCTCCTTATAAGTTAAGTAAAAAAGGAACTACTGCAAGGTGCTCAATGTGTCACAAAGAAGGTCACAACAGAGCAACCTGTAAAGGTGTAAGTTCACCTACTAATTTTTTTTGCTTTTAATTCAACATTGGATATTACTTGTTACAATATTTCCCTTGCTGCAGCAACCCAAAACAAGCAACAAAAGGCCAAGGAAAAGTAAGGCCCCACTAACACAAGAATCCTAATCCACACCACTAAGACCCCGTGGTGGAAGAGCTTTCTACAAGCCTCGATCTGAGACTGGAATGGGTGTTCGAGTTTATTTACATACTAGAAGAATTGTGTATAATGTAATTTATTGTGTTATATTATGGAATTGTTTTAACAAAACTAACTACCATTCATGTAGACCGTAACATGTTTCTTTTTTCTGTTGTAGCCGGGCATGACATCACAACTTATCATTCATGAAGGGTCTGGACAACAATATATGAGGCAGCATACTGACGTTGAGACTAGATTTTCCATTCCTAATGAGAGGACTATGAGGATGACAAGGAGCATGTCTATGTTAAGCAACAGTGGGTCTCGACAAATCCAAGTTCAAAGTGAATCATCGTCTGGACCCAGCCCTTCTGACTTACCATTTACACCCCCAGGTCTCATGTGGAGAGGACAAAGAGCAATGACAACATCACAACTTTTGGCTCATAGGGACCACTCGTTGATTGCTTCAACTAGTCGACATAAATTCACTTCAAATAGAGGGAGAAAGTAGTTGGGATGTCACCAATTGTTCTTTACCTTTGTGTTTTGTTCTTGTACTCTTTTGTAACATTAGAAAACTTGGTTGCCATGATGCCATTATTCCTACTTGTCCTCTTTTGTCGTTGATGCCATAATTTTGGTGTCCATATGTCATCTCTTGGTTAAGACAAACTTTTTTTGCATCTTTTGTTATGAAGACTAAGTTATTTAATGACCAAGCTTTATGTATATGTTAACTTTGGCAAGCAAGCCAATTTTGGAATATAGATGTCATCTTTTGTGTTGCCCTTATACTATGTTCACTATCATGAGATTCTATTGGTGGTGGGTAGGCCAATTACTTTGGCAAAAGTGGAATTATTTAATCTCCTACTTGATGTATATATTAGGCATTCATTATGTTTAAAATATGATTACCAGGTACTAGCTTATCAAAGTTAATTGCTTTGAAAATATATCATACCAAAATTAAAGACTGATTTACTTAACTAATTTAATCTTCTTCCACTTCCTAAAACACATTACAATAGTCATTAATACCAATACATTACACAAAGCTACAAAAATCTTAAACGCTTACAATCATTCAACCACAAAATGAAAACTCAAAACATATAACTTCCTATTTTAATCATCATTTAACCCAAAATGAAAACTAAAAACAACACCCATGTCACTACGATAGCACAAAATGCAAGCATCAGTGTCCTTTTCGTCTTCTTCATCTTGAGATATGGCAGCAATATCTGCTTTAACGTCAATAGTTCCTTCCTCCTCTTCTACTCTATCTCATTCTCTCATCAAATTGCCTATCCATATTCCTGAGCAACTCGTTAATCACGTGTGTTGCCCTCTCACCTATTTCTTTATCATGCCATTAGAAAAATCTACATCCACCCTGTACAATTACCTCATTCCAATCAAAACTCCGTAAAACAAGAAAAGAGAAATCAAATATTTTAAACATGGAAAAAATTAATACATACCTACTGGTAATTCCTACAACCATAGAATCTTCTCCCTGGGTTCACCTCTGTCTACGACATACAAAGAGGAGCTGACACCCCACAGTAACACACCCTCGCCGAACCATCTTTACTTACTTCATTACCAAGATGGACCAGAACAACAACCCTCCTTCGACTTCTATTTGTTGAAGACGCTGACACCGACTTAGCCATTGCTCCTCTTTAGCTTCCTTGCACAATTCTCCCCAACTTGCTTCAATGGCTCATAGACGGATTTGGTGGGGATTACTTGCAACTCTTCAATTTTTCTCACCTACTCGGTCACAGTCTTCAATCCCAAAAAGCATTCCTTGAACAGCCTTTAATCCTACATGCAGCATCTCTCATCCATCCTAGAATGCTATGTGTACGTTTGTCTTGCATGGCAAACGACAGTTCGTTCTTTCGTTTGACAAGGGCGAAATTGCCCCACTTTTGCAACTTCTGGGGAAAAATTTCCCCAGATGAAACGGGGCAAAATTGCCCTTGAGGCAATACTTCCAAGGTAAAATAGGCCTACCCTATTTAAAATAAAGAAAAGTAATATATATTATACTATATTTTCCATGAAAAAGGGGTTTCAATTTGAGTTACAAAAAAAAGGTAAAAATTGTATTTTATACACATCTCTAAAGTATGTAGAATGCGTCATAGAAGTTAAAAGATGCACACTGAATAATTAGATGAAAATATTTCTTTGGTCCTAATTATAAGGCGGAAATCAATGTTTTAAAAATCGGATCAGACGTTAAGCCAGAAATACTAGTGGGTCATGGTTTAAACGGTCAGATCGGTTGGACCGTCTAGTCGAACCGGTGATATAAATATCAAATAAAAATAATATTATATATAATATTATTACAAAGACATATAAATGATTAGAGTTAAAAATAAAAAAAGAATTATAGAGGGGGTCAGACTTACTAGAACAATAGTCACTTATACAAAGGACGAGGATGAAGTAAATAATAACGTTGAAAAGAGAAATGTTAAGCATGAAGGAAAGAAATCTTAGCATTAATGTATTATAACCAGGTCATGCTATTAAAAAAAAAAGTACTTCAGTGAAAAAGGAAATCTTAGTATTATAATATTATCTCAAAAGGTCAAAAAATATTATCTCAAAACTGATGAAAGTGTTTCACAAGAAAATACAAAAAAAAACTGTTAAAAGTCTTGTGTCGAAAAAAAAACGGATGAGAGTCTCTTAAATTTTTAAGGGAAAATTTTAAAAAAAAATATATTTTAAACTTCAAAATCCCGTTGACAAAAACGTTAATGAGATTAACAATAATGGTAATGCAATTGATAAAACATTTTATTGTTAAATCACCTATTTGAGATTTTGAAGTTTAAATGGTATTTTTTTTAGAATTTTTCCAATTTTTAAAGCATTTTGATTAAAAAAATCAAGAAAACATAATAATTAATTACTATTTCTCATATCCCCAAATCTAACCAATTTCTTCACTAAAACATGTTTCCCCATTTCCCAAGAACTTTTCTTTTCTGCACTCAGAGTCTCAGACACTCAGTTCACTATCTTCTTGCTTCATCTTTCTTCTTTCTTTATTTTAGTTGCTTCATCTTTCTTCTTTCTTCATTTTCGTCAGACTTATCGCCAGAAATGGACTCCTTCATCTTTTCTACTATGAAAATCATATCTTGCGTTGGTGCTAAAGCTAGCAATCGCCTCCATGAAAGCATCTACTTGTTCTTCCAGGTCATCGTCTTTTTTTCTTTTTCCTTCTCTTTCCTTTTTTCTGATCTCTTTTAGGCCGTCCGGCCTTTTATTAACCGCTCCGACTCGCGGCTCAACTCTGGCTCACAGCTCAAAAGGCGGTTTTGGACGGCCTAACACAGCCAAACCTTTTAGACGGCTTAACTCTAAGAAATGAACCGCCCCTATCTCCGGTTGACGGCTGGACCGGTTCAACCATCCGGTCCGGTCCGGTTTTCAAATCGTTGGCTGAAATAGTGTTTTATTTAGTTCTGATTATATGTCACATCATTAAATTTTTCGCATGAATACAATCCTATCCTTTATTTATTATTAATTGTGTAGACTTTAATTTTTTTTTTTGGAAGTGTATATATTAAACATGGTAAAGTTTGAAAGTTATTAAATTTCAAAGCAAGGTTAACGAGGTTCTAGTGTTTTTTGTCCAATGAGACATGTTAAAAGTGTCTTATAAATAGGATTAGAGGAGTAGGTTTGCTCATTTAATTTAGACGAGTTGAGCACCACTTGGAGTAAACCAACGAGGGTCTGTTTGTTGATTAAAAAAAACAGAAGTAGCTGGCTCTAAGGTTGTCCAACATTCTTTTGCAGCATCATTAGCAGAAACTGGAGACCCCTTCAGACACAACCTTAAAACGTTCTTTTGGATATACAAAGACCACGTTGAGGAACAATTTCTGACAAGAGATGAAAAAGAAAGTTTGAGAATGGCAGACATACGATTGAACTGAGGCATGTGTAGTTTTTTTTCTAAAATACTTTCTTCACTTGTTAATAAGAAAGACGGGGGTAGGAAATATATTTTTTGTATCCGCTAACTAAACAATTGGTGGAAAAAAAAAGAGATTTTCAACACTGATTAATCCAACTATAGAGAAAAAGTAATTTACTTTTGAAAAAAAGATATTCGATTTTACACACACACACGCGGGTGGTAAGCGTGATCATTTCCTCCACAAGTTGTCTTTGTAAACAAATTAAAGAACTTAAATGATTGTATATCTACGCTGGTTATTGTTTTAACTGAGATAAAAAGTGTTCTTTATAGTAGGTGCTAATGGTAATCGGTGGAGAAGTCATAAAAAAATCCATATCTCATTTATGAAAAATGTTATGCGTCACACTTTCTAGTTTCTATGGTGTCCTTGTAACAATTGGTTTAAAGTCTTAAGTCCTACTTATAATTTTTTTTTTCAATAGTTATACTCGTTTAGACTTTTCATCACCCAGTTTTGAACATTTAATTGGAAAAACCAAATGACTGAGATGGAATATAATGGCCCATTTAATTCACATCAGGAGAAAATGAAACTGAAAAATATCAAAAAAGTTATCAAAATTCAATATATCATGAAAATTTAACAGCACAACATAAATTTTAAGATTCAATTATATCTTAGTTTTTTCTTATATATATATATATATATATATATATAAGTTTTTATCATCATCATTCTCAATGATTCAATATATCTATCTCCCTTAAATAAATCATGATCATCATATTCTATATTATATACAATAGGCCACATGTTGACTAAAAGTCTAGCTTGACATGCCATAGGTTCAGTTGAACTAAATAGACCACACAAATTCTTTATATATATGTGGCAAAATGTCAAGTGGGTAAAATATCAAGTATATGCATCATATAGTTTTAAAATTTTAGAATCTGTTTATATATGTCATGCCCCAGATGTTATAATAAATATTTGATGAAATAAATTATCTCTATTTTATATGATATATAGATTCACTCTCTTTACTATCAAAGTAGCAAAACCCAAGAAAGAAGGAATAATGGAAAAAATTGATAAAACCAATCCATTATTCTAATTTTTCATTTTTTTCGCTGCACCAATCAATTTCAAAAATAACAATAACCCACAAAATTGAAGTACTAGAATAATGAAGATGAAGCTATATCTATTAGCATATATACACATTTATGAAATGAAATAACACTAGGTCGAGTAAAGCTAATTAGCACGAGTGAACTAAATGGGCCAACTCACTAACTCAATATGCTTTGTTGGCTTTACACACGCACTAATTCATTTTTTTAACTCTTTATCACTATCTTTAATTACATACCTTAATTAAGGAATCAAAGTTCTAACTTTTTAAGTGGATTAAGAATGTTCACTTTTGTTTCCATCTAGCAATAGTGGTTTCTTGCCTAGAATTCTAAGAATATGTTTGGAATTTAGATGTGAGTAGTCAAGCACGACATGAAAAGTACTACTTTTTGGGTGTATATGGCGAAGTTTCAAATAATATACACTGGGAAAAACCAGTATTTATACTTTCTTTTAATTTTTAATTTAACACATATATCTTTTTATCTCCTTATTAAATCCTTTGATTATATTATGTTAGCGTTGTTAGGCTCTGTAATTTTGCTCTAATAGTATCATTAACTTCTGTACATGTACTAATGATGTTAATAGGGCAAAGTTTAATCTTAAAAGACTTAATATAGAGAGAAAAAAGTATAGATGCCAAATTGAAAATTAAGAAAAAGTATAGGTACCTGCAAAATGATTTCCCCAATATACTAAGCACCAAATAATTCTCAATAACCATAAACTAATATATATCACGATGTTTTCTTCTCTTTTTGCCCCCAACACTGTACTATATGCTAATGTCTATATATATATATATATATATTCTTCATCTGGAATTCCTTTATCATCTAGAATAAAATTTCTTAATACCTGGTAAAGTTTAATTGATTTTAAAAAGTAAAATTGTTATATTAGAAAATCAATAAGAAAAATGTCATTAATATTCCTTTCACACAATGATCCTTGACGAATCAAGTAACTCAATTTAATTTTAAATTTAATTGAATTTGAGTAAGATATGACTAGCTAGTAGTGTCTAATGATATTAGAATTCACTTAACCGATAAGGTTACAGAAAAGTAGTGAAATGATGGCCAAAAATAGAAAAGTAGTGAAATAAAAAATTTCAAATAATTGAATAGGCTATATATCTCACATATTGTGACAACACTTGCTATTTTTGAGATTCGAATAAACATGTTTTAAAAAAAATGATTAGAATAAACATAATGCTATTGATGCAAAAGAAGAAAAGACATAATGCGGTTAAGATCTCAGTTTTAATTTTTCTAACTTTAATTTTGCCTTCTTTAATACTATCTATTATTACTTATTTGTCAGGTAATTTTTTTAAAAGCTAGATTGGATATCAAACTAGAAATGTCGGGGTCTCCTTGAACTGGTTATATAATAATTAAATAAAAATTTAATAGAAAATAATTATATGCATATATAATAATATAAATAAGAAATGAATTTATAATAAGTCTAATTGTCAACATAATAATACAATAATATATGAATTCTCTATGAAATAACACAATATGGCTACAAATCTTTTGAAAATATATATTGGGTACTTTCGAGGGTCACTTTTTTACTTTTTGTTGTTTTTGTAATTTTTTCTGCCTTTTATCTGTCAAGCCCAAAATCCAACCAGGTTTCTAAATACCGTTCCGATTCTCGATTTAATTCTAGCGAGTTCAATTGAAGATCCAGTCTAGGCCGGGTTCCCCCCCCCCCCCCCGATCTAGCCCAGTTATTTAATCATTAGTATGAGGTAAATAATTTTGATGTACTCTTAAAGATCTTATTAATTGCTCTTAAAACTCGTTGAAGTATCTTATAAAACTTTTTTTAAGGACATCAATTCTTTTTTTCCCCTCTCCCTCTGTAGAGTTTCTCTCTCTCTTTCTTGGGGTTTCTTTCTTGCTTGGTGTTCCGGGAGTTTGAGAATTGGATTTCAGGTGCCTCTCTCTGAGGTTATCCGGTGTGAGGGCTCTTGTTTTTTTGGGGCCAGGGTTCTTATTTTTGTTTGTTTGTTGTGATGGTCATCTAGACTTGCATTGTAACATCCTAAAAATTTAATGCAAGGATTAAATTATGAAAATTAGACAGTAAGCCAATTTATGGAACCTACAAAATTTAAGGAAACTTAAATTTGACAAAGGGAAAAATTAGGACCTAGTGTGTGTAATAAATAGGATAAAAATATACCTATACATATATATATATAAATTTGTTGACTAAACACTCATCCTTCATTTCATTTAGACACTTCAGAGGTTGCATGGACAGCACATACACGTACTCCTTCAATTCTCTTCCTCTTCTCTCATTGGTGCAACACCTAACTACTCCTTGTTTCTCTCTATCATCTTTAGGACAGCACACAAGCACACGTACAGCCTCCTCATTTGCACAACACAACAATCACATGTACTCTTCATTTAATCAAAAACCATTCCTTCAGCTCTTCATTATTTTTGTCCAGCAGCTGAAGAAAAAGAAACAGAGAAATAGAGAAACAGAAAACAAGAGAAGAGAGACATGAGTGAGTGGAAGAACAAGCTCCAAACCTTACATGTAACTCCATATTTTGATACAAGTGAGTCTTCTCTACCTCTTCCCATTATTGTTTCATTTTTGGGGCTGTTCATGAGGAGTTATGGCTGCTGTAATTAAGAAAATTCGCCGGAAAGTTTCTGTTACCGTAAAATACCAAAACCAGCAAGTTTGTGTCCGTTTTGCATGAGATTTTCGATTCATTTTCTTCTGTAAACACGTCACAAAACTCAAGAAACATGTTTAGGAGTATGTAGAGTCAAAATCTTTGAGATAGGAGTCCAAAATCATGGTTGCATGTGAGTTTTATCAACTCTGTTTTGGTCGCCGGAAAACAGAGGTTTTATCGGAAACTTTCAGAAGCTCAAACGGAGGCTACAGATGGATTTTTCATCTGGTTCTTTTTGATATGGAAATTTTAGGATGTTTAGTATGAAATAGAATCAAGAAGAGCTCAATTTGGTGTCAAAACGAACAAGTTATCAATTTTTGAAGTTTGACTGTCCAAAACTGATGTTCATCAGAGTCAGTCCGTTTCGTGTAGCTGTTTGACCAACCAAATCACATCCATTATTTACGAAACTTTACAGGTAGAAATTAGACATAACAATCTTTAAAAGTAGTGGTAGAATGCATCATTTGGATATCTGTAGAGAGAGTTATGTTTTGTGAAAGATGAGTTTAGAAACAGGTGCAATCCTGAACGTCCAGATTCTAGTAGTTGATTTCGTGGTATTTTTGACTTATGTAATATTTTCCAATAGCCATGAAAATTTCCAGAATTGAAGTAAATAGTCTTAGCTTTAATTTGGTATATAGTTTGTGTTAATTGGATTAGTATACTAAGAGATATGAATTTTTGGAGTCAGTTGCTCTCAAAATGTATTTCTGGAAAACAGTTTGTTTGTGTCGAACGTTTGGAACATCAAACCTTGCCAAACAATTATGAAACTTTTCATATTTAAAGTAGACATCCATAGCTTTAATTTGACGTGTAGAACATAATTTTGGACAAGTATATTAGGAGATATAGATTTTTAAAGTCATGCTATGTTTCTGGAGACTAATCTGGAATAGGGGTATTTCGGAAAATTCTGGGAGTAATATGGTAAATCTGGGTAGATTTTGATATTTTTCCATGAAACTATATTTCAATAGCTTCATTTAGGCTTTGGACCCAGTCAATTTCGATTTTTCTAGAATTAGTTATGATTTTTCAAAGTTAATTGAAAAATCTGCCAATTTGCTGAAGAATAGTAAAATTACACTATGCAAAATTATATAGTGTATAAGCCACTAAAACTGAGATAATCAGCAGATTATGATTAAAGATAGTAGTAATACAAGTAATAACCAATTACTTGTTAATTTTAATTCATAGGAACTGGTAAAAGCCCGAGCCGAAGAAAAAGTTTTGGATAAACAGTTGGACTGAAAAAGGACCCAGGTAGTAATTCTTTCTTTCATGCACTATGTGACTATTTATATGTTGTGTATATCATTTTCTGTAACATGACAGTGCCTGTGGCACAACACGCGAATAAGCCAGGGTCTAAACATATCGTTTGACCATGGACACGAGTTTAGCCGGGGTTGCAAACATATCGTTTGGCCTTGGACAGTATGCATACAACATGAGTTAGCATTTTACATATCATGGTGCATTGCATATTTATTTATCGCATTTTATATGACTGATTGTATATTACTACTGAGATTCATTCGAATCTCACCCTTTTTCAACATCTAAAAATATTCCAGCAAAGGACAGCGGCTCTAAGGGTAAAACCGTAATTACTGGCAGAGGAAGGTCCAGTCATAGTCGGGAGTTACATCTGATTATCTTTAGTTGTAGAATTTATTTCTTTTGTACTTTGTATGTATTTTTCAACCTAGATGAGGATTTTCTGTATTATCAGAAGTACTTATTATCAGTATAGTTTCACTATTTCTGTTTGCCATCTGAACGACACATTTATTATATAGCGAATATCAGAATATGGGGTTTGACATGCATGGTGGTAATCAAAGGAAGGAGAGTAAGTGCAGACATGAAAGGGTGGTTAGCAATGTTATGGAGGATGGGAATGCAAGGGGAAATTGTTGAATCGATGATCTCATTGCCAATTTTGTTTACAAGGGAGCGGTCAGTGTTTCCGTGGAGAAACGAGGTTTGGAGTGTGGACTATTTTGACCTTGAACTGATATGTTACTTTATCCCATTGGCTTGCGTGGGAGCTTGGTTCTTCTACTCAATTCTGATGGCTTTGGGTTGGAGCATGAGAGGTGGCAACAATTGGAGTCTCTTTAGGCTGATGGCTTGTTAAAGCCGACCACAGTGGCGTTTTTCTCGACACGATAGTTGTTGCGTGATGATGATGAATCTACTCTCTTTATAGCAGATGATTTTTCAAATGGGATGGGATTGTTAGGGTTATTGTTTGAACTCTATCCCTTATTTTCAGCATGATGACCAATGTCTCTTCACTCCTCTAGTGGTGGTGCTGGCAAGGACACATGGTTTTCTGACTTCAATTTAGAGTTAGGGTTTGAGATGAATGTGTTGTAAGTGTTTAGGGTAATTTTTTTGGGCTTGGGCCTTTTATTTGTGGTGTTTTATTTTGGACCTTTTGTATTGTAACTTCACGTATTTCAATAATATAATCTATTTGGAAAATACTATTTAAATATCATATGAACTAGGAAAACCCATAAAAGTCTGTTAACATATAAAAATAACATAAAGATTATAGGTATCAAATTGAGATTTTAATGTATTGATTTTTGTATCATTTTTCCCCTTAATTTAAAATAAATAAATAAAAGGTGTCCCTTACCGGAGCACCACCACTAACTGGCCTAGACCCTCCGGCGACCTAAGTTCCAGTCACTAACTACCCATTTTTTTATGGGGGGGATTTTTTGTTTCAAAAAAAAAATTCTAAAGAGGGCAAGGGGTGGGATTGAACCCACCCCTACCCCTTTACAAAAATGGCCATCAAGCTCCTTTAAAACACACACACACACACACACACACATACATGAAGTCATAATGTTTTTAACAAAATCAATAATAGAAATGATAAAATGTGCAATGGTATTAACTAAATGAATAATGAGATTCAAAAAATGCATAATGGTACTAATGAATGCACGAGCGCGTATGCGCGCATAGTTATATATGTACGTGCGCGAACCCACACACATACATGTACATGTATGCATACATGTACATGTGTGTGTATCTATATACATATATGTACATATACATATATTTGTATATATGTACATATATACATATATCTATATGTATGCATACATCTAGATATATATGTAGATGTACATATATATGTACATATATACAAATATGTGTGTGTACATATAGGTGCTTGCGTGTGCGCGTGTGTGTACACACACACATATATGTATATGTGTGTGTGTGTGTATACATATGTATATGTATAAATATACACTACTACAAAAATAGACATTAGTGGCGCACCTTTTGTAACGCTTCTTTAAAGAAATGCCACAGCTTCTTTTAGATTTAAAATTTTTTTTTTAAAAAAAGGAAGCGCCACCTAAAGTGTCTTTTTTAAAAAATAAAAATTAAAGCAATAACTGTGGCGCTTGTTCAAGGAAGTGCCACAGCTGCTACGTACTTTGTGTAGCACTTAACCTAGCAAGCGCCACACAAAGTATTATTTTCTTTAAAAAAATTAATTCAAACCCTTCTCTCTCCCGCAATCTGCTTCCATAACTTTTATCCTCTTAGTCTTCAATCTTCATCCAACACGTATCGTTACCCTTATCCTTTTAGCTCCCACATTTACTCTTTCCGTTCAAAAGTTCGATTTATACTTATCTTCTCATTTTTTTGTTCCATTACTTCTCACATTTTCTCTTCCTCCTCTTTTAGTTTTTGCGATACTCCTTGGTCATTTCTCTTTGTCCAATTTCTTGTACCAAATTGACCCTACTCCTTCTCCCTCGTCTCATTTCATCCTCATTATAGTTTCATTTCATCTTGTAAGTTGTACTCACTCATTTTTTTTCTTTTTTCTTTTTTTATATTTTGAAGTTACGTATATCATATTGTCTTGTTAACCACTTTTTTTTAATTTAAATATATATGCAACTTTGTCCTTCTCTTTTTTCTTTATTAAACTTTTTTCAGGTGTTGTGTTTGGGATTTCCACTCACTCTGTTCAAGCTTCCTCTATACTGTAAGTTTTTTTAAAAAATTTTTGAGCTTACAAATATAATTTTATTAGTAGTTAATAGTTTAATTTTCTCAATATCTTTTATATTTCGTTTATTATGAAATCTAAAAAAATTATTCTCATTTTTGTATGCTGAAAAATAAATGTGATAAAATTAAATGTTATTATATGTATATGTAGTAGTTATAATTTTTTATTGTTGTAACAATTGTTAAAATTATATTGATGAGTTTCATAAATAATATAATTATTTATTCTTAACAATTGTATTTTACTTAGTAGTGATTTTGTTAATTAGTTATTTGTTAATTTATATCATTTTGGAGTTATTTGATTTTGATTTGTTTCTCTTCATTTTGTTGTAGAGATATAAAAATATGTTTAAAGTGTATTATTAATTATAATTATAGGTTTCTAAAAAATATGAATTTTTTTTAAAAGGGTCTAAGGTGGCGCTTCCTTGAGAAAGCACCACCCTAGGCCCTTTTTTAATTTTTTTTTTAAAATATTTTTTTTTAAATTTTTTTTAGAAAAGGGCCTAAGGTAGCGCTTCTACCTAGGCCCTTTCTTAATTTTTAAAAAAATATTTTTCAATTAAAAAATTTATATTAAAAATACAGATCAATAGTGACGCTTATTTAAGAAAGCGCTACAAGAAGATCTATATAAGCTGTAGCGAGAAGCGCCACCCTTGGTTATTTTAATTTTTTAAAAAATATTAGCTACTGTAGCGCTTGTGATGGAGCGCCATAGCTTGTTTTAGTGGCATTCCAATATATGGCGCTTGTGAAGTGCCACTAATATTATTATTATAAGCACCATAGCTTTTACTTATGTGTGTGTGTGTGTGTGTGTATATTAATGTGTATATACATTACTTATTTACTCAATACCATTATGAAGTTTGTTATTTGTATTACTCATTTTTTTTAAAGTCATTATGCCTTTATTTATATTATATATATATATATAGAGAGAGAGAGAGACACACACACACACACATATTACTTATTTAGTCAATACCATTATGAATTTTGTTATTTCCATTATTAATTTTGTTAAAGCCATATGCCTTTATTTAGATTACACACATATATATAGATATACACACACATGCAAATATATGTGCGCATTATTGTGTAGATACATATATTATTGATATTATTGTGTGTGTATATGTATGTGTGTGTGTATCATTGATATTATTATGTGTCTATATATGTATTTTATATGCATATACATATATGTATATATGTGTATGTTACTCGTTTAGTCAATACCATTACGAAATTTGTTATTTCCGTTACTGATTTTATTAAAGTTATTATGCCTTTATTTTTATGACACACACACATACGCGCGCGCACATGGGCACGCGTGTGCTCACACACACACACATGCGTATGCCCACACACACACACGTGTGTGTGTGTATTTGTTTGTTATACTTGTTATTCGTTTAGTCAACACCATTATGCATTTTGTTATTTCTATTATTGCTTTTGTTAAAGCCATATTTCCCACACATGTGTGTGTGTTTATATATATTTATATGTATGTATATATGTATGTGTGTGTGTGTGTGTGTGTGTGTGTTACTCGTTTAATCAATTCCATTACTGATTTTGTTAAAGCTATTATGGTATTAGCAAAATGTGTAATAATATTGACTAAACGAGTAATACACACACACATATTAATACGATTTTGCATTACATAGTTTGTGAATTCCATTACTCGTTTAGTCTATCACAGTACTCATTTAGTTAATATCATTACGCATTTTGTCATTTCTATTACTGATTTTATTAAAGATATTACTAATTTTGTTAAAGTCATTATGCCTTCATTTATATGTATGTATGTATGTATGTATGTATGTATGAAAGGAGCTTGATAGACCAATGGCCACCAAGTTCCTTTGTAAAAGGAGTGGGGTGGGTTCGATCCCACCCTTGTCCCCTTCAGAATTTGTTTTTTTTTTAAAATCCTCCCCCCTCCCGAAAGGGCCCCCGGCGGCCAGAGCTCAAGCTGGCCTACGATGGTGCTCCAGCAAGGGACATTTTTTTATTTACTTTCTTAAATTAAGAGGCAAAATGGTAAAAATATAAATACTTTAAAATCTCAATTTGATACCTGTAACATTTATGTCATTTTCAAGTATTAACAGACTTTTTGGATTCTGCAAGTTCATGTGGCATTTAAATGGTATTTTCCCTAATCTATTACTGGCAAATTAAAAAAAAATCTTATATATTTTTTTCCAACGTTGAAGTGTCTTATAAATTGAAGCATAGGATTTTACAAGGTATGCCTTATATTTGAAACAGAGGATCATAATGAATATGTGTGAAAGTTTCTAATATCGGAATAATATATCATTAAAAGATGAAATTAATAAAAACGGAGGGTCTGCTCCTTGTACTAAAAAAACAAAAAAATAAAGCTTTTCATGTTCTTATTTATATATATTATTTTTGTAAGATCTATAAAGCAATTAATATTTTATTTTTAATAATTGCCTTGTATGAATATTATCCAGTAATTATGGGAAAGATAGAAATTTTAATTAAGTGAAATAAGAAAAAATTATGTTAGGATCTGTTTCATTTAAAAACACTAATTAATTTTAACTAACTTTCTTAATTTTTATAAATTAACTGAATGTGCTACTTAAAAAAAGCATACCACTTGTGACATGTAGTAAAGCATCCAAACATACACGTAATTTTAGTTATTTTTTTGGATATATTTTGTGCTTTTCTACAAGCAATTGAATGATATATGTACATTAGTTTTGTAATTCAAGCTATATAAAAGATAATCTTCTTTCAGAACCTACCTAATCAAATGTCTATCATAATATATATATATTGACAACTTGGTGTCCAAGTCAAGGGTGCACACAGAGCATGCATGAGATTCAACTCAATTATAGCCATATGATACGTTTAATTAAGTGCCAAATTTTTAATGACCATTTCTCAATAAAAGTCAAATAATTAAGTTGAAAGCACACTAGAAGTTTTTTGCTTAATTAATTCAGCTAGTATCATAATTCACAAACTTCATTTGATTTCTTGTAAAACATAATACCTTTGGTCATCACAGTTTATTTTATAATAACAAAAAATTCATCATCTAATTAATGAATGTATTTGTCAAAGGGAAGTTATCAAATTTAACCTACTTAATAATGATCATTAGCTTCAGTTGACTGGTTTGATCAAAATGGAATAAAGCTCGCCCGTGTCTTTTAGCCATTGACTTTTGGTATATTAAGTTCAGGAAAAATAAGTCAAAGTAATTACTCTAGTTCATAATATAGAGCACTTTAATTCGTTTACGGGAAAAAGAAGTGATAATAATTAACTCATTAAATTTGTCATGAATTAAATTTTTTTTTCTATTTTTACCCTTATTAAAAAGGTATGTTTGAAAATTTAATGAGTGGACAAATTAGAAATGAGCATTAATTATATGGACAACATTGAAAAATGAGCATTAATAATCTTATGAATGACTTATATTTTGAACTAAGTTATTCTTCTAGAAGTGTCCTATGTTGTGGACAAGAGGGAGTGTCATATTATATATAGACATTTTAATATCACATTATTCCTTTTGTATATGTTGGATACAACCTAATTAATAACTGCTTTTAAGCATGTAAAGGAGAAAAGTAAGTTTGTTTTTCTTGGCATAATGGTTTTACCTAACTTATAGCGAACCCTCCTCCGCACACAAACAAAATAGTGAGTTATACAAATTAAACGTTAGTGTAATTTAGTCAACCATAGATACATTAGTATTCACAAAGCAAAAGTAATATGCTCAATTAGTTTCTAAAGAGTAAGTTCTATTTATAGTTTTATAAATAAATTCACTACAAAAAATAGTTAATTAGTGACGGAATTTAATTATAGAATTCTGTCACTAGATTGACTTACTGATAGAATTCCGTCGCTAATTAATTAGTAACAGTTTATTTAACAATTGAATTATCTAATTCTATCGCTAAATTCTATCATGAATCCACTGATTTTTTTTAGTGAATTACTATATTTTTAAATTCTATATTGATAATGAAAAATATGAATCCTATTGAATAATACTCTCCAGTTATTTAATAAGGGAGATAGATAATTAATTCACTTAAAAAAATTAAGTAAGTTATTTGTATAAAAAACATATGTTCACTAGTTTTTCTTGTATACACCCCTTTTAATAGTTTTTATTGGAGTATTATCATCATAACTTATATATATCATACAAGGAGTTGTTTTGGGGAAAAAAATATATATGTGAGGCAAAAAGAGATTGAAACCTCACATTTGGGATAAAAAAAACCTCAAGTAGCTTCTACATTTAAAACCATAATGAGTATATATACCAAATATTTTTTATATCAAACATTACCCCACTTTTTAACACAAATTTGAAGTAGAGACAACTTTTTCCTCCTCCTCCTCCTCCTTTTTTTTGTTTTTACATGTCGTACAATTGATTGACTTAGATTTAAGCATTGTCAGATTCTTATGGCATATTTCTATTTATGAGCTTGAACACAAGATTTTGCTCAAGGTTGAACAAACTTCTTTTAACACTAAACTAATCCCCTCAAGTTTAAAATTCACCTAGTCCACTGTGTGTGTGTGTATTTTCCCATAGAAATATCAAAGAAACAAAACTCTTGGGAATGAATGGGGAACATGTGACTCAACTACAAAATATTGGGCAGCAAGCTAAGTAGGGCTAGACAGACAAGCCTTTTTCTTGTGTTAGGCTGAATTTGAATATAGTTTCCAAACTTACGACTATGTTTCTTCCTTTTCCCTTCTTTTTATCAGCCAAATCAAGGCGTTGCCTTCGGAGCACGCCACAAACACCATCATTTCATGCCTCCCCCTACTACTTACTCATATAAATGCAAAAAAAAAAAAAAGATAATGTGGATTGGGTATTTTACACATAGCTTTATTATCCTATTCTCTCTTGTCCTTAATATAAGATAAATTTACCTAATTTGATGAAATTAAGAAAGTTTGTTAGTATGACATGTATTTTCTTAAGCATTATAGTCATCTTCCTTAATTCCCTCTCATTAATTATTGTTGATGGAGCATCAATATGGTAAATTAGGAAAAAAATTGATAAATATAAAAATAGGTCTTATACTTAAGATAATATTAACTTCATAAATAGGTCTTATATTAAGGATCAGAGAGATTAGTATTTTTGCATCGATTTCTTGGCTCATCATAGTCATCATATTATATGGATGTTGAAGCTGCTATTATAGATATTTTCTTCACAAGGTATAGAGTTATTATCTTTGAAGATTTCAGTCCCAAGCTACCATAGGTAACTAGCTTTTACACATTTGACACGGTCTTTTATTAAAGAAAAACGTAATAAATACCATTTGCAATAATTTTTACTATATTTTATTTGGATTTGGCTTCCTTTTAGATCTCGCTCTCTTTTTTTTAGATTACAAGTCCTTCGTGTTAAAAATTAATAAATCAAAATTTAATATTTTATGTGAATTATTATAAAAAATAAACACAGACCGTTAAAAGTAGATCTAAAGCGTCTATAGGGAAATTGGAGCAACAAAACCGCTAAAAAACCTAGCTAGGAGTCACTTTTAGTGCTACTGCCGAAGCCGTCTTTATGTCTCACTAATCTAACGAATATCCGTTCATAAGAAAGATGCTAGGGACCAGTGAAGGGTAAGTGGCTGTGACCCTACGGAGAGAACTTCGGTTCGATTTTTAGGAAGACCTTCTTGGGAGGTGGAATAACCTGGGATAATATCCTACATTCGTTTCTAACGACTTGAGATTAGTCTCATAGCAGGTCCAAATGACTTAAAGCTGTGAGGATACTTGGGGGTGACTAATAAAAAAAAAAAGATGCTAGGGACATTCCCTTTAATACCTATTTTTTTGAACCTTAAAAGATATTTATTTTTCTTTTGATATTATCATCCAGTACTCGGTTTAGAGTTGTGGATGCCTCTTCCATTATAAGTATTTTCTTTGAGACTCGAACTTGAAACTTTGAGAGAGTTATAGCGGGGTCTTATACCGCTAGACCAACTCTATGTTAGTACCTTAAAGATATTTATTGAGAGTGATATATAATTTTTGTTCATTAAAAGTATTTTGATGATAGCATAATTAATTAATAAAAATATTGAAGCCTACATATAAAAAATAAATTTTTTTATAGGCACAAGAAGTATCCTTCTATTTAAAACAACCATAAGATAAGATTGGGCACTAAATGTTGGTATCTCCTTAAGGAGATATTCAAATCTTATTCACCAAGTTCCAAATAACTAGCCCATTGCGCTAAATTCAACTCCTGCTAGTGAAAAATAGTTTTTATTAATAAATAATAATTCCAAAAGAGTGAATTTCTTGGTTCTTGAATTTTGAAGCAAAATAAGAAGAGAAAATCTCACACTGGTCTAAAGAATCAAACAAAATATAAAAAAAGTCACAGAGTAGATTTATCTATCAAAAAAGTTCCTAAGAACCTTAGTGAGATAGTTTTGAAATGTGAACTTACTCTATTGATAAGTGTATATGACTACATTGATAAGTCATAGAGTGACAATTGAAAAACTCATATATGTTAGTTAAAGCAGCTCCCATTGACAAGTAAATGTGACTATATTGACAAATTATAGAGTAGCTATTGACAATCACATTTATGTAACTAAACCAACTCCTATTGACAAGTCATATAGTGGTCATTGACAAGCTCATCAATGTCAACTAAAACAACTTCCACTGACAAGTATATGTGACTATATTGCCAAGTCATAGAGTGGCCATTAACAAACTCATGTACATCATTGAGGCCTATAGGGACTTTTTTGATATAAGAATCTAAATTGGGAGATTTTTTGATAAAGGAATCTGCACTAGGACTTTTTAAAATTTTTTTTTTCTGATTCTTAAGACTTGAGTAAGATTTTCCCCAATAAGAAATGAAACCCTATAGGGTTAAAAAATTTAACTTTGGGTATAAGCTATAACACAGCTTATAATACAATTACGATTAAACATATAATTAATCACTACTACAAAGAACACGATAGACGACGCTTTTTTTACAAAATATTATGGCGTTTTACAAACGGCACAACATCCAATGCCATAAGAAAAACCTATGACGCTTGTTGAATTTAAAAAATGCCGGAACATTGTATTTAATTATTAATTTTTTTAAAAAAAGTTTGACCTCCTACGGCGTTTGGAAGCGCTGGAGGAGGTGCTTGTGTGCATCTGCTCCGGCACTTCCACATGAAGCGCCGTAGGAGGTTAATGAACCTCCTCCGATGCTTTCTCCAGGAAGTGCTGTAAGAGGTGATATTTTTTTTAATGCACCCCATATTTTTTTTTCATCCCGGTTGTTTCATGACCTGATCAACTCATTATAATTCAAATATAATCCACTACTGAGATCAATATACAATGCTAATAAAAAAGAAAAAGCAAATCAAATCAGTATTAAATACCATCGATCAGTTAATAAAATAAGTACTAAATATATATCCAATTACAACATAGTATAAAGAGAAACTAAAACAAATAGACAAGAAATTTGTAAGACAAAAGGTGCCTAAGTATTTAGCTAGGTGGTATTTGGCTGACCACGTATTGACATCATTCCTCAATGATCTCATCCACTTGATAGTCAGTCAATTGGTCACGCTGTTCATCTTCATAATACTACATAAATATCACGCATAGAACAAATTAAAATCACTTTAAAGCAATTAACTTAGACACTCCAACTCTAGTTTTTATTAGTAAGGTATTTATTTGATAGTTGTTGGTTTGGAATTGTAAAATATTTTGATATCCTTCACGGTTTTTTGAAATAATTGTGGTATAATGTCTTAATATATTACGATTATTATTGAATAACCATGAAGTCTTGGGTGGATTTTTTTTAAAAAAATTGGGGATCATTTTCAATTAGCCTCCATGCATATTATGTACATATAAAAATACATGTAAATGTAGAAACCAAAGCAGAGATCTATTCTAGTAATCAAAATGACTAATCTATAGCTAAACCAGAAGCCAAAAGAGAGATTCATTCCAGTAATGAAAATATATACGGAGGAAACAAAACACAAATCAATAGCAAAAGAGAAACCAAAACAAAATTTGAAATAGTTAAACTAAGAACGTAACTTAACATATACTTAAAAAAATGGCTATCTCAATTAAATGCAAAAAATAGTATAAACTATATATAATTAAGTAGAAGTACTTACTTTTAGGTGAACATGATTTAGATCATGAGTAACTACATCTTTCATATATTTCATGACGTAGTAACCACAATCATTATTATTTGGCTGGAGTGGACACTGCAACAATACAAAATAATAGTTAAGCCATTGTTTAAAGAAAAATTTGTGAATAACAAAATTTTAGTAAATTCATATACTTTAATCTTATTCCAAGCGCGGTGCTGTTAGTGCGTTTAATAGGATAGGAGAATCTAACATTGTTCCTATATACGACCAATGCACTAACAAAAAAGTAATGATTGATTAATTTGGTTTTATTCAATAATCACACACGCAAATATTTAGCGTATACACCCATACGCTTACCTATTAATCACAATCACCATATTTGGTTGGTTTGATGGATAACCAGTCTCTATGGGATCCAAATAATAAACGCGAGGGCTTCCAGTTATGGCAGGCTGGATCACAAGCAAAATCCAATATTGCCTAAAATATTTTGAACATTTTACTTTGACAATAATGTTATTATGATAAAAGTGAATGAATAATAAAAAAATATAGATAATAATATCGCAAATAACTTACCCCACATTGTATGACACAATGAACATCTTAGTAGGGGATGATCTGCGCATGAACTGGTCCTTAAGAGTATGGGTTTGTGCGTCTAAATCAGTCCTCGCATAGTTGCTAATGAGGTGTGGGTTGATAAATACAAATCTATTCACCCTTTCCGTGCCCACTAATATATAGTGGTATAAGTGCCTTTATGGAAACAAATAGTGTTATTAACACCTAAAACTTGAATGATGAATAATAATCACAGTAACAGATGATGATGATAAAGTACCTAACCCATATGTTGATAGCCGTCGAACTAGCCCATGTACAACCAAGTACTTCAGTCAGGATATCATCACCGACATGATCAAATGTACTTGTATAATATATTTCGTCATTGAAAATTAGTTCATGACCTCCTTGACAGATGATATTCGGTGCCATTAACCTCAATTGTTGTTTATATAAGGCTATTTGTCTGCCACTTCTGTTACTGGTTGAGGGGTGTGAATTCTGTTGTGTTGCTGAGTAGTCTGAGTTCTTCCCACGCCCTTCAACTCGTTTTCCTTTAGGACCAGCAACCTACAAAAATCACAAAAATCATGAAAATAAATCATGTAGTTTTAGATAAAAGTTCATAGAAAAAGTTAATGAATTATAAATTACATACCTTGTCCATTGGCTCTATTAGACCTACTGGCCACGCGACATAGCCACCGACAACATCTCTCACCATTGTCTCTTCATCCTGAGAAGGGATTGGAAAGTGGGCATTGTTACATGTGCATATGTCAACCCTTACTCAGAGTGTATTCAGGGGCAATGGTGAGTTATGCAATGTATCATGGTTGGTATTGTAGACCACACCTATAGCAACCGTGTTCTTGAAAGAATTATTGACGTGCAACTTGCACATTGATTCACCCTATTAAAAATAGAGTTAATTAATATATAAATGTAAACTAATTTATAACGTAACAAAAAGTTAACTAGAGAATAAATTAATTATCAAAGGAATGGGGACTTTAGGCGCAGAGGGGTAACTCTCTCTAGCACTACTGCAGTTACACATTGGACTTGGTGTTGGCCTAGATTGCATCAAGACGTCAATTTGAGCTTTCAAGAACGCATTTTGCTCTTGCAGCAAGCGCACATGATCATTAAATTGTTCGACTTGTGACTCGTAGTGACTAATCTTCCGTTCTACGTCTTGCTTGTACCCACTCATCTACTGGTCTAGTTGCTGCTTGTAGCCAGAAATCTCTGTTAGAACCGGCTAACACCCAAGAGGGAGGGGGTGAATTGGGTGTACGATAAGAAATTCTGATTGGTTAAAATCTTTTCGCAGCTTATCAAATCAATACATATGGAACTATAAATTCATACGCAGATATATAGATCATATATGCTGGAAATGTAAAAGCTTAGGGAAGAGAAGATGCAAACTGTGATTTATCCTGGTTCGGTCCAATTCATGATGACCTACGTCCAGTCCCCAGGCTCCTCCTGAGATTTCCAATCCACTATCTTCTTGTTTAACTGGGCACAAGAAAAACCTTTACAAAACTTAAAAGAGTTACTCCCCCTTACATATTAACTCCCTCTTACGGCAAGTTGAGCAAAGCAATCCGAAAGATCTTTCTCTCCAGCTTACCTGTGCAAGTCTTATGAGCAGCAACGTTCTCTCCTGCTTACACCACTGTAAGTCTTACGAGCAGCAACGTTCTCTACTGCTTGCACCTTATAAGTCTTATGAGCAGAAAATCTTACAGGAAATTCTCTCTACAGCTTCCCTGTAAGGTAACCAATCTTCTCAAGGTCCCTCTACCTTGAGAACACTTCTGAAATATAGATGAAGTATTTGCAGACCCTCTCATAGAGTATATATGATACTCACTAAAGTACAATACAAAATATTCTCACTCTCTCAAATATACATAATATAGAAGACGAAGTAGAGCAAAGAGTGGTCAGAGGCTGAAGACTTAGGATATCAGCATGTTCATGTTCTCATCGTATTGTCGGTAGTTCTGTGTTTGAATCCTCTCCTATTTATAGCTGAGTTGTGGAAGATGACCGTTGTAAACATCCATCTGTTAGAGTACGTTGATTCATTTGACCGTTGAGCCTATTCAGATATTTTCCTGTTGTAATCCCATCTGATGCTCAGACAGATACTACTTTATTTTCGGTTGGAGTCCCATTGCTTTGTATGGTTGTTGAGTGTATTTAAATATTTTCCCGTTGATCGTGCTCTGACATATGCTTCAGCGTTTCTTACAGTTTTCCCGTTGGTTCAACAGATGCTTTAACGTTAGGCAGTTTGTTGATTATTCGTTGAATATTGCTAATGCCCATGATTAGTTGTCACTGAATATTGATCCGTGTATGCCATGTGATCGATAGTGCATAACACCTGTAAAAACACTCAGAGAAATAGTCGTTAGAAAACATCACTCGGGTGATTACAGACTTAACTGGCAGTGATCTCTGGAAACTGAAGAATCACTGGAAGTGATTTGGATTTCACTGGAGGTGATTCTCAGAAAATAATATTCCATTGGCAGTGATCAGCATCCCTCGAGTGTAGCTCAAGATCCCTTGAGTGATTTCTATGATTCTGTTAAGAAGAGTGAATCACTCTAGCTATCAATAAATTCTCTGGCAGTGAATTATGATTCTCTTGTAGTGATTTTAGTGTTACTGGGAGTGATTTAGATTTGCTGGTGGAAGTTGATATTTTCTGGTGGTGTACAGTAAGCGATTCTGAGAAAATCCTATATCACTGGCAATGATCTTGATTTCTGGAGATGGTTTTGATTCACTAACAATGGTTTTAACAAACACAATATTTTACTGACAGTGCATAACGTGATCACTGGAGATGATTCTGAGTGATCTGATTTACTGTCATTGGAACTGATTCTTACACAGTGAAGAGTGCACTGAGTGATCATAGATGCTGACAAAAAGTGAAACTGACAAAAGCTTCTTATCCATTGATCTTGGCACGTTTCTAGAAGTGATCTGGTGCATATTGGTATTCTCTGGAAATGATCAGTTACGACACTGGAGGTGATCTGAGGAATTTTAATATTCACCGGAAGTGATTCAGCATCCACTGGAAGTGATATGGAAAACTTCATATATCACTCGAGTGAATTTGGCATCACTGGAAGTGATTTTACAAATAGTGAATTTTTCTTGCAGTGATTTTCAATCCACTGGAAGTGAATCTAGAAATTTTAAATATCACTCGAGTGATCTGACTATCACTGGAAGTGATTTCCAAAACAGTGTATTTTTCTTTCGGTGATTTCAGACGCACTAGAAGTGATATTGAAAATTTCACATATCACTCGAGTGATTTGGAGATCACTGGAAGTGAATTTCGAAACAGTGAATTTTTCTTACAGTGATTTGGCTTGCATTGGAAGTGATTTGAAAAATCAACAGAATCACTCGAGTGATTTTGATATCACTGGGAGTGATTTGAGAACAGTAAAAAATTCTTCCGATGATTTATGTGCCACTCGAGTGATCTGCCATTTGTACATTTCACTCAAGTGATTATTAATGATCACTCGAGTGATCTTCCTGATTACTTGAGTGATTATAAAAATCACTTGGGTGCTCCCTGTTCAGATCACTTGAACTCGTAGCTCCACTTCCAATTCGACAGCAAACAGGGGTCAACTTTCAGATGACATAACTCTTCGAATATAACTCCAAAATTGCAATATTATATATACATGGAAATATGTTTATGTCTAGTTTCATATGGCACAGGTTTCAGCTCAATTGGATCTGTGGTTTGAGAGTTATGTCCAAAATACCAAACTTGTTCTGGAAGGTGACGCTGATTTGAGTTTCAAATTGAAACATTTATATCTCCTCCATCTGAGCTCCTTTAATGTTGCTTTTGGTGTCAAAATGACGCATTGGGAGTCTATTTTCATATGAAACTAGTTTTGTCTCAATTGGAATTGTAGTGTGAGAGATATGATCGAATAAATAGACCTCGCTTAGCTGGACGAAAGACAGAGCATGAAAATTCAAAGATCACTCGAGTGAATAGTGACTCACTCCAAGAAATTTTCCCTGTTTCTAGAATCACTCGAGTGATTCTGGAAATCACTCGAGTGATGTTCAAAATCACTCGGTTGCTACAGTGCTACAGCATGCTACAGTGTCATACGCTACAGTAACCGTATGCTACAGTGCCCATAGAACTTGAATCTTCATATTTTTCATTAATTATTGCAAGTTCTTCATTCCTCAATTTCTTTCTTCCATTGCTTGACTAATCTACAATATATGCAATATTATATTTAGTGGTTAGTCAATGTATATGATGCAAACTTTTTGCTCTCTTAATATTTGATATCTGTATTTAACATCATCATATCTAACAATCTCCTCCTTTAGTTGAAGAATGTTGGGTCACTTTTAGGAGCTGAAGTAAGATGTTTGGGTGACTCCAAAACCAATACCTCAAAGACGACCACCTTACTCAGGAGCTTCAAGCACTCTACTAAGCAAGTCGTCTGGACCAACATAATTCCCCAACTCCGATTGTTCTTGAGTCATTGTGCGCTATCACAAAAAAGAAGTACAACATTATTAGTTATTGTATTATAGAATTATTTAAGTAGAGCTAAATCTTTATTATATATATAATCCGCTACTCACACAGTAATCCGCAACTGCCCTGGCTTGCTTACTGGGAATGTCGCCCTTACTGTTTATGCAGCCAGCCACAAACAAATCATGCCGTGGTAAACGTATGACATCAGGGTGAGACTCTTTTATCTGCATGTCAAAGTTAGTTGTAGTAAAAGCTTAGTCATAGAAATTATATTCCTAATGATAAATAATGATTAGTTTTCTTAATAATTGTTGTTCCAGCACTGCATATGATACCGCTCCTTTCATGTACCAGTATGGCATGTTCAACGTGCTTTCCCGGTTATGCTCACTTCTTTCCTGTTTAGATACAAATCAATCATATGAATAAATGTAAGTTACAAATACATTACAAGTACTCCGTAAAAGTAAATATTATGTTACCATAAATTACGGTGTAGTATGTGAGATCACGAACTCATCCCACTGTTCTTGTGTTATGATTCCATCATACAATTCCGGCAGTGTATGATTGATATTACCATTGTTATCATGCAAGTAGAATCTAACAAGGTCATAACAAAAATTACGGAGAAGTCAACTGTATTTTTACAGCACGTATTTGTCTCTGTCTTCTTTGATATTGAAACAAGACTGTAACAAAAAAACACATGTTACTTGTTAGATTGTAATCTCATGAAAGTAAATAACCTACAAATAAAGTAAATACTGTTTACGTTAACTGTACCCAAGATAATATCCGCGTGATGTTTCTTTCCATGTCTCCAATCTGAAAATATAATCGGGACTCTTTCTCTAACCACAGTCCCAATGAACAAAATAAATATGCTGGCATTAGGTTTGATTGGATTTTCGTACGCATTCCATTCAAGGTCTAACCTCATGCCCTTACTCCTAAGCTTGATCAGTTTTTTCATTACCATCCTTCTACGGGTTACGTCAGCCTCGGATGCGGCCTGTGGGTGGCCTGACCCTAATAATCAACAACAACAACCTCATCCACATTTGAGGGATCAATTTTCCTACAAGTTAAATAAACCAAATGAAACATCAGTACATAGTGACAATCATGATAATGAAAGTAAATTAAGGTAAAATATATGAACATATATACATGTAATAAAACATACAAGGTAAAACAATGTCACTCGTTATCATATTTTCCTCTTTCTAGTTTGATTTAAAATCCAAGTCCCCTCGTTATGATCATGTCTCATGTATAAGGGTTCATCTTCATCTATATCAATATACTTTGACCACAACATCTCAAAAGAAAGATCATCCTCAGGAATATTCAAGAATTCATCACTTTCAGCATCAACTTGTTCTTAATGATTCTTGTTCGATGGAAGCACAATGAACCAATTCTTCTTAGCAGGATCTGCAATATAAAACACTTGTTCAGCCTGTGATGCTAAAATGAAAGGATAATCTTTATACCAAACTTTAAAAAGGTCCACTTGAATAAACCCCAACTCATCTGTATGTAATCCACTGTTGTTGTTTACCCATTTACATCTAAACACATGGACCCTAAACACAGTGTATGTCTTTAGCACTTGCTCTATGCCAAGAATCAGCAACAAGTGTTACCCCACTGTTCTACATCGTGCTCCTTGTAGCATGTTCATGTGTGTAGAATGTGTAACCGTTGATTGCATAACCATTGAAAGACAACACATTAAAGCTTGGGCCATTCGATAACCATCTCAAGTATTCATAAACTGAATCAGGATTCCTCTCCACCTTATCATTAATGTGCCTTTGTAACTAACTTGGAAAATGACGGTTATGCTCTTTTGTTATAAAATTTTCATTCCTATCACCATGTACCGATCGAAGAGCATCCTTGTGTTCTTCAACATATGGTTCAACCTCATCAGTGTTATGTAGCACATACAAGTGAGCTTGCTCCCATTCTATCAATGATATCTTAATTACATCCTTCCCACTTGTTCCTTTCCCTGATATTCACCCATAGTGACAAGACTTGGGGATCCCTACAGGGTCAACATTTGATAGAAAATCAGCACAGAAGTCACTTGCTTCTTCAACCATGTAACGCTAAGCTATACAACCCTCTGATCGATATCTATTTTTCACATACCCTTTTAAAATTTTCATAAACCGCTCATTCGGGTACATCTATCTTAGGTATACTGGACCACACAATTGAACCTCTTTCACTAAGTGTACAATTAGATGGACCATAATGTCAAAAAAAGAAGGTGGAAAATACATTTCAAGTTCACACAGAGTACAAACAATCAGCCTTTACAAATTTAGTAACTTCGTTAAATCAACTACTTTACTACAAATTAGCTTGAAGAACATGCAAAGTTTGGTGATGGCATTCCTTACTTTTTTAGGTAAGATTGACCGTATACCAACAGGTACAAAATTCTGCATGAGCACATGACAATCATGAGATTTCAGGTTCTTTAGCTTCAACTCTTTCAGTGATACAAGGTTGTTTATATTTGAAGAATAGCCCTTTGGAATGTTGATTCCTTCAAGAAACTCACAAAATAACTTTTTCTCTTTCCTCGATAGAGTATAAGCCGTTGGAGGAAGATAAGTGCGGTATCCTTACTCAACTGGTGCCATCTCTTCTCTGATGCCCAATTTGACCAAATCCAACATCGCATTAACACTGTCCTTACTTTTTCCTTGCATATTAAGTAACGTGCCAATTAAACTATCACATATATTTTTTTTCTATGTGCATCACGTCAAGAAAATGTCTCACATATAAGGACTTCCACTATGGAAGTTCAAAGAAAATAGACTTCTTCTTCTAGCCACTTGTCCCAATTTGTTTTGTAAAAGGCTTACCGAAATTGTTATCCAAGTGTCTAATCTTCTCAAATACCTGAGTATCGGTCAACATCTTTGGTGATCTACCTTCTTCTGAATCACTATTGAAAGCCTTTTTCCACTTCCTCCAACGATGTTTTGATGGTAAGAATCTTCGATGTCCCATTTAGACATTTTTCTTACAATGATCTAGTCGCATTGAATGAGTGTCATCTTCACATATAGGGCACGCACAATATCCTTTAACGCTATATCCGAACAAATTACCATAAGCAGGGAAATCATTTATTGTGCCAAACAACATGACTTTCAAAGTGAAACTTTCTTCCTTGTTCCCATCATACACATTAATGCCTTCCTCCCAAAGCAACTTCAAGTCATCAATTAAATGAGCCAAGTATACATCTATATCATTCCCATGTTGCCTTGGTCCAGAAATTAACATGGACAACATCATAAACTTACGTTTCATGATCAAGTGTGGAGGAAGGTTATAAATCATCAATATCACCGGCCACATACTGTGTGTACTGTTTTGAACCCCGTGGGGATTGATTCCATCAGTTGAAAGTGCAAGGCGCAAGTTCCTTTCTTCATATGCAAAGTCAAAGTGGTCATGATCAACTTTTTTCCATTGAGGGGCATCTGCAGGGTGCCTAAGGTTTGTGTCTTCAATCCGTTCATCTGCATGCTACGTCAACAGCTTAGCAATCTCCGTATTACTGTACAATCATTTAAATCTCGAAATAATGGGAAAATGCCATATAACCTTCAACAGACTTTTCCCTTTCTTCTTCCCATATCGAGGTACATTGCATTTAAGGCACTTCTCTAACGTTGCATACTGGTTACGAAATAATATGCAATCATTAGGGCATGCATGGATCTTCTTAAAACCCATGCCAGTTGTTGAGCAAAGTATTCGCTTTATCTCATATGTCTTGGTAGGAAGTACATTTTCTTCTGGGAGCATATCTTGCACAAGTTCAAGAAGTGCGGTGAAACAAGAATCGCTCAATCCATAGCGCGCTTTAAAGTTCTACAATTTCAACACTGCTAGCAATCTTGTATATTTAGTGCTACCGGGATATAATGGTTTCTCTGCATCACCTTTTAGCTTCTCAAATTCTTTAGGACAGTTATGAAGCACCCCTTTGACTGTATTTAGCATTTCTTGAAGGCCATCGTCCTCATCACACATGCTTGGGTCGAACTCATCATTCGAAGCACCGGTTGTGCTATGCACCCAATCACTACTTGCATCATCCATCTCACCATGTCTTGTTCATCGTGTATATGATTGATCAATTTCATGACAGACTAAATAATCTAGAAAACCAGGTGGACTAATATGCTTTCCATAGCAACAAGATAAGCAAGGAAACAAGATTTTGTTAGGCTCATTTGTATGCTCTCTTGAAAATCTAAAAAATTCTTTCACACCATCTATATATTCTCTTGAGCGTCGATCGGAAGACATCCATTTTCGATCCATCTATACCTTAAATATATTTTTATAAGTGGTTAGTTGTTTGTCTAATGCAGTTAGTTATTAATTACTTTTATCTTTTCCTATTTATTTCAAAAAAATTGACATCATAACATCCTAAAATTAAATTTGAAGTTTTCCAAAAAATAAATACATTCTATAAGTCATAAGTAATCAATCAATTATTAATCTAGCAACATCATATTTATAATTAAGAGATTAAAAGTATATATACTTGGTATGAACTTGAAAGGACTACTACAAATACACTTTAACCAAAATTAAATTACATCTAATCAATTCAAACCTTATAATAACTAAAAAGAACAGAGGTTTAAAACATAAACAGCACAACATATACGACAACAGAGGTTCTTCAACAATGTTAATTTGTAACTATTTTAATTTGCATTTCCTCTTTCTCTCTCTTGTCTCACCATCCACCTATCATATCCCTACCATTAATTTCTCTCTCCTTCAACAATCTCAACATTCTCTCTTTCATCGCTCATATTTTACCTTTTTTTGTAGCAAAAAAAATTATTTATTAAAAAACTCTAGTATTTAAGTTGTTCATGTATGAGTTATACACGTTTTTTAAACGATTCAGATTTAGGACAAATTTCAACTAAAAAGGAAAAAAAATACATACATTTTGGGGGAAAAAGGCACTTATAGGAGAAAAAAGGATGTACGAGGCGACACAAGTTGAAAACAACACGTAGGACCGGAGAAGCTTTGAACTACAACCGAAGTGGCGACCAAATATTGAACAAATCATATGTTCATGGAGAAATAAGAGGAGACAAGAATAAAGAAAGTAAAAAGTGGGGGACCAAAGAAGCTTCTATTTTTCACGTAGTCAAATAGAATATAATGGAGACGCGAAAGAAAGTGAAAAAATGAAACTCCCACGCGTAAAAATGATTTTATATAGCCTTGTAAGGCGTTTTTCAAAGAAAATGCCGTCCAAGGTGTTATAAAAAAAAGTAGCACGTCATAAAAGGAAACTTATGTAAAAAGTATGCTATTAAACGGCGTTTTATTTTAAAGCGCTGTCCAAAAGTACACTTTTTAAAAAATAAAATGACATAAAAAGCATCACTAATAACTTCATCCAGAACAGAACATTGAATAATAAATTAGTAATAAACTCTCAAATTGGCCAAACCAAACTAATATAACCTCAGCTTGTAATATTATAAGTGGAAGTATATTTATATCAAAGAAGAGCCAAAACATGAACATTTTGGGAAAAAGAAAGACAAATAAAAAAAATCTAGTAAGTAATAAAAAGAGAAATTATAAGGAAACTTACCTGCAGGTGGAGAAGAGAGCTAGCTTTCAAAGCGAACTAAAATCGTTCCTCAAGTTTGCAAAATAAATATGAAAAGCAAAATGAAGATAGAAACGAAGATATAGAACAAAAGCACTGACAGAAAAAGAAAAGTAGAAAAGACAAGAAGAACAAAAAAAAAGGCCAACAGTGAGTGTAAGAAAAGAAGAAAGGAAAAAAAAAATTGGACCTTGGCCGGCGCTTCTATTGGAAGCTTCAACCAAGGTTGGCTAAGGTCATTGCCTTGGCCGGCACTTTTCAGAAGCACCGGCCAATGTGCTCTTCCCTTGGCCTGACTACTAGCTTCACGTGAAGCTAGTTGTTTAATGTCAAAAGGAATATATTCCTTTTGTTTCTTTTTGGTAGCTTTATGCCAAAGGCTTTTTTTTTAATACATAAAGGTTTGTGTGTGTGTGTGTGTGTGTAGAGAAATTATTTTTTTTGCTAAGGCCAACTTATATACTGGGAATCCAACGTGAAATTTTATTTAGTTGTTTTTTAGATACTTTTGTTAATTTATTTTTTAAATATTTATTAGCATTAAAAATAAAGAAGTTGGGGGAAGTTTATTTAATTTGCGTGCTGATGACTACTACATGTATATATCTAAACATTCAGAATAATTTTAAATTATTACACCATTTATAATGCTTTCCATTAAAACGCCATAGCTAATTTACTTGATATAAAAAAAAAAGAAAAAAGGCAAAAAAAGGCCTTTATGACGTTTTTTCAAGAAGAGCCATATCATCTCAACTCTAACTTACGACGCTTATAATAGAAAACGCCATAGGTTATTATTTCATTTTTTAGCAAAAAAATAAAACAGTTACCTACGGCCTTTTTTTAAGAAACATCATTAAATGTGCGCCACTAAAAGCCTCTTTTGTAGTAGTGAATACTCACTTTGATCCTATATAGAGTACCCTTTAGGTTCAACTTGACCTTTTATATAAGAACCTGTCCATTACATTCAATGCCATGAAAGCCGCATTATATAAAGTTTTTAGGAAAAAATGCCAAATAAATACTATTTGAACTTGGAAAATCCCCAAAAGTCTGTTAACATATGCAAAAGACAAATAGGTCTCAAGAGATTAATTTGAGATTTTGAAAAATTATGCTTTTGCCAAAATGCCTCTCAATTTTTTTTTGAAAAGAAAAACCCTCGCTGGTGCCTAAGCTTTGGTGACCAGCACCACCCCAAAGACAGGACTCCGGCGGTCGGTTGCAAGGGCTCCAGCGTTGGCTAATGGAGATCAAGTGACAAGTTGAGTAATATGATTGACTTCTTGAGCTCCTTAAACCCTATCCCGCGTCGTTAACAAGTTAAATAAAGGCAATGGTAACTTTAGTATTGTCAATGAAAATTTTAGTATAGTCATTAATAACCTTGGGAGCGTAATTTGTCAATCATTTTACTCAAGTTGTCATTACCTTTATTTAACTTGTTAACAATGCGGGATAGGGTTTTTGGATCTCAAATAGTCAATCACATTACTCAAATTGTCACCGGAACTTCGGGCGCCGGCATTGGAGCTCTATTGACTGGTCGTTGGAAATCGCCAGCGAGGTGGTGTTGGCCGTTGGAGCTTCGACGGCGGCAGCGATGGAGCTCCAACTCTGGCGGGGATTTTTCTTTTTTTAAAAAAAGTGAGGGACATTTTAGTACAAGCACAACATTTCAAAATTCCAAAATAGTCTCTTGGAATTTATTTGTCATTTTTATGTATTAACAGACTTTTTAAAGTTTTCAATTTATAATTTTCCCAAGTTTTTATGTGAACAATATGGCTGGCTTCTAGTAGCTTTTATATATATATATATATATATATATATATATATATATATATATATATATATATATATATATTAATGATTTATTTACTTTACTATTGGCAGGCTATATAATGTTTACACAATTATGCAAAGGATGTGCACAATATATATAATACTTATCTAGTCCTTAATATAAGATATAATTGACTGTTTTTAGAGAGATTAATGAAGCTAAATAAATTAGTTAATCATAGCATATGTCATGTATAATTTGATTATGTATCGGTTTATAAGTCAGATAAATTAATTTAGTATAAAAATGATAAATATCAATACTTTAAAGAAATTTATTTCACTTCCTTAATTTATCCAAAAAAGTCAACTATGTCTTGTATGAAAGACTGAAGGAGTATTATGCATTCATACATTTAATAAAAGGATAACATTTTTTTTTTAATGAAGGACTTCCTTATCTTTTTTAATATACTCCGTCTATAGTATATTTAGATAAAAGAGTAACATTAAATATAAAAATATATAAATTTGAAAATGTTATTTTTACATTTTATTCTCTACCTATCGATTATTTGTATTTATTACATAAATGTGAGTTTATCATATTTGTCTCCTCTGAAAGATAACTGATATTTGTCCCAAATATATACATGCATCCACACCCACATCCGCATCCACACTTTAGGATCGATCCATCCATAAGGAAAACGTGGCTTTTTATGCTATTTTTTGGGTCTAATTCTCTATCTGTGGTCTGAATTTCAAATTTCAAGATCGACACACCCTCTTAACCACACAATTGGCAAATCGTGAAATTGAACATTCAATATATTCCAAACAAAAATCACAAATACGTCTATGCTTGGGAGGCCAACAAGGTTTTTTCGTCCCTTCAACCAATAAGGTTTTTGAAAGAAAAATATAATATAATGCATATAAATCACTATACATCAAAATTATAATTTTTCAACGATACAATTATATATATTTAGTTTATTTTAATTTATATCAAATTTAAAATTATAATATATTTTTCTTTAATGTTTGAATTTTTGTGTATGAACTAATTTGAACGAATTTGGATTAATTTAATAGTGTATATAAATTAAGCGTTTATAAAAAAAATTAAATTAAGTTGTCGAAGTTTATCCAAGTTTCTTGGGTCTCTAGTTTGCAAATCGGCTTACTGGGCTTTGGAAGGCCTCTAGAAGTAGCCCCCAATTAAACGTTTGTATGTATATGGTGGACATGCCCAAAGTATTATATGCTGTGGACCAAAGGTTTATGACAGTTCGGCTCTTAATTTTTGAGCCCAAATTTTCTCATCATGTCCCAGTTATTTATACAAAAAGTTTGATAATAACTGGGGGATTTTTTTTATATAAGGCAAAAATTAATATGCAAGTTCCCATATGACGTTTCTAGTTTTTTCCCCTCAGAATTGGTTAATTATGGCTTATATGGGTGTTGACAAAGCAACATGTAAATTACCACAAAATATAAAATAAAAAAGAGGCTTAAAAAATGATGCAAGAAAAAAAAAAAAAATATATATATATATATTATTTTAAGAACCATTTGGGACCCAAATAATATCCTAGTTAAACTAACAGAGCTACGACTCTTCTATTGCTGCAACAGACTTTGATTTTTGAAAATGTGCAACACTTCTTCTTGTACCTGAAACACCATTTCCTGCAACAACTACTTCCTCTCCTATTTGGACCACAATCCCTTCTTCTCAATCATTCCTCTGCCTTTGCTCCCTCACATTTTCGCTATACTACATCCTCCTCTCCGTCCCACTTTATTTCAATCAAACTTATCAATGATAACTACACTATTTGGAAGGTGCAAATGATTCCTTACGTTCATGGCCAACAATTAATCACCCATCTTTTTTTTATCTTGCTTGAGGGGTTTTAACACAATTCAAGGCCTGTCAATAATTAACATATAGGCAGATTAATATACATAACTTTTATGTATTTTCTAATGATAATTAACTTCTCTATTTACTCACTTACTAACCCTCACCATTAGCCCCTTAACTGTGACTCTCTCAACTAGCTCTTACCCCATGCAATTTCACATTTTAAGCTCTTTGAAAGGTTCAAATTGAGGAAAATTTACTCCTATATGATAAAAAGGATGCAAACTGAACTAGGTAAGAACATAGGCTTATATACTGCAATGCTATTTATTATCAAATGATCAAATTAAACCTTATGCAGAAACTTTTACATGACTATATTTAGTTTAATACTTTAAGGCATTTATCCCAAACTATAATACCTTTAAACAGTAGCTATGATCTCACTCTTAATTGCTCTAAAAATATGAATTTAATGATGTACACAAAGATTCATTTTAGTGTCTAATGATTCCAAGCTTACATAGGGGCTCATTCCTACACAACTTACTCTTCTAAACTCTTTGTAATACATAATTTTAACAAAATTCAACTCTTTCTACAGAAACACGAGCAGTACAAAAACAAGATGTAGGGAAGAATATTTGAATTCAGATGCTTTTACTATCAATCACTACATAGAAGCCCCTAGCTAGAAACATTATATGTGTAGTTTATCAATTTAGGACAATTATTTCACATTTTTTTAACATTAAAAACAGTAAGCTCCTCTTCAGTTTGAGCTTCAAAAATTTGAATTCCTCAGGCAACTATCCACATACTTGCAAGCAACGCTTGTTCCTTATTAAATCACCCTTTTTTTTTGGAGGGGGGGGGGGATCAAACAGTGCCTCCTCCAAATCAGATTTTCAGTTCTTGAAAATGCTCACTATTATAGATTCGGGTATATATAATGCTTAATATATAATAGTAACAACGAATAAACGTCATGTTTATTGAGGTGGAGGTCACGTAAGAATATATAACACTTAAAAACAATGGTTAATTATGCGTACCATCACATATTGTGAGGCATAATTTGTGAAAATACAAATAATGGTTGTAGTTAATTTCCTTCGAAACATCCATCATATAACACTAACAAACAATTTGTCTTCTAAACTCTACTATCAATGAAAACAAAAGATAATGGTGTTAAGAAACAACTGTCATTTCACACTTTCATAACCCATCGTAACATCATCAGACCTTCATAAGTCATAACCCTTCGTAACATTCGTTAGAACTCTATTTGAACTCACATATTCCTTGTGATTCTTACTATACTTTTCTTTATTGGCCTTCTCCTTCTCTATTTCATCATGCTAAGATCCTAGGGATCACCTCCTCTGTAACATACTAAAATTTAGTAACTGGTGTTGCTTATTATGTGTAATTAGTCGGATAAAATATACCAGTGCCTATGTACACTTGGCGTTATTTTTAAGAAATACACAAGCACACTTGGCACCATTTTATGACACACACATACACACACATGGTGCATTCTTAAGGCACATGCACATAAGGTGGCTTTTTACCTAACTTTAGCTTTTGGGTTGGTACCATAGTAAGACGCCACCCAAGTCCGTCCAAATTTTTACCTAACTTTTCTTTTTGGGTTGGCTCAATCTTGGGACGCCACCTAGCCCATGAGAAACACATGACTAAATTTCCGGATGACTCATCCTTCTTCTGTATGGCCACATGTCCGTCCTCCCCTGACACTACACATGCAAGATAGATGAAATCATTGGACTTTCTTTTCCCTGATGATGAAATTTGTCTAAGGCATGAAGAGGAGTTGGACAAATTTCAAGAGGACACATGGCACCCTAATAGGCTAAACACTTATACACATGTGATTATATAATTTCCAACACTTTTGCACCTTTAAGAATTCAGCTAAAAGAGGGAAAAATAAGAGAAAAATATAGAGAAAAAGCAAAAGGAGAGATGGCGAAAACTTGAAAAACACAAGAGAGAGGTGTTCTTGAGTGATTTTCATCCCTGAATTCGTGTTTCTAGCTTAAAGTGCCTTCACCAATCTTGTTCCTCTTGTCGAAAGCAACGTTTCAACGATTTTAGTTTCTTGAAAATAGGAGTTTGGTTCTGTCTAAAAGGTTTAGGAGTTGGGAGAATCAAGAATGGGTAAAGCAAAGGATAGAGGTAAGCGTAAGTGATAAGTAAAATATTTGCATATTTATTTTCCCTTATATGATGATTTTATGGACGATATTTGAGCTTAATGTAATCAATTTGGGTGTAATTAATAAATAAATAATGATTTTCTTGCAGCTACGGACAATACCGCATTAAGAAGAATTAAAGAAGGCATTTAAGGGGAAGTTACTATTCATACAGTTACTATTCACCGTCACAGTTCACTATTCATAGGTATTGTTCACTATATCACGAATTCACTATAGCCAACTACGAGCGGCAGAATACGGTGTACGGATTCACTGTAGCAAAATACGGATGGTGAAATGGGACTGTGAAGCGGGTTATGTGGAACTGTACTGTAGCAACGGCGTTAGTACTGAAGTTGACGGTTTGCACTGTGTAGGGATACTGTAGTTGACGGCGTTAGTACTATAGCTGACGGATTGTACTGTAGCAGTCCGGAAGGAGATGCATGTTGAGACCGGAAGGAGATGCATGTGTGTTGATCCTATAATTAAAACCATAATTTGCATATGAAATAGAAATATATTCATATGGGTTGTGTAGTCTTAATGAGTTCCATAAATCTTAATGCATGATTAATTGTTTAAATTCATATAGAAATATATTGGGTTAGCAATTAATTATAGAATTACTTGACCTTGGAAGAGGCTAGTAATTAAATTAGGGAAACTCGACTATCAATCATGTGGAATAAATTGGACTAGAATAGATAAGTGATTAAATCCAGAATTTGTTAAATGAAATCTAATCCCTAGGGCTTTTACTCATATTTGTCTTCATATCACTTGTATTTATTCATTTTTATTTTGCAATCTCAATCACAACTAATCGACCGACTAAATAGTACTAAGATTATCAATTTGGTATTTAGTGATCAATCCTTGTGGGAATGATACTCTACTCCCTTCTATATTACTTGTTTACGACAGTGTACACTTGCACTTTCTAAATACACTATCCTACACTCGTAATAAGTTTTTGGCGCCGTTGCCGGGGATTGTTGTCATTAATTTAATACCAAGTAAATTTAATACTAATTTGGTCTTCATATTATATTTGTTTTTCTTTTTGGTGTCTTTTGTTTCTTTTCAGGTTTTTGCTTAGTACATGACTAGATCGAAGAAGTCTAAATTACAACCTTGTGATTCTGAGATCGAGAGAACTTGTTGAAGAAATCAGAGAGTTTGAAAGCAGTCTACTTCAATTAATTCAATGGAAAATCTGGAAGGAAAAGCAGAAAAAACCAAAACACTCTGTGACTATGCAACACCAATAGTCATGGAGACAACTTCTAGAATCAGAAACCCACCAATAGCAGCCAACATTTTTGAAATCAAGCCTGTAATTATCCAGATGGTGTAAGAAAATCAGTTTGGTGGTTTACCAACAGAATATCCCAACACACATATAGACAGCTTCTTAGAAATCTGCGACACATTCAAGCATAATGGTATTACTGATGATGCCTTTGATTTAGACTTTTCCCTTTCTCACTCAGGGATAAGGCTAAGAGCTGGTTACACTCTCTACCAGTGGGAAGCATAACTACATGGGATGCCTTGACACATAAATTTTTGGCGAAATACTTTCCGTCAGGAAAAACTGCTAAATTGAGGAATAAAATTACCTCATATTCCCAGCATGAAGTAGAAAGCCTCTATGAAGCCTGGGAAAGATACAAGGAGTTGCTAAAGAGATGTTCTCATCATGGGTTACCAGATTGGTGGACACTGCAAGCATTCCACAATGGGATGACGCATACCACCAGAATTCTTGTAGATGTTGCAGCTGGAGGATCTTTAATATAAAAAAATCTAGATGATGCTTACAATTTACTTGAGGAGATGGCGACCAATGCATACCAATGGCCTTCTGAACATCACAATTCAAAGAAGGTACTTGGAGTGCACGAGTTGGATATCCTTACAACTTTATCTTCTGAAGTTGCATTTATATCCAAGCAAGTGTGCTCATTGACAAGCCAAGTAAATGTAATTAGTACTCCTTATGTAACTTGTGATCGATATAGAGGACTTCATATGAGTACGCAAAGTCAAGATGGACACTCATCCATGCCTTCTCAGTCGGAGCAAGCTCATAACATTGGAAATCAAAGAAATGACCCATTCTCAAACACTTATAATATAGGTTGGCGGAATCATCCACACTTTGTCTGGAGGAATAATCAAAATGTGTTCAAGCCATAAGGTAACTACCAGCAACTAGCACTTTAACCACTAAGTCCACAACAATAAAAAGTAAATATAGAAGAAGCACTGGCTCAACTAACCATGAATACATCTTAATTCATGGCTAGGACTGATGCAACACTCAAAAGCCATGAAGCCTCAATAAAGAACTTGGAGATCCAAATTGGCCAAATTGCAAATATGCTGAATTCCAGAAAACTAGGTACTCTTCCAAGTGACACTGAAAGAAACCCAAGAGAGCTTGTGAAGGCAATTTCATTAAGAATTGGGAAAGAATTGAAAGATCCTGTAATTCAACAGAAGAATGACAGAGAAAAGAAAGAAAGTAAAGAAGAACAGAAGGAGGAAGCACAAAAACCTCAAGAGGATGATGTGGTACCAGGAAGAATCAGCTTTTCAAATAACCCTCGTCCATATGTACCACCAGTTCCATACCCTCAGAGACTTGTAAAGGCAAAGCTAGACAAACAGTTTAAAAAGTTTCTGGAGGTTTTCAAAAAGCTACATATTAACATCCCTTTTGTAGACTCTCTTGCACAAATGCCCAGTTATACAAAATTCATGAAGGATATTCTCTCAAATAAGCGTAAGCTGGAGGAATTTGAGATAGTTGCACCTACTGAGGAGTGCAATGCTTTTCTGTAAAAGAAATTACCACTAAAGCTGAAATATCCAGGAAGTTTTTGCATACCTTACACCATAGGTCAATGTAACTTTAAAAGAGCACTTTGTGACCTGGGAGCAAGTGTAAATCTCATGTCTTTATCTGTCTACAGAAAACTTGGTCTTGGAGAGGTAAAGCCTACTATTGTATCATTACTTCTAGCTGACCGATTAATAAAACATCTGAAAGGTGTCTTAGAAGATGTTCTGGTTAAGGTGGATAAACTCATATTTCCAGCTGATTTCATCATACTTGACATGAAAGAAGACCAAGAAATTCCTATCATTCTTGGGAGGTCATTCCTAGCAACTGGGAGAACTTTAATCGATGTGCAACAGGGAAAGTCAACCTTGCGAGCTCAAATGATCAAGTATCTTTTAGCATTTTTAAGGCTTGGTCCTTTCTAAATGAAGGTGACACCTGTTATAGTGTAGATACATTAACCAGCTGCATAAAAGACGTGGTGAACGAAAGCTGCTAAGATCAACCATTCATAATAGGAACTGTAGATGTATCAAAATCTACTAATCTTGAAGTACACAAAGAATATTTGGGAATAAAAGCCTTAAATTTTGACCAAAGGCAGCTAGTAAAGAGACTTCTCCAACTCAATGAGCTGGAAGAATTTGGACAACAAGCTTTTGAGAATGCCAAGTTATACAAGGAGAAGACAAAAATGTGGTATGATAGAAGAATTCTGAGGAGAGAGTTCATACCGGGACAAAAAGTGTTGTTGTATAACTCAAGGTTAAAGCTCTTTCTAAGAAAGCTGAGATCAAAGTAGTCAAGACCTTTTACTGTGATTCAAGTATGACCATATGGAACCGTGGAGATTCAAGAAGGTGATCGAAAATTCAAAGTGAACGAGCAAAGGCTAAAAGAGTATAATGATGGTGTACTCAACACTTTAAAAATTGTCATCACGTTTAAGGAACCAACAGGTAAGTCCTAAATTTTTAAAAAAAATTAAAAAGAATAATAAAAGAAATTAAAAAAATTAAAGAAAAAAATTTGTCTTTTGTCTAGCTTAAGACGTTAAAGAAGGGTGGCTATTTAGGAGGCAACCCAAAACTTCTTTTCCTTACTCTTTCATTTTTCTTTCATACTCACTGAAGCACACAACACTACATCTTTAAATTTTAGTCTCATCATAGAGGAAATTCTTGTAAAGCTTAAGAACAGGTTCCCTACTCTTCCCAAAGATGTGCTCAAGAAGACTTATAGCTGTCGACTTGAAAGAATGAAGACATTCAAGCGTTTGGGCCTTCCTGAGGATGTCCGCTAGATTATTGAAGCTAAGGTATGTTTAATAGGTGAGATTCATGAGTCATTTATTAAACCTATACCAGGTATGGGAAGAAGCTCTTACTCCAAAAAGAGAAAAGCTAAAAGAATGAAGGTCTGTCATAAATGTGCAAGGTGGAATTGTGATTAGCGCTGTAGGAGCAAAGGTATGGTTTCTATAAATCGAGAAGATAAAATTTAATTTATAAAGGATGGACTAAGTAAGGAGTCATGGGATGATATCATTCAAACTCTTGAGACGCATCCTAGTGGTGATGTTCATCATGTTCTTCTTGATTTATTAGACATATTCAATAAAGAAAAAGAGCGCTACCGTCTTGGGAATTTGACGTTAAAAGTGTTAGATTTCATGTTTTGATGATAACAAATCATGTTTTGGAAGTCCATGGATGTTATATCAGCAAAGGAAGTGATAAAAGTGATCTGAGCAAGATCACTCGAGTGATAATCAAGATCACTCGAGTAATCATTAAAATCACTTGAGTGATACGGTAAATAACCAGATCACTCGAGTGATATGTGTAATCACTCGAGTGATGAGCCAGATCACTCCCAGTGATTGAAAAATCATTGCAAGAAAATATCACTGTTACAGATTTCACTTCCAGTGATTCTGAATCACTCGAGTGATATGTTATATTTGCCAAATCACTTCCAGTGAATCTGAAAACACTGGAAGAAAAATTCACTGTTTTGAAAATCACTTCCAGTGAATGCCAGATCACTCGAGTGATGCCTGAAGATTTCCAAATCTCTTCCAGTGGAATAAAAATCACTGCAATAATATTTTACTGTTTGCCAAATCACTTCCAGTGATCTTGAATCACTCGAGTGATATAGTATTTTCGCTAAATCACTTCCAGTGGATTGAAAATCACTGCAAGAAGAAATCACTATTTACAAAATCACTTCCAGTGATTCCAAATTCACTCGAGTGAAATATGAAAATCTCATGTTCACCTCTAGTGAGTCTGTAATCACTCACAGAAGATTTTAACGTTTTCCAAATCACTTCCAGTGACATCATATTCACTCCAGTAATGTTTAATGTTGCCAGTAACACTCTCAGACAATCACTGTGATCCACTTGCAACTACTCCCATGGAGATCAACAGATTTTGTTAGTTAAATTTTGGTATTGATAATCACTACTAATTACTCCAGATTATTGTCAAAATCATATGGCATATTGTTTTGATACTCAGTTGCTGAAATCCATCTCTAGTAAAAGCAAGATCACTGTCGATGGTTTCCTTGATCTTCAGAAAACACTTCTAGTGAATCATATTACTCTGATGATATTCAAATATTTTCTAACGGTAATGTTCTCAAGTGTATTACAGCTGTACTCCACCATCACGCACATGACAAGTAACTGAACTCTCCATTCAAACGACAACTATTCATGGGCGGCAGCAAAATTCATAAGTAACGGAAGACAAATTCTGTTACATTTGTCAGAAGCATCTTTGAATCAACGGACAAATTTACAACGGTCTTCAAAGCCTCTAATATATATGTCCAGCTATTCAAAAAATAAGAGTACGAAGAGAAACGCTTGAATACACTGCAAACAATACTTTTACAAGTGCTTCAGATCTTCATCTGTATTTCAGTTTTTAGCTATACACTCTGTGAAAGAGATTTGTCAGTCATACGTATTTATTTCCAATAGTAATAACTTAAGGTTGAGGAACCTTAAGTTGGGATTTAAGATTACCTTGTGTAAGGGGGAGCGAGTGTCCAGAGGAACTTGCTGGTTGTACTGTGGTGCCAAGAACCCACTGAATCTTGGAAGATATAGTGAAATGCTCAGAAGGATTTCTGAGGACAGGACGTAGGTCAAGTGGTTGAGACCGAACCAGTATAAACCCCTGTGTGAACTTTGGTGATATCTCTTCCTTTTTATTACTGTGCTTTAAAGTTTTATAAATTGTATTTAAATATCTGATTATTTTGTAATGACCCAATTCACCCCCCTCTTGGGTGAAAAGCTTGCTCTAACAAAAAGACCCTGTTTGCCAGTTTATAAGAAAACTAGATGGGAAGCAAATCCTCAATTCATAGAAAGTGTTTAAGCCGTTACTGGACGTAAAACCAGAGGAAGATGTGAGCCACAATCACAACTACTATACATAATCTTGCTTTTGTCTAATCTGTCTTATCTTTTTCAATAACTTTTGACTTTCTTTACTGACTTTACTTAATTTCTTCGCATAGTGACCCACTGGTCATTCGTGTAGGAAATTTTTTCAAACTTTTTTGAAAAATGTGTGATTTGCATAATTTTGTTGTCGCTGTTTTTGTAATATAAATATGCAATATTCCATTTGTAAAAATAAAAAATGTATGAGAGAAAAAAAGAGGAGTGGTACAACTCTAAAATGTAGATTTACATTTATCTGCAGTTTTGGTGAAACTGACTTGGGAAGGATGGAGAGTTTATACTTGCAACAAAGGAACTAAGATGTGCATTAGCTGATAGAAAGATCAACTTCATCTACGGGGGAGGTATCCAGGGCCTAAGAGCAAGTGTGGCCATTGCTGCAACCGTTAATGGTAGTAAAGGTTTGTGTGTAAGGGTGATGGAGTTAGAAAATTATATTTTCTCCTTAGGGCAAGAGTTACAGGTTTCAAGCCTGCTTGAACAAATGAGACGTATGTTCTACCGTGCTGATGCTTTTATCACTCTACCTGGTGGTTTTGAAATGTTGGATGGTAAAAACCATTAGGATTGTTAAATATTAATGTTTTTTATGATAAACTGTTGTCTTTTCTTGATCATGCTATGGAAACAGGATTCATACCCCAAGAAACTCGCCATTCCATAATTTCTGCTCCAACTATTGAGCAACTACTGGATCAAATGCAAGCCTATAAACCTAAACCAGATCCATTGGTTAAGCAAATCGGTGGGCAATCTTCAAATAGCAGTCAGAAGCAGGATCCATATACCACTCTCCGGTTGTAACTTTCTTTTATCTTATGATTTTACTCTTAGCATTTTGGTTTAATTTATTGTGTGTTTAGGTTGTTAAAAAAAACCCTTCTTTAATCTTTAGAAGACATTGAGGATAATGTCTGATTTAGGTTGGGGGAGGATTATAAAAAAAAAATTACGTAAAAAAAGAAGAAGCATAGTTTCTCCATTAGATAGTTAGTTAGTAAAACCATTAGATGCATGGGGTATGCCTAGATGACAGAGTAAATAGTTATTCTTAACTCTTGAGACGCATCTTATAAGTTGCATTTGTTTTTCTATTTCATCTTATAAAAAAAGGAGGTTCGACCTAAAAAAAAATTTATGCAAGTACTTTTCAATGATTTTAAGAAGTATATAAGTTTGAAGCATGTATCAATTAAGTTTAGAAATTTTATAGCATGATTGAACAACTGTCAAACCCCTCATTATTTTGACATTTATCAGAGTATTAACGCGCAATTCAATGGGCACACAAAAATAGTACAATATATTGATATAACATTCCTAATTACATTACAAAATATCCCAACAGGATTTGTAACAGTTACAATATATATCCCAATATAAATAAAGACTATCAGATAACCAACGAAGTAATTCTTGAACCTGCACTGGACCTTCCTCTACTAGCATGAGCTATTTTACCCTCTGAGCCGTTTCCACTTGCTGAATAAATTTTAAATTTATGGAAAGGGGTGAGATTCAAAAGAATCTCAGTAGTAACGGTATATCAATCATATAAAATGTGAAAAGTAAACATGCATTACATCATTTATCATGATGCAGTAATCAAATGATGATTTTCTCCGAATCAAAATGATCATCCGTTCCTGATCTACACAAATCATAACTCGTATATAGGAATTCACCACAATTTACCTATGTATTATGATCACATAACAACTTGGAGCAGGCCTTTACCTGTCCATACATATCACATCTTGGAGCAGGCTTATACCTGTCCGTACATATCAAGCCTCTCAACTGGGTCCACCTGGCCACATGGTACCCTAAAGGTTCCATGGGGTGGTTTAACTCATTACCCACACCCAGAGAGTATCAACACCACAAGCAATACATTAAAGAGATCATGGAAAAACAATGCATATTAACATTCTCATAGAATATGAGAGATAGAGTTACTACATGGACTCCTTTCCAAAGCTTAGCTACTACTGGTCCTTTAATCTTTTGTTTGGCTCGGGCAATTACCATATTCCTAAAATTCCCTAAGTAATTGCAAATGAGTTATTATTCATTCATACTTTATTCCAGAATTTACAAATTGGTTATCTTAGCTCAAAATTGCATATTTACCAAAATGCCCTTAGGGACCGGCCCAGGCCTATTGTTTCCCGATATTTTTGTACTTTTCCAAAAATTAAAACTTAAGCCCATTCCACATTTTTTATGTGTAAATTTTATATTTGACCTCAGATCAGATAAATTCCAGCTGAAATTACATTTTTGCCCTTGATAGCCCTAACTTGGGGTTTTAAGGGCAAAATCGTCATTTCATCATCCGGGGCTTTTCACACTTCGCACTCAACATGAACCCTACATAATTTTCCCTTCTAAATACCATGGAACCATTAGAATCATGAAATTCCAACTCTATCCCTCATTTTCCTTTTTGGCCAAAAGTTTTGAGAAATTGGGAAAAATTATATTTTCATGATTCTAACTCCTAGAACACCTTTTCCATTCATGTATTTACTTGTTACATCATCTAATCAATAATTAGAAATAATCAATGGAAATTTGGGCAGCATTTCCCCTTAGAAAATGGACATCCCAAATTTACAAAGATTGCCAGAAACAACAAATAACCAGCCAGAGATTCACCACAACTCAGTTTTCATCAAGAATACCAAAGTTCCAACAACATACCTTATGCTTTCTTCCTCTTTCTCCCTTGACCGTGAGGTTCCCCCTTGCTCCCTTGTGTTTTAGTTTGTTCAATGGTTATTCCAAGAGAATAGGGAGGTCAAGAAGAAGTTATTTGAACTAGAATACAAGATTGAGCAGAGATTTCCATATACTTACCTAGTTCTTGCTCCTAGGTCTCTTCCTTTTCTTCTTCTTCTCCTTTTTTCCAAAGCTCTCGTCCTCTTCCCTTTTCCTCTCCTCTTGCCAAAATGGCCTTCCATTTTATAGAAAAGAAGAGAATCCTCTAGGCATGCTTATTTGTCCTATTAATATATTGTTTTATTGATTTAAATCATATGCTTAAATGCTCATATATTATTTTATTAGTTGATATTTCTTTCAAGCATATTCATAGGAATATTCCATCTTTTATTATGTAGAAAATATGCTAGATTTATTAATTTGGTCAAAATGACCATTTTACCCTTGCAATTTTCTCATTTTTGAAATAATTGAGAAAATACGTAGAATTGTCACCAAAATTTTGAAACTTCATATCTAATTGTGTAGATATCCAATTGAGGTGGTTTTAAAGGCTATGTGACCCTTGTTAAGTCTAGTTTTAAGAAAAAATATAAAATTTAGCCAATTGGAAGCACACCATTCCAAGAAGTTTGATTTTTGAAGTCTGTTCCTGAAAAACGTCAAATTCACTAGGCAGAATTCAAAAATTCATTTATACTTATATAAAACTTCAAAATTTCCATATGACCTAAAAATTAAATATCACCATGTCTACTTTCATTCTGGAAAATTTCAAAATTTTTGGAGGTCATTTACTAATTTAAAAGTGTCACACAATCCAACTGCTTCAACAGGAAATTCACCAACTATCTTGTATAACAACTATTTTGTTATGTGTGACTTTATTGGTTTTGTTTTGCTACTTTTCATGCTCTCTTATCATGAAATATCATAATAGTACATGATACTTAGTGATTAAAATTTGGGACATTACAACAACTGATTGTTGAATTTGGTAATGAATTTTGAGATTGAATGAGCTGAATTTGAAAGTCCCTAACAGTGAGCTTTTAAGCCTATATGATCAATAATGATTATCTTTCATGTGTGTGATATTCACCTATTAAGTTGTCACTCTAGAACTTGCTTTAAATCTTTTTGAAATTACATGTTACATGCACATTCAAAAATGATAAATGCATTCATTTTCTTGAGCCAGAGCCAAATAGCCAACCTTGCAATTATACATTGATAAGCCCTTTTGAGTCTGATTGATTATTTCTTTATTCTCAACCCATTAATATGTGTTTTAATGATATATCAAGTGCTTTTACTTAATTTGAAAGATTAATAGAGCATTTTAAATTTTTGTAAAATTGGCTTTTGACAAGTGTGGGGGTCTATATATTATCAACTGTAGAATTACAGAAGTTAAAAAAATAAAAAAAGGAAAAAAGAAGTTATGAAAAAAAAGAAAAAAAGAGAAAAAGAAAAAAAGATATTTAGTATTTGAATAAAAATTGTGGGTTGTTGTGATGAGATAAGTATATTCATAAGATGACCCATTTTTCAATTGCTCTATTTACTTCTTAAATGTAGCCTTTCATATAACCTTTTACATTCCTTTCACCATAGCCCCATTACAACCCTTAATAAGTCCTTTTGATTTGAATTATGCATGTGAATTAGGTAGTGGAGATTGAGATTTTTGGCAAGCTTATGGCAGTGCAATTTTTTCAGGTGAATTTGAGCGAAACACTTACCTTTAAACACTTGAGAGATTGAGAGGATGAGTCACAATTATAAATTTGGTTCATTCATTTTTAAATAAAGTCACCAGTTTATACTTTTGTTGATTCAAGAATACTATGATCTCTTTATTCTTTAATTGTGTCCTTGCTTATGACTTGACACTTCTGATTTTGTTGAAAGCATTTATTAGTCACTCTTTCTTGTCCGAGGACGTCTAAGAGTTAAGTGTGGGGGAATTTGATAAGTAAAATATTTGCATATTTATTTTCCCTTATATGATGATTTTGTGGACGATATTTGAACTTAATGTAAACAATTTAGGTGTAATTAATAAATAAATAATAATTTTCTTGCAGCTACGGATAATACCGCATTAAGAAGAATTAAAGAAGGCATTTAAGGGGAAATTACTATTCATGCAGTTATTATACACTGTCACAGTTACTATTCATGGGTACTGTTCACTATATCATGAATTCACTGTAGTCAACTACGGACGGCATAATACGGTGTACGGATTCACTGTAGTAATACGGACGGTGAAGCGGGTTACGTGGAACGACACTGTAGCAACGACGTTAGTACTGAAGATGACGGATTTTACTGTAGCAGTCCAAAAATAAAGTCTATAAATAGAGCTTCTTGGCATCCTAAAATGAAGAGGAAGGAAAGGAGGAAGTAAGAGAGAGAGATATATTCTATTTTAGAGAGAATTGTTATTTTATAATTTATTTCTTACATTTTTTTACTTCTTGTATGCCTCCTACATGGATGGTTTTACCTCCTATATGGAAGGCCTATGTAGTCTTCCTTTGTGGATGGTATAGGTTGCCACCTACATGGAATGTTTTACCTCCTATATGGTAGGCTAGATTTTCCATTTTCATGATTCTTGTAGTTGTATTTTTATGTTTTTGTAATTAATTTTTTATGCAATATTTATGATTTTTTTAAATTTATTTTGGTTTATTTTTAATTTCATCATGAGCTAATTTCCTTTTCCTAGGGTGATGACGTGGCTTTCTAATGACGTATTGAATCTTAACTTATTAAATCTAGTTTTAATTTTTTATTCATGATTGAGTTTTAATTATTATTCTTAATGCTTTCAATTGACTGGCCACCTTTTGGATGATTTTAATATGCATGTTGAGATCAGAAGGAGATGCATGTGTGTGGATCCTATAATTAAAACCATAATTTGCAAATGAAATAGGAATATATTCATATGGATTGTGTAGTCTTAAAGATGAGTTCCATAAATCTTTATGCATGATTAATTGCTTAAATTCATATATAAATATATTGGGTTAGCAATTAGTTATAGAATTACTTGACCTTGGAAGAGGCTAGTAATTAAATTAGGGAAACTCGACTATCAATCATATGGAATAAATTGGACTAGAATGGATAAGTGATTAAATCCAGAATTTGTTAAGTGAAATCTAATCCTTATGGCTTTTACTCATATTTGTCTTCATATCACTTGTATTCATATTTCATCATTTTTATTTTGCAATCTTAATCACAACTAATTGTCTGGCTGAATAGTATTAAGATTATTAATTTTGGTATTTAGTGATCAATCCTTATGGGAATGATACTCCACTCACTTCTATATTACTTGTTTACGACAGTGTACACTTGCACTTTCTAAATACACCATCCTACACTCGTAACAGTAAGCTCTGATTTGAGTATAGTATCTTGAAATTTGGTTGAATTTTCATGAATTTGATATGCTGCCCTAATTTTAAGTCAAGAGGTAATTTTGGGGTCTTAATGTTCTTTTGAATATGGAAATGATGTTAAATGAGGTTTAAGCATGATAGGAAGAAAGTTTAGCAAGTCTTGTGGTTAGAATTGTCAAAATCACTTTGTTTGAACTTATGCTAAATTTTAGCTAGGATTAGGGCATATAATACCTTATTTCTAGTAGACTCAGATGAGTACAAAAGAGTAGTGAAATCATTTGTGAAATTAGGATTCGGTCTCGGATTAAATAGACTTTAGAAAACATTCACAAATTCAATCGTACCACAGGAGTTGAACCTGGGATTGAGTGGATTTCTCATGTGATAAAAAGTTTTCAAACATTTTCACAAACATCCACTGCTTCACTAAGTCTCATCGGCTCTCAGTTTCATCTTATCAGAGTGTGCGAGCGATTCTCTGCTAAAGTCTCACGTTACATTCATTAGTTAATGTTTCATTATTGTTTGGAAGAGTTATCTACTTAAGTTATCCCAATATTGGGTTACCGTCCATTTACTAGGCCACCGGCATTACTAGTTCTACCACTATACTATCGTCAGGTTAATAGAGTTATGGACACCATATACATTTCCTAAAATATGTAAAAATAAATAAACAACAAAAAGAAAAATATTTCAGTTTCATCCTCTAGCTGTCTGTGTTTATTTTCTTGCCCTTTGAGCTGCTAGCCTATACTGTAGATTGTTTATAGGAAAGAGTGAGATTCAAAAGAATCCCAGTAGTAATAGACAATCAATGATATAGATACAAAATCATAGAGCATGCCTCGTAGTCAGCATATAATAGAATTATCAAAACAACATTCAGTGCACAACATATAGTTCAACATATCACCATAGCGCTAGGTATATCACAAATCACAAGCCCCTGAGTATTACCTGTGCAATAGGCCCTGGGCATCCACTCGTGCATCACAGAAAATTTTCAATGGCCTGAGCGTCCACCCACGTAATAGGCCCCGGGCGACCACCCCACAAAATCAGAATGTGTCAGATAATGTATGATGAAACCACAAACATACAATTTATCTTATAACATATGAAAGACAACGTTACTACCTAGTCACTTTCCCTGAGAAATATCCAACTGTTTCCCTGGGCTCGGGCAGGTCTTAGATTTTGGATAGCTGTCAGGTCCTATAATTAAAATTACGGATGACAAATTATTATTTGGTCCAATTCTCTTACAATCCAAGCACTCATGTTGGTTGTTGTAATACCCCACTTTTCACTAATACTTTTTGTAAGTATATTTGATATAATTAGTAGGATAAATAGTGAAATGTGGTATGCAAGAAATTGTGGAATTTTCCAATTTGCCGGTTACACATAATTCAGTCAAGTAAGGACACAAAGAGGCAATTAATGTCCACTTAATTAAGGGCCTAATATTGTAACCAAAATTCGAGAATAAAATGATACACATAATGACCTCATTCAAGTGTTAAAATTGGGCTAAGCCAAAGAAATGAGTGAAAAAAATTTATTTCTATAAATCATGAAATGTAGGGGAAAAAGGGTAATTTTTCCATGAAGTGGGAAATAATTATTTTTCCCTAATATTCCCAATAATTTGAGTTAAATGGGAAATTAAAAGAGGGGAATGACTACTTGATCATTAATAAAACAATTTTGGTAAATTACTATCAAGTAAAGTCAAATTGTCAAAAGTCAAAGGTGCAAAAGTCAACATATTGCAAGTTGGCACAATGGGATACTTGAGATTAATATTTCCCTCTCATTTGCTATGATTCTCGGCTGAATATGAAAGCATGAAGATGAGATGTAATTAATTAAAGATATGGCATTTTTGAGCCAATCACATGATGCCACATGTATTGGCTAATTAACCTTTTCATTATATCATCTTTTCTCTTCATCTACATTCTCATTCTCGACCAAAACTGATCAGGAAAGAGTGAGAGAGAGTTTGAGATGTGAAGAGGAAGGAGAGCTAGGCTTCATCAAGAAAACAAGGTAAGGAGTTGTTACCTTGTGTCTTAAACTTCCTAATCTTTCTATAACCTCTCCTACTCACTTATCCACCCTTAGAATCACAGAGTTTTAGCTGATTCAAGAACTGTGGAGAGAGAGAGGCAGAACGTGTAGAGAGAGAAAGTGGTGGAAATAAAGAGGTAACTTGTGACACCTTATCTCCAATACTCATTGTTAGAGCAAGCTTTTCACCCAAGAGGGGGGGGGGTGAATTGGGCGATTACAAAATAATCGAAAGCTTAAATTCAATTTATAAAACTTAAAGCACAGTTAATGAAAGGAAGAGATATCACCGAGATTCACATAGAGATTTATACTGGTTCGGTCTCAACCACTTGACCTACGTCCAGTCCTCAGAAATCCTTCTGAGCTTTTCACTATATCTTCCAAGATTCAGTGGGTTCTTGGAACCACAGTACAACTAGCAAGTTCCTCTAGACACTCGCTCCCCCTTACACAAGGTAATCACAAATCCCTACTTAAGGTTCCTCAACCTTAAGTTAACTCTATTGAAAATGATTAAGTATGAATGACAAACCTCTCTCACAGAGTATGAAGATAAGAACTGAACCACAAATGATGAACTGAAGCTTTTGTGAGGATATAGCTTTTTGGAGTATTCAGGCGTTTTTCTCCGTTGTTGTATTTTTCAAATGGCTGGACATATATAATAGAACCACTTGAAGACCGTTGTAAATTTTCCCGTTGATTCAAAGATGCTTCTGACAAATGTAACAGCATTTGTCTTCCGTTACTTTTGAATTTCTGCTGCTACCATGAATAGTTGTCGTTTGAGTGGAGTGTTCAGTTACAAGTCAAGTGCGTGATGGTAGAGTACAGCTGTAACACACTTATGAATATAACCGTTAAGCAATATTTGTATCTCAACAAATTAATATGGATCACTGGAGGTGTTTTATAAAAAGTGACAGAATAAAACCATAGAGAGTGATCCTATTTTCGCAACTAAGTATTGAAATGATATATCATATGATTTTGATAGCTATTTGGAGAAATCAGTAATAATAGAATTTCACTAGAAAAATCAGTTGAGGTAAAATCACATGGAAACAATAGATCATTATATGAGCAAGAGCAATATCACTGGAAGTGAATATAATGTCATTGGGAGTGATTTTGAAAACTTTGAAAGCTTCTGTCAGTGATTGCTGGTTCACTGGAAGGGATATTGGAAATTGCATATTTCACTCGAGTGAATTTGGAATCACTGGAAGTGATTTTGTAAATAGTGATTTCTTCTTGGAGTGATTTCCAATTCACTGGAAGTGATTTGCAACTTTTCAAACTTCACTCGAGTGATTCAAGATCACTGGAAGTGATTTGGTGAATAGTGAAATATTCTTGCAGTGATTTCCAATTCACTAGAAGTGATTCAGCGAAAATACAACATCACTCGAGTGATTGACGATCACTGGAAGTGATTTGAAAAACAGTGAAATTTTCTTGAAGTGAATTCTAGATCACTGCAAGTGATTGGCCGTATCACTCGAGTGATTCACAATCACTGGAAGTGATTTGGCGCATCACTCGAGTGATTCAGAATCACTGGAGGTGATTTGCAAAACCGTGGAATTTTTTTGAAGTGAAATCACAATCACTGGAAGTGATTAGCCGTATCACTCGAGTGATTCACAATCACTGGAAGTGATTTGGCGCATCACTCGAGTGATTCAGAATCACTGGAAGTGATTTTCAAAAGAGTGAAATTTTCTTGCAGTGATTTCGCGATCACTGGAAGTGAAATTGTGGATCACTCGAGTGATTTCCCATATCACTCGAGTGATCTGTTATTTTTCGCAATCACTCGAGTGATTTCAGTGATCACTCGAGTGATCTTGAATATCACTCGAGTGATTAATAAAATCACTCGAGTGATCTTGCACAGATCACCAGAATTGATTGCTTTGCTGGTAATTAATCCATGAGCTTCCAAAACATGATTTGTTATCATCAAAACATGAAATCTAACATTCTCCCCCTTTTTGATGATGACAAAACATATCATATGATCAAGTTAAAGTTTTTGATTTTATAATACACTTTACTTGATCTTTTTGAAAACTTTTGTACTAATTTTGATTTGCAATTGCTAAGATGAGTTTGTTTAAAAGATTAAGAGTTTTTGACCTTTGGAAAGTAAAAGTTGTAAGTTCAAAGTTCAAAAACCATTGTAAACAGAAAATGCACATAAGAAGTGAATTTTTTGAAATCATTTTGGCGGCTGCAATACACTAGGATTTCCATGAGATCATGTTGGCTACTGCAGTCATAAACACAGATGCATTAAAAATTTCATGAGATCATATCATAAACTCATATTTCCATTAGATTAGAGTCAGTTCAGATTACACAAGCTACACAATGACAAGTTCTTGGAAAAGTAAAATACATAACTTGGAATTACAAACTAGAACACATATGCATCAAAAGAAAATATATCATATCATATCAGCTCTTCTCCCCCTTTTTGGCATCATCTAAAGGAGAGGTAGACGGTGTAGAGGCTTGAGTGGATGCAGAAGCAAAGAAGGATGTAGGTGGAACATATGGAATAATGGAAAGTTGTGGAGGAGATTGGAAGGAAAATGTGGTAGGAGATGGCTCAAGAGGAGTGGTGGAAGTGGAGTGAGTAGGTCCTATGACCTCTGTGGTGGCTTCCTCAGCTATAATTTCCTCAGTATGAGAACTAGAAGCAGTATTATGTGAAGAAGATGATGGAGTCTGTAGAATGGGGTCAGTGTGTGGAATATCACCAGCAGAAATAGGATCAGAGATAAAGATTGTGGGAGGTGCTGGAGGAGTGTCTGAAGGAATAATGGGAGGATCAGAAAGTGAAATCTCTGGAACTGAAGAATCTGATGGAGGAGGTTGTGAGGAGGCAGGTGGTAAGTCAGGGAAGGGGATATGAAGGTGAGTCCTGAGAGCATCCTCAATCCTCTGAATTCTCTGTGACTGCTCAGTCAGGCGCTTAAAGAGGAGATTGGAGTTATAATCCACTACTGCCACTAAGATTGTCACTTGATTATTGACTTGATCAATCAGTTGAGCATTAGAGTTCTTCAACTGAGTGACTGCAGACTGAATGGCCTCCTGGATATACGTCTAAATAGCAGCCTGAGTAAAAGAAGGACCATGGGAGACTGCTCTAGAAGACTGTGCCTCATCCATCTTGGAGGGTAAAGGGTCCATCCTCTGAGGTTCTCTCTGGCTGGCCTCAGGAGAAGGTGAATGGTGTCTCTGTTGTGAAGATGCTCCAGCAGGAATGGTAATTCCCATCCGAGTGAGGTGGATTTTCCCAAACTTAGGAATCCTCACAATATCTCCCTCAGGTGTCAAATGCCAAATGTTGTGTATGGAAAGAATGTAGGACACAAGCTGAGGATAGGGAATAGTAGTAGACTTGGAAGAGTGAAATCTGAACCTCTTCATCTCTTGAAAAATGAGTTCCCCCACGTTTCTTCTTTCCCTTGTCATAAGAGAAGCCATCATCTGAAGATCCTTCCCCGTGATATGAGTGAAATTTTTTGCTTTGTTAACCATGCTACGGGAGTAAATGTAGAATAAGGCTCTCTGGTTGTTGGTAAGAGAGGCTGGGGAATTGGGTAAAGGCACACCAGGCTGTCCTGGTCTAAAGATATCAACTAGTTCATGAATATTAAAGATACGTGGAGGCCTCATGGGAGCATCCTCTATGCCTAGATAGGTGTTAATAAGATCCCCAGAAAGAAGAATTTTCTGATCTCTAATACTTGTTTCAATTCTCTCAGCAATGATGTTTCCTTGGTCATCCTTTACATCAGCAGTCTTCATGTTATAGTAAAAATATTTGACAACCAAAGGATTGTATGACATTCTCAATCTCAGCCAAGGTTCATATTGTTTCAAATATGGGGTTAGATAAATATGAAATTTCTGTTTTAGTTCCTCCAAGTCAACCCACACAACAGGACAGAAGGTTCTTTTGGCAAAGTGTGAGGCAAACACAATGGAGTTCAAGATACTGAGATTACCAGTTTTAAATCCAGAAGGAGGTTCAAGGAGTTCTGTGGTTTCTTCAGCCAGAGATCCAGATTGATGACTACCAGTGGCTTGACTTGCATACCGTGACTTCTGAGGAACTGAGGCTGCCAAGATATTCACTGCCCGTGAGATTTTTCTTTGCAAGGTAGACTCTTAGACATCTGCTTCTCACTGTTTTTCTTTCCCTTTCCTTTTTAAGCTGGTATGCGAACGGGTAGCCATTCCCGTTGGTTCCTCAATCCGAATCCCCTTGGGTCTTGGTCTGGGTGGATTGGGTTCTGGTTCAGTGGGGGCTTTCGCCCTCTTAGACGGAGGTGGAGGTGGAGGAGATTGCCCGGGCCTTTTTGTTCTTGCCATGGGTACCGACACTTGGTGGAGGCGAAGGTTTTGACGCTGGGTAGACTGAAATTTTGACGCTTAGTAGACTGTCGGAAGCAAATGGCGAGAGAAAAGCGAAAAGGAGACTGTCGGGAATGAAGGGCGAAACTGACGGAAAAGGAAGGAAGATTTTAAACTGAAATGGGCTGGCTTTTGAGGGGATTTGTCGGTTAAGAGTAGTAAAGAAGGTTTCCGTTACTGGGTTCAAGAGGTTTCAAGGAAAATGAGAGGATTTCAGCGAGTGGAGGTGACGGTTTGAAGAAAGTGAACAGTCGCGAGAGAGAAAAACTGATATAACAGAGTTTTTAACATTCACTCGAGTGATTTTTAACATTCACTCGAGTGATTTTGGTTTTCACTCGAGTGAAATATAAAAATCACTCGAGTGAAGTACAAAAACACTTCACATAATCTCAAACCATGCTGTAATTCCAAAATTAATAATTAAAATACTCATGTGACTTACCAGTGACAAATTTATTAATTTAATTATCTAATTTACCTGTGATTGCAGTGTTTCACTTTTCACTTACTCCACTGTCTTCCTCTCTGTTTGTCCCTGTTACTTAATGATATTACAGAGCATCCTGCAAAACAACTTTGTAGATACTCCGATGCTTAAGTTAGTAATGAGATCATCAAAACAATATGAAATCAACATTTATAAAGATTAACAAACTTACAATTCATTGGGATTTACCATTCCCAATTCCCTTCGTATGTGCATGAATTGTTCTCGGGCAAGAGGTTTGGTGAAGATATCAGCTAATTGCAAGTGTGTGGGTATGAATAACACCTTGACATCTCTTTTCTGAATATGATCTCTAATGAAGTGATGTCTCACATCAATATGCTTGGTCCTTGAATGCTGTATAGGATTTTTCGCCAAACTTATTGTACTGGTGTTGTCACAGTAAATAGGAATTTCTTTAAGATATATGCCAAGATCCTGAAGTTGCTGTTTTAGCCACAATACTTGTGCACAACAGCTTGAGGCTGCTATGTATTCTGCTTCCGTTGAAGATAATGATACTGTAGTTTGTTTCTTACTGAACCAAGAAACAACTGCGCCTCCAAGGAATTGACATTGCCCACTTGTGCTCTTCCTATCTGTTTTATAGCCACCATGATCAGAGTCAGAATAGGCTACTAAATATTCATTACCCTTTTTGGGATACCATATACCCAACTCTTTTGTGCCTGCGAGATATCTGAAAATTCGTTTCACTAATTCAGCATGTGATACTTTAGGACATGACTGAAATCTTGCACATAGAGCAACACTGAACTGGATATCAGGTCTGCTGGCTGTGAGATAGAGTAATGATCCAATCATTCCTCGATATTGAGTTATGTTGAAGTCAACTCCTTTTTCATCAGCATCCATCAGTACGGTTGAGCTCATAGGTGTATCTGTACCATTAGCGTCATCCAATCCAAACTTCTTGAGCAATTCTTGAAGATATTTGGTCTGTGATATGAATATTCCATTCTTCCTTTGTTTAATTTGTAAACCAAGAAAGAAGGTCAATTCTCCCATTAATGACATTTCAAATTCTCCCTGCATTATCTCAGAAAATTCTTTACACAAGGAGTCATTAGTAGATCCGAATATAATATCATCAACATAAATCTGAACTACCAAAATATCACTTAGTTTTCGTTTTATAAATAAAGTTGTATCGACTTTTCCTCGAGTAAAGCCAAATTCGATGAGAAATTTGCTCAACCTTTCGTACCAGGCTCTAGGAGCTTGTTTCAAACCATATAAGGCTTTCTTGAGTTTGAAAACATGATCTGGTTTGGATACGTCTTCAAAGCCAGGAGGTTGTTCTACATAAACTTCCTCCTTGATGTACCCATTTAAGAAAGCACTTTTCACATCCATTTGATATAATTTGAATCCTTTGATGTATGCAAAGGCTAAGAGTACTCGTATAGCTTCCAATCTTGCTACTGGAGCATATGTTTCCTCATAATCAATTCCTTCTTCCTGATTGTAGCCTTTGGCAACCAATCTTGCCTTGTTTCTGATAATAGCTGCGGATTCATCAAGTTTGTTCTTGAATACCCATTTAGTGCCAATATCCGAGTGGTCTTTAGGCCGGGGCACCAAATCCCAAACTTGATTTCTGTCAAATTGATTTAACTCTTCTTGCATTGCTAATACCCAATCATTATCTGATAGGGCTTCTTCAATGTTAGAAGGTTCTAATTGAGAAATGAATGCAGAAAAACTTACTTCGTTTAAAACCTTGTTTCTAGTTTTGACACCTTCATTAACTCCACCTATTACTTGATCTAGAGGATGACTCTTGATGTATTTCCAGGCACGAGGTTGATCTGAATTACTCAGTTCAACTTCTTTTTCACAATCGTCATCTTCAAGATTTGAAGAGTTAATAGATGGTTGGTTTCTAGTTATCTCATCATCAAAGTTTTTACTAGAGGATACATATTCATCGAATACAACATGAATTGATTCTTCTACAACACATGTTCGTTTATTATAAAACTCTAAATGCTTTACTATGATTTGAATATCCTAGGAAAAGTCCCTCATCAGCCTTAGAATCAAATTTTCCAAGATTATCTTTACCGTTGTTATGAATAAAGCACTTACAGCCAAATATGTGTAGATGAGCAAGGTTTGGTTTCCGTCCCTTATAAAGTTCATATGGTGTTTTTCCAAGTTTGGTTCTGACATATGCTCTATTTGAGATGTAGCATGCAGTGCTCATTGCATCTGCCCAGAAGACTTGAGAGACATTCTTTTCGTTGAGCATTGCTCTAGTCATGTCTGTAAGAACTCTATTCTTTCTTTCCACTACACCATTCTGTTGTGGAGTTCTTGGTGCTGAAAAATTGTGATCGATGCCATTTGTATCACAGTATTCTGCAAACGCTTGATCATCAAATTCTCCACCATGATCTGTCCTGATTCCTGCAATTGACATACCTTTCTCATTTTGCACTTTCTTGGCAAAGGTAATAAATTTATAAAAAGTTTCATCTTTGGATGATAGAAATATATTCCAGGTAAATCTAGAGAAATCATCAACAATAACAAATGTGTACAAGTTTCCACCGAGACTCTTAACTCTTGCTGGACCAATCAGATCCATATGCAATAGTTGAAGTGGTCTGTTAGTGGTAATTTCAGTTTTTGTTTTAAAGGAAGATTTAGTTTGTTTACCTCTTTGACAAGCATCACAGACTAAATCATTCTTGAAATTAACATTAGGTAGTCCAATTACCAAATCCTTTTTGAGTAGCTTTTGTAATTGATGCATATTAACATGAGCAAGTCGCTTATGCCAAAGCCAACTCTCGTCAGTGTTACTCAGAAGGCAATTTTCGGAAATATTTTCATTCATATCAAGAGTATAGCAGTTACCTTCCCTTTTTGCCTTGAGTTTGGTCTTCAACTTTTTCTTTTCAATTTGCAGATCCTTCTTGCTGACTATCAGACATTCTTCTGAATCAAATATTACCCAGTTGTCTTTATCCGTGCTTTGACTTACACTTAATAGATTGTGACATAAACCTTCAACGTAATATACGTCTTTGATTTTATCTTTGACTTCCCCAAGTCCTGCTATCCTTCCAGTTTGATTTCCTCCAAATTTCACCTTGCCACCTTCCTTAGGTACTAATGTGGTGAAGTTCTCAGGATCACCAGTCATATGTCTTGAACATCCACTATCTATATACCATTTGGTTGATTTGGATGTTCTGAGACAAACCTGCAGTTAAGGATAATTAAGTTTTAGGTACCCATATCTTTTTGGGTCCTTTTGGGTTAGTACAAATAACTTCTTGTTCATGAATCTTCTTAGGTATCCATTTATAGGTTCCTATAATTCCTTTCTTTTTATGAAAACACGAAGAAGTATAATGTCCTTTTCTATTGCAATAATTACAATAGGCAAAAGGATTAGATGTGTGCACAGAACGTGTGAAATAACTTAGATAGGATTTATTTCCTGTTTTCTTCTTACCTTTTCTTTTGTCTAGGTTTGGATCATATCCTATACCAGACTTATCATTCACATGACGTTGTGCTTTTAAAATGACATTTAACATGTCACTTCCTTTTGTAAATTTTTCAAGAGTTTTAGTAAGATCAATATTTTTCTTTTCAAAAGACAAACACCTTTCGCAATCTCTTTCCAAAGGGTTTTTAATTCTTTCTTCAAGAAATTTGTTTCTCTTTTTACAGGCAATCAAAGTATTAACAATTTTGATAAATTCAGAATGTAAAGCATCATATTCATTTTGTAACTCATCATATGTAGGGTCAGAATTCATTACCTCCTCGTCTATTTCTTTTTGAGCAACCAGACATATATTGGCTGTCTCTTCATTATCGCTTTCTTCTTCTTCTGAGGAGCTATCTCCCCATATTGCAGAAACAAATGCCTTCTTTCTGTTGAAGGATTTGAAGTTTCTCTTTTCTTTATTTTTCTGTAATAGCTCCGGACATTCTGATTTGATATGTCCCGGTTTACCACATTCATAGAAGATGATTTCATTGGCGTCTCTTTTGCCACTTGTTCCACCTCTTTGAAAATTTATGAATCGTTGGCCTCTGTAGAATTTTTTGAATCTTCTGATCATCAGGCCCATTTCATCATCATCGATCTCCTCTTCTTCTTCCTGGTTTTATGCCTTTGTTTTTGTTACACTCAGTGCAAGACTTTTCTTCCTCCTGTCGCCAACTTCTTCTAATTCTCGTTTGAATTTTAGTTTGCTTTTGTAATATCCCGTATTTCGAGACTAGAGGCATAAGATTAAGCTTGGATTAAGTGGACTGCTAGACCCGGTTTAGCAAATGTCCCTATGAGGTATGTTTAAATTCCCCAAAAATTCTTTATATCATTGGATATTAAAATGAATTATATTGGTGAGTTAAAGAGCTCGGGGAATAACAAAACGAAGTGATTGGAAGTCACACATAATAGAGTAAAGTGGAACACAAAGTAATTTTGCCACTGGTGAAATTCTCGGTGTGGCAGTGGTGATTGTGTGACCTTTTTCAATGGGTAAATGATGGTAAAAAGTTATGAAACTTTCCATAATGAAAGTAGACTTATCAAGCTTCAATTTGATAGGTCATATAAGTCATTTGGAGTTGTACACAAAGAGAAATGAATTTTTCAAGTTAGCCCAGTGAAATTAATTATTTTCTGGGACAGTATTTAAAGATTAAAATTCTGGGAAGAGTGAGCTTCCAATTGGCCAAAGGTTATATTTTTCCTTAAAACTATACTTAATAAGGGTAGCATAGCCTTTGGAATCACTCCAATTGGATATCTACGCAATTAGATATGAATTTTCAAAGTTAATGAAAATTCTGCAGAATTTGGATATTATATGCGAAAATTTAATTTTTGGGCGAATCAGAGGGTGACACGTGGCAAGGCAATTTATCACCTGATTTAATCATCAATTGTCATCTTCTTCCTCAGATTTTCCGTGAAAAAATAACCAAAGAAAGAGAGAGAATCAGATCAGAAAAATGGAGGAGAGGAAATAAAATTCCTTCCTCCGAAACACTGCCGAAACGGCATCCTCTCTCAAAGTACCCTTCAGGAAACTTCCTCTACTCATTGAGATCTTCATTCCTACGGTTTCGGATTTTCATTTGGAGGTGTTTGGTGTCGTCTCCCTTGCCGGGGTGTTGCCGGAATTCCAAACCGTTTGTGAAAACGGGTAGAGGTAAGCGTAAGCTTCCTTTTTAACCGATTGATTTGTTGTTTGGATGAGTATAGAGGAAGTTGGGTACTATTCATGCTGATTTAAATTAGTGTTTTGAATGGCTAAACGATGTCCAATGGATGTATAAATAGCTAATCACTTGATTATGAGTAGTAAGGAAGTGATTAGGCAAGAGAAATCGAAGAAACAACAAACTCCATTTGAGAATTCAATTTCCTTCTGTTTCTGCCCTGTATTTTTCGTGTAGGAGGAGTTGGAATTTGATGATTTTAATGCTTCCATTGGATTTAGGAGGCAAAATTGTGTGGGTATACAAGTGTTCATGAATTTTGGACACTTGTACATGAATTTAGAAATTTTAGAAGTTAAAGGATTAATGCTGTGTATTCCGTTTTCTGGAGGCAGTGTTATGGTGACATGTTTTTGAGTAGTCAAATGTTATCCAATGGCCATGAAACTCTCCAGTTTAAAAGTAGAGACATAGACCTTTAATTTTAATGGTCATAATGGTTAATTGGATAAGTATACTATGAGATATGAATTGCTGAATTTTGGCCCTGTTTTCTGGAAAGAATCTGAAACAGTTGGTGTTTGGAAAATTTCTGGGAATGGTGTAGTGGTGGCGTTTAAACTCGAGTATTTTTATATAAAACTACACTTAAATGGATTCAAATAGAGCTTTGAACCACCTCAATTGGAGTTCTATAGAATTAATTATGATTTTCAAAAGTTTGGTCAAAAATGCTGGTAGATTGAGTACCATGCGAATTTAAGGAAGAAATTGGCCAAATATAATTGGAATGAACTCCAAGAGTGAAAGTAAACCTATAGGGCTAATGTGGGCCATTGGGTATTCACTTTTCATGGATCTAATGATGTTATCACTTGCCTAGGGCCATGAAGTGATAAAGAAAGAGCAATGGTTGGCAGATCAAGGGACAAGAAGAGAAGGACATAAAGTCCACCAGGTAGTGAACTTACCTTTTCTGCATGTATGTGATATGTATGTCTTACATTGATTATGTGACTGCTTTGCCTATTTGTGTGGAACATGTATGATTGGTTGAAGCTCTGTTATATTTGTGCAATGGCCATATGTATGTCATAACATCGAGCATGCAGCATGTCATTATGTTGGCATGAAATAGTGTAGGCAAGCATGTCATGCATTCATATATATCTGGCATGCATAGTGGTAATGTTTGCTACTGAGATTCTCTCGAATCTCACTCCTCCCAAACAACCATTCAGGCAGATGAGCATTGGAAACGTGCTGAGATCAGAAAAGAGGTATGCACGAGGAAGAATGTTGCTGGTTGTTTGAAGACCTTTTAGTTATTAAGGTCTGTAAATATTGTGTAAACCCCTGGTGGGGAGACTTTTGTATTATAATCAAGCAATATTGTATTAATATTATCAGTATATTCATGTTATTCCTGTGTGCCCACTGAACTACGCATTGCTACTCTGAGTAAGGTCAGTAATAAGGGATATATGAGGCGGGTCGTTACAGCTTTCATATTCTGAAAGGCTTCCAAACAGAGAAGCTACAGACTGCATTGATTCTCCTTTGGCTTCCTCTATTGCTGTGACTTTCACTTCCCATTCTTTGGAGAGAATATTTAGTATTTTTCTTACTTGGACATTCTGATCATAGAATTTTCCAAGTGCTGCAAGTTGATTAACAATGTGAGTATATCTAAGTTCAAATTCAGCTATTGACTCACCTTCCTTCATACGAAGCAGATCAAACTCTGTAGTTAGAGTATTGACTCGATTTTCTTTTATTCCAGATGTTCCTTCATGGGCTACTTCAAGCGCTTGCCACATTTCTTTAGCAGTCTGAAGAGTACAGATTCTGAAGTATTCTTTTTGACTTAGTGCACTCTGAATCATTAGAATTGCTTTGCTGTTGAGAGTCACTAGCCTTTTGTCATTGTCGTCAAATTCTGCTGGTGATTTAGGAACTTTTCGAGATTCTTCATTCTTTGTAGGCACATAGTTTCCAGTTTCAATCACATCCCATAGTCCGTATTCTGTAGCCATTACGAATACACGGAACTTAGCTTTCCAGAAGGAAAAATATTCACCACTGAAACCAGGTGGTCTAGTGATAGAAGCTCCGTCAGGAAGGATTGCTTCACCCATGCTTGCCACCGGATCCTTCTAAGGTTGTTAAGCCTCAATTAGAAGACCTGTGCTTTGATACCAAATGTTAGAGCAAGCTTTTCACCCAAGAGGGGGGTGAATTGGGTGATTACAAAATAATCGAAAGCTTAAATTCAATTTATAAAACTTAAAGCACAGTTAATGAAAGGAAGAGATATCACCGAGATTCACACAGAGATTTATACTGGTTCGGTCTCAACCACTTGACCTACGTCCAGTCCTCAGAAATCCTTCTGAGCTTTTCACTATATCTTCCAAGATTCAGTGGGTTCTTGGCACCACAGTACAACTAGCAAGTTCCTTTAAACACTCGCTCCCCCTTACACAAGGTAATCACAAATCCCTACTTAAGGTTCCTCAACCTTAAGTTAACTCTATTGAAAATGATTAAGTATGAATGACAAACCTCTCTCACAGAGTATGAAGATAAGAACTGAACCACAAATGATGAACTGAAGCTTTTGTGAGGATATAGCTTTTTGGAGTATTCAGGCGTTTTTCTCCGTTGTTGTATTTTTCAAATGGCTGGACATATATAATAGAACCACTTGAAGACCGTTGTAAATTTTCCCGTTGATTCAAAGATGCTTCTGACAAATGTAACAGCATTTGTCTTCCGTTACTTTTGAATTTCTGCTGCTACCATGAATAGTTGTCGTTTGAGTGGAGTGTTCAGTTACAAGTCAAGTGCGTGATGGTGGAGTACAGCTGTAACACACTTATGAATATAACCGTTAAGCAATATTTGTATCTCAACAAATTAATATGGATCACTGGAGGTGTTTTATAAAAAGTGACAGAATAAAACCATAGAGAGTGATCCTATTTTCACAACTAAGTATTGAAATGATATATCATATGATTTTGATAGCTATTTGGAGAAATCAGTAATAATAGAATTTCACTAGAAAAATCAGTTGAGGTAAAATCACATGGAAACAATAGATCATTATATGAGCAAGAGCAATATCACTGGAAGTGAATATAATGTCATTGGGAGTGATTTTGAAAACTTTGAAAGCTTCTGTCAGTGATTGCTGGTTCACTGGAAGGGATATTGGAAATTGCATATTTCACTCGAGTGAATTTGGAATCACTGGAAGTGATTTTGTAAATAGTGATTTCTTCTTGGAGTGATTTCCAATTCACTGGAAGTGATTTGCAACTTTTCAAACTTCACTCGAGTGATTCAAGATCACTGGAAGTGATTTGGTGAATAGTGAAATATTCTTGCAGTGATTTCCAATTCACTAGAAGTGATTCAGCGAAAATACAACATCACTCGAGTGATTGACGATCACTGGAAGTGATTTGAAAAACAGTGAAATTTTCTTGAAGTGAATTCTAGATCACTGCAAGTGATTGGCCGTATCACTCGAGTGATTCACAATCACTGGAAGTGATTTGGCGCATCACTCGAGTGATTCAGAATCACTGGAGGTGATTTGCAAAACCGTGGAATTTTCTTGAAGTGAAATCACAATCACTGGAAGTGATTAGCCGTATCACTCGAGTGATTCACAATCACTGGAAGTGATTTGGTGCATCACTCGAGTGATTCAGAATCACTGGAAGTGATTTTCAAAATAGTGAAATTTTCTTGCAGTGATTTCGCGATCACTGGAAGTGAAATTGCGGATCACTCGAGTGATTTCCCATATCACTCGAGTGATCTGTTATTTTTCACAATCACTCAAGTGATTTCAGCGATCACTCGAGTGATCTTGAATATCACTCGAGTGATTAATAAAATCACTCGAGTGATCTTGCACAAATCACCAGAATTGATTGCTTTGCTGGTAATTAATCCATGAGCTTCCAAAACATGATTTATTATCATCAAAACATGAAATCTAACACTCATAAATGAGTATAAGTGACTAGTGAAATCCATTATGGAACCAGGATTTGACCCCGGACTATCCAACTTTAAAAAATATTCACAAATCCTCGCTCTCAACTTAGGATTTGAACCTAGGGCTGAGAGGGTTTTCAAAAGGGTAGAATACTTTAAACACATTTCCACAAGATTCACCATGTCACTAATACATCATCGGCTTTTAGTTTCACAATATCAGAGTGTGCAAGCGATTTCTTAAATAAACTAAAAGCCCTTCTCTTTATTTATGTTAGAGTGATTCTCTGCTTCTCAATAGTCATACATATACAAACATAAACACGAATGAATACAAAACCACCAATTCATTACACCAATACTAATAGTAATGCCTTGCACTACGACCTTCTCTTCACCTCAGCAATTCCTTCTCCGAGCATAACTCCAGGCATCCTTCAACCTGTCTAAAATAATTGTTTGGGAGGAGTGAGATTCGAAAGAATCTCAGTAGCAAACATTACCACTATGCATGCCAGATATATATGAATGCATGACATGCTTGCCTACACTATTTCATGCCAACATAATGACATGCTACGTGCTTGATGTTATGACATACATATGGCCATTGCACAAATATAACAGAGCTTCAATCAATCAACCATGTTCAACACAAATAGGAAAAGCGGTCACATAATCGATGAAAGACATACATATCATACACATGCAAGAAATGTAAGTTCACTACTTGTCAGACTTCACGTCCGTCCTCATTCCTTCGTCTTTGCTCCGGTTCGGCACATCCACTTGTCAAGTCCTAGAATTCCAAATACAATAAATGAGTCACTACTCATCCATATAACATTCTAGACTCGTTTTCAGTTGATAACTTAGCCCAATTATGCTAAATTACCAAAATGCCCCCAGAAGCCCGGCCCAACTGTACTTTTACAAAAATTATGACACGAGCCAATCCTATATAATTTCATGAGTAGAATCTATTTATGATTTCATATTATTCAAATTCAGGCCCGAATAACGGAAATACCCCTTAACTGCCCCTATTTAGAGCTATAAGGGTAATTTTGTCAATTCACCCTCTAGGCCTTTTCTTACTTTTCCTTCAACATGAACCCTACACAATTTTCCCTTCTAAACTCAATGGAATCATCAAATTAATGAAATTCCAACTCTATCCTTATAACCCACATAGGTTAGCCAATATAGAATTCTCAGGAAAGTTGTGTCGGTTCCTCCCTTTCTTTGTCTTAATATCTTCCTTTTTACTTATACTTACATGATTAGCCATTTAAACATCCATTAGATATTATTTTGGCCCCCAAAATACAAATATAATGAGATATGAACAGTACCCTACTCTCAAAATACTCATCCAAACGACAAACCCAAATGGTAGAAAGGAAGCTTACGCTTACCTCTATACTTATCTGAATTCGGTTCAGAATTCCAGCGACGCTCCAGCTGGTGAGACGGCACCAATCATCTCCAAACTAGAATCTGAAACCATAGAATAAAAGCTCAGGATGAGTAGAAGAATGTTTGTAATGGGTACTTCGAGAGAAAACGTCGTTTCGGTAGAGTTTCGGTGAATCAAAACTTTCTCTCTCTTCTCTTTCTCTTCTGCGTTCTCGTTCTTTCTCCGTTATCGTTCTCTTATTCCTCGTTATGATATGTTTCTCTTTCTTTTTTTCTCTTTTAATCAAAACATAGGAAAGAATGAGAATAAATGATGAAGGATGATGATTAATTAAAATAATCCATGTGGCTTACTACCCATTGATCCAACTGTCTCATTACTTGCATAACAAGTTTCATTTCTCTTTTCCTTTATCATTCTATCAATATTAATGAGAAATAAGAGAGTATAATTTACTCTCAAACTATCCCATTATATCACCTTAAGTGGTCAACCAAAGCCTTAAGCTTTTTCCACTTATTGACTTTGCTTGATAATAATTCACCCACTTGGGCTTATTAATTATCAAGTAGTCATTTCCATCCTTTTAATTTCCATTCAACTCAAATCATTGGGAATATTAGGGAAAACCATCATTTCTCATCTTATGGAAAAATTACCATTTTACCCTCACCTTTTATTTCTATTTTAATACCCAACAATATAGAGGAATTTTGGGATAAATATCATTCCTCACTAGGACATTTTCCAAATCGGGGTCTAGTAATCCACTTAATTCAGGCTAAAGCTCAAGCCTTAAACTCCAAAATTTGGGGTATTACAGAACTTCCTAAACTTGCTCCTCTTGCTTGATTAATGCTATTAGAGTTGTTCTTGGCTTGATTTTGGTTGTTTTGGTACAAGATGATTCAAGAAAACCTAAAGACCTTAATGGTAAAGTTTCTCCAAATCAAGTCCAATGAATGTCTAAATAGCTAATAGTGTGGTTATAAGTAGAAAGGAGGTGATTAGGCAAAAGAAAACGAGAAACCGACATAACTTTTCTAGGAATCCTATTGGACTACCCTGTGTTGGACATGATAAATGAGTAGGAATTTGATAATTCTAATGCTTCCATGGAGTTTAGGAGGAAAAATTATGTAGGGTCTATGTTGATGATGAAGTGAGAAAAGCCCCAGAATGTGAAATGACAAAATTACCCTTTAACAGCTCTAACTAAGGGTTGTCAAGGGCATTTTTGTCATTTGGGCTTGATTTTGACTAATCCAAGGTTAAAAATAGATTCTACACATGACATTATGTAGGATTAACCCAAGTTATAAATTTTGGTAGAGTGGAGTGAGACCGGGTACAAAGGGGACAGACCGAGTCTCTAAGGGTATTTTGGTAATTTAGCACTTTTAGTCTAAGTTTACCAATGTTATAAGTTTAGAGTTATACATGGATGAGTAATGAATCATTTATCGTATATTTGAGGATTTTAGGACTTGACAATCATTCGGAACGCAGAACTTGACGAGCTTGAACAAGCGAAAATAAACTATTAAAGAAAAGAAACCAGGTAGCAACTTGTCTTCATATGACATAACATGCATTATGTATTATTTGAAATCATCACAAAATTTCTAAAACATTTTGATTATGCAGGGTGATCACCTAGGGCCTATCTTTGCGTGGGTTGACACTCAGGCCAATATAATGTTCATAATTGCACGAGCGGTGCCCGGGGCCTATTTTACGCGGGTACCCCTATGAGCCAAGTAACTTTCCTAGTGCTATGGTAGTTTATGAATTACATTAAATGAACTAAATGATGTTATGATAATTTTGTTGATTGATGAGTGTGAAGCATGCTTTGTAAGGTTATCTCTATATATTTGACATATGTTACTACTGAGATTCCTCCGAATCTTACTCTTTTTCTTCAAAACCACCTTCAGTACAGGGAGAAAGCTCAAGAGGCAAGAAGAAGGTAAACGACAATGACTAGAAGTCGAGGTGCTGAAGACTTTCGTCATTTGGTTGTCTGGTCCCTTCTGTTTTATGGATGTTTTAAAGACTTTGGGTTGTATATGATGTATGCGTTGTGTAAGCAACGTAAAGGTAACCTAGTGAATGAATGGTAGAAAATAAGTAGTTTTGCTTCCTATCGCTAACGAAATGTGTATGTGAAATGGAATGTATAATGTTGGCAGAGATACGCTCGCAAACTCTGATAAACATGAACAAAAGAGAAAACCGGTGAGTCTTAACAAGTTAGTGAAGATTTTTGAAAATATTTGTGAAAATTTTACCACCCTTTCAACTATAGGTTCAACTCTTGGGTTGAGGTTGAGAAATTTGTAAGCATTTTCGAAAGTTGGGTGTTCCGGGTTCCAATTCTGGTCTCTTGAGTGATTTCACTACTCTTTTATACTCAACCAAAGCTATAGAAAATGAGGTATCACAATTGTCATGAAGGTTAGTATACTAAGTCAAAAGTATGGTAAATGTAGTCCAACTATATCAAGTTGGTTAACTTCACCCTTAAAGTTCAACATAATTACATAATGCCATTACATTTTCCATTTTCGCACATTTGTTCCAATGTGCCAAAATTTTCATAATTCATAACTATTTGTACAGATGTCTAATTGAACCCATTCTAATGGATATGTGACCATTACTTAGTCTAGTTTTATGGAAAAATATGAAAATTAGCGTTTTAGAAGTAAATCAATACATAATTTCACTTTATTGACCACTACTCTAGAATTTTCCAGCTTTACATGATCAAATTTTAAAAATTCATAATTAATTCTAAAAAAATCCAAATGGGTTGGTTGTAGGTTCTGTAAAAATATATTTAAGTCCTATTTCAATGAAAAATATCACAGAGTATAAGTTATGACCACCTAATTCCAGAAAATTCATCAAAGCCAGTCTGCCATAGATTTCATTCCAAAATCAACATCAAACTTTGAAAAATCATATCTCTCAATCCACTAGTCCAATTGCATCATATTATCTAACCAATTAAAGCCCAGGATGTTTACTTACATCTTGTAAAATTTCATAAAGTTTAGACTAGGTTTGACTACTGAAAAACATGTCACAACAACTCTGCTCCAGAAAAATGAATCTGGCAGCAGGGTCATCCAACTTCCAAAAATTCCAGAATTATGTATAATTATCCAAAAATTAGAAGCACATGCTTTCCAAATAATTTTTCAAAATCCACTTCCTTCCCTGGCAGAACCATACAGAACCTAACTTCATGTAGAACAAAATGGAATGATAAAAAATATCAAAATCTACTTCCTTCCTGGGCAGAACCGTATAGACCCTAACTTCTACCAAAAATGGATTCTTTCAATTTCGTCAACCAAAATCATCATAAATCATCATCAACCCTTAAAAAAATCCCCTAGATAAAAATTTACAGCCCCTCAACCCTCATGAAAACTCATCAAAATAAAAAACCAACCGGTTCAAAATAAAGCCTACGCTTACCTCTACCATTTTCGCAACCGGTTCAAAAATCTGGCAGTACTTTGTCTAGAGAGACGGCACCAAACACCTCAAAAACAAATTTTTGAATCTATATAAATAAAGCTTGTGATGAGTAGAAGAAGGTTTATGAAGGTTGTTTTAGGAGAAAATGCCGATTCGGTAGTGTTTTGGCATATTAAATTTCTGAAAAGTTACTATTCACTCCTCATCTCTCATCTAACATTTTCTTGGCATTTTGGGCATTTGTTTTCCTGATTTTTATGGCTGCTGGCCAAAAATATATGGCCAAGAGGATTCTTGAAAATAGTTAGTGCCACATGTCAATTTCCTATGGTCACTACTACAGAAAAGGGATTTAACGTCACATAAAGATATCCCTTCTTTGAAAAGGGAAGTAAAAACTGTACGCAGTGGCATTTATGTAAATAAAGAGAAACTTTTTAATCTTTAGGCGTCCCTTCTTGAAGAAGGGACGCCTAAAGGATGACATTAGGCGTCCCTACGCCTAAAGGCTGCATGCCAGCCACGTGGCTGGCATGCACCCTATATTAGGCGTCCCTTCTTGAGAAGGGAGGCCTAAAGGCTGCATGGCTGGCATGCAGCCTACATTAGGCGTCCCTTCTGTATGAAGGGACGCCTAAACATATTTCCCTCCACTTTTTTTCTTCATTTCCCTCCATTCCTTTCATTCACTCTTCCTCCCTCTCTAAAAAACACCTAGCCTCCTTCCACCGTCTCCCTTCCACCATATCCCTCCTTCTTCATTTTCTCTCATCTCCTCCTTCTATCATCTCACAGTTGTAGCATCGGACTCGCTCCCTCTCTCACGGTGGCCTGGTGCGCCTCTTCCCTCCCAGCCTCTTCACGCTATTTTCCAACTGCGTGCTGTAAGTTTTTTTATTTTGTTTTGCTTTTGGTTTATTTTTTTTTCACTTTAGTTAATGTCATGACCGTTTAATTTGAAGTAGTTTTGCTAGAAACTATACGCCACTCATATTATGCCATAAGTACATGTATGTATGCTAGAGATTCCAGAAACCTGTTGACTTGGTTTCTACAATAATTTAATGAGGAAGATGAGTTTATACATTGATTATTTTAATTTCATACATACATGATTGAAATTAATTATGAATAAATGAAAATGTATATATTTATGTGAAGCAACTTTCTCTTTAAATATGTTTACTCATTTGTTCATATAGTTTGACATTTTACACTGAATAATATTTGTTTGTGTAATTTTATTACTAATTTTTATTTCTTGAAATTGAAATAACTTTATTGGTAATTCTATATACATTTTCAAAAATAAAAATAAAACATGTTCAGGAAGCTATAAAAAATTTAGAAAATAATAGTTTTTTAGAAAATAAAACATTTAGAAAATTTGCACTCATCAATATGTTTTACTAAAATAAATTAATCAATAATGTTACTCATCATATATATCTTTAATGTAAGACCTATTTAACTAATTTTATTATATTAAATAAGTTATATAATTTATTTAATTATAAAATAAAACATGTTTAGGAAGCTGAGTGCTATATAAAAAGACACATTTTAGAGTGCTAAATGCAATTTAAGTCTAAAATCTAAACATAGAACTTGTTTTATTTTATAAAATAAGTTATCAACAAGTAATTTTCAACATTAACCAATTGATTTTAATTTCATTGGTTTGAAATAATGAATACATGTATAGAACTTTTAATATTATGTAGGTGCATAGAACTTTTAACTTGTACTAATTTAAACATATTAGTTCCCTAAAGAAAAATTGATATTTTAAATTGTTGATATTGTCCTTAATTGCCTCAGTTACTTTTTTTTTTTTTTTGAATTAAGGTGAAATGGTTTGTTATTAAAATTGTGGGATCTTACACTTAATGGGAAATGCTGCTGAAATGTTTTTTGAAAAAAGTGATAAAAGGCAATCTCATAGTTAACAATTGTTATAAACTTGAGTGTTATTGGGAATGGTTTAGGTGGTAAAACAATGGATCATAGTTGGATGAATGCTTTGAGAACTAGTGAAGAATATGAGAATGGGGTGGAAGAGTTTATTGAATTTGCTAGAAGGAATGCTCCAACCAAAAATGGAAAGTATTTTTGTCCTTGTGTGAATTGTTTAAACAAGAGTCGACGAGATGTTGATGATATAAGGGATCACCTACTTTGTGATGGAATAAATCTTCGATACACAAGGTGGATATGGCATGGTGAGGAAGTAACTGATTGTCCGTTGCACAAGAAGGAAGTAGTGGATGTTATAGAGAAAGATAGAATGGAGAAAATGATTCATAATGCCAAGGTTGAATCCTTCGCCCAGGCACATGAATTTGACAGCCTACGGAGTGATGCGGAGACACCATTATACCGTGGGAGTAAGTACACACGACTGACGGGAACATTACATTTGGTGAACTTAAAGGCAACTTGTGGATGGACCGATAGTAGTTTTACATTACTATTAGAATTATTGTGTGATATGTTTTCAGAAGATAATGTACTTCCAAACCGTATGTATGAGGCAAAGAAAATCTTGTCTACGATGGATATGGAGTACAAAAAGATACATGCTTGCCCTAATGACTGTGTATTGTATAGAAAGGAGTAATCAGGTCTTAGTGAGTGTCCTAACTGTAAAACATCACGATATAAAGTGAAGAAAGACGGTGGTTGTAGAGAAGGGACAACAAGTAAAAGGCAACCTTCGAAAGTATTATGGTATCTTCCAATAATACCACGGTTAAAGCGTTTGTTTGCGACTGCAACAAAAGTGAAGAAGTTGAGATGGCACTCTGATGAGAGAATTTGTGATGAAAAATATCTTCGGCACCCAGCCGACTCTCCACAGTGGAAGAAGATAGATGAAATGTTCCCTCAATTTTCCAGCGAGCCGAGAAACCTTCGGCTTGGACTTTGTACAGATGGAACAAATCCGTATGGAACTCTTACTAGTACACATAGTTCGTGGCCAGTTCTCCTTGTAATATACAACTTACCTCCTTGGTAATGTATGAAGCGCAAGTACGTTATGCTTTCTATGATGATCTCTGGACCAAAACAGCCAGGGAATGACATCGATGTGTATTTGGCTCCTTTGATTGAGGACTTGAAGAAGTTATGGGAAGAAGGTGTGGATGTGTTCGATGCTTATAAGAAAGAGTCTTTCAAGTTGCGTGCAATGATTTTTACCACGATAAACGACTTCCCCGCATACAAAAATTTGTCAGGGTATAGTGTGAAGGGTCATAAAGCATGCCCAATCTGTGAAGGAGAAACACACTTTCGACAACTTAAGCATTGCAAAAAAATAGTGTACCTTAGCCACAAGAGGTTTCTTCATCGATTCCACCCATATCGTAGGCTGAGAAAGCGTTTTGATGGCTTACCAGAACATGGAGTTGCACCAAGGGCATTAACCGGGGAGGAAGTTTATAGTCGGGTAGAATGTGTCAATGTGACCTTTGGTAAAAATCAAAGGACTAAGGGTGAGAAGAACATATGGAAGAAGAGGTCAATTTTATTTGATCTTTCGTATTGGCATTGTCTTGATGTAAGACACAGTATTGATGTGATGCATGTGGAGAAAAATGTGTGTGACAACCTTGTAAGTACGCTTTTACACATCCCAGGGAAGACCAAGGATGGAATGAGCACGAGACTTGACCTTGTTGATATGGGAATAAGAGATTGGTTGCATCCACAACTAAGAGATGATGGTAGGAGGGCATATATGGAGCCAGCTGCGCATACGGTATCAAAAAGCAGAGAAAAGAAGTTTGTGTGGGTGTCTGCATGAAATTAAGGTCCCACAGGGCTACTCTTCTAATGTTAGCATGTGTGTGTCAATGGACGATTTGAAGTTAGTAGGAATGAAGTCCCATGACTATCACGTGTTAATGCAATAATTGTTACCAGTAGCCATTAAAGGCATTATGAAAGAAGAAGTGCGAACTACTATAACCAGATTGTGTGTTTTCTTTAATGCTATCTATAACAAAGTCATCGACACTGAGAAGTTGGATGAACTAGAAAATGAGGGTTATATAATTCTGTCCCAACTAGAGATGCATTTTCCTCTATCATTTTTTGATATAATGGTGCATTTGGTAGTTCATTTAGTAAGGGAGGTAAGGCTTTGTGGTCCAGTTTATTTAAGGTGGATGTACCCTTTTGAGTGATACATGAAGATCTTAAAAGGGTATTCTAAACATCCTTATCGACCTGAAGCCTCAATAGTTGAGCGATATGAAGTTGAAGAGGCTATGGACTTTTGTAAAGATTATCTATCTGGTAAAAAGGAACAGTCTCGGCATGAAAATAGGAGAAGCAAGGGAACACAAGGACTAAAAGTGAAGACTGCGGATCGTGAAGAGGTGTTGCAAGCACACTTGTATATATTGAATAATATGGAAGTGTTAGATTCCATGTTTTGATGATAACAAATCATGTTTTGGAAGCTCATGGAATAATTAGCAGCAAAGCAATCCATTCTGGTGATCTGTGCAAGATCACTCGAGTGATTTATTTAATCACTCGAGTGATTGTGGATCACTCGAGTGATTTTGTTAATCACTCGAGTGATATTCAAGATCACTCGAGTGATCGCTGAAATCACTCGAGTGATTGCGGAAAATTACAGATCACTCGAGTGATATGGGAAATCACTCGAGTGATCCGCAATTTCACTTCCAGTGATCGCGAAATCACTACAAGAAAAATTCACTGTTTTGAAAATCACTTCCAGTGATTCTGAATCACTCGAGTGATCCGCCAAATCACTTCCAGTGATTGTGAATCACTCGAGTGATCAGGCTAATCACTTCCAGTGATTTTGTTTTCACTTCAAGAAATTCCCACGGTTTTGCTATTCACTTCCAGTGATTCTCAATCACTCGAGTGATGCGCCAAATCACTTCCAGTGATTGTAAATCACTCGAGTGATGAAGCAAATCACTTCCAGTGATTAGGATTTCACTTCAAGAAAAATCTACTTTTTTACAAATCACTTCCAGTGAAGCTGAGATCACTCGAGTGATCCGCCAAAATTCTCAAATCACTTCCAGTGATCCTCAATCACTCGAGTGATGTTGGATTTTCGCTGAATCACTTCCAGTGAATTGGAAATCACTGCAAGAAGATTTCACTGTTCACCAAATCACTTCCAGTGATCATAAATCACTCGAGTGATATTTGCAAAGTTACAAATCACTTCCAGTGAATTGAAAATCACTCCAAGAAGAAATCACTGTTTACAAAATCACTTCCAGTGATCCCAAATTCACTCGAGTGAAATATGAAAATTCCAATATCACTTCCAGTGAACCAGCAATCACTGTCAGAAATATTCAAAGGTTTCAAAATCATTTCCAAACACATTATATTCACTACCAATGATATTGCATCTTCTCATATGAGGATTTATTGATCAAGTATACATCTTTCTACATTGACCTTGATCCAATTGCTTTTAACTTCATCAACGACAAATGATTTTGCTAGTGAAATTTTATTATTACTGTTTTATCCAAATAGCTTTCAAAATCATGATATAATACTCAGTTGCGAAAATAGGATCACTCTCTATGGTTTCACTGTCTCTTTTATAAAACACCTCCAGTGATCCATATTAATCTGTTGAGATACAAATATTGCTTAACGGTCATATTCATGAGTGTGTTACAGCTGTACTCCACTATGACGCACTTAACATGCAACTCAACACTCCACTGAAACGAAAACTATTCATGGTAGCAGAAGCACTTCAGAAATAATGGAAGAAAGTACCGTTACATTCGACAGAAGCATTTATGAATCAACGGACATATTTACAACGGCATACAAAGGCTACACTATATATGCCCAGCCATTTGAAAAATACAATAACGAAGAAATACGCCTGAACTTTCCACAAGTGATATCTTCTCAAAAAGGCTTTAACACTTCATCTGTACTTCAGTTTTTATCTACATACTCTGAAAGAGAGATTGTCAGTCATACTAAATCATTCTCAATTGTATTAACTTAAGGTTGAGGAACCTTAAGTAGGGATTTGAAATTACCTTGTGTAAGGGGGAGCGAGTGTCTGAAGAAACTTGCTGTTTGTACTGAGGTGCCAAGAACCCACTGAATCTTGGAGGATATAGTAAAAGGCTCAGAAGGACTTTTGAGGACTGGACGTAGGTCAAGTGATTAAGAACGAACCAGTATAAATCCCTGTGTCAACTTTGGTGATATCTCTTCTTTCATTAACTGTGTTTTAAGTTTTGTATATTGATTTTAGATTTGCCAATTATTTTGTAATCACCCAATTCACCCCCCCTCTTGGGTGAAAAGCTTGCTCTAACAGGAAGAAGTTCAGCCATACATAGATGAGCACAAAAAGACTTTGAAGAACTTGAATCCAAAGAAGAGTGACATGCAAATAGCTATTGAGCAAAACAAGACATTTGTTAAGTGGTTTAAGGAGAAGGTTTCGCATGAGATCGGTGTGTCTGAGACAATCAACTGGCTAGCTTGGGGGCCTTCATTTCAGGTTGTTACTTGGACTGGTTATGACATAAATGGGTATTCATTCTACACAAAAGAGCAAGATGACAGAAGTACCATGCAAAATAGTGGGGTGATGGTTGAAGCTGAAGCTATGCACTTTTCCAGTTCGAAAGACAAAAACCCCATATGTGCGTCAATGGCTTATTATGGAGTTATAGAAGAAATATGGGAGATGACCTACAACAAGTTCAAAGTTGCTTTGTTCAAATGTAAGTGGGTTAGCAATGCTGCTGTGGTAATAGATCCATAATTTGGATTTGTCTCAGTTGATCTTCAAAGAGTTGGTTATAGAGATGAGCCCTTCATTCTAGCAAGCTAGGCAAATCAAGTGTTTTATGTCACAGATCTTGCAAATAAAAATATGTCCATTGTACTTCAAAGCAAAAAACAAAAGTATGGTGATCCAACCTTCAACCTTGACGACACACCACCTTTGACAACAAATCCACTTATAGGAAGTGAGGTCGAGTTGGTAGATGATGAAGATTATTCTGTAAGAAATGATCATTGTGAAGGAATATGGGAAACAGTATGAAGTAAGACCTTTAACTATATAAAACTGTATTATGTCCTATGTGCTTTTTTCCCTTAATGTAGTTTATACAGATACCTGCAATCTACTTACCTCTCTGACAATGATTTTTTTGTGTCTAGGAATATGTCAAATTCTAGTGACTTAAGGAGCGACAACGAGCATCATAATAGAAGGCAAGAAGAGCCACCCGCTCTGAGAAGAACAAGAGGTGCCACGAAGATGGCTGTATTGGCGAAGCGCCACTACAATGAACAGGAAAGGGTTCACATAGAGTTTGATGCCAACATGAATCCAATGGGTCCTGAGGAAGACCACTTCATTAGTTATCTTGGTTTTTTGGGTCGAAGAAAAGTCCGAATCATCTATGATAGTTGGAGGCAGGTTCCCAAAAAGAAGAAAGCCATGATATGTCAACAGATTTTGGTACATAACTTTCGATACATTTTATGTATTTAGACCTCTCTTCCTATTCAAGTTTATAAATGATGTATGTTATTGATTTTAACCAATTGCTTTTGATTTATAGTGCCCTCAACAGCCAGGTGGTACTGAATGTGGCTATTATGTTCTACTTTACATGTATAATATCATTCAAAGTGGTGTTACAAGTGATTTTCAACAGGTAATCAAATGATAATATTTTGGTTGTATTTTAATTGAATTGCTAAACAATCCTTTAATTTCATTGATTTTGTATAATCATATTTTCTAATTTGTAGATCTTTGATAATGATGCTGCTTACTTATTTGAAGACATTAATTTAATCAGAGACTTGTTGGCTGGGAGGATTCTTCAACACATTGATTTGTAGAAGTTTATCATTTCTTGTACATTTACTTAGTAGTTGTTTATTATATTAGTGGACAACATTTCTGTCAACAATGTAGTGCATGAATGTTTCATTAGAGGTGGATGTTGTGTTTTGTTAATTATAAACTGCGTGCTGTATGTTTCCTTTTTATGTATACGTTGCTGTTTGCTTTCATAATGATATGGCCAGAAACAATACAAATGGCACCGTATGGAAAAAAAACCCCTTTAGGCGTCCCTTTTACCAAAAGGGACGCCTAAAGTCCCTAATTTTTTTTAAAAAAAATTCTAAACGGGGACTTTAGGTGTCCCTTTTGATAAAAGCGACGCCTAAACCCAGAGCTTCAATCATCCCTTTACAAAGGACATATAAAGTCCAAATTTATTACGTCACTGACATACGCGTCCCCCCATAAAAGGACGTTAAAAGTCCCAAATAAGGGACGTTAAAAGTGTTTTTTCTAGTAGTGGGTGCCATTTGTCCGGTGAACCATCCATTCGATAACACGTGTCACTTGCTTTAATAAAGTGAGTCCTGCCTCTTTTCTTGGGCCTTTAGCCATCCCTTTTTTTAGGGAAAGTAAGGGTCTAATGATTTTCCCTATTTTCCAGGTTCGGTGTTCGGGAAAGTAAGTCAGGTGGTCGGACTGGAGACTGGTGGATTTTCCCGACTCAGAACGAGGTGGCACCCTGTGATACTCTATTTCCAATAACCTCAAATGAGTATAAATGAGTAGTGAAATCTACTGTGGAACCAGGATTTGAACCCAGACTACCCAACGTTCCGAAACGTTCATAAATTCCTACCCTCAACTGAGGATTTGAACTTAGGGTTGAGAGGGTTTTTCAAAAGGTAGAAAACTTCTTAATCATTTCTACAAGTTTTACAACATCATTAATACCTCATTCGTTCTTATTTTCAATATATCAGAGTACGAGAGCATTATACTTGTAATTAAATTAGAGCTATATTCACTGCTTAAACTTCAATCATACATTCATATACATAAATGTATATTTGCATAAACTATCATACAATTACACCAATACAAAACAGTAGTGCCTTGCACTACAATCTTCACTTCACCTTTACAATTCCTCCTCGCTTATCTCCAGGCATTCTTCACCTGTACTCAACATACCTAAATGGTTGGGGGAGGAGGAGTAAGATTCAAGAGAATCTCAATAGTAAACAATACCACTATACATGTAAGATATATATATGATATGTGACATGCTTGCCTCTCATACTTCATGCCAACATAATGACATATTTGCATGCTCAATGTTATGACATATTCATGGCCATCGCATAAATATAATGGAGCTTCAATTAATCAAGTATGCTTAATATAAATAGGCAAAGTAGTCACATACAATAATGCAAACATATAAATATCAAATACATGCAGGCTAGGTAAGTTTACTACCTTTGGAACTTTGCGTCCTTCCTCAAACCTTCATCTTTATACCAGCTCGAGCACCATCCGTTGAGTCCTAAATTCCAAGTATAATATAAATGAGTCACTACTCATCCATGTATCATTCTAGATTGATTTTATTGGCTAACTTAGCTCAATTATGCTAAATTATCAAAATGCCATCGGAGAACCAGCTAACGCCACTCCGTACCCGGTCCGATTGTACTTTACTCAAAATCATGATTCAGGCTAATCCTACACAATTTTTATGTGTAGAATCCATTTTTAAGCTCAGATTAGTCAAAATTAGGCCCAAATGATGAAAATACCCTTGACAACCCTCTAATTAGAGTTTTAAGGGTAATTTGATCATTTCACATTTTAGGGCTTTTCTCACTTCGCCCTCAACATGAACCCTACACAGTTTGCCCTTCTAAACTCAATGTAATCATCCAATTGATAAAATTCTAACTCTTTCCTCATGCCACACACATATCAGAAAATTAGAGTTCTCAAAAAAGTTGTGTTGGATTCTTCCTTTCTCTTGCCTAAACACTTCCTTTCTACTTCTGATCACATGATTAGCCGTTTAGACATCCATTGGACATCATTTAAGCCTTAAAAACACCCTTTGTATTAAGAGTAAATAGTACCCAACCCCCCTTAAAACTCATCCAAACAACAAACTAATAGGTTCAGAAGGAAGCTTACGGTTACCTCTACAAGTTTCTGAATTAGGTTCGGAATTTTGATAGCACTCCGGCCAGTGAGACAGCATCAACCAGCTCAAAATAGACATCCAAAACCACATAAATTAAGCTTGGGATGAGTATAGGAACTTTGAGAGAAGACACTGTTTCATTAGTGTTTCGGCTACTAGAAGTTTCTCTCTCTTCTCTTTCTTGTTCGTCTGTTCTCATTCTCGTTCAACTCTCTCTCTCTTATCAGTTCTGATCACATGCAAGAATGAGAAAGAGATGATGAATGATGACTTTTAATGAGTCATCCAAATGGCTACCAAGCCAACTGGTCCAAACTTTAACTTCCTTGCATGATAATTCATTTCCCTTTTCATACTTCTTTATCCATCAAAAATAATGAGAAATGAGAGAGGAATATTACTCTCAAACTCTCCCATTATACTATCTTACAAGTGGTTGACCAAAGACTTAAGCTTTTCCACTCATTGACTTCCCTTGATATTAATTCATCAAACTAGGCTCATTAATTACCAGGTAGCCATTTCCCTCTTTTTAATTCCCATTCAATTGAAATTATTGGGAATATTAGGGAAATATAATCATTTCTTGTCTTATGGAAAAATTACCGTTTTGCCCTTACATTTTAAAGATTTTGCATAATAAACTATTTCTTGCTCCTTTCCTTTAGTTCTCTCCTCATTTAACTTAATTAGGAAGCAAGACAAGCGGAAAATCATGGTTGTATACTTTTATCGGTCCAATGACCATTTTTCCCCTTGCATGATGCCACACAACACAACTTTCATGCCGAAAAATTCACCGGTAGCAACTCTACTTTGTGTGCAACTCTCAATTGCATCGTCTTATCATTCCCCAAGCTCTTCTAATTTATCATAATATTCCCCTTAATACCCTAAAGGTATAAAGGAATTTTAGGGAATACAAGCATGCCTGACTAGGACAATTACTAAATTGGGGTCTAGCAGTCCGCTTAATCTAAGCTTAATCTCAAGCCTCTTGTCTAAAAATTTGGGATATTACACATCCTCCGGTGATGACAACTCAAAAGGTAAAGTAACTTTATCATCATAAGGGGGACAAGTGTCATGGTCTCATTTAGCCAACTCATAAAGTCAAAAGTGACTTTATGCTCCCTCCTCTTAGATGGCGCCTGTTGGAAATTGTGCCCTAGGGGCCAATCATTGTACTTTGAGCATTATTTTTTAAATGAATTTCTCCATTTTGTTGTCATATTATTTGCATGTTTCTTATGACAACAGTATCGTTGGATGAATTATAACGATTGTCCTAAATGTCCCTAGTCAATCATCTATGCGGGAGCAAAGATAAAATAAGGCCAGTATGACTTTGATGAGGTATGGAGATACAAATCAATGTCTTAGGCACTGGTAAGAGTATAAAGTACTGGACCGACTCGCTATGAGAAAGCTGTATGGATTAAGTCATAAGCTTATCTCATGTATAACCACGTCATAATGCCTTTGACCTGAGATCATCATGGATTCCTACATGAGAGTCACCAAGGTTTGATCTTATCAAAAGTCACATTTGACAGGGTGATGATAAAGGCTTTGATCAGGCTTAGTGGTTTTGATGCAGAGAAATATTAATAGTCAAGATAGAATTTATCCCTCACATTAGTAGAGACATATTACTAGGTCCCTCGATGAGTGAGTCTCAGAAATGTATGGCCATACTACGATGGAAAGGAGTTTCCATTGCTATTATTAGACCACTCAAGAATCTAGAAAGTAATGGTTAGGAATAGGAGGATGACACTATCCATACCTCATCATTGGTCGAAATATCGTGTGATAAAAGGGATGTGACATGGTTGTATGACAGGTTATATCGTGTTAACGATCCTTATATGAATTGAGTAGTCACAATGTCTTGCTAGATGCTACTTGCAAATTGTGAGCTAGTACAATTATTGGCCTACTGCCAACTTCGTATGAGCCTATAGAGTCGCACACAAGAATAGCCCAACACGACCTGTAATGTCCAGATTCATTGAATTTAAGATGTGTCTAAGATTCAATGAATACAATGTTTAATCTAGGGTGGGCGAATTTTATGTGTGTGTGTGTGTGTGTGTATATATATATATAATATAAAATTTGTAAAATAAAATAATAATAAAATAATATAATAATATTATTATGCAGTGTTAGTTTTAGATTTAATTTATTTGATAAATTAAATAACTAACGTTGATAGAGATATCATATCTCAGATTTAATTTATCTTTATAAATTAAATCTCTTGACTCTTTATTCAAATTAAATAAATATGTTAAATTAAATCTTTTGGACAGATTTAATTAAATCAAATTTATTTAATATAATGCGGATTTCAAAATTAATTAAGACTAATTTTGAAGTTCCAATATGGCCCATATCAGTTATAAAAATGTAGGGGTACATAACCCTAGGGCAAGAGAAAAATAGAGAGCCACAAGAAAATCCTAGAGAGGCATTGGAGGCACTAGCACACTGTCGGTGTTGGGTCTTTTTCATGTAGATACTAGTAGAGAGAGCTGATATGAGGCCTTAGTTCCGAAAGATCGAAAAGGTGTAGAACATAAAGGTACTATTTTAACTATTCGGTTTAAACGCCGTTGATAGATCTGCAATTGGGATTGAAAATACTTTTGCAATTAAATTTTAAAATCTTCCGCTTGTGCCTTTCAATTCCAACAGTGGCATCAGAGCCAGGTCAATTGTGCGTTTAAATCAAGTTTAAGTTCTTATACATGTGATATATATGGGATATATATGTATGTTTATAAGAAAGTATGAATATGTATCTGATTTTTGTTTTCAAAGAAACTTGTTCTTTTGCGATTTTCGTTTACATATATGTGATCTAGTGAAATTGATTCGATTATATGCGATATGGTTATTCTGTTCTGGATTAGATCATAAACTGGAATCATAATTTTGTTTCGAATTGTTTCGAACTCTGGATTGGCATAAAGTATGCCTGAAGCTCGTGGCTAGTTGTAAATGGGTCACGTTTGGGTCTCTAATAGGATTTTAGGGATCTGAAAGCTTGGAGAAGAAGACCAAGACGACGTCATTTTATGTTTTCTACTAAAGCATTTACACCACAATGCAAAATGACGCCGTCTCTCCCTCTGCCCAAAACGCACAGTTTCATTAAGTCTAGAAGTCTTTTGGGCCATTATTGAAACTGGGTTGAGACAAATTGGACTACCGTGGCTAACTGTTCATAGTGCGATATAACTTAATCACGACATTCATTGTTTCTTTCATATTGTATGAATTGTTACTTGTTGTGGTTTATTCTTCAAAATTGTTTGGGTATGGTGAACAACATGGCTATAGTATTTATAAAGGTTGTAATATTTAAATATGGCCTGCGTGTTGTGCCTTCCTCTAAATATTTTTGATGTACATTTTCTTCTCATCTTACTCCCATCGTATGTTTAAATGAGGTTTCTCTCAATATAGTTCTTTTCTTATTTAGAGTAGTCCTCTCTTTGGCTTGGGAGGATTTTAGGTTAGTTGAGCCATGTTGTGTCACATTTAAATTATGCTTTTGATTAGATTATTGCATGCACACTTTTGCGTTTATATGTACTTATTTGTATGAGATATAACTACAATTGCATTCTTATAAACAAAACTAATTCATTAAGCCCTCTTAATAAAATCTTAAGTTATAATGCCGTCAATTAATGATTACTTGTTAAAACCTAGATCGCTCAATTATAGGTTCCACCAAAGTAGATGCTTTTGAGTTATCTTGGTAAGACAAGCATGAGTAATGGTGCTACTCAGAAAATTCATTATTGTTTTAACTTAATTGAGATTAACAAAATGGTTTTGGATCTCAAGGCATTAGATGGGATTAAGCATGCTGGATCATATGATGATCGAATCCTATAAAGATCTAAGAGTTACATATGATGTAATTAGTAAAGAGGTTTACCTACCTAAATAACTTGAAATTAAGTGACTTGCCAAAGCGGACTTAAGTTTAAGTGAAATATGGATCTTAATTCACTAATTATTATATTGAGGGTTGTTAATTTAGTAGGAGATAACTAACTAACTTTGCATATTTTAATTGTAGAATAATGTCGACTAGTAATACTGCTACACTATCATTGTGATCAGTACTTGAGAAGGACAAACTCAATAGGACAAACTTTCTTGACTGGTTCAGGAACTTAAGAATTGTTCTTAAGCAAGAAAGAAAGGCATATGCCCTAGATCAACCCTTTCCTGAGGAGCTTGTATCTAATGCTCTAAGAGCTCAGAAAGATGCTTACACGAAGCATAAGGACGACTTTGTAGATGTAGGTTTCCTAATGCATGCCACTATGGTTTGAGAGCTCCGAAGAGATATGGAACTCATGGAGGCATATGAGATGATTGTGCATCTCAAGGAAATGTTCCAGCAATAGGCAATGCAAGAAAGGTATGAGACCATAAAGGACTTACATTCCTACAAGATGGCTGAAGGTGCATCGATTAGTGCTCATGTCTTAAAGATGAAAGGCTATATTGATCACCTAGAGAGGCTTGGATTTCCCATAAGCCAGGAGTTAACTACATATTTGATCTTGAACTTACTCTCAGAAAGTTATGACTAGTTTGTTATGAACTACAACATGAACAACATGGAGAAATTGATTTTTGAATTGCACGGGATGCTTAAAATTGTTGAGTAGAGCATTAAGAAAAAGCCCAGCATTGTTTTAATGGTTTAGAAAGGAAAGGGTATGAAAAGGAAAGGCAAGGGCAAGGAAAAGGGTAAAGGCTTACTTGGTAAGACCAAAGAGTCAAACATGCCCAAAACCAAGCTTGCAGCTAAGAAGGCAAAGCCTCTAAAGGATGGTGTATGCTACTTTTGCAATGAACCCGGTCATTAGAAGAGGAATTGCAAACTCTACCTTGAATATCTGAAAAAGAATAAGAAGGATAGCGGGGCTATCTCTTTAGGTATTTATGTTATAGAAATTCATTTTTCTACTTCCTCTACATGGGTATTGGATACTGCATGTGGTTCTCATATTTGTACAAATGTACAGGGTCTCAAGGAAAGTGGAAAGCTGAAGAAGGGTGAAGTGGACCTACGAGTTGGAAACATAACAAGAGTTGCTGCTTTAGCTGTAGGCACTTATGAATTAGTTCTACCCAGTGGACTTTTTATAGTTTTGAACAATTGCTTTTATGTTCCTTCTTTAAGTAGTAACATTGTTTCTCTTTCTTATTTGGATAAGGAAGGTTATACTTATATTACTGGGAATAGTAAATGTTCTATTTATCGTAATGACATTTCTTATATTGATGGTGATTTGCATATTGGTCATTATATTTTAAATTTAGAACATCCTAATAATAGAAATATCTATAACATAACTACCAAAAGGATCAAGTCAAACGATTTGAATCCGACCTACCTATGGCATTGCCATCTAGGCCATATAAATGAGAAACGTATTTCTAAATCCATCAAGATGGATTTCTTAACTTATTTGATTTTGAATCATTTGATACATGGGAATATTGCTTATTAGGAAAGATGACAAAGGTATATTTTACTGGGTAGAGTGAGAGGGCTACTGATTTGTTGGGTCTCATACATATAGATGTATGTGGACCACTTAATACAGCTTCCAGAGGAGTTTATATGTACTTCATTACATTTATAGATGATTTTAGTAGTTTGGATATATCTATCTAATGAAACATAAATCTGAATCTTTTGAAATGTTCAAAATATTCCAAAATGAAGTACAAAACCAATTTGGAAAAACAATTAAAGCACTTCAATATGATTGAGGTAGTGAATATTTGAGCCAAGAGTTCATTGACCATCTTAGGAGTTATGGGATAATCGCACAACTAACTCGTTCAGGAACATCGTAATGGAATGGTATTTCTTAGTGGAGAAATCAAACACTATTAGAAATGGTTCGATCTATAATGAGTCAAACAGATCTTACATTATCCTTTTTAGGCCATGCCCTAGAGACAACTATGTTCATACTAAATCATGTTCTATCGAAGGCAGTTGAAAAGACACTATATGAGATATGGACTAGGAAGAAACCTAGTTTGTCTTTTCTCAAAATTTGGGGATGTGGGGTTTATATTAAACAATAAGCCTCTAATAAATTATTACATAGATCCTCAAAGTGCCTTTTTGTGAGGTATACTAAGGAAACAAAGGGATACTATGTCTACAATCCCACCGATCACAAAGTGTTTGTTATCTGAAACAGTATCTTTCTAGAAAGATAGTTTATCTCTAAAACAACTAGTGGAAGTAAAGTACATCTCGAAGAAGTTTGAGAGTCACAAGATAGCACAGAACCACAAATGGAAAATGGAGAAGACTTACAAGTTGTTAAGCCTCCTCAAGTAACACATAGCCCATGAAGGTCTGATAGGACATGACAACAGCCTCAGAGATATGAATTTGTGATTATTGGAAGTCGTGATGTGTTGATCATTGAACAGAATAAGCCAACCACCTATTGAGAAGCTATAGTGGGACTGGACCAAACTTTGAACAATGGCTAAATGCCATGAAGTCTGAAATGCAATCCATGTATGACAATCTGGTATGGACCTCAATCGATCTACTTGAAGGTGTGAAAACCATTGGGTGTAAGTGAGTTTTCAAGGAGAAAACTGACATGGATGGCAAAGTAAATATCTTCAAGGCACGACTGGTTGCAAAAGGATTTACTCAAACTTAAGGTGTAGACTATGATGAAACCTTTTTCCCCAGTTGCCATGGCCAAATCAATCAGAATCCTTCTTGCCATTGCAGCATATTATGACTATGAAATATGGCAGATGGACATCAAAACAACCTTCCTTAATGGAAAGCTCCTTGAGGATAAGTGCATGACACAACCTAAAGGTTTTGTGCGTGTAGAGGACTCTGGTAAGGTATGCAAGCTTGAAAGATCTATTTATGGATTAAAGCAAGCATCTAGGAGCTAGAATCATCATTTTAACGAAGTAGTCAGAGAGTTTAGATTAATTCAAAAGATCAATGAACCTTGTGTTTACAAGGTTAGTGGGAGCATAGTTGTATTTCTAGTGCTTTATGTAGATGACATCCTCCTTATTGAGAATGACATTCCTACCTTGCAGAGTGTTAAGTATTGGTTAGGAAAGTCTTTCTTGATGAAAGACTTAGGCGAAGCCACTTACATCCTAAAGATTAGGATCTATAGAGATAGATCTAAGAGGCTAATAGGTTTAAGTCAGAGCACATACATAGACAAGATATTGCATAGATTAAGTATGAAAGATTCTAAAAAGGTTACATACCCATGTCTCATGGTATCCATCTTAGTAAGGATTTATGTCCTGGTACACCTGATTAAAGAGATCGCATGAGTAAGGTTCCATATACCTTGGCCATTGGATCTATCATGTATGCCATGTTATGTACTTGAATGGATGCCTCATTTGCCTTAAGTATAACCAGTTGATATCAACAAGATCCTGGTAAGGGTCATTGGACTGTTGTCAAGAATATCCTAAAGTACTTAAGAAGGACTAAGGACTTATTCTTGGTATATGGTGGATTGGATGATGAGCTCTATGTAACTTGTTACACAGATGTAAGTTTTCAAACTGACCAAGATGATCTTAGATTACAATTTGGATATATATTTCTTTTGAATGGTGGTGTAGTAAACTAGAAGAGCTCTAAGCAAAGTATTGTAATAGATTCTGCAACAGAAGCTGAGTATATAGTAGCATCAGATGCAGCTAAGGAAGCCGTTTGGATCAAAAAGTTCATTACTGAACTAGTTGTGGTGCCTACCATCTCAAATCAAATAGATTTGTTTTGTGACAATAGTGGTGCTATTGCACAGGCCAAGGAGCCTAGGTCATACCAAAGGACCAAGCATATACTCAGGAAATTTCATCTTATTAGAGAAATAAATGATAGAGGTGATATAAATATATGCAAAGTAGTAGGAGAAGACAATGTTGCTGATCCTTTTACCAAGCCTCTTGCATAAGAAAATCATAAGTGTCATGTTAGGATAATGGGAATTAGACAAATTAATGATTATACCTAGTGCAAGTGGCAGGAAGTTGGAAATTGTACCCTAGGAGCCAATCATTGTACTTTGAAATTTATTGTTTCAATGAATTTCTCTATTTTGTTTTCATATTATTTGCATGTTTCTTATGACAACAATATCATTGGATGAATCATAAAGATTGCCCTAAATGTCCTTAGTCGATCATCTATACGGGAGTAAAGATGAAATAATGCCAGTATGACTTTGAAAGGTATGGAGATACAAATCAAAGTCTTAGGCACTGGTAAGAGTACAAGGTGTTGGACCAACCTGCTATGAGAAAGTTGTATGGATTAAGTTATAAGCTTATCTCATGTATAACCACGTTATAATGCCCTTTGACCTGAGATCATCATGGATTCCTATATGAGACTCACCAAGCTTTGATCTAGTCAAAAGTCACCTTTGAATGGGTGATGATAAAGGTTACGATCAAGCGTAGTGATTTTCATGTAGAGGATTGTGAATGGTCAAGATGAAATTTATCCATCATATTAGTAGAGAGATACTACTGGGCCCCTCGATGAGTGTGTTTGAGAAATGTATGGCCATACTACTATGAAAAGAGTTTCCATTTCTATTGTCAGACCACTCAGGAATCGAGAAAGTAATTGTTAGGAATAGGAGGATGACACTATCCATGCCTTATCCTTGGCCGAATATTGTGTGAAAAAAGAGACGTAACATGGTTGTATGACAGGTTGCATCGTGTTAACGATCCTCATTTGAATCGGGTAGTCGCAATGTCTTGCTAAAAGCCACTTGTGAATTGTAGGCTAGTATAGTTATTGGCCCACTGCTAACTTTGTCTGGGCCTAGAGGGTCACACACAAGAATAGCTTAACACGAGCTATAATATCCAGATTCATTGAATTTAAGATGTGTCTAAGATTCAATGAATACAATATTTAATTTAGGGTGGATGAATTTTGTGTGTGTGTGTATGTGTAATATAATATAAAATTCATAAAAGAAAATAATAATAATATTATTATTATGTAGTGTTAGTTTTAGATTTAATTTATTTGATAAATTAAATAACTATCATTAATAGAGATATTATATCTCAGATATAATTTATAAAGATAAATTAAATCTGTTGGCTTTATTTGGATTAAATAAATAGGTTAAATTAAATATGTTGGATAGATTAAATTAAATCTAATTTATTTAATATAATATGCATTTAAAATTAATTAAGATTAATTTTGAAGATCTAATATAACACATATTAGTTATAAAAACCCAAGGATATAGAACCCTAGGGCAATAGAAAAATAGAGAGCCGCAAGAAAACCCTAGAGAGGCATTGGAGGAGCTAGCACACCGCCGGTGTTGAGTCTTGTTTGTGTGGAAACTAGTAAAGGGAGCTAATCTGAGGCGTTAGCTCCTAGAGATCGAAAAGGCATAGAACATAAAGGTACTATTCTAACTATTCGGTTTAAACGTCGTTGATAGATTAGCTATTAGTATTGAAAATTGTTTTGCAAATAAATTTTAAAATCTTCCGTTGTGTGCCTTTCAATCCCAATAGTGCCATGTGTCCCTCTTCTGTGAGACACACATTTTTTTCCTCCGTGTTCTACCTAACCATTTACTTTGTCGGGGAAGGAAAGTTTGGGGATTTTTCCAGGGTCCACCTATGTGGTGTCATTTTTCTTTGTCCTTACATAAAGTAAAATTAATTTATTTAATTATTACTTTATGAATCAATAAGTAGAATTTTGCGAAGTGTCCTTTTTTATTTGAAAATGGCGCCACACATAGAACTACTTGGAGCCGGTGAATTTTCTTCATACTATTTATGTGCTCTGAGCCTTATGTACCTAGAGACTCTTCCTTTTCCTGGATATAGTCCCTAAAAATCATTCTATCTCCTCAATATTCTTAGGACTCTTACTAAACTCAGGCTTAGTAGTCTGCTTGATAAGGGCTTTTCCTTAAGTTCCTAGGCCTAAAATCTAGGATATTACAGGGCACTAGTAAGGAATGAGATTTTTTTGATTGTGAGGTTTCCAAAGAGTTTATAATGAAAAATTATGTAGGAAAAAGGTAAGAGATTGATTCTGGAAGCATTGAAATTGAAAATAGAATTTTTGACATAAAACCCTAAAAATTTGGTCATAGTTGGTTTATAGGGTAGGAATTGGATTTTATCAAATTTGAAGTTAGAAATGGATTCTAAATACAAGATTATGTGGGAATAGCTTGTGAAAATGATTTTAGAAGGGTTGGATTGAAAACCCTAAAATCAAAATTAAAGGTTGTTAAGGATAGTGTTGCCAGATTGAACTTCCAGGAAGTTAGGTTACTTGGAGTTCCATTTTGGTGGAACAAATATTGTCCAATGATTGTGAAATTTTATAGGTTATTATGAGACATCATAAGCTTTAAAATGAGGTATATAATTCATTATTTAGATTAGTAGTTTGTATGTTATGATTTCTTAAAGTTTAGATATCAAATATGGAATGAATTCTGAGGCGGTCAGGTTAGTCAAGGTTCCAAGAATTTTGTCTCTATAATTGGTATTGAGTGATATTTTTCCTTTTTATAGGACTTAAATGGCTTCGCATAGGAACTTGAACCACCTCATTTGGAGTTTTTTAGATTATGTTATGAATTTTCAAAGTTGTCTGATGAAATCTGGTAGACTAGGGTTGATTCTTGAATTTTCAATGTTTGAAGGGAATTGTGATTAGTAAGATCATGAGGATTAGAAACATATTTTAGAGACTAATTTGATCAAATTAGATACCCAAATCACAAGGGAGGAAAACACATAATGTGTCTTAGATTATATACTCATTTGACATAACATAAGAGTCCTAAAGATTGCTAACATAGAAGTAAAGGACAAAGATAAGGATGGGTCAAGGATAACATAATTTTCATTATACCAAAAGAATTGGATCAAGTAATGACCATCTTTAAATTCTAAATTATAGGATTCGACATTTTTTTGGGATTTGACATTTGCGCCAGCCCGAAGAAGAAGTTGATTGATAAAGATAAATCACCCAAAAGGTTGTTAGGTAGTAACTCTTTCTCTCATATATTATGTATTATTCTACATGTATGTTTATACCACCGAGTATATTCATTTCATGAATATATGGATTTGTGATAGACCAGTAGGTCCCGAGGCAGTAAGACCTGATATGCATGTTTGCATGGGGCAGTGACCTTCAGAAGTAAGACCTAATGAGCATTCAGATTATGACAGGAAAAAGCTTGAGGCAGTAAGACCCAATATGCAAGTTTGCATGGGGCAGTGACCCTGGGCTGTAAAACCGGATGGCAGTAAGACCAAATGTGCATGCTTGTATGGGGTATAGCTCTGGGCTGTAAGACTTGTGTCACCAAGCGTTGTGGTATTAAACCATTATGTCCTGTGATTGTTATTTATGCCACATATTGATTGCTGAATGCTATATGTGATGATTTCTGTTATATAATGGTTTGTTTAGCATGCTTTATGAACTTGAATATGTTATGATTGATTGTGGTACTACTGAGATTCTCACGAATTTCACCCTTTCCAATAATTAACATAAAGCAAAGGAAAGCGGCTCGAAGGGCAAAAAGGTAATCACCGATGAGTAGGGAATGCAGATGAGGGATTAAGATGTATGTTGGTTATCTATTTGTTAACCTTACAATGACTTATAATACTTTGGTAGCCACACGTGGCTACAGGTCCTGTACATAAACATAAAATTATAACTATAATACAATGAGTATTAGTAATAGTAGTAACAACAATAGCAATATAACACACAGAGCAAATCAAATATTTTTCCTTTAACATGATAATTGAATTAGGATTGGGCAATCATATGTTAAGGGCCCATTAGCTAACAAACGATATATGAGTTATAAGAAGAGAAGCACTCTGATGTTAATAAATGAAATTAAGGACTGATGAATCGTAATAAAGTTATGAATTAGTATATGATCTTTTTAGAAGTTTAAAGTTGTTCAAAAAAGCCAAATCCAATTCTAGCTTAATCCCTATGTTGAAGCTAGGGTTTTAAGTTACTTTCAAAGATGTATTAATCCCAGGATCAAAACTCGGCTTATGGTTCAAACTCATTAGGCAAAGACTCATAAGATCACATTAAGAATAGGGGAGTCACACTTGTTATCAGAGCAATGGTTCTGGTAATAGGCTAGTATTCTCTATTTATGTGAATAACATATTGATCCTTTATTAGTGATTTTGTGATTCGGAGTTATGGGTGATAGAAGAAACCAAAGAGATAGATTATCCTCGTTTGTTAACTAACCTGTAGAAGGAAGAGGCAGAGGTCTATACAAAGGAAGAAGCGAAGTAACAATGATGTATACCTCGAGGAAAAGGGTTTTTGCTCTGGTGACAGTAATTTTGGTGGCACCTAGTCCTAGTGAGGATTCCTCTATGGGTGACAATGAGAACCTAGAAATAGAAGAAGTAAAGCAGGATTTGGATTTTGCTGCTAACTCTAGAGTTTTTGATGCTGAGTTTGAATATGATTTGGATCCCCACCCTTAGCTGTAGGAATACATAGAAGAATTATACCAAAAAGCAAGTACTAACTATGCTTCCGTGTGAGCATAATACTTAGCCATTTTATGAGGTAGACATGTTATATTGGGATAGAGACATATATGAGTTGCCGATGCCTGGTGATGTGCGAATCTGAACCACTCTATGTTTCTTTCCTAATACTACTTTTTGGACTATGAAGAAAAATAAGGTCATGGAGCATGGTCCCTTTGGTTTCACTACTTTTGTTGACCATATGAGTGAATATGTACTAGACCATATGTGTTGAGGTTGTACTGTTATAAACTTTCCCTGTAATGATATTGTAAGTGGCTGCTACTTCTCGTGTATTGTGAATATGTGAATTAATATATATAGATTTATTCCTATCTTGCACTGGTATTTTTGAATTTAAGAATTCACCATTAATCCTTCTCTTAATAGTGAAAAGTGTAATACCCTGAATTTTGTGACTAGAGGGTAGAGAATAAGCCTGACTAAAGTGGACTACTGGGTCTAGTTTAGTAAGAGTCCCAAGAATGCATAAGAAACATAATTACTTTTAGAAACTGGACTAGGAATAAAGTATGAATTTCAATATGGATTAGTTGAAAGAAAGTACCTAATTTGCTTTAGGATATGTCAGAATGACATAGATCCTAACCCGAATCCAAAGGAAAAGGGAAATGGTGTCTAGAAAGAAGTAACAAAGATAACTAAAACAACTAATGGCACAAGAATTAGTATTGCCATAATCAAGAGAAAAAAAGACAATTGCTACTTGATCTTGAGGATAAAATTGGAAGAAAAAAATAAAGGGCTAGGATTTGCTCTTCAAAAGTAAGAGGTAATTATGTGAATGAAAATAAAATCATCTCACTTCCTTTATGGTCATAAAAATGGTCTAAGATTGGCAAAGTAGGAAGAAAGAAGAGCTTAGTCAAATAGTCAATGCTTCTTTAAATTTTTCCAACTTGGAAAGTTTGACCAAAAGGCAAGACAAGAGACCAAATTGGTAAACAATTCATATCCCTTTTTAAAAGTGAATTTTGGCCAAAGAGAAGAGAAAGAAAGAAAGAGAAAATTCAATTGACCCAAACAAACCCTTGCTGATTAATCATCTTACTTTTCCAAGGAACCACAAGAATTGATATTTGGTACTTTGTGGACTAAGCATTTTGCTTAAGTTAGGATAAAGATTAAAAACTCCCTCCCTCCTCATAAAATTTGTGTAGCACCTGAAAATAGAAGGAAAAAAATAGTTGGAAAAAAGAAAGAGGAGAGAATGAAGGTGAATAGTAAAATTTATGAGTTCTAAAGCCAATTCTGACCTTGTAACGTCGTTTTTGAGCGGTAAGCCCTTCACAAACATTACTCTACTCGATGAGACATTTCTTTCTACAATTTTAGATTTCTATTTAGAGAGGTTTGATGTCATCTACCTAGGGTAGGTGCTGCCAAAATTACGAACCGGCTACGGTATTGAGCTAAGGTAAGCCTAAGCTTCGATTTGAACTTATTGTTTTGTGATTTTGTTGAATTTTGAATATATACACTAAGAGTTATGTCATTTGGATATATACACTAAGAGTTATGAATTTTGAAGTTAGGCTTTAAAAACTAGAATGATTCTGTGGCAGTGTGAATTGAATTATGTTTTTGGAATTGTTTGCACGTAATTGGTAGCAGGAGTATTTTTTCCTTTAATGAGACTTAAATAGGGTTACATAGAACTTTTAACCACTCCATTTGGAATTTTGTAAATTAATTTATAATTTTGGAAGTTCAGCCGAGAAACAAGGGAAATCTAGAAGTCCAGATTTTTGCTGCGGCCAAGCACCTGAACTGCATCTTGGCTGTGGCCAGATTATTTCCTAGCTGTGGCCTAAAAGTTTTTGACCTCTTTTTGGCTGTGGCCAAAGAATTCTTGGCTACGACCAAAACCCCAATTCTGGCATTTCATATTTTTCTGAAAGACGTCAACTTGTTTAGCTCTTCGTATCTTCTTGGACATTGATATATACTTCCAATGACTTGCTATCATGTCTCTAATAATATGATTTAGTATCTAGGGCCATGAGAGGTCAAGGAAGAGGAAATGAAAGATTTTTAAGCAACTATAATGGTTGGAAGAAAAGAGAACAAGAGGGAGACAAAAAGACAAGAGGTAGTAAACTTACTTAACTTGCATGTATTTTATGTGTATACTGTGTATTGAAGTGTGGTATTGCTTTGCTTGATTATGTGAAGCATGTATGAATGAATGAAGCTTTGTTTTTGTTTATATTATGGCCATAAGTATATTACATGAAACATTGAGCATGCAGAAATGTCATTATGTGAACATGACCTTATGTAAGGCAAGCATATCATGCACTAGCATTCATCTTGCATGCATTGTTAGTATTGTTTGCTATTGAGATTCCCTCGTGTAATACCCCGAATTTTGGGATTAAAGACTTGAGGATTAGCCTGGATTTAGTGGATTGCTAAACCTCGGTTTAGAGAATGTCCAAGTGAGGAATGATATTTATCCCAAAATTCCTCTATATTGTTGGGTATTAAAATGGAAATAAAAGGTAAGGGCAAAATGGTAATTTTTCCATAAGATGTGGAAAGAGGATTTTTCCCTAATATTCCCAATGATTTGAGTTGAATAGGAATTAAAAGGAGGGAAATGACTACTTGGTAATTAATGAGGCTATATTGGTAAATTATTATCAAGCAAAGTCAATAAGCGGAGAAGCTTAAGGCTTCGGTTGACCACTTGAGGTGGTGTAATGGGATAATTTGAGAGTGAATTATACTCTCTTATTTCTCATTAATATTGGGGGAATGATGAAGGAAAAGAGGAATGCAACTTGGTATACAAGTAATGTGATAGTTGGATCAATTGGTGGTAAGCCACTTAGATGATTTTAATTAATCATCATCCTTCATCATTTATTCTCAATTATTTCCTGTCATTAGAATTAAAAGAGAAAGAAGGAAAGAGAAATGGAACAGATGAGAATGAGAATGAGAAATGAAAGAACGAGAAAGCGGACGGAGAACGAGAGGAGAGAGAGAAGAGAGAGAGAACTATATATCGCCATAAGTTGTCTGAAACGACGTTTTCTCTCAAAATTTCTAGTACAAATGTTGTTCTACTCATCTTAAGCTTCGATTATATGGTTTCAGATTCTCTTTTGGAGATGGTTGTTGATGTCTTGCCGGCCGGAGCATCGCCAGAAATCCAAACCGAATTCAGAAGCAGGTAGAGGTAAGCGTAGGCTTCCTTTCTACCATTTCGGTTTATCATTTGGATGAGTATTTTGGAAGTAGTGTACTGTTCATCTCTCTTTCTATCCATATTTTGGGGGCCAAAATGATGTCCAATGGATGTCTAAACGGCTAATCATGTAATAAGGAGTAGAAAGGAGGATATTAAGTCAAAGAAAGGGAGGAACCGACACAACTCTTCTGAGAACTCTAAAATGGCTGCCTGAGGTGTGGCATGAGCAAAGAGTTGGAATTTCATCGATTGGATGATTCCATTAAGTTCAAAAGAGCAAATTGTATAGGGTTCATGTTGATGAAGAAGTGAGAAAAGGCCTAGAGGATGAAATGACCAAATTACCCCTTAAAGGCTCTAAGTAAGGGCTATTAAAAGTATTTTTTTCATTCGGCCATGAATTTGACTAATCCGAGATCATAAATGGATTTCACACGTGAAATTGTGTAGGATTGGCCCATGTTTGTAAACGTACAGTTAGGCCGGGCTTCCGGGGGTATTTTTGTAATTTAGCGTAATTGGGTTAAGTTGTCAACTGAAAACGAGTCTAGAATATTATATGGATGAGTAATAACTCATTGAATGTATTTGGAATTCTAGGACTCGATGGATGGATGTGCCCGAACTGGAGCAAAGACGAAGGATTGAGGAAGGACATGAAGTCCTACAGGTAGTGGACTTACCTTTCCTACATGTGTATGATATGTATGTCTTGCATTGATTATGTGACTGCTTTGCCTGTTTGTGCTGAACATGTTTGATGTAGTTAAGCTCTGTTATTTTTATGCGATGGCCATTAGTATGTCATAATAGTAAGCATGCAGCATATCATTATGTTGGCAACAAATAGTATAGGCAAGCATGTCATGCATTCATATATATCTGCCATGCATAGTGGTATTGTTCGCTACTGAGATTCTCTCGAATCTCACTCCTCCCAAACAACCATTTTAGACAGGTGATGGATGCATAAAAGTATGCACGGAGGAGATATGGAGACGTTAAGTGAAGAGGAGGTCGTAGTGAGGGGCACTACTTCTTGTATTTCATATATGTGTGTATATATGGATGTATATGTATGTATGAATGAATGTTGTATAAGCAAAGATCTGCTCTTGTGTAATTAATGAGAACGGCTTTTAGTTTATTGATATATTCGCTCGCTCACTCTGATTTAATGGAACTAAGAGCCGGTAAGGTAATGTATGGAAGGGTGTCACATTTGGTGGTATTAGAGCATAAAACGGATTTATGCTCATATGTGACGGTCCTTACAGTTATGGTAACATAGCTATTAAAAATGAGGTCTTACACCTCGAATCTCACCCTACCCCACCAACCATATAGGTACGTGAATACGAAAGAGGAGAATGCTTGAAGATTAACCAGAAGGAAGAATGACGAAGAATTGAAGATTCAAGTGTATTTATTTATACTATATGTAAAGTATTTACACTTAACGAATATGTATGAATATGCAAGTATGATTACACGTATTAGAGTTGAACGATAATCAGGATCACTCAATCTAAGAATAAGAACTGAGAACAAGAACTAACTCTGATATTTGGTAAGAATAACGGCTAATAGTCATGAATGAGTAATTAACCCCTAAGTAATTGCAGAGTAAAGCTTCCAATACGTAACTAAAGGGGTTGTAAGACGAGCGTTACAAAAATAAGCTATGGTTGAACTAAAAGGAGGGAGAAGGATAGGACCAGGTGATGATGAAGAAAGGAATCCATCAGATTTGATGTAACAAATAGTAGGCATGCTAACTGAACAACAGGCCATGATACATAGGCTCAAAGATGAGCTATAGGAAGTACAGACTAGACAAAATGAAGACAGGAAAAGTAGACACAATGAAGTAAATCAGGAGGAAGGGCAACAATAGCCCAATGAACTGTAATAGTAGCAACAATAACTAGAGCAACATCAAATACCTTAAGAATATCTATATAGACCAATTGGGGAGAATTTGTAGTATTGAATCATGAGGTTCTATAAACATCAGCCTCTAGTATTCGAAGGGAGGTTTGATCCTCAGGTGGCTGAGGATTGGTTAGAAAGACTGGAGGAAATCTTTCTGGTAATGGAGTACCTTACTAAAATAAAAGCTCAAATGGCCATCTATAAGTTGGAAGGAGATGCGGATAGATGGTGGAAGAACACAGAGATGATCCTACAGGCCAGGAAGATTCTTTTTACTTGGGAATTACTCCAAGACAAATTTAATGAAAAATATTTCTTAAGGTCTATCAGGATTGAGAAAGAGAAAGAACTTTTTCCTCTTCAACAAGCTAGTCATGAGACATTTGATGAGTATCTATCTAGATTTATCTGTCTGTCTCGCTATACCTTCTATCTGAGGAGTAGGGATGATGAAAGTTAGAATTTTGACATGCTCGTGAGAAAGCTAAAGCCTAAGATGAAGGAGAAACTAGTCTCCAAGCAGTTTACCGAATTCAATAGAGTTGTGGAGGTATGCCAAATCACAAAAGGTAACTTGATGAATTTGAATTTGGCTAAAAATGTGATGAACCGTGGTAGTTCAAGCCGTAGGAATTCTTCTCAAAAGCGGAAGGGCCAAGGGTTTATACCCAGAGGAGACAATAAAAGATTCTCTCAGCCTGAGAATCATGGGTTCCAAAGACCTCTAATATCCCAACCATGACATCATTGTGGCAAACCACATGCTGGTAGACCTTACACCAGCGGGCAAATAATTTGCTATGCTTGTCAAAAGCTGGGCCATTTTGTCAGAGACTGTAAATAGTGACCAGCATAGACTAGACCTAGAAATCAGGACAGGGTGTTTGCTATAACATATGAGGAGGAGTTGAAATCTCCTGAGATAATTCAAGGTACAATCTGCCTTAATGATAACATAGTACAAGCATTATTTGATTATGGTGCTAGCCACCCTTTTATTGCATTTGATTCTACTAAATAAATAGGGCTGAGTATCCATGAATTGCCTTATAATCTGGTTGTGTCAACGCCTATAAGTGTTACAGCGAGTGCTTTATTTGAATTTTGTAGAGCTCTAGTACTATTTGTTAAAAAGAAAGATAGAAGTCTGAGGCCATTGTTACAAGTGTAGGATGGTGTATTTAGAAAGTGCAACTGCACACTGTCGTAAACAAGTAATATAGAAGTAAGTAGAGTACCGTTCCCACGAGGATTGATCACTAAGTACCAAAATTAATAATCTTAATACTATTCAGCCAGACGATTAGTTGTGATTGAGATTGCAAAATACAAATGATGAAATATGAATACAAGTGATATGAAGAAAAATATGAGAAAAGACCCTAGGGATTAGATTTTACTTAACAAATTCTGAATTGAATCACTTATCTATTCTAGTCTAATTTATTCCACATGATTGATAGTCGAATTTCCCTAATTTAATTACTAGCCTCTTCCAAGGTCAATTAATTCTATAATTAATTGCTAACCTAATATATTCCTATATGAATTTAAGCAATCAATCATCAATAAGATTTATGGAACTCATTAAGACTACACAACCCATATGAATATATTCCTATTTCATATGCAACCTATGGTTTTAATTATAAGATCCACACACATGCATCTCCTTCTGGTCTCAACATACATATTAAAATCATCAAAAAGGTGTCTAATCAATTGAAAGCATTAAGAACAATAATTAAAACTCAATGATGAAGGAACAATTAAAACTAGATTTAATAAGTTAAGATTCAATCCGTCATTAGTAAGCTACATCATCACCCTAGGAAAATGGAAATTAGCTCATGATGAAATTAAAAATAAATCCAAAATATAAATTAAAAACATAATAAATATTGCATAAAAAATTAATTACAAAAACATAAAAATACAACTACAATATGTATGAAAATGGAAAATCTAGCCTACCATATAGGAGGTAAAACCTTCCATGTAGGTGGAAATCTATACCATCCATAAAGGACGACTATCTAGGCCTTCCATATAGGAGGTAAAACCATCCATGTAGGAGGCATGCAAGAAGTAAAAAAATGTAAGAAATAAATTCTAAAATAAAAACTCTCTCTGTAAAATAGAAGCTCTCTCTTTCTCTCTCTTCTTTTTAGGATGCCAAGAAGCTCTATTTTTAAGCTTTAATTTTCAGGTGCTACAGTAACTTTCCTACAGTGCTAGAATAACTTGTTACAGTGAATCCACTACAGTCGTATGAACAGTATTTTGCTACAGTCATCCCTAAAAAAATCTTCTCAATATTTTCTTAATACGGTGTTGTATGGCCTGCTAGAAGAAAATTATTATTTATTTATCCATTACACCCAAATTCATTATATTAAACTCCAATATTGTCCCCAAAATCATCATATAAGGAAAAATAAATATGCAAATATTTTACTTATCAAATTCCGCCACACTTAGCTCTTGGACGTCCTCGGACAAGAAGGAGTGACTAATAAGTGCTTCCAACAAAATTAGAAGTGTCAAGTTATAAGCAAATACACAATTGAAGAATAAAGAGATCACAGTATTCTTGAATCAACAAAAGTATAAACTGGTAACTTCATTTAAAAATGAATGAACCAAATGTTAGAGCAATATTTTCACCCAAGGGAGGGGTGAATTGGGTGATAGCAAAATAATCAGAGATTTAAAATTCAATGTATAAAACTTTAAGCACAATAAATAAAAGGAAGAGATATCACCGGAATTCACACAGAGATTTATACTGGTTCGGTCTCAAACCACTTGACCTACGTCCAGTCCTCAGAAATCCTTCTGAGCCTTTCACTATATCTTCCAAGATTCAGTGGGTTCTTGGTACCACAGTACAAACAACAAATTCCTCTAGACACTCGCTCCCCCTTACACAAGGTAATCTCAAATCCCTACTCAAGGTTCCTCAACCTTAAGTTATCACTATTGGAAATGATTAAGTATGACTAACAAATCTCTCTCACAGAGTATGTAGATAAAAACTGAAGTACAGACGAAAGCGTGAAGCACTTGTAATGATATTGCTTGTAGAGTATTCAGGCGTTTCTCTTCGTTGTTGTATTTTTTGAATGGCTGGACATATATAATAGAGACTTTGAGGACCGTTGTCAATTTGTCCGTTGATTCAAATGTGCTTCTGACAAATGCACCAGTATTTGTCTTTCCGTTATTTATGAATTTTGTTGCCGTCCATGAATAGTTGTCGTTTGAATGGAGAGTTTAGTCACTCGTCAAGTGCGTGATGGTGGAGTACAGCTGTAACACACTTGTGAATATCATCGTTAGAAAATATTTGTGTCTCAACAGACTAATATGGATTAATGGAAGTGTTTTATGAAAAACCATAATAAGTCCATCAGGAGTGATCTTGTTTTCGCAACTGAGTGGTAAAATGATATAACCATATGATTTTGATAGAAATTTAGAGAAATCAGTAATAACAGAAATTTACTAGCAAAATCAGTTGTTCTTTATGGAAGTAATTGCAAATGGATCATAGAGTATGTAGGAAAGTGTATACTGGAACGATAAATCATTATATGAGAAAATGCAATATCACTGGAAGTGAATATAATGTCATTGGGAGTGATTTTGAAAATGTTGAAAGCTTCTGACAGTGATTGCGGGTTCACTGGAAGGGATATTGAAATTTCCATGTTTCACTCGAGTGAATTTGGAATCACTGGAAGTGATTTTGTAAATAGTGATTTCTTCTTGGAGTGATTTCCAATTCACTGGAAGTGATTTGCAACTTTTCAAATATCACTCGAGTGATTCAAGATCACTGGAAGTGATTTGGTAAACAGTGAAATATTCTTGCAGTGATTTTGAATCCACTGGAAGTGATTTGCAACATTTCAAACTTCACTCGAGTGATTCAGGATCACTGGAAGTGATTTGGCAAACAGTGAAATATTCTTGCAGTGATTTCCAATTCACTGGAAGTGATTCAGCGAAAATGCAACATCACTCGAGTGATTCAGGATCACTGGAAGTGATTTGGAATTCTTGGCGCATCACTCGAGTGATCTGGCATTCACTGGAAGTGATTTTCAAAACAGTGAATTTTCAATCACTGGAAGTGATTTGGCGCATCACTCGAGTGATTCAGGATCACTGGAAGTGATTTGGAAAACTTGGCGCATCACTCGAGTGATCTGAGCTTCACTGGAAGTGATATTGAAATTTTGGCTAATCACTCGAGTGATTTTGCACAGATCACCAGAATTACTTCCTTTGCTGATAATTAATCCATGAGCTTCCAAAACATGATTTGTTATCATCAAAACATGAAATCTAACACCAAATTCATAATTGTGACTCATCCTCTCAATCTCTCAAGTGTTTAAAGGTAAGTGTTTGACTCAAATTCACCTGAAAAAAGTGCACTACTATAAGCTTGCCAAAAATCTCAACCTCCACTACCTAATTCACATGCATAATTCAAATCAAAATGACTTATTAAGGGTTGTAATGGGGTTAGGGTAAAAGGAATGTAAATAGTGATATGAAGGGCTACATTTAAGAAGTAAATAGAACAAATGAAAAATAGGTCATCTTATGAATAGATCTATCTCATCACAACAACCCATAATTTTTATTCAAATACTAAATATCTTTCTTTTCCTTGTTCTCTTTTTTTTTCTTTTTTTCCTTTTCTTTTTTTAATAACTTCTGCAATTTTACAGTTGATGATATATAGACCCCCACACTTGTCAAAAGCCCATTTCATAAAGATTTCAAATGCTCTGTTAATCTTTTGAAAAAGCACTTGATATATAATTAAAATACATATTAATAGGTTGAGAATAAAGAAATAATCAATCAGGCTCAAAGGGGCTTATCAATGGTATCATTGTAAGGTTGTCTATTTAGCTCTGGCTAAAGAAAATGAATGCCTTTATCATTTTCAAATGTGCATGTGACATGTAATTTCAACCAGATTGAAGGCAATTCTAGAGTGACAACTTAATAGGTGAATATCACACACAAGAAAGATAATCATTATTGATCATATAGGCTCAAAATCTCATGGTCAAGGACTTTCAAATTCAGCTCATTCAATCTCAATTCATCACCAAATTCAACAATCAGTTGTTCAAACATGCTATAAAATCTTTAAACTCAATTGATCTATGCTTCAAACTTATATTCTTTTTAAAATCATTGAAAAAAACTTACATAAAAATTTTTTTTAAATGAAAGAAAAACATGCAACTAATAAGATGCATCTCAAGAGTTAAGAATAACTCTTTACTCTGCCATCTTTGCATACCCCATGTATCTAATGGTTTTACTAACTAACTATCTAATGGAGAAACTATGATTTTTTTTTACATAATTTTTTTATAATCCTCCCCCAACCTAAATCAGACATTGTCCTCAATGTCTTCTAAAGATTAAAGAAGGTTTGTTTTACAATTTAAAGTCATAAAAAAGTAAACCAAAATGCTAAGAGTAAAACCATAAGATAAAAGAAAGTTACAACCGGAGAGTGGTATCTAGATCCTACTTCTGACTGCTATCTGAAGATTTCCCACCTATTTGCTTAACCAATGGATCTGGGTTAGGTTCATATGCTTGCATTTGATCTAGTAGTTGATCTGCAGTTGGAGCAGAAATTATGGAATGGCGAGTCGCATGGGGTATGAATCCTGTTTCCAAAGCATGATCAAGAAAAGACAACAATTTATCATAAAAACCACTAACATTTAACAATCCTAATGGTTTTTTATGAAAGTTCATTTTAGCTCAATATTCAATGCTAGAGATCCCATCCAATATTTTGAAACCACCGGGTAGAGCTATAAAAGCATCAACACGGTAGAACATACGTCCCATTCGTTCAGGCAGGCTTGAAACCTATAACTTGCCCTAAGGAGAAAATGTGATTTTATAACTCCTTTACCCTTACACACAAACCTTTACTACCATTAATGGTTACAGTAATGGCCACACTTGCTCTTAGGCCCTGGATACCTCCCCCGTAGATGAAGTTGATCTTTCTAGTAGCTAATGCACGTCCCAGTCCTTTGCTGTAGGAATAAACTCTACATCCTTTCCCAAGTCAGTTTCACTAAAAATGTAGATAGATATAAATCTACATTTTAGAGTGATACCACTCCTCTCTTTTTTTCTCTCAGACATTTTGTGTTTTTACAAATGGAAGATTGCATAATTATATTACAAAAATAACGACAACAAAATCATGCAAATCACACATTTTTTAAAACATTTGAAAAGACTTTCTGACACGAATGACCAATGGGCCACTGTGCGAAGAAATTAAGTAAACTTAGTAAAAAAATCAAAAGTTACTGAAAAAGATAAGACAGATTAGACAAAAGCAAGATTATGTACGGTAGTTGTGATTATAGCTTACATCTTCCTCTGGTTTTATGTCCAGTAACGGCTTAAACGCTTTCTATGAATCGAGGATTTGCTTCCCATCTAATTTTCTTATAAACTGGCAAACAGGGTATTTTAACGTCAGATTCCCAAGATGGTAGCGCTCTTTTTCTTTATTGAATATGTCTAATAAATCAAGAAGAACATGATGAACATCACCACTAGGATGCCTCTCAAGAGTCTGAATGATATCATCCAATGACTCCTTACTCAGTCCATCCTTTATAAATTGAATTTTATCTTGTCGATTTATAGAAACCATACCTTTGCTCTTACAGCACTGATCATAATTCCACCTTGTACATTTATGACAGACCTTTATTCTTTTAGCTCTTCTCTTTTTGGAGTAAGAGTTTCTTCCCATATCTGGCATAGGTTTAATAAATGACTCATGAATCTCACCTATTAAATGTACCTTAGCTTCAATGATCCAGCGGACATCCTCAGGAAGGCTCAAATGCTTGAATGTCTTCATTCTTTCAAGTCAACAACTATAGATCTTCTAGAGCACATCTTTGGGAAGAGTAGGGAACCTGTTCTTAAGCTTTACAAGAATTTCCTCCATGATGAGACTAAAATGTAAAGATGTAGTATTGTGTGCTTCAGTGAGTATGAAAGAAAAATGAAAGAGTGAGGAAAAGAAGTTTTAGGTTGCCTCCCAAATAGCCACCCTTCTTTAACGTCTTAAGCTAGACAAAAGACAAATTTTTTTCTTTATTTTTTAATTTCTTTTATTATTTTTTAAATTTCTTTAATAAAATTTAGGACTTACGTATTGGTTTCTTAAACGTGATGACCATTTTCAAAGTATTGAGTACACCGTCATTATAGTCTTTTAGCATTTGCTTGTTCACTTTGATTTTTCGATCACTATCTTGAATCTCCACAGTTCCATATAGCCATACTTGAATCACTGTAAAAGGTCCTGACCACCTTGATCTCAGCTTTCCCGAAAAGAGCTTTAACCTTGAGTTATACAACAACACTTTTTGTCCCGTTGTGAACTCTCTCCTCATAATTCTTTTGTCATACCACATTTTGTCTTCTCCTTGTATAACTTGGCATTCTCATAAGCTTGTTGTCTAAATTCTTCGAGCTCATTGAGTTGGAGAAGTCTCTTTTTACTAGCTGCCTTTGAGTCAAAATTTAAGGCTTTTATTCCCCAATATTCTTTATGCACTTAAGGATTAGTAGATTTTGATATATCTACCATTCTCATTACTAATGGTTGATCCATGCAGATTTCATTCACTACATCTTTTGTGTAGCTAGTCAATGCATCTACTATGTAACAGGTGTGACCTTTATTTGGAAAGGACCAAGCCTTAAAAATGTTGAAAGACACTTGATCATCTTGAGCTCACAAGGTTAACTTTCCCTATTTCACATCTATTAAAGTTCTCCTATTTACTAGGAATGGCCTCCCAAGAATGATAGGAATTTCTCAGTCTTCTTCCATGTCAAGTATGATGAAATCAACTGGGAATATGAGTTTATCCACCTTCACATTAACATCTTCTAAGACACCCCTCAGATGTTTTATTGATCGGTCAGCTAGAAGTAATGAAACAGTAGTAGGCTTCACCTCTCCAAGACCAAGTTTTCTGTAGAGAGATAAAGGCATGAGATTTACACTTGCTCCCAAGTCACAAAGTGCTCTTTCAAAGTTACATTGACCTATGGTGCAAGGTATGCAAAAGCTTCCTGGATCTTTCATCTTTGGTAGTAGTTTCTTTTACAAAATGGCACTACACTCCTCAGTAAGTGGAATTGTTTTAAATTCCTCCAGCTTACGCTTATTTGAGAGAATATCCTTCATGAATTTTGCATAATTGGGCATTTGGGCAAGAGCGTCTGCAAAAAAGGATGTTGATATGTAACTTTTTGAACACCTCCAAAAAATTTGCAAACTGCTTGTCCAGCTTTGCCTTTACAAGTCTCTGAGGGTATGAAACTGGTGGTATATATGAAGGAGGGTTATCTGGAAAGTTGATTCTTCTTAGTACCATATAATCCTCTTGAAGTTTCTGTGCTTCTTCCTTCTGTTCTTCTTCACTTTCTTTCTTTTCACCGTCATTCTTATGTTGAATTACAGGATCTTTCAATCCTTTCCCATTCCTTAATGATATGGCCTTCACATGCTCTCTTGGGTTTTTTTCTAGTGTCACTTGGAAGAGTACCTGGTTGTCTGGAATTTAACATATTTACAATTTGGCCCATTTGGATTTCCAAGTTCATTATTGAGGCTTCCTGGCTTTTAAGTGTTTTGTCATTCTTAGCCATGAATTGAGATGTATTCATGGTTAGTTGAGCCAGTGTGTAAAGCCTCGCCTCATATATCCCTTATTACTGATCTTACTAAGAGTAGCAATGCGTAGTTCAGTGGGCACACAGAAATAGCATGAATATACTGATAATATTAATACCATAATGCTTGATTATAATACAAAATTTTCCCCACCAGGGGTTTACATAATATTTACAGACCTTAATAACTAAAAGGCCTTCAAACAACCAGCAACATTCTTCTTCGTGCATACCTCTTTTCTGATCTCAGCACGTTTCTAATGCTCACCTGTATGAATGGTTGGTTGGGAGGAGTGAGATTTGAGAGAATCTCAGTAGCAAACATTACCACTATGCATGCCAGATATATATGAATGCATGACATGCTTGTCTACACTATTTCATGCCAACACAATGACATGCTGCATGCTCAATTTTATGACATACATATAGTCATTGCACAAATATAACAGAGCTTCAACCAATCATACATGTTCCACACAAATAGGCAAAGCAATCACATAATCAATACAAGACATACATATCACATACATGCAGAAAAGGTAAGTTCACTACCTGGTGTACTATGTGTCCTTCTCATGTCTCTTGATTTTCCAACCATTGCTTCTTCTTTATCACTTCATGGCCCTATATAACCAATCATATTATTAGAGCCATGATTCAATGCTCTATTCAACCCTCTTTAGGTCTATTTTCAAAGGAACATATAGCCGTTAGCTATATGTGAACACTTTAACATGGAATTTCCCTTTTCTAATCTTTGTTTCAAAATTTCAGTTAACACGATTAAATTTGAAAATTCACCATTAATTCTAGAAAACTCCAAATTGAGTGGTTCTAATTCTTATGTGAATATATTTGAATATAATTTCACATAAAAATACTAAATTTCATCTATCACAGCCAAAAATTTCTCAGAATTTCGCCAAACTCAACCTGTCCCAATCACATTCTAGAAACAGGGCAGAAGTTCAAAAATTCATATCTCCTAACATACTTGTCAAAAAATTACTAAATATACATCTAATTAAATAAATATGTCTCTACTTTAATTCTGAAAAGTTATAGAATTTTTGGATAAGGTTTGCCCTATGAAAAATTTCTCACAACATCACTGTTTCAGCTTCTTTTCAGAAAACAGGGCAGAAGTTCAACAATTCATATCTCCTACTATAATTATCCAAAAATAAAAAAATACCTACCAAATTAAATATCCCCATGTCTAATTTAAGTTTGAAAAATTTCATAATTATTGGATAATATTTGATTCCTCAAAAACTCGTTACAATGACACTGCCTCCAGAAAACGAAATTCACAGCGTTTAGTCTTTAACTTCCAAAAATTCTCAATTCATATACAAGTGTCCAAAAATCATGAACACTTGTATACCTACACAATTTTTCCTCCTAAAGGCATTAGAAGTATAAAAATTATCAAATTCTCACTCTTTCTCCATGTCACAGTACATGGCAGAAAATCAGATTCTCCGAAAAAGTTTGTTGTTTCTTCGTTTTCTCTTACCTAATCACTTTCTTGCTGCTTCTAATCAAGTGATTAGCTATTTAAACACTTGTTGGACATCATTTAGCCATTAAAACATCCTTTAAACTAGCCATGAATAGTACCCCACTTCCAATTTACTCATCTAAACAACAAATCAATCGGTTAAAAAGGAAGCTTACGCTTACCTCTACCCGTTTTCACAAACGGTTCGGAATTCCAGCAACACCCCGGCCAAAGAGACGGCACCAACCACCTCCAAATGAAAATCTAAAACTGTAGAAATAAAGCTCGCGATGAGTAGAAGACGTTTCCTGAAGGGTACTTTGAGAGAGGGTGTCGTTTCAGCAGTGTTTCGAAGAAAAGAATTTTCTCTCTCCTCCCTTTCTCCATTTTTGTTCAAAGCTTCTCTCTCTATCTTTTGGTTATTTCTGCATGCAAATGGCTGAAGATGATGATGAATTATTCATTAAATGGATGGTCAAATTCGTTTGCCACGTGTCAGCCTATGATTGGTCAAAAAATCCAATTTTCGCATAAAATACCAAATTCTGCAGATTTTTCATTAACTTTGAAAATTCATATCTAATTGTACAAATGTCCAATTGGAGTGATTCTAAATTCCATGTGACCCTTATTGATTCTAGTTTTAAATAAAAATATAAACTTTGTCCAATTACAAGCTCACTATTTCCAAAATTTTAATCTTTGAATGTTGTCCTTGAAAATAATTAATTTCGCTGGGCTAACTTCAAAAATTCATTTCTCTTTGTGTACAACTTCAAATAAATGAACTATAAAATTAAATCTTGATAAGTCTACTTTAATTTTGGAAATTTTTATAATTTTTCACTATCATTTACCCATCGAAACATGTCACACAATCATCACTGTCATACCGGGAATTTCACCGGTAGCAAAATTACTTTGTGTTCAACTTTACTATATTGTGCGTGACTTCCAATCACTTCGTTTTGTTATTCCCCGAGATATTTAGCTCAACAATATAATTCCTTTTAATATCCAATGATATAAAGGAATTTTGGGGAATTTAAACATGCCTCATAGGGACATTTGCTAAACTATGGTCTAGCAGTACACTTGATCCAGGCTTAATCTCAAGCTTTTTGTCCCAAAATTTGGGATATTACACAGTGCTTCTTCTATATTTAATTTTTGTTGTGGTGTATTTATTGGTTAAAGAGCTTGTTGCTGGTAGTTCCCTTGCTGCTTGAACACATTTTGATTATTCCTCCAACCAAAGTTTGGATGATTCCACCAACTTGGATTGTAAGTGTTTGAGAATGGGTCATTTCTTTGATTTCTAATGTAATGAGCTTGCTCTGACTGAGAAGGCTTGGATGAGTGTCCCTCTTGACTTTGCGTACTCATATAAGGTCCTCACCATTGATCACAGGTTTCGTGAGGAGTACTAATTGCATTTGCTTGGCTTGTCAATGAGCTCACTTACTTGGATATAGATGCAACTTGAGAAGATAAAGTTGTAAGGATATCCAGTTCATGCACTCCAAGTACCCTCTTTGAATTGTGATGTTCAGAAGGCTATTGGTATGCATTGGCCGCCATCTCCTCAAGTAAATTGTAGGCATCATCTAGAGTTTTTCCCATTAAAGATCCTCCAGCTGCAGCATCTATAAGAATTCTGGTGGTATGTGTCATCCCATTATAAAATGTTTGTAGCTGCCACCAATCTGGTAACCCATGATAAGGACATCTCCTTAGCAACTCCTTGTATCTTTCCCAGGCTTCATAGAGGCTTTCTAGTTCATGCTAGGAAAATAAGGTAATTTCATTCCTCAATTTAGTAGTTTTTCCTGATGGAAAGTATTTCGCCAAAAATTTATGTGCCAAAGCATCCCATGTAGTTATGCTTCCCAATGGTAGAGAGTGTAACCAGCTCCTAGCCTTATCCCTGAGTGAGAAAGGGAAAAGTCTAAGTCTAATGGCATCATCAGTAACACTATTATGCTTGAATGTATCGCAAATTTCTAATAAGCTGGCTCTATATGTGTTGGGATCTTCTGTTGATAAACCACCGAACTGATTTGCTTGCACCATCTGTATAATTGCAGCTTGATTTCAAAATTGTTGGCTGCTACTGGTGGGTTTCTGATTCCAGAAGTTGCCTCCATGACTGTTGTTGTTGCATAGTCATGGAGTGTTTTGGTATCTGCTGCTTCTTCTTCCGGATTTGCCATTGAATTGATTAAAGTAGATTGCTTTTGAACTCTCTGATTTCTTTGACAAGTTCTCTCGATGTTAGAATCACAAGGTTGTAATTCAGTCTTTTTCGATTTGGTCATGTACTAAGCAAAATCCTTAAAAGAAACAAAAGACACCAAAAAGAAAACAAATGTACTATGAAGACCAAATTAGTATTAAAATTACTTGGTATTGATATTAATGACAACAATCCCCGGCAACGGCGCCAAAAGCTTGTTACGAGTGTAGGATGGTGTATTTAGAAAGTGCAAGTATACACTGTCATAAACAAGTAATATAGAAGTAAGTAGCGTATCGTTCGCACGAGGATTGATCACTAAGTACCAAAATCAATAATCTTAATACTATTCAGCCAGTCGATTAGTTGTGATTGAGATTGCAAAATAAAAATGATGAAATATGAATACAAGTGATATAAAGACAAATATGAGAAAAAGCCTTAGGGATTAGATTTCACTTAACAAATTCTGGATTGAATCACTTATCTATTCTAGTCCAATTTATTCCACATGATTGATAGTCAAGTTTCCCTAATTTAATTACTAGCCTCTTCCAAGGTCAAGTAATTCTATAATTAATTTCTAACCCAATATATTCCTATATTAATTTAAGCAATTAATCATGCATTAAGATTTATGGAACTCATTAAGACTACACAACCCATATGAATATATTCCTATTTCATATGCAAATTATGGTTTTAATTATAGGATCCACATACATGCATCTCCTTCCAGTCTCAACATGTATATTAAAATCATCCAAAAAGTGGTCAATCAATTGAAAGCATTAAAAACAATAATTAAAACTCAATCATAAAGGAAAAATTAAAACTAGATTTAATAAGTTAAGATTCAATCCAGTAAGCTAAGTCATCACCCTAGGAAAATGGAAATTAGCTCAAGATGAAATTAAAAATGAAACCAAAATAAATTAAAAACAAAATAAACATTGCTTAAAAAATTAATTACAAAAACATAAAAATACAACACAAGATGCATGAAAATGGAAAATATAGCCTACCATATAGGAGGTAAAACCTTCCATATAGATGTCAACCTATACCATCCATAAAGGAGGACTACCTAGGCCTTCCATATAGGAGGTAAAACCATCCATGTAGGAGGCATGCAAGAAGTAAAAAAAATGCACGAAATAAATTTTAAAATAATAACTCTCTCTCTAAAATAGAAGCTCTCTATCTCTCTTTCTTCCTCCTCTTTTTAGGATGCCAAGAACCTCTATTTATAGGCTTTAATTTTTGGGTGCTATAGTACCTTTGCTGCAGTGCTACAATAACTTGCTACAGTAAAATGCACTGAAATAGTAAATAACACTTCTGCACTGACACTACAGTTAATCTGCTACAGTAAATCTATAGTCCGTATGAATAGTGTTGTATGGCCTGTCAGAAGAAAATCATTATTTATTTATCTATTACACCCGAATTCATTATATTAAACTCCAATATCGTCCCCAAAATCATCATATAAGGAAAAATAAATATGTAAATATTTTACTTATCATCTGTGCATTGATTACTTAGAGCTGAATAAGGTGACTATCAATAATAAATGTCTACTTCCTATAATTGATGACCTTTTAGATCAGTTTTTTGGTTCCAGTGTATTCTCAAAAATTGATCTAAGATCAGGATACCATCAGTTGTGAGTGAAAGAAAATGATTTGCTGAAGACTACTTTCAGAATCAGGTATGGACACTATAAGTTCCCGGTGATGCCTTTTAGACTGACTAATGTACCTGCTGTATTTATGGATTACATGAATCACATTTTTTTGACAATATCTAGACCAGTTTGTAGTGGTCTTTATTGATGACATTCTGATATACTACATGAGTAGAGAAGAATATGAAGAGCACTTGAGAATAGCACTGGGAGTCTTGAAAAAAAAGTAACTCTATGCAAAGTTAAGAAATGTGAGTTTTGGCTTTAAGAAGTCAAATTTCTGAGCCACGTTATCTCATAAGAAGGGGTCTCGGTGGATCCTAGTAAAGTGAAAGTGGTACTGAATTGGAAGAGGCCATAAACTATTGTGTAGATATGCAGTTTTCTGGGTCTTGTCGATTATTAAAGGAGAGTGATTCAGAATTTCTCTTGAATCACCTTGTTGTTGACAAAGCTCACACAAAAGAATCAATCATTTGTGTTGGATGATAAATATGAGAGGAGCTTCATAGAGCTGAAGGAGAGGTTGATATTTGTACCACTGTTGATTATCTTAGATCCTAGTTTAACCTATATAGTCTATAGTGATGCTAGTAAGTAAGGATTAGGATGTATCCTAATACAAGGGAAAGAGTGGTAGCGTATGCTTCTTGACAGTTGAAGCCTTATGAGATGAACTATCCCACCTATGATCTAGAGCTTGCAGTAATTGTCTTTGCTTTGAAAATATGGCAACCCTATTTATATGGTACGATTGTAGATTGTACTGCGACCACAAAAGTTTCAAATATTTGCATGATCAGTAAGAGTTGAATATGAGACAAAGAAAATGGATAGAATTACTTAAAGATTACAACTTAGAAATCAAATATCATCCAGGAAAAGTGAATGTCGCCACTAATGCTATAAGTCGAAAGATAGTATAGGTGACAGTCATGATGATATAGGAACATAAACTGTTAGAAGGCTTCTGAGATCTAAACTTGTCAAATCAAGTATTACTTAGTCTGAACTTATCAAATCAAATATTAGTTACTAGCTACATTGCTAACCAAGAGGAAATTAATCTTTAAACTGAGATTGAAGAAGCTCAGATACAAGATGAGTGAGCAAAATCAATCAGGGATGAGATTGAACAGGGAGAAACTCAAGAATATAATCTTTTGCCAAGTGGATTGGTTAGATATAAGAATACAAAATATGATCCACTAAAGGCTAATCTGAGGTGCATAAGAGTAAATACACTCTTTACCCAGGAGCAGTTCACAACCTAAAATCTTTATACTGGTGGCCAGGAATGAAAAGTGACATAACTAAATACATTGCATGTTGCACGTTGCGTTACATGCTAAAAGGTAAAGGTTGAACACTAAAGACCACCAGGACTTTTATAAAGCCTTGAGATTTATAAGTGGAAAATGGGAAAGCGTTACTACGGATCTTGTGGTAGGATTACCCAAAACAAAGAACTATAATTCCATATCGGTAATCATTGATTGATTTGCATAATCAGCTAATTTTAGATTGATCAATGCAGCTATGCTCCTGAGAAGTTAGTAGAGATATACATAAAGGAGATAGTTAGACTCTATGGTATGCTGAAAAGTATTATTTTCGACAAAGATCCTTGTTTCACTTCAAGATTTTGGAAATCTTTACATGAAACGCTGGGTATTAAATTGAAGTTTAGTATGGCCTATCATCCTTAAATGAAGGGACAAACGAAAAGAACTATATGGACGCTAGAACATATGTTGAGAGTGTGTGAATTAGACTTCAACATAAGCTAGGATCATTTCCTTCCGCTCGCTGAGTTTGCTTACAATAATAGCTATCATGCGAGTATTCAAATGGCTCCGTATGAAGCATTATATGGAAGAAAGTGTCAATCACCCATTTGCTGGATAGAATTGTTTGAGATAAAATTGTATTGGCTAGACTTCATTGACCAAACTATATAGAAGATAAAGATTATTAAGAAGAGACTTATTGTGGCATAAAGTAGATAGAAAAGCTATGTCGATAAAAGAAAGAGACCCCTAGAATTTGAGGTTGGTGACCACGTCTTTCTAAAAGTCTCACCTATTACAGGTGTTGGTAGGGCATTAAAAATGAAGAAATTGAGCCCTAGACCTATTAGTCCATTTGAAGTATTGTTGAGAATTAGACTAGTAGCATATTGGATAGCTTTACCCTCGAATTTGAGCATAATGTCTTCCATGTCTCATAACTGATGAAATACCAACCAGACCTTGAACATGTTATTAAATATAAGGGTATTGGTGTTAATATAATCTTACCTATAAAGTCGAGCCAGAACAAGTTATTGATCGATAGGAAAGAAGGCTCAGACAAGAAGCATACCATTTGTGAAAGTGGTATGGAAGGGGTTATCTCCTAGGGAAGCAACCTAAGAAACGGAGTAAGACATAAAGAGGAGATACCTGGAATTTATATTTTAAGTTATGTATGAAATTTTGAATACAAAATTTATTTTATGGGAGGAGAGTTGTAACATACTAAAATTTAGTAATCGGTATTGCTTAATGTGTGTAATTAGTCGGATAAAATATACTGGTGCCTATGTACACTTGGTGTTTTTTTTAAGACACACACAAGCACACGTGGCGCAATTTTATGCCACACATACACACACCTGGCGCATTCTTGAGGCATATGCATATAAAGTGCCTTTTTACCTGACTTTAGCTTTTAGGTTGGTACCATAGTAAGATGCCACCTAAGACTCTCTAACTTTTTACCTAACTTTGCTTTTAGGTTGGCTCAATCTTGGGATTCCACCTAGCCCATAAGAAATACATGACTAAATTTCCAGATGACTTATCCTTCTTCTCCATCCTCCCCTGACACTACATATGTAAGACAGATTGGACTTCCTTTTCCCTGATGATGAAAGTCAGCCAAGGCATGAGGGAGGAGTTGGCTAAATTTCAAGAGGACGACACATGGCACCCTAATAGGCTAAGCACTTATACACATGTGATTATATAATTTCCAACTCTTTTTCACCTTTAAGAATTCAGCCAAAAGAGAGACAAATAAGAGAAAAATATATAGAAAAAGAAAAAGAAGAGAAGTGGTGAAAACTTGAAGAACACAAGAGAAAGAAAGTGTTCTTGACAGATTTTCATCCCCGAATTCGTGTTTCTAGCTTAAAGTACCTTCACCAATCTTGTTTCTCTCGTTAAAAGCAACGTTTCTACAATTTTAGATTCTTGAAAATAGGAGTTTAGTTCTGTATAAAAGGTTTAGGAGTTGGGAGAATTAAGAATGGGTTATAGCAAAGGATAGAGGTAAGCATAAGCTCTTATTTGAGTATAGTATCTTGAAATTTGGTTGAATTTTCATGAATTTGATCTGTGTAACACCTCAAATTTTGGGACAAGAAGATTTAGAATAAGCCTGACTCAAGTAGACTGCTAAGCCCTAGTTTAGCAAGTGTCCTAGAAAGACATGATTTTATTCCTTAAAATTCCTTTATACCCTTAGGGTATTATAGAGCATAGGGGATGGTATAAGGCAATTAGAGGTCACACACAACATAATTATATTTAGAACTCAAAAGAGATTTGCTGCCAGTAAGTTTCCCTGTGAGGCCATCATGTTGTGTGACATTTTTAAATGAGCAAATGATGTCCAAAAATTATGAAACTTTCTAGAATGAAAGTAGACTCATCCTTTAATTTGATAGGTTATATGGATTATTTAGAGCTATACATAAGGAGTTATGCATTTTTGCAGTTAGCCCAGTGAAACTGGCGATTTTTCACTGTCAGTGTCCAAAAACAATAATTCTAGGAATGTTTAGGTTCCAATTTGTAATATCCTGAATTTTGGGCCTAGAGACTTGAGGAAATGCCTATATCCAGCAAACAACTAAGCCCGGTTTGGGAAGAGTCCCAAGAATGATGAGATATATAAAGACTTTCAAGGACTATGTGACTTGTCCTTACCGGGCAGAAGGCTCAGTATTTTCAGGTGGTATGATTAAAGTGTTGGTTGTAATATCCCAAATTTTGGGACTAAAGGCTAAAGAATAAGCCTAAATTAAGTGGACTGCTAGACCTCATTTTAGCAAATGTCCCTATGAGGCATGTTTAAATTTCCTAAAATTCCTTTATATCCTTAGATATTAAAAGAAATTATATTGGTGAGCTAAAGAGCTCGGGGAATAACAAAATGAAGTGATTGGAAGTCACACACAACATAGTGAAGTGGAATACAAAGTATTATTGCTATTGGTGAAATTCCTGATGTGGCAGTCATGGTTGTGTGGCAGATGTTAAGGGGAAAATGATGTCCAAATATTATGAAACTTTATATAATGAAATTAGAATTATCAAGCTTTAATTTGGTTGATTATATAAGTCATTTGGTACTATACACAAAGAGAAATGGATTTTTGAAGTTAGCCCAGCGAAATTAACTATTTTCTCTGGCAGCATCCAAAGATTAAAATTATGGGAATTGTGAACTTCCAATTGGAAAAATTTCATATTTTTGCTTTAAACTAGACTCAATGAGGGTCTCATAGCCTTTAGAACCACCCCAATTAGACATTTGTACAATTAGATATGAATTTTCATAGTTTAATAAAAATTCTGTTAGATTGGATATTATGTGCGAAAATCAATTATTTAGGCCAATCAGAAGCTGACACGTGGCAAGGCAATTTAACACCTCCTTTAATCATCAATTATCATCTTCCTCAGCTTATTTTTCATGCTAAAAATGCAGAGAAGAGAGAGAGAGAAGCTACAGAGAAAATGGAGAGAGAAGAGAGAGAAAATTCTACTCGCCGAAACTCTACCGTAACGGCGTCTTCTCTCAAAGTGCCCTTCAGGAAACTTCTTCTACTTATTGTGAGATTCATTCCTATGGTTTGAGATTTTTGTTTGGAGGTGGTTTATGCTATCTCACCAGCCAGAGTGTTGCTGGGATTCTAAACCGTTTGCGGAAACGAGTAGAGGTAAGCGTAAGCTTCCTTTTTAACCGATTGGATGAGTATAGAAGAAGTTGGGTACTATTTATGGTTAGTTTAAAATGATATTTTCAATGGTTAAATCATGTCTAGTGAGTGTTTAAATAGCTAATCATTTGATTAGAAGTAGAAAGGAAGTGATTAAGCCAAAGAAAACAAGAAACCGATAAACTCTTTCTGGGAACTCTGATTTTTAGTTTTCTGTTCTGTTTGTGACGTGGTGATGGGCTGAGAATTTGATGATTTTGATACTTCCATTGGATTTAGGAGGCAAAATTGTGTGGGTATACAAGTGTTCATGAATTTTTGATACTTGTGTATGAATTTGAAAGTTTTAGAAGTTGAATGTGTGCATGTTGTGAAATCTGTCTTCTGGAGGAAGTGCCTTTGTGATGTGTTTTGATTGGCTAAATGTTGTCCAATGATAATGAAACTTTCCATGATTAAATTAGATATGTAGAGCTTTAAAATGATAGGCAATATGAAGTATTTTGACAAGTATGCTAGGAGTTATGATTTTTTAAATTATGGTCACGTGAAATTGGGCAATTCTGGAGAAGTGTCTAATGAAATGGAATTATGTATATGATAGTGCTTTTTAGCTTATGGGTACATTTTTTACTTAAATTATACTTAAATAGGGTTTAATATAACTTGAAATCACCCCATTTGGAGTTTTATACATTTAGTTATGATTTTTACAAGTTCGGCCAAGAATCAGGACGGTGAAATACTGAGCAGCGAGATTCTTGGCCGCGGCCAAAATGTTTTTGTCTGGTTTTTGGCTGCAGCCAAAAACCCCAAATTCAAGAATTTCATATTTTTGAAGGAAATTGACCTATATAGTCATTCCTAGCTTCTTGGGCCTTAGTATACACCTCTAATGACTCACAATCATGGCTCTAATGATATAATTGGGTATCTAGGGCCATAGAAAAGTCAAGAAAGAAGAGGAATGGAAGAATTTCCAAGAAAATCCAATGATTGGAAGAAAAGGGAATAATTCAAGAAGAATGACATAAGTCTACAAGGTAGTAAATTTACTTACTTGTATGTATGTGATGTTTATTCTGTGTATTGATTTGCTGTATTGCCTTGCTTGATTATGTAAAGCATGTATGAATAAATGAAGCTATGTTTCTATTTTTACTATAGCCATAAGTATGTTGTATGAAACATTGAGCATGCAGAATATCATTATATGAACATGAACCTACGTAAGGCAAGCATATCATGCACTAGCATTCATCTTACATGCATTGTCTATATGTTTGCTACTGAGATTCTCTCAAATCCCACTCTCCCCCACCAACCATATAGGTATATGAACAGGAAAGAAGAGAATGCTTGAAGATGATTCAGAAGAAAAGAAGACAAAGAATTGAAGACTGAATTGTGTTTAGTTTATTATGTGTATCATTATTTGCACACAGAGAATATTTATTTGTAAGAATATAAGTATTTGAATTAACCAGTATTGGGATAATTGAGAGTAAGAAATACTCTAGTAATTATACAAGGAATTAAGAAATGATGAGTTGTTAAGAAGTTACGAACTACTTTGGGATGATATCAAAAACAAGGCTTTTAAACCATTCAGAAAGGCCCAGTCAATTACAGGTTCGAATCCTGTATTGAGGTTGGGAATCGAAAAAAATTTGCAAAAGAAAGATCGCTTAGTTGTTCGATCCGCTGCCTAAAACTCATCAGAATGATTACGTACGTAAGGTGTTACATTGGTGAATATGTGCACAGGATACATATACGGTGCCATTGGGTTAGTAGAAAGATGCCACCCAACTATGTCACGAAGTATGGGACAAGTTAAACAAATAAAGTATGATGTATGTGTGGACGTATGGTGTTTTCAGAGTGGACCGATATGCCTTGCGTTTTTAATAATACATCGGTATGCCCTATATTTCAGGAAAATAAAGACACTGGCTTATAGCGCCATTTGGGGCCCACAAGCAGACAGTCAGTAATTCCCTTAGCCAGAGGCCATGTGGCACTATCAGAGGGCTTATATGCACACATGGCGTAAAACCGAGTGAGTCCGTATGATAAAGTAATTTTTTGAAAAGTGACTTTTGAGGTGGACCAATAAGAAATTGCCACCTAGCTGTTACTTTTTAATTGTTACCATCAGAAGAGGACACATGTTCCTTCATCCTGGCCCTCACTTTTTAAATTTTGTGTTGGCCAAATAAGAGCATGACATATGTCCCCTCTTTATGATAAAGTTACTTTATCTTTTGAGTTATCATCACCTGAAAGTGACACCTAGCCCCGAGCCGGGGAAATCCACCGGTGTTTGGTCCAATCACCCGACTAACTTTCCCAAACACTGAACTTTTAAGCTGGGGAAAATCATCAGACCCCTACTTTCCCTGACAATTTGGATGGCCAAAATTTTGGGAAGATAGGTGGGACCCACTTAATTAAAGCTAGTGACACTTGTCACCGTTTAATCGGGTTACCAAACACGTGGCACCGTAAAGATTTTGACACGTGGAAAAAAATATCAAGGCTTCCAAGGGCCCTTAATATTTCAACCAGCTGCCCAAAAAAATTCATAGAAAATCAGAAAAAAAAGGTTGAGAAATTGAAAGAGGAAAGAGAAAACATGAATAGTAAAAGTTCTTGAGTTTTAGAGCCTATTTCAGCTATGAATCGGTGTTTTCTTTCAAAGTACCCTTCACAAACCTTCTTCTACTCATCCTAAGCTTCATTTCTATGATTTCATATTTTCATTTGGAGGTGTTTGGTGCGGTCTCCCTTACCGGAGTATTACCAAATTTCTGAACAGATTACGGAAACGTGTAGAGGTAAGCGTAAACTTCCTTTTGAACCGATTAGTTTGTTGTGTGGATGAGTTTTTGTGAGAGTGGGGTACTGTTCATTTTTGTGCAAGGAGGTATTTTCAAGGTTTAATCATGATTTAATCATGTAATTATTGTTAGATGATGATTTATGACAATATTGGACCAAGTTGTTGGACAAATTCTGAATTGGTGAATTGTTGTAGAAAACTCTAGTTTTCTGGTCTGAATATAACATGATGAATTAGTGGGAATTTTTTAATTTTGATGGTTCCATTAGATTTAGAAGGAGAGATTATGTAGGTATACAAGTGTTCATGATTTTTGGATGCTTGTATATGAATTTGGAATTTTTGGAAGTTGTGAAGTAGATGATGTATACTTCGTTTTCTGGAGGCAGGGTCAATTTGATGTGATTTTGTGTGATCAAATGTTATCTAATTTCCATGAAAGTAGACTTACCAAGCTTTAATTTGATAGGTCATAATGGTTAATTTGATTTGTGTGCTGAGAGTTATGAATTTTTGACGTGTAGGCACTAAATCTGGAACAAATTCTGACACAGTTGGATTAATTGAGAATTATGGAATTTTGGGCATATAATTGGAAGTATATAATATTTATAATCTAAAGAGGACTTAAATAGATTTATATAGAACTTTGAACCAACCCAATCGGAGTTGTATAGAATTAATTATGTTTTTTCAAAGTTTTGTCAAAATGCTGGCAGTTTTGGCTACTATGCGAATTTAAGAAAAAAGGGGCCAAATGTAATTAGTATGAACTGCATGGGTGAAAGTAAGACTTTAAGGCTAATGTAGCCCAATGGGAATTCACTTTTCATGGCTCTAATAATGTCATTATTTATCTAGGGCCATAAAGTGATAAAGAAGAGGCAATGATTAGAAGATCAAGGTACAAGAGGAGGACGCAAAGTCCAAAAGGTAGTAAACTTACCTAGCCTGCATGTATTTGATATGTATGTTTTTGCATTGATTTATGTGATTGCTTTGCCTATTTGTGTTGAGCATAGTTGATTGATTGAAGCTCTGTTATATTATGCAATGGTCATATGTATGTCATAACATTGAGTATGCAAATATGTCATCATGTTGACATGAAGCTGTGTAGGCAAGCATATCTTGTATTCATATATATCTTGCATGTATAGTGGTATTGTTTACTACTGAGATTCTCTAAAATCCCACTCCTCCCAACCAACCATTTAGACAGGTGAAGAATGCATGAAGATATGCACTGAGGGGATATGAAGGAAGATTGAAGATCGTAGTGCGATGCACTACTTTTGTATTTGATGTAAAGATTTTGGTAGTTGTATGTGGTTATACATTTTTATATTTACATGATGAATGAATGTAGTTTAAGCAGAGAATTGCTCTAGCTTAATTAAAAGAAAATGCTCGCATGTACTCTGATATATTGAAATTAAGAGCCAATGAGTCATTAGTGATGTAGTGATGTTTGTATAATGATAGAAAAATTTTATTTCCTTTGAAAAACCATCTTGACCTTAGGTTTAAATCCTAAGTTTAGAGTGAGAATTTGTGAAAGATTTCAAAAGTTGGGCAGTCCGGGTTTAAATCCTGGTTCTACAATGGATTTCACTACTCATTTGGTACTATTGAAAATAAGGTCTTACACAATTGGCTAAAGGCTATATTTTCCCTTATAAGTAGACTTAAAAAGGGTCACATATATTTTAGAACTACCCCAATTAGATGTATATACAATTAGTTATGAATTTTAAAGTTTGATGAGAATTCTGTCAAATTTTTCAGCAAGTGCAAAAATGTATAAAAAATGTATGGGAAAAATGGTCATTTGACCAATAAAAGCAAGTAGCCATTATTTTTCCCTTTTCTTACTGCCTAATTTAGTCAAATGGAGGGAATAAGAAACAATAATAATACTTGGCTCATATTTATTCAAGAAAGGAATTTGTTGACCAATGAGAAACAAACACATGTTAAAGCAAAGTATGATATTTCAAGAGCATATATTTTCCTCCCTCTTCATCACATATTTTAGGTCAAAGCAAGGAAATTATATATATATATATATATATATATATATATATTTGCTTGGCTGAATTTTAATGAAAGAAGGAAGGGAAAAAAAATAAGAACCAATCACAAGTAAGCTCTCGTTAAAGTAAAAGTAAGAGGAGAGATCATTAGTTAAACATCATTTCCACCTCTTCCTCCTCTTCATTTTTGGCCAACACATGAATAATAGAGAGAGAGGCGAGTTTGAAGAAGCTTGAAGAGCACAAAGAGAGCTAGGGTTTCAAGAAGCCAAAATTCAAGGTAAGAGCATGCAATCAAAGTGTTCTTGCCTCCAAATGCATGTAGAAATAACCTATTATTCTTCTTGAAAATCATTGTTAGCAAGCTAAATCAAGAGAGAAGAGAGAGAGGGAAGTGGCGTTGAGGAGAGAGAAAATGGTAAAATCAGGAGGTAATCTCATAAACTTGAACCTCTTGTGTCATAAGATGTTCTTATGGTTTTTGTTCTTGAATTTGGCTTGGTTTTGATTGGTTTTGTCAATTTAGGAAGATGAAACCTTCAGGGGAAATGCTGCCAACATTTCTCCAAATCATGTCCAATTAGTGTTTAAATGGTTAAATATGTGATTAGAGGTGAAATGGAGGTGATTAAGGGATTGAAATCAAGAAAACACATTTTTCTTTTTCTTTCCCTAAGTTATGGCAATATGTAGAGTAGGGGGAAGGAGCTGGAATTTGATCAATTTGATGGTTCCATTGAGTTTAGAAGGGAAAGTTGTGTAAGGTTCATGTAGACTGTGAAGTGACCAAACTACCCTTAATTTAGGCTGGAATTTGACCAAACTAAGGTCAAAAATGGATTCTACACATGAAATTACGTACGATTAGCCTAGGTGATAATTTTTGGTGAGAGACAGTTTGATCAGGTACAAAAGGGCATAGAAGGGTCACTAAGGGTATTTTGGTAATTTTGAAGTTGAGTTAGGATAACCAACACAATAAGTTTAGAACGAGTTATGAATAAATAATAACTCATTTATCCTAAATTTGTAATTTTAGGATATATAGAAAGCCCGAACCAAAGACGGACTTAGACCGATTAACAGGCAAGGAAATGGCATGTTCCAGGTAGTAACTTTTTCTTACATATACTATTTGATTATTAAATGTTTGAGTTTTCCATTCTCTATAACATGAGCCAAGTGTCTTGGACACACCAATTTGCCAAGTTGTGGTCAAGGACCCAACAGAGGCGCTAAGTAGACCAGGGTGCAAACATGTCGTTTGGCCTTAGGTAAAAATGTACACATAGTTTCAATCATCTTACATGACATGGCATTGCATATTTATTCTTGCATTCTATATGTTTGAAAGTATGTTACTACTGAGATTCTCTGAATCTCACCCTTTCTATAAATGTAAAAAGTTTCCAGCAGCAAGCAGTGGCTTGAAGGGCAGAATGGTAATTTCTGGCAATTGAAGGTTCCAGGTCAGTATGAGAGGAGGTGTTAGTTATCTGAAGACCTTTCTATTTGTTTAAAGTTTGTAATTATTCTGTTCACCCCTATGAAGAATTCTGTATGTAATCAAGCAATTGTTTCAACATATTAGTATATTTATGCAGTTTATGTGTGCCCATTGAGCTACGCAAATGCTACTCTGATTAATATCAATAATGAAGCAAGGTCTTAAAATATGCTGGCCTAATTTTTTTTCAAGAGGTAATTTTGGGGTTTTAATGATCTTGTGAATATGGAAATGATGTTAAATGAGGTTTAAGCATGATAGGAAGAAAGTTTTGCAAGTCTTGTAGTTAGAATTGTCAAAATCACTTTGTTTGAACTTATGCTGAATTTTGGCCAGGAGCAAGACACTAGGAAGGAATGAGATTTTGTTGATTTTGAGATTTCTAATGAATTTATAATGAAAAATTATGTATGAAAAAGGTGAGAGATTGATTTTGGAAGCATTGAAATTGAAAACGTAATTTTTTGCCTAAAACCCATATTTTGTCATAGCTGGTTTGTAAACAAGGAATTGGATTTTTGTCAAATTTGAAGTTGGAAATGGACTCTAAATGAAAAATTGTGCAGGAATAGCTTGTGAAATAATTTTATAAGGGTTAGATTGAAAACCTTAAAATCAAAATTAAAGGTTGTTGAGGATAGTGTTGCCAGATTGAACTTCTAGGAAGTCAGGTCGCTTGGAGTTCAATTTTGGTGGATCAAATATTGTCCAATGATTGTAAAATTTTATAGGTTATTAGGATACATCTTAAGATTTAAAATGAGGTATAGAATGCATTCTTTGGATGAGTAGTTTGTAAGTTATGATTTGTTAAGGTTTATATATCAAATTTGGAATGAATTTTAAGGCAGTCAGGTTGGTTGAGGTTCCTAGTATTTTGTATCTGTAATTGGCACTGGGAGATAATTTTTGTTTGTAGACACTACTACAAAAAGTACTTTTAACGTCACTAATTAACGTCCGTTTTAAAAAAAAAGAAGTTAAAAAGGAGGCGGTGGCATTTTTTAAAAATTTTAGCTTGTCTTTTAACTACTGTTTTAAAGAAAACAGTTGTTGAAACTGCCTTTCCATGACTGTTTTTAAAAGTAATCGTTGAAAATTATACATTAATATTCCCAGTCATGATATGTTTCAATTCCAATCATATCTCCTCTCACAGTCAAGCCTCTCCTTCTCAAATCCACCTCCGAGCCATAGTCTAACTTTCAATCACATCGTTTAGCCCCCTCTCCAACCCTAGACATGACCTTTGGCCTATTCTTCGACCCCTCTCCTCCTTGACCTCACTCTGATAATCAGGTTTCTCCTCCTCCTCTATTCTCTACCTTCACCAATTTTTTCCCTTAGCTTTCAGGAATCTTCTCTTTCTATTATGTTAAATTAATAACTTATACTTATGCTCTACTTTTGATTTATTGTTTCTAAATCAACTAACTTTTGATCAAAACAAAAAGTTAGACGATTTGTAGAAAATTTTTTTTAATCTCATTTAATCAGCAAGAGTACATAATTGGGAAGTTGAGTGAAGAAGAAAAGAATGTGATTACCACTTATTGCATAAGTTATTTTTGATGATTTTTGCAGGTAATATTTTTCATTTCTGGGATTCTCATTGCTGGGATAGAAGAGATAAAGGAGGGGGGAAGGGAGAGAAGCATGGTTGCATGGTTTTTATTGAGGTTCGGAGGAGTTGAGGTGTGGATAAAATATTCTGCAACATTATTTGTGGGATACACTCTCTTTGAATCATTATACCTACATTAATCAACATGCTTTGATGCTCACCAAGTTGCCATAGCAATACGGCATCCCTTCAGCTTTGCTTTCATTTTTTGGATTTTCTTTTGCTCTTCTGCCACTTCCAAATTACACTTCTTTTCCTCTTCTGTCACTTCCAAATTACACACACACACACACACATATATATATAGACACATACACACATACTCATTCAAATTATATAAATCCATGCAAATAGTATGGATTAAGTAAAAGAATTACTTGTCTTTAAATAAAGTAAGAGTTTGAGAGTATGTGTGTGTGTTGGCTCTTTTATTTGAGTTTTTCTTCAAGCCCCTTCCATAAAGTAAGAATTTCCTTTTTCTCTTTTTGGCTTTTTGTGTTGTTTCTATTTTCATTTGCTCGTTTATTAAGCTGAGTTTATTGGGGTTAATCAATAAAGACAATGTGGAATATTTACAGTTGTGTACTACATGGTTGAAGTTGAGATATCACTAGAAAATTTTCCTTTGGATACTATTGTGGATAAATATTTGATAGAAGAGAGAAGGGTTAGCTATCTGCTTGATTATGCAACATTTGCCGCAGAATTATGGAATCTTTTTTCACATAATAATTATACTTATTTTTCCTTGCCTGAAATTCCTTACTAATTAAGAGTTCTAAATATGAATCTTTTGGTCCAAGATTATTATCTTTGCTCATCTTATTTGAATTAGAGTTTATAGCTAAGGTAATTAAGATTTAATAAGAATGTTCATTGAGAACTTTTTGAGTTAGCAGACTATTGGAGTTTTTTTTAGTTGCTTGTAAATATATTGCAAATAAATTAGAAATAATATGCTCTTATCTATACTCTGTTTTACACCTTTCTGTATGTTTTCCTCCTTCCTCACTCGTATCAATGAACTTGGGAAGTTACCCTGACTTTTGGAGTCAAGAGAATTATATTGAAATGAATTTTTCTTTTAATTCATTCCATAATGAGAAAATGGTAGATGGTGTGGAAAACTAATCTTCATGAAAAAAAAACCTTCCTAGTTAGTTTTGTGAAGCTACTATTGCCTTGTTCTTACACTTTTACTCTACACCTTCTTAGTTAGTTTGAAAGTTTTGTAAACCTACTATTTCATTTTTTCTTTTAAATTTTCTGAACAATCTTGTGTTTTTTTTCAATCACATAAAATTAAATTTAAATTGTCTTAGTGATGCAAGATTGGTGAATTAATAAGTGTTATTTGTAGGCGAATATGTGAATTAATAAATGTGAGATTAACGGCTTATATTTCCAATTTCTAGTCAATCAATAAGGCTAGTTCAATAATGCCTTTCTAATTCATAAAAAATGTGGTATTTTAAAATTAATATTATAATTTTTTGGGTAATAACTCTCTCATCAACTTGCAGGTCTCACTTCCATCTTTTTCCCTTGGGTTGTCAGCCTACTACATCCTTGCCTCATCAGAATCTTCTTCCAACTTCCCTTGAATCATATAGGATGATGTGTAGAGGTTTCTTTTACATAGTGTAGTGGTATAGTATGTTTGCAACCTCGAATACTTTACCTCCTATTAATTTCTTAGTTTCTTGTTTATATGAGTACTATAAATTTGTTAGAGGTACTACGATTTATAGAGAAGGCTTTGGAAAATGATGATGAAACATAAAGATTTGATAAAAGCATGTCATCTCATAAATCTTTGGGCATATAATTGTCATGATTTAGTTTGAAAGTTGAAGTTTGAAGTTTAAAACGATGTTATGATAATATATGTTTGAATTTAAGTTCTTTTAAATGACATGTGATGATTGAACTTTGAAGATTTAAAATTTAATATGGTGATTTTACTTATATTTACATTTTAAAAAGTAGTTCAAAATTCGAAATATAATTGTCTTAGAATTGGTGGTTTTTGTATTGTCTATAAGGAGAAAAAATGAATAATTCTTTTTTAAAAAAAATTGGGTTACAACGACTATTTTCTTAAAACAGTTGTTGTAAGTGCCATACAACGACAATTTTTAAGAAAACAGTCATTATAAGTCATTAACATACAATAATTGTTTTATTGAAAAACAGTTGTTGTATCATATTTACAACAACTATTTTTTGAAAACAGTTGTTGTATTCTCTAGGCTTACAATGACTGTTTTCTTAAAACAATCATTGTTTGTTACTTACAACAACAGTTTTAAAATAGTTGTCTATTTTAAAACTTTCAATGACACTCACATATACGTCCCCTTGAAAACGGTCATATAAAGGGCATAAAAATGGACGTTAAAAGTGCCTTCTATAGTAGTGAGAGGACGTAAATAGATTCACATAGGAACTTGAACCACCTCATTTGGAGTTTTCTAGATTACGCTATAAATTTTCAAAGTTGTCTGATGAAATCTGGTAGACTAATGTGAACAAATTAGATAAACCAAATCACAAGAGTACTAAAGATAACCAACAAAGTTAAGTAAAGGAAAAAGATAGGGATGTGTCAAGAATAACATAATTTTCATTATGCCAATATAATTTGGATCAAGTAATGATCCATCTTTATAAATTCTAAATTATAGGATAAGACCTGATGAGCATTTAGATTATGACGAGCAGAGGCTTGAGACAGTAAGACCCGATATGCAAGTTTACATGGGGTAATGTGTGGCAACGTCACTTTCAACACCTCACCGGCTCTTAGTTCCATAATATCAGAGTAAGCGAGCGATCATTTTAATAAACTAAAAGTCGTTCTCTTTATTTATACTAGAGCGATTCTCTTATTACATTAGAGCAGTTTTCTGCTTTAACAACGATCAATCATACATGCTCATACATACACATGTACATCAAGCTACACAAGGCTATCAAATGGAAATCCATTACATCAAATCCATATAGTAGTGCCTTACACCACAATCTTCACCTTAGCAATTCCTCCTCCGAGCATAACTACATGCATCCTTCAACCTGTCTAAAATGGTTGTTTGGGAGGAGTGAGATTCAAGAGAATCTCAGTAGTGAACAATACCACTATGCATGTGATATATATGAATGCATGACATGCTTGCCTACATTATTTCATGCCAACATAATGACATGCTGTGTGCTCGATGTTATAGCATACATATAGCCATTGCACAAATATAATAGAGCTTCAATCAATCAAACATGTTCAACACAAACAGGCAAAGCAGTCACATAATCAATGCAAGACATACATACCATACACATGCAGGAAAGGAAAGTTCACTACCTGTCGGACTTCACGTCTGTCATTTATCCTTCGTCTTTGCTCCAATTCGGGCGCGTCCATTCACCGAGTCCTATAATTCCTAAAACATAGCATACATGAGTTACTACTCATTTTTATAACATTCTAGACTCGTATTAGTTGATAACTTAGCTCAATTATGCTAAATTACCAAAATGCCCCCGGAAGCCCGGCCTAATTATACTTTTACAGAAATTATGACATGGGTCAATCCTACACAATTTCATGTGTAGAATCCATTTATGACTTCATATTAGTCAAATTCACACCCAAATGACATAAATACCCTTAAAAGCCCTTATTTAGAGCTTAAAGGGGTAATTCGGTCATTTCACACCCCAAGCCTTTTCTCACCTCATCATCAACATGAACCCTACACAATTTTCTCTTTTGAACTCAATGGAATCATCCAATCGATGAAATTCCAACTTATGGCTCATGCCCCATGCATGACTGCCAATATAGAGTTCTCATAAGAGTTGTGTCGGTTCCTCCCTTTCTATGACTTAATACTCTCCTTTCTACTTCTTATTACATGATTAGCCGTTTAGACATCCATTGGACATCATTTTGGCCCCCAAAACACTGATTGAATGAGAGATGAACAGTACCCAACTCTCATAATACTCATCCAAACGACAAACTGAAATGGTAAAAAGGAAGCTTATGCTTACCTCCACACTTTTCTGAATTCAGTTCAGAATTTTGGTGATGCTCTGGCCGGTGAGACGGCACCAACCATCTTTAAATGAAAATTCAAAACCATATAATCAAAGCTCGGGATGAGTAGAAGAATGTTTGTACTGGGTACTTTGACAGCAGATGCCATTTTGGTAGAGTTTCAGCGATCTCAAACTTTCTCTCTCTGTTCTGCGTTCTCGTTCTTTCTCCGTTCTATTTCTCTTTTGTTTCTCATTCTAATCTATTCTCTTTCTCATTTCTGATTTCTTTCTCTTTCCCTTTTAATTGCACGAGAAAGAGTGAGAATTGATGATGAAGGGTGATAATTACTAAATGAGTCACCAAAGTGGCTCATGACCAATTGGTCCAACTATCTCATTACTTGCATAACAAGTTTCATTTCTCTTTTCCTTCATCATTCTATCAATATTAATGAGAAATAAGAGATTATAATTCACTCTCAAATTATCCCATTATACCACCTTAAGTGGTCAACCAAAGCCTTAAGCTTTTCGACTCGTTGACTTTGCTTGATAATAATTCACCCACTTAGGCTTATTAATTACCAAGTAGTCATTTTCCCCCTTTTAATTCCCATTCCACTCAAATTATAGGGAATATTAGGGAAAACCCATAATTTCTCATCTTATGGCAAAATTACCATTTTGCCCTCACCTTTTATGATTTATCATAATAAACCATCTCTTGCCCTTTTTTATTATTTCCCTTCACATTTGACTAACTTGGGCATTAATAATAGGGAAATAATCTAATTGGTCAAATGACCATTTCGCCCCTACCTTTAATATTTCCTAGAGCTTTCCAGCTCACCATAATATTCCCTTTAATATCCAAGGATATAAAGGAATTTTGGGAAATTATACCATTCCTCACTATAAGACTTGCTAAACCAGGGTCTAGCAGTCCATTTAATCAAGACTTAATCCCAAGCCTCTTGTACCAAAATTCAGGATATTACATAATGACCATGGGCTGTAAGATCGGATGGCAGTAATACCCTATATGCATGCTTGTATGGGGTAGAGGCCCTGGGCCATAAGACTTGTGTTACCAAGCACTGTGGTATTGGACCAGTATGTCCTATGATTGTTGTTTATGCTGGATATTGATTACTGGATGCTATACTTGATGATTTTTGTTACATGATGGTTTTGTTTAGCATGCTTTATGAACTTGTATATGTTATGATTGATTGTGGTTACTACTGAGATTCTCATAAATCTCACCCTTTCCAATAATTAACATACAACAAGGGCAAAAAGGTAAACGCTGATGAGTAGGGAATGCATATAAAGGATTAAGATGTTTGTTTGTTAACTTTGCTATGACTTATAATACTTTGGTAGCCACACGTGGCTATAGGTCCTATACATGAGCATATAATTATAACTATAGTACAATGAGTACTAGTAATAGTAGTAATAGTGTTAGCCGTATAACACGCAGAGCAAATCAATATTTTTCCTTTAACTTGATAATTAAATTAGGATTGGGCAATCATATGTTAAGGGCCCATTAGCTAACAAAAGATATACGAATTATAAGTAGAGAAGCACTCTGATGTTAATAAATAAAGTTAAAGACTGATGAGTCGTAATAAAGTTGCGAACCACCATATGATCATTTTGAAAGTTTAAAATTTTTCAGAAAAGCCTAATCCAGTTCAAGCTCAATCCCTATGTTGAAGCTGGGACTTTGAGTTACTTTCAAAGATGTATTAGTCCCAGGATCGAAACTTGGCTTAGTGTGGGTAAAGACTCGTTAGATCATATTAAAAATAGGGATGCAGATGTTTGCATGCCTTGACTGTCACATAAGGCATCTTATGGTATACGCCAACAAGATGAACAAGAAATTGAACCTGATATTGTTAGATATGATTAGTTTTGATGATGACATAGAAGTCAAATATTAAGAGAGCAAAAGTTTGTATAATATACTTGTCTCTTACCTTGACTAACTACTATTTAATATTGCATATCTTGTAGATTAGTCAAGCAATGAAAGAAAGAGATTGAGGAATGAAGAACTTGCAAGAATTAATGAAAAAATGAAGATTCAAGTTCTATGGGTACTGTAGTGTGGGCACTGTAGCATACAGTTACTGTAGTGTATGTCACTGTAGATTACTGTAGTGCACTGTAGCAATCGAGTAATTTTAGCAATCACTCGAGTGATATTTCAGAATCACTCGAGTGCTGCTAAAAATAGTGAAAATCACTTGCAGTGATTCACTATTCACTTGAGTGATGTTCATATTTTCAGGCTCTGTTTTCCGTCCAGCTGAGCGAGATCTAGTAATTCAATCATATCTCTCAAACCATATTCCGATTGAGGTGAAACCAGTTGCATATGAAAACATACTTCCAATGTGTCATTTGAACACTATAATAAACAACAAAAGAGCTTAGATGAAATAGTTATAAATGTTATAAGTTGGCCTTCATATTAGCGTCACTTTCCAGAGCAGGTCTGGTAATTCGGCCATAACTCTCAAACCACAGATCCAATTGAGTTGAAACTGGTGTCATATGAAACTAGACTTAAAGAGATTTCCATAGATATATAATATTATAATTTTGGAGTTATATTCAAAGAGTTATGGCATCTAGAAGTTGACCCATGTTTGTTGTCAAATTGAAAGAGCAGCTACGAGTTCAAGTGATCTGAACAGAGAGCACCCGAGTGAATTGCATAATCACTCGATTGATCATTAATAATCACTTAAGTGAAATGTATCAGATGGCAAATCACTCGAGTGGCACCAGAATCACTGTAAGAAAAATTCATTGTTTGCAAATTAACTTCTAGTGATATGGAAATCACTCGAGTGATATGAGATTTTTCAGAATCACTTCCAGTGCGCGACAAGATCACTACAAGAAAAATTCACTATTTCAAAATTCACTTCCAGTGATATGTGAAATTTTCAATATCACTTCCAGTGGCTCTGAAATCATCGGAAGAAAATTTCACTGTTCCAAAAATCACTCCCAGTGCAACCGAATTCACTCGAGTGATTAGCTATTTTCTTAGTATCACTTCCAGTTGACATCAAATCACTGCCAGTATATCAGTATGAATTAGAATCACTTCCCGTGAAGATGAGATCACTCCCAGTGAACCAAAATGCACCTCCAGTGAAATCCAATATGCCTCAAGTGATATGTTTATTTTGGTATATCACTCCCAATGTATTTCCACTGAATGAAATACCTCCCAATGATCACTCAGTGTACTCTTCACTGAATCCGAATCAGTTCCAATGGCAGAAAATCTGAATCACATCCAGAAATCAAGATCACTACCAGGAAAATGCTTCTGCGGTCAACTGATTCATTGTTCTTATCAAAATCACCTTCAGAAACTTCACAAAATCATGAAAATCACTTAAGGGATCATCATTACCAGTGAAATATTGTTTAATCAAGATCACTGCCAGTGGAATATTATCTTCTGAAATTCACCTCCAGTGAAATCAAGTTTACTTCCAGTGATTCTTAAGTTTTTCAAGATCACTACCAGTGAAGTCTGTAATAACCTGAGTGATGTTTTCTAACTGCTATTTCTCTGAGTGCTTTTATAGGTGTTATGCACTACCAATCACATTCCATACAACGGATCAACACTCAGTGACAACAAATCATGGGCAACATGACTATTCAATAAACAATTCAACGAACGTGCGAAACAGAAAGAAAGCAACGTTGAAACATTTGTCATAGCACGATCAACAGAAAATACTGAAGTATCTGTCAGAGCACACGATGGGTTTCAATGGGAAAATATTTGAATAAACACAATGGCTCTCACAGCTTCTGCTATATAAGCTCAAACTTTCAAAAACTAGAAAGGAGAGACAATATCGAATTGAGATACATACGAGCAACAAAGCGACGAGAACCCAACTACACCAATATGCTGTTATAAGTCTTCTGCCTAACGCACTCTCTGCTATACTTCATTTCCAATATCATGTATATTTGAGAGAATGAGAATATATGTATTGTACTTCAGTGAGTATCATAAATACTCTGTGAGAGAGTCTGTGAACACTTCATCTGTATTTTAGAAGTGATCTCAAGGTAGAGAGAACTTGAGAGGATTGATCAACTTACGGGGAAAGTTGTAGAGTGAATTTTCAGAGACTTTCTACTCATAATACTTACAAGGTGCAAGCAGTAGAGAACGTTTCTGCTCGTAAGACTTACAGTGGTGTAAGCAGGAGAGAACGTTACTGCTCATAAGACTTGCACGGGTAAGCAGGAGAGAAAGGTCTTTGGGATTACTTTTCTCGACTTGCCGTAAGAGGGAGTAAACCTTACAGTGTGTAAGGGGGAGTAACTCTTGTAAGTTTGTAGAGGCTTATCTTGTGCCCAGTTAAACAAGAAGATAGTGGATTGGAAGTCTCAGGAGGAGTCTGGGAACTGGACGTAGGTCATCGTGGATTGGACCGAACCAGGATAAATTACATTTTGCATATTCTCTTCCTTAAGCTTTTACATTTCCAGCATATATGATCTATATATCTGCGTATGAATTTATAGTTCCATATGTATTGATTTGATAAGCTGTCAAAAGAATTTAAACAATCAGACTTTCTTATCGCACACCCAATTCACCCCCCTCTTGGGTGTCAGCCAGTTCTAACAGATACTTTATCATAATGACATTAAATATGACTTGTAGTCAGACCCTTCATCTCCTTCCTTTGATGAAGAGAATAAGGAGAAGAAAGAGGAGGAGGAGGAGGACCGCAGTAGTGGTGATAACTGAACACCACTATTTTAAATTATAAAAAATTGTTATAAAAAACACTTGATAATTCACGATTATTAATTAAAAGCCATAAAGTATTCTAATAACACTACATACTTAACAGTTTAAACTTAATAAACAATAATTAAAGCTTTCAAAACCTTTTCTCTTCATTGCGTTGATTCAAGGTACCTCCTTGTTACCTAATGATTGTCAGGAGAACCAGGTGCCTTCTTATTATGTCCTATCTAACTTTCAATTCATACAATGATGATTTTTAATGTCCCTTCCAGATCTCTATTTAAACTCCTCTTTGTTATTTTTTTTCCTACATTTTTTTCATTGTCCTCCTCTTTGCTCTCTTAATTGCCAAGATGAAACATTGTGCAGAAGACTTGCAGAAACCTCTCGGCATCATCCTCCACCAACTCTTTCTCCACCTCCACAACTTCCACCTATTGCTTCTCTTCCCTAATATCCGCGTCTACCATTGCCACCTCTACCTCCACATCCTATGCTTCCTCAATAGGAGGCAATGTTGCAGCATGAAGAACAGACTGACCATGCTGTAAGGAGGCTTTCTGAATACTTTTCTAGTATGAATAGGAAGGCTAATCTCATACTTGATGAGCATGAGACTGGCCATGATCCTAACAATGATCCTGGTTACTCCTTTAATGACAGGTAGCTTGGTGATCTCATCAGTTCATCAGGTTACTCACCACTATTCTATTTTTTTGTTTTAAATATATTGTAAAAAAGCAAAGAACATATCTAATGGTTCTTAAAGAAAAACCATCTTGAAATAAAATAAATAATGGTTCTTAAACTATTCTTTCTATACGACCGTCATGAATTCGAAAATAAATAACGATTCTCTTGAAACATTAGTTATACAACTTATGGTATGGGAAAAATAATGACGGTTTTCATAAATCTCTAATTAAATTCACTTGTTTTAATTTTCTTCTGTAATATGGTGATTGATATATGCAACTATGTACGCATTAAAAAAATGTCAAATACATAATATTTATTAAGAAAAAACTGTCACTTGTTAGAATACCACTTCAAATTCCTAATGGTTATTGAAAACAATCGTCACCATTTGTAAAATATAATGATATGTAAATCTAAAAGATGCAACAGCTCAATAATCCATGAAAATCTCTCTATATAAATGTTTGAAAACTAACTTCCACTTCCATTTCAACTTCTCAGAGCCAACTAACTGTAAGCTTTAATTCTTCTACACAAAACTTGTAGGCAAATGCAATTGATCTTCTACTTCATCATCTGAGGACAAATTGAAAGATGAACTCTCTCCACTAACAAGTCATGAAGGGCTCATCTACATGACCTATAAGCTCCATCATATGGTCTAGATTTACCTACGAGAGCAAGTACGCATTGACCAGTGCTTGAAGGAACTTACCAATCTTATTCACTCTTTGAATGAGAAGGTAGACAAGTTACTAGAGAAGGAAGAATTTGATGATGCATCATATTCTTAAAACATCTCCATAACTTGTTATTTTTAGTTTTTTATATACTTTGTCTTTTTATTTTTTTATTTTGTTTGTAAAATGGTGGTTGTGTAATCAACCACCAAAATTTTCTTAAAGAAATACATAAAGGTTATCAAGTAAAAACTGTTACTTATTAGAATTCCATGCAAATAAACAACAGTTGTTATTAGTAACCATTATATTTTGTCTCAAAGAATGATGGTTGTTACATAAAAACTATCATGATGGTTTGAAACCTTTTCCCTTCCCCACACTAATGATAATAATCTGTGCATGCTTCTTTATTCTCCGATGATCAGGCACGAGAACCAAGTACCTACTCATTACCCACTACTGTGTATGACTGCTTCTTTTTAGCTTCTAAAGTATGCAATGATGGTTCAAACTTGTCACTTCCAAACTATTTAAACTTCTCATTTCCTTATGTTTTTCATACTATTTCTTCATTATCCTCCTTTGTTCTATCAAGATGAAATGTCATCCTGTAGACTTGCTAGAAAATCCCTGGCATCATCCTCCTCTTCCACCTCCGTCTTCTCCTTCTCCTCCTTTTGCTCCTCCTCCATAAACTCCACCACCAACTCCGCCTCCATATCCTCTACTCCCTCAAGTGGAGGCAATGATGCTTCATGCAAAACCTATTAACCATGTTGTAAAGAGGCTAGTTGGATATTTATCGAGTATGAACAAGAAGGCTAATATCATTCTTCATGAGTATGAGGTTGGCCACGATGATCCTAATATACTGTCGACTAAATGATTCAGGCAACTTCTGTAGTAACGAGTAGCGTGATGACGTGGGTATGTTGCGAATTTACGTAATTTTTAATTCATACAAATTGAAGGGAACAAATGTTCCAAAATTCATAGTAGACCTCATATCATCTATCAGAGGGTGATATTTTTTGGTTTTATTTTTATAAAATATGAAAATGTAATTATCTGGGCACTATAAGCCCAAAAAGAAAATAACATACATCATGGTTATTATCAAAGAACTATTATAAATGTAAACTAATAAATAATAGTTCTTACGAATGAACCATGATGCGAAGTCTCAAGCACGATAACCTAAAAATCCCTACAATTCCTCTTTTATTTAAACACCTAAATTAGAATACATTTGACACTACCTATTTGAATGATGAAACCTACCAACATCTTAATCCTACAACTCTTGTTGTCTTTTCTAGCCATCGATAGTTGTTTTTAGTCAAACCCTACCATAAAATGCCTTTGTTCAACTTCTTAGAAATAGTCACGCTAGTGAACACACTTAACCCTAGCCTCAGCTATATGCTATATGAGTTGTGTTCACTTGCCTTAATTAGCATTTTTCATTTGTAAGCCCTAGCTAGGTACAATTATGATTTCCCACATCTATTTCGCATTATCCTTCTTGCATTCACTTCAAATGGTTCATCTCCTATTTATTGAAGTATTCAACCTGGCTAATTGGGCTTCCTTTGTGAAGTCACGACACGATAAAAAATCCAAGGTGGCTTAAATTGCTTTTGTGAAGTTATTTTTGTTTTAGAAAACCCACTGTTGCTCTAATCAAAGATTCTCTCTTGTTACAGGAAGTTGTCAACCAATTGCTTGGACTGAAGGTTTCTACTATATTGATCCTTTTTGAAGTGACTTTAGGATATATGTATCCCAAAGCAAATACCTCCTTTTCTAGAAGTATTCAAATGTCCAAAAGTTAATTTGAAAAGATCAATAGAGATTTGATGAATAAACTAATTCAGTTGTACCAAGAGTCATACATAAACAAGTGAATACCTGCATCCTGATGTAAACCTAGAGGGCAATTCTGTCAATTCACAAGAGTTTAGTCGAGAAGCTAATACTTGAAGATCAATCTAGCTAGAGTTTGTTTGAGTCATTATTTTTTTTATTTTGTAATTTTCATTTTTTTTAACAAGATGATGAGCCAAGAGTTACTAATTAGTGTTTTAGGTGCTATTTAATTATCAATGGCATATTAGGATTTTTAATCATTATTAGGTTATTATTATTTTAATTTAAAATCCCATAATATCAACTCTATAAATCAAATTATCTTTTATGATCTAATTCTATATTCCTATAGTCAAATTGTCATCCATGATCCGATTTAGCCCATTTTAAAATATCTTTTTTATCCATTGAGCCTTATCAATAAATTAGATTATTTTTAATTTCTAATATCCCTTCATATATAATATTCCCAATATCTTTCATTAAATAATCCATTATTTGTTAAACCAATTCACCTAATTAGATTATTCAAATAATCTAATTAAAATATCCCAGTTTATTCATTTATCCTTAATAATATCCATCATTATCTTTCATTATCCTTTTGAGCTGTTTATATTAAAATATTATTTTTAGAAGAGTCCTAGTGAGTTAAGAATTATAGTTTAAGTCAGTTTATTAGGTTATAAATATCCTTTCTATGTATGCTATTTTTAAAATGAAAGAAGTTCAGTTATAGAGTTATGAATAATAATTTCTTTTAACAAGTGTTCATACTTGTTGGTTATGTATTCTTGATACAATACTGAATGGCGCAAGAGCTTGATCAACTCTTAGGTACTATACTTGGAGTTCTTGGGCTGTGTTTTCTTTAGGTGCTAGGTTTCGTATACCTAGTGTTTTCTAGAACAAGTGCCTATTGGGTTCCCTGTTTCAAGATCACTATTTTTATTTTGTTTATCGTTTATTTGCTTCCGCGTTTGCTAACCTTTCTTTAATTTTTGGGTTTTCTAAGATAGGTTCCTAGTGGATCCATATCATTTGTGAAGTCATGACGTGATAAAGCATTCAAGGTGACATATTAAATTTCTTTTATGAAATTATGTTTTTTTTTAAAACCCATTATTACTCTAATTGAAGATTCCTCTCATGTTTTTGTATTGGATAGGTGGCACCAAGTTAAAAGCTCTGAAATTCAACATTGTGATCAATTTTAGACTCTTCAATGTGAGAGTTTATGAGCTAGTTGGTCACGACTCTATCTAATAGAATAGTACTTCTTATATCGAGTAGCCATGTGATTCATGACAAATCAAGATTTTCTTGGCTTTGTGGCTAGAATCAATCGCACTTCTGACTTATATGTCTCATAATGTAAGTGTTCATCACCTATAACTTGTGTCTCTTTAGCAATTAAACCAAGAAAGCAACAGTTGCAAGAAAAAAACATGAAGTAATATAGGAAAAGTAGCAAGTGTTAAGCAAACCTTAAGCAGCTCAAGGGTTTGCATACCCCGTGCGTCCTTTCTAATACGAATATTTGTACATTTTTCCCCTTAGCCTTTACTTTCCAGGGTTAATTCCTGTGAGAAGACATAATTTTAGATCAACAGTTACATTATTACTTATATACATCAACAATTGTTAGATTTCATGTTTTGATGATAACAAATCATGATTTGGATATTCTTGGATCTGATACATCAGCAAAGGAAGTGAGAAAAGTGATATGAGTAAGATCACTCGAGTGATCATTAAAAATCACTCGAGTAATATAGAAATAACAGATCACTCGAGTGATCCATGAAATCACTCAAGTGATGTTCGTAAATTCACAAGTCACTTCCAGTGCAAGCCAAAATCACTGCAAGAAAAATTTACTGTTCTGAATTTCACTGCCAGTGATCTCAGATCACTCGAGTGATGTCTTAAATTTTCAGAATCTCTTTTAGTGCGTATGAAATCACAGGAAGAAAAATACACTGTTTTGAAAATCACTTCCAGTGATAGTCATATCACTTGAGTGATCCTTGAATTTTCCAGATTCACTTCCAGTGGATTGAAAATCACTGCAAGAAAAATTCACTGTTTGCAAAATCATCTCCAGTGATGCCAAATTCACTCGAGTGATATATGAAATCTCAAAATCACTTCCAGTGGATCTGTAATCACTTGCAGAAAATTTCACTGTTTTCCAAATCACTTCCAGTGACATCAAATTCACTCCAGTGATATGTCATTTTATCAGTTTCACTCTCAGACAGTTACTGTGATCCACTTGCAACCACTTCCACGGAAATCAATAAGTTTTGTTAGTAAGATATTGGTAGTGATAATCATTGCTAGTTAATCCAAATTACTTTCAAAATCATGTGGCATATTATTTCGTTAAAATCACTGCAAGTCGCTGAAATTCATCTACGGTGAAAGCAAGCTCACTTTCAATGATGGTTTGATTTTCATGAATCACTCCCAGTGAATCACAATCATTTCAGTAATATTCAAAGTATTTTCTAATGGGCATTTTCCTGAGTGTATTACAGGTGTACTCCACTATCACCCACATGACAAGAAACTGAACAACACTCAACGGCAACTAATCGTGGGCAGCAACAATATTCATAAATAACTATCAACGTGCAAAGTGAAAAACAAATATTAGTGCATCTGTCAGAAGCACAATCGATCAATGGATAAATTCACAACGGTCCTCAAAGCTCCTGATATATAAGTCCAGCCATTCAAAAATCATGAGAGATGAACAAAACTTGAACACACTGCGAACAATATACTTATAAGTTCTTTGTCTCTGATTATTTCTTCATCCGTACTTCAGTTTTCATCTATATACTCTGTGAGAGAGATTTGTCAATCATAAACACTTTATTTCCGATAGTGATAACTTAAGGTTGAGGAACCTTAAGTTGGGATTTGAGATTACCTTGTGTAAGGGGAAGCGAGTGTCCAAAGAGGAACTTGCTATTATACTGAGGTGCCAAGAACCCACTGAATCTTGGAAGATATAGTGAAAGGCTCAGAAGGATCTCTGAGGACTAGATGTAGGTCAAGTGTTTGTGACCGAACTAGTATAAACTCTTGTGTCCACTTCGGTGATATTTCTCCTTACCTATATGTGTTTTAAAGTTTCATAATTTTTATTAAGTACCTGGTTATTCTGTAATCACCCAATTCACCCCCTCTTAGGTGAAAAGCTTGCTCTAACAACAATTACCATTGATTCTTCCCTCAAATTCTGAAATGTCTTGATCCATCCATAATTACATAGCCACTCGATGTGGGGGGATATTATTTTACTATATACAAATGAGTTCAATTAGCTCAAAAACTCTCACTTGAAGAGTATCACATCCATACATCACAGTTATTATATAATAACCATCATTTATTATAAAAGTTCATGGTTCATATTTAGAAACCATTGCTAATGTACTAAATACATAATGATTGTCTACGTGAAACTGTAACTTATTTATATTAAAAGTAACGATTCTTGCATAAAAACCATTATATATATTACTGAATAACTAACGGTTGTCAATATAAGACCGTTATGTATCATGCAAGCATTATGTGTGTTGTTTTTCTACCACAAGTATACGTGTCACAAGTAGTATAAAAAGTTATTTTTCTCTTGAGGACTAAGGCAAAAGTGGGCTAACTAATGTAATTATGCTATTAATTAGGCTGGGAAAAGTCATTTTGAATATTTCAATTTATGAAAAAAAATTTTGTTCAAAACAAGGTAAATTTGACTCAGCAATATAAAATTTGATTCTAAGTTCAAGAAAATAAGGCTCTAGGATCACTTCTCTTCTCAATACTTTATACCAATTAATTCCCTTTTAAATAGTTTTAATGAAAAATCAAGTATTTGTGTAAGATTAAGAAATATTGGAAAAGCTTTCTCAAGTCAAAATCAACATCTATTTTCAAAGAACTCATTCAATCTCTTATAACAAGCTAGTTGTAACACCTTACTTTTATGTCTCATTATTACTTATCCAAAACGTGAACTTTATTGTCACGGCTCAAGGAAAATCAATTATTGAGCCTTCAAATTAAAACATGAATATTTACCTTTCCATTCTCAACTTCTTAAACGTGCAAAATCAGACTCACTCATACTTGTATACATACACATCATTCATAGCATGTTTATACATTTATTTACATCACATGCTAATTTACGCATAACATATTATCATGTATCAGTTTTTTTTCAATTCACCATCGCACTTTCCTTTTGCATATTTTCTTGCATTCCTCTTAGTGCTTATCTTACCTATATGGTTCGGTAGGGGAGAGTGAGATTTGAGAGAATCTTAGTAGCAAACAGTGCCAATTATGCATGCAAGAAATAGTTTATGTATGATATGCTTGCTTACATAAATTCAAGCCAACATAATAACATATTTGTTGCTCAATGTTTAACACATTACACCAATGGCCATAGCATAAGTAACAAAGAGCTTTAGTCATTCACATATACTTCATACAATTCATCAAAGCAATAAACACATCAATACACAAGCATACACCTCAAGTACATGCAAGTTAGGAAAGTTCACTATCTTTTGTCTTTAAGTCCTTCTCTTAATCCCCTTTTCTTCCAACCATTGTAGGTGCTTGGAAATGCTCCCATGTCCTCTTCCTTGATCTCTCATAGCCCTAGATACATAATCACATGATGTGGTTAACTCATTAGATCCATGAAAGAAAGCCATTGCACTTGACTTGTTCACTTTAAGAACTTTAAAATTTGGGTATCACCCTAGTCTACCATATTCCATTAACTAATTTCTAAAATTCATAGCTAAATCTAAAGAACTCCAAATAAGGGGGTTCAAATTCTTATGTGAAGAACACTAAGTCCTCTATAAATGAAAAATATTAACCATTACTAGTTATAGGGGATAAATTCCAGAAATCCTCAACCAAACTTACTGGTCCAAAATTCGTTCCAGATTCAATGCCTAAACTTTAACAAATCACATCTCACAATGTACTAACCCAAATGACATATATTATATATCAAATTAAAGCTTAGGATGTATATTATCAATCTAGAAAATATCATGAAATTTAGACAAGGTATGATCATCTAAAGTCACGCCACAAGTACTCTGGCACCCAAAAAACACAATCTAGCAGTACTACTTAAATTCAAAATTTTGAGTTTTCTATCAAACCCTTCTAAAATCATGCTCGCAACATATTCCTACACAATTTTCTATGTAGAATCCATTGGTGACCTCAAAAACACCAAAATCAAACTCTTTATTCTTGCCCTGTTCTTAACAAAATTCATTACTAGAAAGAATAACGTGATTTTTCACATATTAACCACAAAACTTACTTGTCTTCCATTCTAATCTTGCTTTAATCTCATATTCATATTCATATGATCATTAAATCTCTAAAATCACCTCTTGGCCAAAAATATAGCTGCCTAATAACCTTACAAAGACTTAACAAAACCTCAAGATACTATAGTCAAATCGAAGCTTATACTTACCTTTACTCGATTCTATAATTGGTTCTTGATTCCGGTAGTACTCTGACTATAGAGGCAGCATGAAACTCCTCTCTTCAAGAATCTGAAACTATAGAAATGTAGCCCTCACTGAGTAGAAGAAGATTTGTGAAGACACCAGGAGTTAGAAATATGAAGTCGGAGGTGAAATCGGCTAAAAACCTTAAGAACATTCTCCTTCTCTCCTCTTTCTTTTTCTTATGATTTAATCTTCTTTTTTTTTTTGCCATTTTCCAAAGGCTTCCTGAATTATATGAAGAGTTGGGAGAGAGAGATGATGTGTTGTGACACCTTTCTCTAAATGACTAGTGAAATCAATTGTGGAACCAGGATTTAACCCCAATAGCCTAATATGAGTACAAAAGAGTAGTGAAATCCATTGTGGAACTAGGATCTACCCAACGTTTAATAACGTTCATAAATCCTCGCTCTCAACTCAGGATTTAAACCTAAGGCTGAGAGGGTTTTCCAAAGGGTAGAATACTTTAAACACATTTCCACAATATTCACTACGTCACTAATACATCATCGGCTCTTAATTTCATTACAATCAGAGTATGTGAGTGTTTTTCTTTAAATAAACTAAGATCTATTCTTTTAAAGCCGTTCTCTGCTAAACTCATTCATAAATGCTTATATCTACATATAAATACACCATAAATGTAAATTAATTACATTAATGCAAATAGTAGCACCTTGCACTACAATCTTCACTTCAACTTCATATCTCCTCCATGCATCTTCATACATCTTCACCTATCTAAATGGTTGGTTGGGAGGAGTGAGATTCAAGAGAATTTCAGTAGTAAACATTACCACTATACATGCAAGATATATATGAATGCATGACATGCTTGCCTACACTATTTCATGCCAACATAATGACATGTTGCGTGCTCAATGTTATGACATACATATGACCATTACACAAATATAACAGAGCTTTAATTAATCAAACAAATTCAACACAAATAGGTAAAGGAGTCACATAATCAATGCATGACATACATATCAACTACATGCAGGTAAGGTAAGTTCACTACCTTGTGGATCACTGTCCTTCCTTTGTTACCTCTTTTTCCAACCATTGAAGCTTCTTGGAATTTCTTTAATTCCTCTTCTTTCTTGATTTCTCCATGGCCCTAAATACTCAATCACATTATTAGAGCCATGATTATGAGTCCTTAGAAGTGTATATTAAGGCCCAAGAAGCTAGGGAGGGCTAAATAGGTCAATTTCCCTCAAATAAAATGGCTGGAAGCGGCCAAAAACTAGATAGAAACATTTTGGCCATGGCCAAGAACCTTTGGCCGCAGCCAAGAATCTCGCTGTTCAGAATTTCACTGTCTTGATTCTTGGCTAAACTTGTAAAAATCATAACTACAACAACAACAAGGCCTTTATCCCACTAGGTGGGGTCGGCTACATGGATCGCACGACGCCATTGTGCTCTGTCAAAAACCATAGATTTCGATATATTATAAATTAGAAGGTCTCTCTCTATGACCTTATTGAGCATTCATTTCATCCTTCCTCAACCTCGTCTAATAGGACTCCATCCTACTTGAACCACCTTTCTTACCAGAGCACTCAAAGGCTTACACTGAACATGTCCAAACCACCTCAAACGATTTTCTACCATTTTTTCTTCAATAAGAGCCACTCCCGCTCGTTGACGTATATGAGTATTACGAATCTTGTCTTTTCTTGTATGGCCACTCATCCATCTCAACATCCTCATCTCAGCGACTCCCATTTTATGCTCATGTTTTCCCTTTAAAGCCCAACATTCACTACCATATAGCATTACTGGTCTTATAGCAGTCCGATAGAACTTTCCTTTTACCTTATTAGGTACTTTACGATCACAGATAACTTCAGTAGCTTTTCTCTATTTATACTATCTGGCCTAAATTCTGTGATCGACATCTCCATCAATTTCACCATCTTGTTGTATAATTGATCCCAAATATCTAAATTTTGTCACTTGTGGGATGACTTGCCCTCCCAATTTAACTTCTACTTCCCTTTGGCTTTATCCTTTATCAAACTTGCAATACATATATTCAGTTTTGTTCCTACTAAGATGAAAGCCCCTCAATTCCAAAGTGCGTCTCCATATCTCAAGTTTAAAATTAATATCTTCTCTTGATTCAGCCAACTGAACTATATCATCTGCAAAAAAGCATGCATGTAGGGATCTCCTCCTTTATAAGCTCAGTTAGAACATCTATCACTAGGTTGAACAAATAAGGACTCAATGCTGATCCTTGATGTAGTCCAATCCTCATAGGAAAGTCCTTTGTAAAACCTCCAGGCGTTCTAACATTGGTTGTAACCCCCTCATACATGTCTTGAATAGCTTTAATTTAAGCAACCCTCACCCCCTTCTTTTCCAAGGCTTTCCAAAGTACATCTCTTGGTACCCGGTCATACGCTTTTTCCAAATCAATGAAGACCATATGCAAATCTCTTCTCTTGCTCCTATACTTTTCCATTAACCCCCTTAATAAATAAATTGCTTCTATTGTAGACCTTCCTGGCATGAATCCAAAATAGTTTTCAGCGATATCCGTCTCCAACCTTAATCTGTGTTCAATTACTTTTTCCCACAATTTCATTGTATGACTCATTAGCTTAATTCCTCTATAGTTTGCACAATTCTAGATATCCCCTTTATTCTTATAAATAGGAACCAAAGTAATTTTTCTCCACTCATCCGGCATTTTCTTGGTTCATAAGATTTCATTAAATAATTTTGTGAGCCATAACACACCCTCTTCGCCCAAACATTTTCAAACTTCAATAGGAATATCATCAGGTCCGACAGCTTTACCATTTTCCATTTTCTTAAGAGCTTCCTTAACTTCGCCAATTCAAATCTTGGGTAAAATGACAAATTAAGATCACTTCCTCGAGTCGTCAAATCTTCCGTGTCACAATGCGACCCTTCCCCACCATCATTGAACAACTTATAAAAGTAGGCTTCCCACCTATCCTTAATATCTCCATCAGTAACCAAAACTTTTCCTTCTTCATCCTTTATACACCTCACTTGGTCTAAGTCTCTCGATTTTCTCTCCTTGTTCTTTACAATCTTGTAAATCTTGCGCTCTCCTACCTTTGTTCCTAACTCCTTATAAAACTCCTCATATGCTTTATTACGAGCCTTACTCACGGCCTTTTTAGTCTCCTTTTTAGCCATGCGATACCTTTCCCAATTTTCAGCATTATTACATAAGTGTATGGCTTTAAAACAATCTTTCTTATATTTGGTTTTCTCTTGAACATTTTCATCCCACCACCAAGTCTCTTTGTCTTGTCGACCAAGACTTTTTGATTCACCCAAAGTTGCTTTAGCAACCTGTTGGACTTTTTTAGATATATTTTCCCACATAACATTAGCATTACTCTGAAACTCCCACTCTCCTTCCTCCAAGAGAGTTCTCTTAAAAATTTCCCTTTTCTCTCCCTTCAATTGCCACCACCTAACCCTTGGGTTTAAAACTGACCGACGCTTTTGTTTTACATACTTATTACACACATCAAGGACCAAAATCCTATGTTGTGTTGTCACGCCATCCCTCGGGATCACTTTGCAGTTAGTACAAAAATGTCTATTAGAATTCCTTACCAAAAAGAAGTTAATATGTGTCCTTACGGCTCCATTCTTGTATGTTATTAAATGCTCATCTCGATTCTTGAAGCAAGTGTTAATAATCTTGAGGTTATATGCAAGGGAGAAATCAATAATAGATTGACCTACATTATTGAGTATGCCAAATCCAAAACCACCATAAGCCCTTGCATGAGGTCCTTCCTCCTTACCAACATGTCTATTAAGATCTCCCCCAATAAAAATCTTTTCGGTTAGTGGGATACTTTGAATTAATCCCTCTAAATCTTCCCATAATTTTTCCTTAAGATGTGCAGCTACCCCTACTTGAGGTGCATATGCACTGATAATGTTTATAGTATCCTTCCCAACAATCATTCTTAAGGAGATAATTATATCCTCAATCCTCTTAACGTTCACCACATTCTTCCTCTATTCCTTATCAGCGATAATACCAACACCATTCCTTCCATTGACCTTTCCTGTGTACCAGAGCTTATAACCATTAATTTCCTGAGACTTTTGTCCTGCTCATTTAGTTTCCTGGAGACACAAGATATTAATCTTTCGATCTTTCATTACTCCCACCACCTCCCAAGATTTTCCGCTTAGAGTCCCAATGTTCTAAGTGTCAAATCTGATCTTGTTCTCATGAACTAGCTTCTGTAGCTGCCTCCGTTCAGAAGAGAGCGGTAGCCCTTGCTCATTTAATACTACATCCCGGCGACGATACAGCAACTCTCGCTCACTTCTCACTGTACTCGAGCCATATAGCGCGTCACTTATAGGCAACGACCTAGCATTAGCACAATTTCTTCGTTGATCCATGTTCATTCGATAGGGTTTTACATTGGCTATAGGGGCCTAACACAACCCTCCTTCTTTACCTGAGCTTGGGACCGGCTATAAACATAGGCAGAGTTGTAAAACAAAATCATAACTAAATGTAAAAAAATCCAAAATTGAGTGGTTCAAAGCTATATTTAACCCTCTTTAAGTCTACTTTACGGGAAAAATAGACCCATAACCTAAAAGAACTCCTACAAGTACAGAATTCCATTTAATTGGACACTGCTCTAGAATTTCCCAGTTTAACATGACCAAATTTTGAAAAATCATAACTCCTAGCATACTTGTCCAAATCCTTCATATTACATATCATTTTAAATCTCATTATGTCTAATCTTAATCATGGAAATTTCATGGTCATTAGACAAGGTTTTTCCCTTAAAACACCATGCACAACAACAATGCTTCAGACAGGGTAGATTAACACTATGAACAATCTTACTTCATAAATTCCCAAATTCATATACAAGCATCCAAAAATCATGAACACTTGTATACCTATAAAATTTTGCCTCCTAAAGCTAATGGAAGCATCATAATTAACAAATTCTCACTCCTTCCCCACGTCACAGTACAGGGCAAAAAATCATATTCTCAAAAAACTTATGTCAGTTTCTTGTTTTCTCTTGCTTAATCACTTCCTTGTTACTTCTAATCAAATGATTAGCTACTTAGACATCCATTGGACATCATTTAGCTATCAAAAATACCCTTTAAACAAGACATGAACAGTACCCAACTCCCTCTATACTCATCCAAACAACAAACCAATCGGATCAAAAGGAAGCTTACGCTTACCTCTACACGTTTCCGTAGACGGTTCGAAATTCAGGAAACACTCTGGCCAGTGAGACGGCACCAACCACCTCTAAAAGAGAATCTGAAACCATATAAATGAAGCTCGTGATGAGTAGAATAATGTTTATGAATGACACTTTAAGAGAAGACGTCGATTCGGCAGTATTTTGACGGATTGAAGTTTCTCTCTCTTTCTCTCTCCATATTTCCTCTCTCTCTCTTTCTTCCTGGTCTTGCATGCAGTAAATGGCTAGAGAAGATGAAGAAATAATGGTTAAATGAGATGTTAAAGCAATTTTCCATGTGTCAGCTTCTCATTGGCTCAAAATTACAATTTTTGCATACAATACTAGATTTGGCAGAATTTTCATTAAAGTTTAAAAATTCATATCTAATTGTGTAGATACCCAATTGGGGTGGTTCCAAAGGATATGAGACCCTCATTGAGTCTAGTTTTAAGTAAAAATATAAAATTTACCGAATTGGAAGTTCAAATTTCCCAGAATTTTAATCTTTGGACGCTGCCCTAGAAAATAGTTAATTTCGCTGGGCTAACTTCAAAAATTCATTTCTCTTTGTGTACAGCTCCAAATGAATTTTTTGACCTATAAAATTACTACTTTAATTCTAGAAAGTTTCATAATTTTTCAAAATCATTTACTTATTGAAAAATGTCACACAATCACCACTGCCACACTAGAAATTTCACCGGTAGCAACACTACTTTGTGTTCCACTTTATTATATTGTGTGTGACTTCTAACTGCTTTGTTTTGTCACTCCCAAGTTCTTTAATTCACCATAATATCCAAGGATATAAAAGAATTTTGGGAAATAATACCATGTCCCACTAGGACATTTGATAAATCGGGGTCTAACAGTCCCCTTAATATAGGCTTAATCTCAAGCCTCTTGTCCCAAAATTCAGGATATTACATGTGTCAATTTCCTATGGCTTTTTGAAAAACAAGTTGATCAATTGACTATGAGGGTATTTGTGTCAAATGGATTTTTCACTCTTTTCTCCTTTCTCTTTATTTTGACTGAATTACAATGCCTAAAGAGTGAGGAATTACATATTAATTAAGTATTCATTCCCTTTCTCTTTCACCTTTGTCTTGCTTAAAGTATGCCATAAGTCCAAGTTTTGACTATAGTCTTCTTAAAAGTTGATTGGACTTTGGCCAACTTTTTTCCTTCTCCCCTTTTTGCCCTTAACCAAATTTATTAACATAAGGGGAGGGAAATGTGTTGCTTTAATCATCTTCATTATTACTCTCACTTTTTTAGAGCAAATCTTGACCCTTCATTTTTGTTTACAATCCTAACTTTAAGGTCAAATGGTAAATATCTCTTTTACCCTTGATTATGGCAACATTAATTAAATTGCCATTAGGTCTTTTCTTTTGTTTTTCTTCCTTCTTCCAAGACATCATTCCTTCTATTTTTGAATCCAAGTTAGGCTTTAGATCCTATTTGACTTTAGATAATGGAATTGGATATTTTCCTTTAACTAATTGGAACTAAATCCCATACTTAATTCCAAATTAGTCTCTAAAAGTCAATCTGGCTCTCGGACATTCTTGAGACTCTTGCTAAACTAGGGCTTAGCATTCTACTTGATTTAGACTTAATCTCAAGCTTCTAAGCCCAAAATTTGGGATATTACACTAGTGAAAGTAATCATTAAGACCCAATCTTATAATAACAATACTAGGCCAGTAGGTAAATCTCTTTTCTATCAACAAACAATCCATTTAAACATGAATTTCAAGACTAGTATGACTTTGTCCAAGTTCTTTAAACAATATAATCTCTCTTAAGCATCATCTCATTCAACAAATCAACTAAGTGGTGATCAAGCACTTAGAGGCATTAAGCATAGAATAAATTCAACACAAAATACTTCATTAAATGCTAGAAAAGAAAGTATAACAAAGTCTCACTCCATATAAAGATTCAAAGTAATCATAATAAAAGAGAAATTCTTAGCTACTCTTATTCAAATGGATAGGAAAACTAAGTATAATAATTGAATACATCGTAGAAAAAGAGAAAAGAGAAGAAAAGCAATGAAACCAAGGTAGAAGTCACAAAATCTCTCTTGAAACCACCACCCAAGCTCCAAAACTCTCCAAAAGCTCTTCTCCAAGGTGTCTCCTTGCTCTAAAATCATCTAAGTGTAAAATGTGTGATTTTTGACTTAACCCTTCAATAAAAACCCTAGGAATTAGTTTTAGTAAGTAAAACACATAGCTATACTTTTATTGTTAGCTTCGGCACACATATTGTTCGCTGAAGCATATGACACAGTAAGCTTAGATCCCTATTAGCTTCGGCTAACGTGTTGTGGCTTGAAGCATATGACATAGTAAGCTTCTTCCTCATCAAGTCTTGTTTGCTTCATCACATGCATTGTTGGCTGAAGCCAATAATATAACAGCTTTCTTCCTAGCTTCATGAGCTAGTCTTTGTTTGATCGTTACTGCTACAAGCTTTATTCCTTGGTCCATGACAAGCTTCCTCATTTGTCTCTATCCCCCTACAAGAGAGAGGAATTATAAGTTCTAACTTTTTCTTTGAAACAAAGCACAAAATATGTGGTTTTAAACAAGAATTTCTTTAACTTTTGTTTGCTTCTTTGATTTGCACATTTTCTTCTTTAAACTCTTTTTATGCATAATTTGAATCCAAAAAGTAGTTGAAAAGAGAAGAAAATGTGTCAGAATATTATCAATTTCTAAGAGGTAACACATTACCATCAAGGTTATTAAACCTATACTAGGGTTTGAACTGGTCGCGGCAATGGATCAAAGGTCATTAGGTCAGATCGGAGTTAACTCAGGGGTCAGATCAGTGATGAATAAAAAAAATTTTAAATTCTCATCATACCATCTAAATACTAAATAATCATATACTTGTGCATAACATTTTAAATATTTAAAACACTTATTCATTCATTTTTAAAAAATTTTGCAACATTAAAATTAATGCTTTTAGAAAGCATGGGCCTGAAGCCCATTTACATCCCTTAACCAAACCCTAACTATTACTACCACTCCTTACTTCATTGCTCAATTGACACATCACCCCACAGGCATAAAGGCACATCCTTTATTCTTCAGACTTCTTGGCTGACTTGCACAAAAGCACTGGGGCATAAAGGCACAACCTTTCTTTTTGGTTGACTTGCATAGAAACATTATTGAATCAACATGCGCAGTCATCAACCTCTATCTTCAGCTGTCACCAATCCACCAACATCATCAACAGTGAGTTATTTTCATAGATCTCATATCCAAAAAGTTTGTTTGCTTCTTGTGAGGACCCTCGTTCCAATATGGAAATTTCTCAGAGTCGCAATAGCGCAGAATACCATGGCCCATTAAAATCATCGTAGCACTAATATACTGATATAATGACATGATAATGCTTGATATTTATACAACTATCTCAGAGAGGTTTACAAAATAGCTACAAACCTTAAAATACATTATGAAGTCTTTAGATAACCAACGTCTCTTCTTGTTCTAGTCCACCACCTCCAGTTGATGGAAAATACCCTTTTTGTTCTTCAAGTAGTTGCCTACTGCTAGAAACTTACATTTTTATGGAAAGGGTGAGATTCGGGGGAATCTTAGTAGTAGCATGCTTACATACAAATAGAATGCAAAAATAGATATGCAATGTCATGGCATGTAAGATGATCGACTTTTGTGTGTACACTAGCCCAAGGCCAAACTTACGTCTGCACCTTGGTCGACTTGGTGCCCCTGTTGGGTCCATGACCACAACATGGCGCAATGGTGTGTCTAGGACACTAGCTCATGTTATAATGTATGATATTCATAATTTAGTATCACATAGTATAAGTATGAAGGATGTACTACCTGGAATATGATATTTCCTTGCTTGTCCTTGGTCCAGCTCTAATTTTGGCTTGTATATTGATATATTCTAAAATTACACATTTAGGATAAATGAGTTATTGATAGGGAGAATTATTATTCTCAAACTATCTCATTATACCACCTTCATGTAGTTAATCGTAGACTTTTGCTTCATGGCTCTTTGTCTTTTCTTGGGTATTAATTTACTTAATAATCATTTTCCTCCTTTTTAATTCCCATATAACTATAATTATTGGAAAAAATACTTATTCTTTGCTTGATGGCAAAATTACTATTTTTCCCTTACGTTATTTATCCAATGAGAAAAATCGTCACACAACCATGGCTACCACATAGAAAAAATCATTGGTAGGAACACTACCTTGTTTTATAACATAATTATGTCGTGTGTACGCCCCAATTGTTTAATTTTGTCATTCCCTATGCTCTTTAATACCCCCCAAGGTATCAAGAAATCATGTGAATTTACTTGCGCCTATTTGTGACACTGGCCAAACTAGGGCCTAGCAGTCCTCTTAAATTAGGCTTATTCTCAGTCCTCTTGTCTTAAAATTTGGGGTGTTACATTTCTCCCCTTGTCAATAAAATTTCATCCTCTAAATTTCGGACATCATATACTATTGATTGCATAGGTATTCACTTACCTCGTTGCCCTACTGATCATTGGCATTCGGAATTAACTATTTGCATCCCTACTATCCATATTGTGTACCTTGCTCACTATAGCACAAGGCGCACATTAGGCCTTATTGCCCAGGGACACTGCCACATGTCATCATGCATATCAGGTCTTATTGCTTTTATCTTCATTTCGACACATTGCCTTTGTCTTTGGTTCGACACATCGTTAATTACTCAGCGATCTACTAGCCTATCCACATGCTTTACAATCAGTGGACTCATAGTTCATTACTCAGTTTAACTTTATTTACTTTGCCATTTGCTAGTTCGTGGACATACTAGTCCAATTGGTCTCATGATCTGTGGACACACAATCCACTTGCAACTCTAGTGCTTTTTGTTTAGTCAGGACGCTACCCAATATGTTAATCCTTAGCACACTGCTCGAAATCCAATTACTACTTAACTCTTGTTGCTCATTCTGTGTTCATTGCTTATTATGCACTTGCTGCTCATATTGTGTGTATCGCTTAGGGAAGACATCAATTTATCCGTAGTTGCCTCATGTTCTTAATCAACATCATTCGTCATCAGCTCTATAACACTAGTGAGGAAATTAGCTTTGTGAGGCTATATTTGTTGTGATGCATGTGCCATTACTTGGCTTGGCTACATCAACTCACACCCAATTCATGCTTTCTTGCAATCTTGTAGACTACCAAGGTCATTTATGGTTTTGAGAGGAATTTGTCACCATCGTGCCCTATTGCTTTAGGACTCATCCCAATCTTTATTCACATTTGTTACCACAAATCATATAGGTGGTGTGATTGTTGGCTACATAGGTAGTGTCACGGTATACCTTATTGGTTATATTGTCGCCCCATCCCAGACGTGCGATAATTAGACTACGGCACGGTGCCCAGACCGCAACTCGTAGCTAGAAATAGTTTTATCTCATTATTGACCACCACACTTGTGTCTTATTGTGACCACATAAGTCATACTATACACCACGTACATTATGCCATTGTTGACCTGAAGTCAAATCATAGTAGACTTTACAAATCTTATTACAATGTGGGATGATCATCACTGGTGTGATTAACAACCTCTCTTGCCACTTATCAGAATAGTACATAGATTCACTATGCTTCTGTTGCGCCTCTCTGATGTATATTTCTTCATAAGAGCTAACCATGATAGCTACTTCACTCAATCACATCTAATAGGCATAGTAGAACAATCGTGATCAATTGTTTCTATACCAACTTCCATGGTATTTGGGTAATATCCTCGAATCATTACTGAAGGTTCATCGTCATTTGTAGGGTTCATTTTCCTCATAGAATAGAACCATAGTGCAAAATTAATTGCATTATGATCCAAGCACTATTTCAGCCTAGATCTTGTTTCCAGCTTATTCTCACCCTTCAGTATTACCATATCGGTTCCTCTAGGTTAGATACATGGCATAATCACCACACCTCATAAATTACTGCATATCATATCTATATAGCGTTAATCCCATAGGATAACTAAAGATTATTGCTCAGCATGGAGAAACCTCAAAATAGTTTCTGAACCTTGAGTTTCATAGTCTCATTGGATAAGCTTTTCTGGGCAGTACACACTACAACAGAAACGGTTCAGTTGAAAATCATTATTCGTTTCATCATCTCCATGCCGTAATCATTTATTGCTCTTGAGCACACGTAGCCACGGAGTTCCTACAGCATCCGAGGCATCCGTGCTAGCATCATCTCATATCATTCATTACTGGGTATCAGTATCCTATAATACCTTAACCCCTAATTATGCTAGACATTGTCCCCCATTTGGAAAACATAAGTAGTACTAGCTTCTTAGCATTGCCCCTTATTGGGTTGAGTCTTTAGCAAAGCATAGCACTAGATCACATTTCATTATTCAGTAAAATCCCTCTCCACTCGAGTTTGTCCTTAAGAACTCGAGTTTTGGCTTCACACTTGAGTTCTCCCAATCACACTCGAGTTATGTTGTTTCCTCGTTGGGACTTAGTTAATTCTCCGACTTTGCACTTGCCGCACAGACATAGCACTCGAGTCCATAGAATAGCACTTGAGTTCTGTTGCACTCGAGCATTAAGAGTACGAGTATAGAAGTTCATTCCAGAGAGTTCTTGCACATTATCAAACATACGTCGCACTCGAGTTCATGATTCCGCACTCGAGTTCTAATCCGACTTTGCACTCGAGCTTGACACATAGCACTCGAGTTCTCATTTCTGCACTCAAGTTCTCACGGCAATACCACTCGAGTCCTGGAAGTTCTAGGGATAGAGTTTGTTTCAAAAAGTTCTCAATTGCCATCGATCAAGCATTACACTCGAGTTTGATCATTAGCACTCGAGTTCTACTTGTTTTGGGAAGAGAGTTTGTTCCCAAGAGTTTTCCAACTTGTCAGCATAGGAGGTGTACTCGAGTTCACATCATTGCACTCGAGTTCTCAGCTTGCTCTCACTTGAGTCTTACGAGTTCTGGTGATAGAGTTCCTTACAGAAACACTTCCAACTTGCAAAATTATGAAGAGCACTCTAGTTCATATCTTCGCGCTCGAGTTCTCATCCTGTTGCACTCGAATTTCATCTTGCACTCTCACAAGTTCAACGCCAAAATACTCATTACACTCAAGTTCCCATACCAAAACTCAAGTTCACTACTGATTGCACTCGAGTTCTATCGCATAAACTCGAGTTCTCGCCACCAAATACACTAGAAATTTCCTCATGAACTCGAGTTCGCCAGCTTCCACTCAAGTTCATCAGCTACCCAAAGCTGATTTCACTTCAGAAATCCATCTGAATCCATCTATAGGTTGTCCAACTCCTTGATTCTTCATTCATGGTCATTCATAATCATCCAATACTCATTGTTCGACGGGGTACAACTATGGACTGAGAAATAGCCGAAGCAACTCACTTCGCTATTCTCATCACTATTTAATCAAGCATATATCAGTATACATTTCTAGCGCCTGAATTGCATGCTCAGTGGCCAAAACCACTGCTCTGTGATTCTAGCAATTACCATTCGCGCTAGAACCACTGCTATGATATACAAATTGCTCACTTAGTGGCCAGAACCACTAGCTCTGATACCAAAAATGTAGGGACCTTTCTTGGACCCTATTCTCTGATACCAAAAATGTGAGGACCCTCGTTCCAATATGGAAATTTCTCAGAGTCGCAATAGTGCAGAATACCATGGCCCATTAAAATCATCGTAGCGCTAATATACTCATATAAGGACACGATAATGCTTGATATTTATACAACCGTCTCATAGGGGTTTACAAAATAGCTACAAATCTTAAAATACATTATGGAGTCTTCAGATAACCAACGTCTCTTCTTGTTCTAGTCTGCCACCTCCAGTTGATAAAAAACACCCTTTTTGTTCTTCGAGCTGTTTCCTGCTGCTGGAAACTTACATTTTTATGTAAAGGGTGAGATTCGAGGGAATCTCAGTAGTAGCATGCTTACATACAAATAGAATGTAAAAATAGATATGTAATGTCATGGCATGTAAGATGATCGACTTTTGTGTGTACACTAGCCCAAGGCTAAACTTACGTCTGCACCTTGGTCAACTTGGTGCCCCTGTTGGGTCCATGACCACAACATGGCGCAATGGTGTGTCTAGCACACTAGCTTATGTTACAATGTATGACATTCATAATTTAGTATCACATAGTATAAGTATAAAGGATGTACTACCTGGAATATGACATTTCCTTGCTTGTCCTTGGTCCAGCTCTAATTTCGGCTTGTATATCAATATATCCTAAAAGTACACATTTAGGATAAATGAGTTATTGATTTCTCGTAACTCATTCTAGACTCATAGGGTTGGTTATCTCGACTCACTATTGTATAATTACCAAAATACCCCTAAGACTTGGCTTATGCCCATTTGTACCCAATTACTTACACTTTACCCAAAATATTGACTTGAGGTGATCCTACACAATTTCGTGTGTAGAATCTATTGGTGACTTCAGTTTACTCAAATTCAAGTCCTAAATGATGAAAATACCCCTTGGCAGCCATTACTTGGTGTTTTAAGGGCAATTCAGTCATTTCACAACCTAGGCCTTTTCTCACTTTGACATCAACATGAACCTAACTCATTTTTTCTCTTCTGAACTCAATGGAATCATCCAATTGATAAAATTCCAACTCTTTCTTTGTGCCACACAATTAGTAGCAATTATTGAGTTCTCAGAAGAGTTATGTCGGTTTCTCGCTTTCTCTTGCCTAAACATATCCTTTTTACTTCTAATCACATGATTAACTAGTTAGGCAAGCATTAGATATCGTTTAGATCATTAAAACCCATAGTTGAATGAGAGATGAATAGAACCCAACTTCTACCATACTCATCCAATCAACAAACCGAAATGGTCAGAAGGAAGCATATGCTTACCTTAACTCGTTTATGAATTCGGTTCAGAATTTCGGCGACACTTCGACTGGAAAGATGGTACTAAAGACCTCCAATCAAGAATCCAAAGTTGTAGAATTGAAGATTGTGATGAGTAGAAGAATGTTTGTAAAGGGTACTTGGAGAAAAGACGTCGTTTAGATAGAGATTCGGTGCTCAGAAGATTTCTCTCACTTCTCTCTCTCCTCCATTCTTGTTTTCTCATTCTCGTCTCTATTCTGTTTCTACATTCTCTTTCTTCGTTTCTTCCATTCTTTCTACATTCTTATGTGATTCATATGCGCGCAGGAATAAATAATAAAGGATGAAGTGTATATTAATGAGTCATTAATAGTGACTCTTATGTGGTCATACTTATTAGTCCACTTCTTTCACTTTCTTGTATGATAATTCATTTCCTTTATCATGCTTCTTCATCCAATAGAATAATGATAATTCATAGGGAGAATTATTATTCTCAAACTATCTCATTGTACCACCTTCATGTAGTTAATCGTAGCCTTTTGCTTCATGGCTCTTTGTCTTTTCTTGGGTATTAATTTACTTAATAATCATTTTCCTCATTTTTAGTTCCCATATAACTATAATCATTGGGAAAAATACTCATTCTTTGCTTTATGGAAAAATTACTATTTTACCCTTACGTTATTGGTCTAATAGGAAAAATCGTCACACAACCACGACTACCACATAGAAAATCATTATATTTTACAATATAATTATGTCATGTGTGCGCCCCAATTGTTTAATTTTTCCATTCCCTATGCTCTTTAATACCCCCCCAAGGTATCAAGAAATAGTAGGAATTTACTCGTGCCTATTTTTGACACTGGCCAAACTAGGGCCTAGCAATCCTCTTAAATTAGGCTTATTCTCAGTCCTCTTGTCTTAAAATTTGGGGTGTTACACTTCTTCTCTATTTCTACTTCATTTCTTCTCCTTCTCTTTTTCATCTCCTTAGATCTATGTTGCATGTCTAAACTTTGAAGTGGAAAAACATTAACTCGATGAGTTATAGCTCAACTGGACCGGTTAGCTGATGGGTTTACTGAGTTCCTAATCTACTCGGTCAGTTTGGTTTGAGTTTAATAACATTGATTATCATATATTATGACGGCTGTTCACATGTGCCCATTAATTATTAACTCAACAATGCACATATCATGGCCTCACCAAGTTTTAATACATAACAGATGTTATATTAAAATGTTATAATAAGTTCATAATAGATAATGGTTTGAAACAATAATTTATTTGCATGAGCATATATAGCACCTGCATATATGACAATTGAGAACCATGATTTATGGCTGATAATAACCATCATATATTATGATTTCTATAGTAGTGGCTTTTCCAACATCACAAATCTTCATGAGTGCCAAAAATGAAGCACCACAAGCTTTATTCTATCATTTAGACATTATCTTCCTTTTCTTAACTCATCTGTTCTTAATTTTCTCTCTCTAACGTTAACATTTTCAGCCATCATCTACTCCTAAAATATACCTCAAATGAATAAAATGAAGATGAAATATGAATTTGGACTCTTACCTTGGTCCAAAAAAAGCCTTATATGTAGGATAAGCTCTACCTTCCTTCCTATTCTTCCTTTTCGTCTGCTCCTCTTCTCCATCTCCTCTTCTCTAATACAACTACTAGATGTAAAAGGGAAGAGGAAGATGTGGCTAATGCTCTTATAGGATAAGAAATCTTTTTTCCTTTTAAATTTCTTGTAGGTCCCAACATGAACTTGATGTAAACACTCACATCCACACTGATTTTCACTTAAACATAAAAAGAAAATTTAGAAATAGAGGAGAGGGAGAGAAAATATATTTAGAAAGGTGGAAGAAAAATAGAAAGGAGGGGGAAGTTTAGAACTGAGGGGGAGAGAAAACAAAACTAAGGGGAGACTAAGGGAGAGATATAGAGAGCTCACATAGCTAACAATAATTTCAATTCATCAAGTCTGCCTTTTACAAGTGAATGCTTAGCTATTTATAGAGGAAGCTTTCCTTCTCATGAAGAAATCTTCTTACCTCCCTATGAAGTAACATAAAATACAACTTGCAATAAAAGCTATAAGCAAAAAAAGTTGACTCACAAAAAGTATATAAAAAGTAATACTTAAGCAAGAAGAAAACTTAAAATATGATTAACTTGGCTCCTGATGAGTTAAAATGGAAGCACACAGATATGGGGAAGGAATCATAGAATTCAATATGGCATTTCAATCCTAAATTCCTTTCCATCAAACAAGGTAGTGAAAAATCAAACATTGTAAAGAGCAAACAATTTGTTGATGTTAATTTAGAAAACCTTTCCGATAACAAGGTAGTTTTGGAGGTTATCATTGAATAGGATAACAATATACCCTTTTATAGCCTCAACAACTTCAAGATGATATGTGGCAAGAATCTAATGCTTTTGAAGAATAGGAGGGTAATATACAGTAGAAATCTATTCAATTTGAACACTTGTTTTATCAATATTTCCAACATGATATATCTCTGTAGCCAGTGACTCATGATATTTAGTCTTCAACTCAAGAGATTGATTCAATTCAAGACCATTTCCTTCATATTTCATTGAGATGTCCTTTTATTTAGCCCCTTTCTCTTACTTAATCATTTCATTATCAACTTCATAGATAGCATCTAGAAAGCTTTTTCCAATAGACAAGATACTGATAGAGAGGTCCGTTAGATAATGAAACGGCCCTAGGCGATATAGCTTGCATTGAAGTGGATGCATGATAAAGTTAATCCTCGATGGTCACAATGTAAAATAGTGGCACTTTCACTGGTGTAGTTGGAATAGCTTAATCATTACTCAAAAAATCTTTCTTGTGATTGATAAGATTACCAGAGTCCTTATTTGACCTAACTCACAGAGTATTAGTTGGAATCTTTGTTGTCTCACCTGAAGTCTTTTCATCTATTGGATTAGATCCTTGGTTTGTCACTGTATTGGTAATAGTCTTCATTGGCTACTAAAGAGCATTCACTGAAGCATCCCATTGATGTTTCCTTTCATCATGTTCTTGCTTCCATCTTTGTTGCATTCGATCTAGCATAGCTATGAATTATTCATCCCACAAATCATCTTCAAGTTGCTCATAAATTCTATCCTCATGTCAGCAATAGTCATCATATTCGTTACGCCAACATCTTAAAGATGAGTAGCATGTCTATATCGATCATAATCAATATACCTATAGTAGTCATGATCAGTATGCTCATTCCCATGATAGTGATCTCCATATATTTATATTATTGATAGTTGTCATAACCTCTTGGACACCGACTAACCCTTAAACCAATTGCTTGACTAGGTAGGAATGATGGGTTAGGCCTAAATGAGGGGGTTCTAGAAGATTGCTTAGTAGAGTTGAAAGTATGAGTTTGTCTGTATGGAGTGCCTTATATGTCTGATCACCTGATGAACGAGTATTGTAACCGAGACTCCACTTTCATGGCTTTTTGATAAACTTGTTTAAGAGACTTGGGAAGATATAGCTCGAGCTTCTCTTGTATGTATGGCTGGAGCCTATTGACAAACCTGGTGATTGTACGCCATTCTTCCTCATATATTTCACATATAAAAATAAGCTCATTGAATCTAGATATATACTCACAGACATTTAAATCTTGCTTTAGATTTAGAAGCTCCTCTTAAAGCTATCTCACATAATGAGGAGAGACACATTCTTCTATTAGCTTCTCCTTCATCTCATCAATTATCTTCAGTCCATATATTTCTTATTGCTCTTAGCATGGATTTAAGAGCAAAAAGTTTGAATATTACCATAAATAAAGCTTTAAATTGTGATTCTTGCATCTGGTTGGTCTGGAATGAATAAATCCTCATGAAACTTCTTAGAAAATTACAAAAAAAATCATATTTTAGAGCAAATATATAGACAGCACGTAGAACAGGGGCGCCAGTGTTTGGGGCACATGAAACTTACATGCAGGGAACTCAAGTGGTGTGGGTAGCGGCGAACGGAGGCGGGATTTCGGGTTCTGATAGGAATCTTCACTCCAAACATGATGGTGGTTTTGGTTTTGATGTTTGGTAATGAGAACTATGAAATTTAGCTCTGACAATATAAAACAATGTTAATGGAAGCTTTTCAATGAGTATTTTATGTTTCTCAGGCAACGGAAGCCACCCAGGAGCCTAGTAACTTAGGCTCTGATACTAAGTTAATGTAAAACACTCACATCAACACTATATTCACTCAAATATATTATAATTAAATAAAAAATTTAGAAAATAAAGGTGAGGGAGAGAGAAAATAGATTAGAAAGGATGAAGAATATAATAGAAACAAAATTTCAAAATTGAAGGGGAGAGAAAACATAACCAGGGGGAGAACAGAACTAAGGGGGAGAGATGGAGATCTCACATAGCTAAGAACAATTTCAATTCATCAAGTCTGCCTTTTTAAAAGTTAATGCTTAGCTATTTATAGAGGAAGCTTTCCTTTTCATGAAGAAAACTTCTTACCTCCCTATGAAGTAACCTAAAATACAACTTGCAATAAAAGCTATAAGCATCAAAAGTTGACTCACAAAAAGTAGATAAAAAGTAATACTTAAGCAAGAAGAAAACTTAAAATATGATTAAAACTCAAAAGCTAGGCTATCTCCTTCTAGAATAAATTTTTAATTCTATCAATTCTCATATTCCATCAGAACCTTGTAACATAAGCATTTTCTTATCTCGTTTTCTTAGACCAATTTTCTCTAACATCTGAAACTCTTTTTTGTAATCTGAAAATGCAAGTCCTGAGCTCAATAAATTGGGCTTAGACATGGGCCAAATCCCTTTTTAGACTTAGGGTAGTAAATTTAGATTTTGTTTTTGTTGATATGGTTAATATTTTGTTTTCTAGAAATTAATCTGGGATACTATATAAGGGTTTTCTACCTAAATTTCATTACCTTATAAAATAATCTCCCTAAAATATTTAAGCATGTTATAGTGTGTAGATGGTTTATTAAAAAGTGCAAGTATACACTGTAGTAAACAAGTAATATAGAAGTGAGTAAAGTATCGTTCCCACGAGGATTAATTACTAAGTACCAAAATTGGTAATTTTAATTCTATTTAGTCAATCGATTAGTTGGTGATTTAGATTATAAAATAAAAATGATTAAATATGAATGCAATTGATGTGAAACAAATATGAGGAAAAGCCCTGGGAATTAGATTTCACTTAGCAAATTTCATATTGAATCACCTATCTATTCTAGTCTAATTTATTTCACATGATTGATAGTCGAGCTTCCCTAATTTAATTACAAGCCTCTTCCATGGTCAAAAACTTCTATAATTAATTGATAATCCAATATATTCCTATATGAATTAAAAAAATTAATTATGGATTAAGATCTATAGAACTCATTAAGACAACATAACACATGAATATATTCCGATTTCATATGCAAGTTATGGTTTTAATTATAGGATATACATACATGTATCTCCTTCCGGTCTCAACATGCATATTGAAATCATTCATAAGATGGCAAGTCAATTGAAAGCATTAAGAGCAATAATTAAAACTCAATCATGAAGAAAAAATTAGAAATAGATTTAATAAGTTAAGATTCAATCTTTAATTAGTAAGCTACATCATCACCCTAAGAAAATGAAAATTTAGCTCATGATGAAATTAAAAAACTAACCAAAATAACTTGAAACTTCATAAATATTCCAAAAAAATTGATTATTAAATTATCAAACATAAGGATACAACTACAAGATGCATGAAAATGGAAAAATATAGCCTTCCATATAGGAGGTAAAGCCTTCCATGTAGGTGGCAACCTATACCATCAATAAAGGATGACTACCTAAACCTTCCATGAAGGAAGTATGCAAGAACAATAAAATGCATGAAATTAAACTCTAAGGTGTTGTGTCTCTTTATGTCTTCCACTCCTCTATTTATGAGCCACCTGCCATAAAATGCATGAAATTTTCACTTGTTTGGTAAGAATCTTGACTATAAGACACTAATATTGACCTTGTGACCACCTTACTCCTTGATTGCAGCCAACTTTTGACAATTAAAATGATGGAATCTCACTTTTTTTTTCTTTATGAAAGTTGTAGAACTAGATCTTAGCTTGAAATTGCATGTGATAGCTCCTTATTTCAACATTTGTAGCTCTAGTTATGGTCAAATTAGTAGACAAAGGCCAGACTTCAAAAAAATCACATGCTCAACTTTTAAGCAAAATTTGGAACTCTTGATGGTAGAACTAGGTTTTATCCTAAAGATCGTTCTAATATGACATCTATAGCTCTAGCTCTTGCTTGAAAACTGGAACAATGTCAAAATTTAGTATTTTCTATTAATTATATTTCATGTCAAAATCATTATTTATTTATCAATTACACCCAAATTCATTACATTAAGCTTAAATATCATCCACAAAATCTTCTCATAAGGGAAAATAAATATGTAAATATTTTACTTATCAAATTCTCTCATACTTAGCTTTTGGACATCCTCGGACAACAAGGAATGACTAATAAGTTCCTACTATGCTTTGAACAAAATCAGAAGTGTAAAGTCATAAGCAAAGAACACAATTGAAGAAAAAAGAGATCATAGTATTCTTAAATCAACAAAAGTATAAACTACTAACTTTATTTGAAATTGAATGAACCGAATTCATAATTGTGACTCAATCTCTCAATCTCTCAAGTGTTTAAGGGTAAATATTTCACTCAAATTCATCTGAAAAATTGCACTACCATAAGCTTGCTAAAAAACTCAATCTCCACTACCTAATTCACATGCATAATTCAAATCAAAATGACTTATTGAGGGTTGTAATGGGGTTAAGGTAAAAGGAATGTAAAACATGATATGAAGGGTTACATTTAATAAGTATATAGAGAAATTGAAAAATGGGTCATCTTATAAATAAATTTATCTCATTACAACAGCCCACAATTTTAATTCAAATACTTACTATCTTTTCTTTTCTTTTTCTCTTTCTTCTTTTTTCCACCCTTTTTTTTTCTTTTTTTTACATAACTTCTGCAATTCTATAGTTGATGATATATACATCCCCACATTTGTCAAAATCTCATTTCAGAGAAAAAAATTCAAATGCTCTACTAATCTTCTGAATTAGGTAAAAGTACTTGATATATCATTAAAACACATGTTAATGGGTTGAAAATAAAGAAACAAGCAATTAGGCTTAAAAGGGCTTATCAATGATATAATTGCAAGGTTGGCTATTTGGGTCTGACTAAAGAAAGAAATAAATGCATTTATCATTTTTGAATGTGCATGTGACATGTAATCTCAACTAGATTTAGAGCAAGTTCTAGAGTGAGAACTTAATAGGTGAATATCACACACAAGAAAGATAATGATCAAATAGGCTCAAAATCTCACGGTCAGGGGCTTTCCAATTCAGCTCATTAAGTCTCAAAATTCATCACCAATCTTAACAATCAGTTGTTTAATCGTGCTATAAAATCCCTAAATTCAATTGATCCATGCTTAGAACTTATATACTTCTTTAAATCATTGAAAAACACCAAGACAATTTTTTTTTAGTTCGGACCCTTTTTTTTAAGATGAAACAAAAACATGCAACTAATGAGATGAGTCTCAAGAGTTAAGAATAACTCTTTACTTTGTCATCTCTGCATACCCCATGCATCTAATGGTATTACTAACTAACTATCTAATGAATAAACTATACTTTTTTACTACTCCTACCCCAACCTAAATCAAACATTGTCCCTAATGTCTTTTAGAGTTTAGAGAAGGTTTTTATTTAAAAACATAAGCACACAATAAAGTAAACTAAAATGCTAAGAGTAAAACCATGAGATTAAGGAAAGTTACAACTGGAAAGTGGTATCTGGATTCTGCTTCTGACTGCTATTTGAAGATTGCACACCTATTTGCTTGACTAATAAATCTGTTCTAGGTTCATAGGTTTGCAGTTGATAAAGTTGTTAATTAGCAGTTAGCACATAAATTATGGAATGACAAGTCGCTTGGGGTATGAATCATGTTTCCACAGCATGGTCAAAAAAATAGATATCATAAAAACGATTAACATTTAACAATCCTAATGGTTTTTTTGTGAAAGTTTAGTTTACCCCAATAGGCAATGTTAGAGATCCTATCCAATGTTTCCAAACCACCGGGCAAAGCTATAAAAGCTTCAGCATTATAGAACATACATCTCATTCGTTCAGGCAAGCTTGAAACATGTAACTCTTGTCCTAAGCAAAAGATATGATCTTCCAACTGCTTTACCCTTGTACGTAAACCCTTGCTACTGTTAATGGTTACAGAAATAGTTACACTTCCCTTTAGGCCCTGGATGCCTCTCCCATATACAAAGTTGATCTTTCTAGCAGCTAAACTTTCAAGTTCTCTTGCTGTAGGTAGAAACTCTCCATCATTTCCCAAGTCAGTTTCACCAAAAATGCAGACATATTTAAATCAACATTTTAGTGTGATACACTTGTTCTTTTCTTTTCTCTCAGACATTTTGTGTTTACAAGTGGAAGAGTGCATATTTATAATACTAAAATAGTGACAACAAGATCATACAAATCATGCATTTTTCAAACAAGTTTAAAAAAATTTCCAACACGAATGACCGATAGGCTTTTGCTTGAAGAAATTAAACAAAATAAGTAAAGAAAGTCAAAAGTTACTAAAAAGATAAGACAAAAGCATGATTATATACAGTATTTGTGATTGTGGCTCATATCTTCCGTTGGTTTTACGTCCAGTAACGGCTTAAACACTTTCTATGAATCGAGGATTTGCTTTCCATCCAGTTTTTTATAAACTGGAAAATAGGATCTTTTAACATCAGATTCCTAAGAAGGTAGCGCTCTTTTTCTTTGTTAAATATGTCCGATGAATATATTCCTATTTCATATGCAAGTTATGGTTTTAATTATAGGATCTACACACATGTAACTCCTTCCGGTCTTAACATGCATGTTGAAATCATTCATAAGATGGTCAGTCAATTGAAAGCATAATGATGAAGGAAAAGTTAGAACTAGATTTAATAAGTTAAGATTCAATCCGTCATTAGTAAGCTACGTCATCACCCTAGGAAAATGAAAATTTAGCTCATGATGAAATTAAAAACAAAACCAAAATAAATTGAAAACTTCATAAATATTACAGAAAAATTGATTATTAAATTCTAAAATATAAAGATACAACTACAGGATGATGAATATGGAAAAATATAGCCTTCTATATAGGAAGTAAAACTTCCATATAAGTGGCAACCTATACCATCCATAAAGGATGACTACCTAAACTTTTCATGAAGGAGGTATGCAAGAACAATAAAATGTATGAAATTAAACTCTAAGATGGTGTGTCTCCTTGTGTCTTCCACTCCTCTATTTATATATGAATGGGGTGCAAATATTTCCACTTGTTAAGTAAGAATCTTGACTATAAGGCACTAATGTTGACCTTGTGACCACCTTACTCCACAATTAAAATGGTATAATCTTACATTCTTTTCTCCATGAAAGTTGTAGATCTAGATCTTAGCTTGAAAACGCATGTGAGATCTCCTTATTTCAACATTTGTAGTTCCCGTTATGACCAAATTAGTGGACAAAGGTCACACTTAAACAAATTCATGTGCTCAACTTCTAAGAAATATTCAGAACTCTTGAGGAAAAAACTGGGTTTTAGCCTCAACATGAAAGTTGTAGAAAGTTTTCTTAGCTTTCTATCCATATAAAGAACTTCCTAATCCGACATCTAGAGCTGCAGATATTCTGGAACAGGGTCAAAATTTAGTATTTTCAATGAATTCTATTTTATGTCAAAATCATTATTTATTTATCAATTACACCCATATTCATTTCATTAAGCTCAAATATCATCCAAAAAATCTTCTTATTAGGGAAACTAAATATGAAAATATTTTACTTATCAAGGCCAAACAATAACCTATAATTTTTATCATGACTTATTTCCAGAAATTAGGCCCTTAATTGACAAAATTAGCTTTACAATTATTTAGCTAACTTTTTGGGAAATTAATTCTCTTAATAAATTTTTTAAATCCATAAAATGATATTCCATATAGTTCCTAAATATTTATGGGTCTTAAATGATTCTAGTAAAATAATTTCCCTAATATTTCACCCAAAAAATATTCTTTTTGGCTAATAAATTGTTTTGAACCAATTTAATTCTAATTAATCTCTAAAAGCCTTAAGAATGCATGAGATACCTCTTTTCTATTTTATTTGCTTTTCTTATTATACTAATAATCTGTAAAGCTAGATGTTTCAGTAAACATAAAAAATTGATTGTGCTCATAACTTGCATACGAAAAAAAAATAGTGAATTAGTAATGGAATTTAGTGATGCATTTCCATAGTTAAATTAACTGATTTAGTGACAAAATTATGTCCCTTATTAATTAATTAGTGACAATCTATTTGACGACGGAATTATCAAATTTTTTTCGCTAATCTATTGTTTCTTGGATTAAGGTTCAAATCCACTCTAGAAAAAGAGCAATGTTGCCTTAATAGATTTTTCAGTCTCAATGTTGCCCAGGAAGTCTTAAAACATAGTAATGTCGCCCCTCTTTTAACTACAGGGTAGCCACATGTACTCTGATTTTTCCAACTCATCATCACACCTCACCCTCTTTCTCCCCCTTTCTCTCTCTGTTCCCCCCTAATCTTTCTAGGGGGAAAAAAAGTTTCGTCCTCTGTGAATGGAGGACTTGCGGCTGATGGAGGAAGGAAAGGGATAGAAACTTCTATTCCCCCAGAAAGATCTTGAAAGAGAGAGAAAGAAAGGGGGGAGGGTGAGGTGTGATGATGAGTTGGAAATATAAGAGTAAATATGGCACCCTGTAAGGAATTTTAGTCAAAATTAACAGTCAAAGTAAATAGTAGTTAAAAGAGGGGCGACATTACTCTGTTTTAAGACTTTTGAGGCAACATTAAGACAAAAAAACTTCCAAGGCAATAATGCTCTTTTGTGAATACTTCGGGGTGGATTTTCATCTTAACCCTTGTTTCTTTTTGTAGTTTATAATTTGGTTGATTTTGATTTTATTTAAATCTATGTAGCAAAATTAATCCAGGTATATGCTGAGTAAGTTACATCCTTAGCTACAAACATTGTTTTTATTACAAATTAACAAATTATGAGTATACAGACTAATACTTATAAATAGAGGAAACTTTAAGAACCTAATGAAAAGGGGAAAAAAGCTATAGGGATATGATTGAATATCATATGAAACTATAACGATTTGCATATTAATTTTTCCTGTGAAAAAATATGAAATTTTGTTTGAGTTTAATACTAATAAATGTAAAAAAATAATAATAAAAGAGCAAGTAAGTAAATAAGGAAGCAAGCAAAGTGAGACATTCATCAAAATTAATTTCATCTCGTTCTCCAGTAAATGTGTGTGTGTGTAAAAACCAAAACGTAAACCCATTTGCTTAAATAAATTAGGTCCAATTTTTCAATCAAATATTGTCATTTGCATAAAATAACAACGTATCTCAAGAAAAGCAACCTAGATTAAACATCAATCTATCATTGCACAGAAATATTAACAAGTGTATAGAGTAACGAAAAACATCCTTAGCGTAAAATTGAGTCAAGAGAAACACGGAATTTTTCATGAAGGAATAGAGAACGAATCCAAGCTTTTCTCAAAAGTAATTATTATCCCTCTTGAAGAGCAACTCATCATTGTCTGTTAAACCATTCTTATTTCCAATATCCATATCTAAAATCATAATTTATAAAATAAAAAACAAAAATAAATTGAAGATCCAAGGCAAGGCTATGGCGAACACTACTTTATTTCTGTAGGGTTGGGAAGAAGTCCTTTTTCTCTGCAAGTATCAACAGCTGCGGTGAACATGTCCTCTAGAGTGTATTTAAATTGGAACCCTAAATCTTTTTATTTTCTTGTTAGAAAAGTGCACAACCTCCAAATCATCCGGTATATTCTTAAACCTACAAAATAAACATTCATGTTTAAAATTTAGTCTAACATTCATTCATTCATTCATTCATTTGTTGATCTACATGAATCATTTTACAACCCAATCCTAAATGTATAAATTAATCGAGGAGTAATTTTTTTTATCTTGAATGTAAGACCTCAATTTTCTTGTCTCTTTTATTAACTATTTCTCCAAAACCACCCTTAATATGTGGAATCAATAAAGGAAAATCCCAATTTAACACCTTCACAATCTAACAATCTCAAAACAGTATTGCTAGTAAAACATGTTTTTCATTTGCTTATCAAGTGTAGTAAATTGCTAATGAAATGTACTAAACAAAACTGATTTCGTATTTTGATATTTTCAAGGTTTTTTCCTGATATTTTCCCAATCAATAAAGCTTTTTTTAATGTAGATTATTAAAATGACAGTTATTTTGTGGAACTAATAACACACAATATATTTTTTTAAAGGCTAAATTATGCAAAACCCCATGAACTTTGGGTCAGTTGTATATAACACCATGACATTTCAAAGTTTAAATTTAACTTCCTTGACCTTTTATTTTTTTATTATTAACCACTTACTGTTAACTGATCATTATCATTTTAGTGAAAATTATTACGTCAGATTAATAGATGACACATGACATCCTATGTAAATTATTAATTTCGTAAAATCTCCTGAATTTTGGCCAGTTAAAGATAACCCCCGAACTTTGATTAGTTACAAATAACTCTCTTGATATTTTAAAATTTCAATTTAACTCCCTTAAAATTTTAATTCATAATATTAAACCATATGTCGTTACTTTTATCATTTTAATAAATTTATTAAGATTTTTACCATCATTTGTTAGTGACTTTTTTGTATGGCAAAAATTAGAAGAATAATATTTCAGAAAAATATAAAAATAAATGTTGAACCTCTGGTTTAAGAAAAATATGCATTACTAAAAAAGAATTAATGAGGAAAAATAAATGTAATATTTAAACTAATGTAATATTTTGACACAAATGTAATATTTAAACTATCAATGTTCAATTATTCCAAGACTATATTTAACACAAATGATGGAATTTTCATTTTTATAATTTTAAGCATTATTCTTCTAGTTTTTGTCATAAAAAAATATATTTTAATAGAAAAATCATAGTGAAAATCTTAATAAATTTATTGATAAAAGTAATGACATGGGGTTTAATATCATAAATCCAAATTTTAAGGGATTTAAATTGAAAATTTGAAATGTTAGGGGGTTATTTGTAACTGATCAAAGTTTATGGGGATTATTTATAACTGGTCAAAGTTCATAGGGGTTTTATGAAATTAGTAATTTATATTGGATACCATATAGGAAGCCACGCGTTATCTATTAATCTGATGTAGCAATTTCTGTTAAAGAAATAACGGTCAATTAACAGTGGGGTGTTAACAATAAAAAAGATGAGAGGTTTAAATTTAAACTTTGTAATGCCAGAGATTTATATGTAACCGACTCAAAGTCTAAAAAGGTTTTGCATAATTTAGCCTTTTAAAAATGGATAATTTATATAAATTAATTATCTACTTCTACATTTATTAGGACTCGTAAAAGGAAAAAGAAAGTAGGAAGGACTTTACTTGGTTGGGACATTGTACTCTGGGTACTTCTGATTAAGCAGTCTTGCAATATAATGTCATGAATAGTGGTATCATGGGACGAGCATATATATCTTCCTTCCACCTTTAGATGCTCAAATAGGAATATATGAGCCATACATACATCATCTAAGTGAACAAAGTGGCCTTGCTTTATGATTGAATAATGTGCTTCATTCCCTACAATTGGAGCACATATTAAACTATGTACTCTTAAAGTAATAATAATTAAGTAATAAGTTGAAGTTAAATAAATGAGGCTGGATATGTACAAGTCCTATAAGTTTTGAAATACAACTTTCCTAAGGTTTAAAATAAATGTGACAACGAATCCTCCTAAACTATTAAGGTTATATTAAGTTTATTTAAACACAAATACAGCAAAATAAAGGTTAATCTGTCAATGACTTCAAATTTAAGGCGTTACGCGTTTGTGACTTTGTGCGTATTAAATAACGTTTAGGAGGATTATTTGCACTAAAACTTAAAGGAGATTTATCAGTGTCATATTTGTCAATGAAATAATAGATCAATTAAAGGAGGTGATTTGCGCAATTTTGGAAGGGATTGAGTTAGGTGCTCATGGACTGTCTAGGCTTAACGTGGACGGCCTAGATTTAGGTTTTTTTTTTTTTACTTATACCTTATGTTTTAAAAAAATTTATTTGAATACAAACATAATTGAAAGTAGAAATAATCTCTTAACTGTCAGTTTTTCTTAAAAAAAAATATTTTGATTTAAAAATCACCGATTAAAAATTTTAAACCCATGCTTAAACAGACACATGTTGCTTTTTCTCCAACATGCATGCTAGTCGTCAAACAGATAATTTATGTGCGCGCTAGCTCAAAATTCACTAATAATTCTGCATAATTGAATTAAACAAATTAATAATAACGCACCAGTGATGAGACAGAGAAAGTAATACGACTGGGAGGCATTGAATTCAAAAGGGAAGGGCCAACCACAATAGCAAGATTTATAATGATGAAATCCATGTTGTGTTGTCTAGCAAATTTCCATCCTTCTTGCTCTGCAAGAGTCTTTGAAACGAAATACACCTGCCAAATATTTAAGTTCCTAAATGTATAATATTTTTTCAAACCTCTCATATCATAGTCCACAAAATATGAAATTCAAATAAATAACATACTAACCCAACCAGTCATCTTTTCTCTACGACAGAACTCAACGTCAGTCCAGCATGTTTCATCGTGCACAGATCTCTGTTGCTCCGCAACGACGACAGCTGCAGCAGAAGAAGTAAATATCAATCTTCTCACAGTTTTGGCCTTGAGTCATGCTTTCATAATGTCCAATAGACCATTCCCTGTTGGTTTTATCACTTTGTTCTGCAAATCAATATGAACTTTAGTAAGATGAGGCCCTAATTAAGAAGAATCTCCAAAATACTTGAACTAACTAAAGACTTCTTTTAAGCACCCCTACTATTCCATATAACATGGGTAAACGCGATTCATAGCCTCACAGTTTGTTACTTTGTCTCCACATTAAATAATATTATTCCCTGTTTGCTTAAAGCGATGTCAATGTTAACTGTTTGATAGATAGCTTTAAAGGTCATACGGTTGCAAAGAAACATACGTAATAGATAATTTTCTTTTTGACCAAAATACTATGATAATTATTCATTTTAAAGGATACTTATTCTATAACAAAGAAGGCAGCTCCAGAAACCATCTGGCAAATCACCATTGTCTAGAGCATGTTTAGTGTATGAAAATGGTTTCAAGAAAAGAAGATAGAGAAAAATATTTTATTTTGATATTGATTGGCCCACATTATCTAGACTTGAATTGATTCTTATCTCCAGAGCAGAGTGAGTTTCCTTCTCTTGGATCAAGAAAAAGTAATTCCTACAGTATAAAAAAATAGTATCCCACCTAAAGACCTGCACACAATTAGTGCCTGATAATTCTTCGATTGAATAGGGATTACCTACAGAATAGAGATTACCTAAGATTTAGAGGATACCAATACCTAACAATAAATATATATATATATATATATATATATATATATATGCGCGCGCGCGCGTGTGGCCAAATTTGCTTTATGTTCTAAAGCATTTTAACTATTTTACTCCATCTTTAATCTAAAATATATGAATTTTTGAAATTTAAATATTTAAATGTAATTTCTCTTAAAGTTATTATAGCCTTTTATATATATATATATATATGGATAGATTTTGAAGACCCAAATATTTGACTGTATTTTATTAAGAGATAATTCATGTCATTACTCTTTCATTTCTTTTATAAATTATTTGATGCAAAAATATCCATAAATTTTTTCTCAAAGTGTGCCGAGCATTATACTTTCCTCCTTGCATTTTCCGGTTGTCTTCTTAGATGCCAGCCGCGGTGGCGGCATTACTGCGATATTACTGCGATGATTCTTTTCTCTTCCAACGTCTTTTATATCCAAATCGATTGTTCTTTTTTTTATTTCCAATGAATCAAGCACAGCAATAACTCGACTTCTTCTTCCTTACCTACACTAATCCTACCCAGTCGTCATTGTAGCACATTGCGAGGACAATGGGGTCTGCCTAACGTTGAATTCTTCCTCCTCTAATCCTCTACAATGTCCTTTGGCTAGGGGCTTCCACTTTTGTTGAAATGTTGGACCCAATCGGGGAAGAGAAGGATGGCGAAATCATCTGAGTTGGAAGCGGCGAGATCGAGGCCGTGGTAGAAAATAAAGGTAGTTGTTGGCACTCAACTTCAGGTTGTCATCTTCCTTTGAAGTTTCTTAGTTTTCTTAATTTTTTTTTTCATTTTTTCAATGACTTGGGAATATTTATGTAGATCAGCTCCCTTATTTGAATCAACCTAGTAGGATAGATTATTTTTCACTTGATTTCAAGTTAAATTTTGGTTAGTTGACTATTCTATGCCATAACACTGGGTTGCAGGATTTTGATTTCTCACTGCTGATGTGGGTTATTTAGTTCATATGGAAGGAGAGAAATGAACTTGTATTTAATTCGAAACCAAGAAGAGGGTAGGATAATTTGCTGATGTGGTTGCTTGGGTTTACTGGCCTCATAGCCGTCAGCAAAGACTAAAGCATCGACGGAAGGATTTGATAGGGAGGGAATAGGTTGATAGTTTGCTAATGTGATGTCCTACTTTTTTCCAGTTTAGTTTTTTTCTTTTATTTCTTGTTGATTTTAGTTTTGCTAATTTGCTTTGCTGGAAATGGAAATTGTTTGGTTGCTTTGTTTTGATTCAGTCTTTAGATGGAAAATATTATATTCAGGTGAAAAAAAAATAAATCAGAGGTTGTGATTTGCGAGGGAGAGAGGGTTTCTTTTTTTTTTTTAATTGGGGTATTTTGGTGATTTCAAATTATAATAAACTAACGTTAGCCTCTTTTAATGACATTGGCATTTTTGCTCCAATTTTATAAGTTCATATGTATTTTTGTATTTCCAAAAAGCATATGGTGCTAGGCACACTTTGGGGAAAATTCATAGGTATTTTTGTGCCTTATCCCTTCTTAGTTACCGAACTTTCAACAAAAAGTAAAAACCAATTATTTTAAACCCGAATTGGACCATATGGTCAAATTGGCGACCAAAAAATACAACGGCTGGGTTTTGATGCTTAGGCGTTTGGGGGACTTGGACCATGTTTAGCCACTCAGACCTGGCTTTTCAACGGGAAACTAGAGTTAAGCTGTGATCCGAAGTGATTTTTAGGGAACCAAACGGTTTGAACTGATTGGAATTCACAGTCAACGATGAAAAAACAAGGAGGAAGGAGAAGGAAAAAAAAAAGAAAAATGAAAGAATCTCAGAAAAAAGAAAACCTTCACTTTTTCATGATATGAATCATTGGTATGAGATGGATTAAGGACGAGACACAGTAAAGGAACAAGCTTGATGCCTATTCTCCATTTTCCCTTCTCGCGGTTGAACACCAGTGAAGAAGGCTCCTTGCTTCATATCTGACTTAGTCTCACACCAGTGAATAAAACTTGCTTGTTTTGTTTGAAAAGAAAGAGGAGGATCCATTTAAAATAATACTCTCTCTCTTGCTTTTTATAAGGAACATTTAACCGAATCTCACGATTCAAAACGTCGGTTAAGAATAATAAATGGATCAAAATTGTGACCTCTTTTTGACTAAAATACCCTTATTTATGAGGAGATCAAGAATAAGAGAGAGAATAAGGAAATTATTACTCCTTCCGTCCCTGAATATATAAACTTCAAATTTTTGGTGGTGGATACTGCCTTGTTTTCTCTTGATTTTTAAAAATGGGCTGAAGTAAAACCTAAGGGAAATGCTTCCTGAATTTCCTCTAAACATGTCCATTTTGTGTTTAAATAGTTAATCATGTGATTAGAAGTGGGAAAAAGGTGATTAAGCAAGAGAAAACAACAAAACAACAAAATCTTCCTAAGAACCCTAACCTTCTATTCTGAACAGAATGTGATGAAGGAGTGGGAATTTTGTAATTTTGATGGTTCATTGGATTTAGAAGGAAAAATTGTGTAGGTATGCAAGTGTTCATTATTTTTGGATGCTGTGTAATTCATTTTCTGGAGACAGTGTTATTGTGTAATGAATTTTGCTGGCCAAACCTGGTGTAAAAATTATGAAATTTTCCAGAATTAAAGTAGAGATGTAGAGCTTAAATTTGATAGGTAGTTTGTAATTTTTGAACAAGTATGCTAAAATATATGATTTTTCAAATTTATGCCCTGCTTCTGGAAGAAAATCTGGATTAGGTTGGGTTTGGAGAAATTCTAGGAGTTATGTGGTTGTGATGGCCAGAATTTGGTAATTCTATGTGAAATTATACTGAAAGATATTTACATAAAATTTGGAACCACTCAATTTGGAGTTCCCTAGAATTAATGGTGAATTTTTGAAACTGACCCAAAAGTTGGCAGAATTGAGAACAAGGGTTATGGAAAAATGTAATGGCATAAAAGTAATTAAGTTGAACTTTGAAGGTGGAGTTAACTAACTTGGGATAGTTGGATCACCTTGACTTTACTTTTGACACAATGTGTTAACTTTAATGACAACCAATTAGACTAATCGCATTATGCAAGTATTGGACAGAATAATAACATGTCGTCCGTAAACCCTAATTATAGGACTTAACAGCTGTCTGAAGCTTAGAACTTGCCTGAGTTCAAAGAAACGGTTGGATATTGTTCAAGGGAAGCAGCCAGGTAGTAACTTGTCTTTCATATGTTATAAGATACTGTACATGTTTTGTGTGTTCATCATGAATTTTCTGGCACATTCTGGTTATGAGGGGTGGTCGTCTGGGGCCTTTCTGCGCGGGTAGATGCTCAGGCCAATAATGTTCTGTGATGCATGAGTGGATGCCTAGAGCCTTTTTGCACGGGTATCCCTCAGGGCCTTGTGATATACTAGTGTTGTGGTGATATATGAACTGCATGTGATGCACTGAATGCTATTGTGATGATTCTGTGTATGATGATTGTATGACATGCTTTATGATGCTATATCTGTATGATTGGCACTATGTTACTACTGAGATTCTTTCAAATCTCACTCTCTTTCAAAACCAATTTACAGTACAGGGAGACATCTCGAGGGGCAAGAAGGTAAATGCGGACAGCTAGAGGCTGAATAAAGAAAGACTTAACTTTTTGTTGGTTGTCTATTCTTAATATTGTGGAACTGTAAATGATGTACATAACTATGTAACCCTGACTACAGTAGGTAGTGGAACTGGAAATGGCGGTAGGCTAGTAAGCATACAGTAATTTAATCTAAAAGAACTATTTAGCTAGATTACACTTCCAAACACTAATGAAACATAACTAACGTATGAAACGTGAGAACTAAGCAGAGAATAGCTCGCAAACTCTGATAAACGAAAAGAAAAGCCGGTGAGACTTAGTGAGATAGTGAATGTTTATAAAATTGTTTGGGAAAAATTTTATTACCCTCAAAATTCCTTTCCCATCCCAGGTTCAACTCCTAAGATAGAATTGGAATTTGCAAACATTTTCTGAAGAATCTGGGACTAGATCTGATTTAACAAATAATTGCACTACTCTTTTATACTTATCTTCTAAGGCTATTGGATGTAAGGTGTCACATCCTCTACTCCATTAAATCCATGGTTTTCAAGACAAATCAAGAGCTTAGAGAGAGAGAGAGGAACATTTGGTCCAGGAGAGAGAAAGAGCAAGAATCAAAAGGTAATCACCAAAACTTGATTCCCTTCGCTTGTTTGATTTTGTTGCTGTTGGTGGTGGTGGATATTGCCTTGTTTTCTCTTGTTTTTCAATTTTGGGCTAAAGGAAAACCTAAGGAAATTCTACCAAAATTTCCTCTAAACATGTTCATTTAGTGTTTAAGTAGTTAATCATGTGATTAGAAGTAGAAAGGAAGTGATTAAGCAAGAGAAAACAAGAAAACAATATAATCCTCCTAAGAACCCTAACTTTATGTTCTGACCATGACGTGATGAAGGAGTGAAAATGTTGTATTTTTTATGATTCCATTGGCTTTATAAGGAAAAATTATGTAGGTATGCAAGTGTTCATGATTTTTGGATGTTTGTATGCTAATTTGGAAATTTATGAAGTGTGTATGTACATGCTATTTGATCTACCCCTGTTGGCAGTGATGTTTTTCAATGTGTTTTATGGGGTAAACCTTTCCCAAAAATTCTTAAACTTTACGGGATTAAAGTAGAGACATTGAGCTTTAATTTGATAAGTATTTTGTAATTTTTAGACAAGTACATTGGGAGATATAGATTTTTGAAGTTATGCCCTATTTTCTGAAATGCAATCTTATACTGGGAATGATATGACTACAGTGAGCAAACCTAACTATTTTTCATAAAATTTACATAGAAATATCTTCATTTAGGCTTTGGAATCAATCAGATTGGATTTTTTAAAAATTCATTATGAATTTCCAAATTTGACTGAAAAATCTGCCAGTTTCTGGAAAACAGTGAAACTGCACTGTAAATAATTATATTATGCAGAAACTGTTATAACTACATTAAATGACTAGCAACATTTAATTTAAAAGCAGTAATGCTACAAGTAATAATCAGCTACTTGTAACTTTAATTTTGATAGGAATTGGAAATAGCCGAGCTGGAACAAATTTAGGACAAACCCCGTATTTGGAAAAAAAAGTCAGGTTGTAACACTTTCTTTCATATATTATGTAATTATCTATATGTTTGTGTGTGCCATCTTTTGTAACATGCCATTAGCCTAGTTGTGATATGGGGTCCAGTAAAGGTACACACAAACAAGACGGGGATTCAAACATGTCGTTTGACCTTGGACACAAGTTAAGCCGGGGCGCAAACATTTGTTTGGCCTTGGAAAGTATGCATATATCACGAGTTAGCATCTTACATGACATGTCACATTGCATATTTATTATTGCATTTTATATGTTTGAATTGTCTGCTACTACTGAGATTCTCTCGAATCTCACCATTTTTTCCAAAATACAAAACCTTATAGCTGAAGTGGGCGGCTCAAAAGGCAAGACGGTGGCTTTCGGTCATTAGAGTCTTGGAGCTCTCTGGTGCTGCTATAGTTATTTTTTCTTGTACTTTTTGCTACTCTTGAATGCTCTGTACATTTGTATATTTATCAAACACTGTGTGGATTCTCCTATAATGTAAACTTGCACTTAATATCAATATGTTTTCACTGTTTCTGTATGCCTTACGGAACTTTGCGCTTATTACTCTGCAAATATCGAAATGTTAAGTGGTTTGATAGTTTGCAATATATGTTAAGTAGGGTAAGGGTATGATTGATGCAAAGTCCAATGCAAGTAAAGTTTTCCTAATTTGATAAGATATTGCAATTTTTCTATTGGCATAAGTTAGTGATATACTTTTGAAAAAACAAAGGGTTTTTGATTTATAAGTTGAATTTTGAATATTCAACTTTTTTTGTGGAGCATGAGAACCTTTTTTGTTTTTTTTTCTATCTTCTTTTTTAATTCTTTCATATTCAAATTATTTTTTTAAAAAAACTTCATTTAACAATGTCAATGTTATTTTAAGAAATAGATGGGGGCAATAGAATTGAGGATAAGCCCCAAATTTCAGCTTGGTTCCTTTATTGAAAGGCAAAGAATGAAGCTAAGGTAATGCCCCAGATGTGAAGTGATAAGACTAAGACTCACATGCCACAATTAGAGCAATAAAAGGATTAGAACAGAAGAATCCAAATATTTGAGGAAAGGCCTCTGATCATAACTCAAGAAACCTAGTAAGGTGTTCATATTTGGTCATAAAATTTCAAGAATTGAATCATAGAGGGCAATGTCCAAGTCACAAGAATAGAGGATAAGCAAATATATCAATGTGTCAAACCCCTTAACATTTCAATATTTGAAGAGTAATAAGCCCAAAGTTCCGTAAGACATACGGAAATAGCGGAAACATACTGACATTAAGTACATGTTTACAATACAGAGGAATCCCCGCAGGGTTTGAAAAATATTTACAAATGTACATAGCGTTCAAAAAAAACACAAAAGTGCAATTATAGATAACCAGAATCAGCTTCGATATGCTCCTGGACCCTATTCTTGGGTAGCTACCTCTTTGCCTTTCAAGCTGATAGCCTCAGCTATAAGGTTTGTATTTTGGAAAAAGGGTGAGATTCGAGAGAGTCTCAGTAGTAACAAACAATTCAAACATATAAAATGCAATAATAAATATGCAATGTGCCATGTAATGTAAGATGCTAACTCATGTTGTATGCATACTATCCAAGGCCAAACCACTGTTTAGAACCTGGCTTAACTCGTGTCCAAGGTCAAACGACAAGTTTGAATCCTTGGCTTGTTTACATGTACCTTCGCTAGATCTCAGATCACAACTAGGCTAATGTCATGTTACATAAGATGGCATACACAAACATATAGATAATTACATAGTATATGAAAGAAAGTGCTACTACCTGACTCCTTTTTCAGTTATAAGGTTTGTCCTAAACTTGTTCCAGCTCGACTATTTCCAATTTGTATAAAATTAGAGTTACAAGTAATTGGTTATTACTTGCACTATTATTGTATTTTAAGTACAATTTGCTAGTTATCTATCATAGTTATGAAATTTTTCTATATAGCACAACTCTACACAGTGCAGTTTCACTGTTTCCAGAATCTGGTAGATATTTCAGTCAACTTTAGAAATTCATAATTAATTATGAAAAAATCCAATTTGATTGATTCTAAAGCCTAAATTAAGCTCTTTAAATTTAAATTTGTGTAAAAATAGTTAGGTTTGATCAATGCAATCATATCATTCTCAGTAATTCACCTAAAAACAGGGCACAAATTCAAAAAATGTATATCTCCTAATGTACTTGTCCAAAAATTACAAACTACCTATCAAATTAAAGCTCTAGGTCTTTAATTAAATCCTTCTAAATAGAAATTTGTTTGACAAGTTTTGGCCCACAAAACACATCCCACAATATCACTACCACACAGGGGTAGATCAAACAACATGCATATGTATACTTCATAAATTTCCAAATTGGCATATTAACATCCAAAAATCATGAACACTTGCATACCTGCATAATTTTTCCTTATAAAACCAATTGAATCATTAGAATTACAAAATTCTCACTGCTTCCCCTTGTTCTGCCTTAGAACGAAAATGAGATTCTTAGGAGGGATATGTTGTTTTCTTGATTTCTCTTGCTTAATCACTTCCTTTCTACTTCTAATCACATGATTAAATACTTAAACACTAAATGAACATGTTTAGAGGAAATTTTGGTAGCATTTCCCCTAGGTTTTCTTCAGCACAAATTTGAAAAACAAGAGAAAATAAGGCATAAACCACCAACAACATGAGATAGGTCACGAGGATCAAGTTTTAGTGATTACCTCTTGATTTTTGCTCTTTCTCTCTCTTGGAAGAAATGTTCCTCTCTCTCTATGCTCTTGATTTTTCTTGAAAAACAAGGATTTAATGGAGTAGAAGAGGTTAGGAGAGGTTATAAAGTGATTGGGAGGCAAAAATCACAAGTTTTTGCAAGTTTTTACCTTTGATTTTTGAAACCCTGGACCTTCTTTATGCTTGGTGTTCTTCCCTTGTTCTTGAGCTCACTCTCTCTCATGGTTCAGATTTTTGGCCGAAAATGATAAGCAAAGAGAATAGGTGATGATTTATTCAATTGCTTCCCTTTACTTTTGCTTTACATGTGCTTAATTCTAATTGGTCAAGAATTATAATTTTCTTTTCTTCTTGCTTTAATATCACCATATATATATATATATTTTCTCTTCCTTCCTCTTAATTTGACCATCCATGCTAAGGGTAAAAAGGAGTCTATTATGCTTCTTGCAATTCATTAACCAAGATCACATTACTCTTTGACCATTTTGACTTTTACTTGCTTATGATTGGCTAATCATTTTCTCTTTGAAACAATACTAGTCAACAAATATATGTATGTCCCCTTACTTCCCTTCTCTTGACTGAAACTACAATGGAAAAGGGGCATTTAATTGCTTCTTGCATCTCCAAAAATTACTTCTTACAAATATTAGCTTTAGTTGTAATTGTTGACTTTTTTTCCAATTTTGATTTTCCTTGGTAATGATAATCCAACATAGGATTGTTAATTACCAGGTAGCCATTTTCCTCTTTTTAATTCCCATTGGCCGAAATTATAGGGAATATTAGGGGAAAAATAATTGTTTCACATTTCATGGAAAATTATCATTTTGCCCTTACATTTTATGATTTATTTCAATAAATCATTTCTTGCTCCTTTCCTTTGGTTTGGCCGAATTTTTGACATCATATTAGGACATTATTTGTTTCATTTTATACTCCAACTTAGGTTTCATTATTAGGTCCTCATGTGACACTAATTGCTTCTTTATATCCTTGCTTGGCCAAGTTGTGTGTAACCGGTAATTGGAATATCTCTGGCAGTTAGTGTGTATCATAATTCACTATTTTATTCCATTAAATGTATTAATTACATAGGAGGAATATTAGTACTATAAATGGGGTGTTACATCAATGCGTCGCTATCTTAATCATATCACCAACCTCAAGTCCATTTTTTGCAAAAGGTTTAACAAGAGAACAATGGCCCAATGGTTTTCTTGACTAGGTATAGTGTGTACTCTCACTACTCAATATTTGAGCATTAGTGTTTTCTCTTTATATCCAAATTATCTAATTTCAATTATATAAGCTTGACAATAATCTAAGTTCTCCCTCACTAAAAGAGTCATATACTAACATAGATCACAAGGACTTTTTATGTAGTTGTGATGTGGGTATGGCACAAACAAAGGCCAAAGAGAAGATGAAGGATATCCAATTCCTAAAGTGGATACGTAAGATAACTAAGAGTAATAAGAACTAGGTATGGTGTCAAGCAACTATACACTCCAAAAGGCCTTATACAAAAGAAGAACTAAAGAAAGTTGTTCCTTTTTTTTAATCCTTCTCTCTTTTGATTTATTTTCTTTATTTTCTTGTCTCTTTTTTCCCATTCTTCTTCTTCGCTCTAACTTTTGCCTAAGTAGCCCTTTCGAGTTTTCAACTTAGTGAGCTTTTTTTTTAAAATATTTTTTCTTCTTTTTTAAAACTTTTTCTTCCAACTATTTCTTTGTTTTTATTTCCTTTCTTGTGTTAAAGGCCATTTTTCCCCTGAAATATTCACTAGAGGCCAATTTTTCCCCAAAAGTATTTTTGGAAGCAATTTTGCCACGGAAGTTTCAATTTTAGAGCAATTTTGCCCTGATTGTTAGTTGGCCAAACGAGAGGCAAATTTGCTCCAAAATAAAAACTTCCAGGGTAAATTTTCACCTTAAAAAAGTGACATGGATGACAAAATTGCCTTGGAAGTTTGACTTTGGAGTAAATTTACCCCTCATTTGGTCAACTAATGGTCAAACTTAACGGAATTAATTGTTACAGCAAAATTGCTCCAAAATTGAAACTTTCAAGGAAAAATTGTTTCAAAAATACTTCCAGGGAAAAATTGTCCCTACATGTATACTTCTAGGGCAAAAATGGCCTTTAACCTTTTTTTTTACCAACTTTTTAAACTTTAAAATATTCAAAAGAGAGCAACCCTACAACAAGTTTACCCTGACAACCTAAAAATTTGCTAGAATGTACACAAACTCCCCGAACCAAGAAGATTGAATGCTCTTAGAAATAGAAAGTGCCCTGAATAAAAGGTAGTGAGAAGATGAAGGATATCCAAGAGCCAAAGTAGATACTTATGATAACTAAGAGTAGTACGAACGTCAAGCACGTGTATACTTTAATGGCTTGATAAAAAGAGAAGAACTGAAGGAAACTCTTTCCATGTTTTTCTTGGTATTTTCCCATCTTTCTTTTATTTTGTTTTCTATTTTTCTTTCTTTCTTTCTTCTTCTTCTTCTTCTTATTTTATTTAATTTTTTTGCTCTAACTTTTTCTTAAATCACCCTTTCAGGATTTCAATGTAGTGAGCTTCTTTTTTTCTTTTTCTTTATACTTTTTTTTAGCTTTTCTTTCAACTATTATTTTTTCTCCTTTATTTTCTTTCATTTACTACTCAAAATTTGAACCAATCATAGAAGTACAACCTTACAACAAGAATAGCCTAAAAGACTTAATAGCTGTCAAAGTGTACACCTACTCCCCTGATTAAGAAGAGTGAGTGCACTTAGAAAGTAGAAAGAACCTTGAATAAAAGGTAAGAAATATATTTGAGGTTCATACATGCTAAGGGATAGGAATTGGATGTCATATAGGCCCAAATGACTATAAAGAGTTGAACATCATAAAAGGTTGGCTTTTAGCTAAGTTTTTATTAATGATGAAAAATGAATGCCTTAGTCCTCTCTATGTCAAGCAAATGAACCTAAAATTTGACCTCAAACAAGATACATGCCAAGTTCTAGACTAGGTAAGGAATAATTGGTACACATATGAAAATGAAATTATATTAGTAGGCTCAAATTCTCACATGGATTATGTAATCATTAGCACATTACCCCTAAGTTAAATAGTTTACCCTTTAACTAGCCTCATCAAGGTGGGATCAAGCCATTTTCAAAACTAAGCATCTCCATAGTATGATATCACCTCTATACAAAATAAGTTTTTTAAAACCTTACTAGTCTGCTCCAATCATGAACAATCTAGTAAAGTGAAAGGAGACAAAAAACTAAACCTGACATTAGGAATAAGGAACAACTATTTATGGGAGATATATGAATGGGGATGACATAGACAAAGGTAAATGAAGTAATTTTTAATAAAAGATCATCTATGCAAGCACTATCAATTGAAGATATAACTATGTTTTTTCCCTTTTTTATTTTCTTTTATTTTTTGTTTTCATGTATATTTGTTTTTCTCTTGTTTTTGCATCCTTATTCTATATTTTGGATATTGTTGATTAATGATGCTTAGGTGTTATAATGAGAATGTCTCTTTAGCAAACAAGAATGCCTTTAAACTATTCATTTTCTTAACGAAAGATGAAAGACTTCATCTCCTCTAGATGCCCATGTGGCGTTTAACCTATGAGGGATCAAAATCCTTACATGATTAATGCCAAGGGATCTAGTTGTACAAGTTGTCAAGATAACATGTCAGTTCCTTTTGGAGGAGGGAGTTTATGTTTAATAATAATTGAAGGAAAATTCAATCATCTCCTCCAAAACATTATGTCACTTAACTTATGAAGGATTTGATCCTTAAATAGCTAACAATAGCAAGAGAAATTTTTAGTTTTTATTTTTTTTTACAAAAAGTAGCCTTAAGGTTCCTTTTAATATTTTTAGGGTGTTAAGTTATGAAATATATCTTTTAAAAACTCATTACCCTATGTCATTACCTTATATTTTTGATAGGCATGACAATTTATCCAACATTGTGTTAATGATGCTACTGAATTTTAAATAAGCATCACAAGTGTACGGGCCATGGAAATAGTATAGTAGCAAGTCAAGGTCATCCCACAGAGATTCAAAATTAAACTAGTGATTAGGAATTAAATTTCCCATGTTCATTTAAGTTGATCAAATCAAGGAAGAAACTAATTTGAAAATCAATTTAAACAAAAGCAAAGTCCTAAATTTAATATTTTTGAAATTTCAGTGGAGGAAAACAACCTAGAGTGGCTAATCCCTTTTTCGAGGTTAGAGCATGTATTTACCCAATTAAATGCACTTAATGTTAATATGCTAATCTAGAGTTAAAATGGTTATAAGTATCTTCCAATCACTCATACCCCTCTCTCAAGTTAAAATTAGTATTCCTAACTAATTTACTCAAGAGGCAATAAATGTCTAATTTCACTCTAATAGCCGTGAAAGCTTTCACTCGAGTTCTTCAACTTACACTCGAGTCCAGAGAGTGTAGAAGTGAAAGTTCATTCCAGAAAACTTTTAGATATCATCAGTTACACGTAGCACTCGAGTTCGCTGCTTCACACTCGAGTTCTGAAAGTCATCACACTCGAGTCTCAAGAGTTCAGGGAAGAGAGTTCCTACCCGAGAGTTTCCCAACTTGCCAAAATACATTATGCACTCGAGTTCCCATATATGCACTCGAGTTTTCATGCATCACACTCGAGTTCAATTCTTGCACTCTCGCGAGTTCCTTCTTGAAACTGCATAAATTTCTCGTTGTACTCGAGTTCAGTTTCCCAAACTCGAGTTCACCACTGATTGCACTCAAGTTTTTCTCCATAAACTCAAGTTCTCACCACCAAATACACTAGAAATTGCCTTATGAACTCGAGTTCATCAGCTATGAAACACTGATTACGCTTTGGAAATCACTCCAAATTCATTCCTACCTTATCTATTCCATTGTTTTCGCTCTTGTTTAACATTCTTAGGTAGTTTCCAACTACCTTACCTCCTATCTCATGTAAACCATACCATGTCATTTCTGTATTTTCTAAAACTACTTTATGTTTGAGTATATGCTTATGCTCTGATACCAAAACTGTAACGCCCCTTTTTAAACCATAAATAATTATGGGCGATAAGCATATTATGTAACATAAAGTGTATAAAACAGCTGAAACATATAAATACATCGTATTAGTTTACATTACCGGAGATTACCCTCAAAGGGTTTGATAACCCATATAAATACATGTACAAGGAGTACCGAAAACTAATAATAGCTAAGTACATGCAAAAGCGCTATAATCGCAACGAAACTCCAGGACTCTAATCACCGGTAGCCGCCGCTTTACCTTTTGAGCTACTTGCTTTAACTGAAATGGTGTTGTTGTTTGGAAAGAATGAGATTTGAGAGAATCTCAGTAGCAACATGGTTACAAAAAAATAAAATGTGAAAATAGATATGCAATATCATGAAATGTAAGATGATCGAACGTATGTGTGTACACTAGCCCAAGGTCAAACTTTACGTCTGCCCTTGGTCAACTTGGTGCCCCTATTGGGTCCTTGACAACAATGTGGTGAATAGGTGTGTCTAGGCTACTAGCTCATGTTACTTGTATGACATTCATAGTAGGCATCACATAGTAAATGTAAGAAGGACGTTACTACCTTATTGCTTTCCTGGTGTACTTTTCTCGCAGATTCAGAGCTCAGGCAAGCTTAACCTTCAGATCATTCCCAATTCCTACAATATCCAAATGTCATAGATGAGTCATTACTCATTCGCTCATCGCCCCAAACTCCAGATATTGGTTAACTTAGCTTAACGATGCTAAATTACCAAAATGCCCCTGTAGCCCTGATCTATCTAGACCGTACCATAAATCATGACACGGGCTATTCCTACACAGATTCACGTTTAGAATCCATTTTTGACCTCAAAATTTGTCAAATTCAGGGTCAAATGATGAATATACCCTTGGTTACCCTTTCATTTGTATTTTAAGACCTATTTTGTCATTTCCCATTCTGAGGCTTTTCTCACTTAGTCTTCAACATATACCCTATATAATTTCATAATCTAAACCTAATGGAATTTTTGGAATTATCAAATCCCATCCCCTTAATCACGTTCAGCAAAGGGTCTAGATTTTAGATTCTCAGAAAAATTGTGTCGGTTTCTCTTTCTGACTTGCTTAATCACCTCCTTTCTACTTATAATCAAACTATTAGCTATTATCATGATCATTGGATAAGGTTTGGAGAAACTTGAATTTCAGAGTTCTTGGAGTTTCTTCATCTTTCATTCACAATAACAACCAAACCATACCAAAAATAACACCAATAGCATCCACTTAAGTAATAGAATCATGTTTAGAGAGTTACCTTTGAGTTTCTTCACTTTCTCTCTCCTCAATGTCTGAGCATTTCTCTCTCTCTTCTTGGAAATTCTTGAAAAACCATTGATTCAAAGATGAAGAGATGAGCAAGAGGGACCATAGTGAGTTTAGGAAGCATGAATCATAAGTTTCAAGCTTCTTACCTTGAGTTTTGAAGAATCCTAGCTCCTCCTTGTGCTCACCGCCTCAACTCTCTCTCGTTCTCGCTGGTTCTGATTTCTTCCGTGAAATGGAATGAAGAATGGATGAATGAATGAAATAGTAATAATATAGGTTAAGTTAATATAATAACTTAACATAGGTGGCATTTATCCATTAGTCCATAAATCCATTTCTTGTTCTAATATTTCATTTCCCTTGTTGCTGCATCATTCCACCGTATTGAATAAGAAAAAGAGAAGGAAAATATTGATCTCAACTATCCCATTGTCATATTGCAATAGGTTGATTTTTGTCCTTTAACTTTGACTAGTTGGCCTTGTTTGATAATAATTCACCAAAATAGGCTTCTTCATTATCAAGTAGCTATTTCCCCCTTTTTAGTTCTTATATAATTGATATTATTAGGAAGATTAGGGGAAAACAATCGATTCCCACATTTTAGCAAAATTATGATTTTGCCCCTACAATTTATGATTTATCCCGGTAAATCATTTCTTGTTTCTTTTCCTTTGGTTTGGCCAATTTTTGACCTATATAATAGGCAATTCACCATTTTATTCCATTAGGTTTTTCAATTATATAGGAGGAATATTGATGATTTAAAATTGGGGTGTTACAACTTATGAGTGAGTGATGATCATAACATTCAATTTTTCAAGTCTTTCATCCGAGGCTATACAAGTTCACTCAAGTTGATAAATGAATACTCGAGTGATGGCGTTAACTTATAGGAATTTATAGGTGACTCGTAAGGTGATCTGAGAGTTGGAAGCAAATCACTCGAGTGAGGATTTATGCCACTCGAGTGATTCAGAGTTATTTAGCGTCACTTGCATATATCAGTAAGTCACTCAAAAATTTTCTAAAAGTTTAGATAAGAGGCCACTTGAGTGAATAAGTGGGCACTCGAGTGATAGAGCTCACTTGCAAGATTTCCAAAAGTCACTTGTGAGTCTTCTGAAGGTTATGAAGAGGAGTCACTCGACTGAATAAGTGATCACTTGAGTAAAGTGTGTCACTCACAGATATTCTCTAAGTCACTTGTGGTAGATGATCAAGTTACTCAAGGAATTCACTCGAGTGACAAACATTTACTCTTCATCTCTATGCAAGTGACTCGCGGTATTTTAGGAAGTTAAAGGTAAAGATCACTCGAGTGAATAGATGCCACTCGAGTTATATCTTTCAAACTCACAAGACCTTAGCAAGTCACTCTCTGACAAGCCAAGAGTAAAGTGTATTCAACAGAGGATCACTCGAGTTATATTTCATGCACTCGAGTGATATTGATTGTAGATTCTCTTAATCACCGTCTGGGATTTCTCCATAATCTTTCAAACTCATTTAAACCTTGATTATGTTGCTTCTAAATATTCCTGATCATCGCTAATCAAGTTTACATAAGAATTAGAGGTGATTGAACATGGATTAGAGCTTAATGGCTAAAAAGAAATTTGTATCAGAAACTCCAACGGTCATATTTATAAAGCAAAAAAATCAAAGCAAGACCATCGTGCCTAATGGATACTTCAGCATCTCCAACGGTCATCTGAGCTATATCAACTATAAATTGAAAAGCATTCAAAGTTGAAGATAAGAGCTTGCACCCATATTGTCAAAATGCCAATACTCTGACGATCATTTCATTTGCTCTCTGTTTTCTCAGTATTCATATAATTTACCATTGAGAGTGAGATTATTTGTAATGTACTTTAGTGTTCATCTTACTCACTTCTGAGAGAGAAGACTGATTATAATCCTTCATCATAAAGGTTGTATCCTTACGGTGAGTAAGGGGGAGTATCTCGGTGAGATTTGTAAACGGCTTTACAAGTGCCTGGATAAACTTGTGGGATTTTAGAGGCTTTTCTTGTGCCCGGTTAAATAAGAACATAGTGGATTGAAAATCTCAGGAGGATCCTGGGGACTGGAAGTAAGTCATCGTGGATTAGATTGAACCAGGATAAATTTCTGTTTGTATCCTCTCTTCCCTAAACTCTTATATTTCCAACATACATTTCATAATTAACTAGCTATTGATTTATGCCTGATTACTTTCATACTTATTGTTTGCACTAAAATGTGAAAAGATTCTCAAAGTTCTTAAGTTTTTATCTTGCACCCAGTTCACCCCCCTCTTGGGTGTCAGCCGGAACTAACAGCTTTGAGGTTTCTTCGTGTTAAGCAATAATCCTTAATTATCCCGTAAGGTTAATGGTATGTAGGTATGATATGCGGTGATGTATAATGTGTGGTGATTATGCCGTATATCTAACCTAGATGATTCGATTTGATGATGCTGAAAGGATGAGGATAGGTTTAAAACAAATCTAATATGAAATAGTGCTTAGATCGCAATACGAATATGGTTGCACTATGGCTCTATTTCATAAAGGAAATTAAACCTTATGAACCTTCTGGATGGTGTTGAATCTTCAGTAATGTTTTAAGGATATTACCCAAATATCATGAAAGTTAGAATAGGTGCAATTGATCTTGATTTTGTTTGAGCATGCCTATTGGGTATAATTAAGGAAAGTGATTTCTGATTTGTGTAATGTTAAGGAAGTAAGACAAGTGTGGGCAAACAGTGCATCCCCACCTATATTGTATGTAATAGTATTTATTTTGGTTCAGTCAGGTCTCATAGGAGGTTCCTATGGGACTCCTATCAGATCATCTGGACATTATTAACTCTCATGAGGAAATAACACATCAAAGTGGCACAACAGAAGCATAGTAAATCTATGTGCAATTCTTGTGAGTTGTAGGAGAGGTTGGAAGTCACACCAATATTGATCATCCCACATCGTAATATGACCTATGTGGTCTATCATGATTTAACCTGTGAGGTCAACAGTGACACAACATATGTGGTGTACGGTATGAACTGTATGGTCACAGTGAGATACCTATGTGATGGTCAGCAGAGAGGCAGTCTCATCAAAGAATGTTAATCAACCCCATGATCAGGATGCACCCCTGACATAGCCAAGAGAGTCCTGGTTGTACCAGTGAAAAGCACAAGTAGTCCTGTGGTCGAGAAGCAGTGCATAAAATATATGGCTGAGGTGATGTGGCCAGCAGTATTACATCTTGTAGGGTGTACAATGATATTACCCATGTAAACCTGTGTGATTTGCAAGAACATGACCAATATGGTCTACAGTGACACCACCTATGTAGCTAATAGTCACATAATTTATATGGTTTATGGTGACGCATGTAAACAAAGATTGGGATGAGCCTTACAGTAGTAAGGCATAATGGTGGCAAATTCCTCTTAAACGGTACAATGTTGATAATCCCAAACCCACAGTTTACCTTTGTGGTCTACACAGATACGAACAAGCACGGATTAGGATGTTTTCTGATGCAGCAGAGCTAAATAGTGGCATATGCATCGCAACAGCTGTAGCCTTACAAAATTCATTTCCTTACCCATGTTGTAGAGCTAGAAAATGTTAATTTTGATTTGAGAACATGAGGCAAGTACGGACAGGTTGATGCCTATTCTAGAATATTGCATACATTGAGTAGTGTACACAGTATGATCAGTAAGGGTTAAATAATAATTTGATCCTGAGCAGTGCATATAGTACGGCTAGTAAGGGTTAAATAGTCATTTGATCCCGAACACCGTATAGGTAGGCATAGATGTAATTAGACATGTTTACAGGCAGTCAAATTGGTAGTAAGTCCTAGTGTACATGTTTGTATAGGGTAGTTAGACCAGAACATTTGGTGTTGTAAGAGTAGAATGACAAAAGCCGTAAGGCTAAATACACTGGGTAATGTCCTGTAACACCCCAAATTTAAAGACAAGAGAAATGAGAATAAGCCTAATTTAAGAGAACTACTAGGCCCTGGTTTGGCCAATGTCACAAATAGGCACGAGTAAATTTCTACTATTTCTTGATACCTTGGGGGTATTAAGGAACGCAAGGAATGACAAAATGAAGCAATTGGGACACACACATGACATAATTATGTTATAAAACAAGGTAGTGTTCCTACCAATAATTTTACTATGTAGTGGTCGTGGTTGTGTCATGAATATTCAATGGGAAAATAACGTAAGGGCAAAATAGTAATTTTTCCATAAAGCATGAAATGAATATTTTTCCCAATGATTTTAATGAAAGGGGAACTAAAAATAGGAGGAAAACAAATATTAAGTGAATTAACACCCAAGAAAAGAAAAGAGCCACGAAGCAAAAGGCTACGATTAACTACATGAAGGTGGTACAATGAGGTAGTTTGAGAATAATAATTTTCTCTATATAGCTCACTATTTTATTGGATGAAGATGCATGACAAAGGAGATAAATTATCAAGCAAGAAAGCTAAACAAGTGGACTAATTAGTATAGCCACATAAGAGCCATTTTTAATCACTCACTATATCACTTTCTTCATGCTTTCCTTCTTATTTTTACGTACCAATTGAATCAGATAAGAACAAGAAAACGCAGGAGAGAACGAGAACGAGAAAATGAGAATGGAGGAGAGAGAGAATAGTGAGAAATCTTTAGAAGGTTGAAACTCTATCAAAACGACGTCTTCTCTCCAAGTACCCTTCACAAACATTCTTCTACTCATCACAAGCTTCAATTTTACAGTTTCAGATTCTTGATTGGAGGCCGTTGGTGCCGTCTCACTGGTCGGAGTGTCGTATGAATTTTGAACTGAATTCATAAATGAGTTAAGGTAAGCACATGCTTCCTTCTGACCATTTCGATTTGTTGATTGGATGAGTATGGTAGAAGTTGGGTACTATTTATCTCTCTTTCAAACTATGTGTTTTAACGATCCAAACGATATCTAATGCTTGTCTAACTAGTTAATCTTGTAATTAGAAGTAAAAAGGATATGTTTAGGCAAGAGAAAACGAGAAACCGATATAACTCTTCTGAGAACTCAAATATGGCTGCTAATTGTGTGGCACAAAGAAAGAGTTGGAATTTCATCAATTGGATGATTCCATTGAGTTCACAAGAGCAAAATGAGTAAGGTTCATGTTGATGTCGAAGTGAGAAAAGGCATATGTTGTAAAATGATCGAATTACCCTTAAAACACTAAGGAAATGACTGTCAAGGGGTATTTTCATCATTTAGGGCCTGAATTTGAGTAAACTGAAGTCACCAATAGATTATACACGTGAAATTGTGTAGGATCACCTTAAGTCAATATTTTGGGTAAAGTGCAAGTAATTGGGTACAAATGGGCATAAGCCAAGTCTTAGGGTATTTTGGTAATTATACAACCATGAGTCGAGATAACCAACACTATGAGTCTAGAATGAGTTATGAGCAATCAATAACTCATTTATCCTAAAATATGTAATTTTAGGATATACCAACAGACGAGTCGAAACAGAGCTGGACCAAGGACGAGCAAGGAAATGACCTATTCCAGGTAGTACATACTTCATACTTATACTATATGATACTAAATCATGAATGTCATATATTGTAACATGAGCTAGTATCCTAGATACACCATTCCGCCATGTTTTGGTTAGGGACCCAACAGGGGCACCAAGTCAACCAAGGTGCAGATGTAAGTTTGGCCTTGGGCTAGTGTACACATAAAAGTTGATCATCTTACATGACATGACATTGCATATCTATTTTCGCATTCTATTTATATGTAAGCATACTACTATTGAGATTTCTCTGAATCTCACCCTTTCCATAAACACATAAGTTTCCAGCAGCAGGCAACGGATTAGAGAACAAAAGGGTGATTTCTGTCAACTGGAGGTGGCAGACTAGTATAAGAAAGGACGTTGGTTATCTGGAGACTCCGTAATGTATTTTAAGGTTTGTAACTATTTTGTATACCCCTATAAGACAGTTGTATATATATCAAAAATTATCGTATCATTATATCAGTATATTAGCGCTGCGATTATTTTAATGGGCCATTGTATTCCACGCATTTGCGACTCTAAGAAATTTCCATATTGGAACGAGGGACGCCACATGTCCCGACAAGGCAGTGAGGCCTAGAGTCATGAGTGGACTGTGTGTCCTAGAATTATAAGACCTATTGGACTTGTATGTCCTCAAGCTAGCAGATTGAAATGCAATCAAAGATATGTCAAACAATGAACAGAGGCAATAAGACTAGATGTGCATGATTACATGGGGCGGTGTTCCTGGGTAGTAAGGCCTCATATGCAAGCAACAGGGATGGGATTCATCATTCTCCTAAATATAATCAATTTGATATCCAAAATTTCATGGAAAAAATTTTATTGACAGCGGGAGAAATGTAACATCCCAAATTCTAGGACTAAAGGCTTGAAAATAAGCATGAATCAAGTGGCCTGCTAAGCCCTAATTTAGCAAGTGTCCCAGTAAGGCATAATTTTATTCTTTAAAATTCCTTACACCTTTAGTGGCATTAACGGGAATAAAATGGTGAGTTGAAGAGCACAATAGATGACAAAGCAAGGTAATTAGAGGTCACAAACAACATAAGTAAGTTGGAACATAACTGGTAACAATTTGAGATTGCTGCCAATGAGTTTTTTGTGTGGCAATCAGGATTATGTGGCATTTATATAAGGGAAAATGATGTCTAAAAATTTTGAAAATTTCCAAAATGAAATTAGACTTATCAATTTGGAGTTGTACACAAGGAGTTATATATTTTTGAAGTTAGCCCAGTAAAATTGGTAATTTTTTGTGGCAGAATCTAAAAACAATAATTATGGGAATGTTAAGCTTTCATTTGGATAAATTATATATTTTTGTATATAATTAGACTTAACAAGGGTCACATAGCCTTTGGAATTACACCAATTAGACCTCTGTACAATTAGATATGAATTTTCAAATTTTGATAAAAATTCTTCCAGATTTCTTGCAAGATGCGAAAATGGAAAAGAATGTATGGGCAAAATAGAATTTTGGCTAAAATAAATACACAGCCCATATTCTCTCCTTTTTCTAGTGTGTGGGATGTCACTTTTGGTTAAGAAGCAAATGGGATTAATAATGAATTCCAAATGCCAAGTTGAAGTATTAAAACCAACCAAAAATGTGAAGTTTAAAAGGTCAAAAATTGTAGGCTAATATTTGAAGTGGAAATGGCTTATTCAAGCAATCAATTTCACTCTTCCAAAGGGCCTTATACATGGCCAAATGGAAATAGAAAGGGAAATCAATTTACTTGGCTCATATTTATTCAAGAGGAAAAAAATAATGGCCAACTAAAAACAACATATGGCAAATAGCAATAAATAATATTATTACATAAAGAAATTGGTGATATTTTGAAGAGTCATTTATCCCTTTTTCCTCTTCATTATTTTGGCCAGCATATGAACAAGAGAGAGAGGGAGTGTTTCATGAAGCAAAGGCAAAGAGAAAGAGCAAGGATTCAAGAAGCAAGATCAAAGTGAGTTGGTTGTAGAATTCACTTGTTCTTGTCTTCAATCTCTTGTGCACCTCTTGTAATCTTCTCTCCATCTTGGAAACCATGTTTAGAAAGCAAAATCAAGAGGAGGAGGAGAGAGAAAAATCACGGCCAAGAGAGAGAAAAAAGAGAAATCAAAGGTAATCTGAAGAACCTTGATTATCTTTTTGATTATGTTATTGTTGGCTAGATTTGTGGTTGTTTTGGCTTGATTTATGATTTTGGGATGTGAAAATCCTAAGGGGAGGTATTGAAAATATTTTCATTAATCATGTTTAAATGGTTTTTAAGTGATTAAACATGTGATTAGAGGTGAAAGGAATGTGATTAATGGATTGAAATCAAGAAAACATCAATTTCCCTTAATTTTCCATTGTTTTGGCCAGTACTGGAACTCTTGGTTAGAGCTAGAATTTCATCAATTTGATAGTTCCATTGTATTTAGAAGGAAAAATTGTGTTGGGTTCATGTGGATTGTGAAGTATGAAAAGCCCTAGAATGTGAAATGACACAACTACCCTTAAACCCTAAATTAGGGGCTGCCAAAGGTAATTTCATAATTTGGGCATGAATTTGACCAATCTGAGGTCAAAATGGATTTCTACATGTGAAATTGTATAGGATTAGCTGGGTCATAATTTTTTATGAGGTACAGTTTGACCAGGTACAAAAGGAACTTAAGCCAGGTCCCCAGGGGCATTTTGGTAATTTTGCAGTTTTGAGTCAAGATAACAAACACATGGAGTTTAGAATGAGTTATTAATAACTCATTTATCCTGAATTTCAAATTTTAGGATATATCAGTAGCCCGAGTCGAATAGACAGTACTGGACCGACAGACAGGCAAGGAAAAGGCACATTCGAGTTAGTAACACTTTCTTTCATACACTATGTGATTGTTATATGTTTGAGTATGCCATATTTTATAGCATGAGCACATCGCCAAGGGCATATTAGCCTAGCTGGGATCTGGGATCCAGCGATGGTGCACGCGAATAAGCCATGGTTTAAACAATCATTTAACCTTGGACAGTGTATACACAACACGAGTTATCATCTTACACAACATGGTGCATGATATATTTGTTTTCACATCGTATATGTTTGATTGTATGTTACTAATAAAATTCCTCAAATCTCTCCCTTTCCATAAATGCATAAAGTTTCCAGCAGTAAGCAACGACTCAAAGGGCAGAACGGTAATTTCTGACAACGGAAGGTTTCGGACTAGCTCAAGAGAGGTGGTTGGTCATTTGAAAACCTTTTTGTTTGTTAAGGTCTGTATTCATTATGTACGAACCCCTAAGGGGAATTTCTATATATAAACAAGCACATTGCATCAATAATATCAGTATTTTTATGCTATTCCTCTGTGCCCACTGAACTACGTAATTGCTACTTTGAGTAATATCAACAATGAGATAGGGTCTTACATTATATCTTCTGAAGCTACTCCTTATAAGACTTCTTGTACACTATGTACTTTTAACAAGTCTTCTACATTCATATTTACATGAGATCCTAGTTGTTTTATTAGGTACAAATTAGTCCATTTTATTAAATTACATGCATTATCTCCTTCTCCTCCTATCATAAGTGATGTAAAATTACACGTATCTTCTCCTTCTATGTTTATGTAAGAACTTTCTAGTAATCTATCCTTTTCTACTTCATATATTCATGGTCCCAAGCATTTAATTATATTCATTTTATTTCTTCTTCTATGATCCTCAAAATATACAATCAAACTAAATACTAACTTAAATACTCAGATGATTTAACTAACAAAGTCAAGATATAAAGCAATCAGGTAAGCAACAGAAAAATTTAATAAAAAAACATAGAAATTAAGGATTAATCTTATCATATCCTCCAAGCTTTGATACCATAAGTAGGCAAATAGGGTTTAGGAACTCATAATAGTATAATAAGAGAAGCATTTCAGAGATTGACTGCTAATGATCTAAGTTATGGAAGGATCTATGTCCTCTTTTATACATAGATTCTATTATAGAGCTTCCAAGGGAGCTCTGACATTCCTCCTTCAGATCACAAAAGCACCACTGTCAAACCCCTTAACATTTTGATATTCACAGAGTATTAAGCATAAAGTTCCATAAGGCATACAGAAATAGCGGAAACAATATTAATATTAAGTACATGTTTACATTACAGGAGAATCCCCGCAGGGTTTGAAAATATATACAAATGTACAGAGCATTCAAAAATAGATAAAGTACATGCCAAAAATAACTATAGCAGCATCAGAGAGCTCCGAGATCCTAATCACCTAAAGCCACCATCTTGCCTTTTGATCCGCCCGCTTCAGCTATAATGTTTTGTTTTGAAAAAGAATGAGATTTGAGGGAATCTCAGTAGCAACATGCTTACAAACATATAGAATGGAAAAATAGATATATACATTATTACAAAAATCACTTTTAAGATCGGTTAAAAAAGACATTTTAGACCGGTTCTAGATCCGGTCTTGATACAGCCAGTCTAAAAAGTATTTAACTTTTTAGACCGGTTAAAAAACCGGTCTAAAATATGAAATTTAAGACCGGTTCTACAACAACTGGTCTTGAAGTTTAACTAACGGAATGGTAGGAAAATTTCAGTATAAGAAAATAGGACTTTAAGACCGGTTCTAAATTTAACCGGTCTTAAATATCAATTTAAGACCGGTTCTTAAGGAAACCGGTCTTAAAAGTTTACTTCTTTAAGACCGGTTCTCTTAATAACCGGTCTTAAATATCAATTTAAGACCGGTTAAAGTTAGAACCGGTCTTAAAGTTTAATCTTTTAAGACCGGTCTTCAATTTAACCGGTCTTAAATTCATATTTAAGACCGATTATAGTTAGAACCGGTCTAAAAATTGTGTTTTTTTTCATTTTATTTGTTTCAATCTTACCCAGGCCAGTAAGCCATATTCAACGACAATCCCCTATGTGCCACATTACATACACATGCATATATATATTGACAATCAGAAGCAGTGACAACAGTATTTTTATTTCCAGAAACAATTGGTATTTCTCAGAATGCAAACTTGCTCTAAATTTAGAATCATGAAGCCTAAAATCCTTACTAGTTCCCCTTTCCCTCTTTTGTTAAATATGACCTTAGTTATCGAAATTGGTATGAACCTATAAATGTCAGTCTGTTCAAGGGAAAACACTTAGCCCTTACAACCCTCGACTCTCAACAATCACAGAATGAACATTATGAAAAAAAATCATTGAAAACAAACACATTCAATTCCAATGACTACCAATAACACATGATCAACTTATTCAATTCTCAGAAACAGTACAACATTAACAATTTAAAATTATCAGGCATTTTGAACCACAGCACCACAATTAAACAATGATAGCTGGAAAATCACGACATTGTGTGAACTTGCAATCCCAAAGCTTGTAAAGAGAAGCAGGAAAAGAAATATTTCTCATTATATGGAAAAAAATTCCTAAGCTTTACAGAGAAATGAAAAAAGTGGAGGAAAATTTACAATAGTGATCCCATGCCTGAATCAACAGCCAACTAGTATCACCAATATCTAAGAATTTGTCTTGAACAGAGATATAAACCAAGTTAGATATTTATGAAAACCATAAGTATTATTGAAACAACATAGGATCGGATTCAAAAACTTACTAATCTTATAAAAGCTCATAGATGAATTCAGCACAACAATTGTGGATGAAATCAATATCTTCTTTAGGAAAGGGATCAGCAAGATCAAACATCTGTATGTGTAACACCGAAGCCAAACAAAACATTAACTTATTAACTTAAAAAAATAAAGTAATACAAAATTTTTGAAATATACATTTATTACCTCCTCGGTAAAGTCAGTCGTGCCTAGGCTGATAATATTGTAAATTTGCCTCAACATATAAAGACCACATAAGTTGGAGCCCGGTGGTTGCCTACGGGTCTGAAAAAGAACATGATATCATCAAAGCAAGCATAAAAGCATAGCTTATGAAACACATCTTAAAGAAAACAAATATGTACTAACCTTTGGCGTGATCCATGTAGGGTCTTTTAAGTCACGAACATGCCTACTACACTTAGAATGTAGGAAAGTCCGCATAGCCCTATGATCAAAATCAGAAAGATTACTTATTCTGCACACAAACTTTGCACACAAAAGGTAATAAAGAAAGAAAACTTACGAGTTCATGGTCTTCTTCAAGTCACTCCCCGGTTTGAAGTGAAGGGAGTATAGGAGGATCACTATGTAACTAGCCTTACACATAATAACCAATTGCCAATGATCCCTTCAAAAAAGAGATGAATGTTAAGCAAATATAAAGCATTATATGTGATGTTTTGGAATATAAATTTGATTTTTCTTACCCATGCACATAAGGAACCAAGAAACAGTCAGTTTCTGTTTTACTGAGCCTCTATGATAAATATCTATATCTGATGGCAGAAGTGGTCCCTTTCTCTGTGGCATGAGCTGGGCACATGAATCCAAATTTAGCGCTCTGCCCAGAGGAAACCAACTTACAATTCATATACCTATAAAAATGGAAGCACACAAATTAAGGTTAAACAATGTAATTTTTAAGATATTTACTTCCATTTAAAGAAGATACTTACATCAAAAAAAGCTGGACAATCGCAATCGTAAGATTTTGTCTAGGAGCAACCATGGACATTAAATCATCCCTCTCAAGATAGCATGCCGCCCCTGACAGATGTATCAAATGCCATCAGAATCACTTGCTGCATCACCTTCAGTGGTGGAGGCTGTGACACTTCACGAGGGAAGGGAGCTGGACTTGGGGCTCTGATCGGGGAATCCGCAGCTCCAACAGAAACAAGGTTCTTTGGCCATGATATGAAGGTACCCAAGACATCGGCCATAATCTTGAACTCCTCAGAAGGGATAGGGACAGGTGCGTCTGCGATAATAACCTCCTCAACTGACACCCTAACCTGATCATCTGTTATCTCGAGGTGGTGAACAGTTGATCCTAGGTTGTGCACACTCCCCTGTGCAACTAACAGTCTCAAAGGATCCTCAATATATAATTCACAAGACTCAGCATCATCCTTTCCAGGACCCTCTGATGACTGTCCCACATTGCAACAACTCCCTTTGGTGCTCTGCTTATAGCGATCTAGCGACTGTGCCTGGACAGGATCGGTATCTTGTCTTGTGCTCACCATGGCATATACCTCGTCCTTCATCTTGCTCAATCGGGCATCTAATAGTGCATCAAATGATGCTTCTGCCTCAGCCCTTGCTTCCACCCTCACAGTGGCCAACATACGCTCCAATTCGTCTCTCGTGACCACGTTGGAGGAGGAACTGCATGAGGAGGATCCAAAGTAATCCTTTATACTCACCCCTCCTCCAACTCCCCAGACTAGGCCTGGATGCTCATGTTTTCTAGTAGCAACCGTGAGAGTGTCATTCCTCCCCTCCAACTTGAAGGCTCCCTCGGCTTTCTTTTTTTGAAGTTCCTCCTATGAGATATACAAAAAACACACATGAGTAATGAAACATGTTTATTAAACAGTTAATAAGAATAATGATTCTTACAATTTTTTCACCGACTTTACGAGACTGGTTACTCATATAGGATCCTCCACTCTTCCAGCGAGCATGCAACCACAACTCTTCGCGCCGTATCGAAGATGGTGGAGATAGCAGAACAGAAGGATCGGATTGAGATGCTTCTTCAAATCTCCTCCGTTTGGCCGCCAACAAGTCTTTCTCAGTCTTTGCATAACCCCTATGAGACATTGTGTGGGGGTAATCATTCTTCCTGCCACTCACTTGTGCCTTTTGCCTTCTTGCCTGCGAATAAGAAATGGGAAAAAAGGTTACAAACAGTAAAGACAAAAGATAAGTAAATAAAGTAAAAAATAAGTTATCTCACCAAAGCCTCTGGAGTAGTCCAAAGCCTAAAAAACTCCTGCCATGTCACTTCATCGATGTACGAATACTTGCTGCAAGGAGTGGGATGAGGCTTACCAGCTGGCACCTCGATATGCATGTAATTGTTGGCCAGATTCGTCTTGAACTTCCTCCAGCACTCACAACAATATGTCATAGTCTTGTGATACAAGATCTCACTCTGAAGAACGTCGGAGGTGAGCTGTTATTCATGAATGAAAGGAGTTAGTGACAGTAATGAAACGAATTTGATAAAAGAAACATACAGAGGGAATTTTATACCTAAATAGTGTCCCAAATATGCTGCTTAACCTTTTTATCGACATTCCTCCACTCCTCTATCAATATGCTAGGCTTATTCTGTGCGAGGAGGCTGACAAAACTCCTATAACGACTGGCATTCAGCCCGATCGGTTTCCAGTATTGATCGAACTGGATCGGTATCCTCTCCCTGCCCGACCGACTCAGGGAAACATCCCTCAACTGTGTGGCCGTCCTGCCCCTCTGTCTGGGCTGGTGACTCAACTCACCCGATGACTACCCTTGATTGACACTCTGAGGCTCACTGTGCTGAGCAGTAGGTGACACCTGATCCTCTGCTGTAGGATGCACCGGATCCGTCATTGTACTGTTAAGACAAATTATTGAGTTAGTAAGTTATAAAATAACTATATATATAATCTGCATATAAGTTATAACGATAATTACTTTAAATAGATAGCTAACATTTAAAGTAGATTTATAAAGAGATATCCTCCCATATCCCTTCACGATGATCATTTCTTGTGATGTGTTATTATCAGCTTCATCTTCTTCATTCAATGTAGGAAGAACCCTAGAAAAAGAAGGGGTCTCGAGAATATCATAATTTGAACGACTTTCCTCTTCAATATCGATGACCCTTTTTCCTTGGAGAGCTAAAGATCACATTTTATTTGCCTGATCAATAATATAGAACACTTGTTTCGCTTGATCTACCATAATGAAAGGTTCATCTCCAAAACTTCTATTGTTCAGATCAACTAATATAAACCCTGACTTATCCATCCTCACACCATTATTGACATCAACCCACTTACATTTGAAATGGAAAATTTAATTTTAACATAGTCAACCACCCAAATCTCGTCAATAACCCCATAATAAGGTATGGCTGCCAATGTAGGGTTCTTATCTTTTGAACTAGAGAAGTGCATAGATTCAGCTACTAACATAACACCACTATTCTGAACAGTGCTCCTATCATCTAGGGACTTTATGTAAAAGGTATACCCATTAATCACAAACGAAGTCTAACTTATGACATCAAACTCAAGACCACGTGCTAGCCATTTAATTGTATCATAAACATATTCTTCTCCATCAACCTTGTGTTTAAACTAATGTGCAAAAGTCCTGGTATGCTCCCAAATTAACCTTTGTTCAGTCAATCAACTGTTCACTTTCCGTACAATTTCTTTATGAGCATTTATGTAATCTTGAACTGTATCAACATTATTTAAAATGTACAAGTGGATTTGTTGTAATTCATTAGGATCCACACTCTTGACGGTAGCCTAGCGCCTACCCCCTTCTTCATCATGTCATTTAGGAAGGCCGATATGTCCTACATTTTCCAATTCATCCAACTTTTCCGTCTCAATGACTTTACTACAAATCACATTGAGAAGAAACAAAGTCTGGTCAATATGTGTTGAAGATCATATTCGGCGATGCCTCGAATAGCCACTGGGAGTAGTTGTTGCATCAAGACATGAAAATCATGAGACTTCAGCCCTACTAACTTCAAGTCTTTCATAGACACAAGCTTCTTAAAATTTAAAGAATACCCTGAGGGAACTTTGATACCATGTAAACACTCACAAAAACTTTATTTCTCATCCTTAAACAAAGTATGAAAAGCTAGAGGACAAAAAGTTCTCTTACCATGTGGCCTCGGATGTAAGTCTGCCCGTATTCCCATTTCTTGCAAATCTAATCTTGCCTTAACGCCATCCTTAGAACTTCCTTGTATGTTGAGTAGTGTCCCAATAATACTATTACACACGTTTTTCTCCACATGCATGAAATCAATACAGTGTATGACATCAAGATTCTGCCAATATCGAAGGTTAAAGAAAATAGACCTCTTTTTCCATATATTTTTTTCATTTCGACTCTTTGAAGTCTTACCGAAGATGACATTGATATTTTTGACCTTTTCATACACTTTCTCCCCAATCAAAGCCTCTGGAGCATCTTTAAACTCTTGGCCACCAAAAAAGGCCTTCTTTAATCTGTGATATGGGTGGCCTCGTCTAAGGAATCTCCTATAACCAAGATAAACAGTCTTTCTTTCATGTTGAAGTTGATGGTAGCATGTGCCTTCTTCACAAATAGGACAAGCTTTGTGGCCTTTAACGCTATATCCTGACAAGTTTCCATAAGCAGGGAAGTCGTTTATAGTACAAAAGATCAAGGCTCGCATTTTAAACATCTCCTTGTTCATGTCAAAAACGTCGACACCTTTGTCTCACAACTCTTTCAAGTCTTCGATTAGGGGTTCTAAGTAAACATCTATGTCATTTCCGGGTTGTTTTGGTCCCAAAATTAACATAGACAACATGATGTACTTTCATTTCATACATAACAAAGGAGATAAGTTGTAAATTACCAACAGAACAGGCCATGAACTATGTATACTGCTTAGGCTAACGTAAGGATTCATGCCATCTGTGCTAAGCCCAAGCCTAAGATTCCTAGGCTCTTTGCCGAAGTCAGGAAACAACTAATCAATTTTCTTCCACTAAGAAGAATCAGCTAGATGTCGAAGATTTCCATCAGAAATTCTCTTATCCGCATGCCATCTCAAATTTTTGGCATCAATTTCATTAGTAAACATTCGTTTGAACCTCGGTATGATAGGAAGATACCACAACACTTTTGCAGGGGCCTTATTTGATTTGTATCTGGGGGTTTCACATATCGAACACTGCTCTTTCTTTGTATGCTCTTTTCTGTACAATATACAATCATTAGGGCATGCATGGATCTTTTTATACTTCATCCCTAGTGAACACAATATTTTCTTCGCATCATAGTATCGGCAAGGAAGCACGTTATCATCTGGAAGCATGTCCTTGAAGGCCTCAAGTACTTCTAAAAAACTCTTGTCGCTTCATCCATGTTGTGCTTTCAAGCTTACCAATTTCAATACAGCTTTCAATAATTGGTATTTTGTGCACCCCGGGTACAACGGCTTCTCAGCATCACTGCACATATTACCATATGCATATGATTGCTCAAAAGCCTCTTCTCCAATATCACAAATAATATCCTCTATCCGATCATTCAGAATCGTGTCATTATCATCAAAGGCGACCCCCTTGTTGAGTTGCGCTTGGAATTTCTATTTCTTCACTATGCCATACCCATACTGTATAACTCTTACAAAATCCTTCACAAATTAAATGTGTATATATATCTGCAGCACTAAGTCGCTTCTCATTCAGACATTCCACACAAGGATAATAGAACATCCCACTATCATCATTACCAGAATTTCTTCTAGCAAATTCTAAAAAATCCCTCACCCCATTATCATATTCAACACTAGTCCGTTAAGCGTTTATCCAACTACGATCCATATATTTCAACACCTTTTTTTCTTCTCTTCTGTATATTCACTGCCCTGGAAAAGGCAGGAGTATGATGAGAGTATGAAAAGGTTACACTCATTAATTTATCTAGTTTAACATAATTCTTCATTAGAATTCTGCATAAGATATAATTACAGTATGTTCCATTTTCTTCAAGTAATATGGAAAATGTATCAATATAACTAGCAATTTCAAGACTTAAATTAGACCACATACACAAGAATTGCTTTAGTCTAAACCTCAAATCACCTCTCAAATTTAGTTTCAAAACTAACTGAATATTATGTAACAATTTTCTAATCAACCATTCATGAGCATACATTCCAGGAAATTTGACACAATAACTTAAGCAATCCAGAGACTATGAAAACTAGCAATTATCAGTACCCTAATCCTCAAATAATCAAATCACACTAGTTCAGGCCACTGTTAATTAAGCTTCACCAATTAATTTCCATCAGAGTAAATGTCATTTTTTTTCTCCATTTCTATGTTAATTTCTAGTTCAATTATAGTAGAGTTTCTTCTTGGATAGACAGTGAATACTAAATTTCTATTTATACGAAGGATTGAGACAGGGGACATTACCTATTTGAAGTAACCTTGGACCATAGCTTGAGGCGCAGGAGGAGAGGGGTAGTAGTGGCTGGAAAACACGTCGGAGGGAGATAAAGGCTGGTGAAATAAGAAGCTCAACCGCCCTTCATGATGGTACTCACGGCGGACTTCTTCGTAGCAACAGGCACAAGAACGGGGAAGGAGGGAGCATTTTTAAACAGCCGACAACAGAAAATGGAAAAGAAGGTGGAAGCGGTGGCGGCGGCTGGAGCGGTGGCCAGAGAATAAGGCGGAATATCACCGGAGATCCTGAACTTGAGCTATTCACGGCGGTGGAAGCAGAGTGGGAGGGAAATGAAATGTATTGATGAAATAAGCTTCGCGGCCGATTAGGTTTGAATATTAGACTTTTAAGACTGGTTATTTAAATAACGGGTCTTAAACTATTGACTTTTAAGACCGGTTATTTAAACAACCGGTCTTAATAATAATGTGGTTTATTTATTCATTTTAATAATTTTGTTTTTAAGACCGGTTGTTTAAATAACCAGTCTTAAATTATTGACTTTTAAGACCGGTTATTTAAACAACCTTGTTTATATAACCGGTCTAAATAAGTTTTTTTAGACCGACTTTTTAAACAATCGGTCTAATAAATTGATTTTAATTACAGAATTGCCACTCCGCCTTTCTTTTAGACCTTATCCGCAATAACTGGTATAAATGATGCGGTCTAAAAAGCCTATTTTGCACTAGTGATAATGTCATGTCATGTAAGATGATCAAACTATGTGTATACATTTTTCCAAGGCCAAATGACATATTTGCACCTTGGTCTACTCGACGCCCCTATTGGTCCCCTGACCACAACTTGGCTAATTGGTGTGTTTAGGACACTAGCTCATGTTACGGTGAATGACATATACAACAGAATAGGAATAACATAATATATATATGTGTAAGATGAAGTTACTACCTGAATCTTTTCCAAATTTCTGTGTTTATCCTACACTTGGATTTTGGCTCGGGCTATGTCCAATTCCTATCAAAATTAAAGTTACAAGTAACTAGTTATTACTTGTAGCATTACTACTTTTAAATTGAATGCTGCTAGTTATTTAATGTAGTTATAACAGTTTCTGCACAATACAATTCTGTACAATATAGTTTCACTGTTTTCCAAAAACTGACAAATTTGTCAGTCAACTTTGAAAATTCATAATTAATTCTAAACAAATCCAATTTGACTGATTCTAAAGCATAAATGAAACTATTTAAATTTAAATTTGAGGGAAAATAGAAATTTTTGCTCTCTATAGTCATATCATTCCCAGTAATTCGCCCAACTTCACTATTCCATATTGCATTCTTGAAAACAGGACATAACTTCAAAAATTCATATCTCCCAATGTACTTGTTTAAAAATTACAAAATACAAATAAAATTAAATCTCTATGTCTATCATTTAATCCTGGAATTTTTCAGAATTTTTGGACAAGGTTTGACTCATGAAACACTACGCACATTATCACTACCACACAGAGGCTAATCAAACAACATGTACAAACACACTTCATAAATTTCCAATTTGGCATACAAACATTCAAAAATTATGAACACTTGCATTCCTACAAAATTTTTCCTTTTAAAGCCAATGGAATTATCAAAATTACCAAATTATCACTCCTTTATCATGTCATGAACAAGAAAAAAAGTTAGGGTTCTTAGGAGGATTATGTTGTTTTCTTGTTTTCTCTTACCTAATCACTTCCTTTCTACTTCTAATCACATGATTAGCTACTTAAACACTAAATGAACATGTTTAGGGGAAATTTTGGCAGCATTTCCCCTAGGTTTAGCTTCAGCCCATAATTTGAAAACAAGAGAAAACATGATAATATCCACCAATAACCACACCAATAACATCCAACAAGGCAAGGGAATCAAGTTTTAGAGTTTACCTCTTGATTCTTGCTCCTTCTCTCTCCTGGATGAAATTTCCTTCTCTCTTTAAGCTCTTGATTTGTCTTGAAAACCATAGGTTTAATGGAGTAGAAGAGGTTAGGAGAGGTTATAGAGTGATTAGGAGGCAAAAATCACAAAGTTTTGCAAGTTTTTACCTTAGATTAGTGATACCCTAGCTCTCTTGTGCTTGAATATTCTTTCTTTGTTCTCAAGCTCTTCCTCTCTCTTTGTTTCAGCTTTTCAATGAAAATGAAGATGGAAAGAGGAGGGATGATGGTTTAATGAAATATCCGACTTTGCTTTGCATGTGACTATTTCCATTAGTCCAAAATTATGCTTTTTGTTTAATATTACAAAATAAATTCCTTTTCTCTTTTTGCTTCTCTTTTCTACCAAAATTTAAGGGGAAAAGAGAGTATATGTTGCTCTTGAATTATCCCATAATTGCCACCTTACAATTCCTTAGTCAAAGTCTTATAAGTTTGCTTTTTGCTTTGAAACTAGTACAAAAAAGATGTTTTAGACCGGCACATTTAGACCAGTTATAGCGGATAAGATCTAAAAGAAATAAGTGGTGGCAGTTCTGTAATTATAAGAAAATTGAGAGACTAGTCCCTAATAAAACCGGCCTAAAATGTATTATTTAGACAGTTTTTATAAGGAACTGGTCTAAAAAGATAAAATTAATTTAAAAAAATAATATGAAATACATTTTCTAGACCGGTTATACTTATAGCTGGTCTAATATATTTTCTGTATTAAAAGCAATTAAAAAAATAAAATATTTATACCTTTTTAATTAATAACTAGTCTAAAAGTTTAATATTTTAGACCGGTTGTTAATTGAAACCGGTCTTAAAACATTAGCATAAAAAAACATTCTTCACTTGTAAGACTAGTTATTTCATACAACCGACCTAAAATATTAAGCTTTTTAGACCAGTTTTTAATCGGAACTGGTCTAAAAAACATTAGCTTTAAAAAATAAAAAGTTCCTCACTTTTAAGACCGGCTTTTTAATACAACCAGTCTAAAAGATGAACTTTTAAGACCAATTGTTTTCTGGAACTGGTCTAAAAGATCCCGCCATTACAAATTCATATTTTTCCATTTGCTTACACTAAATTTCAGAGTATTTGATGATCGAGACTCTCTCCTTCTTCCACTAAATTTCTTAGTTCTTCTATTAATTAAACTCTTCCATACCTAACCGGCCCCTTCTCCTTCCCACGTTTGTCCTCCATCCTTAACCCTAACTGTCTCCTCGCCATATCTTGCTCCCATCAGTGTCTTCTCTATCGCTGAAATTTGGGTTCCATTTCTATGTACTCCTAGCCGTTTCTTGCTCCCGTTGCTGTTTTCCTCAAGCTCAAACTCTAGGTAATTATGAGATATATTGGGCTTTTTTTCTTTGATAAATTGCTCAAAGGCAGTGTTCTCCTTTTTCCCCTTCTTTTTCATTTTGCTATCTGAATTTGAGATACAAAATCATGAGAAATGCTCAACCGTAACTGTCAGTGAACTTTCTGATAAACTTGGTGTTAGCAAAATGTGATTTTTTGGTTGTTTATAAGTAGCATTATACTGTGAATCACCTCTATGGAACTAAATTGTAGCTCTAATTTCCTTGTATGTCATCGAATCTTCATTATAACAAGTAAACATTGGTTAGGTGTCAAGTTTAATTTGATTCTTCTCTTTCATGTTGCCCTATTTAAGCCTCACTTGCACATGTGAATTGTTGTCAAGTTTAATTTTACTCTTGCTTCTGTGTCTACCAAACTTAAGTTCTCACTATAAAACTCAAGTGCATGGTATTACTTCAACGTCTTTAGAATGTATCTGCCAAAAACTCGTGAGAGTGAACTTTCAAACTCGAGTGCAAAAGTGTCTAGAAATTGAGTGCTAGCTCAGAACTCGAGTTCTCCTTGTACTTCAAGTTTTCTGCATAATTCTCTGGTTGAAACTCTCGAGAGTGCAATAGTGAACTCGAGTGCATTTCTGTCTAAAACTCAAGTGCAGCTTGTAAACTCAAGTTCTCCTCTTGTTCTTCATAGTACCAAACTCTTGGGCACAAACTCTCTTTCCAAAACTCTCATAACTCGAGTGCATTTCTTCTTAGAACTCGAGTGCTTCACCTGAACTCGAGTGTGTTGTTTCCTGCCATGTACAGAACTCAAATATCAGATAAAACTTAGTAAGTTTTACACTGAAATATGCTTATTGGACTCGAGTACAGATAACAAACTCGAGTTTATATCCCTAGAACTCCAGTACATGCTCAAAACTCGAGTACATGAGCACTTTTGCAAATTTTCTCGACGACTATTTGTGCAATGGTTTCTTTGGTTATTTTAACACATTGTTCTTGATTAAACTTAGTCATTTCTGTTAGATATGATTAGTTTTGATGATGCCAAATATATATATCAAATATTATGAGAGCTAAAGTTTGCATAGTATACTTTTCTAATACATTGACTAACTATTTGATATTGCATATATTGTAGATTAGTCAAGCAATGGAAGAAATAAATTGAGGAATGAAGAACTTGCAAGAATCAATGAAAAATAGCAAATTTCAAGCTCTATGACTGTAGCAGTGGCACTGTAGCATACGATTACTGTAGCGTATTTCACTGTAGCTACTTAGCATCACTGTAGCAATCGAGTGTTTTTGGAAATCACTCGAGTAATGTTCAGAATCACTCGAGTGATTCTGAGAACAGTGAAAATCACTTGCAGTGATTCACTGATCACTCGAGTGATTTTCATGCCCTGTTCTTCGTCTAGCTGAGCGAGGTCTAGTTATTGGATCATAACTCTCACAATACAAATCCAATTGAGACCAAACCAGTTTCATATGAAACTAGACTCCCAATGCGTCATTTTGACACCAGAAACAACATCAAAGGAGCTCAGATGAGGGAGATATCATTGTTGGAATTTGGGATTCATATCAGCGTCACTTTCTGGAACAGACTGGGTATTTTGGCTAAAACTCTCAAACCACAGATCCAATTGAGCTGAAACCGGTTCCATATGAAACTAGACCTCAAGAGCGTTCCATTGATATATAATACAGAATTTTTAGAGCCATATTCGAAGAGTTATGGCATCTGGAAAGTTACCCCTGTTTGCTAAAGAATTAGAAACGCAGCTGAAGTGATCTGAACAACAGATCACTCGAGTGATTTGTAATCACTCGAGTGATATTGAAGATCACTCGAGTGATTTCAGAATTCACTCGAGTGATATGCTAATTCACTTCCAGTGGCGCCAGAATCACTGCAAGAAAAATTCACTGTTTTGAAAATCACTTCCAGTGGAGCTCAGATCACTCGAGTGATTCGCCAAAATTTCCAAATCACTTCCAGTGATTCTGAATCACTCGAGTGATGCGCCAAATCACTTCCAGTAATTCTGAATCACTGGAGTGATGCGCCAAATCACTTCCAGTGATTGAAGATTCACTGCAAGAAAAATTCAATGTTTTACAAATCACTTCCAGTGAAGCTCAGATCACTCGAGTGATCCGCCAAAGTTTTCAAATCACTTCCAGTGATCCTAAAATCACTCGAGTGATGTTGCATTTTCACTGAATCACTTCCAGTGAATTGGAAATCTCTGCAAGAATATTTCACTGTTTACCAAATCACTTCCAGTGATCTTGAATCACTCGAGTGATGTTTGAAAAGTTGCAAATCACTTCCAGTGGATTCAAAATCACTGCAAGAAGAAATCACTATTTACAAAATCACTTCCAGTGACTCCAAATTCACTCGAGTGATATATGAAGTTTGCCATATCACTTCTAGTAGTTGCTGAATCACTTCCGGTGAATATTAAAATTCCTCAGATCACCTCCAGTGCAGTAACTGATCATTTCCAGAGAATACCAACATGCACCAGATCACTTCCAATGAACTGATATGCCAGTTTCTCAGTTTCACTTCCAGCCTCAGATCACTACCAGTAAGATATTATATGATCGAGTGATATGATGATTTTTGACAGAAGAAGCTTGAACGCACTGCCAGTGAATCCCAACTGAATCAGTATTGCTTCCGTGCATTAAAATGCACTCAAGAGATATACTTACTCTTACAATGTCACTACCAGTGAAATACTGATCACCTCCAGTGAAGTGACACCACTCTCAAGTGAATTGATATCACCGCAAGTAAATTTACTGATAGTTAGAGTGATTCACTATTCTTTACAGAATCATGGAAATTACTCAAGGGATCATTATTATCGAGTCAATGATATGCTTATTCTTAGAAAGCTACTGCAAGTGGAATGCTTATGTAAATCACTTCCAGAAGTATGACAGAAACAAGGAAAATGATTTCATGGTACACTCAAGGGATGCTGATAATTACCAGTGGAATATTATCTTATGAAAATCACCTCCAGTGAAATCAAGTCCACTTCCAGTGATTCTCCAGTTTTCTGAAATCACTTCCAGTGAAATCTTTAATCACCCAAGTGATATTTTCTAACGGCTATTTCTCTAAGTGGATTTACAGGTGTTATGCACTACCGATCACATGGCTTACACGGATCAATATTCAAACGACAACTATTCGTGGGCGGTAGCAAAATTCATAAGTAACGGAAGACAAATACTATTGCATCTGTCAGACCAATGGGCAAACTGTAAGAAACGCTGAAGCATATGTCAGAGCACGATCAACGGGAAAATATTTAAATACACTCAACGACCGTGCAAAGCAATGGGACTCCAACCGAAGATGAAGTAGTGTCTGTCTAAGCATCAGATGGGATTACAACAGGAAAATATCCAAATGGGTTCAACGGTCAAATGAATCAACAGACTCTAACGGATGGATGTTTACAACGATCATCTTCCACAACTCAGCTACAAATGGGAGAAGATTCAAACACAAAACAGCAAGCAATACGATAAGAACATGAACATGTTGATATTCTAAGTCTTCTACCTCCGACCACTCTTTGCTCTATTTCATCTTCTATATTATGTATATTTGAGAGAGTGAATATTTGTATTGTACTTCAGTGAGGATTTATCTACTCTGTGAGAGAGTCTGTAAACACACCATCTATACTTCTGTATTGAACTCAAGGTAAAGGGACCTTGAGAGGGCTGATTACCTTACGGGGAGTTGTAGAGTGAATTGTTAGAGACTTTCTGCTCATAAGACTTACAAGGTGCAAGCAGTTGAGAACGTTGCAGCTCGTAAGACTTACAGTGGTGTAAGCAGGAGAGAACGTTGCTGCTCATAAGACTTGCATAGATAAGCAGGAGAGAAAGGTCTTTGGATTGCTTTGCTCGACTTGCTGTAAGAAGGAGTAAAACTTACAGTGTGTAAGGGGGAGTTACTCTTGTGAATTTGTAGAGGCTTTTTTTGTGCCCAGTTAAACAAGAATATAGTGGATCGGAAATCTCAGGAGGAGCCTGGGGACTGGACGTAGGTCATCGTGGATTGGACCGAACCAGGATAAATCACAGTTTGCACATTCTCTTTCTTAAGCTTTTACATTTTCAGCATATATGATCTATATATCTGCTTATGAATTTATAGTTCCATATGTATTGATTTGATAAGTTGCGAAAAGATTTTAAATAATCAAACTTTCTTATCGTACACCCAATTCACCCCCCTCTTGGGTGTCAGCCGGTTCTAACAATTTCCTTGTAAAAGAATTCATCACTATTTTGTTATTATCAAAACATAAATTCTAATAAGATTGTTGCTAAGTTGTTGGAATTGTATTGATATAGTGCTTGAATCATTGGAGTTGATATACTTAAGTTCATGCATTGTTGCTATTTAGCTCTCTTAAATCTGATCCATTTTATTAGCGAGTTGAAAGACTTAAGTTCATACTCCTTCATTTTCCAGGGGAAAAATAGAAAAGAGAGAAAAAAATGGTGTTGAAATATATGGATCGTAGTTGGATAAACGCTAAACGGACGAGTGTTAAATATGATAATGGCGTGACGGATTTTCTAGACTTTGCTAGAAGAAATGCCGATAATGACAGTGGGATGTTATATTACCCTTGTGTAGAATGTTTGAATGAGAAGTGACTAAATGCTGTAGATATATATACACACATTTAATTTATGATAATGACATGGATCTAGATGATCGGAAAAAGGATATTATTCGTGATGTAGGAGAAGAGGCTTTTGAGCAATCACATGCATACGGTAATATGTGCAATGATGCTGAGAAGCCACTGTACCCGGGTGTACAAAACACCAATTGTTGAAAGCAGTATTGAAATTGGTAAGCTTGAAAGCACATATGGATAGAGCACAAATTTTTTTTAGAAACGATTGAGGCCTTTAAGGACATGCTTCCATATGATAATGTGCTTCCCTGTCGATACTATGATGCTAAGAAAATACTGTGTCTACTAGGGATGAAATATAAAAAGATCCATACATGCCCTAATGATTGCATAATGTACATAAAAGATCATGAAGAGAAGAAACAGTATCCGATTTGTGAAACCCTGAGGTACAAATCAAATAAGGCCCCTCCAAAAGTGTTGTGGTATCTTCCAATTATACTGAGGTTCAAGTGCTTGTTTGCTAATGAAATTGATGCCAAAAATTTGAGATGGCATGCTAATGAGAGGGTTTCTAATGTAAAACTTTGACATCTGGCTTATTCTTCTCAATGGAAGAAAATTGATCAATTATTTCCTAACTTCGGTGAAGAAACTAGGAACCTTAGGTTGGGCTTAGTACAGATGGCATGAATCCTTATGGTAGCTTAAGCAGTATACATAGTTCATGACCTGTTGTGTTGGTAATTTACAACTTATCTCCTTTGTTATGCATGAAACAAAAGTACATCATGTTGTCTATATTGATTTAGGGACCAAAACAACCCAGAAATGATATAGATGTTTACCTAGAACCCTTGATTGAAGACTTGAAAGAGTTATGGAATGAAGGTGTCGACGTTTTTGACATGAACAAGGAGATGTTTAAAATGCGAGCCATGATCTTTTATACTAAAAATGACTTCCCTGCATATGGAAACTTGTTAGGATATAGCGTTAAAGGCCACAAAGCATGTCTGATTTATGAAGAAGGCACATGCTACGATCAACTTCAACATGAAAGAAAGACCGTTTATCTTAGCCATAGAGATTTCTTAGACATGGCCACCCATATCATAGATTAAAAAAAGCTTTTTTTGGTGGCCATGAGTTTGAAGATGCTCAGGAGGCATTGACTGGGGAGAATGTGTATAAAAAAGTGAAAAATATTAATGTTATCTTTGGTAAGACTTTAAAGAGTAGAAATGAGAAAAATATATGGAAACAGAGGTCTGTGTTTTTTAATCTTCCATATAGGCACAATATTGATATGAGACACTGTATTGATTTCATGCATGTGGAGAAAAACACATGTGACAGTATTATTGGGACACTGCTCAACATACAAGGTAGTTCTAAGGATGGCATGAAGGTAAGATTAGATTTACAAGAAATAGGAATACAAGAAGACTTGCATCCGAGGCCATATGGTAAGAGAACTTTTTGTCCTCCAGCTTCTCATACTTTGTCTAAAGATGAGAAAAGAAGTTTTTGTGAGTATTTACATGACATCAAAGTTCCCTCAGGGTATTCTTCAAATTTTAAAAAGCTTGTGTTGATGAAAAACTTGAAGTTAGTAAGGCTAAAGTCTCATGATTGTCATGTATTAATGCCACAACTACTTCCAGTAGCTATTTGAGGCATTGTCAAATATGATCTTCAACACATATTGACTAGACTTGTTTTCTTCTTCAATTCTATTTGTAGCAAAGTCATTGAGACAGAAAGATTGGATAAATTGGAAAATGAAGGATACCTAATCTTGTGCCAGCTTAAGAAACTTTTTCTTCCTTCACTTTTTGACATCATGGTACATCTAATTGTTCATCTAGTGAGGGATATAAAGTTGTGTGGCCCTATCTATTTCTGATAGATGTACCCAATATGAATAGCAACAACTCCACTTGTACATATTGAATAATGTTGATGAAGTTCAAGATTACATGAATGCTCATAAAGAAATTGTACGAAAAGCAAATAGTCGAATAACTAAACAAAGGTTAATTAAGGAGCATATCAAAACTTTTGCACATTAGTTCAAACATAAGGTTGACGAAGAAGAATGTGTTTCTGATACAATTAAATGGCTAGCACGTGGTTCTAAGGTTGATGTCATAAGTTGGACTTCATTTGTGATCAATGGTTATACCTTTTACACGAAGTCCCTAGATGATAGCAGCACCATCCAGAACAGTGGTGTTATGTTAGTGGTTGAATCTATGCACTTCTCTACTTTAAAAGATAATAACCCTAAATTGGCAACCATACCTTATTATGGGTTTATTGAGGAGATTTGGCTTGTTGACTATGTTAAAATTAAATTTCTCATTTTCAAATGCAACTAGGTTAATGTCAATAATGGTGTGAAGATTGATCAGTTAGGATTTACATTTGTAGATCTGAACAATAAAAGTTTTAGAGATGAACCTTTCATTATGGTAGATCAGGAGAAACAAGTGTTCTATATTACTGATCAGGCAAATAAAATGTAGTCTGTAGCTCTCCAAGGAAAAGGGTCATTGATATTGATGAGGAAAGTCATTCAAATTACGATCTTCTTAAGACTCTTTTTTTTTTGGGGTCGTTCAAAATTGAACGAAGAAGATGAAGCAAATAATGAACGTGGCACAATAAATGATCATCGTGAAGGGATATGGGAGGATATCCCTTTATAAAACCACTTTGAAAGTTAACTAGCTAAAATAATTATCATTATGAATTATATCCGAATTATGTATATAGTTATTTTATAGATATAGTCTTTTCAGCTTACTTACTTAACAATTTGTCTTAACAGGATAATGATAGATCCGAGGTGTCCTAGTACAGAAGCTAGCAATGCTCCAAGCCAGAATTAAAGTGAGCTGAGTATCCAGTCCGTACAAAGGGGTAGGAGTGGCACACGGATGAGAGGCATTGCCCTCAGTCGGAGTACCGAGAAGAAGATACTGATTGAGTTTGATAAATATTAGAAACCAATCGGGCTAATGCAAGCCCATATAGAAGTTATGTCAACCTCTTTGTATGCAACAAGCTTAGCATCTTGATAGAGGAGTGGAGAAATGTTGATAAACATGTGAAGCAGCATATTTTGGACACTATTCAAGTATAAAGTTCTCTTATGCATGTAATAATTATCAAATTTGTCACTAACTCCTTTAATACATACATAACAGCTCACCTACGATGATCCTCAGAGTAAAATCTTGTACAAGAAGACTATGACGTATTGTTGTGAGCGCTGGAGGAACTTTAAGACAAATCTGGCGAACAATTACATGCAAATTGAGGTGACAGCTGGTAAGCCTTGTCCTATTCCATGCAGCAAGTATTCATACATTGATAAAGCAACATGGCAAGAGTTTTTTAGGCTTCATACTACTCCAGAGGTTTTGGTGAGTTAACTTATTTTGCATTTTATTTACTTATCAATTGTCTTTATTGATTGTAACTTTTTTTTCAATTTCTTATTCGCAAGAAAAAGGTAAAAAGCACAAGAGAGTGGTAGAAAGAATGATTTCCCCCATACAATGTCTCGTGGGGTTATGCAAAGGCCAGAAAAGACTTGTTAGTGGCTAAATGGAAGAGATTGGAAGAAGCATCTCAATCTGATCCTTTTGTTCTTCTTCCTACACCATCTCTGATACGTCTCAAAGAAATGTGGTTGTATGCTCACCAAAAAAGTAGTGGGTCTTATACGAGTGAACAGTCTCATATAGTAGGTGAAAAAATTGTTAGTATCATTGTTATTATTAACTATTTAGTAAACATGTTTCATTACTTATGTATGTTATCTGTATCTTACAGGAGGAACTTCAAAAAAAATAGGTCAAGGGATCCTTTAAATCGGAGGGGAGGAATGATATCCTGATGGTTGCTACTAGAAAAGATGAGCATCCAGGCCATGTTAGGGGAGTTGGAGGAGGGGTAGGCATAAAGGATTACTTTGGAGCCCCCTCACACCATTCCTCAAGCGTAGTGACTAGGGAGAAATTGGAGCGTATGTTGCCCACTGTGAGGGCGGAAGCAAGGGCTAAGGCAAAAGTATCATTTGATGCACTATTGGATGCCTGGTTGAGTAAGATAAGGGAGGAAATAATTGCCATTGTGAGCACAAGACAAAATACCAATGCTCCATAGGCACAATCTCTTGCTCCTAATAAGCAGAGCACTCAAGGCAGTTGTTGCAATATTGGGCAATCATCAAAGGGTCCTGGAAAAGAAATTGACGAGCCTTGTGACATTTTTGTTGAGGATCCTCTAAGATGGTTAGTTGCACGGGGGAGTGTACACAACTTAGGATCAACTATTCACCACCAACAAATAAAAGATGATCAAGTCAAAGTATCAGTTGAAGAGGTGATCATTGCAGACGCACCTATCCCTATCCCTTCTGATGATTTCAAGATTGTGAGCAATGTCCTAGGTACTTTCATATTATGGCCAAAGAACCTTATTTCTGTTCGACCTGAGGAATCCTTGATCAGAGCCCCAAGTCTAGCTCCCTTTACTCAAAGTTTCATAGCCTCTTTTAAATGTCATGCAACAAGTAATTCTGATGGTATACGATACATCCTTTCAAATAAGATAGTGGCCTACGGATTCAGTTGTTGACAAGTCAGGGGTGACATGCTATCTTGAGAGGGATGATTTAATGTCCCTAGTCGTTCCTAGATAACATCTTACAATTGTGATTGTCCAACTATTTTTAATGTAAGTATCTTCTTCAATTCACTGGTACAAAAAACACTTTTAAGACCGGTTAAAAATGATATTTTAGACCGGTTCTGGATCAGGTCTTGATACAGCCAGTCTAAAAAGTATTAAACTTTTTAGACCGGTTAAAAAACCGGTCTAAAATATGAACTTTTAAGACCCATTCTTCAACAACCGGTCTTAAAGTTTAATTAAGGAACAAGTAGGGAAATTTCAGCATAAAAAATAACAATTTAAGACCAGTTCTCTTAATAACCGGTCTTAAATATATATTTAAGACCGGCTATTAAGAGAACCGGTCTTAAAATTTTGTTTTGTTTTTTTTCGTTTTATTTGTTTCAATCTTACCCAGGCCAATAAGCCATATTCAACAACATTCCCCCTGTCACATTACATACACATGCATATATGTATATATTGACAATCAAAAGCAGTGACAACAACATTTTTATTTTCAGAAACTACCAATACACAATACTCGACTCTCAACAATCAAAGAATGAACATTATGAAAAAAATCATTGAAAACAAACACATTCAATTCCAATGACTACTAATAACACATGATCAACTTATTCAATTCTCAGAAACAGTACAATATTTCTCATTATATGGAAAAAATTCGTAAGCTTTACAGAGAAATGAAAAAAGTGTAGGAAAATTGACAATAGTGATCCCTGCCTGAATCAACAGCCAACTAGTATCTCCAATATCCAAGAATTTGTCCTAAACAGAGATATAAACCAAGTTAGATATATATGAAAACCATAAGTATTATTAGAACAACATAAATCAGATTCAAAAACTTACTAATCTTGTAAAAGCTCATAAATGAATTCAGCACAACAATTGCGGATGAAATCAATATCTTCTTCAGGAAAGGGATCAGCAAGATCAAACATCTGTATGTGTAACACCGAAGCCAAACAAAAAATTAACTTACTAACTTAAAAACAATAAAGTAATACAAAATATTTGAAATATACATTTATTACCTCCTCGGTAAAGTCAGTCGTGTCTAGGCTAATAATATTGTAAATCTGCCTCAACATATAAAGACCACATAAGTTGGAGCCCGGTGGTTGCCTACGGGTCTGAAAAAGAACATGATATCATCAAAGCAAGCATAAAAGCATAGCTTATGAAACACATCTTAAAGAAAACAAATATGTACTAACCTTTGATGTGATCCATGTAGGGTCTTTTAAGTCACGAATATGCCTACCACACTTAGCGTGTAGGAAAGTCCGCATAGCCCTATGATCAAAATCACAAAGATTACTTATTCTGCACACAAACTTTGCACACAAAAGGTAATAAAGCAAGAAAACTTACGAGTTCATGGTCTTCTTCAAGTCAGTCCCCGGTTTGAAGTGGATGGAGCAGAGGAGGATCACTGTGTAACTAGCCTTACACAGAATAACCAATTTCCAATTATCCCTTAAAAAAGAGATGAATGTTAAGCAAATATATATAAAGCATTATATGTGATGTTTCAGAATATAAATTTGATGTTTCTTACCCATGCACATAAGGAACCAAGAAACAGTCAGTTTCTGTTTCACTGAGCCTCTGTGATAAATATCTATGTCTGATGGCAGCAGTGGTCCCTTTCTCCATGGCATGAGCTGGGCACATGAATCCAAATTTAGCGCTCTGCCCAGAGGAAACCAACCTACGATTCATGTACCTACAAAAATGGAAGCACACAAATTAAGGTTACAGAGCGTAATTTTTAAGATATTTACTTCCAATTGAAGAAGATACTTACATCAAAAAAACCTGGACAATCGCAATCGTAAGATTTTGTCTAGGAGCGACCATGGACATTAAATCATCCCTCTCAAGATATCATGCTGCCCCTGACGGTCCAACAACTGAATCCATAGGCCAATGTTTAGTCGGGAAAGATGTGTCAAATGCCATCAGAATCACTTGCTGCATCACATTCAGTGGTGGAGGCTGTGAAACTTCATGAGGGACGGGAGCTGGACTTGGGTCTCTGATCGGGGAATCCGCAGCTCCAATAGAAACAAGGTTCTTCGGCCATGATATGAAAGTACCTAAGACATCGGCCACAATCTTGAACTCCTCAGAAGGGATAGGGACAGGTGCGTCTGAGATAATAACCTCCTCAACTGACACCCTAACCTGATCATCTATCATCTCGAGGTGGTGAACAGTTGATCCTAGGTTGTGCACACTCCCCCATGCAACTAACTGTCTCAAAGGATCCTCAACATATAAATCACAAGGCTCAGCATCGTCCTTTCCAGGACCCTTTGATGACTGTCTCATATTGCAACAACTCCCTTTGGTGCTCTGCTTATGGCGATCGAGCGATTATGCGTGGACAGGAGCGGTGTCTTGTCTTGTGCTCAGCATGGCATATACCTCATCCTTCATCTTGCTCAACCGGACATCCAATAGTGCATCAAATGATGCTTCTGCCTCGGCCCTTGCTTCCGCCCTCGCAGTGGCCAACATACGCTCCAATTCGTCTCTCGTGACCACGTTGGAGGAGGAACTGCGTGAGGAGGATCCAAAGTAATCATTTATACCTACCCCTCCTCTAACTCCCCTGAAGCGGCCTGGATGCTCACGTTTTCCAGTAGCAACCGTGAGAATGTCATTCCTCCCCTCGGACTTGAAGGTTCCCTCGGCTTTCTTTTTTTGAAGTTCCTCCTGTGAGATATACAAAAAACACACATGAGTTATGAAAAATGTTTATTAAACAGTTAATAAGAACAATGATACTTACAATTTTTTTACTGACTATACGAGACTGGTCGCTCGTATAGGATCCACCACTCTTCCGGTGAGCATACAACCATAACTCTTCATGCCGTATCGGAGATGGTGGAGATAGCAGAACAGAAGGATCGGATTGAGATGCTTCTTCCAATCTCCTCCGTTTGGCCGCCAACAAGTCTTTCTCGGCCTTTGCGTATCCCCCACGAGACATTGTGTTGGGATAATCATTCTTCCTGCCGCTCGCTTGTGCCTTTTGCCTTCTTGCCTGCGAATAGGAAATGGGAAAAAAAAGGTTACAAACAGTAAAGACAAAAGATAAGTAAATAAATTACAAAATAAGTTATCTCACCAAAGCCTCTGGAGTAGTCCGAAGCCTAAAAAACTCCTGCCATGTTGCTTCATCGATGTACGAGTACTTGCTGCAAGGAGTAGGACGTGGCTTACTAGTTGGCACCTCGATATGCACGTAATTGTTCGCCAGACTTGTCTTGAACTTCCTCCAGCGCTCACAACAATATGTCATAGTCTTGTGATACAAGATCTCACTCTGAGGAACGTCGTAGGTGAGCTGTTATTCATGAATGAAAGGAGTTAGTGACAGTAATGAAACGAATTTGATAAAAGAAACATACAGAGGGAATTTTATACCTGAATAGTGTCCCAAATATGCTGCTTCACATTTTTGTCGACATTCCTTCACTCCTCTATCAATATGCTAGGCTTATTCCGTGCGAGGAGGCCGACAAAACTCCTAAAATGACTGGCATTCGGCCCGATCGGTTTCCAGTATTGATCGAACTGGATCGGTATCCTCTCCCCAGAAGACCGACTCAAGGAAACATCCCTCAACCATATGGCCGTCCTGCCCCTCTTTCTAGGCTGGTGACTCGGCTCACCCGATGACTGCCCCTGATTAACACTCTGAGGCTCGCTGTGCTAAGCAGTACGGTGCACCTGATCCTCTGCTATAGGAGGCACTTGATCCTCTGCTATAGGAGGCACCTGATCCTCGGCTGTAGGATGCACCTGATCCTCAGCTGTAGGATGCACCGGATCCGTCATTATACTGTTAAGACAAATTGTTGAGTTATTAAGTGACTTGCTAAGATTACGCAAGTGAAGGGGAATCACTCAAGTGAATTGCCTATCACTCGAGTGATCATCTAAGATCACTGAAGGATGAATATCTTCTGATTCAAGTTTCTTTCTAAATTCATTTCTTTTGTCTCAAACATACTTTAAACTTTCAAAAATTTTCTTAACTCACTTGAATCACAAAGTATTCATTGTTTATCAAGATTAGTTATCATCAAAACATATTTGAGAACTAACACTTATGGGGTTCAACATAGTGTAGGGCTTGTGAGCTAAGTTTCTAATCAACCCTTAATTGTTTCTGTCCTGAGTCTCAGGTTATTGTTGTCACATCCCAAGAATTTAAGGGTGATAAGCAAGGAATGCGAGGGGATTCACATTCTTAAAGCTTTAAAACACATATAAACAAACGCCTCACCAAATAATTTCAATAATATTGAATATGAATACATTATTTCTAACTCATATATAATATATCTCTTGCAATCAAAATATTAAGTGATTGATAGAGATTTCAATAGAGTCTCTTATGCAAGTCAGAATTTCCAAAAATAAAACATTTGATTTTATTGATATGGATAAAAAAGTTGTTCTAGAGCAGGTGATCCTTAACATTTTTTTTGCCAACAAATTAACTTCCATTCCAGGAAAAAGGAAGTCCAAGACAAGTCTTATTCAACGAAATACAATCTCCATGAAACAAAAACAGCTTACAGGAAAATAAAAATACAAAAAGCTAATACTCTCAGCCTGATTCAACATCAACATTACTATTATCATAATTCAAAATCTTTGGTAACTACATCGGAGGTCTTTAAACCCAATCATCCAGATAATACCCATTCAAAAAAGTTTTAGCAATCCAAACTGCTGCCAAATTCACTTCCCTACGAATCCAAACACAAGCATGGTTCCTCATTAGTTCTCTTGAGACATTAATATTCTCAAAGAGAGTCTCACATCTCCAATTAGGTGATGCTTCGATTATTGTTAATGTAGTTGATTAACACTTGGTTATCACAAACAAGATATCATGTAATTGATTGATGGAGGCATAAGAAATAGCATCGAGAAGGGCTAGCCCTTCAGCCTTCAGCAAAACGCACAGATTCCGCATGAACAATTCTAGAAGCACGGTCCAGAATCCAGCCATTATTAATATCCTGAACGATGAAAGAAATTGCAGCCATTATATTAACAGAGTTTTACCTGTTTGACGTAACTTGGACCGTGGCTTGAGGCGCAGGAGGAGAGGGGCAGCAGTGGCTGGAAAACACGCCGGAGTGAGATAAAGGCTGGAGAAATAAGATGCTCAGTCACCCTTCATGATGGTACTCACAGTGACTTCTTTGCAGCAACGACAAGTATGAACGGAGAAGGAGGGAGTTTCAAACGCCGACAACAGAATATGGGAAAGAAGGTGGAAGCGGCGGTGGCGACTGGAAGGGTGGTAGGAGAATACGGCGGAATATCACCTACTGCGTTGGTAGTGAGCAGTTCACGGCGGTGGAAACAGAGGGGGAAGTGAAACGTAAATGTGAAATAAACTTTCGCAGCGGTAGGTTTGAAATTCAGACTTTTAAGACCGGTTATTTAAATAACCGGTCTTAATAATTACTTTTAAGACCGTTTATTTAAATAACCGGTCTTAATAATTACTTTTAAGACCGGTTATTTGTATAACTGGTCTTAAATTATTGATCTTTAAGACCGGTTGTTAAAATAATCGGTCTTAATAATAAAGTGATCTTTTTATTCATTTTAAGAATTTGTTTTTAAGACCATTTTTTTAAATAACCGGTCTTAAATTATTGACTTTTAAGATCGGTTATTTAGAAAACCGGTCTTAATAATATCATGATTTTTTATTCATTTTAATAATTTGTTTTCAGACCGGTTGTTTAAATAACCGGTCTTAAATTATTGACTTTTAAGACCGGTTATTTAAGCAACCGGTCTTAATGTGTTTTTGAGACCGGTTGTTTGTATAAGCGGTCTAAATAAGATTTTTTTAGACAGGTTTTTTAGACAATCGGTCTAAAAAAGTGATTTTAATTACGGAATTGCCACCGCGTGTTTCTTTTAGACCTTATCCATAATAACCGGTCTAAATAATACGGTCTAAAAATGCTATTTTGTACTAGTGATTAGAAGTAAATATTTTAAAATTTACGCCGTTTAACTTTGATTTGTGTGCTTGCATTATTGTAGGTACATGAATCGTAGGTTGGTCTCCTATGGCAATAGTGATAAATTTGGATTCGTATGCCCAGTTCAAGTCCAATAGAAAGGGACCACTATTGCCATCAAACATAGATACTTATCAGAGAGGCTTAATGAAACCGCAAACTAAGTATTTCTTGGCTCCATATGTGCATGGATAAGAAATAAATTTATATTTCAAAACACATATAATGCTTTATTTCTTAACATTCATCTCTTTCTTTCAGGGATCATTGACAATAGGTTCTTCTGTGCAAGAATAGTTACACCGCCATCCTCTTATGCTCCCTCTACTTGAAACGAAGGAATGACTTGAAGAAAACCGTGAACTCATAAGTTTTCTTGCATTATTACCTTTTGTGTGCAAAGTTTATGGAATTTTTGTAAATAAGTAATCTTTTTGATTTTGATGATAGGGCTATGCGGACATTCCTACACGCTGCTTGTAGTAAGCATGTTCGTGACTTAAAAGACCCTACATGGATCATCATAAAGGTTAGTACATATTTTTTTTAAGATTTGTTCTATAAGCTATGCTTTTATGCTTGCTTTAATGATGTCATGTTCTTTTTCAGAGCCGTAGGCAACCACCGGGGTCCAACTTATGTGGTTTCTATATTTTGAGGCACATTTACAATATCATCACCCTAGGCATGATTGATTTTACCGAATAAGTAAATATATATCTCACAAATTTTGTATTACATTATTGTTTTTAAGTTAGCAAGTTAATGTTTTGTCTGACTTCAGTATTACATACAGATGTTTGATCTTACTGATCCCTTTCCTAAAGAAGATATTGATTTCTTCCGTAACTATTGTGCTAAATTCATCTATGAGCTTTTACAAGAATAGTAAGTTTTTTAATCCAATGTTGTTATAATAATACTTGTGGTTTTCATATCTAACTTGGTTTATATCTCTGTGTAGGACAATTTTTGGGATATGGGTGATAGAGGTTAGTTGATGATACAGGCATATGATGTGAAGGATTGACCTCTGTACTTTTTCTTCCCTTTGTTTCATTTTTCTGTAAAATTAAGGAATATTCTGCACATATTGAGGAATTTTTCTTCCCCCTTCTTTTCTTTAGAAGTTTTGGAATTGAAAATGTACAAAGCTGAGATTTTGCTGCTATCATTGTTAAATTATGGTTCATTGTTATATGGATAGATTCAATTTTTTTTTAAATGCTGAATGATAATGTGTTGATATTGTTTCCGAGAATTGAATGTGTTTTAAATTGTCATTGGAATTGAATGTGTTGATTTTCAATGCTTTTTATTCATGTTGCATCAGTTAAATGTGAGTTGTAGTAATATAATGTTGCTGACATTGCTTCTGATTGTGTTTAATATGTGTTATTGCTTCTGTAGAATATGGGATTTTCGTTGAAATGGCTTTGGCCTAGGTAACCTAAATTGAAATAGGGATAAAATAAAATAAAAATTGTACTTTTAAGACCGGTTGTGGCCACAACCAGTCTTAAAGGTGTGGCATTAAGACCTATTTTTCGAAAAAGGTCTTAATGTCACACCTTTAAGACCCGTTGTGGCCATAACTATCTTAGAAGTTTGAATTTTTAGACCGGTTTTTTAACCGGTCTAAAAAGTAACATATTTTTTAGACCGGCTGTATCAAGACCTCATCAAGAATAGGTCTAAAATGTCATTTTCAACCGGTCTAAAAATTGATTTCTTGTTCCTTTCCATTAGGTTGGCCAAATTTTTGACACTTGTATGAGTTAGATTTCATGTTTTGATGATAACAAATCATGTTTTGGAAGTCCATGGATGTTATATCAGCAAAGGAAGTGATAAAAGTGATCTGAGGAAGATCACTCGAGTGATCATTAAAATCACTCGAGTGATCCGGTAAATAACCAGATTACTCGAGTGTTATCAGATATCACTCGAGTGATGCGCCAGAACACTCCCAGTGATTGAAAAATCACTGCAAGAAAATTTCACTGTTTCAGATTTCACTTCCAGTGATTATGAATCACTCGAGTGATATGTCATATTTGCCAAATCACTTCCAGTGAATCCCAAAACACTGGAAGAAATATTCACTGTTTTGAAAATCACTTCCAGTGAATTCAAGATCACTCGAGTGATACCTGAAAACTTCCAAATCACTTCCAGTGGAATATATATCACTGCAAGAATATTTTACTGTTTGCAAAATCACTTCCAGTGATCTTGAATCACTCGAGTGATGTAGTGCTTTTGCTGAATCACTTCCAGTGGATTGAAAATCACTGCAAGAAGAAATCACTATTTACAAAATCACTTCCAGTGATTCCAAATTCACTCGAGTGGAATATGAAAATCTCATGTTCACTTCTAGTGAGTTTGTAATCACTCTCAGAAGATTTTAATGCTTTCCAAATCACTTCCAGTGATATCATATTCACTCCAGTAATGTTCCTATTGCTAGTAACATTCTCAAACAATCACTGTGAACTACTTGCAAACGACTCTCATGGAAATCAACGGATTTTGTTAGTTAAACTTGGTTATTGATAATTATTACTAATTACTCCAGATTACTATTAAAATCATATGGCATATTATTTCAATACTCAGTTGCTGGATTCCATCTCTAGTAAAGGCAAGATCACTCCCGATGGTTTACTTGATTTTCAGAAAACACTTCCAGTGAATCATATTACTCTGATGATATTCAAATATTTTCTAACGGTAATGTTCTCGAAGTGTATTACAGCTGTACTCCACCATCACGCACATGACAAGTAACTGAACTCTCCATTCAAACGACAACTATTCATGGGCGGCAGCAAAATTCATAAGTAACGGAAGACAAATGTTGTTACATTTGTCAGGAGCATCTTTGAATCAACGGACAAATTTACAACAGTCTTCAAAGCCTCTAATATATATGTCTAGCCATTCGAAAAATAAGAGTAAGAGGAAAAACGCTTGAATACATTGCAAACAATATTTTCACAAGTGCTTCAAATCTCCATTCGTATTTCAATTTTTATCTATATGCTCTGTGAGAGAGATTTATCAGTCATACACATTTATTTTCAATAGTGATAACTTAAGGTTGAGGAACCTTAAGTTGGGATTTAAGATTACATTGTGTAAGGAGGAGCTAGTATCCAGAAGAACTTGCTGGTTGTACTGTGGTGCCAAGAACCCACTGAATCTTGGAAGATATAGTGAAAGGCTGAGAAGGATTTCTGAGGACTAGACGTAGGTCAAGTGGTTGAGACCGAACCAGTATAAATCTCTGTGTGAACCTTGGTGATATCTCTTCCTTTTTATTACTGTGCCTTAAAGTTTTATAAATTGTATCTAAACTTCCGATTATTTTGTAATCACCCAATTCACCCCCCTCTTGGGTGAAAAGCTTGTTCTAACAGTATGAGGCCATTATTTGTGTCATTTTATGTTCCAATTTTGGTTACAATAGTAGGCCTTTATGTGGATATTAATTGCTTATTTGTGTCCCTGCTTGGTCGAGTTGTGAGTAACCGGCGATTGGAATATTTCTGTAAGTTTATGCACACCACAATGCACCATTTTATTCCATCAAATGTATTAATTACATAGGAGGAATAATTGTGATTAAAAATAGGTGTTACAATAGCCTTCCTTCGTTTCTTACTGGAGGCGTACTAAAATACTTATCTTATGAATAATTACAAGAACATAAACCCTGTAATCCCCTTAGAGGACCATTTCTTTTTGGAATTAGATAAGACTACCTCCTTAATTCCTATAAAAAGTTTAGTTATACATACCTTATTGTACGCTTATCCAAGTGTTGTTATGAACTAGTACAAGTTTTAATTATTGGAAAAGGACTTTTTATTTATAATGTAGAAATTTTACAAGAGAGATGAGAGAGGATTTGAAAGCATGTAAGACTTAAGAGTTAGAAGCTTGATGATCAATGCCTTTTATGAGATATTACAGGGCTTTATATAGAGCTGGGCATTCCCAATCCTAGTTACTTAACTACAATTGCTTTTACAAACTCGGGTTTCTTGGAATTTGCTTTTCCTATTCTTCTTTTTATCTTGTCTTCTATTTCCTTTATTCTTCGTCTGGGAATCTTTTTATTCCTCTTCTTTTTCTTCTTCCGACACTTCTTTCTTTATTCTTCCTCTTGTTTTCTTCTGCCAACATTTTTAAAGGAGACTTGGATAAAGTAGAATTTTTTGTTCTTTTTCCGCCTTATCCTGCTCCTTGCAGTAAAAGCATTCATGATTGGGATATTTAGATAACAAGTGGCATATTTTTTGTCTTGTTTCTTCGGTATTTTCCATCTTATTTTCCTTTATTTTTTCATACCACTTATAGAAGATTCCTTCATTTTTTTTTAGTGGTCTTTAGAAGGGAATATACACAAGTTAGAGAACTTGTATGATAAATCCATGGAATTTCATTCTTATTTGTAATAATTTTGTTCATTTCTTGGAAGATAATATTATAGTCCTGAGCTCTTATATTGGATACTCTGTACTGGAATTCTTCATCAACTTGGATATCTTATTTAATCTCTGGTTCAAATTCAACGGGTTTCTTCATGGATCCCAATCTAATAAGTTTTATTAGGTTGTAAAACTTGTCTGGGGTTATTTCTGCTACAGTTGAGTAGCACCTGATGAACACCTGGTGCTGAATTACTATTCCAAAATAAGTACTTACAACATCTTTTATAAATGTTGGTAATTCTGCTACTTCTTCCATGGTTGCTAATGGATAAATAGTCTGGATTAATCCATGACTATATAATATATTTACTACACTTGAGGGTGTTCCTGGATAAATGATGGCTCTATTAAATGCATAATGGGATACGTATTTGATGGTTTTATGAGAAAGGGTTAATTGGTTTAATTTTCAAATTATCAATTTATAATAATTATATTGCTGGGGTAAATCAAAGGTATTTGAGGTAGTAGTAGAGGCTCTGGTTGTTGAAGACTTACTGGTCTAGATTAAGACTTCTTTTCCTTTTTCTTGTTTCTTTTGGACTTTTTGGCCTTTTATAATTTTGGCTTAAGGGACTATTTGCTTTGGGCTTACTGGTTGGTTGGATCCTGATGACCCAATTATTTCTTTCTGGGTAGATGACCCTGTTATTGATAGTTCTTTATTCTTTGCTTATGTCGAGGGTTCCCTAGTTAGTTCCCTCTTATTCTTTATAGCATCAGACAAACTAGCAATAGAACTAGACAGGTTCTGAATACTATTATTCATCTGGCTGCTTAATGGATTTACATTCATTTCAAGGACAAGGACATTCATCTTCATTACAAGATGAGTAATTGTTGGTGATGATTCCTTGTGCTCTATAATCCTGGGTACTGGACTATGGTTATTCTTTCTGTTTACTGGATCCATCCGCTCATGTAATCAGCAATCAGATTATTATGTCCTTTAATATACTCTATCTCATAATCATAATAAGATAAATCACAATGCCATTTTATTACTTAATCTTCCATTTTTTACTTGGGTATTATTTGTTCTTATTATAAATCTAGAATTTACCATAAATAATTCAAATTTTTCTACAACCTTTTTTATTGTTAAAAAACTCCTTCCAATTAGAATGGTACTTACTCTGAACTTCATAGAACTTTCTACTAGTGTATCTTGTTATTCTTTTTTTTCCTTATCTTCAAAATACAGTGCCGTACCCCAATAGTTATCAGTGGCATCTGTAAATATAATCCATTTTATCATCTTCTAATGGTATTGTCAATTTAGGAAAATTTTTACATAACATTTTTATTTCTTCTACTATCTTTTGGGTTTCTTTATTATATTTCCATATAGTTTTTTCTCCAGCTAACTTTGATATTTTCGCTATTAATTTTGATAGATTAGATATATAATTCCTGGCTTGGTTTACTAATCCTAAGAACGCTTGAAGTTCTTTCTTATTAGTGATTACTGGAAAATTTAATACCTTTTGACTTGTATGCTCATGTAATTCTATTCCATCTTTTGATATTATTTGTCCTAAGAAAGGTATATTTGTTTTTCTTAATTTGGCTTTCTTTGGTGATACATTTATTCCTTTTTGTTCTACTAGTGTCATAAATTGATCTAAATGTTTGTATGTTCTTCCTTATTTTTTGAAATTATTAATATATCATCAATATATTATTGCAAAATATCTTATTGGTAATAATAGTTTAGACACATGTTCTTGAAATATACTAGGGCTATTATGGAATCACATGGGTAGGAAATTCCATTCATATAACCCTTTAGATGTACTGAAAGCAGTAAATTTTTTACTATCTTCTTCTAATTTTATTTGGAAGAATCCTGACTTACAATCAAACTTACTGAGTATTGTCTTTCCTCTTATTAAATTGAACAACAATTCCATTTTAGGTATAGGATATCTATTCCTTATTGCTATTTCATTTAATTTTTTATAATGTATTACCATTCTTGATTTTCCTCTTCTTTCTTCACTATGATTTATTACTATTATAGCTGGTGATGAATATTATAAATCTAATTTATTTTATTAAATCATATTTCTTCATTTCATCTATATGCATTATAAATTCTTTTTTATCTTGTTCTGTCCAAGGATAGGGTTTATAATTTATCTCCTTCCTATAATCTTTTAATTCTAATTTTGCTAATGGTTTAGACTTTTCCCAATTTATTAATGGATTATCACTATAATTATCTATTAATCTTTGTTCTATAGTTTTATTTTTTACTTCTATTATAGCTTAACCCCATAATTATGGAAAAAGAAGAGTAGAATGTTAAGAATGAAAAGTGCAGGAAAAGAAATACATATGATAGAACTAGAAGAAAATAATATAAATATGCAAATAGGACAATATGAATTATTAATAAGAGAATTAAATCAGTATAATGAATCATCATGTGATGTAATATTATAATTATACTTTTTAGAACAATATTATCCAATACATATGATAAAGAAAGAATTGTTGACACAAGAATAGCAAATATGTTAATAGAAGCAAGCTTTACAGGAAATGTACATGATTGGTGGAAAAGTGTAACTCACGAATTTAGACAAGAAGTCAGAACAGTAACAAAACCACATAGTAATAGAAGATAATTTTATACTCTAGCAATAAGAAAATATGAACAAGTATTAAGAAATGAATTTATAGAAAGAAGTGTAGGAGCTGAAGAAAATAAAAAATAAAACAATAAATACAAAAATTACATCAAATAGAGATATATTCTTTAGATCCAAAACATTTAAATCAATATATTTGTGAATGTAAAAAATATTATTATGAAGCAAAAAATACAAGATTATGAAAGACAAAGATTTTATATGGAAATGTTTTATAGAAAATTGCCAAAATTAATATCAGAAACAATAATAGGGGATTATTATCATCTACAGGTATTTCTTGTAATATGGGCATGAAATGTTTTTCTATACTTATTCTTCCTTGTGATTTGTTATAAATTTTGTGTTCATTTGTAAATACTAGTCTTACCATTGCTATTATACTTATTTTTCTAGCTCCTGTCATTAATCTTATTCCTCCTAATTTATGGTATATCGTTATTGATTGATTCATATGTTTATCATTTCTTGATATAGCAAAATTTGTATTCAATATAAACTTTAATTTTTTATATATAAAATTTCCTAATAACATTCATAATATACCATACATACATACATACATACATACATACATACATACATACATGTGTGTGTATGTGTGTGTGTGTGTGTGTGTGTATCTATGTATGTATGTATGTACGCATGTGTCTGTATGCATGTGTGTGTGTGTATTTCACAATTCAAATCATAAGGTCCCCCAAGGCAATTTCTATCAAATACTCACAAACAACATACCAATAACGTAACAACTGAAAAGTAGTTACCTCCTGTCAAAGCTAAGTTTACCACAAGAACTCAAGGTCCAAGCTGAGTCACAATTCACAAATCAATTTATAACAATCTATTAGAACCACAATTTAGTATCCAAACTAATTGAGTGGCTAACAAAAAAAAATTTAGAGATTTCAAGTCTCTCTAGAAGTCTTAACTATCATCTTTAACTATTCTCAATCAACCCAATTACCAAACCTTATTTCCAATAATCACATTATCAATACCAACTCAAAATCTAACTCACAAATCAAACTCTATTTTAAATCTTTATATAACCTTCAAATTTTCACTTTAATACAAATTTCCAAAACTCTCAATTTATCACTGTAACTCAATTTCTTTATTCCAATAATATTTCTATTATCCAATAACTTCATTTCAATTATTAAAATTATTGATAATAATACTTTCCTCCATTGATGCTAAAATTCCCAAAATTTGCTCACTTTAGCCTTTAGTGCAAATCTCATAAATCAACTCCTCCCCAAATCATCACTACAATCACATTTCTTTCTTTCATAATTTATTTCTCTTTATTAGAATCACCAAAACTTGACTATATTCTCAAATTATTCAAAACACCCAATTTCCTATACTTAAAGTTTCACCAAAAATCCCAAAAATTCATATTTTCTTATAAACTTCAAATCCAATCCATTCAATCATCTATATAAACTCTAATAAGTTCAAACAAATCATAAAATTCAGATTTAATATACTCAATATCGTAAATCCTAATTTCCCATAAAAACCCTAACTTTAGTTTTTTCAAATCAATCACTCAGGCAAAAATCTAAACCATACAACTTTTGTTCAAACCTTATTAGCTCCATTAGAAACTATATCATTAGTTGGAAACACTCAAAAACTTGAAATCGGACAAAACCCTATTTTCCTCATAAAAAACTGAAAATAAAAAGACGAGAAAAATAAAATGATAGGAGATAGAAATCTTACCCAATACTCTAGAAGAAAAACCAAACACTCTCTCACTCTCACGCTCTCCCTCTCTCTCCCCCACCCTCACCGCACTGTTGAAGGAAAGGAGAAAGAAATAGTGGGGTGGGTTATAAATTGATGTGGGTCTCACCCACATCAAATGCCATCCGCCACTTTTTTTTTTTAATTGATGATTATTATTATTCAATGCTCACCCCTTTTTCTTTTATTGTTTTGGGAGCTTTCACTTGCTCATGTAGTATTTAATTAAATCATGGAGCTTTATTTACAAATAGTTTATTTTATCTTACTGATTAAAATCATCTTCCAAAATATACAGATAATTAAAATCTTTTAGTAAGAAATAAAATCATCTCAAATAATCATTGTTGTTTCTGGAAATCTTAACTTGAAAGTAGGTCCTTAATATTTAATCCCATTTTGAGTAAATTTTTCTTACTCAAATAACGACATGATAAATCCTAATTATCATAAAAATGTTTTTATTCAACTTAAATCAATATTAATTATTTACAGCTTTTAATTTTGTACTTATTCTTCATAAGCAATAATTTGATACCTATAAAAAATACCATTGAGCTCCATTTATCTTATTTTCCCAATTATATGTTTTCATATTTCAAACAATGAATTTTATTCACTCTAAATCTCTAGTTAATTAATAAATATCATCTTTATGTTCCTTAAATCCCAAAAATAAAATTTAGAATGTTACAATACTTGGTCAACGTGCTGAAAGAACAAAGAGCGCAGAAGTGGGAAGAAGAGAGATTTCAAAAGTTGTACTTGACGGTTATTTATCAGCACCTATCAAGTATTCATATATTTGATACATTTTACTTGACGGTTTTTAATAAACAAATATTACGCTCAATACTTGATGGTTAACTACGGAAAATATTTGGAAAGTTGGTGCCTAAATAATATTTTTGATATAGAAAATAAAATTTTATGTTTTTTTATTTTTTTTCATTGTCATTGTAAAAAATTTTGCATGAGAAAACAGTTATATATATCCCCATTAATTTTCATCAATTTTTTATAAAAAATTATTCTCAGTATTTTTCAAAATATTTTCTATTTTTAGGTTTGTTCTGTGATGTATTTTTCAACTTAACCTCTTGATTGAGTTTTACTAACACCAACTTCTTGATCTTGTTAAGGCTGGCCAACTAGTAGCTATTGCACATAAAAAATCCCACTTGAACTACACTTTGCATGTGAACCACAGTGATTAACTTTTACGAATTAATTTACTCGCTTTTTTTTATGTTCAAGACAAAATGATATTAAATTAATTTACTCGCTAATTCGTAAAATGGGCAACAAACTTTGCTAATGGTTATCATATATATATCACACTGACTCTTTGACTCTGGAGCACTTGTATTCTTTGCCCAGTGGGATTTTTATATCTAAGCCCATTCATTACCTCTAAAGTTCCATCACTGTCTCATACATTCATATATAGATATATCAGGCTAATATTAGCTTGTGACAACATTTTTTTAGATATAATTAACCACTCGTAAGTCAACTTATTATACTACATATGTGTGTGTGTGTCAATAAATTCTGGGTATTCTCATTTATAAAGTAGCTTAGTAGAAGTTGACCAGAGATCGATAAGTCTGACCAGGAGTCCACCCGGCTGGGATCACATTGCTTGCCTCCACGGTGTTCTGAGAGTCCGAGGACTCTGGTGCGGTTAGCCGGAGGGAGAATGGTGGCTGAAGTGGTGAGCCAGAGTTAAGCTTCCAAACTGCACCCCAGGATTGTTGCATGGGACGCCATGAAGCTGAATCTTGAGCTTCCTTGAGTTCAACGTTGGCAAGGCCATGTCCATTCTCATATTCTATCATGACGGAAAAATAATATGGGTTTGATCCTGAGTCCACTTTGAATGCTATAGTTGTCCCTGGAAAGTTACATTTAACACTGCAAAAATGCCAAAATCTTTAATTAATTATTTTTCAATCACAAATGTTGCGAATAAAATTAAGAAAAAAGCTTAATTGCAGAAAACTCCCCCGAGCAGGTGCAAATAACCTAAAAAACCTTTAAAACTTAATAATAAACCTCCATGATCTTTCAAGACTATGCCTAAAACCTTCAGCTGTGCTATCAGTTATATATATTCCCTTAAATTTTATTTTTGTATGTATATAACCCCACAAATTTTGATTGGTATGTAGGTAATTCCCCTGAGCTTTAAGTTGTGTGTAGGTAAGTAATGTTCATTGTAATGTTTCAAAAATTATGGAAATTATCTATACATGGTCAAAAGTTCATAGGGGTTATGAATAATTTAGTCAAAAGATAATAATAATGTTGAAAAGCCCGTCAAAATATGCTGGATACAAGAAGAAAAAAGGTCAATAAGTGAATATTGCTTTTCTAAAAGTTGGAGGTACTTTTTTTTTTTTGGACCGAAAAAGTTGGAGTGGAGAGTGGATACACAACAGTAATAGGTCCATAATGTTGCTTTTTATAGTAGAAGATTTACAAAATGGAGATAATCCAATATGTACGTCCCAAAAATGAAGTATATGACAAAACTTTAGATTATAATCATTATGTCCATAATGTAAGACATATTTAACTGATTTGATTATATTAAGAAAATTAGATAAATTAGTTAATTATAATAAATATATTATGTTTTTCCTAAACTACATTAAGCATCTTCCTTAATTTCCTTTTTATTATGGGAGTATCAATAGAGGTAATTTGAAAAAAAAAATTAATAAATATGGGAAATATGTATTACATTTAGAGACAAAATCAACTCATCAATTAGGTCTTACGTTAAGAACCAAAGGAGTAGTAATGTAACAAAAATGGGCATATTTTGTTTAATTTTCTCTTTGTAGTTAATAAGGAGCTTATTTCGGCCAAGATTATAAAATTGATTTTGAATTATGATTCAGTAGGATGAAGCCAAAATTACGGATCCTTTTCTCACAAAATATAATTAGCAAGCACTGATTAAATATGGCAACACCATTCTGTAACAAATATTTCTAAATAGAATGTTTTATCTATCCCTGTCACACACATATATAATGGTAGAATTCTACAATAATCTATCTCCCTAAGTAATAGAATAGTGGAATCAATCATTAAGACTTAAGAAAATTTGTTGATTGTATAAAAAAACTACAATTAATTAATATGACTTGCAGACATGGGTCTCACTCTCACTACACATGTTTGCATACATCGATATATAAATTGATTTAATAACTTGAAAGAAAGATAAATAAATCCTCCAAATCTGCAAAACCAAATTATGGACCCCAAAATGGCCTAATCTCGGTGAAGTCCCTAAGTACTACGGTGGGATTAAATTTTATAATGAAATTGCGTGACTAAATGCTATTAATTTGAAAAAAAAATGAAATGACATTAATTTAGCAAACAAAAACTTTAGCTTGTCAAATGACGATAACAACTAAGATAATGATAATTAATTTCACAAAAAAATAATAATTTTAGAATAGCTCCTAAATACTCATCAGAATAAAGCCAGATCGAGGAACTATTTTGAAATTTCCATATTTCAGTAATCGTTGTATCTCTTTCTCTCTAATAAATAGTTTTGTTTCATGGAGATTTTAAAACTTACCTTCTATATTGAATCTCCAATTTGCCAGCATTGCGTAGTTGATCTGCTTGACGAGAAACAGCCATGGCTCCAAAAGCAGTGCCACTCAAATCAAAGTGAAATCTCTGAGCAGAACCACACCCAGGACACTCATCAGTGATCACAACGGTCACTGGGTTACCAGAACATGCTTGATTCGACGTGCACTTCACCTAAATATGGATAAAAAATTAATTACACATTAATTCATAAATAATTTCCTTTACGCGAAGATATAAAATGATAATGAATTATATAAGCTTTTGTACCTCATAGCAATTTCCACAGCCTTTGCCTGAATTATATATAGGTGAGCCGCCTGCTGATATCATCGAAGAAAATGGAGGTTGTCCTACAGTACTGCCATATCCACAAGCACCACCTGCACACAAATGATTTATACTCTAAATTTGATATAGTAGTAAATTAATTAAAACTCCATTTGTTCGTGAGAATTTTGTTTATATTTGTTTCACCTTCACTTCCATCCCCGATAGCGCTTCCGTACCATGTAGCGTCTGCAGGAGACCAATCGGAATCAGAAGCGTAGGATGAAGAAGAATTAAGAAACTTTCTAGGGTTATTGGAGCAAGAGGAAGCGCTCACTATGAGCAAGAATGAAAACAAAGCCACAAGAGGATTGAAGAATTGAGAGGTTAATGGAAGCTGAAGAGTGAAAAGTGCCATATTATCAGTGTGCTAATTAATTGGCAAATGAGATTTGTGTTGATTTGTTTATTTGGATAGGCCATGAGTATCTGTGGTATTTATAGAGCATTTCATGAAAAAGTAGAATATTAGAGAATATGAAAGGCCCAAGATTTGACTTATTTGATTGAGGAATAAGAAAAATTTGAGATGCGAACAATTCCTTCACATATTCTTCATTTGATTCTTATTGGCATATATTGTGTTGTATTTTGGGCGAAAGTATAATTTTATTACTTTAACTTTACACGTACAAGATTTTATTTTAGTTCTCATATTTAATTTTATAAATTGTCTTTTTAACTCTCGTGCCCTATTATGGGATATAAGACTAATCAAATTTAGGATTTCTTTTATTAGAATAATCTCTTGGATCTGAATTTCGATTTTATTTAGATTATTCTAGAACATTTTTATTTAATTCTTAGGATTTCTAGAGTTTTTTATTTTAATGCTTTTAATTGCTAGGATTAGGATTAACACATTTTCATTTATATACCTTTTGATTTGATATTTGAGTATTCCCTCCTTACCTCAAGTTCTTTTTTGTCTGATTTCTTCCTCCATTTTATTTAGATTATTCTAGAACATTTTTATTTAATTCTTAGGATTTCTAGAGTATTTGATTCTACTGCTTTTAATTGCTAGGATTTGGGTTAACAGATTTTCATTTATATACTTTTTGATTTTATTAATTGAATAAAATTGATATTTGAGTATTCCCTCCTTACCTCAAGTTGTTTTCTTCTCTATCTCTTTTCCTGAGATTAACAATATTAACTTCACTAATGTGGCATTAACGTAATTAAGTAGGTTGACGTGGATTGCTGATTATAGGATTGATATGGCTTATGTGTAGGGAACACTCCTAATCCTATACTTTTAACTAAGTTAACACCATTAAGTTTATATCCAAGTTCTTATGAAATTATATAGAGACCAACATTTTAGACACATGAATAGGGACAAAAAACAACCAAAAAAAAAGTATACATATCAAAACTAAAATTTATTAAAAGTATAGAGAGCTAGAGTGGGTTTAATCCAAATAATATCGATTTGATACAAAAAAAAAAATTTATTTGAGACTAATGGGGTTAGTTTTAAAGGACTGAAAAGATACTTTATAAAATGAAGGAATAAAATTGAAAACTTACAAGGTTAAAAGACCAAATATATTCTTTTTCCAATGTATTTATTATCCCAAATTGCATTCTTATTAACAATTTATCACAACGTGCGTTAATTGGGAAATAAAGTCAATTTTTATTCGTGCTTTAAATTATTATTTTTCTTGAATTTGGTTTGTAATAACACTTGTACCATTATATTTGTCTCTAATTGCAGTTATCTCGCCTCAGTCAGATCCACTAATTAATTAATAGTTGACTTCGTCTTGATTTAATTTATTCATCTTATTAGGCCAATGATCTTTTTTTATCAAATCAATTAAGGGTGAGGCGAAGTGCCATGTTGTGTTAAGATAATCTATTTGTGGGATAAACTACAATTTAAAAGCCCATTGTAATTGTAAATAAGTAAGAATAATTTATTATTTTTAATCACATCATCACATTAGTGATACTCTGGTCCTTATTATGAGCTTCAACTAACTAAATTATGCATAGCAAAAAATTAGTTAAAATTGGTTAAACATAATAAATTTTAAAAAATACAACTTATTTTCCAAAAACACCCTTATTTATGAAGAGAGTAAGTGGGAGAGAGATGAGAGATATATGTAACTAATTAGGAATAAAATGGGAAAAAATACATTAAATGCTCATACTATACATCTCCAAATTATAGCTTATAAAAAATGACCAAACTCATTAGAAAGATGGAAAACAGAAGGGAGTATCGCCTATAATTATCTATAAATTGAATAGTATTAATTCCTGAACTTTAGACCTACCCATGACATGTCAAGAAAAAAACTACCCATGGTATATATTTTATCAGGGTTATTAAACCCGAACCAGACTGACCAGTTTGAGTCAGAAACAAACAAACTGGCCACCTCCCTGCGGTCTAGTCCGACCATAAATCCGGTTCATTTTTTCCAATTTAATTTGATTTTTAAATTTTATTTAGAAGTTCATATTAATAGTCCTGAATTTCATATTATTTATAATTTATTACATTAAATTTTTCAATTTAAATGTATAATTTTATTCATTTATTATTGTGTAGACTTTGTTGTGTATATTAAATAAAAATAAAATTGAAAAGTTGTTCAGTTTTAACATAGATTTAAGGGAAAATGGTTACAAAATATCATTTAAGCAAATTAATTGCTAAATGGTACAAATGTGCAAGCAAGCATCCACCATGTGCAATCAGCATCCACATGTGCAAAAAGCATCCCTGCGAAAGTGCAAACACCATCCCTAGTGTGCAAAATATCATCCTTCATGTGCAACATACCACCCACCGTGTGCAATGGTAGCAATGAGCAATTAATTTGCTTACAAGGTTTTTTTAGCAATTCTCCCTAGATTTAACGAGATTTAATATTTTTCTTTATTAAGGTGAAATATGTTGGAATTGACAAATAAATAGGTTTAGATGAGTATTTCTTTAAATAAATTACAATTTCTTTGACAATTTCAACTTTCAAGTATAAAAATTGTACTCCCTCCCACCTATATATAAGGAGAATTTTTTATAACAACGACGTGTTCCTATTTAATTTATAATAGATATTAATAGTTTGTTTGAAATTTTTAGTATCACTTCTTATTTTTACCTTTACTAATTATTTGTTAGCCCCACTATATTAATTAACTATTCCCTCTTATACTTAATAAGACATATTTATCTAATTTAATTAGATTAAGGAAGTTAGTTAAGTAAGTTAATATAATATGTATTTTCTAAAACACCCTAATCATCTTCCTTGATTCTTTTCTTTCATCTCCTCTTTGATTATTGTTAGGGTATGTTTGGTTTGACGGAGGGGAGGGGAGGGGAGGGATTTTCATATTACCTCATTTGGAGTGATGAGAGGGGAGGGGAGGGATTTTAATGTTATCTTATTTAGTTTGGGAGGGGAGAGGAGGGAAAATATTTTAATTTGGACAATTTTACCCTTTTTATTTAATTTTTTAAAAATTATGTACAATGTTTAATAAAATATATTATAAATATAAAATTATAATTTAATAATTATAAAAATTGAATAAATATAACTATAATATACTAATAAATATCTAAAATTATATTACATGGTTTTACTTATCATATATATACATATGGCCAAGGGGATTTTTGTCCAATAAAAAAAACTTTTTAACCTCCCCTCCAAATTCCCCAATTTGGGGGGGAGAGGTTTTGAGGGGAGGGAGGGGAAATTTTCAAAAAATTTCCCCTCCCCCTCCGTCTTACCAATCAAGGGGAGGGGAGGGGAGGGATTTTAATATTACCTTGTTTGGATTGATTAGAAGGGAGGGGAGGGGAGGGGAGAGATTTTAATATTACCTTGTTTGGTTCAGGAGGGGAGGGGAGGGAAATTATTTTCACATGGACAACTTTACCCTTATATTATAAATGTTTTTATCCAAAATCTATTAAATATATAATAAATTTTAAATATAAATAAGTTTTTTATTTTCTAAATTATAATAAACTATAATTAAATATTTTCATATTAAAAATTTAATAATATTTAGGAATTAAAATGAGAAGGGCATTTCTGGAATATCATTAAAAATTTAATAATATTGTAAAAGGTCCATGTACATATTAGGTACTTCACACGTTTTGATGACATTTCCCCACTAAATTTTAATTCATTTGTAGCTTCACAATTAATTTTCATAGTAATTTTTCATTCGACATTTATTTTTGGTGATAATTAATATGTATCAAATTCTGATTCAAATTAAATGGAATAGCCATGAGAACATATAGTGTTTTTCATTGACAAAGTTTCAACTATTAAGAAGTGAACAACAAAAATAAGCTTTATCCCATTATGTGTGGCTCTCTATACAGGAATATTATTATATCAATGTGTTCTATCCATAACTAACTCTTAAAATAACTTAGTTAAATGGTATCAAATCTTTCACACAAATAACTTAAAGGGTTAATGATCATTTATGCCCTATACGTTTTCACGAAGGAGCTATGGGTATCTGTTATGAAAGTTTTTTATAGCTTGATGTCATCCAGAAAGTGTTAAAAAAGAAGTATTGTTGATATACTCCAACAACAACCAAAGAGACGTCTACCATGTCAAATCTTATGCCACATATGATTACACATGGGCATGACTATGCTTTCTTCTTTAGTCATTTTTGTCCCGAAAATTTTCACAAAAGGAGATCAATGTCACCCTATAAGTGTTAAAAAATAAGTAATGCCGTCCAACTTTAACAGCGATATGATATAAAGCATATGAAAGGTTGATAAAGACGTAGAATGAAGTAAATGATAGAAACCATGAAGCATGTAGTACTAAAACATCAAAGGGAAGATGAGGTAGAAGCATATGGTAACTCTCCCTCTCCCTCTCACTCTCACACACACCAAATTTCATAGCACCAAGCATGCACAATTTAGAAATGAGGAATGATAAAAGTGAAGGTCAAATCTTAAAAGGAAAGGAATCAAAATAAAAAATTCCATAACATCATGGTGATTCTTTCGTATATTACCATCAGTATCTTGGGATCATCTCGAGCTCGCTCCTCATGCTTTCTCACTAAGTAGCCTCTCACAACCAGTGCCACACTAGTAATACCCACTACAATACCAAAAAATAATTGAATCAAAACCACATACGGAATTTAATTAGATGCATTAAATTGCAAAAGTTGGAGATTGGTGTTTGACTTTGACAAATTCAATTTGTTTGTGGTGATATTGAAAGGAAAGAAGGGAATGGATTAATACCAAGGACAGGGTGAGCCCTTAATAATCTCTGTCATGTACATTGTTCTGCGTTTTCATCAGTCTTTCATATATATAATTTTCTTTCTTTTCGCTATTTTGACGGCATTACACATATTTGTATCTTCTGTCTAGATTATAATTGATGAGAGATTATTAAGTCACTCGTTTTGCCATAGCTACTAGGTCACTCTAATAAGAGTGGAGACTATGTTGTTATAAATTTCCATTTGTTTTCCAACATAACACTTTATAGGATCTAAATAAAATAGCTAGTCTATTTTGATCTTAAATCCAAAATTTCAATATATTTTATCTTTTAAATTTATACTTTTTTTTCAAAAATTATCTCTATTTTTTTTTTTATTTGATTAAGGGTTTTCCCTTCGAGGCTTAGAAAGCAAATGGTTCTCATCTCTTCTAAAAATTCTTAAGATTCAAACTTGCGTTCTCCTCCTTACGGAGGATGGCCCCTTACCACCTCAACCAATAGTTTGTTAGTTAAAAGTTATCTCTATTAGTTACATATTAAGGATTTTTTTTATTGGAGTAGTTTTCAATGCAAATAATTAATTAAATAACATATTTAAAAAAAATCAACACAAATTTTTTATAAATAATTGATTTAACTAGTTTCGTTAATCTTTATAGATTAATTGTCTAATTTATATGTTGGATATGAGAGAATACTCCCTTAAACCAAATAAATACCGAAATTTCGGCCTAATAATAAGTCAACCTAGATGGCAGCGTGGGAAGCCGGAAGCACGTTCCACTTAACGAGTACTAAATAGTCAACTGAAATCGCCGGCCAGGAATTTCGTCGTACAAAATAGCCCCAAGATTCGGGAGTTCGTTAATGAAGCCGTTAATGGTGGTTATAAGGCGCTAAAGCAATTTCTTAATTTCTTCTCTATCATTCATTTTGGTGTCCACGTTTATATTTTCTTCCTTATCCATACCATTGCTAATTTGATGTTCTGTCAAATTGTTTATTGTAACACTCGGGGTTTAAAAAAAAAAAAAATTCAAAGAACCCAACTTTGAATGTTTTTTTAATAAGAAATTGAAGGCATAGAGCCCCAACAAATAACCAATAGGCCGAATGAAACAGAATCAGGAAATAGTACCGACGTAGCCGATCCAATTATATTCCTCTCTATCGTGCATATACAGAGACACTGAGGCAGAGGGAAAAATTGTAGGCATGTAATGAGTATCATGGTCTGAAAACCCAACATGGTTCAGCAGTGAAACTTGTAAACCAGTAAATCACTCATCTTATCGATTGGATTCTTGACCGGTTGACTGGGTTAAATTTTTTAAAAAAAAAATTAAGACAGAAACAATATTGTTTTGATGAGTTTTATAAAAAAGAATCAATAGCAATTCATTGTATTTTTACTTTAGCAACTCTATTTCGATAAATTATTTGTGTGGTTTATATATCAATATTCATTTACTTATCGGTAAGCGTCTTTTATATTTAAATATAAATTATTTCCTTCAATCCTTAATATAAAATAAATTTACCTAATTTATTATATTAAGAAAGTTATTTAAGTTAATTAATATGATATATATTTTCTAAAAACCCTAGTCATTTTTTTTAATTCTCTCTCCTCCTTGTTAATTATTCTTGAGGGAGTATCAATAAAGGTAAATTGAAAATAGTTATAAAAATAGGTTTTATATTTAGAATTAAGATCAATTTCTCAAATAACTCATATACTAGGGACGGGAGGAAGTACTCTTTTTTTGTGTTTTATGTGTTTTTATATGTGGTGTATTTTACTTAAATATATTTTAATTATGACTATTGACTTCGACCAAAAAATATCATGACTATTGACACCCATTGTTTCCAAAATTAACCTTTGAATTACTACATTTGGTTGGAATTTCAATAATATGATTACTATTTTATAAATCATTTATTCATTTAAGCAAATAATGTAATTATTATTTAAGATCAGAACATAAGTTATTCCCTTTGAGCAGAGGCTTCAACCTACAACCTTTTAGTTGAGTATTCTCCTTGTCACATGAATTTCGAATTCTTGGGGTTTTGAGATTCATACGTTTTAGATTAATTTTCTTGCAATAGCCGGATGGGTGAGGAAGGCTCGTGGTGCCACGACATTCTGGGCCTTGCTTTTGAAAATTGAATGAATTTCTACGACTCGTTCACTAAAGGCGATGACTAGGGCGAATTTGAAGCCCAATTCAAACTAGCTATATTTCACTTTATGAAACGGTGCGTTTCATTATTTGAGTTTCTGGGCCGATATTTTGAACCCAGAATAAGAATTTCTGGGCCTAACACAATGAATAATAATTGTTATTAGGTAAAATTAATCTTTCTATCCTTCAAGTATTAACTTGCTATAACTTAGTTCTTCAACTTTTAATTTGGTTAAAATTCAATCCCTAATTTTTTTCATTTAATAAATAAATCTTTATCATATGCAACTCACCTTAACATATCACCTAGTCATCCTATATGAAAAAATGCAAGCCGATGTGGCTTTCCAAATAAGCTCCATACCCCCATCACTCCACAGTCCTCCCCTATTCGCCAGTGCGACAGAATGATGCCACCAATGTCATTGGAAGGCAGCTGCTTGTTTGAGAATGGGAGTTAAATCACCAGAAATATAGGTGGCCATGAGACGAGCAAACCCTCCAAACAATTTTTATGATTTTTCAATTCTTGTGCTTCTTGTTTGGCTAGATGATTCTACACTTTTGATGTCCTAAATTCCTAGTATCGTTACCTTTATTTGTTTTGAGCAAGTTGTGGCAACTAATTAAACCCAGAAGCATAATCCTCATACTTCAAGTATTCAGGTGGCCTTGTGCAATTGAATTGTGATATTTTCTTCTTTATGTGGTTGACACAGACATGCCAAGGTTGAAGACAATATATCTCAGAGCATATCACGGGATTTGATATTATAATATTATGATTACATTATTTGAATATTAATATGGAGATACGGTTGTTATGATACTCTCCATTAGGGCACTCATGTCCTAGCACATATTTATATTTGTCTATAATCTATCAATAAAAGATGTGCAATTCATTATCATTTTAATATTTCACATGGTACCAGAGCATGGTCTCTTGATTTCCAAACTATATCAAACGAGAAATGAAAAGCTCAGGAACATCAAACATCAGCCATTCTCAAGAGAATGGAGATAAGCGAAATAGCAAACTGAAACAATCAAAGTGCAATTATTGTGGGAAGTGTGGACACACGGAAGATCGAGGTTATGAGATCATAGGTTATCACAAGATTTCAAGAAGGGGGGACGTGATAGAGGAGAACAGAGGGAAGGTTCAAGAGCAACACAAGTAAGCTCCAATGTTTCCTAGCCAGTCACAGGGAGACCACAGGAAAGCCTCATTCCTAGTCTCATCTCCGAACAGTATGATTGACTAGTGCAATATCTTACCAAGGAAGACAACCCCTTGAATCTTGGAAGAGACAACACACATGGTAAATATGGCAGGTAAATTTATTTCTAATGAACCTTGGATAATTAATACAGGAGCAACAATACATACCAGCAAGGCATCACCTTCCAGTTAAAATGCCAAATGGGAAAACTTTATTAGTTAAAAGTGTAGGAAATGTTCACTTGTCAAATGATATGACACTTATAAATATTTTTCATATACCGGAATTTAAGTGCAACTTGATTTCTGTTAGTAAACTTGTAATATCCTTATTTTTATTTTTAGGATATAACTATAATTTGAAGATAATTATTTATAAAAAATGAACTTAGTATGTAATTTTTGGGGATAAAAAGAAAAGAAAGATCTGGTTAAAATATGTTAAAAATTTTAATTAATTTTTTAAAAAATATTATTATTTTAAAAATAATAATAATAATTTAAAAATGAAGAAAAAAAGGGGTGGTGCCATTTGGATAAGGGAGTGGCATCTCCTTAAATAAAAAAATTATTAAAAATTTAAAAAGTCACACCACCGAGGGAGGGCCCTTCTTCACTTTGTCATTGAGATGAAGTGATATTTCAAGAGAAGAGGAGTCACAAAGTCCCAGTTTTAGCAGCTTTAGAGATCAATAAGGTACTGAAAATCACTTCTAATCATAAAATTTTCTTCATGAAAAATATTATAAATAATTTTCACTTTCTTATGATAGTAATTTCATGTTGATTAGAGAATATTATAGGATTAAGATTTTGGACAAGTTTAAGTTTTGTCAACATATGACTATAGGAATGTAGAAAATGATTAATAGTTAATTTTAATCAGTTAATTTTTATTATTTAGTTGGTATAAGATTTTATAATGAATTTTCTATATAATGAGCTAATTCTATATTGGAATTTTTAACTAATTAAATTTGGAATAAATTATTCATTTAGATTACTGGAAGTATTATTATAGTTTTAATCAATTTAGATCTTTTATTAAAGTGAAGATTTATAATTTAGCTATTTTTAAAATTAGGGGATTTTATATAAAGAAATAAAAATTGATAATAATCAATGACTTAAATGGGTTATTTGAGTTAAGAAAAATATTTGAATTAATAATTGGGATTTTAGTGTGAAATTGGAATTTTTGGGAGTAATTATTTTAAAAACTTTGAAATTTATAAAATTAAGTTAAGTTATTTTTCTAATAACTCGAAGAGTTATTAATGTATAATGAATTGATTATTGTAGATTGATTTTTGGTGTGTATTTGATCTTTTGGATTAGGAGTCTTATGGTTATAATTTGCTTTGACGAAAAGTAACGACTTTCCTCTTATTATGCATGCTTGTATGATGTTCGTGAGTGATTTTTAACTATATAGAATTATAAATTTGGCTATTGATATGTGATGTGGACTTTAAAACTATGTTGTTAATGAAATTGTCTTGTGGGACTTATTTTCATCGAGAAAATGACTAATGATATTATATTATATTATATGAATTGGTATTTATTTATGAGATTAGAAAGATCCTTTTGATAATTGTGAATTGATAATGATATGTTATAATCACAAAATATTGATATGAGAGGGGATGGTGGATATGGATTTGATGGGAGGTTACTCAAATAGGAAATAAGGGGGTGAATTCTTATACAAAAAGAGGAAATAAGGTGGTAGACTTCCAGCTGCATACTGGTTAGTCCTTTGGCCCATTTGTGTCTAGTAGAGCATTGACACCCTACTAATGTATTTAGAGGGGAAACACATGGTCCGATCTTATGCTCTATGGATTTTGGCCGGTCCATATCACTTTATTGGTGAGCTTATTAAGTAAAACTACTAGTCATATGGATGAGTACTATCCCATGGGTTCAATAAGAGGAAATAAGGAAGGATAAATAATAAATTCTTGTGTATTGATTCTTGTACACTTATGTGATAAATATGAAAATGAGATTATGATATTGTGAATTATTATGTATATATACATATGGACATGTGATATTTTAATAATGTTATGCTTTTAAAATTGTCCCATTTGGTACCTCACGGGCACTTTACTACTACAAATAAATATAGTTGTGGCACTTATTTTAATATTATTTGTGGCACTTGACAAGCGCTACATATCCTAACCTCACTAAAAGATGCTGTGGCGCTTCATGTATATTGTTTTTATTTAAATACTACTTAGGGTGGCGCTTTCTTGAGGAAGCGCCACAGGAAGTTCAAACTTCCTATGACGCTTCATCAAGGAAGCACCACCCTAGGTCTTTTTTAAAAAAAATTTATAATTTTTTAAAAAATATATTTTTTTATTATTTTTTTTAAAAATGGCCTAGCCACCTTAGGCCTTTTTTTAAAAAAATTATTATTATTATTTTAGATTTTTTTAAAAAAAGGGCCTAGGGTGGCGCTTCTTAGGCCTTTTTAAAAAAATTTAAAAAAATATTTTTTTCAAAAAAATAAAAAATGGCATAGGGTGACGCTTTCTTGAGGAAGCGCCACCCTAGGCCCTTATTTAATTTTTTTTTAAAATTTTTTTTAAATTTTTTTTTAAAAAAAAGGTCTAGGGTGGTACTTGCTTAAAGAAGCGCCACAGAAAGTCACTTCCTCAAGAAAGTGCCACCGTAGACCATTTAAAAAAAACTTTTTTCACATATTTTTAGAACCCTATAATTATAATTATAATTAACAATACACTTTAAACATATTTTTATATCTCTACAACAAAATGAAGGAAAACAAATCAAAATCAAATAACTCTAAAATGATATAAATTAACAAAATCACTACTAAGTAAAATACAAGTGTTAAAAATAAATAATTATATTATTTAAGCAACTCATCAATATAATGTTAACAGTTATTGCAACAATTAAAAATTATAACTACTACATATCTTCACATATAACCTATATATAATAAGATTTAATTTTATCTCATTTATTTTTCAGCATACAAAAATGAGAATAATTTTTTCAGATTTTACAATAAATTAAATATAAAAGATATTGAGCAAATTAAACTATTAACTACTAATAAAATTATATTTGTAAGCTAAAAAAAACTTACAGTATAGAGGAAGGTTGAACGGAGTGAGTAGAAATCTCAAACTCAACACCTGAAAAAAATTAATAAAGGAAAAAAAGAAAGACAAAGTTGCATATATGTTTAAATAAAGAAAAGTGGTTAACAAGACAATGTGCTATACGAGCTTCAAAATATAAAAAAAAAAGGAAAATATAAGTGGGTACAACTTACAGGATGAAATGAAACTATAAGGAGGATGAAATGAGACCGAGAAGGAGAAGGAGTATGGTCAGTTTGGTGTAAGAAATGAGACAAAAAGAAATGAGCAAGGAGTGTCACAATAATTAAAAAAAGGAGGAAGAGAAAATATGAGAAGTGATGGAACAAAAAAATGAGATAAGTGTAAATCGAACTTTTGGACAGTCATGAGTATAGGAGAAGGAGGAAATATGAGAACTAAAAGGATAAGGGTGATGACACGTGTTGGATGAAGATTGGAGACTAAGAGGACAAAAGTGATGGAAATAGATTGCGGCAGAGAGAAGGGTTTGAATTATTATTTTTTTAAGAAAATAATACTTTGTGTGGCGCTTGCTAAGCTAAGTGCCACACAAAGTACGTAGCAGCTGTGGCACTTCCTTGAATAAGCACCACAGCTGTTGCTTCAATTTTTATTTTTTTAAAAAAATACTTTAGGTGGCACTTCCTTAAGGAAGCTCCACCTAAAGTCACTAGGAAGCTGTGGCGCTTCCTCACCTAAAGTCCTTTTTTAAAAAAATTTAAAAAATATGGAAGAAGATGTGGCGCTTCTTTAAAGAAGCGTTATAAAAGGTGCGCCACTAATGCCTATTTTTGTAGTAGTGCTTACTCGTATGCCCGATGAGACAGATAGCTGGTTAATGAGGCTTTTGTCTCACCCCGTCAATTTAATATTTTTCAGGTGATAGTTCCCGTGCTGGGACGTCGGGAAGAGCTCCTGAGGCATATATATATCTATATAGCCTCTTGTGGTTTATTATGTGTTGAATTGATATATATTGCCACTCATAGGGATCATATTCTGTAAACTCTGATTTGACTGCATACTTTTGATTATCATACTATGATTTGGATATTATATAGAATTGGATGACTTTAGTTTTGAAGTGAGAAATTTTGTACAATCACTGTAGAATATTTAATAGATTGTGAAATTTTAACTCTACTGTGATTAGTATTTGAAAGTATAGTTAATGTTATGAAATTAAGGAAATGATTTTACAAAAACTAACCAGTGATTACTCCTGTTCAGTAACATTTGTTAGTGGCATATGTGTGATAAAAGATTTGCATTCAAGGAGCCTGATTAAAGCAGGTAAAGTACATGATGAACTTTACTTGTTGGAAGAGAGCCAACTAAATAAGACTCTTCATATGTGACAAAGCCAAACAACATAAATTTGGCACTAGAAACTTAGGCACCCCTTTAAGGAGAAGCTTAAAAGCATTAACTTGCCTTACAATTCTTTTAAATCAATTCATTGTGATTCTTGCATAAGAGCCAAATAGACTAGGCTTAGTTTTTCTATTAGTTCAATAAAAACTTCTTCGATCTTTGAAGTGACACATTATGACAATTAGGGTAGTTTTCATATGGCCTCTTTGAGTGATGTACACTATTTTTTAACCATTATGGATTATTATAGTAGGGGAACATGGGTCCATCTGATGTAGCACAAGTCCGACGCAACAAAGTATTTGATAGATTTTTTAAACATGGTGGAAACACAATTCCACAAGCTGGTCTAACGAATTAGAACATATAATGGCCTTGAATTAAAATCTGAGCAAATGATGCAGCAATATTCTGATAAAGGAATTTTGTTTCAAAATAGTTTCCCCTACAAGCCACAACAAAATGGGGTTGTAGAGCATAAATATAGACACATACTCGAAATTGCTCAAGCACAACATTTTCAACTGAACTTACTGATTAAGTTTTGGAGTGAATGCATACTCAAAACAGTGTACCTAATCAACCAACTATAGTCCAGCACTCTAGGACATAAGACACCATATGAAATATGTAATATCCCAAATTTTGGGACAAAAGGCTTGGGACTAAGCCTGGATTAAGGAGACTGCTAGACCCTGATTTAGTGAATGTCCTGGCGAGGCATGATATTATTTCCCAACATTCCTTTATATCCTTGGATATTAAAAAGAAATATTATGGTGAGATAAAGAGCTCGGGGAATAACAAGACAATGCAATGAGGAGTCACACACGACATAGTGAATTGGAACACAAAGAAGTGTTTCTACCGGTGAATTTCCCGGTGTAGCAATCGTGTTGTGTGACATTTGTCAAAGGGACAAAATGGTCATTTGACCAATGAAAGGCTAGAAGCCATTGTTTCCCTATTATTGATGCCCAAATTAGTCAAAGGTGGAGGGAAATAAAGGAAAGGGGCAAGAAATGGTTTATTACGATAAATCATAAAACGTAAGGGCAAAATGGTAATTTTTCCAAAAGACAAGAAATGATGGGTTTTCCCTAATATTCCCTATAATTTGAGTGGAATGAGAATTAAAATGGGGGGAAATGACTACCTGGTAATTAATGAACCTATATTGGTCAATTATTATCAAGAAAAGTCAAAGAGTGGAGAAGCATAAGACTTTGGCCAACCACTTGTAAGGTGGTATAATGGGATAGTTGAGAGTAATATTTCTCTCTTTTGATCTCATTATTTCAGTGGATGATGAAGGAAAAGAGAAATGGAACTTGTTATGCAAGTAATGAGATAGTTGAACCAGTTGGCTTGGGAGCCATTTGGATGACTTATTAAAAGTCATCACTCATCCTTTTATTCTCATTCTTGCGTGTGAATCAGAATGGAAAGGGAAGAGAAATTAGAAATGAGAGAGAGAACGAGAATGAGAAAATGGAGGAAGAGAGAGAGAAGAGAGAGAAAGCTTTAGTTCGCTAGAACAACGTCAAAACGGCGTCTTCTCTCAAAATGCCATGTACAAACCTTCTTCTACTTATCCAAAGCTTGAATTCTGCGGTTTTAGATTCTCGTTTGGAGGTGGTTGGTGTAGTCTCGCCGGCCAAAGTGCTATCGGAATTCCAAACCGAATTCAGAAACGTGTAGAGGTAAGCGTAAGCTTCCTTCTAAGCCTATTGGTTTGTCGTTTGGATGAGTAGTATGGGAGTTGGGTACTGTTCATGTCTTATTCAAATGGTGTTTTAATGGTCTAAATGATGTCCAATTCTTGCCTAAATAGCTAATCATGTGATTAAAAGTAAAAAGGAAGTATTTAGGCAAGAGAAAGAAAAAAACCGACACAACTCTTCTGAGAACTCTAAATTGGTTGTTGTAATACATTATTTTCATAGCCTCAGATAAGTGCAAATGAGTAGTGAAATCACTGGTGGGACTAAGATTGGAACCGGGATTACCTTACTCTTGAAAATGTTCACAAATCCCTAATCTCAACTCAGGAGTTGAACATATGGTTGAGAGGGTTTTTCAGAGGTAAACAAAAACTTTTCAACATTTCTACAACTTTCACCACATCATTAAAACTCATCGGCTCTTAATCTCATTACATCAGCTCTTATGCGAGTGATTCTCTTGCCTTTTTAATGAAATTTGAGCTATTCTATGCTTATACTAGATTCATACACTTATATACATACATGAAATTTAAAGCCATACAAGGCTAACAATTGTAAATCAATTACATTAAATACAACTGCACTTCAACTTCATATCTCCTCCGTGCATCCTCCTTCATCTTCACCTGTCTAAATGGTTGATTGGGAGGAGTGAGATTCAAGAGAATCTCAGTAGCAAATATTACCACTATACATGCCAGATATATATGAATGCATGACATGCTTGCCTACACTATTTCATGCCAACATAATGACATGTTGCATGCTCGATGTTATGACATACATGCGGCCATTGCACAAATATAACAGAGCTTCAACCAATCATACATGTTCCACACAAATAGGAAAAATAGTCACATAATCAATGCAAGATATACATATCACATACATGTAAAAAAGGTAAGTTCACTACCTATAGAACTCTATGTCCTCTCTTGGTATCTTAATCTTCCAATCATTGCTTCTTCTTCTTTGTTACTTCATGGCCCTATATAACCAATCACATTATTAGAGCCAAGATTCAAAGCTCTATTTGAATCTCTTGAAGTCTACTTTCAGTAAAATCATTAGTCTTTCAATAATCATGCCCACAAGTTCAGATTTCATTATTACTCTTCATTGTCCCAAGACAACTTTCAGAATCATGTCCAAATGTCAAAAATCATAAATAATTCTAAAAAACTCCAATTTGACTGATTCTAAAGCCTAAATGAAGCTATTTCAATGTAAATTTAAGGAAAAATAATTATTTTTTCCTAATATAGACAAATTATTCCCATAATTTCGTTGAAGAGCACTGTTCCAGATTTGGTTTCAGAAACAAGGACAAATTTTAAAAATTCACCATTAATTATAGAAAATTCAAAATTGAGTGGTTTTAAATTATATATAAATATATTTCATTCTAGTATTACATGAAAATACCAAATTCCATCTATCACAGCCACAACATTCTCAGAATTTCGCCAAACTCAACCTGTCCAGATTACATTCTAGAAACAGGGTACAAGTTCACAAATTCATTTATAAATCCAAAAAAATCCAATTGAGGTGATTATAAGTCATAATTGACCCTTATTAAGTATAATTTAAGGAGAAAATATTCCCATAAGCTAAATTCACTCACACAATTATAGAGTTCAATTCGTTTGAACACTGCTGCAGAAGTTCCCAGATTCACATGATCAGAGTTTGAAAAATCATAACTCCTAGAATACTTGTCCAATTAGATATTATGACATATCAAATTAAAGGTATATGTATCTAATTTAAGTCTGGAAAGTTTCACTTTCATTGGACAACATTCAACCACTCAAAATACATCACAAAGACACTGCCTCTAGAAGACAGATTTCACAACGTGCACCCTTTAACTTCTAAAACTTCCAAATTCATATACAAGTGTCCAAAATTCATGAACACTTGCATAAATACACAATTTTACTCCTAAAGATAATGGAAGCATCAAAATCATCAAATTCTAAGTGCATCACCATGTCACACACAGAACCTCAATTTAGGGTTCTCAAAAAAATTATATTGTTTTCTTGTTTTCTTTAGCTTATTCACTTCCTTTCTACTTCTAATGAAATGATTAGCTATTTAGACATCCATTGAACACCGTATAGCTATTGAAAACACCCTTTAAAACTAGACATGAATAGTACACAACTTCCTCTATACTTATCCAAACAACAAACCAATCGGTTAAAAAGGAAGCTTACGCTTACCTCTACCCGTTTCCGTAGACGGTTCGGAATTCTGACAACACTCTGGCTGGTGAGACAGTGCCAACCACCTTCAAATGAAAATCTAAAATCATAGAATTGAAGCTCTCGATGAGTAGAAGAAGGTTTGTGAAGGGTACTTTGAGAGAAGACACCGATTCGTTAGTGTTTTGGCGCTTTGAAATTTCTCTCTCCTCTCCCTCCATTTTCGTTCAGATTTCTTTTCTCTCTCTTTGTTTCTAATTCATGCTGGAAAATGAAGAAGAAGATGGATAATTGATTTAAATGGGTGTTTAAAATAGCTTGCCACGTGTCAAACTATGATTGGCCTAAAAATCAAATTTTCGCATATAATACATAATCTGGCAGAATTTTCATTAAACTTTGAAAATTCATATCTAATTGTAAAAATGTCCAATTGGGGTGGTTTCAAAGGCTATGCAACCCTCGTTGAGTTTAGGTTTAATTAAAAATATAAAATTTGGCTAATTAGAAGCTCACTCTTTCCATAATTTTAATCTTTGGATGCTGCTTGAAAATAGTTAATTTCACTGGGTTAACTTCAAAAATTCATTTCTCTTTGTGTACAGCTCCAAATGACTTATATGACCTATAAAATTATAGATTGATAAGTCTACTTTCATTCTGTAAAGTTTAATAATTTTTGGACATCATTTTCCCCTTAAACAATGCCACACAAGCACGACTGTCATATCAAGAATTTCACTGGTAGCAACACTAATTTGTGTTATAACATAATTATGTTGTGTGTGACCTCTAATTGCTTTTTTTTGTCATTCCTAATGCTCTTTAATACCCCTAATGGTATAAAGAAATTTTAGGGAATTTAATCATATCTTACTAGGACACTTGCTAAACCGGGGCTTAGCAGTCTACTTGATCTAGGCTTATTATCAAGCCTCTAGTCCCAAAATTCAGGATATTATAGCTGCCTTGTGTGTGGCATGAGCAAAGATTTCGAATTTCATCAACTGGATGATTCTATTGAGTTCAGAAGAGGAAATTATGTAGGGTTTATGTTGATGATGAAGTGAGAAAAGACATATAGTGTGAAATGACCAAATTACCCTTTAGGCTCTAAGTAAGGGCTGTCAAGGGTATTTCTGTCATTTGGGCCTAAATTTGACTAATCATAGGTTATAAATGGATTCTACACGTAGAATTATGTAGGATTGGCCCAGGTCATGATTTCTGAGAAAGTACAGTTGGGCCGGTCTTCCTGGGGCATTTTGGTAATTTAGCATAATTAGGCAAGTTATCCACTAAAATGTGTCTAGATTGATACATAGATGAGTAGTGACTCATTTATTGTATACTTGGAATTCAGGACTTGACAGATGGTGCCCGAGCCGGAGTAAGGACGATGGTTTGTGTAAGGACACGAAGTCCGAGAGGTAGTGAACTTACCTTGCCTGCATGTATGTAATATGTATGTGTTTGCATTATTTATATGATTTCTTGATTGGTTGATGCTTTGTTATGTTATACGATGGCCATGAGTATGTTGTAACATGAGCATGCATGAAGATGTCATGATATTGGCATGATTTTATGAATGGCAAGCATGTCATGCATCATATATATATATATATATATATATATATATATATATATATATATATATATGTATGTATATCTTACATGTATAGTGGTAATGTTTGCTACTGAGATTCTTTCGAATCTCACTCCTCCCAACCAACCATTTAGATAGGTGAAGAATGCAGGGAGATATGCACGGAGGAGGATTACAGAGGTGAGGTGAAGACCGTAGTACGAGGCACTACCATTTATATTTGATGTAAGGTTATGTGTAGCTATACATTTGATGTATATAAATGTATGAATGAAATTTAGCAGAGAACCGCTCTAGTTTAACTAAAGAAAAATAGCTCTAATTTCATTAAAAAGGCAAGTGAATCGCTCGTGTATACTCTGATTGTAATGAAATTAAGAGCGATGAGGTATTAGTAATGTAGTGAATCTTATGGGAATGAATTTAAAGAATCCTACCCTTTGAAAAACCCTCTCAGTCTTAGGTTCAAATCTTGAGTTGAGAGCGAGGATTTATGAACGTTATTGAACGTTGGGTAGTCCAGGGTCAAATCCTGATTCCATAACTGATTTCACTACTCATTTATACTCATTTTTGAGTATTGAGAATAAGGTGTCACAAAATATTACTTGGCAAATAACCTGAGTATTATCACATGAAGGTCTTTGGTTGTTTGGTCTATGCATAAAACAAAAACAAGAAGGATAACTTTGATGAGAGAGGTTGGCTTTGTGTACTCTTGGGATACCCCTTTGGTCAGAAAGGATATTATGTATATGACATTTATGACAAATGGATGCATGTTACACATGATGCTTTGTTTCTTGAGCATTAATTTCCTTATGCCACACAAAAGCACTACAGTGAATCACTACCAAGAAGACTTCATTATTGCCTAATCATTTATGATGATGAAGTTATTTGGTCAGACCATACTGAGCATGACATAAATAGTGCTCCCTTAACTTAAGGGGAGTCTAATCAACCATATGATAATGAGATCAGCCAAGGCCTAATGTAGAGGACCAACAATGGTCTCGACGTAGTGAATGTGAGAGGCAAGTACCTTAACACCTATAAAATTATGAAGTGACATTGCCACAGTCTATAGACCATATAATGCCACATCTCCATCAAGAAATTCGGTCAAGTACCCTCTTTTGCATTTTGACTCGAATAATAGATTTTCTATCTATCAAAAGGCTTATCTTTTAGCCATCGATTCATATGATGAGCCCAAGAGCTTTCAGTAGGCATGCAAACATGCTCATTAGAGCGAAGCCATACAAAAGGAAATTCAGGTACTTGAAGCAAATGGGACTTGGACACTTGAATATCTTCCACTAGGGAAACATCTTATCGACTCCAAGTGGGTTTATAAAAACAAGTTTAAACCAATTGGAGTATTAAACACTTGCAAGGCATGATTGGTGGCATGAGGCTTTACCCAGCGAGAAGAGATTGATTTTCACAAAAACTTTTACTTAGTCGCAAAGCTTGTTACAGTTTGAACACTATTAGTTGTTGCAGTCAAAAAAGGACTTAAAATTCATCAATTGCACGTCAATACTGCATTTCTCCATGGTGACTTTCATGAGAAGGTTTACATGAAAATACCTTAAGGCTTCACTTGAAAGGGAGAAACAAGGGTTTAAAGGCCACTCAAATCCCTATATGGGCTTCACTAAGCATCACAAAATTGAAATGAAAAATTCACAAGCTCATTGATCAGTTTGGGTTTTAAGAAATCCCAGGTATATTACTTACTATTCACTTATCATCATGGTGACACTTATACCATGGCTTTGATTTATGTTGCTGAAGTCATTCTTGCGAGTACAAGCGACACTCATATTAATAGTATAAAGCAATTTCTTCATGATCAATTCAGCATTAAAGATCTTAAACCCTTAAAATATTTCTTAGGTATCCAAGTGGCTCAGTCTCCCAAAGGCATGGTACTTAGCCAACGCTAATATGCCTTGGATATCTTAAAAGAAATAGGAATGACGGCGTGTAGACCCAACAAGTTTCCCAGGGAGTAGAATTGTCGTCTTAGTAGTACTAAGGGTGATCCACACCTAAAATTAGGACGCTATCAATGACTAGTTGGCTGACTCTTGTATCTCACAGTCACGCAACTTGATCTCACATATGCAGTAAATATTCTTAATCAATGTGTAGCTGATCCCTAAGTCCCCTACATGCATGCAAAAAAATGTGTCCTTTAGCACCTTAAGTCTTCCGTTAGAGAAGATATCTTCTTACCAAGTATAGGCTCTCTCGACCTGAACACATATTGTGACACGAATTGGGGACGTTGCCATGAGACTTGACATTCTTGTATTGGTTATTTTATTAGCTTAGGTGGGTCTCCTATCTCAAGGAGTAGCAAAAGGCAACATGTGGTCTTCCTTTCCTCTACAGAAGTTGAATGCCAAGGAATGGTGAGTACAATTAAAGAGGTTGTATGGTTACAATGGCTCCTTCATGACCTCAGGGTGATTCAACAGTCTTCAACTCCATTATATTGTGATAATCAAGTTGCCTTTCATATTGCCAAGAACCCATTCTTTCATGAGAGGACTAAATATATTGAAATGGATTTCTACTTTGTCCATGAATGAGTCCAATCTCAGGACATCTCTTTATTAAAGATCTGGATGAAGTATCAATTGCCAACATCTTCACAAAGATACTCGAAGTTGACCAATTTTAATAACTTTCTAGCAAGTTGGGCATTCGTAATCTTCAGGCACCAATTTAAGGGGAGTGAAGGTAATACATCTCAGAGCATATCATGGGATTTGATATTATAATATTATGATTATATTATTTGAATATTTAAATATTAGTAAGGGAATACGTTTGTTGTGATACTCTCAATTAGGGCATACATATACTAGCACGTATATATATGTGTGTCTCTAATCTATTAATGAAAGATATGCAATTCATTCTCATTTTAATATTTCACATATGATTTTTGGGACCTCATCTCATGGCACCAACAACAATAAGCTTTCAACCTTCATTTGCTTCGTCACCTGCCCAACCGCTACTATAAATAGTTGATTTAACGACATAAATTAATGACTATTCTTAAAAAACAGTAGTTAAAAATTGGGCAGTGGCATCTATCATAAATAGGTGTTTATTTTCAATGATTGGTTTTATAAAACTAGTCGTTGAAATATAATTTTTAACGACTGGTTTAAACACTAGTCGTTGAAACACATGATTCAACGACTGGTTTAGTAACTAGTCGTTGAAAAGCTATAAAGACTAACTAATTAACTCATCATGTTGGTCGGGGACAGAGTGGGGTATACAGTAGTATTAATAATAATAATATATTCACATGTTAAAGCACGTAGAGAAGAAGAAAGGCAACTACTGTATACTCACGAGATCAAAATTGACAACTATCAGATCATGTTCCTAAAAAAAGTGAAGCTGACAATTCAACGACTAGTTTCTAAACCAGTCGTTGAATTCTCCATCACTGTCAGCAGATTACAGAGCAGGAAAAACTTACATGTACCACAACCACTGAAGAATCCCCGGCTGAAGCCAATGAAGAGAGAATCTGGCGGTGGAAGACTATTCAACAACTGGTATAAAAACCAGTCGTTGAATCTTTAACATTCAACGAATGGTTTAGAAACCAGTCTTTGAATGTTGTGATTCAACCACTGGTTTTTATACCAGTCGTTGAAGCCAATGTTTCAATGACTAGTATAAAAATCAGTGGTTGATTCTTTGTTTCAACGACTGGTATTTTAAACCAGTCGTTGAAAAGCTTCTGCCCCACTCTTCTTTAAGGCAGGCGTTCCATTGTGTTATAGAAGCTACCAATTAACTCAGAAATTTAATGCGGTCAAAACCAATCTTCTGCACATTTAGAGTTCGTGTTTCTCCATTACGCAGCTGGGTGTTTCTCAAAATTGTGTGTCGCACCTCCCTCTCTGACCTCTGGATGGACCTCTACCTCCACAACGAGAAAGATGAGGGTTAAACTAGTCAGGAAAGCTATTTCTTCTCCATACTATTTCTCCATTGCGCCGCTGCCTATTGCTCAAAACTGTGTTGCACCTCCTTCTCTAAGCTTAAGACAGACCTCTGCATTCATTCCTGTGGGTTCTTTAGCTCAGTCATCCCTCTTTGTTTTCCCTCTTCTCATTCCCGACAAGGTAAGGCACGGCACTTTTAGTTTATGTGGTTGGGTGGTTCATTTCCTCCTCTATACTTTCAATGCTGGTTTTTCCTTTAAGTGTGGAACTTCATATCTTGATTCTTCGATTGAGCAAATACTAAATAAATGTTAATTTATTTTGTGAATGAGATTAATTGGAAATGGTCAGTATCTGGACCAATGAGTGATCTTCATTTGTAACTAACCATAGTTATCAAGAACTTATGAAGACGAGCAAAACAATAGGAAAGTGTTTGGGTCTTTTAACATCATAATAGGAAAGTGCTTGATACTTCACTTGCGGTAAGGAAGATTATCATACCTATATTTCTAGATACTGCTGCTTGTTTTTTCTCTTCTTAGGTAACTATTTTGTGTTATGTAACACTATGACCTATAGGAAACCTTTTCCAGGAAATCATTTGTCTGAGTTCGTCCTGAATTCGAGTGTGTGAACTTAGGAACTCATGAAATTGCTGTTAGTAATTGCTTTCCTACATATTCAGGATCCAATTTTATTTTATATGTGCAATTATTGTTTTGGCTTATATATATCTTCTCCCATTTGGTAGCTTATTTTTTTGGTATATCACGAATAAATTAATTAGTAATTGCTTTTCTACATATTCAGGATCCAATTTTATTTTATATGTGCAATTATTGTTTTGACTTATATATATCTTCTCCCATTTGGTAGCTTACTTTTTCGGTATATCACAAATAAATTAAACTGTTCATTTGTTTGCTAAGAAAATGCACACGAGTCTTTAAAGTAACACCACTTTCTAGAAACTAGAGAAAATTTGCAGGGCCAAAACATGGTTAATATCAAAGATTTCTAACTTGTTTGATTATGAATTTACATTGAAGTTCATTTATTTTATTGGCCACATTATTTGTTTATACTTTCAAATAAAATTGTATTTATGAACTATAGTTGGAAACTTCGTCATTCTTTAATTATATTTTATGTTTCAAATCAAAGATTCAGTGCTACTTAAATCTTTGGTCTTATCTTCTAGATGATCCCTTGCCCTTGTGTTTGTCTATCGTATGATCCCTTGCCCTAGTAACTACAATTTTAAAATGTCCTTAGCAATGTTTCTAGCTTCCTGATTTATACTAATTCTTTGTAAGATCAAAATGCAAAGCCTTGCACCCATATTCAAACAATCTATTACATTTTTAAAAAGCTTGTGGAAACAGAGCTTTTAAACAATGTTAACAAGGGCACCTGTTAGATTGATTTGGCTACTACTACACAATTAGCATTGCTTTTAATTTTAATTAACGGTGTTAGAAAACTGCTCCTCTAAAGGCTTAATTTTTTCATCTCCTCAAAAGGGTTAATAACATATTAGAGTTGCCTTTTTATTCTATAATTATGTGGCTATAGAATGCAGCGTAGAAAATAATTTAACATAATTAATTATCTTCAGTTTTGAGGAGGATTTTTAATGTTGAAATATATAAAGTAAAATAATTATATTGAAGTGAAGATGTTGATATTTTCTTTATGTTTTAATTGTCAATTTTTTAATTAGCATAATGGTAAAGTTGAATGTTGTTGAAATGGACTAGGTGGTAATGAAATAGATCACACTTGGATGAATGCATTGAGAACTAGTAAAGAATATGAGAATGTGGTGGAAAAATTTATTGAATTTGCTATAATGAATGTTCCTAGTAAAAATGGGAGGTATTTGTGTCTATATGTCAAGTGTTTAAATGAGAGTCAACAGGATATTGATGATGTACGATATCACTTTGTGATGGAATAAATCTTCGGTACACAAGGTGTATATGACATGGTGATGAAGTAACTGCTCGTGCGTCCCATGAGAAGGAAGTTTTTGATGTAGGAGATGATGATAGAATGAAGAAAATGATTCATGATGTTGAGGTAGAATGTTTCGCACAATCACCTGTATATGATAGCGTTCGGAGTGATGCAGAGACACCTTTATACCTTGGGTGTACTAAGTATACACGCTTGCCAAGTATTTTTACACTTATCAACTTAAAGGCAACTTGTAGGTGAACCGATAGTAATTTTACTTTGTTACTTGAATTATTGTGTCATATGTTTCCAGATGATAATATAGTTCCAAATCGTATGTATGAGGCCAAGAAAATATTGTCTACAATAGGTATGAAGTATAAAAAGATACATGCATGCCCTAATGAATGCGTATTATACAAAAAGGAGTATGAAGGACTAAGTGAGTGTCCGAAATGTAAAACTTCCCGATACAAAGTGAAGAAACATGTTGGTTGTGGTGATAAGACAAGTAAAAGGCAACCTTTAAAGGTTTTGTGGTATCTTCCAATCATACCGCGGTTTAAACGAATGTTTGCTAATGCGAAAGAAGCAAAGAAGTTAAGATGGCATTGTGATGAGAGAATATGTGATGGAAAATACCTTCGGCACCGGGCTGATTCTCCATAATGGAAGAAAATAGATGAAATGTTTCCCAGATTTGGCAGCGAGCCAAGAAACCTTCAGCTTAGGCTTTACATAGATGAAATCAATCCTTATGGTACTCCTAATAGTACATATAGTGCATGGCTGGTTCTACTGGTGATTTACAACTTGTCTCCCTGGTTGTATATGAAATGCAAGTATATGATGCTTTCTATGATGATTTCGGGTCTAAAAAAACCAAGGAACAATATCAATATCTACCTGGCACCTTTGATAGAGGACTTAAAGCAGTTGTGGGAAGATGGTGTAGATGTATTTGATGCATATAAGCAAAAGTCTTTTAAGCTACATGCAATGATTTTCACTACGATTAACGACTTCCTTACATACGGAAACTTATTAGGGTATAGTGTGAAGGGGCATAAAGCATTTCCGATATGTGAAGTAGGCACCCACTTTCATTAACTTAAACACGGAAGAAAAACGGTCTACCTTAGTTATAGGCAATTTCTTCCTCGATTCCACCCATACCGTAGGCTAAAAAAGACTTTTAACGGTTTGCTAGATAATGGAATGGCTCCAAAGTCATTAACTGGAGAGGAGGTTTATAGTCGAGTGGAAAGAATGAATGTCACTTTCGATAAGAATCAGAGGACTGCGGATGATAAAAACATATAGAAGAAGAGATCAATTTTTTTTAATCTTCCATATTGGCATAGTCTTGATGTGAGACACAATATTGATGTGATGCATGTGGAGAAAAATGATGTGATAGCTTTGTAGGTACATTTTTGCACATACCAGAGAAACCTAAAGATGGAATTAGTGCGAGACTAGACCTAGTTGAAATGGGAATAAGAGAACGGCTACATCCACAACTAAGAGATTATGGTAAGAGAGCGTATATGAAGCCACCAGCACATACATTGTCAAAATCTGAGAAAAGAAGTTTGTGTGGGTGTTTACATGGCATTAAGGTGCCACAAGGGTATTCTTCTAATGTAAGAAGGCTTGTCTCAATAGAAGATTTGAAGTTAATAGGATTGAAGTCCCATGATTGTCACATCTTGATGCAACAACTATTAGCAGTAGCTATTAGAGGCATTATGAAAGATGATGCGCTAAGCACGATAACAAGGTTGTGTAGTTTCTTTAATGATATTTGTAGCAAAGTTGTTGACATTAGAAAGTTAGACGAATTGGAAAATGAGGGTTATATTATTCTATCATAACTAAAGATTTATTTTTCTCCTGCGTTTTTTTGATTTAATGGTGCATTTAATTGTTTATTTGGTAAGAGAGATTAGACTATGCAGCCCTGTTTATCTAAGGTAGATGTACCCTTTTAAGCGATACATGAAGAACTTAAAAAGGTATTCTAAAAATCCTTATCGACCTGAAGCCTCAATTGTTGAAAGATATGTCATTGAAGAGGCTATGGACTTTTGCAAAGAATATCTATCAAGATTAAAGGCGCAATCTCGTCACAAAAAGGGTATAAGTAAGGGAACACAAGGCCTGAAAGTAAAGAGTATTCATTGTGAAGAGGTGTTACAAGCTCACTTGTACATCTTGAATAATATGGAAGAAGTTCAGCCTTACTTAGAGTAACACAAAAAGAGTTTAAAGCAGATCTATCCAAGGAAAAATGACATACATATAACTAATGAGCAAAATAAGACATTCATAGAGTGGTTCAAGAAAAAGGTTTTGCAAGAGACCAATGTGTCTGAGATAATCAAATGGTTAGCTTAGGGGCCTTCTTTCGAGATTGTCACTTGGAGTGGTTATGATATAAACGGATATTCTTTCTACACAAATCCTAGGATGATAGAATTATTATGCAAAATAGTGGAGTGATGGTGGTAGCGGAAGCAATGCACTTTTCTAGTTTGAAAGATAAAAACCCATATTGGCATCCATGGCCTATTATGAGGTTATTGAAGACATATGGGAGATAAGCAATACTAAGTTAAGAGTTCCTATATTGAAATGTCAGTGGGTTAACAATAATGCTATTGAAATCGAATAATTTAGATTACATCAGTTGAGCTTGATAGAGTTAGCTATAAAGAGAAGCCCTTCATTCTAGCAAGTTAGGCAAAACAAGTGTTTTATGTCACTGATCCTGCAAATGAAAAATTATCAATTGTACTCTAAAGTAAAAAACAAAAGGATGGTGATCCAAGTTTGAATCTTGATGACACACCATCTTTTACTACATATCCAACTATACCAACTGAAGTAGAATTGGTAGATGATGATGAGTATACAGCTAGAATTGATCATTGTGAAGGAATTTGGGAAAACACATAAAGTAATATTTTTTATTGTTTACAGTACTAATTTAATTGCAATTTACTTATCCTCTCTCACCTTCTTTTAAGCAGGAATATGACAAGTTCAGATGAAGGGGGGTTACCGTTTAAGAAAAATGTTAGAGGACCCACAAAGCCGCGACCATTGGTCAAACATCATGAGGAACAAGCCGAGAGGGTACACGTGGACTTTGACACAGATTTGAATCCAATACGCAAACATGAAGACATGTTCATTAGCTATATTGGCTATTTGGGTCGGAGCAACGTTGGCATTCTATATTCTTCCTGGAAGGAAGTTTCGAAGGACATGAAGGCTATGATTTAGGAACAAATTTTGGTATATAAATTTGAATTTTCATTTCTATCTTTATTTCTATGGGTTCACATATAACTATGTTATGTTATATTTTATAGAAAACCTATGATGTCCCCAACACAAGGTAGATGTACAAGCATTGGATGGGGAAGTTCGTGAGCGATGGAAAGATTTTAAGTCTACCCTCACAACCAAGTATATATTTGGGTTGAAGAGTGATCAGGATCTATGCAAAGAATATACTTATCTTTCTTTAGATGAGTGGAGATCATTTGTGGTATCACAACATGATCCCGAATTTCTGGTATATATATTTTATTCATCATAGTATGAAAGATTTTGTTTGCCTTTATTTGAACTCACTGACTTAGTTTTATTTATTCTCATTTATAGAAATTAAGTGAATCAAATAAACAAAAACGAGCTAAAAAAAATTATACGCATTACATGTCTCATGGAGGTTATCGGAAGCTGGAGAAGAAGCTTATACAGGCTTATTTGAAAAAATTGGAGGAAGAAACTCTAACGACCCGCCTCATATATCCCTTATTACTGACCTTACTCAGAGTAGCAATGCGTAGTTCAGTGGGCATACAGGAATAGCATGAATATACTGATAATATTAATACAATATTGCTTGATTATAATACAAAAGTTTCCCCACCAGGGGTTTATACAATATTTATAGACCTTAATAACTAAAAGGCCTTCAAACAACCAGCAACATTCCTCTTCGTGCATACCTCTTTTCTGTTCTCAGCACATTTCCAATGCTCACCTGTCTGAATGGTGGTTTGGGAGGAGTGAGATTCGAGAGAATCTCAATAGCAAACATTACCAATATGCATGCCAGATATATATGAATGCATCACATGCTTGCCTACACTATTTCATGCCAACATAATTATATGCTACATGCTCGATGTTATGACATACATATGGCCATTGCACAAATATAACAGAGCTTCAACCAACCATACATGTTTCACACAAATAGGCAAAGCAATCACATAATCAATGCAAGACATACATATCACATACATGCAGAAAAGGTAAGTTCACTACCTGATGGACTTTATGTCCTTCTCTTCTTGTCCCTTGATCCGCCAACCATTGCTCCTTCTTTATCACTTCATGGCCCTAGGCAAGTGATAACATCCTTAGAGCCATGAAAAGTGAATACCCAATGGCCCACATTAGCCCTATAGGCTTACTTTCACTCTTGGAGTTCATTCCAATTATATTTGGCCAATTTCTTACTTAAATTCGCATGGTAATCAAACTACCAGCATTTTTGACCAAACTTTGGAAAATCATAACTAATTCTATAGAACTCCAATTGAGGTGGTTCAAAGCTATATTTGAAGCCCTTTAAGTTTAGTTTTACATAAAAATACTCGATTTTAAACGCCACTACTACACCATTCCCATAATTTTTCCAAACACCAACTGTTTCAGATGTTCTTCCAGAAAACAGGGCATATCTTTAAAAATTCATATCTCATAGCATACTTGTCCAATTAACCATTATGACATATCAAATTAAAGGTCTATGTCTATACTTTTAGACTGGAAATTTTCATGGTCATTGGATAACATTTGACCACTCAAAAATACGTCACCATAACACTGCCTCCAGAAAACGGAATACACAGCATTTACCCTTTAACTTCCAAAAATTCTCAATTCATATACAAGCGTCCAAAATTCATGAACACTTGCATACAAACACAATTTTGCCTCCTAAAGCAAATGGAAGCATCAAAATCATCAAATTCTTACTCATTCTCCACGTCAAAATAGGGCAGAAAATCATATTCTTAGGTGCAATATGTTGTTTTCTTGTTTTCTTTGGCTTAATCTCTTCCTTTCTACTTCTAGTCAAGTGATTAGCTATTTAAACACTCATTAGACATAATTTAGCCATTGAAAACACCAATTTAAACCAGCCATAAATAGTGCCCAACCTTCCCAAAACTCATCCAAACAACAAATTAATCAGTTAAAAAGGAAGCTTACGCGTACCTCTACCCGTTTCCACAAACGGTTCAGAATTCCGGCAATACTCCGGCAAGGGAGACGGCACCAAACACTTCCAAATGAAAATCCAAAACTTTAGGAATGAAGATTTCGATGAGTAGAGGAAGTTTCCTGAAGGGTACTTTGAGAGAGGACGCCGTTTCGGCAGTATTTCGGCGCACAGAATTTTCTCTCTTCTTTCTCCATTTTTCCGATCACTCTCTCCCTCTCTCTTCTGGTTCTTTTCTCCATGAAAATGAGGAGGAAGATGATGATTTAATGGATAAATGGATCAGTTTTCTCATCTGCCACGTGTCAACACTTGATTGGCCCAAATAATTGATTTTCGCACAAAATACCAAATTCTACAAATTTTTCATTAACTTCGAAAATTCATATCTAATTGTACAAATGTCCAATTGGAGTGATTCTAAAGGCTATGCGACCCTTATTGAGTCTAGTTTTAATAAAAAAATATAAAATTTGGCCAATTGGAAGCTCAATCTTCCCATAATTTTAATCTTTGAATGCTATCCCAGAAAATAATTAATTTCGATGGGCTAACTTCAAAAATTTATTTCTCTTTGTGTACAACTCCAAATGACTTATATGACCTATCCAATTAAATCTTGATAAGTATACTTTTATTTTGGAAAGTTTCATAATTTTTCACCATCATTTACCCATCGAAAGATGTCACACAATCACCACTGCCACACCGGTAATTTCACCGGTAGCAAAATTACTTTGTGTTCCACTTTACTATATTATGTGTGACTTCCAATCACTTCATTTTGTTATTCCCCGAGCTCTTTAGCTCACAAATATAATTTCTTTTAATATCCAATGATATAAAGAAATTTTAGGGAATTTAAACATGCCTTATAGGGACATTTGCTAAACCAGGGTCTAGCAGTCCACTTAATTTAGGCTTAATCTTATATCTCTAGTCCCAAAATTCAGGATATTACAACAGCCACATTAGATCCTAGCATTATCGTGCAGGCACCGCCTCCTCCCCCACGTCACAAAAAATGGGAAGCAGGGAGGATAAAGGGAGAAAAATATATCAATCCAGTCATAGCTGACGTCGTTGGAAGGATTGTGAGTACTTAATATAAAGTAGATTTAAATGTGTTTCATTTTCCTTATAAGAATTCATGTAAGTTATCTATATTTATCCATGGCATCATGATAGGATGATCTTGAGGAGAAGAGCAGCCAAGGTTCCTTCACTCAAACTGGGAGGATGTACATCTTAGCAACGTCGCTTGGGAAGCTAGATCACCCCGGTCAAGTTAGAAGAGAGCCAAGGGGAGTTGGTCTCTCAAGATACTTTAGACAAAGTTCACAACCTCATGGATAAAGTGAATCGAGTAGATAGTTTGTGGCCAGGATTTGAGAGGAACTCCGAGCAGAGCTCCAGGTGGAAATACGTCAATCACTCTAACAAGAGCTTCGAGACGAGCTGTTGCATGAGTTACGTGGTGAGATGAGGTCGATGGTGCTGTCTAGCATGCAAGGCAAGATGGGTGATGACGGACATAGATCTCAGGTTTGTAAATAATTTCAATTCATATAACATTGAGTTTTTCTTAAGTTATTTTAATTAATTCTTTCATTTCTCATACCCAGGAATCCCTGGCCTTTCCCAACACCAAAGGCAGTTACAATTCCCCAGAGATTGGACATGGCGACCCTGGTCCTTCACTAGAGGTCAGAGAACCTTGTTGTCTTTTATTGGATGTCCCGTTCATGCGTGTTGTTGTCGATGCTGTTATATACGTGCATGCTACCACCCACCATTATAAGCAAATTCGGGATGATTAACATAAGGTCAATGTCACAAGTGTTGGACAGGGGGAGGAAGGTGTAAATGTCCCGTTCCCCAATGATGAGGTTGCCAAACTAGGTCAGGAAATAGGATCTTTCATCCGTTGGCCTCAACATCTTGTTCAAACGGCGACGACACCTGCAATGGTAAGAAACACCTTATTGTTACTTGAACTTTGACATCCTACTTATAATCTTTATTTTGTGTGTTGCTAAGATAAAAAAGAAGTGGCACGATTTCCCTTATTGGCACAACTGTAATACCCTACTTTTCACCAATATTCCTTGTATGAATATTTGAGATAATTAGTGGAATAAAATGGTGAAATGTGGTAAGCATGAATTTGTGGAATTTATCCAATTTGTCAGTTACACGTAATTTGGTCGAGAAAGGATAGAGAGATGCAATTAATGTACAATCAAAGGCATAATATTGTAACTAATATATATGGGCATAAAATGGTACACACGATAGCCTTACTTGTTTGGTAAAATTATGCTAAGGCAGCGGAATGAGCGGAAAATGATTTATTACTTGTTTGCAAATCATTGATTTTTTACTTTACTAAATTGTTTTAATGTCTTCTATTTTTCATTTTAATTATAGTGCACTGAAGATATATTATATAATGGGTGGGAAGCGCGAAGGTAAAAGTAGTTCAACGAAGTGGTTCTAGCCGAAAGTAAGCTGTTTAAATTCAAGTTCTTTAATTGACAATCGCTTCACATATGCCTTTATTCTTTTTTACTGCTTCCTTTTGATATATAGTGCTCTCAACAATCAGGGAATACTAAGTGCGGCTACTATGTTTTACTATATATGTATAACATCTTTTTTAGTGGACTTTCTACTAATTTTAAACAGGTGATCATTTCTTTATTCTAAACTGAATTTCAATTTTTTTTTTGTAATTGAATTGTTAGTTATTTTATCCAGTTGATTGATTTATATTAACTTATTCTCTAATTTGCATACAAATTTTTGGTAATTGGAACCCCTACATGTGACACCTTATTTCCAATACTCATAAATGAGTATAAGTGACTAATGAAATCCATTACGGAACCAGGATTTGAACCCGGACTACCTAACTCTTGAAAATGTTCACAAATCCACAATCTTAACTCAGGAGTTAAACCTAGGCTGAGATGGGCTTTTCAAAGGGTAGAATACTTAAAACGTATTTCCATAAGATTCACTACGTCGCTAATACATTATCGGCTCTTAATTCCACTATATCAGAGTGTACGCACGTGAATCACTTTCCTTCATACTGGAATTAGAGCTATTCTCTTCATTACATTAGAGCGGTTCGGTTCTCTGCTTAAACTATATTCATTTATATAGATACATCCACATACATACATATCCATACACATATACACAAAACCAACATATCAAATCATTTACATCAAACACAGGGTAGTGCCTTGCCCTACGTTCTTCATTTTAACTTAATATTTCCTCCATGCATCCTCCTGCATCTTCACCTATCTAAATGGTTGTTTGGGAGGAGTGAGATTCGAGAGAATCTCAGTAGCAAACATTACCACTATGCATGACAGATATATATGAATGCATGACATGCTTGCCTACACTATTTCATGTCAACATAATGACATGATGCATGCTCGATGTTATGACATACATATAGCCATTGCACAAATATAACAGAGCTTTAACCAATCATACATGTTCCACATAAATAGGCAAAGTAGTCACATAATCAATGCAAGAGATACATATCACATACATGCAGAAAAGGTAAGTTCACTATCTCTCAGACTTTATGTCCTTCTCTTCTTGTCCCTTGATCCACCAACCATTGCTTCTTCTTTGTCACTTCATGGCCCTAGGTAAGTGATAACATCATTAGAACCATAAAAAGTGAATGCCCAATGGCCCACATTAGTCCTAAAGGCTTACTTTCACCCTTGGAGTTCATACCAATTACATTTGTGCCATTAAGTCTTAAATTTTGCATAAGACATAAAGCTGACAAATTTTTCACCAAACTTTGAAAAATCACAATTAATTCTATAGAACTCCAATTGAGGTGGTTAAAAATTATATAAAAATATAATTCAGTCTAGTTTCACATAAAAATACTCAATTTTAAACGCTACCACCAAAACATTCCCAGAATATTTCCAAACACCAACTGTTTCAGATGTTCTTCCAGCAGTAGGGAATAACTTTGAAAAATCACATATTTTAGCACACTTGTCCAAAAATTAAAAAATACATGTAAAATTAAATATCCATGTCTCTACTTTAATTCTGGAAAGTTTCAGAATTTTTGGATAAGGTTTACGCTATGAAACATTTTGCACAACATCACAGTTTCAGATTCTTTCCAGAAAATAGGGCATATCTTCAACAATTCACATCTCCTACTATAATTATCCAAAAACTACAAACTACCTATTAAATTAAATCTCCACATGTCTACTTTAATCCTGAAAATTTTCATAATTTTTAGAAAAGTTTTAGACCTTCAAACATCACGCCCAACACTTATTGTTACACAAGGCAAATTAAGCAATATGCACACACATACTTCAAAATTTCCCAAATTCATATACAAGCATCCAAAATTCATGAACAATTGCATACCTACACAATTTTGCCTCATAAATCCAATTGAAGTATCAAAATTATCAAATTTCTACTCCTTCTCCATGAAATAGCCAGAACATAAAATTCAAAGTTCTCAGGAAGAGTTTGTCGTTTTCTTGTTTTCTTTGGCTTAATCTCTTCCTTTCTACTTCTAATTAAATGATTAGCTATTTAGACATCTATTGGACATCATTTAGCCATTAAAAAAATCTTTTAAAACTAGCCATGAACAGTACCCAACTTCCTCTATACTCATCCAATCGACAAACCAATCGGTTAAAAAGAAAGCTTACGCTTACCTCTACTCGTTTCCGCAAACGGTTCAGAATTCCGGCAACACTCTGGCCAGTGAGATGGCACCAAACACCTCTAAATGAGAATCAGAAACCATAGAAATGAAGCTCGCAATGAGTAGAAGAAGTTTTCTAAAGGGCACTTTGAGAGAGGACGCCGATTCGGTGGTGTTTTAGCGCCTTTAAATTTATCTCTCCTCATTTCTCCATTTTTGTTCTGCACTCTTTCTCTCTCTTCTTTCTGATTTCTACATGAAAATGGTGAGGAAGATGATGAATTAATGGTTAAAAGAATTAACCATCACATTTTGCCACATGTCAAGCCATGAATAGCTCAAAATTCTAATTTTCGAACTTAATTGCAAAACTGACAGAATTTTCATTAAACTTTGAAAATTCATATCTAATTGTACAAATGTCCAATTAGAGTGATTCTAAAGGCTATACAACCCTTATTGAGTCTAGTTTTAAGAAACAATATAACCTTTGGCGAATTGGAAGTTCACTATTCCCTAAATTTTAATATTTGAATGTTGTCCCAGAAAATAATTAATTTCTCTGGGCTAACTTAAAAAATTCATTTCTTTTTATGTACAACTCCAAATGAATTATATGACCTATCAAATTAAATCTTGATAAGTCTACTTTAATTCTGAAAAGTTTCATAATTTTTTACCATCATTTATCCATCAAAAAATGTCACACAATCACCACTACCACACTAGGAATTTCACCGATGACAAAATTACTTTGTGTTCCACTTTACTATATTATGTGTGACTTTTAATCACTTTATTTTGTTATTCCCCGAGCTCTTTAATACCCTGAAGGATATAAAAAAATTTTAGGGAATTTAAACATATCTCATAGGGACATTTATTAAACCGGGGCTTAGCAGTCCACTTGATCCAGTCTTAATCTCAAGCCTTTTGTTCCAAAATTCGGGATATTACACTACACGATCAAAGACATTAATTTGATTTGAAAACTTTTATCAGGATATCTTCTACAACACATAGATGATAATATGTAGAGGTTTCTTTTTACATAGTGCAGTGGTTTAGTATAGTGGTATATAATGTTGTTTCCATACTCAAATACTTTGCCACCTGTTAGTTTCTTGTTTATATATATTGATTACTATATATTTATTATGGAAGATTTTGTAAAACTATGATAAAGCACTAAATGGCGCGATTATTCTTGTTTATATCAATATGACGTTTCCAATTTCAGTATCATTTTGAGACCCAAATTATTTTGAGTGCTTTCCAAATTCAAAATATAATTGTCTGAAAATTTCTAAGTTTTCAATGATCAATGGTTGTAGGGAGAAAAAGGAACAATTTTTTTTTAAAATAAAGTTACAACGACTGTTTTTAAAAAAACAATCGTTGTTTCTCAAATACATACAACGACTGTTTTTAAAAAACAGTCATTGTATGTTATTTCGAAACACATACAACGACTATTTTTAAAAAAACAGTCGTTGTATCTCAAATATGTCCAACCACTATTTTTTAAAAAGCAGTCGTTGTAAGTCTCTTACAAGGACTATTTTAAAACAATAGTCTATTTTGAAACTTTCAACGACACTCACATACACGACCCTAACGATCGTCTTAAGTGTAAAAAAAGGAATTTAAAAGTGTCTTCTGTAGTAGTGAACAAACCCAAATGAACAAACCCATATTAGGGACACAAAACATGAAACATCTAAGAAGAAGTTTCAAACGGTAGAGCATTCTAGTGATTTAATGTAAAATCCTTTTCTTAAAGCTTAATCATCCATACACTTAATCAAAATCTCACAACAATACTATGGTGAATAGGGAAGATTAAACCAAAAGGTCTACCATAGTAGAAAATTTCCATCTTTACTTTTCAAACATCATATATTGTTATCAAAAGATACTCTTATAAATTGAAATTAACTATGACAGAAAAGAATTGAACTAACTCATTTGAAAACACCAATCATGGTTAAAAGGATTAAAACTACTTAATGAACTTATCCATGATAAAAAAAGAGACAGACTAAACATTTAAAACCTATCATGGATAATTAACGCACTTAGGCCTTGAGCTTCTCAAAACCTTTAATATAACATTAAACCATAGCTCTAGTAATGAAATTATCATCCACATGATACCAAGAAATACTTCCACTATTAGAAAATATCAAAACAAACATATATAGATCTATAACCATCATTTTAAGAAGAATCTACAGGCCTCTGGCCTTTTACTAGCCCATTAGCTAGCGACAGTTAATCAAAATATGAATTGTTATGATGTGTAGATGGATTATTAAAAAGTGCAAGTATACATTGTCGTAAACAAGTAATATAGAAGTGAATAAAGTATCATTCCCATGAGGATTGATCACTAAGTACCAAAATTGGTAATTTTAATTCTATTTAGTCGATTGATTAGTTGGTAATTAAGATTACAAAATAAAAATGATTAAATATGAATGTAATTAATATGAAACAAATATGAGGAAAAGCCCTAGGGATTAGATTTCACTTAGCAAATTTTATATTGAATCATCTATCTATTCTAGAGCAATTTATTTCACATGATTGATAGTCTAGCTTCCCTAATTTAATTACAAGCCTTTTCCAAAATCAAGCAATTATATAATTAATTGCTAATTCAATATATCCTTATATGAATTAAAACAATTAATTATGCATTAAGATCTATGGAACTCATAAAGACTACATAACTCATATGAAAATATTCATATTTCATATGCAAGTTATGATTTTAATTATAGGATCTACACACATGCATCTCCTTCCGGTCTCAACATGCATATTGAAATCATTCATGAGATGGCCAGTCAATTAAAAGCATTAAGAACAATAAGTAAAACTCAATCATGAAGAAAAAATTAGAACTAGATTTAATAAGTTAATATTCAATCCGTCATTAGTAATCTACGTCATCACCTTAGAAAAATGAAAATTTAGCTCATGATGAAATTAAAAACAAAACCAAAATAAATTAAAAAATTCATAAACATTGCAGAAAACTTCATTATGAAATTTTAAAACATAAAGATATAACTAAAAGATACATGAAAATGGAAAAATATAGCCTTCCATATAGGAAGTAAAACATTCCATGTAGGTGACAACCTATACCATCCATAAAGAATGACTACCTAAGCCTTTCATGAAGGAGGCATACAAGAACAATACAATGCATGAAATTGACTCTAAGATGGTGTGTCTCTTTGTGTCTTCCACTCCTCTATTTATAGATGAATGGGGTGCAAAAATTTACACTTGTTAAGTAAGAATCTTGACTATAAGCCACCAATGTTGACCTTGTGACCACCTTACTTCGTGATTGTAGCCAACTTTTGACAATTAAAAAGGTAGAATCTCATGTTTTTTTTCTCATGAAAGTTGTAGATCTAGATCTTAGCTTGAAAGTTCATGTGAGAGCTCCTTATTTCAACATTTTTACCTCCAGTTATGGCCAAATTAGTGGACAAAGGTCAGACTTAGACAAATTCACATGCTAAACTTCTAACCATAATTCAGAACTCTTAAGGGAAGAATTGGGTTTTAGCCTCAACATGAAAGTTGTAAAAAATTTTCTTAGCTTTCTATCCATATAAAGAACGTCCCAATAAGACGTCTAGAGCTCTAGATATTGCTTGAAAACTAGAAAAGGTCAAAATTTAGTATTTTCAATTAATTCTATTTTATGTCAAAATCATTATTTATTTATCAATTACACTCAAATTCATTACATTAAGCTCAAATATCATCCAATAAATCTTCTCATAAGGGAAAATAAATATACAAATATTTTACTTATCAAATTCTCTCACACTTAGCTTTTGGACGTTCTCAGACAACAAGGAGTGACTAATAAGTTCCTACTACGCTTTCAATAAAATCAGAAGTGCAAAGTCATAAGAAAAAACACAATTGAAGAATAAAGAGATCATAGTATTCATGAATCAACAAAAGTATAAACTGGTAACTTTATTTGAAATTGAATAAACCAAATTCATAATTGTGACTCATTCTCTCAATCTCTCAAGTATTTAAGGGTAAGTGTTTCACTCGAATTCACCTAAAAAAAATTGCACTACCATAAGCTTACTAAAAATCTCAATCTCGACTACCTAATTCACATGCATAATAAAATGATTTATTGAGGATTGTAATGGGGTTAAATTAAAAGGAATGTAAAACGTAATATGAAGGGCTATATTTAAGAAGTAAATAGAGCAATTGAAAAATGGGTCATCTTATGAAAAAATTTATCTCATTACAACAACCCATAATTTTAATTCAAATACTTAATATCTTTTCTTTTCTTTTTCTCTTTCTTTTTTTTTTCTTTTTCTTCTTTTTTCTCTTTTTTTCATTCTTTTTTTTCTTTTTTTTACATAACTTCTACAATTCTATAGTTGATGATATATACACCCCCACACTTGTCAAAAGCTCATTTCACAAAAAATTCAAATGCTCTGCTAATCTTTCGAATTAGGTAAAAACACTTGATATATCATTAAAACACGTGTTAATGGGTTGAGAATAAAGAAACAAGCAATTAGGCTTAAAGAGGCTTATCAACGATATACTTGCAAGGTTGGCTATTTGGCTCTGGCTAAAGAAAGAAATGAATGTCTTTATCATTTTTGAATGTGCATGTGACATGTAATCTCAACTAGATTAAGAGCAAGTTCTAGAGTGACAACTTAATAGATGAATATCACACACAAGAAAGATAATGATCAAATAGACTCAAAAACTCATGGTCAGAAGCTTTCAAATTCAGCTTATTCAGTCTCAAAATTCATTACCAATCTCAACAATCAGTTGTTCAATCATGCTATGAAATGTCTAAATTTAATTGATCCATGCTTAGAACTTATATACTTCTTAAAATCATTGAAAAGCACCTAGACAATAAATTGTTTTTTTTAGTTCGGACCCTTTTTTTTTAAGATGAAACAAAAACATACAACTAATGAGATGCGTCTCAAGAGTTAAGAATAACTCTTTACTTTGCCATCTTTGCACACCCCATGCATCTAATGGTTTTACTAATTAACTATCTAATAAAGAAATTATACTCTTTTTTTTTACTACTCCTACCCCAACCTAATTCAGACATTGTCCCCAATGTCTTCTAGAGGTTAGAGAATGTTTCTATTTAAAAACATAAAGCACACCATCTTAGAGTTAATTTCATACATTTTATTGTTTCTTGCATGCCTCCTTCATGGAAGGCTTAGGTAGTCATCCTCTATGGATGGTATAGGTTGCATCTACATGGAAGGTTTCACCTCTTATATGAAAAGCTAGATTTTTTCCCTTTTCATGCATCTTGTAGTTATATCTTTATGTTTTAGAATTTATTAATCAAGTTTTATGCAATGTTTATGAAGTTTTTAATTTACTTGGGTGTTGTTTTAAATTTCATCATGAGCTAAATTTTCATTTTCATAGGGTGATGATATAACTTACTAATGACGGATTGAATCTTAACTTATTAAATCTAGTACTAATTTTTCATTCATGATTGGGTTTTGATTATTGTTCTTAATGCTTTCATTTGATTGGCCATTTTTTGAATGATTTCAATATGCATGTTGAGACAGGAAGGAGAAACATGTGTATATATCCTATAATTAAAACCATAACTTGCATATGAAATAGGAATATATTCATATGGGTTGTGTAGTCTTGATGAGTTCTATAAATCTTAATACATGATTAATTACTTTAATTCAAATAGGGATATATTGAATTAGCCATTAATTATAGAATTGATTGACCTTGGAAAAGGCTAGTAATTAAATTAGGGAAACTCGGCTATCAATCATGTGGGATAAATTGGACTAGAATAGATAGGTGATTCAATCCGACATTTGTTAAGTGAAATATGATCCCTAGGGATTTTTCTCATATTTTTTTATATCAATTGCATTCATATTTAATCATTTTTACTTCGTAATCTCAATCACCAACTAATCGATTGACTAAATAGTATTAAGATTATCAATTTTGGTACTTAATGATCAATCCTTGTGATTGCTTGACTAATAGATCTGTTCAAGGTTTATAGGTTTGCAGTTGATCAAGTAGTTGATCAGCAGTTGACACATAAATTATGGAATGGTGAGTTGCTTGGGGTATGAATCGTGTTTCCACAGCATGGTAGAAAAATAATAGATCATCATAAAAACCATTAACATTTAACAATCCAAATGGTTTTTTGTGAAAGTTCAGTTTAGCCCAATATGCAATGTTAGAGATCCCATCCAACGTTTCCAAACCACCGGGTAAAGCTATAAAAGCTTCAGCATTATAGAACATACGTCCCATTCATTCAGGCAAATTTCAAACCTGTAACTTTTATCCTAAGCAAAAGATGTGATCTTCTAACTCCTTCACTCTTACACTCAAACCCTTGCTACCATTAATAGTTACAGAAATAGTCACATTTCCCCATAGTGTGATACCTTATTCCTTTTAACTACGATTAAGTATACATAAGTGATAAAATCATGAGGGAGACCAGGATTTAAACCCAGAACACCCAACTTCTGAAAATTCTTATAAAATATCCTCTTCATTTTAATATTAAACATCAGAGTTTGTGAACGAACCTCTACCAACCCTATATATATATCATTCCACATACACTTTTCATTAGCGAAAGGAAGAACCACTATACTTCTACCATTCATCATTTGGTTATCTTTACAACATATACACCATCCACTACATATACAAAACCCTTAACTTGAGTATTCTCAAAATACACAAAAGAACTTAGACAACCAGACTAAATCATTCAGCAACTTGGCCTTTACTCATTGTCGTTTACCTTTTCCTTGCCCCACGAGCTTCCTCTCTGTACTGAAGATGGGTTTTTTGGGGGGGGAAAGGGTGAGATTCAGAGGAATCTCAGTAGTAACACAAGTCATACATACAAGATAACATATAAGGCATGCTTTACACTCATCAATCAATAAAACCATCATAACATCATTCAGTTCATTTAATGCAATTCATGAACTATTCTAGTGCTAGACGAGTGACTTGGCCCCGAGGGGTACCCGCACAATAGGCCTCGGGCACCGCTCGTGCAAATATGAACATTATAGCTTGAGTGTAAGCCCCCGCAAAGATAGGCCCCGGGTGATCACTCCACATAATCTAAACATGTTAGACATTTTTTGATAAAATCAAACAACGCACAATGCATGCTATGTCATATGCAGACAAGTTACTACCTGGTTGCTCTTCTTGTGCAACTTTTCCCACTTGGTTCAAGCTTGGACAAGTACTAAGTCTTAAGCGATTGTCAAGTCCTGAAATTTCCAAATACACCATAAATGAGTCATTATTCATCCATGTATCATTCCAAATTCATGACATTGGTAAGCTTAGCCTAAATGTGCTAAATTACTAAAATGTCCTTAGAGACCTGGCTTACCCCTTATGTACCCGGTCTCACTCTACTTTACCAAAATTTATGACTTGGGCTATTCCTACACAATTTCGCGTGTAGAATCCATGTTTAACCTCGTATTGGTCAAAATCAAGCCCAAATGACGAAAATGCCATTGACAGCCCTTGATTAAGGCTTTTAAGGGGTAACTCTGTCATTTCATTTTCCGTGGCTTTTCTCACTTCGTGGTCAACATAGACCCTACACAATTTTGCCTCCTAAACTCAATAGAAGCATCGGAATTATCAAATTCCTACTCAATTGCCACGTCCAACACAGGGCAGTCCAATAGGATTCCCAAAAATGTTGTGTCGGATTCTCGTTTTCTTTAGCCTAATCACCTCCTTTCTACTTATAATCAATATATTAGCTATTTAGACATTCATTGGAATTGATTTGGAGACACTTACATATTAAGGTCTCTTGAATTATCTTATACCAAAACAACCAAAATCAAGCCAAGAACAACTCTACTAGCATCAATTAAGGGTATGTTTGGAATCAGCTTTTGAGAATAGCTTACAGAAAAAAAGTGAAAAAAAGTGATTTTTGAGAATAGATTCTGGCAGAATAGATTATGTGAAAAAAGTGATTTTGATAAATAAGAGTGTTTGGATCATTTGATCATAATAGCTTTTTTCATTATCAAATTACTGAAAAGGACATTAGCTTTTGTGATAATTACATATAAAGGATAAGATTATATGTTATGTATTATTTAATAGGAAAATTCATAATAAATACAAAAAATGATATAAATTTATCTGAAAAATTAAAAATTATAACATTAATCAATTATCTAACATAAAAAAAATCAAACACACACACACATATATTATAGGAAAAAAAATGATATTGGGTTAATAATCACTTTTTTAATAGTCAAATTACCAAAAATAACATTAGTTTTTGTGATAATTACATATAAAAAGATAATATTTTATTTTAAATATTTTCAACATTAAATTTCATAATAATACCTAAAATTAAATAAAATTATAACATTGGGCAATTATATAACATCATAAAAAATAGCTCAAACATATATGTATTAATAAATTATATAAAAAATTTATATATAGTAATTATTCAAAATAATACTATATTTTAGATTGAAATAAATAATCCCCAAAAGAGGAAAATGGAGAAGGAGAGAGAAAAAGAAAAGTGAAAAAGCTACAAATTCTAGCTTTTTCCCAAACCATGGTTTTGGATCCAAAACCATGGTTTGAAAAAAAAAGTGATTTTCTTATAAAATGGGGTGTTTGGCATTTTTTCTTTGAAACCATGGTTTTGAGCAAAACCATGGTTTTAAATTGCTTGCCAAACACACTATAAGTAAGAGTAACAAGTTTGGGAAGTTACCTCTTGATTTCTTCAACTTTCTCTCTCCTTCATGTTTTTCTCTCTCTCTCTCCAACTCTTTATTCAGCTGAACAACAATGGATTCAAGAGTAGGGAAGTGAGGAGAAGAGGTTATGGAGGGATTAGGTAGCTTAAAACACAAGGTACAAGCCTCTTACCTTGATCTTGAATGAACCCTAGATTCTTTCCTTCACTTCACTGTCTCCAGCTCTTCCTCACTCTTTCTGATCGGTTTCGTGAGTGAGAATGAGCTGAAGATGAAGAAAGGAGTGATATAATGAAGGATTTAATTAATTTGGACACTTGGCACTTCATGATTGGTCCAAAAATGCATTTCTCTTTAATTAATTCTATCTCCCTTTTCTCTTCATGTTTCAGCCGAAAATATGCATGAGAAATATAGGGGAAATCTAAATCTCTAATATCACATTGTGCCATCTTGCAACTTGTTGACAAAGTTGTTGACTTTTTGACTCTTTGACTCTTTGACCATTCTTGAAAATAATTATTAATGATTAAGTAGTCATTTTACTCTTTTTAATTCCCATTTAACTCAAATTAGTAGGATTATTATGGAAAAATCATCATTTCCCACTTTATGGCCAAATTACCGTTTTCCCCCTACATTTCATGATTTACCGAAATAAATCATTTTTCGCTCTTTTCTTCGACTTAACCCCATTTGACACTTAAATGAGGCCATCGTTCATGTCATTTAATTTTTCCAAATTTTAGTTACAATAATAGGCCCTTAATTGTTCATTAATTGCCTTTTTATATCCTTATTCAGCCAAATTACGTGTAACCAGCAATTTAAATATTTTCCATAAATTCATATAAATTCATTCACATCATATTTCACCATTTTATTCCACTAAATATCACAATTTCTCATACACGAAATATTGGTGAAAAGTGGGGTATTACACTTAGGCCTTGGTTGCCTCCCCCATATACAAAGTTGATCTTTCTAACAGCTAATACACTTCCAAATTCTCTTACTGCACGTAGAAACTCTCCGTCCTTTCCCAAGTCAGTTTTACCAAAAATACAGATAGACTTAAATCGATATTTTAGTGTGATACCCTTATTCTTTTCTTTTATCTCAGACATTTTATGTTTACAAGTAGAAGAGTGCGTATTTATAATACTAAAATAGTGACAACAAGATCATAAAAATCACGCATTTTTCAAACAAGTTTGAAAAAAAAATTACGACACAAATGACTGGTAAGCTGTTACGTGAAGAAATTAACAAAATAAGTAGAGAAAGTCAAAAGTTACTGAAAAGATAAGACAAATTAGACAAAAGCATGATTATGTACAGTAGTTGTGATTGTAGCTCACATCTTCCTCTGGTTTTACGTCCAATAACGGCTTAAACGTTTTCTATGAATTAAGGATTTCCTTCCCATCCAGTTTTCTTATAAACTGACAAACATAATCTTTTAACGTCAGATTCCTAAGATGGTAGTGCTCTTTTTCTTTATTGAATATGTCCAATAAATTGAGAAGAATATGATGAACATCACTACTCGGATGCTTCTCAAGAGTCTGAGTAATATCATCCAGTGACTCCTTACTCAGTCCATCCTTTATGAATTGAATTTTATCTTCTCGATTTATAGAAACCATACCTTTACTCCGACAACGCTTATCACAATTCCACCTTGCACATTTAGGACAGACCTGCATTCTTTTAGCTCTTCTCTTTTTAGAGTAAGAACTTCTTCTCATTCCTAGCATAGGTTTAATAAATGACTCATGAATCTAACCTGCTAAACGTACCTTAGCTTCAATTATCCAGTGTACATCTTCAGGAAGGCCTAAACGCTTGAATGTCTTCATTCTTTCAAGTCGACAGCTATAGATCTTCTTAAGCACATCTTTGGGAAGAGTGGGAAACCTGTTTTTAAGCTGTGCAAGAAATTTCTCCATGAAGATGATAAGAACTAAAATTTTTAACACAATGCATTGTGCTTCAATAAGTGGGAAAGAAAGAGTAATGAGTAAGGAAAAGAAGTTTTGGGTTGCCTCCCAAATAGCCGCCCTTCTTCAACGTCTTTAGTTAGACAATAAAAAACAAATTTTTTCTTTTTCTTTTCTTTTTTTTAAGGTTTATAACTTACCTGTTGGTTCCTCAAACGTGATGACAGTTTTCAAAGTATTGAGTGCACCATCATTATACTCTTTTAGCCTTCACCCATTCACTTTGAATTTCCGATCATCATCTTGAATTTCCATAGTTCTATATGGCCATACTTGAACCACAGTAAAAGTTCCTGACCACCTTAATCTCAGCTTTCCTGGAAAGAGCTTTAACCTTGACTTATACAACAACACTTTTTGTCCCGATGTGAACTCTCTCCTCAAAGTTCTTCTGTTATGCCACATTTTTATCTTCTTCTTGTATAACTTGGAAATCTCATAAGCTTGTTGTCTGAATTCTTTAAACTCATTGAGTTGGAGAAGTCTCTTCTCACTAGCGGCCTTTAAGTCAAAATTTAAGGCTTTTATTGCCGAATATACTCTGTGCTCCATTTCTACTAGAAGATGACATGCTTTTTCATAGACTAATTGATATGGGGATGTACCAATTGGTGTTTTGAAGGTAGTTCTATAAGCCCAAAGTGCATCATCCAATTTCCTTGCCCAGTCCTTGCAATTGGAATTCACCATCTTCTCTAAGATCCATTTCAGTTCTTTGTTTAAGATTTCCACTTGCCCGCTAGTTTATGGATGATATGGATTTGCAACCTTATAGGTTACTCCATATTTAGCTAACATTGATTGAAGTTGTTGATTGCAAAAATGCCTTCCTCCATCACTGATAATAGCTTTGGGCACTCTAAATCTTGTAAAGATATTTTTCCTTAAAAAAATCACAACCACTCGAGGATCATATGTAGGAAAAGCAGCTGCTTCAACCCACTTGGAGACATAATCAACAGCTACTAAAATAAACTGATTGCTGAATGAGGATGGAAAAGGCCCCAAAATTGATCCTTCATAAACCAAAGAGCTCAACTTCTAAGATATTCGTTAAAGGGGCTTCATGTCTCCTGGAGATATTCCCATTCTTTGACATCTGTCACAGGTTGCCACAATTCTATGGGTGTCCTTGAAGAGTGTAGACAATGACTTTTGACATCTGTCACAAAGAGTTGTTCATCCGAGAAATTCTCCTGGATTGGTGATTCTTTCTTTTGTTCAAATGGCTCTAACTGAGAAAGATGATATGTAATGAGATTCTTGGTCCCTTTTTTGTCTTTGATTTCTAAGTCAAATTCTTGTAACAGAAGCACCCATCAATCAATCTAGGCTTAGCATCTTTCTTCTCGATCAAGTATTTGATTGCTGAGTGGTCCATCTAGACAATGACTTTTGACCCGATTAAGTAGGCTATGAATTTGTCAAATGCAAACACCACTGCTAAAAGCTCCTTTTCTGTTGTTGCATAATTCAGCTGTGCTTCTGAGAGTATCTTGCTAGCATAATAGATAGCATGCAAAATCTTGCCTCTTCTTTGGCCTAAAACAGATCCGACTGCATAATCACTTACATCACACATCATTTCGAATGGAAGGTTCCAATCTGGAGCCATGATAACTGGTGCAGACGTCAAGGCTCTTTTTAGAGTTTGGAAAGCTAATAAACATTCATCATTAAACATAAAGGGAGTATTTTTCTCCAACAGCATGAAACTCCAAATGCCCTTGATTAAAGAGGGAGGTGGTAGTTTTTCAATTATTTAAAGCTTGGCTCGATCTACTTAAATTTTTTGATTAGATACCTTGTGACCCAGCATGATTCCTTCTTTCACCATAAAATGACATTTATCCCAATTCATAACCAAATTTATCTCCACACAGTATTGTAAGACTTTTGCTAGATTTGCAAGACAGTGATCGTTTGATTCTCCAAAAATTGAGAAATCATCCATGAACACCTCAATGAATTTCTCCACCATATCTGAAAAGATAGCCATCATACTCCTTTGAAATATTGCTGGTACATTACATAAACCAAATGGCATCTTTGTGAAAGAAAATGTGCCATATGGACATGTAAAAGTTGTTTTCTTTTAATCCTCCGGTGCAATTGTAATTTGATTATATCCTATATACCTATCCAGAAAACAATAATAGGCTTTCCCAGCTAGTCTGTCCAATATCTGGTCTATAAATGGCAAAGGAAAGTGATCTTTTCTAGTTGCTTTATTGAGCTTTCTATAGTCAATGCACACTCTTTAGCCTATCACCGTTCATTATGGAATCAGTTCATTTTTCTCATTAGGCACCACTGTCATTCCACCCTTCTTTGGCATAACTTAAACCGGACTTACCCATTGACTATTAGACATTGGGTAGATTATACCAACATCTAGCCACTCTATTACCTCCTTTCTTACCACCTCTTTCATATTTGGATTGAGTCTTCTCTGGTGCTCAATGTTGGCTTGTAGTTATCTTCCATTAGGATCTTATGCATACAAATGGAAGGACTGATTCTTCTTATATCAACTATCGACCATCCAAATACTATTTTATACTCCCTTAGAACTCTTAATAACTTTTCTTCTTTTTTGAAAGTAAGAACTGCAGAGACGATCACTAGTAATGTTGAATTTTCTCCCAGATAAGCATACGTTAAGTGGGATGGTAGTTTTTTCAACTCCAGCACTGGTGGCTTTTCTACTGATGGTACCAGCTTACTTGGCCTTTCTCCAAAATCTTCAAATGGCTTCTTGATAAAAATTGGAGAATTTGCACCAAGGTACCTAATCTGCTCTAAGATTTCGGGATTAGTAGATTTTGATACATCTACCATCCTATTGCTAATGGTTGATCCATGCAGATTTCATGTACCGTGTCTTTTATGCAATTGGTTAATGTATCTACTCTATAACATGTGTCACCTTCATTTGGAAAGGATAAAGCCTTAAAAATCTTGAACTCGGAAGGTTAACTTTCCTTGTTGTACATCTATTAAAGTTCTCCCATTTTTTAAGAATGGCCTCCCAATAATGATAGAAATTTATTGGTCTTCTTCCATGTCGAGTATGATGAAATCAACTGGAAATATGAGTTTGTCCACCTTCACCAGAACATCTTCTAAGATACCCCTCGTGTAATAAGCCACTTTTTTACCAATATTCCCTACATATATATTTTTGATATTTAGTGGAATAAAATGATAAATTTTGATATGTATGAATTTACAGAAAAATGGCAATCACCGGTTACATATAATTTGGCCAAACAAGGACACAAAGAGGCAATTAATGTCCACTTAAAGGCTTACTATTGTAACTGAAATTTGAGAATTAAATGACATGAATGGTGGCCTCATTTAAGTGTCAAAATGGGTTCAAACCAATAGAAATGAGCGAGAAATTATTTATTACGGTAAATCATAAAATGTAGGGGCAAAACGGTAATTTTTCCATAAAGTGGGAAATAATTATTTTTCCTTAATATTCCCAATAATTTCAAATAAATGGGAATTAAAAAGAGAGAAATGGCTACTTCATAATTAATAAATCTATTTTGGTGAATTATTATCAAGTAAGGCCAAATAGTCAAAAGTTAAAGGTGCAAAAGTCAACATATTGCAAGATGGCAATGGAATAGTATAAGATTAATATATACTCCCTCATTTCTCATACATGTTCGGCTGATCAAGGAAGGGAGAAGAGGAAATGAAATATTAAATGAGAAATGGCAATTTTGGACCAATCACAAGTTGCCACATGTGTTAAGCCATTTGACCTTTTAATTATATCATTCAATCCTTCATCTTTTTCCTCATTCTCGTGCAAACTAAATCAGAAAGAGTGAGAGAGAGTTTGAAATGGTGAAGCATGTGGTAAAGAAGGAGAGAGCTAGGGTTCTTCAAGAATCAAGGTAAGAGAGCTTGTACCTTGTGCTTTAAGCTTCCTAATCCCTCCATAACCTCTCCTACTCATCTCTACTCCTTTGAATCTGTGGTTTTCAAGCTAAATCAAGAGTTGTAGAGAGAGAGAAAAAAACATATAGAGAGAGAAAGTACTGGAAATCAAGAGGTAATCTTCCAAACTTGTTCCTCTTGCTTGATTGATGCTATTAGAGTTGTTCTTGGCTTGGTTTTGGTTGTTTTGGTGAGAGTTAGCTCATGAAACCTAAGAAATCTTAATGTTCAAGTTTCTCCAAATCAAGTCCAATGAATGTCTAAATAGCTAACAATGTGATTATAAGTAGAAAGGAGGTAATTAGGCAAGAGAAAACAAGAAACTGACACAGCTTTTCTGGGAATCCTATTGGATTGCCCTGTGTTGGACGTGGTAAAATATTAAGAATTTAATAGTTTTGATGCTACCATTGGGTTTAGGAGGCAAAATTGTGTAGGGTTTATGTTGATGATAAAGTAAGAAAAGCCCCAGAATGTGAAATAACCAATTACCCCTTAAAAGCCTTAAGTAAGGGTTGTCAAGGGCATTTTCATCATTTGGGTCTGATTTTGACCAATTGGAAGTCAAAAATAGATTATACATGTGAAACTGTATAGGATTAGCCCAGGTCATAAATTTGGTAAAGTATAGTGAGACCGGATCTTAAGGGATATTTTGGTAATTTGGCACTATTAGGCTAAGTTAACCAATACTATGAATTTTGAATTATGCATGAATGAGTAATGACTCATTTATAGTATATTTGAGATTTTAGGACTTGGTAGTTGTCTGAAACTCAAGACTTGCCCGAGTTTGGAAAGGTGGGAAGAAATTGCTAGAAAAAAACAATCAGGTAGTAACTTATCTTTCATATGTTATAATATGCATTAAATGATTTGTGTGTTCATCATGAATTGTCTAACGTATTTGAATATGTGGGGTAGTCTTCTAGGGCCTAACTTTACATGGGTGGACGCTCAGGCCAATATAACGATCACTGTTGCACGACTGGGTGCCTAGGGCCTATTTCACGGGTATCCCTCGGAGCGTTGTAATATATCTAGTGTTACGATAGTTTACGAGCTATATGTGATGCATTTAATGCTGAGTGATGATTCTGATGAATGATTATTATTTAGCATGCCTTGTAGTTTTATAACTGTATGATTGATGTATGTTGCTACTGAGATTCTTTTGAATCTCACTCTTTTTCAAAAACCCACTTTTAGTATAGGGAGAAAGCTTGAGGGGCAAGCGAAAGGTAAATGTGGATGACTAAAGATTGAAAGGTTGAAGACTTTAGTCATTTTACTCATCTAATTCTATAAGTTTTGGATATTGTGAGTTGTATTGGTGTATATGTTCATGTAAGCATGGCGATAATGTAAAAGTGGCTTGATAAATGAATATGAATATGTGTTTATGCTTCCCATCGCTAACGAAATGCAATTAAGATGAACGCTCATTGACTCTGATAAACAAATAAAAGAAGAGTGTGGTGAGACATAAAGAGTTAGTGCATTATTTTGAAAAGAAAAAGGTTTGTGAAAATTGTATCACCCTCTCAACCCTAGGTTCAACTCATGAGTTGAGGGTAGGGATTTATAAGTATTTTCAAAGGTTAGGTAGTCCGGGTTCAAATCCCGGTCTCACGAATAATTTCACTACTCTTTTGTACTCATCCAATACTATAGGAAATGAGGTATCACACCTCGGATATTTTATTAATCGGTAAGCTATAAGTAATGAAACTGTAGTAGGCTTCACCTCTCCAATATCGAGTTTTCTGTAAACAAATAGAGGCATGAGATTTACACTTGCTCCTAGGTCACAAAGTGCTCTTTCAAAGTTACATTGACCTATGGTGCAAGGTATGCAAAAGCTTCATAGATCTTTCAGCTTTGGTGGTAATTTCTTTTGTAGAATAGCACTGCACTCCTCATTAAGTGCAACTATCTCAAATTCCTCCAGTTTACGCTTATTTGAGAGAATATCCTTCATGAATTTTTCATAACTGGGCATTTAGGCAAGCGCGTCTGCAAAAGGTATATTGATATGTAGCTTTTTGAAAACCTCCAGAAACTTTCCAAACTATTTGTCTAGCTTTGCCTTCACAAGTCTTTGAGGGTATAGAACTGGTGGTACATATGGAGGAGGGTTATCTAGAAAGCTTATCCTTCCTAGTACCACATCCTCCTCTTTAGGTTTATGTGCTTCCTCCTTCTATTCTTCTTCGCTTTCTGTCTTTTCTCCATCTTTCTTATTTTTCATTACAAGATCTTTCAATTCTTGCACACTCCTTAATACAATTGCCTTTACATGATCTCTTGGGTTTCTTTCGGTGTCACTTGGTAGAGTACCTGGTTGTCTGGAATTCAGCATATTTGCATTTGGTCCATTTGGATCTCCAAATTCTTTATTGAGGCTTCATGGCTTTTAAGTGTTGCATTAGTCCTAGCCATGAATTGAGATGTATTCATGGTTAGTTGAGCCAGTGTATCTTCCACATTCATTTTCTACTATGGTAGATTTGGTGGTTGAAGAGCTTGTTGCTGGTAGCTCCCTTGCGGCTTAAACACATTTTGATTATTCCTCCAACCAAAGTTTGGATGATTCCGCCAACATGGATTATAAGTGTTTGAGAATAGGTCATTTCTTTGATTTCCAATGTAATAAGCTTGCTCTGACTAAGAAGGCATGGATGGATGTCCTTCTTAACATTGCGTCCTTACATGAGGTCTTCCATATAGATCATAAATTTCATGAGGAGTGCTGATTACATTTGCTTGGCTTGTCAATGAACTCACTTGCTTGGATATAAATGCAATTTGAGAAGACAAAGTTGTAACGATATCGAGCTCGTGCACTCCAAGTACTTTCTTTGAAATGCTACGTTCAGAAGGCTATTGGTATGCATTGGCTGTCATCTCCTTAAGTAGATTGCAGGCATCATCTAGACTTTTTTCCATTAAAGATCCTCTAGCTGCAGCATCTACAAGAATTCTGGTAGTATGCGTCATCCCATTATAGAATGTTTGCAGTTACCACCAATCTGGTAATTCATGATGAGGACATCTCCTTAGCAACTTCTTGTATCTTTATCAGGCTTCATAAAGGCTATCTAGTTCATGTTGGGTAAATGAGGTAATTTCATTCCTCAATTTAGCAATTTTTCCTGAAGGAAAGTATTTTGCCAAAAATTTCTGTGCCAAGGCATTCCATGTAGTTATGCTTCTCATTGGTAGAGAGTGTAACCAGCTCTTAGTCTTATCCCTGAGTGAGAAAGGGAAAAGTATAAGTCTAATGGTATTATCAGTAATACCATTATGCTTGAATATGTTACAGATTTCTAGGAAGCTGGCTATATGTGTGTTAGGATCTTCTGTTGGTAAACCACCGAACTGATTTGCTTGCACCATCTGGATAATTGCAGGCTTGATTTCAAAATTATTGGCTGCTACTGGCAGTTTTCTGATTCCAAAAGTTGTCTCCATGACTGGTAGTGTTGCATAGTCACGGAGGGTTTTGGTATCTATTGCTCCTTCTCCTGGATTTACCATAAAATTGCTTAGGATTGAAGTAGACTGCTTTCAAACTCTTCGATTTCTTCGACAAGTTCTCTTGATCTTAGAATCAAAAGGATGTAATTCAGTCTCCTTCGATTTGATTATGCACTAAGCAAAAGCCTGAAATGAAACATAAGACACCAAAGAGAAAACAAATGTAATATGAAGACCAAATTAGTATTAAAATTACTTGGTATTGATATTAATGACAACAATCCCTGGAAACGGCGCCAAAAACTTGTTACGATGTGTAGATGGTTTATTAAAAAGGGAAAGTATACACTGTCGTAAACAAGTAATATAAAAGTGAGTAAAGTATTGTTCTCACGAGAATTGATCACTAAGTACCAAAATTGGTAATTTTAATTCTACTTAGTTGATTGATTAGTTGGTGATTAATATTACAAAATAAAAATGACTAAATATGAATGCAATTGATATGAAACAAATATAAGGAAAAGCCCTAGGGATTAGATTTCACTTAGCAAATTTCAGATTAAATCATCTATCTATTCTAGTCCAATTTATTTTACATGATTGATAGTCGAGCTTCCCTAATTTAATTACAAGCCTCTTCCAATGTCAAGTAATTATATAATTAATTGCTAATCCAATATATCCCTATATGAATTAAAAAAATTAATCATGCATTAAGATCTATGGAACTCATAAAGGCTACATAACCCATATGAATATATTCCTATTTCATATGCAAGTCATGGTTTTAATTATAGGATCTACACACATGCCTCTCCTTCCGATCTCAACATGCATATTGAAATCATTCATAAGATGGCTAGTCAATTGAAAGCATTAAGAACAATAATTAAAACTCAATCATGAAGGAAAAATTAGAACTAGATTTAATAAGTTAAGATTCAATTCGTCATTAGTAAGCTACGCCATCACCCTAGGAAAATGAAAATTTAGCTCATGATAAAATTAAAAACAAAACCAAAATAAATTAAAAACTTCATAAACATTGCAGAAAACTTGATTTTTAAATTCTAAAACATAAAGACATAACTACAAGATGCATGAAAATGGAAAAATCTAGCCTTCTATATAGGAGGTAAAACCTTCCATGTAGGTGGCAACCTATACCAAGAAGGACTACTTAAGCCTTCCATGAAGGAGGCATACAAGAACAATACAATAAATGAAATTAACTCTAAGATGGTGTATCTCCTTGTGTCTTCCACTCCTCTATTTATAGACGAATGGGGTGCAAAAATTTCCACTTGTTAAGAACCTTGACTATAAGCCACTAATGTTGACCTTGTGATCACCTTACTTCTTGATTGCAGGCAACTTTTGACAATTGAAATGGTAGAATCTCACATTTTTTTCTCATGAAAGTTGTAGATTTGGATCTTAGTTTGAAAACGCATGTGAGAGCTCCTTATTTCAACATTTGTAGCTCTAGTTATGGCCAAATTAGTGGACAAAGGTTATACTTAGACAAATTCATGTGCTCAACTTCTAACCATAATTCGGAACTCTTGAGGGCAGAATTGGATTTTAGCCTCAACATGAAAGTTGTAGAAATATTTCTTAGTTTTCTATCTATATAAAGAACGTCCCAATCCAACATTTAGAGCTCCAGATATTGCCTGAAAACTGGAACAATGTCAAAATTTAGTATTTGCAATGAATTCTATTTTATGTCAAAATCATTATTTATTTATCAATTACACCCAAATTCATTACATTAAGATTAAATATCATCCAAAAAATCTTCTCATAAGGGAAAATAAATATTCAAATATTTTACTTATCATGAATCAATCAGAGTTTATAAAATATGAGCCCTATGAGTGGCAATATGCATCACTTCAACACAAATGAACGTAAGAGGCTATACAGTGATATCACAATATCAAGCTCAGGAGCTCTCCTGAAGTCCCAACATGGGAACTATTACTTGAAAAATGTTAAAAGCAATAAGGTGAGACAAAAGCATCAGTAACCAAAATTCATTCTCATCATACACACCAACATGTGTTAGTGAGGTATCAATTGGAACAAAAAATAGCAGTTCATATGATATAATTCATATAATATCATAATTATACACACTAACTCATTCAAGTCTCTCCCTAATAAGGAATGCAAAGACAGAAGCGCAAGAAAGCCTATCAAGAGGGATAAAAAATACCAATACATATAATAGCATTCACATAATCTCATAATTTTATACATTAACTCATTCAAGTCTCCCCTCTCAAAGGGGGTATGCAAACACAAAAGCCCAATAACGCCTATCCCCACCATTATGGAGACATACATACAAGCCACAAAGGCATATTCCTTTCTCTTAGAAATGAAAAGAGCCGTAAGTGCATGTCCCCATCATTATGTTTATATCTTAGAAAATTATGTCGAGTCCCTGGTAGACTTGTGCCGGTTGTAAACTCGGTTAAACTCGTGAATTTACGCACCGATTGAGTTTACTGTTTTTATGTTTCTAACTTACACAATTGTGTTAAATCATTCTTAAACTCATGTTAACTTTTTTGATTATCATTTTCAATGATTTATATATGAATTTTATAAAAAATTATTTGTTAAGTACGATAAATTATGAATGTTGATGAGTTTAATTTCAATTATTTGGATTTAAAATATATTTAAATCAAATTGTTATCATTTTTTATATTTTTATTATTTAATTATACGCTATTGATATCTAATTAATGATAAAAGTAAGCTCTTATAAATTTACGATGAGTTTATGACACTATCACGAGTTTGTTTAAACTCACGAGTTTGACCACCTTAGTTATAAGATTTGCAAGTGGAATTGGTTTTGGTAGCAAATTAGCTTCTTCTTTTTTTAGTGTTAGATCATGTGGAATTGTGGATAAACAATAAATGGTGAAGATATTATGGTATGGGCAAATTAACACACAATGGGATGATAGAGTTTATAATATGCTGCACTGACAGATGTGTTTGGTAGAGAGTTATTAACAAATGCATTGTATGTGTATCAATCAGGTGAATATCCCATTTTGTATTCCTCCCATTCATGTGTTCCTCAGTTTGAACCCTACTCCTTAATTATACCATCATCAATATAAATTAATTATTGACATATTTCGGGTTTTTGTGCACCTCTTTTCGAAATCAGATCAGAAGTTTTTCTCAAATGTATGACAAATAAAGAATGAGAATATGGATGATAAAATAGAATTTAGCGTTCATTAAAGAAACAAATAGTTAAATTTAATTCCACTCAAAAAATTTGAATTCAAAATGAGTGCATTCATTAGCGTTACTTGTACTGCAACTTTCTATGAAGATATATTTAACCTAAAATTTATGGAAAACCTATTGAGAAAATTAATCATTAAATCCTTATAATTTTACTGAATTTGCAACCGAGTCCTTATAGATGACAAGCATTTGAAGTAAGAAGAAATTGGTTAAATGTTGTGGGTTCTAAGTGGGAGTGAATGGAGAGGGGATTAATGCCGCTCAGGGAAGAGTTTGTTTGAGGAGATCGAAAGAAGTGATGAGAAAGAAGAAGAAAACAATGAACAATGCCACGAAGAAAAAAGAGTGAGGAGAGAGGAATGTGCCATTGACAAGGATGCCAAATAAGCAAGCTTTAACACTATCAGCGGCAACTAGAATAAGTGTATGAGAAACTCAATAGTTTTATAAAAATTAGGAAACATTAAGGGTTAAATTATGATAAGTCAAACTATAAGGAATGAATTATAAAATTGATAAAATTATAATGACTAAATAATTGATTTTTCCAAACTTATTCAAAAGTTTTAGTGTGACTTGTTTTATATGTCACACACATTATCTACACACGCACATGCTTTTTTTCCCTCCCAATGTACAAAATAAAAAAAATAAAAAAAAGCTCTGCTCAGTAAAATTTTGGAAAGCTTCGTTTTTTAAAAAAATTGATTTGGGATTTTAGTCTAAATATTTAAGCTTTAATGTTTTATTGGGTGTAGAACTTTTATATCTATAAACTGACATATTTTCAATAAATATAAAGTAAAAATAATAATAATTTAATTTAATTTAATTTAATGAAATAAATATTAGAATTGAAAATAAGTTTAAGCATTAAGCGCAAAATCTTTAGAATTATTATTGTAGTGTGGTGCAATTATATATATATAATAGCATAATATAATATAAAATTTATAAAAAGTTGTACTGATTTAAATTATGAGCAGAACCAATATCTTGTACACACTTTATCCAGATACATTGATTCAATTTTTCCCCAATGCACAGATATTCAAGAATTAATTTGCCCGGTCAGATTTTAGAAAAATTCGTTTTTATAAAAAAAAAATATTACTCCCTCCTGTCCTTAATATAAGACATATTTTGGGAGTTGATCTTGGTGCTAGATATAAGATATATTTTTTATATTTTTCAATATTTTCTTAATTTATACTATTGATACTCCATCAACAATAATCAAGGAGGAGAGTGAATTATATAAAATGATTGGAGTGTTTTAGAAAATATATATCATATTAAATAACTTAATTAACTTTATTAATATACACGGGTAGAAAAATGATTTTTTAGACCGGGTAAAAATGATTTTTTAGACCGGTTTTAGATGAGGTCTTGATACAGCCGGTCTAAAAAATATGATACTTTTTAGACCGGTTATGCAACCAGTCTAAAAAACACTTTTTAGACCGTTGTTCCAACAACCGGTCTAAAAAATATGAGTTTTTAGACCGGTTATTTAAATAACCGGTCTAAAAAGTGTCTTTTTTAAATTTTTTAGTCCATTAATTACGTTATTATACTTAATTTGTACATATTCTAAAAGCATGTTTTTAAGGCCATACTTATAATTACTTATCACGAATATATCCTGGTGAAGTCATACCTGAAAAACCCAATGAATATAGCTTAGGAATCTTGCAACACCCAAAGCAAATACATAATGAGTTGCGAATGACTCAATAATATGAAATAATATCAGAAAATGAGTTAGAAAAGAAAGTAATTAGATCATAAGTTGGAAGATAACTTTGTATTTAAGAAATTTTGTCGGAGAATAAATATTTAGAAACAGGGAAAATGACAGAAGAAAATACTAACCTCGGCCCCTACTAATGAAGAATCCAATTTGTAAACTCTCTCAAATGTCGCAATCGTAAGCCTGCAGCAAATATGAGTATAAAATTTTGCAATAGAAATCGATCTAAAATATATGACGGTAGCTAATATGAAGTATGTATAAAACTAATTAAGTAAAACACTTACCTTAAACCAATTGGAGGGAAGAAAAGCTTAGCCTTACGGTAATGGATTCCACCGTACCTCTGCATTTGACGGCGGAGATGGTTAAGGATGGAGGAGCGATGTGGGAAGGAGGAGTTGCCGCGACATAGGGGAGGGGTTTACAAAAAGCTTGATAAATATCAGATTTCAAATTTGAAATTAGGCGCCAGCTAAGGCCGCGAGAAAGGATTTTAAATATTATGGCGGACTTTTAAGACCGGTTATTTAACAAAACCGGTCTTAAAAAGTTCACCTTTTAGACCGGTTATAAGTTATAACCGGTCTTAAAAATAAAAACTATTTAATTTTTTTAATTCCGCGTCTTTTAGACCGGTTATTATTAACAACCGGTCTAAAAAGTTTTATCTTTTAGACCGGTTATAACTAATAACCGGTCTTAAAAGTAAAAAAAAATAATTTTTTTAATTCCGCATCTTTTAGACCGGTTGTTAATAACAACCGGTCTAAAAAGTTTTATCTTTTAGACCGGTTATTAGTGACAACCGGTCTAAAAGATGCGAAATTAAAAAAATTACATATTTTTTACTTTTAAGACCGGTTATTAGTTATAACCGGTCTAAATAATATCTTTTAGACCGGTTATTTTAAAAATCGGTCTAAAAAATTCTTTATAATTACGAAACTGCCACCGGTCATTTTTTTAGACCTTATCCGCAATAACCGGTCTAAATGATGCGGTCTAAAAAGGTTAATTTGCACTAGTGATAATCAAATTAGATAAATATATCTTATATCAACGACATAAAGGAATATATTGATTTGAGGCCTATATATTTATGTTTTAATATTTTATCGGATTTAGATTTGTATACTATGAATTGAATGTATATGGTAAAATTAAAAGTTAAAAATATGTAAATAAATATAATAACTATTATATAAGCTCTCGCTTTTATATATGTTCTCTCTGTTTTTTTATAATTATATATATATTTTCTCATGACATTTTTTTTTTTTTGGGCATAATGCACGCCCCTATGCATTATACATTGCACAAAGGGTTTAAACTCACAAACCCCACATTTAAAAGCGTTTTAAGAAAGGTGTTTAGAGTCAGTTGGTTTAAAAGACGCCAGCATGACCATATTAGGCTACAATATCATTTTTTGTTTCTTGATTCCATATCTAGACGTCAAACCTATAAAATGAACACTATTCACTAAAAAACCTCCAATAAAAATTTATCGATTTCATCATTATTAATAGACAATTAAGCAATGGGTTCTGGTTCAATAATTATAAAAATAGACTTACGAATCGAATTTAAACAATAGAAAAGGGCAGAAAGATCGTTACCATCTTTTGGTGATAAATTAAAGATAAAGATGTCTTCGGTTGGTAATACATTATAATCCAGATCATGGATCTCATTCAATCAAATAAAGTCTTATGTTATTTAATTTGCTAATTCGTACATCACGACAAGATAAAAAGAGAGCATGGTCAACATCCACAAATTTTAAAGCTTATGCTTTATAATATATTTGCTTCACTTCACATCACACCCTCCCTCTTGCTTGCCAACTTAATTTCTTTTTCTCTCTCTAATTTTCATGATAATGATTATTCTATAATTTATTTGATTAGGGCCGAGTCAGGTTAGGCATGAGAAATCAAATACATTGCTCATTATTTATAAACAATAGAACTTATAAACTTCCTTTGGAAAAATTATAAGCATTGGCCATATTTATTGGTCTTTAATACAAAACCGAATTACAATGTTTATTGAAATATTTATGATTCATTTAAAAAAATACTCCTGACCCTTTAAATTTTAGGTTAAATAATTATTTTAAGTTAGTTAAGGGTAATCTGAAAGTTATAAAAAAATATTTAATTAGTCTCAACCAATTTTTTTTTTTTTAATCTTTAGGGGATTTAGTTGACAGGGTCTTAATTGAAGAAGAGAAACTTGCTGAAATCCACTGCTGAAATATTTATTATTTAAAGGTACTTAAAATTTGTTTAAGGAGTGTCCTCTTGAGTTGGTGGAACTCTTTTTCAGCTATCTGTAATATATTTTTATCTACATGCAAATGTCTTCGATTAAAGAGATAAAATGGAATACTTTTACATATAGCCAAAGACAAGTTTCACATAGTAAAGAAAGATTACACTCACTGAAAATGAATTGCCCACATCGTATTTCAGGGACAAAACGGAATAAATTTATACATAATTAAAGATATATTATATCGGCAGATTAAGAGTTACATTTAGTACAAATAAGTTGCATTCACTTAAACACCTATTTCAAGTACATTTAGCAGATAAATATTTTAATGGGAACTTTTTTAAGTGAGTATTTTATTCTTTGTGTTGCTATCATAGTAAAAGCAACACAAATATTTATGTGAAGTGGGACCATCATCTCTTTCATTTGTTTAATCTAGTATATATTTCGTACTCATAATATGGATTCTGTTCAATGTTTACTTAAAGATCCATTGAAGAAAATGACAAAGAAAGTGATAAAATTTAAATGACATGAGGGGTTTTCCAACCCAAATCCCGTAAATGTAATTTAATTTTGTATAGTACATAAATAAAGAAAGAGAATAATGAATTACTCTAGCTTTAGATTTGTGAAGTGACTCTTGTAGAAGTAAAATCTAAGTTTGCCTTCTTAGATCTCTTTATTTCACACCATGCATACTTCAAAAAATTTATTTAAAAAAATTTATGTTTTGTTTAATTTGCATTGAGTTGCAACAAGCACAAAGATCCAAATGTTTAAGTTTTTCCTTTCAATTATTCATCAAAATATAGTTTTTAAAAAAACGGAAAAAAATCTTGTCCCTTTATTTTAAATTGAATCGTCTAGGATATGATTTTTTGTGATGTGGAACGAAAGATAATACTGGATTAGCAAAAAGATAATAATGGGATTCGAATGCTGGTTCCAAATTATTTAATTATATAGATCCTAATTATTATTAATTATTTCTTTATAATTATAGTGGATTTCAATTATTGTTGTTTGTTTTGATTTCAAAATATTTAAATACCATGAAAAATATGGCAAGTGAAGTTTGCTTTTGATTCCATAATTGCATTGCCAGATATATAAATATGTAATGGGGATAAGATTCTGGCCATACACAAAACAAACAAAAATTATATATCCAATCCAACTATCTATTAAATATTCCACAAAGTTGATATTTTTTAGGTTAAATTGTTTGCATATTTTAAATTTAAGAAAAATTAATATTTTAGTCACTATAGTTGTGAAACCCGGCCATCCTCCTCATGAAGCCAGCACTTAATAAGACGAAGTGAAGATTGAATAATAAGAAGGAAAACTCTTTTTACTATTAAGGCTTGTTTGGTTTGAATAAGCCCGATTTATGTAAATTAAGATAAAACTCATCCACATATTTACTTCGTAGATTATAAAGCTACCTCATAGATCATAAAAATTATCACATATTTTATAAATCATAATTGAAAAGTATTTATGGAGGCCCCACAAAAAAAAAATTCCTCCCTTCCAAACTAGGGCTAGAAGGTGGGAGTATGCAAGCAAACCTTCCCAATTTTTTTGTCAAGTTACGTTACTCAATTAGGCAATTAGCTAAATAAATTAAAGGACTAATAAATAGGCGCCAAAAAATTAAAGGACTAAATAATGGCAATCATCTACTTAATTATTAAATTTAAAAGGAATCATGATCACAAGTTTAAAAATTTTCAATAATTAATGAAATCAAAATCATAGGAGATTTTGTCCATTTTCTTTGGTCTTTTATTCATTGAACTTGTCAAACAAAATCACCTTTTCTTATTCATTTAGCTCATGTGAGCATACAATGGCAATAATTAAAGACAACACATTGAAACTTTTACAGCTACATTTGAATAATAACCTAGTTAGTTACATTACTATGCTTTACAGCTCACACAAATGGCATTAACCCCACTATTATATTTGCTTATAGAATAAGCAAGTTTGTTATAACAAAATGATGATTGATATTGTCTTTTCAATCTTATATATGCAGCCTGTTTCCTCGCTGTAAATTTTTTTTAAGGTCATGATTTAAAGTAATGTCAACAGTAATAAATCGAACATCTTTTGAGACAATAACAATTGTAATACAATTTTTCTCTTGTAATTAATTATTGGGTAGATTTGATTTTGTTTCAATAAAGTGTTTATTATTAAACTAAAAATTACTATTATTAGTCTTTGACGTAGTGTAATAATTTTGTTAATTATCTTAACACAATTTAGTTTATCAACAGTACACCTAATTAACAGATAATGATGTGTCAAACAATATATAATACTCCCCTTTATTCTTTTTTATAAGAAACAACTGCCACATATAACTTATTCTTATTTATAAGAGGCATTATGTTGTCTCTCTTTTTTTTTTGGCCAAAATCTCAAAAAAAAATTATTGATTTTTCATTTTACCCATTTATTATTCATATTATCCATACCATCCATTCTATATATTTATTGTCTTTGACCAACTTTTTGTTCAATATAATTTAGTGTTTGTTATTAAAAGCAACGGAGGAGTGAAAACATTTCCCACTCTAAAGCATTGAAGAGGGAAACCCTTCATATTATTTTTTTTTAAAAAAAACAATAGAAGAGTATATATCGTTGAGCCTTCAAGCCTCTTCTAGTGTTTTAATGAAAGGAATGTTTATTCTTTTGGTTTATCCAATAATCCTTTAAATATGATAGCATGTCCAAAAATACATAATATAAGGGAAAAAAGACATTTAAATACCATTTGAACTTCAAAATATCAAATTGGTTATGTTGACAATAAAAATAATGTGATTGACAAAAAAAATATAATAATTGACAACTCAGATTTTTTAAAAAAATTTAAATTTTAAGTAGTATTTAAATGACATTCTTCCTAAAATAGGCCTACCTTATATATCCCTAAATAAATCAGAATCAGTTCAATTTAAGAAATATCCAAAATCCGTACACAATACTTTATTAAAAACAAAGATTTCTCCCAAGTTACTATATCATCTATAGGATTTTGAGTTCAAACTAAGGTTAAAAAACAGGGAAAGCTAGATGGGATATTGAGTATTGCAATTTTTTTCCAAATTTTCTCAATCAATTGTTAATTTGGAAAAAAAAAAAAAGGGCGAAAATCGCACTATTCCCCTCCTAGAAACATGCCTGGTTTAAAAGTATGATAAAACAAAAGCAAAAAGCAAAAACAAAAATAAATTGAACAAAAGAAAACTTAAAATGTACAAATTGTATTAAGTCATTAAAGAAACACTTTCCATTGAAATTCCTTGTACTTTTCATTTCCCTTGTGAAGAAACAAAAACAGATTTGTACAGTGGCACCTTTCATTCTGCAACATCAATTGGCTCTCTGTCCCAATCTCCCAACAAACCTTAGATATACAATGAAACTGATCTGTACAAACACACAGAAAGCCTTCTCTTCCAAGCCATAAAAAAAAAAAGGAAAAAAAAAAAAAGAAAGAAAGAAAAAAAACTCAAAGCATATCTTAAGTTCCCATGACAAGTGAAATTTTTTTTACAACATAGTATTCTTATTTTGACTCGATCTTTCAAAAGTTCCTCTCTATAATGGCCACAGCCCACATGTCGGTCCCGTTGCAGGAAATAGAGAAAGCTCAAAGCCTTCAAGATTCTTCGAGCGAATTACTATCAAGTCCCAAATAAAAGATTTAAACATAAAAAAAGCCCAATAACAACATAGAAATGACTGCTAGCTTGTTATTAACTTTTTGATAATTAATTTTTGTTGTTGGGACCTTATACCAATTCTCCTAAAATGTTTCTTTCACTTGTCATGAATTTATCAGAGGTAACTTTAGATCAAACCTCAAAACACAGATTCTTCCCAGAATCTACAGAGTCACACGGGGAATCTGAGTGTATGTTCTTTCTTCTCTGTTATTATGCTTTGCTTTGATCTCTTCTGCACATCTTAGAGTTCTTTCAATGTGGTAGCCTCCTCCAATGCTTACTTCTCTCTCTAAATGGCAGCAATAACTCTCAAACACACTCACATTTACGTGCAACTTGAAACCCATCAAGAACAGAAATTCCAGCTCCAAGTTGTTCAATTCTTTCGTTGTCAACCCACCAACCCTTGCAAAGTATGAATTTCTGTAATTCCTGTCATATCAAAGAATTTTTTTTTTTAATTCCCCTTGTTAGTCAATTTTGCCCTGTTTCAACTCATAAGTCACATAAACATCAACCACCAGAATCTTGGTGGCCTAACATATACACACAAGCACTGATTGGGACTCAAAGAAACCCCTTGCCAAATGTTTAGCAAGAACAAACTTTTACCTTCATAAAAATTAAAGAAAATTCAATGAATGTTCCTCTATTTTTTCGAAATCTTTCAATTCAGTCCCCATAATTGAAAATTACAGACAATGTTTAGGTCAGAAAACGGTAAAATTGATCACAAAAACTCAAAAAAGTAGGTTTAACCCAGGAAAGACTGAGAAAAGTTGATGCACATAAGGTGTTTGAGAAAATTCCAAAGAGGAAAAAAAAAAGTTGAAAGGAAGAAGAAAACTCACATGTCTTCGACATATTTAGAAGCGACCATGATGGTTGTGATGAGAAGCCTGTGAACATTTCTGGCATTGATTCGAAAGCCAGGATTGTTATGGCAGAATCGATCGATATAGACATAAGCAACGACATAAACGGAGGGGCCGGCGCGAGTGTAGCGAAAGATTCTCTCGAGGTAAGATTGAATGGTCATGTCAGGGATCTCTCTACAATCGAAGATGTCACAGGCCGCGGTGGTGGAGGCTCTGGAGGAAAAAGCCCAAGAACAGTTCTTGACGATTCTGTGAGTTCGGGCCATGCTCCTCTCGATGAGGGAAGCTAGGACGTTAATCACTAATGGGGTGCTTGAATCTTGCTGGTATGTGTGGGAATACAAATCAGAGCGAAGCTTTCTTGGGGAAATTATCAGAGAGGAAGAAGATGAAGAAGAAGACAACGAAGAAGCCATGGATGAAAGAAAGAGGAGTTTGGGAAAGGTATTGTTGGTGGGGTTTTTGTTAGCGTTGAAGAATTTTAGAGAAGGGATTATATATATAAGGGGGTGGCCAGTGAACACAGCACGAGAGCAGACACAAATAGAGACACTAGGGGGAGTGAGGTGCTGAAGAAAATTCTTTCTTTAGTCAAAAAGAAAGTGAAAGTTGGAAGTGTTATTATAATTTATTTTTATTTTATTTTATTCATAAATTAAGAGTTTTGCCAACAATGAAAGAATGTTTACAATGTTATTTGCATTATGGGTGGGGAGGAAGCATATGAAATTCATTTCCACTAATTTTATTTTATTTTTTTGTTCATTTTTCACTTCATAAATAAAATCTCTATGTTTATATATAATATAAGATAATACTATTTATTTATAAGTAATATATAGTATGGTTGGAAAAAAAAAGTAATAAAAGCATATTTTTAAGCACTTTTTCTTAAATCAAGTCAAAATTCATCACACATATTTACCTCAAATGCTGTAAGGTTACTTCTAAAATGATAAAACAAACGGGCATTAATATTTCATAGCTTTTTTATCCACGCACATGATTTAGAAGAGAGGGGAAAACATATAATCAACCTTAGTTGAGTTGAATATTAAAATTTTAAAAAATGATTTCACATTATCTTTATAAGATTCTTGATTTGCATCTTCAAATTTTTAAAATCTACACTAAAAAGGGCATTCTTCAATTGAGAATATCCAACTTCACTCCAATTCAAATTGATTGATAACATTGAATAAGTATGAATTACAAGGTAATTCTCTTAATCCAAATATATAGATTAGTGAAGTCCTACATATAAAATTTGTTCTCCTAAATGTACAGATTAGTGAAGTCTAAATCCCACTTTTCAGATAGGTTTTCACTATAGTAATTTGTTGTTCTGATGACTAAAATGGTATTTTAGGTAAATATCACATCTAACTAACTCAATTAATTTTATTAATATACTCCTACATTTGGAATAATATATATAATTTGCTTTTTTTTTTATAAAAGAGGGAAGGGGGAAAAGAATGCAATAAGGACAAAAGGAAGGAGGGTGGAAGGTTGTAGTTAAAATGAAAAAGAGAATAATTAAATGAAGATATGAAGGAGTGAGAATAATAGGTGCGGCAGGCACAAGCTGGCCTGATTTATTTGTATAATACAAATGGCTTTCTTTCTCTCTTTGCCTTATTGCTTCCATGAAAATGAGGGCATCGCCGACAGTGGGTTGAGAGGAGCAGGGGTAAGACCGTAATTTCATTCCAACATGTTGAAAATGGTCCCACCATAATTAGGACCCTTGCCGTCCTCATTTAATAAAATACCCTCCTTTACCAGGAATTTTGGATTTAGCCTCTGGCCTTCCATATATCTTGATCTCACACTTGTATAATTAGATTTAGTTTACGACAATATCTTTGCATTAAATGTAACAATAATATATTACATGTCAAAATGGATTCAAATCTCAATTCTTACATACTACTTCCTTCTATTCTTATTTCTATTCTTATTGTAAAATCTAATTAAAGAGTTGATCTTATTCTAAATGTAAGATATATTTCATATTTTTATCTATTTTTTCAAATTAACCTTATTAATATTCTTTCAACAATAATTAAGTAGGAGGGACAACAAAAGAAATTAATGAAGATGATTGGGTATTTTAGAAAAAATATATCATGTTAATTAATTTAATTGATATCTTTAATATACTCAAATTAGTTAATTATGTCTTACATTAAAGAATAGAAGAGTTATATTGCAATTTAATTGAGCCTACTCCCTTTAATCCACAATATAAGTCACTTTAATTAATTCATCAGAATTAAAAAATAGTAGTTAACTAATTAAATTCGTCCTAAATTAAAAGAAATTTTTAATTTTACCCATATTAAATGATGTATTAAATGAAAGAGAGAAAAAATATAATGAGTCATATTTAAACATTAATTATAGGGGAAAAATTGATTAAAAAAATATTAATTACTCTCTAAGGGATTTATATTATAGACTAAATCATTTTTCTAAAAGTGATTTATATTATGGGCTAAAGGAGTAATTTAACTTTTGTATTTAGCATGGATCTCTAATATCGACTCTCAACAGAATAATTTAACTTTGACCTAATTCTATATCTTGTTTTATCACCTAATTAAGCTAACATATTAAATAAACACTAAATTGAGTAATTTCATTTGCTTCTAAACGAAATATCAACTAGACTTCTATGGACATCCTTTTTAAAAAAGAAAAAGAAAAAAAATAATATGTAATTTCACTAATTTGCACTTGTATGATAAATATTTTATCTTGTCATAAATATATGAGTTAGTTGAATAATTTATTTTGGGTCTAAATATAAGTTAATACTCTTCTTTTGATTCCCATAGTTATTATTTTCTTCTTACCCTATTCCTATTGATGCCCACCTTTCTTAATCATACTCATCATTAACATATTTTCAATCCATAAAGAGAGTTTTCATTGTACTAAAATATTTTATAAACAATAAATTTAACTAATTTTTAAAATTTATTTTAAAATTTTACCTCTAGCTTAGCCCTTTCCAACAAGAAAGGAAACTCACACCTACACGTATCTATCACATACTCATTTTGGGCCGTTAGATCCCACATCCTACTATTTAAGGGGTAGGAGTGTGGATTCACTGGATTGTCACTTAAGTGAAAAACTTTGACTAATATTTTTAATTTATGGTATATGATAGTTATATGAGAACATGGGAGGCTAATACAAGATTCAATTCAGCAATAAATTTTATTTATTGTGTTATAAGAGTCAATAACTGAATTGTGTGGTTTAAAAATGTGATTAAAATTAATTAAGAATAATAAGTATATATTAAATAAATTTTCTTTTTAAATATGCCCTTATTTATAAGGAAATAAGTAATAAGATAGAGAAATAGAATAAATATATGTATCACATTACCCCCAACTTTTTAATTAATACATTACATATAATTAATGAGGGATAAAATTTTGTTTAAAAAATCATTAAATACCTAAACAACTCTTATAAAAAAAACCATTAAAGTTTTGGGTTATAAAGGGAAAAAAGTGAGTATTTAATTAATTAATCACTAATAAGAAACCAGCACTCAGATCTACACTTCGATGTTGTACTAACCAGTTATCACACGTGCAACAGGGTGGGCTCTTAGCTAGAAGTACACTCTTGGTTTTCCAACTTGCTTCCCCCCCCCCCCCCACGTGCTTCTTCTTCTTCTCGGTTGTTTCTTCAGGAGTGTGATTCCCCATGATAGAGCTGCCTACCTTATTTTTTTAAGAGATTTAGTCAAATTATATTGGACAATGCTACAATATAATATTTGATTAACTCTTAATTAATTTTTCCTCACTTGTTTTGATATGTACTGTTAAACGGCGTTTTCTTACATCCCTAGTTAGGAGTCTTATCAAAGCCGCTAAAACGAGGTCAACAATTGTTAGTTGGGAAAATTATATTATGGTCCAAAATAAATAAAAATATAAAAAATTGGTTCCACAAAATGACATAATTATTCTGAAGTCTTATGGGACTAATTTATAATAAATTGTAATTATAAAATGACCCAATACCCTTAATGAATTTGAAAAGTTGTGTGCATGTGTTGCCCCCACCATCGCCATTCCTCGTCTGCAGAAGAAGTAGAGCTGTTACGCCGCAGAACCTCGCCACCACTATTTCCTGTGTTGTCGTGCGTGTTGTTCGCCGCTGCCAACTTTCTCAAGAAAGTACCTAGTTTCCATAGATTAACAGTTAAACTCTACCCCACTTTTTTGGACCAATGTGCCCATAACAAAGGTTCCCTCGGTGAAAGGCCTTGCATCTCCTTTGATATGCAAATCTTTTGTTGGCGAGATGTCTTATCCCTGAAGAGATACGCGATACCGTCAATCACTGACTCTACCTACTTCGCTTCACTCCATTCCACCCCTTATTCCTGTAAGAAGTGGAAGAATAAATGGAACTCCGTGAGTTTCTATCTCTTTCCTATTCGAAAGGGAATCTTTTTCTTGGGTCTCTGTATTTTGAATCTTTCTTTTACAAGGGAACTTGCTTTGCTTATACTTGTTAAGACCCCAATACTCTTTATTCTTGATATTGTGTTGATGTCCTCTCCTTTTGTCTGATATTCATATTTTTGCTGCTCTGGCTAGAGCCGAATGGGAATTCTTGTCAAAAAGGGGGAGTTAGAGTATATTATCTCATAAAAATTGCTAAAAATGGGAGTACTTTCTTATAAAATGTGTATTCCCAATTTCCTTGATTATGTTGTTAATTGAACTTGAAGTAGGCTGAAGTCCTTCGTATGTGCTAGATTAAACTAATTTATAAGCCACCAGATATTGGCTTTCACTTTAGAGTGCAGCATTTGAGTTCTCAAAAGACTAAAACTTAATTGCAACTTTGAAAATGATCGTCTGTCAGCTGCTTATATATTCTTGGATGAAGGCTTGCTGCAATGGTTGGCTTTTGTTATTGAACCAATTGGCTTCAATGCTTCTTTGTTTTCTTCTTTGTCCTCTTCTTGTAATTATGTTGTTTGAATTTTTATGAATAGCCTTAACCCTTTTCTAGTCATGTGAAAGTTTGACAATTACAATCTTTCTGCAGGTAATAAGAGAGGGACAACTACCATTCAAGGTATGCTTTTCAGCATATACCTTTGGAAATCCATGATTATTTATTCATCTAACATATCATGTTGGGAGCTGTTATTTAATGTATTTGTTATTGGAGTGTGTCCTTGCTTAATTTTTTTATCTTTGTCAACAATTACAACAACAAACCTTGTCACACTAAGTCATGGATTGCATGATAAGTTATAATTAACTTTTCAGATATATCATCTACTATGAAATGCCATTCTAAAAGGTATACCTTGGCATGATTCCTACAATAATGAAACACTCAAAATTATGTAAACCAATTCACTGTTCTTAGTATGAAACTAGATCTGACCAATAGTATGTATATTTCTTACCTCATTCCAAATATCATGGTTATGGTAGTTCCTCAGGCCCCGTACTTCTACTTTTCTAGCTTCCCTTTGTCCATTTTTTATAAAATCCTTTCAGTTGTCATCAGGATTTTTGTAGAAAATTAGTGAGAGTATATAGCGTTTTTCATCTGTGAGTATGGACGAGCAGACAGAGCGCAACATCTATAGTTGAAGGGTTCCAATCCCTAATTTCTCCTTGTTTGCTTTTTCTTGTGATCAGGCAAAATCAACACTTAATAGAAAGTAAAAAACAATCCTTCTACTTTAATTATTTCATATTTCCTCCAGTCTCTCTGTGTTGATATGGTGTTGTCTCCCATGCATCTGTCTATTGGGAACGACTTTATTTTTTCTTTTGACTTATGTATGATTATTGAGTTCTGGAATTACTCACTAATGAGTCTAGTAATGATTGGATATAGATTCCATTTAATATTGTCACTAATGGATCCACATGCATAAGTTTGTGACTCTTAAGTTTTTGACCGTGATATATACATATGCAAACTATTTTTTATGCTTCTAACGTTGACTTCAGAGTTACACCAAATATGTCATGTGCTAAAAGCGGGCTGATGCAAAGAAAGCTCTGAAGGACCTCCTTTATAAAAGTGGATCTTGTAAATTTTTATTTGAGGTATGCTATACATATCTTAGTCATAAATAGAACCCTTGGCATTCAATGTTCAGAAAACCTCATGTTATATTGTTTGCTTCCATTATGGCATTCTCAACTGAAGAGGAAGGAGTACAAATGCTAGAAAGAGCTGATTTTTAAGAAAACATTTTATATTAGGTGGAACTTTGAATCTTAATTTCCTACCCATAACTAGTGGCTTATAGGAGGAAAATGCGAGAAGATAGGAATATAAATGTGTTGCTTGGATTATATATTGAATCTTTTTCCCGAGAGTAGATTTTGAGACTAAAATTTACAATTGATAATTGCTCTTTATAATTAAATGAGAGTAAAGCTCATTAGTCAAAATAGATCTGATTCACTAATAAAGTACAACCTTTCTTCCTGGTAAGCCGTGGACAGTTGCTATGAAATCATCTAATTTTTCATTTGACAGCATAGAGATGTTAGTGATCTCTCCGTTCTCTGATGTTGAAAGTTGAAACACATGGCCTTCTTTTTTCATGCTTTTGAATATTGTTTTACATTGGAACTTGTTGCTTTACATGTCTTCACATTTATATGTACTAGAAATTGTACCTGTCTTTTAAATGTATCATTTTACACTTTTACCTAGAGCCAAGAAACATGGAAATTTGGGGAACGCAATTTCTATGGAGATCAAAATTATGATTCGGAAAGCTGTTACAATAAACATCAAGAAAAGTCTCATAAGCATCCTGGAAAATCAAAAAAGAAAGTAAAGCATGAGTTCTTTTGTGTCCATTCAGAGATTAGTTGGCATAACTGTAATTTTTTCTGAACTTTTGGCACGTACTTACTGCAAACAAATAAAAAGTACATTACACACGAGTAAACAATGTGACCTTAGAAGGATTTTTTTAAAAAAATATAGGGAAAATTACATTGTAGTCCCAAGCAAATGAAAATACGAAGAATTAGTCCCACGAAATAGCATAATTACTCTGAAGTCCCATGGGACTAATTTGTAATAAATTGTAATTATAAAATGACCTAAATATCCTTAATGAATTTGATAAGTTGTGTGCCTGTGTCGCCCCCACCATCACAATTCCTTGTCCCAGAAGAAGCAGAGCCTGATCTGGTTTGTAATTCTATTACTTTTACTACATGCCATATGCTTGATCTGGTTTGTCATTTTTTTTCACTTATGTGTGTAGGGATTCTTGTGGTGTACACATTTTGTCTTGGTTATAGATGTAGGATGGAAATTTGCAAGGTGAAGACGATTACACAATGCCTTTCTACTCCAAAGAAGAACTCCATGAAATGAAGGTTGGGGTGTTATGGTGGCTAGTTGCCCATCCTCATAACACACATGCCGAAAAAGTAATGTCAATGATTTAAGCCATACATAAGAGGAAGAGAACCCACTAAGCATGCTGACTTATATTGTACATCCCAGTAGTGGCTAACTTTGACATTGTGCACTTTCATTTAATGGATAACATATTATGAGATTGTAAACCTCATGTACACACATTGTAATTATGGGAACTTTTGGGTAATGATTATTTTGGTTATAATGAAGTTCAGACTTCTTATACTTCACATGTTTGTTGTAATTATGAAGTTCACAATCATTGTCATCAATTAACATTAGTGTTAAAGTTATGTAATACACATATCTTATTATTTCTTCCATATTGTTTTAGCCTTCTATTAAGAACTACAAGGCCTTACGTTAACAACTCAATCATCGTTGACTAACAAGTTGTGCAACCACCACTGACAACTCATGGAGCCTCCATAACAAGTCCTGGAGGTTACATTGACAAGCCATGCAGCATCCATTGACAACTCATAGAGGTTCTATTGACAAGTCATGTAGCCTCGACGGACAAGTCATTGAACCTCCATTGACAAGTCGTGGAGGTTCTATTGACAAGTCTTGGGGCCTCCAATGACAAGTCATGGAGCCTCCACTGAAAACTCATGGAGATTTCATTGACAAGTCATGTAGCCTCGATTGACAAATCATGGAACCTCCATTGACAAATCCTAGAGGTTCCATTGACAAGTCATGGGGCCTCCAATGACAACTCATGGAGCCTCCACTGACAAGTCCTAAAGCCTTTACTGACAACTCATGAAGCCTTTAGTAATAAGTCCTGGAGCCTCCACTGACAAGTCCTAGAGCCTTTACTGACAACTCATGGAGCCTGCACTAACAAGTCATGGAGTTTCCACTGACAACTTATGGAGCCTCCATTGATAACTTATGGAACCTCAATTGACAAGTCATAAATCCTCCACTGAAAACTCAGAGAGCCTGCATTGACAAGTCATAGAGCTTCCATTGATAACTTATAGAGGCTCAGTTGACAAGTCCAGGAGACTCCAGTGACAAGTCATACAGCCTCCATTGACAACTTATGGAGGCTCGGTTGACAAGTTATGGAGCCTCCACTGAGAACTTATGGATATTCCATTGACAAGTCATGTAGTCTCGATTGACAAGTCATTAAGCCTCCATTGACAAGTTCTAGAGGTTTCATTGGCAAGTCCTGGGGCCTCCAATGACAACTCATGGAGCCTCGGTTGACAAATCATGGAGCCTCCACTGACAACTCATGGAACCTCTAGTAACAAGTCTTGGAGCCTTTACTGACAACTCATGGAGCATGCACTGACAAGTCATGGCCGCACTGACAAGCCATGGAGCTTCTACTGACAACTCATGGAGCCTCGGTTGACAAGTCATAGAGCCTTTACTGACAACTCAGAGAGCTTGCATTGACAAGTCATGGAGCCTCCATTAACAACTTAAGGAGGCTCGGTTGACAAGTCCAGGAGCCTACATTGAAAAGTCATGGGGCCTCCAACGACAAGTCAGTGAAGCCTTCAATGACAAGTCATGCAGCCTCCATGACAACTTATGGAAGCTCGGTTGACAAGTCATGGAGCCTCCACTGAAAAGTCATGGAGGGTCCACTGACTACTTCATGTGCATACATTAACAACTGAATTTACATTAGATTATAAATTTATAGACCTGAAAGTAGAATCCAAATATATAAACATAATCTCATTTGCATTCTTATCTATGTTATACCTCAAACTGTACCCAAACATATTGAAACCACATCTAAAGCATGTCTATTGCATTTACCTAGGTCATTCTTCATATTTTACAAGTATAATAGAGGCTAATAATCACAAAAGATGACAGATTTTTCCTTTTGTTTTCCAACTAAAACGTACATTCATCAAGAAAACCTCAATAGAGCCTCCACGACTTGTTAATGTGTGTGTGTATGTGTGCGCACCATATTTTGACTCCACTTTCATTTATAGAAATTTGTAATCTGATGTAAATTCAATTGTCAATGTATGGACATGAAGTAGTAAATAGACACTTATTGACTTGTCAATGTAGCCACCAGGACTTGTCAATGGAGCATGATGGACTTGTCAATGGAGGCTCTATGTCTTGCCAACAAAGGGACAATGAATTGTCAACGGAGGCTGTATGAGTTGTCAATGAAACCTCTAAGGCTTGTCAATGGAGGCTCTCTTACTTATCAATACAACCACATTGACTTGTCAACAAAGGGACAATGACTTATTAATGGAGGCTCCATGAGTTGTCAATAGAGCTTCTAGGACTTATCAATTGAGGCTCCCTGACTTGTCAAAGGGGCGGAGCCTCGTTGACTTGTCAACAGAGCCTGTATGACTTGTCAACGGAGGCTCCCTAACTTGTCAATTGAGGCTCATTGACTTTTCAATAGAAGTTCATTGACTTGTTAATGGGGGCTTTGCAGTTGTCAATGGAAGCCTAATTGCTTGTCAATGAATGGTCCTCAACTTGGCAATGAATGCCTATTAACTTATCATCATAGTCTGATGAAGTTGTCACTGGAGTAAAACAATGTGGAAGAAAGAGTATGATATGTGCATTATATAACTTTAGCACTAATGTTAAGACATGACAATGACTATGTACTTCATAATTACAACAAGAAGTTTGAACTTCATCATAACCAAAAGAATCATTACCAAAAATTTAGCACAAATACAATGTGTGTACGTAATCATTACAATCCCATAATATGTTATCCATACAATGAACGTGAACTATGTCAAAGTTAACCACTACTATTTCTCCTTCTCATTTTCCTTCTGCTTGTCCTCCCTTTGGACGAAAAATTCTTCAGTGAATAGAGTATACCTAGAAAAGCTTATTGCCCTTAGTCGTGTTGGGCTTTTGCTTCCTTCTTTGTCTTTAACAGCTTTTTCTTTGTCCATCTTGTTCCCTTGGAAACAAAATTGTTAGCAATTTAGCATTGCATCCTTTTTGCCATTTGTGTCATAAAGCTGTGTAGATTCCATATACTTGGTTTTACCAAATAAATCTTGAAAGTGCTTAACAACAACAGAAAAGAAAAAATTTCATACTGCTAGATGCATTGGCGAAGAAAGAGTAGGCAAGTTCAATTGCAAGAGATATCATACTGCTACTTTAAACATTAAAGTAACAAGTGTATAAACAACAACCTATCCTAATAAATACTAATCTCTGCAGTAATATTCTAATAAACAAGGTCATTCCTACTCAAACAGGGCAATCAAAGATTCAATAACCTAATCAGAGCATTAAACAACATATTTCCAGGTAGATATAGAAGACATGAAAAACCAAGACCTAACTCTATTTGTTTCAACCTTTCTCACAACCCTTAGTTCAACTACTCAACACGCTTGATATTTGAAGTTGTAGCAGTAATGACTACTTTTTTTGCTTTGCCCTTTTATAGGCCTACCTAGCTCATTCAACTCCTACTTTTAAGGCACTCATTATATAACATGCACACAAGAAAGCAAACATCATGTTTTCTTTGTTATGTATACTCTTTTAATTACATTTTATATAGGCCAATTGTGAGATAAGTTTATAAATGCATCAATTCCTCCAGCCACATGAGCTACTATAGTTTCATCTCTATCCAAGTATTCAATCAAGTATATGTAGTCGAACATAAAATAAAGTACATGTTAAATCATAAGGCCATTGTATACTAATAATCAAAGCATTATGAGCTAAATTTTAGGTACATCAAAACTAGGACTGCATCAAAGATCTCACCTTAATTTGTTAGCATTATTTACTGTAAGACACCTAAGTGAGCTAAGTATGATTCTATCTTGCACTTTTGTGATAACCCACTACAATGAAGAATTGCTGCACATAAATACAAAATATTGAATCAAGCCACCATTTCATCAACAAATTGCTTGCTATTATTGTTTTTTGCCTTTCAAATTTAGAAACAAAGCATACTCCCTTCAGTTAGAGTGAAAATTGTTGTCAAAATCCTATGCATAGATCTCAACCTCCTTAATAGTACATTGAAAAAACTTACAATATAAATTGATAGATGAACGAACCACCACCAGCAAAAAAAAAGTAAGAACAATGAAATCTAACTCTAACAAAATCCTACACTAAAGAAAGCTTTTTTTGCCCTTCCTTCCAATACTTCTTCCTTGTTCTTTCATGTGTGTTTGTGTAGTAGTTGTTTCATTGAAGGTAAGCATTTGTTTATAAAGCATCAAGGTGTGACTTGTGTTAGGGTAGTCATCTTTGTTTGAGGTCATAACCTTTTTTTAAAATAACTTGTGCAAGTCCTATACATAATGACATCTGATTTGGTTAAGAAATTGAAAACTAAGGTTATTATCTTATTGTGAATTGATGAGACAATGATATAAGTTAATATAGAAAGGGATAGAACACATATATTTATGCTCCTCATAATTCACTTAAAGGAACTGAACATCTGGATTCATCTCTGTAAGTCGACATATCTACCGCAGCACCAATGAAAAATTAGAATTATAAGTCACAAACAAGAAAGAAGTAAATTTATGATCCAAGAGTGCTCTGTGAATACCTTAGGATGGAGAGCTCTGCAACCACCACAACCAGGAGAAAAGAAATCAACAACCACCAGCTTGAGCCCTGCGTTTAATAGGGAGTCTACAAGGTCTTGGGTCAAAGTCACCTCCCTCATATTTGGCTTAAGCCCTATTTCCCACCATTTCTGAGCTTTACCAATTCTTAGGGCCATCTGCAAATGCCATGTCAGGAACAAGATTAAAATGGAAATTTAGTTAAAAAATCTATAAATGTGAAGCTCCATAAATTTTCAGCTCATAAGATGGAAATCAAAGATATTTCCTCATTATGGATACCCAGAAGGAAATCAAATGAGGATCAAAACCACCGGGTGAATACAAACTTCAGATATAAAATAATAGAAGCATTAATTTATAATTTATAATTTTGATAGAAATTGTCGCTTGAATTATTAAAGCCTAGCTAGAAACGATGGGGATATTCTTTTTCGAGTTAGCCTTAATCTACTCTAGCTTATAGTTCTATTATAAATAATTGATGGGGGAATTACCAACCTGAGCTGCAAACAAAGATCGAGAAAGAGATTTCCCTCTGCCGAGCCTGCTAGCATACTCGTAAAGTACCAGGTTTTTGCCACGGAGTTCAGAAGACAAAAAGGATGGAGATCTAACAACCTAGGATTTTAGTTTCAGAGAAGGAAACCTCTTCACAGGGCAATAAACACGAGAATCATAGCAAAGAATGTTTGGACATAGAGAAGTTTTGTGAAGATGTTGTTACACATCGTCCTTTCATGTTGAAATCAAACCAATTTGGTTTAAAACCTTTGCCATCGAATCGAATGGAGATACGGAATCTAACTTTCAGTTTGTTGGAAGGTCAAGAGAGTGGAGAAAGGAACGATTGGGGGGGGAATTTCCTGGACTAGTACTGCAAATCATTTTCCGAAGATGTCGCCTAGCAGGGGCTGAATCTCGAGTAAGTGAGAAAGAAACATCCAATCTCACTACCTTTTTGCCCCATTCTTAAGAGTAGTTGCATCATTTTACAATTACAATTTATCACAAATTAGTCCCATGGGACTTCAGAGTAATTATGCCATTTTTTGGGACCAATTCTTCATATTTTTCATTACTTGGGACCACAATGTAATTTTCCCTTGTTAGTTTATTTGGAAACCGTGGTAGTATAGCTTATCTTGGTTGAGGATTTTGTTGGTAAATGTCAATGTTTTGACCGGTCATTCATTAGTGTAGGAAATACTTTTTACATTTGACTTACAATAGGTGTAGAAAGTCAACACGTGTAGAAAGTCCCTGTAGTGCTGCACAACAGGTGTAGAAAGTGAGATTTTCTACTTTCTACACGTTTAATTGTGAAAAGAGGTGCAAAAAGTGTGACTTTATACATCTCTCTTTGTTTTTCAAGTGTAGAAACTCATTTTTTGAAAAAAAATTTATTTGTTTATTATGCTACAAACCATTTACATGATAATAAACAACTAAATACCTTACAAATAAAAATTATTACAACAAAACTAATCTGAAATATTAAATTTATTGTAAATTCCAATCCAAAATATTAACAAAGCTATATCAATGCAGGTAGACAAACTTGGCCTCACTTTTACAATGAAATTTGTACAATCAAAGTCAAGTCCAATACCAAACAGTAACAACAAAATTCAACATGCATAATCTCAAATAGTTATTAACATAACATGTTTGACATTACACTCACAAGTGAAAGTGATATCATTTTCTATCAATACATGTGATACCATCAAGTCTAGTCCATTAGTGAAGCACCAGCACCAAAAGAAGATACAAATTCTCTCCCATATTTCTTCTCAAAGATATCTTTAAGAGCCAAGAGCTCTGGAATCTCTAAGCTCCTAGGGGCTGCAAATATTAAGCTAGCAATCCCTTCCTTTAGATCTGCAAGGCATTCCCTGAAATAAGTTAGAAAATCTCACTCCCAAGCTTAAACTGACCGAGTATGCTTTCAAATATTGAAATATGCCCTATATCTCTATCTTCACATTTTTATTTTGAACTCTCCTGCATTAATGCAGAGTAGTATAATTGTTTGTATGGAAACAAGTACAATTTAAATGGACACAGATCAATATACAAAGAAATGAATATTTACATGAGTTTCCAATAGGCAAATAGATAAAACAATACCAGACATGCCAAGACATTTTGCAAGCATGTACCTAAAGAGGAAAATAGATTTACACTAATTTCTACCATGTATCTACAAAAGAACATAAGAAACTTGAGACAAATTGAAGAAATGGTCCAAGGAGATTTCTTACAAGAAATAAGGGAAAGAACAAAAAGAGAGATCTCTAAGTTTTGAAGACTATAAATAGGTTCTGATAGTTAAGGTTTCACGGTATATTTTGGCTTTTAAAATCTCAAAATGTATATTGATAAGAACAAATGGATTTAAAAGGTTATCAATGCAGATATGAAACCAACTTCAATACTAGTATAGCCATCAAAAGAACAGCAACTTAGAGATATTAAAAGTAAGAATTCCTTCATCTGGTAAAAAAAAATGATGGAATAATTCATGATCAATACAACATAGCATGTTAGCTCATCAAAACCTAACAAGTTCTTCTAAAACGTTGTGTCTCTCTTTTTCACTTTTGTTCTTCCCCAAGAAGAGCTATATCAACTTGGTACAAGCAAAAGATCAAAAATAAAAGCTACAATAAACATGACTGAATTAAATTGTCACATCATAAAGAGAAAGTTAAATAAAATTTATAAGGATTGGCCTGCAAACATTGAGCTAACAAAGAACTCCATAAAACTAACAACCATCATGAAGTAATTTAATCCATACGAATGACTTTTAACCAATGACATTGTCCTGTATAGTGATAATTGAATATTTATTACACTCATTTGTATCTCTTGATTAATAAATTTAGATTGTTTAGTAATAAATAATGGGCTTTTATGCTTATTTGGGCTTTGGGTGTTTTATTGGATTTAACATATTTTAATAATAAAAATTTCAGATTTACAACCCTTCTCTATTTTGATCATAACTATTGAACCAGATATCTGAATGATCTCATTCTTATCTCATTTTTTAGATGATTCAGAGGGAAACAATTGATATGAAGACTTAAAGGGCAAATTCGGACAAGAAGATAGTCAAAAATGTAGTCAATGTTATATATATTTTTCTGGATTTTTATTGGGCCCAAATTTTGTAATGAAGCACCACTTAGTATTCTTGTCTCGTTTTGGGTTGAACTAATGGGCTTTGACCCATGTGACAATTAGGTTTTTACTTTGTTTAGCTGAAAAAAAGGGGCAGAATGGATTTGTGACATTTTTGGATTGAAATCAGAAGTTCTTCATTCTCTGAAAATGTTCTTCATGTTCTTCGCGTTCTTTGTTCATTTTTCGGATTTTCCAGCCATATTCGGCTAAGTTTCTGTGATTGACCTATGGATTGAGGATTCACGTTTCAATCAGAGGACATACTTAAACTGGTAACGTAATTTGTTTCTATTTACTCTAATCGGATTCAATTTCTGGAATAGTTCGAATGTTTGTTTTAATATTCGGATTGATACATCCCAAGGACACAGTTCGAATCGGGTCATAGTGCTACTGAATGATCGCACAGTAGCACACCACGTATACGAATAGAACCTAGATGATCGTCTAGTTGAGGGATTTTCTGGACGAATACAGAGATTTCGGTTCATCCACAACCAATCACGAGTTCGTTATAATCTTCGTCCGATGATGGTAGGAAACTATGAATCCCAATTCTAGGTCAGTCGTTTTAATCTGTTTGATCTAGTTCATTTTCGATTCTGTCTTTAATCTGAGTTTATTGTTCGTTAATAGTTTAATTAAACCCCCCCAATCGATCTTTGTTTGAATGTTTTAGACTGCATGTAAATTCCGTGGGAAACGATCCAGGTTCTCTATACTGCAAACCCTTATTAAAACTGGTTATTTTGCGAGAACTCGACAATTCTCGACCATATAGTCATTGAGTTTACCTAGGATAAGCATAACTAGAAGGTCAAATACCTGAACAAGAAAATTGTCATCCACATATAGGGCATGATGGAGGTTAGAGTAAAGAAAGGCCAAATATAAAGGGTGAAAAAAAGGACCTCAATTTTCTCACTCCCGCTCCCGCTATAGCTAGATGACCTCAATGATGCAAACAGGTCCCTCCTGGAAGTAACAAAACGAGAAGGCATAATTGCAGTAAATGAAAAATAGAATGAACGATAGCAAGGTTCCACAAAATTTAGCCTTAGCCATGAAAATTTGTGGCAACCTAAATACTCGATCGAGGAAAACCCCATTTCTCGTCGCGTATAAACAAAATGAAAATGGTTATGCCAACAATAAATTTTGCACCTTAAAAACCTTTTCTCGTGATTTCCATGCACCGATACTTTATGATGCAAGGGGCTACATGGTGCCTCAAGTTTCCAACAATTTGTAAAATCAAAGAAGAAATTTCCTGATTGCAAGATCGAAGAAAAGCGAGCAGTCTCCATGTCTATGATATGATTTAAAGATCTCAGGATTAGACTTTGTCGGGCGTGACAGCCGCAGTGGCTCTTTGGCTCAACAAAATCTTGCATTATGTTCACTCAAAAGAGTCAAGATTAATAACATGAACACACATTACTGGCTTCTCAGTTTCAATCACAATGATTCCTACCCTGGCTCTGTTGTTGGTGCCCTCCATGATGCTTCCTTCTTTCTTTTTCTTCTTCATAGTCGTGACCGGAAGACGAAGATGAGAGAGAGTGACGAGAGAGAACTCAAAATCAGAGGGGGAAGGGCAGGGATCTGAGATTTTGGCGGAGAAAGCCAAGGGAAGGGGGAGGGTTTAGGCAGGGAATCGAGGAAGATATATGGACTAGTGTTACTTTCTACACGGGTTAGGAGCCCAACCGGTGTAGAAAAATAACTTTCTACATGAGTTGGGCTCTCAACCCGTGTAAAAAGTAATCTTTTATTTTTTAAAAAAATTTAAAAATTGTTAAAATAAAATTAAGATACTTTCTACACGGGTTAAGCTCCCAACCTATATAGAAAGTAATCTTTTATTTTTTTAAAAAAATTAAATTAAAATTAAAATACTTTCTACATCGGTTGAGAGCCCAACCGGTGTAGAAAGATTACTTTCTACACGGGTTGAGCTCCCAACCCATGTAGAAAGTAATCATTTATTTTTAAAAAAATTAAAAAATGTTTAAAATAAAATTAAAGGTATTAATCACGTTGATTCCAAAAACACATCTAAAAATGTTAATTTATTAAATAAAAAATATTTTAAATTTACTTTCTACACATGTTGTCTTTTCAACACATGTAGAAAGTTTCTACATCTTCATATATTTACAAAAATGCCATTGTCACACTTTCTACACGTGTTCTGTTTTGACAGGTGTAAAAAATAGATCTAAAATCTATATTTTGTACTAGTGATTCTTGTACACTAAGATACTCCCTCCTCATATGCATGATACAATAATTCTTTTAAAAGGAAATGACCAACATTAAAAATGCGGTTTCAAAAATCTTTTTTTTGTAAGTCGAGATAAAATTTTTCTCTCAGACTTATCTTGTAAATCGTAAAAACTATTCTCTAAAAGCTAATCCAAACACACACTAAGGTTGAAATTTACTCCAAAAGCATTCGCGAAGTCTCAATGTAGATTTTGAAGGTTTTTTTGTCTCAATGTTATTTCGGAAGTGTAAAAACATAGTAATGTCGCCCCTCTTTTAACTATTGTTTATGTTGACCGTTAATTTTGACTGAAATTACTGACAAAACAACCACCTATACTCTAATTTTTCCAACTCTTCATCACAACTCGTCCTCTCTCTTTCCCTTTCTCTCTCCCTCCTTTACTCTTTCTTAGGGAAAAACGGTTCCTTCCTCTCTAGATATTCATCTCCTCCACACTAGCGACGCCTTCCTTTCCACTATCGTCGACATCACTTTCTCTTCCTCTTCCTCCTCTCTCTACGAATATGAGCACCCTATCATCGACATGTTCAAACAATTGTATTTGTATTAGAGTTTTGTTTTTGTATTTGTATTGCCTGTGCCTTATATCAATATACCCATAGACACTCCCCCTTTCCTCTCCCAAATAGGTGTTTAATGTATTTGTATTAGATTTTTGTTTTTGTATTTGAACTAAGGGACAGAGATCTTGGTCATGCTCAGTATAACACTCGTTACTTATACCCTTTTATTATGCATCAGAAGCGTTAACTATATTATTATGGCTTATGAGAATCAATAAATAAAGCTCTCATCTAAAAACTTACACCCTTATTCTTGGGGCATTGTTCATTCTGTAAAACCATATTTACCAAATCAATTAACTTTATTCACGGAGTTACTATTCACTTTAACTTTTCAATTCTTCCATTCATTATTATCAAGGTTTTTCTCTGCTTATCAATTCATTTGCTTACTTAACTAATAGGCTTGTACTGTGAGATTACCCATTCCTAATTCATTTAACACGCTCGGATAATTAATCCCTTCGTCATACGGGTTATGCAGTTAACAACATAAAATGTTCATACATAACAGAACAACGGGTAATAATTTCTCAACTCTTCACCCGCAACTTCTTCTTCCAGTGCATCGTCCTATACTCTTTTCTTATGCTCACCTGCCTAAATGGTTAGTTGGGGAAGGATGAGATTTGGGGAATCTCAGTAGAAAACAATATCACTATATATGAAAGATATATATTTAATGCATGACATGCTTGCCTTACATAATTTCATGCCAACATAATGACATATCGCCATGCTCAATGTTACAATATACTCATGAACATATGATAAATATAACAAAGCTTCAATCAATCAAATATACTCAATACAATTAGGCAAAGTAGTCACATAAATCAATGTACAAACATACATATCAAATAGACATAGGTTATGTAAGTTCACTACATTTTGTCTTTGAGTCCCCTTTTGTACATTTTCTTCTAATCACTGAAGTTGCTTTCAATGCCTCTTTTTTGTCATCTCATGGCCCTAGATAAATGGTCATATCATTAGAGCCATGACAAATAAATGTCCAATGCGCTACTTTAGCCTCTAAGACTTGTCTCTTTTCTTTGGGCCCATACTTGCCCCAAATTTCCTTAAATGTCATTACTTTTTTATTTTCACTCAATTTCCAAAAGTTGGCAGAACTTTCAACAAAATTTGAAAATTCATATCTTTTTCTACAAATATTCAAATTAGGTGATTCAAATACCTAGGTGATCCTTATTAAGTTTATTTTACAAGAAAAATGGATCCCACTGCCACCTGGAAATACACAGTTCCATAATTCCCATTTTATCCTTATTGCCACAGAATCATCCCAGTTTTAATGGCCTGTCTTCTAAAATTCATAACTTAATCTCTAGAATTCAAATGGGATGGTTTAAAATCCTATGTGACCCTCTTTAAGTATAATTTCAAGAAAAAGTATTAACCACTTCCAATTACATGGCTAAATTTCCCAGAATCATCAAAAAACACAACTGATCCAAAAAATGTTACAGATTCAATATCTAACTTTAAAAATTCATATCTCACAATATACAAACCTAAATGACATATATTATATATCAAATTAAAGCTTATCATTTCTAATTTAATTATAAAACATTAGATAACATTTGGACAATTAAAAAATTGTCGCAAATCAACTGCCACCAAAAAATGAAATCTGGCAGCACCTATACAAAAATCCCAACTTTTGGTTTTTCATTTCGATTCATTTAAGACTATAATCGGGAGCTATTCCCACACTATTTTTCATGTAGAATCCATTAAAGACCTTAAAAACACCTCTTGCCCAAAATTTTAGGCCTTCCAAGAATCTACAAAATCACAACTTAATCGATTCAAAGCGAAGCCTACCCTTACCTTTTCGTGTCTCTACAACCGATTTGGAGATCCAGCGACACTCCAACTAACTAGACGGCACAAAAAACCTCTGATTAGAAAATTAAAACCATAGAAAGGAAGCTCTTAGTGAGTAGAAAAATGTTTGTAAAGGACTTACCGGCCGAAAACGGCATTATGGGGTCAGAATAAGCTCTGAAACTTTGGGAAAATCACTATTCATACTTTCTCTTTCCTCTTCCTATTTTCTTATGTTTTTTCACTCTTTCTCTTTCTTTTCTAAGGTCTGGCTGAAAATGGCCCTTTAAGGGGGAATGGAAGGTGGAGATTCAATCATACATGTGATCTCCTCTTGTTGTGCCAAGTGTCCAAATCATAAAGCCCAAGATTGCCAAGTGTCACAAAATCATCTTGTCTTCTCTTTCTCTCTCCTCAAAGGCGTCCTTTCATGTGTCAAGGGAGGGGAGGCCCGACAATTTCCCCTGACACCCAGGTTCAATGTTCGGGAAGTCAAGTACACGACTGGATCAGAGACCGGCGGATTCTCTGGACTCAAAGGCCTAAGGTGCCACCTTAAAAGGAAAAAATCAAGTACAATCATGAGGGAAAAGTGTCACTCTCTTGTAAATCCAAAACATAAAGTAAAAAGCATATGTAATGATTATAGGACATGTGTCACTTTCTTAAGAAGCCAACACAAAAGTTATGTCATGATTGCTTACTTTATTAAATCTACTTTAATAAAATTATTTTATTGGCGTCTACTCGGGATCCTACTCGGGTTTTACTCAAGATTGTGTCACACGTATCAGAGCCCACAAGATGACGCCAGATCAGAGTATGTGTGTAGGCCCCATATACCAGTGTCTTTTCCCAAAAAGGAAGGGTACACAAGTCTGCCCTGAAAATTCCATATACATAATTGCACCGCCTTATTTCGCCCGACTAATTAGTCCCTTACCTCATGACATAGCTGGTTGGTGTCTTTCTACCAACCCAATGGTACCGTATATGTGTCATGTATACATCTGCACCGAAACTTTAATCCTACTTCCTACGCACATCGATCCCTCTGTCCGATAGGGCAGGATTACATAGTCCCCGAGAGTCTTTCTATCTCTCGACATTCTTGGGACTCTTCCCAAACTGAGCTTAGTCTTCTACCTGATATAGGCTTATCCACAAGTCTCTAGACCCAAAATTTGGTATATTACACTCAGATTTGTAGAGGGCACCATTTGAACATGCTGATGATGGGGTGCTCATATTCATAGAGAGAGGAGGAAGAGAAAGAGAAAGTTATGCATGCGGCGGTGGAAAGGAAGGCGTTATGGTCTGGAGAGGAAGGAGCCATTTTTTCCTTCAGAAAGATCGAAGGAGGGAGAGAAAAAGGGGAGAGAGAGGATGAATTGTGATGATGAGTTGGAAAAATTAGAATACATGTGGTAGCTCAATAAGTAATTTCAGTCAAAATTAACGATCAACATAAACAGTGGTTAAAAGAGGGGCGACATTGCTACTTTTTTTGACTTTCAAGACAACATTGAGACCACAAATACTTCCAGGGCTACATTGAGATTTTGCAAATACTTTCAACGCGGATTTGTACCTTAACCCAAAGGAAATTTTATTTTAAAATATAAGAGGTTGACTTGGTAACATGATTGTTTTTCACTTTTACTCCATGAGAGAGAAAGAGGTAACATATATTAAATACACATTTGAAAATCAAATTATTTAATAAGAGTAAAATAGGTAAATTTTATCAATTTAATACACATATTAGATGACTTAGCTAACATTCATTAGTTTGTGTGAATTAGTTGACAATGTCTTATATTTTGGATAGGAGGGAATACAAATAACTAAATAATGTTGATAAAATATTAGTGAGAAAAGGTTTAAAATAATACATATGTAAAAAATTGTAACTTATTTTTCAAAAACACCCTTATTTATGGTAAAAGTGAGTGAGAGATAATTAATATATAGTGATATTGGCCAGAAATTAATGGGGGCAAAAATATAAAATGATATTAAAAATTTTAAATAGATTATTAAATAAATAAGAACATGCCATTTATACAAAAAATTCTTTCATATAGAACCGAAAAAAGTGACTTCTAAATATTTTATACTGATTTGATCATATTTGTAAGTCCATGCCATAAAGATTCTATAGAGATTTACTCTAATTGTCAAGGACCTAACACAATTCTCTCTCTCTCTCTCTCTCTCTCTCTTTTTCATAAGCTTGGGACAATAGGAGTTAGAAAAGATAATATTCATAATAAATATATATAAGGAAAAATTAGAGTGAAATCTATTGAAGAAACAATCATTAAAAATTGTCTAAATTGATTTGGATACGTACAAAGAATGCTACTAAATTTGTTGGTGAAGAGAGTAGATATAGTACTATGAAGTTTTCTAAAACAGGGTAGAATATGACCCAAAAAAAACTTAATAAAGTTATTGAGCGTAACCTCTTAGTTAACAATTTATTCAAAAACTTGATTGTTGATAAGGCAAAATAGTGTTATACAGTTAGTACCGGTAATATGGGCCAGCCTAGCCCAGTAAAATAAACGGGCTCAGGCCTAGAAACCCGAGCCCATTTATTATTCGAGCTAAATGGGCTCGACCCGTTTAGCCCGCTGGTTAAATGGGTCGGCCCGTTTAACTATTTAAAAAAAATTCTTATGTTTTTCACATAAGTCAAATCTCAGTGTTTTCAGTTCTTAGTGATGTTGTATTTAACGATTTCCTCATTTTTTTATTTGACACTTTTTTTTTCATATTATATTTATTTATTTTACTATTATTAAATTTAAAAAAGATGTGTTTATATGTTTTTATGATGTGAGTAGATGAAAAAAAAGGAAAGTAAGAATGAAATTGATTTCCTAGCACAAATGTATAAAAGAAAATGAGTGTGATGAGTGGATGAAAGAAAAATGGAGTGAAAATAAAAAAAAAAGACGGCCCACCAGCTCGTCTAAACGGGCTCGGGCTGGCCCGTTTACCAGTACTATATGCAGTCCATGTAGCCAACCTTACCTAATAGAATAAGTCTTGTTATTGTTGTTATTGTTGACTTGTTGCCATTAGTTCTATTTATAAGTCGCTTTCCAATATATTTCACCAGAATTAAGAAAAATCTTAAATCTCATTCATTTTATATCAAAATTTGATAACTTTTTAACTTTACTATATTTAATATACATTATACGGCTATGTACCCATGGGTGCAAAGTCTAAGAAATGGATGGCCCCATTGACAAAGCTCCCACCAAGTCTACATAATAATAAATTAAATTTTAAACATATTTTTTTAAATGTGAAACATGTTTTACATTTACAGTTTGGTTATTGTGTTTGTCAAAAAAGGCTTTTTACACAAAAATCGAGACAATTATGTGAGAAAATTTATTAAATCCATTGAAATATGGCCAAATGTAAAATTCTCCCCCGTTCTTTAATATAAGATATATTTATCTAATTTGATTAGATTAAGAAATTTATTTAAGTTAGTCTATATGATACTTCTTTCATTCCTAAATATAAGATAGAGTTGACTTTTCTTAGAAATATTAAGAAAGCTAATTAAATTACCTTAAAGTACTTATATTTATCGTTTTTTCTCTAAACTATTTTGTCTAACTTATAAACTGAAATATAATTTAATAATATATAACATATGATATGATTAAGTAACTTATTTAACTTTCTTAATTTTTAAAAAAAAAGTCAACTATATCTTATATTTAGGACCGGAGGGAGATACATTTTTTAAAATATCCTAACCATCTTCCTTAATTTTCTCATTCCCTCTCCTCCTTAATTATTGTTGATGATGCATCAATAGGGGTAAATTAGGAAAAGATTGACAAATAGCAAAAATGTCTTATATTTAGGATCAAAATCAACTCCTCAAATATGTCTTATATTAAAGACAAAGGAGTAGTTAATAGTTATTCAAGTCTTAAAAAAATAAATAGAGTTATGAATGTAATTTTAGTTTTATAAAACCAACATATCAGAAAAGGGACTATTTTATAGCTAACATAATTTTTTATTTATTTTCCAAAAAAAAAAAGAAGAAGCAGTAGCAGCAAATAATGGAAAGCATATTTGTGGGGACTATGGCATCACACAATAATTGAGTCTTCGATTTCTTTGTCTGCTGCTTTTGCTTTATCATCTTCTCGATTCGTATTTACAAGTACACAAATTAGGAACGGACACCCATAATTCATGCACCACTGTTATAAAATTCTTTGTTTAATTAATTAAAAAACAAATAAAGTGGGATTAATTAAGAAGATAATTAAATCTGCTAATTCAATTTTGATTTTCATGGACAGAAAAAGAGGGAATGGGGCAATAATATCACAAAGGTTTTGCCTTGTCGTTAAGTTGACCAAAAGCAGACATAAATCTGTATCAGACACAAAAATCTAACAAGGGTGGAAGTATAATTTTGGATCTTGCAAGCTCACTCACTTACACTCGTGCACTCACTTTCTTGTGGCCTATATAATATAATATTTATATTATACACATCTTCTGTATGCTTGAAACTTCTGAGAAGCTCACAGTGAAACAGAAGAGAAAAACCATGTCCTCTTATCGGAATCTCCCATTGGATTCCTCATAGTCATGATATTACTTGCAGTCAAATGTATTTGCTGGAAATCCAATCCACACACACACACACACTATATATATATATATATATATTCTAATGCTATGAGGTACAGTTTTAGTTATATTTTATTTGCTCTTGATTCACTAGAGCGAAAAAGCCATTTTATTCTGGTTAGAAAGAATTTTTAACAGCGGTTGTAGAACATGTATGAATACAATCGGTGTAAAAAGTCTTAGAGTACTTACGTAGAAAAATATTTTGAGATTTCATTTAAGAAACTATTGAGCATATTTGACTATGGTTGTGTCATGTCTATAATATTATGTAATATTAAAGATTAAGAATTTGTTAGTTTTTGTTTATATATTTATAGGGCTTGTATTTCTGGCCCACCAGCTCGTTGGGCTTAGCCCAAGTAGTTTAGGTATTTAGCCATGTTATCTAACCCGAATTAGACCGGCCGACCCGGCTCGGAAACCGGCGAACCGGCTGGTAGATCGGTCCGGGTCACTTTATTTAATTTTTTTAAAAAAATTGATTTTGTTAAAATTTTTTCTTTATAATTTCATATTAATAAGCCTAAAATATTCAATTTCTCACCGGTTTAACCCCAAGTTAGCTCCAGTTTGACTCCGATCTGACCCACTGACCCTTGACCTAGTACCCCGACTGATTCAATGACCGGTCCGAGTTTAATTACTTTGGTATTTAGTGTGTTTGTACATAGAATGAACTTTTGATGGTTGGTTAATAGACTAGACATTTGGTTCATTTTATCTTTGAGCCTTCTAGTTTAACATGGCACAGAGCCTATGTTTATGAGATTCTTTAACAAGTCTTGAACTTGATCCAGTAATAGCTCCAAGCAAATCGAACCGTTGATCTGTCAAACATGTGTATGATCCATGACTTCCATTTTGTCCGATTGATTTGTCACACACGTGGGATATTTAGACTCTATTATGTTCGTGGTTGCTATTGTAATCTTAGGGCCCGTTTGGTACGCAGAAGAAGTGGGAAGTAAAGGAAAGATGAGCATATTCCCTTATTTGGTACACTATTTGGGTTCAATCTTCCCAGGAACTCAAATTCCCGGACCCACCAATCTTCCCTTAAAGATGGAAAGATAAGATCCCACTAAAATTAGTGGGAACGCAAATTCCCTCTATAAATTGTGAAGCTTTTGGACATATTTACCCTCATAAAACATTTATCTCTTACTTCCTCAGAATCATCTAAAAGTGTTTAAAGCCAACACTGTTCGATGTCGAAGTGGTAGAAGTTACGGGTGTTTTTTGATGTCGATGTGCATGCTCATCAGAGTAGAAGTTGTGGGTGTTTTGGTGAAAAATTCGTCACTGATGCCGTGGCTTTACTCGCTACTCATTAGCGAAACTTCTCATGGGCCAAGATATAGGCAATGACCTCATCTAGTTCCCCTGTTTTACCATTCAAAAAATAGGGGATTATTTTTGTTTTGTGATGAAATAAATGCGACAAATTCAAATTTGATATGAGAAGATTTTAGAGAAATTTGTATGGTTATGATTATCGTATAAGATTATTTTGCACCATGTATTATGTCCAAAAAGTTCACTTCCAAAATTTGAGCAAGAAGTTATAGTAGAGTTCAAAGATAAAATCACTCGAGTGATCCACGTAATCACTCAAGTGATCCCAAGGGATCAGGAGTGATCTCTAATCTCAAAGATCAGGTAAAATAAGTATTTCTCATTTCTTTTTCAACTACCAATCCTCATTTTTTTCCTACCAAACAACCTATCTTCCCTCAACCTTCAAAATCTTCCCTTCCCTTCCTTTCCCTCCCTTAAATTCCTTTCCCTCCTCAAATATTTTTTGTACCAAAGGGGCCTTTAGGGTTTATTATTTCCCAAGATTTTTGTAGCTTCTTTCTCAAATCCATAGGAAAGGAATTTTCGATGAAGCTTTCACATCACTAACCATGATTCCCCATTCATTGAGAAATTGATTTAGGAAATTTAGCTTATCTCTCTCTCGATCTGATTGAACATTTTCTTGTAGGATTTTTTAGGCTTCATTCACAAAATCGAAGGCAACATGATTGAGTAATACTAGGTCGTACAAATCTCATGTTTTCTTTAGTCGATGTTTGCTGAATCACCATCCGATAATCGTTACCTTTTACTATAGGTTGAACCAGACGACTCAATTGGATGTTTTCTTTTGGCTTGAACCAGACAACTTGTTCAGATTCTATGTTTTGTAGGTATCAATTTTCAAGTGTATAGGTTTATTTCACTTAACTTCAACCTTGTTGCTTCCTTTTTTTTTTTTGCTATATTTCAAGAATCATGTCTGAGAGCACCAATCCAAAGACTCAAACCCTTGATTTTCAGCATCCATTATTTCTCCATCTCGCAGATACCCAAGCTATTACTCTGGTTTCTCAAGTTTTGACAAGAACCCAAAATTATTTAGTCTGGATAAGGGCTATACGATTAGCCGTTCTTGGTAAGAACAAACTTGGCTTTGTTGAAGATACTTGCCTCCAAGAAAACTAGGAAAATCACTACAAAGATTAATGGGACCGCTGCAATGCCGTAATACTCTCATGACTTATAAATTCTGTCGATAGGGACATAGCTAGTAGGATGGTTTTCTCTCTTAATGCCCACTATGTTTGGAAAGATCTTAAGTAATGTTTTGATGTGATTGATGGGGTGTGTATCTTCACTTTACATCAATCTATTAGCTCACTCTCTTAAGGGATAATGAGTGTTTCTGCCTACTACACTCGTCTCAAGGAATTGTGTAATGAGTATGTAACATTGGTCCCTATCCCTAGTTGCCAATATGTCTCATCCAGAGAGTATGCTAAGACAATTCAGGAACAATGTCTTTGTCAATTCCTTATGGGATTAAATGAGGTATTCCATCAAGTTCGAAGTTAGATTCTGCTTATGGTGCCTTTGCCCTCTCCTGATCAGGCTTATTCTATGATTATACAAAAAGACACTCAAAGACAACTTTCTTTTATGTCTCACCCCACACCTACTAATAGTTTTTCCATGGAGTCAAACACAACTAGAGGAGATCATGGCAGAGGCAGGGGGAGGGGTAGAGGAAGAGCACAAACTCAAGATGTGTGTAGTTGTTATCATAAAAAAGGCCATCAAAAGGAGTCATGCTATTAGCTCATTGGTTCCCCCCACCCTAGGATGCTTCCAATCTCAAAATAAGAAAGGGGGAGAACAATAAATTAATCCTGCTATTAAAGATTCACAAATTAAGACTGTCAGCAAGGATCATGATGTCGAGCAGCCACCTTTACCTCTTTTGACTTAGAAGTAGTACAAGAAGATCTTGGACATGCTTAAAAGGGATTCTGACTCAAATAAAGCGGCTATAAGTGTGCAAGCAACAACCCTAGGTCTATATCCTAACCTTAATACTAAATAGATATTAGATTATGGGGCTAATTGTCACATAATAAAGGATGTAGGGTGTCTAGATAATTGAGAACCTGATTTAGGTCCTGCTAAATGGGTTAGAGTTCCTAGTAAAGAAAGAATTAGAATAATACATATTGGAAATGTTAAGTTAACAAAACATATTGCTTTGACTAATGTACCATACGATAAGGAATTTTGCTATAATCTAGTCTCGATTTCTAGGCTCACCTTAAATAATGCATGCAACGCCTCTTTCCTCCTTGATTTTTGTGTATTGCAGAACATGTTCAATGGGATGATCAAATGGATTGGTAGACTCTTTAAGGGTCTATACTTGCTCAAGAGAATTTGTGATTCTGACTTGTTGAAATTTAGCAATAAACATGAACATGTGCAAAATGTGAATGATTCTCTTTGGCATTATAGGCTAGGACATACCCCTATGGATGTATTAAGACACTTGAATGATGTACAACTTTCTAATTCTATCAAGAACAATGATAAATATAAAATATGCATTCAAAGCAAGTATTCTTGCTTGCCCTTTCCTTCTAGCTGTTATGAATCCAACTCTGGTTTTGATTTGTTGTATGTTCATATGTGGGGTCCATATAGGACTCCGACACATCAATGATATAGATATTTTCTAATCATAGTTGATGATTTCTCTAAAGAAACTTGGGGTTTCCTTATGAATTTTAAGTCTAAAGCTCCTAAGTATGTGAAAATTTTTATTTGTTATGCTATGACTCAATTTTCTGTTAGGATTAAGATAGTAAGGATTGATTATGGGGTAGAATTTGTCAATTGAGGATGATAGAATTTCTTATTGAGCTAGGGATAGTTCATCACAAGTCTTGTCCCTTTATATCACAACAAAATGGGGTAGTTGAAAGGAAACATAGATATTTGTTGAACGTTGCTAGAAGCATCATGAACAATGATGGTTTGCCAATTAAATTCTAGGGTAAAGGAATTAGAACCGCTTCTTATTTAATAAATAAGACTCCTTCGAGAAATATGTGCTACATGATACCTTACCAAATGTTATATGGGAGACCACCATTTTTTTGCCATTTTAGAGTGTTTGGATTACTTGCTTTTGCCATAACTTTAAATTCACAAGATACATTCCGAAACAGAAGCATGCTTTTCTCTTGGTTATCCAAGCACTTAAAGGGGTATGTCCTTTACAATATTAAGAGTAAAACTCTTATAATTTCTAGACATGTAACGTTCATGGAGGACGTATTTCCCTTTAATGATTGTGATGATTCAGATCAAGGGGGAGTCAAGAAGTGAATTAGCAAACCTGATTATTTTGATATAATCATTGATACATCTTCCTCTCCTTCTCTTATGAACAGAATCAATCACAATCAAAAGAGTAATCTAAAGTTCACTGATATGCAACAAGTCAAATAGAATCGAGATGATATTGGGGTGAATTCATAGCGGCAATTATCCCTTATGTCCACTATAAATAGACAAGCCCCTGTTTGGACCAAAGACTATGAGTGTCAATATTTACCTTCCTCTAGTGTACAAAACCGTGATCCTATGAATGATATATTGAATGATAATGATGCTAATATGTTGCATTCTATTTCATTTGATGATTTGTCTCCATCATATAAATGCTTCCTTTCTTTTATTGATAGAGGTTGAGCCTGATAACTATTTGTAGGCTTGTAAGGACTCAAGGTGGGTTGAGGCTATGCACAATGAGATTAAAGCCTTAGAGTCAAACAATACTTCGCCACAAAAAAATACTGAATTTCTGACAGAATTTGCCATAGAATTCACAATTTCTAATAGATTTGGTTTTTCTACAAAATCCATTCTGTCGGTGAAAGAATCGTGGCAAATGAAATTTCCCACAGAATTTCGATTCCGTCGCAAATTTCCCACGGAATTTTTGACGGAATCGGAATTCCATCACAAATTTTCCATGGAATTTCATATGGAATTCCAATTCCATTACTACTTTATTTTTTATTTTTTAATTTTAAAAATCCACATGAACATTCTCAAGAGAAGTCACGTGTTACATCCGTAGGAGGCACCTCATCGCCTCATAATTCCTAAAAATATGCCTTCATGCTGTCTTTAGCCCGGGACCTCATACCTCCCATGCGTGCCTTGCTAGTTGAGCCAAAGACCACCTACGTTTTAATATTACAAAATTATATATATATAACATCATCATCAATAATTAATTATATGTGAATATATATTTGTTATATATATATATATAATATTATTTAAAAATAATAATAAATTAAATAAAAATTTGAAATTTTTTTTATATATTTATTATAACTTTTTCAGTATAAATTAATTTCAAATTAAACAAATTTTAAATCTTTAATAAATCTTCTTATAAATATATTTTTAGCCAATTTTTTGAATTTGAATTTTATTTTTAATTAACATTAGTTAATAACTAATAATTTAATAGTATCAATATTATTTTTAATATAAAATTATAAATATAATTTTAATAACTAATAATATAATGTTAATAACAAAATATTATTTTTAATTAGAATTAATTAATAACTAAATATTTTAATTTTATAAATATTATTTTTAATATAAAATTATAAATATAATATTAATAAATAATAATATAATATTAATAACCAATAATTTATTTTTAATTAACATTACTTAATAAATAATATTATAATATTATAAATTTTATTTTTAATATAAATTTTAATAAATTTTTTTGCCACAGAATTAGCCATGAAAAAAATTCTGTAGCTAATTACCCACATAATTTTACCTTGCCAAAAATATTTGCCAAGAAATGTCATGGCTAATATAGCTACAAAAAAATTCCATCAGAAATTGTTTTGACAGAATTTCCGATAAATATTTTATGGAATTAGCCACGGAAACAATTTTCATGGCTAATTCCTTCTAAAATTGAATTTTTTTTTGTAGTGCTTGGAAAATAGTTAATTTACTGAAAGGAAAAAGACCAATAGGGTGTAAATGGGTGTTTAAAAATAAATATAAGGGATATGGTAAGGTCGATGAGTTTAAGGCTTGATTGGTTGCTAAGGGTTACAATCAAAGGGAAAGAATAGATTTCTACGAGATTTTCTCCCCCATGGTAAAAATAGTGACTCTATTAGAACTATTCTTAAGCCTGCAGCTGTTAATGATTGAGAAATTCATCAAATGGTTGTTGATAATATATTCCTTTAAGGGGATTAACATGATAATGTCTATATGACCATTCTTTAAGGTTTTGAAAAGAACACATATCGCTTGAATGTATGTAAATTGCATAAATCTCTCTATGGCCTAAAGTAAGCCTCTAGACAATGAAATGAGAAATTAACACAATAATTGATCAAAGGTGGCTTCAAACAAAATATAAAGAGTTTTCAAAGACATTAATAGTTTAAGAAATAATTCAATATGCATTGAACTCCCTCAACCATTTTTATAACTGCTAATAGAATCCATGGGCTACAACACATAATAAGATTAGTCTTTTTGATAAAACTGCACTGAGGTCTCCAATAATGAGGTGTAGCCCAGCCAAAAGCTACATCAGACCATCGGTTCCGTTTCTTTCAAATATGGAAAGGTGTCACGGTCCTTGAGCTGAATCTTAACCCGACCAAAGGAATGGAGATACCAAGGGTCCTGAGAATGTTAAAGCTATCAAATGTAATGGGGCTATGCAACGTAGTATAAAAGAATCAAACCTCCCAAAATCACATCTCACCACAATCTTGTACACTTCAATACATTATTCAACATCTCAACATCACAAACTTCAATATCAATAATTTATTCTCATATATTCAATATTCAATGCTATGCATCAACAATATTAAAATCACAAGATGCACGATTTAAGCCAACTTAACTAAAAAATCTACTCACAAACATACATTTCATATACATTTTTCATATGTAAAATACTATAATTTATACTTATATCCTTTGAAAATATCAACATACACTTATGATTACCTTAAGTTCTTGACACAAGAACCAAACTTGGAAATATCTAAGTCCAACAAGCTCAACCAAGCCAATCTACATTGTATACAAAATATTATATATATATATATATATATATATATATATATATATATATATAATCAAAGAAATTTATAATTGTTAGAATTTTAGTATTATAGAGAGATTAATAAACCAAGGGCAAAAATGCAATTTTTAGTCTCTTACTTTATATAAGATTTTGATTTCATCCCTCAATTTTATTGATGATCTTTTCAATCATTTGACTTTAACACAGTTAGTCTTAAATGATGATTTTTAGTATCAATCATTGTTATTTTTAACAATTAAACTCAATATTTTAGCATTGGTAAATGTTTTGTCAACATTTAAATTTTGGGGTAAGGTGTAATTTTACCAATAAATTTTTTTCTAAGGAGCGTCTGGCATAAATAAGTGTTGGAAGGGGTAAAAATACCAATAAACAATTTAAAATGGTGCAGATTCACTAACGTCATAAAATTTCATAAACGTCCGTTAGATTTTACTTCAAATTGACATTGGTGAATTTAATGGACATTTGATAAAATTTAACAGTCTTGGTGAATTTACACCATTTTAAATTGCTTATTGGTATTTTTGCCCCTTCCGAAACTTATTTGTGCCAAACAATCCTTAGGAAAAACTTTGTTGGTAAAATTAGACATTAACCTTAAATTTTTTTATTTGATTAAGGGTTTTTCATTTCGAGCCTTAGAGTGTAAAAGATTTTCACTTCTCCCAACAAGTATATTCCTATGCTTTAAACTTGTGTTCTCCTCCTTATGGAAGTGAGCCCATTTACCACCTTAACAAACAACTTGTTGATAACATTTAAAATTTCAATGTTGACATTTTTTTTTTGTTTAATAAAATTAAGGGTGTGTTTGGAATAGCAGTGTTATAAGTGATTTGTTTTTTTCAATTTGATTTTTGCAAACGTAAGATGGGGTAAAAGTTAGATTAGGTAATGTGATTTATGTTTGGATTGACTTTTAAAAAATAAGGTAGGACCCTGTATTTTTTCTTCATAAGGTATTTAATTTCTTCATTCTTTATGATAGAAACTCTTCTCTCCATGATAGAAAAGCCAAAAGCAAAATTTTGGCATTTACCTTAAAGTAACTTTTTTCTTTAAACATCCAATTGAAAAAAAAAAACTGATTCAAACATCACAAAAAACTAAAAAATAGCTTTCGACGGTTGGAATGCACGTTTGGGCCTCCAAACGTGATCCCAAACACACCCTAATAGTGTTGGGATTGGAGAACTAAAAAAATATTTTATAAAATTAGAAAAAATCAAAATGAAACATTGCACACCAAATTATTACCTCCAGTCTTTAATATTATATCCGGTCATTAATATAAAACTTAGTTAACATTTTTGAAAAGATTAAGGAAGCTAAATAATTTACTTCAAAGTATTTATATTTATCATTTTTTTTCTCAAAACTAATTTGTCTGACTTATAACTTGATATATAATCTAATAACATACAACATATGCTATGATTAAGTAATTACTTTAGCTTCCTTCATTTTTCTAAAAATGTTAACTAAGTTTTATATTAATGACTGGAGGTAGCTAGTATTAAATTTAGTTGAAAGTTGGATTTAATCTTAAATATAAGCCCTGAATCCAATTTATTTCCCATATTCATTATTTTTTCGCTAAACTATCACTATTGGTTGAGGATGTTATGTCAATGCAAATGATTTAATGGGATATTTTAAAAAAATCAGCACACTTTTTAAACAAATAATTAATTTTACTAATTTTTTAAATTCACTCAAATTAATTAAATAGATATTATATTAAGAAAAATGTAGTAATTAAATTGGGTGCACACACACGAATATGTAACACATAACTGTCTTTTTCAAAAATATAGGAACACATACATATGAGTTATATTTTTTTAGTGACTGAACATATATACTTTAATAAGGTGTTTAAAGAAAATAAAAGCAGCATCTAGGTAGAAATAAACGTATTAATATAGTATGAATAACAAAATTTATAGCAAATCATTACTTTGTAATGCCCAAGAAAAAAATGTTGTTATTGAAAAACATCACTAATTAATGCTTGGATCTAGGGTTTTTTTTTTCATTTTTAATACAGTTTAAACCAATGTTTTTAGACCCGGACCAGACCGGATGGTCTAGCTGGTCTGACCGTCGACTGGAGAAAAGGGCGGTCTGTTTTCCAACATTGGTTTGCTTTACTAGTCAAGCTGGATCTAGCCGTCTAGAGTCAACTTTTGGGCTGGAAACTGAAAAAAGCCCGGGAACCGGAGTGGGTAACAGAAAATCGGACGGTTGAAGAACAAGCCAAAAGCGTCTAAAGAACTCTCAAGAAGTAAGGAGAGGAAGAAGAGAAAATGAAATCAAACCCAATATTTAATCATAAAAGGAGTTGCTTTATTAAAAGTGATAGAAATCATACATGATAATAACAAAAAAAAAAAAGAGTTTCATGCCTTCTTTCATGCTATTTGATTTCATCCATTTCGCCTTAATCTGAAAATGCTAGGAGGTTTTGGACTCGACCGCTTCTCAGAGGAAAGATGTGAGAGAAAGTGTTTTCAGAAAAGGGAAAAGGAGGCTTCGATTTCAGGTTAGATTTCTCTCGTCATCATTTTCTCATTATCCCTCATAATCTTTAAATCATATCAATCCAATCAATTTGAAAGATCACAATATTACTTTGACTTTTTTCTCATTTTTCCAATCAACAGTCCAAATGAGTTCATGAGAGATAATAAGAAAGAGGGATGATAAGATGATTTGCTTCCTTCGATTTCAAAGTTCAAATAGAGGAAGCTGACATTTTGTTGGTTTTTAAAAAAATAAATGACCTTACTTTTTCCATTTTCAAGACACCTATGAAGTTGGTTTTTTGTGTGGTTATATCAATACAGAAGAAGTAAATGGGGTCGCCCACGTGCCCAGGTTTTATCTGAAAATTCTACTAACATTTATTTTTTCATTATATATATATATATATATGAGTTTTTTTTTAAAAAAATTGACCCCACCATATAGCACCAAGAGAATGGAAGTAATTTTTAATTGAAATTAATTTTGTGTTTAGTTCTACACTAGTCTGAACTCATAAAGTTATATTATTAAAATTTTTATTTAAATTATTTAATAATTTGATATTATATGTTTATATAATATTATATTTATTTAATTATTACATTACCGACTTGACCAAACGATCTAATTGATTCGACTGTTTGAACTATATATGCTAGCCTTTCCGGTTTAACTTCCTGTTTGACTTTTAAAACATTAATATATCATTAAATACTCTTCCATTCCCTACTCTTAAAAAACACTGTTCATAAGCCATTCTTTAGCCACGGCTCCGCACTCAACATGTCTCTGGCTCCGTGCCCTGTTTGTGCGCAAACACAGAAGCTCTTGGGCGGGTTAATTAAATTCAAAACCACCCCTTATTACACTGCCATAACACTTTTGAATATTGACATTCTTTCACTGTCGTGAAGTTCAGGACCGATGTTCAGCGGAGGTTGCTTTTCAGGGACATCCACAGCCTAAAAGGAAAATTGTTCGGAGAGATAAACGCAAGAAGAAGAATCGCTCCATTAGAAATTTATGGTTTCTTCATACAGGTAAGCCCCTCTGCCATTATTAATTTTTGTTCACACTTCTTTCCATTCCATTTAATCGATTACTCTTTCTCTTCCTTTTATACATTATTATTTCCTTCTTTTTCCTCTACTCACAGGAGGACTTCATCCCTCTGTATAAGAAACCTCATTCCTCATAACCTTCAGCATTTGCCTCATGGACAACCTTCCCAAAAGTCTATTCCTCCCCATACTTCCACATTTCAAACATTCTTGGACCTCGTGTGTGTAAGCCGTTTGGGTTGCCATTTCTTGCTGTTCTCAGACAAGACATGTGTCTTCATGGAGCTCTTCAATGGATTGCAGAGGAGTAGAGGTTGATGCTGCCTGCCGATGGCTTCGTGGGGATTGTTAAACGTATGACTAAACTCGGAGGGAGCTTCTCAAAATATGATTATTTCTGGCTTCTCTACATTTTTCCTACTCTGATCTGCTTTATTTTTTAACTTTTGTACCCTGATCTGCATTTTTTCTACTCTGATCTGCATTATTTCTCTACATTTTTTCTACTCTTACTCACGAGCTGAGGCACATGGGCTGCCCTACACGTATCCTCCATTCCAAAAGAAATTCCATTTTTATGAAAGATGTTCAGAGGTCAGAGAAAAGCAGAGTAGGAGTTTAACATGAAAGAGGCAACTGTGAAGGCAATCAATACTAATGGAGTCACTAAGTGTAGGAATCAAGAAGTAAATACTGTGGGGCTGTCTTTTGGATTATGGGTTGTGAACTTTGCAGAAGGGAGAAGCAAGCAGGCCAAAAAGATATTTGCACATAGTGATTTTCAATTAAACTATGGAGCATTCAAAATATGTGAGCATGGGAACTTTTTCCTCATTACCTTTTTTTCTGTATAGGATGCTCTCATTACCTTTTGCTTTTTTACTAACCAGTCTTATCAAATAAACATACTCTTCTGTTTTTTTTTTAATCTTCCCTTTTCCTACTAAATGAAAGCTAGATTACAATCTTTTGTGTTTTATTACTCTTGCAGTTTATGTTTCCATACAATGCTCTGTCCTTTTTTATCCCCGTAAATCTCTTCCTAATATATATATATATTTTATTGTGATGGATTGCTTTCTTCATATACTTCAGATTCAGATTTTATGCATCCACTATTCAATATCATCTTCATATACTAATCTTATCTTCTCTTACTTAATTTTTACTTTTTTGGATATAAGATTTTAAGATTAAATATCCATAATAATTTTGAGTGAGTTGAATGTTTTTTATTAATGATGCTGAACCATACATTCGAAATGATTCTAATATACATGAGTAAGGTAAAGTCGATTATTTTATGATTGGATAGTTAATAAAATCATGTTCCCCTTTTCTCATTTACCGCTATATTTCTGAACAGGAAGGGCAAGACATGGCTTGATGTTGTGATAGCTTTTTTGAATCGGGCTTATCATATAAGCCCGATTCACGTAAATCGAGATAAATCTCCTCCACATATTTATCTCGTAGACCGTGAAAGCACTTCGTAGACCGTAAAAGCATCTCGTAGACCGTAAAAGCTACCTCATAGACCGTAAAAGTTACCTCGTAGACCGTAAATTACAATTCATAAGCACTTATAAAATTTTCATAAGCTATTCCAAACAGCCTCTATGAATATTCCTTCTTGTGCAGGTCACCATGAATCTGGTTGCCATGCATTCTGCAAGGGACGCGTTTAAATACTCGGCCTACTGCATGTAATCTGGTTACCATTGGGCTATTTATTATTTGCTTCTGATAATTTGTGATGGATCTATCTTTGCTTTTTCTAATCTTTCGTTCATTGGATGTGTTGCGAGTCTGCTACTGATGGAGTGAGATTGCTATTTGCTTTGTTGCAAATAATTTTGTTTCTTCAGTACATACACTGATAAAGTTCAAACAATGAATATTTTCATTTTGTAGGTGCCTCTCTTTCCTTTACTTGCAACAACCACAAATGATATGTGATGTATCTTGTGGATCTATTCATTTGTTTTAAGAACTGAGATAATATTATAAGAATTTTTATATTACCTGAAATGGACTCACTCAATTGTTGTATATGATCATTCTCATGAAACATTCTACTTTGTGGTGTTAACAGAGTTTCTGATTCTAAAGTGAATGTTTGGAACTTAGTTCTGATTAGGATTAGATTTTTCTCCTACGTTGTTGCAGATAGCTGTGACGGGGATAATGCTTTTGTGATATATGATTTCAGGAAAAATTTAAGATGATAAAGTGAAGACTTTTGACTATATATTGGTATAGGTTTTGTCTTCCTTATAGGTTGTGATGTAGGCTTATAAATGTTTCTGGTAACATTTTTAACTTTATTTGACTTGGTTGCAAGAAAACATATTCACTTGGTGAAAAAAAAAAAGGGACATGTTCACATCCATGCCATTAATGCAACTTATAATACTAATGAGCAGTCAGTCTTCCTTTTCTGTTATATGATACCTATATGATGTTTCCTTCTGAAAAGGTTAGAAAGCAAGTCTAAGGAAAGGGGAGATAGGCTGACCTATCAACAATGTCTAAAGCATTTTTCCAGTCATAACTCAAAATGTAAATTTTTCATACTTTTGTTTTATTTTAGTATGGGTTGTACACTAACATTATGATTTTGAGTTTATAACTCTTTGTGATCTTAGTAAGGATACACGAAAAGGCAGATATGTGGTAGTTGCAATTTCAAAAATATTTTCTTCAAGCATATAATTTTCATGCAGATGTGGACTAATTGGAGGCATATATGAAATGTTTGGATGGTTCTGTTTGAAAGTTTTCTCTCTTTATCTCTACTGGTAGATGGCTAAGAAAGCAGAAAATATTTTAGGTGTGTGTATATATATATTTGTAGACTCAGTACAGGACCTGCGAAAAGGAAATTAAATGTCAGTGTATATGATTTGTTATTTTAATACTCTTATGGATTATGTGAGAAAGTATTTTACGTACACTATGGTAAAGTTTTGCAACCTAAACTACAAGGGCAACCGTGAATCTAGGTAGACTTGCTACCTACAAAATATCAGTGTAGACCATGTAACTTTCCCTCAATTCTTCTCCTTCATGCTCAAACCTCTCAATACGAAAAGCAACATGCCTAACTTGTGTAAATCACAATGTCTTATTCAGTGACTCATAAAAAGTCAGTTGGCAGCATCACATTAAATTTGAGTATATCAGGTAAGAGAGAGAGCATGCAAGGGTATGAGTCTCTGAATCCACATTGATCTTTGCCGCATTCTCCACATCCTTGGCTATGATCAAAGCAAGAGGGGGTGTTGGCTCACAAACCCACCTAGCTGGGCACATCCCCTTTCTGGTTTTCACAACTATATGATCACCTGCTAAGTTTTCTTCTCTATACCAACTTTGACCAATTTAGTAGCATGCAAGGATACATTGTAGTCATGTTATATTAGATTTATGATTTGTCTTTGATTTTGAGATATTTGTTTGGCATACAATATGTGAATTGTTTTGTTGATTACGATTAAGATGAAATGACTTAGGAGGAATAAGCTTTTTAGGCATCATGCGGGGAGTGATCTACATCTATATAGTCTCTTCAATTTAATTGTTAGGAAAGACTAGGTAAAGATAGAATAATGTTAAAAAAAATCATAAGAATATCATTGTGGGTTTTTGTTTTTCATTTTTAAAATATCATGATACATTTTTTAAAGGTTGGATAATATTTTTATTTATGAAAATATTTTTGTGGAATAACTAGATTTAACTTAAACTCATGAAACAAAATAAGGTCAAAAATGAAAAAAAAATATAGATTATCCATTTGTAATGTCAAGTATTTAAATTCATTTTTTTTTATCAATTATCAATTATATATCCATACAATGTTAGAATGAATCATGTCATCATCAGCAATAAAAGATTATTAATTTTAAATCTTTATGTGCTTGGGAAGAAGAATTTAATTATAAGTTATGGTCCTAATAAAATGTTCCTTCAATTATATATTGCATCTGGAGAGGATGGATTGAAATAGTTGTGCATAAAAGTAAATTTGGGTCTAAAAATATCTGCATCTATCATGAAATTTTAATGTATCATGTGAAGGCAAGCATGCAAAGAAGAATATATTATTGGGATGACATAGTGATTTTTTGAAATGTCTTTGATTATGAGATATTTCTTCAATATGGTAGGTGTGAGTTTTTTTTTGTTGGAATTAAAATGAAATGACTTCAAATTTACAATCTTCCCAAGGACAAAAGCACACATATTGTTTATGATACAAAAAGACAATAAAAAATCTTCATATACATTATTACTGATTAGTAATTACAATGTAGGTGTAATTATTTATGGTTATACTAAAATAGTATAACTAATAAAGTATGAAATAAAGGAAAAAATATATCAATATGTAAAAGTTCTCCGTACAACGCATGGGTAGCATATGCTCCTTGGTTTAAATGCATGCACATAAATCCGCATTACTTACTCAACCCATTCATGAGTTTATAAGCTTATCCTGCAAAATGATGTTTTAATTGAAAGACCCAATTTGAATTTATAAGTTCTGAATCATTTTATAGGATGAGGGCTCTTAAACTCATGGATGTGCTGAGCTTCTAACAGGGAACCCAAACACACATACCCAAACATATATTGACGCTGTGACTTCATCTGAACATGGCGGGTGTGCATTACCACTGGGGTAGCTTGATGTTGACATTGAGTCAAGAAGTTCGGTTCATCCAGTGAACTTTTTTTTGGGTATAAAGTCGGAGAGCATGCGCCTCTCTGGGTCCTACTATTTTCCAGCGATATTGGGCCTATAAAAAAAATGTTCCTCTATAGCCCAAAAGAAGGAGTATTTTTTTCGTCTTTTGCCAACAATTTTGATTAAATTTTCTTTCTTTCTTTCTTTCCTTTGAATTTCTTTTTCATTGAAGAATATTTTATAAAAGTCATATTTTTCACATATTTCTCTATTTTTGTTCCTCGTTCGTTAGCTCGTTAAGGATCATTATAATGAACCATTTATCGCCGTTTCATTAATTGTGTTTTCAATGTCTTTTTATGAATTATTTTCTTTTGCTTGTATCCTTCATTGCCTTTTCTCTATGATATTGAAATTAGTTTAACATTTTGTAACAAAAAAAAAAAGTTTTACATTAAGGGAGGGGGTGGTAATGCTTATATATATATATATATATATATATATATATATATATATATATATATATATATATTTTGGCCCGTGGAACGGCTACCTAATCATTAAGACAAATTTTTGCATGATCTTTAATGTCTTGAAAAGGTTAAAACTTTGGTGGCTTGTTTGTTATGATAACTTTGGAAGGCGCAATGTGCTTTTATATATATATATATATATATATTATAACAGATCTCCTTGAGTCCTTTTAACAGGCTAATAGGGGTGAGATTGAATTGTGATTGTGCTTGTGATAAAGTTAATAATGCCTTGGCTGTATTCCATGGTCTTAAATGGTGTAATGATTCTGGCTTTGAAGCTCTTAAAATTGAATCAGACTGTCTTTTACTAGTTCAAGCAGTTAATCAGCTGACAATGTACCCCGAGTCACAGAGCTTGACTTTGGTGGAGGAAATTATCAATCTTTGCAAAGCTCTTCGAGTATGTGTCTAGGGGTGGTTACTGAGAAAACATAATTTGGCGGTAAACTGTTATGCTCGTGCAACTTTATTGAAGAAGTGCTCGAAAGATTGGGTGTTACAATCCCATTCTCCCTAGGAAAAATCCTAGTTGATTGTGATCTAAGAATGGCCAGAAAGTACAGATCTTGATTTCCTTTTGTTTTGAGAATCTGGATCTTCGTTTTTTTTTTTTTGGGTTTTGCATCAGTGTTGGTTTTGATTGTTTCTGGGTATTGTTTTTCTTGTTTGGTGTTCTTGAGGTGCTGTTATTGAACTAGTATATGGTTTTCGATGAGCAATGAAGTTACACAGATTTCACATTACTGCAACCCTTGAATTGGGAGAAGGATATTAAATATACCATCACAATTTTTTTGGAACAAATACATACCATCACATAATATATATAAAAAGGATGCAATATTTATATTGTTACAAGGTAAAATCATGCACTAATATATTTCTAATGCCATGATCTATTCATTACTCCTACCCATCCCTAAATGTAAGCCTAATTTTTGAGAAGAGGTCTATCCCAAAATGTAAGCTTGATTACAGTTTTGTCCCAACATTTAATTAATTTTTTTTTTCCAATTTTGCCTTTGTTAACTGTATATATTTACCCTTGCTCTTTTGCATATTTTTTAAACTAGTGAATGAATTGCATTAATTAGATACGGCTACTTACGAGGGAGGGAAAAGGAATGGTCAAATATTTACCCTCTCATTTCTTTAACATACTCTCTCTTATTATCTTTTCCCCATACATTTTTTCTCATTTCTTCTCTCTCTCTCTCTCTCTCTCATTTATCCTCCTTATATAGAAGGGCATAATTGAAAAAAAACATATTTCTTATATATTTATTGTATTTAACTACTTTCTTAACAAACAAAAAGTAGTTAAATCAAGTTTACATTTAGAGACGAAGGGTGTAATATCTCGAATTTTGGGACAAGATGTTTGAGACTAAGCCTATATTAAGTGGACTGCTAGACCCTGGTTTGACAAATGTCTAAGTAAGGCATGATATTATTTCCTAAAATTTCTTTATATCCTTGGATATTAAAAGGGAATATTATGGTGAGCTAGAGAGCTCGGGGGAAAATAACATATGGGCAAAATGGTCATTTAACCAATGAAAGGCTAGCATCCATTATTTCTCTATTATTGTTGCCCAATTCAGTTAAATGGAGAGGGAAATAAAGGAAATAAGTAAGGAATGATTTATTTTGATAAATCATTAAAAGGTCAGGGCAAAATAGTAATTTTTCCATAAGATGAGAAATGAGGATTTTTCCCTAATATTCCCAATGATTTAGTTGAATGGGAAATAAAAGAGGGAAAATGACTACTTGGTAATTAATGAGCCTATGTTGGTAAATTATTATCAAGCAAAGTCAAAGAGCCAAAAAGCTTAAGGCTTTAGTTGACTACTTAAGGTGGTATAATGAGATAGTTTGAGAGTGAATTATACTCTTTTATTTCTCATTCATATTAGTGGAATGATAAAGGGAAAGAGAAATGAAACTTGTTATACAAGTAATGAGATAGTTGGACCAAGTGGGTGGAGCCACTTTTAAATGACTCATTAATAAAAGTCATTATTCATAATCTTTCCTTCTCATTTCTTGCCTGTGAATCAGAACAGAAAAGAGAAAGAGAAAGAACGAGAAGGGCGGTGGAGAGAGAGAAGAGAGATAAATCTTTTGATCGCTAAAACTCTACCGAAACGACATCTTCTCTCAAAGTACCCAGTGCAAACGTTCTTCTGCTCACCCCGATCTTTATTTTTGTTTTTTTGATTCTCGTTTGGAGGTGGTTGGTGACGTCTCGCAGGCCTGAGTGTCGCCAGAATTCCGAACCGAATTCAGAAGCGTGTAGAGGTAAGCGTAAGCTTCCTTCTAAATCTTTTGGTTTGTTGTTTGGATGAGTATGGTGGGAGTTGGGTACTGTTCACTCTTCATTCAATCAGTGTTTTGGAGGCCAAAACGATGTTCAACAGATGTCTAAACGGATAATCATGTAATTAGAAGTAGAAATGAGGGTATTAAGCTAAAGAAAGGGAGAAACCGACAAAACTCTTCTGAGAACTCTAAAATGGCTGCCTTGTGTGCGGCATGAGCAAAGAGTTGGAATTTCATCAATTGGATGATTCCATTGAGTTCAGAAGGGAAAATTGTGTTGGGTTCATGTTGATGATGAAGTGAGAAAAGGCCTAGAGGGTGAAATGACCAAATTACCCTTATAGCTCTAAATAGGGGCTGTCAAGGGGTATTTTATCATTTGGGCCTGAATTTGACTAATTTGAGGTTAGAAATGGATTCTACACATGAAATTATGTAGGATTGGCCCATGTCATAATTTTTGAGAAAGTACAGTTGAGCTGGGCTTCCGGGGGCATTTTGGTAATTTAGCATAATTGGGCTAAGTTATCCATTATAATGAGTCTAGAATAATACATGGATGAGTAGTGACTCATTTATTGTATATTTGGAACTCAAGACTCGACGGATGGTGCCCGAACCGGAGCAAGGACGATGGTTTAAGGACGGACGTGGAGTCTAAGAGGTAGTGAACTTACCTTGCCTGCATGTATATGATATGTATGTTTTGCATTGAGTATGTGACTGCTTTGTTTGTTTGTATTGAACATGCTTGATTGATTGAAGCTCTGTTATATTTGTGAAGTGGCTATATGTATGTCATAACATTGAGCATGCAACATGTCATTATGTTGGCATAAGATTTGGTAGGTAAGCATGTCATGCATTCATGCATATCTTTCATGCATAGTGGTATTATTTACTACTGAGATTCTCTCGAATCTCACTCCTCCCAACCAACCATTTAGACAGGTGAATGATGCATGAGGATATGCACGGAGGAGATATGGAGGTGAAGTGAAGAGCGTAGTGCAAGACACTACTATTTGTATTTAATGTAAATGTTGAATAGTTTATATGTATTTATACATTAATATATATAAATGCATGTATGAATGTTGAATAAGCAGAGAATCGCTCTAATTTAAGTAGAAAATGGCTTTTAGTTTGATTTAAAGTAAAACACTTGCATACTCTGATTTAATGGAACTAAGAGCTAATGAGATGAGGTGAGGTAGTAAATCTTGTGGAAATGTATTTAAAGTGTTATACCCTTTGAAAACCCTCTTAGCCATAGGTTCAAATTCTGAGTTGAGAGAGATGATTTATAAATGTTAGTGAACGTTGGGTAATCCGGGGTTAAATCATGGTTCCACAATTGATTTCGCTACTCATTTATACTTATTATGGAGTATCAGAAATAAGGTGTCACAAAGGGAGTATTATTTATACAAGACTACAATAAATGTACACACAATTATATTTTATCAATAATATTCATATCACATATTATAGTTCATAATAGTTCAATGGATGCGTATCAAGTGAAATTCTCTTTGGTTACATCAACCTTCCTCTAATAAGCTAACTCCAACATTTTTCATCGAAATAAAAAAAAAACCTTAAGCTTCATAAATTCTACTTTAAAATTTAACAACTCTCCATCTTCCAAAGACATTCAAAAGAATTAAAGAACAACTTACTAAAAGTGAAAAGCCTCTCACTACAAAAAAACCGTCCATGTCTGACGGAATTTGAGACAAAAAAATTCCGTCTCAAAAGTTGTCCAAAACCTGTCAGAAATTCTGTCGCAAATTTTCCGACATAATTTCCCACGGAAAAAGTCCGTCGGAAATTCTGTTGCAAATCAAAATTTCTAACGGAAATTTTCCACAAAAAAATTCAGAATTAGCGAAGGAAATTTCCCACAGAAAAATTCTGTTGCAAATCAGAATTTCTGACAGAATTTGCGACGGAAATTTTTCACAAAAAAAAATTGGAAATTGCGATGGAAATTTCTTATGGAAAAAAATCCGTCGGAAATTCTGTCACAAATAGGAATTTCCGATGGAATTTGTGACGGAAATTGTCCGCACAAAAAAAATCCGAATTTGCGACGGAAATTTCCCACGGAAAAAGTCCGTCGGAAATTCCGTCGCAAATTAGAATTTGTGACGGAAATTTTTCACAAAAAAAAATCAGAATTTAAAATATGTATTAATTAATTTTTTTATTATGATTTATTTAGTTAATGATTAATCTATTTATTATTCTATTATCTTCCCTGCATTTATTCTTCTCACTAATTTTCAAGTTTATGACTTTCTTGAGAAATCTTTGTTTGGTTGGTAGGAAAAGCGAAAAAAAGGTTTATGCTAGCCAACGTTTTTAAGAAATGATCAGTGCTTGAAGTTGCATTGCAAATTTTAAAATCTATCAATGAGCTTTTAAGAGAGTTTCAGAAATCTGAATTGATAATTATTAAAGCTGGATTGTAGATCTATAAGTGAGCTTCACCATTTTAATCCTTATACCTAATTTTTCTTAATCTTCTTGATTGAGAGCATAAAATGATATAATCAGCACATCTGAAAAAAAGAAAGAGAGGGAATTCACATTTATTAAGAGTTTAAATTTTAATTATTATGAGAATCATATGAAAAATTGAATTCGTATCATATACAGTGCATTTTGTATCATAATATTCAAAGGATTGAGTTTTAAAAAAAGTATATCAATACATAATTTTTTTATTTTTAGCATCTTAGAAAAAAATTAATTAGTATTCTACAATTTAAAATAGATCCCATTAAAATTTGTAAGCGTATTGACTTCATTAATAATTAAGAGATCAAAATAAAAACTTACGTAAAATTAGAAAGATTAAGTAGATTTTCTTTTTTTAAAATAAGACTAACATATAACATTACTGATAGAATAACCAAATATTAATTAGTTGTGTGGTATAAATTGAATCTGGGAGAATCATAACAAGCTCCAAATGGGAATTCCATCGGAAATTCCGTCGCAAAGCCTAACGTAACGTTTTTGGCCAAATATTATTGCTTTATGATTTTATGCCTCTATATATCAACATTAATATATGCTAAATCAAATGAATTTTTTTTTGATTTCTAAGAGAATAATCAAAAAATAATTCAAGTATACAATGCCATGATAATATCATTGAAATAAAACTCATTTTTACCAATATTAGCTTAAACTAGAATGATTTTTCTTAACATATAAATGTGATTTTTTAGAAAATAATTTAGTTAATATTTCAATTTTTAATTTTTTTATTATTTAATATGAATTAGTAATATTAATTACTATTTCCTGATAAGCAGCGTGTAAATTTCATATACTTCTATGGATATTTTAGAAAAAAGATGCAAAAGGTAATTAAAATTTCATTAAACGGTTTACATCAATACAAAACTTTCCAAAAAATCTCTGTGTGCATGGGTGTGTGAAATATAGTAAAATGTATACTTAATATATTTACTTAAAATCGTCTAAAGATTGTCAGAAATTCTGTCATAAAGTTTCCGATGGAAAACGTCCGTAGGAAATTCTGTCGCAAATTCTAACGTAACGTTTTTTACGGAATTACAGATGGAAATTCCGTCGGAAAATTTGACAAACTTTATTCGTAGAAAATTCTATCGGAAATATGTGTTAATTAATTTTTTTATTATGATTTATTTAATTAATTATTAATCTAATTATTATATATTAATTATATTATAATTTAATATTTAAATTATAATATAATTTTTAGAAAAAAAATTAAATTATAATATAAATAGAAAACATTATTAATTCATATTTATTATTGAAATACACACACACACATAAATTTTCGATAATATATTATATACAAATACAAATAGAAATTTTATAAATACAATAAAAATAAAATATATAATAAAATGAATAAAAAAAGATATTAGTAATAAAAATTTAGATATAATATTTACATAACAAAAATAAGGAAACTAAATTGTAATGTTTATATATATATATATATATATATATATATATATATATGATTTTGCATTTAAATGACATAGGTTCTTCCTATCTCAACCGGTAAAGGCACTGGCATACGCGTGAGAAGTCATGGCTTCGAATCTCAACTTGGTCACAAAATGCAATCAATTTGTGCTATCGATACGTGGCGGACGACAGAGGGTGACATGTGGCAATTGACCGGGACACGCGGCGGTTGACCAAGATATAGGCGGTCGGAGGTGAGGTGAGGTGGCGGTGGTCGGTGGTGGCGGCTACCGGCCAGAGGTTTCTGTTGGAAAACGACGTAGGCAAATTTTCCACGGAATTTGTGACGAAATAAATTTTGTCACAATTTTCCACGGAATTTCCGTGGCAAATTCCCTCGCAAGTGTCAAGGAAAGTTCTGTCGCAATTTAAGACGAAATTTGTTCCGTCTCAAATTGCGAGGGAATTTCCGTCGGAAAGTCCGTCGCAATTTGAGACGGAAAGTCATATTCCGTCGTAAATCAATTTGTGTCGGCACTATTTTCGACGGAATTTTTTCTATAAGAAATTCCGTCGTAGAATGGTTTGTGACAGAATTCAGTCACAAAAAATCTCAACTCTGTCACAAATTCTGTCGGAAAATACCTATTTTTTTTGTAGTGTCTTAACAATCCAAATGCAAGTTTAAGCCTGACTAAGCAAGAATTTAAAGAGTCAACTTAAAATATCCAAAACTAAATTGAATTTCCATGAAACTTTATACGCTACTAAATCATCTTCCAAAAAATAATAATAATAATAATAAAAAAGCAAACGATGAAAACAAGCTCAAACAAAAAAAAATCACTGAAAATTCGTCTATAATTTAAAAATCACCAAAACCACTCCCAAGATCCATATATTCCTATTCTAAAGGGCATATATTATAGGACTACCCATATATTTTAATTTAATATCCACACAACCCATTCTACAATTATTTAGAGTAAAATATTCTGACATCCCTTGCATAATGTCTTAATTTCATTGAGCTCTTCTCTATTTTGAAAGCATACAATTAAGTCCAGATGGTTAAAACCGTTAAGAATATTCTAAAAAATATTTTTTAATTAAAATTTTATTAAAATAAATTTTATTTACTAATTCACTCTTCATGATACTAAATCTCTATTTTTTTTAATAAAATTGTTATGAATAAGGGTTACGGTGTAAATTTGCCTTGAAAGTTTTTGCTAAGGAGCAATGTTGCCCCGGAAATCTTTTTAGATTCAATGTCATCCCGAAAATTTCAAAATGTAGAAATGTTTCTCTTTATCATAAAATAACTAACGTTAACAGTTAAAAAATTGACATTTATCGTTAATTTTTTAACGGTATGGGGCAATATTACTCAATTTTAACACTTCTAAAGCAATACTAAACCTAAAAAAACTTTCGGGGAAAATTTGCACCTTAACCCTATGAATAATTTAAGATTTTTCTTTTTTTTTTCACATTTTTTTCCTTTTCCAAATGTATTTTTAATATTTTTGTCATATTCGGACACTTTTAATTAATTTAGTTAATGTAGATATAAGAAAATTAATTGAAAATTTAATTAATTATTTTAATAAACATGAATATGTTTATAAATGTTTTAGTAAAAAAATTTTAAAATTATATATTATAAATTGAAATAATTTACATAATCTCTTAAACTTAACCCACTTATACTCTATGATAAACTAAAATATATTTATATTCATTTAAAATAAATTTAAATAAATAATTTTTAGTAAATTTTATGAAAAATAAAAAAATCATTAATTCTATAATATAATCAGAATTAATAAATTTTATAACATTATCTATTATAAATTTTTTGGTTCTATAAGTTTTGATAAATATAAATATTTAAATAATTATTTTATTAAATGAGGAGTATTTTGGTCAAAATTCAAGTTTAAGAGTTAAACTTAACGATCAACTAGCGGTTGAATGGATAAAAATAAAATTTTAAAAATACAAAGGAGGTTTGTATAACATGCATGTTAATTTTAAGGGAGGTTTATTTTGGTTTTCAAAATAGAGGGGAGGTTTATATAATTTAGGTAAAATAGAAGGGTAGTCAATATATTTTACTCCAAAATTTAATATATTCCTCCATCATCAATTCATCACTTTTATGCTCCCATTCTATAATTTCTTGTATTAAAAAATATACGTGTTTGAATTAACTTATTTTAAATAATATTACACAGTAAATATATGAAAAAGAATTTTGTCTCATAAAAGATAAAAAAATTATTAACTATATACTCCTGTTGTAAAGTGACGACCGATGCAGAAAGTCAAACTTTCTGTTTCGTCACAATTGGGGTATAAGTTTGTGAGTGTGTCTGTGTATTTTTTTAAATTCATTTTGTTTCTTTCTTAACCCGGTTAACATTTAAAAAAAATATTACTGTTTCGTTCGCAGTGTAAAATCTTATATTAAGGACTAGAGGTAATATAATTTATAAAGAGTAGTAGTGGAAACTGTTGGCTCATTTGAACCAAAGCAAAGAGTATATGACCCAAACAAATAGGGGTATATGAAGCTGATCATTTAATTTATTTGTCCCAAACTTTTTTCCTCTCCACCTCTCTGAACATAAACTTTTTACTATAATAGGAGCTGGACTGAAAACAAGCTTTTTCATTGTTTAGTTTCCCCTCGCTTTCACTCCCATTTATTGCTTTCCAAACATGCTAGGCTTTATTTGGCTGCAAAAGTCAATAACACACAGTATTGCCTTAAAAAATGGAAAGAATCATAATCGGAGAAAATGGAAATTGTTGATAGAGATTAGAGTTATAAAAGAATACTTGTTTGGTGTGTTGGAAAGGTCTATAGATATCAGGCGTGTGGCAATCCCATAGTCCAAGCGTTTTTTGCTTCTCCAACCATTTATACTTTTCTCTCTCCCCTATCTTCAACACTATCTCATCCTTCCCTTCTTTTTTTTTTCTTTTTCATTTTTTGTGTGTAATTGTCTCATCTTAATTTAATGTATATGCAAAATCACGTCACATTACTCAACTGCAAAATATATGTAATCTCAGGGGCTTATTAGTACATATCAATTGGGGAAGTATTCTCGCTGCATAGTTGGTCAAGAAGTTAGAGTATCTGTCATAAATAATGTTTCTTTAACTAGGTTAGAGTTGCTTGAATAGATGCATTTTGATATTTATGGAAAGTTTGAAGCTTATCATGTGAACGCCAGATTGGTGGTAATCTCCACATAGGCATGAGGGGGAAAATGTTGAGTTTTGGGCTTCCTTCCTATGTGGAGAAATGTCCAAATTTTATATATTTCTTATTTTATGTATTTCATATTGTTTGAAAAGAAGAAAAAAGGAAAGAAAAATGAAAAATAGAAAAGAAGGAAAAGAGTGAGAGAATGAAAAAAGGGAAAGTTTCCTAATTGTTCTTTATGGGAAATAATACTCTTTTGAAGTTTACTAATTTGAGGATGTGTCTCACTTATTTAAGTAGAGAGCGTGCATATTAGGTTTTTGAGTAGAGAGGCCCTGCCAAGGCTGGATAGGCCGAAGTTGGAGAGGTCGGAGAAGTCTAATGTTGCAGCCATGTGAGAGAAAAGAGGAGAGAAAGAGAAAAACACAGCTTCACAGGTTAGTATCGATAAATTAGTGTTTGCACACTCGTTGATCATTGGATCGAGGTTAAAAGTTTGTAGCATGTGTTAGAACATATGGTTTATCTTTTTCAATGGTGGGATTGTTGTTTGGAGGCTTGGTGTGAGAGAAAACATGTTGTGGTCAATGATGTTTTTTCTTAGTATTTTTGGATGCTTTGTTCTCTATTGTAAGCTTGTAGCTTTGATTTTTTGGCTTGGTGGTTGTGCATGTAATTGAAACTCTCTTATATCCTTTTTTGATCATAGTGGATAATATTTTCATTGGTCTAAATGACCCTTAGTTTTTACTCTTAAATTGAGGGGTTTTTCACGTTAATAATTCTGGTGTCTCTTGTGTCATTTAATTTCTATCATATATTTATTTATTTGTTTTCTCATAGACTCTTGCAAGTAATAGGAAAGTTTAACATCCGCTGCGCTCTTCCTACTAACACCCTACAAAATGAGTTACCTCTTTGTTATAGGTTTTATATTATATATTGATAATAATGTTTAGTAGGTCATCACTTGTATTATTAATACTTAAGGCCTCGTTTGGTACGAAGTACTGGGGGGTAGGGACTGGGATTAGGTCAGGGATTAGGCTAAAATCTATCGTTTGGTACGAGGGACTACGAATACCTAGGGATTGAGAGTACCACGAAAGTGGGATTGCTGCAAAGCCACCTCCCCCTGGTACTGTTTTTTCAATCCCTGGATTGTAAATGTAAAAAGACAAAAATATCCTTATGTAAATAACTTAATAACAAAAATACCCCTTTCTCATTCTACCCTAAAACCCATCACTTTTCACAATCGTGCCTCATTGCTCTCTTCCGTCTCGCCTCTCTTCTGTCTCCCTCACCGTCGCCTCTCTTCTGTCTCCCTCACCTTCGCCTTCCGTCTCCCTCACCGTTGCCTCTCTTCCGTCTCCCTCACCTTCGCCTGCTCCGTCGCCATCACTGCCGCTTTCACCCCCAATCACCTTTCCAGTATCTCGACTCGCTAAGAGGAATAGATAATCAAGTCTTGAAAGTACTGGTAAAGTTCTTTGTCTGTATCAAATTAAGTGTGTGATATGTTGTTTTATCAGGGTTCTCGAAGGGAGCCATGTTTAAACTACATGTACCAATAAATTTCATTTACTTTTAATCTTTTTTTTCTCTTTTTAATCATTGGAAACATAGTTCAGAAGTCTCCTTAGAGTTAGTTAGGGCTTTGGCTAATCAATATCTCTGTAGTTGGTCTTGTACTAAGTCTCCTTAGAGTTAGTTAGGGCTTTGGCTAATCAATAATATTTTGATTATTGGAAATGTGCAAGATGAGAATATATCATGAAAGTTGAAAATATTGATTTTTAAATGTTTATATCTAGTTTTGCCTTGTGAGTTTATCATTGTACTGTTTGAAACTGCTAGCTGGAATATAACAATGTGGTATCATTATTTATGTCAGCTACTTAGTTTTCTTTTTTTCTAAAGAAGAAAGATAACAATTTAAACAATTAGCACTGGAGAGCAATTGGTTTCGTATGAAGATCGACTTTTCCTTTTATCATGTGTTCATCAGATTTAATCTGAGCAAAGCATTTGGCTATGTTTGTTGAATGCATAGATCATGTTTGTTTAGTTGGAGGTGTGAGAGGATAAACTGTTTGCAATGTTAAATGTGGTTTTGTGATTGTTACATGAAGTGAAGCAAGGTGTTTTAATTTCTTCATGTCTAAGCATAGGGTGGAATAGTTTATGCCTTTCTTCTTCAGTTATCCTTTAGTAGTTTTAGAATATCTTAGTATGCACTTTCTGGGCTTAAATCCAATCGACTCTAATTGTGTGGAATCTTTTGTTCTCTTACTGTTTCAAAATTATAGTAGAGTTCTTTGATGTGAAAGTCAGTCAGAGTTAAATTGTGGTTTCATTGTTTGGGAAAGAGACAATCAATTTCTATAATTAGCTGTAATTCTCTGAAACTAGAGAAGACTACTTGGGCTCAAGTAGAGTAACTAAAGAGATAAGGCATGTTGTTATTGTTTTTGTATTTGGTCTCACTACCAATAAACTACATGAATTGAAGGTTTTGTGTAAATCAAAAGGGAATGACGTTATAGAGGCTTGTATGCCGTGTTTGAATCTGAAAATTTAATTTTAATATTCAGATGGCTGAATTGTACAGATTATTATTGATGTATTTTATCTCTTAAAAATAGATATGTCCCTAGTAATCACAATTTCTACATTTTCCCTTGTAAACTCTTATATGGTTGTTTACACAGTTATGACAATATCTGAAGAAAAGAGAACCCAGCTCTACTTGTTACTCTTGTGGCAGAGCATGGCTTAGGAAATACATTGGTTTTATCTGTGTGTGAGTATGATGATCATGTTAAGGAGGCGACGAATCATTCATATACCTTACAAAATGGACTTTATCGCAAAGAGATCTTATCTAAAGAGATTAGTGTGTAGTAGTGATGTAGCATGTTACAACTTACTTAGAATGCCTAGGTCGACATTTGATAAGCTATGCTCTATGCTAACAGATGTGGGAGGTCTCAAACCTAGTAAGAATATCCTTATAGATGAGCAAGTTGCCATTTTCCTTCACATACTAGCACATCATGTGAAGAATAGAGTAATACAATATAACTTTCATAGATCAGGAGAAACCATTAGTAGGTATTTCAATTCCGTTCTACATAGTATGATGAGGGTCGGACATATTTTATTCAAAAAAGCAGAGCCTGTGGCAGAAGACTCCAATGATGATAGGTGGAAATGGTTCAAGGTAAATATATATGTTATATATTCATTAAAATTTGTATAAACATACGGATAATTTGTAATATTTTTTTTCCTATTTGACAGCATTGTTTAGGAGCATTAGATGGAACTCATATTAAGGTCAGAGTTTCTGCTTTGGACAAGGCAAGATACCGGAATAGGAAAGGAGACATAACCACAAATGTGCTGGGTGTTTGCTCACAAGATGGCTATTTTATATATGTGTTACCTGGTTGGGAAGGGTCTGCAGCAGATGGAAGGGTTCTTCGTGATGCCATTAGTAGGACGAATGGCTTAAGAGTTCCACAAGGTCAGTATTACTTGGTTGATGCTGGATATGCCAATTATGAGGGATTTCTTGCACCTTATCGAGGATAAAGATACCACTTAAGTGAATGGAGATAAGGGCGATATCCTAGAAGTGCACAAGAGTGCTTTAATATGAGACATTCATCAACACGAAATGTCATTGAGAGGTGCTTTGGCGTTTTGAAGTTACGGTGGGCTATTTTGAGGAGTCCATCATTTTATCCCATTAAGACATACAACAGAATCATAATTGCTTGCTGCCTCTTGCATAACTTAATTCGTCAAGACGGCATAGATCCACTTGAAAATGAAGTAGATGACTTGGAAGTTGGTGTGGATAGGATGTACAACCCCCCAATTCAAAACATAGACAGCTCTAATCAATGGGCTACTTTTAGGAACAATCTTGCTAATGAAATGTTTACTGCTTTTACTTCTCATAGAACATTAAGCTGAAAGAGATGTGTGTTTTGTATAACATTGAGCTGAAATATTTATTTTGTGTTGATATCATTGAGCTAATAAAATGTTTACTGCTTTTACTTCTCCTTTTATGCATACTTTTTGTGTTTTAACATGTCTTACAGTTGACCAACATGTTAGAAAAATCTGGAAAGTCAGATATTCACAAATGGACAAGTGCAGAGGACGAGTTGTTAATCCGTTTCATGCTAGAATTGCATGAAGGGTGAGCTTGTTAGTGAAAATGGTCTTAGGCCTGGTGTCTTGAACACATTGAAAGAAAAATTTCATGAGACAATACCTGGATGCCTTATTCAGGCCCATCCTCATATCCAATCCAGATATAAAAAGTTAAAAGCTCACTATGGTGTGGTGACTGATCTTCTCAACTTATCTGGGTTTGGTTGGAACTCTGAAACGAAATGTGTGACCGCTCGTAAGACAGTCTGGGATGAATATATAAAGGTAGATATGATTAATTATATTTATATATATAGAGTTTATTGTTAATCAAATTTACTTAGTCCTTATGTCAATTTTATGTAATGTGCTTGCAGGCTCACAAGGGTGCTACTAAGTTCAGGCATAAGTCTTTCCCTTATTATGAGGAGTTCAGCCTTATATTTAATAAGGATCGTGCACAAGGTAAGGAGTCTGAACAATATGACGATGCCGTTGAAGAGATAAATAATCAACCTGGTTTGGAAGAGCACAATGATGGGGACATACATATATCCCATGAGAACAATTTGCAATCTGAGAAGACTTCAAATGAGCAATCGCCATTTGAGCAGACTCCTGATGAGCAAACTCCATCTGCTGCAAGTGCAGGCTTGAAAAAGCAAAAGCGAAATAATGCCGATCGTGAAGACTTTCTACTCCAAGGCATGGAGAGAATTGCTCATACATTGGCTGAAGGCTGAAAGAGGCAAGTGAGCGATTAACGATGTACATTAACAAAGATGAATGTGAGAAGCGTATTGAAGAACGAGAGAAGCGTTTGGATGACATGAATGACTCTCTTTATACTGATATTATGCAGGTTAAAGGACTTTCAGACCAACAACGAGATTCAGCTTATATCAAGTTGATGTTCGATGAGAAATTGTTGATTGCATTCTATGGCACGCCTCAAGAGGGAAAAGCTCGTGTACTTCGTCAAATAATAGCATAAATATTTTAATTTCTAAGATTTATGATTTAACTTTATGGTAGATTTTTTTCATTGATTATTCATTATGCACAAAAAATTCTAATTATTGGACTTCTGGTCATTTCAATATTAGATATTTTTTATTGATTATTCATTAGTCTTTTTTATTCTACTTTTTCATGCAACAAAATGTATACTACTTTTAAGAGATGGTACAAGATAGGCAGATGGAACCTTCAAGAGATACAAGTACAAAGAATAAATAACATATTTTGAGCAAGCATTATCCTTATATGAACACATGTCAGCAATTTTTAAATATCAACTTTTCCCTGTATTTTACATCAAATATGGCACTAGCGTGTGTTCAGATGATTGAGGTTGGCAATATTACTGAAGAAGAAATTTGGCTTCCTCTCTACAGATCTCTATTCGTGCTTTTAAAACAATTGGTTGCTACTTGCTACAGGTCTATTTCTAGATAGAAGGAGATATTTTTTAAGAGCCTAAACTCAGCGGAGATAGTGGAGTGAGAAGTATCGAGCCATAACCATGGCTTTCACCACCAACGCTCTCCTTTCTTCTCCTTTTCTTGGGAGCCAAGTCCTACTATCGCCTCCAACCCCTAAAACCACCAAATCTTCTGGTCCTCTCCCACTTTTCTTCAAGAGGAGGTTCTTAAATGCCCAAAGCAGTTTTAGCAGGAAGCGTGATTCTAAACATTTGAATTTGAAATCATTAACTTCCTAAGCTTCTTTAGCTGCTCTGATCTTATCCTCTGCTACCCCTCAAGCTCTCGCTGCTGACGCCAACAATTTCAATCCCCCTCCGGCGCCTTATGTAATTGAGGTACAACCGACCAAACCAAACCCTTCTAATTCCTCCCCTTTCGGTTAGAATCTTCTTCTTACTGCCCCTAAACCCCAATCTCAGGCGTCTTTAGATCTCCCTGAAGGTAGCCAATGGCGTTACAGCGAGTTCTTGAATGCCGTCAAGAGGGCAAGGTCGAGAGAGTCAGGTTCAGCAAAGATGGTTCTGCCCTTCAACTCACCGCCGTCGATGGCCGTCGAGCCACCGTTATCGTACCCAATGACCCGGACCTTATAGATATTCTGGCGATGAATGGTGTTGATATTTCCGTCTCTGAAGGTGATTCGGGTAATGGCCTGTTTAATTTCATTGGCAATTTATTGTTCCCACTCCTTGCATTTGCTGGGTTGTTCTTGCTCTTTCGCCGAGCACAAGGAGGACCTGGTGGCCCTGGTGGTCTCGATGGACCCATGGATTTTGGGTGATCAAAGTCCAAATTCCAGGAAGTTCCGGAAACCGGTGTGACTTTCGCTGATGTTGCCGGAGTTGACCAAGCAAAATTGAAGTTGCAGGAGGTTGTTGATTTCCTGAAAAACCCTGATAAGTACACTGCCCTTGGAGCTAAGATTCCCAAAGGATGCCTTCTAGTTGGACCACCCGGAACTGGAAAGACCCTCCTGGCTAGAGCAGTCGCCAGCGAGGCTGGGGTGCCATTCTTTTAAAACGAACTCAACGCCTGTATTTCCGCCTTCTGCTTAGTTTTCACCATCAGCGACAGTTCTTCAACCCAGCCAGGATTCTTCTTGACAAAATCCTCCTCTAGCAAGTCCTTCCCAGTCTTAATATCCTGCTCATTAGGTCAGTCCACCGTCGACGAGGGCACGGATGAAGTAGGGTTGGAGAGGAAGATTGGAGAGGTACGATGGGCTAAGGAAAATGGAGGAGTTTTGTTTTTTTTTTGGGTTCATAAGGACATTACATTCTCTTTATAATTTATGATTAATTATGAAATAAAATTGATTAAAACAGAACCTCCAAATATTACCATGCACCAAACACAATTTAAAATCTTAATCCCAGTCCCAGTCCCAGTTCCAATCTCAGTCCCAGACCCAATCCTAATCCATCAAAATTCAGTACTTCGTACCAAATGAGGCCTAAAAGTTCAAAAAATCAATTTTAATGGTTATGCAATTAAGTTACGATTTTTAGTAATCATTTGATATATTATTATGTCATATTTAAATATTGTCAATTTTAAATATTTTGTTTAACATATATGGAGTCTCTTCCATTTAGCTCAAGCGCAATGGGCAAAATTAACTTATCATTGGTGCTTCCTAAAATAACTAATCATGCATAGTATTCCCAATGTATCACTACTATTTTAAATGATATATAGAAGTACATTTGTATTCAAGGCTAATGCATTCAGTCCTTTATTTTTATTTGAAGTTTTATTATAATCCCTTAATTTTATAAATTATTTTTTTAGTCCTTTAATCCTAAAGTCATTAACAAAAATGTTGATATTGAATTTTTTTTAATGAATCTGATATTGAAATTTCAAATCTTGAAAAAACCTTTTTTCAAATTATGACATATTAAGTTTAATTTTCAAAATAACAATAAATTATCATTTGACATTAACAATGTTGGAGTTAAAGAAAGCGAAACATGTTTCTTAAAATTAAGGTACCAAACTGAAACTTTGTATAAATTAAATGATCAAATGTGTATTTTTTGCCAAGATTAAATTATAACTTTAAAAATATGATTGATATTTATTAAAAAAGACGCCAACAATAATTTATGCTTAACATTACTAAATACATATAATAATCACAAAACAAATCTGAATATGATTTTGATGCACAAGATATAAATACTAGAATCTAAAACATTACTTAAAACGTACTTATAAATATAAAATAAAATTTATGAATTTTGTATTAGTCATGATATTTTAAATACAATATTTTCAAATTCGTTTATAACTTTTTTTAACTAAAACTATATGAATGCATCTGCCAAATACACGCATGTATAGAGAATATAAAATTAGATTGTACATATATTTGATAGAATGTTTTAATAATATCTTCAAAGGAGAAATATTTTTTTTTTGGATACTGATAGATATTTTGTTTTTGTTCATTGGGATCCAAAAACTTTAGCATCCACATAAAAATTATTAGATAATATTATGAATTTTGTGTCCCAATTTGTTGTGACAGTTTCGTTCAAAGTATATCATTGGATTGGGAATTGGAAGGCAATAAATGAGTGGAACCATTTTTGACAGAAAATTGTGTGGTGAAATGACGATCCAAGTATATTCTCATAAAGACGATGATCTTAATATAACCCAACAAAGCCATGCAATTTGAAGTTGACTATGGACGCTGTCGCTTGTGGTGGTTGATTTGATCCAATATTATTGGGCCATCATTTAAGATTTTGGATTTCAGATTTAACAACCATTTCATCCAAATGGGGCTCATTTCAGATTTCAGATTCCGTGTGAAACTGCACATTAATAATGTCGAAATGAAAACACGTTGATTGACTTGCGGGGATCCATATCATTGAAGTCTATCTGAACCTTAGATAATATAACTTCTATGTGTTAAGATCATATCCCATATAGGGATGGTATATCAAAATTAGTAGGCAATCATATCGTAATGGTAGGAAATGTATCATAGCATTAATTAGGAATATACACACTTGTATATATAAATTGGCTCACTTGTACATGTTTTGACTCAAGGAATTCATATTTGCAATTTTCTCTCTGTTTATTGCATTACATGGTATCAGAGTTTTCTTGTTTGATATTGTGTTTATATTTCGTTGAATTTTTCCTGTCACCTGAATAAGAGAAACTTCGTGAGTTTTTAAAATTATATCGTCCACTCCTCAAAAGCTTGATGCGCCACACCATCAAATTCCCCTCCTTTCGATCGGCCAACGCCCAAAATTTGGGCATCATCAGAGCTCTCCATGGCGATGCGTGGAGTACACGCTCCTGACAAGGCAGCAGTGCTAGGTGGCATGTGAGAGCGAGTGTGGAGTCCGGTTCCACCCTGGTTTCTTCCACGGTAGTCGACAGGTGATTTTCAGCCTACCCCTGAAGTTTGGTCTCGTTTTGATCACTCTTGGTATTTAGGCTCTCTCTGTTCTCACATTTTCAACACTGTTTTTTGTAGTATATTTCACCCGACCTACTTCTAGAGGTTATCACGCTCTAGTTTCACGTTTCTAGGTGTGAGTTTCCTAACTCTAAAACTATTTTTTGCCTTTGACTTGTGTGAAAGTTTGGTACTTTGTTGTGGTTAGCGATTGTGCTCGTTGTTTGGTGTTTCTGTTGATTGTTGGTTCCTCTCTTGAATGTGCTTGTTGTCTTGTTATATTGATTCTTTGGTTACTCTTCCATGGTTGAATCTAAGACTTTTGATATGCTGCCCATGTCTTCTAAGATTACTGATTCAAAATTGAACTGTACAAACTATAATGATTGGAACAAGACTGTTAGGGTTTATCTTTTGGGTATTAAGAAGAAAGCACATTTAAATCAGGACCCCCCTTCTAGTGATAATGAAAAAAGTTTGTCTTAGTATAGAGCATATGCTTGACTCTTTACAAATTTGAAATTCTATTGAACCACGAATTCTATCCTCTGTTAATCACTGCAACATTGTGAAAGAAATTATGAGTTATCTTGAATTTATGTTCTCTGGTAAAGGGAATTTTATTTGGTTTCACGAAGTATGTAAAGGCTTCTATCACTCTCAACAATAGGGTCGTCCCTTGAAGGACTTCTTCTTAGACTTTAAGAGGTTGTACGAAGAGTGAAGGTACTTATGTCTCCGCAGGCGAATCTTTAGACCCATATCAAGAATCTAGAATTTCATGCTATGATTAGTTTCTTTAAAGCTCTTGACCCGTCTTATGACACCATCCGATCTCATATTTTGTCTAGTCAGGAGCTTCCATCTATTGAAGATGTGTTCTCATGGGTTTTTTGTGCTGATAGTTTGTCTAATATCCCAAATTTTGGGACTAAAGGCCTAAGAATAAGCCTGAATAAAGTAGACTACCAAGCCCACATTAGTAAGAGTCCCAGAAATTATGACATATAGAAAGACTCTCAGGGGCTATGAGATTTGGGCCTTATTGGGCAAAGGGCTTGGTATCTGTAGACAATATGATTAGAATATCGGTGCAGATGTGCACAGAACACATATATAATGCCATTGGGTTGGTAGAAAGACGCACCCAACTATGTCATGACATAAGGGACCGATTAGTCGGGTGAAATAGGCCGGTGTAGGTGTGCACATGCCATTTTCAAGGTGTATATGTGTCACCTACGTTTTGTAAAGTGGATACTGGTATGTGGCGCCATGAGGGGCCCACACACGTACACACTCTGACCTGGTGTCATTTGAGGGGCTTCGATATGCGTGATGCAATCCCGAGTGAGTCCCGAGTAGAATCCTGAGTAGACACCGATAAAGTAACTTTATTAAAGTAATTTTAATAAAGTAAGTAATCATGACATAAATTTTATGTTGGCTAAATGAAAAGGTGACACATGTCCCATTAATGATGAAATGACATTTTGCCTTTTGTGTTGGCATTTTAAGATGGTGACATGTGGCACAAAAGTTAAGGGAATTCACCGGTCTCCGGTCGGGTCACCGACAACTTTCTCAAACACTGAGCGGGTTCCTCTTACATTTTGGACGGCTAAAGGCCCAAGAAAAGATGTAGGACCCACTTTATTAAAGTAAGGTGACACGTGTCACCGAATCAGTGAAATACCGAACAAATGGCACCGTAACATCACGACACGTGGCATAATTTTTCAAGACCCTTTCTTGGCCTTATATTTTCGTCCAAGCTGCCCAAATATTCAGAAAAATTCTGGAAAATGAAGAAAAAAAACGTTGGAGGAGAGAGGAGAGGTGAATAGTGAATTTTCAGAACTTCAATCGGTCGAATCACTACCGAATCGGCGTTTTCTCTCAAAGTTCCCTTCACAAACCTTCTTCTACTCATCCTAAGCTTCATTTCTATGGTTTTAGATTTTTGATTGGAGGTGTTTGGTGCCGTCTCCCTTCCCAGAGTACTGCCGGATTTCCGAACCGACTGCAAATATGCGTAGAGGTAAGCGTAAGCTTCCTTTTGAACCGATTGGTTTGTTGTTTGGATGAGTATTTGTAAGGGTAGGGTACTGTTCATTTTCAGTCCAAGGGGTATTTTTGAGGTTTAATCATGTATTGATGGTTAAAGGATGATTTATGATGATATTGGACCAAGTTATTGGGCAAAATTCTGAATTGGTGAATTGTTGTAGAAAACCCTGATTTTCTGGTCTGAAAAGAACGTGATGAATAAGTAGGAATTTTATAATTTTGATGATTCCATTGGATTCTACACGAAAAATTGTGTAGGTATGCAAGTGTTCATGATTTTTGGATGCTTGTATATGAATTTGGAAATTTATGAAGTTGAATGTACATGTTGTTGATATGCCCTGTCTGGAACAGTGAAATTGTACGAGATTTTTCATAAGGTAAACCTTATCCAAAAATTCTGAAACTTTCCAGAATTAAAGTAGACATCCTAAGATTTAATTTTATAGGTATTTTGTAAATTTTGGACAAGTACATTGGGAGATATGAATTTTTGAAGTTGTGTCCTGTTTCTGGAATGAAATCTGGAACATGTTATATTTGGAGAAATTCTCGGAATTTTGTGGCTGTGATAACCCGAATTGAGGATTTTTATGAGATATTATACTGAAAGATCTTCAAATAGGACTTTGAACCACCCCAATTTGAGTTCGATAGAATTAATTATGATTTTTCAAAGTTTGGTCAAAATGCTGGCAGCTTTTGGCTACCATGCGAATTTGAGAAAGAAAGTGACCAAATGTAATTAGTATGAACTCCGAGGGTGAAAGTAAGCCTTTAGGGCTAAAATGGCCCATTGGGCATTCACTTTTCATGACTCTAATAATGTCATTACTTATCTAGGGCCATAAAGTGACAAAGAAAAAACTATGGCTGGAAGATCGAAGTACAAGAGGAGGAGGCAAAGTCCAAAAGGTAGTAAACTTACTTGTATGTATGTGATGTTTATGAACTCCGAGGGTGAAAGTAAGCCTTTAGGGCTAAAATGGCCCATTGGGCATTCACTTTTCATGACTCTAATAATGTCATTACTTATCTAGGGCCATAAAGTGACAAAGAAAAAACTATGGCTGGAAGATCGAAGTACAAGAGGAGGAGGCAAAGTCCAAAAGGTAGTAAACTTACTTGTATGTATGTGATGTTTATGTTGTGTATTGATTTGCTGTATTGCCTTGCTTGATTATGTGAAGCATTTATGAATGAATGAAGCTCTGTTTCTATTTTTACTCTAGCCATAAGTATGTTGTACAAAACATTGAGCATGCAGAATATCATTATGTGAACATAAGCCTATGTAAGGCAAGCATATCATGCACTAGCATTCATCTTACATGCATTGTTTGTATGTTTGCTACTGAGATTCTCTCGAATCTCACTCTCCCCCACCAACCATATAGGTATATGAACAGGAAAGAAGAGAATGGTTGAAGATGATTCAGAAAGAAAGAAGATGAAGAACTGAAAACCGAATTGTGTTTAGATTACTGTGTGTATCATTATTTACGCACAGAGAATATTTGTTTGTAAGAATACTCGCGAATTTGAATTAAGCAGGAATCGGGATCACTGAGAAGAAGAATTAACTCTGATATTCAGTAAGAATAAGTCGTGAATAAGTAATTACCCCTAACAAAGTAATAATGAACGCTTCCGTGTAGGTAATTAAGGGGTATGTAAGACGGGTGTTACAATTTGGCTCGTCCGTCTGGAGATTTGAATGCTAGTGATCTGGCTGGGCGTGGCCCATTTGAAAGCAAGAATTATGGCTCTAAATAGAGAACTAATGCTTTGAATGTGACTTCTGGCAGTATTATCTGCAAATACTGTAAGGAACCTGGTCATATTAAACGATATTATCATAAATTGTAGAATAAGTTGCAATGCGATCAGCAACGTGGTTTTGCCAATGTTACATAGACACCTGATTAGTCTGATTCTGCATGGTCCATCATCTGGAGGGGCACTTGCTACAGGTAATTTGTCCTCTGGTCTTGCTACCTCTTCCACGAAGTGGATCATTGATTTTGGCGCTACCGACCACATGACAGGTAACCATCATTTATTTTCATCGTATGCCAACCCATCCTTCATATTCTTCACCAATGATTCCCCTATCTATGTACTTGGATCAGACACTATTAAACTAACTCCATCCATTTCGTTCTCTTCTGTCCTTAATGTTCCTGATCTTATTTTAATCTTTTGTCTCCTAGTGAATTGACTCGTCATTTGAACTGTTCTATCTCACTATTCCCTGACTATTGTTTGATTCAAGATCTTTTGATGAAGCAGATTATTGGTAGAGGCTATGAATTTGGTGGGTATTACATCCTTGATGATTAGATGCCGCATCCTATTACTTGTTCTGGTGGGTCGTCTCTTTTTGAAGTCCATTGTCATTTTGGTCATGTGTCACTTTTGTCCCTAAAGAGGTTGTGTTCTCAGTTTTCTTCTATATTTACTTTTGATTGTGAGTCGTGTCTGTTTACAAAACACCATCATGTTCATTTGGCACCTCGAGTCAATAAACGGGTTGTGTCACCCTTTGAGTTAGTTTATTCTGATGTTTGGGGTCCTTGTTCAGTTGCGTCTCAGACTGGTTTTTGATACTTTGTCACTTTTGTTGATGATTATTCCCCAACAATTTGGCTTTACTTAATGAAGCAATGTTTCGAATTGTTTTCTCATTTTTGTAATTTTTTTACTGAAATTAGCACTCAGTTTGGTACTCTTGTGAAAATCCTTCGGAGTGATAATACAAAAGAATTTTTTTCCGCCCAATTCAAAGATTATATGCACCACCAAGGCATCCTTTGCCAATCTTCTTGTGTTGATACACTTGCTCAAAATGGTGCTGCTGAAAGAAAGAACCGTTATCTATTAGAAACTGCCCGAGCTCTCATGTTTCACTCATATGTTCCTAAACCATTATGGGCTGATGCTATGTCTATTGCATGTTTTCTCATTAACCGTATGTTTTTGAATGTTCTTAGTGGTGATACTCTATATTCTCTTATGTTCCCCAACACTAAGTTGTTTCCTGTTGATCCAAATTTTTTTGGCTATGTGTGCTTTGTTCAGGATGTTCATCCCAATATCAGTAAACTCGATCCAAAGTCCTTAAAATGTGTCTTTCTTGGTTATTCTCAAGTCCAGAAAGGTTATCGGTGTTACTTTCCTGATCTCCGTCATTATTTTGTGTCTATGATGTGTTCTTTCATGAGTACTCTTCTTTCTTCAAGCCTTTGGTATTCGAGTCTCCCTCCCCAGTTGATGAGCTTGATGATGTTTTGCTTATCTCACCAGTACAGGAAGTTATTCCGGACCCTACTATAATCAATGGTGATAATATGGCCAATGTTCCGCCTTTGCCAGTGCTTGCCTTAGCGACTGATTCTGTTCATGACTCTCCTACTCCTGATTCCCCCGATCTTGACATTCCTATCCTTAATTCACCTACTCTTGATTCTGTAGTGCCTGATCCTCCTGTTGACCCATCCGAAGACTTGCTCATCGTTCTCAGAAAAGGTACTCGCACCCCTTACCTTCCAAAAAGATATGCTAACTGTGCCTATCCTATTTCCTCCTTTGTGTCTTACTAGAATTTGTCCCTTGCTTCCTCTTCCCTTATTGCCACTCTTGATTCCATCTCCACCCCTACCACCCTTCACCAAGCCTTAGCTCACCCTGGTTAGTGTGCAGCGATGGAAGAAGAAATGATGGCCCTAGAAAAGGCTGGTATCTGGACTCTTGTTGATCTACCTTCTGGGAAGAAGGCTATTAGATGTAAATGGATGTTTGTTGTTAAGGCTAAAGCTGATGGTTCCTTAGAACAATTGAAAGCTTGGTTGGTTGCCAAAGGTTATGCTCAGACTTATGGTATTGATTATTCTGAGACTTTCCCAGTGGCTAAGTTAACTTCGATTTGCCTACTTGTCTCTCTAGCTGCTACCTATAGTTTGGATTTGCATCAGTTGGATGTCAATAATGCCTTTCTGAATGGTGATCTTCTTGAGGAAGTTTATATGGAGCAACTACTTGGGTTCGTTGCTCAGGAGGAGCATGGGAAGTTGTGCTACCTCCAGAAGTTGTTGTACAGTCTAAACCAAAGCCCTTGTGCCTGGTTTGATAGATTTTGTGGTGTGATCAAGAAGTTTGGATTGAGCCAAAGTAAGTATGTTCACTCTGTATTCTACCAACAGTTCGATACGGGCATAATTCTTTTGGTAGTGTATATCGATGATATTGTGATTACTGGGAGTAAAACCTTTGGAATATCAGAACTCAAAGTCTTTTTTAACTTCTACTTCTAAACAAAATACTTGGGACCATTGAAGTACTTTCTAGGTATTGAGGTTATGAGAAGCAAGAAGAGCATCCTCCTGACTCAAAGAAAGTATGTTCTTGATCTCTTGAAGGAGACTAGGAAACTTGGAGCTGCACCAAGTAGCATTCCCATGATTTCAAATCCGTTCCTGGATCTTAATGATAGCATGTTTGTTAAGCTTCCTGATGACTTGAGGGAGAAGATTGATCTAGAGAAACTTAAGCCATTTGCATTTCCTGAAAGATATAGGAGACTTATCGGAAAGCTGAATTATCTGACAATAACTCTTCCTAATATAACTTTTTATGGTCAGTGTATTGAGTCAATTCATGGTATCCCCATCAGTGGCACAATGGGAGGCCTTAGAGCATATTTTGCATTATTTGAAAGGTTCCCAAGTAGTGGCATTCTCTATACAGATATGGGCATACTAAAGTTGAAAGCTTCTGCGATGCGGATCATGCAGGCTCAAAAGCCATAAGGCGGTCCACTATGGATTATAAGGTGGCATTTCCATGACATCTTGGAAAAGTAAGAAACAAGGTGTTGTATCAAAATCCAGTACAGAAGCAGAATACAGAGCTGTGTCCCAGTCAGTACAAGAAACTGTGTGGCTCTTTCAGCTGACATTGCCTGCGAAGCTATGGTGTGACAATAAGGTAGCATTGCACATAACATTGAATTATGTGTTGCATGAGTGTACAAAATATATTGGAATCGACTGTCATTTTATTCATGATAAGATCAAAGAGAATGTGGTATCTACAGGGCACGTATGATCTAACGGCGACCAACTGAGAAACCTTATGATGAAAGCCTTAAATGAGACATGGGTTGAGGATCTTTGTAACAAGTTGAGTATGATTAATATATATGCTCCAACTTGAGGGGGAGTGTTAAAATCATATCTCACAAAATCAGAGATTGTATATCAAAATGAGCAGGCAATCATATCGTAATGGTAGGAAACATATCATAGCATTAATTAGGAAGATACACGCTTGTATATATAAATATGTTCACTTGTACATGTTTTGATTCAATGAATTTAGATTTATAATTTCCTCTCTGTTTATTGCATTACACTATGAACTAAGAACAAAGTATACAAATAACCCCCAAACTTTTAAATTTATGCAAAAATCCTCCAATTATTAAATTTATGTCCCCTTGAATTTTATTTTTGTGTACATATTATAACTTATCAAACTTTAAGCTATATGCAAATAAATTATTTAAACTTTGAGCCAGTTGCAACCAAATAATGAGCAAACCTAAAAGTATGAGAGTTATCTATATAAATATATAAGTTTAGGGAGATTTATTGTAAAGTTTTAAAGTTTAAGGAGGTAACTTATACATGTCATAAAGTTAAAGTTCATGAAACTTGGTATAATTTAGCCTAAGAAATAATATGAAACTGGATATTCAAAAAGTAAAGGTATCAATCCAATTGTCGTTCATTTAGTTGCATGCAACGGTAACAATAATGTTGGATATCCTTCTAATTAAAATCATAAGTAAAAATGTTACATGTGTGTGTGTGTAAACACATGCATATATATACGCACTAACCACACAATATAGTAGAGAACTGCCCCTCACAATGAGGGGTCTTAGTTACTAAACTAATCTTCGTTGGCTTTCATGACATTATTGTACTTAACTAAATATTCGTGTATGTTAAAATATATTAGGTTTAGAATCATAAGATTGTATACTAAAAGATGCATATTTTATTTTGCTATTGATAATTATTACTGTATATACGTATTAAATACCGTTTTAAAATTTAGTTGTGCTGATCCCAAAAATTGGACTTCTATCCAACGATTTGTTCTTTTGAATAATTTATATCATTCATATAGTTATAATAAATATCAGCATATATATAAAATATAATGTTTGGATTATGAAAGTGTTATTGACATAAAAAATTTTCAAGTCTCCTTTTTCTTAGACTTTGGAAGGAATATATAAGTGGATTTGATTTCACCTCTTGCTCTAACTAACACACCAAGATGTTAGGTTTATTAGTGTTTATTATACCTCTTTGGATTCAAATTAATCATCTAATGCAGGAATTTTTATTTTATTTTTTACTCTTAAACTCATTCTCTATTCCTACTAATCGCTGTTCAAGTGTAAGTTTGAGTTAGAGTTCTCTCATTTTCCTCTTTCTCATTTTCGTTTAAGAATCTCATATCTACCGTTATATTAAAATAATAAGTTGTTTGGATTTAATATTTTATAAAATAATTATTACAAACATGAATATATAAATTTACGTTGTCAAAATCCTATCTACTCAATTGATAACCGTAATATAGACAAAATGAAAGAATTTCAATTCATAAATTATTATTATAATAATTTTATAAAATATTAAATTTAAATGATCTATTTCTTGATCTATTTGTGGAGATCAGATGCTGAGAATAAAGTAATTTTTGATTTAATTATTTTTAATAAATAAAGGTTTTTCTTCTCGAGATCGCAATCCATGTATGCAAAGAAAAATCGAAAGGGTTGAGATGTTTTTTAGCGACTATTTAAGTATGAATATACAACGACAGAACAAAATAAAGCATGATGCTTATTTGGTTCATTATGTTTGACTGGAAGAAACGAATTCATTGAAAAAGGTAACTAAACAATTAAAATAATGTTCATCATATTTTTCAAAAGGCTAAAGTATACTTTTAGTCCTTTAAGTTTTATCTAATGTATACTTTTGGTCCCTTAACTTTATAAAGTATACTTTTTCGTCTTATATTTTTAAAATCATTAATGTTGTAAAGAAAATTGTTGACACAACAAATTCAAATAATGATTGTGCGACTGACAAAACATATTTAAGTTTTAATTTTTTAATATATTTAAATTATTAAACTAAAATAAACTGATAAATCCCTACAATAAAATTGAGGTTTTGATATTAAGATTATTAAAATAAATCTTTTTAATATAATTGAGGTTTTGAATATTGACCATTTCATTAGGTTTTTAGATATTTTTCAATTTATATATATTTTAAATTTAAGATTAATAGTATTTAATTATATAGTTATCATTTGAATTTGTTACATCAGTGTTTTCCGTTAGTAACATTAACAGTGTTAGAATTATATGATAAAAAATATACTTTTTAAAATCAAGAGAACAAAAGTATACCTCATGTAAACTTAAAGGACTAAAAATATATTTTAGCTTTTTTGAAATAATCATTCAATACAATCTAATTTTTTTCACTCTTAAAAATAGGGCATCAGAGTCTTTTTTTTCCTTTTCATTAAACCTCGACTCTCTAAGATTGTTTAATTCATTTTTCATTGTTATTAGCTTATAAATAGATATTTGCCACGTAAAATATTTTCATGTTTTTATTCACGATCTCATGTCAGCATTTATATGGTAACACGTTTGATTTCAAATCTACGGACCCACCACGAATTTATTTAAAATTTTTGGCGATATGTCCAATAATTCTTTTTCTTGCCAGCCCAATAATTCTTATACATAGAAGTTCTGAAAGTTATATGCTCTTTTTGCTCAGAATTTTAATTAAAGATTAGGCCTTTTGTGCAACAAGATTACCAGAACATACAATTATGCGGGTAATAATTCAAATCCACTAACTTCAAGCAGTTCAAGAAGTACAAAAAAAAAAAACCCTAAAATCAAGCAACTGAATTCAGTGCTTACTTCAAAGCTTTTTGGGCCATCTTATTCAAAGACAAACTACTTTAATCAATGTCAATATAATATATAAAGTCTATATATAGCAAACCACATTATTCATAAGTTGGAACAATGTGGTTCTTCGTATATATATAATTTGTGCATATTTCAAATGCACAGAAAACATGTCTAACTTTTACCTATTTGGAATACATGTTTTACACGTAAAAAGCTGTAACAGTTTAACAGCTCAAACAGAAGAACACGAGACAGATCGATCAATTCTTGGAACTAGACGCTGGAGCTTGCTGCATTTGCTGATACATAGCAGCCATCCTACTGTATGCATCCATGGTCATGGGCTGCAAACAATTAATCAAGTATTTATTAATAACATCATATGATAATGAAATATTGAAAATAATAACAGAAACTAATATATTTGTGTGTGTGAACTCCATGTGTGTATCTTTTGTAGAGATGAGTGAAAGAGACGTTTGAATGCTTTCGAATGAAGTTGTTTAGTTATAAACACATGATCTAAAAATTAAGCCACAGACTATTCAAAAATTTGTGAATAGTGTGAAATTTAAACCTGATATAGTACTAAAAACATTGAAATTCTCAAGATTCAAATTATTGCAACCAGATAGTTCAACAAAAGAATCAGACTTCTATCCGACCTTTCCATAGAAAAGTAATTAAGGCATGCAAACACAAAAATAAAAAGATAATTAATACCCAAATAAAAGTCATTTATTTGATCTCAACAATTATGGAATAATACTTTTTCCGATTCTAAATATATGACCTAGTTGAGGGTTTACTTTAGTCCTTAATGTAAGATTCTACTCCACTTTATCTTCAAAATTTATAATCATTTTTCCAAATCATCCATATTTGCTGCACTTATTAAAGGAATTATTAGTTTTCAATGCAAATGATTAAAGAGAATATTTTAAGGAAACGAATACACACTTATTACAAATAATAACTTAACTAATTGTTTTAATCTATGTAAGTTAGTTATCTAGTTTCATAATTTAAAATCAGATTACCATATTCCCACCTGTGTCTGGCATGCTAGGAATGATGACCAGAAGTCAGGCACTGCTCCTTGAAGCCGATTGCCGCCAGCAGACGGGTCCCATGAGCCAGCCATCGGCATGAAGCCGGCAGCGGTGGAAGGGTGGAGAACCGGAGGGACGGTGGGGATGTTAGGGCGGCCCATAGTGTTCATATCCATACCCAATCCCATACCCATTGGAGCCATCATAGACATGAGTTGAAGTTGTTGCTGTTGCAGGGTCATTGGCAACATCATGGAAGATAGACTCATTCTATTAATCATTTGCACTTGTGCTTGAAGTTGCTTCACATAGTCTATTACTTCATCCAGCATTGAAGCTTTATCAGTCTGAAATTAAACACAAAAATTGTAAGCAGATTCATCAATGATAAACAATCTGATCTTAATTATTGTTAATTTAAATAATACTAAGAAGACTGTGCAAATACATATAAACACTGGTCATGAGAGCGATAGGCCTTTGGCTTTCTTTCTTTCTTTGTTTTTCCATTTTTAAAAATGATAGTTAAATAACTCATAAATTATCGTTTTGAGTTTTTGACACTACTGGAGGACCTGAATAGTATTATTTCTAGCTAGAAGAAAACAGTTCTATTAGGTTGGGAAAAAATAGTAACTTGAGAGAAAAAGGGTCATGAATAAAGAAACATGACAAATTATTTCTACGGTTTCTTTGAAAAAGATTTTTCCCCTTATTTTGAGAATAATCTAGAATATCCGTTGTTTATTTATAAAATAATTCGATCAGATTTGAGCTATGTAGGCCTGAAATGGAGAGAACATGTTTTGGTATGGTTTTCTTTTTGTTTATAATTAAGATCTGAACTCAAATATCTGTTGAAGGGACATGGATTAATTCTTTTTTGCTCAACATAATTTCTATTATTTTTAAAAAATATTTTAATTTGTAAATTTCTTAATTAACCGTTGATTTTTCATCCTTCTTATTCCTTTTTTTTTTTTTTTTCCTTTGGTTTGGCTAACTCGTTGAATGGCTAATGAGAGTGGATGAAAATAAGGGCCTACCACAAGAAAGGGTTGTCCCCGAAACATCTGTCAAAGTGTGACAAGTCATAATTAGTATGATAGGAAATTCGTATTTCGTATGGTCTGAGATTTATACAAACCCTATAAAATACCTTTTCATATATATTATTGTGATTTGATTGGATATACACTTTGGACCACATTATCCCTTCCCATATCTACAACTTCTTTTTCCTGATTATTTATTTTTTGTTTGATTGTGTAATTAGACAATTTGAAGGGCAAGAAATTCTCAAAATGATTAAATAAACAAAGAATTTCTACATATAGTATATGAAAAAAATTAGAGAAAGTGTCTACAAATTAATAGATGTTCTAATTTGTAGGATCACATGATATATAAGAGTTTGTGTGTGTGTGTATGTGTGTGTGTGTGTGTGAGGTGTGCGTGTATTAATGTATATTTATAAATTAAATTGAGAGTATTAATTTGATAATTTATTTTATGGAGAGTTGAAGAAATTTGATTGAAAAGGCTTTCGAAGGGAATTAATTACCTTGCTGGAATTTGGAACCAGCTTCTGCAATGTCTTCATCCTTTGGTTGATCTTATCACGCCTTTTCTGAAACAAGAGGACAAGAATCAATGAGCAAAAAATTAAGTCTAATTTTCATTTAAATCATTTTAATAATAATGATTAATAATCTATTTTAATCTAGTTAAATTAGATTTTATTAAACGAGATCTCACTCTTTCAGATTGATTGTGCACATCAGCAGCTCTACGCCGTTTGTTGGACGATGAAGATTTTATAGTCCTTTCTTTTTTGTCCTCCTCCTCATCTTCATCTCTCTATAATAGACATTAAATTGAAACAAAGATTGCAGAACACAAAATTATATATTAAAAAAATTAGAAAAATATAACCATCAGTAAACATAATTTATATACACAAACATGGGGAAACGATAATGTAAACGAATATGATATATATTTTTTTGTTTTTTTAACGAAGAAAACTTTGCCTGTGTACTGTGGCAAACAGAATCATGGTCGTCAGCGTCGGTCGTCTTTGTGCAAGGCCGGACGGAACTGGTGTTTTCCGGCGAACCCATCGAAGCAGAAGTATAACCCACATCCATTTCCCTATCGCACGTGTCAGGGGTCACGTGATGGCTATCTCTCTCACTCACACATTGCTCCCACTGGCGGGCTACAGGCACACGCGCCACCGCCGGGACTCTCGCAACACCACCGCCACAAGACCTCACATGCGCTGAGCAACCCATTCCCACTCCGCCACCGCGCGTGCCAATCCCTCCACCCATAGGTTCATCTACAACCACCGTACTCTGCTCATCCGTACGATTCGAGCAAGGAACCAAAGCATCCATAGTCATTGTGTTTGATACAGCAGCGCCATCGCCACCCCCACCACCGCGTCGGTGTTTAAAACATGGCACCAACTTGTCTCCGTCACCACCAGTGCCGCAGTCTCCGTCAACACTTTGTGACATCATTGATTTGCTATTCAGGGAGAACCTAGTAGCTTGATTGACTATGGACTCTAAAGTACCACTAGCACGATACTTAGAATTATTGGAGGCCAACAGATCGGACCTAGGACTCGCCACCACACCGGAAGTAATGGGTTTCGCCGGAGGTCGTGGCAGACCCATCCCGTTCATCCATATCTGCCCGTTCTGCCATGTAAGCTCTGCAACTTCATAGTCAAACCTGCAAATAGTACCAGAAAATATAAGCAGCTAGCCAGTACATACGTACATACATACATATATATAAAGACAACCCGAAGAAACACTATATATATGTATATGTATATGTAGATTTAGTACGTGGGAATGAGATCAGGGACGGTGGAGTTGGAGTTAGAAGGAAGAGAGGTTCTGGTGGCTGGGGGAACATTATTGTCAACATCCCAGGTGGGTACGCAGAAGCTCATGTTTGGAAGAAGGAGATGGATCTGGTGCAGAGAATGAGATTTCTGTGATGGAAGTGAGTATGGGTACTGTTGAAGAAGAAGAAATTAGAGAGAGAGAGAGAGAGAGAGAGAGAGAGAGCAGTGAGAAGTAGTGAGAGAGGAAAATGGTGATGATATTAGGGAAATTTAATTTGTGTGAAGCTAAAATGTGTTTCATAAAGGAGATGCATGGATGGTAGCTTTGTTGAGAGACTTGTGGATTCTATTTCATGAGGGAGAAGAGAGAAAAAATCTTGTCCACATGAAACGACATTAAGAGGACTTTGTTTCCTCTCTTTTTTTTTTCTTTTTCTTCTTTTGAAATATCAAATACTACTTGATATGGGCTTCACTATCACGAAGCAATTATTGACTTTGTTGTGGGGTTGAGGAGGATGCAATATAATGGGAAGATCAATATTATATATACGTAAAACCAGGCAATTATTAATGGTCAGGTTCAACGGAATCCAAGTTTATCTCGAATTCCAAATAATGCATTGCATAAGGCTGATTGATTGGATGCATGAATTTGGTTAATTAGAAGGAATGATAAAGGGGGGAAACAGGATGAAGTCACAGTAATGCTTCTAAAATATACACTCCCATCTCCAAAATGTAAGAGCTAGTTGAATGTTTTGTTTTAATTAATCCACTTTTTCTCCTAAACTTATTAAAGGGTTTTCCGTCAAGGGATAATTTCCAATACAAATGATTAATCGATGTATTTTAAGTAAACCAACGTACATTTTTTTAAAATAAATAACTAACTAAACAAATCTTTTTAATATATGCAAATCAGTTATTTGGCTTTTCAATATTTAGGATTAAAGAGGGTACAAAATAGTCTTGTAATTAAATTTAATTTATGTATGCTTGAATAAAAATAATATGTTTTCTCTCCCTAAGTGGAGTTTTCTCTACACCACTCAATGTATGGTGAAGAGAAAAAACTCCACTCAATGTAAGTGGAGATTTCTCTCTAATGTTCCGTTCTCCAATATTTCCTTTATTTTCTTCTCTAATGCTTTCATCAACATCATCACCACCCTACACTCGCCCCACTTTTTCATTTTCATCCTTAAAAGTGTTTAGTACTAAAGTTCCCAAAATATGCTGATATATGGTAAGGAAAACTCAACGATTTCTACAATTTGCCACCAACACAAAATAACAAAACTTGTAATCACTTGATGACAAATTGATTTTGTCCTATGATTTTAGCAAGGAAATTACTCATTTTATAAAAATTACTGTACATCACTGCAAAAGTTGATACATAAGTACATCTACACGAATAGAGACCCCATGCTTTAGCTTTTGAATTTGGCCTTCCATTAATTTAATACTACTGTAGTTCAAATTAACTTGGTTAATATATTACCATTGGAAGGGTTTTTTACATGATGGATTTGTGGAAGATAGCATATAAGAGCGTAGAAGTATGCCTTAAATTTATGTTAACAAAACAAACGACAAAGATATGCCTTTAATTTCTAGTTGGTAAAACTAACGATACTAACACGAGCTCGCTCAATTTTGTGTGTTTGGTTTAAATGATTCTTCACTGCTGGTTCAATAAATAGATCTCCAAGGAACTCACCCGAGCAGTACACACACACACATGTATGTGTGTGTGTGTATATATATATATGTATGTATGTATGCGCTTGCGCGCGATGGCTCTGGGTACTTCAGGAGGGATCTGTGGGTCCCACAAGCAGATACCTATAATTTCACGAAATGAAATAAGGAAACCTACCTTCTGTTGGCAGTTATATGGCAGAAGACGATGCTAATAAAGAAGATTCGGAGTGGGGTAGCAGAGTGAATGGAATGGTGTTGAGATATCATTTGAGTGGGAACATAAAGCTACTACTTTGCAATTTTTGACTTGTTCAACAATTTCAGAATCATGTCTTTTTTGGGCGGAGAGAGTGAAAAATGGGAGAGAGAAGATGGAGTGATGAGATTTTTCATTTTTGAGAGATGTTAGTGGTGGGTGATACAAAAGGAGACAAAGTGGGCTCTAACTTAACTAAATTTTTTGTAGACAAAACTAAAACATAAAAGAAAGTACTAGCTTTTTTCCACCAATAGGTGTAAGGAACAATTCAAATTAGTCACGACTGGCTTGAAAAGCTTTTTGTTTTTCTAATAAGAAAACTGTATTTCAATCAAATCTCAAAAGGGGCAGTAAAAGACGACTAATGTACAAGTGGAAGATGACCAATCATGTAAAAATTGACCTCCATGTCATAGGAGGACTCAGCTAAATAGTAAAAAAAAAAAAAAAAAAGACATGTGTTCTCTAGGAATGGGGTTAATCAAAACCAGTTGGTCTCTCTACCAAGAAATAATCTAGTATAATCTATATTTATAATATCAATAAAAGGATTATTCATACCGCAACCTCCTATTTTTCAAATTGATGGCATCTGTACAATCTGAATGCAGGATTATATTTATAAGTCCTTTATAAGCATATGTGGAGTCCTGAGTGCATGATCCCAATCTATTCTGCAATAGCTACAGGGACGGCTGTAAGTTTGCAACTTAAGCCACTAATCCAACTATCCTCTTTGTCCCAGACTCCTCCGTAACCACACACTAGAAGAAATTAACTTTCAGCAATGTCTTTCGGTGGCAACACCAAGAGTCGCTGCTGAAATAATTGCCTTTTGGCTGCAAAAAGTGTAACTATCAGCTGTGACTTGGTATTGTCGTCGCCGAAGGTATTGTAGAAAGAAAATACACAATGTGAAAGAAAAAAAATACGAAAAGTAAGATAATAATTTTGCCGAACGAATTTTATTCATCTGCATCATATTAATATCATATAGATGTTACAATGCAACTGTAACCAACACTTGATCCTAAAATATAGGATCATTATCAAAATAATAATAATAATAAAACCCGACGCATAAGACTCGGTTAAACAAATAAAAAAATGTCTCTAACACTTCATAATATTTAAGCCCACTAACCGACTCAATAATAATAATAAAATAAAACAAACACTAAAATTTTCAAATATAAGCATCCACGATCAGCGCCACGACAAAGCGGGGATTGTAATTTTCTTAACACTCCCCCTCAATCTTAGCTTCTTTGGTTTCTTTCACACCGAGTTGTTCATGGAAGCTCTTCAATTTGCTGCTACTCAAGCCTTTTGTAAACAGATCCACAACTTGATTTCATGTTTTAACACTACTACAAAATAGAGAATTTACGTCACTAATCTACGTTCGTTTCTAAGAAACATGCATAATAAGTATAGGCAGTGACATTTTTGAAATTTTAAGATGATTTTTTACGTCTATTTCTTTAAAACATATGTAAAAAAGAGATTTCACGTCTATTTACAGACGTGAGAAGTTTCCCTTTCTATGTCTCTTTCTAAAAGAAGACATAAAAATTCTTTAAAAATATATTTATTACACTATGCCCTAATCTCTCTCATTCTTTACTCCTCTTCCCCCTCCATCCTTGGCCAAAGCTCACTCTCATGTGCATCTGAGATCCTTCCTTCTCAAACCTTCCCTCAACTATATCCTTCATTGCCTCATTTTCTCTGCCAGATCTCTTGATCCTTTTTGTCGCTGTGTCCAAAAAGCTCGAAGAATACGGAGGATTGGGGTCCAATCATCATTGCGGTGCTCTTGTTAGTGCTGTTGAGCCTAGGTCTTTTGTTTCAGATTCCGGCGAGAGGCAGGGTTGTTGAGTTTGGCAACATGCATACTCGTGGCGCTTCTATCGTCATTCACGCCATCATTTTCTTCGGCCTCGTCACCATCTTCCTCATTGCCATTGGCATTCACATCTACAGCAGCTAGGGTTGTTCGTTTGCTCTCTTTGATTTGGATGCTTCTCTTTCTTAGTGTTTTACTATACATTCAGTTTTATTTCCCCCAAATCGTCAAATCGCCCATCAACCTCTAAAAATGAAAAAAAAATTGAAAAGTAATAAAAGAATGGTAGAAGGAAGAAAGGAATTGAATAATATAATGTTCAATGTTATTGTGTTTTGCTTCAAGACGACAGGTTTGATTTTAGTGTTGATGAAAATGTAAATCTTTTCGTAGGCCTTTTGTTCACAGAGGTTTCACTTTCATTTAAAAGAAAATGGTTTGATTAGATACATTGGTGGCGCTATTGGTTTTGCATATGCACTTCACTTATTTGGTTTTTGTTCTGATTGCTATTTCTTATTGAGAATTGTCGGTGAATTATATGCGAAAATTCTTCCTGCATTTTTGTAACCAGAAAAGGAAAATGGGAGAGAGAGTTTTGTTCTTTGCATAGATCACTACTCGAAAAAGGCTTTTAAGATCGGTTGAAATTGGATTTTTAGACTGGGTTTAGATCCAGCCTTGTATCGATAGGTTTAAGACATTACTTCCATAAATTGGGGACTAATATTAACACTTACTATTTTATCGATAACCTCCTTCACCTGAAGATCGCCATGAGAGCCATATTCATTTTACCTTGCCACTGACCAAAGTTTATGATAGGGAGGTCTACTACCATTGTAATATACCGAATTTTGTAATCGTTAGACCTTGTAAATATTTAACCAGTGGAATAAAATGATTTTCGGTGTTTACAAAAACATATAAGGTTATTTTCGGGATTTCTAGATACGCACGGTGCTACCCACGAAAATTAAGAAGTTAGGGGTACGAATTTGGAGAATAAGTAGTTAGATGAAATCTATCGGTGGCCAAAGTATATATGGCACCATTTTCAAGACTCAGGGGAGTGGGATGCCATGTAGTAAGCCTCGATATGTGTGTCATGGTCTCGAGTAAAACCCGAGTAGAATCCTGAATAAACACCGATAAAGTAACTTTAATAAAGTAAGTAATTATGACTAGCTTTTGTGTTGGCTAAGCAAGAGGATGACAAGTGTCCCTTAATCATTACAAAGGACAATGACATTTTTTTGTTGGATAAATAAGGAGGTGACAAGTATCCCTCATCATTTCACTCACCTTTATGCCTTTTGTGTTGGCATCTTTGGAGCGTACCACCTAGCACCTGAGTCCAGGGAATCCACCAGTCTCTGGCTTGGTTGCGTACTTGACTTCTCGAACACTGAATCTGGGAGTCCAGGGAATTTGTCAGACCTCTCCCTTCCCCTAACAATTATGATGCCACCTAAGAGAGAGAGAAAGGGAAGATCAATTAGCTTAATGACACATGGCATGTTGAGCAAATATCTTGTGACACTTGGCACCTTACAAGATCATCAAAGTGTAAGATTAAATCATTACCTTTCATTCTTCTTTAAGGGCCATTTCGGCCAAGAAAAAGAAAGAGAAGGAAAAATTAGAAAAAAAGAGAGGAAATAGAAAGAAGAGAGGAGGAGGAATAGTAACATTAATTTCCTGAGTATCGGAGCTGATTTCGACCCCAAATCGCCGTTATTGTCCGGTAAGTCCTTCAGGAAACTTATTTTACTCCCTGTGAGCTTCAATTCTGTGGTCTCAGATTTCTCATATGAGGTGTTTTGAGTCATTTAGTTAGCTGGAGTGCAGTTGGAATACAAATTGGTTGTAGAAATACGAAGAGGTAAACCTCAGCTTCCTTTTGAACTGATTACTTTGTGTTTTCGTTGAGTTTTATTGGCTCTTAGTCTCCCCTAACATTTTTGGCCAGAGGGTGTTCCTGAGACAAAATGATGTTTTTAATCATATATAAGGTGATATATGATGATAAATGATGTATTAGACTTGTTAGTGGTTAAAAATGAAAAATGGATTTTTCCTTGTGTTGGGAGCAGATTTCGGTTAGAGGCAAAAACTAGTAGAGGGAGTGTGATTTTGGTATTTTTGAGTTCACCATTGGATTCTACATAAAAAAACTATGTGGGAATAGCTCCTAGTTATAATCTTAAATGATTTAGAGTGAAAAATTAAAATGGTGAAACTTTGTTGTAGTTGTTGCCAGTATTGTGTTTTGTCTGGCATATTTCTTGTGATGGAAGTTTCACTGTACAAACTTCATTTGTTGATGGTGATAATTTCTAGGTTTAAAGTAGACATAATTATCTTTAACATGATATGTAATATGAAGAATTTGGAGTAATACACTAGAGTTATGAATGTTTGAAGTTAGACCATAAAAAATGGACATATTTTCTGGCAGTATGAAAAGAACTTGAAACTGGGAATGATGTGTGGATAGGTGGCAATGAAAAATATTTTTATCTTAAAATAGACTTAATAAGTGATACATAAAATCTAAAACCACCTTAATTGGATATTCCTAGGTCAAGATATGAATTTTCAAAGATTATTGAAATTTCTGCCAGAATTGTGTAATTGTGCGAAAATAAAAAGCAAGGGTGCTTTGGTAATAAAGTGAAACTCTAATGGTTAAGTTAAACACTTAAAGTTGATGTGGGCCCATTAAATACCCATTGAGCCTAATGTATGAACTACAATGAAAACCTACCAAAGTGTCTTTAGTTACTAAAAATTGGAATAAGTAATAACCCGTCCGTCCATGAATTATAAATTATAGGATTCGACATTTGCCTGGGACGCCTGAGAGATGGAAAACAAGAAGTTAAATTGGAAGGATTGTTAGGTAGTACCCTATCCCTTATATCATATGTGCTACTTTGTATGTATTCTCTATTATTTGTGCATGTGTGGGATAGTTAGTCCCTAGGTAGTAAGACCCGTAGTACAAGTTACACCGGGAGTTACCCTGGGGGCGTCTTGAGCCAGGTAGGCTTAAGGAAGAAAGCCTGTGATTGCACCTTGTATGGCCCAAAGACCCTGGGTAGCCAGACTGTGACATCAAGTGCTCTGTGATGCTTTGTTTTACATATTTAGCAATGATTGGTGTACTACTAAGATTCTTTGGAATCTCACCCTTTTTCAACAAATGATACACAACAAAGACGTCTAGCTCCAAGGGCAAGAAGGTAATACGGATGGATGAAGAGAAGACGGTGTAATTATAGATTGATGGTTATCATTATATTTTGGATGATTGTAAAATATGTATATGATTAAGTAGAAGTAGCGGTACTAGTACTAGTAATCACGATACTGACCGTAATAGTTGTAGTCCATATGCTGAACTTTCGGTAACATGTTAGTATCAAAAAGCGATAATTGAACTAGAATCGGGCAATCAAACACCAAAAGCCCTTAAGTTAACCACCACTACGTGGGCTATTGCCAAAGAATGCTCTTCATTTTTAACAAATGATTTTGAAACGAATGAGAGTAATGATTTTGCAAAATAGTATGAGACAATATATAATTATTTTTAAAAGTTTTCAAAAAACCTACTATTGAAGTTGGAACTTTGGTAACCCATTACTGGATAGTGTCTCAAGTTTGTAAACATTACATAACTAGAACTCATCACACGCTTTATAAGAGATGGTATTACAACCATCCCCACTCTTAGCAGCCAACTTTTTAGCAATCTGAGTAAACTCCATTCGTCCTTCCTTGTAGGGATACTTATTGTTCTTCACCCTCTTCCTATTCACCCTACTTAATTCCTAAGAAAACATACAACATTAGAGTTAATATTAAACAGATACATGCAAGTCTTATGAGTTGCGAATAACAATTTCCTGGAATGCCGGGTTATGATGTGAGATGTCAGAATTTCTTCAATCATTCAATTTGATGGTGGATCGAAGATCCACAAGAAATTTTATCTTTTCAACCTTTTCAGGATTATGCAAATACGCCATTATTAATACATGATGGAATATGCATAGTGATTAGCCAGCCTTCTTGATGATGAATTCCCTAATGTAATTTCCATCTACATGATATGCAAATTGCAAAGCACACAATTCAAGTTAACATTTTTTATAAGTACACAATAAGTAATTAGCGGGCAAAACTTACCCTGACATTGTTCCAAATAACTCTTGCATAATCTCCCTATACCCGACACCAGTTACTTATTGTGATAGGAATGATGGTCCTTGCCATTAAACTAATGTAGCTGATGAAGTATAACGGATGAAGAGGTTGACCGTCATTGTTCCATGTCACATCGAATCTTCTCCGTAAAGACTTTGCAAGGTTCACAAAAGTCAAGGTGCAGCGACCCCTCCGTATAATATCTCTTATGTTAGAACTGGCTGACACCCAAGAGGGGGGTGAATTGGGTGTGTAATAAGAAGGTATGATCTTTTTAAAATCTTTTCGCAACTTATCAAATCAATACATGCGGAAGTATAGAAACATAAGCTGATATGTAAATCATATATGCTGGAAATGTAAAAACTTAGGGAAGAGAATATGCAAACTGTGATTTATCCTGGTTCGGTCCAATCGACGATGACCTACGTCCAGTCCCCAGGCTCCTCCTGAGATTTCTAATCCACTATCTTCTTGTTTAACCGGGCACAAGAAAAGCCTCTACAAATCTCTTATGAAGTTACTCCCCCTTACACACTGTAAGGTTTACACCCTCATACGGTAAGTTGAGCAAAGCAATCCCAAAGTCCTTTCTCTCTTGCTTACCTGTGCAAGTCTTATGAGCAGCAACGTTCTCTCCTGCTTACACCACTGTAAGTCTTACGAGCAGCAACGTTCTCTACTGCTTGCACATTGTAAGTCTTGCGAGTAGAAAGTACTATTAGCAATTCTCTCTACAACTTTCTCGTAAGGTAATCAACCCTCTCAAGGTCCCTCTACCTTGAGTTCAATACAAAAATATATTTGTAAGGATTTACAAACTCTCGTACAGAGTAGATAGGATACTCACTGAAGTACAATACAAATATTCACTCTCTCAAATATACATAATATAGAAGATGAAGTAGAGCAAATAGTGGTCGGAGGTAGAAGACTTAGAATATCAACATGTTCATGTTCTCATTGTATTGCATACCTTTCTGTGTTTGAATCCTCTCCTATTTATAGCTGAGTTGTGGAAGATGACCGTTGTAAACATCCATCCGTTAGAGTCTGTTGATTCATTTGACCGTTGAACCCATTTGGATATTTTCCTGTTGTAATCCCCTATGATGCTTAGACAGACACTACTTCATCTTCGGTTGGAGTCCCATTGCTTTGCACGGTTGTTGAGTGTATTTAAATATTTTCTCGTTGATCGTGCTCTGACATATGCTTCAGCGTTTCTTACAGTTTACCCATTGGTCTGACAGATGCAATAGTATTTGTCTTCCGTTACTTATGAATTTTGCTGCCGCCCATGAATAGTTGTCGTTTGAATGGAGAGTTCAGTTACTTATCATGTGCGTGATGGTGGAGTACAGCTGTAACACACTTATGAATATAATCGTTAGGAAATATTTGTATCTCAACAGACTAATAAGAATCACTGGAAGTGTTTTCTGAAAAACAGTAATAAGACCATCGGGAGTGATCTTGTTTTCACAACTGAGTAGTAAAATGATATACCATATGATTTTGATAGCAATTTGGAGAAATCAGTAATAATAGAATTTCACTAGCAAAATCAGTTGTTCTTTATGGAAGTAATTGCAAATGAATCATAGTGTATGTAGGAAAGTGTTTACTGGAACAATAAATCATTATTGGAGAAAATAAAATATCACTAGAAGTGAATATGATATCACTGGGAGTGAATTTAAAATCGTTGAAAGCTTCTGACAGTGATTACTGGTTCACTGGAAGTGATCTTGAAATTTCCATGTTTCACTCAAGTGAATTTGGAATCACTGGAAGTGAATTTGTAAATAGTGATTTCTTCTTGCAGTGATTTTGAATCTACTGGAAGTGATTTGGAACTTTTCAAACATCACTCGAGTGATTCAAGATCACTGGAAGTGATTTGGTAAACAGTCAAATATTCTTGCAGTGATTTTCAATTCACTGGAAGTGATTCAGCGAAAATGCAACATCACTCGAGTGATTGAGGATCACTGGAAGTGATTTGAGAACTCTGGCGGATCACTCGAGTGATCTTAGCTTCACTGGAAGTGATTTGCAAAACAGTGAATTTTTCTTGAAGTGAATTCTCAATCACTGGAAGTGATTTGGCGCATCACTCGAGTGATTCATCATCACTGGAAGTAATTTGGAAAAACTGAGATATCACTCGAGTGATTTGGAGATCACTGGAAGTGAAATGCAGAAAATCTCATATCACTCGAGTGAATTCCATTTCACTGGAAGTGATATTGAGAACAGTGAAAAATTCCTGCAGTGATTCTGTCGCCACTAGAAGTGATCTGCGAAATAAGCCATATCACTCGAGTGAATTCTGGAATCACTCGAGTGATCTTCAATATCACTCGAGTGATTAAAAATGACTCGAATGATCTGTTGTTCAGATCACTTTAGCTCTTTGTTTCGTTTCCAATTCTTCAGCAAGCAGGGGTAAATTTCCAGATGCCATAACTCTTCGAATATGGCTCCAAAAATTCTGTATTATATATCAATGGAAAGCTCTTGTGGTCTAGTTTCATATGGTACCAGTTTCAGCTTAATTGGATCTATGGTTTGAGAGTTATAGCCAAAATACCCAGTCTGTTCCAGAAAGTGATGCTGATATGAATCCCAAATTTGAACACTGATATCTCCCTCATATGAACTCCTTTGATGTTGTTTCTAGTGTCCAAATGATGCATTACAAGTCTAGTTTCATATGCAACTAGTTTGGTCTCAATTGGAGTTGTATTTTGAGAGATATTATCGAATCACCAGACCTCGCTCAGCTGGACGAAGAACAGAGCATGAAAATCACTCGAGTGATATGTGAATCACTGCAAGTGATTTTCACTGCTCTCAGAATCACTCGAGTGATTCTCAACATCACTCGAGTGATTTCCAAAATCACTCGATTGCTACAGTGATGCTACAGTAGCTACAGTGAAAATGCTACAGTAACGTATGCTACAGTACTGCTGCTACAGTACCATATGCTACAGTACTACTGCTACAGTAACCGTAGAACTTGAAACTTGCTATTTTTCATTGATTTTTGCAAGTTCTTCATTCCTCAATTTCTTTCTTTCATTGCTTGACTAATCTACAATATATGCAATATCTAATAGTTAGTCAATGTATTAGAAAAGTATACTATGCAAACTTCTGCTCTCATAATATTTGATATATATATTTGGCATCATCAAAACTAATCATATCTAACATCTTACTCATTCTAATGCTTGTTTGGGGTTAAATTTCTAGGTTTCCTAGGGACAACATCGATGCCAGTAGGAATACCAGTACTAGAAACATTATCCGAACTAGAGGCACTATCAGAACTAGGGGCATTATCAGTCTCATGGGAAGTAAAATTGACTATTTTAATTGGAAAACAAAACTCATTCATTTAGCCACAGGGAATAGAGTAATGAGATTTCCAGAAAAACAAGATGCACGATTAAGGTCAATACATACATAGGCAAGATGAAGTGAAAAATAAGGAGAGTGCGGAGTAGAGAATGCGAATACAGAAGAGAAATCATAAATTAAAATAAGCATAGAGCACGTGAAGGAATGCGACATAGCTAGGGCTTCAAAATGAAAAAGCGAGTTAGGGCAATTGAAGCGGCCACGTGACTGTTGGACTGAAGTTCAAAGAAAGCAATGGAAGATGTGGTTCACCTGAAAGTAATTGTCAACGATAAAAAAAGTCAACCGAAGTTGTGGGGTTCTAAGGATGGTAAGCAACATTTGACCAAAGACAAGCATGTTATGTGTAATAACTTAGGAAAGTGAAGAGGCGAGATAGTGGGTGCATGTTTTAAAAAGACTTGACGAAACTTGCTCATAGTTATAAGTTTAGAACCATTATAAAAGGTGGCCTTTTCTTACAATTCTTAATTTACAACCGTAATGAACCTTTGAACAAAAGTTCACGGTTCTAACATCACAATCGATAGATTTTGTAAATGGTGACAGTGATTTCTTAACAACCGTTAAGTATATGACACAATATTATGAAAAGTGACGGGTTTTACATAATAACTGTAACTTATTTGATTTTTTTAATAATTTTCAAAGTTGATTATTCAACCCCATAGTATTATTAAAAAAATTTAAAAAGAAAAAATGAGAGTGCGAATGAGAGAGGTCAGTTCCCCCTGTTGCACATGCCCATGTGTTCTTGCTCTCCCATGTAATTGATGAAGAACAAAAGTCAAAAGTTAGAATAGAAGTAGATAGCTAAATGGGTGTTGCGGGTTATCCAACAGATCGTGTCATTTGTAATGGAAAGGGTTACGTTATAGAGCCAAATGTGTTAGTATAAATTGCCACAATTAACATAAGTATCAATTGTTTACTAATAACCGTAAACATCCCTTAAACTAGTAACAGCTGTTTACTAATAACCATGAAAAAACAATTGTTTTTTTAAATATTTTGAGGCTACATTGTCCTAACAATTAATTATTTTTAATATTAAGAAAATTTAAAAAAGAAGTAGTGGTTTTTAGTCTTCACCACTATTGTTATCCTCTTCCTTCTAACCCTCCTCCTTACATGGCACACCATCGATGTATAAGGAAGGAGATGGAGGGTCTGATTGGAAGTGATCATATACAATCTGATTGTGATGAAGGATGAGGTCCAACTTCCTGTTCAGACTGTAGGCATGTCTAGTGAGACACCTTGTGGAGTGGTTAAGGCTGGCAAACATTTGTAGTAGAGCCTCTATTTGAGGAGGAAGTAGAAGAGGTGGTGGTTGAGGAGGAGGCAGAGGAGCTTATAGAGGATGAAGGTAAGGATGATGAGCAGAAGGAGGAGGAGGAGGGTGAGCATGTGTAGGAGGAAGAGGGTAAATGGAAAGAGCTCTCTAGCGTCTGACCATAATAAGGGAGAAAAGGACGATGTTATGAAAAGATACTTTTTAGAAAAGTATTAAGAACAAAAGGAATAGGTCAGTATAAATAGAGTTGAATATTTTGCTCTAAAGTATATTTAACGTAGGAGAACTATCACTTGGTGTCGAACTAAACAAGGATTTGAAAAGGTGCCTTTTAAATTTGTTCTTTATATGACGATTGTTTATTATGAAATGTCATTTTTGTTGTTCATACTTTATGGTCAATAGATATAATTGCTATGTTTATGTTTTCATTGATGTAAGGTTGGAAGATGAATCATTTATAAGTGTTACATAATGGTTGTTTCGAAAGAACCGTAACTTTTAACACTAAATATATGATGGTTATTAACTACTACCATTATTTTTATGTTTTCGTGAATTCTGCTTCATAATACATGATAGTGGCCATAGTTAACCATTACTTTTAAGTGTAATAGATCCTTACATGACCTCTGCCTAAACATACATAAGATTTATTAGCTGTAACTGTTATGCATTAAGCGTTATAAATATAACATCCCAAAAATTTGAGGGTAGATTTTTCAGGCTTATTTGAGGCCTAGGGATGTTATCTAGAAATTAAATATCCTCAAAAATAAATTAATGGGTCAAAAGCTTATTTTCAGCAAGAATTTTCGTAAAGTAAATAATAAAATTGCTAATAAATTTATATAGAAGCCCACAAAAATTATGAAAGATTCATAGCTACTTATTTTGGGAAATAAAGGTGTTTATGGAGAGGTTTATTTTCTAAAAAGAGAGATATAGATGATTGTAAAGATAATTTTAGGAATTAAGGGCTTATTTTCTTGAGAAATTCAAGAAAAATAGTTAGAGATTACTGTTTGGCTGAAAATTTTTAGGAGATTACTTTATGGCTTTAAGAAGCTAATTGAGGAAGAAAATCCTTATAAATTATTAAGGATTATTTTTAAATTTAATTTATTTCTTAAAGGATGAAGTCGCAAACAAAACGAGTGATTGAAGGACATAATAGCCTTTTAGCCCATCCTACACCACTTACATGTGCTCCCTTTCAGCCTTAAGCCTCATTTACCTTCTCTCATTCTCATTTTTAATGATAAAAAGAGCAGAGAGTGAGAAAATGAGTGAGTGAGAGAGAGAGAGAGAGAGGGCAGAGAGTTGGAAAACGATGGCCAGAGAAGGGTGAAGCAAAGGTCGAATTCCGCATGCAAACCGATATTTAAATCAAGGTAAATATGTTTTAGCCTCCTCCCATCTTCAGATTCTTCAATTGTTGTTAGTTTGGGAATGAGAGGAGTGAGAGAATCTAGCTTTGAAATGAGAAAAACCACCGATTAAGAGTTCTAGTGCTGGCTAAAGATGGATTAAAACTTATAATCATCATAATCAGTGTTGCATGTGTTTGGGTTGCTCTGGTTTATGGTGGGTGAACAAGGGGCTTGTTATTTTTTTTGTGTAGCACCCGAAATTTAAAAAATATGGAGCTGCTACCAAAATTTTAAAAGGATAATTTTGGAAACCGTTTTTGAAAAATGAAAATTAGATAGGGTTCGGGAGTTGCTTGTGCGTGGGGGAGGTGTTAGGCACCCCACAACACCCGTTAATAAGAACAATTACCCTAAGCTAATTATTTAAAAATGAAAATGACCTTTAATTTTATTATAATTACCCAAAGAAGAAAATAAATTTAAAAAATATTTACCAAAAAATTAGAAATTAATAAAGGGAAAATTATTTATTTACAAAGTTGGACTTGACTTAGGAAGAGAGACTAGAGCCTACGTACCCTTTAGAGGGATCAAAGTGTGACACCTTACATTTATACTCATGCTGATAAGTTTTACACAGCAAACTCGAACTACTAAGCAATGTTCTTTTATAATGCTTTTCAAATCCCAACCTCAAAACAGGATTCGAACCTGTAGTTGAGTGAGTTTTTCTGAACATTTTAAAATCATTGGCGGAAGTGTACTCTAGTGGTTTGCAACTTTACTATTACTAATCAATTCTTATATTTTCCCATTTATTTAATTAGGGATACTCTCTGCTCAAACTTAATTTGTGCAATTACATACATAAAATGTGTAGCCACAAAAGGCTACCAAAGTGTCTATATCAAATACAAATTAGTGCATTGCAATTCAATCTTCAATTCTCCTTTGTATTTCCCCTTTGCATATCCCCATGCATTCTTCACATGTACTTAACATATCTATATGGTTAGGTGAGGAAGAGTGAGATTTGAGTGAATCTTAATAGTAAACAATGCTAACAAATGCATACAAGAAATGCTTTGTGTATGAGATGCTTGCCTACATAAATTCATGCCAACATAATGACATATATGCATGCTCAATGTTTAACATGTTACACTAATGGCCATAGTATAAATAAAATATAGCTTTACTCATTCACATATGATTTATACAATTCATCAAAGCAACTAACACATCAATACACAAGCACACATATCAAGTTATGCAAGTTAGAAAAGTTTACTACCTTGTGGACCAATGTCCATCATTTGTTTCCTCTTCTTCCCACCACTGAGGTTACTTGAAGCATCTTTCATTCTTCTTCTTGACTTCTCCATGGCCCTAGATACCCAAACACATCATTAGAGCTATGATCGCTAGTCATTGGAAGTGTATATTAAGGCCCAAGAAGTTAGGAAGGGCTAAATAGGTCAATTTCTTTCAAAAACATGAAATGCTGGAATTTGGGGTTTTGGTCGTGGCAAAAAACTTGCCCGTCAAGATTTTCCCTTTCTTGATTCTTGGCCAAATTTACAAAAATCATAACTAATTCCACAAAACTCTACATGAGGTGGTTCTAAGTACTACATGACTCTCTTTAAGTCTAGTTTCAGGAAAAAATATAGGCATAAGCTAAATGTATGCACATAGGTACAAAGTTTTCTTTTATTGGACACTGCTCTAGAATTGCTACTTTTACATGACCAAACTTTAAAAATGTAGAACTCCCAGCACACAAATCCAATTGACTATTATGACCTATAAATTACAGCTTGATAAGTCTAATTTTTTATTGGAAAGTTTCAAAAGATTTGAACATCATTCAATCACCCAAAAATACCACACAAAATGATTGCCATGCAGGAACCTTAATAGGGCAAAAATTTACAAAGTTACAACTTGTGTCCAATTGATCCAAAATTTATAACCAAGGCTATTTCCATACAATGTTTCATGTAGAACACAATGGGATAATCAAAATCATTAAAATCCTAAAGTTTCAGCCCCTTACCCTCTGACTGAACAGAACCATCAATAAACCAAAACAACCAAAACAAAGTTTTGTCTAACAACTTGTTCCAATATCATCAGAAATCACAATCTAACCATAAACACATGATTAAACCTCAAAAAAACCCCCTTTGATGAAATGAACAGTAACAAACCTAAAAAAACTCATCCAAATAACAAACCAATCAGTTCAAAAGGAAGCTTACGCTTATCTCTACGCGTTTCTGCAATTGGTTCGGAAATCCGGCAGTACTCCGGCCAGTGAGATAGCACCAAACACCTCCAAATGAAAATTTGAAACCATAGAAATGAAGCTTGGGATGAGTAGAAGAAGGTTTATGAAGGGTACTTTGAGAGAAAACGCCGATTCGGTAGTGTTTCGACAGATTGAAGTTCTGAAAAGTTACTATTCATGTACTATTAATCTCTTCTCTTTCTTCCAAAATTTTTTGGGGAATTTTAGTATTTTTTGAAGTATTTTGACACAGCTGGATGAAATAAATGGCTAGGGAATAGCCATGAAAAAATCATGAAAAGTTTTAAGTTATTGTGGTGCCATTTGTCCGGTGTTCCACTAGTTTTGTGACATGTGTCACTTCCTTTAATAAAGTGGGTCCCGTCTCTTTTCTTAGGCCGTTAGCCATCCAACATGTTAGGGGAAGTAGGGGTCTAATGATTTTCCCCAACATGTGACACCCTGTAGTGATGACAACACAAAAGTAAAAGTTACTTTATCATAAAGGTGGGACAAGTTTCACCTCTTGGTTGGTCCACCCATAAAGCAAAAAGCTACTTTATGCTTCCTTCCTCTTATATGGTGCCATGTGGCACCTATCCCATGGGACTCACGTTCTTTTTCTGTGTTTACTCAGGATTCCACTTGGGTTTTGCTCTGGACTATAACACACATATCGAGGCCCATCAAATGAAATCAGGTTGGAGTGTGCACGTAGGCCCCGCATGGTGCCACATACTAACGTTCATGCTAAAAACGCAGGGTACACATGTACACCTTGAAAATGGCATGTGCGCACTTACACTGGCCTATTTCGCCCGACTAATTAGTTCCTTACCTTATGACATGGTTGGGTGACATCTTTCTACCAACCCAATGGCACTGTATATGTGTCCTGTGCATATCTATATCGACACTTTAATCATATTGCTTGCAAATACCGATCCCTTTGCCCAGTAAGGCCAAATCATATAGTCCCTGAGAGTCTTTCTATATCTCATCATTCTTGGGACTCTTCCCAAACTGGGCTTAGTCGTTTTCTTGATATAGGCATTTCCTCAAGTCTCTAGGCCCAGAATTTGGGATATTACACAAAGCCCACGTAGTTCGGGGTGTAAAAAGCCCTGTCACTTGGTTGGTATTTTTATGAAATTTTTTTATTTAATTTATTTGAGAAAAATATTTTGTGTTTGGTTTGTGTTTTTAATTTTTTTAAAAAAATCATTTTCCTTATTTTCTCATATGAAACCAAATTTGTTTATTTTAAAAAAGAAACCTCCATTTTTTAAAAAATTCTTATTTGTAAAAGGAAAAAACAAGAGTTTATCAAGCCAACAAGGACAAGCAAGGATGTAATATTCTGAATTTTGGGTCTAGAAGCTTGAGAATAAACCTAAGTCAAGAAGACTACTAAGCCTAGTTTGGTAAGAGTCCCAAAGATGGAATGAGTTTTATGGGACTATATGATTCAGCTCTCTGAGTTGAGAACGAGTCTTCAGATTACATGAGGCTCAGTACGTAGAAGTAGTCAGATAAAAGATGCTAGTGTATAGGCATTTAGGCACACTTGGCGCAATTTATGTGGCATCCAGAGGCATGTGTTGTGTGTAATACCCCACTTTTTCACCAATAATCCCTATATGTATATTTTTGATATTTAGTGGAATAAAATAGTGAATTGTGAGATGTATGAAATTACGGAAAATGGAAAATCACCGGTTACATATAATTCGGCCAAACAAGGGCACTTTGAGGCAATTAATGCCCCTTAAAGGCCTACTATTGTAACCAAAATTTTGAGAAATTAAATGACATGAATGATGGCTTCATTTAAATGTCAAATTGGGGTCAAACTAATAGAAATGAGTGAGAAAATGATTTATTACTATAAATCATAAATGAGGGGCAAAACAGTAATTTTTCCGTAAAGTGGGAAATAATTATTTTCCCTAATATTCCCAATACTTTCAGTTAAATGGGAATTAAAAAGAGAGAAATAGCCACTTGATCATTAGTAAACTAATTTTGGTGAATTATTATGCAGTAAGGTCAAATAGTCAAAAGTTAAAGGTCCAAAAGTCAACTAAATTGCAAGATGGCAATGGAATAATGCAAGACTAATATTTCACTCCCTTATTTCAAATGCAAATTCGGCTGAAATGAAGAGAGCATGAAAGGAAATGGAATTAAATAAAGAATTGGTATTTTGGACTAATGATCACTTGCCACCTATTAAACTAATTAACCTTTCCTATTATATCATCAATTCCTTCATCTTCCATTCCTCATTCTCGATCGAAACTGAATCAGAAAGAGTGAGAGGGAGCTGAGAACGTGAAGAGAAAGAAGAAGGCTAAGGTTCTCTTGGAATCAAGGTAAGGAAGTTGTTACTTTGTGTCTTAGGCTTCCTAATACCTCCATAACCTCTCCTACTCATCTCTTCTCCTTTAAATCCATAGTTTTCAAGCTAAATCAAGAGTTGTGGAGAGAGAGAGAGAGATTTTGAGGAGAGAGAATGTAATACCTTACTTCCAATAACCTCAGATGAGTGCAAAAGAGTAGTGAAATAAATTGTGAAACCAGGATTTAATCCCAAACTGAATAAACTTTAAAAACATTAATGAATCCCAACATTATCTCAGGAGATAAATCTAGGATTAAGTAGATTTTTCATATGGAATAAAAATTTTTCAAACATTTTTCACAAATATTCACTGTCTCATTTAGACTCATCGATACTTCCTTTCATTTTATCAGAGTATACGAGCGTGTCTCTGCTTCAGTCTCACGTTGCATTCATTCGTTAATGTTTCTCTAACGATTAAGAAGTGTTATGTAACTAAGTTATCTCTTTATTACATTACCATCCATTTACCTAGCTACAAGTACTATCAGTTTAACCACTATACTATTGTCACAGTTACCGATTTATACAATATATACATGTCCAAAATATCCAAACAGACAACCAATAGAGAAAGTAAATCTTTCAGCTTCATCCTCTAGCTGTCTGTATTTACCTTCTTGCCCTTTGAGCTACCAGCCTGTATTGTAATTTGTTTATAGAAAAAGAGTGAGATTCAAAAGAATCTCAGTAGTAATAGGTAGTTAATCATATAGATATAAAATCACAGACCATGTTACACAGTCATCATATAAAAGAATCATCACAACAGTGTTCGGTTCAACATGTAGTTCTCATACCATCATAGTACTAGGTGTATCACAAGGCTCTGAGTGTTACCCGTGCAATAGGCCTCGGCATTCACTCATACATCACAAACAAATTCAATGGCCTGAGCGTCAACCCATGCAATAGGCCCCGGGCGACAACCCCGCATAAACAAAATGTGCCAGACAATTCATGATGAAACTACACACATACAATGTATCTTATAACATATGAAAGACAAAGTTACTACCTGATAGCTTCTCTTGAGCAATATCCAATTGTTTCACTAAGCTCGGGAAGGTCTTAAAATTTGAACAGTATTAGGTCCTATAAAATGAATTTATGGACGACAAGTTATTATTTCGTCCAATACTCGTATAATCCAAATACTCAAGTCGGTTGTCATTAAGGTTAGAATACTAACCCAAAATCAAAGTCAAAAATGGTTCAACTATATGAAGTTGGTTAGTTTTACCCTTAAAGTTCATTACAATTACATAATACCATTGCATCTTTTATTTTCGCACATTTGAGTAAATCTGCCAGAATTTTATTCAATCTTTAAAAATTCATAATTAATTATAAAAAAATCCAAATGAGTTGGTTCTAGGTTCTGTTCAAACCTATTCAAGTCCTAGTATAAATAAAAATATTACAGAGCACTAATTATAACCACCAAATTCCAAAAACTTCGTCAAACCCAATCTGCCACAGATTCCATTCCAGAATCAACCTTAAATTTTGAAAAATCATATTTCTCAATCCACTGGTCTGATTGCGTCATATTACCCATAAAATTAAACCTCAAGATGTCTAATTTCATCATGTAAAATATCATAAGGTTTGGACAAGTTTTGGTTACTGAAACATGCATTGCAACAAATCTGCTCCAGAAAAACAAGTCTAACAGCAGGGTCATCTAACTTTCAAAAATTCCATAATTTTGTATAATTATCCAAAAATTATAAGTACATGATTTTGCACATAATGTTTCATGTAGAACTCAATGGAATGATCAAAATCATAAAGCTTCAGCCCCAAAACCCACTGGCAAGACAGAATCCATTTTCAGCAAAATTACCAAAACAGAATTTTGTTGAACAACTTAGTCCAATATCATCATAAATAATCATTTAACCATAAATACATGACTAAACCATGATTAATCCTTTAAAATTACTTTTGGATGAAAATGAAAGGTACCCCAACCTTCATGAAGACTCATCCAAACAACAAACCAATCGGTTCATAATGAAGCTTACGCTTACCTCTATATGTTTCCACAATCGGTTCGGAAATCCGGCAGTACTTCGTCCGGTGATGTTGCACCAAAAACCTCCAAATGAAAATCTGAAACCGTAGAAATGAAGCTTAGGATGAGTAGAAGAAGGTTTGTGAAGGAAATTTTGGGAGAAAACACTGATTCGGTAGTGTTTCGGTAGATTGAACTCAAGAACATTCACTATTCATGTTTTCTCTTTCCTCTAACTATTTCTCAACGTTTTTTTTTTCTGATTTCTTCCTATTTTTGCAGATGAAAGATGAAAATAATGGAGTTTAAAGAGTCATAAAGGTGTTCCAACATGTGTAAGAATCTTATGGTGCCATATATTCGGTGATTTATCCAAACGGTGACACGTGTCCTTTCTTTTAATCAAATGGGTCTTGAGATGTCCTAATGGTCAGGGAAGGTGAGAGCCCGATGATTTTTCCCCAGCTCCTGAGTTCGGTGTTCGAGAAAATTAGTCTGGTGACCAGACCAGAGACAGGTGGATTTCCCCGGCTTGGGGCAACGTGGCACCCTCCGGTGATGACAACTCAAAAGATAAAGTAACTTTGTCAAAATAAGGAAACAAGTGTCACGCTCTTATTCGGCCAACACATTAAAGTCAAAAGCACCTTTTCTCTTCTTCCTTAAGATGACGCCATGTGTCCCTTATGTGGGACCCATCCCTATCTCTTCCCTCCACCTAACCATCCACTTTATCAGGGAAAGGAAAGTCAAGGAATTTTCCCCAGGTTCACCTATAAGGTGTCCTCCTTCGTGGTCCCTACACAAAGTAAGATTATTTCATTTAATAATTACTTTAGGACAACCAATAAAACTTGCTAAGTGTCCTCTTTATCAAAATAACACCGTATACACAACACTGACACCGGTGAATTTTCTTCCCACTAATTACATTTACAAGTAGTTCTTGTTGTTCATATTTCAGTATGTTACAGAGAAAGTGCTGGAAATCAAGAGGCAACTTTCCAAACTTGTTCCTCTTGCTTGATTAATGCTATTAGAGTTATTCTTGGCTTGGTTTTGGTTGTTTCGGTAAGAGATAGCTCAACAAACATAAGAGACCTTAACGTTCAAGGTTCTCCAAATCAAGTCCAATGAACATCTAAATAGCTAATAATGTGATTATAAGTAGAAAAGAGGTGATTAGGTAAGAGAAAACAATAAACTGACACAATTTTTCTGGGAATCCAATTGGATTACCCTGTGTTGGATATGGTAAAGGAGTAGAGATTTGATAATTCCGATGCTTCCATTGAGTTTAGGAGGAAAAATTGAGTTAGGGTCTATGTTAATGATAAAGTGAGAAAAGCCCTAGAATGTGAAATGACCAATTACCCCCTTAAAAGCCTTAAATAAGGGCTGTCAATGGCATTTTCATCATTTGGGCCTGATTTTGACCAATTGGAAGTCAAAAATAGATTCTACACATGAAATTGTGTAGGATTATCCCAGGTCATAAATTTGGTAAAGTATAGTGAGACCGGGTCTCAAGGGGTATTTTGGTAATTTGGCACTATTAGGCTAAGTTAACCAATACTATAAAATTGGAATTATGCATGAATGAGAAATGACTCATTTATGGTATATTTGAGATTTCAAGACTTGGTTGTGGTTCGAAACGCAAGGCTTGACCGAGCTTGGAAAGGTGGGAAGGAATTGCTAGAGAAGAGCAATCAGGTAGTAACTTATCTTTCATATGTTATGGTATGGATTGAATGATTTATATATTCATCAAGAATTTTCTAACGTGTTTTGAATATGCGGGGTGGCCGCTTGGGGCCTATCTTTGTATGGGTGGACGCTTAGGCCAATATAACGATTACCGATGCACGAGTGGATCCTGGAACCTATTGCACGGGTATCCCTCGGTGCCTTATAGTATATCTAGCGCTACAATAGTTTATGAGTTTCATGTGATGCATGATTGCTGTTTTGATGATTATGATGAATGATGATTACTTAGCATTCCTTGAAATGTTATAATTGTATGATTGATATATGTTGCTACTGAGATTCTTTTGAATCTCACCTTTTTTCTAAAAACCTACTTTCAATATAGGGAAAAAGCTCGAGGGGCAAGAGGAAGGTAAATGTGGACTAGAGTTGAGGCACTGAAGGCTTTAGTTATTTTGGATATTTTGAGTTGTATATGGTGTATATGTTCATGTAAGCATGACAACAATGTAAAAGTAGCCTGATGAATGAATGATAGATATTGTGTGTTTATGCTTCCCATCGTTAATGAAATGCAATTAAGATAAACGCTCTCCAACTCTGATAAATGAATACAAAGAAAGGACTGGTGAGACTAAATGAGATAGTGAAAAAGGTTTATGAAACTTTTACTACCCACTCAACCCTAGGTTCATCTCCTGAGTTAAGGATGGAAAATTTGCAAATATTTTTGGAGATTTGGGTAGCTGGGTATAAATCCTGGTCTCCCATATGATTTCACTACTCTTTTATACTCATCTGAGGTCATTGAAAGTAAGTCATCATATGGTGCCATTTGGGTCCCACATATATGAAGAAGCTTTTGAGTTGGCATAATGAGAAGTGGTTGTGTGTGTGTGTTGTTGGATGAAAGTTATCGGTTTCTATGTACACTCGGTGTGCCATAAGACACAGAGGCTTATACGTGGTAGTTTTTGAGGTATGTGGAACCATCTTATGCCATACAAGCACATATGTGGTGTATTCTTGAAGATATAGACATATGTGGCTAATTAGTAGGATAAAATATGTCAATGTGTGAGTGCATTAAGGCTATCCGGGTCTGTATATCACTAGGCATCGGTATTTCATATATATTGCAATCCCAGTATATTGTAGCATCCTCTCAAGTAATGCTACATACTATCTCCACATGGAAACATAAGCAGTGCCAACTTCTTAGTAAAGCTCATCTATGTATTCATACACTGGCATCTTTTATCTGACTACTCATACGCACTGAACCTTATGTAATCTTAAGACTCATTCTCGACTTAGAGAGCTGAATCTTATAGTCCCATAAAACTCATTCTATCTTTAAGACTCTTACCAAACTGGGCTTAATAGTCTTCTTGACATAGGTTTATTCTCAAGCTTCTAGACCCTAAATTCAGAATATTACAAAGGATATGATCATCATATTAATAGGGAGGTCTAGGATTAAGATCAAGCCTCACATATATGTACATCATACAAAATAATTTCAAGAAGTGACAAGTACACATCTTGATTAAGATCAAACCTCACATATATAAACATATGATGACATTGATGATGGCAATGATGATGATGGCTATGATTACAAGGAGATTATGATAATGGCGAAGATGATCATGATAAAGGTGATGACACTGATATGATGATAGTAGTGAGATAAAATCCTAATGAGGATGACAACAATGAGGATGAAGAGGATGATGATGGCCATGATTATGAGGAGATTATGATAATGGTGAAGATGATCATAATAAAGTTGATGACACTGATATGATGATAGTAGTGATAATGAAATTCTGATGAAGATGATAACAATGATGATGAAAAGGATGATAATGACCATGATAGCAAGGAGATTATGATAATGGTGAAAATGATCATGATGAAGGTGGTGACACTGATAATGATAATGGTAGTGATAATGAAATCCTAATGAGGATGATAAACACAATGATAAAGATGAAATCCTTATGTAAATGACAATAGTAATGGTGGCAATATTGTGACACTACTTATGTGATACCCCATATATGCAGTATCTTAAATGATGATGATAGTGAAGAGAAAATCCTAATGAGAATGATGACAATGATGATGACATTGAAATGTTAATGAGAATGATGATAATGATAAGAAAATGATGAAATAGGGATGATGATGACGACGAAAATGATGAAGAGCTAATTAAGATAAGGATGATAAGGAGATGAAGATGATCATGATGAAGATGATAATGGAAATTATAAGATGATGATGATGAAAAGCTATCTGACCAATGATGTTGCCTTCGCTTTGGCCTCAATCCTATTCAAAACCTCTTCACTTACTTGTTCATGTAGGATGCCATTCTTTTTTAGGTCATTTTGGCTCTTGTTGAGAAGCTTTTAGGTTTGTCCTAGTCTTAGTAAAAGCACATTTTGAGGCAATGCATGACATAACATTAATAGAAGTCTCTTTGGTTGAAAAATTAATTCTAAATCCCCCCCCAATTTGTGAAAGCATACGATTGATGCAAAGCCCAATGCAAGAAAAGTTTGCCCAATTTGACAAGATATTACAATTTTTCTCTAGGCATAAATTAGTGCTAACTCTTGATAAAAGAAAGAACTTTTGATCAATAAGCCAAATTTTGAATATTCAACTTTCTTTCATTAGCCTATCTTAATTTGTGCAGCACAAGAATCTCTTTTTTTTTTGTCTATATTCATCTTTAGTGCTTGCATAGTCAATTTTTTTTTAAAAATCATTTAACAATGTCAATGTTGTCCTGAGAAATGGATGAGGCAACAAAATGTAGGAGAGCCCTAAATTCTAACTTAGTTCCTTTTATTGAAAGGAAAATAGAAGGAAGGCAATGTCTCAAATGTAGAGTGATAAAACTAGGAAAGGCTCACATGCCGCAATAGGAATAGAAAAGGGTTGGAATGGAAGAATTCCTTATACCCAAATGCTTAAGGAAAGATCTCTAAGCATAACTTAAGAAACTTAGCAAGGTGTTAACATTCGGTCATGAAATCTTAGGAATTAAAACATAGGAGACAACGTCTAAGTCATAAGAATAGAGGATTAAGAGATATCAATGCATCGTTATTTAAATCATCTCACCAACCTCCAGTTAGCTAGTATCAAGGTAAAATATTTAACAAGAATGTAATGCCACAATGATTTCCTCACCAGGTATAGTGTTTTCACTCATCACTCAGTGTTTGAGGGTTAGTGTTTGCTCTCTATATCCAAATTATCTAATTCCTATTCTATAAGCTTGTCAATAATCTAAGTTCTCTATCGCTAAAAGAGCCATATGCTAACATAGATTACAAGGACTTTTAATGTGTGCATGGGGTACAAACTAAAGGGTAAAGAGAAGATGAAGAATATCCAATTCTTGTTCTTATGTATTTGTGTATTTGTTCATCTTTCTATTGATTTTTAATTCTTGTTTTTTTGCTTTCTTCATTTTTTTTGTTCTAACTTTTGCCAAAGCAGCCCTTTCAGGTTTTCAACTTAGCGAGCTTTTTTTCTTTCCCTTCTCTCTCTCTTTTTTTCCTTCTTTTTCAAGCTATTTCTTTTCTTTTATTTATTTTTAGACACTTTTCAAACTTTAAAATATTTAAAAGAAACCAACCTTGCAACTAGATTACCCTAGCAACTTCAAAAATTATAGGAATGTACACATACTACCCTAACCAAGAAGATAGGGTGCTTTTAAAAATGGAAAAAAGTACCCCAAATAAAAGGTAAATAGAAGATGAATAAGGACCAAAGTAGATACTCATGATAACTAAGAGCAATAAGAACCAAACAAGCAAATGTACACTCTAAAGGCCTTAAAACAAAAGAAGAATTGAAAAATGATTTTTCCATGTTTTCCTTGGTATTTGCCCATCTTTCTTTTAACTTTTTTTTTTCTATTTTCTTTTCTTTTTGAATGCTCTAACTTTTTCTTAAGCTTCCATTTTGGGTTTTCAATTTAGAAATCTTTTTTCCTTTTCTTTTCTTTTTTTGCTCTAACTTTTGCCTAAGTTTCCTTTACGGGTTTTCAACTTAGCTTCTTTTCTTTTTTCCCCTCTTTTTCTTTCAACTATTCATTTTTCAACAAAATTTACCTCGAAGCCTTAACAATTTTTAGAGTGTATGCATGCTCCTCTAATTAGGAAAAGTAAGTCCTCTTAAAAAGCAAAAAAATACTAAAATGAGAGGTAAGGAACATATTTGTGGTTTCTGTATGCTAAGGGATAGGAAAGGAATATCACACAAGCTCAAATAGCTATCATGTAAAGGTGGCTATTTGACTTTGTTTTTATTAAGGATGAGAAATGAATGCCTTGGTACTTGATAACTCTTTATTTTGGTATATTTAAAGTATATTTTGGATAAATTTGGAGAGTTATCTAGGTAATTTTTGAGACAACTATTGGGATTTTGATAAGATATTAATTGAGTGCATTATTTATGGGATTTTAAATTAAAATAGAAGATTTTAAGTTTAGGAAAGTAAAATAATAATGGGAAGTTTTATCTTATCATTTTCTTATTAGTATTATCTTTTCTTGTTTTTCTTTTATTTGTTTATTTTTTCTTTCTTTCTCTAGAAGTGCAGTACACCGTTTAGGAGCAATGAAAAAAAAGACCTAAAGAAGAGATGTGATTGAAGCACAGGAAGCCACAAGCTCGAGAGATAGGAGAGAACTACAATCAACACGAGCAGGAGGGTGCTGTTCATTGTTCCAGTTTTCTTCTCTCGAGACCAAAGTTGGACAAAGTTGAGAGATTGAATGAGCTATTTATGCTGTCAACCACTATTGTGCTCTCCGTTTGAGTTCGATACCGACAGTAAGAATGAGGACCAGAGGGGAGAAGCTACCTTCATCTCTGAAAATCTTTATCACCACCTTTGGCAATTGAGAAAAGAAGGAACCAGATGAGGCGGCACTATTGGCAGAGACTTGGATTGTTGAGAAGCATATTACACAGGTAGCCAAGGTCAGAAAAGAAGCAAAGGCAACTCTAGAGTTAGGAACGTCACTGTCTTCCTCATTGAGCAAAAATTAGAATGGAGGCTAGAGGAGGCATTACTGTTCTTTCATCACTTTAACAACATGACCAAAGAGCATTTTTCACTTGAGTGGTCTTTACTGTGTCTCTTCACTTCATCTTTGACTTTCCATTATGATGTTGAACTTTGAATTTCTCGTTGTTGAGATGGTTGCTGAGATGGATTTGATTAAAGCTATGTGCGGGTAGTTGTTTTTTATCCTAGAGTAGTTATGAACTAATTTGAGGATTTGATCATGTATTAACTAATTATTTGTGCTTAATGCACTACCACAAAAAGTAAAAGCTGTGGCGCTTATAATAATAATATTAGTGGCACTTCACAAGCACCACATATTAGAACGCCACTAAAACAAGCTGTGGCGCTCCATCACAAGCGCCACAGTAGCTAATATTTGTTTTAATTAAAATAACCAAGGGTGACGCTTCTTAAAGAAAGTGCTACAGCTTGTATAGATCTTCCTGTGACGCTTTCTTAAATAAGCGTCACTATTGATCTGTATTTTTAATATAAATTTTTTTAATTGAAAAATATTTAAAAAAATAAAAAAGGGCCATAAATTTTTTTTAAAAAAGGGCCTAAGGTGGCGCTTCCATGAGAAAGCGCCACCCTAGGCCCTTTTTTAGTTTTTTTAAAAATATTTTTTTAAAAAAATTATGTTTTAAAAAATTTTTAAAAAAAGGGCCTAGGGTGGCGCTTCCTTGAGGAAGCGCCACAGGAGGTCACTTGAGGAAGCGCCACCTTAGACCATTTTCTTAAAAAATAATTTTTTCGTATTTTTTTAGAAACCTATAATTATAATTAATAATACACTTTAAATATATTTTTATATCTCTACAACAAAATGAAGAGAAACAAATCAAAATCAAATAACTCCAAAATGATATAAATTAAAAAATAACTAATTAACAAAATCACTACTAAGTAAAATAGAATTGTTAAGAATAAATAATTATATTATTTATGCAACTCATCAGTATAATGTTAACAATTGTTGCAATAATAAAAAATTATAACTACTACATATCTTCACATATAACCTATATATAATAACATTTAATTTTATCACATTTATTTTTCGGCATACAAAAATGAGAATAACTTTTTCAGATTTCATAATAAATGAAATATAAAAGATATTGAGCAAATTAAACTATTAACTACTAATAAAATTATATTTGTAAGCTCAAAAATTAAAAAAAAATTTACAGTATAGAGGAAGCTTGAACGGAGTGAGTGGAAATCTCAAACACAACACCTGAAAAAAAATTAATAAAGGAAAAAGACAAAGACAAAGTTGCATATATATTTAAATTAAAAAAAGTGGTTAACAAGACAATATGATATACGTAACTTCAAAATATTAAAAAAAAAGAAAAAAATGAATGGGTACAACTTACAGGATGAAATGAAACTATAAGGATGATGAAATGAGACGAGGGAGAAGGAGTAGGGTCAGTTTGGTGCAAGAAATTGGACAAAGAGAAATGAGCAAGGAGTGTCGCAAAAACAAAAAGAAGAGGAAGAGAAAATGTGAGAAGTGATGGAACAAAAAAAAAAGAGAAGATAAGTGTAAATCGAACTTTTGAACGGAAGGAGGAAATGTGGGAACTAAAAGGATAAGGGTGACAACACGTGTAGGATAAAGATTGGAGACTAAGAGGATAAAAGTGATGGGAGCAGATTGTGGGAGAGAGAAGGGTTTGAATTAATTTTTTTTAAAGAAAATAATACTTTGTGTGGCACTTGCTAGGCTAAGTGCCACACAAAGTATGTAGCAGCTGTGGCACTTCCTTGAACAAGTGCCACAGTTGTCGCTTTAATTTTTATTTTTTAAAAAAGACACTTTAGGTGGCGCTTTCTGAAGGAAGCACCACCTAAAGTCCCTAGCAAGCTGTGGCGCTTTCTCAAGAAAGCGCCATCTAAAGTCTTTTTTTTTAAAAAATCTGGAAGAAGCTGTGGCATTTCTTTAAAGAAGCGCCACAAAAGGTGCGCCACTAATATCTATTTTTGTAGTAGTGATGTTATTTTGTTTATTTAATCTTATATTATTTTTTTCTACTTTGTGCTTGATCACCACTAAGTAGAAAATTTGGAACTTTAAATGAGCCTTGGAAGTCAGATCTTAATTGGACTATAGGATTAAATAATGTGGGATTAAATTTATTATAATTTTCCAATAGTATAGGAATATACCTATTGGACCCATATAATCATATTAGAGTGAAATTGGACATTTAATGCCTTTTGAGTAAATTAGTTAGGAATAAAAATTTTAACTTGAGAGAATGATATGAGTAATTAGAAGATACTTATATCCATTTAAACTCTAGATTAACAAATTAACATTAAGTGCATTTATTTTAGGTAAATACATGCTCTAAGACTTGAAAAAGGGATTAGTCACTCTAGGTTGTTTTCCACTATTGAGATCTTAAAAACATTAAATTTAGTACTTTTGCTTTTGTTTAAATTGATTTTCAAATTCTTTGCCTTCTTTGACTTGCTTAACTTAAATGAAAATGTGAATTTTAATGCCTAAATATCTATTACCTTGAATCTTTGTGGGATGACCTTAATTTTCTATTATACTATTTCTACGGCCCATACACTTGTGGTGCTTATTTAAAATTTAGTAGCATCAAGTTTTTGGTGTCGTTGTCGGGGATCCAAGGCAATTGGTTATTAGAATTAGAAATCCTTTAGTAATTTCAGCTTGAGCAATTTTATTTTATTTTTGTTAATTCTTTGTTTTAGTATGATACTCTTGAGATTTTTTTTTGCTTTTTAGGTACTTTAGTATATGCCCTGCAGATCTAAAGCTACAAAGACACCACAGAAAACAAGGAGCATCCAAGAACTTTTGGAAGCTACAAAACCTCATACTCGGCAAAGAAAGGCGTCAAAACTGATACTAAAGTAATGGCTGAGGATGAAAATGATTGTTTGGGTGTCAATGATTTCTTAGGAAGACAATCTCATGGGTATCAATCAGGAATCAAAGTGCCTGAATTCCAAGCAAACAACTTGAGATCAAGCAAACTATGTTGAAGATGCTTGAACTACATGGTCAGTATGCTGGAAATGATTTAGAAGATCTAAATGTGCACTTGATTCAATTTCTTGATGTTTGTGACTCATTCAAGCAAAATGGAGTTCCTAATGATGTGATTCACCTTCCGCTTTTTCCTTATTTTTTACAAGGAAAAACTAAAGAGTGGATCAACAATTTAGAAGAGGGTAGTATCAATTCTTGGGCCGAGTTAGAAGACAAATTCAGATCATAATTCTTTCCACATAACAAGATGGTGGATGCAAGATCTGCTCTTACTAACTTTCACCAACAGTTTGGGGAACACCTATATGAAGCTTGGGTGAGATTCAAGTTGCTTGTTAGGCAGAGTCCAGCCATAATTTTGAGAAGTGAATCTTACTTTAAATCTTTTGTACCCGATTAAGTGCTGAATCTAGATCAGAATTGAATGCTATCACTAATGGAGGAATTACAAAGAAACCGGTGAATTATGTTTGGAGATGTTTAGATGACTTATCAGCTGACTTTATTCAAAACAACAATGAAAGAAGATCAGTGAAGTCAATTGAGAGAGTTAATGAGGATACTTCATCACAATTGGTAAGAATGTTAAATGCTCCCAACAAGAGGTTTGATCACCTAGAAGCTCAAGTACGCCTATCCAATAGTGGACAAATGGGGGTTAATGCTATTTATGCTACTTGGGATTATTGTGGAGATGGACATGCTACTAGACAATGCCTTATTTCTTAATAGATAGAGTCAATCAACTATACAGGAAACTACTGTGGCAATAATCAGAGTAATCCATACTCTAATACCTACAATTCTGGGTAGTGTAAATATCTTAATCTCTCTTGGAAATATGGTACAACTCTTAATGAAGCATCTACTTCTAGTACAAAGCCAGTGGCACCTCTTGGTTTCTATCACTTGGAAAAGGAAGTTAAGCCTATTCAAGAGTCCAAAACTGATCTTGAGGTAATGATGTCTCAACTTATGAGTTTTCAACTAAAGTATACTTACGATCAAGTTGCTACTAATGCAATATTGATTTCATCTATCAAGAATCTTGAGGTTCAAGTGGGACAAATTGCAACTGTTGTGAATGCTTTACAACAAAGAGAGTTGCCAAGTAATACGGTGCCTAATCCTCGTAGAGATGGAAAAGCTGAGTGTAAAGCCATTATCCTTAGAAGAGGTAAATAATTATCTGAGATACAACAGTCAATAGAGATGCTTTCAAATTCTAATGGCGATGACACTCTTGAAGTTATTGTAGAGAATGATGAAGAGTCTGTTGGAAATTGTGCCCTAGGGGCCAATCATTGTATTTTGAACAATGTTATTCAATGAATTTCTCTATTTAGTTATCACATTATTTGCATGTTCACTGTGATAACTGTATCCTTGAATAAATCATAATGATTGTCCTAAATGTCCCTGGTCGGTCATCTATATGGGAGCAAAGATGAAATAAGACTAGTATGAGTTTGATAAGGTATGGGGATACGAATCAAAGTCTTAGGCACTTGTAGGAGTACAAGGTACTGGACCGACCCGCTATGAGAAAGCTGCATGAATCAAGTGATAAGCTTATCTCATGTATAACCACGTCACAATGCCCTTTGACATGTGATCATCATGGATTCCTACATGGTCCAAAGTTACCTTTAATCGGGTGATGATAAAAGCTACAATCGGGATTAGTGGTTTTCATGCAGATGATTGTGAATGGTCAAGATGAAATTTGTCCCTCACATTAGTAGAGAGATATTACTGGGCCCCTCGATGAGTGAGTCTGAGAAATGTATGGCCATACTATGATGGAAAAGAGTTTCCATTTCTATAGTCAGACTACTTAAGGATCGAAAAAGTAATGGTTAGGAATAGAAGGATGACATTCTCCATGCCTCATCCTTGACCAAAATATCGTGTGACAAAAGGGACGTGATATGGTTATACGACAGGTTGTATTGTATTGTCGATCGTCATATGAATTGGGTAGTCGTAATATTTTGCTAGAGGCCGCTTACGACTTGTGGGTTAATATAGTCATTGGCCCATTGTCAACTTTGTATGGGCCTACAGGGTCGCACACAAGAATAGCCTAACTCGAGCTATAATGTCTAGATTCATTAAATCTAAAATGCGTCTAAGATTCAATGAATACAATGTTAATCTAGGGTGGACGAATTATATATATATATATATATATATATATATATATATATATATATTATACACATGTTGTATGAATATTTATTTGATAAATATTTATATGTGTGTGTGTGTGTGTTTGGAAAAGAAAATTAATAATATTATATATACACATATGTATTTTTGAAATACATACATATATAATATATATTATTTGATAATATATATTATATATATGATAATATTATATTATATGATAAAATCTCAGATTTAATTTATAAAGATAAATTAAATCAAATTCGATTGGCTCTTTATTCTAATTAAATAAATAGGTTAAGTTAAAACTGTTAGACAGATTTAATTAAACCAGATTTATTTAATTAGCTTATCAAAACAAGTAAGTGTTAATTGATATGAAAATGATTTTGAAATTAATTAAGATTAATTTTAAAAATATAATATCGATTATAAAATAAATAACCTTGACTAGTTATAAAAGGTAAGAGCTAAGGTTTTCTACAAATGATGAAAAAATATAGAGCCGCAAGAAAACCCTAGAAGGACATTGGAGGCGTTAACACTTGTTAATATCATAAAATTCCTGTCAAAGTGGCACATTTACCTTTAGTTTTGCATACATTTTGGGTAAATTCATAGATAATAGATGATAATTGTGCAAAAGTAATGTGCCCAGGGGTATTGTAACAAAAAGGTGTGATTTCTCTGTTTAAGCCCCATAATTGTATTAAAATCACATCAACACTGTTTTTATAGATTTCATTGTATTGATAGGTTAATATTGGAGCCACAAAGGAGTTTTTGGAGGCATCAAAGGATGATCAAGAAGTGAGAATGGAGCTAAGGAAGTCAAAGCACCATGGAAGAAAAAGAAAAGGATGAAGAAGGCCAAAAAAGTGGAAGCTTGGCTGCGGCCAACATCATCAAGGAGGTTTGGCCGCGGCCAACCAATCTTTGGCAGCGGCCAAAGTTGTGCTAGAAACTTTTTTGCAGTGGCCAACATTCTTTGGCAGCGGCCAAACATCTTCCAGAAAGATTTTGGCCGCGGCCAATGCCTGAAAATAGCAGCTACGCATTTTGATTCAGAATGGATTTTAAGGGCATATAAATACCAAAACCTTGAAACAGAGATTCATTCTGGACTTGGGAGGCACTGTGGAGGCAATGATCTCCTAGGGTTTGGAGCTTGGAGGTGGAGATTGGGTTAGATGTTGAAGATTTGAAGAGATTTAAGCTTCTCCACTTGGTTTTTCCTCTCCTTCTGCTATCTTTCCCTATTGTTCTGTTTTGTAATTGATTTATGCCCTGTTTCTTCTGGGTTTTATGAATATGTATAGCTAGAGTTTTATTGTTTGGATTGTTTAGAACCCTTTTATGGATTAAGTACTCATTTCCCCTTTATATTTATGATGAATGGTTGGTTTATGTTGATTTCACTTTATTCTTAATGCTCCTTGTTGATTGATCACCAATGAGGTTGTTGGGCTCACTTGGTTGACGCCTGAGAGGGCTAGATTGAGTATAGAATGTGAGTTTAATCGTATGGGAACTTGAAATCCGGGGGTTGGATGGATGGTTTTGTTGATGAGGTAGAGATACACTCATTGACCCCACATAGCCACATAGGTTCTGCAATGTAGGCTGGGTTTAATTCCTCAATTAAAAGATTAATGAACTAATTAAGCTAAACACCTGTTTGGAGACTTGAGAGAGCACTTATGGGTAAATTAGTTACCTTGGTTAGCATAATCCATCCTTGAGAGCTCATATCGTGGGGATTTGAATGAGTACCTATGAAATGCAAGGGGGATAAACAATCCTAACTTCCACTGCATTATCCTTTATAGTCCGTGAATCACTTGTTTATATTTTACTTTTAGTTTATAATTCTGTATTTCCTCCACCATGATAATTGTCTAACTCGAATTTGGCAAAAGTGCGATAATCTTTACTTAACCGAGTTTTGGAACCAAATCCTCGTAAGAACGATACTTTACTCATCACTTTATTACTTGGCGCGACCCGTGCACTTGTGGATCAGCGGATAAGTTTTTGGCGTGAACCGTCTTTGGTTAATCTTGATTAGAGTACTACTAGCTTAAGCTTGAGTTTTTTATATACTTGTTGCTGCATTTTTCTGATTTTGCTGGTTTTTCTCTGTTTTTGCTGTCATTATTCTGTTTTTGTGTTTTTTTGTTGAGAGTTATTTTGATTTCATTCTTTGTATATGGATAATCCTTGGTGGTTTAATGAATCAAGTGTTGGATTTACTCATGATAATGATTATCCCAATTCTTATGATCCTTATACTTCTAATGCTCAATATGAGTACATTTGTTGCAATCATTGTGGAGATAATCATTATAGTGAGCAATGTCCCCATTTTTCAACCTGGGATTACATGGAGGCTCAATCTAATGTGTATGATAATAATTTTAGCCTTCATGGAAATCAAAATCATTTGTTGTCTTGGGATTCTAATTCTTTTTCTTCACATACATTACATCCACATATGTCACTCCATTCTTATAAAAATGAATCCATCCCCATTCATGAAAAGAAGCCTTCAATAGAGGATATGCTTCAGTGTATTCTAGATAATGTAACTGAAATGAGGGATTGGACAAAGAAGACATTTCATGAACATGCAGTTTCTCTTGAAAATCTAACAGCGCATGTGAGTGGAATAGCTTCTACACTTGAGTCTTTGCAACAAAATAAAAATTTTCATGAAAACTCAAGTGAACAAGTAACTATAGGGAGTGAGGAAGTGTTGTCAACTGTTTGCAACACTTCTGAGGATAATTCTGTTTTGGAAACACATGTGGAGGAGGAGAATACAAATTGTTCGGCTGTGGTTTCAATTTTGGAACCTCAAATTTTTTTTTGAACTGGAAATCAATGATGAAATCCCTTCTACAATCTATGATCTTGATTCTCCTGCTGTTGAGACTCATACTGATGATAGTCAGTTTGATTTTGTTTCGGCTCTTACTGATGAGGGCCAAAATTGATTTTATTGGGTGTTCTAGATTTTTAGAAGTTTCTAGTTTTGTTTTTGTGAATAAGTTTGTTTTATCTTCTTTTGATTTTAATTTTTTAAACACTTGTACATTGAAATTACTGATGATTGATGAAGTACAGGTGATTCATGAGCACCCATTCATCTTCAAACCTCACTGCCTGAAGAGGAATGAAGATGTGGTGATCATGATTTTTGATACGTATGATTAGCTATTTTGTAGCATAGTTTGGTTGAAGACGATAAATTTAGCGCTTCTTGGAAGGAAACCCATGAAAAGAATAAAACCCAAGACAAGTTAGGTGCAACAAGTACATGGAACGAAGGGAGGATGGAGCAATTGGGTGCTTGATGAGCATTTTCAGGGAAGTCTCGTGTTTACCATGCTTTTACTGATTTTGTTATCATACAAACATGCCTTGTATTATTTTCAATGCTTGTCATTATATAACCACTTCTTTAACCTCTAATCAAAGTATGCTTATTGTTTTGGATTGCTTTGGATATTCACTTTTGCATTGCTTTAACCTTTAATCATGTTAATATATGCTCCAATGTGTGAAATTGAGTGCTGAGGTCTTAAACTGCTGAAAATAAGGGGTCTGAAGGTCTTGGCCCCGGCTAAAAACATTTAACCGCGACCAAATTGTGGTCAGAGAGATCTTGGCAACAGCTAAAATAAAAAAAATGTTGCCCCATCATTTTTTCTCATTCTGTTTCACAACTCTTTTCACTCACCTCTCTTATGCATTGTTATTGATATTGTTAAATGTATTCTTACATGAGAGAAGACCCTTAGTTTCCCTTGTGATAGTGAGGACACTGTCAATTTTAAGTTTGGGGGTGTAGGTGTGTTTTGTCTCATTTGATAAGGATTTTAAGTTTTAAAATGTTGACTATTTCTTGTCCTCTGTTTTGAAAAGTTGAGTTAGATTTATTAATTATCTTTGATAATGAATGTATGATCCAATGATAGAAAGGATGCTTAGATTTTATGCTTTATGGGAAATGATGGCAAATATTTTTGATTGCATGATTTAGATTTTAAAGCTTATTTCCTGAAAGCTTCCGGAATAAATACTATGCACAAGAGTTGGGAATGATTTGAATGCTTTTGTTGGGAGATTTTATAGCAAATTGGTATGTATATTCCTTCATCATTGAAGAAATTTAGAACTCACATTGGAATATCTTGAAATGAAATGAAAATTTCACATATTTTTGAAAAATGATCTGGGCATGTTCCTTTAAATATGATTGTGCCTTTCAAGCTTACCTATGACAATTATTCCATTTGCACCCCATTTGAGCCTAAAAAAAACTATATAAATTTTCTTTTTGAAAACCTACACTAAACCTTAACCTTTGCAGCCTGAAAAACCATGAATTACCTTAATCTTGAGATGAATGATGATTTGGTGAGGATTATGGGAAGTGAGGATTGATATGGGAGTTAGAAGAGCTATGTATTGAAAACATGAGTATAAGGAATATAGTGTATGGTTGTTAGTTAGTTTTCATTCCTCTATTATATATATATATATATATATATATATATATATATATATATATATAAGAAGAAGAAGAAGAAGAAGAAGAAAAAGAAAGAGTGGTAAATTCAATAAGAATTGGAGTGCAAAGGAATTCAATTCGAGATAAGTTTGGGGGAGTGCTTAGACTTCTAGAAAGGAAATTTTGTGTAGTGAAAAGAGAGGAGTTATGTAATGTCATATTATCTCAAGAGATTTGAATCCTCTATTTTTCCCATTCTTTTAAGAAGCTTAACCACTGGCCACATTACAAGCTTATAAAGTCCCATTCATTTTGAAATTGTGTGGAAAGATCTATTAGGGGAGAGATATGATGATGTGAGTATATAAATATCTGATATTGAGTTTGATTTATACATATTGAAGTGTTGCATTTGATCTTGATATCTGCAAGAGAATTGTTGTCTAACTCTCCTCTCACACACACGTTCTGAAAGTTTTTGAGAAACTTGTTTTAATTTATAAATCTTGCATTCCATTATATTTCATTGTTTTTCCTATAGAGTATAACATCTTGAGCATCCAATGAGGACAACATCATGCATGTGCTATAAGTCAATGATTAATTAATTTAGCTCTTTTATTGCCCGATGGGTTTTACTTGAGGATGAGTAATATTTTAAGTTTGGGGGTGTGTTAACATCATGAAATTCTTGTCAAAGTGGCACATTTACCTTTAGTTTTGCATACATTTTGGGTAAATTCATAGATAATAGATGATAAATGTGCAAAAGTAATGTGCCCAGGGGTATTGTAATAAAAAGGTGTGATTTCTCTATTTAAGCCCCATAATTGTATTAAAATCACATCAACATTGTTTTTATAGATTTCATTGTATTGAAAGGTTAATATTGGAGCCACAAAGGAGTCATTGGAGGCATCAAAGGATGATCAAGAAGTGAGAATGGAGCTAAGGAAGTCAAAGCACCATGGAAGAACAAGAAAAGGATGAAGAAGGCAAAAAAGCTTCATGTGGAAGCTTGGCCGCGTCCGACATCATCAAGGAGGTTTGGCCGCGGCCAACCAATCTTTGGCTGCGGCCAAAATTGTACTAGAAACTTTTTGGCCGCGGCCAAACATCTTCTAGAAAGATTTTGGCTGCGGCCAACGCCCGAAAATAGCAGCTACGTGTTTTGATTCAGAATGGATTTTTAGGGCATATAAATACCAAAACCTTGAAGTAGAGATTCATTCTGGACTTGGGAGGCACCGTGGATGCAATGCTCTGCTAGGGTTTGGAGCTTGGAGGTAGAGATTGGGTTAGATGTTGAAGATTTGAAGAGATTTGAGCTTCTCCACTTGATTTTTCCTCTCCTTCTGCTGTCTTTCCCTCTTGTTATGTTTTGTAACTAATTTATGCCCTGTTTCTTCTAGGTTTTATGAACATGTATAGCTAGAGTTTTATTGTTGGATTGTTTAGAACCCTTGTATGGATTAAGTACTCATTTCCCCTTTATATTTATGATGAATGGTTGGTTTATGTTGATTTCACTTTATTCTTAATGCTCCTTGTTGATTGATCACCAATGAGGTTGTTGGGCTCACTTGGTTGACGCCTGAGAGGGCTAGATTGAGTATAGAACGTGAGTTTAATCGTATGGGAACTTGAAATCCGGGGGTTGGATGGATGGTTTTGTTGATGAGGTAGAGATACACTCATTGATCCCACATAGCCATATAGGTTCTATAATATAAGCTGGGTTTAATTCTTCAATTAAGAGATTAATGAACTAATTAAGCTAAACACCTGTTTGGAGACTTGAGAGAGCCCTTATGGGTAAATTAGTTACCTTGGTTAGCATAATCTATCCTTGAGAGCTCATATTGTGGGGATTCGAATGAGTACCTATGAAATGCAAGGGGGATAAACAATCCTAACTTCTACTGCATTATCCTTTCTAGTCCATGAATCACTTGTTTATATTTTACTTTTAGTTTATAATTCTGTCTTTCCTCCACCATGGTAATTGTCTAACTCGAATTAGGCGAAAGTGCAATAATCTTTACTTAACTGGGTTTTGGAACCAAATCCTCGTGGGAACAATACTTTACTCATCACTTTATTACTTGGCGTGACCTGTGTACTTGCAGATCAGCAAACAATACTCTACAGGTGTTAGGTTTTGTTCATGTGGATACCAGTAGAGGGAGCTGATATGAGTAGTTAGATCCTTAACATCCAAAAGGAAAAACTCCAAAGAAGAACTAGCCAACATGTTGATATTGGGGATGGTTAATCTCACACTCATAGAGTTTGATGCTCTTTTATGAAGAATTAGCGGACATGTAAATGCTAGGAAAATTATTTCATGAGCAACCAAGCATGGAGATTTGAGAACTCGTAATATGTTGATGATTGTGGGCATTCAAACAAATATGAATAAGGTATGACTCTTTCTAACTCGATTTAAAAGCCTTTGATAGATCCGTAATTGGGATTGGTAAACTTTTACAATTTTAAATTTTAATTATTCCGCTGTGTGCCTACCAATCCCAACAATGGCCTCAGAGCCAGGTCAATTGTGCATTTAAATTGAGTTTTAGTTCTTATTATGTGCTTATACATGTGATATATAAGTTGAACATGATTTTAGAAGTATTGGATTGAAAACCTAGAGATCGAAGTTATAATAGTAGTGCTGCCAGATTTTCGTTTTTTGGAGGCAGTATGATTGTGACGAATTTTTGAATCACCAAATATTTTCGAATAATCCTGAAAATTTTCAGAATTAAATTAGACATCCTAAGCTTTAATTTGATATATAATATGTATCATTCAGATTAGCACATTAGGATATATCAATTTTTGAAGTTAGGCTTTGAATCTGGAATGTTTTCTTTGGCAGCGACGATTAATTTTAGTTTCAGAAAAATTGTACCAATAATTTTTTGAAAGCTATATTTTTCATCAAAAATAGGCCTAATGATGGTCATATATAACTTTGAACCACTGCAATTGGAGTTTTTTTATATTTAATTATGATTTTTCAAATTAAGGTGAAATATTTAGAGTCTAGCGGGACTGCTGTAACTAACTGTTTATAGTTTGATATAACCTAATCACAACATTTATTGCTTTTCATATTGTATGAACTGTTGATTGTTTTGATTTACTTCTCAAAATTTTTTAGGTATAGTGAACAATATGGCTTTAGTTTTTACAAGGGTTGTAAAATTTAAATACGGCCTGCGTGCTGTGCCTTCCTCTAAATATTCTCGATATCCATTCTCTTCTCATCTCACTCCCCTCGTATGTTTAAACGAGGTTTATCTCAATGTATTTCTTTTTCTTATTTAGAGAATTCCTTTCATTGGCTTGGGAGGATTTTAGATTAGGTGAGCCATGTTGTGTCACGTTTAAATTATGCTCTTGATTAGATAATTACATGCATACTTTTGCGTTTATATGTATTTATTTGTATGAGATACAACCACGATTGCATTCATATAAAAAAATAATTGATTAAGCCCTCTAAATAAAATCTTAAGTCATAATTCCATCAATTAATGAATACTTGTTAAAACCTAGATCGCTCAATTGGAGGTTCCACTAAAGTGGATACATTGAGTTATCTTGGTGAAACAAGCGTGAGTAATGGTGCTACTCACAATGATTCATTATTGTTTTGACTTAATTGAGGTTAGCAAAATGGTTTTGGATTTCAAGGCATTAGATGGGATTAAACATGCCGGATCATATGATGATCGAATCCTATAAAGATCTAAGAGGTATATATGATGTAATTGGTAAAGAGGTTACCTACCTAAATAACTTGAATTTAAGCGTCTTGCCAAAGCGAACTTAAATTTAAGCAAAATATAGATCTTAGCCTACTAATTATAACATTGAGGGTTGTTAATCTAGTAGGAGATTACTAAATAACTTTGCATATTTTAATTTTAGAATCATGTCAACTAGCAATACTGCTATACTATAACTGCGATCAGTCCTTGAGAAGGACAAAATCAATGGGATAAACTTACTTGACTGGTTTGGGAACTTAAGAATTGTTCTCAAGCAAGAAAGAAAGGCATACATCCTAGATTAACCCATTCCTAAAGAGCCTATAGTCAATGCTCTAGGAGCTCAAAAAGATGCTTACACAAAGCATAAGGATGACTTTATGGATGTAGGGTGCCTGATGCTTGCCACTATGGTTCCAGAGCTCCAAAGAGATCTGGAACATATGGAGGCTCATGAGATGATTATGTATCTCAAGGAAATGTTCCAGCAATAGGAAAGGCAAAAGAGGTATGAGACCACAAAGGCCTTGCATTCCTGCAAGATGGCTAAAGGTGCATCAGTTAGTACTCAAGTGTTAAAGATGAAAGGTTATATTGATCACCTTGAGAGGCTTGGATTTCCCATGATCTAGGAGTTAGCTACTGATTTGATCTTGAACTCACTCCCATAAAGTTATCACCATTTTGTTATGAACTACAACATGAACAAACATGGAGAAATCAATTTCTGAAACTGTATAGGATGCTTAAAACTATTGAGCAAAAAATTAAGAAAAGGCTCAGCGCTGTTTTGATGGTTCAGAAAGGAAAGGGTATGAAAAGGAAATGTAAGGGAAAGGAAAATGGTAAAGTCTCACTTGGTAAGACCAAAGAGTCAAACAAGCCTGAAACTAAGCCTGCAACCAATAAGGAAAAGCTCCAAAGGAAGGAGTATACCTCTTCTACAATGAACCCATTCATTGGAAGAGGAATTGCAAACTCTACCTCGAAGATCTGAAAAAAAGGGACAAAAAGGGATCAAGTCAATCGATTTGAATTTGACTTACCTATGGCATTGTTGTATAGGCTATATAAATAAGAAATACATTTCTAAACTCCATCAAGATGGATTTCTTATTCATTTGATTTTGAATCATATGATACATGTGAATCTTACTTATTAGGAAAGATGACAAAGGCCTCTTTTACTGAGCATAGTGATAGGGCCACTAATTTATTGGCCCTCATATATATAGATGTATGTGGACCAATGAATACAGCTGCTAGAGGAGGTTATATATACTTCATTATATTTATGGATGACTTTAGTATTTATGGATATATCTATCTAATGAAACATAAATTTGAATCTTTTAAAATGTTCAAAATATTCCAAAATGAAGTACAAAACCAACTTGGCAAAACAATTAAAGTACTTCGATCTGATCTAGGTGGTGAATATTTGAGCCAAGAGTTTAGTGAAAATCTTAGGATTTGTGGGATAATCTCACAACTAACTCCTCCAAGAACACCACAATGGAATGGCGTTTCTAAGCAGAGGAATCAAACACTATTAGATATGATTCGATCTATGATAAGTCAAACAGATCTTTCACTATTCTTTTAGGGCCATGCCCTAGAGATAGCTGCGTTCACACTAAATCGTGTTCCATCTAAGGCAGTTGAAAAGACACCATATAAGATATGGACTGGGAAGAAACCTAGTTTGTCTATCCCTAAAATTTAGGGATGTGAGGTTTATGTTAAACAAAGAGCCTCTGATAAATTATCGCATAAATCCTCAAAGTACCTTTTTATGGGGTATCCTAAGGAAACTAAGGAATACTATGTCTATAATCCCACCGATAAGAAAGTGTTTGTTATCTGAAATGGTATCATTCTAGAAAGGGAGTTTATCTCTAAAAGAACCAGTGGGAGCAAGGTACTTCTCAAAGAAGTTCGAGAGTCACAAGATAGCACATAGCCATAAATGGAAAACAGAGAAGACTAACAACAAGTTGTTGAGCCTCCTCAAGTAACATAAGGCCCATAAAGGTCTAATAGGATACGACATCAACCTTAGAGATATGGATTTCTAATTACTAGAAGTCGTAATGTGTTGCTCATTGAGCAGAATGAGCCAACTGCTTATCCATAAGCTATAATGCGACCAAACTATGAGAAATGGCTAAACGCCATAAAGTCTGAAATGCAATCCATATACAACAGTTAGGTATGGACCTTAGTTGTTGATCCACCTGAAGGTGTAACAACCATTGGGTGCAAGTGGGTTTTCAAGGAGAAAATCGACATGGATAGCAAAGTAAATGTCTTCAAGGCATGACTGGTTGCAAAAGGATTCATTCAAACTCATGGTGTAGACTATGATGAAACCTTTACCCGAGTTACAATGGCCAAATCAATTAGAATCATTCTTGCCATAACAACATATTATGATTATGAAATATGGTAGATGGACATCAAAACAACCTTCCTTAATGAAAAGCTCATTGAGGATGTGTACATGATACAACCTGAAGTTTTTGTGCGTCCAAAGGATTTTGGTAAGATATGCAAGCTTCAAAGATCCATTTATGGATTAAAGCAAGCATCTCGAAGTTGCATTCATTTAAAACATTAATGAACCTTGTGTTTACAAGAAGGTTAGTAGGAGCACAATTGTATTTCTAGTGCTTTATGCAAATGACATCCTACTTATTGGGAATGACATTCCTACCTTGCAGAGTATCAAGTCTTGGTTAGGGAAGTCTTTCTCGATGAAAGACTCAGGCAAAGCCACTTATATCCTAGGGATTAGGATCTATAGAGATAGATATAAGAGACTAATAAGCCTAAGTTAGAGTAGTTAGGGTCGTTGAACTTGTAATTTCCCATTTTTCACCAATACATTTATGTGTGTATTTGATGTATGATCAATAGAATAACATGGTGGAAATGATGTGGATAAATTTATGTGAATTTATGAAAAATATACCAATCGTCGGTTACGCGTAATTTGGCCAAACAAGGACCTAAAGAGGCAATTAATGCATAAATTAAGGGCCTATTATGGTAACCAAAATTGAGGAAAATTAAGTGGCATAAATGATGGCCTTATTTGAATGTCAAAATGAGGTTAAGCCGAAGAAATGAGCAAAAACTGATTTATTTTGGTAAATTGTAAATGTAGGGGCAAAACGGTAATTTTGCCATAAAATGGGAAATGATTATTTTTCCCCAATATTCCCAATAATGAATTAAATGAGAATTAAAAAGAGTAAAATGACTACTTGATTATAAATAAACCAATTTTGGTGAATTATTTTCAAGAATGGTCAAATAGTCAAAAAGTCAATGACTTGGTCAACAAGTTACGAAATGGCACAATGGGATATTGGAGATTCATATTTCCCATGTATTTCTCCATGAGATTTTTGGCTGGAATGAGAGAGTATAAAGAGAAATGGAATTAATTAAGGAATAATGCATTTTTGGACTAATGAAGGGATGACACTTGGCATGTTTAATTAAACCCTTCATTAATATATCATTCCATTCTTCATCCATCAGCTCATTTTCATGATCAAAAGTGAAACCGAAAGAGTGAGACCGAGCTGAAGACGTGAAGCACGAAGGAAGGTCTAGGGTTCATCAAAACTCAAGGTAAGAAGTTACTACCTTGTGTCATAAGGTTCCTAATCCCTCTATGATCTCTTCTCCTCACCTCTCTGCCCTTGGATTCCTTGTTGAGCAGCTAAATCAAGTGCTAGAGGAAGAGAGAGAGAAAACGTGCAGGAGAGAGAAAGTTGAAGAAATTAAGAGGTAACTTCCCAAACTTGTTCCTCTTGCTTGATTAAGGTTAGTAGAGTTGTTTTGGTCTTGATTATGGTTCATTTGGTATAAGATAATCCAAGAAAACTCAAGAGACCTTAATGTGTAAGTGTCTCTAAATCAATTCCAATGAATGTCTAACTAGTTAATATATTGGCCATAAGTAGAAAGGAGGTGATTAGGCTAAAGAAAACGAGAATCCGACACAACTTTTTTGAGAATCCTACAGGGTTACCTTGTGTTGGACGTGGAAAATGGATAGGAATTTGATAATTCTGATGCTTTCATTGGGTTTAGGAGGCGAAATTGTGTTGGGTCTATGTTGACTCAGAAGTGAGAAAAGCCTCAGAAAGGGAAATGACAAAAATTACCCTTTATAAGCCTTATTTGGGGGTTATGAAGGTTATTTTCATCATTCGGGCTCGATTTTGGCCAATTCGAAGTTAAAAATGAATTCTACACGTGAAAATGCTTAGGAATGTCCTAAATCATGATTTTGAGAAAAATACTGATAATCAAGACCTAAGGGGTATTTTGGTAATTTGGCACCATTAGGCTAAATTTACCAATATTATGAGTTTGGAAGGATGCATGGATGAGTAATAACTCATTTGTGGTATTTGAAGATTTCAGGACTTGATAACCGGTCTGGCCTCAGTAGTTGCCCGAGCTTGAATCAAGTAGGAAAGTTGCATAGAGGAGCAACCAGGTAGTAACCGTCTTCATATGACATAGCATGCATATGTGTTGTTTGATATCATTACAAAATGTCTAACATGTTTAAATTATGCGGAGTGATCACTCGGGCTCAATCTTTTCGCGAGTTGACACTCAGGCGATAATGTTCATAATTGCACGAGCGGTGCCTGGGGCCTATCTTTGCGCGGGTACCCCTCAGGGCCAAAAACTTGTCTAGTGCTAGCATGGTTTATGATTTGCATTAAATGCAGTAAATGATGTTATGATGATTTTGTTGAAAGATAAGGTGTATAGCATGCTTTGTTTGTTATCTTATATGTATGATACGTGTTACTACTGAGATTCCTGTGAATCTCATTCTTTTTAACAAAAACAAATCTCCAGTACAGGGAGCGAGCTCATGGGGCAAAGAGAAGGTAAATGACAAAGAGCCGAGGCCGAGCGGCAGAAGAGCTTAGTTTAGGTTGTCAAATTCCTGTTATGTATTTTAAGACTTTAATGAGTTTTTGGATTGTATACGAAGTGGAGTAGATAAAGTGGATAGTATGTATGTTGTAAAGTAAATCTAATGAAATTGTTCATGTATGTGAATATCCGGCAGAGGTATTGTATGAAGTTCTAGCATTTAGCAACTCTGATGTTTCAAATTCAGTGAGTATTAGCTAATTGGTACTCTACCGTAGTGTTAGGAAATGAGGTATCACATAATTGCTGTCAAGAATATCCTAAAGTACCTGAGAATGATTGAGGACTTATTCTTGGTATATGGTGGATTGGATGATGAGCTGTTTGTAACTGGTTATACAGATACAAGTTTCTAAACTGACTCAGATGATCTTAGATTGCAATCTAGATATATATTCTTTTTGAATAGTGGTGCAGTAAGCTGGAAGATCTATAAGTAGAGTACTGTAGCAGATTCTGCAATAGAAGCTGAGTATATAGCAGCATCGGATGTAGCTAAAGAAACCGTTTGGATCAGAAAGTTCGTTATTGAACTAGGGGTGGTGCCTACCATCTCAAATCCAATAGATTTGTTCTATGGCAATAGAGAAGCTATTGAAGACCAAACTTATATTCATACGATTTCATCTTATTAGAGAAATCAATGATAGAGGTGATATAAAAATATGCAAAGTAGTAGAAGACAATGTTGCTGATCCTCTTTCTAAGCCGCTTGCACAGGCAAAGCATGAGCGTCATGTTAGGACAATGTGAATTAGGTAAACTAATGATTGTACCTAGTGTAAGAGGGAGGATGTTGGTAATTGTGCCCTAAGGGCCAATCATTGTACTTTGAACATTGTTATTCAATGAATTTCTCAATTTAGTTATCACATTATTTGTTGTTCAATGTGATAATTGTATCCTTGGATAAATCATAATGGTTGTCCTAAATGCCCCTGGTCGATCATCTATGTGGGAGCAAAGATGAAATAAGACTAGTATGACTTTGATAAGGAATGGGGATACGAATCAAAGTCTTAGGCACTTGTAGGAGTACAAGGTGTGGACTGACCCGCTATGAGAAAGCTGCATGAATTAAGTCATAAGCTTATCTAATGTATAACCACGTCACAATGCCCTTTGACCTGAGATCATCATGGATTCCTACATGGTCAAAAGTCACCATTAACTGGGTGATGATAAAAGCTACAATCGGGCTTAGTGGTTTTCATGCAGATGATTGTGAATGGTCAAGATGAAATTTATCCCTCACATTAGTAGAGAGATATTACTGGGCCCCTCGATGAGTGAGTCTGAGAAATGTATGGCCATACTATGATGGAAAAGAGTTTCCATTTCTATAGTCAGACAACTTAAGGATCAAAAAAATAATAGTTAGGAATAGAAGGATGACATTCCCTATGCCTCATCCTTGACCGAAATATCGTGTGACAAAAGGGACGTGATATGGTTATACGACAGTTGTGTCGTATTGTCGATCCTCATATGAATTGGGTAGTTGTAATGAGCTTGTTTGTTTGAGCTTATTTGAATCGGGCTTATTATATAAGCCCGATTCAAGTAAATCGAGATAATCTCCTCCACATATTTATCTCGTAGACCGTGAAAGCACTTCGTAGACCGTAAAAGCACCTCGTAGACCGTAAAAACTACCTCGTAGACCGTAAAAGTTACTTCGTATTCCTTGAATTACAATTCATAAGCACGATTGAAATTTTCAACCGCTGTTCCAAACAAGCACAATGTCTTGCTAGAGGTCGCTTACAACTTATGAGTTAGTATAGTCATTGGCCCACTGTCAACTTTGTATGGGCCTACAGGGTCGCACACAAGAATAGCGTAACTCGAGCTATAATGTCTAAATTCATTGAATCTAAAATGCGTCTAAGATTCAATGAATACAATGTTAATCTAGGGTGGACGAATTATATATATATATATATATATATATATATATTATACACATTTGTATGAATATTTATTTGATAAATATTTATATGTGTGTGTGTGTGTATTTGGAAAAGAAAATTAATAATATTATATATACACATATGTATTTTTGAAATACATACATACATATATAATATATATTATTTGATAATATATATTATATATATGATAATATTATTTTATATGATAATTTATATTTTGTGTGTGTGTGTGTATTATTTGATAATATATATTAAATATATGATAATATTATATTATATGATAATATTGTTATATTGTGAATATATAAGCATATTATATGATAATATCTCATATTTAATTTATAATATATAAATTAAATCTAATTCGATTAGCTCTTTATTCTAATTAAATAAATATGTTAAACTAAAACTGTTAGACAGATTTAATTAAACCAGATTTATTTAATTAGCTTATCAAAACAATTAATTGTTAATTGATATGATAAGGATTTTGAAATTAATTAAGATTAATTTTAAGAATCCAATATCCATCATAAAATAGATAACTCTGACTAGTTATAAAAGGTAAGAGCTAAGGTTTTCTATAGATGATGAAAAAAATAGAGCCGTAAGAAAACCCTAGAAGGACATTGGAGGCGCTAGCACGCTGCTGGTATTGGGTCCTGTTCGTGTGGATACCAGTAGAGGGAGCTGATCTTAGTAGTTAGCTCCTCAAGATCCAAAAGGCAAAACTCCAAAGAAGAACTATGCAACATGTTGATGTCGGGGATGGTTAATCCCACACTCATAGAGTTTGATGCTCTTTTAAGAAGAATTAGCAAACATGTTGATGCTAGGGAAATTATTTTAGGAGCAACCAAGCATGGAGATTTGAGAACTCGCAATACGTTGATAATTATAGGCATTCAAACAAACATGAATAAGGTACGACTCTTTCTAACTCGATTTAAATGCCTTTGATAGATCCGCAATTGGGATTGGTAAACTTTTATAATTTTAAATTTTAATTCTTCCGCTGTGTGCCTACCAATCCCAACAGAGTCTCCACAGAAGGTTAAGGGAGTATATGAGGACAATGATGCCAAAAAGAAGGAAGTAAAGAAAAAGGAAATTCTTCCAAAGAAACCTAAGTGGACTCCGCCTTTACCATTCCCCCAGAGATTCCAAAATAAGGCTTTTGATGAGCAATACAAGAAATTCTTGGATATCTTCAAACAATTATACATTAACATCCCTTTGATAGAGGCTTTGGAGCAAATGCCCAAGTATGATAAGTATATGAAAGAGATGTTAAGTAAGAAGAAGGACTTTACAGAGTTTGCAACTGTAGCACTGACTAAGGACATTACTAGTGTCATTAAGCCTAATGTGCCTTTAAAATGTAAAGATCCTGGTCATTTCACTATTCCATGTGTTATTAGTGACAAATTTGAAGGACATGCATTGTGTGATTTGGGATCTGCTGTGAATCTTATGCCTTTATCTCTTTTCAAGAAGCTTCAGTTACGGGTGATTAATCCAACAAATGTCACACTCAAGCTAGCTAATCAAAGTTTCTCTTAACCATATGGCATCATTGAGGATGTACTAGTAAAAGTTAGCTCTTTCATCTATCCTGCTAACTTCATTATTCTTGACATTGAGGAAGATAAAGAGATTCCACTAATTGTTGGGAGACCATTTCTAGCTATTACAAGAGCATTGGTTGATGTTGAAGAAGGAGAGATAGTTCTACGAGTTGGTTAAGAGCAAATTAAGAGGGACAAAGCAATGTAGTTTCAAAATGAATTGAAACAATGTGCAAAAGTTGTTGTGATAGATGACCTCTATCAAGCTGAATTTGATTCATCTTCTATTAAAGAGCAAGACTACTTTTGTTGAAAAAAATGGTATGGGTAATGCTTATAAGCATAGTGAGCAAGTTTTGAATACTTATGCATCATTTCTTGTGATACATTGGCACTGTTTGTTTCAACCTCCCTGAGTTTGTAACATAGTTTGGTTGAGGACTATGAATTAAGCACTTCTTGGGAGGCAACCCAAGGTTTTGGTAGTTCACTTTCTTTTGATTTTCTTTAGTTGAGTTGTTTTGATGTTTGTTGATTTTGTAGGACTTTTGGTAGCCCCTGATGACGTATTCCACATTGGTAGCCACAAGCAAGAGCATTCAAAAGCACAAGACAAGGATTGAGAGGGGAATGTTCTTATACTTTTCTTTGTTTTGTTTTAATTGATTGTTGATAACATGTTCTAGGATATGAGTGCTGGTTATAGTCTAGCTTTACATGTGATTGATATTTGTTATTGACTATTGAGTTGAGTGGTAGCACTTATAAGTTGTGCTTAAGTGGTGAACATTTGAGATGTTAGAAACTTTTGCTATCCCTACACTTAGATATGTTGATTTCTTCACTTCCATTACTTAGTGTTGCGTGTTCACATTGAAGACAATGTAACATTTAAGTGTGGGGTGAGGGTACCATTGATTTTGTATGACTTGTCTTCAAATTGTTTTTGGAAATAGTGAAAAAATTCTTTGGTTTTGGACATAAATAAAAAATTTAACAAATTTTGAACAAAAAATTTTGTTTTTCATGGAAGCTTGGATTTTACTTGTGAACATTGGCAAAGTTGGGTTGATTTGAATTTGAAAAAGATTGAGTTTTATTAGAATTCGGTTTTATCTTCTTGGAATGTTAGTAGATAGATAAGGAATTTGGCTTAAATAATTTACTTTAGGATGTCAAATGCTGGTGAGAAACTTGAGCCTAAATATTAATTTCTTTCAAGAAGGAGTACACTTATTGTGATTTCATCTCTAAAACTTGTCTTGAATCTCTTTTGAAGCTTAAAATCCTTTTGCATGCACAAAGATGATTTAGGCATTCATTTCATAGCTAGTTAGGCCAAATGACCATCCTTGTCATATGAAAATTCTTTACTTTATCCCATCTGAGCCTCAATGTGTTTTTAAAAGAAAATTGCAAAGAGTAAATAACCATTTATTTGAGAAATGCAATTTTTATATCTTTTCCTTTCCATTCATTTGTTACTTTAGTAAGTGCTAAGTAAAACAATTTTAGAATAAGAGTGAAGGGATTATGAAGTTAATGTTATGTAAGTTGGTATGGATACTTTAAAAAAAAAATAGAAAGAAAAGAAAGATATAAAGAAAGGAGTATAAAAAAATAGAATGAAAAAAATAGAAGAAAGAAAAAAAAAAGATTGTTGAGGTTAAATGAATAAATGTTGTTATTAGTGTAAGTGAGTTTGTTTTCTTGAAGTTTAAGTGGGTATTCCTTCATTTTTCATGAATTTCAATAAGTTGCTTTGCACTAATTAAAGTATACCTCCATACCATTTGACCACTTTCATTTCATTATCCTACCTTGATCATTACAACCTTTGAGCAAGTCCTTTTGATTTGAGAATGCAATGGGGTAATGTAGTAGAGATTGAGATGAGAAACAAGCCTATGGTAGATGGGTTGCAATAAGTGGAATTTAGTGAAACACAAGCCCTTTAATTACCTTGAGAGAAGAATGCAAACATTTCACTTGTAACGATCATTCTATTGTGATTTATCTTTGTCAAATTAATTGCCTTGCTAATTGCATTTTTTGAAGGTGGAAAAGAGTTTTAAGAAAGCTTCATTCTTATAGATTTGAATTGGTTCTAATTTTGTAGTGTTTGATTTGAGAATCTTGCTTCCATGATTTTATGTGATTGTTTTAAACTTTTAAAATCTTGAGAACAAGATTTGATGCAAGTGTAGGGGTGTGATAACTCTCTATTTTTGGTATATTTAAAGTATATTATAGATAAATTTGGAGAGTTATCTAGGCAAATTTTGAGACAATTCTTGGGATTTTGATAAGATATTAATTGAGTGCATTATTGATGGGATTTTAAATTAAAATACAAGCTTTTAAGTTTTGGGAAAGTAAAATAATAATGGGAAGTTTTATCTTATCATTTTATTATTAGTATTATCTTTTCTTGTTTTTCTTTTATTTATTTATTTTTTTCTTTCTTTCTCTAGGAGCTACATCGTACAGTTTGGGAGCAATGAAAAAAAAGACCTAAAGAAGAGACGGGATTGAAGCAAAGGGAGCCACAAGCTCGATAGATAAGAGAGAACTTCAGTGAACATGAGCAGGAGGGCGCCGTTCATTGTTCCGATTTTCTTCTCTAGTGACCGGAGTTGGATGGAGTTGAGAGATTGGAAGAGCTATTCATGCCATTAACCACTATTGTGCTCTTCGTTTGAGTCCGATGCCGACAGTGAGAATGAGGACCAAAAAGGAGAAACTGTCTTCATCTTTGGCAATCTTTGTCACTGTATTTGGCAATTGAGAAAAGAAGGAACCAGAGGAGGAAGCACTATTGGTAGAGACTTGGATTGTTGAGAAGCATAACACACAGGCAACCAAGGTCAAAAAAGAAGCAAAAGCAACTTTGGAGTTGGGAACGTTGTTACCGTCTTCCTCATTGAGCAAAAATCAAAATGGAGGCTAGAGGAGGCGTTACTATTCTTTTTTCACTTCAACAATAGGACCAAAGAGCCTTCTTCACTTGAGTGGTGTTTTCTATTTCTCTTCACTTCATCTTTGATTTTCCATTATGATATTGAACTTTGAATTTCTCTTTACTGAGATGGTTGCTGAGATGGATTTGATTAAAGCCACATGTGGCTAGTTGTTTTTGAACCTAGGGTAGTTATGAACTAATTTGATGATTTGAGTATGTAAGAACTAATTATTTGTGCTTAATGTTATTTTGTTTACTTAATCTTGTATTATTTTGTCTACTTTGTGCTTGATCACTACTAAGTAGGAAATTGGGAAATTTAATAAGCCTTGGAAGAGGGATCTTAATTGGACCATAGGATTAAGTAATGTGGGATTAAAATTTATTCTAATTTTCCAATAGGATAGGAATATACCTATTGGACCTATATAATTATATTAGAGTGAAATTGGACATTTAGTGCCTTTTGAGTAAATTAGTTAGCAATAACAATTTTAACTTAAGAGAGGGGTATGAGTAATTGGAAGATACTTATATCCATTTAAACTCTAGATTAACAAATTAACATTAAGTGTATTTATTTTGGGTAAATAAATGTTTTAAGACTTCAAAAAAGGGATTAGCCACTCTAGGTTGTTTTCCTCCATTGAAATCTTAAAAACAATAAATTTAGTACTTTTGCTTTTGTTTAAATTGATTTTCAAATTCGTTGCCTTCTTTGATTTGCTCAACTTATGAAAATGGGAATTTGAATGCCTAATTATCTATAACTTTGAATCTCTGTGGGACGACCTTGATTTTTTATTATACTATTTCCATGGCCTGTACACTTACGGTTCTTATTTAACATTTAGTAGCATCAATCCTCTCTATATCAAGTAAATGAACTTTAAATTTGACCTCAAACAAGATACATGCCATTTCTAGATTGGGTAAAGGATAAGTGGTACACACATGTAAATGAAATAATATCAATAGGCTCAAATCCTCATATGGCTTGTGTAATCATCATCACATTGTGTCCATGTTAAACAATTTACCCTTTAAAACTAGCCACATCAAGGTGGGGTCAAGTCATTTTCAAAACTAAGCATCTCCAGAGTATGATATTACCTCTATACAAGCAACTTGCACAAAACAAGTTTTTTAGACCCTTAACAGTTTCCTCCGATCAAGAATAATATTCCAAAAAAGTGAAGAGACAAAATCTTAGCCTCACATCATGAATAAGGAATAACCATTTATGTGAAGGAGGGATGACATGGACAAATGTAAATGAAGTCATTTTTAAGGAAAGATATTAAATACAAGCATTATTAACTGAATATATGACTATAATTTTTTTAAATTTTTATTTTCATGCTCATTCCCCCCCTTTTTGCCTCCATATTCAATGATGTTTAAGTTGAAATGTTATAATGAGAATGCCAATGAATGATGAAATAAAGCTTCATAAGCCCAAAAAGAGTTGTGACATGCATGTTATGTGAGTGATGAAATGGACTTCAAGTTTTGATATGGGTGATGAACATTAAGAAAAAGAACTTTACCTTTTCAAGAGATCCATTACCTCATAGGGAGAATGAAGTGCCCATTAACCTACGAATGACCTAGGCCATCATGCGGCTAAGGGTTTTAAAAATGATTTTCATGTCCAAGGCCCATATCAAATGAAGGTAATTACCTATGCACGATGTATTGATGCCATGTAAGCCTTAAAAGGGTTATCTCTTGATATATTTTCTAACATGATAGATGTGATGTGCTTATGGTCTTTTATAGTCATAAACCCTTAGACTAGGGTTGGCTATTTAATGCATACACCGTCCTTATGATGTAACTGTATGTCAAGTGATGCAAGACACATACTCAGGTGAAGCGAAAATTAGTTACTTGATCCTAGGGGTTTCATTGATTATGCATGGAAAACAATAAAGATTATCAACAATAAATAGATATATGGCCTCCACTGTCCTATTTTATGAATAACCTTAGCTTGGGGGTTGTTACCCTAAGAAAGGTAGGTACTAATTAATTAGGTAGGTCAATAATTTTCACTAATAGATGCAATAGTTTCAGGGTGATTCTAATTCTCACAGATAAAGGTCTGCTAACTATCCCCATCGTAAAGATGAAGACCCCATCTGAAAAAATTGACCTTCAGGGAGTTCTGAAAACCCCAATGGGATCAACCTCACCAAATGAGGAAAGGCTAGGATGAAGTCTTCATAGTAACCTCAGGGGATTCTGAAAACCCCACAGGGAGACCGCTAGAAACTTTCGCTCACCTAAGGAACTCACAGACCTAGGCATAAGGCCCAAAATGTGTGTGAGGATAATAGTGTAGGTGTTTAGTATGTGTGGAGAACATAATAACTATGAGCCTAGATTCTATCCAACCCTTATTTGCTAAGCAGATCTCAAGATAGATGAGAAAAAGAATAAAAAATAAATGAATGAATAAAGAATTTAATAAATAAAAATAACTAACTAAGAAAATAAAAAAGGGTAATTAAAGTAAAATTAAGGCCATATTATTTTTAAACACTTAACTTAAATAGGCTTGACTCTTAAACCGTTACCAGTGGAGTCGCTAAGCTATAGCGCCTGGAATTTGAAAACTATGGAGCCGCCACCAAAATTTTAAAAAAGGATAATTTTGGAAACCTTTTTAGAAAAATGAAAACCAGATAGGATTCGAGAGTCGATTGCCCTAATTCAATTATTTAAAAATGAATATGGTCTTTAATTTTATTATAATTACCCAAAGAAGAAAAGAAATTAAAAAATATTAACAAAAAAAATAAGAAATTAATAAAGAGAAAATTGTTTATTTATAAAGTTGGACTTGATCTAGAAAGAGAGCTAAGGGCCTACGTACCCTTTAGATGGATTAAAGCGCACGTAGTTGGTGGGGTAAAAAGGCGTGCCACTTGGTTGGTAATTTTAGAAGAAATGCTTATTTAATTTATTTGAGAAAAATATTTTTTTTTGGTTTATACTTCTTATTTAAAAAAAATTTCTTATTTTTTCATAAGAAACCAAATTCGTTTAATTTAAAAAAACCTCTTTTTTTGTTATTTTGAAACTTTTATTTGCAAAAGGAAAAAATAGGAGTTCATCAAGCCAACAAAGACAAGCAAGGACATGATCATCATACTAATAAGGAGGTCTAGGATTAAGATCAAACTTTATATACATACACATCATACAAAATAATTTCAAGAAGTGACAAGCGCATACCTTTTTATCCTTGCAAGCTATACAAACAAGGTGAGAAAACCACATGGATAGCATTGCACAATCACATACAATTCATCCAGACATGATAAAATGACAACATATTATTAGAATATCTATTTGAGTCTACCGAACATAAAGGAGAGAGTAGGAGTTAACCATTAGGCATCTAGCAGCTTGAATGGAAAAAGACACATACCTCTCACCTTTTGGTACTCACATGTCATGTGGTTGAGAGATGGATAACAAGAGGAGGTGATTATATCATGCAATGTGGGAAAGGAAAAAAGTCAAACACTATCAAGAATAAAAGAAAATAATTCTACAACAAATTAAAGACATGTAACTATCACATACCTTTGATATCTATGCCTCAAGAAGCTTCTCACTTGCCTACTTGCTCTTCTCAAAATTCTTACGTGTCTTGCTCACATTTGTGCTCATCTTTAAACTGTCATTTCCTAGGGTTTTGCCTCATTAATGTATTTTTTTAATTTTCATTATTTTATTTAATTTTTTGTATTTTCTGATAATAAAACTTCTTAACTTGACCCAATCAACATCAATGAAAGATATTTTTTTAAATTTTTTATTTATTTTTTCAAGCCTATCAACATAAATGAGAGATATTTTTTATTTTTTTATTTTTTATACTTTTCATACAAGCAAGTTCTCAATTTAAACCTAACAACATGAATGAGAGATATTTTTTCCATTTTTTTAATTTCTATTTTTTCTCTTCCATAATGGCTCCACACTAAAGTTTACTAATATGTATATCAATTAACAGTAATGAGATGAATTATTTTGAAATTTTTCCAGTTATTCCAAACTTCAATTGCAAAAAAACTCACCATTAATGATGATTATTTTTCAAATTTCAATTATAATCCAATCACCATCAATGTCCTTTTCTTATTAATTTAGATCTGTAAGCATCAAGGAGGATTTCTTTTTCTTTTTTCATGTTTTAATTTTTTTTTTGTGTGGGGCCGGGACAAAATGGGATGTTTATAGTGTGGCTTTGGGTTTCCTAATACTAAGGCTTAAAGAAAAATAAATGCTTACAAATATATTAAATAAGTGACGTATAAATAGATAAATGTCTATTATGAGTCTACATGTTGAATTGTATATGGAAAAGGTGAGGTTCGAATGGTTGGAGTGTTTTCTTTAAATCTAAAAATTCTTTTCAGATTTATAATTAAGCAACCTGAAGCATTAGTAGAGAATAGAGGGAGATTCCACATAGATAAAAGCTTGTATTAGAGGATTATGAATATGAGTTTTTGATTGTTGCTGTGTGAGTACTATTGCTTTGAGGAAAATTAGTACGTACAAAAGTTTATGGTATGCTTTGAGGAGTTTAAGAGTAGAGATGAACAGGATTTAGGAATTGTGTATTAATTTGAAATGATTTTGCAGTAAGCAAAATTGCAGTCTAGAATGCTAAAAGGTTAGTTAAAGGAATGGGTATTGTGTTGTTTGATGAAGTAAGTGTTGCAACTTAAAAAGTATTTATAGTTGTTATTATGGGGTCCTTAAATGTTAAACAAGTGATTCTGGATGTTAAAAGAATGCTCTAGGATGCTTAAGATGATGATTGTCAATGTTATTTGGGTTAGTAGGTAGTATTTCAAAACTGGAAAACAATTTCCAGACTTAATATGAACGTCTGTCTAAAATTATTTTGGAAGTTAGAATAATTGTGTGATAGGTGTGAGAGATCTTTCTGCTTTGAACTGAAAGGTTGAAGCTTGAAATTGATTATAATTATTTGTTTTGGAATTGCTAAGTGTTAAACAAGTTTAAGTTTGTACATGTATATATATACATGTAAGATGAATTGTTGTTGTTGTTATTATCCAGTTTTGGGAACAGAAAAGACCATGGTGTTCCATATTTGAGGCCATTTAAACAAAACAAGTATCTTAGGTAAGTAGGCCTTAGTTAGGGATATTTAAATGATTATTTAAAGCATGTTTATAAAGCTGGAAAGTTTCCAGATTTAATGAGGAATGTTATCTGGGATGTTTTAAGAGTCTAGAGAGATCAAATGAGGTTAATTTATTTTTGGCTTGAGGATGATAGTTTTTATAGGCTGTGAATGTTTTTCCAAATCCTATTATACTACTGTCTAGACTTTTTTTTAATGGTTAATAGTTTGAAAAAGGGTGCGGTCTCATTTTTCTGAAAATAGAATTTTAGAAATTGGAGCATTGATTTTATGTGATGTAAAAAAAGGCAAATGATCTCTTCTGACTATAAACTTTGGTGGACAGTTAGTACACATAGTAAGCTTTAAATCAAGTCCAATAATGTAATATCCTGAATTTTAGGACTAGAGGCTTGAGATTAAGCCTGACTCAAGTGGATTGCTAAGCCTCAATTTAACAAGTGTCCCAGTAAGGTATAGTTATATTCCCTAAAATTCCTTTATACCTTTGGTGGCATTAAGGGGAATAAAATGGTGAATTAAAGAGCATATTAAGTAATAAAACAAGGCAATTAGAGGTCACACACAACATAGTTAATTGGAACACAAAGTAGTGTTGCTGCTAGTGAATTTTTCAATGGGCAAATGATGTCCAAAAATTCTGAAACTTTCTAGAATGAAAGTAGACTTATCAAGCTTTAATTTGATAGGTCCTATGGGTCATTTGAAGCTATACATAAAGAGATATTTATATACCTCTTATCCCTTGCAAGAGACCATATTTCGGTTATCACCATCCAAATAGAGAGAGAGAGAAGAGCTAGAAGAGAGTTGAAGAACATAAGAGAAGCTAGGGTTCAAGGAAGGCAAAAATTCAAGGTAAGAGATTGAAATCAAGTTGCTTTTGCCTTCTAATCTCCTTAGAGTCTCCTCTAACCTCTTCTTCTTCTTAAAATTCATGATTAGCAAGCTATATCAAGAGAGAAGAGGGCAGAGGGTAGAGGCTTCCTAGAGAGAGAAAGTGGTGAAATCAAGAGGTAATTTCATAAATTTGATCCTCTTATGTTATATGTTGTTGTTGTGGAGATTGTTGTTGTTGTTGGCTTGTTTTGTTAGTTTCTGTAAAATTTGGAAGATGTAAACCTAAGGGGTTATGCTGCCCAAATCCTCATTGATCATATTCATTAGGTGTTTAGGTAGTTGATCATGGGATTATAAGTGAAAATGAAGTGTTTAACCAAGTGGAATCAAGAAAATCCATGTTTCTCTTTAACTACCAAATTTTGTCCAGGGGAATTTTTGCCATGTTAGAGCTAGAATTTGGTATTTTTTATGGTTCCATTGGATTTATAAGGGAAAATTGTGTAGTAATTTATGTGTTCATGATTTTTAGAAATTTATATGCAAAAGTAGAATTTATTGAAGTTAAGGGGAAATGTTGTTTGATTTGTTTCACTGGATACTATGTGGTTGTGAAATGAATTTAGCTGATCAAACCTGGTCCATAAATTATAAAACTTTACAGTAATACAATATACATGTAGATCTTTAATTTTATGGGTAGAACACAATTTTTGGACAAGTATATTAAGAGACTAAGTTTTCAAATTTGAGCCCTGTTTCTGGAAGGAAATCTAGAATAGGGCAAGTTTGATGAATTTCTTGGAATGACCTGATGATGATAATTAGACTTTGATATTTTTTAGTAACATTAAATTTAAATAGCTTCACATATACTTTAGAATCAGTCAATTTTGAATTTCCTATAATTAATTATGATTTTCCAAATTTGACTGAAAAACTACTAGTTTTATGGAAAATAGTGAAATTGCACTGTTTAGAATTGTACTGTGAAGAAACTACTGAAACTGTGATTTATAACTAGAAATGTGAGTTTAGAATGAGTTATGAATGAATAATAACTCATTTATTATAAATTGGGAATTTTAGGATCGGATAGTTGTGCTAAGCTGGACCAAAGACAGTAGAATTGATAGTGGATCAAAGAAGGGCAATTAAGGTGGTAAACTTACCCTACTTACATGTATTTGATATTTATGCTTTTGTGTTACTTTTCTTGATTATGTGAAGCATATTTGAATGAATGAAGCTCTATTTCTGTTTATACTATTGCCATAGATATGTTGTATGAAACATTGAGCATGCAGAGATGTCATTATGTGAGTATGAGCCTACGTAAGGCGAGCATATCATGCACTAGCATTTATCTTGCATGCATTATGGTATTGTTTACTACTAAGATTCCTCCAATCTCACCCTCCCACAATTAACCATTTAGACAGGTGGACAGAGATGGGATGCTGGAAGTTGCGTGAGAAGAGAATGCAATGGTAGTGGACTGAAGATTTAAGGGTCAAGAACTGTAAATTTAATTAACTTAGACTCTTTGGTAGCCTTATGTGGCTACAAAGTTGTGTATGTAAATAAATGAACTAAGTTAAGCAAAGAATCACTTTAATTGAATTAAAAGAAAAGATAAGAACTGATGGGTAATAATGAAGTTGCAAGCCATTAGAATACACTTCCACAACGTTATAAAAAAAACCTACTCAATTGTAGGTTTGAATCCTATTTGAGACTGGGATTTGAAAGCATTATTAAAGAATAACGCTTAGTGGTTCGAGTTCGCTGCGTAAAACTCATCAACATGAGTGTAAATGTAAGGTGTTACAAATAACACAATAATTGGATGTACATATTGAAAGTTATGAATTTCCAAAGTTTAGGCAAGAAAATTGGAAAATCCAGTTTTTCCAAATTGCCAATGTTCATGATAGAATTATGGACTTATGCCCATGATTTGATGCTGGGTGTTATTTTCCCCTTGTTTCCAATAGCTTTAAATAGAGAGATTTGAACCACTTCATTTGGAGTTTCCTAGCCTAAGTTATGATTTTTCCAAAGTTCATTGAAAAGTTAAGGGTAGATTTTGTTTGAAGTGGTGATTCTAAGAAGAGTTAGCTAAGTTTTAAATTGTGAATGGCATAAGTATTAATCTATACTTACCTATACATACATTATTAGCATTTGGAATTTTCCCAAAACCAACAAGGAACTATCAATGAAAGAAACAAGGATAACATAAAATTGGAAGAAAGCGCAAGAGGTAGTAACTATTTTCCTTTCATGTGATTATGTATTGATCTGTTGTATGTCTGTTTGTGCCATTATGCTCATTGTGCATAAGAACATGTAAATTGCATTGCATGAAATTGTTTTCCATAGCAATGTACACCAATTTATTATTCATTTAATTAAGAATGTGCATTGGTTAGCAATTAGCTAAGTTATTTATATGATGTATAGGCATCATTGATGATACAGTTATTGTAAGGTGTTCTTCTTTATGGCTTGTTTTGCATGCTTAGTTGTGATCTTGCATGTTTAACATTGAAAAATTTTTTAGTACTGAGATTTTCCAAAATTTCACCCCTTTCTTCCATGATATACAACAAAGGTAGGCACTTTTAGAGGCTAGGGTGTTGTGATTGGTGAAATCTGAAGAAGTTTGGTGCTAAAGGAGTTTAGAATGAATATTTTGTTCAACTGTTGGCTATTTGTTTAGCCATGATTCCCTTTAATATATGTTATATGTATATGTATGTATATAGATATTTTGTCATGTAAATACCCTCCATAAGGAGAAAAGTTAAGGCTATAGTAGCCTAAAGGTAAGTGTCATCTATAATGATAATTATAAGGAGACTTATACATAGTTAGCAGTAGTTGGTTGCTATTATTTCATGCTAGATTTATAGATTAATTTATGTTCATATATGTTGAGATGCTAGGAAAATTCATAGAAAATGCCCTAAAAGATTTACATGCCAAACTACAAGTTTTAGTTACAAAGACAAATAGTTAAACAAGTAACTATCAGATATGAATTATAAAGTAAGACATATAATCTAAAGAGTTTGATGAAAGTTTTATAATCAAGGAATAAGTGTTCAAAATCAAGGAATCATGGTCTTATTTTGTCATCAAAATCTTTTGGAAAAAGGGTCTAGAAGTACATATGAACCATTGAAGTTAATTTAGATAAAAGATAGTTTTGGAGTTTTAAGAAAAGATTTTAAAAGTTCAACCTTTTAGGTTACCAAATGGCTCATTAGTGGTTCATAGTTAGATAAAAACCTTTATTAGATGTTGCTATATTGAGGTGTTACAATAAATGCACAAATATGTAGTAGTGAAAAGCTATATTCTGTAATATAAATTCTACAGACAGCTCTAAAAACAAAAATGCAATTGACATAAAAAATAATTGTAATTAATAACCATGAATCTAAGCCATATATTATTAGATAATTATTGAATCTTAATTCTAGTATTTGAGTTTTCAAGATTTTCTTTTTTTTCCTTACATTTTCCCCACCTCTAAAGGAGTTAGATGATTTTTTAGTATTGGATTTAATGGATGCAATTTTAGGCCCGACATTTGCATGTTATTGACACATGATTTATATTGTGAGCATCCCTATATTTGAATGCACCTACCCATAGATTAAATGCTAGGTTACCACAGTTATGCATTTTGATCCTTATGGACCTCATATACAAAACATGGCTTTGCCCTACCCCGTTCTCAGGTGATAAATGAGAAGATTCGTATTTAATGAACCTAAGTATAACTGAGTTAATATACAAGTTTGAGAACTAGATTTTGTATGTGTGAATATGATCTCATTGGGAGGTTTCGGTTGAGAAGGAAACTAAACTGAAGGCTAATAATAAAGAAGTAATGAACAACTAGGTGGAAATACTAGTAATGGAGTGAGGATTAATAACTCTAAATTGGAGGATTAATCATCAACATGTCACTAGTAACTCCACCTAGTTGGTTAGCTCTATATTATCATCCTTCACTTTGATTTCCTTCTCAACCAAGACCTTATCACATGACCAAATTCAACCATACAAAAGAGAATTCTCAAGTTTGCATATCAACAATGTTAGACTCAACTTGTTTAAATAAGATACTCCACCTTTATCACTTCAAACTGAGGTAGGCCAAAGCCATATTCTATCTGAAATCTCAAAAGAACCAAAATGGCTATGATTAGTAAACTTAGTGTGACACCCCATTTCCAATAGCTCTGATACCACCAAAAATGACACCCTTCCTTTCATTACCTTACCGGCTCTTAGTTCCACATATCAGAGTAAGCGAGCAATTATTTTAAATAACTAAAAGCCATTCTCTTTATTTACGCTAGAGTGATTCTTTTATTACATTAGAGCGGTTCTCTGCTTTAACAAAAATTATTCATACATTCTTATACATACACATATACTTCAAGCCACATAAGGCTATCAAATATAAATCCATTACATTAAACGATTTTCTCCTCAGCAATTCCTCCTTTGAGCATAACTCCATGCATCCTTCAACCTGTCTAAAATGGTTGTTTGGGAGGAATGAGATTCGAGAGAATCTCAGTAGTGAATAGTACCACTATGCATGGTAGATATATATGAATACATGACATACTTGCCTACACTATTTCATGCCAACATAATGATATGCTGCATGTTCAATGTTATGACACACATATGGCCATTGCATAAATATAACAGAGCTTCAATCAATCAACATGTTCAACACGAACAAGCACAGTAGTCACATAATCAATGCAAGACATACATATCATACACATGCAGAAATGTAAGTTCACTACATGTCGGACTTCATGTCCGTCCTTAATCCTTCGTCTTTGCTCCGGTTTCAAGCACGTCCATTCGTCGAGTCCTAGAATTCCAAAACATAGCATCAATGAGTCACTACTCATCCATAAAACATTCTAGACTCGTTTTCAGTTGATAACTTAGCCCAATTACGCTAAATTTCGAAAATGCCCCCGGAAGCCCAACCCAACTATACTTTTACAGAATTTATCACCTGGGCCAATCCTACACAATTTCACATACATAGAATGCATTTATGATCTCGGATTAGTTAAATTCAAGCCCGAATGATGGAAATACCCCTTGATAGCCCTTATTTAGAGCCATAAGGGTAATTTAGTCATTCCATACTCCAGACCTTTTCTCATTTTCCCTTCAACATGAACCCTACACAATTTAATCTTCTAAACTCAATGGAATCATCCAATCGATGAAATTCCAACTCTTTGCTCATGCCATACCTCAAGAAGCTATTTTAGAGTTCTCAGAAGAGTTGTGTCGGTTCCTCCCTTTCTTTGACTTAATACCCTCCTTTCTACTCCTTAATACATGATTAGCCATTTAGACATCCATTGGACATCATTTCGGCCCTCAAAATACTGATTGAACGAGAGATGAACAGTACCCTACTCTTAAAATACTCATCCAAATGACAAACTGAAATGGTTGAAAGGAAGCTTACGCTTACTTCTACGCCTTTCTGAATTCGGATTGGAATTCTGGCGACGCTTCGACCGGTAAGACGGTACCAACCATCTCCAAATAAGAATCCGAAACCATAGAATCGAAGCTTGGGATGAGTAGAGTAATGTTTGTACTGGGTACTTTGAGAGAAAACGCCGTTTCGGTCGAGTTCCAGTGATCTCAAACTTTCTCTCTCCTCTGCGTTCTCTCATTCTTTCCGTCTCATTCTCGTTCTCATCTGATTCTCTTTCTCATTTCTGATTTCTTTCCCTTTTTAATTCTGCACGAGATAATGAGAATAAATGATGAAGGATGATGATTAATTAAAATCATCCAAGTGGCTTTTACTCAATTAGTCCACATATCTCATTACTTGCACAACAAGTTTCCTTTCTCTTTTCCTTCATCTTTCCATCAATATTAATGAGAATTATGAGAGTATAATTCACTCTCAAATTATCTCATTACACCACCTCAACTGGTCAACCGAAGCCTTAAGCTTCTCCGCTTATTGACTTTACTTGATAATAATTCACCCGCTTGGGCTTATTAATCATCAAGTAGTAATTTCCCTCCTTTTAATTCCCATCCAACTCAAATCATAGGAATATTAGGGAAAACCATCATTTCTCCTCTTTTGACAAAATTACTATTTTGCCCTTACCTTTTATTTCCTTTTTAATATCCAAAGATATTAAGAAATTTTGGGATAAATATCATTCCTCACTTGGACATTCGCTAAACTGGGGTCTAGCAGTCCACTTAATCTAGGCTTATCCTCAAGCCTTTAATCCTAAAATTCAGGGTATTATATTTCTTCCCTCGTTCAATAAATTTAGTCCTCAAAATTTTGAACGTCATACGGTACAATTTGTACCTCAGAGAATTATCCTAAGATATTCTGTCTCTCTCTCTCCATTATGCATATGGAATCATTGCTAGTCAGTTCCTTCCAGGAACTACATACGGCACTTCAACCGCTAACTTTCAGCCTTGTCTTTTGACTAAGGACCGGTGCTTCACACAGGTACCATATACCTAGTCAGCTCTTCCAGCCATGGAAATCATAGAATGGCTAGCCTCCTACGTCGTGTCGGTAAAAGCTATTGCTTCGTCCCACTCTTGCCTAGTGAGAACTCTGATCACGGTGGCAAATTACAGCCATCTTATCATTTAGCTCTTCCATTTGCAAGCTCATAGAGCATGCAACTCAAGAATTGTATTCTTGAGACCAAATCTCATATGGCATTCTATACTCACTATGCAGCAGTTTCATTTTTTCTATACCCAGTATGTAGCATTCTCAAAGAACTCACTATCCTGATCTCATAGCGCTTGGTTTCTCAGGCCTCACTGCCTCTTCGAGACTATCCCGAATCATACTGTATACATACTAGGCTTTTCCAGCCTCTTTGGGATTCACCCATATCATATTGTATGCACATCAAGCCTTACGGCTCTCTTACTACCAAGACACTGGATATTCTGGCTTAACAGCCTAGGGATTCACCCCCATGCCTTAGGTATCTAAAGGCTTACTGTCTTAGCTACAACCTGGTACAATCTGAATGTTCCGCCATTCTCAATATATTCTTTGGACACATCGGTCTAATGTCACCGTGCTAGGTAACAACCATGGCACTTAGATATAAAGGTCTTATAGCCCACGGACACTCGTCTTATGCAAATTTGCATATTGGGTCTTATTGCCTTAAGCCTCTTCTCGGCTCCACTCTCAATCATATCTCATATTGCTAGCCTTAGGACTTACAAGCCCACCAGGTCTTATGGCTTTAGGACATTCAGTCCATCATCTTCGTTGAACCACAGCTCTCTTATTAGGCCTACTGCAGCGCTACCCTCACTGGGTGCCCCCTGCAGCCACACAGAGATTTGACCCACACTCCCTGGCTCACCAGGACTGAGTGCGGAAAATTTATGGAATAACCACTTCCCAACCAACTAGTCTATCATCTTACTAGATGAGTATTAACTAGGCCTACACCCATTAAACCCCGGCTCTAGGCTCACCTGGACTATCCACGCACAGGTGCAGCATTCGGCTCAACTGAACCCCCATTAGGAGCATAGAAGGCATAACTTTGCTGGCCGCTCAACCAGCTATCCCCTGAAGGAGATCTCATCAAGTATCGAACACACGATATTGGACACTTAAGCCGCGCTTGACAACTATAACACCATTGAGTTAACTACTCTTTTCAGGCTTCATCTCTTGCTACTCAACTCATTCACATTCTTATGTAATATTCAAAAAGCATGCTAAACAAATCATCAGTATCACAATCATCACATGAGCATCCCATGCAATTCATAGACTAACATAGCGCTAGACAGGTTCTCTACCCCGTAAGGCAATTATGCACAGTACATATAAATGCAACTCACATACTGATATCACTCTAGACAGGTTCTCTACCCTGTAGGGTATAGTGCATACAAATGCAACTCATATACTGACATCACGCTAGACAGGTTCTCTACCCCGTAGGGCAATTATGCACAGTCCATATAAATGTAACTCATACACTGACATCGCGCTAGACATGTTCTCTACCCCGTAGGGCATATGTGCATAGTGCATACAAATACAACTCATGAATGCTCATAAGGTCTTACTACCCAGGGAATCACCCCTATGTCATAGACATCACGGGACTTACAGCCTCGGGCCTCCGCCCGTCAGGTCTGACTGCCTAAGGACATGCGGGTCCAAATAGGTCTTACTGCCTACCGTATATTCATAACACGAATACACTCGATGGTAAACACATACATGCAGAACTGTTACATAGGATATAAGAGCAAGAGCTATTTAGCTTAATATTGCTAAACCTGACCTTTCTCAATCTCTTTCATTATTCAGCACTGGAGCACCCCATGATAATTTATTGGGTCACCTGACCCTTCTTCTCAAGGAAACTTATGCGATATAAGACTCATTATAAGATACTATTATTGAGAGTCGACATCCTTGTAGCTTTACTCTACAGCTTCAATGTCACGGTGGCTCCACTCTACGGTTTGTCATCATGGCGGCTGCACCCTATGGTTTGACATCACGGTGGCTCCACGCTACGGTATCACACTCGGTGCTTCATGCAGGCGCCCATACACCTGGTCAGCCCCTCTAATCCAAAGATCCCCATAGGTAGCCCTTTCTGATTAAATCTCCCCATAGGTAGCATATTTCGATCAAAACTCCCCGTAGGTAGCCCTCTCCGGTCAGAATCCTCTGTAGGTAGTTATGTCCAGTTGGTCGTTTTATGAATAGGAGTATCATTATAACGGGATCTAAATCTCATAAGGTCCTCCTTCTTTAGCAGTGTTGTAATCTGCTTTCTCATTTGGGGTCAGTTCTTTGGACTTTGATATGGGTCCCGCTCCAGGCATTTCACAATTCTGAGGGAATATTCCACAATTAAAATATTTCCCTATGCTAGATTAGCAACTAGCAACCTCCAGAAACCTCATATATAGTTTTGTACTATATTCTAGTACCTTAAGCTACTCAGGCTATTTCAAATTCCTAGAGAACCAATCTAACTACTGAAATTGATTCTCACATCAAGATTCTACTCTTGGAATCTCAATATCACCAGAATCAGAAATCACTTTCCTCAACCATACCCAATAGGTATGCTAAAAATCAAATCAATAGCACCCATTCTAACCTCCATCGTTCCGGGTAATATGCTCAACCAATTACTGAAGGTTCATTATCCTCTACAAGGTTCACAAGGTTCCAACTTCTGTCATAAAATAGAACCAAAGTGCAACCTAATTCTCATTTTGACCTAAGCACCATATCAGCTTAGATCTAATCCAAACATATCCTCAACCTTAAGTATCATTAATCAGATCCTTTAGGATCGATATATAGCATGATCATTAATCATCGTGCATCACCGTATATCATACTCGCATTCCTTTAACCCCTATGGGTTACTAAGGGTCATCACTTAGCATGGAGAGTCTCAACACAATTACTAAACCTCAAACTCAAATTCCATAACCCCGTCAATAAACTTTCCTGAGCAGTATCCACTACAACATAAAGGGTTTGGATTAAAAATCAAAACTTACATTATCATCTCCATGCCTCTAACATTATCTCATATGTCACTGGTTATTGGCATCCATAATACCTTACTCACCATGTGACATGTTAAGTAAGTCTCCAACAATTTGCTAAAGCTTCCCATAAAACTTCACACAAGATGACGTTTCCATTTTCAATAAACTGCCTCTGAACTCGAGTTTGAACTCTTGCACTCAAGTTCTGGCCCAACACTCGAGTTTCGTAGGTTTCCCACAGCGACTTAGCTGAAACTTCAATCTTTCCACAAGCCATAAAGGCGTGTACTCGAGTTCCCTCATAGCACACTCAAGTTCTCAGCTTCAGTAGCGCTCGAGTTATGAGAGTTTGACACTAGAAGTTCATCACAAAAACTTAGATTTTTCGACCAAGCATTGTACTTGAGTTCTCATCACCACACTCGAGTTCTTAACATCATCCACACTCGAGTTTAGATCTCAACACTCGAGTTATGTGAGTTCCACCCTCAGAGTTTCTATCCAAGAAATCTCCGACTCGCCAACATAAGAGGTGCACTTGAGTTCTCATCTACAAACTCGAGTCCCTAGCCCATCTACACTCGAGTTCTTCCATACGAACTTGAGTTCTCAGGCTTCTGCACTTAAATCTGAACCTTGCACTCTCGTGAGTACAATAACTTACCACGTGCACTCGAGTTCATAACCATGAACTCGAGTTCTCAGCCCAATCATGCACTCGAGTCCTTCGAGTTCAGGGAGGGAGTTTCTACCAGAAACAATTCTATCGTGCAAGATCAGCATATGTACTCGAGTTCACCCATATGAACTCGAGTTCTCGACTACCAGCACTCGAGTTCAGGCTTCACACTCCCACGAGTTCCTGCCTGAAATCACCGCATGCATAAGGAAATACCTCATGTACTCAAGTTCACCACACTGAACTCGAGGTCTCAACCCAATTTGCACTCAAGTTTGGGCTCTCCACCTCTGAGAGTTCTTGCCTGATACCACTTTTCATTTAGAAAATACCCATGAACTCGAGTTTACCAAGCCAAACTCGAGTTCATAAGCTATTCCAAGCTGATAAACACTTAAAAAACTACTCTGAATCAACTCCAATTTCATCCATAGGTTATCTAAATCCTTGTTTTCTACATGGCATCACTCTTAGACATAACTTCACCACCATGCCTCCTTCCACAAGGCATCTAACCAAGGATTATAACCTATCATTGTAAAGTAGAGAACTTCTAGCAAATTCCATTATTTCCAGAATCATTGCTTTGATATCATAAAATGTGACAACCCATTTCTAATAGCTCTGATACCACCAAATGTGACACCCTTCTTTTCATTACCTTACCGGCTCTTAGTTCCACAAATCAGAGTAAGCGAGCGATTAGTTTAAATAACTAAAAGCCGTTCTCATTATTTATGCTAGAGCGATTCTCTTATTACATTAGAGCGGTTCTCTGCTTTAACAACAATCATTCACACATGCTTATAGATACACATATACTTCAAGCCACATAAGGCTATCAAATGTAAATCCATTACATTAAACGATCTTCTCCTCAGCCATTCCTCCTCTGAGCATAACTCCAAGCATCCTTCAACCTGTCTAAAATGGTTGTTTGGGAGGAGTGAGATTCGAGAGAATCTCAGTAGCGAACAGTACCACTATACATGACAGATATATATGAATGCATGACATACTTGCCTACACTATTTCATGCCAATATAATGATATGCTGCATGCTTAATGTTATGACACACATACGGTCATTGCATAAATATAACAGAGTTTTAATCAATCAACATGTTTAACACGAACAGGCACATCAGTCACATAATCAATCCAAGACATACATATCATACACATGCAGGAAATATAAGTTCACTATCTGTCGGACTTCATGTCCGTCCTTAATCCTTCGTCTTTACTCTGGTTTCAGTAACGTCCATTCGTTGAGTCCTAGAATTCCAAAACATAGCATACATGAGTCACTACTCATCCATATAACATTCTAGACTCATTTTCAGTTGATAACTTAGCCCAATTACGCTAAATTTCAAAAATTCCCTCGGAAGCCCGGCCTAACTGTACTTTTATAGAATTTATCACCTGGGCCAATCCTACATAATTTCACATACGTAGAATGCATTTATGACCCTATATTAGTCAAATTCAGTCCTGAATGACGGAAATACCCCTTGATAGACCCTATTTATGAGCCATAAGGGTAATTTGGTCATTTCACACTCCAGGCCTTTTCTCACTTTCCCTTCAACATGAACCCTACACAATTTACTCTTCTAAACTCAATGGAATCATCTAATTGATGAAATTCCAACTCTTTGCTCATGCCATACCTCAGGCAGCTATTTTAGAGTTCTCATAAGAGTTGTGTCGGTTCCTCCCTTTTTTTGACTTAATACCCTCCTTTCTACTCCTTATTACATGATTAGCCGTTTAGACATCCATTGAACATCGTTTCGGCCCCCAAAATACTGATTGAATGAGAGATGAATAGTACCATACTCTCAAAATACTCATCCAAACGAAAAACCGAAATGGTAGAAAGGAAGCTTACGCTTACCTCTACGCCTTTCTGAATTCGGTTCAGAATTTTGACGATGCTTCAACCGGCAAGACAGCACCAACCATCTCTAAATGAGAATCCAAAACCATAGAATCGAAGCTCGGGATGAGTAGAGTAATGTTTGTAATGGGTACTTTGAGAGAAAACGCCATTTTGGTCGAGTTCTGGGATCTCAAACTTTCTCTCTCTTCTCTCTCTCCTCTGCATTCTCTCGTTCTTTGCATCTCATTCTCGTTCTCATCTGATTCTCTTTCTCATTTCTGATCTCAAGCCTAGATTAAGTGGACTGTTAGACCCTGGTTTAGCGAATGTCCAAGTAAAGAATTATATTTATCCCAAAATTCCTTAATATCTTTGGATATTAAAAAGAAAATAAAAGGTAAGGGCAAAAAAGTAATTTTTCCAAAAGAGGAGAAATGATGAAGGATGATGATTAATTAAAATCATCCAGGTGGCTTTTACTCAATTAGTCCACCTATCTCATTACTTGCATAACAAGTTTCCTTTCTCTTTTCCTTCATCATTCCATCAATATTAATGAGAATTATGAGAGTATAATTCACTCTTAAATTATCCCATTACACCACCTCAAGTGGTCAACCGAAGCCTTAAGCTTCTCCGCTTATTGACTTTACTTGATAATAATTCACCTGCTTGGGCTTATTAATCATCAAGTAGTAATTTTCCTCCTTTTAATTCCCATCTAACTCAAATCATAGGGAATATTAGGGAAAACCATCATTTCTCCTCTTTTGGAAAAATTACTATTTTGCCCTTACCTTTTATTTCCTTTTTAATATCAAAGATATTAAGGAATTTTGAGATAAATATCATTTCTCACTTGGATATTTGCTAAATCGGGGTCTAGCAGTCCACTTAATCTAGGCTTAACCTAAAGCCTTTAATCCCAAAATTTGGGGTATTACACTTAGCACCTAATCTAAGGGTTGTAGTAATCGACTATAAGGATGGACCGCGATATGAACCAGGGATTAATATCACCCACACATTGAGGTTAAAATTATAATTAACACTCCCACCCAACACTTAATAATGATCTATGCCCTTTCAAGAAGGAGGCATCCAAACAAAAAGAAACTTGAAAAGAATAAAGGCATTGCAAATAAGATTCAACATACATGTATGAAAACTTTTTTCCAAGGAATTCATAATGATTGTATTTGCGAAACTTGCCATTATGAGAATGATACAATAAAATTGCATTATTATCATAATCACAAGTTTTACAATTCCAACCATAATGGATTCTGTGGACAAAAGTTTGCATACACTAACTATAACAACAGTAAAGAATATTGAGGAAGCAGAAAAAAATATAAAATTTCATGTATCATAAACTTTCACACTCAAATGAACATATAAGAAGGCAACAAGTACAAAAGGAATATCATATTTATACCTGTAGAAGGAAGAGTTTTTTTTTCCAAGTCCTATAGGAATGACTTGCATATATTTGCAACCTCCAATTATGTTTATGCCCTATTTTCAATTACACGGACTTACATATTAGATCATATCATTTAATGCTCTTCACATGTCTACAAAAACATAAGTGAAAGCTATAAAATACCACTCAACTTACATGTCTTTTTAGTGCTAATGTAGCATTTTCCTTATGTGTGGTGGTGTTGATTGGCCAAAATTATCATTGTAATGAACATAAATTTTTTGAATTATACATCTATTTAGCCTCTTTGCCATATATGCACACCTTGTATGTCCATTTCCATTGTAGGTTGAACCTTGTGATATATGTAGTGGTCAGAGAACACAAGGCGTGCGTACATGGCACTGAGGATAAAAGGTGTAAGAACAAAAAGGCGTAAGCATTAGTGTTTCTACAAAGAAAGAAAAGGAGTGAGCTTTAGTATTTCTATAACTACAATGACCTCAAAGAATATACAGTCAGCAGAAAAACTGTAAACTTTCATGTATCACACAAAAACATACAAGAAGGCAACAAACACAAAAGGAATATAATATTTATACCCAAAGAAGGAAGGTTTTTGTTTTTTGTTTTTCAAGTCCTACAGGAAAATGATTTAATAAGCAACATATTAAATTCAAATCTATTGTAAACAGATAAATATGATGATGATGATGATACAATTTCGTCTAACATGAAAATATCAACTGGATGCTTATAATGATGTAATAGAATATGAGATAACAAGTTATATGATATCGATGTCATGTTATATCATGAGAAGTACTAAGATAGGTTCATGTTTAATGGAATTGTATGATTCTCATAATGACAAGTTTAGATTTTTGTCCATAGTTTATAATATTTATGCCTTTGGGCTCTTCATTTGTCTTTTTGGCACTCTTCATATTACTGGAATCAATGTTAGTGGTTATTATTTGCCTCTTCACAAACTCTTCACACTCATGAATATATGGTCTGTTTGGTACTCATCTAGCATTTGCGTGATATGTGGCAGTATTGATTGGCCAGAATTATCACTGCTTGCTTCAAATTCTATATTTTACATGCAAACCATATATTTACAAGCTACATTAAACTTGAAGCAAGCATGAATATACTAGCCTACACACACCACCATATTCATATCACATATCGGATGCAACACCCTATTCCCATAACTATCAGATGAGCTTTATACATAATGAATTCGAACCACTAAGCCAAGTTTGATCCTGGAGAGAAAATACTTTTTGAAAATAGTTGAAAACCCAACCCAAACATAAGGTTTAAACATGTAAATGAATGGACTTTTCTTAAAATTTTCAAAATTTTTAAAACAGTTATTTAGTGGTTCAAAGTCTTCATTATGGCTTATCAATCCTTTAAGTCAATTTATTATTATAAGACTATTACCATGCTCTTATCCTAGTCTATCGTTGGTTAATTATGGGTTCATAACATGCAATTGCCCTTCCCTGATTCAATTATCATGCATGGTATTATTACTGTTATCTCTACTATGCATGCTCATACTATTACTATATGTACTAATTTCACTATTACTATACTACTACTACAGGTAATGTCAAACCCCTTAACTTTTTGATATTCGTAGAGTATTAAGCATATAGTTTACAAGGCATACAGAAATTGCAGAAACATACTGACATTAAGTACTTGTTTATAATACAAGAGATCTCTGTAGGGTTTGAAAAAAAATATAGAGTGTTCAAAAGAAATTAAAGTAAAATCTAAGATAACCAACGACATCCTCTGCCTGCACTGGGACTCTATTTATCAGTAATTACTGCCTTGCCCTTCTAGCCGCTGCCTTCCACTGGAATATTTTTAAGTGTTGAAAAAGGGTGAGATTCGAATGAATCTTAGTAGTAAAAGTTAACCAGACATATAAAATATTAAAATAAATATGTAATGTGCCATGTTATATAAAATGCACACTCATACTATGTTGTATGCACACTATCCAAGGTCAAACGACTGTTTGGATCCTTGGCTTAACTTGTGTACCTCAGCTGGATCCCATATCACAACTAGGTCATGTACCCTAGGCACTGTCATGTTACAGAAGATAGCATACATAAAGCATGCATACACAAAAGCTTACAATTTTCACATAGTATGTGAAAGAAAGAGTTACTACCTAAATCCTTTTTCTGTTCCTCTGTTTGTCCAATACCTTTGATTCGGCTCAGGCTATTATCAATTCCTATAAATTAGAGTTTACAAATAACTGGATATTACTTGCATTACTACTATTTTTTTAATCATATTTTGTTAGTTATATAACACAATTACAACAGTTTTTGCACAGTACAATTTCGTATAGTGCATTTTCAGAATTTTCCAAAAAACTGTCAGCTTTACAGTCAACTTTGAAAATCCATAATTAATTCTATGAAACTCCAAATTGACTTGTTCTAAATCCTATGTAAATATTTTTATGTTTAATTTTATGGAAAAATACCTAAGTCTAGCCATTACAATCACATCATTCCCAGAATTTTGTCAAACCTCCTATGTTCTAGATTTTCTTCCAGAAACAAGGCTCAACTTTGAAAAATCTTTTAATATACTTGTCCAAAAATTATATTCTACCCATCAAATTAAAGATCTGCATTTTTACTTTAATCCTATAAAGTTTCAAAATATTTAGACTAGGTTTGGCCAGTGAAAATTATTTTACAACAAAATTGCTTCCAGTGAAACCAATCAAACATCACCTCCTCTTAACTTCTATAATTTCCAGATTTGCATACAATCATCCAAAAATTATGAACACACGTATTCCTACACAATTTTCCCTTCTAAATCCAATGGAACTATTAGAATTATAAAATTTTAACTCCTTCTCATGGTTCCATACTTGGCCGAAACATAGAACCCTTAAAAGGAAGTTGTGTTTTCTTGATTTCTATTGACTAACCACTTCCTTTTCACTTATAATCATATGATTAACCATTTAAACACTCAATAAACATGATTCATGGAAATTTTGGCAGCATAAAATTCTAGGGTTTCATCTTCCAAATTTCACAAAATCAACAAAATCAAGCCAACAACAACAACGACCACAGTAACAACATACTAATCAAGAGGATCAAGGATTTTGAGATTACCTCTTGATTCTTCCACTTCGATCTCTAGGCTCCAACTTTCTCTCTCTATTCCCTCTTGATTTTTCTTACTAAACATGATTTCTAAGATGGAGAAGAGATTAGAAGATGTTCTACATATACTAGAAAGCAAGAACACTTGATTTTCACTGTCAACTTACTCTGAGTTCCCTTGTGCTCTCTTCTTGTTCTTTGTCTTTATCAAACAACTCTCTCTCTCTCTCTCTCTTTTGTTTTCTTGAGCTAGCTGACATGATGAAGAGAACAAGAGCTAAAAATATCCTTTCTCTTACTTATTAATTGCTATTATTCTATTGCCAATTTTCCTTGTGAATTTACTTGGCTTGAAATATGTCCATATGGCACAATCTTAATTCTCATCATTTTTTTTCTTTCTCTATTTCCCTTGACTGAATGTGGTGCCTTGAAATGGAAAGAGATGAGCTCTTTTAATATCTCCATACTCCTTCTTAATAATATTATTTTAAGGCTAATATTCAAATATATTTTGATTTTACTTTTTCCTTCCTATTTTACTTGGTTAAGATTAGTTCTTCTTGGTTAAATGTGAACCAAGTAAATCATTTCCCTTTATTTTCCCTTAGTTGGCTGAAATATCAAGAGAAAAAGAGAAAAATAATTGCTTCTTGCATTTCCATAATTTCCCTCCTTTAATTAATTAATTATGTCATGTTAACTTTTTGACTTTTCCACTTATTTTTACTTGGTCACCAATGCTCCAAAATTATTATATTTATCTCCTAATATTTATTTCCCTCCCATTTTCTTTATTTAGCCAAAGATTGGCCCAAATAAAAGAGAAAAATAATTAGCTTATTGTTTTATGGAAAATTACAATTTTGCCATTACATTTTTGTGATTTATTGAAATAAATCATGGCTTGCTATTTTCTCCCTTGTTTTGGCCGAATTTTAACACTTATATTGGGCCAATATTTGTGTCCTTCCATGCTCCAATTTAGGTTACAATGTTAGGCCTTTAAGTAGATAAAAGTTACTCCTTTATATCATAGCTTAGCCAAATTGTAAGTAACCGCAGATTAAAGTGTTTATTATTGTATATGCTCCATATTTCACCATTTTATTCCACTAAATGTCACAAGTATATACAAGGAATATTGGTGAATAAAAATGGGATGTGACAAGTACTATCTTCACTATGTACATCTCTATGTTTATGTATATACATATATAGTAAAAACATGCAGCCATATAAGGCTACCAACAATCCTAAGTATTAACAAAATTAATATATAGATAACCAACATAATAATATTAATCCTTCTTCTCCACCTTATTTATCAGCAATTACTACCTCCTTGCCCCTGGAGCTACTCGCTTTAGTTGTATGTCATTTAATGGAAAGGGTGAGATTCATGAGAATCTCAGCAGTAACAACAATCAATCATAAAATGTGCAATTTCACAAACCATCGTACAATAATCATTCAGTAATCAAGATGTAGCACAATCATCATTCATAGGACACAAAAATCCAATACAATACAGCTAGTATAACAGATCTTATAGCCCAGGGATACACTCTATATAAAAATGCACTTTTGGGACTTACAGCCTTGGGGAACACAGTCCCTTACAATACAGATTGCATAACAGGTCTTATAGCCCAGGGATACACCTCATGCAACAATGTGCTTTTGGGACTTATGGCCTCATGCTGAATGCATATTAAGTCTTACAACCTAAGGATACACCCCATGCAACAATTACTTTCAGGACTTATAGCCACATACACACAGTCCAAACATAAAACCATATATTCATGAAACGAATATAATCGATAGTAAATGTGCAAAACAATTACATAATATATGAGAGAAAGAGTTACTGCCTGATTGCCTTTCCGATGATTTACCTTTTCCAATTAGCTTTCTCTATAAGCTTAATTAGACAAATGTCAAATCCTATCATTTGAAATTCATGTAGAGATGGATCATTACTTATTCCAATTTCATTAACATACTTAAAATTATGTTATTCTTGACCCTCTCATGATTCTTATCCTTTAATTTGAATTAGTTGGTTATCTTTGATAATCTTTTATGCTTATGTCTATTGTGTGTCTAATTTAAGACATATTGTACGTATTTTACCCCTGTAGTTAAGACACTTAATTTGACTAATTGAGCCCTTCAATCTGTCCCAAACTCTCAAATCATCTCTTAATCACATTTTCTTCAAAAACTAGAAAATTTCAGACTTAACATAATCTGCCACCAATCTTTAGGAAACTTTGAAAAATCATATCTTAAGCTAGGAAACTCCAATTGTGGTGGTTCATGTTTCTATGTGATTCTCTTGAAATCCTCTGTACAAGAAAAATAATGTCTAGCATCAACTCATGGTTCTATGTTCCCAAATCCATGATCAAACTGACTGTCCAATTTGAGAGTTAGAATTTTTCAGATTTTCTACCCAAAGTTTAAAAATTCATAACTTATAATTTACACATCAAATGTGTGTGTTCTAATACTTGATTGAAAGCTCTATATGTCTACTTCAATAAAAGATTAATCAAACTAAAAAATTACTAAATTATCCTTATGTAATTTTCCTATTTATTAACTGTTAAAAATCTGGAACACAGAGTGTTCCCAATTTTTAGACCAATCTTCCAAAAATCATAACTTTTGCTCTACATATCCAATCAAGGTGTTCTAAGACTTCTTGTAAAGCTTAGGATATGTACTATTTCCTTGCTAAATTTCATAGATAGTGGACATGATTTGCCTAATCAAAATAGTGCTTAACTCTGACTAACTCCCTAACTCTTCTAGATTCAATACTCTATCTCAATCTTCAAGAACACTACATTTTCCCTTATAAACTAAGATCTTCTTGGTTCTATATCCTAATACACATCCTAAACTCTCCAATCCTTAAAATAACTAAATGAAAATCACTCAAAAACTCAATTTCTAGCTTCTGCAACAATATGCATGTACATTCTCTGTTTTTTAGTTGCAAAGAGAAGAAGAAAAATAGACATGAAACCTCAAATCATAGCTTATAACCTCAAGGATTTTGACTCTAGATACCTAAACATGCATGTTCTATTTTCAGTGGGTAATTACAAAGCCAAAAGACCCCAAAATGCATCCCAAAACTGACATGAAAGAGCTTTTCACAAGCTTTTACGATGAAAGGTTTCATTCCTAGAAACTCTAAACTTTAGTAGCCAATTGAACCCAAAGAACACCATCAAAATGACTAAAAGAAAGTGGAAAAGGGTAAAGGAGACTCACCTAAACTAAAATATCATCTTGCATGTGGGTTCTGTCTTCTTCTTCTTTCTCCTTCTGGCAAGCTCTTCACCTTCGGCTCTCTCCCTTTTTCTCTCAACTCTCTCAAGCTCTCTCTACTTCTCTTGTATCTAAATTGCCAAAATGAAGAGTGAGGGACTGGCTGAGTATTTTTTAATTAAATGTAAGTATGTGTCGTATGGCTGGAGTGATGAGTGGCGTATGTATATGTGTGCGGGAGCTAATTGATTCATGTGTGTGTTTTTATCCTATAGGACCTACTCATAAGGCTTTTCTTTTCCTAATTTTTTTAATTTAAAATCCCTTAAATCTTTTAGCTCGTATAATTTGGTTTAACTTTAGCCAACTTCCAATTTTTAGGTCTATATAGTAAAATTACTAATTTTCCTCTCTTTTCTAAATTGATATTTGCTTACCTTAAAATTTTGATAAATTAATCATTAATACTTTATAAATTTTTTCTTCCTTAATTATCTTAAGCCTTGAACTAATTTTCTAAGATTTTCAAGGCAAATTATAACCTCTAACTAATTTTCCTTAAATTTTTGAGAAAATAGGCTTTTGAATTCCTAAAATTTAACTTTAAAATTTATTCAATTTACTTTTGGAAAATTATGCCTCTTAATAAATTTTTGGATGTTACATTGGACACTTCTCAAAACATGAATATATGGTCTTGTAAAGATTTCCATCATAGGTTGAACCATGTAATATTTGTGTTGGTGTTGGTAGACTTGAATTAGTCACAACCAATTGATTAGGACATATGTCTAAATTAACTCCATCACATATACCACAAGTAGCCAACTTTCCATACAAAATTACAAATATTTTTCACAACCAAAGAGAGAGAATATTGATCAAGCAGAACAATTTCATTTATGTGGATGTAAGGAAAAGAAACTATAATTTCAATCATGGTTTTGATAAAGAAGGAAAAAGAGTATCGAGGATTTGTGAAAGACAATGATTAAAACTTCTATGCAAGTAAAGACAACAAAAGAGAACACTAACAAAACATGAGAGCAAAACATCTATAGAGGTTTTGTGAAAAGCAACAATTTTTACTGAACACAAGACTGAAACAATAACAATAGAGCAGGAGAGCCCAATTGAAAGGAATACCAAGCCATCCCAATGACGTAGAGAGAGATATCACAACTACCAGAGGTGACAGAGATAGGAAGATTGAGTAGGGGACTAAGATAGGCTAGAGATGAAGACTGAGCACAAAAGTGAGTATATATACTAGGGCAACCTTTTCTAGATTGGTTCTCATAAAAGATTAGTCTCAATATGTAAAAAACATTTTTAATTCATAACTAGTCCATCTTTTAAATTAATCGATCTAAAATGTAATTTTTGGAACAGAGAAATAAAATTTTAGAAACAAGAACTGTCGCCTAAAGGTTGAAACTTTTTCATCAACAAGAGATTAATATCACCAAATAAATGATCATCAACAAGAATTATCACAAGATATAAATTTTTTCATTAATCAACACCAAAAGTTGTATACATGTATGAAATCAAAATTATATCAAAATATTATATATGATGATGATCGGCCACAAGATTAGAACTACATCAAAATATTATTAACAATGGGGTTTTTGAAACCCATGCCTTTTTAAAAGCATAATCATTCTAGGAGAATCATTGCACCTAGTCCAAATAGTCGACAATGTTGTTCCACATCGTCGCCAACTCCTCTAGTCATTTAGAGAAGCAATCTTACCTTGCCATAACCTACAGAATGGTACCCTGGAGGTGAAAGATGGCCTCAGCGATTTCCTCCAATGTCGGATATGGAGGGGCCTACAAAAAGGACCCATCGGTGGCTAATATTAGAAGAGGAAAGGGGGAACATTGTCTCCTTTTTCTTTCCATTAGAAGTGTTGTCACTCAAGAAGAAAGAGATAACTAGAACGGAACTTTTGAATTTGAACTTTAGAACTAAAGGCACCTTAGTATTTATAATCGGGACTGATGGCTAGAAACTTTAGATGATACTGACGAGACATGATGATATGCATTGGAAGTTGAAATGTTACATATTTAGACCAGTTTTCTATGAAAACATGGTCTAAATAATATTTAAAAGACCGGATGCACATCTTATCTTATATAAATAAAAAGTGAACATTTAGACCGGTAAGGAGTTAAATGACGGCTAAGATTAACATATTTGGACCTTTTTCCACTACAACTGGTTTGAATATAATCAAATTATATAATTAGCAATATCCTAGATAATATAACTTACTAATAAAGTATATATATTCTATCATAAAATTAACTTAACAAGCCAGAGATAGAAATAACAATGGAACAAAGATACAAGAGACGTGATCAAGATCAAGATTAGAAATAAAAATATTTTTTCATTAAAATTATTTTTCTACCTAAAGGCAATATCAGTAAATTGACTAAAAAATACATAATAAAAAATAACCCTTAATATTCCTCCTCATCGCCGGAGGTATAAGAGAAAGGAAAGGAAGAGGAAGAGAGGTCATATGAAATATTTTACTCGACATCATTGGCGTCAAGTACAATGTTCAACTTGATGTTGGATACAACATATAGCAACATGAAGAGTCTTTTGAGGCATCTCTCCATGTGATCTGCCCTCGCATGGAGGTACTAAAGAAGATGCCTTACTGAAGATGGAAAGGATGTGGTGGAGACTATAGAGGAAGAGGAGGATGAACAGAAACAGGCCTAATGCGTACCATGTTGATATTTGAAAGAGGAAAGAAGAGGACCTTAATATGAAGAAATTAAAGCAATAAGGAGTTTAAATAGACAAGACGAATGAAGATTACATTTATTGAAGTAGCCTTAGGTTTCGAAGAGATGAGTGGTTGTGAAGTTTACCATAGAAACTCTAAAACATTTAAGATCGGGTATAAAGAAATGATGGTATCTAAAAGGATATTTAAACTAGATGTATAAGCATCCAGTCTAAAAAGAATTTAAATTTTTAAATTTTCTTACTAGTTAATACTTATTGATATCGCACTGCATTACAACTGGTCTAATACTTGTTACCACCAGTCATTCTTTTTAAACCGTCTTCGCTTATAGAGGTCTAGATGTGGCAATCTCATAAGCCTTTTTTCTAGCAGTGGATATTGCAAAGAGAAAGAAATAATCTTCTTGAGAGATTATAATGCCAGTTCCACTTTCCCCTTACCCCACACCCCTCAGCTCCATATACACCTCCAGCTAATGGTATCTTGCTTTTATTATGCTTGCTTTACTCATTCATGTCGGTCCTCTTTGGTTGGTTGCTAAGAAAGTAGCCTAGATTTGAACTTCGTGGTGATGAACAGATTAAAGGAAGATTTGAACTCTTATATAGCTTATTTCATTTTGGAAATAACTCTATCCTTTTTTGTCATTAGTAGCCAATATAGAGAAGAGAACAAAGTAATTAGATAGAACAAATGTAAGATTGAAAGGAGTTAAAAAAAAGAACCAGCAATGTAACATCTCAAATTTTGGGACTAAAGGCGTGGGAATAAGCTTGAATTAAGTGGACTTCTAAGCCCCAGTTTAGCAAGTGTCCCAGCAAGACAAAACTTTATTCCCTAAAATTCCTTACACCGTTGGCGGCATTAAGGGGAATAAAATGGTGAATTAAAGAGAACATTAAGTGAAAAAGCAAGGCAATTAGAGGTCACACACAACATAATTATATTTAGAACACAAATGAGATTTGCTACTAGTGAGTTTCCCTATATGGAGGCCGTGTTGTATGGCATTTTTCAATTCGCAAATGATGTCCAAAAATTATGAAACTTTTCAAAATGAAATAAGACTTATCAAGATTTAATGTGATAGGTCATATAAGTCATTTGGATCTGTACACAAGGAGTTATGTATTTTTGAAGCTAGCCTAGTAAAACTGGCGATTTTCAGTGGCAGCGTCCAAAAACAATAATTCTGGGAATTGTGATCTTCCATTTGGCTAAAGGATATATACTTAATAAGGGTTACATATCTATACAATTAGATATGAATTTTCAAAGTTTGATGAAAATTCTTCTAAGTTTTCAGCAAGTGCGAAAATGTAAGGGAAAAATGGTCATTTGACCAATAAAGCAAAAAGCCATTATTTTCCCTTTTCTTGCTAAGAAATTCTGTAAACTAGAGGAAATAAGAAGCCATAATTTACTTGGACCAAAACAATTCAAGAGGAAAATCCTTGGCCAAGTATTTCATGCACATGCAATTTTTCATTAAACAATAATATTATCATAAAGCAAGAAGCAATTAAATGCTCCCTTTTCTATTGTAATTTCGGTTGAGCAAGGGAAAATAAGGGGAATATATATTTTTTTGGCTAATATATTAATTCAAGAAGAAAAAGATAAGGGCCAATGAAAAACAAGCATATGTTAAGCAAAAAGCAAGAAGAGAGATTATTAGATAAAGTTAATATCTCTCCTTCCTCCTCTCATTTTCAGTCATCACCATTCAAGAGAGAGTGAGAAGAGTATTTAAGAGCTCAAGAACACCAAGAACAACTAGGGTTCCAAGAAGGCACAAATTCAAGGTAAGAGCTTGAAATCAAGTTGCTTATACCTTCTAAACTACTTATAACTTCCTCTAACCTCTTCTTCTTGAAAATCATTATTAGCAAGCTAAATCAAGAGGGAAGAGAGAGAGGGAAGATGCATCTTAGTAGGAGAAAGTGGTGAAATCAAGAGGTAATCTCATAAACTTGATCATCTTGTGTTATAAGATGTTGTTTTGGTTGTTGTTGTTGGTTTTGGCTTGTTTGTGATTTGGGGATGCTAAACCCCAAGAGGGGGTGCTACCTAAAATCATACTAATCATATTTAAGACGTGTTTAATAAGTTAATCATATGATTAGAGGTTAAAGGAAGGTGATTAATGGATTGAAATCAAGAAAATATTACTTTTCCCATTTTCTTGGTAGTTTCGGGGAGACCTGTTTGGCAGGGAAGGAGCTGGAATTTCATAAATTTGATGGTTCTATTTTGTTTAGAAGGGGAAATTGTGTAGGGTTTATGTGGATTGTGAAGTGTGAAAAGCCCTAGAATGTAAAATGACACAACTACCCTTAAAACCCTAAGTTAGGGGCTGCTAAGGGTAATTTTATAATTTGGGCTTGAATTTGACCAATCTAAGGTCAAAAATGGATTCTACACACAAAATTGTATAGGATTAGCCTGGTCATAATTTTTAGTGAGGTATAGTTTGACCAGGTACAAAGGGGCAGAGATACCGGGTCCTAGGGGCATTTTGTTAATTTAGAACTTTTGAGTCAAGAAAACCAACACATTGTGTTTAGAATGAGTTATGAGTAAATAATAACTCATTTATCCTAAATTTGAAATTCTAGGATATACCGATAGCCCGAGCCAGATATAAAGCTGGACCAACAATTAGGTAAGGAAAGGGCACGTTCTAGGTAGCAACACTTTCTCTCATGCACTATGTGATAATTATATGCTTTGAGTATGCCATCTTTTGTAACATGATCACAGTGTCTTGGACATGCATATTAACTTAGTTGTGGTCTGGGACCCAACGAGGAGTGGAGTTAAGCCGACACAACATTCTATCATCTCACACAATATAGTGCATGACATATTTATTTTCATATCGTATATGTTTGATTGTATGTTACTACATCGATACTTTTACTAGATGTATGTTCTTTCTCTCTGCAACACCATTTTGCTGGATATTTGGAGTATGTAAATTGATGCTAGAACCTGCACGAAGGAAGTCTCAAAACTTATCCAAGATGTATTCTCCTCCGTTGTCGCAATATAGATAGCAGATTTTATTGCCGACTTCTAATTTTGCTTCCTTCTTAAATTCCTTAAACATTGAAAGAGTCTCATATTTTTCCTTCATAAAATAGACCTATACATACTTTAAGGAGCCATTAATAAAGTGTTAGAAATTATACCCTAGGGACCAATCATTGTACTTTGAACATTTTTGTTCAATGAATTTCTCTATTTAGTTATCACATTATTCGCATATTCACTGTGATAACTGTATCCTTGGATAAATCATAATGATTGTCCTAAATGTCCCTGGTTGGTCATCTATGTGGGAGCAAAGATGAAATAAGACCAGTATGACTTTGATAAGGTATGGGGATATGAATCAAAGTCTTAGGCACTTGTAGGAGTACAAGGTGCTGGACCGATGAGCTTTAATTTTATGAGTAGAACATAAATTTTAGACCAGTGGATTAAAAGATATGATTTTTCAAAGTTAGGCCCTGTTTCTGGAATGAAATCTGGAACAAATGAGGTTTGACGCATTTCTGCGAATTATGTTGTTGTAATGGCAAGATTTGGATATTTTTCTATGAAAGTAAAATTAAAGATATTTACATAGAATTTGGAAGCAATCAATTTGGAGTTTCCTAGAATTAATTAGGAATTTTTAAAGTTAACTGAAAAGCTGGCGGTTTCTGGAAAGTCTGCAAAAATGCACTGTGCAGAAACTGTTGTAATTGTGTTAGATAACCAAAAGAATGTGATTAAAAGGCAATATTAAAGCAAGTAATAACCAATTACTTGTAAACTCTAATTTATAGGGATTGTCAATTGCTCGAGTAGAATCAAAGATAGTGGAAAAAGGAATTTATAAGTAGAAAAAAGGGATTTAAGGTAGTAACTCTTTCTTTCATACACTATGTGAATGTTTATATGCTTTGTGTATGCCATCTTTTGTGATATGAACAAAGTGCCTAGGGCACATTACCTAGCTGTGGTATGGGGTCCAGCGGAGGTACAGGAACAACTAGGTGATCTAAACAGTCGATTGGTCCTGAACAGTGTACACACACACGAGACAGTATGAATTTTCATGTTACATTACATGGTGCATTGCATATTTATGTATCATATTTTATATGACTGATTGCATGTTACTTCTGAGATTTGTTTGAATCTCACCCTTTTTCAATATTTAAAAATATTTCAGTAGAAGGTAGTGGCTCTTAGGCCAAAACCGTAAATACCAGTGATTGAGGGTTCCGGTTCAAGCAGGAGTTGCTATTTATTTTGTTTCTTTTGGTACTCTGTATATACTTTCAAACCCTAAAGGGATTTCATGTAATGTAAACAAGCACTTGATATCAATATGTTTACGCTACTTCTGTACGCCCTCTGAACTATGCATTTATTACTCTGCGAATATTAAAATGTTAAGGTGTTTGACATTCTGGTTCTGGACAAAAATTAAGGGTTCATGAAAACTTAAAAAAATCACTGCATATACGGTTCAAAAAAATGTTAAGGCTTACCTCTTCGCATTTCTACAATCAGTTTGGTATTTCGGTGGCACTTCGGTTAACTAGATAGCACAAAACTCCTTAGATCAAAAAACTAACACCATAGAATTGAAGCTGACAATGAGTAGAAGATGTTTCCTTAAAGGCTTAAAAGATGATAACGGCGATTCGGGGTCAGAATCGGCTCCGATACTCTAGGCATTTTACTATTCACACCTCCTATTTCCTCTTCCAATTTCCTATGATATTTTTCACACTTTCTCTTTCTTTCTTAGATCTAGCCGAATTGGCCAATTAAAGAGGAATGAATGGTGGTGATTTGACCTTGAAATTTAATGGTCTTATAGTGTGCTAAGTGTCACAAGTTGTGAGCTCAAAATTGCCATGTGTCGTCAAGTTATTTGTCTTCTTTTTCTCTCTTAGGTGGCACGTTTTTCATGTCAATAGTGTAATACCCTATTTCCAATAGCCCTAGATGAGCACAAATGAGTAGTGAAATCCATTGTGGAACCAAGATTTGAACCCGGACTACCCAAGTTTCAAAATCTTTCATAAGTTCTCACTCTCAACTCAGGATTTGAACCTAAGGTTGAGAGGGTTTTTCAGAGGGTAGAAAACTTCTCAAACATTTCCACAACTTCCACCACATCACTAATGACTTATCAGCTCTTACTTTCAGTATATCAAAGTATATAAGTGCTTTTCCTTCAATTAAATTAGAGCGGTTCTCTGTTTATACTTCATCCATTCATTCATATACATACATAACAAGTATGATCACAAACTACCAAAATATTTACATCAAATATAAAGATAGTGTCATACACTATAATCTTCAGTTCACCTTCATATCTTCTCCATATTTCCCTTTGCATATCTCCATGCATTCTTCTCTTATACTCATCATACCTATATGGTTGGTGGGGGAGGGTAAGATTCAGGGAATCTGAGTAGCAAACATAAAAACAATGCATGTAAGATGAGTGCTAGTGCATGATATGCTTGCCTTACATAGGCTTATGTTCACATAATGATATCCTTTATGCTCAATATTTCATGCAACATACTTATGGCCATAGTAAAAAAAGAAATAAAGCTTTATTCATTCATACATGTTTCACATAATCAAGCAAAGCAATACAGCAAATCAATACACAATATAAACATCACATACATTAAAGTAAGTAAGTTTACTACCTTGTGGACTAATGTCCTTCTTCTTGAATTGTTCCCTTTTCTTCCAACCCTTGGAGCTTCTTGGAAATTCTTCCATGCTTCTTCTTTCTTGACTTCTCCATGGCCCTAGATACCCAATCATATCATTAGAGTCATGATCGTGAGTCATTGGAAGTGTATATTAAGGCCCAAAAAACTAGGAAAAGCTAAATAGGTTAATTTCATTTTAAAATATGAAATCCTGAAATTTGGAATTTTGGCCGTGGCCAAACTCAGGTCAGAGACTTTTTGGCCGCGGCCAAGAACTCCTTTAGCCGCGGCCAAGAATCTGGCAGACAGATTTTCCCCTTTCCTTATTCTTGGCCGAACTTGTAAAAATCATAACTAATTATTAAAAATTCCAAATTGAATGTTTTAAAGCTATATTTAACCCTATTTAAGTATAATTTAAGGAAAAAATATACCCATAATCTAAATTCACTCACCTAATATTATAGCTAAATTTTATTAGACACTATAGAATTTCCCAAATTCACATGACCAGACTTTGATAAGTCATAACTCCTAGCATACTTGTCCAATTAACCATTATGACCTATAAAATTAAAGGTCTATGTCTCTACCTTTATTCTGGAAATTTTCATGGTAATTTCATAACATTAAGTCACTCAAAACATGTCACAATGACACTGCCTCCAGAAGATAGATTTCACAACACTTACTCTTCAACTTCTAAAACTTCCAAATTCATATACAAGCATCCAAAAATTATGAACACTTATATACCTACACAATTTTTCCAAGGAATCCATTGGAAACCTCAAACTTGGTAAATTCTCATTCCTTCATCATGTTCTATTCATACCAGAAAACTAGAGTTTTCTACAACAATTCACCAAAACAGAATTTTGTCCAACAACTTGGTCCAATATCATCATAAATCATAATCTAACCATAAACACATGATTAAACCTCCAAAAATAGCCCTTGGTTAAAAAATGAACAGTACCCAACCCTTACAAATACTCATCCAAACAACAAATCAATCGGTTCAAAAGGAAGCTTACGCTTACCTCTACGCGTTTCCGCAGTCAGTTCGGAATTCTGGCAGTACTCCGTCCAGAGAGAAGGCACCATACACCTCCAAATGAAAATCTAAAACTGTAGAAATGAAGCTTGGGATGATTAAAATAAGGTTTGTGAAGGGTATTTTGAGAGAAAACGCTGATTTGGTAGTGTTTCAACGAATTGAATTTCTTGGAAAATACTATTCACTTTTCATCTCTCCTCCACCATTTCTCAACTTTTTTCCAGCATTTTTCTAAGTAATTTGAGGCATCTGGATGAAATAAATTCCTAAGGAAGACTCTTGGAAAAGTTTACCACGTGTCACAATCCTGTGGTGCCATTTGTTCGGTATTCCACTGATTGAGTGATACGTGTCACTTCTTTTAATAAGGTGGGTCCTACCTCTTTTCTCTCTCTTAGGTGGTGCCATATTGTTAGGGAATGAGAGAGCCCTGACAATTTCCTAGACTCCTGGGTTCGGTGTTCAAGAAGTTAAGTACGTGACCGAGCTAGAGACCAGAGGATTCCCCAGACTCCAGTGCTAGGTGGCACGTTCCGAAGGTGCCAAGACAAAAGCATAAAGGTGATGGTAATGATGAGGGACACTTGTCACCTCTTCAATCTTCCAACACAAAAGTGGCTTGTCCTTTGTCATGATTAAGGGACATGTGTCACTTTCTCAATAATCCAACACAAAAGCTAGTTATCATGAGACATCATTACTTTATTAAAGTTACTTTAACAGTGTATACTTGGCTTTACTCAGGATTGCGTCATGCATACTGAAGCCTGTCAAATAACACCAAGTCGGAGTATGTATATGGGCCCCACATACTGACGTCTACTTCAAAAATGCAGGGTACACATATATGCCCTGAAAATGGAATGTGCACACCTACATCAGCCTATTCATCCCGAATAATAGGCCCCTTAACCCATGACATAGTTGGGTGGCATCTTTCTACCAACCCGATGACACAGTATATAAGTCTTATGCACATCTGTACCAATATTTTAATCATACTTCCTGTAAATACTAGGCCCTCTGCCCGATAAAGCCAAATTACAAGTCCTTGAGAGTCTTTATATATCTCATCATTCCTAGGACTCTTACTAAAGTGGGCTTGGTAGTCTACTTTATTCATGCTTATTCTCTAGCCTTTAGTCCCAAAATTAGGGATATTACAAAGGGAAGGGAGAGGCCTGACAATTTCCCCAAACTCCCAGGTTTGATGTCTAGGAAGTGAAGTACGCAATCGGGCCGGAGACCCATGCACTAGTGCAAAATAGCATTTTTAGACCGATTATTGTGGATAAGGTCTAAAAGAAACACGCGGTGGCAATTCCGTAATTAAAAGCAATTTTTTAGACCGGTTGTCTAAAAAACCGGTCTAAAAAATCTTATTTAGACCGCTTATACAAACAACCGGTCTCAAAAACACATTAAGACCGGTTGTTTAAATAACCGATCTTAAAAGTCAATCATTTAAGACCGATTATTTAAACAACCGGTCTGAAAACAAATTATTAAAATGAATAAAAAATCACAATATTATTAAGACCGGTTTTCTAAATAACCGGTCTTAAAAGTCAATAATTTAAGACCGGTTATTTAAAAAACCGGTCTTAAAAACAAATTATTAAAATGAATAAAAAAATCACTTTATTATTAAAACTGGTTATTTTAACAACCGGTCTTAAAGATCAATAATTTAGGACCGGTTATTTATATAACCGGTCTTAAAAGTAATTAGTAAGACCGGTTATTTAAATAAACGGTCTTAAAAGTACTTTTAAAACCGGTTATCTAAATAACCGGTCTTAAAAGTCTAATTTTCAAACCTAGAACGGCCGCGAAAGTTCATTTCATCAGTTACGTTTCACTTCCCCCTCTGCTTCCACCGCCGCGAAATGCTCACTTCCAACGCAGTAGGTGATATTTCGCCGTATTCTCCTGCCACCCTTCCAGTTGCCGCCGCCGCTTCCACCTTCTTTCCCATATTCTGTTGTCGGCGTTTGAAACTCCCTCCTTCTCCGTTCGTACTTGTCGTTGCTGCGAAGAAGTCACCGTGAGTACCATCGTGAAGGGCGGCTGAGCATCTTATTTCTCCAGCCTTTATCTCACTCCGGCGTGTTTTCCAGCCACTGCTGCCCCTCTCCTCCTGCGTCTCAAGCCACGGTCCAAGTTACGTTAAACAAGTAATTTCCCCTGCCTCAAGCCTTTATCTCACATTGTTATTGGTAGGATCCCCACCTTCTTTAATTAGTCAAGTAGTAGGCATCTATATATGTTGTTGTGGAGCAAAGCTCCGTGTACTATAATGAACTTGCATGCTATAGTAGGAATTTTGGAAATTCTGACTTGCATAAGAGACTCTATTGAAATCTCTATCAATCACTTAATATTTTGATTGCAAGAGATATATTATATATGAGTTGGAAATAATGTATTCATATTCAATATTATTGAAATTATTTGGTGAGGCGTTTGTTTATATGTGTTTTAAAGCTTTAAAAATGTGAGTCCCCTCGCATTCCTTGCTTATCACCCTTAAATTCTTGGGATGTGACAACAATAACCTGAGACTCAGGACAGAAACAATTAAGGGTTGATTAGAAACTTAGCTCACAAGCCCCACACTATGTTGAACCCGATAAGTGTTAGTTCTCAAATATGTTTTGATGATAACTAATCTTGATAAACAATGAATACTTTGTGATTCAAGTGAGTTAAGAAAATTTTTGAAAGTTTAAAGTATGTTTGAGACAAAAGAAATGAATTTAGAAAGAAACTTGAATCAAAAGATATTCATCCTTCAGTGATCTTAGATGATCACTCGAGTGATAGGCAATTCACTTGAGTGATGATCTTCAACTTTCAGTAGTTTTGCAAGTCACTCACTAAATGTTGGAAAGTGAGGCAAAATCACTTGAGTGGCTAAGCCTTCACTTGAGTGATTCCCCTTCACTTGTGTAATCTTAGCAAGTCACTTGCAAGGTTATTGAGAGTTGAGAAGGGAGGTCACTCGAGTAGATAAGTGACCACACGAGTGACAAGAGATCACCTGTAATAGCCTCTACAAGTCATGCCCCAAAAGCATCTACAAACAATACTAATGAGCCAACCTGTATTAGGGAAGTCAGTTATAAGTTATATGCATATTTAATATATAGCTATTTTATAACTTACTAACTCAAAAATTTGTCTTAACAGTACAATGACGGATTCGGTGCATCCTACAGCCGAGGATCAGGTGCATCCTACAGCCGAGGATCAGGTGCCTCCTATAGCAGAGGATCAGGTGCACCATACTGCTCAGCACAGTGAGCCTCAGAGTGTTAATCAGGGGTAGTCATCGGGTGAGCCGAGTCACCAGCCTAGAAGGAGGGGCAGGACGGCCACACGGTTGAGGGATGTTTCCTTGAGTCGGTCTGCTGGAGAGAGGATACCGATCTAGTTTGATCAATACTGGAAACCGATCGGGCCAAATGCCAGTCGTTTTAGGAGTTTTGTCGGTCTCCTCGTACGGAATAAGCCTAGCATATTGATAGAGGAGTGGAGGAATGTTGACAAAAATGTGAAGCAGCATATTTGAGACACTATTCAGGTATAAAATTCCCTCTGTATGTTTCTTTTATCAAATTTGTTTCATTACTGTCACTAACTCCTTTCATTCATGAATAACAGCTCACCTAAGACATTCCTCAGAGTGAGATCTTGTATCACAAGACTATGACATATTGTTGTGAGCGCTGGAGGAAGTTCAAGATGAGTCTGGCGAACAATTACGTGTATATCGAGGTGCCAGCTGGTAAGCCACGTCCTACTCCTTGCAGCAAGTACTCGTACATCGATGAAGCAACATGGCAGGAGTTTTTTAGGCTTCAGACTACTCCAGAGGCTTTCGTGAGATAACTTATTTTGTACTTTATTTACTTATCTTTTGTCTTTACTGTTTGTAACCTTTTTTTCCCATTTCCTATTCGCAGGCAAGAAGGCAAAAGGCACAAGCGAGCGGCAGGAAGAATGATTGCCCCCACACAATGTTTCGTGGGGGATACGCAAAGGCCGAGAAAGACTTGTTGGCAGCCAAACGGAGGAGATTGGAAGAAGCATCTCAATCCGATCCTTCTGTTCTGCTATCTCCACCATCTCCAATACGGCGTGAAGAGTTGTGGTTGCATGCTCACCGGAAGAGTGGTAGATCTTATACGAGCGACCAGTCTCATATAGTCGGTGAAAAAATTGTAAGTATCGTTGTTCTTATTAACTGTTTAATAAACATTTTTCATTACTCATGTGTGTTTTTTGTATATCTCACAGGAGGAACTTCAAAAAAAGAAAGCCGAGGGAACCTTCAAGTCCGAGGGGAGGAATGACATTCTCACGGTTGCTACTGGAAAACGTGAGCATCCAGGCCGCGTCAGGGGAGTTGGAGGAGGGGTGGGTATAAAGGATTACTTTGGACCCTCCTCACATAGTTCCTCTCCAACGTAGTCACGAGAGACGAATTGGAGCGTATGTTGGCCACTGCGAGGGCTGAAGCAAGGGCCGAGGCAGAAGCATCATTTGATGCACTATTGGATGCCCGGTTGAGTAAGATGAAGGATGATGTATATTCCATGGTGAGCACAAGACAAGACACCGTTCCTGTCCACGCACAATCGCTCGATCGCCATAAGCAGAGCACCAAAGGGAGTTGTTGCAAAGTGGGACAGTCATCAGAGGGTCCTGGAAAGGATGATGCTGAGCCTTGTGATTTATATGTTGAGGATCCTCTGAGACGGTTAGTTACACGGGGGAGTGTGCATAACCTAGGATCAACTGTTCACCACCTCGAGATGACAGATGATAAGGTTAGGGTGTCAGTTGAGGAGGTTATTATCTCAGACGCACCTGTCCCTATCCCTTCTGAAAAGTTCAAGATTGTGCCCGATGTCTTGGGTACTTTCATATCATGGCCTAAAAACCTTGTTTCTGTTGGAGTTGCGGATTCCCCGATCAGAGCCCCAAGTCCAGCTCCCGTCCCTTGTGAAGTTTCACAGCTTCCACCACTGAATGTGATGCAGCAAGTGATTCTGATGGCATTTGATACATCTTTCCTGACTAAAAATTGGCCTATGGATTCAGTTGTTGGACCGTCAGGGGCGGCATGCTAAATTTGGATTCATGTGCTCAGTTCATGCCACGGAGAAAGGGACCACTTCTGCCATCAGACATAGATATTTATCACAGAGGCTCAGTGAAACAGAAACTGACTGTTTCTTGGTTCCTTATGTGCATGGGTAAGAAACATCAAATTTATATTCCAAAACATCACATATAATGCTTTATATTTTCTTAACATTCATCTCTTTTTTCAGGGATCATTGGCAATTGGTTATTCTGTGTAAGGCTAGTTACACAGTGATCCTCCTCTGCTCCCTCCACTTCAAACCGGGGACTGACTTGAAGAAGACCATGAACTCGTAAGTTTTCTTACTTTATTACCTTTTGTGTGCAAAGTTTGTGTGCAGAATAAGTAATCTTTGTGATTTTGATCATAGGGCTATGCGGACTTTCCTATACGCTAAGTGTGGTAGGCATGTTCGTGACTTAAAAGACCCTACATGGATCACGCCAAAGGTTAGTACATATTTTTTTTCTTTAAGATTCATTTTATAAGCTATGCTTTTATGCTTGCTTTGATGATATCATGTTCTTTTTCAGACCCGTAGGCAACCACCGGGCTCCAACTTATGTGTTCTTTATATGTTGAGGCAGATTTACAATATTATCAGCCTAGACACGACTAACTTTACCGAGGAGGTAATAAATGTATATTTCAAATATTTTGTATTACTTTATTGTTTTTAAGTTAGTAAGTTAATGTTTTGTTTGGCTTCGATGTTACACATACAGATGTTTGATCTTGCCGATCCCTTTCCTGAAGAAGATATTGATTTCATCCGCAATTGTTGTGCTGAATTCATTTATGAGCTTTTACAAGATTAGTAAGTTTTTGAATCCGATTTATGTTGTTCTAATAATACTTATGGTTTTCATATATATCTAACTTGGTTTATATCTCTGTTTAGGACAAATTCTTGGATATTGGCGATACTAGTTGGCTGTTGATTCAGGCAGGGATCACTATTGTCAATTTTCCTCCACTTTTTTCATTTCTCTGTAAAGCTTACGAATTTTTTCCATATAATGAGAAATATTTACTGTTTTTGAGAATTGAATAAGTTGATCATGTGTTATTGGTAGTCATTGGAATTGAATTTGTTTGTTTTCAATGATTTTTTTCATAATGTTCATTCTTTGATTGTTGAGAGTCGAGGATTGTGTATTGGTAGTTTCTGAAAATCAAAATGTTGTTGTCACTGCTTCTGATTGTCAATATATACATATATGCATGTGTATGTAATGTGACAGGGGGAATGTTGTTGAATATGGCTTACTGGCCTGGGTAAGATTGAAACAAATAAAACGAAAAAAAAACAAAACAAAATTTTAAGACCGGTTCTCTTAATAACCGATCTTAAATATATATTTAAGACCGGTTATTAAGAGAACCGGTCTTAAAATATTAAACTTTAAGACCGGTTCTATTAATATACTTTAAGACCGGTTCTATTAATAACCGGTCTTAAATATATATTTAAGACCGGTTATTAAGAGAATCGGTCTTAAATAAGTAAACTTTTAAAACTGGTTCTCTTAATAACCGGTCTTAAATATATATTTAAGAAAGGTTATTAATAGAACCGGTCTTAAATTGTTATTTTTTTATGCTGAAATTTCAATACTTGTTCCTTAGTTAAACTTTAAGACCGGTTGTTGTAGAACCGGTCTTAAAAGTTCATATTTTAGACCGATTTTTTAACCGGTCTAACAAGTTTAATACTTTTTAGACCGGCTGTATCAAGACCTGATCCAGAACCGGTCTAAAATATCATTTTTAACCGGTCTTAAAAGTATTTTTTGTACCAGTGATGGATTCCCCAGACTTAGGTGCTAGGTAGCGTGTCCCGGAGATGCCAACACAAAAGGCATAAAGTGAGTGTCATCATGAGGGACACTTGTCACCTTCTCATTCATTTAACACAAAAGTGTTCTTGTACTTTGTAATAATGAGAGGATACTCGTCACTCTCTCATTCATCAAACACAAAAGTTAGGTCACAATTACTTACTTGATTAAAGCTACTTTAATAAAGTTACTTTGTCGATGCTTACTTGGGATTCTACTCGAGTCTTACTTAAGACTGGGACATACATATCAAGGCCCACCAAATGACACCAGGTCAGAGTGTGTGCATAGGCCCCACATGACGCCACATACCGGCATCTACTCTAAAAATGTAGGGCATACATGTCTGCCCTGAAATGCCATGTGCACGCCTACAAGAGTCCCCGAGAGTCTTTCTATCTCTCGTCATTCTTGGGACCCTTCCCAAAATGGACTTAGTAGTTTGCCTGATATAGGCTTATCCTCAAGTCTCTAGATCTAAAGTTTGGGATATTACAAGCCTCCCCCTGTTTAATAAATTTCATCCTCAAAATTTCAAACATCATATGGTACTATCTGTACCTCAGTGAACTATCTCTAGAAACTTAATCTATCTCTTTCATTCTAGCTCTTTTATTTGCAAGCTCATAGAACATACAACACAATGATCATATTTTTAGATCTCTGATAGTATTCAACACCCATCATACAACATTCTCATTTATTTTGTACCCAGTATGTAGCATTTAAACACAGGACCCACTGGCCCATTCTCACAGTGCTTGGTTTCTGGGGCCTTACTGCCTCTTTGGGACTCTCCCGAATCACACTGTATGCATATCAGGCCTTCCAGCCTCTTCGGGACTCTCACGGATCACACTGTATGCATATCAAGCCTTACGGCTTATTCTACTCCCACATGCTGGATATTTTGACTTTACTGCCTAAGAAATCACCCCCATGCCATAGTCATCTCATAGCTTATTGCCTCGGCTACAACATGTTACAGTCTGAATATTCTGGCAGACTCAAGACACACAGTCCAACATTCACGTTGAATACATATAAAGACTAACTACCTTAGGACACATAGTCTACTAGGTATTCTGAATTCATTATAGAATCCACCTCCCACTTCTCAAACCCTTCATATACTTATGTAATGTTCATGAAGCACACAAATCAAACCATCTAACAACAAGCAATCATTCGGCATTCAGCAATCACAGAATATAGAGTCCAATGGGAAATCATAGGACACATTGTCCATCATCAACTATCTAGGTATCCAACAAGGTCTTTTAACATAGGGAATCACCCTTCCATAGGCATATCGGGACTTATAGCCTCCGGTCTCTGCCCATCTACGACCAAATATTCATTAGGTCTTATATCCTAGGGTAACTCCCCATACAGTATGCACTCATGGGCTTTCTGCCTCAAGCCTATTTGGCTCAAGATGCTTAAGGTAACTCCCTGTATAACTTGTACTTATGGGTCTTATTTCCTTGGGACTAAATTCCTATCATTCTCAAGTTTTACAACCTCTTCAAGACAATACTCAGAATCTTGTGCATCGGGTCACTCTCAGAATCTCATACGTCAAATCACTATAAGGAATCTCAAGTTTGGATTGCTTAGCAGGCCTTACGATCCTGCTCTGAATGCATACTAGGTCTTACAACCTAAGGACACGCTGGTCCAATAGGTCTTACTGCCCATCGTATATTCATAACATGAATATACTCGATGGTAAAGACACTGATAAGTAAAATATTTGCATATTCATTTTCCCTTATATAATGATTTTGTGGACTATATTTGAGCTGAATGTAATTAATTTGGGTGTAATTAATAAATAAATATTGATTTTCTTGCAGCCATGGATAGTACCGGATTAAAAAGAATTAAAGAAGGCATTTAAGGGAAAGTTACTATTCACGTGGACTATTCACTGTGCACTGTTCATGTGGTACTGTTCACTGTAGCAGTTTCACTGTAGCGGACGGTGTGGTCGGTTCACTGTAGCAGTCGGTGCACTGTAGCAAATCACTGTAGCAAATCACTGTAGCAGTCCGAAAATGAAGCCTATAAATAGAGCTTCTTGGCACCCTAAAATAAGGAGGAAGAGGAGGAAGGAAGAGAGAGAGAGAGAGTTTCTATTTTAGAGAGAGAGTTGTTATTTTTAGAATTTATTTCTTGCATTTTTTTACTTCTTGCATGCCTCCTACATGGATGGTTTTACCTCCTATATGGAAGGCCTAGGTAGTCCTCCTTTATGGATGGTATAGGTTGCCACCTACATGGATGGTTTTACCTCCTATATGGTAGGCTAGATTTTCCATTTTCATGCATCTTGTAGTAGTATTTTTATGTTTTTGTAATTAATTTTTATGCAATATTTATGATGTTTGGAATATATTTTGGTTTTGTTTTTAATTTTATCATGAGCTAAATTTTCCTTTTCCTAGGGTGATGACGTAACTTACTAATGACGGATTGAATCTTAACTTATTAAATCTAGTTTTAATTTTTCCTTCATGATTGAGTTTTAATTATTGCTCTTAATGCTTACAATTGATTGGCCACCTTTTGGATGATTTTAATATGCATGTTGAGACCGAAAGGAGATACATGTGTGTGGATCCTATAATTAAAACCATAATTTGTATATGAAATAGGAATATATTCATATGGGTTATGTAGTCTTAATTGAGTTCCATAAATCTTAATGTATGATTGATTGCTTAAATTCATATAGGAATATATTGGGTTAGCAATTAATTATAGAATTACTTGACCTTGGAAGAGGCTAGTAATTAAAATAGGGAAACTCGACTATCAATCATGTGGAATAAATTGGACTAGAATAGATAAGTGATTCAATCCGGAGTTTATTAAGTGAAATCTAATCCCTAGGGCTTTTACTCATATTTGTCTTTATATCACTTGTATTCATATTTCATCATTTCTATCGTGCAATCTCAATCACAACTAATCAACCGACTAAATAGAATTAAAATTACCAATTTTGGTACTTAGTGATCAATCCTCGTGGGAACGATACTCTACTCACTTCTATATTACTTGATTACGACAGTGTATACTTGCACTTCTAAATACACCATCCTACACTCGTAACAAGTTTTTGGCGCCGTTGCCGGGGATTGTCATTAATATCAATACCAAGTAATTTTAATACTAATTTGGTCTTCATATTACATTTTTCTTTTTGTGTCTTTTGTTTCTTTTCAGGTTTTTGCTTAGTATATGACCAGATCGAAGAAGACTGAATTACAACCTTGTGATTCTGAGATCGAGAGAACTTGTCGAAGAAATTGGAGAGTTCGAAAACAGTCTACTTCAATCAATTCAATGGAAAATCCGGAAGGAGAAGCAGCAGATACCAAAAAACTCCGTGATTATGCAACACCAACAGTCATGGAGACAACTTCTGGAATCAGAAAACCACCAGTAGCAGCCAACAATTTTGAAATCAAGCCTGCAATTATCTAGATGGTGCAAGCCAATCAGTTTGGTGGTTTATCAACAGAAGATCCCAACACACATATAGCCAGCTTTCTAGAAATATGCGACACATTCAAGCATAATGGTGTTACTGATGATGCCATTAGACTTAGACTTTTCCCTTTCTCACTCAGGGATAAGGCTAAGAGCTGGTTACATTCTCTACCAGTGGGAAGCATAACTACATGGGATGCCTTGGCACAGAAATTTTTGGTGAAATACTTTCCATCAGGAAAAACTGCAAAATTGAGGAATGAAATTACCTCATTTTCCCAGCATGAACTAGAAAGCCTTTATGAAGCCTGGGAAAGATACAAGGAGTTGCTAAGGAGATGTCCTCATCATGGGTTACCAGATTGGTGGACACTGCAAACATTCTACAATGGGATGACGCATATCACCAGAATTCTTGTAGATGCTGCAGCTGGAGGATCTTTAATGGGAAAAAATCTAGATGATGCCTACAATTTACTTGAGGAGATGGCGGCAAATGCATATCAATGGCCTTCTGAACGTCATAATTCAAAGAAGGTACTTGGAGTGCACGAGCTGGATATCCTTACAACTTTATCTTCTCAAGTTGCATCTATATCCAAGCAAGTGAGCTCATTGACTAGTCAAGCAAATGCAATCAGTACTTCTCATGAAACCTGTGACCGATATGGAGGACCTCATATGAGTACACAAAGTCAAGATGGACAGTCATCTATACCTTCTCAGTCGGAGCAAGCTCATTATATCAGAAATCAAAGAAATGACCCATTCTCAAACACTTATAATCCAAGTTGGCGGAATCATCCAAACTTTGGCTGGAGGAATAATCAAAATGTGTTCAAACCGTAAGGGAACTACCAGCAACAAGCTCTTCAACCACCAAATCCACCACAGCAAAAAGTAAATGTGGAAGATATACTGGCTCAACTAACCATGAATACATCTCAATTCATGGCTAGGACTGATGCAACACTCAGAAGCCACGAAGCCTCAATAAAGAACTTGGAGATCCAAATAGGCCAAATTGCAAATATGCTGAATTCCAGACAACCAGGTACTCTTCCAAGTGACACTAAAAAAACCCAATAGAGCATGTGAAGGCTATTTCATTAAGGAGTGGAAAAGAATTGAAAGATCCTGTAATTCTACATAAGAATGACGGAGAAAAGAAAGAAAGTGAACAAGAAAAGAAGGAGGAAGCACATAAACCTCAAGAAGATGATGTGGTACCAGGAAGAATCAGCTTTCCAGATAACCCTCCTCCATATGTACCACCAGTTCCATACCCTCAGAGACTTGTGAAAGCAAAGCTAGAGAAGCAGTTTAAAAAGTTTCTAGAGGTTTTCAAAAAGTTACATATCAACATTCCTTTTGCAGACGCTCTTGCCCAAATCCCAGTTATGTAAAATTCATGAAGGACATTCTCTCAAATAAACATAAGCTGGAGGAATTTGAGACAGTTGCACTTACTGAGGAGTGCAGTGCCATTCTGCAAAAGAAACTACCACCAAAGCTGAAAGATCCAGGAAGCTTTTGCATACCTTGCACCATAGGTCAATGTAACTTTGAAAGAGAACTTTGTGACCTAGGAGCAAGTGTAAATCTCATGCCCTTATCTGTCTACAGAAAACTTAGTCTTGGAGAGGTGAAGCCTACCACAGTTTCACTACTTCTTGCTGATCTATCAATTAAACATCCAAGGGGTATCTTAGAAGATGTTCTAGTGAAGGTGAACAAACTCATATTTCCAGTTGATTTCATCATACTCGACATGGAAGAAGACCAAGAAATTCCTATCATTCTTGGGAGGCCATTCCTAGCAACTGGGAGAACTTTAATAGATGTGCAACATGGAAAGTTGACTTTACGAGCTCAAGATGACCAAGTATCTTTTAACATTTTTAAGGCTTGGTCATGTCCAAATGAAGGTGACACCTGTTACAGAGTAGAAACAATGACCAGCTGTACAAAAGACATGGTGAACAAAAGCTGCATGAATCAACCACTCGCAATAGGAATAGTAGATGTTTCAAAATCAACTAATCCTGAAGTGCACAAAGAATATTGGGCAATAAAAGCCTTAAATTCTGACTTAAAGGCAGCTGGTAAGAAGAGACTTCTCCCATTCAATGAGCTTGAAAAATCCAGACAACAAGCTCATAAGAATGCAAAGTTATACAAGGAGAAGACAAAAATGTGGCAGGATAAAAGAATTTTAAGGAGAGAGTTCACGCCGGGACAAAAAGTTCTGATATGCAACTCAAGGTTAAAGCTATTTCTAGGAAAGCTGAGATCAAGGTGGTCAGGACCTTTTACTGTGGTTCAAACATAGCCATATGGAGCAGTGGAGATTCAAGATGGTGATCGAAAATTCAAAGTGAACGAGCAAAGGCTGAAAGAGTATAATGACGGTGCACTCAACACTTTGAAAATTGTCATCACTTTGGAGGAAACAACAGGTAAGTCCTAATTTTTTTAAAAAAATAAAAATAAAAATAAAAAAATTAAAAATAAAAAAAAATTATTGCTTGGGTCTTTGTCTAGCTAAAGACATTAAAGAAGGGCGGCTATTTGGGAGGCAACCCAAAACTTCTTTTCCTTAATCTTTCATTTTTCTTTCTTACTTACTGAAGCACACAGAACTGCATCTTTAAATTTTAGTCTCATCATGGAGGAAATTATTGTAAAGCTTAAGAACAGGTTTCCTACTCTTCCCAAAGATGTGCTTAGGAAGATCTATAGCTGTCGACTTGAAAGAATGAAGACATTCAAGCGTTTGGGCCTTCCTGAGGATGTCCGCTGGATTATTGAAGCTAAGGTACATTTAATAGGTGAGATTCATGATTCATTTATTAAACCTATGCCAGGTATGGGAAGAAGCTCTTATTCCAAAAAGAGAAGAGCTAAAAGAATGAAGGTTTGTCCTAAATGTGCAAGGTGGAATTGTGATCAACGCTGTAGGAGCAAAGGTATGGTTTCTATAAATCGAGAAGATAAAATTCAATTTATAAAGGATGGACTGAGTAAGGAGTCATTGGATGATATCATTCAGACTCTTGAGACGCATCCTAGTGCCGATGTTCATCATGTTCTTCTTGATTTATTAGACATATTCAACAAAGAAAAAGAGCGCTACCATCTTGGGAATCTGACGTTAAAAGACCATGTTTGCCAGTTTATAAGAAAACTGGATGGGAAGCAAATCCTCGATTCATAGAAAGCGTTTAAGCCGTTACTGGACGTAAAACCAGAGGAAGATGTGAGCCACAATCACAACTACTGTACATAATCTTGCTTTTGTCAATCTGTCTTATCTTTTTCAGTAACTTTTGACTTTCTTTACTCACTTTACTTAATTTCTTGGCACAGTGGCCCACTGGTCATTCGTGTCAGAAATTTTTTTTCAAATTTTTTTGAAAAATGTGTGATTTGCATGATTTTGTTGTCGTTGTTTTTGTAATATAAATATGTAATCTTCCATTTGTAAAAAACATAAAATGTCTGAGAGAGAAAAAGAGAGGAGTGGTATCACTCTAAAATGCAGTTTTAAATCTATATGCATTTTTAGTGAAACTGACTCAGGAAAGGATAGAGAGTTTATACCTGCAGCACAGGAACTGGGAAGTGCACTAGCCGCTAAGAAAATCAACTTTGTCTACGGGAGAGGTCTCGAGGGCCTGAAGTTAAGTATGGCTATTCCTGCAACCATTCATGGTAGCAAGGGTTTGTGTGTAAGGATAAAGGAGTTAAACATCACTTCTTCTTCTTAGGCCAAGAGTTAGAGGTTTCAAGTCTGCCTGAATGAATGGGACGTATGTTTTACCGTGCTGATGCTTTTATCGCTCTACCCGGTGGTTTTGAAACGTTGGATGGGATCTCTAGCATTGCATATTGGGCTAAACTGAACTTTCATAAAAAATCATTAGGATTGTTAAATGTTAATGGTTTTTACGATAACCTGTTGTCTTTTCTTGATCATGCTGTGGAAACAGGATTCATACCCCAAGCGACTCGTCATTCCATCATTTCTGCACCAACTGCTGATCAACTACTAGATAAACTGCAAACCTATGAACCTCAACCAGATCTATTAGTAAAAGAAAAAGGTGGGCAATCTTCAGATAGCAGTCAGAAGCAGAATCCAGATACCACTCTCCGGTTGTAACTTTCTTTTATCTTATGGTTTTACTCTCAGCATTTTGGTTTAATTTATTGTGTGTTTAGGTTGTTAAAAAAAAGACCTTTCTTTAATCTTTAGAAGACATTAAGGACAATGTCTGATTTAGGTTGGGGGAGGATTATAAAAAAAAGCATAGTTTCTCCATTAGATAGTTAGTTAGTAAAACCATTAGATGCATGAGGTATGCATAGATGGCAGAGTAAAGAGTTATTCTTAACTCTTGAGACGCATCTTATTAGTTGTATTTTTTTTTAATATTTTGTTATTTCATCTTTAAAAAAAAAAGAGGTTCAACCTAAAAAAAAATTATTTAAGTGTTTTTCAATGATTTTAAGAAGTATATAAGTTTGAAGCATGGATCAATTGAGTTTAGAGATTTTATAGCATGATTGAACAATTGATTGTTGAATTTGGTGATGAATTTTGAGACTGAATGAGCTGAATTTGAAAGTCCCTAACCGTGAGCTTTTGAGCCTATATGATCAATAGTGATTATCTTTCTTGTGTGTGATATTCACCTATTAAGTTGTCACTCTAGAACTTGCTTTAAATCTAGTTGAAATTACATGTCGCATGCACATTCAAAAATGATAAAGGCATTCATTTTGTTTAGCCAGAGCCAAATAGCCAACCTTGAAATTATACCATTGATAAGCCCCTTTGAGCCTAATTGATTATTTCTTTATTCTCAACCCATTAATATGTGTTTTAATGATTTATCAAGTGCTTTCACTGAATTCGAAAGATTAACATAGCATTTGAAATTTTTGTGAAATGGGCTTTTGACAAGTGTGGGGGTCTATATATCATCAACCACAAAAGTGCAGAAGTTGTTAAAAAAAAGAGAAAAAAAAGAAAAAAATGTAAATTATGGGTTGTTGGGATAAGATAGGCCAGGTTTATTCATAAGATGACCCATTTTTCAATTGTTCTATTTACTTAGTAAAAATAGCCCTTCATATCACTTTTTACATTCCTTTTACCTTAACCCCATTACAACCTTTAATAAGTCCTTTTGATTTGAATTATGCATGTGAATTAGGTAGTGGAGATTGAGATTTTTGGCAAGCTTATGGTAGTGCAATTTTTTCAGGTGAATTTGAGCGAAACACTTACCCTAAAACACTTTAGAGATTGAGAGAATGAGCCACAATTATGAATTCGGTTCATTTATTTTCAAATGAAGTTACCAGTTTATACTTTTGTTGATTCAAGAATACTATGATCTCTTTATTCTTTAATTGTGTCCTTGTTTATGACTTGACACTTCTGATTTTGTTGGAAGCACTTATTAGTTACTCTTTCTTGTCAGAGGACGTCCAAGAGCTAAGTGTAGGGGAATTTCATAAGTAAAATATTTGCATATTCATTTTCCCTTATATAATGATTTTGTGGACTATATTTGAGCTGAATGTAATTAATTTGGGTGTAATTAATAAATAAATAATGATTTTCTTGCAGCCATGGATAGTACCGGATTAAAAAGAATTAAAGAAGGCATTTAAGGGAAAGTTACTATTCACGTGGACTATTCACTGTGCACTGTTCATGTGGTACTGTTCACTGTAGCAGTTTCACTGTAGCGGACGGTGTGGTCGGTTCACTGTAGCAGTCGGTGCACTGTAGCAAATCACTGTAGCAAATAACTGTAGCAGTCCGAAAATGAAGCCTATAAATAGAGCTTCTTGGCACCCTAAAATAAGGAGGAAGAGGAGGAAGGAAGAGAGAGAGAGATAGTTTCTATTTTAGAGAGAGAGTTGTTATTTTTAGAATTTATTTCTTGCATTTTTTTACTTCTTGCATGCCTCCTACATGGATGGTTTTACCTCCTATATGGAAGGCCTAGGTAGTCCTCCTTTATGGATGGTATAGGTTGCCACCTACATGGATGGTTTTACCTCCTATATGGTAGGCTAGATTTTCCATTTTCATGCATCTTGTAGTAGTATTTTTATGTTTTTGTAATTAATTTTTATGCAATATTTATGATGTTTGGAATATATTTTGGTTTTGTTTTTAATTTTATCATGAGCTAAATTTTCCTTTTCCTAGGGTGATGACGTAACTTACTAATGACGGATTGAATCTTAACTTATTAAATCTAGTTTTAATTTTTCCTTCATGATTGAGTTTTAATTATTGCTCTTAATGCTTACAATTGATTGGCCACCTTTTGGATGATTTTAATATGCATGTTGAGACCGAAAGGAGATACATGTGTGTGGATCCTATAATTAAAACCATAATTTGTATATGAAATAGGAATATATTCATATGGGTTATGTAGTCTTAATTGAGTTCCATAAATCTTAATGTATGATTGATTGCTTAAATTCATATAGGAATATATTGGGTTAGCAATTAATTATAGAATTACTTGACCTTGGAAGAGGCTAGTAATTAAAATAGGGAAACTCGACTATCAATCATGTGGAATAAATTGGACTAGAATAGATAAGTGATTCAATCCGGAGTTTATTAAGTGAAATCTAATCCCTAGGGCTTTTACTCATATTTGTCTTTATATCACTTGTATTCATATTTCATCATTTCTATCGTGCAATCTCAATCACAACTAATCAACCGACTAAATAGAATTAAAATTACCAATTTTGGTACTTAGTGATCAATCCTCGTGGGAACGATACTCTACTCACTTCTATATTACTTGATTACGACAGTGTACACTTGCACTTCTAAATACACCATCCTACACTCGTAACAGAAACACATGTAGAACTATTAGATAAGATATGAGAGCAAGAGTTGCTTGACTTTCTCTAGCTCGTTGAGTTTTTTTTACCTTAATTCCCTTCTTTTGTCTTTCTTTCAATAACCAGTACTGGAACACCCCAGGGAAATACACTGGGTCACATAAACCCTTCTTCCTAGGAAACTCATCCAATATGGAACTCATTACAATGCACCACCCTTGAGAGTTGACGTCACGATAGCTCCACTCTATAATTCAACGTCACAGTGGCTTCACACTACATATTGAACATCACGGTGGCTCAACGCTATGGTTCTGCACTCGGCACTTCACTTAATCCATTCTAACTAGTCATCCCCTCCAGTTAGAACTCTCCATAGGTAGCCTCTCTGATTAGAACCCTCCGTAAGTAGCCCTCTCCGATCAGAATCCTCCATAGGTAGCTCTCTTTGGTTAGTCGTCTCTAAATGGAAGTACCATCGTAACAGGAAACCCAAATCTTATAAGGTTCCTCTTCTATAGCAGTTCAGTAATGTTCTTTCATTTAATTCCATCATCTCATCTGGGGTCATTATGTATGGACTTTCAATATCTGTTCTACTCCAGGCATATTTCTACTTCCCTTACCGGGGTAATCTACCTACGTCGTACAGGGAATCTGGAAGCCACTAGTACATTCTATTCTTTGTCTCAACCATGAGACCGTAACACGTGGCTTTCCTCACTCTATCTATCACTTTGTTCCATCAGGAACAAACCCTGAGTCATTCTTTCAAAGGGAATAATCTATGATCAAGATATTTCTCTATGTTAGATCAACAATTAGCAACCTTTAGAAAACCTCATATACATTTCTATACCATATTCTAGTACCTCGAATCATTCTGGGCCATTTCAAATTCTTAATGAATCAAAACTTAATAGTTGATTCCTAGGTTATGGTTCACTAGGTAACCCTTCTCTGGCTACAGGATAGACATCCAACTTTTAGGTCCATCACTAACTCTAGAACCTCGACATCACACAAAGTGAAAATCATTTTCCTTAAATATACCTAATAGGCATGCTAAAATCATGACCCATAGCGCCTATTCTAACCTTCATGGTATTCAAGTATTATCCTAAAAACATTACTGAAGGTTAAACACTATCCACAAGGTTCAAACTTCAGTCATGAAACAAAACCATAGTGCAACCTGATTCACATTTCGACCTAAGCACTATTTCAGCTTAGATCTGATTCAAGCCTATCCTCAACCTTTAATATCATAAGATCAGATCCTCTAGTATCAATATATTAGATAATTATCACTCATGACATCCCTAAGGATCACCATATATCCTTCCTCAAGGCACTCAAACCTTCATGCATTAAAACCTTTAGTCAAAGATTTCTACAGGGGGACTTCCTAGGGGTCACCCATCTCGAAATTGCTCTCACCTAAGCACGCCTAACCTCAAAGTTCCAATAGGATCTAGGGAATTAGTGTCGGTATAGATCCATATATCACTGGGTATCGGTAGTTCATATATTCATTGATCCTAGCACAACATATATGCCTTCCCAAAAATGTTAAGTACTATCCCCATACGAAAACATAAACAATACCATTTTCTTGGTATAAATCCCCTATGTATTCCTATAACACAGGATGGGGATCTAAATCATACTCTAACTTAATATCAAGAGCCCTAGAGTTAGCAACAAAATTTGTATCATGTGCTATCTCATCTATCTCTAAAGTCTCAATTCATCGAAGCCTGAACCCTCTGTAATACCCCATTTTCACCAACACGTTTATATTTGACATATATTTAGTGGAATAAAGTGGTGAAATGTGGCGTATGAATTTATGTGAATTTATGAAAAATATTCCAATCATCGGTTACACGTAATTTGGCCGAACAAGGACCTAAAGAGGTGATAATGCACAAATTAAGGGCCTATTATGGTAACCAAAAATTGAGAAAAATTAAGTAACATAAATTATGGCCTCATTTGAATGTCAAAATGGGGTTAAGCCGAAGAAAAGAGTGAAAAACAATTTATTTCGATAAATCATGAAACGTAGGGGAAAAACGGTAATTTTGTAGTAAAATGGGAAATAATTATTTTTCCCTAATATTCCTACTAATTTGAGTTAAATGGGAATTAAAAAGAGTAAAATTACTACTTGATCATAAATAAACCAATTTTGGTGAATTATTGTTAAGAATGGTCAAATAGTCAAAAAGTCAATAACTTGGTCAACAAGTTACGAGACGGCACAATGGGATATTGGAGATTCAGATTTCCCTTGTATTTCTCATGGGATTTTTGGCTGGAATGAGGGAGTATGAAGGGAAATTTAATTAATTAAGGAATAATGCATTTTTGGACTAATGAAAGGGTGACACTTGTCACAATTAATTAACCCTTTAATTATATTATAATTCATTCATCTCTTCAGCTCATTCTCACACACGAGACTGATCAAAAAGAGTGAGAGCTGAACGGTAAAGAGAAGAGGAAGGTCTAGGGTTCATCAAATCTCAAGGTAAAAGGTTGCTACCTTGTGTTTTAAGCTACCTAATCCCTCCATGATCTCTCCTCCTTACTTCTCAACCCTTGAATCCATTGATATTCAGCTGAATCAAGAGTTAGAGAGAGAGAGTCAAAAACGATCAGGAGAGAGAAAGTTAAAGAAATCAAGAGGTAAATTCCCAAACTTGTTCCTCTTGCTTGATTGGTGTTAGTAGAGTTGTTTTGGGCTTGATTATGATTCATTTGGCATAAGATAATTCAAGAAAACTCAAGAGACCTTAATATGTAAGTGTCTCCAAATCAAGTCCAATGAATGTCTAACTAGTTAATATATTGGTTATAAGTAGAAAGGAGGTGATTAGGCTAAAGAAAATGAGAATTCGACACAACTTTTCTGAGAATTTAAATCCCCTTCCCTGTGTTGGATGTAGCAAGAGGATAGGAATTTAATAATTCCGATGCTTCCATTAGATTTAGGAGGCAAAATTGTGTAGGGTCTATGTTGACCATGAAGTGAGAAAAGCCTCAGAAGGTGAAATGACAAAATTACCCCTTATAAGCCTTATTTGAGGGTTGTCAAGGGTATTTTCGTCATTCGGATTTGGAGTTGGTCAATTCAAGGTTAAAAATGAATTCTACACACGAAAATGTGTAGGAATGGCCTAAGTCATGATTTTGAGTAAAATACTGATAATCGGGATGTAAGGGGCATTTTGGTAAATTGGCACTATTAGGCTAAATTTACCAATGTTATGAGTTTGGAATGATGCATGGATGAGTAATAACTTATTTATGGTATTGAAAGATTTCAGGACTTGACAACCGGTCTGGCCTCAGTACTTGCCCGAGCTTGATCAAGTGGGAAAAGTCGCATAAAAGTGTAACTAGGTAGTAATCGTCTTCATATAACATGGCATGCATATGTATTGTTTGATATCGTCTCTAAAATGTCTAACATGTTTAGATCGAGCGGAGTGATCACCCAGGGCCTATCTTTGGATGGGTTGACACTCAAGCGATAATGTTCATAATTGCATGAGCGATGCCCGGGGCCTATCTTTGCACGGGTACCCCTCAAGCCGAGAACCTGTCTAGCGCTAAGTCAGTTTATGAATTGCATGAGATGTAATGAATAATGTTATGATGATTTTGTTGATTGATGAAATATGAAATATGCTTTGTGTGTTATCTTATATGTACGATTGTGTTACTATTGAGATTCCTGTGAATCTTACCCTTTTTCCCAAAAACAAATCTCCAATACAGGGAGGGAGCTCGCGGGGCAAAGAGAAGGTAAATGACGAAGAGTTGAGGCTGAGTAGCGGAAGAACTTAGTTATGATTATCTCATTCTTGTCGTGTATTTTAAGAATTTCATGAGTTTTGGGTTTGTATATGAAGTAGAAGAGATAGGTGGCATATTTTGTGTTGTAAGGATAAGAAAATCTAGTGAATTATGCATGTATGTGAATATATGTAAATGTTCATACCGACAGAGGTATTGCTCGCAACTCTGATGTTTCATAACGAAAAGAAAGAGGAAAAATAAAAAAAATGAATGATAATAAATTCGGTAAGTATTAGCTAGTTGATACTCTACCGTAGTGTTAGGAAATAAGGTATCACACCCTCTTCCTCAGGGTATGCATCATTGTTACTCCATTTCATTCTCTATATATAACTCTACCTCTTCCTTTGGTAGGCTAACTACCTGACAGGGGAAGATCAATCTTCCTAGGTTTATCTATCACTCCTATCTCTTAATCCTAGCATCACTCAGGATTATTCAAGTATCAACACATATACTATTCACATTATCGGTGTATACTAGCCAAATGCCAAAATCTCTGCTCTGTTACCAACAAATGTAACACCCATTACTTATGCCCCTTTATTATGCATTAGAAGTGATATCATTATCGTTATGGCTTAGGAGAATTAGTAGATTGACTCCTATTCAAAAACTTTCACAATTATTGTTTGGGCATTGTTCGTTTGGTAAAAGATATATTTACTAGGTTGCTTAACATTATTCACGAGGTTACTCAATTCTTTTCATTCCTTATTATCAAAGTATCTCTCCATTTATTAAATCGCTCTGCTTACTTAACTAATGGGCTCGTAACATGCGATTACCCATTCCCAGTTCAATTGTGGCGCTTTTAAAAAGCATCAATCCATCATACGGATTATACAACTAACCATCACATATTAATTATACATAACGGATTAGCGCGTCTCAGTCTTCATCTCCTCATCGCAACTTCTTCATCTGGCACATTGTCCTACACTACTCTTCTATGCTTATGTGCCTATCTAGTTGGTTAAGGAAGGGTGAGATTTAGGGGAATCTCAATAGCAAAGAATACTAACAATGCATGTAAGATACATGCTAGTGCATGATATACTGTCTTACGTAGGCTCATGTTAACATAGTGAGATATTTACATGCTCAATACTTCACACTTATTACATATGGCCATAGTATCAATAGAAAACAGAGCTTCAATCATTCAACTATGTTACACATAGACAAGTAAAGCAATCATGCACATCAACACACAAGCATACATATCAATACACACACATAAGGTAAGTTCACTACTTGGTAGCCTTTCCAAACTCTACTCTTGTTCCCAATCTCGTGGTCATCCTGACAAATTTTAAATCCTATAACTTATAATTCACGAATGGCTGGTTAATACTTGTTCCAATTCTTGATAAATTGTATTTTTATGATGGTTACCTTTAAAGTAAATGCATTAGGCCCAATGTGTAGTTAATGGGCCCAAACTAGTTTTATGGCTTAGCTTAACCCTAAAAGTTCCAATTTATTACATTTGACCCAAAATAATTCATTTTCGCCTATTAGTAAAAAATGACATAATTTTCAACAAACTTTGAAAATTCATATCTTGACCTAAGAATATCCAATTAAGGTGGTTTAAAATTTTATGTGTCACTTATTAAGTATATTTTAAGGAAAAAATTCTTCCCACTACCACCTATCCAAGTAGCATTCCCAATTTTCCATTTTACCCTTTACTGTCAGAAAATCTTTCCATCTTTAATGGTCTGACTTCAAACACTACTCATAACTCCTAGTGTACTAATCCAAATCCTTCATATTACATATCAATTTAAAGCTCATTATGTCTAGTTTAAATCTGAAAATTTTCATAACTTTGGTTAAAGTTTAGCTTTCCAAAACTTTTCCACAAATAATATGACTTCCAGAAAGATAATCTGGCAACAACTAAATTCAAAAACTCATATCTCTTAATATACTAACCCAAATGGAAGATATTACCTATAAATTTAAATATTATCATGTCTACTTTCATTTTGAAATGTATTATATTATGGCCATTGGATAAGATTTGATCACTCAAAAACTCATCACAACTAGACTGCCTCCAAAAAACGAAATCACTAGTTCAACTTCAATCTCTGGGTTTTCTCTCCAACCCTTTAAGAATCATGTTCACCACCTATTCCCACACCAAATCATGTGTAGAATCCATTTCTAACCTGAAAAACACCAAAAACCATACTCTTTCTCTAAGTTTTGATTCTGGACGAAAATTAAGGGTTCATGAAAACTTAACAAAATCACAGCATATACGGTTCAGAACGATGTCGAAGCTTACCTCTTCATTTCTACAACTGGTTCGGTATTCCAGAGGAACTCCGGATAACTAGATGGCATAAAATACCTTGGATTAGAAAAATGAGACCATATAATTGAAGCTCACATTGTATAGAAGAAGTTTCCTAAAGGGCTTATCGCACAATAACAACAATTTGGGGTCGGAATCAGATCCGGTACTCCAGGAATTTTACTATTCACACCTCCTCCTTCCTTTTCCAATTTCCTATGATTGTTTTCACACTTTATCTTTCTTTCTTAGGTCTGGCCGAATTGGCTAATTAAAGAGGAATGAATGGTGGTGATTTGATCTTGAAATTTAATGGTCTTATGGTGTGCCAAGTGTCACAAGTTGTGAGCTCAAAATTGCCATGTGTCATCAAGCTATTTGTCTTCTTTTTCTCTCTCTTAGGTAGCACCTTTTTCATGTCAGGGGAAAGGAAAGGCTTGACAATTTTCTTAGACTCCAGGGTTTGGTGTTCGAGAAGTCAAGTACGCATTTGAGCCAAAGACTAATGGATTCCCCAGACTCAGGACCTAGGTAGCGCGTCCCAGAGATGCCAACACAAAAGGCATAAAGTAAGTGTCATTATGAGGGATACTTGTCACCTTCTCATTCATCCAATACAAAAGTGCTCTTGTACTTTATAATAATGAGAGCACACTTGTCACTCTCTCATTCACCCAACACAAAAGTTAGGTTATAATTGCTTACTTTATTTAAGCTACTTTAATAAAGTTACTTTATCGGTGCTTACTAGGGTCTTACTTAGGACTACGACACGCATATCGAGGCCCGCCAAATGACACCAAGTCAGAGTGTGTGCATAGGCCCCACATGATGCCATATACCGGCGTCTGCTCTAAAAACGCAGGGTATACATGTCTGCCCTGAAATGCCATGTGCACACCTACACCACCCTATTTCGCTTGACTAATCAGTTCCTTACTTCATGGCATAGCTGGGTGGCATCTTTCTACAAACCATATGGCACCGTATATGTGTCATGTACATATATGCACTAACAATTTGATCCTGGTAGGGCTAAATCACATAGTCCCCGAGAGTCTTTCTATCTCTTGCCATTCTTAAAACCTTTCCCAAAATGGACTTAGTAGTCTGCCTGATATAGCCTGATAAAGTTAATATAGGTTAAATAAGAGTATTCAAGAAAATTCTAATTATATATAAATATATGGGTGTGTGTGTATAAGTAAATAAATAATTAAATAAAAGAGAATAATGTCCCACATGGACCAAAAAGGAAAAAAGGAAAAAAGGGAGTTCTTGGAACCTATATATAAGAGCGATGAGATGGATTTAAGGTGCACACTAGTAGAAAATATAGATTTTACAACTATTTTTTACATTTGACAAAACATGACACGTGTAGAAAGTATAACCAGTGGCATTTTCGTAAATATATGAAGATGAAGGAACTTTCTACACGTGTTGGAAAGATAACACATGTAGAAAGTACATTTTTTTAAAAAAATTATTTTATAAATTAGCATTTTTTTAAATGTATTTTTTAAATCATATGTGATTCATGCCTTTAATTTTATTTTTAAAATTTTTAATTATTTTTAAAAATAAGTAATGACTTTCTACACGTGTTAGAATCCCAACACATGTAGAAAGTCTATATTCTACACGTGTTAGGATCCCAACACGTGTAAAAAGCCATTTCTAGTTTAATTTTTTTTAAAATATTATCACTTTCTACACGGGTTGGGATCCCAACCGGTGTAGAAAGAAGATGAAGGAACTTTCTATACGTGTTGGAAAGACAACACATATATAAAGTAATTTTTTTAAAAAAATCTTCTATACATTAGCATTTTTTAGATGTATTTTTGAAATCATGTGTGATTAATGCCTTTATTTTTATTTTAAAATTTTTAATTATTTTAAAAAATAAATAATGACTTTCTACACGTGTTGGAATCCCAACAGGTGTAGAAAGTATATTTTATACACGTGTTTGGATCCCAACACGTGTAGAAAGACATTTTGAGTGTAATTTTTTTTGAAAAAATATTATCACTTTCTACACGTGTTGGAATCCCAACAAGTGTAAAAAGCCATTTCAAGTTTAATTTTTTTAAGAAAAATATTATCACTTTCTACACGGGTTGGGATCCAACCGGTGTAGAAAGACAGCATTTTCATAAATAAATGAAGATGAAGAAACTTTCTACACGTGTTGGAAAGACAACATGTGTAGAAAGTAAATTTTTTTAAAAAAAATCTTCTATAAATTAGCATTTTTTAAATGTATTTTTGGAATCATATATGATTCATGCCTTTAATTTTATTTTTAAAATTTTTAATTATTTGTAAAAATAAGTAATGACTTTCTACACGTGTTGGGATCCCAACATGTGTAAAAAACCATCTCGATTTTATTTTTTTTAAAAAAATATTATCACTTTCTACACGGGTTGGGATCCCAACCGGTGTAGAAAGATGGCATTTTCGTAAATATATGAAGATGAAGAAACTTTCTACACGTGTTGGAAATACAACACGTGTAGAAAGTAAATTTTTTTAAGAAAATTCTTCTATAAATTAGCATTTTTAAAATGTATTTTTGGAATCATATGTGATTCATGCCTTTAATTTTATTTTTAAAATTGTTTAATTATTTTTAAAAAATAAATATTGACTTTTTACATGTGTTAGAATCCCAACACGTGTAGAAATTCTATTTTCTACACGTGTTGGGATCTCAACGTGTGTAAAAAGCCATTTCAAGTTTTTTATTTTTTTAAAAAAAATATTATCACTTTCTACATGGGTTGGGATCCCAACCGGTGTAGAAAGTCTTAATGATTACTTTCTACACCGGTTGGGATCCCAACCGGTGTAGAAAGTTGTATTGTTAAAAAAAAATTTACTTCATGCGCCCTTTTTTCCTCAAACCCTACAAACCCATCAATGCATCTTTAATCTTCAATTAGAGCTATTTTCTTTGACCTCTGATAATTGCAAGCTCCTACGGAGAACAATCCTTGGAGTCTATGGCCTCCCCTTATTCGGAGCCATCGCCGACCGATTCGATTTCTTTTACAACCAAGGCTATGAAAAATTCTTCTCCTCTCGGATCCAGAAGTACAACTCCACCGTCTTCCAAATTAACATGCCGCCTGGCCCTTTCAACACCTTCGATCCGAGAGTTGTCACCGTCCTTGACGTCGCCAGCTTCTCCGTCCTCTTCAACATATCGAAGGTCAAGAAGTGTGACACCTTCACTGGAACTTACATGCCGTCCACAACCTCGAGGACTTGTAGCAATAGAGCAAAGCATTTGATAAGCTCACTGACCGCGTTGAGGACCGCCATGTTAGAAATTGTGCCCTAAGGGCCAATCATTGTACCTTAAACATTATTGTTATTTAAGAATTTCTCCTTATTGTTATCATATCATTTGCATGTTTACTATGATAATTGTATCCTTGGATGAACTATAAAGATTATCCTAAATGTCCCTGGTCAATTATCTATGCGGGAGCAAAGATGAAATAAGACCAGTATGACTTTGATGAGGTATAAAGATACAAATCAATGTCTTAGGCACTTATAGGAGTATAAGGTGCTGGACCGACCCGCTATGAGAAAGTTGCATGGATTAAGTCATAAGCTTATCTCATACATATAATCATGTCGCAGAGCCCTCTGACCTGAGATCATCATAGATTCCTGCATGAAAACTTTCTAAGTTTTGACCTAGTCAAAAGTCACCTTTGACCGGGTGATGATAAAGGCTACAATCGGGCTTAGGAGTTTTCATGAAGAGGAATGTGAGTGATCAAGATGGAATTTGTCCCTCACATTAGTGAGAGATATTACTGGGCCCCTCGATGAGTGAGTCTGAGAAATGTATGGCCATACTATAATGGGAAGGAGTTTCCATTTCTAATTTCAGGCTACTCAGGAATCGGGAAAGTGATGGTCAGGAACAGGAGGATGACGTTGTCCATGCCTCATCCTTGATCGAAATATCGTGTGACAAAAAGGGACGTGACATGGTTGTATAAAAGGTTGCATCGTATCATCGATCCTCATGTGAATTGGGTAGTCACAATGTCTTGCTAGAGGCCGCTTGCGACTTGTGGGCTAGAATAGTTTTGGCCCACTGCCAACTTCATGTGGGCCTACAGGGTCGCACACAAGAATAGCCCAACACGAGCTATGATGTCCAGATTCATTGAATCTAAGATGTGTCTAAGATTCAATGAATATAATATTTGACCTAGGGTGGATGGATGAATTATATATATATATATATATAAATTCAAAAAATATAATAATAATATATATAGATTATAATATTATTATAAGATGTTAGTTTTATATTTAATTTATTTGATAAATTAAATAATTAAAGCTAATAAAGATATCATATCTTAGATTTAATTTATAAAGATAAATTAAATCTATTGGCTCTTTAATTAAATTAAATGAATATGATAAATTAAATCTGTTTGACAGATTTAATCAAATCAGATTTATTTGATTTAATTTGAATTTCAAATTAATTAAGATTAATTTTGAGATTCCTATACGGCCCACATCAGATATAAAATTTGAAGGGCTAGAGAACCCTAGGCCGTACGAAGAACTTGGAGAGCCGCGAGAAACCCTAGAGAGACATCTTGGAGGCGCTAGCACGCTGCCGAATTGGGTCTTGTTCGTGTGGATACCGGTAGAGGGAGGCGACCAGAGGTGTTGACTCCTATAGATCGAAGGCACAAGAAACATAAAGGTACTATTCTAACTACTCGATTTAGACGTCTTTGATAGATCCACGATTGGGATTCGAGGTTTTAAAGGGTTAATTTTTCCGCTGCGTGTACGATTCCCAACACGCCAACTCGACTCTACTCGCGTCCAAGAGGTTCCTCCCAGTCTCCTTAATATTTATTCTTTATTCTATATTTTCTTTTCTGAGAAATAGAAATTGTAAGAATCTGTTATTAAATTGAGTAATAGAGGCTTGGCGTATAATGATTAGGGCAGTATGTTCCACTTAAACAATTTTATGTTATGCTTTCTAACAGTTATGTGATTTGGTAGGCCATGGTGTCAATTGCTGCATCTATATGAAGGATGATGTATACAATGGAGTACATGGGACTGACTTCCATCTCGAGACTCTAAATTACCATATCTGATATTTTCTTCCCGTTATGCAATTATGATATGACTTTTATACATCAAATTGGATGTGATATAAATTGAGCATGTCCTTCAGAGGTCTTTGGTGGAGATGATGTGGAGTTTTTTTGTTGCATCATATATGGACTAGGGTGGTAAAATATCATGGGCCACGTCCTATCATAAGACCAAAGCAAGTATGCCCAATATATATTCATTACCAGATGTAACCTTATTTTTATATTTAAGTAAATGTGAAAGTTATTGATTGATGATTGGAGTTCTCCGTATATTTCTTGAACAGGTTTTTATGGCCAATCATACTTCCATGATTGATTTCATTATTTTAGAACATATGACTGCATTTGCTGTAATTATGCAGAAGTATCCTGGATGGGTTGGTAAGCATCCTCCTCAACTAAAAGCTGTTTGTTTCTTTATATATAACATATAGTGTGTACATATGTGTGTAATATTATGATAAGACATATTTGGTTAATTTGGTTTTAAAGAATTGGTACCTCATTCTCAGGATGACTTCATATTGTTACTAAGATAATAATGATAACATGGAAAGTAATATATCTAAACCTTTTTGTTGTTAGTAATATTCTCTCTTTTGGTTAGTTTAAATGTTTACAGGGAAGAATAGGGCATGTGATAAACAACTATTGATGATTTGAAGCTTGTTAATGTAGAATAAATTTTGTAAAATTTCCTGATAAAACAGTAATTTAATTATTTTAAAAAGATTGGTTGTTTTGTGTTAGGATTATTGCAAAGTACCATTTTGAAGATGTGGGATGTATCTGGTTATTCAATCATTGTGTGGCAATTAAAGATCGAGAAATTGTTGCCAAGATTAGCTTTTTTAATGGTTTGGATTGGAATTTATAATAAATTTAATATTTCAGATTAGTTTTGTTGTAATTGTTTTTATTTTTTAGATCTTTGGTTGTTTATTATCATGTAAATGAGTTTGTAGCATAATAAAAAAAACCACTTTTTTTTCAAAAAATGAGTTTCTACACCTGACGAATAAGGAAGGTGTAGAAAGTCCCTGACTCCTCACGTCAGGTATAGAAAGTCTCACTTTCTACACGTGTTTTAGAACACGTGTAGAAACTCCAGACTTTCTACACCTATTGTTTCTATACCTGTTGTATGTCAAGTGTAAAAAGTCCTTTCCGTCATATGTAAAAAGTCTTTTCTGCACTAGTGGCAACAGCTCTATTTTCATTATAAACTAGGGTAACATAGGTTAAATGTCAGTTTCTCTTTTGTTAACTGTTGAATCGAAATAAACTTTGGTTAGCCTATCCAAGAAACTCAACTCATCAATTTCATCAATTTGATTAACAATTAATGTCATGGGTTATGAGTCATGAAACCCAAACTGTGATTAGACTTTTGGAGCACGCAAAACGGACCCTAGAGTGAAAAATTGACGTTTTCGACTTCCTCCATCGTTGGATCATTGCAAAATTTGGTGAACATATTTGAGACATCTCTCTCAGTAATGTCAATGGTGGGATTTATTATTACATGCATCGAGTAAGAGTAATTTATCACGAACATAATATGTTCTTTTGAAAATAAAAACTAAATCGTAGATAGGGAATTTTTTCCAAAGAATTGAGTTCTAAGTGTTAAAAACCCTAAATTAAATATACAGAGATGCTAACATAGCCTAGTTCCCTAATTCCATTGTTACTTGCAATTTTTCAGAGTAACTTATGAGTTGTGTTCTTGAGCAAGTAATATGTTGCCATAATAAGAGTTATTTTTGTTACTTTGGAGTTGAGTTCGTCTAATTGGAGAACAAATTTCCTCAATTGTACTTTAGAGAACTCTAGGTAACTTGGTCCTACTCATTTATTAATTGGTATTGCTTGTGGGTGTTTTTAGAAAATTGCATATGCCTAGGATGAGATAGATCTAGTATGTTCCTTATGTTTTTAATTAGACCAAATTTCCTATTATGTTTTTAAAACCAAATTGCCTACAAGTCCCATAAGCCAATTCCTCATGTTTCACAAGATCTCACATGTGATCTTCTCCCCAACTTTTTCAATAGCAACAACTTCTCCAACTTCATTTGATGGCTTACTCGACACTAGTTTTCTTCTCCGTGCTTGTTGCCTTCATTGTGCTCATTGGCTTTGAGATCTGTGCTTGTCATGTCCATATCTATGCTTGCCAAGTCCAAATCTATGCTCTTCATATTTAGATCACGTTATTTCCAGCTCTTATCGAGTTGTCATCCAGATCTATGCTCGTTTGTACCGCTGCTAGATTTGTTCTAAGATAATGCATCAAATTACTTTTTCTTTTTGTTTTACTTTTATTGAATATATTATTGTTGTATAAACCAATATGAATCAAGATCCTTTCTAGCAAACTTGAATGTATCTTCTGATCTAACAATTTCTACTCTTCTTTTATTTTTAATTATTGGATTATTTGTTGTGATTTTATTAGATATGATCTTTTCCTTAATTTTTTTTAAAATTTATCTTCTTCTATTTTATTGAAATTTGGATTTTATTATGAGATCTTGTAAAATCATAGCTTCTCTTATGTGATTTTATGATATTTTAATTTATCCAAATCTAAAAATTCATATCTCAACATTGCTCTTTTGCAAAAGATGTCATTCTAAAAGATAAAATTAAAAAAAATTAGAAAAATCTAGATCTCAAAATTGGTGTGAAGAAGCTTCTTCACACCAATTTTGAAATCTAGATTTGTTTGGTTTTTTTTATTTTATTTTTAAACCCGTTATCTATTATCCAATCTAGAAAGTGCCTAACTTTCTAAAGCACTTGATATAAGACCTAACTTAAACCCAATTTAAAAAGCCAATTTTAACCGGTCTAAAAGGCATTTTTTCTAGTACTAAAACACTCAACCCCAAAACAAAAAGGTCTCAACCAACAACTCTAATAATATTGTGGATCCACAAAAAACATTGGAGTGCACAAAGTAAAGGCCTCAGTCCCAATAACATCTTAACAGTTTCCAAATATCAGTTAATCAAAAGTCATTAATCATAATTTCTAAAAACATGAGGGTCTTATATGACAATATAATAATAATTACAAACCAACAAAATAGGAGGTCTGCAAAGGCTACCAGCACATATATCACTAACTGCTTCCCCTAACCTCTACTAGAATTAGAGGACCCACCTGAATCAATTTACAGAATATATAAGAAAGGATTGCAAGTTAAAGAAGCATGTTTAGCTAACATGAAGATATTATCATTAATATTACAATAACATAAGGGAAAGTAAGGTTCATAAAACACCTTAGAGCCTAAAGCATGTATATAAAGTAAATTAATCATGATTACCTCAACTACAAGCTCCAACTCAACTTGAGGAGCAAGCAAGAGCAATCATCGGTCACAAGGAAGCTCTACATTATCAATGTACATACACAATCAATTATAGCACAAGTAAAGAATAACAATACAACTCAACCCCAAAGTTCCAATTTCCTCATCACTCTTAACCTCAACAACTTAAGTTCATAATTAACATTCCATGAGCTCAGTTTGCTCATTAGAGTCTTTCCCCTATCAATTAATCCACAACTCAAAGTTTCACCTCTACCAAACCAACAATCACAAAACCATCAATATCAACATTCTAAACTGATTAATCCTTTAATGTCACTACAAAAACACAATCTTCAATAGAATTAGCCATGGAATATTTTTCGTACCTAACTTCCTCAGAATTTTCGATGGAATTTCTCAACCATGGAAAAATTTTCTATGGCTAATCCTATGACTAGTCCATGAAAATTTTTTTTTGCCATGAAATTAACCATAGAAATGTTCCATGGCAAATTTCTCCGCCACAAAAATTAAAAATTATTAATTTTCAATAAATTTTATATTTAAAATAATATCTTGAGGAAAAAAATTATGATATTAATAGCCATATAAATATGTAAAAATTATATTTCCATAATTATTGTTAAAATTATGATATAATATACATAATTTTTTAATAATATATTATATATAAAATAAAAAATAAAATACATAATATTATACCCGCACCAAAACATTGGAAATATCATATATATATATATATATATAATGTGTGTGTGTGTTTTAATTAATGCTAATTAAAAATAACATTCAATTTCAAAAATTGGCTAAAATCTTATTTAAGATTTAAAATTTAAAAATTTTTTTATTTGAAATTGATTTATATTAAAAAAATAAATATATAAAAATGTTTTTCATAATATCATTTAATTTATGATTATTTTTTCATATTTTTATACTCACATATTATATATATATATATATATATATATATATATATATATATATATATAATTGGTTATGTATGATAATATTATATATATAATTTTGTAATAAAAGAATGTAGGTGTATTGCAGCTCAACTGGCAAAGGCTTGCACGTATGCAATCACATTTTCAAGATTATGGTATGGTGGCATATGGTAGGGCGAGGTAGAGACACGGGGCATTGCAACTAGGGCCACATGGTGGCAGCTAACGATCGATGTTGAGGTGATGGCTGTCGGAGATGACATGCGGCAGCGCCGACGATGAGGTGGCCTCATACGGAGATGACATGTGACTTCTTCTAAGAAGTTCGGCATGACATTTTAAAATTAAAAAAAATTAAATTAGTAATGGATTTGCGATGGTAATATTCCATCACAAACTAGACAAAAATAATCAAAAATTAAATTCAATTTTCCACGATTGAATTTATGAGGGAACAAATGTGTCAGAAATCTATTTTTGTCACAAATCCGTTAAAAATTTCATCAGAAATTTTGAATTCCTTGGTAAATTCAATGTTTTTTCTATAGTGTCTAATCCATATAAACATAACCCATCATTAAACAACTTTTCAAATCCTACCAAACCCTAACTCAAAGATCAAAGCCCCAACTCCAATCTTCATATAACTCAAAATCTAACAAAAATAAACTGATTGCACATTTAATCTACTCCATATGACTCATTTAAACTCAAGAAATTTGGTGAAATCATCATCCATCTCGAAATCACCCAAAAACCACAACATTCAACTATCTAAAAATATGAAAAAATCAAGGGGAATACTAAAATAATGAGCCACATAAAGGGAATACTATAGGGTGCGTAGATAAAGCTATCAGAAATGGAGCCCTAGTTTCAATTGAAAATAGTCATTACATAATACAGATCCAAAGTCCGAAAACAAAGTAGGAAAACTTCAAGAATACATAAAAAGAGAAGCTGAAGTAACCTGCTAGATTACACCTTGATTACTGATTCACATTCACATATTTTGACCAAAAAAAAAGAAGAGAATTGGTAATTTAAAAATTACATGGATGGAGCAATAAATTCTTTTTTTTAAAAAAAAATTACTTAGGTAGGGTTGCAAGTTACTTGTAAAGTGGGGCACATTTTTCTTTTGACTGCATCTCCTTGCCTTCTTTATTGAACCATATTATAAATCTAAAAGACAAAAATGTTAGTGCAAGCATTTTATCCAAGAGGGGGTGAATTGGGTGATAATAAAAAAATTTTAATCGAAATTAACAATTAACATAATATAAACCAGAGTTGAGGGTTAGGCAGATATCACTAAAGTAGACATAAGAGATTATATTGATTTGGCCTCAACTTCTTTGACCTACGTCTAGTCCTTAGAGTACCTCTAAGATTTTGACTATAGCTTCCAAGATTCAATGGGTTTTTGGCACCTCGGTATACTGTAAGTTCCTTCACTAGACACTCGCTCCCCCTAACACAATGTAATTCAATACCCAACTCAAGGTACCATAACCATAAGTTATCTCAATAAAGTGTATTGAGCTTTTAATAAAACTCTCTCATAGAGTGAATATGTGATCACTGAAATACATGATAAAAAGAGAATAATAAATGAAGACATAGCACTAGAAAGCAAGATTGAATGTTTTACAGTTCGATAGGTGTTCCACTTTGAATGCTTTCGTATTTATAGTTGGAATGTAATAAATGACCATTATGAGCATTCTATTTTTCTGTTGCCGTTGCTTCCTATGATCATTCTTTGTGTATAGAAAAATAGCCGTTGGAGAAAATAGAATGTCTCAGTTGAAATTCTGCTTGCATTTAATACTTCTAACACAAAGTTACTTTTTTCTCTTTTCATATAATCTCTCCGTTGTTCACCTAGAAAATATTTTATACGCTAATGCATTGAAGTATTAGAATGAAGAGAGGTAAAAATATTAAATTATATAATCAATCAATAATTTTGAAAATCATGAGATCATACTCTATTTTTCTGAATTCCATCACTCAAGTGATCTTCTCTTAGAAGATTCATAATGACACATATCACTGGATGGATCACTCGAATGTTTTGTTAGTAATCTATAGATGGCATCACTCGAGTGTTCTGCCAGAGATCTCAAAAGTGGGATCACTCATGTAATATCCTGAATTTTGGGACTAAAGGCTTAAGATTTAGCTTGGAATAAAGAGAACTACTAGACTCATGTTCGATAAATGTCATAGTGAGACATAGTATTATTTTTTAGAATTTCTTTATATCTTTGGATATTAAAAGGAATTATCACTACTACAGAAAAGGGTTTTAACGTCACATAAAGACGTCTCTTCTTTGAAAAGGGAAGTAAAAACTGTACGCAGTGGCATTTACGTAAATAAAGAGAGATTTTTTAATCTTTAGGAGTGCATGCCAGCCACGTGGCTGGCATGCAGCCCACATTAGGCGTCCTTTCTGTATGAAGGGACGCCTATTTATATGTTTAGGTGTCCCTTCTTGGAGAAGGGACGCTTAAACATTTTTCCTCCACTTATTTTCTTCATTTTCCTCCATTCCTTTCGTTCACTCTTCCTCCCTCTCTCAAAAACACCGAGCAACTGATTTAGAAGGCCACCACAAGGTCAGTCCAGCCGTGCCCCCTTTCACCGTCTCCCTTCCACCATATCCCTCCTTCTTCATTTTCTCTCATCTCCTCCTTCTATCATCTCACAGTTGCAGCATCGGACTCGCTCCCTCTCAGCTCTCACGGTGGTGCGCGCGCCTCCTCCCTCCCAACCTCTTCATCACGCCATTTTCCAACTGCTAGCTGTAAGCTTTTTTGTTTTTTTTTTGCTTTTGGTTTATTTTTTTTCACTTTAGTTAATGTCATGACCGTTTAATTTAAAGTAGTTTTGCTAGAAACTATAAGCCACTCATATTATGCCATAAGTACATGTATGTATGCTAGAGATTCCAGAAACCTGTTGACTTGGTTTCTACTAATTTAATGAGGAAGATGAGTTTATACATTGATTATTTTAATTTCATACATACATGATTGAAATTAATTATGAATAAATGAAAATGTATATATTTATGTGAATTAAGCAACTTTCTCTTTAAATATGTTTACTCATTTGTTCATATGGTTTGACATTTTACGCACTGAATAATATTTTTTTGTGTAATTTTATTACTAATTTTTATTTCTTGAAATTGAAATGACTTTATTGGTAATTCTATATACGTTTTCAAAAATAAAAATAAAACATGTTCAGGAAGCTATACAAAATTTAGAAAATAATAGTTTTTTAGAAAATAAAACATTTAGAAAATTTGCACTCATCAATATGTTTTACTAAAATAAATTAATCAATAATGTTACTCATCATATATATCTTTAATGTAAGACCTAGTTAACTAATTTTATTAGATTAAATAAGTTATATAATTTATTTAATTATAAAATAAAACATGTTTAGGAAGCTGAGTGCTATATAAAAGACACATTTTAGAGTGCTAAATGCAATTTAAGTCTAAAATCTAAACATAGAACTTGTTTTATTTTATAAAACAAGTTATCAACAAGTAATTTTTAACTTTAACCAATTGATTTTAATTTCATTGGTTTGAAATAATGAATACATGTATAGAACTTTTAATATTGTGTAGGTGCATAGAACTTTTAACTTGTATTAATTTAAACATATTAGTTCCCTAAAGAAAAATTGATATTTTAAATTGTTGATATTGTCCTTAATTGCCTCAGTTACTTTATTTATTTATTTATTTTTTGAATTAAGGTGAAATGGTTTGTTATTAAAATTGTGGGATCTTACACTTAATGGGAAATGCTACCGAAATGTTTTTTGAAAAAAGTGATAAAAGACAATCTCATAGTTAACAATTGTTATAAACTTGAGTGTTATTGGGAATGGTTTAGGTGGTAAAACAATGGATCATAGTTGGATGAATGCTTTGAGAACTAGTGAAGAATATGAGAATGGGGTGGAAGAGTTTATTGAATTTGCTAGAAGGAATGCTCCAACTAAAAATGGGAAGTATTTTTGTCCTTGTGTGAATTGTTTAAACGAGAGTCGACGAGATGTTAATGATATAAGGGATCACCTACTTTGTGATTGAATAAATCTTCGATACACAAGATGGATATGGCATGGTGATGAAGTAACTGATTGTCCGTCGCACAAGAAGGAAGGAGTGGATGTTATAGAGCAAGATAGAATGGAGAAAATGATTCACGATGTCGAGGTTGAATCCTTCGCCCAGGCACATGAATTTGACATCCTGCGGAGTGATGCGGAGATACCATTATACCCTGGGAGCAAGTACACACGACTGACGGGAACATTGCATTTGGTGAACTTAAAGGCAACTTGTGGATGGACCGATAGTAGTTTTACATTACTATTGGAATTATTGTGTGATATGTTTCCAGAAGATAATGTACTTTCAAACCGTATGTATGAGGCAAAGAAAATCTTGTCTACGATGGGTATGGAGTACAAAAAGATACATGCTTGCCCTAATGACTGTGTATTGTATAGAAAGGAGTATGCAGGTCTTAGTAAGTGTCCTAACTGTAAAACATCACGATATAAAGTGAAGAAAGACGGTGGTTGTAGAGAAGGGACAACAAGTAAAAAGCAACCTTCGAAGGTGTTATGGTATCTTCCAATAATACCACGGTTTAAGCGTTTGTTTGCGACCGCAACAAAAGCGAAGAAGTTGAGATAGCATTCTGATGAGAGAATTTATGACAGAAAATATCTTCGGCACCCGGCCGACTCTCCACAGTGGAAGAAGATAGATGAAATGTTCCCTCAATTTGGCAGCGAGCCGAGAAACCTTCGGCTTGGACTTTATGCAGATGGAATAAATCCATATGGAACTCTTACTAGTATATATAGTTCGTGGCCAGTTCTCCTTGTAATATACAACTTACCTCCCTGGTTATGTATGAAGCGCAAGTACGTTATGCTTTCTATGATGATCTCTGGACCAAAACAGCCAGGGAATGACATCGATGTGTATTTGGCTCCTTTGATTGAGGACTTGAAGAAGTTATTGGAGGAAGGTGTGGATGTGTTCGATGCTTATAAGAAAGAGTCTTTCAAGTTGCGTGTAATGATTTTTACCACGATAAACAACTTCCCCGCATACGGAAATTTGTCAGGGTATAGTGTGAAGGGTCATAAAGCATGCCCAATCTGTGAAGGAGAAACACACTTTCGACAACTTAAGCATTGCAAAAAAACAGTGTACCTTGGCCACAGGAGGTTTCTTCATCGATTCCACCCATATCGTAGGCTGAGAAAGCGTTTTGATGGCTTACCAAAACATGGAGTTGCACCAAGGGCCTTAACCGGGGAGAAAGTTTATAGTCGGGTAGAACGTGTCAATGTGACCTTTGGTAAAAATCAAAGGACTAAGGGTGAGAAGAACATATGGAAGAAGAGGTCAATTTTATTTTATCTTCCGTATTGGCATTGTCTTGATGTAAGACACAGTATTGATATGATGCATGTGGAGAAAAATGTGTGTGACAGCCTTGTAAGTACACTTTTGCACATCCCAGGTAAGACCAAGGATGGAATGAGCGTGAGACTTGACCTTGTTGATATGGGAATAAGAGATCGGTTGCATCCACAACTAAGAGATGATGGTAGGAGGGCATATATGGAGCCAGCTGCGTATACGCTATCAAAAGCGGAGAAAAGAAGTTTGTGTGGGTGTCTGCATGAAATTAAGGTCCCACAAGGCTACTCTTCTAATGTTAGCAGGTGTGTGTCAATGGACGATTTGAAGTTAGTGGGAATGAAGTCCCATGACTATCACGTGTTAATGCAACAATTGTTACCAGTAGCCATTAGAGGCATTATGAAAGAAGAAGTGCGAACTACTATAACCAGATTGTGTGTTTTCTTTAATGCTATCTGTAACAAAGTCATCGACACTGAGAAGTTGGATGAACTAGAAAATGAGGGTTATATAATTCTGTCCCAACTAGAGATGCATTTTCCTCCACCATTTTTTGATATAATGGTGCATTTGGTAGTTCATTTAGTAAGGGAGGTAAGGCTTTACGGTCCAGTTTACTTGAGGTGGATGTACCCTTTTGAGCGATACATGAAGATCTTAAAAGGGTATTCTAAAAATCCTTATCAACCTGAAGCCTCAATAGTTGAGCGATATGTAGTTGAAGAGGCTATGGACTTTTGTAAAGATTATCTATCTGGTAAAAAGGAACAGTCTCGGCATGAAGAGGGGAGAAGCAAGGGAACACGAGGACTAAAAGTGAAGACTGCGGATCGTGAAGAGATGTTGCAAGCACACTTGTATATCTTGAATAATATGGAAGAAGTTCAGCCATACATAGATGAGCACAAAAAGACTTTGAAGAACTTGAATCCAAAGAAAAGTGACATGCAAATAGCTATTGAGCAAAACAAGACATTTGTTAAGTGGTTTGAGGAGAAGGTTTCGCATGAGATCGGTGTGTCCGAGACAATCAACTGGCTAGCTTGGGGGCCTTCATTTCAGGTTGTTACTTGGACTGGTTATGACATAAATAGGTATTCATTATACACAAAAGAGCAAGATGACAGAAGTACCATGCAAAATAGTGGGGTGATGGTTGAAGCTGAAGCTATGCACTTTTCCAGTTCGAAAGACAAAAACCCCATATGTGCATCAATGGCTTATTATGGAGTTATAGAAGAAATATGGGAGATGACCTACAACAAGTTCAAAGTTGCTTTGTTCAAATGTAAGTGGGTTAGCAATGCTGTTGTGGTAATAGATCCACAATTTGGATTTGTCTCAGTCGATCTTTGAAGAGCCAGGCGAAGTAAGTGTTTTATGTCACAGATCCTGCAAATAAAAATATGTCCATTGTACTTCAAAGCAAAAAACAAAAGTATGGTGATCCAACCTTCAACCTTGACGACACACCACCTTTGACAACAAATCCACCTATAGGAAGTGAGGTCGAGTTGGTAGATGATGAAGATTATTCTGCAAGAAATGATCATTGTGAAGGAATATGGGAAACAATATGAAGTAAGACCTTTAACTATATAAAACTGTATTATGTCCTATGTGCTTTTTTCCCTTAATGTAGTTTATACAGATACCTGCAATCTACTTACCTCTCTGACAATGATTTTTTTGTGTCTAGGAATATGTCAAGTTCTAGTGACTCAGGGAGTGACAGCGAGCAGCATAATGGAAGGCAAGAAGAGCCACCCGCTCCGAGAAGAACAAGAGGTGCCACGAAGATGGCTGTATTGGCGAAGCGCCACTACAATGAACAGGAGAGGGTTCACATAGAGTTTGATGCCAACATGAATCCAATGGGTCCTGAGGAAGACCACTTCATTAGTTATCTTGGTTTTTTTGGGTCGAAGCAAAGTCCGAATCATCTATGATAGTTGGAGGCAGGTTCCCAAAAAGACGAAAGCCATGATATGGCAACAGATTTTGGTACATAACTTTCGATACATTTTATGTATCTAGACCTTTCTTCCTATTCAAGTTTAATTGTCTCCATTTTTGCAGCAAACGTTCGATATTCCTAACACCACAGACATGTACAACCACTGGATGGGAGAGGTTTGTTTGTGCTGGAAGGATTTTAAAAATAAGCTCTCCAGGAAGTACCTTAAAGGTGACAAGAGTCATCTGGATCCTTGTCAAGAATATTCATATCTATCTCCAGATGACTGGAGGTTGTTTGTAGCTAAACGACAAACTCCTGAATTTTTGGTAAATTTTCTGTCTTCATTATGAAAATTTATAATTTCAATATAGTTAATGCACTAATGACTTATTTTTCCATTTTTCCCTTAAACAGGAATTAAGTGCGGCGAACACACAGAGGCAAGAAGCAAATCAGTACCAACATTGTATGTCTCGGGGTGGCTACAGGAAGCTGGAGTGGATGATGATGGCAGAAGAGCTGGAAAAAATGAAGGAAGCTGTGAAATCGGATCCTTCCGTCGTTGTGCAAGCACCAGCTCCTCCTCCACGTCACAAAAAATGGAAAGCAGGGAGGATTAAGGGTGACAAATATATAAATCCTACTATTGCTGAGGTTACCTCGAGGATTGTAAGTAGTAATAGCATAAGTAATTAATTGTGAAATTCTTTCACATTTCTAGCATTTAATTTTCATTCATAACGAATTGTATGCTACAGGACGAACTCGAAGAGCAGAGTAGCCAAGGGTCGTTCACTCCAAGTGGACGGAGGGACATATTGGCAACAGCGATTGGGAAGGCTGAATACCCCGGCCGTGTTAGAGGGGAGCCGAGGGGAGTTGGTATTTCGAAGTATTTTGGTAAAGCCTCGTTATATTATTCACAAGCTGAACCCAGTCAAGAGTTTGTGGCTAAGCTTCGCGATCAAATCTGAGAAGAGCTCCGAGATGAGCTAATGACACAACTACGTGGTGAAATGAAATTGTGGTTTGATTTTCATCACATGGAGACTACTAGGGTTAGAAACAAGGAATCCCTGGCCTTCCCCAGTACTAAAGGAAGTCACAACCCGCCGGACGAATCCCTTGTACAGCCTTCCCACACTCTGCAACTCGTTGCCAAAGCTTTTCACAATCCAGAACCCCTTGTCCAGCCTTCCCACACTCCAGAACTTGTTGCCGCTCCTTTCCATAGTCTTGTCTAGCCTTCCCATAGTACAGAACCCTGTGGCCAGCCTTCTCACATAACAGAACCACTGGGCCAGCCTTCTGCCACTCCGGAGTCGGGTGAATCGTGTATCCTCTATTTGGATGCCCCCATGATTCGTGTTGTAGCCGATGCTCCCGTTTACACACAAGCTACCACCCACCATCATAATCAAATTCCACAGTATTTACGTAGGGTGACAGTGACACGTGTTCATGAGGGGGAAGAAGGTGCAGCTATCCCTATCCCTGACGTTGAGATTGCCACGCTGGGTCAGGCAATTAGAGGTTTCATCCTTTGGCCTCAATATCTTATTGGCACGTTGGCAACCCCACCAATGGTAGGAATTATATTCATATCACTTGACATTTATTGGCATCATTGTAATATAATTGGTTTTGTTTTCTATGGTTATAGGAGGAGCAACATGCACTGAGATGCCCTTTCTAGCACGGCTCCAACAGATGTACAAAGGTATTCCCCAAGTCGACTTCAATATGCCTCCAGGGATTGTGGGTACACAATTGACGTATCCCTACACGATCGACAATAAAGATCTTAAGGAGTTTATGCATTTGGAGGAGATAGATGCAGGATGGGTCAAACTTGCCATTTGGTTAGTTTTTCTTTTCTAAGTTCAAGATTTCATAAGTTCAATAGTTCATTGGTCATTTTATTTCTATTTCAGGTCATTCTACCACATGTGCATTGATATGGAAAGACCAAATTTATACGGATTCTTGTGTCCGGAAAATACGACATCGGATAATAATGATGTCGCACAAAGGACGCATTATGTGGGCTTCACAATGGCAGCGACCAAATTGCGATGTTATCTAGCGCCAATTGTTCAAGGGTATGTAGTAAAAAATTTTATTTTTGGATGTTTGAGAAATAATTTTCTTCTAATCTAAACTTCATTTTAATCTGTGTATTGTTTTAGTTACCATTGGAGCCTGTGTGTTGTTTGCCCACGCCTCAATGAAATCTATTGGTTTGATTCCTTGACAAAAAAGCCCGACAAGGACACAAAATCAGTCTTCAACACGTTAGTTATTTCTTTTTTATTAATTAAAGAAATGCTTGATTTAAATAAATTGTTCTAACTTAAAATGTTTTACATTTTAATGGTAGCGCGACCCAAACATATAGAATGCTTGGCGGGTCACGTGAGGGTAGAGTTGTTCGCAAGCCAAAGTGGTTTTATCCCAAAGTATGTGGTTCCAATATAATTTAAGTTATTTTATTTACGGTTGTTTTATAAATGATGTATGTTATTGATTTTAACCAATTGCTTTTGATTTATAGTGCCCTCAACAGCCAGGTGGTACTGAATGTGGCTATTATGTTCTACTTTACATGTATAATATCATTCAAAGTGGCGTTACAAATGATTTTCAACAGGTAACCAAATGATAATATTTTGGTTGTATTTTAATTGAATTTCTAAACAATCCTTTAATTTCATTGATTTCGTATAATCATATTTTCGAATTTGTAGATCTTTGATAATGATGCTGCTTACTTATATGAAGACATTAATTTGATCAGAGATTTGTTAGCTGGGAGGATTCTTCAACACATTGATTTGTAGAAGTTTATCGTTTCCTGTACATTTACTTAGTAGTTGTTTATTATATTAGTGGACAACATTTCTGTCAATAATGTAGTGCATGAATGTTTCATTAGAGGTGGATGTTGTGTTTTGTTACTTATAAACTACGTGTTGTATGTTTCCTTTTTGTGTATACGTTGTTGTTTGCTTTCAGAATGATATGGCCAGAAACAATACAAATGGCACCGTATGGAAAAAAACGCTTTAGGCGTCCCTTTGGCCAAAAGGGACGCCTAAAGTCCCTAATTTTTAAATAAACAAATTCTAAACGGGGACTTTAGGCGTCCCTTTTGCTAAAAGGGATGCGTGACCTTCCAATTTACCAAAGGTTATATTTTTCCTTAAAACTAGACTCAATGAGAGTTACATAGCCTTTTAAATCACTTCAATTGGACATTTTTACAATTAGATATGAATTTTCAAAATTTAATGAAAATTCTGTCAGATTAAGCATTTTGTGCGAAAATCAATTATTTGGGCCAATCAGGAGCTGACACGTGGAAAAATAATTTAACACTTCATTTATCCATTAAATCATCATCTTCATCGTCCATTTTCATGCTAAAAATTCAGAAAAGAGAGAGAGAGAGCTGCTGTACAAAAATGGAGGGAGAGGAGAGAGAAATTTCAAGGCTCCAAAACACTGCCGAATCGACGTCTTCTCTCAAAGTACCCTTCAAAAAACTTCTTCTACTCATTGCGAACTTCATTTCTACAGTTTCAGATTCTCATTTAGAGGTAGTTGGCGCCGTCTCACCGGCCGGAGTGTTGCCGGAATTCTGAACCGCTTGCGGAAACGAGTAATAGTAAGCGTAAGCTTCTTTTTTAACCGATTGGTTTGTCGATTGGATGAGTATAGAGGAGGTTGGGTACTTTTTTGGCTGTTTTTAAAGGATTTTTTAATATCTAAACAATGTGCAACAGATGTCTAAATAGCTAATCATTTGATTAGAAGTAGAAAGGAAGAGATTAAGCCAAAGAAAACAAGAAACTGACAAACTCTTCCCGAGAACTTTGATTTTTCTGTGTTGTGTTGTCATGGAAGAGGAGTTGGAATTTGATGATTTTGATGCTTTCATTGTCTTTAGAAGGCAAAATTGTGTAGTTATACAAGTGTTCATGATTTTTGGATACTTGTATATGAATTTGGAATTTTTGAAAGTTGTGGAGTAGATGCTGTGAAATTCGTTTTCTGGAGACAGTGTCATTGTAAGGATCTTTTGAGTGATCAAATGTTATCCAAAGACCAAGAAAATTTCAAGTCTAAAAGTAGAGACAAAAACTTTTAATTTGATAGGTCATAATGGTTAATTGGACAAGTATGCTAGGAGATATGAAATTTTGAAGTTGTGCCCTATTTCTAGAATGAAATCTGGAACAGTGCCTGTTTGCCAAATTTCTGGGAAAAATATGACAATAATAGTCAAACCAAAGTATTTTTTTTATAAATTTAAACTTAAAGGGCTTCAAATAAAGTTTTCAATCACCTCAATTGGAGTTCTATAGAATTAATTATGATTTTTGAAAGTTTGGTCAAAATGATGGCAGTTTTGACTACCATGTGAATTTGAGAAAGTAAGGGACTAAATGTAATTGGTAAGAACTCCAAGGGTGAAAGTGAGCTTTTGAGGCTAATGTAGCCATTGGGCATTCACTCTTCATAGCTCTAATGATGTCATTATTATCTAGGGTCATGAAGTGTTAAAGAAGAGGTAATGATTGGCGGATCGAGGGACAAGAAGAGAAGGACATAAAGTCCGAGAGGTAGTGAACTTACCTTTTATGCATGTATGTGATATGTATGTCTTGTATTGATTATGTGATTGCTTTGCCTATTTGTGTGGAACATGTTTGATTGATTGAAGCTCTGTTATATTTGTGCAATGGCCATATGTATGTCATAACATTGAGCATGCAGCATGTCGTTATGTTGGCATGAAATAGTGTAGGTAAGCATGTCATACATTCATATATATCTAGCATGCATAGTGGTATAGTTTACTACTGAGATTCTCTCGAATCTCACCCCTCCCACCCAACCATTTAGACAGGTGAAGAATGCATGGAGTTATGCAAAGAGGAATTACGAAGGAGAATTGGAGATTGAAGCAAAATGCGTTGTATGTATTTGATTTAGATATTTAATAGCCTTATGTGGCTACACATTTCATGTATGTAAATGAATGAACTGAACTTAAGCAAAGAATCGCTCCCAACTTTGAAATAGTGCAATTAAGAGCCGATGAGATTTAGTGACATAGTGAAACACGTAAAATTAATTGAAATGTTTTATTTACCCTCTGAAAGACCCTCTCAACCTAGGTTCAACTCCTGAGTTGATATTGGAGATTTTTGAACATTTTCAAGAGTTGAGTAATCCAGGTTTGAATCCTAATCTCACGAATGATTTCACTACTCATTTGCACTCATATAGGGCTATTGGAAATAAGGTATTACAACTTGAGTGGTCACTCGAGTGATTTTATACTTAGAAAAATTTTCACAATGAGATCACTTTTAGAATCACTACAATGTTGTGCTAGCAATGCTCTTTGACACATCACTCGTGTGGTCACTCAAGTGATGTCTTTCACAAGCTTTAAGAGTAGCATCACTGGAACAGATCACTTGAGTAATATACTCGTGATAAGTTTTAAACTATCACTTGAGTGATCTTGGAATATCATTCAAGCGATCACTCGAGTGTTTTCCTTTTATAAAATATTTTCATTGTTCTGAACACTATTTTTAAATCATGGTGATGTGTATTTAAAAAAAGTTATTCTTTGGTAAGAATACTTGTCAGAAACTTCACCATAATAATCTAAAACAAATTTTACACTTTGATCACTTCAAGTAATAAAACCATATCACTCGAGTGCTCACTGGAGTAATATAACTGATTGTCTCAAAAAATTATCTCTTACTTTTTCAAAACATTTTGTTTATTTTTAAAATCTTATGCAATATCTTTCTAAGCTTTATATATTATCATCATAACATGGAATCTAATAGAAAATAAAATAAAAGGAGAAGATATCAAATCATGAAGAAAAATTAGAATGAAAATATAAAAAGTACCGATATAAAAAACTTCACAATGCTCGTAGATTCTTGAGTGTCTTCAGTTGACTCATCACGAGCATAATCTTCCACGTATGCTTGTGCTTTTGAAACTTGACAGTACCCGTGTCTCTCTCCTTCAATTGATCCCCATATGATCTGCTTCTCCTTCGTTGCTATGGTCACCTTGGAAGGAGGAGTAGAAGGAAAGGACGAGCAAGGAAAAAGAAGAGGTGCTAGCGTAATGCATGAAAATGAACTACCGGTAACAATTCTCCCAACATTTCAATGCTGAAATTGTCGCAGGATCAACTAAGAACTACCCCATGTTTCATTGTGAGTTGTTGCCCATAAAATATAAAACGCTGATCCTCATAGGGTTTGAATTAAGAACTTGTTGTTTGTGTTAGGATGCTCTACTCTCATCGTTCAAATTTCTGCATCTGTTGTCGTCCTAGCCCTTCCTTCCACCTCTGTCATTGCTTATTCACTTTATTCTAGTTCCCACTCTTTCCATTAAAGACACCGTCCATTTGAGGATTGAGCGAATGAATCTATATCTGTAACCATAATCTAAACCAAGAATAATTCACACTTATTTGTGACGTCCGTTTTAGGATTGAGCTAATGAATCTATATTGTAACCATAATCTAAACTAAGAATAATTCACACTCAGTTGTGAGGGTGAGAAATTGCTACTATTTCAAAAGAATCTCTAGTCAGTTAACAACAGTTTCTCTCGAGTTGATTTAGTAATAGTTGATTTCGTCGATTTGAGTAGGAAGAAGAAGATTGGTTTCTCATGTCTTCATGTTACATGGCCGAGAGCACGACACCATTATGGGGCGGTTATACCCATAATGGTTGTAGGATTATATAAAGTAATAAAATTTGAAATTAACAATTGTCATAAATCCGTTACAAATTATTTTGTAATGGAATTAGCTAATTCTGTCACAAAATATTTTATAACAGAATTTAGTGACAATAAAATTCCGTTGCTAATTCCTCACAATTTTTTTTCTTGATAGAAATTAATGACGGATTATGGATAGAAATTATTGACGGATTTTTTTGATCACTAATTTCCATCACTAATATTTTTATAATGAAATTAGGGATGGATTAGTGACGAAATTTAATAATGAAATGTTATTCAGTCACTAACTCATCATTAATTCAGTGATGAAAAAATTATGTCATTAAATTTCGTTGCTAATTTTAGTGATGAAATTTATAATGGTTTAGTGACAAAATTACTGTCACTAATTCTTTATTTTTTTATAGTGTGTACCTGATAAATCATATTTAAGTTTTAATTTTTTAATATAATATTTTTAAATTATTAAACTAAAACAAACCATCACAAGAAATCCTTGCAAATGAAAACGCTTTCCTCTTCTTCCACACTTCGACCTCCTTGCTTTTCCTATCCATGGCTTCGAATTCTTCTCATCTTACGGATGCAGACCATTCACTATTACTCTCTGTACTTGTCCTAATATGACCGGGCATTCCATTAGGGGATAGGGAAAACAGTTGTCAATGGTGCAAAAGAAGAAAACCGCAGAAAAAGAAAAAGGAACTTTAAAGCAATGAGGAGTTACCTGTTCAGCATCCTTCTTAAAAAAGTAACTTTGTATTAGAGGAAAATTTTCAAAAGTTGAGCTAAACCCTGCTTTTTTGCATATAATAATTGACAAATAATAAATAATAGTACAAAAAGATGGTGAAAATATTGGGAAATAAGAAAAAATTATCGAAAAAGTTTTAAGAAAGATAAAGTCGGGAAAATTCCCTCATTGTTCTATTTAAGAAAAAATTGTAAGGAGAAAGGTAAAAATTATTTTGATTATAAATATTTTATATTTGTCAAAAGAAATTTTTTTATAACAATTTAAATTCACTTTGTTCATATTGAGATGATATCATAATATATTTAGAGAGGATTTGGTTCCATCCATTACATGCTTGTAATGGTAATCCTGATTACATTATTTAGATAAGAGTGTTTGGTTGTTTTTTAGTATGGTAATAGAGTTTATTATGGTAATGATAATTACAAAAAAAATTAATAATCTCATTCATACATTCTCTTATAAATACTCATTTCCACTCCATTATATAGTTAAAAAAAAGTCCAATTTACCCTTTAATTTCATTTGTTATTATCTCACTTGTCTTATTTTACCCACCACTCCACACCACATCTAGCACCATTACTATCTCCTCTTCCTACACTTGCACTACCACTGCTCCCGTCATCACCGCTGCCACCTCTACTGTAACAATGCCATCACCGTTGCCGCCATCACTTTTGCTGCCACTACCTCCTCCTTCTCCTTCTTCGCTATCACCGCCACCGCCACCGCCACCGCCATCTGCTATCGTCGGCACCTCTATCATGAATACTATGGTCACCACTATAACCACCACCACCACCTCCTCCTTCTCCACCGTTGCCCTTATTGTCGCCACCACCACTACCAACACCACTACCTCCTCCTCCACCGTTGCCCACAATTGTGGCTACCGTCACTTCCATCGTTACCACCACCCTACCATGTCACTTGTTGTCACTACTGCTATAGTTGCCTCCTCCTTCACTACTACTATCACTGCCCCTTGTCATCACCACTACCACTTCCACTATCACTGTCACTGCCACTTCTACCATGACAATGTCATCCTTGTAGCTACCGTTACCACCACTATCTTCTCCTCCTCCGCTGCTGTAACACCTCCTACCGTCACCTCCACCACCACAATCACTGCCATTAGATGATCCTCAACGAGGTAGTGTGATGGTTATGATTAGGTGGCATGTGACTCTTAGCAATTTTTCTATAAAGATTATGTTAAGGCTAAAATAGACTTGTGTGATATATTAATTTTAAATAATTATTAAAAATAACTCATTGCATCTTACTTAAAAATAAAATCAAACACCAACCCTATAATTAATATTGCATTCTATTACCATTATATCACATTGCAGCGTGCAATGAGAACCAAACGTGCCCTTAGTATTTTAGTATCTTTTTTAATATTAATTTTAGTTTCTTATCTTACTAGTGTCCTAGAAAAGCAAATTGATTGAAAAATTAAAAAAATTAACTCAAGTATCTATCATTTAATATTTATTAAAATAAAAATAATAAAAATTACAATATACGTATATCCATATATGTATATTTAAATGTATGATTATCTATATTAAAATGTATTTATATTTATTTATTTGATATATTTTATATAATTATTAATATTTTATTTGACTAACTATTTCTAAATAATATCGTTTTAATAAATTTCATACTATTAATTTAATTGAATTTGCGAGATTTGAAGGGGGGAAAAAAAAAGAATTTGCGAGATTTATTTTGTTGAATGATCAAAAGGAACAATAAAAGGTTGACCAGAAACCTAAAACTTATTAGGTGGCAATGTATGATTGGCCAAGTTTACGTGGACACCCCTCGGTTCTTATGTATATATTATAAAATGAAGTCGGGAAAATAAACGCGGTCGTTTACAAATATAAAGGCAGAGAAAGATTACTATACCGCCGGCTTGTTCATCTCCGTTTCAGATCTCTTTCAACTCGTACCAGTCGATCCCAGGTCTTTTTCTGTCTTCTTTTGATTTTTCCGATTCCGTTTTTCTACATCTTCGATTTTTTTTGTTCATATCACAGATCTGGCTTGTTTCTTTACTGTAATAGATTTTAGCAATTGAAGTTTTTTTATTGTCGATTCCTTCTGTTTGATTGAGTTTTTCTTAGTTCTGAATCTGATCTGTTGATTCATTGAATCCTTTTCGACCATTTGACTGATTCTGTGTTTTGCCGGAATTTAGTTTGAACAGAGAACTAGACTGTGTTTTATCGTCGTAGCGCCGTTTGCTTTTACTGGATTTTGTTGTTTTCCCTAGAATTTCGTTAGGTACAATTAGAATTTCCACTAGCCTTCTATATTCAGAAATTCATCTGGCGGATCCAATTTTTATATCCTTTTGTACGGTACTTTTTGTTCGTATTTGTAGTGGTTATGGATTCTTGTTGGGATTCGTAATTGTTCGATAGGCGTGTTTAGGGTAAAATAGATTTTCCCCTGAATTTCAATGCCATATGTAGGGCTTTTGAGATTCACTAAGATGAGATCGCATAGTGGATCTAATGGAAAGATGGCTCAATACGTAACCGGTAGATCTCTACCTGAGAAAAATTGCCTATTTTTGGATTGGGAATCAAAAATTGAAGAGAGCATTGGATATCTGAAGATATCTTGTTATTTTTTGATGATTGTCATGTTGGTATTTTCCAGTCATCTTAATTTTAAGATGAGACAACTTCCTGCTTATTGAGAGTTTCATCACATCATGAATTAATAGCACTTCTCTGTTACTTCATTGTGGGTTCAAGTTATTCTTTGCACCTAGGTTGTAAAAGTTTCTCAACTTATTTTCATGACGATGTAGAGAAACAGAGAAAAGTGTGTGCTTTGTATTTGTATGTCTTGAAGGCTTTGCGTGTATTCTTTGGATTGACATGTAAATCTCTGTCTATCTGTTTCAGAAAATGGCTTTAGGTGGAACAGCTCCCCCAAGAGGAAGTGCAGCCGCCACTGCAAGTATGCGCAGGAGGAGAACTACCAGTGGAGGAGCTTCAGGAGGGGCAGCTGGAACTATGCTTCAATTTTACACAGATGATGCACCAGGACTTAAGATCTCCCCAAATGTGGTTCTTGTAATGAGCATTGGCTTCATAGCATTTGTTGCCATCCTTCATGTGATGGGTAAGCTGTATTTTGTGCGCAAAGAGGCTTAGAGGAAATAGCAGGGCAGAGTTTTTAATTCAAATCTATGTATTCTTAATTCTAAATTTTGAATTTTAGATACAAAAAAATTCATGTTACATGATAGAAGTTGGATTTTTTGGCTTGGACCTTTCCTTCCCTTTTCTAATTAAATTTTATGTTGTTGGGCAATTGACTTCTTTTCTTATTTTCTTTGTTTTAAATCTTTATAATTTTAGTCTTTGATTGATAGGAGAATTAGTTTCCAGTGGGTCATCATATTTCAGTGAAATGTTTTCTTTCTACACTAAGAAGCTTGCAATTAGCTTTAGCTGCATTATATAAAGATGCAAGTGGTTGATCCGGCGGATAAAGGGTCAAAAGTGTTGGTGGAAATATTATATAGTCTGATTTGATTTGGTTTGTTTTAATGCATCTCCCTGATTTGATCAAATTGCAATAGTACCACTGATTATCAATAAGCCTTTCCAGTTCTGACTACTGATTTCTGAAGCTTCGTTTTTCCCTGAGCTTTTTCTAACAAATGTAGAATTAGAATGGAAGGTAAAAATAGTGAGCCCTTTGGCGATAAGGTGATACCAGATTTTCAGAATACACCCTTAAGTTTTCAATCCCATGACAGAGTAGAGTTAGATGAATAATGAGGATTTTGCTGCTATATTCATCTTAGGTTTATGCTTTACTTGATTTGTTTATTGATTACCCATGGGAACTGAAAATGGCCGGCAGAAGGAATAACGTAGAATGAAGTGGGGCCAAGAAATTCAAGGCATTATACTATTAAGGAAAGATAAGTGCTATTTATTTGTGACGAGCGGTGATGAGCGACTGCTTGGTGAGTATTTGGGAAACCAAGAAATTATGGTTTCTATAGTCTTTTTTTTTTATTAAGTTGAGATAAAATTCTTCACGTGAGTCATAAAAGCTAATATCTAAAAACTAATCTTAACGCACATTTAATGTGTTTGAATTGGACTAACGAAGTCAGGGTTTTGGCTAAAGACTTTCTACTTTCAGTGGTTTCTGCTACTAAAATGGAACTAAAATAAATGTGCTGCTTGATCGAAAATTAGGACTTCAATAAAAATATTAAAAATTCATCTTGTCCAACCAATTGTAGTTTTTTTCTTTTTTTATTTTCTAATTTTATTCCAACGAAATTCAATTTCATTACATTGGGATTTCGTTTTTGCAAGAATGAACTGTAAGGGTAAAATTCTGAAAAAATAATTTCATTAGATGGAGAAAAAATACAAACATTATTCATATTGGAATCAATCTAATCGAATCCAGAATCAAGAAGAGACTACAAAACATTGAAGTACCTAGGCAAGAAACAAAGCACACACAAACAACTAAAACAGAAGCCCAATGGCCCAACACGGCACAACCATAAACAATGGGACAGAACAAAAAGTGAAAGAAAAGCCACATAGCAATTAAAAAAAAATCCATAAACGTCCATATAAAAGAGAACAAACCAACAATATTCAAGACCAAAACCACCGTTACGTTTCCTGAGTGTTTGCATCACACTAAAATTATGGTTTTAAAAGTATTTTTTTTTATAAATTGAGACAAAATTAAAGAAATAATCTTTTAAAATCTCAAAATGAAAAAATTGTCTCTTTAACAACTCTAGGAGTGTGTGTCATTGACAAGTCTAAGGATTCCATTGACAAGTTTTTTAGACTATTTTTTTAATTTTGAGATTTTAAAGGACCATTTTTTATTTTTCTTCTTATTTGAAACCTGATTATAATTTTCCCTTTATCTTTTTATTCTCAATAATATATATATATATATATATATATATACACACGCGCGCGAGAGAATATTTATTGATGATCTTTGGTTGATATAATCTCAGATTATGATGTTTTATTCTTTTTGTTGTAGAAAAAAAAGAGAGAATTGCTAAAAAAAACATTGCAAGCAAATTAATTGCTCATTGCTACCATTGCACACGGTGGGTGGTATGTTGCACATGGGCGGATGATATGTTGCACACAAGGGATGGTGTTTGCACTTTCACAGGGATGCTTTTTGCACATATGGATGCTGATTGCACATGATGGATGCTTGTTTGCACATTGGTACCATTTAGCAATTAATTTTCTTAAATGGTATTTTTTAACCATTTTCTAAAAAAAAAAATCCAATATATGATTTGTGATTTTGTTCAATAGAACCAATTGCTTTTCGAGTGGGGGACCAAAACCGACCCCTTCATTTCACTATCTCAATTCTTAGCCAAGTATACACCCTCGAGATAAGGGTATCGTAAAGGCTTGGATTTACATTTTTTTTTCATAAATAAATGTTAAATAAATAGATTGTAAAATATAAAATTATTGGTAATGTTTCAAATAAACTATTTTTTAAAATTATAATTCCTTTATATAGTGATATATATGCTTACGTTTCATGTAAAATAAGATAATCTCAAACATCTCCAATTCATATATTTAGCGTGACGTGTTGTCAATTTTGCGGTCACTTTTTGGATGTTCTCCATTATTTGTTATTTAGGGTTGGACAAAAATCCGGTGGTCTAATCCAATCTGAGCTGGTCCGGTCCGATCTGATTCAGTCCAAATAAAAAATATTAAAAATCGGACTAGACTAGACCAGATTGACTGTTTGGGTTGGACCGAGTTCCGGATTAGGGAATCAAACCACTTGGACTGATCTGGTCTATTCCAAGTCAATTTTTTATTTTTTTTTATAATTTAGATGTCACTTTTTTTTTATTTAATGTTGTTGGAGTTTTTTAAGGATTTATAATTAAATGTTATTTTTTATGATGATTTTTATATGATATTTTTTATGATCTTAATTGTATTTATCATGTTTAAATATTTTTTTTATTGTTGTTGAATGTTATTAGATATTCTTATAGATTTATGATGTTTAATTTTGTGACACATTTTTATATTATTATAGGTATTTTTATGGTCATAATTGTGTTTAATAGGCTCAAATTTTTCCTTTCAAAGAGGAAAAAAAAAATAAATTTTGTTTTTGGACTACCTAGAACAGTTCAGGTAGTCCACCTGACTTGGTCTGGTCCAACCCGGCCTTGGGTTGATGCTGAACCAGACTAGACCACGGGCTACCTTGTGTAACCCGAAATTCTCTCTAGACTAGACCTCGGATTGATGTTAAACCCGGGCCGGTCCGATCCATACTCATCCCTAAAAGGTGTTGAAGGTGTTGAAGCTGAAAAGGATTTGTCTTTTTTTTTTAATAACCATATATCCTATTAAAGATAATCACGTTTCAGACATGGTTAGATACTTCCTACCTTTTTTAATATAATACTTCTTTAATTTTTTTAAGAGATTAAAAATTTATTTAATTATAGTATATATTGTATATCATTATATTATATATTAGTTTAAAAATAATTCTTCCTTAATTTATTTAAAAAAGTCAAATGCGTCTTAACTTAAAGACCGGAGACACTATTAAATATAGGCATATCTCTAGATAGGAATTTTTCATATTTAAATCCGACTTCAAGCAAATTTAGGATGGGGCATTAAAGCATAAATATATTAGTTTGAAACATTTACATTTTTAATTATCATAACTTAAAGGGCCAATAAATAAAAGTCTAATGGATTAAATTAATTAAAGACCGGAGACACTATTAAGTATAGGCATATCTCTAGGTAGGAATTTTTCATATTTAAATCCGACTTCAAACAAATTTAGGATGGGGCATTAAAGCCTAAATATATTATTTTGAAACATTTACATTTTTAATTATCATAACTTAAAGGGCCAATAAATTAAAGTCTAATGGATTAAATTATGCTACAAACCAAGATTATTAAACTCGAATGTGTTTCTATACTAGTCGAGGCAATGTGTCATGAGTAATTGGATTAGCTTGGAGTGAATTTGGGGACAGACCGGTGAAGAATAAAAAATTAAAAAATGATATAAATTCTTATCATATCATCCAAATATTAAATATCAATTTAATGTCATGAATTACTAAAAAAATAATTATATACTCATTTAATATCCTCTACTATTTCTTTGACATATCAACATCATAGTATTAAACTATCAATCCACCATTTAATAACACTAAAATCAATAATCCCTAAATATTTTTTTCTATTACATGGCCGGATCACTGATTTCCGAGTTGATAACCATGCTACAAATTGAATAATATATATACAACTCTTCAGTCAAGGATAAAATATAAATTATCTTTAAGTCTAAATTTCAAATTCAAAGTTAAAATATTATTTCCTCCACTTTTTATCCTCCATAATATAATATATCTTTTAGTATCAATAGAATAAAAAGATGATCTATATAAGTTATAATAATAAATATTTTACCCGCTATGGAATAAATTCCACAAGTTGAGCTGGACAAGGGAACAACTTATTGATGAAACAGTGTGACTAAAATTTCATAGAAAATTCCACTTAATATATCTATATTTCATGTAACAAATAATCTATTAAGGGATAAATTTGACCCCCACACTCTGATTGTTTTTTATCAGATAATTTTTATGATCTTAAATATATAAGCTAGTTTTAGGATTTTTTTTAAAATTTGGGTCTAAATAAAATACCTTAATTCACTTTATCTCAAAATTTTTTAATTTTTTCCCCTAATTATCTTTGTTGGTCATATGTATTAAAAGGTTTACATCAATGAAGTAGCTTCCAATAATACAAATGATTAAATGAGGTATTTTTACGAGCGGAAAAAAAAAGAACAAATACTTCCTCTGGTACCTTTTATAAGACATCTTCTAGAAAATATTTTTAGTCCTTTTTATAAGATGTTTAGATAATTTCAATGCGTAATGAATATTTTTGTGTGTGTATGTCTATATTTAATAAGAATAGTGAGATAAGGTATTATAAATTAATATGATGTTATAGTTTAATAGGATTGATAAGAATAATATTGAAAATTATTTAAATTTTATGATAAATTTAATATTTTTAACTATTTTTATTAGTGTGTGAATTAATTAGAAACTTCTTATAGTAAAGACCAAAAGGAGTAAATTTCCAATTTCTATAACTTAGTTATCTAGTAGTTTCTACATTTAGGATGGGCGGGAATATACTTCGCAAGACACCTTTAAACACGCACACTCGATGGTTCATATAGCTCTATATATTGTAACTCCAAGCTAACATTTTCACGTACTCCACGAAAAGCCTATCCTCCATAGCCATATATATATATATAACTTATCTAGCAAGCTAGCCAACAATGATGAAGACCATAAGAGCAAAAATGAAACTCTTCCTTCAATTTCTCTTTCTCTTTCTCTTTCTCTCTCTCTTTGCCGACACCAGAAGCAGATCTGTTCATTCAGAGAGAGTTGATCTTGTGGAAGACTCAAAAGGTAGGGCGCTGTTAATCGACCGAAGCTACTTCATCTAGCTCAACCATGGTGGATCCGTCACAGCCGTTGATACAAGCTTCTGTCAAATCTCATTCATTCAATTACTCCACAACATCACAATACCTTCAAAGATCTCAACCTCACATAACAGCTTCGGTTTCATCACCACAGGTTTTCCCATAACCATATCCTTCCCAAGCTTCACACTTCCCTCTCTCTGCATCAGTTCTAACAAATGGGTCGTTGTCAAGTCAAAGACTTTAGGGAAACAGGTGATCATTCTTGGTGATGAAGCAGATTATTATGACAACGTTGTGAGTGGTTCTTTCTATTTGAAAAACTATTATTACGATAAAGGATATTACAAGCCTGTGTTCTGTGATGCTTATGAGGATGGTGAGTCTTGTTGTAAACACATTGGAGTTCAGTTTGATGATGAGTACTTTAGGCGTTTGGCGGTCACAGGTTATTTGCAGCCTTTGATGTAATATCTTATTTTCAATGGCCACATATACATCAAATGTTTAATTACACATAACCACCACACTCTTACATCAAATACAAATAGTAGTTCCTTACACTACGATCTTCACTTCACTTTCATATCTCCTCCGATGCATATATTCCTGCACTCTTCACCTGTCTAAATGGTTGGTTAGGAGGAGTGAAATTCGAGAGAATCTCAATAGCAAACATTACCACTATGCATGCCAGATATATATGAATGCATGACATGCTTGCCTACACTATTTCATGCCAACATAATAACATACTGCATACTCGATGTTATGACATACATATGGCCATTACACAAATATAACAGAGCTTCAATCAATCACACATGTTCGACACAAATAGGCAAAGCAGTCACATAATCAATGCAAGACATCCATATCACATACATGCAGAAAAGGTAAGTTAACTACCTTTTGAACTTTGTGTCCTCCTCTTCTTGTCCCTTGATCTGCCAACCATTACTTTTTCTTTGTTACTTCATGGCCCTAGGTAAGTGATAACATCATTAGAGCCATGAAAAGTGAATGCTCAATGATCCACATTAACTCTACAGGCTTACTTTCACCCTTGGAATTCATACCAATTATATTTGTGTCATTAAGTCTTAAATTTCGCATAAGACATAAAGCTGATAGATTTTTCTCCCAAATTTGAAAAATCACAATTAATTCTGTAGAATTCCAATTGAGGTGGTTCAAAATTCTATAAAAGCTATTTCAGTCTAGTTTTAAATAAAAATACTCAATTTTAAATGCCACAAACACAGAATTCCCAGAATTTTTCCAAACACCAACTGTTTCAGATGTTCTTCCAGCAGCAGGGCATAACTTTGAAAAATCACATCTTTTAGCACACTTGTCCAAAAATTACAAAATACCTATCAAATTAAATATCTATGTTTCTAATTTAACTCTGGAAAGTTTCAGAACTTTTGGATAAGGTTTGCCTTATGAAAAACTTCGTACAACATCACTGTTTTAGATTCTTTTCAGAAAACAGGGCATATTTTCAAAAATTAATATCTCCTACTATACTTATCCAAAAATCACAAACTACATATAAAATTAAAGATCCACATGTCTAATTTAATCTTCAAAAATTTCATAATTTTTGGACAAGGTTTAGATCTTTAAACATCACGCCTAACACTTACTGCCACACAGGGCAGATTAAGCAATATGCACACATATACTTCATAATTTCCCAAATTCATATACAAGCATCCAAAAATCATAAATACTTGAAAACCTACATAATTTTACCTCTTAAAGCCAATGAAAGTATCAAAATTATCAAATTCCAACTCCTCTTCCATGACATCACAACACAGAAAAATCAAAGTTCTCGGGAAGAGTTTGTCGTTTTCTTGTTTTCTTTGGCTTAATCACTTCCTTTCTACTTCTAATCAAATGATTAGCTATTTAAACACTCATTAGGTATGATTTAGCCATTGAAAACATCATTTAAAACCAGTCATGAATAGTACCCAACTTCCTTTACACTCATTCAAACGATAAACCAATCAGTTAAAAAGGAAGTTTACGCTTACCTCTACTCGTTTCCGCAAACGGTTTGGAATTCTGGAAATATTCTGGCCGATGAGACGATGCCAACCACATCTAAATGAAAATCCAAAACCATAGAAATGAAGTTCGTGATGAGTAGACGAAGTTTCCTGAAGGGTACTTTGAGAGAAGACGCTGATTCAGTAGTGTTTCGGTGGTTAGAACTTTCTCTTTCTTCCTTTCTCCATTTTCGTTCTGCTTCATTCTCTCTCTTCTGGTTCTTTTCTACGTGAAATGGAGGAGGAAGATGATTGATTTAACATATAAATGGATCAGTTTTCTCATCTGCCATGTGTCAGCACCTGGTTGGTTCAAAAATTGAATTTTTGTACAAAATAGATAATCTGGCAGAATTTTCATTAAACTTTGAAAATTCATATCTAATTTTAAAAATGTCCAATTGGGGTGGTTCCAAAGGCTATGCGACCCTCATTGAGTCTTTTTTTAATGAAAAATATAAAATTTGGCTAATTGGAAGTTCACTCTTTCCAGAATTTCAATCTTTGAATGCTGCCCTAGAAAATAGTTAATTACGCTGGGCTAACTTCAGAAATTCATTTCTCTTTGTGTACAACTCCAAATGACTCATATGACCTATAAAATTAAATATTGATAAGTCTAATTTCATTCTAAAAAGTTTCATAATTTTTCACCATCATTTACCTATCGAAACATGTCACACAATCATCACTGTCGTACCAGAAATTTCTCCGGTAGCAAAATTACTGTGTTCCACTTTACTATATTGTGTTTGACTTCTAATTGCTTTGTTTTGTTATTCCTATTGCTATTTAATACCCCCAAGGGTTCAAAGAAATTTTAGGAAATTTAAACATGCCTCATAGGGACGTTTGCTAAAACAGGGCTTAACAGTCCACTTGATCTAGGCTTAATCTCAAGCTTTTTGTCTCAAAATTTGGGATATTACATTTGATATTCAAGTCTGTGATGGTTGAAGAAGAAGAAGATAGCTTTGCTTTGAAAGTTTCGCTGTCCATGCGTAGTATGTGGAGATGATGTGGATTTAAAAGAAGATATTACCTTCTCGTTATTATGAGGGATTCTACTGGTGCAGGTTTTATCCTCCATCACTATCATGGTTTTTCACTCTACAACTCATTTCTCTTGTGATTCTTCCTTGTGTAAGCTTTTTATTTTTTAAATGAACATTTTAAATTTTATTTTACCTTTTATATAATGAGAGCTCACTAGTTGAGGCACAAGGCCACCGGTGGGAATTATCTAAGAAGAAGAATTACAAACAAAAATGATATCTAATTTATGATGATAATCGTTGATTTGAAGATAAAAATAGAGAAAAAATGCAGGAGAAAAGTAGAGAGCACTAAAAAGAAAACGAGATAAAATGCTGAATTTTTTTATTGTTGTTTTATTACAATGAAAATAACTCTGATTACAGTTCACCAAAAAAAAACCTCTGATTACACTAAATTATATATACTAAAAAACAAATTTTCTCTTAACTTTTAGCAACTAGCTAGGCCTACTTGAATGTTGGTTAATTCCTTGATTTTTAAGCATCTCCTGTTCCTAAACTTTAGCAACGTAAACTGTATATTGAAATCAAGTTTTGAGATTTGCTCAAATTTTTATATTTGCCCATTTTTACTATATATTATGATTTTCATATTTATATTCCAAGATTTGTTCAATTTTTTATATTTGCTTTTACTATACATTCTTATTTTCATATTTATTTTATCTTTTTGCATTTAAAGGATATGTGATAGGAACTTTGAAAGCATACATGATCTATGACAATTTACAATAAAGACATTGGAGAATATTGTAGAATCTGTAATTAATAGATTTTCTTTTAGAATTTTTTTAAAAAATACAAGATAATGATGTTATATTGTGAAAGTTTTTTAAGTAATTAATTTCTTTTAAATTGTATGATGTTTATCTATAATGTATTAAATTTTGAATAGAATAAATATAATTTTTTATTTAATATTACTATCATGATATTATCAATGATTATATTTTGCCTTATATAATAAATATTAATAGTAAAAGTAAATAAAAACAAATAATAGAAATAACTATATATAATAAAAAAGCTTCAATACATTACGGTTATTAATAAAGAACCATGTTGGGAGAGGCAGTTATGTACTCTGAACCAGATACCAAATGATAATTTCACAAAAACCAAAGAACCATTAAGTATGTCCTCAAGACATTATGGTTCAAAACCGTTTAGTATGTGTGCCAAGCATGTATATATTTATAGTGCATTCATGTTTGACAGTTCAAAATCGTGATTTATGGTCTAAAATAACTATGATGAAAGACTTTTTCTATAGTAGTGACCCATCTACACTGTTAGATTGAAATTTGAGCAGTACAAATTTAATGTTTTATAAAGGATTAAGATGCAAATTTCATAATAATGTTTTTTGTAATATCCCAGATTTTGGGTCTAGAGACTTAGGGATAAGCCTATATCATACAGACGACTAAGCCCAATTCGGGAAGAGTCCCAAGAATATCAGAGAAACAAAATGCTTTTCAGGGACTATATAAAGGTTAAGGACGAGTCTTTAGATTACATGAGGCTCAAGGCACATAAGTAGTCAGATAAAATATGTCAGTGTTAATGTGCACAATACATATATACGGTGCCATTGGGTTGATATAAAGATGCCACCCAGCTATGTCATGAAGTATGGGACAAGTTAATCGAGTAAAGTATGCCGTATGTGAGGACATTTTGTATTTTAGGGTGGACTGGTATGCCCTGCGTTTTTGAATAATACACGAGTATACCCTTAGCTTGTGGCGCCATATGGGGCCTACAAGCAGACAGTTGGTAATTTCCCAAGCCAGAGGCTATGTTGCACTATCTGAGGTCTTACACGAACACTTGGCGGGATCTTGAGGCGACAGGGACACGTGGCACAAAACCAAGTGACTCCATATAATAAAGTAGCTTTAATAAAGTAAAAGTAATGATTAAAGATAAAGTAGCTTTATTAAAGCCACTTTTAACTTTTCTTGCTCATAGATCAATAAGAAGTCGCCACATGTTTAGAAATAGTTTAAAGCCCTATATCTTGTTTGAAGCCTTTTACAGCAGAATTGGATGTACCTACTTCAAATATGCTCAACAATGCCTCTAATGGTAGAATTGGCAAGATGCGGGTTTGTGATATATCACAATTATATGAGGACATCGCCTCTAGTTCCTTGGAATAATCTGAAAAATCACGTTCTAGCTATCAAACATATAAGGAACTAAGTCCTTCAAGTGGTTCAAACATGTCTAAGGAAATTTCCGCTCAACTTGAAGCAATGTCCAAGAGATTCGATCAACTCGAGTTGAAAATATAGAGAAATTCTTCCAAGAATGTGAATGCTATCCAAGCTCTAAGTCTTTCTTATGAAATATATGGAAAAGCCCACTCTTATGTAGAATGTTATCATACTATGCAATCAGTGAACTATTTGAAAAATAATCAAAGATATCCACGTGGCAACCCTTACTCAAATAACTACAACAAGGGTATGAGGGACTATCCCAACTTCTCTTTGAAGACTGGACCTAGTGAGAACCTAATTAATCACTATGCTTCTCGTAGTAAGCCAATACATCTATCAGGCTTTGAGCACCCATAAAAGCCATAAGAGGGTGATTCCGATACAAATAAACTCTTGTGGTAACTTCTTAAAGGTCAAGAACGCTTAATCGGTACAATGTCTCTTCATGACATAGCAATCAAGAATCTTGAGATACAAATGAGCAAAATTGCTTCACACTTGAGTGCTCAACCAAGAAATGGTCTTCCAAGTAATATTATACCTAATACAAAGAGAGAAGGCAAAGAAGAATGCAAAGCTCTAACTCTAAAGTGGCAAAAGTTTACTCGATGTTCCAAGTCTGAGTAAGGCTACTACCAAGCCAAAGGACCATATTGTTGAAGACCTTAATCATGATGAAGAGATTGATGAAGACATTATGGTCAAAGAAGAGGATAGCAATAAGAGAAAACAAATCGAGGAGAATCTAGATGATGTGAAGCAAAGCAAGCTCGTTGCTCTTGAAAATATAGATAAGAAGAAGATAAAGACCATCACTTCTCCTCCACTATATGTTTCACCACCTCTTTTTCCATAAAGGCTTAAGAAATACTAAGAAGATAGGCAATTCAAAAAGTTTATTGAGATGTTCAAACAAATACATATTAACATTCCCTTTGCCAAAGCCCTAGAGAAAATGTCTAAATATGCCAAATCTATGAAAGATGTTCTTATAAAGAAAAGAAGGCTTAATAAGTTTGAGACGGTGGCCATCACTAAAAGCTTTACTGATATTATCAAGCAACTTCCACCTAAGTTGAAGGATCTCAGTAATTTCTCTATCCCTTGTCATGTTGGAGGTAAATTCTTAGGTAATGGTTTATGTGATCTTGGTTTAAGTGTTAATCTTATGCCTTTGTCTGTGTTCAACAAGTTGGGATTAGGTGATGATAGACCTACCATGGTTACCTTGCAATTGGCAGATAGAAGCTTGTCTTATCCTAAAGGGATTATTGAGGATATATTAGCAAAGGTTGATAAGCTCATATTTCTTGCTGATTTCATTGTTCTTAACTTTGATCTTGATATAGAAATGTCTTTATTATTGGGAAGGCCATTTTTAGCTACTGCTAGAACTTTGATAGATGTGGAAAAATGTGACTTGACTTTAAGGGTGACAGACGAGCAAGTTACCTTTAATAAGAGTCAATTTGAGACCTTTGTGATTGAAGATCCACTTGAAGATGCTCTTCTTGATGTTGAGTCTGAGGGTTTAGATGTAGTAGATTGCAAGGCTATTATAGATGCTTCAACCCCTTATCCTAGATGGAGGATACAATTTAAGTCATTTGATTTGGGTTTGACTGATAGATCAAAGTTGAAATCTTCTTTTTAGGAACTACTTTCACTTGAGTTAAAGGCATTGCAATCTCATTTACAGTATGCTTATCTGGGTTCTAATAACACTCTTCTGGTGATTATTGCTTTGGATCTCACTATTCAATAAGAGGAGTAGTTAGTTGAAGTCTTAAAGGCTCATAAGAGAGCTATTGGGTGGACAATCGTTGATATCAAGAGCATTAGTCCCTATGTGCATGCACAAGATCTTTTTGGAAGAGAACCATAAGCCTTCCATTGATCATCAAAGAAGACTCGATCCCATTATGAAGGAAATAGTGAAGAATGAGCTTCTTAAATGGCTCGATGCTGGCATTGTATATCCTATTTCTAATAGTTCTTGAGTGAGCCCAGTCTAATATGTCCCCAGAAAGTGTGATATGATTATTGTGGCCAATACCCATAATGAACTCATCCCTACTCGCACTGTTATAGGGTAAGGGTTTGCATGGACTACCATAAGCTCAGTACGGCTACTTGCAATGACCACTTTACATTTCCTTTCATTGATCAGATGTTAGACAAACTAGCTGGACGGGAGTTCTTTTATTTTCTTGATGGTTATTTGGGGTACAACTAAATAGCAATTGCTTCAAAAGACCAAGAGAAGACTACATTTATGTGTCCATATGGTACCTTCACTTTCAAGCGTATGCCTTTTGGTTTTTGTAATACACCAGCTACATTTTAACGGTATATGATGGCTATTTTTGCTGATATGATAGAGCACACCATGGAAGTGTTCATAGACGACTTCATTGTGTTTAGTGATTCATATAAAGAGTGATTAGCCAAATTAGCTCAAGTCTTAAAATGGTGTGAAGACACTAATCTTGTGCTCAATTAGGAGAAATGTCGTTTTATGGTGAAAAAAGACATTGTTCTAGGCACTGTGTTTCCAAGAATGGTTTAGAAGTTGACCAAGCAAAGATAGAGGTGATTGAACAACTTCCTTCACCTACCAATGTCAAAGGTATGAGAAGCTTTTTGGGTCATGTTGGGTTCTATAGAAGGTTCATAAAGGATTTTTCTAAAATCACCAAGCCATTATGTGGTTTATTTGAGAAGGATGCCAAGTTCAAGTTTGATAATTCCCGCTTGAAAGCATTTGAAGAGTTGAAATAAAGACTTGTAATTTCTCTTATCATCACAGCTCCGGATTGAATTTTGCCTTTTATAGTATGTGTGTGCCAGTGATTATGTTGTAGAAGTTGTACTTGGGCAGAAAAAAGATAAAGTCTTCCATCCTATTTACTATACGAGCAAGATACTCGATGATGCTCAAGAAAACTACACTACTATTTAGAAAGAGCTTTTGGCTGTAGTGTATGCATTTGCCAAATTTCGACCTTACTTGATTAATGCTAACGTGGTTGTCTATACTGATCATTTCGTACTAAGGTACCTCTTTAGTAAGAAGGACTCTAAAGTAAGGTTGATTCAATGCGTTTTTCTCTTACAAGAATTTGATGTGGGGATAATTGATAGAAAGGGCTTTGAAAATCAAGTGGCCGACCATTTATCTAGGTTGAGTACTGAAGCTCAACATGATAGCGATCTACCCATTCATGAAACTTTTCTAGACTAGCAATTCTTTCTAGTAAGTCATTTTGAAACTCCTTGGTATGCCGACATAGTAAATTACCTAATGAGTAGTATTATTTTTGAGGACTTAAGCTATCACTAATGGAAGAAGTTATTACATGATGTCAAGTTCTATCATGGGGAAGAACCATGCTTATTTCACTATTATGCTGATCAGTTGATTAGAAGATGTGCTCCATAAAGTGAGAAACAAAATGTATTGAAGTGTTGCCATTCCTCTAAGTATGGAGGCCACTTTGGCAGTAACAAGACTGTTGCAAAAGTTTTATAGTTTGGATTTTTCTAGCCATCCTGGTTCAAGGACTCTTATGAATTTTCTCTATCTTGTGACCGGTGTTAATAGGTTGGTAATATCTCTAGGAGAAATGAAATGTCATTTAATAGCATGATGAAAGTTGAATTATTTGATGTGTGGGGGATTGACTTCATGGGACCTTTTCCCAAGTCCTTTAACAATCAATACATTCTTGTAGAGGTGGATTATATGTCTAAATGGATTAAGGCTATTGCTTCCCTAATAAATGATGCTAAAGTAGTGGTTAAATTAAAGAAAAAGCATATTTTTACTCACTTTGATGCTCCAAGAGCTATTATTAGTGATGACAGCACCCAATTTTGCAATCATCAATTTAAATCTCATTTGAAGAAGTATGGAGTGAAACATAAGGTTGCTTTAGCCTACCATCCCCAAACAAATGGTCAAGCTGAAATTTCTAATAGAGAAATCAATAAAATCCTTGAGAAACTGTAGGTGTCACTTGAAAGGATTGGTCTATGAAATTAGATGATGTACTATAGGCCTATGCACCGCTTATAAGACACCTATAGATATGTCTCCCTACTTGTTGGTTTTTGGGAAAGCTTGCCATCTTTCTGTGGAGTTGGAACACCATGCCCACTAGGGTATTAAAAAGTTGAATTTTGATGAGGAAGAAGTAGGTGCCAAGAGGCTCTTGCAACTCAATGAGCTTGGAGAATTTCATTTTCATGCTTATAAAAGTTCTAAGCTTTACAAGGAGAAAACAAAGTGGTGACATGGCAAGAAGATTGTCTCTAAGTCTTTTGAGCTGGGTCAAGAAGTGCTCCTATACAACTTTAAGTTGAAGACTTTCAGGGAAAGTTGAAGTCTAGATGGCCGAGACCTTTCACTATGGTTTAAGTCTTTGACAAGGTGTTGTGGAGTTGCAAGGACAAGATAGTGAGTGATTCAAGGTTAATGGATAGCAGTTAAAGCATTATTGAATTATGGCTGAATTTTGGATGATTTTATTGCTATGTTGTCTATTTTGGTTTTGTTAGTATTTGCTATAGCTTTCGCCATGGCGAAACACACAGTGAATTCAATCTTTTTGCCATGCTTTCTAACCTGTTTATTCCTCTCAGGATTCGTTATGGCAAAGCCATAGTAAATTGGGTAATTTTGAGTATGGTTTTGACCTATGCACTAATGTACTGCTTATTTCCTCCAGGATTCTCCTAGCGAAGGCCATGGCGAATTAGGTGATTTTGAGTGTGCGTCTGACCTATGGCTTAAAAATATAAAAAAAAGAACATAAGAAAAAATATAATAATATTAAAAAATATTTTTTAATATATAATTAATTATTCCCTCTTTTCAATATATATATATATATATATATATATATATATATATAACAACAACAACAACAACAACAATAATAATTGTAATCTTCCTCTTTTCCCTTTATCCTTTTCAACTTATTCCCCAATTAACCTTTTAAACCTAACCACATTTGAGGCCACATTCATCCTAAATTTGAAACCCTAAATCCTTAATTGTAATTTCCCCTTCTTGCCCTTCATCCTTTTGAACTTATTCCCCAACTACCCTTTTGAACCTAACCAAATTTGAGGCCACATTCATCCTAAATTTGAAACCCTAAATCCTCAATTATAATTTCCCCTTCTTTAAACCTTACTCATTCTTCTAATTCATTGTTTCCATTATCTTCTACTTCCGCGTCGGCTAAAGCTCAAACTTTACCTTCACTGCCTCCTCCTCTCTTCTCTTCAATCATCACATCTAGTTCTTTGAGCTTTTGAATGTAGAATATAGAAGTAATTGTGGAGAGGGGCAAGTTTACTCAACCTTACTTTATATCACCGTTTCTTCCCCTTCCTACATTACTATCTATCAGCATCTACCATCATAGATCCGCCACCTTCAACCTTCCACTCCGCTGTCACTTCCAGTCTTGACCAATAATAATGGCTAACTCTTAACCTTTGCCATCTCTCTGCTCTTCTGTCTTCCTCTTATCTTTATCTCTGTTCGACAGGATTGAAGGTTACGCTCAGGCATGCTGCTGTATTTGTACTTGCTGCTTACACTTTCCTTTTGTTTTGTTCTTCATCCTCATCTTTGAGGTACTATTATGCCTTCACTTTTTAATTTATTTTAGGTTTTGGGCTGATTTAAGTAGATATTATGCTTAGGGTTGAACTGTGGAAGCTTTGTGGATATGAGAAATTTGAACATGGTAGCACTTAGGTTTGAATTACTATGGATTGATTTGAGGATTAGTGTAATGAGCTTTGATGTATTAGATAGTTTTTGGAACGCATGATTCACTGTCTATCATATCTACACATGTTGTACTCTTCTGAGAACTGAAATTTGATGCTCCATTTTGAATAATTTAGCTACTGTTGAATTTGGCACTGACATAGCCGTTTAATTAATGATGTGTACCTGGAATTAATCATTCTATTTCACAAACATAATTTGAGTCCTCTTCAAAGGTTTCATAAATGATTTTTTAACTTGAATCATTTTAAAAAACAAAAAAAGAATTTTTCAATGTAAGCCTGCTACTGGAAGTTCTCCTAACAATCTGCTTGTACTTAATGATGTTTGGAAGTGATGATCTGATTTGTTCAAAGAATTGTGAAAAATTAGGTATGAATTGGGAAGGTGATTTGAGACTTCATCAATAGCAATTGCTAATAATTTCTTGCTTAGGATTGTTCTTGGTTTAGTTAGAAGGCTTTGATTCCAATGTCAAACTATCTAAGAATGATTAATTGATTAAGTACTATAACATGAAATTTAGCTTAGAAATAGGGTGCTGCAATTTCTATGTTGATGAGATTGGTGTGAAATTTTAAGTTAATGACAATAATCCTTTCAATACTACTAGAAGTATATCTCTAAGTGTACTTCTTTCTTAAAAACACAGTTTTGGCCATATTCAAAGTAATTTTAGAACCACTTTTAGAGTTGCTTGACTTAACACGATTGTGTAATTTTGTGAACTAATGCTTAGTAAATCAAATGTGCTATCTGTGTATGCTTTGGAATATTTCATTATGGAAAACCAACTCATTCACTGAGTTAAACATGGTCATTGAGAACCATTTAGAGATTTTTTTATTGCAATTACTGATGATTGCAAAATTTTGAAACCAGTTTCTAGTTTGGGTCATTTCATTTTGTTTTGAGAAAAGATTTTGGTAATTTAAATTAATTTTTTTGGTTAGGTAACGAGGCCTTGATTTAGGTATAAAAAAGGATTTGAAAAATGTCAAATCCCTTAACATTTCGATATTCACAGAGTATTAAACGTATAGTTCACAAGGCATACAGAAATAGCGGAAACATACTGACATTAAGTACTTGTTCACAATACAAGAAATCCCCGTAGGGTTTGAAAAATATATACAAAGTATTTAAAAGAAACAAAAGTACAATTTATGATAACCAATGACAGCTTTTGCCGGCATCGGGACTCTATTCGCTAGTAATTACTGCCTTGCCTTTCGAGCCGCTACCTTCTGTTGGAATGTTTTTGAATGTTGAAAAAGGGTGAGATTCGAGTGAATCTCAGTAGTAACATACAATTATACATATATAATGTGAACATAAATATGCAATGCACCATGTTATATAAGATGAAAATGTTGTGTGCACACTGTTCAAGGCCAAACGATTGTTCGTAACCCTGGCTTATCTCTGCGCCTTTATTGAGTCCTAGATCACAACTAAGCTAGTGCCCCTGGCACTGTGTGTTAGAACTGGCTGACATCTAAGAGGGGGATAAATTTGGTGTATGATAATAAAGTATGATCTTTTAAAATCTTTTCATAGCTTATCAAATCAATATGGAAGGAAGTATAAAATCATAAACAACTATTTAGATCATATATGCTGGAAATGTAAAAGCTTAGGGAAGAGAAGATGCAAACTGTGATATATCCTGGTTTGGTCTAATCCATGATGACCTACATTCAGTCCCCAGGCTCCTCCTGAGATTTCCAATCCACTATCTTCTTGTTTAATCAGGTACAAGAAAAACCTCTACAATCCACTAGTTTAGCCGGGCACTTGTGAAGCCTACTACAGAGTTACTTCCCCTTACTCACTGTAATGTTCACTCCCTTATACGGCAAGTCTTACGAGCAGAGCAATCTTGAAGAGCTTTCTCTCCCGCTTACCTGTGCAAGTCTTATGAACAACAACATTCTCTCCTACTTACACCCCTGTAAGTCTTACAAGAAGCAACCTTCTCTACTGCTTGCACCTTGTAAGTCTTACAAGAAGAAAGCCTTTCGGGCAATTCTCCCTACAGCTTTCCCCGTAAGGAAATCTACCTTCTTAAGGTCCCTCTACCTTGAGATCAATTCAGAAATATGTTTGTAAAGATTTATAGACTCTCTTACAGAGTGGGTATGATTCTTACTGAAGTACAATACAAATATTCTTACTCTTAAGTGTACATGATATTGAAAACAGAGAAGAGTAAAGAGTGGTCAAAGCAGATGACTTATGATATCAGCATGTTCTTGTTTTTCATGTCCTTTATCATGCTATCTGTCTTTGAATCTCTGCATATATATAGTTGTGCTAAGTTATTCATTATGGAATTTCCCATTGTGGAGTGGAGCGTGCATATTTGAATTTTAGATAGCTTATAGTGGTGTACTGGTTACTTGTCATGGTAGGTAGTCGATATTCGATAACATCTAGCCCATATCATGATGTCTGCCACTTTTGACTTCTTTAAACGTATTTGCAATCCAAACATTAATAACCTGTTTCACACTTTGAACAAACATTGATTAACGCTTACGTATAGCAACAAGTGTAAACATAATGATTACATAATGTTTAAGCATATTCGGATTGATCGCTGAACTTCACTTTGTTTCTATCAGCGTAAGAACTTGAGTTCATCACACCAAACTCGAGTGCATAATGGAAATTCAATATCTCCAAAAGGCTTCTATTAGAAACTCACAAGAGTGCAATTAGAAACTCAAGTGAAAAACTCTTCATAACTCGAGTGCATGAATAAGAACTTGAGTTCTCATGAATTTTCAATTTCTGTATTGCTTTATGGTTGAAACTCTTAGGAGTGCATTTCTGAACTCGAGTATAGATGTCCCAAGAACTCGAGTGTTCAACGCCAAAATCGAGTGTATATACTGTTAATTGTTTCTTCAAAACTCACAGGAACAAACTCATAGAAGTGCAGATTCAAACTCGAGTTACTTTATCTCCAGAACTCGAGTTTTAACATCCAAACTCGAGTGCACCAAATTCTTCAGCATTTTGACATTGTCTTTGACCAAAGCTCTCAAGAGTGCAATAGGAAAAATCGAGTGCATATTGACTTAGAACTCAAGTGCAGCCTCTAGAACTCGAGTTCTGTTGATATCTTTAGATTATGGCCTTCTCTAGAATAAACTCGCTGGAGTGCAGCTTGTGAACTCGAGTATACTTAGTCTAGAACTCGAGTTCTCTAATTATACTTCACTGCTCCAAGTCTCTTGGGTACAAACTCTCATGCTATAACTCTAAGGACTCGATGTATCTCATGCCAGAACTCGAGTGCTTCATCCTGAACTCGAGTGCATATGCTAACTTTAGCTTTTGTGCAAAGGTTATAAGAGTGTGAACAATGGACTTGAATTCTTCTTCACTCATGATAGAATCATTTTTTACCCTAAATATGGAAAATTACTTGTCATTGATAAGCTCTTGTCATCTATATTCTAATGCAAAAAGAATAAGCTCCAAACTTACATTATTCTGCAAATTACGATCCAAAAAGTGTAGACAGTGTATGTATTTTTGAGCATCAACTTCCAAAGGCCATAACACTTCACATATAACTCCAAATTTGATATATTACCTATCCATAGAAATATCTTTAAGTCTAGTTTCATATGCCATTAGTTTCAACTCATTTGGACATTTAGTTTAAGAGACATGTCTAAAATAACCTGTTCTGGAAAATGACATTGATTTAAAGGTCTAATTCCAACACTTATATCTCCTTCATCTGAACTCATTTAAAGTTGGTTTTGGTGTCAATCTTACGCATTAGGAGTCTACTTTTATATGCCACTAGTTTCATCTCAATCAGATGTGTGGTTGGAGAGATATGTTCAAAATACTGAAGCTTGGTCATGCTGAACGTAAAACAGAGATGAACCGAGTACATTTTTCTTCATCCTGAACTTGAGTTCTCAATCCCAAACTCGATTTCTCACCCATTTTTGCAGTTATGAACAATTCCAACTCGATTTTTCCATAGCCAACTCGAGTTATCAACTTGGGCAACATTAGAAGGTTCATTTTTATCAAAAACTTGAATGCTAACCCTTAGTCTAGTGACAACTCGAGCATCGACTGTTACAGTGAAAAATTTGCTATAGTGCCTCGAGCGCTACAGTGTCTCACTTGCTACAGTACCAATTGCTACAGTGCTACCTGAATTCCCTTATGAACATAGAAACTGTATTTTTTCTAAGAACTTGAATCATGATATTCTCATTAGTTCTTATAAATTCTTCTTTCTTCAATCTCTTTCTTTCTTTGCTTGACTAATCTCTCTGAATAGTAGCAACTACTACAGTGCCACCTGAATTCCCTTCTGACCATAAAAACTGTATTTCTTATAAGAGCTTGAATCTTGATATTCCCATTAGTTCTTGTAAATTCTTCTTTCTTCAATCTCTTTCTTTGCTTGACTAATCTATAAGATATGAAATATTAAATATAGTAGTCAGTCAATATAGGAGATGAATATATTATGCTAACTTTTTACTCTATATTTGACATCATCAAAACTAATTATATCTAACACTGTGTTTGTGTCCCAAACACTATGCTTATGTTACAGAAGGTGGCATACATCAAGCATACAGATAATCACATAGTGTATGAAAGAAAGAGTTACTACCTTAGCCCTTTTCCATTTCTAATGTCTGTCTAATACTCTTGATTCGACTCAGGCTATTGCAAATTCCTATCAATTAAAGTTTACAAGTAACTGGTTATTACTTGCACTACTACTGCCTTTTAATCAAAGTTTGTTGGTTATCTAACACAATTACAACAGTTTCTGCAAAACACAATTCTGCATAGTTCATTTTCACAGTTTTTCAGAAAACTGCTAGATTTTCAGTCAAATTTGAAAAATCATAATTAATTCTAGGAAATTTTAAATTGACTGATTATAAAGTTTTTGTAAATATATTTAATTTTAATTTTACGGAAAAACACCTAAGTCTTTCCATTACAATCACATCATTACTAGAAATTCACCAAACCTCCCCAATTTCATGAACACAGAACAATCATTAACTTCTAAAAATTCCAGATTTACATACAATCATCCAAAAATCATGAACACATATATTCCCAAAAAATTTTTCCCTTCTAAATCCAATAGAACCATTAAAAGTACAAAATTATAGCTCCTTCCCCTGGTTCTATGCTTGGCTGAAACATAGAACTTAAAAGGAGAAGTTGTGTTTTTTTAATTCCACTTGGCTAAACACTTCCTTATCACTTATAATTCCGTGATTAACCACTTAAATACTCATTAATCATGATTTGTGGAAAATTTGTCTAGCATAACCCTTTAGGATTTCATCATTCCAAAATGACAAAACCAACCAAAACAAGCCAAAACAACCCACAATCTAACAAACAACCACAATAAAAACCTATTTATCAAGAGAATCAAGGTTCTTGAGATTACCTTTCGTTTTCTCTCTCTAAACCCTTCAAGGCATCACCTCTCTCTCCTTCCTTGCTCTTGATTTTCTTTGCTACATATGGGATTCATGAAAGAGTAGAGATTAGAAAGTCTTGCATGAATTTGGAAGCAAGAACACATGATTTTTATTATCAACTTACCTTGAGTTCCCTTGTGCTCTCTTCTTATTCTTTGTCTTTCTCAAACAACTCTCTCTCTCTTGTTTTCTTGAGCTGGCCGAAATGATGAAGAGAACAAGAGCTAATGACCCATTAAAATATCCCTTCTCTTACTTCTTCATTGCTATGATTCTATTACCAATTTTCCTTGTGAATTTACTTGGCTTGAAATATGTCCACATAGCACAATCTTAATTGTCATCATTATTTTTTTCCTTTCTCTATTTCCCTTGACCGAATGTCATGTCTTAAAATGGAAACAGATTAGCTCTTTTAATATCTCTATACTCCTCCTTAATAATATTATTGTATTGCAATTAATCATGTGTTTTTACTTTTTGACTTTTCTTCATCCTTTTACTTGGCTAAAAATGCTCTAACTTTTGGCATAATTTGAACTAAGTATTTAATTCACTTGTTGCTTCTATTTTTGGACAACCAACACCATAAAGGAAGGGAAAATATTGGCTTTTAATTTTTATCTAGCCAAATGACTATTTTGCCCTTACATTTTTCTATTTTCGCACATGTACTTAAATCTGCCTAAATTTTCTTCAATATTTGAAAATTAGTAACTAATTATACAGATGTCTAATTTATGTAGTTATAAAGGCTATGTGACCCTTATTAAGTCTATTTTTAAGTAAAAGTATAGCCTTTAACAACTAGATGCCTAGAATTCTATGAATTTCCATTTTTGGACACTGCCATAGAAACATACCAGTTTGACTTGGCTAACTTAATAAAATACATAAATCTTTCTGTAGAACTCAATATGACTTATATGACCTATCAAACTAAAGCTTGATAAGTCTACTTCCATTCTGGAAAATATCATAGGCATTAGACATCATTGTCTTATTTACAAATGTCATACAACTAAACTGCCACGCAGGAAAACACAATGGCAGTAAATCTAGTTTTTAACAATTTGTGTTCCAAACATAATTATGTTGTATGTGACCACTAATTTCCTTATTTTTGTCATTTTAATGTGCTCTTTAATTCACCATTTAATTCCCTTAAATGCCATAACTGCATACAAGGAATATTGCTAAACAAAAAGTGGGATGTTACAACTCTCCCCCTTAAATAAGTTTTATACCCAAAATTTGCTACATGTACTGGCTCGTGAATTATGGGGAACGATTCCGCATGCCTTCCTTGGCTTCCCAGGTAGCTTCCTTAGGAGATAATCCCTTCCATACCACTTTCATGAATGGGATACTTGTAACACCCCATTTTTAGTCACCAATATTTCTGATATGTAATTAATATATTTAATGGAATAAAATAGTGAATTTTTATGTACATCAACTGATAGAAAACACTCTAATCGGTGGTTACACACAACTTGGCTAAGTTAGGACGTAAAGGAGCAACTAATGTCCACTTAAAGGCCTAACATTGTAAGCTAAATCAGAGCATGAAATGACACAAATAATGGCCTAATAATAGTGTTAAAATTTAGCCAAACCAAAAGAAAAGAGCAAGAAATGATTTATTTCAATAAATCACAAAATGTAATGGTAAAATGGTAATTTTCCATAAAAAAGAAGCAATTATTTTTCCCTTATTTTTCTTAATAATTTAGGTCTAATTAACAAAATAAGAGGGAAAATGATTATTTGGTAATTAATAATCCCATTTTGGAGCATTTGTTACCAAGTGAACTTAAGAGAAAAAAGAAGTCAAAAGTGGTATGACATTAATTATTACTTGGAATAAGTAATTATAGAAATTCAAGAAGCTATTTATCATTCCCTTTTTCTCTACAATTTCGGTCAAAAAAAGAGGAAAGGAAGGGAAATAATTTGTGTGGTCATAATTAATCCAGGAGGAAGGAAAAACAAAAAAGAAGAGCCAAGTAATTTTGCACATGTAATTTTCATTAAAACATATAATTACATAAAGCAAATAGACATTACAAAAGCTCATATTTCTCTATTCCTCTTACATATTTTGGTCAGCCATATCAAAATAGAGAGAGAGAGCTCAAGAACACTTGAAGAAGTAAGAAGGAGGTCTAGGGTTCTAAGAGCCAAAATCAAGGTAAGATGCTTGAAATCCAAGTGATATTGCCTTCTAATCTCTTTGGAACTTCCTTTAACCTCTTCTTCTTATTGAAATCTATGGATAACAAGCCAAATTAAGAGAGAGGAGAGAGAGGGAAGAGGCATTTTTAGAGAGAAAAATTGGTGAAATCAAGAAATCTCATAAACTTGATCCTCTTGTGCTATATGATGGTGGTGGTGGTGTTGATGTTGGTTTTGGCTTGGTTTTTGGTTGTTTTGTAAATTTAGGAAGATGAAACCCTAAGCTCAAATGCTTCCAAAATTTCCTTAAATCATGTTCATTTAGTGTTTAAGTAGTTAATTATGTGATTAGAAGTGGAAAGGAAGTGATTAAGCAAGAGAAATCAAGAAATTACATTTTCTCTCTTAAGAATCCTAGTTTTGGTGAGAACCAAAACATAAGGGTAGAGATGAAATTTCAAAATTATGATGGTCCCATTGGATTTATAAGGGAATATTGTGCAGGTATACCTGAGTTCATGATTTTTGGATGTTGGTATGCAAATCTGGAGATTTTTGAATTGAAAGTGCATGCTATTTGATTGCCTCACTAGTGACAAAGTTATTGTGAAATGACATTTTCCAGAAAAAATTGGCCCCAAAATTATGAAACTTGGCAGGAATAAAGTAGAGATATAGAGATTTACTTTGATAGGTAGTTTTTAATTTTTAGACAAGCACATTAAAAGATATGAATTTTCAAAATTGTGCCCTATTTCTGGAAGAAAATCTGGAATAGTTGGTGTTTGGTGAATTTATGGGAATAACATGGTTGTAGTGGTTAGACCAAAGAATTTTTACATAAAATTAAATTTAAATTTATTCATTTAATCTTTGGAACTAGTCAAATTATATTTTTCTAGAATTAATTATGAATTTTCAAAGTTGACTAAAAATCTGACAACTTTTTGGAAACAGTCTCGTGCAGAAATTGATGAAACTGTGATAGATATGTTGGGATTGGTAGGCACACAGCGGAAGAATTAAAAAAAAATTAAAATTGCAAAAGTTTACCAATCCCAATTGCGGATCTATCAACGACATTTAAATCAAGTTAGAAAGAGTCGTACCTTATTCATGTTTGTTTGAATGCCCACAATCATCAACGTATTGCGAGTTCACAAATCTCCATGTTTGGTTGCTCCTGAAATAATTTCCCCGGCATCTACATGTCCGCTAATTCTTCTTAAAAGAGCATCAATCTCTATGAGTATGAGATTAACCATCCCCAACATCAACATGTCAACTAGTTCTTCTTGGAGTTTTGCCTTTTTCAATCTTGAGGAGCTAACTACTCATATCAGCTCCCTCTACTGGTATCCACACGAATAGGACCCCAACACCGGCAGCGTGCTAGCGCCTCTAATATCCTTCTAGGGTTTTCTTGTGGCTCTCTAGTTTTTCATCCTCAGTAGAAAACCCTAGCTCTCATATTTTATAACTAGTAGGGTTATCTATTTTATGATGGATATTGAATTTTTAAAATTAATCTTAATTAATTTCAAAATCCTTATCATATCAATTAACATTTAATTGTTTTAATAAGCTAATTAAATAAACCTGGTTTAATTAAATCTGTCCAACAGTTTTAATTTAACCTATTTATTTAATTAGAATAAAGAGCCAATGGAATTTAATTTATCTTCATAAATTAAATATGAGATATTATCATATAATATCTTTATATATACACAATATAATAATATCATCATATAATATAACATTATCATATATTCAATATATATTATCAAATAATATATATTATATATATATATAATATAATACTACCATATATATATATAATATATATTATCAAATAATATATATTATATATGTATTTATGTATTTCAAAAAATACATGTGTATATAATATTATTAATATTCCTTTCCAAATATAAATATATATATAACACATATAAATATTTATCAAATAAATATTCACACAACATGTGTATATAATAAATATATATATTTAAAATTCATTCACCCTAGATTAAACATTGTATTCATTGAATCTTAGACGCATCTTAGATTCAATGAATCTGGACATTATAGCTCGTGTTGGGCTATTCTTGTGTGCGACCCTGTAGGCCCAAACGAAGTTGGCAGTAGGCCAATGACTATACTAACCCACAAGTCGTAATCGGCCTCTAGCAAGACATTACGACTACCCAATTCATATGAGGATCGACAATACGATATAACCTGTCGTATAACCATATCACGTCCCTTTTGTCACACGATATTTCGGTCAAAGATGAGGCATGGAGAATGTCATCCTCCTATTCCTGACCATTACTTTCTCGATCCCTGAGTAGTCTGACTATAGAAATGGAAACTCCTTTCCATCGTAGTATGGCCATACATTTCTCAGACTCACTCATCGAGGGGCCCAGTAATATCTCTCTACTAATGTGAGGGACAAATTCCATCTTGACCATTCACATTCCTCTGCATGAAAACCACTAAACCCGATTGTAGCCTTTATCATCACCCGGTTAAAGGTGACTTTTGACTAAGTCAAAGCTTAGTGACTCCCATGTAGGAATCCATGATGATCTCAGGTCAAAGGGCATTGTGAAATGGTTATACATGAGATAAGCTTATGACTTGATCCATGCAGCTTTCTCATAGCGGGTCGGTCCAGCACCTTATACTCCTATAAGTGCCTAAGACTTTGATTAGTATCCCCATACCTTATCAAAGTCATACTGGTCTTATTTCATCTTTGCTCCCACATAGATGACCGAGCAGGGACATTTAGGACAATCATTATGATTTATCCAAGGATACAATTATCACAGTGAACATGCGAATAATGTGATAACCAAATGGAGAAATTCATTGAATGACAATATTCAAAGTACAATGATTGGCCCCTAGGGCACAATTTCCAACAAGATAACCAGTAAGATGTGATAAAATAAAGTAATGATTCAAGTAATAACTATTTACTTGTAATTGTAATTTTTATAGGACCTAGAAATAGCCCAAGCCAGGACTAAGTTTAGGACAGATCGAGAAATTAAGAAAGGAGTTAGGTAGTAGCACTTTGTTTCATATACTATATGATTGCCTGTATGCTTTGTGTATGCCATTTTTTGTAACAAGTCAATGCCTTGGGTACGTTAACCTAGCTGTGATTTGGGATCCAGCGAAGGTGCACACGAATAAGCCATGGTTTAAACATATCATTTAACCATGGACACGAGTTAAACTGTGGTGCAAACTGTGGCTTGGCCTTAGACAGTATGCATACAACACGAGTTAGCATCTTACATGACATTGTCCATTGCATATTTGTTATTGCATTCTATATGTCTGAAATGTATGTTACTACTAAGATTCCCTCGAATCTCACCTTTTTTCAAACTTAAACACATTACAACTGATGCTTGTAATACCCCACTTTTTCCACTATATTTTCCTTATATATATTTGTGATATTTAGTAGAATGAAATGGTAAATTGAGACGTGTATAAATTTACAGGAAAATCTCAATCGCCGGTTACACATAATTTGGCCAAGTTGGGACATTAAGAAGCAATAAATGTCTACAAAAGGGGCTAATATTGTAACCAAAATTAGGCCAAGTCAAAGAAAGAAGCAAGAAAATGATTTATTATGATAAATCATATAATGTGTAGGGGCAAGATGGTAATTTTGCTATAGAATGGGAAATAATTATTTTTTCCTAATATTCCCAAATAATTTTAGTTAAATGGGAATTTAAAAAAATAGGAAATAGCCACTTGATAATTATTAAGTCCATTTTTGGAATATTATTATCAAGGAAAAGATCAAAGCTTAGAAAAGAAGTTATAAAGCAAAGACATGGGACTCTGATCAACAAGTTGCAAGATGACATGAGATAGTTTAAGATTAATATTTCTCTCTCTATCTCTCATGCCATTCACGTTGAAATGAGGAAAGGAAAAGGGAATGAATAATGTTGCAACATTAAGGAAAAGTTAAAGAAATGTGGACCAATAAAAAAGAAGCATATGTATTAACCTTTTAACCTTATTATACCATCATTTATTCATCCCTTCACCCCCATTTCATGCAAAACTAATCAGCAAGCGTGAGAGAGAGCTGAAAACACAGAAACATACGAAAGAACAAGAAGGCTTAGGGTTCAACCAAAATTCAAGGTAAGGAAGTTGGTACTTTGTGTCTTAAGCTTCCTAATCCCTCCATAACCTCTCCTACTGTAATATCCTAAATTTTGGGACTAGAGGCATAAGATTAAGCCTAGATCAAGTGGACTGCTAGACCCTGGTTTAGCAAATGTCCCTATGAGGTATGTTTAAATTCCCCAAAATTCCTTTATATCCTTGGATATTAAAAGAAATTATATTGGTGAGCTAAAGAGCTCAGGGAATAACAAAACAAAGTGATTATAAGTCACACATAATATAGTAAAGTGGAACACAATAAGTGAAATTCCTGGTGTGGCAGTGGTGATTGTGTAACATTTTTTGATGGATAAATGTTGGTAAAAAGTTATGAAACTTTCCAGAATTAAAGTAAACTTATCAAGATTTAATTGGATAGGTCATATAAGTCATTTGGAGTTGTACACAAAGAGAAATGAATTTTTGAAGTTAGCCCAGCGAAATTAATTATTTTCTGGGGCAGCATCCAAAGATTAAAATTCTGGGAAGAGTAAGCTTTCAATTGGCCAAAGTTTATATTTTTTCTTAAAACTAGACTCAATGAGGGTCACATATCCTTTGGAATCACTCCAATTAGACATTTGTACAATTAGATATGAATTTTCAAAATTAATGAAAAATCTGCAGAATTTGGTATTTTGTGCGAAAATTCAATTTCTGGGCCAATAAGATTGTGACACGTGGCAGATGAGTTGGCTGATGCATTTATCCATTAATTCATCATCCTCTTCAGCCATTTTCTGCATGAAAAACCAGAGGAGAGAGAGAGTGAAGGTTCAGATGAGAAATGGAGAGAGAAGAGAGAGAAAATTATATTTGCCGAAACACTGCCGAAATGACATCCTCTCTCAAAGTACCCTTCAGAAAACTTCCTCTACTCATCAAGATATTTGTTCCTACGGTTTCAGATTTTCATTTGGAGGTGTTTGGTGTTGTCTCCCTTGTCGGGGTGTTGCCAGAATTCCAAACCGTTTGTGAAAACGGGTAGAGGTAAGCGTAAGCTTCCTTTTTAACCGATTGATTTGTTGTTTGGATAAGTATTTTGGAAGTTGGGTACTATTCATTCTCATAAGAAAATGGTATTTTCAATGCCTAAAGCATGTCTAATGAGTGTTTAAATAGCTAATCATTTGATTAGGAGTAGCAAGGAAGTGATTAAGCCAAAGAAAACGAGAAACCGACAAACTCTTTATGAGAACTATAAATTCCTGTTTCTGTTCTGGATTTTTCGTAGAGAAGGAGTAGAAATTTGATGCTTCTATTGGCTTTAAGAGGCAAAATTGTGTAGGTATACAAGTGCTCATGATTTTTGGATGCTTGTATATGAATTGGGAAGTTTTAGAAGTTAAAGGGTAAATGTTGTGTATTCCGTTTTCTGGAGGCAGTGTTATGGTGACGTGTTTTTGAGTGGTCAAATGTTATTCAATGATCATGAAACTCTCCATTTTGAAAGTAGAGACATAGACCTTTAATTTGAATGGTCATAATGGTTAATTGGACAAGTATTCTATGAGATATAAATTGTTAAATATATGCCCTGTTTTATGGAAAGAATCTGAAACAGTGATGTTGTGTGAAATTTTTCATAGGAAAAACCTTATCCAAAAATTCTAAACCTTTCCAGAGTTAAAGTAGAGACATATAGCTTTAAGTGAATGGGTATTTTGTAATTTTTTGACAAGTATATTGGGAGATATGCATTTTTGAATGTCTGCTCTGTTTTCTTGAAGAACATCTGAAACAGTTGGTGTTTGGAAAAGTTTTGGGAATGGTGTAGTAGTGGCGTTTAAAATTGAGTATTTTTATGTAAAACTAAACTTAAAGGAATTCAAATAGAGATTTGAACCACCTCAATTGGAGTTCTATAGAATTAATTATGAGTTTTCAAAGTTTGGTCAAAAATACTGGTAGAATGAGTACCATGCGAATTGAGTAAGAAACTGGCCAAATATAATTGGAATGAACTCCAAGGGTGAAAGTAAGCCTATAGGGCTAATATGGGCCATTGGGTATTCACTTTTCATGGTTCTAATGATCTTATCACTTGCCTAGGGCCATGAAGTGACAAATAAGAAGGAGCAATGGTTGGCGGATCAAGGGACAAGAAGAGAAGGACATAAAGTCCACCAGGTAGTGAACTTACCTTTTCTGCATGTATGTGATATGTATGTCTTGCATTGATTATGTAACTACTTTGCCTATTTGTGTGGAACATGTATGATTGGTTGAAGCTCTGTTATATTTGTGCAATGGCCATATGTATGTCATAACATCGAGCATGCAGCATGTCATTATGTTGGCATGAAATAGTGTAGGCAAGCATGTCATGCATTCATATATATCTGGCATGCATAGTGGTAATGTTTGCTACTGAGATTATCTCGAATCTCACTCCTCCCAAACAACCATTCAGACAGGTGAGCATTGGAAACGTGCTGAGATCAGAAAAGAGGTATGCAAGAAGAGGACCGTTGCTGGTTGTTTGAAGGTCTGTAAATATTGTGTAAACCCCTGGTGGGGAGACTTTTGTATTATAATCAAGCAATATTGTGTTAATATTATCAGTATATTCATGTTATTCCTGTGTGCCCACTGAACTACGCATTGCTACTCTGAGTAAGGTCAGTAATAAGGGATATATGAGGCAGGTCTTTACACTACTCACCTCTACTCCTTTGAATCCATGGAATTTCAGCTGATTCAAGAGTTATGGAGAGAGAGACAAAAACATTTTAGAGTGAGAAACAACAAAGAATCAAGAGGTAACTTCCTAAATTTGTTCCTCTTGCTTGATTGATGCTATTATAGTTGTTATTGGCTTGATTTTGGTTGGATTGTGAAGTTTTGATGTTGAAACCCTAAGGGGTCCTAATACTTAAACATGCTTCTAATAATGTGTAAATATTTTTTAAATAGCTAATCATTTGATTAGGAGTAGTAAGGAAGTGATTAGGCAAGAGAAAACGAACAAACAATAAACTTTTTCTGAGAATCCTAATTGTATGGATGTTCTGTAACATGATGAAGATGAATGAATTTAACCCTTTTGATTCTTCCATTAGCTTTAGAAGAAAAAATTGTGTAGGTATACTAGTGTTCATGATTTTTGGATGCTTGTATATAAATTTGGGAATTTATAAAGCATATGTGTTCATAGTGTTGATTTGTCTTATCTGAAGCATTGTTGCTGTCTGTAATAATTCAAGGGGTAGATATTGCCTAAAATTTTTGAAAATCTCCAGTTTGAAATTAGACACATAGAAATTTAATTTTATAGGTCATAATGATCAATTAGATTTGTGTGTTAGAAGTTCTACATTTTTAAAGTTTGAGCATGCAAAACTGAAATTTTCTAGAATGATGTGTAGAAAGTGAAAATATTGTATTAATTTGTTGACATATAGCTAATGGATATATTTTTTGTTGCCAATAGACTTAATAATGGTCATGTGGGACTTGGAACCACCTTGATTGGATTGTTTTGAATTTATGAATGAAGTTTTAAACTGTTTGCCCTGTTTCTGGGAAGGAATCTGAAACAAGGTGATGTTTTTGAAATATTAGCAATTTTTTAGCTCTAATAGCTAACATTGAGTATTTTTATTGAAAATATAATGAAATATATTTCCATATAATTTGGAACCACTCAATTCGGAGTTTTCTATAATTAATGGTGAATTTTTGAAGTTATACCTGATTTCTGGGAAAGTATCTGAAACAATAATTTTCAATGAATTTCTGGGAATAATTGGTATATATTGGGAACACCTAACCATTTTTCCTCAAATTTACATTGAAATAGATTTATTTAGCTCTGAAATCAATCAATTTATATTTTTTTAGAATTAATTATATGTTTCCAAATTTGATTGAGAAATCTGTCAGTTCTGGAAAATAGTGGAATTGCACTGTACAGAATTCTACTATGCAGAAATGTACTATTATAACTACTTTGGATAACCAAAAAAATTTGATTTAAAGATAGCAATAGTACAAGTAATAACCAGTTACTTGTAACTCTAATTTTGATAGGAACTAGAACTTTCTCGAGCTCAAACAACCGGTTGAAAATTATTCAAGGGAAACAACCAGGTAGTAACTTGTCTTTTATATATTATATCATGCATGGTATGTTGTGTGGATTCATTATGAGATATATAACATATTATGGTTATGCGGAGTGGTTGCCCGGGGCCTATTGTGCAGGTGGGCGCTCGGGCCACTAACGTTCTGTAATGCACGAATGGATCACAGGGCCTATTGCTCGGGTAACCCTCGAGGCCTTTAACATGCCTGGTGCTATAGTTGTTTATTATGAACTGCATGCAATTTATTGAATGTTGTTGTGATAGTTCTGCTGTATGATGTCTATATGGCATGATTTGTGATGATATATATGTGTGATTAGCAATATGTTACTACTGAGATTCTTTTGAATCTTACTCTTTTTCATAAACCATCTATAGTATAGGGAAAGAACTCAAGGGGCAAGACGAAGTTAAATACAGACGGCTAGAGGCTGGAAACACCATATGACCTTAGTCTTTTTGTTGGTTGTTTGTTTCTTGTATTTTAGATCTGTATATAGTATGAATAGTTTGTAACCTTGACAGTACTACTATAGTGAAACTGATAATGCTGATAGACTAGTAAAGGAATAATTTAGCTATATTTTGCTTCTGATCACTGACGAAACTTAACTAAGGTGTGAAACGGGAAAGCTAAGCAGAGAATCGCTCACATAATTTGATAAAATGAAAAGACAAATCGATGAGACTTAGTGAGATAGCGAATATTTGTGAAATTATTTAAGAAAATTTTTATCACTCCCAAAAAACCCGTCTCAATCTCAGGTTCAAATCCTGAGATAGATTTGGAGAATTGTTAACATTTTTCCAAAATCTCTTAATCCGGGACCTGATCCTGGTTTCACAAATGATTTTGCTACTCTTTTGTACTCATTTGAAGCTATAGGAAATGAGGTATCACAATGCTAGTGGCTATAAGGGTAAGGAAGTGGCTACCTGGGAGAAGAGTCCCGGTGCATTTTGAAGTTGCATATGGTTATCTAATTTGTAAATATTTTTGTTTTGAACATTCTGTACATTTGTAAATATTTTTTGAAACCCTAAAGGGGAATTCCTGTAATACCCCACGTTTTCACCAATATTCATTATGTGTATATTTGTGATATTTATTGGAATAAAATGGTGAATTGTGGTGTGTATGAATTTAAAGAAATATCTCAATCGTCGGTTACATATAATTCGACCAAGAAAAGACACAAATAGGCAATTAATGTCCACTTAAAGGCCTACTACTGTAACCAAAATTTGAAAATTAAATGAAATGAATGATGGCTTCATTTAAGTTTCAAATTTGGGTCAAACCAATGGAAATGAACGAGAAATAATTTATTACTGTAAATCATAAAATGTAGGGGCAAAACGGTAATTTTGCCATAAAGTGGGAAATAATTATTTTTCCCTAATATTCCCAATAATTTTAGTTAAATGGAAATTAAAAAGAGAGAAATGGCTACTTGATAATTAATAAACCTATTTTGGTGAATATTATCAAGTAAGGTTAAATAGTCAAAAGTCAAAGGTGTAAAAGTCAACCTATTGTAAGATGGCAATGGAATAGTGTAAGATTAATATATGCTCCCTCATTTCTCATGCATTTTTGGCTGCATACAGAGAAAGTATAAAGGGAAATAGAATTAAATAAAGAAAATGACAATTATTGGCTAATGAAAAGATGCCATGTGTATTAAACCATTGGCGAATCCTAATATATCACTAATTCCTCCACCTCTTCAGCTCATTTCTCATGCAAACAGATCGAAAGAGTGAGAGTGAGAGTTGAAGACGGTGAAGAGAGGGAAGGAGCTAGGGTTCTCTTGGATCAAAGTTAAGGAAGTTGTTACCTTGTGCTTTAAGCTTCCTAATCCTTCTATAACCTCTCATACTCATCTTCCTCCTTTGAATCCATAGTTTTCAAGTTAAATCAAGAGTTATGGAGGGAGAGACAGAAACGTGTAGAGAGAGAAAGTGCTAGAAATCAAGAGGTAATCTTCCAAACTTGTTCCTCTTGCTTGATTGATGCTATTATAATTTTCTTGGCTTAGTTTTGGTTATTTTGGTGAAAGATAGTTCATGAAACCTAAGAGACCTTAATGTTCAAGTCTCTCCAAATCAAGTCCAATCAATGTCTAAATAGCTAATAGTATGATTATAAGTAGATAGGAGGTGATTAGGCAAGAGAAAACGAGAAACCGACACAACTTTTTTAGGAATCCTATTGGATTGCCCGTGTTGGACATGGTAAAGGAGTAAGAATTTGATAGTTTTGATGCTTCCATTGGATTTAAGAGGCCAAATTGTGAAGGGTCTATGTTGATGATAAAGTAAGAAAAGACCCATAATGTGAAATGACTAAATTACCCTTAAAAGCCTTAAGTAAGGGCTGTCATGGGCATTTTCATCATTTGGGGCCTGATTTTGACAAATTGAAAGTCAAAAATAGATTATATACATGAAATTGTGTAGGATTGGCCTCAGTCATAATTTTGAGTGAAGTACAAGTAGACTGGGTCTTAAGGGGCATTTTTATAATTTGGCATTGTAAAGCTAAATGAACCAATAGCATGAGTTCAAAAGTAATGGACAGATGAGTAATAACTCATGTATAATATATTTGGGAATTGTAGGACTTGGTTGTTTTCTGGAACTTAAGACTTGCTTGAGCTTGAAAAGGTGGGAGGAAGTTGCTAGAAAAAGGCAACCAAGTAGTAACTTATCTTTCATATGTTATGATATGCATTGAATGATTTGTGTATTCATCAAGAATTGTATAACATATTTTGAATATGTGGGGTATCTCTTGGGGTCTATCTTTGTACGGGTGGATGCTCAAGCAAATATAATGATCACTGATACACGAGTGGATCCCGAGGCCTATTGCGCTGGTATCCCTCAGGGCCTTGTAGTATATCTAGCACTACGATGGCTTACAAGTTTCATGTGATGCATTGAATGCTGAGTGATGATTCTAATGAATGATTATTGTTTAGCATGCATTATAGTGTTATAACTGTAGGATTGATATGTTAGATATCATTAGTTTTGATGATGCCAAATATAGATGTCAAATATTAAGAGAGCAAAAGTTTGTAAAATATACTTATATCTTATATTGACTAACTATTATATTTAATGTTGTATATCTTATAGATTAGTCAAAGAGATTAGAGAATGAAGAGCTTGAAGAATTAATGGGAATATCAAGAGTCAAGCTTCTAGAAGAAATACTGGATGTTTCTATGCTCATAAGGGAATTAAGAAGTACTGTAGCAGTACTGTTTGTCACTGTAGCATTATCACTGTAGCAATACGGTTAATGTAGCAATTGGCACTGTTTGACACTATAGCAGAGTGATTTTAATAAATCACTCGAGTGATTTTCAGAATCACTGGAGTGATTCTGAAAAAAATGAAATCACTCGAGTGATTCTCTAATTCACTCGAGTGATGTTCAGTTTTTCAGAGTCTGTTCTTCGTCCAGCTGAGCAAGGCCTGGTTTTTTGATCATATCTCTCAAAATACAACTCCAATTGAGCCCAACTAGTTGCATATGAAAGTAGACTCCCAATGCGTCATTTGACATCAGAAACAACATCAAAGGAGCTCAGATGAGGGAGATATAAGTATTCGAATTTGGCCTTCATGTCAGCGTCACTTTCTAGAATAGGTTTAGTATTTTAGCTATAACTCTCAAACCACTAATTCTATTGAGTTGAAACAGATTCCATATGAAACTAGACTTCAAGATCTTTCCATTGATATATAATACAGCAATTTTGGAGTCATATTCGAAGAGTTATGTTATCTAGAAGTTTACCTCTGTTTACTGAAGAACTGGAAACGCACAACAAAGAGATCACTCGAGTGATTTCAGTATTCACTCGAGTGATATGGAAAATCACTTCCAGTGGTGCCAGAATCACTGCAAGAATTTTTCACTGTTTTAGATTTCATTTCCAGTGATGCCAAAATCACTCGAGTGATTTGAGATTTTTCAGAATCACTTCTAGTGCGCCTGAAATCACTGCAAGAAAAATTCACTGTTTGCAAAATCACTTCCAGTGATGCCAAAATCACTCGAGTGATTATGTTGTTTTTGAAGATCACTTCCAGTGGATGCTGAATCACTTCCAGTGAATTTCACTCTTTCTCAAATCACTTCCAGTGAACCAGAATGCACCTCCAGTGAAAGCCAGTATGCCTCAGATCACTACTGATGAACCAATATTTGCTCAAGTGATATGAAGATCTTTCACTTCCAGTCACTTCCAATAATCATGCAATGCACTGCCAGAAAAATACAGTGTTTGTGAAAATCACTACCAGAGAATCTGAATCACCTCCGATGATCACTCCCACTGGATATCAATTGCATCAGTTCACTGTCTGTCAGATAATATCCAAGCAAGAGATTATGATGATTTTGTAGATCACTTCCAGAGACATGCCAAGATCAACTGATATGAAGTTTTATCAGTTTCACTTCCTGTCAGCATCTATGTTCACTCAGTACACTCTTCACTAAATCGAAATCAGTTCCAATGACAGTCACATCCAGAAATCAAGAATATTGCCGGTGAAATGCTTCTGCAGTCAAGTGTTAATTGTTTTATCAAAATCACCTCTAGTGAGTTACACCGCACTCAAATGATTCTCATGTTTCAGAATATCACTGCTAGTGAATTATAAGTCAACTCAAGTGATTCACTGTTCTCATCAGAATTACTTCCAGAAACTTGACAGAAACAAGGAAACAACTCAAATGATTTCATGGTACACTCGAGGGATGCTGATCATTGCCAGTGGAATATTGCTTTGTCAAGATCACTGCCAATGGAATATTATTTTATCAAAATCACTTCCAGAAGATGTCTGAACATTCCAAGTGAAGTACATCAAGTTGAAGAATTTACTCGAAAGATTTCATGGTGTACTCAACTGATGTAGATCACTTCCGGTGAAGTAGTTATCCACTCGAGTGATATTTAAAATATTCTCTAACGGCTATTTTCTGTCAGCGCATTACAGGTATTCCACTACGGTTCACATGGGAAGCAATCGACGAATATTTAATGATGAAGAATCATGGGCAATATCAATATTCAACAGACGAGTCAACGAAAACGTGCAATCAACTGAAGCATTTGTCAGAGCACGATCATGGGCAACGGTTGAATTACTTATCAGAGAGCACAATTAGATTTCAACGGGAAGATATATTTGAATGCTCCCAATGGCTCTCAACATTTGCTATATAAACTAAAGCATTCGAAAAGAAGAACATACATGACAGTGACCAAATACACGAGAAAACAGAAATGATGAAGTAGCGAGAACCCAACTGCCAATATGCTGCTGCCATGAATCCTCGTCTCTTACATACTCTCTATTAATATCTATTTTTCCTTGTCATGTATAATTGAGATTGAGAATATTTACATTGTACTTCAGTGAGCATTTTACCCACTCTGTGAGAGAGCTTGTAAACACTTCATTTGTATTTCAGAAGTGTTCTCAAGGTAGAGGGACCTTGAGAGGATTGATCAACTTACGGGGGAAGTTGTAGCGTGAATTGTCAGAGACTTTCTGCTCATAAGACTTACAAGGTGCAAGCAGTAGAGAACGTTGCTGCTCGTAAGACTTACAGTGGTGTAAGCAGGAGAGAACGTTGCTGCTCATAAGACTTGCACGGTTAAACAAGAGAGAAAGGTCTTTGGATTGCTTTGCTCGACTTGCTGTAAGAAAGAGTAAACCTTACAGTGTGTAAGGGGGAGTTACTCTTGTGAATTTATAGAGGCTTTTCTTGTGCCCGGTTAAACAAGAAGATAGTGGATTGGAAATCTCAGGAGGAGCCTGGGGACTGGACGTAGGTAATCATGGATTGGACCGAACCAGGATAAATAACAGTTTGCATATTCTCTTCCTTAAGCTTTTACATTTCCAGCATATATGATTTAGATATTAGCTTATGTTCATATACTTCCGCATGTATTGATTTGATAAGTTACGAAAAGATTTTAAAAGATCATACCTTCTTATCACACACCCAATTCACCCCCCCCTCTTGGGTGTCAGCCAGTTCTAAAATGATATACGTTGCTACTAAGATTTTTTTGAATCTCACTCTTTTTCAAAAACCCACTTTCAGCACAAGGTGAATACTTGAGTGGCAAGCGGAAGGTAAATGCAGATGATTAAAGGTTGGAAGGCTGAAGACTTTAGTCATTTTAGTAAGCTAATTCCATATATTTTGAATATTTTGGGTTGTATATGATGTATATAGTTATACGGACATGACGAGAATATGAGTGAAATTTAATATATGAATGATATTTTATTATGTGTGTATGCTTCCCATCGCTAATGAAATGCAATTAAGATAAAAGCTCCCAATTCTGATAAATGAATATAAAGAAAGAACCGATGAGACTAACTGAGATAGTGATTTGGGAAAATTTTTACTACCCTCTCAACCTTAGGTTCAACTCCTGAGTTAAGGGTAGGAAATTTGCAAATATTTTTGAAAGTTGGGTAGCCGGGTTTAAATCCTAGTCTCTTGAATGATTTCACTATTCTTTTATACGCGTCTGAGGTCATATGAAATAAGGTATCACAATTCCTGTATTGTAAACAAGTACTTAATGTCATTATGTTTCTGTTATTTTTCTGTCTTATGGAACTGTGCGCTTATTACTCTGTGATTATCAAAATGTTAAGGAGTTTGAAAATACTCCTATGTCTGAGTTGTTTCTCCTGATAATCAATAACCTGGTCAGGTGTAACCTCATATGTAAGATTATCTTGTACGTTTACCTCTTCGTATTCGATCACATACTCTAGGTCGGGTTTATACTTCTTTAACTGTGAGACGTGGTAGACATCATATAGTCCACTCAAACTTGAGGGTAAAGCTATTTAGTACACTGTTGGCTTAATCTTTGATAAGATTTCAAATAGACTAATGTACCTAAGGCTTAGTTTCTTCACCTTTGGTACCCTGACAATACTGGTAATTAGCGAAACCTTTATGAACACATGATCTCCGACCTCAAACTCTAGAGGTTTCCTCCTCTTATCAGCATAGCTCTTTTGCTTGCTCTGAGCAACTAATAGTCTTTGGATTATCAACTTAATATGCTCTATTATTTGATCAACTATGTCTGGCCCATACAATTGCCTCTCACATAGCTCTATACAGCACAAGGATGATTGACACTTCCTTCTATATAACACTTCATACGAAGCCATTTGGATGCTCGAGTGATAATTGTTGTTGTATGTGAATTCCACTAATGGAAGGAATTGATCCCAACTGCCTTTGAAATCTAGTACACACGCCCTTAGCATATCCTCTAATGTCTATATTGTTCTTTCAATTTGTCCGTCTATCTGAGGATGATAGGTCGTACTAAACCTAAGCTAGGTACTTAAAGTCCTATGTACCGCCTTTCAAAACTTGGAAGTAAATTGGGGATCTCTGTCACAAAATCCATAGTGATACTTTCCCATTTCCACTCAGGAATTTCAGGATTTTGTAGAAGCTTTGAAGTGGTCGATCTTCAACTTTCACCTTTTGACATGTAAGACAACGAGCAACAAACCTTGTCACATCTCTTTTCATGCTTGGCCACCAATATGTGAACTTCAGATTATGGTACATTTTTGTTTTTCTGGATGTAGAGTATATTTACTCTTGTATGCTTCTCCCACGATTTTTCATTTAAACTCTATTCGCAGTGGAACGTATATCTGCTTCTTGTATCTGACTAGCCCACTTGGTAATAAGTAATGTTCCTGAGTTGCTCCCGTTTCAAGCATGTCTTTGATAGACTGTGCTCATCTATCCTACTTCTGAGCTCCTTCTATAACTGCTCTTAGATAATTCTCTGTCTGGCTAACATTGTTGTTGTTAATCATGATCTGATTAGACAGATTGAGATCTCTGAAATCTTCAATCAGTCTTTGCTCATGAATCATAAGGGCTACCACCTACATTATTTTGTGGCTCAATACATTTGCAACTACATTGGCCTTGTCTGGATGGTATTTGATCTCTAAGTTATGGTCTTTAAGGAGCTCCATCCATCTGCGCTGTCTCATGTTGATCTCTTTTTTATCATACCGATATTTTAAGCTCTTGTGGTTGCAGTATAACTTTACGGTCACCCTACAGAGATAATGTCTCCAAATTTTTAATGTGAACACACTTGCTGCTATCTCAAGATCATGCATGGGATATCTCTATTCATGATGCTTCGGCTGATGAGACGTATATGCCACTTCGGCCTTGTTGTATCAGAACACATCCCAAATCCATGCCTACTAGCATTTGTATAGACCACAAAGGTCAACTGCGGATCTGGGATTTTTATCACTAGTGTTGTTGCTAATTTTTGTTTCAGCTTTTTGAAAAGCTCCTCTCACAACTATTGTCCCACACCAAAATGTCGAGTTTTCCATGTTAACTTTGTCCATGGCAAATCTATTCTGGAGAAATTTTGTATAAAATGCTTGTAATATCCGACAAGACCCAAAAAACTATGTATCTCAAAAATAGTCTCTGGACTCTTCCAATTCAATACTGCTTCCACCTTGTTTGGATCCACCAAGACCCTTTGCTATGAGACTACATGGCCCAAAAATTTAACCTCTGAAAGGAAAAACTCACACTTGCTCATCTTGGCATGGAGTTGCTTGTCCCTCAATGTGTTCAATACTGTTTTATATAGCATAAAGTGCTGGTCATGTCTTATTGCCCAGGGATAATGCCCTATGTAAAAATGCACCTCGAGGTCTTATTGCCTATGCTCTCTATTCGGCATAACTTTGATTGCTTAGAAATATGCTAACCTATAGATATACTAGTCCAATAAGTCTTATGATCTATGAACACATAGTCCACTAGTAACTTGAGGCCTCATTTCCTTATTAGAACACTGCCCTGTGTATTTAGCCATATGACTTAGGTTGTACTATTCTCATAACTCTGAATATTTTGGTCTTATTGCCTCATACGAACACGTATATTGGAACTTATTGCCACTATGTCAGTCTGTACTCCTGTCTATCTATAACCATTTTTGTCTGTCTGGTGTTCAGGATCAAATAACTATTTGATCCTTCCTGATTATACTGTATACATTGTTCAAGATCAAAGCGATGATTTTGTTTTGGACCAAGATGATCGCCCTATCCTTACTTGTCACATCATGATCACCTCAATGTCCTGGAGCAGATGTTGTTTTGTTCGTACTTGTCACATAAATTTTCTGGAGCAAGCATCAACCTGCCTATACTTGTCTCATATTCTCAAATCAAAATCAACTATTGCTTGCTTTACTACATGAGTGGGGTAGTTGATTCTGTGAGGCTACATCTGTCGAGAAGTATTTGCCACCATTATGCTCTACTACACTAGGGTTCATCCTAATCTCTGTTTACATGTGTCACCAAAAACCATATAGGTTGTGTGATTATTGACCACACAGGTTGAGTTACTACAAACCACATAGGTTTACATGGGTAATATCACTGCACACCACACACGATGTAATACTGTTGGCCACACCGGTGTAACCTGGACTCTCTTCTGGCCATGTTAGAGGTGTATCCTGATCATATGGTTAATTAACATTCTCTGATGGGGCTTCCTCACTACTGATCATATAGGGTAAATCATTGTATGCCACACATGCTGTATTATAGACCACATAGGTCTAAACATGATATGGGATGATCAACACTACTGCAAATATTAACCTCTCCTATCTTCCTTAAAAGTCACACATCGAGTTACTATCCCACTCCACTATTTTACTCATAATGACTCCCGCTGCTCCACTCTGATATTTCATTGTCTCATATGATGTTTAATAATGTTGAGATGATTTGATAGGAGTTTCATAGGAATCTCCTATGACATTTGACTGAACCCAAAAACTATGTACTTCAGTAATAATTTCTGGCCTCTTTTGGCTCAATACTGTTCCCACTTTATTAGGATCTACTGGATCCTATTCTGTGAGTAAACATGTTTTGGCACTACTTGTAATATCCCAAATTTTAGAACTAGAGGCTTAAGATTTAGCCTTGATTAAAGGGGGCTACTAGACCCCTGTTTGGTAAATGTCATAGTGAGACATAGTATTATTTCCCAAAATTCCTTTATATCCTTGGATATTAAAAAGGAATTATGTTGGTGAGCTAAAGAGCTTGGAGAATAACAAAATAAAGTAATTGGAGGTCACACATAACATTCTAAAGTGGAATACAAAGTATTGTTGCTACTGGTGAAATTCCTGATGTGGTAGTTGTGTTTATGTGGCATGTTTTAAGGGGAAACTGATGTTGAAAAATTATGAAACTTTTTCATAATGAAAGTAGACTTATCAAAATTTATTTTGATAGGTCATATGAGTCATTTGGAGTTATATACAAAGAGAAATGATATTTTGAAGTTAGCCTAGTGAAATTAATTATTTTCTAGGATAGCATTCAAAGATTAAAATTCTGGGAAGATTAAACTTTAAATTGGCCAAAGGTTATATTTTTTCTTAAAATTAGACTCAATGAGAGTCGTATATCCTTTAGAATTACTCTAATTGGAAATTTGTACAATTAGATATGAACTTTCAAAGTTTAATAAAAATTCTGCCAGATTAGATATTATGTGTGAAAATTTGATTTTTGGGTCAATGAGCTTGTGACATGTGGCAAAGTCATTTAATCATCAATTAAACCATCATCTTTTTCATTCCTCAGCCATTTTTCACACAGAAAAATCAGACAAAAGAGAGAGAATGAAGCTGGGTGAAAATGGTGGGAGAGGAGAGAGAAACTTTGAGTTGCCAAAACAATGTCGAATCGATGTCTTCTCACAAAGTTCCCTTCACGAACATTCTTTTACTCATCATAAGCTTCATTTTTATTTTTTCAGATTCTTGTTTGAAGGTGGTTGGCGCTATCTCACCAGCCAGAGTGTTACTAGAATTCTGAACCGTCTACGGAAACGGGTAGAAGTAAGCGTAAGCTTCCTTTTTAACTGATTGGTTTGTCGTTTGGATGAATATAGAGGAAGTTGGGTACTGTTAATGTTTGGTTTTAAAGGGTCTTTTCAATGGCTTAACGATATCCAATGGATGTCTAAATACCTAATCATTTGATTAGAAGTAGAAAGGAAGTGAATAAACCAAAGAAAACAAGAAAACAATATAATTTTTCTGAGAACCCTAAATTGAGGTTTTGTATGTGATGTGGTGATTTACTTGAAATTTGATGATTTTGATGCTTCCATTAGCTTTAGGAGGCAAAATTGTGTAGTTATGCAAGTGTTCATGAATTTTGGATACTTGTATATGAATTTGGAAGTTTTAGAAGTTAAAGGGTGCACGTTGTGAAATCTGATATTCGTAGAGTATTAAGTGCATAGTTCACAAGGCATATTTGCTGAAACATACTAACATTAAGTACTTGTTTACAATACAGGAAATCCTCGAAGGGTTTGAAAAATACATACAAAGTGTTCAAAAGAAACAAAAGTACAATCTATGAGAACCAACAACAACTTCTGCCTGCACCGGGACTCTATTCACTGATAATTAATGCCTTGCCTTTGGAGCCACTACCTTCTACTGTAATGTATTTAAATGTTAAAAAAGGGTGAGATTCAAGTGAATCTCAATAGTAACATACAATAAGACATATAAAATGTGAACATAAATATGCAATTCTCCATTTTATGTAAGATGAAAATGTTGTATGCATACTGTCTAAGGACAAATGATTATTTGCAGCCTAAGCTTATCTCTATGCCTCCGTTAGGTCTTAGACCACAACTAAGCTAATGTTCCCTTAACACTGTGTTTGTATCCTAGAAACTTTGCTCATGTTATAGAAGATGGAAAACACAAAACATACAGATAATGACTTAGTGTATGAAAGAAAGAGTTAATACTTGAGTCCTTTTCTATTTCTACTGTCAGTCCAATACTCTTGATTCGGGTCAAGCTACTGCAAATTCCTATCAATTAAAGTTTACAAGTAACTAGTTATTACTTGCACTACTTCTTCCTTTTAATCATAGTTTTTAGGTTATCTAACATAGTTACAGCAGTTTCTGCACAGCACAATTCTGTATAATGCATTTTCACAGTTTTTCAGAAAACTGCCAGATTTTCAGTCAAATTTGAAAAATCATAATTAATTCTAGGAAATACCAAATTGACTGATTCTAAAGTCTATGTAAATATATTTAAGTTAATTTTATGGAAAAATACCTAAGTATTTCCAATACTATCAAATCATTCCCATAAATTCGACAAAACTCCCTTATTCTAGATTTCCTTCCAGAAACAAGGCTTAACTTTGAAAATTCATATCTTTTAATCTACTAGTCCAAACATTATGTTCTACCCATCAAATTCAAGCTCTACATATATACTTTATGCTTATGAAGTTTCATAAGTTTTGGATCAATTTTTACAAATGAAATGCATTTTACAACCAAACTACTTCCAGTGAACCAAATCAAACAGTACTTTCCCTTAACTTCTAAAAATTCCAGATTTGCATACAATCATCCAAAAATCATGAACACATATATTCCCACAAAATTTTCCCTTCTAAATCCAATGGAACTATTAAAAGTCCAAAATTCAAACTCCTTCCCCTGGTTCTATGCTTGGCCAAAACATAGAACTTAAAAGGGGAAGTTGTGTTTTCTTGATTCCACTTGGTTAAACACTTCCTTTTCACTTATAATTTCATGATTAACCACTTAAAAACTCATTAATCATGATTTGTGGAAATTTGGGCATCATAACCCCTTAGGTTTTCATCATCCCAAAATGAAAAAACCAACTAAAAGAAGCCAAAACAACCCACAAATCCAACAAACAACCACAACAACAACCTATTTGTCAAGAGAATCAAGGTTCTTAAGATTACCTTTGTTTTCTCTCTCCAAACCCTTCAAGGCATCACCTCTCTCTCCTTCCTTGCTCTTGATATTTTTTGCTACATATGGGATTCAAGAAGGGGTAGAGATTAGAGAGGGTCTTACATGAATTTGGAAGTAAAACCACATGATTTTTACTATCAACTTATCTTGAGTTCCCTTGTCCTCTCTTCTTGTTCTTTGTCTTTCTCAAACAACTCTCTCTTTCTCTTGTTTTCTTGGGCTGCCTGAAATGATGAAGAGAACAAGAGCTAATGACCCATTAAAATATCCTTTCTCTTACTTCTTCATTATTATGATTCTATTACCAATTTTCCTTGTGAATTTACTTGGCTTGAAATATGTCCACATGGCACAATCTTAATTGTCATAATCTTTTTTTGCTTTATCTATTTCCCTTAACCGAATGTCATGTCTTGAAATGGAAAGAGATGAGCTCTTTTAATATCTCCAAACTGCTCCTTAATAATATTATTTTATTGTAATTAATCATGTATTTTTACTTTTTGACTTTTTTTCATCCTTTTACTTGGCTAAAAATGCTCTAACTTTTGGCATAATTTGAACCAAGTATTTAATTCCCTTGTTGCTTCTCTTTTTAGACATCCAATACTATAAGGGAAGGGAAAATATTGGCTTTTAGTTTTTATTTATCTAAATGACTATTTTGCCCTTACACTTTTATAATTTTGCACATGTACTCAAATTTGCTATAATTTTATTCAATATTGGAAAATTTATAACTAATTATGCACATGTCTAATTGATGTGGTTCTAGAGGCTATATGACTATTATTAAGTATATTTGTAAGGAAAACTATAGCCTTTAGCCAACTAGATGCTCATAATTCCCAGAATTACCATATTTGGACACTGTCTTAGAAACTTGCCAGTTTCACTTGGATAACTTTAAAAATACATAACTCTTTGTGTACAACTTCAAAGGACTTATATGACCTATCAAAATAAACCTTGATAAGTTAAATTTTATTTTGAAAAATATCATTGGCATTGGACATCATTTTTCTATATAGAAAGGTCACACAACTAGAATGCCACGTAAGAAAACACAATGACAGCAAATCTAGTTTTTTACAATGTGTGCCAAATATAATTATATTGTGTGTGACCACTAATTGCTTTTTTTGTCATTTTAATGTTCTCTTTAATTCACCATTTTATTCCCTTAAATGACACAATTGTATACAAGGAATATTGCTGAACAAAAAGGGGGATGTTACAAAAAAACATAACAAAAATCTATTTTCACTATGACTTGCTGCTTTTCTCTGGGTTTTGAATTGCTCCCTTCTTAACCAACAATGGTTTCTTTGGTTTGTCACAATGAAATGGGTTTGTTCAGCTGAGTTGAACTTTAAAATTTTCCTGTTGAGATGATTAAGAGATTTTAAAGGCAGTGTGGATAGGCTTAGGTATGGAATTCTGTTTTAGAAGTTTTGGAACTAGCTAGACTTTAAGTTTAGGGGAAAATTTTGTATAGATAGTTTTCATTGTATTTTTTTTCTTTTTAGGTTTATCTTTTGGTTCTTAAATGTGTGTTTGTGTGTTTTCTTCCTATCCTTGACTGTGGTAACTGCTTGCACTCTTTATTCGTATGAGGCTACTGATGGACTCTTCCTTGCTTTTGGACTTCTTGTCTTGGATATAAGCTACTGAGAGCTCACTACACAGTGACTATTCTATTTTTGACATAAAACCTTATAGCCATATTGTAAAATCCAGAATTTTAGGATTAGAGGTTTGAGGATAAGCCTAAATTAAGTAGATTGCTAAGCCTGGTTTAGCAAGATTCTCAAGAATGCATGAGAAACAGGATGAATGATAGAAACCTCACTAGAAATAGAATTTAGATTTTGGTGTAAATTAGTTGAAAGAAAATACATGATTCCTTTATGATGTATCAGGATGACATAAAAAATAACTCAGATCCAAATGAAAAAGGGAAATGGTGTCTAAAATAATGTTGCCAATAGTGTATTCTATACAAGGTGGTTAGTTTGCATGATACTTTTAAATAGGAAAAAGATGTCCAAAAATTTTGAAATTTTTTAGAATAATAGTAGACATAATAGGCTTTAATTTGATATATAATGAGTATGATTTGGATTAGTACACTAGGAGTTATGAGTATTTGAAGTTAGACCCTTAAAGCTAGAAAGATTTTCTAGAAATATGGGGATAATTAAAAACTGGGAATGGTTTGTAGATAGGTGATAGTAGGAAGAATTTTTTCCTTTAAATAGACTTAATAAGTGACACATAGAATTTGAAACCACCTTAATTGGATATTCATAGACCAAGATATGAATTTTCAAAATTTATTGAAAATTCTACCAGCTTTTGGGAAAACATGAGAATCTAAGAAATTAAGGGCCAAGTGTAATAAAGTTGAACTCTAAGGCCAGAGATAAGCACTTGAGGCTAGTGTAGAAACCTTGGCTATTCAATTATCATGAATCTAATGATGTAATTATATATCTATGGTCAGGAGATGACAAGGAAGAGGAAATAGAAGGTTTCCCGATCTACTCTAATGATTGGAAGAAAAGGTACAAGTGAAGGACTCAAAGACAAGAGGTAGTTAAAGTTTCCTGACTTGCATGATTTGATATGTATATGCTTGTGTATTGGTATGTGCTATTGCTGTGATGAATTGTGTGGAATATACATGAATAATTGAAGCTCTATTTTTACTTATGTTGTGGTAAAATATTGAGAATGCATATGTCGTTATGTTGGCATAAATTTGTGTTAGCAAGCATGTCATACACTAAGCATTATCTTGCATGCATAGTTAGCATTGTTTACTATTGAAATTCACTCGAATCTCACTCCTCCCTTACCAACCATATAGGTATGATGAGTACAGGTGATGAATGCATGAAGATAAGCAAAGGGGAAATACGAAGGAGAATTGAAGATTGATGTCCAATCCACTACTTATGTATTAGTCTTAAGCAGTTTGGTGTGTATTTGTATATGAATAAACTAAGAATGAGTAGATAAATACCTTAGTATTTATAAAAGGAATTAACAAATGATGAGTCACTACAAAGATACGAACCACTAGAATATGCTTTCACTTGAATTTGAAATTTTTAGAAAAACCCACTTAACTGCAGGTTTGAATCATGTTTTAAGGTTGAGCTTTATAAACAAAAATTGCTTAGTGGTTCAAATTCACTGTATAAAACTTATCAAAATGAGTGTAAAGTATAAGGTGTTGCACTCAATGGTATCAGGTAGTGATTATGGCAATAGAATTATTCACTCAGAGATAGAGGTCCAGTCAGAGTAAAGGGTTTTTACTATAGGTTACATCCTCTGCTGATGTGAGTCATATTATGATCACCTGTTAGTGCTATTGTAACTAGGAGTTGTGATAGCAGAGGAGCCTAGGTAATTACACTACCCCTTTCTGTTAATCAGCCTGTTAAAGGAAGGGGCAAAGATCTATATAGAGGAAGTGGCTCTTCTTGACAAGGAAGTTTACGGTGCCTAGTCCTAATGAGGATTCCTCTACTGGTAATAATGGTAATGAGACCCTAAGGATAGAAAAGGAAGTGCAGGATTCAGATTCTACTGCTAACTCTAGGGTTCTTGATATTAAGTTAGGGTATGACCCAGATTTTCCCCCTGTGTTATGAGAACACATAGAGGGGTTATACCAAGAAGCTAGTACTACTTATGTTTCCCTATAAGGATAGTGTCTAGCATTTCTGGGAAGGATAACATGGTATACTAAGATTAAGGTATATGTGGGATACAAATGCCTAGAGATATATGGATTGGTATAAGCACTAATACCCCAGATACCATTAGAACTTCACAGTTAAGCATCCTCAAGTAAGGGAATCCCGGGATGGGAGACCCCATTAAAAGTATCTTGGAAATCTGAAACCTTTTGCTTAAAGGTTTGGAATTCTGACTTGAAGTTCTTAGATGACCTAAGGAATGACTAGAGGTATGGAGATGACAATGTAGGTATTGATCTTTAATCTGAACCATTTCTGTTGCAGTGTGTATTGCCCAGAAAAGTTCATTTAATGAGGTTTGGAAACTCGAGGCACAGTGATTATTTTGAGGTTTCTCCGTGCTAAGTAATGATCCATAGTAACCTTATGGGGTTAAAGGTATGATATGCGGTGATGCATAATGAGTAGTGAATATGCCGTATATCTATCCTAGAGGATCTGATCTGATGGTACTGGAGGTTGATGATAGGCTTGGATTAGATTTGAGCTGAAATAGTACTTAGGTCGAAATGAGAATCAGGTTGTACTATGGTTCTATTTCATGATAGAAGTTTGAATCTTGCGGGTAATGTTGAACCTTCAGTAATGTTTAAAGGATATTACTCAAAAACTGTGAAGGTTAGAATAGGTGCTAATGATTTTGATCCTTAGTACACCTATTAGGTATAATTGATGAAACCTGATTTTTTTACTCAGGTAATGTTGAGGTTCTAAGAGTTGAATCATAACCTGAGAATCAAATGTAATAGTTAAATTGATTATCCAGGAATTTGAAATAGCCTGAATGGCTTAAGATACTAGAATGTAGTACAGAAATATGTATGAGGTTTATGGAGGTTTCTAGTTGCTAATCTAGCATAAGGAAAGATCTTGATCATAGAATATTCCTTGGAGTAATGATTATGCCTAGAGAGGGACCAATATCAAAAGTCCATCTACAATGACTGCAGATGAGATGGAAAAATTAGAGAAGGCAAATTACAGAACTGCTAAAGAAGAGAGACCTTATAAGATCTGGATTCCTGTTACAATTGAACTTTCATTCAGAGACGACCAACCAGAAAGAGCTACCTACAGAGAATTCTAATCGGAGAGGGATACCTATGGAGCATTCTGATTAGAAAAGGGCTACATACGAAGAGATCTAATTGGAGAGGGCTACTTAGAAGGGTTCTGATAGATGGGCTGACCAGTCAGGTAACTGAGTGAACCATCGAGTGTAGTATCATAGCATGGAGATACTGTGAGGTTGAACCATAGTATGCAGGTACTGTAACATTAAACTGTAGAGTGAAGCTGTTGTGACGTCAAACCGTAGAGTAGAACTATGGGAACGTTGACTCTTAATGGTGGTGCATTGTAATGAGTCTTCCATTGAATGGGTTTCCTTGAGAGAATGGTTTATAGGACTCAGTGAATCACCAAAGGGTGCTTCAATGTCGGTTAATGAAAGAGATTATGGAAGAATAGGCTTGACAGCATAAAGAAAAGTAACTCTTGCTCTCGTATCTTATGTGATAGTTCTGCATATATGTGTTTACCATCACATATATTCATGTTATGAATATACAATAGGCAGTAAGACCTATTAGGAAAATCTATCCTTAGGTAGTCATACTTAACGTGTAGAGGCCAAGGCTATAAGTCCAATAATGCCTATGGCATGTGGGTGATTCCTTGGGTAATAAGACCAAATGAGCATTCATAATATGTGGGGTGGTCACCTAGGGCCTATTGCACGGGTGAACACTTAGGCCATGGAGATTTCACTTATATACGAGTAGACACCTGAGGCCTACTATGTGGGTGGATGCTCGAAGCCATTTGAATTGTTTTACCAATCATTTTGGTATGGGACTAATAGTCCAATAAATGTCGTTATACTATATGCTAACGTGCCGAATGCTCTTGTAATTAATATTGTGATGATGGCTTGTTTATCATGTTTTGGAACATTACATAAGTTTATGGATGGCTTAAGTAGAAAGAGTTACCTAATGGACCGAGTATCTTAAGGTAGTTAGTCTCAATAAGTATTTAACAAAAATGATAGACTGAGTGTCCTGTGGCCGTAAGACCTTAAGGCTAGTAAGTCCTTAGGCCGGCAGGATATGATGTGTTTGAGAATTATGTCAAGCAAAGGCTTGAGGAGGTAAGACCCGATGTGCAAGTTTGTATAGGGCAGTGTCCTTGGGCAGTAAGACCTATGTGCTTAGCGTTATGGTTTTTTCCTAGTATGGTGACATTGGACCAATATGTCCAAAGTACACCTTGAGACTGGAAAAACATTCAGACTGTACCAAGTTGTAGCAGAGGTAGTAATCCCTGAGATGCCTATGGAATTGGGGTGATTTCTTAGGCAGTAAGGCTAGAATATTTAGCGATGTAGGAGTAGAATGAGCCATAAGGCTTAATATGCATACAATGTGATCCAAGAGAGTACCAAAGAGGCTGGAAGGCTTGGTATGCATACAGTCTGATTTGGGAGAGTCCCGAGAGGCAATGAGGCCTGAAAAACCAAGCGCTGTGATAATAGACCAGTGGGTCCTGTGATTCAATGCTACATATTGGGTACAGAATGAATGTGAATGTTGTATTGTGATTACCGAATACTATCTGGGATCTTGGTTGATGATAGGATTAATTGTGTTGCATGCTATGTGAGCTTGCACACAAAAGAGATAGATTGAGTGTCTAGAATAATTCCCCGAGGTATAGATGTTTGAAATATTGAGGATGAAATTTATTGAATGGGGGAAAAATTGTAATATCTAGAATTTTGGGATTAAAGGCTTGAGGATAAGCCGAAATCAAGTGGATTGCTAAGCCCAGTTTAGTAAAAGTCCCAGGAATGCATGAGATATAGGATGAATGATTGAAACCGCACTCTAAATAGAATTTGGATTTCACTGTGAATTAGTCGAAAGAAAATACTTGATTCCTTTAGGATGTGTCAGATGACATAGAACCTGAATCGGATCCAGAGGAAAAGGGAAATATTACCCAAAAAGAATGGATTTGAATTCCAAAAGTTGGAATAATTATGCTAGTGCGTATTTTGTGCTGGGCAATCAGTTTGAATAATGCTTTTAAATAGGCAAATGATGTCCAAAAAGTGTGAAACTTTCCAGTCCAAAAGTAGATATGTCAGCCTTTAATTTGATATGCCATTAGTGTCATTTGAATGTGTATGATAGAATCATCACAATTGGACATCTGTACAATTAGTTATGAATGTTCAAATATTGAAGAAAATTTTGGCAGATTTGAGTATATGTATGAAAATAGAAACAAATGTAAGGGAAACATGGTAAATTTCCAATAAAGCAAGAAGCCATTTATTTTTCCAAAAAATTGGGATAACTTTCAGTCAAAAAGGGGAGCAAGAAGGGAAATTAATATGTGAGATGAATATGCCAAAAGCTAGAGCAATTTTGGCCAAGCAAATTGTAGTTGAAAAGTCAAAAATTGTAACTTGAAAATTATGGACGAATAGCAAGCCAACTTGGAGCAAAGAAATCAGCACAATTTCCACCCCTTTTGAAGTCTAAAATTTCAGCCAAAATAGAGAAGAGGAGAGGGAAAAGAAATTCAACATAATTACCGTTGGAATTTACCACCATGGTAACTAATTTGGCTTATGCAAGAAGGGTGAATTTGTGGCCACATGTTTTACTTTCTCTTGCCATTTTTCGTCAAACCTTGTAGTGTAAAGAGAAAGAGAAAATAAGAACATATTCCTCCCTCTCTCATGTGCCCAATTCAGCCAAGAAGCTTGAAAGAAGGAAAAAGAAGACAAGAACAAGGCAAGAGATTCTAGCTCAATTTTCACCTTCCAAACCACCTCTATTGCTCTTGAGGTCTTCATAAAAGTTGTTCCTTTCATTTATAGCTTCATTTATATGATTTTATTTTCTTGAAAGGAGGTATTTTGTGCTATCTACAAAATACCAAAGTTGGAGAAATCAAGAACAAGCCCTAGAAAGTGAAAAAGGTAAGCTTAAGTTTCAATTTGATGTATATATTGTGTTGGTTGGTGGATTTTTATGGCTTTTATCTTGCTTCCCTATTTTCATTCATTTATGTTTTTAAGGTTTCATGATGCTTTGGTCATATATATGTGGGTATATGATGTTTGGGAAGCACTTGAGACTAGTTGGTGGTTGAAATTGCAAAAGGGTGGATTGTTGTCTTATGTGAGTCTATACGGCCAGATGAAGGGTAAAGGGAAAGAATGTGATTTTGCCAAATTTGAGGTTTCTAATGGATTCCTTAGGAAAAATTGTGTGGGGTTATGGTGTGGATGTGATTTTAGAAGGGTTGGATTGAAAACTCTAAATTTGGAATTGAAAATAGTGCTGCCAAATTTAGGTTTATGGGAAGCAATTTGTTTATGGCGTGTTTTTGAGTAACCAAATGTTATACAATGGCCATGAAACTTTCTAGAATAATATTAGACATGATAGTCTTTAATTTGATATATAATACGTGCGATTAGGATTAGTACACTAGGAGTTAAGTGTTTGAAGTTGGACCTATAAAGCTAGAAAGATTTTCTGGCAGTATGGGGATAATTAAAAACTGGGAATGGTTTGTGGATAGGTGGTAGTGGTAAGAATTTTTTCCTTTAAATAGACTTAATAAGTGACACATAGAATTTGAAACCACCTTAATTGGATATTCCTAGGCCAAGATATGAATTTTCAAAATTTGTTGAAAATTCTACCAGCTTTTGGGAAAACATGGGAATCTAAGAAATTAAGGGCTAAATGTAATAAAGTTGAATTCTAAGGCTAGAGATAAGCACTTGAGGCTAGAGTAGCCACCATGGCTATTCAATTATCATGACTCTAATGATGTAATTATATATCTAGGGTCATAAGATGACAAGGAAGAGGAAATGGAAGGTTTCCCAAGCAACTCTAATGGTTGGAAGAAAAGATACAAGAGGAGGACTTAAAGACAAGAGGTAGTTAAACTTTCCTGACTTGCATGTATCTTATATGTGTATGCTTGTGTATTAGTGTGTACTATTGCTTTAATGAATTGTGTGGAATATACATGAATAATTGAAGCTCTGTTTTTAATTATGTTGTAGCCATAGGTAAAATGTGTAAAACATTGAGCATGCATATGTCATTATGTTGGCATAAATTTGTGTAAGCAAGCATGTCTTACACTAAGCATTATCTTGCATACATAGTTAGCATTGTTTAATATTTAGATTTGCTCAAATCTCACTCCTCCCTCACCAACCATATAGGTATGATGTGTATAGGTGAAGATATGCAAAGGGGAAATACGAAGGAGAATTGAAGATTGAAGTACAATGCACTGCTTATGTATTAGTCTTAAGAATTATGGTGTGTATTTGGATGTGAATAAACTAAGAATGAGCAGAGAAATACCTTAGTATTTATAAAAGGAATTAAGAGACGATGAGTCACTATAAAGATACGAACCACTAGAATATGCTTCCGCTTGAATTTGAAATTTTCAGAAAAACCCACTCAACTAAAGGTTTGAATCATGTTTTAAAGTTAGGATTTTAAATGGATTTATAAAAGAACATTGCTTAGTAGTTCGAATTCGCTGCGTAAAACTCATCAGAACAAGTATAAAATGTAAGGTGTTTCACATATTCTGCTTTTGAATATATTTTATCCTTGTGGTCAATATGCTTATTCATATATGTGCTTTATCTTAGTCTTATGTTTGCTGTGAATATTATGGCACTAGCAACTGATGGCTAGATTTTATATTGATTCCAAGCTTTAGTTGGCCCATTAAGGGCCTCATTCCCTACAAATTCTTGATCTTTTTTAATATTGTGGATATAAGCTACATATTGTATATGTACTTTCAGTTTCAATCCCTTCCTGCTTGGGTTAACAATTTCAATCCCTTTCAAGTTTGGGGGTGAGATTGTGTCACGATTTTGAAAATTTTGAAAGAGAAACAAAATTTGAAAGAGAATAAATGCACAGAAGAATTTTTTTTTGAACAAATTTTGTTAGGAAATGGGTGGAATATTTGAGATTTCTCATACTTAAGTTTTTGCTTGTAGAAAAATTGTTGAAAATGAGTTGTTAGTTTCGGTTACTTGTCAAATATTGGTTGGATAATCCTATGATATAAATTACTACTTTAGATGTTATATTAGATAGGAAATTTTTATTAATGTGAATGGATGAGTGCATTGTAGTGATGAAACATGTTATTCAAGAGTTTTTAAATAATTTATGCACTCTTGGTGTTAAATTTATTATGGATGTGCTTGTTAAAGAGCTTTGTGGCAAATTAGGTTATATACCTTTGTTTCGAGTTTATGATTTTAGAATCCTCTTTCGAATTCTTCAAAACTTTTGATTTATTTCATAAGATTTGAAAAATGATTTGGGCAGCTTATAAAATGCGATTAAGCCTTTTAAACTTACCTAATCGATGCAATTTTCCTTTGAACCCTTATTTTGAGCCTATTTGAAAAACCAATTAAATATTATATTGAAAAACCTAACACCTACCTACCTTAGCCAATGAAAAAACCATGATTCCTTTACTTTGAGATAGATGCTAATTGATTGGGTGGTACAATGTGGTGATGTTATACAAAGTTATAAAAGATTGGGAAAGGAGTATAGAAAGTATAAACGAGTTCACAATGAATAAAAATCAAGCCAAAATATTTTTTTTAAAAAAAGTTTGCATATAAAAAAAATTTGCTTACAAAGAAGGCTTGATATGAAAAGATCAATTTGGTTCAAGTTTGGGGAGTTTGTTTCATGAGAAAAGGAAGAAAACCCTTGAATAGTTATCAACTATCTTATGTTATCTGATTGATTAACCTTTACCTTTTCTTTTGAAAACATTAACCCCTGCCCCATTACAAACTAAGAAAAGTCCCTTTGATTTTTAAGTCAAGTGGAATGACTTAGAAGAAAAAATGAAGGAATTAGGGGATAATAAAATTATTTATATGAATATGGGTTTATGATTTGAAGTGTTACTTTTAACTTTAGCTAGTGCACAAGGAATGAATGTTCACTTCATTTACACACTCACACTTTAGAACTCTCAAAAATCATGTTTAAATCTATGAAGCATTCATCTTTGCATATTGTATTCATTTCTTGTTTAATATAATTTCTTGAGTAGCTGATGTGGACAAATTCATTCATACTTAAATGATGAGTAGTTGATTCATTCAGTAAGGATAAACTTCTTTGCTTGAGGATAAGCAAAAGCTTAAGTAAGGACAAATTCTTCTCTTTTCACTTTCTTTTTTAAGTTCAAATTATGCAAATAAAGAGATGGGTTAAAGGCCATTTTTGTCCTAGAAGTATTCACTGAGGGCCAATTTTACCCCGTAAGTTTTTTTAGGACCAATTTTTCCTTGGAAGTGTCAAGTTGGGAGCAATTTTTCCTTGACCATTATCCCTTTACTAAAATGACATGGATGACAAAATTGCCCTAAAAGTTTTAACTAAGGAGCAAATTTACCCGAAATTTGGTCAATTAATGATCAAACTTAAATGTGATAACGGTAGGGGCAAAACTGCTCCAAATTGTACACTTCTGAGGCAAAATTGGTCCTCAAAAAACTTCAAGGGGAAGATTGGCCCTCTATGAATACTTCTTGAACAAAAATGACCTTTAACCCTAAAGAGATTATAGAAGAAAATGTGAGATAACAAAAGCAAAATCAAACATTTGTCCAACTATGAGTTAAATGCAATTAGTTATGATTATTTGTGAAAGTTAAAGAGCTCATAAAATCCTCCTCCTTATAGGTGGAAGATGACAAGTTATAAAAGCTCTCTAAGATCATAGGATGTTGTGAAGGGAAGGAAAAAATGCAAGATAAATATGAAAAAGGACACTATAAAAGAGAAGCCGGCATTTGCTGTGGAAGTGTGTTAGTTAAGCCATTGCAAAATTGCCTCAAAAGATGACCTTTCTGTCGACCCTTTGGCCATGGAATCCACTGTAGCCAAAGTCATAACAAAACCACTTGAAAAAGCACTGCTTCTGTTTGTCAATTAGCTGTGGGATTCACTATAGCAAACCTACAGCGAATACGTGATATTGATACTGTGCGTTTTGAAAACTAAAGCAGAAAAACCAATATAAAAGCAAGGGATAAGCAGAAAATTCTAGACTTCTTGGACATTTTAACTACTAGGGTTTTGCATTTGGAAAATCTTAGAGCTTGGGATTGAAGTTTTGAAGATATATGAGCCAACAATCTTAGGTTTCTCTTATTCTTCTCCCTTTTTCTCTCATTTTGCTTATATGGATTACATTTTTATGCTGAGATTTTGGCATGTACAGACCATAAGTGGCTAAAAACTCTCATTAGGGATTACTTTTATCTATTGTATGGATTTAAACTACTAGATTATCTTGCTTTTGTTGGTTATTGAGTATATATGTTGATTTTTCTTTGTGATTAATGCTATCTTGTGATTGATCACTACACGAATAGAGTATTTCAATTGGAAGATGCTTGAGAGAGCTATTTTGATTGTAGAACCCAAGAAAGATCATGTTAGACTTGAAGTTTAAGGATTAAATAGATGGTTTATTGTTAGAATAGAGATATATCTAACAACCTGGCATAGTCTATTGAAGGATTGCTTTGAAAAGATTGGTTTCATTAATTATAAACAAGAGACTGAATATTTTTAATAAAGATTAAAAATCAATCTTGACTTGAGAGAGCTTGGTTGATGATTTTAGAACCTCTTGCTAGCATATAGACTCATTTAATCAACATAAGTGGATAATTGCATAGTTTGATGAAATACAATGGGAAAAAAGTAATCTTAAGTTTATAACCTCTTGAAGTTAGACCTAATTTCCCAATTTTATTTGTTTTGCTTTGTTTTTTCAATCAAAAATATTTATTCAATTTGATTTAATTCAAATGATTCCATTCAACCTAATTAAACACATGGTTACATTAGTTAGCTCACTTTTGACATAGTCCTTGTGGAATGATACTTTTTTCAACACTATACTATTACTTGCAACTCGTGCGCTTGGGGTAAGCTAAACAGCGAACATCAACACAGAAACCAGGTGGATTTATAATATCATAAATTTTAAGCATCAAAATTCCTTATACATTTAATTATATTCAATGGAATAAAGTGGTGAATTTTGGTGCACTTGAAGTAGTCAAAATAGTGAAAATAGTGATTACATGAAATATTTGGCTAAGAAAGACATAAAGCCCAATTTTCATCTTCATAAGGGCCTAACATTGAAGTCTAAAATTAAGTATGGAAGAGCACAAGTTTTGGTCCAATGAACATTGAAAAAGTTGGCCAAAAGAAAGGGAAAGAAGAAAATGATAATTTGTTATAAAAATTAAAGAAATTGTAAAGGTTTTTTCTCTTAAATAAAGAAGAAAGTTGGTTAAGGAGGCGGAGAGCAATAATGCACATGATTTTGCTACATATATGGACACGTGGAAGCAAGAAAATGCCAAATGGAAAAAGAAAGAAGAAGAAATTTCCATATGTAAATAATTAGAAATAAAATACAATAAAATTAAGAGGTGGACATGATATTTTATAAATAATATTTATGCCCATTTGGTCTTCATTTTTTGCCAACAATAAGAGGGAAAGAGAGAGAAAGAGTTAGGGCAAGAAGATAGTGCAAGAGGAATCAAGATCAAAATCAAGGTAAGTACCAAGCAATTTCACTTGTTTTCGCCTTCCAAATTCATGGAAACACCTCCTAATCTTTATGCCCTTATCAAACCACATGTAGCAAGAACAAAATGAAAAGTAAGAAGGAGAGGAGGGTGACAGATTCAAGGAGGAAGAGGAAGAAACAAAGGTAAACTTGTAAACCTTGCTTTCTTGGTAAAATTCAAGGTGGTTGTTGTTGTTGTGGTTGGATTATTAGCTTGTATTGGTTTGGTTTTGTGATTTGGGATATATGAACCCCAAGGGGAGATGCTGCTCAAACTCTAATTAATCATGTACAAAAGGTGTTTAAGTGGTTAAATAAGTTATTAGAAGTAAAAAGATGTTTGGTCGGTTTGGAAGTTGAAAAATTATATTTTCCCTAAAATTCACTAACTTTCGGCCGGGGGTAGAACAGTGGCTTAGGGTTGGATTTGATGATTCCATTATGTTTAGAATGAAAAATTGTGTAGGAAACATGTGAATTATGAAGTGTAAAGGCTTTAGGGTGTGAAATAACAATTTTGCCCCTAAAACCCTAATTGGTGGCTGTCAAGGGTAAAAATGGTAATGTAGTGTGATTTTATCAAAACTAAGGTCAAAAATGGATTCTACATATGAAATTTTGTAGGATTAGCCTGGGTCATAATTTTTGGAAAAGTACAATTATACCGGGTATAAAGGGAATTAATCTGATTCCCTAAGGGCATTTTGGTAATTACATGATTTTGAGTAAAAATTACTAACTTATAAATATTAGAGTAAGTTATGAATGAGTAGTAACTCATTTGTTATCAATTTGGGAATTTTAGAATTTGATATTTATTGAGCCGGACCAGAAGTTAAGGACTGACAATAGTTAGGCAAGGAAAAGTGCTAATATAGTAACTATATCTCTCATATTTTATGTGATTGTTAATATGCATTGTTGTCATGTTTTGTGCAATGCCATGTGATGGAAGAAAATCGTAGAGCTGGGTGTGGGAAAAGCACAAGTACCACTATGAGGGAAAATCACAAGTACCTCTTGGTCTATTGGTATCCAGTCTAGGTCGACCAATGTGATTGATGAGATTCCTCGCTGTGGTGTAGGACCCAGCTGAGGCGAGTACAGACAGGTTAATACCTGCTCTGGAGCATTATTGTGGCAAGTACGAACTAGTTGGTGCCTGTTCCAGAACATTAATGAGATCACAGTGTGGTAAGTAAGGATAAGGATCATTTTGATCCGGCAAAATCATCGCTTTAATCCTAAACATTGTTTGACAGACATATGCATAGCATTATTATTTGCTACATCATATATGTTGCATTACATGTTTACCTTTCACATTTTATATGATTGATTGCTTGTTACTACTGAGATTTAATTGAATCTTACCCCTTTCCATAAATAAAATTTATTCAGCTAGAAGTAGTGACTCTGAAGGTAAAGAGATGGACACCGGCTACTGAAGGATTAGGATATGATGAAGAATTTTTGTTAGTTATCTTTATACTTTTTATGTACTTTCTAGTTTTGTAATTGTCCATGTACAAACCTTGTGGGGAATTCCTGTAATATAATCGAGAATTTTATATCAGTATGTTTATGCTATTTCTGTATGCCCACTGAAATTTGCATTGGTACTTTATTAAATGTCAAATTTCTGAGGGGTTTGATGGAATTCACAAGAGCTATAAAATCGTGGTTTATATCATGAACCCTCCTAGCTAATAAATCAGCATATTGTGTGCTTTCTCTATAAGAATGATTAATCTTTAGGTCCCAATTACTACTATAAAAGAGGATTTTGGTGGTGCACCTCTAATGACGCTTCTTCAAACAAACGTCATAGATAATTGTTTTGCTTTAAGAAAAATAGAAGCTACCGCACTTCTTGTTATAAGCATCACAACTTAGTGTTATACTTTTATAGCACTTTCTTAAAAAAGCACCATACAAGAATTTTTTTAAAACAAAATTAAGTGCCAGCTATGGCGCTTTGTAGCAAAGCGTCATAGCTGGTAGCAAGCCTTGGATGGGGAAGCGCCGTCCAAGGTTTTAACATTATTTTTTTAAAATTTTAGTAACATTGTATATATTTACTTTATTGGTCACATTTAAGTTTTTGTCTTCTTTTTAGTCTAATCACTTTATTTGTTTTAACCTTATCTATTTATTCTCAAGTTTTACATTATTTCATAATACATTACCAATAAGTCATTTTTGAGCAAAAGTTTAATGTTTCAAATTATGATATGATGCAACAACAAAAATACCATATAGATTTTGGGTTGGTTATATATTATAATTGTCTTTAAAGATATAATTTGAAATTGACTTGTAATTATGAAGTAAAATTAAACAAAGTAAAAACCAAAAAGTATATTAAGTACATATAAATCTAAATCCCAACTCTTTTATAGATTGTTGTATAATGTTTGAAGAGATATAAACAAATAGTTTATTAAAAAACACATTAAAATTTTTATCCCTAAAACTAAATTAATGGCCCTTACGAGGAAATCCATAACCACTGTGTCACCTTGGAAGCCAAGGCCAAATTATTCAGCTTTAGTGCCTGCCAAGGCCAAATAATTGGCTTTGGCAGGGGAATCCAAGGCCACACAGTGGCCTTGGCGGGGTATGTTGCCTTAACCTTAGCAGCCTTTACTGCCAAGGCTACAAACCTAGCCTACACCTTGGCAGGTTAGGCTAGGACCTTAGCCGATGCTACTTGCAAAGCAAGCACCGGCTAAGGTCCTCCTTGGCGGAGCTTTATGTTAAAGTGCCAGCAAAGGTAAATTCCTTAGCTAGCGCTTTAACCAAAAGCGCCGACCAAGGTAGTTTATTTTTTTAATGCATTTTTTAAAAGTAACCGAACATGCTTTTTTTTAATGTTTCATCTCTCTAAAATCTAAGGTACCTTTTCATTCTTTTTATTTTTAAAAATTTGGTCTTTTCCCTTACTTTGAGTCATGCACTGCCTTTTTTTTAATAAAAAAAGCATGGCCTTGTATGACACTTGCTTTACAAGCACCATACAAGGCATTATAAATTTATTTGTTGGGTGCGGGAGAGCCATTTTTTCATCTTCTCCCTCACCCCTCATCTCCTTATTTTCACAGAGCTCTTATTTGGTCCCTTTGGTTGGTCCACCACCTTTCCTTATCGATTGTCTCCATTCTATTTGACACAGGCAAGCAGAAGCTTCCTTAGTTCCCCACTTTTTATTTATTCTTGTCTCCTCCTCATGCACATTTCTTCAACATTTGGTCACCACATCTACTGCAATACAAAGCTTCATGTCCCACGTGTTGTTTTCTACTTGTGTCTCCTCCTACAGAAGCATCCTTGCCTGTAACTAGTTTTTTTCCAACATTTGGTCCATGTTTTTTTTGTTTTCTTAATTAAAATTTGTCCTGAATCTGAATCTTATATGTGTAAAAGTTGTATGGATCAAGTTTGAGCAACTTAAATACTGGAGTTCTTTTGAATGGTATTTAATAATGTGCTTGAGTTCTTGATTAAATGGTCAAATGATTTGAAGAAACAATAAAAAAATGTAAGATATATGTGTATGAGGAAGGAAAGGTAAAGGAAAGAAAAATGAAATCCTTCTAGTGAGGATAGAATGACACAGACCAATCGAAAGTGAGAAAAACATTAAGATGTGAGTAGATTAGAAGAGTATGTGATTCAGAGAGAGAGAGAGCATACTAACCTCACTGCAAGAACCATAGAGAGAAAGTGAGAAGTGAATATTGAGATTGGAGTACACAGAGAAATTAATGTTAAGGATATGATAGATGAACATTGAGATCAAAGAGAGCAAGTGCCAATTAAACTAGCTAGGCTTTATAGAACATGCATACTCATTCACCTTCCTTTATATTTTTGGCATATTATAATTATTGGTTTTGTTATATATATTGACGAGACAAAGGAAGATGGTAGCCACATTATTGGTTTTTGAATTCAATACACTACTAAAAAAAGGATAGTTACTATATGGTGCTTATTTTTTAAACCTTTGTTGTTTTTATTTGTTACAAGTTTGAATTGTTTAGATGTAATTTAATTTTGGTTGAACTATGCTTTTAGTCCTTTAAGTTTATAGGAAGTGTATTTTTAGTCTCTTAACTTTATAAATATGATGTTGCTGGATTAATTGGTTGATTATTTGTGACTTAAAAAAAGAGTTTAATATTTGGAAAACTTCAAATTTTAGGATGTTTTGCTGCCAATTTTTTTAAATAAATAACAAAAGATAAAAGTAATTAGTAACTGCAATGGGTAAGAAACTAATCACTTATAAAAATATGTTTAAGGTATAGATGGATCAAAAATGGATATCATCTGATCGGTGCTCAAGAGAATATATATATATATGGAGTGAAAAACTTTATTAGATTTTCAAGAAAACATACAAATGATCCTAACAAAATCTTATGTCCTTACTTATCTTGTTGTTATGGAAAGTGGATTAGTCCACCTGATTTACTAGATCATTTAGTATTTCATGAAATTGATCAATCATATACATGATGGACAAGGCATGGTGAGATGGATGATGTACATAGTGATCAGGTGCATACCATGATCGGTGCTTTGAATGAGTTTGACCCAAGCATGTATGATGAGGATGATGGTCTTCAAGAAATGCTAAATGTGGTTGAATGGGTGTTTCATAACTATCCTCAAGAATTTGAGAAGTTGAAAGGTGATGCAAAGAAACCATAATATCCTGGTAGTACTAAATATACAAAATTGCTAGCAGTGTTGAAATTGTACAACTTTAAAGTGCGCTACGGATTGAGTGATTCGGGTTTCACCTCACTGCTTGAACTTGTGTAAGATATGCTCCCAGAAGAAAATGTACTTCCTACTAAGACATATGAGGCAAAGAGAATACTTTTTTCTACAACTAGCATGGGTTTTGAGAAAATATATGCATGCCCTAACGATTGCATATTATTTTGTAATTAGTATGCAATGTTAGAGAAGTGCTCGAAATGCAATGCATCCCGATATGGGAAGAAGAAATGAAAAAGTTCTTCGAATGTCATATGGTATTTTCCCATTATTCTGATATTCAACCGACTCTACAGTAATAAAGAGATTGCTGAGCTATTGACGTGGCATACAGATGAAAGGATGTAATCAGGATATCAGTGACTAAATGGGAGTAAACTCACTTGTATGTGCTACAAAACATTGATGAGGTTGAATCGTATGTTGAAGAACACAAGGATGCTCTTCAATTGGTACATGCTGATAGGAATGAAAATTTTATAACAAAAGAGTACAACTGACATTTTCCAAGTTAGTTAAAAAGGCGCATTAATGATGAGGTAGAGAGGAATCCTGATTTAGTTTTTGAAAACTTAAGATGGTTATCGAATGGACCAAGCTTAAATGTGTTGTCTTACATTAGTTATGCAATCAACGGTAACACATTTTACATACAAGAACATGATACAAGGAGCATGATGAAAAATAATAGGGCAACACTTGTTATTGATTCTTGGCATAGAGCCAGTGCTAACGACATATACCCCATCTACGCACCAATGTCATACTTTGGTGTCATTGGATGAATATGGAAGTTAGATTACACTATACTGAGGGTCCCTGTCTTTAGGTGTAAATAGGTAAACAACAACAGTAGATTACAGATATATGAGTTAGAGTTTGTTTAAGTGGACATTTCTAATGTTTGGTATAAAGATGATCCTTTGATTTTAACATCACAAGCCAAACAAGTGTTTTTAATTACAGATCCTGCTAAGAAGAATTGGTCCATTGTACTTTTATAGAACAAGAATTGTAATATCCCAAATTTCATTCACCAAAAACTTCTTTATATCTTGATGGTATTAAAGGGGATAACATGGTGAATTAAGAGCACACTAAGTAATAAAATAAAGCAATTAGAGGTTACACACAAAAAAAAATTAATTGGTATACAAGTTGGCAATACTGCTAGTATATTTTCTGGTAAGGAAGCCATTTTGTGTGACATTTTGAAATTATTAAATGATCTCCAAAAAATATAAAATTTTCCAGAAAAAAAGTAGACATGATAAGATTTACTTTGATAGGTTATAAGGAATTTTTGGAGTTGTATACAAGGAGATATGAATTTATGAAATTTGCCTAGCGAATCTGGCATTTTTCAGAGGCAGACTTCAAAAATAATAATATGGGAATGGTAAGCTTCCAATTGGCTAAATGTTATATTTTCACCTAAAACTATACTTAATAAGGGTCACATAGCCTTTATAACCAATATAATGGGATATCTATACAGTTAGATATGAATTTTCAAAGTTTGGTAACAAATCTGCTAATTTTTCCAATTATTGGGGAAATGGGAAAAATTGCAAGGGAAAAATGGTCAATTTTACCAAATAAATAAAAATTGATAATTTTCTGTGTAAATATAGAGGAAATGGACAAATGGAACCTATTGGAATTAGTATATAATAATATATATATTTAAATTGTAACATATGGTTAAATTATAATAAAATAATAATATAAGGTGACACCTAAGTATGCTCTAGAGAGCTCTAAAATTTTCTATAAAAGGGAGGATGGGGAGGCCATTCATCCAAATGAAAAAAAAAGAGGAAAGAAGGAGAAAGAAGAGAAGCGAGAATCTAAGAGACAAGAACTAGGTAAGTAAGTAGAAATCTCTACCTATTCTTGTGTACTAGGTCATAAATCTTCTTTTTAGTCTCCTTAATCTCTTTGAATAGCTATTGGATAAGTAAAACTCAAAGGAAAAGGGTCAAATTTTTGGTCGAGGAAGAAGAAGAAGAAGAAGGAAGAAGAACAAGGTAAGTTGTGAAAACTCAAGTATTCTTGTTTAAGATTGAGTTGTGACAGTATTCTAGCTGGAAATATGGATATTTATGGTGATTTCTATAATTTGGGATGTCCATTTTCTAAGGAGAAATGCTACCCAAATTTCTATTATGTTAAACTTGAAAGTAGGAGGTTAAACAAGCTAATGCATGTAGAAAGAAGATGTTTAAGAGTTTGAAATCAAGAAAAATATAATTTCCCTAACTTCTTGAAACTTTTGGCCAAGGAGGAAAATAGGATATATAGTTGGAATTTCATGAATCTAATGGTTCCATGATGTTTAGAAGAGAAAATTATGTAGGGTTCATGTTGGGTGCAAAGTGAGAAAAGCCCCAGAATGTAAAATGACAATTTTGTCCCTAAAACCCCAAGTTAGGGTTGTCAAGGGAAAAATTGTAATTTGAGTAGGAATTGATCTGATCTTAGGTCAAATATGGAATTTAAATGTGAAAATATGTGGAATGGGCCTAGGTTGTAATTTTTGGAAAAGTACAAAAATATCGGGACTAGGTCAGGTCCCCAGGGACATTTTGGTAAATATGCGGGTTTTAAGAAAGATGTTAAAGTTGAAAGTTGTAATGCAAAGAGGACATGAAAAGTAGATTATTTACAATTACTTTGGATAATTCTAGGAATTGACATCTGCCTAACAAAGTCACCAAAGACTAACCAATTAGAACAGAAAAGGAGTCCAGGTAGTAACTCTATCCCTCATATTCTAAGTGAATGTTAATATGCATTGCTTTGCCATGCTCTGTACAATGTGGTTGCATTTGTGGTGGATGGGCTTATGTGGTGTTGTTATCCATGGGGATGTAATCAAAAGTATGCTGTGTGCAGGATGATTACAATATAGTAGATGTGTCCATAAGTATATTGTGTGCAGGATGGTCACCGTGATCATAATTATTATGTGTGTAGGATGATCATGATATGATATGTTGTGTGATCATAAGTATGTTGTGTACAGGATGATCACTGTATGCTTGGTTATTTGTGCAAGTCAAGAACAAATGATCATTTTCTACTTGGGCAAAATCATCTTCTGATTCCTGAGCATTGTTTGGCATGTGCTTAGCATTTTGATTGCTGCATCATGATAAATGTTGCATTGCATGTTTACTTTTCACATATTATATGATTAATTGCATGTTACTTCTGAGATTCGTTTGAATCTCATTTCTTTCTTGTAAATAATATTTATCATCTCGATATGACAATACTAAAGGAAAAGAGAAAGTAGTTCCCGGGTGCTGAGAATAATTAGTTGGAAGGACGTATCTGTTGCTGACTAAATCAAGACTCATGTCTTACTTTTAGATTATGTAATATGAAATACTTTAGATTTCTCTGAAAACTCTTGTAATGTAATCAAAGATATTATATCAGTATGTTGTACTTATTTTGTATGCCTTTTAAACTTTGTGATGATACTACATAAAAGATGATCCTTTCATTTTACCATTGCAGGCTGAACAAGTCTTTTTTATCCCAGATCCTGCTAAGAAGAATTGGTCCATTGTACTTCCATCAAACAAGAATCATCAAAAATAATTTGATACTGAAAGTAATGAATATTTGAATATTCCTGAATATGATCTTTCTTTTGAGATGTTTTGGTCAAAGTATATTGATAAAGATGAAGATGAACCCTTATACATTAGACATGATCATGAAAAGGGCACTTGGTTTTTAAATCAAACAAGAAAGAGGAAAAGATGATAATAAGTGCCTTATTTTTTTCCTTGTATGTTTTATTACATGCATATTCATATATTTTAACTAAATTTACTTTCATTGTCATGATTGTCACTATGCGCTGATATTTTGTTTGGTTTATTAAAATTGTAGGAAAATGAATCCCCACAATGGAGATGAAGTTCATTTTGCTGAAAATTATGGTCAGGCCGTATTTGAGGCCAACGTAGCTTGGGGTAAGACCATAATGTCTAGACTAATCAAACTAAAGAGTAAGGAAATTAGGTTAGAGCTTTAATGGAATAACAAGGGAAATCCAATCAGACCGAATGCTAGCTCTTTCAATAATTACATTAGAACTACGGTTAGAGAAAGAGTCTCTCTTATAATTTCATATTGGAGACGGGCGAAGAAAGATTATGCAGATATCGTCTTGGGTTTAGTTAAGGTAAACAATATTTACTTTATTATTATGGTTGTTTAGTTTCATGAAATTACAATCTAACAAGTTAAGTATGCTTTTTTGTTACAGTATTGTTTTATTATCAAAGAAGATAAAGAGAAATACGTGCTTAAAAAATATGGCAAAATTTTACAAAATTTTTGTTACGACCTCATGAAATTGTACTTGCACAATAACAATGATAACATCAATCGTACACCGCCAGAGTTGTACGATGGAATAATAACCCAAGAGCAATGGGATGAGTTTGTAAGCTCACATACTAAAGCGAAATTTATGCTAACATAATATTTACTTTTTATGGACTACTTGTAATGTATTTGTAATTAATATTTAATGATTTGATTCATTTAGATCTAAACAAGAAAGAAGTAAGCAAAACCGAGAAAATGCGTCCAGCATGCCATACCGATACATGAAAGGACCAATATCATATGGAGTGTTGGAGAAACAATTAGTAAGAACTAATCATTATTTCATAGGAATATAATTTCTATGACTAAGTATTCACTATAACTAACTTTGACATGTAGATACAAGAGTCACATTCTGATGTCACTCATTTATTATGACATGATTTGTGGATGGTCAGCTGCATAAATAAAAAGGGTGAAATTCCGAACGAGCAAGCCAAAGCAGTTACGGATTATTGTGTAAGTAGTGGATTATACATACAATAAAGATTTAGCTTTACTTAAATGATTCTATTTTATAATAACTAATATTGGTGTAATTCTTTTTGTGATAGCACACAATGACACAGGAACAACAAAAGTTAGTGAACTATGTTGGTCATGATGATTTGCTCAGTAGAGCAGTTGGAGCTCTTGAGTATGATGGTCATCTTCGGGGTATTGGTTTTAAAGTCACCCAAACAGTGTACTTCAGCTCCCTAAAGTGATTCAACAAGAATGACTTTCTCCAACTAAAAGAGGAGATTTATGGCTACAAGCAGCAAGTAGAACAGCAGATGAGTGGCTACAAGCATGATGTAGAATAGAAGATTAGTAGCTATAAACATCAAGTCAAACAATTTCATGATCATATGCCTTTGCTACAAGAGAAAAATGCATTGTTGAGGGCTCAAAGTGACACCTTGCTATAGTCTAGGCTAGCACCAAGTCCAATGTGTGACAGCACTAGTATCAATGATAGTTGCTTCTCCACTCCTAAAGTCTTCATAACTTTGGTAATTTATTTCCTCTCTAGTTAACTTTTTGTTACGTTATAAATTAGTGTACCTGAGTATATTAATTATATTTTTCATAGTGCGAATCGATGTGCAAGTTGCATATCGATGATTCTTTTAAGTATACAAGTGCTATGGGCGTGGCCTTCAAAACCAATAATGATACACTACATAACTCACTATTACCCCTAAACACACTCCAAGTCAGGGTTGACATATGCACAAATGAAGATGCCCTCCTGCCAATCCCTTCTCAGGATGAAGAGACAATGGTGAAAGATGTTGTCGGTGATTATGTTGCATGGCCAATAGGTCTGATTGAGCCAGTTTAAAAGGTTGTTAATTTATAATTCCTTTTACTTTTGCTATGTACTTTCATCTAAAACTACATGATTTAATTTCATGATTTTTGTAGGTTGCTCATCTTAAAGGAAAACGAGTTGAAGGACATGGGTGTTGGAAATTGTGCCCTAGGGGCCAATCATTCTACTTTGAATATTGTTATTTAAATGAATTTCTCCATTTTGTTGTTATATTATTTGCATGTTTATTATGATAACTGTATCATTGGATGAATCATAAAGATTGTCCTAAATGTCCTTGGTCAGTCATCTATATGGGAGCAAAGATGAAATAAGACCAGTATGACTTTGATGAGGTGTGGAGATGCGAATCATAGTCTTAGGAACTTGAAAGAGTACAAGGTGTTGGACTGACTCACTATGAGAAAGATGCATGGATTAAGTCATAAGCTTATCTAATATATAACCACGTCACAATGCCCATTGACCTGAGATTATCATGGATTCCTACATGAGAGTTGTTAATCTTTGACCTAGTCAAAAGTCACCTTTGACCGAATTATAATAAAGGCTACAATCGGGCTTAGTGGTTTTCATGCAAAGGAATGTGAATGATCAAGATGGAATTTGTCCCTCACATTAGTAGAGAAATATTACTGGGCCCCTCGATGAGCGAGTCTGAGAAATGTATGGCCATACTATAATGGAAATGAGTTTACATTCCTATTGTCAGACTACTCAAGAATCGAGAAAGTAATAGTCAGGAATAGGAGGATGACACTATCCATGTCGTATCCTTAGCCAAAATATCGTGTGACAAAAGTGACGTGACATAGTTGTATGATAGATTACATCGTGTTAATGATCCTCATATGAATTGGGTAGTCGTAATGTCTTCCTAGAGGCCACTTGCGACTTGTGGGCTAGTACAGTTATTGGCCCACTGCCAACTTCATATGGGCCTACAGGGTCGCACACAAGAATAGCCTAATATGAGCTATAATGTCCGGATTCATTGAATCTAATATGTATTTAAGATTCAATGAATATAATGTTTAATCTAGGGTGGACGAATTATATATATCTGTGTGTGTGTGTGTGATATAAATTCAAAAATAATAATAATATTATATAAATATATAATAATATTATTATATGGTGTTAGTTTCATATTTAATTTATTTGATAAATTAAATAACTAACGTTGATAAAGATATCATATCTCAAATTTAATTTATAAAGATAAATTAAATATGTTGGCTCTTTATTTAGATTATATAAATAAGTTAAAATAAATCTGTTGAATAGATTTAATTAAATCAAGTTTATTTAATCCAATATGGTTTTCAAAATTAATTAAGTTTAATTTTAAAGATTCAATAAGGCCTATATTAGTTATAAAAATGAAGGAATAGAAAACCCTAGGACAGCAGAAAATAGAGAGCCGCAAGAAAACCCAAGAGAGGCATTTGAGGCACTAGCACGCTGCTGATATTGGGTCCTGTTCATGTGCATACCAGTAGAGGGATCTGATCTGAGCAGTTAGCTCCTGAAGATCGAAAAAGAAAAATTCAAAAAGATACTTCTCATTCCAACTTGATTTAAACGTCATTCATAGATCTGCCATTGGGATTGGAAAAAATTTTGCAATTAGTTTTAAATTCTTTTATTGTGTGCCTTACAATCCCAACAGTGGTATCAATGGCAAGTCAATTGTGCGTTTAAATTGAGTTTATGTTCTTATTCACGTGATATATAGGGATATATATGTATGTTTATGATAAAGTCTAAATATGTATCTGATTTTCATTATCAAAGAAACCTGTTCTTTTGTGATTTTCATTTACATATATGCGATCTGGTGAAATTGATTCGATAATATGCGATATGCTTCATTCGATTATTGTAAAGATTAATATTGCTTGTGTAATACCCCACTTTTTCACTAATATTCCCTACATGTATATTTGTGATATTTAGTGGAATAAAATGGTGAATTGTGATATGTAAGAATTTACAGAAATAACTCAATCACCGGTTACATATAATTCGACCAAACAAGGACACAAAGAGGCAATTAATGCCCACTTAAAGACCTACTATTGTAACCAAAATTTGAGAAGTTAAATGACTTGAATAGTGGCCTCATTTAAGTGTCAAAATGGGGTTAAACCAATGGAAATGAGCGAAAAATGATTTACTACGGTAAATCATAAAATATGGGGCTAAAACGGTAATTTTGCCATAAAGTGGGAAATAATTATTTTTCCCTAATACTCCCAATAATTTCAGTTAAATGGGAATTAAAAAGAGAGAAATGGCTACTTGATAATTAATAAACCTATTTTGGTGAATTATTATCAAATAAGGTCAAATAGTCAAAAGACAAAGGTGCAAAAGTCAACCTATGCAAGGTGGCAATGGAATAGTGCAAGATCAATATATACTCCCTCATTTATCATGAAAATTTGGCTGATCAAGAGAAGTATGAAGGGAAATGAAATAAATAGACAAAATGGCATTTATGGACCAATAAGGGAATGTCATGTGTATTAAACCAATTAACCCTTTTCATTATATTACCAATCCCTTCATCTCTCATGCAAACTGAATCAGAAAGAGTGAGAGGGAGCTGAGAATGGAGAACGTGAAGAAGAAGCTAGGGTTCTTTAAGAATCAAGGTAAGAAAGTTGTTACCTTGTGCTTTAAGCTTTCTAATTCCTCCATAACCTCTCCTACTCATCTCTACTCCTTTGAATCCATAGTTTTCAAGTTGAATCAAGAGTTATGGAGTGAGAGACAAAAAGTGTAGAGAGAGAAAGTGTTGGAAATCAAGATGTAATCTTCCAAACTTGTTCCTCTTGCTTGATTGATGCTATTAGAGTTGTTCTTGGCTTAGTTTTGGTTGTTTTGGTAAGAGTTAACTCATAAAACCTAAGAGACCTTAATGTTTAAGGTTATTCAAATCAAGCCCAATGAATGTCTAAATAGTTAATAGTGTAATTATAAGTAAAAAGGAGGTGATTAGGTAAGAAAAAATGAGAAACCAACACAACTTTTCTAGGGATCCTATTGGATTTCCCTATGTTGGACATGGTAAAGGCATAGGAATTTGATAATTACGATGCTTCCATAGAGTTTAGGAGGAAAAATTGTGTAGGGTCTATGTTGATGATAAAGTTAGAAAAGCCCCAGAATGTGAAATGACCAATTACCCCCTTAAAAGCCTTAAATAAGGGATGTCAAGGGTATTTTCATCATTTAGGTCTGATTTTAGCCAATTGGAAATCAAAAATGGATTCTACATGCGAAATTGTATAAGATTAGCCCAGGTCATAAATTTGGTAAAGTATAATGAGACCGGGTTGTTGGGATTGGTAGATACACAGCGAAAGATTTAAAATTTAAAATTGTAAAAGTTTACCAATCCCAATTGCGGATCTATCAAAGGAATTTAAATTGAGTTAGAAAGAGTCGTACCTTATTCATATTTGTTTAAATGCCCACAATCATCAACGTATTGCTAGTTCTCAAATCTCCATGCTTAGTTGCTCTTGAAATAATTTCTCAAGCATCTATATGTCCGCTAATTCTTCTTAAAAGAGCATCAAACCCTATGAGTATGAGATTAACCATCCTCGACAACAACATGTTGGCTAGTTCTTCTTTTGAGTTTTTCCTTTTTGATCTTGAGGAGCTAACTACTCATACCAGCTCCCTTTACTGGTATCCATATGAACAGCACCAAACACCGGCAACGTGCTACCGCTTCTAATGTCCTTCTAGGGTTTTCGTGCGGCTCTCTATTTTTTCATCATCTGTTATATCTAGGGTTCTCTCCCTACATCTTATATCTTATGTGGGCCATATTAGATCTTCAAAATTAATCTTAATTAATTTTGAAATTCGAATCAGATTAAATAAATTTTGATTTAATTAAATATGTCCAACAGATTTAATCTAATCTATTTATTTAATCTGAATAAAGAGCCAACTGATTTAATTTATCTTTATAAATTAAATATGAGATACGATATCTCTATTAGTTTTAGTTATTTAATTTATCAATTAAATTAAATATAAAACTAACACTACATAATAATATTATTATCTATATATATAATATTATTATTATTTTGAATATATATATATATATATATATATATATATATATATATATATAATGTCCTCCCTAGATTAAACATTGTATTCATTGAATCTTATATACATCTTAGATTCAATGAATCTGGATATTATAGCTCGTGTTGGGCTATTCTTATGTGCGACCCTGTAGGCCCACATGAAGTTGGCAGTAGGCCAATACTGTACTAGACCACAAGTCATAAGCGGCCTCTAGCAAGACATTACGACCACCCAATTCGTATAAGGATCGATGATACGATGCAACCTATCATACAACCATATCACGTCCCTTTTGTCACAGATATTTCGGTCAAGGATGAGGCATGGAGAATGTCATCCTCCTATTCCTAACCATTACTTTCTCCATCCTTGAGTAGTTTGACTATAGAAATGGAAACTCTTTTCCATTATAGTATGGCTATACATTTCTCAAACTCACTCATCTAGGGGCCCAGTAATATCTCTCTACTAATGTGAGGGACAAAATCCATCTTGACCATTCACATTCCTCCACATGAAAACTACCAAGCTCGATTGTAGACTTTATCATTACCCAGTTAAAGGTGACTTTTGACTAAGTCAAAGCTTAGTGACTCTAATATAGGAATCCATGATGATCTCAGGTCAAAGGGCATCGTGACGTGGTTATATATGAGATAAGCTTATGACTTGATCCATGCAGCTTTCTCATAGCGGGTCAGTCCAGCACCTTATACTCCTACAAGTGCCTAAGACTTTTATTTGTATCCCCATACCTTATCAAAGTCATACTAGTCTTATTTCATCTTTGCTCCCATATAGATGATCTACCAGGGATATTTAGGACAATCATTATGATTTATCCAAGGATCCAGTTATCATAATAAACATGCGAATGATATGATAACAAAATGGAGAAATTCATTAAATGATAATAATGTCAAAAGTATAATGATTGGCCCCTAAGGCATAATTTCCAACATCCTCCCACTTGTACTAAGTACAATTATTAATTTTCCTAATTCCCATTGTCCTAACATACCGCTCATGTTTTGCTTGCGCAAGTAATTTGGTAAGAAGATCAGAAACATTGTCTTCTCCTAATACTTTGCATATTTTTATTTCACCTTTATCATTGATTTCTCTGATAAGATAAAATCGCCTGAGTATATGCTTGGTCTTTTGATGTGACCTAGGCTCCTTGGCCTGTGCAATAGCACCACTATTGTCACAGAATAAATCAATTGGATTTGAGTCAGTAGGCACCACCCCTAGTTCAGTAATGAACTTTCTGATCCAAACGGCTTCCTTAGCTACATTCGATGCTGCTATATACTCAGCTTCTGTTGCAGAATCTGCTACAATGCTCTACTTAGAGCTCTTCCAACTTACCGTACCACCATTCAAAAGGAATATATATCTAGATTGCGACCTAAGATCATCTTGGTCAGTTTGGAAACTCACATCTGTGTAACCAGTTATACAAAGCTCATCATCCAATCCACCATATACCAAGAATAAGTCCTTAATCCTTCTCAGGTACTTTAGGATATTCTTGACAATAGTACAACGACCCTCACTACTCTGACTTAGGCCTATTAGCCTCTTGGATCTATCCATATAGATCCTAATCCCTAGGATATAAGTGGCTTCGCTTGAGTCTTTCATCAAGAAAGACTTCCCTAACCAAGACTTGACACTTAGCAAGGTAGGAATGTCATTCCTAATGAGTAGGATGTCATTTGCATAAAGCACTAGAAATACAATTATGCTACCACTAACCTTCTTGTAAACACAAGGTTCATCGATGTTTTGAATGAATCTAAACTCTTTGGCTACTTCATCAAAACAATGATTCCAACTCCGAGAAGCTTGCTTAATCCATAAATAGATCTTTGAAGCTTGCATACCTTACCAAAATCCTTTGGACGCACGAAAACTTCAGGTTGTGTCATGTACACATCCTCAATAAGTTTCCATTAAGGAAGGTTGTTTTGACGTCCATCTGCTAAATTTCATAATCATAATATACTGCGATGGAAAGAATGATTCTAATTGATTTGGTCATTATAACTTGGGTAAAGGTTTCATCATAGTCTATACCATGAGTTTGAATGAATCCTTTTACAACCATTCATGCCTTAAAGACATTTACTTTACTATTCATGTCGATTTTCTCCTTGAAAACCCACTTCCACCCAATGGTTTTTACACCTTCGGGTGGATCAACAACTAAGCTCCATACCTAATTATCGTATATGGATTGCATTTCAGACTTCATGGTGTTCAACCATTTCTCAGAGTTTGGTCCCATTATGGCTTCTGGGTAGGCGATTAGCTCATTCTGCTCGATGAGCAATACATTACGACTTCCAGTAGTCAGAAATCCATATCTCTAAGGCTGATGTCGTATCCTATCAGACCTTTATGGGCCTTGTGTTACTTAAAGAGGCTCAACAACTTGTTGTTAGTCTTCTCTATTTCCCCATTTATGGTTATATGCTATCTTATGACTTTAGAACATTTTCGAGATGTACCTTGCTCCCACTGGTTCTCTTAGAGATAAACTCCCTTTCTAGAAAGATACCGTTTCGGATAACAGACACTTTATGATCGGTGTGATTGTAGACATAGTATCCCTTTATTTCCTTAGGATACCCCACAAAAAGGCATTTTGAGGATCTGTGTGATAATTTATCAGAGGCTTGTTGTTTAACATAAACATCACATCCTCAAATCTTGTGAAAAGATAAATTATGTTTCTTTCCAGTCCATATCTCATATGGTGTCTTTTCATCTGCCTTAGACGGAACACGATTTAGTATGAACACACCTTTTTCTAGGGCATGGCCCTAAAAGGACGGTGGAAGATCTATTTAACTTATCATAGATCGAATCATATCTAATAGTATTCGATTCATTTGCTCAGAAACACCATTCCATTGTGGTGTTCCTGGAGGAATTAGTTATGAGATTATCCCATAACTCCTAAGATGGTCAATGAATTCTTGGCTCAAATATTCACTACCCCGATCAGATCAAAGGGCTTTAATCGTTTTGCCAAGTTGGTTTTGTACTTCATTTTGGAATGTTTTGAACATTTCAAAAGATTCAGATTTATGTTTCATTAGATAGACATATCCATATCTACTAAAATCATCGATAAATGTAATCAAGTACATATAACCTCCTCTAGTAGCTATATTAAGTGGTCCACATATATCTATATGTATAAGGCCTAATAGATCAGTGGCCCTCTCAATATGCCCAATAAAAGGTACGTTTGTCATCTTTCCTAATAAACAAGATTCACATGTATCAATTGATTCAAAATTAAATGAGTTAAGAAATCCATCTAAATGGAGTTTAGAAACGCGTTTTTTATTTATATAGCCTAGATGATAATGCCATAGGTAGGCAGGATTCAAATCATGACTTAATCCTTTTAGTAGTTATGTTATAGATATTTCCATTATTAGGATATTCCTCATACCTTATCAAAGTCATACTAGTCTTATTTCATCTTTGCTACCACATAGATGATCAACCAGGGACATTTAAGACAATCATTATAATTTATCCAATGATATAGTTATCATAATAAATATGCGAATGATATAATAACAAAATGGAGAAATTCATTAAATAACAATAATGTCAAAAGTACAATGATTGGCCCCTATGGCACAATTTCCAACAAGGGTTTCAAATGGCATTTTAGTAATTTATCACTATTAGGATAAGTTAACTAATATTATGAATTTGGAATTGTGCATGAATGAGTAATGAATCATTTACGATATATTTGAGATTTCAGGACTTGGTAGTTATTCAGAACTCAAGGCTTGCCCTAGCTTAGAAAGGTAGGAGGAAGTTGCTGAAGAAAAGCAACCAGGTAGTAACTTATCTTTCATATGTTATAGTATGTATTGAATGATTTGTTTATTCATCAAGAATTGTCTGACGTGTTTTGAAAATATGGGGTGGTCGCCCGGGGCCTATCTTTGAACAGGTGGACGCTCAGGCCAATATAATGATCACTGATGCACAAGTGGATCCCAGGGCCTATTGTATGGGTATCCTTCAGGGCCTTTGTAGTATATCTAGTGCTATAATAGTTTATGAGTTTCATGTGATGCATGATGCTATTGTAATGATTCTGATGAATGATGTTTGTTTAGCATGCCTTGTAATGTTATAACTATGTGATTGATATACATTGCTACTAAGGTTCTTTTGAATCTCACTCTTTCTTCAAAAACCCACTTTTAGTATAGGGAGAAAGCTCGAGGGGCCAGTAGAAGGTAAATGCGGATGACTAACGATTGAAAGCCTGAAGACTTTAGTCATTTTGGTTATCTGGTTCATGTGTTTTTGATATTTTGGGTTGTGTATGATGTTTACAGTTATGCCAACATATTGAGAACATGAGTGGGATTTAATATATGAATAATATTTTGATAAGTATTTATCCTTCCTATCGCTAACAAAATGCAATTAAGATAAACGCTCACCAACTCTGATAAATGAATATTAAGAAAGGACCGGTGAGACTAAATGAGATAGTGAAAATGGTTTGTGAAAATTTTACTACCCTCTCAACCTTAGGTTCAACTCCTGAGTTGAGGGTGGGAAATTTGTAAATATTTTTAAAAGTTGGGTAGCCAGGTTTGAATCATGGTCTCCCGTATGATTTCACTACTCTTTTATACTCATCCAAGGTCATAGGAAATAAGGTATCACAGCTTGTTTCACAAATTCTGTTATAGATTAGATCTGAAATTAGAATTCATAATTTTGTTTTGAACTCTAGATTAGCGTAAAGCTCACCTAAAGCTCGCGGTCGGTCGTAGGAACAACTGGGTCACGTTTGGGTCTCTAATCAAATTTTAGGGATCCAAAAGCTTAGAGAAGAAGGCTAAGATGACATAGTTTTATGTGTACTGCTAAAGTATTTAGACCACAAACCAAAATGACGTCATTTCTCCCTCTACTCAAAATGACCTCGCCCGCTAACCAGCTAGTGGGATCGTCGTGACTAATTATTCGTAGCACGATATAACCTAATCATGAAAATTATTGTTTCTTTCATATTTTATAAACTTTTACTTGTTGTGGTTTATTCTTCAAAATTGTTTGGGTATAGTGAACAACATAGCTCTAGTCTTTACAAAGGTTGTAATATTTAAATAGGCCTACGTGCCGTGCCTTCGTCTAAATATTCTTGATGTACATTCTCTTCTCATCTCACTCCCATCGTATGTTTAAATGAGGTTTCTCTTAATTTATTTCTTTTCTTATTTAAAGAAGTCCTCTCATTGGCTTGGGAGGATTTTAGGTTAGGTGAGCCATGTTGTGTCACGTTTATAATATGCTTTTGATTAGATCATTGCATGCACACTTTTGTGTTTATATGTACTTATCTATATGAGATATAACCACGATTGCATTCATATGAATAAAACTAATTCATTAAGCCCTCTTAATAAAATCTTAAGTCATAATGCTGTCAATTAATGAATACTTATCAAAACTTAGATCACTCAATTGTAGGAACTACCAAAATGGATGCATTTGAGTTATCTTGGTGAGACAAGCGTGAGTAATGGTGATACTCACAAAAATTCATTATTGTTTTCACTTAATTGAGATTAACAAAACAATTTTAGATCTCAAGGCATTAGATGGGATTAAACATGCAGGATCATATGATGATCGAATCTCATAAAGATCTAAGAGTTACATGTGATATAATTGGTAAAGAGGTTACCTACTAAAATAACTTGAATTTAAGCGTCCTGCCAAAGCAGACTTAAATTTAAACGAAATATGGATCTTAGCCTACTAATTATAACATTAAAGGTTGTTAATTTAGTGGGATATTACTAATCAACTTTGCATATTTTGATTGTAGAATCATGTCAACTAGTAATACTGCTACACTATCACTATGATCAGTCCTTGAGAAGGATAAACTCAATAGGACAAACTTTCTTGACTGGTTCAGGAACTTAAGAATTGTTCTTAAGTAGGAAAGAAAGGTGTATGTCCTAGATCAACCCATTCCTGAAGAGCCTACAGCCAATGCTTCAAGAGCTCAGAAAAGTGCTTACACAAAGCATAAGGATGACTCTATGGATGTAAGTTACCTAATGCTTACCACCATGGTTCCAAAGCTCCAAAGAGATCTGGAACACATAGAGGTTCATGAGATGATTGTCCATCTCAAGGAAATGTTCCAGTAACAGGAGAGGCAAGAAAGGTATGAGAACACAAAGGCCTTACATTCTTGCAAGATGGCTGAAGGTGCAACAGTTAGTGCTCACATCTTAAAGATGAAAGGCTATATTGATCACCTAGAGAGGCTTGAATTTCCCATGAACCAGGAGTTAGCTACAGATTTGATCTTAAACTCACTCCCAGAAAGTTATGACTAGTTTGTTATGAACTATAACATGAATAACATGGAGAAATCAATTTTTGAATTGCATGGGATGTTCAAAACTGCTGAGCAGAGCATTAAGAAAAGGCCCAGCACTATTTTGATGGTTCAGAAAGGAAAGGGTATGAAAAGGAAAGGTAAGGACAAGGAAAAGGGTAAAGGCTCACTTGGTAAGACCAAAGGGTCAAACAGGCCAGAAACCAAGCCTGCAGCCAAGAAGGCAAAGCCTCCAAAGGATGGAGTATGCTTCTTTTGTAATGAACTCAATCATTAGAAGAGGAATTGCAAACTCTACCTCAAAGATATGAAAAAAAAACAAGAAGGATAACGGGCTATCTCTTCAGGTATTTATGTTATAGACATTCATTTTTCTACTTCCTCTATATGGGTATTGGATACTGCATGTGGTTCTCACATTTGTACAAATGTGCAAGGTCTCAAGGATAGTAGAAAGATAAATAAGGGCGAAGTGGACCATGAGTTGGAAATACAGCAAGAGTTGTTGCTTTAGCTGTAGGAACTTATGAATTAGTTCTGCCCTGTGGGCTTTTGTTAGTTTTGAACAATTACTTTTATGTTCTTGCTTTGAGAAGTAACATTTTTTATCTTTCTTATTTGGATAAGGAAGGTTATACTTCCATTACTAGGAATGATAAATGTTCTATTTATCGTAATGAAATTTTTTATGCCAATGGTGATTTGCATGTTATTCATTATATTTTAAATTTTAAACATCTTAATAATGGAAATATCTATAATGTAACTAGCAAAAGGATCAAGTGTAGCACCCCTATTGTCTCTGATACCAAAAGTGTAGGACCCTCGTCCCATTAACGTTATTGCTTAAAGTAGCGATCAAGCAGCATAGCGGGAACATAGCAATAGAATAAACATACTGATGTATTGATATAATAGTGCTTTAGTTTATATAAAATGTCCCATAAGGGTATACAAAATAGCTACAAACCTTAAAATAATTGTAAAGTCTTCAGATAACCAATGTCTCTTCTTGTACTAGTTCGTAACCTCCAGTTGATGGAAATTGCCTTTTGTCCTTTGTAGCTACTATATGCTGCTAGACACTTTACACTTTTTTATAGAGGGTGAGATTTAAGAGAATATCAATAATAACATACATTTGAAATATATTAATGCAAAAATAGATATGCAATGTCATGACATATAAGATGATCAAACGTTTGTGTATACACTTGCCAAGGGCAAAACTATACGTCTGCACCTTGGTCAACTAGTGCCCCTGTTGGGTCTCTTATCACAACATGGTGAATGGGTGTGTCTAGGATACTAGCCCATGTTACGATGGATGACATTTATAATTAGCATCACATAGTATATGTAGAAAGAAGTTACTACATGGAACACGCCCTTTCTTTGCTTGTCTTTTAGTCCAGCTCTGTTTTTGGCTCGGCTATCGATATATCCTAAAATTACACATTTAGGATAAATGAGTTATTATCTACTCGTGACTCATTCTAAACTCATTATGTTGGTTATCTTAACTCATAGTTGTATAATTACCAAAATACCCCTAAGGCCTAGCTTATGCCCACTTGTACCTGGTCAATTATACTTTATTCCAAATTATATGGGTTAATCCTACAAAATTTTGTGTGTAGAATCATTTTTGACCTTGGATTGCTCAAATTCAGTCCCAAATGAAGCAATACCCCTTGACAGCCATTACTTAGTGCTTTAAGGGTACTTCGGTCATTTCACACCCTAGGCCTTTTCTCACTTCATCCTCAACATAACCCTTACCGAATCTACTCTTCTGAACTCAATGGAACCATCTACTTGATGAAATTCCAACTCTTTCTTCATGCCACACAATAGTAGCAATATTGAGTTCTTAGAAGAGTTGTGTCGTTTTCTCGTTTTCTCTTACTTAATCATCTCCTTTTTACTTCTAATCATAATATTAGCTAGTTAGAAACTCATTGGACATGATTTAGAGGGAATTCAAACATTATCTCCCTATAGTCCATTCATTAGAAAACTTGAGAAGCAACACCATCAATCACCAATAACAACATAAATATGATCAATTAAGGTAGAAGAAGCAAGTCTTGAAGTTTACCTATTGTTTCTTCCACTTTCTCTCTCTAGGTCACCAGCTCTCTCTCTCTCTCTCTTCTCCTTTGAAGTTTTGCCTTGAAAACCATAGATTTGATGGTGAAGAAGAGATTGGAAAGGTAGTAGAGAGTTAAGAAGCTTTAACTTCAAGATTACAACTTCATACCTTGATCTTGTGATCTCTCTTACTCCTCCACGTTCTCGTTCTCGTTTCTTTCGTTCCGTTCTGATTCAATTGCACGAAGGAATGAGAAAGGAAAGGATGAAGAAAGTGATATAGTGAGTCATTAAAAATGGCTCTTATGTGGTCATACTTATTAGTACACTTCTTTAGCTTTCTTACATGATAATTCATTTCATTTGTCATGCTTCTTCATCCACTAAAATAATGAGACACATAGAGAGAATTATTATTCTCAAACTATCCCATTATACCACCTTACATGTGGTTAATCGTAGCCTTATACTTTATAGCTCTTGACTTTTCTTGGGTGTTAATTCACCTAGTAATTGTTTCCTTCCTTTTTTGTTCCAATCTCATTAAAATCATTAGGGAAAATACTAATTTATTGCTTTATGGAAAAATTACTATTTTTCCCTTACGTTATTTTTCCATTGAAAAATGTTACACAATCACGACTACCACATAAAAATTTACTAATAGGAATACTACCTTGTTTTATAACATAATCATGTCGTGTGTGACCTCTATTTGCTTCAATTTGTCATTCCCTATGCTCTTTAATACCCCCAAGGTAAAAAGGATTTGTGGGAATTACTCATGCCTATTTGGGATACTGGCTAAACCAAGGCCTAGTAGTCCACTTGAATTAGGCTTATTCTCAATTCTCTTGTCTTAAAATTTAGGGTGTTATATCAAGTCTAACGATTTGAATCTGACCTACCTATGCCATTATCATCTAGGCCATATAAATGAGAAATGCATTTTGAAACTCTATCAAGATAGATTTCTAAACTCATTAGATTTTGAATCATTTGATACATGTGAATCTTGCTTATTAGGAAAGATGACAAAGGCACCTCTTACTTAGTATAGTTAGAGTGGCACTGATTTATTGCGCCTCACACATACTGATGTATGTAGACCAATGGATACAGCTGCCAAAGGAGGTTATATGTACTTCATTATATTTATAGATGACTTTAGTAGATATGGCTATATCTATCTAATGAAACATAAATCTGAATCTTTTGAAATGTTCAAAATATTCCAAAATGAAGTACAAAACTAACTTGGCAAAACAATTAAAGCACTTCGATCTGATTGAGGTGGTGAATATTTGAGCCAAGAGTTTACTGACCATCTTAGGAGCTATGGGATAATCTCATAATTGACTCCTCCAGGAACACCATAACAGAATAGAGTTTATGAGCAGAGAAATCAAATACTATTAGATATGGTTCGATCTATGATGAGTCAAACAGATCTTCCACCATCCTTTTAGGGCCATGCCCTAGAGACAGTTGTATTCACACTAAATCATGTTCCATCTAAGGCAGTTGAAAAGACACCATATGAGATATAGACTAGGAAGAAACCTAGTTTGTCTTTTCTCAAATTTGGGGATGTGAGGTTTATGTTAAACAATAAGCCTCTAATAAATTAGCACAAAAATCCTCAAAATTCCTTTTTATGGGGTATCTTAAGGAAACAAAGGGATATTATGTCTATAATCCCACCGATAACAAAGTGTTTGTTATCCAAAATGGTATTTTCCTAGGAAGAGAGTTTATCTTTAAAAGAACCAGTAGGAGCAAGGTATATCTCGAAGAAGTTCAAGAGTCACAAGATAGCACAGAACCACAGATGGAAAATGAAGAAGACTCACAATAAGTTTCTGAGCTCAAGTAACACAAGGCCCATAAAGGTCTGATAGGACATAGCAATAGCCTCAAAGATATGGACTTCTGATTGCTGGAAGTCGTTATGTGTTGCTCATTGAGTAGAATGAGCCAACCACATATCGAGAAGCCATATTGGGACTAAACTCCAAAAAATGGCTAAATGCCATAAAGTCTGAAATACAATCCATGTACGACAATCAGGTGTAGACCTCAGTCAATCCACCTGAGGGTGTAAAAACCATTAAGTGCAAGTTAGCTTTTAAGGAGAAAACTGATATAGATAGTAAAGTAAATGTCTTTAAGACACGACTGGCTGCAAAAGAATTCACTCAAACTCATGGTGCAGAATATGATGAAATCTTTTCCCCAGTTGCAATGGCCAAATCAATCAAAATCCTTCTTGCTATTGCAGCATATTATGACTATGAAATATGACAAATGGACGTCAAAACAGCCTTCCTTAATGGAAAGCTCCTTGAGGATGTGTACATGACACAACCTGAAGGTTTTATGTGTCTAGAGGATTCTGGTAAGGTATGTAGGCTTCAGCGATCTATTTATGGATTAAAGCAAGCATCTCAGAGCTAGAATCATCGTTTTGATGAAGTAGTCAAAGAGTTTGGATTCATTCAAAACATCGATGAACCATGTGTTTACAAGAAGGTTAGTGGGAGCACAATTGTATTTCTAGTGCTTTATGTTGATGACATCCTACTTATTGGGAATGACATTTCTACCTTGTAGAATGTCAAGTCTTGGTTAGGAAAGTCTTTCTCGATGAAAGACTTAGGCAAAGCCACTTACATCCTAGGGATTAGGATATATAAAGATAGATCTAAGAGGCTAATAGGCCTAAGTCAAAGCACATACATAGACAAGATACTGCATAGGTTTAGTATGCAAGATTCAAAAAGAGGTTACATGCTTATGTCTCATGGCATCAATCTCAGCAAGGATATGTGTCCCAGTATACCTGATCAAAGAGATCACATGACCAAGGTTCCATATGCCTCGGCCATTGGATCCATCATGTATGCCATGCTATGTACTTGACCGGATGTCTTATTTACCTTAAATATGACTAGCAATATCAAGAAGATCCTGGTGAGGGTTATTAGACTACTGTCAAGAATATCCTAAAGTACTTAAGATGGACTAAGAACTTATTCTTGGTATTTGGTGGTTTGGATTATGAGCTTTGTGTAACTGGTTACACAGATGCAAGTTTTCAAACTAACTAAGATGATCTTAGATCGCAATCTAGATATATATTCCTTTTGAATGGTGGTGTGGTAAGCTGAAAGAGCTCTAAGCAGAGTACTGTAGTAGATTTTGTAATAGAAACTGAGTATATAGCAGCATCGGATACAGCTAAGGAAGATGTTTAGATTAGAAAGTTCATTATTTAACTAGGGGTAGTGCCTAACATCTAAAATCTAATAGATTTGCTCTGTAACAATAGCGGTGCTATTGCACAGGTAAGTGTAATACCCCACTTTTTCATAAATATTCCCTACATATATATTTGTGATATTTAGTAGAATAAAATGGTGAATTGTGAGATGTATGAATTTACAAAAAAATGGCGATAGTCGGTTACATATAATTTGACCAAGTAAGGACACAAAAAAAATAATTAATGTTCACTTAAAGGCCTACTATTGTAACCACAATTTTGAGAATTAAATGACATGAAGAGTAGCCTCATTTAAGTATCAAAATTGGGTTAAACCAATGGAAATGAGCGAAAAATGATTTATTACTGTAAATCATAAAATGTATGGGTAAAACGGTAATTTTGCCATAAAGTAGGAAATAATTACTTTTCCCTAATATTCCCAATAATTTCAATAAAATGGAAATTAAAAAGAGGGAAATGGCTACTTATAATTAATAAACCTATTTTGGTGAATTATTATCAAATAAGGTCAAATAGTCAAAAGTCAAAGGACCAAAAGTCAACCTATTGCAAGATGGAAATGGAATAGTACAAGATCAATATATACTACCTCATTTCTCATGCAAATTTGGCTGATCAAGAGGAGTATGAAGGGAAATGAAATAAATAGACAAGATGGAAGTTTTGGACTAATTGGAAGTTGTCACTTGTCAAAGTAATTGACTAATTCTTAATCTATCATCTTTCCTACATCTCTTCAGCTTTATTCTCATGCCAAAATAGACCAAAAGAGTGAGAGTGAGAGCTGAGACGGTGAAGAGAAGGAAGGAGCTAGGGTTGTTCACAAATCAAGGTAAGAAAGTTGTTACCTTGCGCTTTAAGCCTCCTAATCCCTCCATAACCTCTCTTACTCATCTCTCATCCTTTGAATTCATAGTTTTCAAGCTAAATTAAGAGTTGTGGAGAGAGAGAGAAAACGTTGAGGAGAGAAAAAGTGCTGGAAATCAAGAGGTAATCTTCCAAACTTATTCCTCTTACTTGATCGATGCTATTAGAGTTGTTCTTGACTTTGTTTTGGTTGTTTTGGTAAGAGATAGTTCATGAAACCTAAGAGAGCTTAATGTTAGAGTCTCTCCAAATCAATTCCAATGAATGTCTAAATAGCTAATAGTGTGATTATAAGTAGAAAGGAGGTGATTAGGCAAGAGAAAATGAGAAACCGACACAACTTTTCTGGGAATCCTATTGGATTGCCCTATGTTGGATGTGGTAAATAGGTAGGAATTTGATAATTCTGATGCTTCCATTGGATTTAGGATGCAAAATTGTGTAGGGTCTATGTTGATCATAAAGTGAGAAAAGCCCCAGAATGTGAAATGACCAATTACCACTTAAAAGCTTTAAGTAAGGGTTGTTTAAGGGCATTTTTGCCATTTGGGTCTGATTTTGACCAATTGGAAGTCAAAAATGAATTCTACATACGAAATTGTATAGGATTAGCCCAGGTCATAAATTTGGTAAAGTATAGTGAGGCCGGGTCTTGAGGAGCATTTTAGTAATTTAGCGCTATTAGGCTAAGTTAAATCAATACTATGAATTTAGAATTGTGCATGAATGAGTAATGACTCATTTACGGTGTATTCGAGATTTCAGAACTTGGTAATTATCCGAAACTCAAGACTTGCCCGAGCTTGGAAAGGTGGGAGGAAGTTGCTAGAGAAAAGCAACCAAGTAGTAACTTATCTTTCATACGTTATGGTATGCATTGAATGATTTAGGTATTCATCAAGAATTGTCTGACATATTTTGAATATGCAGGGTGGTCGCTCGGGGCCTATCTTTGCACTGGTAGACGCTCAGACCAATATAATGATCACCAATGCACGAGCGAATCCCAGGGCCTATTGCACAGGTATCCCTCGAGGCCTTGTAGTATATCTAACGCTATGATAGTTTACGAGTTTATTGTGATGCATGATTATTGTTGCGATGATTGTGATGAATGATGTTTGCTTAGCATGCCTTGAAATGTTATAACTGTATAATTGATATACGTTGCTACTGAGATTCTTTTGAATCTCACTCTTTTTTCAAAAACCCACTTTCAGTATAGGGAGAAAGCTCGAGGGGCAAGCAAAAGGTAACTAAATACATATGACTAAAGGTTGGGGTATAGAAAACTTTAGTTATTTTGGTGTATCTAGTTCCATATGTGTTTTTGGATATTTTGGGTTGTGTATGAAGTATATAGCTATACCAACATGTTGAGAACATGAGTAGAATGTAATGTATGAATGATATTTAGTTATGTGTTTATGCTTCCCATCGCTAACAAAATGAAATTAAGATAAACGCTCACCGAATCTGATAAATTAATATAAAGAAAAGACCGGTGAGACTAAATGAGATAGTGAAAATGGTTTGTAAAACTTTTACTACCCTTTCAACCCTAGGCTCAACTCCTGAGTTGAGGGTGGGAAATTTACAAATATTTTGGAAATTTGGGTAGCCAGGTTTGAATCCTAGTCTCCCGCATGATTTCACTACTCTTTTATACTTATCTGAGGTCATAGGAAATAAGGTATCACACCAAAGAGCCTTGGTCACATCAAAAGACCAAGCATATACTCTGGCGATTTCATCTCATCAAAGAAATCAATGATAGAGGTGATATAAAAATATGCAAAGTAGCAGGAGAAGACAATGTTGTTGATTCTCTTACTAAGCCGCTTGCACAGGCAAAGAATGACATCATGTTAGGACAATGAGAATTTGGCAAATTAAATTATTGTACCTAGTGCAAGTGGGAGAATGTTGGAAATTGTGCCCTAGAGGCCAATCATTGTACTTTGAACATTGATATTTAAATGAATTTCTCTATTTTGTTGTCATATTATTTGCATGTTTATTATGATAACTATATCCTTAGATGAATCATAAATATTATCCTAAATATCTCTGGTCGGTCATCTATATAGGAGCAAAGATGATGTTGGAAATTGTGCCCTAGGGGCTAATCATTGTACTTTAAACATTGTTATTTAAATGAATTTCTCCATTTTGTTATCATATTATTTGCATATTTATTATGATACCATTATCCTCAAATGAATCATAAAGATTGTGTTAAAGGTACGTGGTTGATCATCTATATGGGAGTAAAGATGAAATAAGACCATTATGACTTTGATGAGTTGTGGAGATATGAATCAAAGTCTTAGGCACTTGTAAGAGTATAAGGTGCTGGACTGACCCGCTATGAGAAAGTTGTATGGATTAAGTCATAAGCTTATCTCATATATAACCATGTCATAATGCCTTTTGACCTGAGATCATCATGGATTCCTACATGAGAGTCACTAATCTTAGTGGTTTTTATGCAGAAGAATGTGAATGGTCAAAATGAAATTTGTCCCTCATATTAGTAGAGAGATATTACTAGGCCTCTCGATGAGTGAGTCTGAGAAATGTATGGCCATACTACAATGAAAAGGAGTTTCCATTCCTATTGTTAGACTACTCAAGAATCAAGCAAGTAATGGTCAGGAATAGGAGGATGACACTATCCATGCCGTATCCTTAGCCGAACTATTGTGTGACAAAAGCGACGTGACATGGTTGTATGATAGGTTGCATCATGTTAATGATCCTTATATGAATTGGGTAGTCATAATGTCTTCCTAGAGGCCACTTGCGACTTGTGAGCTAGTACAGTTATTGGCCCACTGCCAACTTCATATGGGCCTACAGGGTCGCACACAAGAATAGCCTAATATGAGCTATAATGTCCGGATTCATTGAATCTAATATGTATTTAAGATTCAATGAATATAATGTTTAATCTAGGGTGGACGAATTATATATATCTGTGTGTGTGATATAAATTTGAAAATAATAATATTATTATTATGTGGTGTTAGTTTCATATTTAATTTATTTGATAAATTAAATAACTAACATTGATAGAGATATCATATAAATTAAATATGTTGGCTCTTTATTTAGATTAAATAAATATGTTAAATTAAATATGTTAGAAATATTTAATTAAATCAAATTTATTTAATCCAATATGATTTTCAAAAGTAATTAAGATTAATTTTGAAGATTCAATAATGCCCACATTAGTTATAAAAATGAAGGGCTAGAGAACCCTAGGGCAGTAGAAAAATAGAGAGCCACAAAAAAACCCTAGAGATGGTTTGAAGCGCTTACACGCTGCCGGTGTTGGGTTCTGTTCATGTGGATGTCATTAAAGGGAGCTGATCTTAGCAATTAGCTCTTGAAGATCAAAAAATAAAAATTAAAAAAGGTACTTCTCCTTCTAACTTGATTTAAACACCGTTGATAGATCCGCCATTGGGATTTGAAATACTTTGGTAATTAGATTTAAATTCTTCTGTTGTGTGCCTTACAATCCTAACAGTGGGTAGAACTCAAATTGCTCAACAACACAATAGAAGTCTCAACCCTCAACCAGCAACCGAAGCAACAAACTTATAGGCTCATGCGCCAATAATTGGTGTTAATGGCACCAGATTTCATCTGCGAAAGTGGTCAGAAAATATCTTTCCATATCAACATCTATCATATAAATATACCTGATTATGTTGATGGTGGTCTCATGAATGAAGTGCTTATTCGTGGATGGCTTAGTGCGACGGCCATCAACATATGGGTTAGGTACTTTATCATCATCGTCTATTACTATTATTATTACTCATCATTCAAGTTTTTGGTTTTAATGCATTGTTTGTTTTCTATAAAGGTATTTATATCATGATATGTTAGTAGGCACAAAAATAGTGAATAGATTTATATTTTTCAGCCCACACATCCTTGACCAGCATAAGGGGATTAATTTGGAAATACCAATTAACAATCTTAAGGACTAGTTCATGCGAAGAGCAACCCCTAATAAGATGTTTATTGTGCCATACTGTAATATCCTAAATTTCAGTCATCAAAATTCCTCTATACCTTAGTGATATTAAAGGAATAAAATGGTGAATTAAAGAACGTAGTAAGAGACACAACAAGGCAATTATAGGTCACACACAACATGGTTATTTGGTACATAAGTTAAGGGTGTTGCCGGTAAGTTTCCTTGTAAGGTAGTCATTTTTTTGTAATATTTTTAAAATAGTAAATGATGTCCAAAAATTGTGAAACTTTTCAGAATGAAAGTAGACATAAAAAGCTATAATTTGATAGATCATATAGAATTTTTGGAATTTTACACAAGGAGATATGAATTTTTAAAATTAGTCTAGTGAAACTGGGAGTTTTCTATGGTAGAGATTAAAAATGGAAATTCCAGAAATGATGAGCTTCTAATTGGCTAAAGGCTATATTTTTCCTTAAAACGACACTCAATAAGGGTCACATAGCCTTTTCAATTAGATATCCACACAATTAGATATGAATTTTCAAAGTTTGACGAAAAATCTGCCAATTTTTATGCATATGAGAAAATATAAGGGCAAAATGGTCATTTAGCCATATAAATAAATTCATTAATTTCTTATAGTCTAAGAGGGAATGTATGGTTGGAAGAAATAATAGAATAACCTTATGGAATTATTTATGAAAAATCATAGAATACACACACACACACACACATATACACACATATACATACATATAAACATTGTGGCATATATTAGAATTTGATTAATATAATATTTTTAAAGGACACCTAAGCAAGCATCTAGAGAGCTCATGTGTTCTCTATAAAAAGGGCCCTTGTGCATGGCCAAGAAGAGAAATAGGGAGAGAAGGAAGAGTTAAAGGAGGAAAAGGAGAGGAAGAAGAGAAGATAAAACCTAAGGAGCAAGAACTAGGTAAGTATACCGAAAACTTTGCTCAATTTTGTGTTCTATCCCAAGGAATCTCTTCTTAACTTCTCTATTCTCTTAAGATTAGTTATCAAATAAGCAAAGACCCAAGGAAGAAGGGAAGGGGAGACAGTTTAAGAGGAAGAAGAAGAAGAGGTAAAGTAAGTTGTATAAACTTTGAAATTATTGTTGGATACTGAGTTGTGATTGTGTTTTGGTTGGTTGTTTGGTTGTTTCTTGCAAATTTGTAAATTTGGGATGTTTAATTTCTAAGGGGAAATGATGCCTAAATTTCCATTGATTATATTAAATTTATGATTGAATGGTTAAACAAGTGGGAACAAGGTGAAAGATGTTTTAAGGGTTAAAATCATGAAAATCCAATTTTCCCTAAAAACTGTAAACTTTTGGCCAGTTCCAGAATTAGGGGAAGGAGCTAGAATTTCATATTTTTAATTCTTTCATGATGTTTAGAAGGGAAAATTGTATAGAGTTCATGTAGACTGTGAAGTGTGAAAAGCCCCAGAACGGGAAATGAAAATTTTGCCCATAAAACCCCAAGTTAGAGCTACCAAGAGAAAATCTGTAATTTGGGTTGGAATTTGCTTAATATGAGTTCAAAAATGGATTATACACGCAAAACTATGTAAGATTAGCCTGGGTTATAATTTTTGGAAAAGTATAAAAATACTGGGTAAAAAGGAAATTAGACCAGATTCCCCAGGGGCATTTTGATAAATATGCGGTTTGGGGCTAAGATAACCAACTTGTAAATTCAAGAATAAAGTATGAATGAGTAATAACTCATTTACAATTACTTTGGAAATTTTAGGAATTGGTAATTCCTCGACCTAGACGAAAAGTTAAAGGACCAGTAGTAGCTAGGCTTTGGAAAGTAGTCTAAGTAGTAACTCTATCACTTATATTCTATGTGAATGTTAATATGCATTATTTACCATATTCTGTACAATGTGATTTGTTACTGGTGGTGGTTATGACTTCCTGTATGCGCGCATAACCACTTTGTGGCTATACTTACCTGTATGATGTATAGCCTATCTGTGCTTTCCTGTGTACTACATAGCTTGTTTGATGATGTAACCATTGTATGGCTATACTTACATGTGTACTATATAGCCTATCTATGCTTATGTTACGAGTGTAGGATGGTGTATTTAGAAGTGCAAGTGTACACTGTCGTAATCAAGTAATATAGAAGTGAGTAGAGTATTGTTCCCACGAGGATTGATTACTAAGTACCAAAATTGGTAATTTTAATTCTATTTAGTCAGTTGATTAGTTGTGATTGAGATTGCAAGATAGAAATGATGAAATATAAATACAAGTGATATAAAAACAAATATGAGAAAAAGCCCTAGGGATTAGATTTCACATAATAAATTCCGGATTGAATCACTTATCTATTCTAGTCCAATTTATTCCACATGATTGATAGTCGAGTTTCCCTATTTTAATTACTAGCCTCTTCCAAGGTCAAGTAATTCTATAATTAATTGCTAACCCAATATATTCTTATATGAATATAAGCAATTAATCATGCATTAAGATTTATGGAACTCAATTAAGACTACACAATCCATATGAATATATTCCTATTTCATATGCAAATTATGGTTTTAATTATAGGATCCACACACATGTATCTCCTTCCGGTCTCAACATGCATATTGAAATCATCCAAAAGGTGGCCAATCAATTGTAAGCATTAAGAGCAATAATTAAAACTCAATCATGAAGGAAAAATTAAAACTAGATTTAATAAGTTAAGATTCAATCCGTCATTAGTAAGCTACGTCATCACCCTAGGAAAAGGAAAATTTAGCTCATGATAAAATTAAAAACAAAACCAAAATATATTACAAACATCATAAATATTGCATAAAAATTAATTACAAAAACATAAAAATACAACTACAAGATGCATGAAAATGGAAAATCTAGCCTACCATATAGGAGGTAAAATCATCCATGTAGGTGGCAACATATACCATCCATAAAGAAGGACTACCTAGACCTTCCATATAAGAGGTAAAACCATCCATGTAGAAGGTATGCAAGAAGTAAAAAAAATGCAAGAAATAAATTATAAAAATAACAACTCTCTCTCTAAAATAAAAATTCTCTCTCTCTCTCTTCCTTCCTTTTTATTTTAGGGTGCTAAGAAGCTCTATTTATAGGCTTTATTTTCGGACTGCTACAGTGATTTTGCTACAGTGAACCGCACTGCTACAGTGAACCGACCACACCGTCCCAATTCCACACACCGTCCGCTACAGTAAACCGCAATGGTCCGCTACAGTGAACCGCAATGGTCCGCTACAGTGAACCGCAATGGTCCGCTACAGCGAAACTGCTATAGTACCCCGCATGAACAGTGCACAGTGAATAGTACTTCCCTTAAATGCCTTCTTTAATTCTTTTTAATCCGGTACTATCCATGGCTGCAAGAAAATCATTATTTATTTATTAATTACACCCAAATTGATTACATTCAGCTCAAATATAGTCCACAAAATCATCATATAAGGGAAAATGAATATGCAAATATTTTACTTATCAAATTCCCCCACACTTAGCTCTTGGACGTCCTCGGACAAGAAAGAGTAACTAATAAGTGCTTCCAACAAAATCAGAAGTGTCAAGTCATAAACAAGGACACAATTAAAGAATAAAGAGATCATAGTATTCTTGAATCAACAAAAGTATAAACTGGTAACTTCATTTGAAAATAAATGAACCGAATTCATAATTGTGGCTCATTCTCTCAATCTCTCAAGTGTTTTAGGGTAAGTGTTTCGCTCAAATTCACCTGAAAAAATTGCACTACCATAAGCTTGCCAAAAATCTCAATCTCCACTACCTAATTCACATGCATAATTCAAATCAAAAGGACTTATTAAAGGTTGTAATGGGATTAAGGTAAAAGGAATGTAAAAAGTGATATGAAGGACTATTTTTACTAAGTAAATAGAACAATTGAAAAAATGGGCCATCTTATGAATAAACCTGGCCTATCTCATCCCAACAACCCATAATTTACATTTTTTTTCTTTTTCTTTTTTTTTCTTTTTTTATTATAACTTCTGCACTTTTGTTGTTGATGATATATAGACCCCCACACTTGTCAAAAGCCCATTTCACAAAATTTCAAATGCTCTATTAATCTTTCGAATTCAGTAAAAGCACTTGATAAATCATTAAAACACATATTAATGGGTTGAGAATAAAGAAATAATCAATTAGGCTTAAAGGGGCTTATCAATGGTATAATTGCAAGGTTGGCTATTTGGCTCTGGCTAAACAAAATGAATGCCTTTATCATTTTTGAATGTGCATGTGACATGTAATTTCAACTAGATTTAAAGCAAGTTCTAGAGTGACAACTTAATAGGTGAATATCACACACAAGAAAGATAATCACTATTGATCATATAGGCTCAAAAGCTCACGGTTAGGGACTTTCAAATTCAGCTCATTCAATCTCAAAAGTCATCACCAAATTCAACAATCAATTATTCAATCATGCTATAAAATCTCTAAACTCAATTGATCCATGCTTCAAACTTATATACTTCTTAAAATCATTGAAAAGCACTTAAATAAAATATTTTTTATTAGGTCGGACCTCTTTTTTTTTCTTTAAGATGAAATAACAAAAAATACAACTAATAAGATGCGTCTCAAGAATTAAGAATAACTCTTTACTCTACCATCTATGCATACCTCATGCATCTAATGGTTTTACTGACTAACTATCTAATGGAGAAACTATGCTTCTTCTTTTTTTTAATAATCCTCCCCCAACCTAAATCAGACATTGTCCTCAATGTCTTCTAAAGATTAAAGAAAGGTTTTGTTTAAACAACCTAAACACACAATAAATTAAACCAAAATGCTAAGAGTAAAATCATAAGATAAAAGAAAGTTACAACCGGAGAGTGGTATCTGGATCTTGCTCCTGACTGCTATTTGAAGATTGCCCACCTATTTGGTTAACCAATGGATCTGGTTTAGGTTCATAGGTTTGCATTTGATCCAGTAGTTGCTCAGCAGTTGGAGCAGAAATTATAGAATGACGAGTCGCTTGGGGTATGAATCCTATTTCCACAGCATGATCAATAAAAGACAACAGTTTATCATAAAAACCATCAACATTTAACAATCCTAATGCTACAGTGAACCGCACTGCTACAGTAAATCGACCACACCGTCCCACTTCCACACACCGTCCGCTACAGTAAACCGCAATGGTTCGCTACAGTGAATCGCAATGGTCCGCTACAGTGAAACTGCTATAGTACCGCGTGAATAGTACTTTCCCTTAAATGCCTTCTTTAATTCTTTTTAATCCGGTACTATCCATGGCTGCAAGAAAATCATTATTTATTTATTAATTACACCCAAATTGATTACATTCAGCTCAAATATAGTCCACAAAATTATTATATAAGGGAAAATGAATATGCAAATATTTTACTTATCAGCTTACCTGTGTGATGCATAGCTTGTGGGAGATGTGATCACGACATCGTTAATATATGGAAATCAGGAATGGATGATCATTTTGATCCGGACAAAATCATTATTTGGTTCCTAAGCATTGTCTGACATGTGCATGGCATTTGGATTGTTGCATCATGATAAATGTTGTATTGCATGTTTACTTTTTGCATTTTATATGATTGATATATTGTTACTACTGAGATTCTTTTGAATCTCACCCCTTTCCATAAATTTAAAATTTATCTCAGCAAGTGGAAATGGCTCAGCGGGCATATTATCAGATATCGGAAATAGAAGGTGCGGTGCAAAGCAAGGAATTATTGTTGGTTATCTTTTAGTTTCTTATTGTATCTGGAATTTGTACAAACCCTGTGGGGATTTTCTGTAATATAATCAGGAATGTTATATCAGTATATTGTATTATATCTGTTTGCCCATTGAATTGCGCGTTAATATTTTGATAGATGTCAAAATAATAAGGGGTTTGACACATACAATCAGAAGGTAAGTTATTTGCGACATTATGAGCATTAATACTCTGAACTACACGTTATTTTATTCTTTCACTTTTACCATAATATTATGGTCAAAGTAAAATTTTTAAAATATTTTAGGGCACATTGAATTTTGATTGTGATCCAACCTGTGATAGCTAGAGGCTCCTGCATTTTCTATTTGGATCCTTTAGAGGCTAGTTATCTAAAGAATCGGCTTGATATGGTGATTATGATCAATAGGTAAGTACATGGGTGTATGTGTAAATATTTGTGTGTATGATTATTGAATAACCAAAATTATTCAGTCACTACTTGTTTTGTTAGTGCATTGACCCATATAGAAGCAAGGTTGCATTGACCGCATATAGAAGCAAGATTATAGTATATGAATTTACTCAATTTTTGTTATTCACAAATTTTTCTTCAAACAATGACTTAACTATTTTTTTGTATTGTTGCAGTGTCCATTCCAACCAAACAATAATATTGTGGTTATTAAGTCATGAAATTTATAAAAGATGTAATTACTCATAATCTAAATTATGTTTTCGTGAAAGTAAGTACTTTTATTTATAGTTTATACTGTGTTTTAAATTTAATTGATAAGTGTCTAAGTTAATTGATTTCTAGTGATTTTAATTTGTTCTGTACATGATATTTATGTAATATTATGAAGATTAATGTTGTGCCCAATTGACTGATCAACAAGTGGATGAAATCATTGAGGAATGGTGTGAATACATGGCCATGAAAATATCACCTAATATTTAGGCACATACGTTAGTTAGATTGTTTCTCTTGCATATTTCTTGTGGTGTTTAGTCTCCTAAAATTAGTTATACATACAATTGTTACGTTGTAATTAGATACATTTAGTACTAATTTTATGAACTAGTTATGTGTTATTTAATTCTGATTTGGTTTGGTTTGATTTTTAACAGTCGATTTGTATTGTAAATTGATGTGGATTTTTTGAATTGGCATGGGTTCAGAAAAAGGATACAATCACATAAAACAAAATAAAAAAAACTGCCACCTCTTATGCCGCTTCCCCAGGGAGGAGGCATAGGAGATCATAACCTCTTGCGATGTTTCCAGTGGAAGTGTCGTAGGAGGTATATTTAAAACAAAATAAAAAAAAAGCACCGGCGCTTTTGGAAATTCAAAAAGTGCCATAGGTTGCTTTTATGGCACTGGAAGCTATGACGCTTCTCAAATGCCATAATGTTTATAAAAATAAACATCATTTATGGTTTTTTTTGTAGTAGTGAATCCAAAAATATAAGGGACCTAACTTTCAAAAGAAGATCACCCAATGGAAGAGTAAAGCCCCCATCCATTAACAATAGTTGCAAGGTATGAAGTGAACCCGTAAAAAGTTTAATTGTGACACCTTATTTTCCAATACTCCATAATGAGTATAAATGAAATTAGTTGTAGAACTAGGATTTAATCTTGGACTACCCAACATTCAATAACGTTCATAAATCCTCACTCTCAACTCAGGATTTGAACCTAAGACTGAGAGGATTTTCAAAGGGTAGAATTCTTTAAATACATTTCCACAAGATTCACTACATCACTAATACCTCATCGCTCTTAATTTCATTACAATCAGAGTATACGCAAGCAATTCACTTACCTTTTAATGAAATTAGAGCTATTTTCCTTTAGTTAAAATAGAACGGTTCTCTGCTAAACTTCATTCATATATATACATGAATTGTAAAGCCAAGTAAGGCTATCAAATGTAAATCAATTACATTAATACAAATAGTAGTGTCTCGTACTACAGTCTTCACCTCACCTCTGCAATCCTCCTCCATACATATCTCCTTGCACTCTTCACCTGTCTAAAGGGTTGGTTGGGAGAAGTGAGATTTGAGAGAATATCAGTAGCAAATATTACCACTATGCATGTAAGATATATATATGATGCATGACATGCTTACCATTTATAAAATCATGCCATTCTCATGACATCTCATGCATGCTCATGTTACAACATACCCATGGCCATCGTATAACATAACAAAGCATCAATCAATCAAGCAGTCACATAAACAATGCAAACACATACATTTCACATATATACAGGAAAGGTAAGCTCACTACCTCTCAGACTTCGCGTCCATCCTCAAACCATTGTCCTTGCTCCGGCTCAGGCACCATCCGTCGAGTCCTGAATTCCAAGTATACAAGAAATGAGTCACTACTCATCCATGTATCATTCTAGACTCATTTTAGTAGATAACTTGGCTCAATTATGCTAAATTACCAAAATGCCCCCGGAAGCCCGGCCCAACTGTACTTTCTCAAAAATTATGACCTGGGCCAATCCTATACAATTTCGCGTGTAGAATTCATTTATGACTTTTGATTAGTCAAATTTAGGCCCAAATGACGGAAATACCCTGACAGCCCCCACTTAGAGCATTAAGAGAAAAATATTACTCTCAACTATCCTATTATACCACCTTACCAGTGGCTGACCAAAGCCTTATGCTTTTAGCTCTTCGACTTTCCTTGATAATAATTCACCAATATAGGCTCATTAATTACCAAGTAGTCATTTTCCCTCTTTTTTTAATTCCCATTCCACTCAAATTATTTGGGAATATTAGGAAAACCCCATCATTTCTTATCTTATGGAAAATTTATCATTTTGCCCTTACGTTTTATAATTTTTCGTAATAAATCATTTCTTGCCCATTTCCTTTATTTCCCTCCTAATTTGACTAATTTGGGCATCAATAATAGGGAAACAATGGCTACTAACCTTTTGTTGGTCAAATGACCATTTTGTCCTTTGCATTATTTTTCCTCGAGCTCTTTAGCTCACCATAATATTTCCTTTTAATATCCAATGATATAAAGGAATTTTGGGAAATAATATCATGCCTTGTCAAGGTATTCTCTAAACTAGGGTTTAGCAGACCCCTTAATCCAGGCTTAGTCTCAAGCCTCTTGTTCCAAAATTTGAGATATTACATTAATGTTCGCTAGTCCCATTTGTTTGCGTAAGCTTGCACCTTGGCTATTGTGAAGGAAGTGATGCCAAGTTTGCATTGAAACCCTTTAATCCAGTTGCCATGCTCATCTCGTAACACACCACCACATGTTGCTTGTCCATTTTCCTTTCTTGATCCATCCACATCAACTCACACAAAGCCCTCTAGAGGTGGTTTCCACTGTGATTCAGCTCGGTCTAGAATTTGGAAGATTTTGTGTTTGAATCTTCCATGTTCTACACCCTCTATAAGATTATGGAGACAAAGTAAACTATCTCCTTTGGTTGGTGGGTTATGCGTTCAAAAACTTATTTGCACCTATTCTTCCAAAGCAACCAGCAAATGATTCCAAAAGCTCAGTGCCACGGCCATCTAGCGAACTTTCTCCTCCCTGGTTCATTTCTAAAGTTCCATCTAAGCCAGACCTACAAATCAACATCAAAAAATGCAGATTAATGTAAAGGGTAAATTACTAATTGCCAAACTCTCCTCGCAATCTCACGGTCTCTTAATATATGAAGTATTGATTCCTCACTATCACACTCAAAGTGGCACTCTATATTGTCAATGTTTAAGTGTTTCACTCTAAAGCAAGTTAGTCAGTAATCTATTAGGAATCACTTGCCACATAAAGAATTTCACCCTTTCAGGAATAGCCCATTGCCATAAGCACTTCCAAATAGGTTCCGGAGGTCGCTCATTCTGCTCATAAATCATCATATATGCGTTCTTCGCATTTAAATTCCCATCTGAGGCATGCCTCCAACACAAAATATCTTCTCCCCTCCTATGCGAGGGTGTTACCCTGCTGAATTTTTGAACCACCCATTCTGGAAGGAAGCTCCTCCATTTCTCCATATCCCAATTGCCACCGGTGGACACTTTTTAAAAACAAAAAAAAATATGACTTGGGATTATGGGATAAAAATATAATAATTTTTTTAAAGTTAATAGTTTTTTTGAAGTTTGTTTCAAAAATATAATCTTAGAACGTCTCTTAATATTTATTTATTTTCCAGAATCTCTTAATATTTATTAAAATATTGTAAAACCTTTAAATATATAATTTTTTTGGACGTGTTATAATTGCTTAAATATATAATTTTAATTATGATGTTCTATTTAAATATATAGTTTGCAAATAATTTAAAATTTTTAAAAAACTTATAATGATTAAAAAATTATTAAATCATTTTTAAAGTTAATAGTTCTTTTTTAAAAAAAAAAGTGTTTCAAAAATAAAATTTTGTATAAGGAGATGATCGTTGTCAATCCAGATAATTAAGGGAAGGTGTTGGTTCGAGATGAATGGAGATTTGGTGTGGATGTTAGTAATGTGAAGGATCAAGAATGGGTTCTAGTGGGTAACAAACGTAACACAACGACAAAATTCAAGAATGGGTTCCACTGGTTTATTCATCGTGTATTATCAAAAAAAATTGTAAAATGATTACGTACTGGACTTTTATGATTTTTTTAAAAATTTCTTTTTAAATAAATAAAATTTAAGCTAATATTTTTGCAGACCTTCATTAAGACAGAAATGAGGGTCAGGAAGTTTTGATGGTGAAAGCGACATACATATATATATATATATATATATATATATATCATTAAAAGTAATATATTAATCTATTAAAATAAAACTAATGTGCACATCTAAATTACAATGAGCTTATGTTGTTTATTGTTAATGTCTGTCACAGTTGCCAAAATCTATGCAGAGCACACACTAACTCCAGTGGTGTTCCTATTAAAAAAACATTTTCATATCAAGAGCCGCTTTGTACCTGTTTTTGTTTGTTTGGTTTTTTTTTGGGGGGGGGGGTTCAAATAGTTGTGTACAGTATATTCCCTGGCGAAATGGATTTCAGGATTCATCAAATGTCATTGATTTTGAAATATTTATTGTTTATTATGGGAGGTGAGATGCCAATTTTCAATTTCATTGCGAATAATAGAATGAAATAAGATATAAAATTAAGGTTTGCACATTTTCGAGGCTACGTAATAGGAGATAGCTAAATATAAGTGATAATAAGATTACAATCTTAGGGCATTCATTCTAACAAGTAGTAGCACTGATTTTTGACTTATTTATTAAATTTAATAAGGAATTAAATCAAAATACCATGAGAATTTTTATTTATGTATGCATGTATGTATATATGGATACATGTATGTATGCATGGATGCATCCATGCATGTATGTACATTATTGATTTCTTAGTTTACATCCATAATCATTTAATCCATCCATTTCTTTTTATAAGATTTAAATAAAAAAATTAGGTAGATTAAAAAATTAGTTACAATTGATTAAAGAAAACAAATAAGTAAGAAAAAATGCAATTTGTTTCCCAAAAACACCCTTATATACAGAATAGGTGAGTTAGGAAGAGAATGACAAAAAATGCAATTTTTTTCCCAAAAACACCATTACAATTGATTGAGGATAAAAATGAAAAAAAAATACATTAAATGTTTAAATATCTCTAAAAACTATGTTATAAAATGTAACATACCCATTTAACAAATCCTATCTTATAAAAAAAACGCAATGGAGTAATTCGGTAGTACAATAGTAATGTATTTATTACGTTTTTAAATTTTTTTAATTTAACACACCTTTGCTCACTTTATTTTTTAATTAATTTGTTTATCATCTAATACTCCTTCTGATCCTATTTATATACAATATTCTCCCACATAGCATTGATTTTAGCATTTATCACATCTTTGATTATTTGACACAATTTGTATTTATCAAAAATTTAATGTACCTTCTATATTTTTACTCTCAATTAATTATATTCTGCTCTCATCTATCTCTTCTTCACACTCATTCTCTCTCTTATTTATTATCTTCATAAATACGTGTATAATTGAAAAAATAATAATAAGTTTCTTATATATTCATTATTTTTAACTAATTTTAACAAACATTCTTTGTAGGTGGTTGTTAGTTATAAAAAGGACAATAGAAACTATCATTTACACAAATGTTTCCTATATGAGTATACTACCCTACTCCTTATTACAAGTCACTTACGGTTCATTTTCACATACTAAATAATACATTAAATTAATAAAAAAAATTCAAATTTACCATTACTAATTTTTTTTCTCTCTTTTTCCATCTACAAATCATTTTCACTTCTCACTTCTATTTCTCTAAAGAATTAAATAAGAAGAAAATTAAAAAATAATTATTAATTATCCTACAAGTGACTTATATTTAAAGGAAAAATATTCTCAACAAATGAGTTATAATAAGGACTACAGTAGTATTTGTCTTTTATGTCAGATGAATTAATGGAATTTGATTAGTCCCATTTAAGACCTTTCCAAAAATAAATCAATAATCAATACTCATAATGCATTTTGAGTTAAATGAACACAATATATTGGCAACTTCAAATTCCATTGAGCGCGCTGTTACGGAGGTCGTTTAGTGCTAGTAATCGCGACCCTTCTTCTCTCTCATAAGGTTCCATTATATATATGTGTCAAAACCAAATGCTTCTTCATGTTCTTCCCTCTCGCCTTTCAGAGATTGAAAAAATGGCCGAATCAGACGTTTGGGGACATGGCTCTGCAATGGCGGTTTTGTTTATCGTTGGGATACTCTTTCTTGCGCCACCTCTTATGGGTCCACTTTCGCCACCAACTTTCCCACTTTTAATGGTTTTCCCAGTAGTTCTCGTCGCAGTTCTCATCTTCCTCGTTGTCGCTTCTAATTGAAGGCTTCGTCACTCTTAAGAATGTGTATATGTTAAAACTTCTTAGAGCGTCAAACACTTTAAGGTGATCGATGGGGCCTCATATCTGTATCACTATAGGGGGATCAATGATCTGGAAAATATGAGGGTATTACTGTCTTTTTAGTGAAGATTTCTCTTTAGAAGGAATGCTTCGTCTTACATCTTTGAGTTGTTTTTGCCTTTGTTTCGGTCTGATTTATTACGGTTAGTATGTTTGTCAGACCTTTGGAAACAGTTTTTTCTGATATTGTTTGTGCAAGAGAGTTCTCAGTTTAATAAAATATGGTTAAATTTATCGTCATTTACTGAACGCTTTTAACGTTTCTGATTAATTCTGTCCAATCTCGTTGACTTATTTATCCTTCGCAATTCCAATAGTTTTGGATTTATTTATACTACTCCATCCAGTACATATTATAAGAACCCTTCTAAAAGGTTTGTGTGACCCAAAATATAAGATTAGGAACTTTTAGTTAAAGATCAATAGCATTTCGGAGAAAAAGAAGTCCATAGCATTAAATTCTTCATTTTTACAAATACCCTTATTAATTGTAATGTAGAGAAAATTTGTATAAGAAAGAAATTAAAGTTAATTAAGATAAGTTGATTTTAATTGGAGGATATTATGGGAAAGTAGTCATGATTTTTTGTCATTTCAACTATATAAACTACTTTTCTTAATCATAGTGAAGTATTTAGAACTTACAAATCCTAAATATAGAACCTAGTTTATAGTGCAATTGGAGAAGAACAATGATATACCTTTAAGAAATGTGTGTGAATCATTAAATATAATAATTTAATTAATTATTTCAAATGTCTCTTCTCATTTAAATTTCCTGTTTTTTGGGCCAAATTTTCATTTAAACCCATGCCGCGTAGACTTCGCTATAGTCAAGGTCGTCTACTCGTCTCTGGCCCCAACAAACCTCAAATCTGAACCAAATCTGAACGTTGATAACTAAACTATCTTAAATTCATCTCCCTTCCCTTATTATTCTCTCCGTTTGGCCAAATTATCAATTTGGAGGTTATGATTCTTCAATTTCCCTTTCTCTATTTGTGTATAATCTTATTTGCTGACAAATCTCGTGATTGATTATTTTATATCAGATTCGCCATCTTTTTCTAAATTTTTCTTTCATTTGATCTCGTCGTAGAATTCTTAAGGTTTATAATATCAGACTTACTTTTTATGTTGTGTATGCTTTCGATTCGGTTTTGATCCATTTTCCTATTTGCGTTGTTGACATGTAGATTGGGCGATGATGCTTTGTAATTTAGACTGTTCTTTTCATTTGTATAAATCTTTACTATTTTTTCCCTACTATTAAGTAATTTGTTGATGAGAAATTTGTACTGTTGATCGGAGAGGTAGGATGAACAGCGGCCCGCTTGAACTCTGCCGTCCTAAAGGGGTGCCATTTGGGTTAAAGGAGTACCATGTGAAGAAAATTGCTTACAAAAGTTTTTTTAATCCCACTAAAAGTTAAAGGACTCAGTAACATGAAATTTGATAAAATTAAATCATTACTCCCTCTTATCATAATATAATTCATTAGAAGAATGTCTTGATTCATAATATAAGTCAATTGGTGACTAATTAATACTTATTTATTAATTTAGCCTATTTAATTAATGATTGAATGTGGTTTTTTGTGTTTTTCTCTCCCAATCAATTTAAGATATGCTTCTTCTGGTCCTTTTTATAAAAAATAATTATCAAAACATGAAAATCAAATTAGAAGTTAAAATTAATTAAAAATATATGTGCCAGAGACGTAATTAGTTTTTTAATATACCTTTTTTTTATAATGAGAGTATATGAGAGAGAACAAATGGTTCATGAGTGATCATTAATGTAAAGATATGGAACTATAATTAATGCATGCAAATATAGTAAAGCGGAAAAATTAATCTAGAGGTCCTTATAGTTTAATTTGACCCACTAAAATTGCCACATAAGCAAGTCCAGCTTTATTGTCTTCTCACCTATTGCTCTGGCACCGTCATTCCTCCCTCACCCTCATCTATCAGATTCATCAGCCACACCCTCTATGGTGTCCCCGGCGCCATTAAAACTCCAATGGAGCAAGACCAGAGAATAGAAGCACAGGCACCTCCTCTTTCATGCCCATCTCATTCCCATCTTCTCTTTCCTAGATGCCACTTTATTGGAAAATAGCCTGATCCACCCTTGATAAATTAGGTTTACGTCCAAGGTGTTGAGCAATAATATGAATAATATAAAAGTTTGGGTTGATATATATGATATTCCCCAATTATTATGAGTCATATTTTAACTGATGGATTATAATTCTTCGAGAGATATTGTTTTACCGATATGTTATGTCTCTCTATTGGAAAGATATATTGTTTCTTTTGAAGATATGACACGTCAGTAGAGAGGAAAGGGTTACAAAAAAGGCTATAAATAGGCATAAAGGGTTCAGTTGAAGACCTCTTTGAAATACATAAATTTTAGTATATTGATTCCCTAATTATTCTATTTTCTTCCTATCTTGTGGTGTATTTACTGTGCATTATAATCACTTCTATCGTTGTGATCTGATTAAGCGTATGCATCAAAGTTTAACGGTCGCACTCTAGATACGCTTTTTAGCCCTTTTGCTTATACACCTTCTCACCACCATCATTCACTCCCTTTCTTCCCATCTCTATCTCTCGCTTTCTCTCTCCCTCTGTGGATTTTTAGCCCTTTTGCTTTTACTTTTGTTCAACTTCACTCAAATATTAGCCAAAGAAATCTCCTTTTTGTGGCTTTCCACTTCATTCAAAAAATTTAATCGAACACTAGTGCACTAAATATTGACAGTGTAAATGCTAGGTATCTGCAAGTTGGGGTTTGTGCCCCCTTGAAACGGAGTGAGATGAATTTTTATTATTCTTCTTCAAGCCTCCAATTTCCAGTGGGGGAAGATGGCGTGAAGGGTGTCGCTGATAAGAAGGAAGACAGTAAAGCTCAACTTGCTTATGTGGCAATTTCAATGAGTCTAGTTTAAAGTTTTGAATCCAGGTTTCTTTTAGAATCTTAACACCATTTGTTGGAATCTATCAGAAGGGCTAATGAATTTGACAATAGAAACTCAAAGGATTCAATAATAATAATAATAATAATAAAGTCTAGGGTCCTGACTCGAAATTGAAGGAAACCATAATGACCTCTGAATTAATTTTCGCTAATAAAGCATTGAAGGTTCGATTAGTAAAGCTTGTATATAAGTTGTACATAATAGAATTTGTGTGCTAATTTTGTGTGTTCGGTCTCTTCAAGGTGTACACTACCTGCCTTGCCTTTGAGGTTTAAGTTGTAGACTTGTGGTGCCCATCTGTGTTGATTGAAGGAGTCTCGCCTGATTGAAAGAACTCCAGCGGGGAGGCAGGCGTACTGGTGGCAAAAGGAGTAGTAGAAATGTAATGTATAGATTGGGAGAGGAAAGTGAGGAGTGAAACTTTCACAAAAATTCATGGAAATGGTTGCACGTGAGTCCTTATCCTTTGCTTTTTTGCTTTTTTTCTTTTTTTAACGAGATTATACGGATTCGGTTCTTGATGTTTGGAATAGCTTATTATCACGATTCAAAAGTACTTATGGGCTTATATACATAAATCGAAATAACTCTTACCACATAACTTACTTTGTATTTCGTAAATCATAATTGAAAAGCACTTATGGATCTTCCAATCACTATTCCAAACACCGACGTACATGCTATTTACTTTCCAATGCTATATTTGTTGGTACATAAATTTTTAGAATCCGAATCCACTTTTTATTACTTCTGGTTAATCCTGGATTCCAAGCTAAATTGGTCAGTATAAGTGAAACAACTTTTGTGTGTTGCTAACTTACTATAGCCCAATTACTCTGATTTTCGCGCGCGTGCATATACACATATATATGTATGTGTACATACATATATGTGTGTATGTGTGTATCTCTGCATATGTGTATGTGTGTGTACATATATGTATACATCTAGATATATCTGTAGACACACACACACATCTGTATATGTATATACATATAATACACACACACGCGCACACGTATGTATGTATGTATGTAAAATAAGCATGTATTGATATAATAAAAAACATAATTTAAACATGACACAATATGGCTCACCTAACCTAAATCCTCTCAAGTCAATGAGAGGACCTCTCTAGTGGAAAAATAAAGCATATTGAGAAACCTCATTTAAACATAAGAGGGGAGTGAGATGAGAAGAGAATGTACATCCAAATTATATAGAGGAAAGCACCGCACGCAAGCTGTATTTAAAATTTTTTTACAACCCTTATAAAACTAGTGCCATATTATTCACTATACCCAAACAATTTTAGATAATAAACACACACAGAAATAACAAGTGTGTGTGTGTGTGATCAACGCAGCTAAGGAATATTAGAAATTCATAAAATGAGAAATTAATTAATGTTTTTTTTATTTGTAGAAATCATGTACATTATTATTACTTATGCTAGAAAAATGTATATTATGTATGTATATGTATGTGTATATAAACATACATACATATGTACATATGTATATATGTGCGCGCGTGCACATACATATATGTAGGGGTGTGCATCAATTTCCCGTCTCGGTCTTCTCGTCCTGATCCCGAGCAAATCGGGACGGGAAAATTTTGGGATCGGGAATGAGACTTCCCGATCCCGAAAATATACATATATTTATATTTTTATAAAAAAAATATTTAAGAAGATAAGATCAAATATAAATAAAATGTGAAAATTCTTAATACCCTCAAGGTAATATCTAGTCTTATAATTTTTTTTGGTTAATTTCATTTATTATTTATTAAATAATTCTAATTTTTTGTTCTTGTCATTGTGCTTTTTGTAGCTGAATCGAAAATTTTAAGTATGTATTGAACTAATTATATATTTGTGTTGGACTAATTTTGTACAAATATTAAACAAATTATGTATTTGTCTTAGACTAAAAGAAACACACACAAAAATTAAAATAGGATTTTTTTAAAAAAAATGAAAGGGGTCGAGGTCGAGATCGAGATCGAGATCGGGAATGATTTTCATTCCCGAACCCTTTTCGGGATCAGGATCGGGATCGGGAATGGCATTTCCCGATCATGTCCCGTCCCGAGAACACCCCTACATATATATATGTAGCAGATTGATACATTATTTAGTGCAATAAGTAAAATTGCACTAAATAACGTATCATACATACATACATACATACATACATACATTTGTGTGTGTGTGTGAACATATGTATGTATATGTATAGAGATGCATAGACACACACACACACACATAGATATACATATATACATGTGTATGTGTGTTACATATCACTAGTACAGAATAAACTTTTTAAACTGCCTTAAGGTCTAAAAAGTGTGATCGGTGGCATTTTCATAAATATTATAAGTTTCTGAGATCGATTCTTCTAAGATAAGGTCTAAAAAAAATATTATTTAGACCTAATTTCCAGCTAACAGGTCTAAAAAATATAAAAATAATTTAAAAGATCATAAACATGATATAACTTTTAGACCGGTTATCTATATATAAGGTCTAAAATATATTTTTGTGTTAAAAATAATTAAAAAATAAAATATTTATTACTTTTTAGACCTCTTGTTCAATACAACCGGTCTAAAATAAATCAAAATCCCTAAAAATTCGTCCATCTTCTTGGTCACCTTTATAAGCCTCATCGCTACTTTGGCTCTCCTTTGCCATGCCTCACTCCTCTGCTGCACCTCAACCTCAACCTCGTCCTTATCCTCAATTGCCATTGTGTCTCCTTTAACTTACTTTCTTCTTCACGCTTAGCTCCTAATTTTTCTTTGATCTGTCTTGTGTTTCTTACCCTACAAAAAATCATAAACTCCAAGTTCTCTTTTCGTTGTCGTCCTCCTACTCCTGCTCTCCTATGCTCAACATCTTCATCTACTATGCTCCAATCGATGTTGACATCACTCTCTTTCTGTCTCTCAAGACGTCCATTCTCACTCTATCTTCCAGGCTAGTGCAAACCCACAAGGGATGATTACACGAACCTACAACCATCAACGCAATGTCACCTTGTCTCCGCAAAAGCTTCATGTTCCTTCTTACCACCCACAACATCTAGGAGGCAGTCACCGAAGCATTTGGAGATGGAGCGAATGACTCGTTGATTTTTGACTTAAAACAAAAGATTTGGGATCTTAAACAAAACTCTCTTCCTCTCAATGAATATTATCTGCAGAAGACGGCTTTATGGTAGGAAATTGACCTTTTAAACAACGAGGTTGAATATTGTCCTACTTACGCCGCAACATACTAGAAACGTGTCTCCAGAGAATGCTTGTTTGAATTATTGGCAGGCTTACATCTAACCTTTGATGGTGTTCTGGGTAGGATACTTGCTCAAAAACCCCTCCTATCTGTACGTACTCCATTTGATATTCTTCGTGATGAGTACACCCAGAAGAAAGTAATGCTCAGAGGGACCCTTGACCACCCTAAAGCTTTCGCACTCGTCACTAGAACCAGTGAACAATGAAGTACTAAACCCAGACCAACGTGTGATCACTGCAAGAAAGTTGGCCACACTAAGGATACATGTTGGGTCCTTCATAGTACTCAAAGTGGTTCATCAGCTTCATTGATGATCACACTCGAGTATGTTGGGTTTATCTCCTAAAAGAAAAATCCGATGTGTTTAACACCTTCGTCAATTTTCACACCATGATCCAAAATCAGTTCCAAGCTACTATCCAAATCCTTCAAACAAAAAACGGCACTGAATATTTCAACCAATCCCTTCCCATTTCCATACCACTCAAGGTATTATCCATAAAAGTACTTGTCCCTATAGTCTCCAACAAAACGGTGTGGAAGAAAGGAAAAACAGACACCTCCAATAGTAACACCCCAAATACCATTGGGATGATGCACTCCTTACAGCTGCTTTCCTTATCAACTGTATTCCCAGCAAACCACTATCTTATCGCACCCCCTTCCAGGTCCTTTGCGCCCACTACAATCGACCCTACTTTTAAAACACCTTACTATTACAAGTCTTTGGTTGTCTCTCTTATGTCCACCTTCACCACACTAGCAAATTAGATCCTCGATCCGTTAGGTGCATTGCGACACAAAAAGGGTACAAGTGTTTTGATCCCGTTACTAAATGGCTCTATATTACCTATGATGTTACCTTTTATGAAAATATCTCATTTTATTCTCAGCCTGAAATTCAGGGGGATAATAGTTCTCATAATGAATTCCAACCTACACACCAATTAGAACTTACCCACTTCTATGAGTACACACCTGAACCTGAATCCATACAAGCACTCGACACAGTCCATGGCTCACATAAAGAAAATACTAATTGAAGGGGAGACACTTGCAACACCTTAAAAGTCTATACATGTAGACACAAAACAGAGATTGCCCCTCAAATGACTTGCACACCCCATGAGTCTAAACCACAAGCAGATCCAGGAAGAGTGCAACCTGTATGCCAAGAGACTCAGAGTGACCTCGACCTTTCAATTGTAGTCAGAAAGCAACCCAAAACATGCACTAGACATCCAATTGAGAAGTATGTGTCATATCAGGCTCTTTCTTCCAAGTATAGTTTTTTTTCATCTCATCTTGACAATGTTAGTATCCCTCACAATATAGATGAAGCACTAGCGAGTCCAGAATGGAGACAGGCAGTCATGGAAGAAATGAAAGTTTTAAAAACTAATAATATGTGGGACGTAGTGGATAAACCTAAAGAAAAAAATCAATAGGCTGCAAGTGGGTGTTCACGCCTAAGTATAAGGCTGATAGAATCCTTGACAAATACAAAGCAAGACTGGTTGCAAAAGGGTTCTTACAGGTATATGGCATGGACTATAATGAAACATTTGCTCTGGTAGCAAAATTAAACACTATACGGATATTACTCTTATAAGCTGTGAATTTAGGCTGGTCACTACATCAAATGGACATAAAAAATGCCTCCTTAATGGGGATCTGAAGGAAGAAATTTATATGAAGATGCCTCCAGGGTTCCGAAGAAAAAACGGAGATCAGGTATGCAAATTAAAAAAGTCACTATATGGACTAAAGCAATCCCTACAAGCTTGGTTTGAGCGGTTTACTCAAGTATTGAAGACACAGGGCTATACACAGGGACAAAGTGTCATACTCTCTTCTTTAAGAGAATAAAGGGGAGAATAACAATCCTTGCAATATATATGGATGACATAGTTCTCACTGGCGATAATGAAGATGAGATCAACATGATAAAGAAGGCCCTAAACCAATAATTTCAAGTAAAAGACCTCAGTGAGATGAAGTATTTCCTTGGTATGGAGGTTGCTCATTCTGCCAAAGGAATTTACATTTCACAGAAAAAAAATACATTCTTGATCTTCTCAAGGAAACAGATATGTTGAGCTGTAGACCTAGTAGTACTCTAATTGAGGTTGAAAAGATCGATGATAGTGAAGACCTAGGCAAAGATGTGGATGTGGGAAGATACTAGTGTATGGTAGGAAAGTTGATTTACCTATCACATATACACCCTGACATTGCATTTGTTGTTAATGTGGTAAGTCAACATTCCCATGACCCCAAACAAAAACACCTGAATGAAGTGTCAGAATTCTAAGGTACCTAAAAAGCTCACCAAGAAGAGAACTCTTATTCAAGAAAACTAATGAGAGAAATGTTAGAATGTTCACTGATGCTAATTGGGTAGGAGACCAAGAAAATAGAAAATCTACCTTTGTATATTGCATATTTGTGTAGGGCAATCTGGTTACCTGGCGCAGTAAGAAATAGAACGTAGTAGCTAGAAGTAGTATTGAGGCTGAGTTTGGAGCCATAGCACTTGGCATATGTGAAGGTATTTGGGTTAAAAGAGTGCTTGAAGAGCTTAAACTAAGTGTGAACCTACCTATAAAGATGTACTCTGATAACATGGCAGCCATCAACATATGCCACAATCCTATCCAGTATGATAGAATGAAACGTGGAGATTGATAAACACTTCATTCGTGAGAAGATAGATGATGGGATAATCGATATCAGATAAATACCGTCATGACAATAGATAGCAGACATTCTTACTAAAGGACTTACCAGTGACAAGTTTGAATTCCTAGTTGGCAAGTTGGAGATAATCAACATCTATGCTCCAACTTGAGGGGGAGTGTAGGAATTAATAATTAATATATAATTTAATATATTATGAGGAGAGATTTTCTGAGTTGTTAGTTCTAATTATATGGGTTAGTTGTAAATATATCATATTAGATTTTATTAGATTGTATTAGGTCAGATTTTATTTCCATTAAAATCTCAACTACTTTGATTAGTATGTGTATATATTCAGTATTTTGATCAATGAATAATCAGCTGGGTGACTCATAATTAGTATCTTAATTGCCTACACCCTTTTTTTTGGAAAATGGGTCTCTTCTTTTTTACTAGTGATCACAAAAGGTAAGGTTTATTTTTGTCAATATATGTCCTCAAGCTACATAAGCTAGGTCCACATTGGTTTCATAGTATTGAGTGGGGGTAGTCATAAACTTCTATTCAATGATGCAGGAGTTGTGGTTGCTGCAGAGTATGATTATTAGGTAGCCCTACAAGTTTCATGTTTAAGGAAACATTATGTATATGACATTGTGAAAATTAAAAAGTAAAATTCATTTGATATAATACCTGAAATAGTGTTTTCAATATGTGATAAATCATGTGTCTACTTTAATTTAAACTTCTGTGCAATGAATAAAATGAAAACAAAAGCTACATGCATATTTATGAATCAGACGACAACAATTACTCCAGCCAGCTATATGACAAAGTTTTATATAATTAACACATAATCAAGAATAATACAATCAGCTGTGTTCTTTGTGGAGGTTGTTCCAATGAAGCATGGACTGAGAATAAGTGCTTTGACAAAAAGGAAAGTCTGCTATCAGTGACAGTATGCTCTGTTGAAAGTTTGAAACAAGTTTAAGGTGGCATCTTTATTTGATTCTTTTTCTTTGTATGGAGAATGATATTTTGTTTTTGTTTGGATGCTGATTTATGTTAAGACTAGAATACACTTGCAGGGATGGTTGTGCTGACTAACTTCTTTGCTACTAGAAGGGTACTTAGGGATCAAAAATTTAAGGAGACAAGGTGTGTTTGTGGGACACTTATGTTTTAGAAGGTGGTGAATCTTTATGGCTTTTAAAGGTTGTGTTTTTTACTTCACATTTTTCTTTAATTGTATTTTGTTGGCTTTTGAAGTATGTAACATTATTTGTTTGGTTGTTATTTCTTTAATTGTATTTCACCATCATTGGTTTCAAATTCTGTAAATACAGTCAAATAAAATTTGTTAACCACCAAAGACATAGAGTGTGAGGGTTGATGACAATAAAAGGAAGAAGGGGGGAGAGCAACATTCACCAAACTTTTTCTCTTCTTTAATAAGGCTTATTATGTTACTCTTATATTAAAAATGAAAGAGTTACAAACCAGGACAAGAGTTGGAAAGTTTAATGTATGATCCTGATCTATATTTTTTGTGGTTAAAATACTATTGTTGAAAATGATGAAAAGAAAATTGATCGTATTTTATAAAGAGTGATTGTCTATTGGAGAGAGAAAATACGAAAATGGTCACTCATGAGGGTGTACATGCTCTACGCTCTTTATTCTACATCGAAGATTGGGAAAATATATGTGATGATCTTGACTAATGTTTTTTTATTCAGGGTTAAGGTGTAAAAATAGTAATGAACTATTTTTCAAAATGCACCCAACACAACTAACTATTTTAGGGTGTAAAACTAGACATTATGAATTTTTAGGGTGTAAAAGTAGACATTATGAATTTTTTTAGGAGCAAAAATAACCATTTTTGCATCCCAAAATAGATAACAAAATTGCTATTTTTACTTCTAAAAAAAATTCATAATGTCTACTTTTGCACCCTAAAAATTCATAATGTCTAGATTTACATCGTAAAATAGTTAGTTCTATTAGGTGCACTTTAAAAAATAATTCTTTATTAAATGTGCATCTTAACCCTTTTATTTACTTGTGTGGGTATGAGTATCTTTTTTATAATAGCTAAGAAGTACTTCTTGAAGCCCTCTCCCTGTGCAATGTACAGCGAGTACAAGCTCGTTCAATTTTTTGGAATGAAAGGGACTTGTAGTGATAAAAAAAGAGGTATGTACAAGACTAATGAGAACTACACAAATTTTCTAGTCAAAGAAAAGCTATTAACAGAGTGATGTACTATTGACCGTTTTTGTGCTAGTATATTATCAATCGTAAAGGTTTCATGGGAAGAAATGTTATTTTTTTTTTTTGGATACAACATGAGAAAAAATTCCGTTATTCCTAATATTAATAGTTTCCAGCATGAGACAAAAACCCAATCTTCCAAGACAGATCCATGTGAGGGCTGTGAAGGAAATGGGTCAGCCGTCATTAAGTACAAAAGAATTCCAAAAATAAGTCAGCAGGGAGGATCTTTTTCCAAACCAAGGAAGCTAAAGGACATGTCTTAAAAACGTGGTTGTTGTCTTCAACGCTTCCTTATCATAGAGAGCATAGCCGATCTGTCAACATCCCTCCCCTGTATCTTTCTTGGTTGGTGAGGAGCCTTTCCTAAAATAACAACCAAGTAAAAGATCGAACACGTTGAGCGACTGGCATTTTCCAGATCTTAGACCGTTTCATATCAGATGTGTCCGAATTCAAAGATTCTTTATCTTGGTACCAAGACTTCATGGTGAAGTCCCCAGTGTTGGTTAAGTTCCAGAATCAAGTTGGGTCCTGAGCATTTTGTTTCACCGAGATAGCTGCTGTAACAAGTCTTCAAAAAGATGCCAACACCACTATCCATTTGCATCAAGAAACTCTGAAATTGGCTTGCTGAGATCTGATTGGGGAATGTGAGAAGGCAACATTCTTCAAGGGACCATTATCTCCTACCCAAAAGCTGGACCAAAACCGTATTTTTCTACCATCTCCAACTGTTCATTTAATATGGAAGACACATCTTCCCAGCTCTTCGCAAGACATTTTCAAAAATGTGATGACGAAGACCGATAAGGTTCCTGCTCATCATTTGTGATACCATATTTTCCTCTTAGCACACAGACCCATAAGCCATCGGATTAAGCATGAATTTTGTAGATTAATTTTGCCAAAAAAGCCCTATTCTGAGATTCTAGCTGAAGGAAACCTCCCCCACCATTCTTAAGGGGCTAGTAAAGGTCACTCCATTTGACCAAATTGATGCCACGACATTCATCAGAGTAACCCCAGACAAATTTTCTAATGACCTTCTCAGTTCCCTTACTACATGAGATAGGTAACAAAGTGCTTTGCATTGCATAGAAGAGGATAGAGGTTACTGACTTTACAAGTGTCATGCGTCCAGCGAGAGAGAGGGATCTATTCTTCCAACCAGCCAACTTGCTCTGAATTCTCTCAAGGATATAATTTTAAGTGGCGGAGGAGACACGTCCTGTAATCAAGGGGACCCCCAAGTATTTCTCTAAAGCATTCGTTTGCTGATATCCCAAATGGTCACATATATTTTTCCTAGTAGTGTGAGGAACATTCTTGGAAAAATATGTTTTTGTTTTTGCTTGCCCTAATGAGTTACAGAAATCACTCATGATCTTTTGCATAATGTCAACCTGTGCTTTAGTTATGTGACCAAAGATTAGTAGGTCGTCCGTGAAAAATAAGTGTAAGATAGGAACACCTCTCCATCCGTGTTTGATAGCTTTCCATGATCCACTTTCAACAGCCCTAGTAATAGCTTGAGAGAGCCTTTCCATGCATAAGACAAAAATATATGGTGAGAGAGGGTCTCCCTGTCTAATCCCTTGCATGGGGGTGAAGGCATCAGTGGGTTTCCTATTCCAAAGCACTTGCATAGTCGGCGATGTGATGCAAGACATAATTAAATTGACTAGGCCAATAGGGAAGCCAGCATCCTTCATTGTGCCATCAATGAACACCCATTTCAGCCTATCAAAAGCTTTTTTTAGATCAACTTTTATGGCTATCCATCCTCCTTTTCCCTATTTTCTCCTCATTGAATAAACAACCTCTTGAGAGATGATTATATTATCAATAATGCTCTGTCCTTGAATGAAACTTGTTTGGCACTAACTAATAAGATCAGGTAGGACTGATTTGATTCTGTTAGCAATCACTTCAGTGATAATTTTGCAGTTAACAGAACAGAGGCTTATCGGCCTGGATTCATTTATGAGGCTTGGCTTATTAACCTTGGGAATGAAAGCTATAAGGGTGCAGTTTAGCCATGGATCAAGAGGCTCTCCATTCCAGAATTCAGTGATGAAATGTAGGAGGCTTGGGGCAATAGTACCCCACTGACTTTGAAAAAAGAAGGCATGCAATTCATCAATTCCAGGGGATTTTAAAGGCTTCATATCAAAGGGGGCATTTTTTATTTCTTCTAAGTCAACGAACTTATCTAAAGTTTATTTCTCAAAGGCGGGTAGAGTTGGAAACACAATTGAGATAGGTGGGGCAGTAAATGAAGGTTCATCTACGGTATATAAATTGACATAGAAATCATGCGCCATAGATGCTAATTGTTGTTCGTCATCTATCTAGACCCCGTGCTGGTCTTTGAGTTGGGTGATGTGATTTTGTCTCCTTCTCTTTGGTGCCTTTGTATGGTAGTAGGAGGTATTACAATCTCCTAAACAAAGCCAATCAGAGATCTCCTCTAGCAAATACACGTCCATGTATTCATCCCGTGGAGATTGGTCTAGTTGATTTAGGAAAACAGAGAAAGGAGAGTCTTCAAGCTTCCTCTGTATCCCTTGGAGATGCGAGAGGATACGCCATTTTCGTTTTTGGTATCTCCAAATGTTTCAGCATTCCACTGTTGAGTATCTGCTATAAAAGAGTCCACATTTTCTTAGAAGATTAGAGTCGTGAACCCAGGAATCGCGCGTCAAGTTTTGGAAATCCAGATGATAGACTCAGGTAGCTGAAAACTGGAAAGGCTTTGGAACGCTGGAGTGACTTTGAAAACCCAAGTTTATCTGAATGGGTCGATGATCAGAAAAAACTTTTGGGAGGTGCAAAACCCAACTATCCTTGAATAATTGAATCCAAGCTTCATTTGACAGAGCTCTATCTAGTTAGAACATTGTTGTGCCACGCGTCCAAGTGAATCGTAGCCCAAATCAAGGAGATCTTGTTGATGAATGAAGGACTTAAACGGGGGGCATCTAAAATTGGGTCTATTTGCGCCACCTGTTCTCTTCTTTTTACTAGTTGTTACATTGAAATCTCTAGCTAGGATCCAAGGGGCTATTGATTGTGGAGCTAAAGAAGAAAGATCTTGCTAAAGGAATTTTCTAAAAGTGGACTGTGGGCTCCTATAAACTGCCATGAAAAAAAAATGAAGATTCTTCTCAAGAAAATGAATCTCCATATGTATGAATTGTAAGTGGTTGGCAAGAATCAGCAGCTCAACATTATTTGACCAAAGAATCCATATTCCTCCTGAAAATCCAGTGGCCTCAACACAGTGAGAGTGTTGGAATCCTAGTCTCTTTATTACTTTGTTTGCCATTGCACTACTTTGTTTGCCATTGCACTGGAAATGCGAGGCTCTACTAAAATAAAAATATCAGGCTTATATTTAAAAATAGAGGGGAACCTTTTGTCCAAGGTAGAGCCGGTAATACGGGTCCAACCCGCGGACTCAACCCGCGGGTTAGGACAGGGTTAGGGTTGGGAAAATCCCAACCCGCAAAAATGCGGGCCGCACAGGCCAGCACCGCATAACCCGTAGGTTGATGCGGGCCAGCCCGCGGTTGGCGGGTTGGCCCGTAAAAAAAATTATATATAATAATCTCATAAAACCTATAAATTGTCTACTCCGATCTTAGTACCTTTCAATCCAAATAGAAAAAATCTTAGCATTTTTCCTTCTTTTTTAAACAAAATTATTATATCTTGGTTATTTGAGGATAATTTGATTTTTTTTGTATAAACTTTAACAGATTTGATAACTTTATTCTTTGAATTATGGATTATATTTTTAAAATTTTATAAGAAAAATGATTGATGATAAGAAAGTAAATTTAATAACTCATATATATGTATCTCATATTTTCGGTCTTCTAAAAAAAATTGAAAAAAAATTGCGGGCCCACGGGCTGGCGCGCAACCCGCATCCTGCGGGTTAGGGTTGGCACTTTGCCAGCCCGCAGGTTAGTGCGTGCCAACCCGCAACCCGCGGGTTGGCCCGTTTTACCAGCTCTAGTCCAAGGCTCCTTAACAATTCCAAGTCAACTCCCTCTACTAGCATTGCTATATCTTCATTAGTCATGTCTTGCTGTACGCCTCTGGCCAACATCTTCATATTTCTAACTGATGGACTAGAGTTGGCTTCATTCAACTTAGGCCCAATGTTATGGATCTCATTTTCAATACATGAAGACAATTTGATGCCCTTGGGCTTGTTGGTTGGATCCGGTTGGTTTAACTTTTGCTGCTGAGGGACTGAATGTTACATGTTGGGGTAGAGGATAATTAACTAGGCCTACATTTGAGGATGTTTCACTAGGCCCATTTTTCCACTTTGGGTTTCGTTCGTCCACAACCACAATGGCCAAGTTGTGGGTAGGAGGCATTTTGTCTTTTTACCTGCTGGGTAGGTCTCTTTTTTCTGCGCCTTTTGCTCCTTGCCTTTTTCTCTTTATGCTATTGGAATCACCATTTTGGGGTGCCTGACAACATCGTACACCTTGTGCCTTTGCTCCTCAACAATATCTATCCCATTCAGCACACTGCATCGTGAAGACGTGGGAATACCCTTTGCGCCTTGACTGTTATCACGTCTTGCAGCTCAATCATGCGTACGGCGTCTATGCTGGACTTGCATCCACTCGCCAAAAGAGCTGGTTTCACCATCATCGGACGGTGGTGGCAAAGCCCTTTCTGCCTGAGGGTTGGCCGTTGCCTGAGTCATGTATTCTATGTTCCCCATTTTTTTGGAGCAAGAGACCTCCAGGTGCCCATACCTTCCGCATTGGTAGGAAATGGTAGGTAAGCCTTCATATTTCATATAGATGATTTCATCATCAACCTGAATCTTGGAGATAAGCAGCTTGGTGAGATCAATGAAGACTGCTAGACGAGCGAATTTACCATGATCCCCCGATTCCGTATTATAATCCACTCTAATGGCCTCACCGAAGACACTGCCGATAGAGCGAATGATAGACTTGTGATAAGAGCGTGCCGGAAGTTTGCCGGAAGTAGTAGGATCCACCCTACTACTTGGTTAACAGTATGATTCTGAGGCTTAGGAGTCCAAGGCTGAACCGTTAAATAGTGACCAAAAATGGTCCACAGGACATTTAGGAGAGAATTTTGGAAGTTCAAATCTTCCTTAAATTTGACTAAAAAGCAATTGTCATCCAGGTCTATGAGCTGAAACTGTCCAGTCGATTTCTAGATATTAGACAGCTGCGACAGGAGTTGATGGAATCCAATGTAGCGGCCTAGCAATTTGACCACCATAGCAAACCCTATTCTTTAATTAGTTGACCATTGGAATGCTGCCATCCATCCCAATGGTGACGTCCCTCGAGTGGAGAGTAAGCTCATCTTCTTCCTCACTTTCGTCAAACTTATCAACATTAAGCAGTTTGTCCTTGAAGGACGGAGGTTGCTTATCCGTCGTCTCATTGTTGATGATTATGATGCTGCCATCAGGGACGATGTGGTCCCTAGTGACTTCTTGAGTGTCAGGGACGATCTCAATGTCATTTGTAACAGAGATATAAGTTTCCGGCACAGTTGAGGTTTGGGAGTAGGTAGCCTCCATTACTGTATCTGCTTCATGAGAATCTCCAAGGTTGACTTTGTTTGAGTCACGAGCTTCTCCTGGATGTGGCGGTGGTTCACTCTTTAGGTTGCTCTCAAAAGGTATATGGTGCATCATCATGAAGAAGTCAGTATCGTAGGTCGGGGTTCTAGAGAAAAGGCAGAGCTTCTCCCTCTAAGCCATTCTCTTCAGTGTGTACAAGCTTGTTCATTGGTAAAAAATGGCCGCCTATAGTCTTTTAAGCATCGTTGGTCTTCACGGTCTAACAAGTCTAAAGCCTCGACATGGGACCACCAGCTTTACGTCTATTTTTTCATTTAGTCAATCCTATGTCCCGTGACTATCTCCAAATGCCGATGATATGACCAAACAGTCCTCGCTCCCTAAGGGGTAATATTGACATTAACATGACGTTGAAATTTAGCGTAATTTTTTGCCAACAAAATTTAGCGTAATTGCTGACAAAAAAAAAATATTGTAATTAATAAAGATAATATTAAAAATCACAAATTTTATATTAAATTTAATGTTTTTAATTATTTTTATTGGTATATATGAAATAAATAAGTTAAGGATATTAGGAGAACTGACGCAAAGGTCTGAACTTCCAAATGCCACACCTATCACTTGGTCACCACTAAACCACATAATAAAACTTGAGGTTACTGTCTTTTTTTAATTATATTCCTGCCTATTTGTGAAGTTCCAAATTAAATCATTATCTTGTCCCACTTTTGAAGTGATGAGCAAGGAATTAAACAGCCTGAACATACAAATATTTTACCCTCAACTAAGTTTTACAAAGTTTTGTTGCACTTCATTTGTTTTACCCCTTCAATGGTTTGGGCTTCATTTATTTTTATTTTAAAATTTTTTTATCTTCTTCATGATATTGGTTGAAACTCTTTGCTCCGTTCTTCTTTGTCATACGTACGATTATCATTCTTCATCTTGTTCTCGTCCCCATTTCTTGATTGAATTGAATATATTTTGAATTCTATATAATAACTCATAAGCAGAGAATAATTGATTTTAATGTTTCTGACTTGAGTAGTATAAAAAGTAATTCTCCTTTGTTTTTTTTGTGTGCTGCTACTATTGATTTAATTACATTGAAAATTTGGACTTATAGGTTGATATTGACTATTATATTACTTATTAAGAGTCAAAATACAGGTTGAGTTTTAGGACTAGCTCTTCATCTAAATAAAAGTCCCATGATTGAGCTAACTCGTTTCAAATTGAGAAGCATATATAATTAAAATCATGGGCCAATTTTTATTAAAAAAAATAAAGTTATTCCCTCTCTTGTCATCTAACTCCAGTGTGTGGAAGGTGAAAAAAAAAAACCTCCACAGTGTGTGGCCTGTGTTGTGATTAGTTTGGAAAAACAATGTATTTAATCACAAACCCTTGATATAGATATGGGATATTGTTAAATAATTCTGTTGAAATGAGGGATATATGATTAATAATTTTCATTTAACTAGAGCTTTATGAAAAAGAAGTAATTTTAAAAAAATCAACTAATTTTTAGTTTATATAAATTAATTAAAAGTGATTTATAAATAAAAATGGAAGAAGTATTTTATCTATTTTTCCCTCAGTCATGGAAATTTTATTTATATCTCCCCCATGCCATTGCATTTTTCAGGAAAATAACAAAGCAAGCGACCAAAGTGTTAATCTCCCCGCTACAAGAATAATGTTTTTTTTAACTACTAAATTTTAAGAATTAAGGGCTTGTTTATTTTTGTTTTTCATTTTTCCCAAAACAATTTTATAATTTTTCTTAAAAAAAATAAAAAAAATTGGATAGTTGTTCTAAAAAAATCACATTTGAAAATAAAATAACACAAAATTTTGTTTGAAATAATTGTTCTCATGGCATATATTCTTAGATAATAAGTTGGACAAGGTGGATCCGTTGCGATTGTCGTTCACGGGATGCCGCGTCAGAAGTTGCTAGCAATGGCAAGACGCCGCATCGACGAAGGGGTGCAAACTCTGTCAGCGGGGACGCTACTTCAGCCGTTGCCGACGGGATGGGGTGACGGTCAACACCAGTGATGTGGTTCCAATAGTAAACAGGTGGCAACTTTAAAACTTTTAATGGAGAAGAAAAATTTTTGCTTCAAAAATAAGAAAAATAAGAAAAATTAAAAAAAATTAAAAAACAATTTACCACTTTTTTTAACAAAAAGCCTATAAAACAAATTTGAGAAAAAAGCCTTTCTTATTATTTATAAGATTAAAGTATATATTTAGTCCTCTAAATTCAGATTAAGTATTAGTTTAATACTTTATATTTATAAAGTATAGTTTTAATTCTCTACTTTTAACACCATCTGTCTATTTAACAGAAAATAAATGACACAGCAAATATAAATGAAGATTGTGCAATTAAAATGTAACAAGCAATATGCTTATAATTCCGCGTGGGAGGATGTAATTTACATTATGTTTTTTTTTTTTTGGAAAAAAAGAAAACAAAAGGGCCCAGTGCAGTGCCCATTCTTTCCAAGACTCCCCCAGCGACTTGGGCTCCCTCTATCTCTCCACATTTTCTTCTTAGGCGTCGGCGCTCCCCAGATCTCATCGCCGGTGATGCCGCTTCGTCGTTTCAGTAGTACGAATACCAGACCGAGTTTTTGGATATTTTTAATCCTTATGTTCTTCCAACTGTTGCCCATCTTAATCAGCGTGTACCTCTTCTTGTTGTCTCAGACGGCAAACTTAACCTATAATACAATTAAATAAAAAATATTTAAATATGATATTTCCAAATTATAAAATTAATAAATAATAATTACAAATAATTAATTACAAATTATTTAATATAATTAAATATGATTATTAATTACCTTAACTACCTCATCCTACGCCAGATCCTTCAGCCCCTTTAGAACGTTTTTCCATGTCATGAAGTAAATGGGGAACTACATCCAATTTGAGCCCAGCTCGTTCAGGTAGTGGTTGAACAGATGACCCCTATTGTCAATGAGCTAGTCTATGGCCTTATTCCACGGAACAATAACTCGTAGTATCCGGTCCAGACTATTTAGACCGGTCACGTCCAACCTCTTAGTGAAAATGTTCCCCTACTCATTTGCATAATTTACCACATATGTTAGTTAAATTTAAATTCACATTTGAAAAAATGAATTTAAATATTTAATTTATTAAATAAAAAATTACATTTACGGTGGATTTGCAACTCAAACCTGATCGACTAGGAAGATGACCGTCGCGGGTGGTTCTGCTCTCGCGCATCCTCCTCATCTAGGAGCCACTCCAACTTGTTGATCAGAATGTTGATGTCTAACTCCTCATCCTTGTCGTAGTCAGTCACATCAAGCTTACCTCCCTCTAGCTGAACAGCAAAAGGGACTTATGGTGTGGTCCCCTCTTGTGAGGCTGTCTGCTGTGGTTATGGTGGAGCCCCTTCCTGTGGCTGCTGTGGGGCCATCTGCTATGGCGTGATCGCCCTTCCTTCCTGTTTCCCTTTGCCACTGGCCTCTCCTTTGTTGTTGCTACCATGTAGATGTGGTCTAGCAGGAAGCTCAACCTCCTTCCCCTTCCCCTTACCCTTATCTCCTGAAGCCATATAGAAATATCAGATTTTGAAGGGAAGCTCTCAGAGATGCGTTAGAAAACAAAATGGAAAAATGAGACAATGGAAAGGTGGTGGGGCTTTAAATAACATTATATTTTATAGTGGTTTTGAAAATAACTGCTACATAGTACCTCGGGTAACGTAACAATTTATAGTGGTTATACCTAAAACCTGTTATAAATGTAAAGACACTTGACATTTTGTAGCGGTTTCCCCCCAAAATCACTACAAATATACAGCCTCTTGACATTCTCGAGAAACAAAATCTGTAGCGGTTAGAAATAACCACTACCAATCTAGAGACCCTTTAATTTCTTTAGCTGTTATAAGCTATAACCTCTCAAGACCGATACAAAGGATGCGACTCTTTGCATTCTATAGCGGTGAATGTCAATATAACTACTATAAAGAAACTTTCCATTATGTAGCAGTTTGTACATATAACCACTACAAACTTTCAATTATCGGAAGAATTTGTAGCATGAAGCTAAACATTGGTTTGAAAGTAGTTACCAACCACATGAAACAATGCAAATGTCTTGTGCTTGGTATCATGTTACGTATCACGGGCCATATAACTAGGAGAGCTCTAGTTGTCTGAGTTTTCCTTGTTTGGTGACATGTAATATGATACCAGCCATATGCCATTTGCATCTTTTCATGTGTTGGCAACTACTTTGAAACTAATGTTTAGCTTTATGCTGTAAATTCTTCACTGATAATAGAATCTGATCCTTCATATCTCTGTATCTCTGTACAATCTTGCAGAAGGCACGTGAGAATCAAATTCTTCACCAACGATATAAGTAACCATCATCCTATTTGAATTTTGTAGCAATTATAAGCTATAACCTAACCACTAAAAATATGCATACTTTGTAGTCGTTAGCCATAACCATTACAAAGAGGCGGCTTTATGCATTCTGTAGCAGTGAACATAACAGTAACCACTACAAAATAACCGCTATAATAGGCGCGCCAAATTCGCACCATGTGGCGCCAAGCTTGCAACTCATTTATAATGGTTTTATTAACTGGAACCATTATAAAGTAACTGTCAAATGGGCATACAAGCTTCACGCCATCTGTTGGTGCCTCTTTTTGTAGTGGTTAGTTTATTCTAACCGCTACAAATTAACAAATATTGTAGCAGTTATCCCTTATAAACAGCTACAAAGTCTATTCCCTATACCCCACTACTTGGCACAAGGAACTCCGTTGCAAATATGCAGCGGTTTTAGGAAAAATCGCTATAAATACTAAGTTTTATAGTGTAACATCCTAAATTTTGGGACTAGAAGCTTGAAAATAAGTATGAATCAAGTGAACTGTTAAACCCTAGTTTAGCAAGTGTCCCAGAAAAACATAATTTTATTCCCTAAAATTCCTTATACCTTTATGGAATTCAAGGGAATAAAATAGTGACTTAAAGAGCATAGGAAGTAACAAAAAAAATTAAAGGTAAATAGTGGTCACATACAACATGATTATGTTTGGAACAAAAATTGTAAGAATTGAGATTTCCTACCAGTGTGTTTTTCCTGCATGGCAGTTTTGTTGTGTGACATTTTTAAATAGGAAAATGATGTCCAATGCCTATGAAATTTTCAAAAATAAAATTATATTTATCAAGCCTTAATTTGATAGGTCATATAAGTCTTTTGGAGTTGTACACAAAGAGTTATGTATTTTTAAAGTTAACCCAATAAAACTGGTAATTTTTTGTGACAGTGTCCAAAAAAAGAAATTTTGTGAATTCTGAGCTTTTATTTGGCTAAAGGCTATAATTTTTCTTTAAAATAGACTTAATAAGGGTCATAACCTTTGGAACCACACTAATTGGACATCTGTAAATAAAGATATGAATTTTCAAAGTTTAATGAAAATTCCGCCAATTTGTCTAACAAGTGGGAAATGGGAAAAAAATGTATGGGTAAAATGGTCATTTGACTAATAAAGCAAGATGGATTTATTTTTCTCTTTAAATGGCCAATATTTTTTGCCAACCAAGGGAAAAATAAGGGAACTATTTACTTGGACATAAATTGTGCCACATGGAAGCATTTTTGGCCAAGTTTGTAAAAGATGATGATTTAAGTAAAGCGGCACATGCTTATTAACTTAAATATAATATTTTGAGGAGGTGGAGTTGGGATATTTTGTAAGCCTTTATCTCTTCCTTTAGCCATTATTTTGGCCAGTACTAAGGGCAAGAGAGAGAGAGAAAGCTTGAATGAAAAACAAGAACAAAGATAAACAGCAAGGTTCAAGAAGCAAGATCAATGTGAGTTTGGTTGTAGAATTTACTTGTTCTTGTCTTCAATCTCTTATACATCCCTTCTAATCTCTTCTCCACCTTGGGGCAAGAAAAATCAAGAGGGAAAAGAGGGGGAAAGATGGTGCCTAGAGAGGGAAAGAAGAGAAATCATAGGTAATCTCAAGAACCGAGCTAGTTCCTCTAGTTGATTCTTGATCATTGTTGTGGATTTATGGTTGTTTTGGCTTTGTTTTGGTGATTGGGATGATGAAACCCTAAGGGAAGGTTCTGCCCAAATTCACACTAATCATGTTTAAAAGGTGTTTAAGTGGTTGAACATGTTATTAGAGGTGAAAATAAGGTGGTTTATTCCTAAAATGAAGAAATAACATTTTCTCTTAATTTTCCAATAATTTTAGCTAGACCTATTTGGGAGGGTTAGAGTTGGAATTTCATGAATTTAATGATTGCATTGGGTTTAGAGTGGAACATTGTGTAGGGAACATGTAAAGTTGGAAGTATAAAGGCATTAGAATGTGAAATAACAAAATTACCCTTAAAACCCTAAGTTAAGGGCTGCTAGGGGTATTTTTTATAATTTAAGCATGAATCCGACTAATCTAAGGTCAAAAATGGATTCTACACGCAAAATTATGTAGGATTATCTCGAGTTATAATTTTTGGTACAATATAATTTGATCAAGTACAAAGGGAAGATCGAGTCCCCAGGGGTATTTTAGTAATTTTGAATCTCACCTTTCCTTAAATGTTTTAAGTTTTCAGCAGCAGGCAGTGGTTCAAAGGGCAGAATTGTAATTACTGGCAACGGAAGGTTCTGTATCAGTACAAGAGGAGATGTTGGTTATTTGAAGACCTTTTATTATTTTAAAGTCTGTAAACATTATATACACCCTTATGGGGAATTCCTGCAAATAATCAAGTACATTGTATCAACAATATCAATATATTTATGTTATTCCTATGTACTTGCTAAATTGCGCATTGCTGCTTTGAATATTATCAAAATGTTAAGAGGTCTTGCATGTAGTGGTTAAAATAAACCGCTACAAATACACCGCTACGAATTGTCATTTTGTTTTTTGTAGTGCTCACCCATATTTCCATATTATTAACATAATGATTTTTATTTAAATTTTTTCCCAGAGATGTTAATTCTAATTATTTCTCCTATATTTTCTTCACTCAAAATTTAATTTTAAAATATGTTTTTTATTTATATATACAAACACTAAAGAAAAATATATCTAACTTCACTTTTACTGTCAATAAAAAATTCTAAATATAGATATGAAATATACAAAGGGAGAATTCCAAAAAAATACCATTTAAACTTCAAAATCCTAAATAGGTGATTTAAGAATAAAATGATTTGTTAATTGCATTACCATTCTTGTTAATCCCATTAACGAATTTGTTAACGGGATTTTGAAGTTTAAAAGGTATTTTTTTGGCATTCTCCCATATACAAATCCAATTATATTTAATATTAAAATTTACTACTACTGCTGGTGCTACAGTTTTTTCCCCCAAAATACTACTACTACTACTATAGCCACCACCTTCAACTATACACATTGTTTCTTCTCCTTCTCTCCCTCCCTCCTTCTCTCTCTCTCTCATAAAAATTTATTAACTTACTTCATCAATTAATCAATTACTATTCACTTAAGAATTCTCAAATAATAATTAGGTCATTATACACTTGTTCTTCAAATATGAAATAACCCATATTGCTAGATGACCAAGACATATAATGGTGTCTCATCATGGGGATAATAAATTTAATAATATTAATATAGAAAAAGCAAGAGCACTTGAGATAACATGCTTGTACATCTATAGATGTATCTACTTGCAATAAAATTGCATGTCCTTACATCCAACATATACTATGCTTGTAGGGTTCTTTTTTATTAGCAAAATGCTTTCTTGAGACAAAGTAGGCTAACGAACATAGTAGGTCAAAAGAACAAAAGAGACTACATTATCGGCTATCAAACCTTGCTTAACCCATGTCTAAAATAGTATGAAGGAACTTAAATCACCTTTATGCTCTACTTTTGACTGTGTCAATTGAAAAAACAATGAACACTGTGAAGTAATTGTTTAACGGATAAAAGCACAATACTTAGAGAAGCGACAACACCTACAACAAGTGGTTGACTTGAATAAACTTTAACAAAACACATGATGAGAACACAACATATTGGGCAACTTATTGAACATAACAAAAGATGAGAACAAAACATACAAGGCAACTTATTCAACATAACAAAATATGAGAACACAACATAAAACGCAAATAATTCTAGAAACAAGTTTTGTGAAACATAGGAAGCAGAAACTCAAGAGAAGTTTCCATCATTAATATCATCCACATCTATAATCAATACTTAAACTTTGTTTTTAATCTGTGATGGAAAAGCAGCTTTATTACGGGAGGCCAAGTATTCATAATGGTCAAATGCTCTATATCGTATTGGATGATCTTCATCAACTAGCTCTTCTTGTGTATGAACCATCTTACTATTAAATGAAAAGAATCCAATGGAGTACCTCTCCTTCTCTTCACTCATGATGACTTTATGTTCACAAGCTTGGATTCTATCATTACTCCAAACCTAAAATAAAAAGAAAAAGGCTTTCAATGATTCCTAAAACTTTTCAAAACAATTTTATGAGATGCAAATATGAAAATAACCCACCTTTATTGCATCACCTGCTAGGATTAAAAGCATAGAGGGTGAGGGATCAATATTGATCCATTCACCAGTTTTCAGTTTAACTTCCAAACCTGCCACATTATTCTGATGTAATATGCTGAAGTATGAACTGTCTGTGTGAGCAATCAATCCTAAATTACTCTCGGTCTTCTGAGGCACTAGGTATTTGAAGCTACGAAGTAAGTAATTGGTTGATTCAAGAAGGGAATCACAACATCTTTTTTCCAAACCATAAGCATCAAAGAGTAATCTTTTAGAAGTTTGGTCTATTTCTTCTAGCAACTTGGCATATAGATTGACTGTCTTACTGCTCAAAAAATTATGAAATAAAATTATTAATCATAGTAGAAAACTAATGAATAACTCGGGAAGGTAATCGTGTAAACAACATAAATGAGTTTTACGCAGTACCTGAAATGATCATATCCTGTCGGCCACATAATGTTGGTGAACTTTTGAATTGCTTCCTCACTCAAAGGGCCATCCAAGTCAATTCCAATGGCTTCAAATAAAGGGACTTTTGGATTTCGTTCAAAGTAACCATGGTTTGGCTTATCACTAGTATATTGCTTTTTTGTCTCCAGTGGAAGATCAAATAGTTTTTTGACGAGAGCAAACACTGAGTTGCAGAGCTCGATAGGGACCTTATTACTTGAAACAAAAAAACAACCATAGCCCTCTAATGCACTTCTCACGACTTGGCTAGTTGAAAACCAGGTGTCTGTACCAGGCTTCAAGTTTTCATCAGTTAAGTCTATAATAGGAATCTGGGAAATTACTGGGGAACCCATATTCTCAATAATATATCTCTAATCTGTTAAAGTGACAAGAAATAATGAGTTCAAGGCTGATTCAATTAATGCATATGTAGATCTCTTATGCCATTATACTATTAAAGTTTTATACAAGGTGAAGTTAACAAAGAAAAGATTAAGAATATGGAACTTTGTGAAAGTTGCAATCAAATTAGTTGTACATATATGGCACATCATAGTGGCTTCAATCTATTGATGATAACACAGATGTTTGAAAAGACATATAGATATTTCAAGAGGTTAAGCAATTAAAGTGAATGAAACTAATTAAGGTCAAGTAAGAATTAGACATACCCTAATAACACAAATAGCTCAAGTTCTTAGAAAGGTTAAAGAGAGTAATAGCAGAAGGGGAGGCACATGAGTCTTGATATATTATCGAAATGATGAAGCTCACTGGGATTCTCCAGAAGGGCTTGACACTCAAGCTTAAAGTCACAATTGATAGCTTGCTGTATTTAAGTTATGGAGATAGAAATAATTGGTAGGATGAAATATAGAAAAAAAATCACAAGGAAAGGAAATTACAAGGTTCATGAATCTTTAAGAGAGTTGCCTTTTCAGGAAGGCTAATAAGTTATTTGGTAGAACTATTCATTAAAGATGACATGGTTATGAATCATAAAGAGAGGCGCCTCCATAAAGGGTCATTATTGTTAAGAGATATTTCTTTTTATTAAGGCTCATGAATCACAAGGTTTATGAATTATTTGGAGAATTCTTAAAATGGTTCATGAAAAATCATAAGATTCATGAATCTTTACTACTACAGAATTGTAAATATATAACACTTAATACTTAACTATTAAAGAGAACAATGAAGATGGAAATAATTGGTAGGATGAAATATAGAAAAAAAAAATCATAAGAAAGGAAAGGAAATCACAATGTTCATGAATCTTTAAGAAAGTTGCCTCTTAAGGAGGGCTAATGAGTTATTTGGTAGAACTATTCTTGAAAGATGACATGGTTATGAATTATAAAGAGAGGTGTCTCCATAAAGGTTCATTATCATTAAGAGATATTTCTTTTTATTAAGGTTCATGAATCACAATGTTTATGAATTATTTATTCATGAAAAATCGCAAGATTCATGAATCTTCACTACTACAGAATTGTGAATATTTAACACTTAATACTTAACTATTAAAGAGAACAAACCTCAAGTATGGTGAGGTAGAATAACACCTCACTCTAGGGGCACTTATAAGAGTTGTTTAGCTATTTAATAACCATATGTGACCTAATAGGTACATATAAAATGACTAAAAAGCATGAAACATTTCTTAAAGCTTGGGTACCTGGAGATATTGATGAATTTTCCTAAAACATAGAAAATTCATAACTATGTCAATGTAGATTCAAATTTAGTGGTTCAAAGCTCTAATTTTATATGTTGGTGAGATCTGTGAAAAAAAATAAGACTCGAGTTTAAATATGAACTTTTTGTCCATAACATTCATTTATCAAAATTGGAGAGGGAAGATTTCTGGAACAACATTGAAAAATCATATCTTGAGATCTACACTTCCAAAAATTATGAATTGGTAATTATTTTAAAGGTATAGATGTGTACTATAAAAATGCTAAATTTCATAACCTAGTTAAAACGTTTGTTCTGTCAAATATCTCTCCCAAAATCATAGCTCATCATTAAAACAACAATTAACTAATTCCTATATTTACATTTATACTTCTAAAGATTCAAATTGCAACATAAAATAGCATTTACACCACATGCAACAACATTCCAATGTAGTAAATAAAAAATTACAAACCCTATCCATGGATATACGTGTTTTCTTATGCTTTTCTCTCTTGTTATAAAACTTTATCTCTCTAAATTTAAACTTTAGAGAATGCTCCACTTGCAGAATAATTAATCAAATGAGAAAACACATGTATGATAGTGATTTAGGCAGATGAAATTACCTATGGAAGTTCTTGCATGTGAATTTTAGCCTCTTCTTCCTCTTCCTTCTTTTGCCTCTTAAGCTCTCTCTTGTGATTCCAGTTGCAGGGGACGAAATGATTGAGGAGGCTAGAGTGATTGAGTTAGGGTAAGAAATATTATTTTATTAACCTATAGGTCCCACATAAAATAAACCCATTTTAAGCCTATTTTCTCTTATTTTATTTGAATCAACATGAAAAACCGATGCTCTCCTCCTTTAGTTCTGGTGGACCACGTCCTGGTCTTCTAAATTTGAGCTAAACATTGGCCTAATTTTATTGTTTGGGCTTTGGGTGGTGATTGGACCATTTGACCCCTTTCTATCAATACTAAAATTACCAAATAAATTCTAGAAATTAATCCTTAATAGTTTGTAAGGATTTTATACCTTAAATAGCTTCTTTTAGGGGGCTAAAGATCATCCTCTACCTAGTTTTCTTGAATTTCTCAAGAAAATAAGCCTTTAATTTCCATAAATTAGCTTTAAAATTATTTAGGCCACTTTTGGGGAATTAAACCGCCTCACAATGTTTTGTAACTCCCCAAAATAATGTTCTATAATGTTTCCTTAATCTTTCTAGGCCAGGAAATACTTTTAATACTTATTTTTCCATTATCTCCTTGAAATTTCACCTTGAAAATTGGCATTTAGTCAATTTAACTTATTTAGCTAGTTTTCAAAATTTCTGATGTTACATAGAGGCTGAGCAAGCTAACAATCAACAATTATAATAGAGCAGCCATCAATTTTGGTGAGGCAGAATCTGTGAAAAAAAATATTTAAAAATTATAAAACAAATGGTTAAGTATCCTTTCAAAGTACTTGATAGTTAAAACTAATAACCATCAAATATTAGGAGGGGGATTTTGAAAAAGTTTTACTTTACATTTATTATAACAGCTATTAAGTATATTTTAAAAATACCGAACGGTTGTTAAAAAAGAACCAACAAATAAGGTTGCCTTTTTTATATTTTTTAAACTGAGAAGATATGTGACAGTCCTTCAAAAAGAACTGTCAGTATTTTTTACAAATACTTAACGATTGTTAAAAAACCACCATCAAATAAGGTTGTCATTTTTATTTCATTAAATTGAGAAGATACTTGACAATTCTTCATAAAGATTCATCAATGTATTTTAAAAATATTTAATGGTTGTTGAAAGAGAACCGTCAAATAGGGTTGTCATTATTATTTTATTAAATTTAGAAGATACTTAACATTTCTTCATAAAGGACCATTAAATATTAGATGCAAAAATTTAAAAATTATTACTTAACCTTAAATATTAAGAACGACAACTCTGCTTGACAACTTTTAACCTTGATATGTGCTTTGATTGTAACTCTCTTACTATCTCGTTCAACCCATACATCTCAATCATACTTCTAATTTTCTTGTTGTGTTTTTGCCTGGGGCTGTAGCTTTTCCATCTCGTCTAACTCCTTCTTAAACATTTAATGACCTGCCCTCGTAGGTCACATACTCCTTGTCATAGGTTTTGCTCTATCACTGCGAGTCTCATCCTCCCCCACTACCATGGGTCATTACTTTGCAACTCCTTCCTTTCACTGTGATTATTTCTCTAGTAAGCTTTCATTTTTTTAAAGTTTATATTTATATTTTTATTTATTTTTTCTATAATGAGAGCTTGTTAGTTGAGGCTCAAAGTAAAAAAAGAGAGCATATCAGGATTATCTAAGAAGAAGAATTGTTGACAAAGAATGACATCTATTTTCTAATGATGGCAACTAGTTTGAAGATAAAAACAAAGAAAACACTGAAGAAAAGTAAAGAACATAAAAAAAGACACCAAGATAAATTGCTAATTGTTTTTATTGTTGTTTTATTACAGTGAAAACAATTATAATTCACTAGAATATATAGACTAAAAACAACCACATTTGATGTAAATTAAAGAAATAGTAATAAAATCAATAGCAATCCCCCCCCCCTAATTTTTTGCAACTAGTTAAACCATAATCTACTTGAATGTCACTTCCTTGATTTTGAGCAACTTGAGGTCATAAACTTTAGCAACCTAATCTGTATGTTGAAATTGTTTTAGATGTTTGTTAAATCATGTTCTAATATTTGCTCAAGCTCTTGTATTTGTCGATTTTTATTATATTCTGATTTTCATATTTATCTTTTGAGATATGCTCAAGTTTTTATATTTGCCTATTTGTATTATATATGAAACGTGACTAGAACGCTTGAAGTACTAATACTTGATCTATGGATGTGTAGAACAAAGACATTCAAGAATATATAATGGTTCGGAATCATTAAGTATTGACAAAATAGCATGGGTTCTACTTTGATAAGCATTTATTTTATAATTAAATAGGTTTACATTTTGGGATATATTTGATTGCACTCATGAATATCTTATTTAATTATATTTTAATCTTTTCTTCTCACTAATTAACCATGGGATTAAAAGTAGTCAGGATGAAAAAAATCTACTCATATTTTGTATGGCTAAAATACACATAACTCCCTCAACTTTAACTCAATTATTGATAAATTTATCGTTTAGCTATCAAAAATACTAGATCTAACTCTTACATAGACAGTAAAGAGTAACCTGGATTGAATCTCTTTATATACACAATTTAGTAATCTAATTGAGGTGAAACAGAACAAATGAATAAGATACAGTTATGTAATGATGAATTAAACATCCCAATATGAGAAATAGCTACCAAATTTGATCTAATTCAATTTGTTACAAAACTTTATCACTAGAGTAGATTTTTGTAAGATTTAGTCCTTACCTTAGGAAAATAATTTCTCTCTTCATTGCTACACTACTGATTAAGTTTAAGTTTAGTTTTGATTTCTCTAAGTATTAGATTACAAACTTGGCAATCCAATTCAGAAATTAGAGGACAATTAAGAATGTTCAAGCATGAGTGTAATATCCCATTATTAGTCACCAATATTTATTGTATGTAATTGTTACACTTAATAGAATAAAATGATGAATTACGGTGATGCACATAAAATGATAAACACTCCAATCGGTAGTTACGCACAACTTGGCTAAGCTAGGACACAAAGGAGCAACTATTTTCTACTAAAAGGCCTAATATTGTAACTTAAATTGGAGCATGAAAGGATACAAATAATTATTAGATATGATTAGTTTTGATGATGTCAAATGTAGATGTCAAATATTAAGAGAAAATTTTTTTCCATAATATATTTATCTCCTACATTGACTAACGACTATATCTAATGTGAAATATCTTGTAGATTAGTCAAGCAAATAAAGAGGAAGATTGAAAATAATCAAGAAAATGAAGAAGCTATCTTATTGAGTTATAAAGAATGATCATTAAGAGGAAACCCAAGAAGAAAGAGAATGAAGAAAGAAGAACTTGCAAGAACTAATGAGAATATCAAGATTCAAGATCATAGAAGTGATTCTGGAGGTTTCTATAGTCAACCGGATGTTGAAATGGGTCAATACAAAGTTAAAATGACTTCTACGGAAGTTGTGGCACCTCTTTAATTAATCACTTGAGTGATATGCTACTACCACATTTTGAAGGTGATCACTCGAGTGGTAACCCATGATCACTCGAGTAACCGCTTGAGTGATGCAGCATTCTGTTAACCTCTATTTTTGGCTAGCATGATAGAGCTTTAGATATATCTCTCCAACCACATTTCTGATTGAGCTAAAACTAGTGGCATATGAAACTAGACTTAAGGATCTTTCCATTGATATATAATATGTTAGATTTGGAGTCATATTCGAAGCAGTGTGGCTTCTGGAAGTTCATGCTAGAATACTCAAACAGTGTCTAGAAAAATAGACACTCTTTGGATCATAACTTGCTAAATACAAAGAGTTTGGAGCTAATTATTTTTGCATTAGAATGTAGATGATAAGAGCTTTTGATAACTAACTACTATATTTATCTCCTACATTGACTAACTACTATATCTAATATGAAATATCTTGTAGATTAGTCAAGCAAATAAAGAGGAAGATTGAAGATAATCAAGAAAATGACGAAGCTATCTTATTGAGTTATGAAGAATGATTATTAAGAGGAAAACCAAGAAGAAAGAGATTAAAGAAAGAAGAACTTGCATGAACTAATGGGAATATTAAGATTCAAGATCATAGAAGTGATTCTGGAGAATTCTATAGTCAATTAGATGTTGGAATGGGTCATTACAAAACTAAAATGACTTATACAGAAGTTATGGCACCTCTATAGTTGATCACTCGAGTAATAGACCACTGTCACATTTTAAAGGTGATCACTCGAGTAATTATACGAGTGATAAACCATGATCACTCAAGTGATGAAGTATTCTGTTAACCTCTGTTTTAGGCCAGCATGATAGAGCTTCAGTGTTTTGGACATATCTCTCCAACCATATATCTAATTGAGCTGAAACTAGTGGCATATAAAACTAGAGTTAAATATATTTTTATTAATATATAATATGTAAGATTTGGAGTCATATTCAAAGTGGTATGCCTTCTAGAAGTTGATGTTGTAATACTCAAATGCTGTCTAGAAAAATAGATACTATTTGGATCATAACTTACTGAATACAAAGAGTTTAGAGTTGATTCTTTTTGCATTGGAATGCAGATGATAAGAGTTTTTGATGATAAATCATTTTTCCATATTTGGATTCAAAATAAGCGGATTACTTGAGTAATGGCGTGAGATCACTTGAGTGACTACTCGAGTAATGCAGTTGGAAAAGTCGTCTGAACTCTCTGCCAAGTTTTGGAAAGTGGTACTTGAGTGACTACTCAAGTGTGGCAATGGATCACTCGAGTGACTACTCGAGTAATGAGGTAAGATTACTTTAAAACTCATGAAAAGACTCTCTACCAAGTTTTTCACCGGATCACTTGGGTAATTACTTGAGTGATGAACATGGTTTACTCGAGTAACCACTCGAGTGATGCACTGTGCAAAGAGTCATTCTACTCTGAAATACTCTATAGTAGATATCAGAAGGGATTACTTAAGTGATGATGTTCAGATTCCATGATAATCATCTGTTGTTTATTGATTTTTTATGCCAATGATTAACACTTCATTGTATTAGCATCAAAGCATTATTTTGGGAATTCAATAAAGGAATCATGTAATGAGGATAAAGAGAAATGTAATGCATCGAACGTGTAATGACTAGTTTTTGAAACGTGGAAAACATTCAGAACAAGCAGTGCGTCTCTAACAGATATATTAGAATGCTTACAATAGCTATCATGACTTAATTATAAATATGGAAGCATTCAAAGAAGAGAGCATGCAAAGAGAACACAACTATGCCAACATGAGTCATCTATCTTAACCACTCTCTGTTCTTATTAGTTTTCTGTATCATTTATCTTTGAGAGTGTAATCATTTGTATTGTACTTCAGTGGGCCTTTTAACCACTCTGTGAAGAGATTTTGTAACCACTCTATCTATACTTCAGTATTGATCTCAAGGTAGAGGGACCTTGAGAGGTTGATTACCTTATGGGTGGAAGCTAAAGAAAGAATTGCTAGTAAGACTTCTTACTCGTAAGACTTACAAGGTGCAAGCAGTAGAGAGCGTTACTACCTATAAGACTTACAATGGTGTAAGTAGAAGAGAACGTGGCTGCTCGTAAGACTTGCACGGGTAAGTAGGAGAGAAAGGTCTTCAAGATTGCTCTACTCGTAAGACTCATTGTAAGGAGGAGTGAACCTTACAGTGTGTAAGGGGGAGTAACTTGGTAGTAGGGTTTACAAGTGCCTGGCTAAACTTGTGGGTTTGTAGAGGCTTTTCTTATACCCAGTTAAATAAGAAGATAGTGGATTGGAAATCTCAGGAGGAGCTTAAGGCCTGGACATAGGTTATTATGTATTAGATCGAACCAGGATAAATCATAGTTTGCATCTTCTCTTCCCTAAGCTCTTATATTTCTAACATATATGCTTATGTTTATACATCTATATGTACTGAGTTAACAATATGCAAAAATGATTTGAAAGTTTTTAATTTCTTATCGTACACCCAATTCACCCCCTCTTAGGTATCTGCCAGTTCTAGCATTTGGTATCAAAGCTGGACTCTTGTTTAAAGGACTTAACCATCTCAAGAGTTTTCAATGGTTGATATTTGGTGTTCTGTGCTTCTAGAAGGTTTTGATTATACAATCCCACCTCTTTTGAAAGATATTGATTTCTAGTTTTGGAAAGTTAGAATAACTTGTTTTATAAAAGTATATGATTTTGATATGTGCAATGTTTTTACAAATTCTTCTGATCATAAATCGAGAAAGGATTAGATTGACAAAGAAAAGAAAAAGTTTTTATTGAACATTAGAGCAATGAAAATCCTATTTAGTGCTTTAATCGAAAATGATTTTGAGAAAATAAAATTTTGCTCTAGTGTTAAAGATATCTAGGATACCCTTGATTCTATTTATACTTCTCATAATTATGTTGAAGTTATAAGTGTTGACTGTTCACCTAAAACTTTAAGCAGCATATCCACGATTGGTAAACAAATGAAAGTGGAGAACGAATAAGGAGAAATTATAAAACACTTCCATGATTTGGTTAACATCGAAGAATAAGAGCAAGTTGATTCTCAGGAAGAGCATATCACAAACGAATTTGATGAATCCTCATCAAAAGCTCAATATGCTACTATGGTAAAAGGTTCCAATTCTTCTTGTGCATTTCAGAAAAATGATTTTGAAAGTTTGCATAAAATTTCTTTTCAACCAATCATTGATTAGATATATTCTAAAAAGAAAAAAATACTTTCGATCATGCTGGAAAGTTTGTTGAGAAGAAAGAATGTAGGCAAACTGAATTTTTGAGATTTTCGTCCCTCAAACAACACAATACTTGAATAAAACCTCATAATTCATACTTCATACAATTTGCAATTATTGTGGTAAATCGGGTCATATTTCTCATACATGCTATATTAGAAGAAATTCTAATGTGAGAAATAAATATGTTTGGGTTCCAAAATTTCATATAAAGTCTAATATTAACAATCAAGGTCCCAAGTATATGTGGGTACCAAAATATCCATCTAGTACTTTATGTATATAGGATAATCCAAAAAAAAGGATATAAGGGTACAGAGAAGATGAAGAAGAAGCCAAGAGGTTCTCATGTACAAATTAAGAGGTTCATATCATTGCAAAAGAGAACGCTCAGAGGATCCATTACTAGAGCTACAGAGTATAATCACAAAAAGAAGTAATGGATAAAAGGAGTATGTTCCACCTTAACGAAGGGCTACCATAGAGTACCATTCAAGTACCTTGAGGTGAAGAAGAAGAGAAGGATCTTTCATACACAAAGAAAAATACTCTCATAGCTTACATCATATGAGAGAGCTTTGCATAATCCTAAAGCTAAATGCGCAAAAATAGAGCTTCAAAGAAATATGTAGTGGGTATGCAAAGGCAATCCTTTAAGCACCTAAGGTAAAAGTAAACAACGGTAAAACCTCCTACACTATCATCTTTAATATTTATTGAGGTTTATACCTTATTATCTTAGTAATGAGCATTGCACATATGTTTTCACAATCTTTAGAAAATTCATTTATAAAGAATTACAATGGCTTAACACCTCATGCATATATATACACTTCAAAAGAAAATATTTTTATGCATAAATTTAAGTTTAATTCATTATGCTCAATTTCTTCAAATTGACTATATTCTTAGAGTATGTGAATTGTGATTCCTACAAGCTAACCATGAGTGGATCTAAGTAAAATTTGATACCAAAGGAAGAAAAAGGGTTGTATGGTTTTGTAAGAAGAAGAAAGAAATACTTTGTTATGTATTAAGAAAAACAGGGATAAACAAATGGAGCAATCACTCGAGTGACAACTTCTAATGATCAGCAGATCACTTGAGTGATAACTTACAGTGATGGCTTTATCACTCGAGTGACTACTTGAGTGATGACTTGGTAGGGCAAAATAGTTGAGATAAATTTAAAAGAAATGGCTTAACGGTTGAATATGAATAGTCAATAGCTGAAAAGACTGATCACTCGAGTGACCACTCGAGTTATTCTGAGAGTAGATGGAAAAACAACTACGTTTCAGCTCAAATTTGCCATCCAGTGCCAACAAATCAACAAGGGAATATACATGGATAATTACTATATTATTCATGCCAGGTACATTATATTAGGCAATAAAAGGTTACTGTAGAACTCAACTGTCATGACTTTATATCAGTAATTTCAAAACTCATCCATTGTACTCATTCTTCCCAACTCAATTTGCGTAGTAACTACTTGCTCATTATTGTATATCATTGGAAATTAATCATTTATGGGTTTCAAAATGTTTCAGATTGCTAAATAGACCGAAAGTGAAATTGTATATAATCATTCTATGTATTTGAGTTTGAAAAGCACATTTCAAAATTTTACTTGAATTTCAATCCATCATAGGGCATACACATATTTGAAAATTATTCATATATTATATGTATTCAAATCAGTTTGAAAATTGGAAGTTAATATTTTTGTATACTAAAAGTCAGAAATACTTCAAATTCATCCACTAGAGTATTTCCCCATCGTTGACATATTGATCATTGATCTTAAATGTGCTATTTAATGCTTGAACTCTTTAGTCTTTATTCTCTAACATGTTAGACCTTACGTCTAACAAGTTAACTATCTATATGAGGTTCAAGTGTATTTCTCATAGAAGAATTCAATATGCGAATGCCTTGTGACTAATGTCTAGAGTCTTATTCGGCTAAGTTATTCCAAGAATTACATATGTTCATTGATGTGTTAAATGCATTAACCATTATAGTGGAATAACTTTATAAGACAACACTTTGGAACTTTACTCATCTACACCAACGAGACTGAACTTCATAGTTTATAAATCTATATACTTGCTCTTATTGCTTGAATACCTTAACAATTGACTTTACCTATCTCTGAGCAACTAAGGTATTCAAATCATTGACTTGGTAGTATTCTTACTTTTCATAGTCAAGACTGTCTCTTGGTCAATAGTAAAGTAAGCTCATTCATTCATGTTAAGCTAAGCCTAGTTGGCTAATGCTTTATTCTTATGACTTTTGCTCTCTAGAAAAATATTACAACATGTTAAATTCAAAATTTGACATGCTATACGAAATTGAAGCTTTCTGATATATATATATATATAAACATGTATTGACTTCTTAATGTTTTAGCCTAAGGATTAATAAACTTCATAAATTGTTTTTCCACGTATTCAAAATCTTAATGCTATAATGCATATTCTTGATTTGAAATAACATTTAAGATTTGAAACAATTTGCATATTTCATTATCATTCTTGGAAAATTTGATTTCAATCATAATTTGTCATTTTTCAAAAGTTGATGACAAATTGTATGGATATATCTATCACTTTCTCTTGATCTCACATACAAGCCTTGCATAAGGAATCATATTAATGACATATTTTCTATATAAAGAATGTCTACAAATTGTCATTGATAATTGGAAAACATCATTTTTTATATCATTTGCTCAATACACTGTATGATTCAATGGCATGAATTTATTTAATCGGGGTAAAATTATACTTTAGTCATTATTGGTTATTATACTCTTTGCTCAAATATCGTATGATTCAATTATATAAGAGCAAAAGAGTTATAATGTATAATATTGTATGGACCTAAGAGAAAGTTGGGTACCAAAGAGCATATATTTATACTTTTGCAGGAATTGACTAAGATGCTCTGCTTTCAAGTACAAAGATCAGAGGCTAACAGAGTAGGTGTAACTAGCAATGTTGCAGAATGAGTAGAAGTAGAGATTAAAAGGTCACTATCTCAACTTCAATGATCAATAAATGATTAGGGATCAAGAAGCCACTTACTAGATATTTCAAGGAGTACAATGAGCCTGAGATGTACAGAGTCATCAAAATTAATGAACAAGACCTAGAACTTGAAGAAAAATGAGCCGCTAGATAGGATTCCCACATTTGAGAAGATATACATATAGACACAATATTCTAAAGCTAGTCCCCCTGGTCCTCATTCCTTGGTCTATCTATCTAAGGCTATTTGAAAGAGGAGCTTTAACACTTTCACACTGAGCTTGTTACAAATGATATTGAGATCATCATTTAATGATAAGATAAGGCAGCCATGTGACTTAGTGAACTAGAACTTCAAAGTTCTATTTGAGCAATAAGAGAAAGAGTAGAGGTTAAGGAATCTAAAGATGATGAATCCAAATTCTCTTAAAAAACTAGATCACCTAGACTCTTACTCACTATTCAGAGAGATAAAGCTTTAGAAGATCTCATTTGAGATTACCAATACCAATGAGAAGCTCATCTTGTTGTCTTTGCTCTTGAGTGTTCCACTGAGACTACATCTTCAAAATTTCTCAGTACAAATGAAATTATTAGACAATGACGAGCCAACGATGCATCAATGGACTACAGAGGATTATACTCAAGTGATTACAACATTACTCAAGTGAGGTATATTATTCTTTCTTAATTCAAGTTCTCTGAGCTGCATCACTCAAAGTGAACACTTGAGTGATAACTCGAATGATATTGGGTACAGCTATTAAAACCATTGAATAACATTGTCATTTTCAAAATTTGATTTCTCACCAAATATTTAGATTTTTATACTTAATTTCTCTATAAAGTTTTGAACATTTTTTCAAATTCATGAGAGTTTTTAACTCTATTCTTCATAATAATATTTTTAAGCCATGCATTCATTAAGGGGGGAGCTTCATATTTACATGTGTTTTATGCCTTGAAAACTTATGTCTTTTATTAAAAGAAAATCATTATAGCATACTCATCTACATTCACTCTCAATTGATTAGTTTTGATGATAAGTTACTTGTATATTTTCTTTCCATAATCTTAATTTACATATGCTTTATAGAAAGAAAATTGTTGACATTTGATTATAATAACCATTATCCTTGCAAGATATTTTATGGTAAGAAAATTTGCTCTATACAAGATTATTCCTTAACACCGAAAAAGAGAATATATCAATCTTGAGGAAATATGCTTTGACACTCAATTAAGGGAAATATATTGGCTGCAACACTCAAAGAAACAAATACTTATGCTAATACAAAGAAGTATTAAGCATATTGTGATAAAAAGATGAAACAGAAGTTCAACTCAGTAAGAGCATCCTGGAGACACGATGAATATACATCAGAGTTGCACAACAAAAGTATGATCAACTGGACTTCATGGAGTTATCATTAGCTTGCAAAATCCAAATGACCTTGTCAAATCCAAATGAGCATTTCTAAGCCCTCTCTTTTTATATTTTGAGAATATTTTATATATCTTTAATTTCAATTTGCTTTAATTATGAAAGTTTTATTGAAAACATCTTTAGGCTGTTTTCAATTTCGAAAATGAAACTATTTTTCATATCTAATTAAAAATGAAATTACTTTCAAATAGGGGAGAGAAAATTATTTTCTTGACACATTCATTTTGATCAATTGAGAGAAAGTCATTTCTAATTTGCATTCATATTTACTTCTCTATAAACATTTCTTTCTTATACTTTAAAATTTTTGCTGATGTCAAATAAGGGGAGAGAAAGGCAAGAAAAATATACTGCATTCAATTTGTATAGTTATACTCACATATATTTTTCTTTAAGGATTTGTCATCATAAAAAAGGGGGAGAATGTTGATATGATTAGTTTTGATGATGTCAAATATAGATGCCAAATATTAAGAGCAAAAAGTTTGCATAATATATTTATCTCCTACATTGACTAACTACTATATCTAATATGAAATATTTTATAAATTAGTAAAGCAAATAAAGAGGAAGATTGAAGATAATCAAGAAAATGAAGAAGCTATCTTATTGAGTTATAAAGAATGATCATCAAGAGGAAAAACCAAGAAGAAAGAGATTGAAGAAAGAAGAACTTGCATGAACGAATGGGAATATTAAGATTCAAGATCATAGAAGTGATTCTGGAGAATTCTATAGTCAATTAGATGTTGGAATGGGTCATTACAAAGCTAAAGTGACTTATACAGAAGTTATGGCACCTCTACAGTTGATCACTCGAGTGATAGGCCACTGTCACATTTTAAAGGTGATCACTCAAGTAATTACGTGAGTGATAACCCATAATCACTCAAGTGATGAAGTGCTCTGTTAACCTCTGTTTAGGCCAGCATGATAGAGCTTCAGTGTTTTGGACATATCTCTCCAACCATATATCTGATTGAGCTGAAACTAGTGGCATATGAAACTAGAGTTAAAGATATTTCTATTAATATATAATATGTAAGATTTGGAGTCATATTCAAAGTGTTTTTCCTTTTGGAAGTTGATGTTATAATACTCAAACACTGTCTAGAAAAATAGACACTATTTGCATAATAACTTACTGAATACAAAGAGTTTAGAGCTGATTCTTTTTGCATTGGAATACAGATGATAAGAGCTTTTGATGATAAGTCATTTTTCCTTTTTTAGATTCAAAATGAGAAGATCACTTGAGTGACCACTCGAGTGATGGAGTGAGATCACTCGAGTGATACAGTTGGAAAAGTCGTTTGAACTCTCTATCAAGTTTTAGAACGTATTACTCGAGTGACTACTCGAGTGATGGCAATAGATCTCTTAAGTGACGACTCAAGTGATGAGGTAAGATTGCTTTAAAACTCACGAAAAGACTTTCTGCCATGTTTTTTATTCATCACTTGGGTGATTACTCGAGTGATGGACATGGGTCACTCGTGTGAGCACTCGAGTGATATATTGTGTAAAGAGTCATTCTACTTCAAAATACTCTATAGCAGAAATCAAAAGGGATCACTTGAGTGATGGTGTTCAGATTGCATGATAATTATCTGTTGTTTATTGATTTGTTATCCTAATAATTAAAACTTCATTGTAATAGCATCTAAGCATTATTTCAGGAATTCAATAAAGGAATCATGCAATGAGGAGAATGAGAGACGTAATACACTAAACGTGTAACGACTAGTTTTTGAAATGTGGAAAATAATTAGAACAAGTATACATCTCTAACGGATATATTGGAATGCTTACAACAGGTATCATGACTTAACTATAAATATAGAAGCATTCAACGAAGAGAGCATGCAAAGAGAACACAACTACGCCAACATGAGTCATCTGTCTTAACCACTCTCAGTTCTTATTAGTTTTTCGTATCATTTATCTTTGAGAGTGTAATCATTTATATTATACTTCAGTGAGCATTTTACCCACTCTGTGAAGAGAGTTTCTAAACACTCCATTTGTACTTCTGTATTAATCATAAGGTAGAGGGACCTTGAGAGGTTGATTACCTTATGGGGGGAAGCTAAAATGAGAATTTCCAGTAAGACTTTTTGCTCGTAAGACTTACAAGGTGCAAGCAGTAGAGAGCGTTGCTGCCCATTAAACTTACAGTGGTATAAGCAGGAGAGAACGTGGCTGCTCGCAAGACTTGTACGGGTAAGCAGGAGAGAAAGGTCTTCGGGATTGCTCTGCTCGTAAGACTTGCTATAAGGGGGAGTGAACCTTACAATATATAAGGGGGAGTAACTCAGTAATAGGCTTTACAAGTGCCCAACTAAACTTGTGGGTTTGTAAAGGCTTTTCTTGTACTAGGTTAAACAAGAAGATAGTGGATTGGAAATCTCAGGAGGAGCCTAGGGATTGGATGTAGGTCATCGTGGATTGGACTAAACCAGGATAAATCATAGTTTGCATCTTCTCTTCCTTAAGCTTTTATATTTCTAGCATATACACTTATGTTTATACTTCCATATATACTAAGTTAACAATATGCGAAAATGATTTGAAATATTTAATTTCTTATCGTACACCCAATTCACCCCCTTATTGGGTGTCTATCAGTTCTAACAATAATAGCCTAATATAAAGTGTCAAAATTTGGCTAGAACCATAAGAAAGAGCAAGACATAATTTATTTCAATAAATCACAAAGATGTAATGGAAAAATAGTAATTTGCCAATAATGCAAAAAACAATAAATATTTTTGTTTTTTCCTCAAAAGTTTTGGATAAAATGGGAGAGCAACGGAGAAATCATTTTGTTTGTTTAAATTGAGTTAAGAGTCATTGATTTGTGGCCAAGTAAAATTTAGGGTTGAAAAGTCAAAAGTAAGAGTGATAAAGAGCCTTCTTACATGTTAATTGCAAGGGGATAAATGAAGATAATATAAGAATTCTCTTCTTTCCATTTCAAGATGCACTTTTTGGTTAAAGGAAATAAAGGAAGAGAAAAAGATGATGGCAATTAAAATGGGTACATGGGAATTTCATTAAAAAAATATTATTATTGCAAGAAAGAGAAGAGATATTTTAAAGCTCCTTAACCTTTATATCTTGCTCATTTTTGATCAAATTGGAAGCAAGAGAAGATGATTTTTCTTGGTCCATATTTAATTCAAGAAGGAGAATTAATTATGGCCAAGTAAAAAAAAACATGCATATGTGAAATTTCATTAAACAATAATATACCATAAAGCAATAAGGGAGATATTATTAAGCCTTCAATATCTCTTTCCTTCCTTTCATTTTTGGTCTAGCACCATAAAATAGAGAGAGGGAAGAGCTTGAAGAACTTGAAGAACAAAAGGAGAGCTAGGGTTTCAAGAAGCCAAAATCCAAGGTAAGAGCTTGAAATCAAAGTGTTATTGCTTTCTAATCTACCTAGAACATCTTCTAACCTCTTCTTCTTCTTGAAATTCATGGTTTGCAAGCTATATCAAGAGACAAGAGTGAGAGGGAAAAGGCGTCTTAGAGAAAGAAAGTTGGGCAATCAAGAGGTAATCTCTAAACTTTGAACCTATTACCTTGTATGATGTTGTTGTGGTTGTTGTTGATGAATTTGGTTTGGTTTTGCTTGGTTTTGTAAATTTGGGAAGATGAAAACCTAAGGCGAAATAATACCAAAATTTACATAAATAATGTTCATTTAGTGTTTAAGTAGTTAATCTTGTTATTAGAAGTGAAAAGGAAGTGATTAATTAAGAGAAATCAAGAAAAGACAACTTTCCTCCTAAAAACCTAAGTTTTGGCTAGAGGTAGAACAGGGGGAAGGAGTTGAAATTTTTAGATTTTGATGGTTCTATTGGTTTTAGAGGGGGAAATTGTGTAGGTATATATGTGTTCATGATTTTTGGGAATTTGTATGCAAATTTGGAAATTTTAGAAGTTCAAAGTAAATGTTGTTTGATTTACTTCACTGGATGCAGTGTTGTTGTAAACTAAACTTTTTTAGTCAAAATTGGTCTAAAAATTATGAAACTTGACAATATTGACCTAGACATAGAGATTTTTAATTTGATAGGTATATCATATTTTTTGGACAAGTCAATTAAAAGATATGGATTTTCAAAGTTGTACCCTATTTCTGGAAGGGAATTTGGGACAATGGAAGTTTGGAAAATTTTTGGGAATGTCAAGGTTGTAGTAGTTAGAATTTAGTATTTTTATACAAATGTACATTTAAAAATCTTCACATAGGTTTTGGAATTAGTTAAATTAAACTTTCCTATAATTAATTATGAATTTCCAAAGTTGATTAAAAATCTGTCAGTTTTCTGGAAAACTGTAAAGCTGCACTGTGCAAAGATGTACTATGCAGAAATTGTTGAAATTGCTAAAACTACATTAGATAACCAACATAATTTAATTAAAAGCAGTAATAATACAAATAATAACCAGTTACTTATAACTTAAATTTTATAGGAATATACAATAGCCCCTGCCGAAATAAGGATTTAGGACAGACAGAGTGTGATATCTCATTTCCTATTGCCTCAAATGAGTACAAAAAAGTAGTAAAATCATTTGTGAAACCAGGATTGAGTCCCGAATTAAGAAATTTTGAAAAAAATGTTCACAATTCCCCAAATCTATCTTAGGATTTGAACCTGGGATTGGGAAGGGTTTTTGGGAGAAATAAATTTTTTCTTAAACAATTTCATAAACATTTACTATCTCACTAAGTCTCACCGGTTTCTCTTTTTCATTTTATTAGAGTCTGTGAGTGATTCTCTGCTTATCTTTCACGTTTTATACCTTAGTTAAGTTTCATTAGAGATCGGAAGCAAAATAAAGTTAAAATATTCCTTTACTAGTCTATCGGCATTATCAGTTTCACTATCGCAGTACTGTCAAGGTTATAGGCTATTCATACTATATACAGATCCAAAATACAAGAAACAAACAACCAATAAAAAAAAGACTTAAGTCTTTCATGTTCCCAATCTCTAGTTGTCTGTATTTACCTTCGTCTTGTCCCTTGAGCTCTCTCCCTGTACTGTAGATGGTTTATGAAAAAGAGTGAGATTCAAAAGAATCTCAGTAGTAACATAATGCTAATCATGCATATATATATATATATCATCACAAAGCATGCTATACAGACATCATACAATAGAACTATCACAACAATATTCAGTGTATCATATGCAGTTCATAATAAACAACCATAGCGCTAGGCATGTTAAAGGCTCAGAGGGATACCCACGCAATAGGCCCTGGGATCCACTCGTGCATTACAGAACGTTATTGGCCCGAGTGTCCACTTGTGCAATAGGCCCCAGGTGACCACTTCGCATAATTAGAATGTGTTAGACATCTAGTAATGAATCCACACAATACACCATGCATGATATAATATATGAAAGACAAGTTACTACCTGGTTGCTTTCCTCGACCAATTTCCAACCGTTGGTTTGAGCTTGGGCAAGTTCTAGTTCCTATCAAAATTGGAGTTACAAGTAACTGGTTATTACTTGCACTATTACTGTCTTTAATTCAAATTTTGTTGGTTATTTAAAGTAGTTATAATAGTTTTTGCATAATAGAATTCTGTACAGTGTAATTTCACTGTTTTCCAGAAACTGGTCGATTTTTGGGTCAACTTTGAAAATTCATAAATAGTTCTAGAAAAATCCTATTTGACTGATTTGAAAGCCAAAATGAATCTATTTCCTTTTAAATATGAGTAAAGATAGTTGAGTTTGCTTACTATGCTCATATAATTTCTAGTAAATTGTTAAACATTACTGTTCCAGATGCAATCTAGAAAACAGGATATCACTTCAAAAATTCACCATTAATTCTAGGAAACTCAAAATTGAGTGGTTATAAATTTTATATAAATATATTTCATTCTAGTTTCACATAGAAATACTAAATTCCAGTTATCACAACCGAAAAAAATTCTCAAAATTTTTCAAACTCAACCTGTCCAAATCACATTCTAGAAACAGGACAGAAGTTTAAAAATTCATATCTAAATCCAAAAATATCCAATTGAGATGGTTTTAAGTCCTAAGTTACCTTTGTTAAGTATATTTTCAAGAAAAAAATATATCCATTAGCTATAGATACACAAATTAATACAGTATTTTAACTTTCTATACATTGTACCAGAAAATTTCAGTTTTGCATGACCTAACTTAAAAAATGTATAACTTCTAGCACACAAATCCAATTGAGCATTATGACCTATCAAATTAAATTTATTTGTGTCTAAGTTTTAAATGGAAAGTTTTAGAATTTTCAGACAAGGTTTATCCCTTGAATTATTATGCACAGTAACAAGGCTCCAGGCAGACAAATTAATCTCATGAACAAGCTTTCTTCATAAATCCCCAAATTCATATACAAGTATCCAAAAATCATGAACACTTATGTACCTACACAATTTTGTCTTATAAAGCTAATAGAAGCATCAAAATGGTCAAATTCCTTCAGCTTCATCACATCACAAAATAGGCACATAGTTAAGATTCTCCGAAAAAGTTTATTGTTTCTTCGTTTTCTCTTGTCTAATCACTTCCTTACTACTCCTAATCAAATGATTAGCTATTTAAACAATCATTACACATGATTAGAAGCATGTTTAAGTATTAGAACTCCTTAGGGTTTCAACATCCAAACTTCACAATCCACCCAAAATCAAGCTAATAACAACTCTAATAGCATCATTCAAGCAAGAGGAACAAGTTTAGGAAGTTATCTCTTGATTTCTTGCACTTCCTCTCTCTCCTATCTTGAAATTTCATCCTTGAATCCATGGAATTTATAGAGGTGAAGAGATTAGAGAGTGATTAGGAAGCAAGAATCACTAGATTTTGCAAATTTTACCTTAGATCTTGGAAAAACATAGCTTTTGTGGTTGCTTCTTCCTTCTTCTTCATTCAGCAGCTTCTCTCACTCCTTTAGGCAGATGGTGTTCGAAATGGATGAAGAAAGATGAGAAGAATGAAGTGTGTGTTGGCTCAAGTTGCTTTTACATGTGTTCAAACTTGATTGGTCTATCTTTTTGTATATTGTCACAACATATAATTCTATTCCCATTTCACTTTTATTTATGCTAAAAATTAATGGGGAATGAAAGAGGAAATATTGGTCTTGCATTATCATATATACCATCTTATAATTTGTTGACCAAAATCCTATACCTTTGCCCCTTTCTTTTTTTTTCAAGCTTTAATTTTTCCTTTGGTCATAATATTCTAAAAATGGACTTAATAATTACCAAGTGATCATTTCTTCTTTTTAATTCTCATTTAACTAAAATATTGGGAATATTGAAGAAAATATTTATTTTCTTATTTTATGGCAAAATTACCATTTTGTCCCTACGTTTTATGATTTATCGTAATAAATCATTTCTTGCTTCTTTCCTTTGGCTTGGCCTAATTTTAACACTTATATGAAGCCATTATTTGTGTCATTTTATGCTCAAATTTTGGTTACAATATTATGCTTTTTAGTAGACATTTATTGCTTCTTTGTGTTCCAACTTGGCCAAATTATGTGTAACCGGCGATTAGGATTTTCCTGTAAATTTATACACACCTCAGTTCACTATTTTATTCCACTAAACATCACAAATGTATACAAGGAATATTAGTGGGAAAAATGGGGTATTACACAGAGAAACTGAAAAAGGAGTCAGGTAGTAACTCTTTCTTTCATACATTATGTGATTATTTATATGTTTGTGTATGCCATCTTCTGTAACATAAGCATGACACACATATTAGCTTAGTTGTGGTCTAGGACCCAATAGAGGCACAAAGTTAAGCCAGGGTTACAAACAGTGATTTGGCCTAGGATAGTGTGCACATAACATTCTATCATCTTACATAATGTGGGCATTGCATCTTTATTTTCACATTTTATATGACTAAAATTCATATTTCTACTGAGATTCGCTCGAATCTCACCCTTTTTCAACATCACAAATATTATAGCTACGGCTAGTAGCTTAAAAGGTAAGGTAGTAGTTACCAGTGAATAGGGTCCCGGTGCAGGCTGAAGCTACTGTTAGTTATATTTAGGACTGTACTTTTTGTTTCTGTTGAACACTCTATACATATTTTCAAACCCTACGAGGAATTCTTATATTGTAAACAAGTACTTAATGTAAGTATGTTTTCACTATTTCTGTATGTCTTATGGAACTGTGTGCTTATTACTTTGTGAACATCGAAATGTTAAGAGGTTTAACAATGAGCACAAGAATTCATGTAATATGTAACAATGAATTACTATTTATCTGAGATTGTTGAGAACTTCTGTAAATCTGATTTTACTAAATCCAAATATAAAAAAATGGCTACAAGACTTCATATTACAAACTTGAATCAAGTCTTAAGGAAAACATCAATACAATTGGCACAGAATTTCATCACAACATCAACTAGACTCTATCACACATGAGTCATAGCTCTAGTTGACAAATTAAATTCAAATTAATGGAAAAATAAAGAGAAATTGATGGGCACTTCCCGATTAGATCTTTATTAAGCTCTATCAACTCTAAGAGAATCATATTCCTAAGGTAAAAAGTAGAATTTATCTAAGAATGATTGTCTCTATCAAACTGATGCACTCAATTTCAATGTAGGCATCTTTTTGACTGCAAGCTTAACTTTTACTAATACTTCAGTTCTAAATACTCTCTCAATGTTTGCTACTTCAAACTCCCTCAAATAAGTCATCATATTCCTTATATAAGCTCAACACTCATTTCATTAGCTAATTAAATTAGTTGTCACAAATGCAACTAAATTCAGCTTAATTCTTTATGTCTTCATCATGTAAGGAGCTTCCTTCAGTTTCCATATCATTCTTAAGCTCCAATGATTTGTTTTTCCCTCTTTCTCATGCCTTAAACTATTTGCAGTTTAGTTTTAATTGCAACAGAATCATAATTCTACTAATGAAAGTGTTAAACTCCATGTTTTGATGATAGAAAATCTTAGGTATATTGTTTTTCAAGAGAAATGTACATATGAAAATTGAGAAAACAATTTAAAAGATTATAGTGGTGGATCACTAGAGTGAGCACTCAAGTTATATGAAAAAGATTGAATCAGTCGATCACTCCAGTATGCACTTGAGTTATGTGTCCAAACTTTGTCACTTTTAGTCAATTGCCAGTGATTGAGCCAATTATAAAAATATTTACACATCACTCGAGTGAGCACTTGAGTGATGAATCAATTTGTCATCACTCCAACATCATTATAATGATCTTAAAAGTGATCAGAATTTTCTAAAAATATTTTCCATTTGATTACTTGAGTGAGTGATCCAATAAAGTTATATCACTTTAACCTCACTCAAGTGATTCTACTAGTGATAAGTGTTTTCTAAACTAGTGTTAAAAAGATTACTCGACTGAGCACTTGAGTAAAAACCAATCTAAAATCATTTTTACTATAGTCAAGTGATCCTAAAAGTGATCAAATTTCCTCAAATGTATTTTCAGACTAATCACTTGAGTAAGCACTAAAGTGACAAATTAAATTGAGATTACTTCTAGAGTACCCGAGTTATTTTAGGAAGTAATTAGTGTTTTCTCAATAAGATAACTTGAGCGAGCACTCGAGTGAGCTCATACTTGGTTATCACTTCCACATCACTCTAGTGAACCAAAGAGGGATATGTTATTTTTCCAAAAATAACTTTAAAGTAAAGAGATAGATTACTAGAGTGAGCACTCAAATAATGCAGTGTTTATTTCGGAATACCATCTCAGATTTTTTGATACTCATTCAAACCATTCATAAATATGTTCTTTCCACTTTTAACTGATTCTATATATTACTAATCCCTTCTATGAACATGTTTTAAGTACTTAAACATGGATTAACACAGATTAGTAAAAATCACTTTTTGTTATAAGCATTAAATGCGAACTTTCTCAACCAATTGTAATGCTTTCTGACTTCCATCGGTGACATTAATGGTTGAAGGAATGACCTTGCCACTTAATGGCTATATTCAAATCTCCAAGATTCATTAATTCATTCCAACCTATAAATATATGAGCATCTGTAATATCCCAAATTTTGGGACAAAAAGCTTGAGATTAAGCCTGGATCAAGTGGACTGCTAAGCCCCAGTTTAGCAAATGTCCCTATGAGGTATGTTTAAATTCCCTAAAAATTTCTTTATATCCTTGGGGGTATTAAAGAGCCCGAGGAATAACAAAACGAAGTGATTGGAAGTCACTCACAATATAGTAAAATGGAACACAAAGTAATTTTGCTACCGGTGAAATTTCCTGTATGGCAGTGATGATTGTGTGGCATGTTTTGATGGGTAAATGATAGTGAAAAATTATGAAAATTTCCAAAATAAAATTAGACTTATAAATATTTAATTTGATATTTCATATGAGTCATTTGGAATTGTACATACAGAGAAATGAATTTTTAAAGTTAGCCCAGCAAAATTGACTATTTTCTGGGGCAACATCCAAACATTTAAATTTTGGGAAAAGTGAGCTTCTAATTGGCTAAAGGTTATATTTTTTCTTATACTTAGACTCAATAAGGGTCGTATAGTCTTTAGAACCACCCCAATTGGATATCTACACAATTAGATATGAATTTTTAAAGTTTGGTGAAAAATCTGTCAGCTTTATGCCTTATGCAAAATTAAGACTTAAGGGCACCAATGTAATTGTTATGAACTCCAAGGGTAAAAGTAAGACTTTAAGGCTAATATAGGCCATTAGGCATTTACTTTTCATGCTCTAATGATGTTATCACTTGCCTAGGGCCATGAAGTGATAAAGAAGAAGCAATGGTTGGCGGATCAAGGGACAAGAAGAGAAGGACATAAAGTCCGAGAGGTAGTGAACTTACCTTTTCTGCATGTATGTGATATGTATGTCTTGCATTGATTATGTGTATGGTTTGCCTATTTGTGTGGAACATGTATGATTGGTTGAAGCTCTGTTATATTTGTGCAATGACCATATGTATGTCATAACATCGAGCATTCAGTATGTCATTATGTTGGCATGAAATAGTGTAGGAAAGCATGTCATGCATTCATATATATCTGGCATGCATAGTGGTAATGTTTGCTACTGAGATTCTCTCAAATCTCACTCCTCCCAACCAACCATTTAGACAGGTGAAGAGTGCAGGAAGATATGCATCGGATGAGATATGAAGGTGAAGTGAAGATTGTAGTGTAAGACACTACTATTTATATTTGATGTAAGAGAGTGGTGGTTATATGTATACGTGGCTGTTGAAAATAAGGTATTACATTTAATGGTATCAGAGCAATGATTCTGACAATAGAATTGTCTGCTGAGAGATAAAGGACTAGTCAGAGCAAGGGGTTCTAACTATAGGTTCCATTCTCTGCTTATGTAAACAGGATAGTGATCTCCTATTAGTGATATTGTAACAGGAAGTTACAGATAGTAGAGGGACCTAAGGAGTTAGACCACCCTTATTTGTGAAATTAGCCTACTGAAGGAAGAAGTAACGGTCTATGGAAAGGAAATGGTTCCGCATGACAAGGGTGTCAGTAGTGCCTGGTCGCAATGGGGATACCTCTATTGGTATCAGTGACAATGAGATCCTAAGGATAGAAGAGGAAGCATATGATTTAGATTCTATTGCTAACTCTAAGGATCTTGATTTGAGTTAGAGTATGACCTAGATTTTCCCTTGTGTTATGAAAACACATAGGGAACTATACCAAGAAACTGGTACTACTTATGTTTCCCTACTGGGACAGTACCTAGCATTTCTGGGTAGGATAACATGACATACTGGGATTGAGGTATATATGGGATACCGTTGCCCAGAAATATGTGGGCCAATATAAGCACTAATGTCCTGGATACCCTCAGAACTCCATGGTTAAGTGTGCTCAGGCGAGGAAAATCCTAGGATGGATGACCCCCTGGGAAGTACCTTGAAAATTTCAAATCTTTTGATTAAAGGTTTGGAATCGTGATTGGAGGTTCTTATATGACCTAATGAATAACTAGAGACATGGAGATGATAAAGTAAGTGTTAATCTTTAATCTGCACCATTTCTGTTGAAATGAGCACTGCTCAGAAAAGGTCATTTCATGGGGTTATGTAAACTTGAGGCATAATAATTTCTTTAAGGTTTCTTCGTACTAAGTGATGATCTTTAGTAACCTGTGGGGTTAAAGATATGTAGGTATGATATATGGTGAGGTATGATGAGTGGTGATTATGACGTATGTCCATCCTAGAGGATATGAATTGATGATACTGAAGGTTGAGGATATGGTTGAATCAGATCTAAGCTAAAATGGTGCTTAGGTCAGAATATGAATAAGGTTACACTATGGTTCTATTCCATAGAGGAAGTTTAAACCTTGTGAACCTTGTGGATGAAGTTGAACCTTCAGTAATTGTTTGAGGATATAACCCAAAACCGTGGAGGTTAGAATAGGTGCTAATGATTTTGATTATTAGCGTACCTATTGGGTATAGTTGAGGAAAGTGATTTTTGACTCAGGTGATGTTGAGATTCTAAGAGTAGAATCTTAATCTGTAAATAAATTGCAATAGTTGAATTAGTTCTCCAGGAATGTGAGATAGCCTGAATGGCTTGAGGTACAAGAATATAGTACAGAAAAGAGTATGAGGTTTTTAGAGGTTGCTAGTTACTAACCTACCATAGGGAAAGATCTTAATCATAGAATATTCCCTTAGAGTTGTAATATGCCTGAAGCTGGACCAATATCAAAAGTCTAATGAATTAACCTCAAATGAGATAGCAGATTACAGAACTGCTAAAGAAGAAGGACCTTATGATATTTAGATTGTGTTATAATGATACTTCCATTCAGAGATGACCAACCGGACAGAGCTACTTATGGAGGATTCTGATTAGAAAGGGCTACCTACAGGGAGTTCTAATCAGAAAGGGCTACCTATAGAGGGTTCTAACTGAAGGGGATGACCAGGTGTATGGGCGCCTATGTGAAGCACCGAGTGCAGTACTGTAATGTGAAGCCACCATGACACTGAACTATAGTGTGCAGCCGCCGTGACAACAAACTGTGGAGTGAAGCCACTGTGACGTTGAAACTATAAAGTAGAGCTACGGGGATGTCAACTCTCAATAGTGATATCTTATAATGAGTCTTCTATCACATAAATTTCCTTGAGAAGGAGGGTCGGGTGACCTAGTAAATTGTCATAGGGTGCTCCAGTGCCGTTTATGGAAAGAAAGATCAGGCTCGACGGTATAAAGGAAAGGAACTCTTGCTCTCATATCCTATGTAATGGTTCTACATGTATGTGTTTACGATCACATGTATTCGTGTTATGAATATATGGTAGGCAGTAAGACCTTTTGGGCCAGCGTGTCCTTAGGCAGTCAGACCTGACGGGCGGAGGCCTGAGGCTATGAGTCCCGTAATGCCTCTGGCATAAGGGTGATTCCCTGGGTAGTAAGACCTTATGAGTATTTAGAATTTGTGGGGTTGTCGTGTAACGACCCGCCACCTATATCCCTTATTACTAATCTTACTCAGAGTAGCAATGCGTAGTTCAGTGGGCACACAGGAATAACATGAATATACTGATAATATTAATACAATATTGCTTGATTCTAATACAAAAGTTTCTCCACCAGGGGTTTACACAATATATTCAGACCTTAATAACTAAAAGGCCCTCAAACAACCAGCAACATTTCTCTTCGTGCATACGCCTTTTCTGATCTCAACACGTTTCTAATGCTCACCTGTCTGAATGGTTGTTTGGGAGGAGTGAGATTCGAGAGAATCTCAGTAGCAAACATTACCACTATGCATGCCAGATATATATGAATGCATGACATGCTTGCCTACACTATTTCATGCCAACATAATGACATGCTGCATGCTCGATGTTATGACATACATATGGCCATTGCACAAATATAAAAGAGCTTCAACCAATCATACATGTTCCACACAAATAGGAAAAGCAGTCACATAATCAATGCAAAACATACATATCACATACATGCAGAAAAGGTAAGTTCACTACCTCTCGGACTTTATGTCCTTATCTTTTTGTCCCTTGATCCGCCAATCATTGCTTCTTCTTTGTCACTTCATGGCCCTATGTAAGTGATAACATCATTAGAGCCATGAAAAGTGAATACCCAATGGCCCACATTAGTCCTAAAGGCTTACTTTCACCCTTGGAGTTCATACCAATTACATTTGTGCCATTAAGTCTTAAATTCGCAATAAGGCTGATATATTTTTCACCAACTTTAAAAATTCACCATTAATTCTAGGAAACTTTAAATTGAATGGTTCAAAATTATATAGAAATATATTTCATTCTATTTTCACATAAAAATACTAAATTATAGCTATCATAGCCAAACAAATTCCCAGAATTTTTCCAAACTCAACCTGTCCAAATCACATTCCAGAAACAGGGCAGAAGTTCCAAAATTCATTTCTAAATCCAAAAATATCCAATTGAGCTAGTTCCAAGTCCTCATTTACCCTTGTTAAGTCTATTTTAAGGTAAAAATACTCCCATAAGATAAATACACTTACACAATTACAGAGTTCAATTCGTTTGAACACTGCTCCAGAAGTTCCCAGATTCATATGATCAGAGTTTGAAAAATCATAACTCTTAGCATACTTATCCAAAAATTATAAACCACCTATCCAATTAAATATTAACATGTCTAATATAAGCATGAAAAATATCAGAATTTTTGGACAAGGTTTAGGCTTTGAAATATCACGCCCAACACTTACTGCCATACAGGGCGGATTAAGCAACATTCACACATATGTTTTATAATTTCCCAAATTCATATACAAGCATCCAAAATTCATGAACACTTGCATACCTACACAATTTTGCCTCCTAAATCCAATGGAAGCATCAAAATTATCAAATTCTCAGCACTTCACCACATCCCAGCCAGAACAGAAATACAGAGTCTTAGGAAAAGGTTGTTGTTTTCTTGTTTTCTTTGGCTTAATCACTTCCTTGCTACTCCTAATCAAATGATTAGCTATTTAAACACTCATTAGACATGATTTAACCATTTAAAACACCATTTTCTTATGAGAATGAATAGTACCCAACTTCCAATATACTCATCCAAACAACAAATCAATCGGTTAAAAAGGAAGCTTACGCTTACCTCTACCCGTTTCCGCAAACGGTTCGGAATTTTGGTAACACCCCGGAAAGGGAGACAGCACCAAACACCTCCAAATAAAAATCCAAAATTGTAGAAATGAAGATCTCGATGGGTAGAGGAAGTTTCCTGAAGGGTACTTTGAGAGAGGATGCCGTTTCGGCAGTGTTTCAGAGAAAAGAATCTTATTTCTCTTATTTCTCCATATTCATTCTGCTTCGTTCTCTCTCTTCTGGTGTTTTTTTTCCATGAAAATGCTGAGGAAGATGGTGATTTAATTATTCAATGGGGTGTTAAATTGCCTTGCCACGTGTCACAAGTTCATTGGCCCAAATAATGAATTTTCGCATAAAATACCAAATTCTGCAGATTTTTCATTAAATTCGAAACTTCATATATAATTTTAAAAATGTCCAATTGGAGTGATTCCAAAGGCTATGCGACCCTTATTGAGTCTAGTATTAAGGAAAAATATAACCTTTGTCCAATTGGAAGCTCACACTTCCCAGAATTTTAATCTTTGAATGCTGTCCCAGAAAATAATTAATTTCGCTGGGCTAACTTCAAAAATTCATTTCTCTTTGTGTAAAACTACAAATGACTTATATGACCTATCAAATTAAATCTTGATAAGTCTACTTTTATTCTGGAAATTTTCATAATTTTTCACCATCAGTTACCCATCGAAACATGTCACACAATCATCACTGCCATACTGGAAATTTCACCGATAGCAAAATTACTTTGTTTTCCATTTTACTATATTCTGTGTGACTTCTTATCACTTTATTTTGTTATTCCCCAAGCTCTTTAGCTCACCAATATAATTCCTTTTAATATCCAATGATATAAAGAAATTTTGGGGAATTTAAACATACCTCATTGAGACATTTGCTAAACCGGGGCTTAGCAGTCCACTTGATCTAGGCTTAATCTTATGCCTTTAGTCCCAAAATTTGGGATATTACATGTCGCCCGTGGCCTATTGCGCGGGTGGACACTTGGGGCCACAAAAACTCCTGTGATACACAAGTGGAATCCCGGGGCCTATTACAAGGGTAAACACTTGGGGCCGAATGCTCATGTGATGATTGTTGTGATGATGGTTTGTTTGGCATGCTTCGTGAACATTGCATAAGAGTATGGACGGCTTGAGTAGCAAGAGATTGAGCCTATAATAAGTTCAGAATACCTAGTGAACTATATGTTCTAGGTAGTTAGACTCGTTGAGTAGTTAGGTTAATGGTACCAGGAGGCTTAATAGCCTTAATGTCTTGGGTTTTATCCTTCGAGAGGGTTCCCTTAAGGGATAGTGTGGGTAGGCTCCAACGAGTTTTGCCTTCTGATCCCTGTGGAGGGGTGGAAGTTGGTTGGATGTCCTATGCGATTGCAGCGTGAGCCTAGCGCCATTGTAGTGGGCCTAGTGGGATGGTCTGTTACACAGAAAGGTGAGCCCCGTAGAGGCATGCAAGTTGGTCGGATGTCCCATGTGACTGCAGCGTGAGCCGAGCGCCATTGTAGTGGGCCTAGTGGGGTAGTTCGTTACACAAAAAGTTGAACCCCGTGGAGGGGTGGAAGTTGGTCAGATGTCCCGTGCAACTGCAGCGTAGTTGAGTGCCGTTGTAGTGGGCCTAGTGGGGCAGTCCATTACTTAAAAATAATATCAGGGTTTGTCAAGGCAGTTTTAGTAGCGAATGTCACATACTCGATACCCTAAGACATTCCCTTTGGGGGATAATGGGAATGATTATCCCATAAGCTTGTCGCACTCAGGCCTGGTGAGACAGGGGGTATGGGCCAGACTCCCTGCGCCTCCAGGGGGCGCCCAATGAGTGTAGCTCTACAGTGGGCCCAGTGGGAGGGCTGTATTCAGAAAAGATGATGGACGGTAAGTCCTAAGGCCATAAAACCTAATGGGCTATTAAATCCTTAGGCTGGTAAAATATGAGATGTGTTGAGAATGAAGCTGAGTAGAGGCTTGAGGCAATAAGACCCGAGATGCAAGGTTGCATTGGACAAATTTCTGAGGGCCATAAGACCTATATGTTTAAGTACTATGGTTGTTATTGAGCACGGTGACATGGACCAATGTGTCCAGAGAATATATTGAGATTAGTAGAAAATTTAGACTGTACCAGGTTTTAGCTGGGGCTGTAAGCCCTAAGATGCCTGCGGAATGGGGGAAATCCCTTAGGTAGTAAGGCTAGAATATCTAACGTGCTAAAATAAGCCATAAGGCTTGATATGCATACAGTGTGGTTCAGAAGAGTTCTGAAGAGGCTGGAAGGCCTGATATGTATATAGTGTTTTGGGAGAGAATCACGAAAAGGCAGTAAAGCCTAAGAAACCAAGCGTTGTGAGAGTATACTAGTAGGTCCTGCGTTTGAATACTATTTGAGATTTTGAGTTAAGAATATGAATGATGAGTTGCATGCTCTATGAGCTTGCAAATGAAAGAACTAGAATGGAGAAAGATAGACTAAAGGTCTAATGATGGTTCTCCAAGGTACAGATAGTAGCATTTGATATTCAAAATTTTGAGGATGAAATTTATTGAATAGAGGGAGAACTATAATATCCCAAATTTTGGGATAAAAAGCTTGAGATTAAGCCTAGATCAGGTGGACTGCTAAGCCCCAGTTTAGTAAATGTCCCTATGAGGTATGTTTAAATTCCTTAAAAATTTATTTATATCCTTGGGGGTATTAAAGAGCTCGAGGAATAATAAAACGAAGTGATTGGAAGTTACACACAATATAGTAAAATAGAACAAAGTAATTTTGCTACCGGTGAAATTCCCGGTATGGCAGTGATGATTGTGTGACATGTTTTGATAGGTAAATGATGGTGAAAAATTATGAAACTTTTCAGAATAAAATTAGAGTTATCAATATTTAATTTGATATGTCATATGAGTCATTTGGAGTTGTACACAAAGAGAAATGAATTTTTGAAGTTAGCCCAGAAACATTGACTATTTTCTAGGGCAACATCCAAACATTTAAATTATGGAAAGAGTGAACTTGCAATTGGCTAAAGGTTATATTTTTTATTAAAAGTAGACTCAATAAGGGTCACATATCCTTTCGAACCACCCCAATTTGATATCTACAAAATTAGATATGAATTTTTAAAATTTAATGAAAATTCTGTCAGTTTTACAATTATGTGCGAAAATTCAATATTTGAGCCAATCAGGTGCTGACACGTGGCAAGTTTTTAAAGACCTGATTTAACCATTAATTCATCATCATCTTCAGCCATTTCCTCATGTAGAAAGAACCAATAGAGAGAGAGAGAGATCAGCCGAAAATGGAGAAAGAAGAGAGAGAAAATTCTTTCCTCCAAAACACTGGCGAAACGACATGCTTTCTCAAAGTATCCTTCAAGAAACTTCTTTTACTCATCACGAGCTACATTTCAACGGTTTTGGATTTTAATTTAGAGGTGGTTGGCGCCATCTCACTTACTGGGGTGTTGCCGGAATTCCAAACCGTTTGCTGAAACAGGTAGAGGTAAGCGTAAGCGTCCTTTTTAACCGATTGATTTGTTGTTTGGATGAGTAAATTGGAAGTGGGGTACTGTTCATGGCTGGTTTTAAAGGATGTTTTAATGGATAAATGATGTCTAATGAGTATTTAAATAGCTAATCATTTGATTAGGAGTAGTAAGGAAGTGATTAGGCAAGAGAAAACGAGAAAACAACAAACTTTTTCTGAGAATCCTAAATTATGCCATGTATTGTTTCATAGGGAAAGAGTGGAAATTTAATGATTTGGATGCTTCCACTGGCTTTAGGAGGCAAAATTGTGTAGGTATACAAGTGTTCATGATTTTGGGATGCTTGTGTATGAATTTGGGAATTTATGAAATAGGGTTGTTCATGTTATTGATTATGCCCTGTTTGAACAGTGACGTTGTTCGAGCTGTTTCATATGGTAAATCTTGTCCAAAAATTCTGAAAGTTTTCAAGCTTAAATTGGACATGTAGAGATTTAATTTTGTTGATAGTTTGTAATTTTTTGACAAGTATGCTAGGAGATATGAATTTTTGAAGTTGTGCCCTGTTTCTGGAATGAAATCTGGAACAATTCCTGTTTTCTGAATTTTTGGGAAACTTATGACAATAATAGTCATACCAAAGTATTTTTATATAACACTAAACGTAAATTTCTTCAAATAGAGCTTTGAATTACCTCAATTGGAGTTCTATAGAATTAATTATGATTTTTCAAAGTTTGGTGAAAAATCTGTCAGCTTTATGCCTTATGCAAAATTAAGACTTAAGGGCACCAATGTAATTGGTATGAACTCCAAGGGTGAAAGTAAGCCTTTAGGGATAATGTGGGCCATTAGGCATTTACTTTTCATGGCTCTAATGAGATTATCACTTGCCTAGGGCCATGAAGTGATAAAGAAGAAGCAATGGTTGGCAGATCAAGGGACAAGAAGAGAAGGACATAAAGTCCGAGAGGTAGTGAACTTACATTTTCTGCATGTATGTGATATGTATGTCTTGCATTGATTATGTGTCTGGTTTGCCTATTTGTGTGAAACATGTATGATTGGTTGAAGCTCTGTTATATTTGTGCAATGGCCATATGTATGTCATAACATCGAGCATGCAGTATGTCATTATGTTGGCATGAAATAGTGTAGGCAAGTATGTCATGCATTTATATATATCTGGCATGCATAGTGGTGATGTTTTCTACTGAGATTCTCTTGAATCTCACTCCTCCCAACCAACCATTTAGACAGGTGAATAGTACAGGAAGATATGCATAGGAGGAGATATGAAGGTGAAGTGAAGATCGTAGTGTAAGACACTACTATTTATATTTGATGTAAGAGAGTGGTGGTTATGTGTAATTATACATTTGATGTATACGTGGCTGTTGAAAATAAGGTATTACAGCATCCAAGATAGAGCCAACAACCAATAACAAATACTCACTGTTACATTCACTTAAACTCTTGAGCTATATTTTTTAAGATTCCATGTACTTCAGTGTTCAATTCATTTACTATTAAAGATAGATTTAACTACCTCATTTTTTACACTCTTAGTAAGTTTCTTGAGGTAATGAGACCTTGAGTATGGGAATTGATTACAAAGTGTATAGAGGAGCAAGTTGTCTTCGAAGATAAGCTTGCTTGTACTAAGGCACTAAGAGCCCGACCTATCTAGGAATCATTGTGAAATACTCAGAAGTACTTTTAGGGACTGGACATAGGTCAAATGATTAGATTGAACTAGTATAAATCTATTGTCTTCATCTCTTCTACTCTTCTTGGGTATGTTATTTTATCTCTAACTTTGTGATTTATATTTGCTTAATTTTTAAATTTCTAAATATCACCCAATTTAACCCCAGGTGAGAGGCTTGAACTAACATTTGGTTTCAAAGTTGGTCTTCTTGTTTTCAAGTCTGATAGCCTAAGAAGGATCATATGGCAAGCCTAAGTGAGAATATATTTCTAGATGGAGCCTCAATCACTAGATCACTTGGTTTTAGTGGAGAACATTACTTATTCTGAAAAGCCAATTTCAAAGTGTTCTTGATGGCTAATGAGCATTGGCTCTGGCAAGATAGGAACTATATTCTTATGAAGAGAGAAGGAGAAAGAATGATGAAGAAGACACCATCAGAGTTTGATGATAATGACAAGAAGAAATGACACTCAACAGTAAAGCATTCTAATGATTCAAAGTGCTCTAAGTTAGACGGAATACTTCAGAATATGCAACCTTCTTGTATCCAAGGAAATATGGGAAGCTCTGGAAATGGCTTATGAAGGAACCTCAAGAATTAAGGAGAATATAGTCAACACTCTTACTATAGATCTTACTTATTCTGGATAAAACGTAAGGAAAGCATTGTTGAGTTTGAAACAAGTGGTGTGTCTCAAAGCATCTAAATCAAACAATTGGTATTGTGATAGCGGATGCTCGAGTCATATGACTAGTGATAAGAATAAGAATAAGTTACCCATAATTGAACCAAGAGAGGGAAGCAAAGTAAGCTTTGGAGGCAACCAATCTGGAAAGATTGCTGGGATTTGTTAGATATGATTAATTTTTATGATGTCAAATATAGATGCCAAATATTATGAGCAAAAAGTTTGCATAATATATTTATCTCCTACATTGACTAACTATTATATCTAATGTGAAATATCTTATAGATTAGTCAAGCAAATAAAGAGGAAGATTGAAGATAGTCAAAAGCTATCAAATTGGGTTATGAAGAATTATCATCAAGAGGAAAATCAAGAAGAAAGAGAATGAAGAAAGAAGAACTTACAAAAACTAATGGCAATATCAAGATTCAAGCTCTTAAAAGTAATACTAGAGGTTGGAATGGGTCAATACGAAGCTAAAATGACTTATACGGAAGTTATGACACCTCCAAAGCTGATTACTTGAGTGATTACTCAAGTGATGAGCCACTGCCAAATTTTGAGAGTGATCACTGACCCAGTATTACTGGAGTGACCACTCGAGTGATGCATTACTTTATTGCCCTTTGTTTTTGGTCAATATGATAAAGGTTTGGTATTTTGGATATATCTCTCAAACTACACATCCAATTGAGTTTAAATTAGTGGCGTATGAAACTAGACTTAAAAATATTTATATGGATATATAATATTCCAAATTTATAGTTATATTCAAAACGGTATGGCTTCTGGAAGTTGATGCTAAAAAATACATACATTGTCTATACTCTTTATATCATAACTCGCAGAATACAATAAGTTTAGAGCTGATTCTTTTTGCATTGAAATGTAGAAGACAAGAGATTATCAATGATATATCATTTACCATATTTGTAGTCAAAATAAGTAGACCACTTGAGTGACCACTCAAGTGATGTAGATGAAAAAGCCTTAAATACTGTCCAAGCTTTCTGCCAAGTTTTGGAATGTATCACTCAAGTGATTATTCGAGTGATAGCAATGAATCACTGGAGTGATGAAATTAGAAATACTGTCTAAGATATTTTCTAGATATTGAAGGAGATGACTAGAGTAATCACTTGAGTGAGTATCCAGAAAAGGAATATGAACTCTCTACAGTTTTCAAAAGGGATTACTCGAGTGATGGCCTATGATCACTCGAGTGATCACTCAAGTGATGAGTCCAGATTGTATGATAATCATATGTCATTTATTGATTTGTTATCTATATGATTAACCCTTCATTATATTAGTATCATAAGTATATTTTTTGAGAAATTGTGAAGAAATCATGCAATAAGAAGAGAGAGAAACTTTACGGAACGTAATGTTGTCCTACCGACAATAGCTAGCTTTTTAAATGTAGAAAATGGTCAAAAGAAGCAATGCGCTGCTAACGGATATATTGGAATGCTTTCAACGGCTATCACGACTCAACTATAAATATGAAACATTCAAAAAAGGGTTGAAAGCATTACAAGAAGAGTTGAGATATACGAGATCACAACTATGTCAATATGCTGATATCATGAGTCGTTCTTAATCCAGACGCTCTCTGTTCTTTATTTTCTATATCATGTATCTTTAAGAGTATAATCATTTGTATTGTGCTTCAGTGAGTATCTTATTCACTATATGGGAGAGTCTGTAAACACGTAAAATTATACTTTTGATTTGATCTCAAGGTAAAGGGACCTTGAGAGGGTTGATTTCCTTATGAGGGAAGCTGGAGAGAGAATCTCCGGTAAGACTTTTTGCTTGTAAGACTGATAAGATGCAAGCAGTAGAGAATGTTACTGCCCATAAGACTTGCAGTGGTGTAAGCATGAGAGAATGTTGCTGCTTGTAAGACTTACACGGGTAAGTGGGATAGAATGGTCTTCGGGATTGCTCTGCTTGTAAGACTTTCCAGAAGGGGGAGTGAACCTTACAGTGTGTGGGGGGAGTAACTTCATAGTAGGCTTCACAAGTCCCTGCCTAAACTTGTGGGATTGTTGAGGCTTTTCTTGTGCCCGATTAAACAAGAAGAGAGTGGATTGGAAATCTCAGGAGGAGTCTGGGAACTGGACGTAGGTCATCATGGATTGGACTGAATCAGGATAAATCATAGTTTGCATCTTCTCTTCCCTAAGCTTTTACATTTTCATCATATATGATTTACATAATTTTTTGTGATTTTATAATTAGCAATTTAATTACAATACCCAAAATATTATCATTTGATTACCTACTGAAAATCACTAGTAACTCCACTCTGAATAATGTTATACATGTAAAGGATAATTTAGTCACCGCATTCAGCAGCCCCTGTTGTTGAGGGTACTATAAATCAAAAGTAATTGGTTAAAATCAATAAAGTCATACCTAAAATGAACGTCAATGAAAGAAGTTGAATTGAAACCACATACTTTTGGATAAAACCACTTCGGGTCTCTAATAATTTTACCCTCGTGTGACTTACCAAGGATTTTATTTGTCTGGGTCCCACTATCATTAAAGTGTAAAACCACAAAAAATAGAACAATTCATTTCAGTCGATAATTAATGGAATAGAAACAAAATATCTTACATGTTGAAGACAAATTTTGTTTCCTTGTCTGAATTTTTACCAAAGGAATCAAACAAATAGATGTTATTAATACGAAGACAAACAACACACAGACTCTAATGGTAACTACAACAACCACATATAGATTAAAATGAAGTTAGATAACAAGGTAATTATTTCTTAAACTTCATAAAAACTCAAAATTAAAATACATACCCTTGAAGAATTAGTGCTAGAAAAGAAAAAAATTTGGTATCTCCCATTATGTATCCCACATAATGCGTCCTTACTTGCATAGTATTACTATCCTTTGTTGTATTTTTTGGATAAAAGAATCCGTACAAATCCTGTCTTCCTATCTCGATGCATGTATGGTGGGAGGACTTAAAATAGAAATAAAAGATAAATGAATTATTGAACGTATGAAACCAAAAACCACTACAATTGAAGGGGAGAAAAATCATCGTATGGCAAGTTTCACCTATCCTACATCTATATCTTCCAAATGGATAAATTCCCTGACATCTTTACTATCAATCATAAAGGGATACGTCAATGTTAGGCCCACAATCATTGGAGGTATATGCAAGTAGATCTGATGAATCCCTTTGAAAAGCTATTGTAGTCATGCTAAGAGGGGTCATTTCACCGCATCTTGCTCATCCTATTATGCAAATATAAAAAACCAATTATTAGTAGGATGTCGACACATGTTAAGTAATACGAAGGTATTTCCTCCCATACATGTGATGGGTATTCTTGACATGGGTCTTGACCTCTCTTTTTCTCTCAAATATACCTTTGTGTGAGCTTATTTTTAAAATCTTTCCATTATAGACGAACCTCCCCTATCCAATACTTGTACATCTTCATAGTGTTTAGGACATCAAATGTTTTTTTGCAGGAATAAAGAAAATTATATTTGAAGTAATAGGAATAAAGATCCAAATGTAGATGTATCAAAACTTATATACCAAAATTTGTTGTCAAATCATGGCTGTCATTTTCAAGGGAACCAACTTCCAATTATCATAGATGATACGAACTTTGCTTCGACCCATATAGCTTAAATAGCTAATGAAATGATCTTCCTCAAGACTAAGTAGATTCATGTTGGCATTGAAGTCCACATGCAGTCTCTCTTGTTGATATTGATAACGTGCAACCAATGCAGGCATCTTTGTGACGCCTCTAGTTCTTCTTGCAACGGGTTCACCTCTTTTCATTTGATGGTCCCTATCCCTTTATGAGTCACTAGAACTGTCCATATTCCTGTTAACATAAAAATCATTTTCAGAGAGGTAAATAAATTGCAGTTAAATGAATAAACTAACTAGGATTAAGAAAGAAAAGAACACAGTACTATTTTCTAAGTCAAGCACATAATACAATTTTCTAAGTAAAGGTCTTACTCTATATGGTTTCCTATATTCCTTTACAATGATCATTTCTTGCAACATATTCCTTATCATCTATCAATTCTACTTCACTTGCTCTAAGTGGATTTGTTGTGAAAGGTGTTGTCTTGTCAAGGTTTAAGGTTGGATCATCATACTTCTGTTTTTTTACTTTAAAGTACAATAGACATTTTTTATTTGTAGGATCTGTGACTTAAAACACTTGTTTTGCCTGGCTTGCTAGAATGAATGGCTCATCTCTATAACCAACTCTTCGAAGATTGACAGAGACAAATCCAAATTGTTGATCTATTACCACAACAGTATTGCTTACCCACTTATATTTGAATAAAGTAACTTTAAACTTATAGTAGGTTATCTCCCATATTTCTTCTATAACTCCATAATAAGCCAAGGATGCTAATATATGATTTTTGTCTTTGGAACTAGAAAAGTGCATAGCTTCAGCTTCTACCATTACCCTACTATTTTGCATGGTACTTCTATCATATTGATTTTTTATGTAGAAATCATACCCATTTATATCATAACCGATCCAAGTAATAACCTGAAACGAATGCCCCCAAGCTAGCTACTCGATTGTCTTAGATAAACCATTCTCATGTGAAACCTTCTCCTTGAACCACTCTATGAATATCTTGTTTTGCTCAATAGCTATTTACATGTCACTCTTCTTTGGATTTAAGTTCTTCAAACACTTTTTGTGTTCATCTATGTAGGGTTGAACTTCTTCCATATTATTCAGAATATACAAGTGTGCTTGCAACACCTCTTCACGATGCACATTCTTCACTCTTAGTCCTTATGTTCCGTTGCCTCTCCCTTCTTCATGCCGAGACTGTTCCTTTTTCCCAGATAGATAATCTTTACAAAAGTCCACAGTCTTTTCAACTACATATCACTTAACTATTGTGGCTTAAGGCCAATAAGGCTTTTTAGAATACCCTTTTAATATCTTCATATATCGCTCGAAAAGATACATCCACCTTAGGTAAACTGGATGGCAAAGCCTTACCTCCCTTACCAAATGAACTATTAAATACACCATTATATCAAAAAATAAAGGAGGAAAATACATCTCTAGTTGGGACAAAATAATATAACCCTCATTATCTAGTTCATCCAACTTTTCAGTGTCAATGACTTTGTTATATATAGCATTAAAGAAAACACACAATCTTGTTACAGTAGTTCACACTTAATCTTTCATAATACCTTTAATAGCTACTGGTAATAGTTGTTGTATCAACACGTAATAGTCATGGGACTTCATTCCTACTAACTTCAAATTGTCCATTAAGACATACTTGCTCACATTAGAAGAATACCCTTGTGGTATGTTAGTTTCATGCAGACACTCACACTGTGACACCTCATTTCCTAACGCTACGGTAGAGTACCGATTAGCTAATACTCACTGAATTTGAAACATCAAAGTTGCTAAATTCTAGAACTTCATACAACACCTTTGTCGGATATTCACATACATACACGATTTCATTAGACTTTACTTTACAACATACACACTATCCACTTCATCTACTGCACTTCATATACAATCCAAAAACACATAAAAGTCTTAAAATACATAATAGGAATTTGACAACCTAAAGTAAGCTCTTTCGCTGCTCGGCCTCGGTTCTTCATCATTTACCTTTTCTTTGCCCCTCGAGCTCCCTCCCTGTACTGGAGATTTGTTTTAGGGAAAAAGGGTGAGATTATAAGGAATCTCAGTAGCAACGTATTCATACATATAAGATAACACACAAAGCATGCTTTACACCTCATCATTCAACAAAATCATCATTTAGTGAATTTAATGCAAATCATAAATCATGCTAGCGCTAGACAAGTTTTTGGCCCCGAGGGGTACCCGCGCAAAGATAGGCCCCAGGCACCGCTCGGCACATATAAATATTATAGCTTAAGTGTCAACCCTCGCAAAGATAGGCCTCGGGTGATCACTCCACATAATCTAAACATGTTTGACATGTTGATGATATCAAGCAACACATATGCATGCCATGTCATATGAAGACGGTTACTACCTGGTTGCTCCTCTACGCAACTTTCCCTACTTAATTCAAGCTCAGGCAACTACTGAGGCCAGACCGGTTGTCAAGTCCTGAAATCTTCAAATACCACAAATGAGTTATTACTCATCCATATATCCTTTCAAACTCATACCATTGGTAAATTTAGCCTAATAGTGCCAAATTACCAAAATACCCCTTAAGTCTTGGTTATCAATATTTTTACTCAAAATCATGACTTAGGCCATTCCTACACATTTTCACATGTAGAATCTATTTCTAACCTTGAATTGACCAAATTCAAGCTCAAATGATAAAAATACCCTTGGCAGCCCTCAAATAAGGCTTATAAGGGATAATTTAGTCATTTCACTTTCCATGGCTTTTCTCACATCGGGGTCAACATAGACCTTACACAATTTTACCTTTTAAACCCAATGGAAGCATCAGAATCATCAAATTCCTATCCATTTTCCACATCCAATGCAGGGTCACCCTATAGAATTCCTAGAAAAGTTGTGTTGGATTCTCGTTTTCTTTAGCCAAATCACCACCTCTTTTCTACTTATAACCAATATATTAACTAGTTAGACATTCATTAGACTTGATTTGGAGATACTTACATATTAAGGTCTCTTGAGTTTTCTTGGATTATCTTATGCCAAATGAACCATAATGAAGTCCAAAACAGCTCTACTAGCATCAATCAAGCAAGAGGAACAAGTTTGAGAAGTTACCTCTTGATTTCTTCAACTTTCTCTCTCCTGCACATTTTCTCTCTCTCTTCCTCTAGCGCTTGATTAAGCTGAACATCAGTGATTTCAAGGGTAGAGAGGTGAGGAGAAGAGATCATGAAGGGAGTAGGTAACTTTAGACACAAGGTAGCAACTTCTTACCTTGAGATTTGATGAAACCTAGCTTCCCTTCTCTCTTCCGTTTAGTTCTCATTCTTCACACTTTCTGCTTTGATTTCGTGCGGGAATGGGAGCTGATGAGATGATCATATATTCATATAATGCAAGGGTTCATTAAGCTTGACAAGTGGCACCTTCTCATTGGTCTAAATTGGCATTATTCTTTAATTAATTTGATTTCCCTTCATACTCCCTCATTCTAGCCGAAATTTGCATGAGAAATGTAAGGGAAATCTGAATCTTCAATTATCCCATTGTGCCAACTCGTAACTTGTTGACCAAGTCATTGACTTTTTGACTATTTGACTATTCCTAACAATAATTCACCAAAATCGGTTTATTCATGATCAAGTAGTCATTTTACTCTTTTTAATCCTCATTTAACTCAAATTAGTGGGAATATTGAGGAAAAATAATTATTTTCCCACTTTACAGCAAAATTACCATTTTGCCCTTACATTTTATGATTTATCCAAATAAATCGATTATCACCCTTTTCTTTGGCTTAACCTCATTTTGACACTTAAATGAGTCCATCATTCATGTCATTTAATTTTCTAAATTTTTGGTTACCATAATAGGCCCTTAATTTGCATTAATCACCCCTTTATGTTCTTATTCGGCCAATTTACGTGTAATCGGCGATTGGAATATTTTCTATAATTTCACATAAATTTATCCACATCACTTTTCACCATTTTATTCTACTAATCTTACATCAAATATACATATAAATGTATTGTTGAAAAATGGGGTATTACAGTTCTCCCACCATTCAATAAATTTCGTCCCCAAAATTTGCTACACCACTTGTAGCATAAATCCCGGGTAACGTCTTTGCATATCTTCTTCCGCTTCCTAAGTCACCTCCCTTGGCAATAATCCTTTCCAGACCACTTTTAAAAATGGTATGCTGTGACGTATGAGCTGCCTTTCTTGTCTATCAATAATTTGTTCCGGCTCAGCCTCATAAGTAAGGTCGTCACGCATATTCAGATCTTCATATTCAATAATATGTTGAGGGTCTGGTTGGTACTTCTTCAACTGGGAAAAATGAAACACATCATGTAATCTGCTCAGATTTGGGGGTAAAGCAATCCTGTACGCTATAGGCCTAACTCTTAACAATATCTCAAATGGCCCAATGTAGCGAGGACTTAGTTTATTTCTTTTTATTCCTCTTCCGACACTAGTCACAGGTGATATCTTCAGAAACACATGATCACTGACCTGAAACTACAACGGTTTTTTCCGTTTATTGGCATAACTCTTTTGTCTACTCTAAGCTGTAAGCAATCTCTGCTTGATAGTTCTAATCTTCTCAGTCGTCTGATCGACTATATCCGACCCATAAAATCTTCTGTCTGAAAACTCTATCTAGTAGAGAGGGGATTGATACTTCCTCCCATAGAATGCTTCATAGGGAGCCATCCAAATGCTCGTATGATAGCTATTGTTATAAGAAAACTCTGCAAGAGGAAGGTAATGATCCCAGCTTCCTTTGAAATCCATTACACACACTTTCAGCATATCTTCTAGCGTCTGTATGGTTCTCTTTGACTGTCCATCTGTTTGAGGATGATAGGCCATACTAAAACTCAACTGAGTACCCAAAGCATCATGCAGAGATCTCCAGAACTTGGATGTAAACTGAGAATCTCTGTCAGAGATTATACTCTTCGGCGTCCCATGGAGCCTCACTATCTCCTTCACATAAATTTCTGCCAGCTTATCAGGAGAGTAGGTAGCACTGATTGGTATGAAGCATGCTAACTTTGTACATCGTATAACAATCACCTAGATTACATCATGGTTCTGAATTTTGGGTAATCCAACTACCAGATCCATGGTCATGCTCTCCCATTTCCACTCTAGAATTTTTGGACTTTGAAGTAATCCCGGCGGTCTTTGGTGTTCAAACTTTACCTTCTGACAAGTAAGACACTGTGCCACATATTCCGTCACATCCTTTTTCATTCCAGGCCACCATCATACCACTTTCAAGTCATGGTACATCTTTACCATTCCTGGATGGAGAGTATAATGACTCTTATGTGTATCATCGAGAATTTTCTTCCTCAGATCGTTCCTCAGTGGAACATAAATTCTTTGCTTGTATCGAATTAGTCCACTAGGCGACATATCAAAATCCCGAGTTTCTCCTTGTTCAATCATAGCTCTGATTGAATTTGCTTGCTCATCTTGCATATGAGCTTCCATAATCTTAGTTTTCAAATCATTCTCTACTTGGCTAATACTATAGCCGGCACAAAGGATCTGATTGGATAGATTCAGATCTTTGAAATCCTCTATCAATTTTCTTTCTTGTATCATCATAGCTGCCATCAGGACCATTTTACAACTAAGAGCATCAACAACGACATTAGCTTTACCTGGGTGATACTTAATCTCCAGGTTGCAGTCTTTCAGCAACTGCATCCACCAACATTGTCTCATGTTGAGCTCTTTTTGATCATACAGATATCTAAGACTCTTATGGTCGCAGTATAGTTTAACAGTTACTCTATATAGGTAGTACCGCTATATTTTCAATGCAAATACAATTGCCGCCAGCTCTAGATCATTATGGGATAATTCAACACATGAGGCTTCAGTTGTCGAAGGCATAGGCCACCACTCTGCCCTGTTGCATCAGGACATATCCCAGTCCCTGCTTACTAGCATTACTGTAGACTACATAAGTCACCTCAGGATCAGGGATAATCAACATTGGTGCAGATGTTAACCTCTCCTTCAGCTCCATGAAGCTCCTCTCACAACAACTGTCCCACTCAAACATCTAATCTTTCTGCATGAGCTTGGTCAATGGCAAGGCAATTTAGGATAAATCTTGAATAAATCTATGGTAATAGCCTACAAGACCAAAAAAAATACGTATCTCAGCAACAATCTCTAGCCTTTTCCAGTCTAACACTGCTTCCACTTTACTAGGATCTACTGAAACCCCTTCTTACGAGATCATATGGCCCATAAATTTAACTTCTGCAAGCCAGAACTCACATTTGCTCAACTTTGCATAGAGTTTCCTTTCACGTAGAATACCGAGCACAATTCTCAAATGCTCCTCATGCTTTTCTCTACTCTTAGAGTATATCAGAATGTCGTCGATGAAGACTACCACGAACTGATCTAAGTATTAATGAAAGATACGGTTCATGTAGTCCATGAATACAACTGGTGCTTTGGTCACTCCAAAAGGCATCACTAAAAACTCATAGTGTCCATATCGAGTTCGAAAAGCAGTCTTCGGTATGTCCTTTGCCTTTACTCGCAGCTGATGATACCTTGACCGTAGATTAATTTTTGAGAATAAACTTGCTCTAGATAGTTGATCTAGAAGGTCGTCAATCTAGGGAAGTGGGTACTTGTTCTTGTTGGTTACTTTATTCAATTCCCTGTAATCAATACATAATCACAAAGTTCCATCTTTCTTCTTGACAAATAACACCGGAGCTTCCCACGGTGACACACTGGGTCTTATGAACCCTTTCTTAAGTAGTTCTTTAATTTTCTTCTTCAATTCAGCCATCTCATTTGGAGCTATTCGATATGGAGCTTTTTATATAGACCCAGCTCCTGGCATAATCTCGATCACAAATTCCACATCTCTTTCCGGAGGTATACCACTTAGGTCATCTGGAAACACCTCAGGAAATTCTCTTACAAATAGGATATCTTTCAGGGCCATTTCTGTATCTACTTGCACGGAAAAGAATACAACATACCCCTGACATCCTCTTCTAAGACATTTCATAACTTCTGCCAATGAGAGGAAATTCAAGCTAACATCTCTATGGTTAGACTCTCGCGGAGTAGGATATATAATCCTCTTGTTTTCAAAATCCACTAGCACATTATTTTCCGTAAGCCAGTTGAATCCCAGTATAATTTTGAGTCTTTGGAGTAGCAAACAGATTAAATCTATTGTTGACTCATGTCTCTCGACATTTATAACACAGTTCAAGCAAACATCAGCAGTCAAGGTTTTAACACCCATCGGTATAGATACAATTAAATCAAATGGTAGTTGATGCATATGCATTCCTAGGCGCTTAACACAGTCATAAGCAATAATAGAATGACTAGCACCTGAATCATATAATACTTGCAATACACTACCATTAAGAAGAACTTTACCTTGAACTAGCTCTGGGGACTCCTTCACTTCTTCTCGAATCACGGCAAACACTCGAACCTGACTTTGATGTCTAGGCTCGACAGGTTATGGTGCTGCTTGTTGAGGACAGTTTATCTCCAAATGGCCTAGCTTCTGGCAGGCATAACAAATTACTTGGCTTGTAGGAACATTACACCATTGTCCCGGATGAGATTTACCACACCGAGTACACATCTGAGACGTTGAGGGTTTTCAACCACCAAGGTTTCCAGACTACAAGGGCCTTTTATTGCCTCCCCTTTGTGGAAAATCTTGTCCTCTTTGTTTTTGTGAGGTCTCTTCATAACTGGATCCATCTCTCTGGCTCATAATCTTGTTGACTTGTACCCTTTTCAAATTCCCTTATGTGAGTCGGCATGCTTCCACAGCCTTGTTAAACTTTTTGAATTGCTGGGAAACCAATTTCTCTTCCTTCTTAGGTTTTAGTCCTCCAATGAGCATATCCGAGCTGCACTTCTCATCATTCTTAAGATTCAAGTAGGAGGAATAGCGAGACAGTCGAATAAACTGAGACAAATATGAATCGAAGGTCTCGTTATCACCTTGATGGATTGCCAGGAATTCTTTCTCTTTTTCAATCCTTACCGACCTCAAAAAATAATTCTCATAAAACTTTTCTTGAAATAACTCCCATGTCAGTGGGATATTATCAGCAACGATGTATTCTTCCACCAATCATCAGCATCGCCCACTAGTTTGTAAACTGCCATCTTGGGTTTCATCTCTGTCGGGCATCTGGGTAACTCGAAGATTTTCTTGAGATGATTTATCCAATTATTCATAGCTTACGGGTTAAATATGCCCTGGAATGCCTCAGGTTGGTACTTAATAAACTTTGGCATCCAGTATTAGACCATATTCTCATCTGGTTCTTGAACAACAAGAACATCATCCATGTTTGCTTCGAGTGACTGCGATGGCTCGTCACGAGATGACTGTTCCTCATCTGTATTCTCCTCAAAATGATTCCCTTCAGGGGGATTCCCCTCTGGATTATTTCCTTCAGGGTGTACCTTATCTATATTTTGTCTTTCCCTTAATTCTCTGAATTCCCCTCATAAGTCCTGAATCATAGTATGTTGTTGAGCCAACATGGTAAAAACTTGTTGCATAAGATTTGGCTCTAGATTATTTTCAGGTTCAGGATTTTGAGGCATATTCTTCTTTAGTCTACCTCATCCCATTGTTCCTTTTCAGTATCAGAAGGAATACCACGTCAACATTATATTAACACTTATATGCATATACAATATTCCAAATTTCAAATACCAACACACATCAATCACATACACTCTAGCAACTTAATTTATTTTATATCAAAAGGAAATATGGTCTTCCACATAACTAGTCATATGTACAACAAGTAGCTTAATATTTACATCAAAATAAGCCCATACTACCTTATTGAGCATATCATTATCCTTCTATTCCTTATGCAAATTAAACACTACATACAAAATCATATGCTCAATAAAAGGTAAAAACTCAAAGGGACCCATGATTACAATTTTGTTTTTCTTCTTGACCCAAGAAGTGAAATAAAAAAGATAGGCTAATATGGTTCAGATCTAAACATCATCGTCCATCATTAGCTCTAACTCCTCTCTTTGCTCATACAGCCTTTGCACTGACTCCAAGAATGTTGTATACTGCAGTATGGAAGTAAAAAATTTTGTTAAAGCTATCACATACAGATCCTTCAATTTCTCCCATAGCTCATCATTTAGATGTGGATCGAAGGTCAACATCTCCACTGGAGCATCTGACTCCACAGTTGAGTCTGGGTGCTGGAAACTATCATCCGTGTCCACATCATATTTGTCCACCACTGTGGCTTCATTTTAGCAATATGACCAAAGTGTGGTGGCCACTTGACACTCTTCCTACGAGTTCGCGCCATCCTTGGTCCACGTCCATCTTTGTTAAGGATTGCGTAAGTTCTACCTTATGGGATATGCTCCTCAGGCGGTACTTGATTGACAGAAGGAGGTAAAGGCGACCTATTTCTTTGCCTTCCATTATCTGACTCATCTCTCTTCTTAATATTCATAGGAGATGGTACGCTCTTATGAGCTATTCATCTTACTCTTGACATTCCCGCTTTTTTGTAAACCACTGTGTCATAATCTATACTGCAATGATGATCAAACACTAGTAAGATACTTTACAAGAAAATGGTCAAAATGAATAAGGTACAATATATCAAAACCCTTAAAGAAACATTGCACAAGACACACTTCACTCTCCTTATCATCACTGCAGAACTCGAGTCTATCCATATACACTCGAGTTTTACCTCTTCACTCGAGATCTCCTAGATTCACTCGAGTTTAGCCAATGTTTCCCGTTGAAATTCATCTCATTCAAGCACATAAAGGAAGTCTGCACTTGAGTTTGACCTTAGCACTCAAGTTCTCTAGGGTTGCTTTACACTCGAGTCCTGATAGTGTGAGAGAAGAAGTTCATTCCAGAGAATCTCCCAAACTTCAATGACAAGTGTTGCACTCGAGTTGAAGAATCAATAGTCGAGTTCTATTGGAATATCACACTCAAGTCCAGTGAGCTCAAAGAAGCGAGTTCATGGCCGAGAAACTCTTGCATCAGATGCAGTAGACGCACACTTGAGTTCACCATGCAGCACTCGAGTCCTTTGCCAAGAGTGCACTAGAGTCCCGCAATTTCAGCCATGAGAGTTCCTACCCGAGAACCTTGAGAGTAAGAATTGGAGACATGAACTTGAGTTCTTTAATCCGTACTCGACTTCTCAGCCTCCACTGCACTCGAGTCACGTGATTTCCAGCTTGGGAGTTTCAACCTGAGAGCTCAATGCTCAGTGAAAACCATCATGCACTCGAGTCCTTCACTTGGCACTTGAGTTCACCTTTAAACTCTCGCGAGTTTCTTCCTGAAAACACTTGATCTTATAGGAAAATTCTCCATGCACTCGAGTTCTCTACGACCAACTCGAGTTCTGGGCTGAATGCACTCGAGTTCAGTGTGTTAAACTCGAGTTCACCAGCCCTTTTCCCACCTGAAACCATTTCTAAATCCTGCCAATCTTCCACCTAACCACCCAAACCAACTTCATCACTTACTCCACTCTTTTACTATATCTCATACCCCTCTTACTCATACTCCTAAACACCATAATACTAATGAATGTGCAACTCTCTTAAATCCAATAGAGGATTTCTAGCAACAACCATCTATTGCTAGAACCATTGCTCTGATACCATAAAATGTGACACCTCATTTCTTAACGCTACAGTAGAGTACCAATTAGCTAATACTCACCGAATTTGAAACATCAGAGTTGCTAAATGCTAGAACTTCATACAACACCTCTGTCAGATATTCACATACATACACTATTTCATTAGACTTTACTTTACAACATACACATTATCCACTTCATCTACTCTACTTCATATACAATCCAAAAACTCATAAAAGTCTTAAAATACATAATGGGAATTTGACAACCTACACTCAGCTCTTCATCATTTACCTTTTCTTTGCCCCTCGAGCTCCCTCCCTGTACTGAAGATTTTTTATTTTTGGAAAAAAGGGTGAGATTATAAGGAATCTCAGTAGCAACGCATTCATACATATAAGATAACACACAAAGCATGCTTTACACCTCATCATTCAAAAAAAATCATCATTTAGTGCATTTAATGCAAATCATAAATCATGCTAGCGCTAGATAAGTTTTTAGCCCCGAGTGATACCCGTGTAAAGATAAGGCCCAGGCACCGCTCGTGCACATATAAATATTATAGCTTAAGTGTCAACCCTCGCAAAGATAGGCGCTAGGTGATCACTCTGCATAATCTAAACATGTTTGATATTTTGATGATATCAGGCAACATATATGCATGCCATGTCATATGCAGATGATTACTACGTGGTTGCTCCTCTACGCAACTTTACCTAATCAATTTAAGCTCGGACAACTACTGAGGCCAGACCAATTATCAAGTCCTAAAATCTTCAAATACCACAAAAGAGTTTTTACTCATCCATATATCCTTTCAAACTCATACCATTGATAAATTTAGCCTAATAGTGCCAAATTACCAAAATACCCCTTAAGTCCTGGTTATCAGTATTTTTACTCAAAATCATGACTTAGGCCATTCCTACACATTTTCGTGTGTATGACAAAAATACCCTTGACAGCCCTCAAATAAGGCTTATAAGGGATAATTTGGTCATTTCACTTTCTGTGGCTTTTCTCACTTCAGGGTCAACATAGACCCTACACAATTTTGCCTTCTAAACCCAATGGAAGCATCAGAATTGTCAAATTCCTATCCATTTTCCACATCTAATGCAGGGTCACCTTATAGAATTCCTAGAAAAGTTGTGTTGGATTCTCATTTTCTTTAGCCTAATCACAACCTCCTTTCTACTTATAACCAATATATTAACTAGTTAGACATTCATTGGACTTGATTTGGAGACACTTACATATTAAGGTCTCTTGAGTTTTCTTGGATTATCTTATGCCAAATGAACCATAATCAAGTCCAAAACAGCTCTACTAGCATCAATCAAGCAAGAGGAACAAGTTTGGGAAGTTACCTCTTGATTTCTTCAACTTTCTCTCTCCTGCACATTTTCTCTCTCTCTTCCTCCAGCGCTTGATTAAGCTGAACATCAGTGATTTCAAGGGTAGAGAGGTGAGGAGAAGAGATCATGGAGTTATTAGGTAGCTTTAGACATAAGGTAGCAGCTTCTTACCTTGAGATTTAATGAAACCTAGCTTCCCTTTTCTCTTCCATTCAGTTCTCATTCTTTACTCTTTCTGATTCGATTTCCTGCGGGAATGGGAGCTGATAAGATGATCATATATTCATATAATGTAAGGGTTCATTTAGCTTAACAAGTGGCACCTTCTCATTGGTCCAAATTGGCATTATTCTTTAATTAATTCTATTTCCCTTCATACTCCCTCATTCCATATATTCTTCTTACACACAGTCCTCTGATTTTTACCGAAGGTGACATTGATATGTTCCACCTAACTATAAACTTCCTCCCTAGTTAATGCCTTTAGAGCTATTATATACTCCAGTAAACCATTAAAATGCTTTCTTAACCTATGATATGGGTGGAACCGATGAAGAAACCTCTCGTGACTAAGGTATACCCTTTTTTCCCATACTTAAGTTTTTGGAAGTATGTGATTTCTTCACACATTAGACATGCTTTATTCCCCTTTATACTATACCTTGATAAGTTTCCGTATCCAGGGAAGTCGTTTATCGTTGTGAAAATCATTGCACCTAGCTTGAAAGACTCCTTCTTACATACATCAAACATGTAATATCCTAAATTTTTAGACAAAAGGCTTGAGATTAAGCTTGGATCAAGTGGACTGCTAAGCCCCAATTTAGCAAGTATCCCAGTAAGGCATAATTATATTTCTAAAAATTCCTTTATACCCTTAGGGTATTAAAGGATATATTATGGTGAATTAAAGAGCTCTGGAAATGACAAGATAATGCAATTAGAAATCACACACAACATAGTTAATTAGAACACAAAGTAGTGTTCCTGCCAATGAATTTCCTTGTATGGCATTCGTGTTTGTGTGACATTTTTCAATGAACATATGATATCCAAAAATTCTGAAACTTTCTATAATAAAATTAGACTTATCAAGCTTTAATTTGATAGGTCATATGGGTTATTTGGAGCTGTACACAAATAGATATATATATTTTTTTAATTTAGCTCAGTGAAACTAGCAATTTGCAGTGGTAGTGTCCAAAAACAATAATCTGGGAAGTATGAGCTTCCATTTGGTAAAAGGTTATATTTTTCATTAAATCTAGACTTAATAAAAGTCACATAGCCTTTAGAACCACCCTAATTGGACATTTTTACAATTAGATATGAATTTTTAAAATTTAGTGAAAATTCTGCTCAGTTTTTCAACTTGTGCGAAAATCACAAAAATGTATGGGCAAAGTAGTCATTTGGCTAATGAAAATTAAAGCCTATATTTTTCCCTTAATATTATAAGGTTGGACGGTCAAAAAGGAGAGCAAGAAGGGAAATAATTATTTGAGTTATATATACTAAGAGTTGGAGCAATTCTAGCCAATTGAAAGTATGGTTAAAAAGTCAAGATTGTAGGCAAATTTGAGGAAGTAACTTGTGATAATTCAAGAATCCATATTCCTTTTGTTTTATTTCCTATTTTGGTCAATAAAAAGGGAATATATATACATATATTTTTTGGCTTAATATTATTACAAGATGGAAAGAAAAAAAAGAGCTCTTAACCAATCACAATTAGGCATATGTCAAAGTTAAAGCAAGAGGAGAGATCATTAGATAAACTTTATTGTCTCTTCTTCATTCTTCATATTTCATTCAGTTGAACCAAGAAAGAGAGAGTATGTGTTCAAAGAGCCAAGAACAAAGAGGAAGGGCTAGGGTTCAAGAAGCCAAAATCTAAGGTAAGAGGTGTGATTTCAAGTGTTATGCCTTTTAAGTGACTTGTGAATCTCTTTTAACCTCTTCTCCTTCTTGAAATCCATATTTTTAAAGACAAATAAAGAAAGAGGAGAAAGTGAACAGTGAAATTTTAGAGATATAAAGCTAAGAAATCAAGAGGTAAACTTCAAAACTTGATTCTCTTGTCTTGATTGATGTTGTTGGTGGGTATTGTGTTGTTTTCTCTTATTGTTGAAAAATTGGCTGAAGTAAAACCATGGGAAAATTCTGCCTAAATTCCCTCTAAACATGTCCATTTAGTGTTTAAATAGATAATCATGTGATTAGAAGTAGAAAGGAAGTGATTAAGCAAGAGAAAACAAGAAACTAACATAACTCTCCTAAGAACCCTGATTTTCTGTCCTATTTATGACTAACGAAAGAATGAGAATTTGGTAATTTTGATGCTTCAATTGACTTTAGAAGGAAAAATTGTGTAGGAATATGAATGTTCATGATTTTTGGATGTTTGTATATAAATTTGGAAATTTATGAAGTTGAAAGTACATATTGGTTGATCTACCTCCTGTGAGGCAGTGACATTGTACAATATATTTTATAGGGAAAACCTTGTCTAAAAATTATGAAAATTTTCAAGATTAAATTAGATACATAGATATTTAATTTTATATATATTTTATAATTTTTGGACAAGTATACTAGAAGATATGATTTTCCAAATTCAGGCCCTGTTTCTGGAAGGTAATTTGGAATAGTGCAGGTTTGGTGAATTTATGGGGAAATTATGATTTCAATGGTCAGACCAAAGTATTAGATTTAAATATCTTCATTTAGGCTTTAGAATAAGTCAAATTGGATTTTTCTAGAATTAATTATGATTTTCCAAAGTTGATTGAAAATATGCCAATTTTTGGAAAAATAGTGAAATTGCATTGTGCAGAGTTGTACTGTATAGAAACTGTGATAGATAACAAGAAATTTGAGTTTAGAATGATTTATGAATGAATAATAACTCATATTATAAATTGGGAATTTTAGGATCAGACAGTTGTATCGAGCTGGACCAAAGACAGTAGAATCAATAATGGATCAAGGAAGGGCAATTAAGGTAGTGAACTTATCTAGCCTGCATATATTTGATATGTTTGTTTTTGCATTAATTTATGTGATTGCTTTGCCTATTTGTATTAAGCATAGTTGATTGATTAAAGCTTTGTTATATTATGCAATGGCCATATGTATGTCATAACATTGAGCATGCAGATATGTCATTATGTTGGCATGAGGTATGAAAGGCAAGCATGTTATGCATTAACTATATATATATCTTGCCTGCATAGTGATATTGTTTGCTACTGAGATTCTCTGAATCCCACTCTTCCTCACTTAACCATATAGGTGTTGAGCACAGGTGGAGAATGCATGGGAAATGCAATAGGAATTATGAAGAAGATGTGAAGATTGTAGTGCAAAGCAATATTTTGTATTTAATTTAAGAATTTGGTAGCCTTATATGGCTTTACATTTGATGTATATAAATGAATGAGTAAAGTTTGAGCAAAGAACAGTTCTAGTTTAATTAAAAGAAAAATGCTTGCATATACTCTGATATAATGAATTTAAGAGCCGATGAGGCATTGGGGACGTAGTGAAACTCGTGGAAATGATTGAAAAGTTTTCTACCCTATGAAAATCACTCTGAACCCTAAGTTCAAATCCTGAGTTGAGAGTGAGAATTTGTGAAAGATTTCAAAAGTTGAGTAGTTAGAGTTCAAATCTTGGTTCCATAATGGATTTCACTACTCTTTTATACTCATCTGAGGCTATAGGAAATGAGGTATCATAAAACACATCTACGCATTCCACCCACAACTTCTTTAAGTCCTCAATTAAAGGCTCCAAGTAGATATCGATATCATTTTCTAGCTGTTTTGGTCTATAGATTATAACAGAAAGCATCACATACTTGCATTTTATCATAGGCAGGGAGGTAAGTTGTATATTAAGAGGAGAACTGGCCACGAACTATGTGTGCTAGTAAAAGTTCCATACGGATTGATTCTATTTGTACAAAGGTCAAGCCGAAGGTTTCTCGACTTGCTGCCAAATTGAGGGAACATTTCATCTATTTTCTTCCACTGTGGAGAGTTAATCAGGTGTCGAAGATATTTTTTGTCAGATATTCTCTCATCAGAATGCCATAACAATTTCTTCACTTTTGTTGTACTCACAAACAAATGCTTAAACCGTAATATTATTGGAAGATACCACAACACCTTTAAAGGTTATATTTTAGTTGTCCCTTCGCCACAACCACCATCTTTCTTCACTTTGTATGACATTTTACACTTAGAATACTCAGTAAGACCTTCATCCTTCCTTCTATACAATACACAGTCATTAGGGTTAGCGTTTATCTTTTTATACTATATACCTATCGTAGTTTGGAAATACATTATCGTCTGGAAACATATTACACAATAGTTCAAGAAGCAATGTGGAACTACTATCAGTCCACCCACAAGTTACCTTTAAGTTGACTAAATGCAATGTTCCTATCAGCCTTATGTACTTACTCCCAGGGTATAAAGGCGTCTCTACATCACTCTGCAAATGGTCATATTTATGCAATTGTGCAAAGGATTCTACCTTAACATCGTGAATCATATTCTCCATTCTATCTTCATCTATAACATCTACAACCTCCCTCTTATGTGACGGACAATCAGTTACTTCTTCACCATGCCATATCTACCTTATGTATCGAAGATTTATTTTATCACATAGTAGGTGATCCCTTATAACATCAACATCCCGTCGACTCTCATTTAAACAATTGATACAAGGACAAAAATACATCCCATTTTTTGTTAGAGCATTCCTTCTAGCAATTCAATAAACTCTTTCACCCGATTCTCATATTCTTCACTAGTTCTCAAAGCATCCATCCAACTATGATCCATTTTATTACCACCTAAGCCATTCCCAATAATACTCAAGTTTAAAACAATTGTCAACAATGAGATTTCCTTTTATCACTTTTTTCAAAAAACAATTCGGTAGCATTTCCCCTTAAAAGTAAGACATTCCAAAATTTCAATAACAAACCAGTTTAGCTTAATTCAAACAAAACAAACTAACTGAGGCAATGTTGGACAATATCAACAATTTAATCAAGCAATCTTTCATTAGGAAACTAAAAAATTCAAAGGGAAGTCTTAAAAAATTTTAAACTTATAATAGATTTTAAAAATTCAATAAAATCTTGTGGCTAACTAAGCAAGGTAATATTGAGTGGAAGAAGAAAATAAAAAAATTTTGAAAAAATTTCGCCCACCATGTACATTATCTACGAAGGAGCTATATATTTTCCTATTTGACTTAATTTATTTGTAGCATATAATGGATCATTACCATAATTGCCTTGAATATGAAAGTATGACTTTAGCTTTACACACACACACACATACACATGGACATACATACCAAAACCTTAGCTTCACCTGCGCATTATAAAATACAAACTATTTGCTAAATGATTTATATAACCTAAGACCTAACCCTTTAGCACATGGCCAAGGCCTTAACCACCATATAAATAAACACATCAAACTCTGAAGATTCTTAAAATGGTTTTGTACATCTTCCTATTTAAATTAAATTTCCCCTTTTCTTTTCTTTCTTTTTAGTAACAACACTAATTAAACCATACAACTAGGCAATAAAACATAAGGAATATATATAATTTGACATAGAAAATGATCCTTAAACATAAATTAATGTCTGGTTCTCACTTGGTTTCTAGAGTTGTTATTTTTATACACTCAAAAACCAGGTTCTGTAACTTTTTAATGATGTTTTATTAGGTGTATAATAATATATGTGTACATATAGACTATAGGAAGAGACAAAAATGGAAGTAGTTGAAATAGAACTCTAGTACCAGGATGAATGCACTAAAACATTTATGGAGTATATGAGCAAACTCTTGTCCTCATTACATATATATATATATATATATATATATATATATATATATATATATATATATATCTGGAAATGCAATTATGGAATCAAAAGCAATCTTTACTTGCAATATTTTTCAAGGTACTTAAATATTTCAAAATCAGAATAAATAACAATAATTGTACCCGAACACAAAAACACATAGAGTTTCAAGCAACACTAATAGATTGATCTAAGATGTAATTTACAGTAAAATAAAAGAGTGTATAGAGAGCTGTGAGTTTCCATGGTAGCGTGAGAGAAAGAGGGAGAGGGAGGAGTATCGAAGGTAGGTTTGAGGGGAGGGGGAGCTTTAAGGGGAGGAGTGTTGGTGAGAAAGGAAGACGGAGTTGCATCAGTGAGAAAGGGAACGGTGGACTTGCGCCGATGAGAGAGGAAGACGAAGCTGGGTTGGAGGTAGCTTTAGGGGGAGAGCATTCTTTGGAGGGAGGAGCGTCAGATGAGCATGAGAGAGAGAGGGAAAGGGAGGAGCGTTGGTGAAGGGAAGACGAAAAGGATCAGAGGAGAGAATGGGATGGAGGGACTGAGGGACAAGTGGAGAGAATGAAAAGAAAAGGGGAGCTAAGGGGTTGTGTATATCAAACACTTATCTGACATGCACAGATGCCTTTAGGCTTCCCAAATCCTTACTTAGGATGCTAAAGGACCCCTTAGGTGTCCCTTTTTATGAGGGACGCTTAAAGCAAGGTCACTAGTGCCAAAATCCCTGCTTTAGGCATACCTTCTGAAAAGGGATGCCTAAAGGTAAGCATCCCTTTTAATTTTTAAGATTTCTAAAGGGTCTATTTAGGTATCCCTTTTAGATTGGGACGCCTAAAGGCTACCTTTAAGCATCCCTAAAATTAAAAGGGACACATAAATTGACGTTTAGGCATCCCAAGCAACACGTGGGATACCTAAAACTCAAACTCCCCTCCCCCAATATTATGAAAATGCCATCGCATTTTGTTTTTACTTCCTTTTTTTAAAAAGGGACAACTTCTAGGGTAGTAAAATGTATTTTCTTTAGTAGTGATAAATTGCAATTTGTATTTTCTCTTCCCTAAGCTTTTACATTTCTAGCATATATGAATTACATAATTGCTTGTGATTTTATACTTCTATACTTATTGATTTAATAAGCTGCAAAAAGATTTTAGAAGATCATATGTTCTTATCATGCACCATGAATTTCTTATTGATTTTAAAAATGACGAAATATGCTTTAAAACACAAATAAAAGAGCTACCTAGCGTATTTTAGTCATTTGACCCTGAATTTGACCAATTTAATGTCAAAAATGGATTCTACACAGGAATTTTTGTAAGTATAGCCGGTGTCATGATTTCTAGTAAGGTCCAGATAGACTGGGGCTACAGGGGAATTTTGGTAATTAGTCATCAATAAGCTAAGTTATCCACTATTATGAAATCAAAGTAAGGTTCCAATGAGTGATAACTCACCTATGATATTTGGGTATTGTAGGACTTAAGGAAAATTTGAAGTTTAAGCTTGCTTGAGCTCCGAACTGTGAGGAAAGGACACAAGGAAAGCAATCAGGTAGTAACATCATTCTTACAATTATTATGTGATGCCTATTATGAATGTCATACATGTAGAATGAGCTAATTTTCTAGACACATCCATTCGCCATATTGTGATCAGGGACCCAACAGGGGCACCAAGTCAACCAAGGGCAAACGTAAAGTTGACCTTAGGCTAGTGTACACACATACGTTCGATCATCTTACATTTTATGACATTGCATATCTATTTTCGCATTTTATTTGTATGTAAGCACATTGCTACTGAGATTCTCTCAAATCTCATTCTTTCCAAACAACAAAATCATTTCAACTGAAGCAGGCAGCTCAAAAGGCAAAACGGAAGCTACCACGATCAGGTCCTAGAGTTCCGTTGTGATTATAGCGCTTCCACGTGTACCTAGCTATTTTGTTTTAGTACTCTTTGTACATGTATCTATATATGTTATCAAATCTTTTGAGGGTAATCTTTGGTAATGTAAACAAATACGATGTATTTAAATGTTTTTGCTATGTTGTATGCTTTATGCTACCAAATATGCTTATCGCCCACAATTATTTATGTATTTAAGAAGGGGTGTTACATTTTTTGGTATCAGAGCATAAGTATATACTTAAGCATAAAGAGGTTTTAGAAAATGTGGAAATGACATGGTATGGTTTACATGAAGTTGGAGGTATGGTAGTTAGAAACTATCATGAGATGTTAACCAAGGGGAAAACAATGGGTTGGATGAGTTAGAGAAGAATTTATGGTTATTTTCAAAGTGTAACTAGCTTTGCATCGCTGATGAACTTAAGTATGAGCTGAAGAACTTGAGTTTATAGGCGAATTTAGGGCCAGAACTCGAGTTTAAGGTGCTAAACTCGAGTGCAGTGAGAAATTTAGGCAGTTTTAGGAAGGAACTCACGAGAGTGCAAGAATCAAACTCGAGTACGATCAGTTGAGAACTCGAGTGAATCTATGAAATCTTGAGTGTAATCGGTAGGAAACTCAAGTTTATATGGGTGTACTCAAGTGCACATTATATTTAGCCAAGTTTGGAAACTCTCGGGTAGGAACTCTTTTCCCAGAACTCAAGAGACTCGAGTGTGAAAACCTCCAGAACTTGAGTGTCAAATGGTGAACTCGAGTGTGATGTTCAGCCAGTGATATCCAAGAGTTTCTGGAACAAACTTCCATATCTCACTCTCAGGACTCGAGTGCAAGTTGAAGAACTCAAATGTGTCATGTTGAACTTGAGTGAAAATATTCATGGCGGGTACAAAGTAAAGGAATCAGCCAAGTCTTAGTGTAAAACTACCTTGACTTGGGTGAGATTTAGTGGACTCGAGTGTTAGGTCTGAACTCGAGTTCCTTGTTCCAAACTCGAGTTCAGAGACAAGTGAACAATTTGCAAGTAATTTTGTATAATGCTTTAATATGATAAGGAACTATCATACATGGGTTGAATATATATGCTATGTGAGATGTATAATCATGCTAAATACTATGTATGACAAATTCATGTACCCAAATTTTTATGAAAAGATAAAAATGCCCTTACTTCCATATGATATTCACTCTTTCTTTATTTTCATGTAGAGTGAATTATAGAGATGCCCCGTATACGAGGAGATGGTAGAGGCTGAGGCTGAGTCCAACATGGGAATAATAATGATGAACGTAATGTTAGGCCTGACCAAATACAACAATTAATTGGTATGATGTTAAAACAACAAAATGCTTTGAATGAGCTACGAAATGAAATGAGAGAAGGGCAACAAAAGCGAAATGCCAATGAAGAAGCCCATAACAATCCTAAGGGACAAGATAGAGATCATATACAGCCTCCAGAGCATGAGTCAGTGATGCCTGAGGTTCTGATTATTGAAGCTGAAAGTATACAGACCTGGGTAACCCAAATAAATCAACATCAACCATCTGTTTTTACAGGGAAGTTTGATCTTGAAGATGTTGAGAACTAGCTATCTCGTTTGGAGAAAATCTTCAGAATCTTAGAATGCCTTGATGATGTTAAAGCTCGTCTAATATCTATAAGCTGGAAGGTGAGGCTGATCGATGGTGGGAAAGCACTGAAGCTATTTTACAAGCGCAAAATATTCCCTTGTCATGGGAAGTGTTCCAAGAGAAATTCAATGAGAAATATCTTCCCAGATCAGTAAGACTGGCTAAGGAAACTGAATTCCTGACAATTCAGCCGGGTGAAAAGGAAAGGCTTGATGATTATCTAGCTAGATATACTCGACTATCCAGATACTCTTCTTATTTAAATATTCGTGATGACGAAAGGTGGAGTTCGGATATGATGATAAGGGGACTGAAGCTAGAATTGAAAGAGAAATTTGTGTCCTGACATTTCAAGAAGTTTCACAAGGCTGTTGAGGAATGCTGACTAACTGAACATAACATGATACAGCTACATGCCCAAAGAAATACTGACAACAAGATTACACTTAGTGCCGGTAATTTTTCCCAGAAGCGCCAATATCAGGGTGGTGCTTCGAGTAGTAGCAATAAGAAGCCTAACCAGTCTGATAGCCGAGGTAATCTAAGAACATTTGGAAACAGAACCTGCCAATATTGTAAGAATCCTCTCCATCTGGGTCAGACGTGCTTACAAGCGAAGCATGCAATGGCACCAACTAGGCAGATTATCTGGTTCAACTGTAATAAACTAGGGCATATTGCCAGGGATTATAGATAGTAACTAGAACCAAGAGAGCTGAGATAAAAAGTGTAAGGCAAAGTGTTTGCTTTAACACATGAGGAAGCACAGAAGTCACCAGAGCTTATCAGAGGTATGATTTCTCTCAACGGTAATCTAGTACAAGCATTGTTTGATTCAGGAGCTAGTTATTCATTCATTACATATGACTACATAAGACGACTAGGCCTGAGCATGCATCGATTACCTTATGATTTGACAGTATCTACTCCTACAGGTAACATGTTTGTCACCACAGAGGTTTGCTTGAATTGTATAATAAACGTCGAAGGTTATGAGTCGATGGTTGACCTAATTTTCTCTCCATTGAAGATACTTGAAGTGATTCTCGGAATCAATTTGTTAACTGCAAACAATGTGATGTTAGACTGTGGAAACAAAAGGGTTGTTTACCCTAATCCAACAACAAAAGCCAATGTAGAAACCAATTTGAATTTTCTTTCCGTAGCTAAAGCTGAGAGATGCTTACATAAGGGTTGTCAGGGATATATTGTGTTTTTCTCCATGTAATTAGAAGCAGGCATATCATTGGAGAATATCCCTATTGTGAATGAATTCCCTGATATATTTTCTGAGGATATCAGTGGACTACCCCAGAATAGAGAAGTAGAGTTTACTATTGAAACTAGGTCTGGAGCAGAGCTAATATCGAAAGCCCCATATAGATTGGCGCCAAGTGAGATGTCAAAACTAAAAAAGAAGATTCAAGAACTGCTATAAAAGGGTTTATTAGACCCATTGTATTGCCATAGGGAGCTCCAGTGCTATTTTTGAAAAAGAAGGATGGAAGTTTACGACTCTATATCGATTACAAGGAGTTGAACAAAAATGACGATTAAGAACAAGTATCCACTTCCTAGAATCGACGATTTTCTTGACTAGCTATCAGGAGCCTGTGTGTTCTCAAATATTGACCTGAGATCAGGTTATCATCAACTCAGAGTAAAGGCAGACGATGTTTCAAAAATTGCTTTTAGAACACGATATGGCCATTACGAGTTTCTAGTAATGCCATTTGGACTGACCAATGCACCTGCAGTATTCATGGAGTACATGAATCTAATCTTCCGTCCATACTTTAAACAATTTATAGTAGTCTTTATCGATGATATTCTGGTATACTCCCAGAGCAGAGCAGAGCATGAACATCACTTGAGAACTATATTGAATACATTGAGGAGTAAGCAACTCTATGCCAAGCTAAGAAAATGTGACTTTTGGCTTTCTGAAGTTAAATTTTTGGGTTATGTAGTCTCACAGCAAGGGGTCTTAGCAGATCCGAGCAAGGTGGAAGAATTATTGAGCTGGAAGAGGCAAGAGAGTATTTGAGATACGTAGTTTTATGGGTCTCGCAAGCTATTATCGATGATTTATACCGAATTTCTCCAGAATAGCATTGCCATTAACTAAGTTGACACGAAAGACTCAGTATTTTGTGTGGGACAATGATTACGAAAAGAGCTTCACTAAGTTGAAACGAAAGCTAACAACTGCACTGATTTTGACAATCCCAGATCCACAATCAACATTTATGGTTTACACAGATGCCAGTGGGCATGGATTGGGATTTGTCCTAATGCAATAAGGCCATGTTGTAGCATACGCATCTCGAAAATTGAAGCCTCATGAACAACGATATCCCACACATGATCTTGAGTTGGCAGCAATTGTATTTGTACTAAAGATCTGGAGATACTATTTTTATGGAGCAACCGTAGACTGTACTGCGACCATAAGAATTTGAAATACTTGTATGATAAAAAAGAGCTTAATATGCGACAACACAAGTGGATAGATTTGCTCAAAGACTATAATCTGAAGATTAAGTATCATCCAGGCAAGGCCAATGTTATGGCAGATATATTGAACCGTAAAGTAGTGCAAGTAGCAGACCTTATGATTCATGAGCAGAAACTAATTGAGAACTTTAGAGATCTTAACCTCTCAAACTAGATATTGATTAGCAATAATAGTATCAGTCAAATAGAGAATGATCTGAGAATGGAGATAGAAAAGTATCAGAAACAAGATAGACATGCTCAATCTATCAGAATCATGATCGCAAAGGGAGAAACTCAAGAATATGACTTATCACTAAGTGGACTAGTCTGGTACCACAAGAGAATATATGTACCACCACAAGTAGAACTAAAGTGACATATTCTAGAAGAAGCACATAAGAGTAAATACACTTTACATCCAGGAGCAACTAAAATGTACCATAATTTGAACTCCACATATTGGTGGCCAGGCATGAAAAGGGATGTGACAATGTTTATTGCTTGTTGTCTTACATGCCAGAAAGTTAAAGCTGAGCATCAACGACCTTCAAACCTATTACAGAATCCTACAATTCCTCAATGGAAATGGGAGAGCATTACTATGGACTTTGTGACAGGACTACCAAAGGTCCGGAACTATGATGCCATATGGGTGATAGTAGATCAATTCACAAAGATAGCACATTTTCTTTCGATCAGTGTGCATTATTCTTCCGACAAGCTGGCAAACATTTATATTAAAGAGATTATGTATCTCTATGGTACGCCAAAGAACATTATATCGGACAAAGATCCATGATTTACTTCCAGTTTTTAGAAGGCAATATACAAGGCCTTAAGTACTAAGCTCCAATTCAGTATGGCATATCATCCTCAAACAAATGGACAAATTGAGAGAACAATCCAGACACTAGAGGATATGCTCAGGGTGTACGTGATTGATTTTAAAGGTAGTTAGGATCAATTCCTTCCTTTAGTAGAATTCGCATATAACAACAACTATCATTCAAGCATTCAAATGGCTCCTTATGAAGCATTATATGGAAGGAAGTGTCAGTCACCCTTGTGCTGGATAGATTTGTCTAGAGATAGATCTATGGGCCAGACACTATTGATCAAACAATGGAGCAAATTAAGCTAATCAAGCAAAAGCTACTAGCTGCACAGAGTTGATAAAAGAGTTATGCCGATAAGAGGTGGAAACCTCTTGAATTTGAGGTTGGTGATCATGTATTTATGAAAGTTTCACCTACTATTGGTATTGGTAGAGCGATGAAGGTAAAGAAGTTGAGCCTAAGATATATTGGTGCTTTCGAAATTTTATCGAGAATTGGGCCAATGACATATCAGATAGCTTTACCTCCAAGTTTAAGCAAGCTGCATAATGTCTTCCATGTGTCACAGTTAAAGAAATATCAAGCTGATCCCGAGCATGTGATCGAATATGAAGAAGTTGACCACGAGATGACTTGACATATGAGGTCACACCTGACCGAATTATCAATCGGCAGGATAAACAATTGAGATACTGAAGCATCTTGTTCATCAAAGTAGCATGGAAGGGACTATCTCCTAGAAAAGCTACATGGGAGTCTGAGGAAGACATGTAGAAGCATTTCCTGGAGTTTATGAGACAGTACTTGTAACAAATTTCAGGGACAAAATTTATTCAAGGAGGGGAGAAATGTAACACCCTAATTTTCAATCACCAATATTCCTCTTATTTAATTGATACACCTAATGGAATAAAATGATGAATTATGGTGGGCATGAAATTACTATAATATTTCAATTTACGGTTACACATCTTGGCTAAGCAAGGACCCGAAAGAGCAATTTAAGTTCACGGAAAGGCCTACTATGGTGACCAAAATTTGAAATATGAAACGATATGGCTGAAGGTATATTATTCTTGTCAAAATTGGTCAAACCAAAGGAAAAGAAGTAAGAAAAGATTTATTTTGATAAATCATAAATTGTAGGGGCAAAACTGTAATTTTGCTAAAAAGTGGGAAACGATTATTTTTCCCTAATATTTCTCATAATATCAATTATATGAGCACTAAAAAGATGGAAATGACTACTTGATAAATAATAAGCCTATTTGATGAATTATTATCAAGTAAGGCCAACTAGTCAAAAGTCAAAGGACCAAAGTCAACAACTTACAATATGATAATGGGATAGTTAAGATCAATATATTTCCCTCAATTCTCATGTGATTTTCGGCTGAATGAAGAAGTAAGAAGGGACATGAAATAATCAGACAAGAGATTACATATGTGGACCAATGGAATAGTGCCACTTATTAAGTTATTATATTAACTTAATATATTACTCCCTTCATCCATTCTTCATTCCAGTCCCATCCAAACTGATCAGAACGAATGAGAGAGATAGCTGAGGCGGTGGAAGAACAAGAAGACAGAGAGGCTAAAGATCCTTCAAAATCAAGGTAAAAAGCTTGAAACTTATGATTCATGCTTCCTAAACCTACTATGACCTCTCTTGCTCATCTCTTCATCTTTGAATCAATGGTTTCTCAAGAATTTCCAAGAGGAGGGAGAGAAGCAATCGGACGTTGAGGAAAGAAAGAGTTGAGAAATCCAAAGGTAACTCTCCAAACATGATTCTATGGCTTAAGTGGATGCTATTAGTACTATTTTTGGTTTAGTTTTGCTGTTATAGTGAATGAAAGATGAAGAAACTTAAATAACTTTGAAATTCAAGTTATCCCCAAACCTTAACCAATAATCATGTTAATAGCTAATAGTTTGATTATAACTAGAAAGGAGGTGATTAAGCAGGACAGAACGAGAAACCGACACAATTTTTCTGAGAACTTAAAATCTAAGCCCTGTGCAAAATGTGATTAAGAAGATGGGATTTGATAATTTTGATAATTCTAATAGGTTTAGATGATGAAATTGTGTAGGGTATATGTTAATGACTAAGTGAGAAAAGCCCTAGAATAAGAAATGACAAAATATGCTTTGAAACACAAATAAAAGAGCTACCAAGCGTATTTTTGTCATTTGACCCTGAATTTGACAAATTTAAGGTCAAAAATGGATTCTACACGGGAATTTGTATAGGTATAGCCTGTGTCATGATTTTTAGTAAGGTCCAGATAGACTGGGGCTATAGGGGTATTTTGGTAATTAGTCATTGATAAGCTAAGTTATCCACTATTGTGAAATCAAAGTAAGGTTCCAATGAGTGATAACTTACCTACGATATTTGGGTATTATAGGACTTGAGGACAATTTGAAGTTTAAGCTTGTCTGAGCTCCGAACTGCGAGGAAAGGATACAAGGAAAGCAATCAGGTAGTAACATCATTCTTACAATTATTATGTGATGCCTATTATGAATGTCATACATGTAAAATGAGCTAGTTTCCTAGACACACCCATTCAACATGTTGTGGTCAGGGACTCAATAGGGGCACCAAGTCGACTAAGGGCAGATGTAAAGTTTGACCTTGGGCTAGTGTACACACATACATTTGATCATCTTATATTTTATGACATTGCATATCTATTTTCCCATTTTATTTTTATGTAAAGCATGTTGCTACTGAGATCCTCTCGAATCTCATTCTTTCTAAACAACAAAACCATTTTAGTTGAAGCAAGCATCTCAAAAGGCAAAACGACGGCTACTGGTGATTAGGGTCCCAAAGTTCCATTGCGATTATAGCTCTTCCATATATACCTAGCTATTTTGTTTTGGTAGTCTTTGTATATGTATCTATATATGTTATCAAACCCTTTGAGGGTAATCTCCGGTAATGTAAACAAATACGATATATTTATATGTTTCCGCTATGTTGTACGCTTTTTATTACCAAATATGCTTATCCCCCGCAATTATTTATGTATATAAGAAGGGGCGTTACAAATTGTGCCATATGGAAGGATTATTAGCCAAGTATAAAAAGATAAAGTTAAAAGTCAAATTAGCATATGAAAATTATCAATTAAATATAATATTTTGAGGAGGTGAATGATGATATTTTTATAAGACCATTATCTCTTTTTCTTGGCCATATTTTAGCCAACACAATAGAAATGGAGAGAGGGAGTGTCTTTAAGAACACAAGAACAAAAGAGAAGGAGCAAGGTGCAAGAAGCAAAATCAAGGTAAGTTGGTGGTAATTTCCACTTGTTCTTGCCTTCTTCTTTATGACATCTCTCTTTAATCTCTATGCCATATTGAAATACATGTGTAGCAAGCAAAATCAAGAGGTAAAGGAGAGAGAAAGAACATGGTTTAGAGAGAGAAAGAGGAGGAACAAGAGGTAAGCCATAAAACCTTGTTATCTTGATTGATTCAAGGTGTTTGATTGTTGTTGTGGTTGTTTAGTGGCTTGCTTTACTTTGTTTATGATTTTAAGAAGCACAAACCCAAAGGGGAGGTGCTACCCAATTTTCTATTAATCATGTTTTAAAGGTGTTTAAGTGTTTAAACATAGGATTATAAGTGAAAAGAAGGTGATAGGTAGATTAAAATCAAGAAAACACATTTTTATTTATTTATCAATATTTCGGCCAGACCTGTTTAGGAGGGTTAAAGCTGTAATTTCATGGTTTTGATGATCTCATTGGGTTTAGAATGGAAAACTATGTAGGGAACATGTATAATATGAAGTATAAAGGCTTTAGGGTGTGAAATGATATTTTTACCCCTAAAACTTTAACATAGTTTATGCTAGGGGTATTTTCATAATTTAAGCATGATTTTGACAAATCTAAGGTTAAAAATGGATTCTACACATGAAGTTGTGTATGATTTTCCCATTTCATAAATTTTGGTAAAGTACTATTTGACCAGGTATAAAGGGGATTAGATCAAGTCCCTAGGGGCATTTTGGTCATTTAGTATTTTTAAGTAAAGATAACCAACACAATGAGTTTAGAATGAATTATGAATAAGTAATGACTCATTTATCCTAAAATTTAGAATTTTAGGATATGTTAGCAACCTGAGCTGGATAGACAGTATCTGACCGTAGATAGACAAAGAAATGGCACATTCCAGGTAGTAACTCTTTCTTTCATATACAATGTGAATAATTGTATGCTTTATGTATGCCATCTTCTGTAACATGACAATGCCTAGGGCACACAACCTAGCTGTGGTCCAGGATCTAGCTGAGGTACACGAGTTAAGCTAGGGTTGCAAACAGTCGTTTGGCCTTGGACAGTATGCACACAAATAGTATAAGTTTGTATCTTACATAACATGGTGTATTGTATATTTATTTTCACATTCTATATATCTGATTGCATGTTAGTAATGAGATTCTTTTGAATCTCATCATTTCCATAAATATTTAAAGTTTTCAGCTTAAGTAAGTGGCTTAGAGGGCAAAATCATAATTATCGGCAACGGAAGATTCCAGACCAGTACAAGAGGAGGCGTTGGTTATCTGAAGGCCTTTTATTTATTTTAAGGTCTATAATAATTGTGTACATCCCTAAGATGAATTCCTATATATATAATCAAGCACATTATACCAAACATATCAGTATATTTATGCTATTCATGTGTGCCTGTTGAACTGTGCAATACTACTCTGGTTAATATCAATAATAAGGTATATGTCAGACAGGTGTTGACAATCTTCATATCTTTCTTGTAATCATGTAAAGGAAGAATAAATTTAAGGAAAAAGAGGAGGAGGTATGTACGGCCAAGTAAGAGAAAGAAGGAAGAATCAAGGTAAGCTTGAAAGCTTGCTTTCTCTTGAATATTCATGCTTGTTCTTAGTATTTTGGTTAGTTGTTTGGTTTATATTGGCTTGAATTTGTGAGTTGGGATGCATGAATCCTAAGAGTAGGTGCTGTCCAAACTTTGATTAATCATATTCAAGAGGTGTTTAAGTGGTTAAACAAGTGATTAGAAGTGAAAAGAAGGTGTTTTTTCTTAATAGAATCAAGAAACTTCAATTTTTCCTGAATTTCTTGAACTTTTGGCCAAACTTGGTTTGAGGGTTTTGAGCTAGAATTTGATGGACTTGATGATTCCATTGTGTTTAAAATGAAAAATTATGTAAGAAACTTATGAAATATGTAGTGATAAAGCTTTAAGGTGGGAAATGACAATTTTGCCCTTAAAACCCTAATTGGTGGTTATCAAGGGAATTTTGGTAAATGTGGTGTGATTTTTCCAAACTTGATGTCAAAAATGGATTCTACATGCGAAATTATGTAGGAATAGCCCAGTCATAATTTTTGGAAAAGTAAAATTATACTGGGTATAAGGGGAAATAGACTGAATTTGCTAGGGGCATTTTGGTTATTATGCATTTTTGGTAGAGATAACCAAGTTTATGAGTCTTATAATAAGGTATGAATGAGTAATAAATTATTTACTATTCATTTGAAATTTTAGGATTTGACATTTACTCGAGCCAGACCAGAAATTATAGGACTGATGTTAGCTAGTTATTAGAAAAGAGTTAAGGTAGTAATTTTATCTTTCATATACTATGTGATTGTTTATATGCTTTGTAATACTATGTTCTATGATGTGAAGCCAGTGTGACATAATTCCTAGAGGTGTGGCTTGGGAAAAACACAAGTACTATAAGGCAAGTGGGACCTAATTAAAATAGTGTGACAAGTACGGACAGGTTGGTGCCTGCTCCAGAACATTATTGTGATCATTGTGTGGCAAGTAGGGACAGAATAATCATTTTGATCTGGACAAAATCATCGTTTTGATCCTAAACATTGATTGGCAGACATGTGCTGACATTAATTTTTATTGCATTATATAAACATGCAATGCAGCATATAAACTGAATAAATTGAATAAATTTTATTAAGGGCAACGAAGTAGACACCGACAATTGAGGGTTCCAGTCCAGAGCAAGAATTTTGTTTTGGTTATCTATAAACTGTTAGAACTGTCTGACACCCAAGAGGGAGGTGAATTGGGTGTATGATAAGAACAATGAACTTCTAAAATCTTTTCGCAGAATGTTAACTCAGTATTCATGGAAGTATAAACTCACAAACAATTATGTAAATCTTATATGCTGGAAATGTAAAAGCTTAGGGAAGAGAAGATGCAAATGTGATTTATCCTGGTTTGGTCTAATCTTATATGCTCCTCCTGAGATTTCCAATCCACTAACTTCTTGTTTATCCGGGCACAAGAAAAGCCTCTACAAATCTTACAAGAGTTACTCCCCCTTACACACTGTAAGGTTAACTCCCTCTTACGGTAAGTCGAGCAAAGCAATCCCAAAGACCTTTCTCTCCTGCTTACCTGTGCAAGTCTTATAAGCAGAAACGTTTTCTTCTGCTTATACCACTGTAAGTCTTATGAGCAGTAACGTTCTCTACTGCTTGCACCTTGTAAGTCTTATGAGCAGAAAGTCTTACTGGAAATTCTCTCTACAGTTTCCCTGTAAGGTAATCAATCCCCTCAACGTCCCTCTACCTTGAGATCACTTCTAAAATACAGATGAAGTGTTTACAAGCTCTCTCACAGAGTGGGTAAAATGCTTACTGAAGTACAATACAACTAATCTCACTCTCCAAATACATGATATAGAAAATAGATAAGTCCAGAGAGTATGTAAGGCAGAAAACTTATGATAACAGCATGTTGGAGTAGTTGGGTTCTCGTGTTTCTGTTCGCTGTAGTCTTTTTCTGTAAATCTCTATCTCTTTTTCTTGAATGCTTCAGTTTATATAAGATAGGTTGAGAGTCATTGGAGCATTCAAATATTTTCCCATTGTAAGCCGATCGTGTACTCAGACAGAAAGTTCAGCGGTTATGCCCATTGATCGTGGTGCTCTGAGAGATGCTTCAGCATTTCCCGTTGATCTCTTACAAATGTTTCAGCATTGCTTTCTTTCTGTTTTGCACGTTCTTTGAATCGTTTATTAAATAGTCATGTTGCCCATGATTTGTTGTCACTGAATATTGATCCGTGTATGCCATGTGATTGATAGTGTATAACACCTATAAAAGCACTCAGAGAAATAGCCGTTAGAAAACATCACTCGGGTGATTACAGACTTCACTAGCAGTGATTTTTGTAAATTAGAGAATCATTGGAAGTGTACTTGATTTCACTAGAGGTGATTTTCAAAAAATAATATTTGACTGGCAGTGATCTCTATTGATTTGGAAGTGATTCTTATTCACTGGAAACAATTCTGATTCTATTGGAATTCACTGGCAGTACATTCGGATTCATTCAGAGTTCTTGGTTATGTGATTCTAAGATGGCTTTCACTGGAGGTGCACTAGATTACTAGCACTGGAAGTGATTTTCTCAGGATAGTATTTTACTCGAATGTTTAGACAGCTTCTGGAGGTGTTTCTGATAAAAATAGTGAATCACTCGAGCTATCAGTAAATTCTCTGGCGGTGATATCAATTCACTTGAGTGCAACATTACTTTCTTTGAAGGTGATGTTCATGAAACAACATTTCACTCGGATGGCTCACAATATTACTCTGGTGATTTCATGTTTCTGTTAAGCCTAAAAGTGATTCATCAAAATCAGCACATCACTTGAGTTATCAGTTCATTCACTGATATCTCACAAACAGAAGATCACTTGAATGTATATTAGTTCATTGGAAGTAATCTGGTGCATATTGGTATTCTCTGGAAACGATCAGTTATGGTATTGGAGGTAATCTGAGGAATTTTAATATTCACCGAAAGTGATTCAGCATCCACTGGAAGTGATATGGAAAACTTCATATATCACTCAAGTGATTTCGGTTTCACTAGAAGTGAAATTCCAAACAGTGAAATTTTCTTGCAGTGATCTTGTCGCGCATTGGAAGTGATTCTGAAAAATCTCATATCACTTGAGTGAATTCTATATCAATGGAAGTGAAATTACAAACAGTGAATTTTTCTTGCAGTGATTTGGCTTGCACTGGAAGTGATTTGCAAAATCAACAGAATCACTAGAGTGATTTCGATATCACTGGGAGTGATTTTGAGAACAGTGAAAAATTCTTCTGGTGATTTATGTGCCACTCGAGTGATCTACCATCTAACGCATATCACTCGAGTGATTATTAATGATCACTTGAGTGATTATGCAAATCACTCGGGTGCTCTCTATTCAGATCACTTGAACTCGTAGCTGCTCTTTCAATTTGACAGCAAATATGGGTCAACTTCCAGATGTCATAACTCTTTGAATATAACTCTAAAATTGGCATATTATATATCTGTGGAAATCTCTTTAAGTTTAGTTTCATATGGAAGCACCAATTTCAGCTCAATTAAATCTGTGGTTTGAGAGTTATGTCCAAAATTCCAAACCTATTATGGAAGGTGATGCTGATTTGAGTTTCAACTTGAAACATTTATATCTCCTTCATCTAAGCTCCTTTGATGTTGCTTCTAGTGTCAAAATGACGCATTGGAAGTCTATTTTTATATGCAACTAGTTTAGTCTCAATCCAAGTTGTATTTTGAGAGATATGATTAAATAACTAGACCTTACTCAGTTGGACAAAAAACAGAGCATGAAAAAATGAACATTACTCGAGTGAATTAGTGAATCACTCGAGTAATTTTCACTATTTCCAGAATCACTCGAGTGATTTTGTGATTTTGAAACACTCGATGCTACAGTTTGCTACAGTATGCTACAATGTCATATGCTACAGTACCGTATGCTACAGTGTCAACTGCTACAGTCCATAGAACTTGAATCTTCATATTTTTCATTAATTCTTGCAAGTTCTTCATTCCTCAATTTCTTTCTTCCATTACTTGACTAATCTACAATATATGCAACATTAAATATAGTAGTTAGTCAATGTAAGAGATAAGTATATTATGCAAACTTTTACTCTCTTAATATTTGACATCTATATTTTTCATCATCAAAACTAATCATATATAACATAAACTTTTTATATATTTTTGAAATATGTAATTAATGTGTACAAACCCTATAGGGATTTACTGTAAAGTAATCAAGTACTTTATATCAGTATATTTATGCTATTTATGTATGCCAACTGAACTATATGTTGATACTCTATTAAATGTCAAATTATGGTGAGGTTTAACATTTTTGGTATTAGAGCAATGCGGTTCTGGCAGTAACAAAATAGTGTAGTGATATGGTCTTAATTATGTTGTAACAAGAATCATGAGCAGAAGGAGATGTCAGAGGAGTAGATCACCACCATCGGTGAATCAGCCTTTAGAGGACCAGTGAGTATCAGAAGGGTAGCCAATACGAACGCATTGGGTTAGGGGTGGTAACATGATGCTTTAAACCCCAAGAAAGCAAGTATGGCAAAGACCAATCCACAAACCTCAACCCAGACCAAAGCCAATAGTTAGTTCTTCTGTTGGTGATACCGAGCAGCCACTATTAGATGGGTCGGAGTCAAATCTATAAGTGTTACCATTTTCAAGATGAAACCCATACATATGAGATATAATTTGCATCCGGATTAGGAGTTGTAAGGCTACGCTAGGAACCTATAGATGTGGGATTTCCATGTTCGTGACACCTCGATGGCCTAGTATACTAGGATCAGGGATTTCTCAGTATAGAGTTTCCAGATGATGAATGGATTTGTACAATGTTATATTTCTTCCCACACACTGTTTTTTTGGCTAAGAAGAAGAAAGACATCATAAAGTGGGTCTGAGAGATAGTTTTATGGATTTAGAACCACATGACAAATTACGTGCTGTGATATATGTACTGGTTCTTATATATGACTTATATACAGTATTTGGTCATCTAGAGATAGTTGTCATGACTATTTGGGATGAGGGCAGTTATGGGGTGCCAATGCTCGAAAGCGGTTGGAGCCATTACTACCGTTTTGCACCGGTACATTAGGGTTAATCGTGCATAGTCTAGAGAAATGGAATGATAGGTGACCCCATGGGAAGATTTTGAAAATATTAAGTTATATAATAAAAGTATGTTGTACAGTAACTTATAGGTTGTATGTTATTAAAGCTTTCTCTATACTGCTATAAATATCTACTATATGTTATTTTTAGACTATATGTGTATCCCAAGTTTTGTGAAATGACAAATGTACCCTTGTGGATATGTGAAATTTACCTCTTCCGTATTTTAATATAGTGAGATATAAAGATGGTGAGACAAAGAGTAACACCCCAAATTTTAAGACAATGGAATTGAGAATAAGCCTAACTCAAGTAAACTACTAGGCCTTGGTTTGGCCAGTGTCACAAATAGGCGCGAGTAAATTTCTACTATTTCTTGATACCTTGGGGTATTAAAAAACGCAAGGAATGATAAAATGAAGCAATTAGGACACACACACGACATAGTTATGTTATAAAGCAACGTAGTGTTCCTACCAGCGAATTACTATGTGGTGGTCGTGATCGTGTGATGATTTTCTAATGGGGAATACCGTAAGGGCAAAATAATAATTTTTCCATAAAGCAAGGAATGAGTATTTTTCCCAATAATTTCAATGAGATGGGAACTAAAAGGAGGAAAATGAATACTAAGTGAATTAATACCCAAGAAAAGTCAAGAGCCATGAAGCATAAGGCTACAATTAACCACGTGTAAGGTGGTATAATGGGATAGTTTAAGAATAATAATTCTCCCTATGTATCTCATTATTATAGTGGATGAAGAAGCAAGACAAAGGACATGACCACATAAGAGCCATTTTAATGACTCACTATATCATTCTTCATCCATTTTATCTGATTCATTCGGCCAAAATAGATCAGAACGAGAGAACGAGAATGGAAGAGAGAGAGAAGAGAGAGAAATCTTCAAAAGGCCGAAATGATATCTAAACGGCTCTCTAAGTACCCTTCACAAACATTCTTCTACTCATCACAAGCTTCAATTCTATGGCTTTGGATTCTTGATTGGAGGTCGTTGGTGCCGTCTCGCCGGCTGGAGTGTCACCGGAATTCCGAACCAAATTCATAAACGAGTTAAGGTAAGCGTATGCTTTCTTCTGAGCTATCTGGTTTGTTGATTAGATGAGTATGGTAGAAGTTGGGTACTGTTTACTCCTCATTCAATCGTTGTTTTAATTTTCTAAACAATATCTAATGCTTGCCTAACTAGTTAATCATGTGATTAGAAGTAAAAAGGATATGTTTAGGCAAGAGAAAATAAGAAACCGATATAACTCTTCTGAGAACTCATAATTGCTGCTAATTGTGTGGCATGAAGATGAAGTTGAAATTTCATCAATTAGATGATTCCATTGAGTTTAAAAGAGAAAAATGAGTCAGGTTCATGTTGATGTCGAAGTGAGAAGAGGCCTTCTGTCTGAAATGACTGAATTGCCCTTAAAGCACTAAGTAATGGCTTCCAAGGGGTATTTTCATCATTTAGGGCCTGAATTTGAGTAAACTAAAGTCACTAATAGATTCTACACGTGAAATTGTGTAGGATCACCTCAAGTCAATATTTTGGGTAAAGTACAAGTAATTAGGTACAATATGGATATAAGCTAAGTCTTAGGGGTATCTATGTAATTCTATGACAATGAGTCAAGATAACCAACACAACGAGTCTAGAATGAGTTATGAGCAATCAATAACTCATTTATCCTAAATGAGTATTTTAGGATATACCAACAAATGAGCCAAATCGGAGCTGGACCAAGGACAAGCAAGGAAAGGTCATTAGTTCAGGTAGTACATCATTTATATTTATACTATGTGATACTAAATCATGAATGTCATACATCGTAATATGAGCTAGTGTCCTAGACATACCCATTCGCCATATTGTGGTCAGGGACCCAATAGGGGCACCAAGTCGACCAAGGTGCAAACATAAGTTTCACCTTGGGCTAGTGTACACACAAAAGTCGATCATCTTACATGTCATGACATTGCATATCTATTTTCACATTCTATTTGTATGTAAGCATGTTACTACTAAGATTCCCCCGAATCTCACCCTTTTCATAAAAATGAAGTTTCTAGTAGTAGTCAATAACTCGAGGAGCATAAAGGAGATTTCCGTCAACTGGAAGTTGCAGACTAGTACGAGAAGAGACATTGATTATATGAAGACTTTGTAATGATTTTAAGGTTTGTATTAAGTTGTATACCCCTAAGTTAAATTCTCGATGTAAACAAGCACTATTATATCAATATCAGTATGTTATTCTATTGCTATGTGGCCATAGTATTCCCCACAATCATGACTCTGAGCGATATCAATGATGGGATAAGAGGCACCACACAAAGAGTTAAAGGTATAAGGCGGGGTCAAGGAGCTAGACCTGACCAAATGCATCAGATATTGGGAATGCTTACTGAACAACGTATAATGATTCGTAATCTAAGAGACGAGCTACGAGAGGTGCAGCATAAACAAAATACAGATAGGGAAAGAGAGAACAATCCTGGTAGATAGGAGAATAAGCCAAATCAGCCTAAGAATCCTATTTAGAAGCACCATCCAATTAGACATGTTGTTTAGGCTGAAAGTTTAAAGACTTGAGTAACACAACTTTTCCAGCAACAACCTCTTGCCTTTTAAAGGAAGTTTGATCCTCAAGTGGTAGGGGACTGGTTATCTCATCTGGAGAAAATTTTTTGAATCCTGGAATGCCTAGATAATTTCAAATTTTAGCTAGCAATCTATAAACTAGAATGGGTTAGCAATATGAATAATGCTCTTTTTTCCAAGAACAAGATGGGCCTTGTCGATGGTTCCATTGAGATGCCGAGACCAGATTTAGTTGATTTAAAGTTGTAATACCCCAATTTTTCACCCATATTCTTATATGTATATTTATTTAATAAGATCTTATGAACCAAGAAAATGCCAGATGAGTGGAGGAAAATTACTTTGGTTCCTATTTATAAGAATAAATGAGATATTCAGAATTGCACAAACTATAAAGGAATTAAGCTAATGAGCCATACAATGAAATTGTGGGAAAAAGTGATTGAATATAGGTTAAGGTTGGAGATTGATGTTGCTGAAAACCAATTTGGATTCATGTCAGGAAGGTCTACAACAGAAGCGATTTATTTATTAAGGGGGATAATGGAAAAGTATAGGAGCAAAGGAAGAGATTTACACATGGTCTTCATTAATTTGGAGAAAGCTTATGACCGGGTGCCAAGAGATGTGCTTTGGAAAGCCTTGGAAAAGAAGGGGGTGAGGGTTGTATATATCAAAGCCATTCAAGATATGTATGCGGGGGTTACAACCAATGTTAGAACGTCTGGAGGTGTTACAAAGGACTTCCCTATAAGGATTGGACTACATCAGGGATCAGCTTTAAGTCCTTATTTGTTTAGCCTAGTGATAGACGTCCTAATTAAACCTATAAAAGAGGAGATCCCTAAATGCATGCTTTTTGCAGATGATATAGTGCTATTGGCTGAATCTAGGGAAGAAATTAACTCCAAACTTGAGATATGGAGGCGGACTTTGGAATTGAGAGGTTTTCGTCTTAGTAGGAGCAAAACTGAATATATGCATTACAAATTTGATAAGAGATAAATTCGAAGTGAAGTGGAAGTTAAATTCGGTGGGCAAGTCATCCCGCAAGTAACAAAATTTAGATGTTTTGGATCAATTATACAACAAGATGGTAAGGTGGATGGAGACGTCAATCACAGAATTCAAGCCGGATGGTATAATGGAGAAAAGCTACGGGAGTTATTTGTGATCGTAAAGTACCTAATAAGGTAAAAGGAAAATTCTACCGCATTGCTATAAGACCAGCAATGCTATATGATAGTGAATGTTAGGCTTTAAAGGGATATCATGAACATAAAATGGGGGCAGCTGAGATGAGGATGTTAAGATGGATGTGTGTCCATACAAGAAAGGACAAGATTCGTAACCCTCATATACGTGATCGTGTTAGAGTGGCCCCTATTGAAGAAAAAATGGTAGAAAATCGTTTGAGATGGTTTGGACATGTTCAGCGAAGGCCATTGAGTGTTCCGGTAAGAAGGGTTGATCAAGCTGTATAGAGTCCTGTCAAATGAGGTCGAGGAAGACCGAAACGAACGCTCAATGAGGTCTTTGAGAGAGACCTTTTAATTAATAATATATCGAAATCTATGGTCTTTGATAGAACACAATGGCGTCGTGCGATCCATGTAGCCGACCCCACCTAGTGGGATAAAGGCTTTGTTGTTGTTGTTATTCTTATATGTATATTTGTAATATTTAGTGGAATAAAATGGTGAATTGTGGTATGTTTGAATTTATAGGAAAATGGAAATCATCGGTTACATATAATTCGACCAGACAAGGACATAAAGAGACAATTAATGTTCACTAAAAGGCCTGCTATTGTAACCAAAATTTGAGAATTTAATGACATGAATGGTGGCCTCATTTAAGTGTTAAAATTGGGTTAAACCAATAGAAATGAGTGGAAAATAATTTATTTTGGTAAATCATAAAATGTAGGGGCAAAACGGTTATTTTTCCATAAAGTGAGAACTAATTATTTTTCTCTAATATTCCCAATAATTTCAGTTAAATAGGAATTCAACAAGAGAGAAATGGCTACTTGATAATTAATAAACCTATTTTGGTTAATTATTATAAAGGAAGGTCAAATAGTCAAAGTCAACTATTTGCATGATGGCAATGGAATAGTGCAAGATCAATATATACTCCCTCATTTCTCATGCTAAATCAGCAAAATAGAGAAGGGAAGAGGAAATGAAATATTAAATGAGAAATGGCATTTATGGACAAACAATTTCCACATATATTAAACACTTTAACATTTTAATATATTACCATTTCTTCATCTCTTCCTCTTCATTTTTATGCCATCTGATTGAAATAGAGAGAGAGAGGGAGCTAAGAACGTGAGGAACATAGTAAAGGAGGAGAAGAAGCTAGGATTCTTCAAGAATCAAGGTAAGGGAGCTTGTACCTTGTGCTTTAAGCTTTCTAATCCCTCCATAACCTCTCCTACTCACCTCTCCTCCTTAGAATCCATAGTTTTCAAGCTAAATCAAGAGTTTTGGAGAGAGAGACAAAAACGTGTAGAGACAAAAAGTGCTATAAATCAAGAGGTAATCTTCCAAACTTGTTCCTCTTGCTTGATTAATGCTATTAGAGTTGTTCTTGGCTTGGTTTTGAATGATTTGTGGTAGTTAGAGAAAGAAATCTAAAGGACCTTGCTGTTCAAGGTTCTTCAAATCAAGTCCAATGAATATCTAAATAGCTAATCATGTGATTATAAGTAGAAAGGTGGTGATTAGGCAAGAGAAAACAAGAAACCGACACAACTTTTCTGGGAATCCTATTTGAATGCCCAGTGTTGGATGTGGTAAAGGAATAAGAATTTTATAGTTTTGATGCTTCCATTGGGTTTAGGAGGCCAAATTGTGTAGGGTCTATGTTGATGATAAAGTGAGAAAAGCCTTAGAATATGAAATGACAAATTACCCCTTAAAAGCCTTAAGTAAGGGCTATCAAGGCTGTTTTCATCATTTGGGCCTGATTTTAACCAATCTGAAGTCAAAAATGGATTCTACATGCAAAATTGTATAGGATTGGCCCAGGTCATAACTTTGGTAAAGTATAGTAAGACCGAATCTTAAGGGGTATTTTGGTAATTTGGCATTGTTAGGCTAAGTTAACCAATACTATGAATTTGGAATTTTTACATGAATGATTAATAACTCATTTATGGTATACTGTTTCCCGAGTAGGTGCTCGGGGCCTATTGTACAGGCATCCCTCAGAACTTTGTAATATATCTAACGCTACGATAGTTTACGAGCTACACATGATGCATTGAATGCTGAGTGATGATTCTAATGAATAATGATTATTTAGCATGCCTTGTAGTTTTATACTATATGATTGATATATGTTGCTATTAAGATTCTTTTAAATCTCACTCTTTTTCAAAAACCCACTTTCAGTACAGGAAGAAAGCTCAAAGGGCAAGCAGAAGGTAAATACGAATGACTAAAGGATTAGGATGCTGAAGACTTTAGTCATTTTGGGTTGTCTAGTTTCATATGTTTTGGATATTGTGAGTTGTATATGGTAAATATGTTCATGTAAGCATGACAACAATGTAAAAGTAGCTTAATAAATGAATGATGGATAATATGTGTTTATGCTTTTCATCGCTAACGAAATGCAATTAAGATGCTCGTTGACTCTGATAAATGAAAATAAAGAAAGAGCCAGTGAGACTAAATAAGATAGTGAAAATGGTTTGCAAAAATTTTTACTACCCTTTCAACCTTAGGTTTAACTTCTGAGTTGAGGGTCGGAAATTTGTAAATATTTTTTAAAGTTGGGTAGTCCGGGTTTGAATCATAGTCTCCTGAATGACTTCACTACTCTTTTATACTCATCCAAAGTAAAAAAGGAAATAAGGTATCACAAAAGTTATGAATGGGATGGGATGCCATGGTGAAAGGATAGCTTAAGAGTGCTGTGGGGAAAGATATTTGAAGCAACATGAGATACGTGAAAATGGCAGTGAAATTTGGATGGATCTCGAAGAAAGATTTGAGGAGGGAAATGCCCAAGGTTATATAAGCTAAGGAGAGAGGTGGCTCTTCTCAAGAACGAGAAGGTGAATGTGTCATCCTTCTAGTCTAAAAATTTATGATAAGTTAAATGAGATGTTCTTTCATGTTATCTATTTGTAAATATTTTTTGAATTTTACTATTGACAAGAAAAATTTATGGGTAAAACTACAATTGATTTATTTATAAAAAATTATATGTCAAGTTTTCTTAAAAAAATGTTTTATAGCACTTCCTTGACAAAGTGTTATAGCATGTTTATTTGCAGCGTTTTCTAAAGGAAGGGGTATAGAAAGAATACCTTTATATAATGCTTTCCTAAGGAAGCACATAAAGTGCTACAGCAAGTAATATTGTTATTTTAGAAAAATATATCCTCGATAGCGCTTTGATGCTTGTCTTTGTAATAGTTATTCTAATAGCCCAAAAAAATTATTAACACAAAATACCATATTTCACAGTTGTTAACAAAGAACTATGACAAATGTAATCAAATAAATAATGATTCTTACCAACAAGCCGTATGTAAAGTCTTAGGCATGATAAACCATAAAACCCTACTATTCCACTTGTATTTAAACATCTAAAACAAAATCTACCAAAAACTTTGCCTCAATGTAACCTATCGACTTCAGAACCCTACTACTTCTATTTTCTTTTTCAGCTATCGAGAGTCATTTTCAGTCAAACCATACCATCAAAAGCCTTCGTCAGACTTCTTAACAAAAGCTACACAAGTGAATACACTTAATACTTGTCTTTACGATAGATACGAGAGTTGCTTTCGCTTGCCTGAACTCTTATGTTTATTTGTGAGCCTAGCTAGGTTGCATTTCTTTGGTGCTCTACACCCCAATGTCTCATTGTAGTGCTAGAAACCAACTTGAAGTTCTCCTACACCAACAGTCTCCAACCCTATCCCAATCTTCTCGGGGTCCATATGTTGGTTGAAGCAGGGCATAAGGTGACACTTCCTCTGCTGCTTTAAGTGATAAGTTAGGGCAGCCAACGTTGTAGTCTCTGGTTCCCTTATCATCAAAGGCTTTAAGATGTGTTGATCAATTAGATTTTGGTAGCTAACATTGCAGTTTATGGCTCCTCCAACTAGTGGTACATGGTTTGAACAATTTCTACATAATTGAAAGATTTATTTACTTACTTGATTGCTTGCAATGCCTCCCACCTTTGTACTACTTTTTTGTCCTATTGATTATTAATTTATTTTTATTTATTGGATTTTTTAATTATGGATGGTTATAACGGTAGCACTTTAATTTTTCTTTAGTTATTTGAATAAGCCTGACTATTTCATCTTGTCATGAGGTATCCATATCCCTAAAAATTACTTCCAAATAGATCAAGAGGAATGTTATGAATAAATTAGTTTAGTTGTACCAAAAATCATACATGAACAAGTAAATACTAGCAAATTAATAAAGCAATCAAGGTGTCATTAAATTGCTTTTTTCAAGTCATATTTTATTGGAAAACCCATTGCTTTAATCCAAGGTTCTATTTTTGTATTGAGTTGGTGGCACTAAATTAAAGCTATAAAATTCGACAAAGTGAGATAAGTCCTAAACTCTTCAATGTCAGAGTTTATAAGCTACTTAGATTTGACTATATATAATAGAGTAGTACTTTCCACATCAAGTAACTATGCAATTTGGGACAAATCAAGATTTTGTAGGCTTTATAGCTAGAATCAATCGCATTCATGACCTCTATATATATATATATATATTTATATTTATATTTATATATAGATATATGTTGACCTATATACCTTATGTCTCTTCGCAATAATTATGCTAAGGGAATAAGAAAGGGTTAAAACAATGAATATCCTTGTCATAAAGGGTGCAAGAGGTATGAAAATCTTGAGCAAGACTATTAAGTTTTGTGATTATCTTGCTCGAGATTTGCATACCGCTTGCACCCTTTTTGATAGGCATATTCGTTCCTTTTCACTCTCCTTGTTTTCCAAGCTTAATTCATGTGAAGAGACATAAGATATAAGTCAACAATTATATTATCATATATATAGGTCAACAATTGCCATTGATTCTCCTTACAAAGCCTGGAATGTGTTGATCCCTCCCAAATTGAATGGCAACTTATTGTGGAAGGTATCATTCTATTATATACATTTATTTATTCCAACTAGCTCAAAAACTCTCACATAAAGAGTCTATTGTCGATACATCACATTTATTATATAAGAATCATAATGTATTATAAAACTTCACAGTTCTTAGATACAAACCATTATGTGTGTTACTGAATAAATAATGGTTGTCTATGTGAGATCATTATTTGTTATTAAACTTTATGGTTGTTACATAACAAATATTATGTATGTTACTGAATAAATAATGGTTGTCTGCGTGAGACCATTATGTATTATGCTTGTATTATTAAATATATGACAGTTGTTTACATGAGCCCATTTTTTTATTATTCTAGCATTACACAATTATGGCTTCACCAAGCCTCAATACATAAAATTGTTATAATAGATACTAAATATATCACGGACTAAAACCATTATGTATCCGCGTCAAGCATATATAGCGTTTTAATATGTGACAATTCATAATCATCATGTATGGTCGATAATAACTATGATAAAAATCATTTTCTATAGTTGTGAACATTAGAAGAAACCTTATTACTTCCAACCTAACCCATACTTCCATATTATTAACATAATGATTTTTATTTAAATTTTTTCTCATTACAAAGATGTTAATTCTAATTATTTCTCCTATATTTTCTTAACGTCAAATTTAATTTTAAAATATGATTTTGTATTTATATATACAAAAACTAAAGAAAAATATATCTAACTTCACTTTTATTGTCAATAAAAAATTCTAAATATAGATATGAAATATGCAAAATATTTAATATTAAAATTTACTACTATTGTTGGTGCTACAGTTTTTTTCCAAAAATACTACTACTATTACTATAGCAACCACCTTCAACTGTACACATTGTTTCTTCTCCTTCTCTCTCTCCTTCCCTCCCTCTCTTATAAAAAGTTATTAACTTACTTCATCAATTAATCAATTACTATTCACTTAAGAATTCTCAAATAATAATTGGGTCATTATACACTTGTTCTTCAAATATGAAATAACCTATATTGCCAGATGACCAAGACATATAACGGTGTCTCATCATGGGGATAATAAATTTAATGATATTAATATAGAAAAAGCAAGAGCACTTGAGATAACATTGCTTGTGCATCTATAGATGCATCTAATTGCAATAAAATTGCATGTCCTTACAACCTACATATACTACGCTTATAGGGTTCTTTTTTATTAGCAAAATTCTTTCTTGAGACAAAACAGGCCAAGGAAAATAGTAGGTCAAAAGAACAAAAGAGACTACATTATCGGCTATTAAAACTTGCTCAACCCATGTCTGAAATAGTATGAAGGAACTTAAATCACCTTCATGCTTTAGTTTTGACTGTGTTAATTGAAAAACAATGAACACTGTGAAGTAATTTTTTAACGGATAAAAGCACAATACTTAGAGAAGCGACAACACCTACAACAAGTGGTTGACTTGAATAAACTTTAACAAAACACAAGATGAGAACACAATATATTGGACAACTTATTGAACATAACAAAAGATGAGAACAAAACATACAAGGCAACTTATTCAACATAACAAAATATGAGAACACAATATAAAAGGCAAATAATTCCAGAAACAAGTTTTGTGAAACATAGGAAACAAAAACTCAAGAGAAGTTTCCATCATTAATATCATCCACATCCATAATCAATACTCAAACTTTGTTTTCAATCTGTGATGGAAAAGCAGCTTAGTTATAGGAGGCCAAGTATTCATAATGGTCAAATGCTCTATATCGTATCAGATGATCTTCATTAACTAGCTCTTCTTGTATTTGAACCATCTTAATATTAAATGAAAAGAATCTAATAGAGTACCTCTCCTTCTCTTCACTCATGATGACTTTATGTTCACAAGCTTGGATTCTATCATTACTCCAAACCTAAAATAAAAAGAAAAAAGGCTTTCAATGATTCCTAAAACTTTTCAAAACAATTTTATGAGATGCAAATATGAAAATAACCCACCTTTATTGCATCACCTGCTATGATTAAAAGCATAGAGGGTGAAGGATCAATATTGATCCATTCACCAGTTTTCAATTTAACTTCCAAATCTGCCACATTATTCTAATGTAATATGTTAAAGTATGAATTGTTTGTATGAGCAATCAATCTTAAATTACTCTGGATCTTCTGAGGCACTAGGTATTTGAAGCTACGAAGCAAATAATTAGTTGATTCAAGAAGGGAATCATAACATCCTTTTTCCAAACCAAAAGCATCAAAGAGTAATCTTTTAAAAGTTTGGTCAATTCCTTCTAGCAACTTGCCATATAGATTGATTGTCTTACTACTAAAAAAATTATGAAATAAAATTATTAATCATAGCAGAAAACTAATGAATAACTCGAAAGGTAATAGTGTAAACAACATAAATGAGTTTCAAGCAATACCAAAAATGATCATATCTTGTCGGCCACATAATGTTAGTGAACTTTTGAATTGCTTCCTCGCTCAAGGGGCCATCCAAGTCAATTCCGATGGCTTCAAATAAAGGGACTTTTGGATATCATTAAAAGTAAGCATGGTTAGGCTTATCATTAGTACATTGTTTTTTTGTCTCCAGTAGAAGATCAAATAGTTGTTTGACAAGAGCAAACACTAAGTTACAGAGCTCGATAGGGACCATATTACTTGAAACAAAAGAGCAACCATAGCCCTCTAATGCACTTCTCAAACTTGGCTAGTTGTAAACCAGGTGTCTGTAGCAGGTTTCAAGTTTTCATCAGTTAAGTCTATAATAGGAATCTGGGAAATTGCTGGGGAACCCATCTTCTCAATAATATACCTCCAATATGTTAAAGTGATAAGAAATAATGAGTTCAAGGCTAATTCAATTAATGCATATGTAGATCTCTTGTGCCATTATACTATTGAAGTTTTATACAAGGTAAAGTTAACAAAGAAAAGATTAAGATTATGAAACTTTGTGAAAGTTGCAATCAAATTAGTTGTACATATATGGCATATCATAGTGGCATCAATATATTGGTTTTCATACTTTTTTATTTTTTGAGTCAGACACTTGTTCACTATCAACTATACGCTATTAGTGATGACCACCGCCACGTCATCACCAGTAACTGCACCACCACGTCACTTTAAAAATAGATTTTTAAAAACAATATATCTAAACAAGTTTTTTTATTTTTTTATTTTTAAAACTTATTTCCAAAAATTATTTTATAAAATTGTTTCTAAAAACAAAAAATAGAGCATAGAATCAAACACGCCTATTTTCTCATCTATTTTCTCCTTGCGAGGTCGTAGAGGAGTGAAAAGGAGTTTTAGGGCCAGTTTAGTTGTAAAGGAGGGGAGGGGAAGAAAAATAAGTCATTCTCTTCATTTGAATTGAAATTTTAGAAAGGAGGGGAGTAAAAATCTGCTTCTCTTCCCCTTCAATTATTTTGGTTCCCTCTAAATTAGGATGTATAACGGCCCTTCCATTAGGCCCACTACAAAGCTACCCTAATTGAGCGCCCCCTGCAGCCACACGGGAGTTCGGCCTAAGCCCACTGCAGTGCTACCCTCATTGGGCGCCCGCTACAGTGGCAAGGACAAGCTTACGTAGAGCCTACCCACGATATTCCCTCACGGGAACCTCCCCAGGGATCAAACCCAAGACGTTAGGCTATTAAGCCTTAGGTGACCAATCTTGGTACATTAAGCTAAGCAAAATGTGATACCTCATTCCTTTTAGCTACAGTTGAGTATAAAAGAGTAGTAAAATCACATGAGAGACCAGGATTTAAACTCAAAACACCCAACTTCCGAAAACACTTATAAAATCCCCGATCTCAACTCAGGATTTGAACCTAGAGTTGAGAGGGTGATAAAGTTTCCACGATCATTTTCATAAAACTTCACTAACTTGTTAAGACTCACCGGTTTTCCCCTTATTATTATTCATCAGAGTTTGTGAGTGAACCTCTACCGACTTTATATAATCCATCCCACATACACATTTCATTAGTGATAGGAAGCCAAACTACTAATTTTCTACCATTCATTCACTAGGTTATCTTTACATTGTTTATATGACATATACATCATATTCTTCATATACAATCCCATAATCTAAAAGCATTCACAATAGACCTAACGGAACTAGACAACTGTAAGGCTAAAATCCTCAGCAGCTTGGCCTCTAGTCATCACTGCTTACCTTCTTCTTGCCTCTCGAGATTTCTCCCTGTACTGAAGGTGGTTTTTCGAGAAAAAGAGTAAGATTTAGAGGAATCTTAGTAGTAACATATGTGAAACATATAGAGATAACAATACAATGCATGCTTCACACTTATCAATCAACAAAATCATCACAACATCATTTAGTACATTTAATGCAATTCATAAACTACCATAGCGCTAGGCAAGTTACTTGGTCCTAAGGGGTACCTACGCAAAATAGGCCCCGGGTACCGCTCGTACAATTATGAACATTATAACAAGAGTGTCAATCTGCGCAAAGATAGGCCCCGAGTGATCACCCGGCATAATCAAAAAGTGTTAGACGTTTTGTAATGATTTCAAACAACACACAATGCATGTTATTCATATGAAGACGAGTTACTACCTGTTTGTTCTTCTTAGAAACTTCTTCTCACTTGTTCAAGCTCATGCAAGTTCTGTGTCCCAAACGGTTATCAAGTTCTGAAATCTTCAAATATGCCATAAATGAGTCATTACTCATTCATGTATAATTTCACACTTAAAATATTGGTAAACTTAGCCTAAAAGTGATAAATTACCAAAATACCCTTAGAGACCCGGTCTATCCCCTTTGTACCAGATCTAACTCCACTTTACCAAATTTATAACTTGGGCTAATCCTACACAATTTCACATGAAGAATCCATTTGTAACCTAGGATTGGTCAAAATCAAGCCCAAATGACAAAAATACCCTTGACAACCTTTAATTAGAGCTTTTAAAAGGTAATTCAGTTATTTCACTTTCTGAGGCTTTTTCTCACTTTGTGGTGATAAACCCTACATAATTTTTCCTCCTAAACCTAATATAAGCATTGGAATTATCAAATTCCTATCCCTTTACCATTCACCTCCTTTTTACTTATAATCACACTATTAGCTATTTAGACATTCATTGGAATTGATTTTAAGACACTTGAACGTTAAGGTCCCTTAGGTTTTCTTGAATTATCTTATACCAAAACACCCAAAATCAAGCCAAGAACAACTCTAATAGTATTAATCAAGCAAGAGGAAAAAGTTTGGGAAGTTACCTCTTGATTTCTACCACTTTCTCTCTCTTGCACATTTTTGCTTTTCTCTCTCTCTAACTCTTGAATTAGTTGAAATACCATGGTTCCAATGGTAGAGAAGTAAGGAGAAGAGGTTATGGATGGATTAGGAAACTTAAAACACAAGGTTCCAACTTCTTACTTTTGATTATGATGAATCCTAGCTTCCCTTCTCTTCCACCATCTCAGCTCTCTCTCCCTCTATTTCTGATTCAATTCTGAACATGAATGAGGCTGATGAGATGAGAAAAAGTATGATATAAGGCATAAGGGTTAATTGGTTGTACATGTGGCACTTTGTGATTGGTCCATAATGCTGTTATCTTTAATTAATTCTATTCCCTCATACTTTCTCATTCTAGCCAAATTTAATGAGAATTGAAGAGGGAAATATATTGATCTCTAACTATCTCATTGTCATTTTGTAACTTGTTGACCAAGTCTTTGACTTTTGACTATTTAACCATACTTGACAATAATTCACCAAAATTGGTTTATTAATGATCAAGTATCCATTTTACTTTTTTTAATTCCCATTTAACTCAAATTATTGGGAATATTAGGGGAAAATAATTATTTCCCATTTTATGGAAAAATTACCGTTTTGCCCTTACATTTCATGATTTACTGTAATAAATCATTTTTCGCTCATTTCTTCGGCTTAACCCCATCTTGACACTTAAATGAGGCTATCATTCATGTCATTTAATTTTCTCAAATTTTGGCTACAATAATAGGCCCTTAATTGTACATTAATTGCCTATTTGTGTCCTTACTCGGCTAATTTACGTGTAACTGGCAATTGAAAAATTCCACAAATTCATACGTACCACATTCCACCATTTTATTTTACTAATTATGTCACATATTCATAAAAAAAGTGGGATATTACATGATATTTTGGAAGGAAGCCAAACATCTTGATTAATTTACCCTCATCAATTTTGTAATATTCCTACAATTGCCCTCATTGAAAAAATGAAAGGGAGACAAGACTCTGCCTTTATTCTCTTGATTTATGTTCATGTATGTTTCAAATTTTGTCCATCTTAGGGCGAACAATTTGAAAAAAATAAAAAGCTAATCAATTTTACTGTTTTAATTTGTTAGACAAGCTGAAAATAAAAAAAAAATCGTTATATTTGTTGCTATAGATTTGTCAAAGTTCCAAAATAGCCCGTAACAGTGGTAGACTCTATGGTACATTTGGTTATTATTTACCGCTTGTGTACTGCAAATTTGTAAGGTTCTGAAACCAAATCGGTCATTGAACCAGTCAGGATACTAGGTCAAGGGTCAATAAGTCAGATCAGAGCTAAATTGAAGGCAAAATGGTGAAAAATTGAATATTTTATGCTTCTTTATATAAAATTCTAAAGAAAAATTTAAAAAATTTTATTTTATTTTTTTTAAAAAAATGTCAAACCGGACTGGTCACCGAACCGGCCCGGTTTGGCCCCCGAGTTGTTGGTTTCCAGGCCGGACCACCCAATTCGGTCCAGGTTCACAAACCTTTGTTATTTTTAAGTAAAATAAAAAACTGAAAATAAAAAAAAAATAAAAAATAAAAAAAAGCTTTGTGGACTGTGGTTCAAACATAAAAGTTACATAATTTGATTTTTGAAATTATATTATCATATTAAGAAGAGATAAAAATATCATTATATAAGTTTTCCTATACATATTAAAAATATGTTAAGAAGAAGATGAATTTTCATAAATTATATAATTTATATTGAGGTGTAAACTAATTCAAATAATTTATATAAGTAAAAAAATATAAAATAACATATAAGAGTAAAATGGTAAATTAATTTTATCCTCCTCTTATCCCTTTTTGAACTAAACAAAGAATCATTGAAAATCCCTCCCCTTCCTTTCCCTCCAACTAAACCAAACAAGATATGCTCCTTGTCCATCCTTCCAACCACTCCTCTTCCATTCCCTCCCTTCAAACGAAACAGGCCATAAAACTTGCTGTTTGGTGCCTAATGGATGGAATAGCAGTCAATGAAGGTTGCAAAACATGATCAAAGCACATCCAAACCCAAATGAATGTCCCAAAAGGCCCCTGAATGCTGATGAACGTGAACTGTAAAAACATGAAGAAGCATTGGGAAAGTCCCCAGTTATTAAGTCATTTATTTAATTTATATATATATATATATATATATATATATATATATATATTGTGAGACTGAATATCTTTAAATCACTTTGGACTTGAGCCTGAGCAATATCAAAGAAAAAAATAAATAACTAGTCTTTTGATGAATATAAGTAAAATATATTTTAAACTTTTAAAATATCCTTCATATTTTTTAATAAAAACAATAAAATTTAATTATAAATTGTTTATAGATATAACCATATCATTATATATGTTATCCCTCATATAAAAAAATCAAATCAAGGTGAAATGGTATTAATAGAGAACTTAAAATAAAAATAAAAATAAAAAAACTAGCAATTACAATCCAATAAAACTAGCAGCCTCGAAGTTCTAACGGGCCAAGGAACATTTTGTATATTAAAATTAAAAAAATATAAAAAATCGCAATCATAGTCAACTTGCCAAATATAAATATATATAATAACATATTGTCCCCGCAATTCATTTCGTATTCAAAAGTTTTGCCAATCCTTAATTAGTGTTCATTAGTTATTTCAGCAACTGCTTATTGCAGTGATGAAAAATCTGGACCATTCAAAATATTATTTGGACGGTTTGATTTAAATTTCTTAATATGTAATTTTTTAATTATAAATTTAATTTTTATAAAAATTATTATAAATGGGATTATCTTTATTTTAAGTTTTGTATCTATTAAAATAAAAAATAATTTTAGAAAATTAAATTAAATCTGAATATCTGAAATTAATCTAATTGGTTCAAATTAAGATCAGGAATGTATGACCGTCTTTCTATGAGCAATCGGTTTTTAGTAAAAACTGAAAAAATTGAAAAACTAAAATATATGAATTTTTCAAATAGAATGAAATCGAATAAAAGAAGATAACTAAACTGAAATAATCGAAATAATTTAGTTTGGTTTTGGTTTTTATCTATAAAACCAACCGTTTTTATCTATAAAACCAACCGTTTTTTGCATTTATAATTAATTAGAATATCTGAATTTTCAACAAAAAAACTTTAATACAAATTATAAATTGAATAGTATCAACAAAATCTCAAGAAAGATCATACAAAGCATAAATAATATAGATAAAATAGCTCAAAAATACCTTGTAAGGAAATTATTTGCTGATTGGTACCATGGGTGCAAGCAAGCACCCCTTATGTGCAAGCATCATTCACATGTGCAAAATTCATCCCTGCGAATGTGCAAACACCATCCCTCGTGTGCAAAATATCACCCACCCGTGTGCAGCTTATCACCCACCATGTGCAATGGTAGCAATTAGCAATTAATTTGCTTGCAAGGTAGTTTTTAGCAATTGTCCCAATAATATATATGATTAATATAGTATTAACACTTAATTAAATTAGGATAAAATATGAACAAAAATATTATATTGTATATTCTTTATATTTTTTCGGTTATCTGGTTAAAACCAAAATTTTTTTAAAGAACCAAACCAAACCAAAACACCAAAAAAAGTTGAAAAAAGAACTAAACATATATTGAACACCGAAAAACTGAACCAAGAAAAACCGAAGTTGATTCAATTTGGCTCGGTATTTGGTTTCGGTTTGATTTTTCTCACCCTTATATAAAAGCAACGGAACATAGGATCCCAGCCCAAAAACCAAATAAAACTTGGACAAAACGTTGAACACAATAAAATATCAGAAAAATATTAAAAATACCAAATCTCCGCTGGCCAACGTATTAACCAATATTCTTTTTGTCTTTAAAATAAGATATATTTGAGGAGTTAATTTTAATTTTAAATATAAGATATAATTTTTGTATTTGTCAATCTTTTTCTAAGCTACCTCAATTGATGTTCCTTTAACAATAAAAAAAAGGGTATAGGGTTTAATAAAAATAACTAGAGTATTTTAAAAAATACTTGTTAGGTTAATTAAATCAACTAAACTTCCTTAATCTAATTAAATTTATTAAATATTTGTTATATTAATGATCGGATGAAGTATAAAAAAATATAAGCTTAATTATACAAAACCCCTAAATTGTTTTTCAATTATATATAACTCTCTGACATTTATCATAGACCCCTTGACTTGATATTAAGTTACTGCTATCTTTCTAACGAAATTATCATATTAAATAAATAGAAGCGCATGACATATATGCATGCATTCATACATACAACTTAATTTTACAAAACTCTCATGAAATTTAAGTTAATTGTATATGTTCGAATAAATTTAAATATTGAAATATTAAGAGGGTTATATATGCAATTGGATAAAGTCTGGGAGAATTTTAATTATAATTTTATTAAGTTATATGAGATATATGAGATGCTATGCATTTTCTATTAATTAATTTGACATGGTAATTTACTTTAAAAAGATTATGAAAATTTAACAATAAGGAGTTCATGATAAATAATGGAAAGATTGAGGAAGTTAAATTTAAACTTTGAAATGACATAGGTTATATGCAATTGGCTCAAAATTTATGAAAATTTTGTATAATTTAATCAAAAATATGTCAAAGGTGTGCTCTTTATATGTAGTTGGCACTTGGCATCAAGAAAAGCTTAAATCTGATCAACAAATCTTAAGATTCGCTTACTGCAAGCTTTTAAATCGATTTCACTTCCTTTTCTCTCTCTTTTTGGGAAAATTTGATGGAACGGTGTGATCGTAGCACCAAGTCGATCGAGTTTGGTATATATGGGCATATCAGTGAAGACGCGTTCATGAACTTGAAGGTATAATTCTTTCAACTTCTCTCTTATATTTTCTTTCAAAAGAATTTTTTCCGTTTTTTATATATCTATCTTACTTTCATTTCAATTTTGATCGATTGAGTATTCTTATTAAATTGCTTTGTTGAGGGGTGGATTTGGATGATGGAATTAATTTACTGATCTTTTTTATCAACCATACAATATATATGTCCAAAACTCATCTGGAGTTGTAATGATCTTATTTAAAATGAACAGTATTTGATGGAAACTCCCTATTCAAATATAACGACAATCTCAAAATAAGATAAAAGAGGATTATAGAGCTAAGGAAATAGAAAGAAGAAACATAGAGAAAGAGAAAAGGGATAACAGAAGTTGCATAAGAGAAGTTCCACAGTCATCATGGCATCCAAAATAATACTCCCTCCGAATTTGACTATAAGAAATGATTGATTTTGTTTGGAGATATTAAGAAATTTAATTAAATTATGTTAAAATATTTATAATTATAATTTACTCTCTAAAATATTTTATTTAACTTATAAACTGATATATAATGTAATGACATATAACACACTACAAAAAAAAAAAAAACAGTCAATTTTTAACTGAGTTTGACATGGAATTTTTTCCTATGGCTTCGTCGAAAAATTTTTTGTATGGAATTAAGCTATGGAATTTTTCCGTGGATAATTCCTTGGAAAAATTAAAAAATTATTATAATTTATATTAAAAATAATATTTATAATATTAGCTATTGAATAATTTTAATTAAAAATAAAATTAAAAAATATCATTACTTATTAATATTTTATTTTATTTATTAAAATAATATATTTATAAATAAATTTATTAAACATTTAATTTTTTGAATTTTAAATTAATTTATCATAAATATATAAATATCATTTCAAATTTTTAAATTTATTATTAGTTATAATAATATTTTGCTTCAACATGGTGGCCTCCCATTATTGGTTCGAGTGAGTCTTTGGGGACACTTGTCAAAATATAACAATATGTGTTATACTCTCATCCTAATGTATTTGAAAGTCGTGATTTTATTAATGTATAGTGTTGTGCATATATATGGAAGGAAAAAAAAAAAAATCTGCTTACCCCCACATTAACATCATTTCCGAATATCTCTGTCTTTCCTATAATAACGCATATTCAAATATTGGTTAATGGTTAATATTTCAAGAGAAATACTTATTTCTAGAGTATCAACTTAGATCAACTCTACCCAATTAAAATATGATACCTCAGTAAATTTTTATCTAAAATTTTCGGGACAAATTTGTTTTAATAAAAATAACATAGATAACATATAGACTGATAACTCAACATATATATTTAGTAAATTAATAGTTAAAATTAATTCAGATAATGACAGAGACAAAATTGTTCCATTTTTTATACTTCCGAAGCAAAATTATCCCTAACAAAACTTTTGAAACAAAAATATCCTTTAACCCTTTTTTTTATTTAATTGGACCTAGCAAGGTGTAGTGGTTATTTATGATTGCATTTTATTATTGCAACCTAATGTGCTTATGAGTTAATTATGATGTCTTCGTTTTATTTTAATGAGTTGTTGGTTCATATGATACGTAATAGATGGCTTCATTCGGCATTAAAAGGGATAATACAATTTTAAATATTGAGAAATGTGATTATTAGAAAAAGTTAAAACCCTAACATTTTAAATTTTGAAAGAGGAAACTTTTAATCAAATCAATATGATATAATTGCATGATATTAATTTTAAAAACTATAAATTAGTGGAAATTAATATGATGACACATGAGATTTAAATGACATGAGTTGGAGGAGTTTTATTGGACAAAGTACCGATGAGTTGACACTCTGAAAATATATAAGTATTTCTCAATATCTCAATGTCATATATTTTGCTGTCATCCGATATTCTCTCTATAATGTCACATATTCAAATATTGGTCCACATTTTTGCTTTCACTTATCTGATTTACAATCTCTTTATTTCCCCCTTTGTACTCTTTTTGGGCATAGCCACTTAACCATTAATTTGTGCTTGTCCTGTTTGTATAACTCAATCAGGTATTCAGGTCTGCTATATAAGAATTTTTTTAAATAAAAATACCTTATTTCTTTTTTATAGGTTAAAATTTTGGGAGAATGCCAAAAAAATACCATTTAAACTTCAAAATCTCGTTAACAAGTTCGGTAATGGGATTAACAAGAATGGTAATGCAATTAACAAATCATTTTATTGTTAAATCACCTATTTGGGATTTTGAAGTTTAAATGGTATTTTTTTGAAATTCTCCCTAAAAATTTTTTCTTTATATTAAAATAATGTTTATAATATTATTATATTATTTTTATTGTTTATTTTTAATTAAAAATAAATTAAAAGTTATTAATATCGTATTTATAATTTTATATTAAAAACAATATTTATGATATTAAATTATTCGTTATGAAGTAATTTTAATTAAAATTAAAATTCAATTTTTTAAAAACAATTAACTAAGAATATATTTATAAATAGACTTATTAAAGATTTAATTTTTTTTATTTTAAGTTAATTTATCATAAATATATAAATAATATTTTGAATTTTTTAAATTTTAATAATACTATATATATACCAAATATATTTTTAGATATAATTAATTATAAAGGATAATATATACATACACACATATCACATCTTGTAATATTATAACATAAGTTCATTTCGACGTGACTGACAAAGATATGCGCGTGAGGGCATCAGAAGCATGGTCGCATGTTTAGAGGTAAGCAGATGATCAAATTTAATGAAAGCCAAAACTCCATAGAATGAATTATAGTTTTATATCAATAAACTCAATAAAAATTATTAGAGAATCATAGAGACGAAGCTGAGGGGATAAATGAGAGGAAGAATGATTTGTGCCACGAACTACAGAGAAAAGAGAAAAGCCACCACTGAGACTGCTAGCTGGGTCTATCTCATAGTTCAATTAATTTATCTGTTGTATTTCACTCTATACAGGTGAGTCATCATTTCCATTCGTGGAGTGACTTGTATGTGGTGATGATACCTGACGAAGAAGGTGCACATTGTTGTGGAGCCAGAACCCTAAGTTGAGGCCCCCAAGAGCGAAATATGTTAAAACTTGAACTTAGGTCAAAATATATACAAGTGTTGTCAATAAAAGTTTGATTATGTCTTGAAAAACATTCTCCTATTCGCTTTTAAATTTATTATATCTATGGCTATTTATTAAAAGGAAAACTAATACCGCATCGTTCACTCTAGTTTTGAATTAGGTCTTTGCGTTTTTTTCTCGTTTTATTTAATCCTTTAAGCTTCTTCCATTATATTGTTAGTCAAAAAAAAATTTCTTTTTTTTTAACAAAGGGCATGGGTTGAACCCATAAGGAGGGAGTAACCTAAGAGCCACCCAATGACAATCGCGCCACTAGGCGCTGGTATATATTATTAGTCATTTGAGTATAATGTTAGATATTTTATTATTTATGATTATATATTTTATTATTTAATACATATTATATCTAGATATTATCATATCATTGTTTTGAATAAAATATCTTTTGATTGTGACCCACATGTGATTTGGATAGAGATTTGGTTTAGGGTTACCTACCTGGCTAGTTATAAGCCTTGATGTGAGGCTATGAATAGCATAGATCGGGTCTCAGAGCAGTAACATAAAAAATATGTACTTGCTTCCTAAGATTCTTTGACAGGTGGCAACTATTCCTAAACTATCAATATGTCCACTTTCTCATTAGAAGAAGTCTTTACCTATGATCTCTTCTACTCTCTTCTAATTCTAACTCTTTCTTATTCTCTATAGTTTTTAGGTTATTGATAAGGATATATTTTATAATTAAATAGGTATAGATTTTGAGATATATTTAATTAAATTGATGAATATTTTATACCTATTTAATTATCTTTTATATATTTTTCTCTCCTCAATCAAATATAAGATAATAAGAGACTTTGACAAAAAATCTATTCATATCATATTTTGTTGTGTAGGAGATATTACATGAAATAATATAAATTGCAAAGGGAGCCAAAAAGCAAAAATACAATATATATATATATATATATATATATATATATATATATATATTCAAAGAGATGAGAAAGGCGTGAGGCTAGCATAGAGCCGGTAATGCGGGCCATTGCGGGTTGGCCCGCATCAACCCGCAGGCCGCACGATACGGGCTCGTGCAGCCCGCACTTTTACGAGTTGGCAAAATGCCAACCCTAACCCGCAGTGTGCTGGTTGCAGGCCAGCCCGCGGGCCTGCATTTTTTTTAAAAAAAATAATTTTTATATTTTTTTAAGACGGCCGAAAATACAATATACATATATGTAAGTTATTAAATTTATCTTCCTAGCAACAATTATTCCCCTTATAAACATTTAAAAATATAATCCATAATTCAAGAGATAAAGTTATTAAATCTATCAAAGTTTATACATAAAAAACATAAAATTATCCTCAACAACTAATATATAATAATTTTGTTTAAAAAAGAAGTGAAAATGTTACGATTTTTTCTATTTGGATTGAGAAGTACAAAAATGGGAAGGGACAAATTATAGGTTTTTTAAAATTATTAATATAATATATATATATATATATATTTTTTGCGGGCCACCCCGCGGGCTGGCTCGCATCAACTCGCGGGCCATGCGGTGCGGGCCTGTGTAGCCTGCATTTTTGTGGGTTGGGATTTTCCCAACCCTAACCCTGTCCTAACCCACGAGTTGGGCCCGTATTACCGGCTCTAGGCTAGCACAAGAAAAGGAAAAAAACGTGGACCCCACATGATAAAACAAGCAACAAATCATGCATACCTCAACAATTGATTATATAGGATAGATTAGAAGATAAAACGCATGGGGCCTGAGGCAAATAACAAGAAGCCCTAATATATATCTATTAAAAGAGCACAAAATGAAAAAAATAAAAGGAACGCACGTGAACACAGATCCAAACGGCAAAACCAAGGAAACTGATGGCGGAAATTGAAGAAACACGGGTGCAGGAGTGAGGAGCAAAGTCAGATTTAGAGAGGGAGGGGGCTGCTAAGGAGAGCCTGAGTTTGAGAAATAAATTGTAGTAGTAATCTTTTCCTTAACATTCTTCTTTCTTTTCAAAATCTGAACTCTAGAATGATTTATTATTACTCTTGTGATTTGATTTTGGTGAACATGAGTAACTAATATTCTCATTCTAGGATTATCTTGAACCTATTTATGGATTGAAATATTTATTTACTCTCTTTTGCATTAAATGAAATTTTGTATTGATTTTATCCTAATCTTAATGCCTCTAAAAGCCTGATCACCATTTAGTTGTCTTGTTCATTTAAATTTACCTTGAGAAAGATAATTTAAGTGTAGAACTGGGGTAAAATCATGTTAAACTTAAAGTTTAAGTAATAAACGGATAGTTTGTTAGTATCGTAGAGATATAGTTACTAACCTAGTATTGTTAGATTAAAGATTGGCGTCTAAAGTTAGTTCTTATTAATTGATGCAAGAGATTGATCAATATATTAGGATAAATATTTGGTTTTGACTCGGGAGAGCGTTATCGAATGTCTTTGAATCTTAAACAAATACATATATTCATTTATTGCTGATTGAGGGTAAATTAACTAGTTCATGAAATAAAAAGAGGATAGATAATCCTAGGTCTTTAATACTCGTGAAGTTAAATCCGGTTTGCCTTCTGTTATTTCTATTGATTTTTCCTTTTTAAAATTAAACCAAAAAAATTACTCAATCTAATTAAGAATATAATTGCTATAGCTCGTTCAAATTTTTTTTCCTTAGTCCTCGTGGAAACGATCTTTTTATATTACTTGCGACTTATACACTTGCGGTAAAGCTAGATGGCTAACAAGTTTTTGGCTCCGTTGTGGGGGACTTTGGCAAAAAGCTCATTGAACTAGTTATATTAATTATGTGATTAATCACATTTGAGTATTTTCCTTATTTTCTTGATTCTTTTATTTATTATTTTTGTAGCAAGGTATTCCTTAGTTGTTGTTTGGATTTACAGGTATCTCTCGATGTATGAGTAGCGCATTGGTAATCCATCCTAACGAGCTAGAGGACGAGCATCACTCTGAAGAAGAGGAACTTAAGTCTGAATCAGAATCATCATAAGGAACATGTCACGCCCTAATAATCAGGATATGGATCGTACTTTGGATGAATATATGAAGCAAGAAAGCACTACCTATCAATCTAGCATTCAATTCCCAGCCATTACTACCAGAAACTTTGAAGTAAGGCCAATTATGCTTTAGATGCTCTAGATGGTTGGCACATTCACAGGAAATCAAAATGAAGATCCAATTGAGCATTTGACAAAATTTGTTCAAATGTACAAAAATTTCAAGCAGGCGGGAGTGTCTTTTGATGCATTAAGGCTGAGACTCTTTCCTATGTCATTAGATAAAAAGGCAACATCTTGGCTTATAGCTCTTCCACCTAATTCTATCTCTACATGGGATACTCTAGCTTTTGTATTCAAAGCAAGATTCATTCCAATAGGTCGACGAGCAGTACAAAGAGCTGAGTTATTGGCTTTTACACAAGAACCAAGTGAACTTTTTCACAAGGCATGGGAGAGATTTAAAGAGACGTGGCGCAATTGCTCTAATCATGAGCAAAAGACTTACGTATTATTAGAAGCTTTTTGGGCTGGATTAAACAGACCCACCGTCTCTATGGTCAAGAGTGCTTGCAATGGTGGGATTGGCAAGAAGAAAGTGTCTAAGTTATTAAAGCTGTATGATGAAATTGCCTTTAGCACTATGCAACAGTCCGATAAAGCACGCTCTCATTACAATACTTACAAAGAGCTAAATACTTCCAATATGTCTAATATATCTAAAGACATTGCCACTCAACTTGCAAATATGGCCAAAAGGTTTGATCAACTCGAAATGAAAATGAAGAGGACTACTTCTAGGGGCATTCATGATATTCAAGCCTCAAGCCTCTCTCTTGAGACCTGTGAAGAAGCACATTCTTATGAAGATTGCCCACACACCATGGAGACAGTACATTACTTGAACAACAATCAAAGATATCCTCGTGGCAATCCCTATTCTAACACCTACAATCAGGGTATAAGGGATCATCCAAATTTCTCTTGGAAGAATGGACCAAGTGAGAATATACCTAATCATTATGCCTCCACTAGCAAGCCAATGGCACCATCGGGGTTTAATCAACAAAAATATAGCGAAAGTGATTCAGAGACAAACCAGCTTTTAAGGCATCTTCTCAAGAGTCAAGAAGGTATGATAAGTAAGGTTAATCTTTATGATACTGCCATCAGAAATCTTGAAATACAAGTGGGTCAAATAGCATCTCAAATAAACACATTCAATAGGAATAGCCTACCTAGTGATACCATTCCCAACCCTCGAAGGAATGGTAAGGAAGATTGCAAAGCAGTGACTTTGAGAAGTGGAAAGCAACTAGAAGACATTCTGTTACGAATTGGGTGTAGGAGGTAAAACCTTCCATGTAGGAGGCAACCTATACCATCCATAAAGAAGGACTACTTAAACCTTCCATGTAGGAGGTATACAAGAAAAATAAAAATGCATGAAATTAAACTCTAAGATGGTGTCCTTCCTTGTGCCTTCAACTCCTCTATTTATAGATGAATTGGGTGTAAGAATTTTTACATGTTAGGTAAGAATCTTGACTCTAAGCCACCAATATTGACTTTGTGACCACCTTGCTCATTGATTGCAGCTAATGTTTGGCAATTAAAAAATTGGAATTTCACTTTTTTGTCTTCATGAAAGTTGTATATCTAGATCTTAGCTTGAAAACAAATATGAGAGCTCCTCATTTCAATATTTTTGGCTACAATTATAGTCAAATTAGTGGACAAAGGTCAGACCTAGACATAATCACATGCTCAACTTCTAAGCAAAATTCGGAGCTCTTAAGGACAGAATTGGGTTTTTACCTCAACATAAGCATTGTAGTAAATTTTCTCAGCTTTCTATACATATAAAGAACGTCCCAATTTGACATCTAGAGCTCCAGATATTGCCTAAAAACTGAAACAGGGTCAAAATTTAGTATTTTCCAATGAATTCTATTTTATGTCAAATCATTATTTATTTATCAATTACACCCAAATTCATTACATTAAGCTAAATTTCATCCAAAAAATGCTTCATGTAAGGGAAAATAAATGTGCAGATATTTTACTTATCACATTCCTAGCCCTAGTAGAGAGAAGAATAGTGCAAGTAATGAGGTAACTACTAGGCAAGAAGAAGATATTAATGATGTAGGTGAGGATAAATCTACTGCTCTTGAGAAAATGAATAAGGATAAGGAGAAGACATGCATTTCACCTTTAAAATATATGCCTCCACTACCATTCCCTCAGCAACTTAAGTAACATCAAGAAGATTCACAGTTTAAGAAGTTTATTCAGATATTCAAGCAACTCCATATCAACATGCCATTCGTTGAAGCTTTGGAGCATATGCCTAAATATGCCAAGTTTATGAAGGATATTCTATCTAAGAAGCGATGATTCAGTGAATTTGAGACAGTTGCTGTAACCAAGAGTTTCACTGATATCATCAAGCAGATGCCTCTAAAATTAAAAGATCCTAGGAGTTTTTCTGTTCCTTGCCATATTGGAGATAAATTCTTGGGAAGAGGAATGTGTGACCTTGGAGCTAGCATTAACCTCATGCCTTTATCTATTTTCAACCAATTGGGACTGGGTGAGGCTAGGCCAACGACAGTTACTCTCCAATTTACTGATAGATGTATATCTCAACCTCAAAGAATCATTGAAGATGTGCTAGTGAAGATAGATAAGTTTATCTTTCCAGCTGACTTCATTGTACTTGACTTTGAAGCAGATAGAGAATTACACTTGTTGCTAGGGAGACCATTTTTAGCAACTGCTAGAACGTTGATTGATGTAGAGAAAGGTGAGTTAACTCTGAGAGTAGCTGATGAGTAGGTCACCTTCAATATGTATCAGTTGATAAAATCTCCAAATATTCCATAAAACTGTTTTTTCATTAACATGCTCGATCCTATGGTACAAGAGGAATATGAAAAAGGTATGACTAATGACCCACTTAAAGCTGCAATACTTGGGATTGATTCGAAAAATTTTATAATAGAGGAATGTAAAGCTATCATGGATGCATCAATTCCTAATCCTAAAGGACGAATGCAGTTTGAATCACTTGATTTGGGTTCTGCTAACAGACCAAAAATGAAACCTTTTCTAGAAGAACTACCTTCACTTGAGCTGAAAGTTTTACTATCTCACTTGCAGTACTTAGGAACAAATAATATTCTTCCTGTTATTATTGCTTCTGATCTTACTATTCAACAGGAGGAACGATTGGGCTAATTCTTACTCGCACGGTTACTGGTTGGAGGGTTTGTATGGATTATCTTAAGTTAAATGCAGCAACATGAAAGGATCACTTTCCTCTCCCATTTATTGATTAGATGTTGGATAAACTTGCTGGAAAGGAATTCTTCTATTTTATGGATGGATATTCTAGGTATAATCAGATTGCTATTACCCCTGAAGACCAAGAAAAGACTACTTTTACTTGTCCATATGGGACCTTCGCTTTCAAACGCATGCCTTTTAGGTTATGCAATGCACCATCTACCTTTCAGCGATGCATGATGGCTATTTTTGCTGATATGATTGAGCAAACAATGGAAGTTTTCATGGATGACTTCATAGTTTTTGGAGACTCTTATGATGGGTGCTTGATTAATTTGGCCGATGTATTGAGACATTATGAAGAAACCAACTTAGTGCTTAATTGGGAAAAATGTCACTTTATGGTGAAAGAAGGAATTGTATTGGGCCACAAAGTTTCAAAGAATGGCTTAAAAGTGGATAGAGCGAAAATTGCAGTGATTGAGTAACTCCCTCCACCTACGAATGTTAAGGGGGTGAGGAGCTTTCTTAGCCATGCTAGTTTCTACCGCCGTTTCACTAAAGACTTCTCTAACATTACCAAGCCTCTTTGTGCTTTACTTGAGAAAGACGTAAAATTAAATTTCAATGATACTTGCCTTCGAGCATTTGAAGAACTCAAGAAAAAAATTTTGTGACTGCACCTATAATGATGGCCCCAAATTAGAGTTTTCCTTTCATAGTGATGTGTAACGCTAGTGACTTTGCTGTAGGAGCTGTTCTTAGCCATAAGCGAGATAAAGTCTTTCACCCAATCTATTATGCTAGTCGTACACTTGATGGTACTCAAGTAAACTATTCAACTACAGAGAAAGAGCTTCTTGCTGCGGTATTTGCTTTCGAAAAGTTTTATTCTTATCTAGTGGGAGCCAAAGTCATTGTATACATAAATCATACAGCTCTTAAATACCTGTTCAACAAGAAAGAGTCAAAGGCAAGATTAATTCGCTAGGTGCTTCTATTACAGGAATTTGATCTTGCAATTATTGATAGGAAGGGTACATAAAATCAAGTTGCTGATCATCTATCTAGGTTAAGTATTGATGCACAACTGGAAGCTAATAAAACCATTCATGAGACTTTTCCGGATGAGCATGTATTTGTTGTGAGCCACTTTGATGCCCCTGGTATGCGACTTTGTTAATTATCTAGTTTGTGATATTATTCCTCCTGACTTGAATTATCATCAATGAAGAAAGTTCTTGCATGATGTTAAACTATATTATTAGGAGGAACCATTCTTATTTCATCATTGTGCTGATCAATTGATAAGAAAATGTGTACCGAAAAATGAGCAGCAGGAAATATTAAAGTGTTGTCATTCTTCCGAGTATGGAGGGCACTTTGGAGGTAACAAAATTGTAGTGAAAGTTTTACAATGTGGCTTCTTCTGGCCTACTTTGTTTAAAGATTCTTATGAGTTTTCCTTGAAGTGTGATCATTGCCAACGATTAGGAAATATCTCTATACGGAATGAGATGCCACTTAATAACATGCTTGAAGTAGAATTGTTTGATGTTTGGGGAATAGACTTCATGGGACCCTTCCCTAAATCTTTCAAAAACCAATATATTCTTGTAGCAGTAGATTATGTGTCCAAATGATGGTAAGGTTGTGATAAAATTCTTGAAGAAGTATATTTTTACTCGATTTGGTGCACCACAAGCTATTATAAATGATGGAGGTACCCACTTTTGTAATAGTCAATTCAAAACTCTCTTGAAAAAATATGGTGTTAAGCACAAGGTAGCCCTAGCCTATCATCCTCAAACTAATGGGCAAGCTAAAATTTCTAATTGAGAGATTAAAAAGATTCTTGAAAAAACAGTGGGTGTCACAAGAAAGGATTGGTCCATGAAACTTGATGATGCATTATGGGCCTATCGTACTGCTTATAAGACACCAATCGGTATTTCGCCGTCTTGGTTGGTATTTGGGAAAGCTTGACATCATCCGGTGGAATTAGAACATAATGCTTATTGGGCTATCAAAAAGCTCAACTTTGATGTCATGGCTGTAGGTGAAAAGAGACTCTTGCAATTGGCTGAGCTTGAGGAATTTTGATTTCATGCTTTTGAAAGCTCTAAGTTGTGTAAAGAGAAGACTAAGATGTGGCATGATAAGAAGATTATGTTCAAGGCCTTTGAACCAGGACAACAGGTGCTCTTATATAATTCCAGGCTGAGGTTGTTTCCAGGAAAGTTAAAATCTCGTTGATCAGGACCATTCACTGTGGTTCAAGTGTTTAATCATAGTGTAGTGGAGTTAGAAGGCAAAAGTGGGGAGAAATTCAAAGTCAATAGGCAAAGATTGAAGCACTATTGAGGTGGTGAAGTGGACCGTCAAACCACTACATTACCTTAGCAGTTGATTCCTGAGATACTACCATGGTCAGGCTGAAGACCATAAACCAAGCGCTTGTTGGGAGGTTACCCAATGATTTGGTTTTCATTAACATTATTATTATTATTATTATTATTTCTCTTTTCTATTTTTAGGTAATTTCAGAGATGTTCGCTCCTTTTGTGGCTATAAGTTCCTGCTCAAACACTCTTTCCTCCTTCAAAAATTTGGCACATCATTGAAGTCATTAAAAGACTACCTCCACATCAGAATTAGAGACTTAAACCAGGGGAGTACTGGTCCTTTCCCTCTTGATTAATTTTGCAACATTGAGGATAATGTTTGATTTAAGTGTGGGGGAGGGATATGAAATTTTTTTGATTGTGTTTGTCCTTAAGCAATTGAAAAAAAAAATTTTTTGGGCAAAATTTTTGCATTATTAGGATTGACCTTAACTTTGAACATTCCCTATCTTAGAGAATGTACAAAAAAATTAAAAAAGAATGTTTCAATTAAGCCTCAAAGCCTTAATTTTTGTTTAAATCTTCAGATGAACTATGAGAATAAGGAATAGTTTGTAACATGAGCAACAAATTATTAGTTTATGAATATTTTGCTACATAATTTCCTTAGAAAATTAGATGATGACCTTTGCTGGCTAGGTAATCTTTTACTTAGGGAAATGATTCAGGTGAAAAAAAAAAAGAACAACTCCAATGGCTTCTCTAAACCTAACTTAGTAACCAGGGGAACTTCATCACCAATATTGGTACTCTCGTCAAACGGTCAAGTCAAAGAGGGTTATGAGTTGGCCTAAAAGCCTCTTGAGGTATTTGTTGGAGCAACTGAGTAACCGGTGATGCATCACCCATATGCAGGGTCACATCAAAAGGGAACTTACAACAGCTCAAGATAAAAAAAAAGGGAAAGAAAATAAATGAAGTATTGTTCTACCTGAGGATCCTTAGTATATTAAATGAAAGCTTAGTTAAGTAGGGGCATTTGAATTTTTCAGGAGGAGTTTAGTAGCATAATATTCCTTTACTAATCCTATTGTTTCCCTTATTACTTGTTGATCCTTTGATCATGAGACGTTAAGAGATTATTACAACTGTTTAAGGCTGTTCGCTTAGTGACCCATTCTTATAAAACAATAAAGTAAACAAAACTTAATAGCATGATCTAAGTGTGGTGGTATGCTGCTCTCAGTTTAGGAATTTTGTAAGCAATGTTCTTTTTGTTCGAACAAAGAATTTTCTTTCTTTTGCTTGAGGACAAGCAAATGTTCAAGTGTGAGGGAATTTGAAAAGGATATATTTTATAATTAAATAGGTATTGATTTTGAGATATATTTAATTAAATTGATGAATATTTAATACCTATTTAATTATCTTTTATATATTTTTCTCTCCTCAATCAAATATAAGATAATAAGAGACTTTGAAAGAAAATCTATTCATATCATATTTTGTTATGCAGGAGATATTACATGAAATAAAATAAATTGCAAAGGGAGCCAAAAAGCAAAAATACAATATATATATATATATATACACACACACAAAGAGATGAGAAAGGCGTGAGGCTAGCACAAGAAAAGGAAAAAAAAAGTGGACCCAATGCGATAAAACAAGCAACAGATCATACATATCTCAACAACTGAATATATTGGATAGATTAGAAGATAAAACGTATAGGGCCCACGGCAAATAACAAGAAGCCCTAATATATATCTATTAAAAGAGCAAAGAACAAAAAAATAAAAGGAACGCACGCAAACACAAATCTGAACGGCAAACCAAGGACACTGATAGCAGAAATTGAAGAAACACGGGTGCAGGAGTGAGGAGCGGAATCAGATTTAGAAAGGGAGTGGGCTGCTAAGAAGAGGCTGAGTTTGAGAAATAAATTGTATTAGTAATCTTTTCCTTAACATTCTTCTTTCTTTTCAAAATCTGAACTCTAAAATGATTTATTATTACTCTTGTGATTTGATTTTGGTGAACATGAGTAACTAATATTTTCATTCTAGGATTATCTTGAACCTATTTATGGATTGAAATATTTATTTACCCTCTTTTTCATCAAATGAAATTTTGTATTGATTTTATCTTGATCTTAATGCCTCTAAAAGCCTGATCACCATTTAGATGTCTTGTTCATTTAAATTAACCTTTAGAAAGATAATTTAAGTGTAGAACTGGGGTAAAATCATGTTAGACTTGAAGTTTAAGTAATAAACGTATGGTTTGTTAGTATCATAGAGATATAGTTACTAACCTAGCATTGTCAGATTAAAGATTGACGTCTAAAGTTAGTCCTTATTAATTGATGCAAAAGATTGATCAATATATTAGAATAAATATTTGGTTTTGACTTGAGAGAGCGTTATCGAATGTCTTTGAATCTTAGACAAATACATATATTCATTTATTACTGATTGAGGTTAAATTAACTAATTCATGAAATAAAAAGGGGATAGATAATCCTAGATCTTTAATACTCGTGAAGTTAAATCCGGTTTGCCTTCTGTTATTTCTATTGATTTTTCCTTTTTAAAATTAAAACAAAACAATTACTCAACCTAATTAAGAATATAATTGTTATAGCTCGTTCAAGTTCTTTTTCCTTAGTCATCGTGGGAACAATCTTTTTATATTACTTGCGACCCTTACGCTTGCGATAAAGCTAGATGGCTAAAAGTTATCGCTGATGCTTCTCTTTCTTGTAGAATTATGTAATATATTTGAGATCATTATTGTTAGACTATTCTAACATGTGGCATTAAGGCACGTTTTTTCAATTTCCATTTGCCTTGTATTTTCTGTATTTTATTTTATTTTATTTTTTTGCTTTGAAAAATAATATGATAATTAGTTGTGGTGCATCAACTTTTGCTATGAGTTATCTGAGTTTCACCTTCAATATAAATATTTGCTTCATTCAAGTTGTTGGAACCAAAGGAAAATAATATATTCTTTGATAAATTTTGTCTCTAACTTCATCCTATTTTAAAGGTCTCGAATTGGCTATTTGCTTAAAATCATTAATTTGAAGATTCAAACTCACATGATTTTAGTTATATAATTACATTCAATATATATATCTAGGATGATAGTCAATGGGAAATTAATGATTTCAGCCCTCTTTGTAAATAGTTGTCCTTAATGTCAGGACTCGTACCTTAAATCAGAGACATAAAATTGATTCTATTTTCTGCAATTTTAATTACATATATGCATGTTGTTTAGTATTAATAGATGAGGTAAGATTCCTTTTGTTCTCCAAGGATTGGCCGTCATTGTTTTTGTTGTCTCTCTATTCATATTTTTCTTGAGTTTTGAATCCTTGTTTCGATCTTGGTACATATGTTTTTTATTGTTCATGGTGTTTTTCATGCAATTTAGCCCATATTATGCTTTGGATTTTTTTATGATTTCACCGTCAAAATCATTGGATTTCGAGCACAGGATCACAGAAAAAGTCAATTGGAGTTCCAGACGGTATCAACTCTGTGTCAGGTCAAGCTGGCTATACAAGTGGGTTTGGATCATATAGGTTAACCTACCTATATGGAAGAGAAGACCCAAATGACAGTTTTTTGGTCTACGACGCCATTTTATTTTTTGTACAAGAGAAGGCAAAGCCTGTAAAATAATAGAGACCAGACCTTTAGGGAATTAAATCTGAAACACTCTTGATCTTCTAATGCCTTAAGATAGGAAGGGTAGTTGTCCAAGTATGAAGAAGTTGTTCAGCCTGTGATTCTGCTCTCTTGACATATACAGGATTTTCAGTTCCCATGGTTCTTGAATTAGTTTCATGATCTGATAGGGCAAGAGGCTACTCGTGATGTTTTGCTGCCTTTGCAAAATGTCAACTAATGCCTTTGTGTCGAACTCAAGAATGACTCTCTTAAGGCCAAGTTCTCATACCAAAGATAAGCCTTTGAAAAATGCCCATTATTCTGCCTCCAAAATGTTGTAAGGCCTGAGTTCAAGTATGTAGCCTACTATCCATTTTCCTATGTGAGTTCGAATAAGACCACCACAACCAGCACTATTTCCAAAAGTCATAACTGTGCCATCTACATTAAGCTTAACCCATCCTATATGAGGGGGTGACCAGCATATTGGTGAAGGATTGAGAATAATGCTTAGTGGTGTCTCTTGGATCTGAGTATAGGTTTTCCATGAGTTCAATACAACCTGAAATGGGGTAGGCCTAATGAAGTCCTTATCAAAATTTACGTGGTTTCTCTAATTTCACAATTTCCATATAGTTACTTCCCATAACAAGCACTAGTTACCATCATCTGACAGTCCCACCTCATGCTTAAAATTAAGGATAAACCAGTCTTTAAGAAAGGTAGCAAAGAAGGAGGAGATGTACCTTTGATGAATTAATCACAGCTATAGGTTGTGAGAATAAGAGCAATCTCTTAGAATATGTAAGACATCTTAATCATTGGTATTGCAATAGAGGCATAAAGTAGAAGAAAAGGACCACTTACTTCACCAAGCATTTGTTGGAAGGTGATTATTAAAACTCATCCATATGAAAAAATGAATTCTTTCAGCATTCGACCATTTCCATATTTTATTATAAGTAGCACAATAATTATGTTCAGCTGGTTGTTCAATAAGAAAGTATATGCTTCTGATTGAAAATTACTATCCATTTCTCATTCCAAGAGAGAAGGTCATGATCAGCATCTGGAATTGGTGGTAACATAGACACAAGCTTCTTAAAGATAGAACTTGGTATAATATATGCCAATTGTTGAAAATTCCAAGTGCCATGGGATACCCAATCAGATACCATAGAATCATTCTCTTTATTAGTGAGTAGTCTAAGGCACATATCCTTAATGGTTTTATCAGGAAACATCCACTGATCATTGAAAAAATTAAACGATTCCCTATTCCTGATGTGCCACCTCATGCCCATTTCTATGATTTATTTTTGTTATGTTATGAACTTCCAAACTGCTGAGTCATAGCCTTGTGCGGTGAGCACATGTGTGCTATTTCATAAGAGATAATTATTTATGAGTACTTCAGCCCACAACCCTTTAGCTAGGGCTGAACATTGAACCTGGAAGCCTAGTAAATTTGGTTTGGTTTGACTCTACCCGGTCCATCCCAGAAAGAGAAAACATAAGTCCAAAAAGATTTAGGGTAGACCGGGTTTGGCCCGATCACCGGGTAAGATCGGGTTCCGGGTAAGCCTTCTAAACCAATTAGCCCCATCCTACTTGGCAGACTCTCAAAGGTATTATGCTATTTTTCGCTGACTCTACTTTCAAGTTCCAAGCTTTAAACTTTAAGCACCCACCTTCTTTACGTGACTTCTTCCCACTCACTCACTTTTACTTTTTTTAAGGTAATGATTTTTTTACTTCTTTTGACTTTGCTGGAGATAATTGATAAAGCACGTGTGTGAGGGACCATCTACATTTATTTGTTTGTTTTTTTACAATAAAAAAGAATAAGTGTGAGGGACCACATTTGTACGTTTGTTTCTTTATTGCGCTTGTAGTAATAGTTTTTTTAATATGTATATTTTATGTAAATATATAGTTTTTCCTCATTCTTTTCTTCCAAATGCGAATGGTAAAGTGCGAGAGCGAGGAGGAGAAGTGCAAACCCTAAGTCCCAAGCTCGAGGGCCAGTGCCTCCACCTTCTTCCTCCTTCTTGTCACAGGTCGGCACCTCCTCCTCCTTCCTTCTTTAGTATTGATTTAATGCCTCCTTTTTCAACTTCTCTTCTTCCATCCCTATACCTCGATTTGATGATTTGCTTCAATCCTAATTCATAGTCCTTAAGGTCCGTGTCTATTTATCTTCCCTGTTTGATTTGTCTTACCTTCTAAGTCCCCTTCCTTGACATGTATGCTAAATCAAAAAATGCTTGTGGACTTGTATTTTATATCTTTATTGCTATTACTTTTTTTGGGCCAAATTTTTTGTTCAGTATGTGTTTTCTATTTTTACTCTATCCCCTTGAGATGAAGTTGAGAGATTCATTACTGGATTTCTCAGGATATTTCTCAAGGTATTGCAATTTTCTTTTTCTTTTTTTGTAAATCAATGGATTATTCTTCTCATCTTAGGTACTTTTTTTCTACGTCTTTAAGTAGGATTTGTTTCATTTTTAGGTCAAAACAAAAAAATTAAGGTATAGTAGACTAAACCAACTGGACCACTAACCTGATCTAGTTTGCCCAACCTAGCTGATAGCAAGTTCTTTATTAGGCTGGATCGAGCTTTGGGTTAGGATGACCAACTTGAAGACTAGACCAGACCATAGGCTAACGCCATGCCCAACCTGATCTGGTCCATGTTCAACCCTACTTTTCACTCTACAAACTAGTTTCCAGGCGAGTTTTGCTCCACAAGCTTTATTAAAAGATTGTAATCTTTTAAAGCTAAGGCTCCCATAAATTTTGGGATGAACAAGAGTATCCCATCCAATAGGATGGTAGCCATAATTTCACTGATTGTTACCCCAAATAAAATTTCTTTGCAACTTTTCAATTTCATGGCAAATGGAGATGGGCACTTTGAAGACTAGCATAGGATAAATAGATATAGAGCTTATAATGGATTTAGCCAAAGTTATTCGTCCAGCCAATGAAAGTGTATTCTCCTTCTAAGAAGCTAGTTTAGCTTTGACTCTTTAGATGATATAATCAAATTCAACAATTGGTTTTCTTCCATGAGAATAGGAACACCAAGGTATTTTCCTATTTCTATATAGATAGATATGCTAGTATTGTTGCTGATTCTTTTCCTGAGTGATGGAGGAACTTTTGGTGAAAATAATAAGGATGATTTACATTTTTTTTATACTTTCACCTGATGAGAGGCAAAATCTGTTAATGTAAGACATCATTATGGCTACTTGTTGCTCAGTTGCAACTCCAAAAAGTAACATATTGTCTACAAACATGAGGTGGGAGATGACAGGTCTATTCCTATCTGTCTTGATTGGTTTCCATATTCCATCATTCACCATGTCACAAATAAAATGAGATAGTCTATCCATGAACAAGACAAACAGGAGAAGGAAAATTGGGTCTCCTTGCCGCAACCCTCTATTGGGAGAGAAAAAATTGCTTGAACTTCCATTCCATAGTACATTGAAAGAAACTGTTGAGATGAAACTCATGATTAAATTTATGAAGTTATAATCAAAGCCCACATCAATAAGTACTTGCTAGAAAAAATCCCATTGGATTCGATCAAAGGCCTTTTCAAAATCAATCTTGAAAGTCATCAAGCCTGTTTTGCCCTCTCTCTTCTTCATAGTATAAAGTACCTCTTGTCCAACAATAATATTGTCATGAATGGTTTGTCCCTTAATAAAACTAGCTTGGTAGGGTGAGATCAAGTCATCTATTATATCACGTAGTTTGCTGGCTATTATCTTTGTGTTGCATTTGTAATGCACAATGCATAAGGAAATCGATCGAAAATAACCCACCATTTTCGGATGATCTCTTTTTGGAATAAGAGAGATGAGTATTTTGTTTGAATCTGTTGGGATAGAACAGGTTGCAAAGGCATTTTTTTATTGGGATTAGAAGCCATACACAAAAGAATTCAAAATTTAAATTGCCAAAGTATTTCCAATCCTAAATTCGGATCTATCAATGACATTTAAATCAAGTTAGAAGGAATTGTTCCTTTTACATTTTGTAACTTTTTCAATCTCTAAGAGCCAACTGCACAAACCAACTCCCTCTACAGGTATCCACATGAACAAGACTCAACACCGGCAGCATGCTAGCATCTCCAAGCTACATTTTATAACTAATATGAGCCATATTAGATATTCAAAATTAATCTTAATTAATTTTGAAATTCGAATTGGATTAAATGAATTTTGATTTAATTAAATCTATCCAACAGATTTAATCTAATTTATTTATTTAACCTGAATAAAGAGCCAACTGATTTAATTTATCTTTATAAATTAAATCTAAGATATGATATCTCTATTAGCTTTAGTTATTTAAATTATCAAATAAATTAAATATAAAACTAACACTACATAATAATATTATTATTATTTCTCGAATTTATATATATATATAATCCGTCATCTCTAGATTAAACATTGTATTCATTAAATCTTAAACACATCTTAGATTCAATGAATTTGAACATTATAGCTCATATTGGGCTATTCTTGTGTACGACTCTGTAGGCCCACATGAAGTTGACAGTGGCCAATAATTGTACTAGCCCACAAGTAGCAAGTGACCTCTAGCAAAACATTACGACTACCCAAATCACATAAGGATCGTTAATACGATGAACCTATTATACAACCATGTCACATCCCTTTTGTCACACAATATTTTGGTCAAAGATGAGGCATGTATAGTGTCATCCTCTTGTTCCTGACCATCACTTTCCTAATTACTGAGTAGTCTAACTTTAGAAATGGAAACTCATTTCTATCATAGTATGGCCATACATTTCTTAGACTCACTCATCGAGGGGCTTAGTAATATCTCTCTACTAATGTGAGGGACAAATCTCATCTTAACCATTCATATTCCTCTGCATGAAAACCACTAAGCCCGATCGAAGCCTTTATCGTCACCCAGTTAAAGGTAATTTTTTACTAGGTCAAAGATTAGCAACTCTCATGTAGAAATCCATGATGATATTAGGTTAAAGGGCATTGTGATATGGTTATACATGAGATAAGCTTGTGACTTAATTCATGCAGCTTTTTCATAGTAAGTCGATCCAGCACCTTGTACTCTTACAAGTGCCTATGATTTTGATTCGTATCTATATACCTTATTAAAGTCACACTGGTCTTATTTCATCTTTGCTCTCGTATAGATAACTAACCAGGGATATTTAGGACAATCTTTATGATACATCCAAGGATACAGTTATCATAATAAACATGAAAATGATATGATAACAAAATTGGAGAAATTCTTTAAATAACAATAATGTTTAAAGTATAATGATTGGCCCCTATGGTACAATTTCCAACATTTTTTACAAAATTGCTCAGAGTTTCACCCATAATATTCCAATTCTTCTGATAAAACAAAGGAGGAAAACCATCAATTCCTGATGCTTTATATAGCCCCATTGAGAAAAGAGCATTTTTAATTTACTCTATAGAAGGAACACATCCCATATTAGATAACAGGGGGCAATTTAATGTTGGAAAGTTTGATTCAGTGTGAAGGGGACTTTGTGGGCGTTCGTCAGGCTTATATAGCTTCTAGAAGTGATCTAACACAAGAGTCTTTAGTAGAGCTTCTTCTTTAACCTAGTTTCATTGTGATCTTTAAGAGTTAAAACTCTGTTTTTCCTTCTTCGCATTTGTGTTTTTAGGTGGTAGTAACGTGCATTCCTATCACCCTTTGTGATCCAAACAACTAAGATTTTTGAAACCATTTTAATTCTTCCAACTTTAAAAGTTCATCAAAATCCTCTTAAAGAGTCTTTTCTAGATTGCATAGAAATCTTGAATATGGATAATTCCAGGAGCTTTGAATTCTTTTCAAACGAGCAAGCAATTCCATTTTACTTTTCTCAACAAGACCAAAGACATTCTTGTTCCAGTCAATAATAGATTTGCTGACAAAGTCTAGACAATTGATTATATCATTATTGATAGGCCAATTATTCCTCAAGAAATCCCTAAAGCTTTCATGTTCAACCCATCTTGCTTTAAAATGAAAAGGATTTGCATTGTTTTGCATATTAGGTAAATTAATCTATAGTAAAATAGGGCTATAGTCAGAGAAAGGTGTTCTGGGAAATACCTTTAAAGCACAATCCAGTAGGTGAGTAGAAGTTGAGTATTTGCAAGCACCCTATCCAGTTGTTCATAGAGCCTAGAATGACCACTCATTTTTGGTCCCCTCTATGTAAACTTGGGGCCTTGATGATTGATGTTTGTTAAGGAGCACGTTGATGTTCAGTCATGAAACTAGTTGATTCTTGTCATCGGGATTATCAAACCCCCCAACTCTTTCATCTGGATTTAAAATGTCATTAAAGTCCCCACAAACAATCCATGGGCTTGAAAGGACAAAGGAGAGTAACTTTAGCTTAATCCACATAACTTGGTGAAGATTTGAGTGAGGAACAACATAAACAGTTGTTAAAAGGAACTTGGGAAGGCCTGAAATTGCACAATCAAAGTGGAAATATTGCCTATCTTCTTTGAGTTTTGAAACTTGAATAGTTGAACATTTCCAATCAACAACTAATCTACTAGAACGACTTAAACTAGGAATGATCTTGATAGCATTGAAACCTAAGGTACGAAGAGGCTAAAATCTAGATTCTATATTGCAACGTGTTTTGACTAGGATAATTATTAAAGGTTTTGAGTTTTTGCATAAACATCATGAATTTCGAAGGAGATCTTTTCCATAGGCTCCCCTTGAATTCCAATAAATATAATTGGATAAATTATATTTTAGGCTGGAAGCTCAATCAAGTTTCACATGGGTATGGTGTTTCTGGGACAATAGAGTACAACCCATTCTTCTCTTGTGAAGATACTTGTGGCAACGAGTTATTTCCAAATGGCCCAGTATTGGGATCTCCCAGGTCTAATTCCTTTGTGTCTATGTTTAATGGATTGAAAGGAGCATTTAGTAAGTGGCCTACCTCATTTAAGGCATTTTGACCTTTTCTATTATTAGTTCTTGTAATTTGCATGTTGTCGTCCCCTTCAGCTATATCATCAATCTCATTTGCATTGCTCTTTCCTAGGGTCAACATCAATATTTCACCACTATTCATCTCTTGTTGAATCATTTCCCTCGTTCTTTTCTCTCTCTTCCAGCGTAATTACTGAGTGGTAGGATTTTTGTTTGTTTCCATTAACATCAATTCCTACGATTCCTCTACAACGTTCTTCTATTTTATGGACCCTTTCATTTTTCCTTTTTATGGTCGTACATTTTGAGTGCTTAGCGTAAAGGGCTGTTGTAGAGGTACGGAAGGAAAGGATTGTGCAACTATTACCTGAGTGTTATTTATAGCATTTTGAAATTCATCTAATTCTGCCATCTTAGTAGGACACCAAACATGAACCCACAATTCCCTTAGCGAGTTGGCTCACCTTTATTTCCGACAGTTTTCTTTATCGGCAAGGTTTTTGAACTATTTTCCACTGATTATACCCAGAATATGGCAGAACCACATTCCTCTATTCTTTTATTAGTTTATGGGGTTTATCCTAGGGAGCATTTATGTTATTTATTTCTGATCTATCCGTGCAAGTGTTGACTCTATGTCCATAAATTCCACAATGCACACACAGCATATGGAGGCCTTTATATTCAAGGAAATGCTCCTCACCCTCCAAGGTGAAACCTTGCATCAATTATTTTTCTAAATCTACTAGTACGCAGATCCTTGCATAATGCCCATATAACTGGCAAGAAGTATTCATGTCCACCTTAAGAGTGATTCCCTTAACGAGTTGGCTCGCCTTTGTTTCCGACAGTTTTCTTTGTCGGTGAGGTTCTTGAACTATTTTCCACTAATTATACTCAGAATATGGTTGAACCACATTCCTCTATTCTTTTATTAGTTGATGGGGTGTATCCTAGTGAGCATTTATGTTATTTTTTTCTGATCTATCCGTGCAAGTCTTGACTCTATGTCTATAAATTCCATAATGCACACACAGCATATGGAGGCCTTTATATTCAAGGAAATGCTCCTCACCCTCTAAGGTGAAACCTTGCATCAATTATTTTTCTAAATCTACTAGTACGCAGATCCTTGCATAATGCCCATATAACTGGCAAGAAGTATTCATATCCACTTTAAGATTAGTTCCAATTCTATTGCCAATAAAAATAACTACAGCCTATTCATCATAGTATTCTAAAGGGAGCTTAGGTAGTCTGACCCAAACAACTACTTTGTCAATGGTAGCTTTCTCAAGGTGAAATTTTGGTTCCCAAGGCCTCACAGTTAAATAATGGTTGTATATGATCTAAGGGCCACTAGTAAGAGCATTGAAATAGTCTTCTTTATTGGATAGTTTAACCACATAAAACCCATGGCCGATGTTAATAAGGTTAACTACACCCCTTTTTTCCTACATAGATTGTAGCTGAAAAAGCAAAGCTTTATAGCCAATAGCTCTGTCAAGAAGCTTCACAATTATAGCTTTCCTCCAAGCTTTATATAGTCTTTTCTTCATTTTTCTAGAGAAGGAGAAGGTTGGGAAATTTCTTTTTAGGTTTTCTATTGTTTTGTATAGTGGTTCCTTACTATTTTCCTGGCATTCGGGCATACTATCATATTAAGAACCTTCCAAAACATCATCTTTATCTTTCGACTAGCCTTCTTGTCGATTGACTCCCTTCATTTTGTCAGTAAAACTTTGTCCACCAGAAATGTAGCTGTTACCAATAGAGCCAAGCTTTGGCCAGTTACCTTGCATCAGATTCTTCAAAAAGGTTTTGGTTCCCCCATTCTTAACTTTTTTTTAACTTTACAGTAGCTGATCATTTTCTTCTTGAGTAGGAGACATGAAGGAATACGTAGAACAGGAGATCATTCCCATTTTTCTAGAGTAACCTAGAAGTTCCCTTCTACAATGCCATTTTGTGCTCAGTAAAAGACACTATTTCACTAATGGTAGTGATACGGGTTGGATTGCATGTTAGACCTTGTGCCTTTTGGGCTTTTTGTTATTTTAATATAATTGTTATTTAGAATGGTTTTTCTTTCAAACTGTGCCTCTATTTCGGTTGTTTATTTTTTTTTTGCAAGAATTGGCCTTTTTATTTTTTAGGCCATTTAAGTTAAAGGACAATCTTTTTGAATAATGGCATTTCTGGACCTTATGTTCTTGGCCTTTTTTTTTGTTCTCCAATATCTCATCTTTCTATTTATACTATATTATTTGGGAAAATCATTGATAGGCCCCAAGGACCTAAAAAAACTATAAAAAAGTCTCAATCCAAATTCTCAAATAAAAAAGGGTCCCAGGAATTGAAATGTGATTAATTGGGAATGTGGAATGGCTAAATTGCCCCCATTAAAGCTATAGAGCTCAAGTCTGGAGGAACAATACAGGCAATGCCATGCAGCTTGGTCTAATAGCATTGCAACAATGATTCATCCTCTGATTCGGTGACCAATCTTATCATTTTCTACCACCTCCCCCCATCATTGGGCCCCCCACCCTTCCTAAAAAAAATCAAAATTCCCTAAAGCCTGGATTCCTTAGTCAAACTCACCCTCCACCTCCGAATATGAACAACAAACCTCATAATTATGTATGAGTATTTTAACAACTTCATGCGTATATTTTGACAACTGATTCAGTTATTTTGACAAGTTCATTTTGGTACCTAGACGAGTTTATAAGTTTCACAAGTCTCAATTACAACTTTCACAATTGCTTGTACCTATTTTGACAAGAATATTTTCCTCCATTGAGCACATTTTTTGACAACTACATGTGCCAATTTTCACAAGTGGATTGACTTTTTTGACAAGTGCATTTCACTTTTTCGACAACTGGTTGTGCTATGTTTACAACTTCATGACTCATTTGGACAACTTCTTTTTCATACCTAAAGGAGATTACAAGTTTCACAACTCCCAACTCTAACAATTGCATTTAATAATTTTAACAACTGGTTTTGGCTTTATTGACAACTGGATTAGTCGCTTTGACAAGTTAGCTTCTTTTTCTTTTATGAAAGAGATTACAAGTTTTTCAAGTCTCAAGTCACACAACTGTATTTCACAATATTAACAACTGCTTGTGCTATTTTGACAACTTCATGAGTCATTTTAACAATGTCTTTTTCATTCCTTAAGGAGATCACAGGTTTCACTAGTTCCAACACTCACAACTGCTTTTTACAATTTTAACAACTGGTTGTGCTATTTTGACAATTTCATAAGTAATTTTGGCAACTTCTTTTTCATTTCTCATGGAGATCACATATTTCACAAGTCTTAATTGTCATAACTACTTTTCATAATTTTAACAACTGGTTGTGCCTATGTTGACAACTTCATTACTCATTTTGACAACGTCTTTTTCATTCCTTAAGGATATCACATGTTTCATATGTTCTAGCTCTCACAACTGCTTTTCACAATTTTAACAATTGGTTGTGCCTATGTTGATAACTTCACTCCATATCCCTTCCTGGATGAATTTTGATATTTCACAAGTACATGTGCAAATTTTGACAAGTGTATATGCATTTTTTTTACAACCACTTATGACTAATTTGATAAGTGGTTGAGCTATTTTGACCAGTTTATTTCCATCCCTGGAGGAGTTTTGAAATTTGACAACTGAATGTGCTTTCCTTTATGCGTCTTGTTTTTACTAAACTACCAACATATTGCAATTCATCTTCTCCACCATTTAAAAACTTCCCCCTCATATGAAAGAAACATAATAGATTCTTCCCCGAAGTACTTGTCATCTTTCATAAAAATCTGCAACATATACTTTATATCAACAACTGCCATAGCTATATTAACAACTACAACTACATATATTCACAATATTATTTTTATATCATATGAGTGCCTTGTGAGCAAACAAACGTTCATCACATTCAACAATTCCTGCTTAAAATAGAGCAATCCCTCTAAAAACATAGCACAATTTTATTGACACTACCCAACTGCAGTGAAACCCCAACTTCAACGGTAAAGATCATATCTTTAGCAAGATCTTAGCATTACTTACCTAGCTCCTATCACATAGTCCACTAATGAGCCTAAGCCCCAACTTTTTACCAACCTTTCAATCTGAATGTTGCTAAAATACACAACAAAAAAAAGAAAAATGAAATCAATGTTTAAGGAAAAGGAAAGAAAGAAAGAAACAGACACATCAAGCTTTCCCTACCTAAGGCAAGTGAAGACTGAGGGAATAAGAAGGAAAAGAGAAGTGTTGTCTTGCAAAAGAAACTTCAAAAACCTTTGCCCAGGACATGAACACCATGCTTTCACCATCAATGTTGAACCTTCAACCACGTCTTCTCTTTCTCATTGTTGAGAATAAACGCACAAACACTCTTCTTGCTATGCTTTTGAATTTTTATTCAATAGGGGCAATTTAGCCATTTCACTTTCCCAATTAATCACATTTTAGTCCCTAGGGCCCTTTTTTATTTGAGAATTTGGATTGATACTTTTTGTAGTTTTTTGGGTCCTTTGGACTTGTCAGTAATTTTCCTATTTTGTCTAGGCCTGAAGTTATTTTTATTTGATTTTGGGCTTATGAAACTTTAATCTTTCCCGCCTTCAATTTTTTTTATGCATCAGAACCACCCTTTTGAGTCCTTAAACTTGCATGAGTTATTTTGTTGTTCTTCGGGCCTATGTTATTTAGTTTTTATTTTCTAAACTAATGTTTTGTTGATATATTTCTGGGCCTTTTATTTTTTAAAAAAAATTCATTATGGGCTCTACTACTTCTTCAATCATTTGGACCATTAAGTTGGAAAAAAGGGAGGATAGTTATGTTTCGATTAATATTTTGGGCCATGTATTTGTTTTTTTTTATTCTGAATGTTGTTCAACATATTGGGTTATTGATATTTAAGGCTTCAAGTTTGATTTTCAGGTATTATTTTAGTTTAATAAAGTTTCCTTAACTCTATTTTATGCTCACTACTTTAGCATTTTACTTCCTTTTCAAGAAATTAAATATTTGATTAATTATTTGAGTTTAATTTCTATTTCATCTCATAAATGGTTTATTTGATCAAAATATTTGAATGTTGATTTATTTTTATGCGCTATTTTAATTGTTTCAATATGGGAAAACTAATTTTGGTTTTTTTCCCATCATGGTAATTTGCAAAATTTAGTTTTGGTGTATTATTTAATTACCTTGATACGTATGTAATTAATTTTGGAAATTTTTTTAAACTATTGGAATTTTTCAAAATTATATTTGATTTAGGATATGCTAAAATTGATTTCTTAAACAATTTTTGGATACGTAAAATAATGGGAAGGTTATTAATTTAATTTTTGTTGATCAAATTAATTAGTTAATCCTTCTATTAAGATGTGCATATATTAGATTTAATTTGGATGCAAAAAATAGTGAAAAATTTTATCTATGATAATTATTTAGTCACATTTTGTTGATTAAATTAATCAATTAAATTCTCATTAAAGATTTGTGCATGTTTGGAATTTAAATGCACATAGTTAATATTTGCAATTAGCATACATATTGAGGAGTAGTCATAGCATTCTCAATGTTGCATATGTAAATAATCACTTATGGATTTTAAAATATCAACTCCAATCAATGATTAATTAATTTAATAAATATATGAGAATTTTAGTTATCTAGTCACTCTTATTGATTAAATTGATTGTTTAAATTCTTATTAGGTTATTGGTGGATATTTATGTTTTAAATGCACATGATATTCGTGATTAGCATACTTATTTTCTGGAGAGTAGCCATAGCATCCTCAATTTTGTTGTGTGCACATTTTAAATCACACATATGGCATTATAACATATCAATTGTAATTAAATATATATTTATAATTAATCTTTGGCTACAGATAGATAATTATAAATCCACATTTAATTAAGGTGGAATAGAGTTTCATTGTATTTTCATACTTAAACTCACCCTATATAGGTGGAATTGTTGCAAGAAGAAACATAATGTTAATAGACATTTTGCATGATATGATTTTCCTTTTAAAAGACACACTAAAGACAATTATGCAGATTTTAAATGAGATTCCAACAAAATTTATGTTTAAATCCTCTTGAAATTTTAAGGGTTGGAAGCTAGGTTTAAAATATATTCTTGCCTTATAAAAGAAAGAGTGTGGAAGGAAAATATTATGAGAGATTGAGACTGCATATTTTGGTGAACATGCAGAGAGATCTTAGGAATTCAAATGAGTTTTCCATTTTATTTTATAATTTGTATAGTATTTTGAAATACTAGATTATTTAGAAATGTCAAAATTAGTAGAAGTGATCAAATGCATTAAGAGTGAGCAAATATGGAGGATTGTTGCCTCTAATTATGATAGAATATTGGTTCTATATGGGACACATCTTGTTGAGCTTCAATATATTAACAGATTGAGTTGAGACCGATGGTTATTAAAATTAGACAATTAATGGTGGCCACACGATATACTTTAGGAAATTAGATTAGAGCATAAATATTGAGAGTGATAGTTAATTCCAAATGAAGACATTAATTTATGATAGATTTGAGTAAGCAACAATATAGGAGCCTATTTGGGAAGGCATTGAGGGATGGTAAAAGGTAAGGTGGAGGGTGTAACACCCTAATTTTCAATCACCAATGTTCCTCCTATGTAATTGTAACACCTAATGGAATAAAATGGTGAATTGCCTATTATATAGGTCAAAAATTGGCCAAACCAAAGGAAACGAAGCAAGAAATTATTTACCGGGATAAATCATTAATTGTAGGGGCAAAATCATAATTTTGCCAAAAAGTGGGAAACGATTATTTTTCCCTAATCTTCCTCATAATCTCCACTATATGGGAACTAAAAAGAGAGAAATGGCTACTTGATAATGAATAAGCCCATTTTGGCGAATTATTATCAAACAAGGCCAACTAGTCAAAGTTAAAGGACAAAAGTTAACAACTTGTAATATGACAATGGGATAGTTGAGACCAATATTACTCCCTCAATTCTCATATGATTTTCGACTGAATGAATAGCAAGAAGGGAAATGAAATAATTAAACAAGAAATGGATTATGGACCAATGGAATTGTGCCACATGTATTAAAACAATTTAACTAAACTTATATTACCATTCCCTTCATTCATCCATTCTTCATTCCATTCTCGTCCAACCGATCAGAACGAGAACGAGAGAGAGAGCTGAGGCGGTGGAGCAAGAAGAAGCTAGGGATTCTTCAAACTCAAGGTAAGGAAGTCTTGATCATGTGTTTCATGCTTCCTAAACCTACTATGATCTCTCTTGCTCATCTCTTCATCTTTGAACTATGGTTTTTCAAGAACTTCCAAGAGGAGAGAGAGAAACAGTTCAGACGTTGAGGAGAGAGAAAGTGAAGAAACTCAAAGGTAACTCTCCAAACATGATTCTATAGCTTGAGTGGATGCTATTGGTGTTATTTTTGGTATGGTTTGGTTGTTATAATGAATGAAAGATGTAGAACTCAAAAGGACTTTGAAATTCAAGTTATTCTCAAACCTTAACCAATGATCATGTTAATAGCTAATAGCTTAACTATGAGTAGAAAGGAGGTGATTAAGCAAAAGACAAAACAAGAAATCGACACAATTTTTTTGAGAACTTAAAATCTGAACCCTGTGCTGAACTTGAAAAAAGTAGAGGGATTTTGATAATTCTGAAGATTCCATTGGGTTTAGATGATGAAATTGTGTAGGGTTTATGTTGATGACTAAGTTAGAAAAGCCCCAAAATGAAAAATGACAAAATAGGTATTAAAACTCAAAAGAAGGAGCAACTAAGGGTATTTTCATCATTTGACCCTGAATTTGACCAATTTGAGGTTAAAAATGGATTCTACACGTGAATTTGTATAGGAATAACCCGTGTCATGATTTCTGGTAAGTTCTAGATAGACCGGGGTTACAGAGGCTTTTTGGTAGTCATTAAGCTAAGTTAACCAATATCAAGAGATCAAAATAAGGCACAAATGAGTGGTAACTTGTAATATCCTGAATTTTAGGATCAAAAGCTTGAGGTTAAGCCTAGATTAAGTGGACTGCTAGACCCCGGTTTAGCAAATGTCCAAATGAGGAATGATATCTATCCCAAAATTCCTTAATATCTTTATATATTAAAGGAAATAAAAGGTGAGGGCAAAATGGTAATTTTGCCATAAGATGAGGAATAAAGAGTGTTCCCTAATATTCCCTATGATTTGAGTTGGATGGGAATTAAAAGGAGGGAAATGATTACTTGGTAATTAATGAAGCCATGTTGGTAATTATTATTAAGTAAAGTCAATATGAGGAAAAGCTTAAGGTTTTGGTAGACCACTTGAGGTGTTGTAATAGGATAATTTGAGAGTGAATTATACTCTCTTATTTCTCATTAATATTAATGGGATGGTGAAGGAAAGGAGAAAGGAAACTTGCTATGTAAGAAATGTGATAGGTGGACTAATTGAGTAAAGGCTACCGGATGGTTTTAATTAATCATCATCCTTCATCAATTAACTCTCATTCTTTCCTGTCGTTCAGATTAAAAAGAGGAAAGGAAATGGAACAGATCAGATGAGAACGAGAAAGAGAAAGAAAGAACGAGAATGTAACGGAACGGAGGAGAGAGAGAAGAGAGAGAAAGCTATTATTGGCCGGAACTCGTTCGAAACGGCGTTTTCTCTCAAAATGTCAAGTACAAAGGTTATTCTAATCATCCCGAGCTTTGATTCTATAGTTTCTGATTCTCGTTTGGAGGCCGTTGGTGTCGTCTTACCGGCCGAAGCGTTGCAGAAATTCCATACCGAATTCAGAAGCGAGTAGAGGTAAGTATGTGCTACCTTTCTACCATTTCGGTTTATCATTTGGATGAGTATTTTGGAAGTAGTGTACTATTCATCTCTCGTCCTATTAGTATTTTGGGAGCCAAATGATGTTTAATGGATGTCGAAACGGCTAATCATGTAATAAGGAGTAGAAATGAGGATATTAAGATAAAGAAAGGAAAGAACCGACACAACTCTTCTAAGAATCTTTTATGGGCTATGTTGGGCGTGGCATAAGGATAGAGTTGGAATTTTATCAGTTGGATGATTCCATTGAGTTCAGAAGGGCAAATTGTGTAGGGTTCATGTTGAAGAGAAAGTGAGAAAATGCCTAGAGGGTGAAATGACCAATTTACCCTTTTAGCTCTATATAGGGCCTGTTAAGGGGTATTTTCATCATTCGGGCCTGAATTTGACTAATATGAAGTCATAAATGGATTCTACATGTGAAATTGTGTAGGATTGGCCCATGTTGTGATTTCTGTAAAAGTACAGTTGGGCCGGGCTTCTGGGGGCATTTTAGTAATTTAGCATACTTGGGCTAAATTATCAACTAATACAAGTCTAGAATGATATAAGAAAGAGTAATAACTCATTAAATGTATTTGGATGGAATTCTAGGACTCGATGGATGGTCGTGCCCGAACCGGAACAAAGACGAAAGATTGAGAATGGACGTGAAGTCCGACAGGTAGTGGACTTACTTTTCCTGCATGGGTGTGATATGTATGTTATATGCATTGATTGTGTGACTGCTATTCCTATTTGTGTTAAGCATATTTGATTGATTGAAGCTCTGTTATATTTGTGCGATGGCCATTGGTATGTCATAACATTGAGCATGCAACATGTCATTATATTGGCATGAAATAGGGTAGGCAAGCATGTCATGCATTCATATATATCTGCCATGCATAGTGGTACTGTTCATTACTGAGATTCTCTCAAATCTCACTCCTCCCAAACAATCATTTTAAACAGGTGATGGATGCATGGAGGAGATGTGAAGTGGAAGAAAAGACTGTAATGCGAGGCACTACCTCTTGCATTTCATATATGTGTGTATATATGGATGTATGTGTATGTATGAATGTTGTATAAGCAGAGAATTGCTCTAATGCATTTGAGAAATATTCTAGCATGAATAAGAGAACGGCTTTTAGTTTAATGATTTATCGCTCGCTTACTCTGATATAATAAAACTAAGAGCCGGTAAGGTAAGTATATGAAAGGGTGTTTACATAACTCATCTCTGGTGGTTGGATATTGTAGGACTTGAGGACGATCCGAAGTTTAAATTTTCCTAAGCTCCGAATTGCGAGGAAAGAACACAAGGAAAGCCTTTAGGTAGTAACATCCTTCTTACATTTACTATGTGATTCCTACTATGAATGTCATACATGTAACATGAGCTAGTGTCCTAGACACACCCATTCACCATGTTGTGGTCATGGATCCAACAAGGGCACCAAGTCGACCAAGGGCAGACGTAAAGTTTGATCTTGGGCTAGTGTACACACATACATTCGATCATCTTACATTTCATAATATTACATATCTATTTTCGCATTTTATTTGTATGTAAGCATGTTGCTACTAAGATTCTCTCGAATCTCATTCTTTCTAAACAACAAAATCATTTCAGCTGAAGCAGATAGCTCAAAAAGCAAGGCGGTAGCTACCGGTGATTAGAGTGCCGGAGTTCCATTGCAATTATAGCACTTTCGTGTAGTCATAGCTATTTTGTTTTGGGTACTCTTGTACATGTATATATGTGTATCAAACCCCTTTGAGGGAAATCTCTGGTAATGTAAACTAATACGATATATTTTCATGTTTCCGCTGAGTTTTATGCTTTATGCTATCAAATATTCTTATCACCCATAATTATCTATGATTTTCAAAGTGGCGTTACATAGGGGTATTAGCACGGTGAGCACAATTTTAGCATATTTCATTATGTTTGGGTTCAAGTACTCCTTTAAGCACTTCAAAGCCCAATCATACGATTATATTAAAGCAACTTTTTGTTGCTTTTCTCTTTGTTGTGTCATTACCATGGACAGATAAAGAAACGAAAAGTGGTCTCCTTTCTCATGCTTTGTGTGCATTTCTAACATGACCCTCTTTCTTTGCTTTTTGTTTTTGTTTTTTGTTTTGGCCAATATGCGAGTGTGATTATTTTTTGTTACATATGACTTTTTAATTAGATTTTTTATCTTTATCCTTTATTTTTTTTGTTAACTATATATTTTATTATTATTATTTTTTACTTTTCAATACCCAAAGTTATTCATTTTAATGCTCTTTTTCAAAAAAATTTATTATTATTATTATTATTATTATTATTATTATTCTCATTAAATATATCTAATTAAGCTCTTTTTAGCTATTTCCCATCTAAAGTTACTTTTTAAATTATCATCTAAACAAGTTTCAATTTATCAGAATTTTAATTTTTCTCTTCAATTATCACAATATATACAAATAACACACGCGCGTGCGGGCACAAGCTCACGTGTAGTATTCAATAAGAATCATGCTATTTTTAGTCATTCTCCATATCAATTTGCTTTTCAAATAATAATCCAAACAAGTTTAATTTTGGAAAAAGTAACTTTTGTTATCCCCAATCCAAACATAAATCACATATACAATTTGACTTTTATCCTATCTTAAGTTTGTAAAAGTTAAAGGAAAAAAGTCACTTTTGTCACCGCTAATTCAAACGGGACCCAAGTTTATTTGTAAAGTTGTTAGTATGCATCATTAAGTTGTTAGAACTAGAGATCACCTAAGAGAACGGGGGTGAATTGGGGGTAAGATAAAAACTTGAGAATTTTCAAAATCTTTTTGCATCTTAGTGAAAACAACAAGTACGAAGATAATGAATTATAAATTCACAGTTGATTATTCAGATTATATATGCTGGAGTTATAAGAGATAAGGGAAGAGAATATGCAAACTATGATTTATATTGATTCAATCTAATCCTTGATGACTTATGTCAAGTCTCAAAGCTCCACTTGAAATTTTCAATCCGCTCTCTTATTATTTAATATGAGCACAAGAAAAGCCTCTACAATCCCACAAGTTTAGCTAAGCACTTGTGAAGCATGTTACAAATCTCTCACCGAGTTACTCTCCCTTACACACCGTAAGGGTGCAACCTTGATAATGAAGAATTACAATGATCTTCACTCTTAGAAGTGAATTAAGATGAACACTAAAACACACTACAAATAATCTTTATCTCTAAAGTAAATGATATCAAAGTTAGAAAACAAAGAGTTTTTCGGGTTAAAGTGGGTGATTCATGATTTTAACATTTTGGCATAGTTCTCTTTCATTGACTTTGAGTGCTATTCTATTTATAGTTGATGTAGCTTGATGACCATTGTGTATGGTTCTTCCTATTGAGTAGAAAATGCTCATTGGAAGTAGCAGTTAGAGACTCTGAATATTTTTTGTGTTTAAGGAATTAACCATCAGAGTAGAGATAATATTTGTCATTTGAATGCCCTTCACATTTAATGTTTTTGACGTAAAATTGCTTCTTTTAATTGCATGTTAATTCTTATTTGATCACTTGGAAAACACTTAAACACTAATATAATGAAGAGTAAGAATGATTAGAAGCAAGAAGAACAAGTTATACAATTATTCCAATGATTTTTAGAAGTTTCAAAACGATGCTCTCTTTTTTGGGAAAGCATCACTTGAGTGATCACTCAAATAATCTTCTCTTAGCAATACAGAGCAATGGATGGATCACTAGAGTGATGTGCTAGTGATGCATAAAATGGGATCACGTGATTGATCTTGCTTTAGATTACTTGATACATTATTGGAGTGTTCTGTTAGTGTTAAACTCATTTTGAATCCAAATATGGAAAATGACATATCATCAGAATGCTCTTGAAGTCTACATTCCAATGCAAAATGAATGAACTCTAAATTCATTGTATTCTGAAAATTATGATCCAAAAAGTGACTGTTGGTTTGAATACCATAAGAACTTTGAGCATCAACTTTTGTAATCCATATCTCTTTCATATGAGACTCTTTAAGTTTAATCGTCACTTTTGTCAAATGAATTTTGAGTTTATTTCATATGCAGTAAGTTTCACCTCAATCGGATGTGTATTTCGTGAGATGCATCCAAATTATTGAACCTGTTATGAAATAATGTGAGAAATTCTAGTGTCAACTTTCGAGATCCATATCTCTTTTGTCTAAAATTTGTTGTGCTTGATCTTGGTATATGTGTTGCATTTGAAATCTAGTTTCATATAAAATAAGTTTCATCTCAATCAGATATGTGGTTTGAGAGATATATTGAAACACCAAACCTCATTCATACTGAGTGAAAACCAAGCATAACAGAGTGGTCATCACTATGAATCACTCGAGTGATATTGCCAGTGATAAAGAACATCACTCGAGTAACACTCGAGTGATTATCTCTGGAGGTGCCACTTGAGTGAAGTTAGTATAAATTCCATATAAGTTATTTTAGCTTCGAATTAACCTATTCCAACTTCCATTTGATGATAGAGACCTTCAATACACATCTAAGAGCTTGAATCTTGATATTCTCATTAGATCTTATAAGTTCTTCTTTCTTCAATTTCTTCTTCTTCCTTTTATTCATTCTCCATAATCCAATTAAATAGTTACTTTTCTTTGACTAATACGATGAAGGCTCTTCTTTCTTCACTATTCCTTCTTCTTTTTCCTCTTAATGGTTATTCTCAACAACCAAACTCAATAACTTCTTTCTTATCTTGGCTTCTTCTCCTCATAGTTCATAACTTCAATCTTCAATATCTTCTTAATCTTTTTCTTGATCATTCACCATAATCCAACTTGATATCTTCTTTCTTTGCTTGACTATTCTACAAGATATTTCATATTAAATATAATAATTATTCAATGTAGGAGATAAATACATTATGCAAAACCAAGCATATCTAACAGAAGTAATACAAATAAAGTTGTTTGTTGTATCTTCGCTTTAAAGAATAAATTTTCTTAGTAAGATATTTCCTCCTATATTCATGTATAATTCCTTCCATATTTTCATGGTAGTTAAATGCATATCTTAATTTGGAATTTCATTGGTATCTTTCCATTTTGAACAAAAGGAGAGATATATATGTGAATTAGTAGAGATGTTACATAAATAATAAAGTAAATTTAGTCAATAAAATTAAGAGTTCATTTTGTCATAAGCAAGTCTTACAATAGTGATAGTTAAGGTATCATGATGTTATTATATATAGGACATTGTTGAGAACATTACAAGTCTTATATATATCACTAGATTAGTACTAGATTAGTGGGAATTGGGTCATCTATATTGTACAAAGTAATAATTCATTTATAGCTTGTGTGTTTTTACTTAAGATGTTATAAGTGACTAAAGTCATCATTGTTTAAAGTTGTGATATGACAGGGTTTAGTGTGGTATTGTTTTAGAATATATAAAGTGATTATTCTCAAAATATTTGAGAATATCATAAGTAACCTATGATCACAAATATTTGAAAATTCATGGATAATAGTAGTTGTTGTAAGCAACGTCTATTATGAGAATGTGATTAGATTGTCTATATATCTCTAATATCATCTTGTTCCATCTAATTTTATTTTCAAGGTGTAGGTTTGCTTAAATGTAAGCACAAATGGGAAATGTCATTGCAAATGAATTTTAAGAGGATTGTCAAGCATATTCTTACTTGAATAATAATTGGAAAGCTACAAGTCATGTGGTATATCACCAAATATACATTATTAAGTTTCATATTTTATATATAATAGAATGATTGGCTTGTTTAATTTTTTAAGATGTGTTGACCATAAACAAGTTAACATTATGATATGTCTTTACACTTATTAACAAATTGTATCATGGAAGGGTATAAGATTGCTAAGCAGTCAGTAATTGTTAATTCCACTATGGATTGCTTGACCTAGTCATTTTTCTTTGCATGCAAGTTACAAAATTGCTAATTAAGGAATTTCATCATAAGGTCTTGAAATTATTAAATTAATTCAAACCAATTAAAATTGTTATATGACCATAGAATCAATAGGTCATAAACACATAAAGCATAGATCCTTTAATGAAAAGCATACCTTTAGAGAAATTAAAAAATCAAATATCTCATTAGGGATAGATCACATTTAGTGATTTAGATAAGACATTATTAAGTGATGAAGTTTAAGTTAAAGTTTGTTGTCTCAGTTTTTTGTACCTAAATTATGAGACACTAGTGAACATTTAAGTTGGAACAACATAAACATTTAGAATTTATTCATTAAGTTTTTGACATATTAAGTAAGGGTAATACTTGTGATGCATGGAAGATAATACTCGATCAAAGAGGACTTACCACGATGATTCCTATAATATTGGTTAAATGAACCTTCACTCACCAAATAACATTATGTTGCAGGTCAAAAGGGAGAGTACTTGATATTTTATTATTTATGGTTACATATTTTATTATTTAATACATATTACATCTAAAAATTATCTTATCATTGTTTTGAATAAAATATCTCCTAATTACGAACTACACATGATTTTGATAGATATTTGGTTTAGGGTTATCTGCTTTGTTGATAAGCTATTACAAGCCTTGATGGAGGCTATAAATAGTATAGGTTGGGTCTTAGAGCAGTAACATAGAAAATATGTACTTACTTCCTAAGGATTTCCTGACGGGTATAGCGGTTATTCCTAGACCATTACTATAATCACCTCCCGTTAGAAGTTTTGATATATTCTATTCCAATTCTAACTCTTTCTTATTTTCTAGTATTTTCAATTTGTGAGATACTACATGCAGAATCGTAATGGCTAGAGGCATTTCATTAAGTCTTCCACTGCTACTCTTTCTTTGAGAATTATGCAATATATTTGAGATCATTATTGTTATATTATTCGAACATATAAAACTGTTAAATATAAGCTGATGGTGTTTTAAAAAATTTGTTATCATTGATGAGATGGCATACAACTGGGTAGATGTTGCCAAGGTGGATCTGTCTAAGCATCAAAGAGGGCCACATGATAAGAAAATTAAAAACAAAAGTCCAGTAGTTCGGGTTATTTTATCGGATCTTATTGTTCTTGGCTTATGGTTCTTGAACGCACAGAGATAAGAGGATGACCGTCATTAACTCCACGAAGAAGCTAGATGGAAAATAGAAGATTGAAGCGTCTCTGAAAAACCAATAGACTTCAGTCATGATTGCTGTCATTCTCATGGGCAAAAAACGTACAATATAATGATTAAAAAATTTGGCAAGATAATTACAAGTTATAATTTCATCGTTATCTGAAGTATTTATTCTTCTTTGTTAGCCCTTGATATAGATTCTTCATTTGAAAAGAAAATTTACAGGCTCACATCAGATCCTTCGTTCCTTCCTTCCTTCGTTCACGAGTGACAAGTTGGAGCTTCCTTCTCAACGCCGACAAATTGTGAAGTTTTCAGATGTATGAAAAATTCCCACCTGAGTTCACCATTTATTCCTTTTCGATGCCAAAGAATGACGCTTCAATCTTCCCTTCTCCCATCTCGCTCTTGTCTAGAGTTAACGATGGCGATCCCCCCCCCAGCTTCTCTAAGTTTGGGAACGTCTACCCAAAATTTTCTTTTAAAAATACAACTTTTTTTTTCAAATGTGGCCCTTTTTTATGCCTAGTCAGATCCACTTTGGCAACATCTACCCAGTTACATGCCATCTCATCAATGCTAATATTTTTTTTTTAACATCGTCAGCTTATATTTAACAGTTTTATACTCAAAGGACTAATGGATATGACGGAAGAAAATTAAAGGATCCAATAAAAAGGGGGGAAAATAAAATACAAGGGCCTAATTCATAACTAGAGTAAACTATAACGACTGCGGTATTAGTTTTCCCTAATAAAAAAACCACCACAATGTCATGATTCATTATAAAAACTATATAGTACATGTTCATTATTATGAAGGATATTTTTAGAAATGAATCATCATGAATTACTCCTACATTTCTACAAAATGAATTATATTTTAATGAAGTCATCAGAACTAAAAGAAAAAGTGAAACTTACACAGTCTTACATACATGCAGATCCTGGCAAAGTGAGGGCAAAGTCACAGAGTTTCAGCAGTAACAAACTAGATCTCCCTTGAGTTGCAAGGCAGATTATTGTTCTTGAAGGTGTTATGTGTGATAGCAGTATAAGTAGAGACTCTTTGTTTGTTTTTTTTTTTTTTTTTTACACGAAGTATAAGCATAGACTTGTATGTTGGGTTATATGATTATCAAAATATGTTGAGGGGATAATAAACATGTGGGACATTAATTTGATGATCATTGTGGGAAAAAAAAAGTCCAAAATTATTTTTGAAAATGAAGGAAAAAAATTGACATTTTTGAAACAGCGGAATCAAAATATTCAAACTTTCCAGTAAAGAAAATAAAACTCAAAAGCAACAGCAGCTATATTAAACTCAATGTCAAAAATTTACTCATTCATTGTCTTGTTGCTCAATAGAGTCAAACTTAACCTCTCTTACATTCCTGAAACTTTTGATGATCATTGGAAAATACTCGATCGCCTTGGACTACTTAGATATCAAATTTGACTGCCCCCAATCCAAAACAAAAAACCTTCAAAACTTGGTTTTCAATTAGATTTGGATCTCTCCTGGTCTTTTTCTCATTTTCTTCTTGTCATCCTATCTATGCCTTTGGAAATTAGATTTGTATGCCTCACCAAATGCCATTATGAAATAGCCTTTGGCCAAACTATTGTGCGATGTCTTTTGAACATAGGATAATCAAGCTGATGATAGTGAATAAATGGACACCATATATAAATCAAATTTGCACAGCATGAATCACGTTTTGAGGAAATTAAGAAAATAAGTTTGAATTAGGGTTGAGTACAGTGCCCATTAGTTGGTATACCCGTCCAAGCCTGGCCAAAAATTGCCCAACCCAATCCCAAAAAAAGGCCCGAAAAAGGTTTAAGCATTTTTGGGTAAGGCTTATCATCTAGCAGGGTTGGGCGTTGGGCAAGGGGTGATGCCCTGCCCATTTGGTCTTGCCCAATATATATATATATATATATATATATATATATATATATATATATATATATATGACACCCGAGACCGCCCTCTCCAGGCGATGTGGGACTCAACGGGGGACTTAGTCCCTGCCCCAACTCCTTCGTTCACCCGGGCACTGTGTGCTTGTCTTTGGTTCCCCAATAGGATCATACACACTATCACCGCCCAGATGAGTTTGGCTCTGATACCAAATAAGCTTAAGCGGCCCATTGGGCCCCCTAAAAGCTAGTTGTTAGGGGAAGAGCACGCGGCCACTTATATGACACCCGAGACTGCCCTCTCCAGGCGATGTGGGACTCAACGGGGGACTTAGTCCCTGCCCCAACTCCTTCGTTCACCCGGGCACTGTGTGCTTGCCTTTGGTTCCTATATATATATATATATTTAAAATATATATTATTCAATATATAATTAAAAAAATTCTGCCTTGCTTTTAGTGGATCATGAATGTTATTTAATTATTGTTGAAACATGAATATTGTTTTTAACGCCTTTGACAATATTTTAAATTTCATGACTCAAGTTGTAAACTTATTTTCTTATGATAATATCTTTGTTCTTTCTTTTACTCACTACCTTATCATTTCTTAGCTCTTTGTTGCTTTGTTTGTTGTTGAGATTATGATGTACTTAGACTTTGGCCCTTTTATTAACGTACCAGCCGCATTGATTTGGAAAAAAAAACCTATTTTTTTATTTTTTATTATAGAATTATGGAATGAAGATATTCGAACTTGGGCACGAAGCCCACTTTGTCCAACCCACAATTGCCTAGCCTAAAACTACTAGGGCTTTTACCTAGAATTCCGAGCGCTGTGCTGCATTTTGCAGCCTATTCATCTTTTGGGCCAGGCATCAAACATATGTCATGCCTTGTCCAGCCTTGCCTATATGCATACCCCTAGTTTGAATGGTGGTGGTGGTGGTGGAGCCTTGCCTATATGCATACCCCTAGTTTGAATGGTGGTGGTGGTGGTGGTGGCGGCGGAGACGACGGTGGTGGTAGTGGTGACGATGACGACAACGACGACCACGACGACGATGATGATAGTGGTGATGATGTTTATGATGACGATAATGACGATGATGATAAGATGATGATCATGATGATGGTGATGACGACGATGATGACAACGACGGTGACGACGATGATGATGATTAGAGACATTATAATAAAGGGTTAAGGTGCAAATTTAGCAAAGAACTATTTCCTAAAGTGCACCCAACATAACTAACTATTTTAAGGTGCAAAACTAAACATTATGAATTTTTAGGGTGCAAAAGTAGACATTATGAATTTTTTTTAGAGCAAAAATAGCAATTTCGTTATCTATTTTGGGGTGCAAAAATTGTTATTTTTGCTCCAAAAAAATTCATAATGTCTACTTTTGCATCCCAAAAATTCATAATGTCTACTTTTGTAACCTGAAATAATTAGTTGTGTTTGGTGTACTTTGAAAAAATAGTTCATTACTATTTTTGCACCTTAACCCTATAATAAATCAAACTGATTATAGTTTACGTTTTGAATAATAATAATAATAATAAATTCTATAATATGTTTGATCAGAGACATTATTTCTACATCATGGATCACATTTTGGGGATATGAAAATAGAGTTAGGAAATTTAAGAAATAATCAAATCCTTTCCAAATATGATCGTTTAATCAATTATTAATAATAATCATAAATTATGTAATATGATTTATTTGAAACATTATTTCTGCCACATGAATCACGGTTTGAGGAAATTTGAAAATGAAGGCAATTAAAAAATAATCAAATTATTTCCAAATACAATTGCTTAATCAATAAAATATGATTTAGGAAATACGAAAATATTTCAAAATAATCATTAATATCATGTATTTAATGATTGATGGATCTAAACCGACCTGGTTTTCACCAAATTTGGGGCCCGTTTAGTTTGATTGCATTATACACTTACAATTATAATCTTTATTGCATTACCATTGATAGCCTATTTGGTTGGGCTTATTAATGGTAATATAGATTGCAATTGTAAAACATATGACATATTTTTTGGTAATTTCCATTTATAGGGAGACCCTATAAAAACTCATTGCAGGCTTGTAACCATTGATGAAGAGCTTGTTTGGAATAATGGTTGAAAATTTCATAAGTGCTTATGAATTGTAATTCATGGAATACGAAGTAACTTTTACGGTCTACGAGGTAGTTTTTACGATCTACGGGGTGCTTTCACGGTCTACGAGATAAATATGTGGAGGAGATTTATCTCGATTTATGTGAATCGGGCTTATATAATAAGCACGATTCAAATAAGTGATAACAAACAAGCACGAAATCTCAATTTTAACCCTACAAATATAATAAAAAGACAAGATTTACCCTTCCTAAACAAATCATTAAAAAGAGGCTATCATCGTTTTTTTCCTCTCTCGCAGATAGTGCTGTGAAGATTATTCCTCATGCCCCACAACCTCCATGAAGCTATGCAGCCTCCAAATGATCATCGTACTTCAACTTTTCCGCCGCAATGTTGAATCCAATCAGCACCCAAGCCACCACAAACCCACATATCACCGCCGCCCATGGGTCAACCACCAAGCAACCAGAGGTTATAGCAGCGAATCCTCCCAGCAGCCCATTACATACGTTTGTCAAGTTACAGTGTCCGCTTAGGAGGCGTTTTCCAAACAGGGTGTTCAGCACCGCCGAGGAAGAACCAAGATAGAGAAACACACACAGAAGAGAGAGTAGTTCTTCATACTCTCTCTCTCACACATTTTCTCAGATCGGATCGGCGCCATCCCAATTCGTTCTTACAAATTTCAACTCTTAGATCCACTCTCTTTTTCAATACACACACTTAAATTTTGGAATTAATTTTGCATAATTTGCCTCCCCGAGTCGAATAGCGTGCATAAAAGGGGTCAATTGATCGGCGTCCGTGACCCTATCCCTAGACACACCGTACATGGCAGCCGGAACCATGGCGGGGGCAGTTGATCTGTCTTTTATCTCCTCGGCTAATATGGAAATATTTAACCTTGATTTCCAGTTCAATGATCATGAACTGCCCTTGGTCGTGGAGTATACAAGCTCCGAGTGGTTCAATCATCTGTCTTGGGGAAAGAGTAATTCTGCCTCTGAAGGTTTCTCCCTTTGTGCGCGGATTGAGACCCTTAAGAGTGTTCTTGATAATGATTATGAGAAACTGTCACTAGCTTTAAGGCGGAACGGATGGATTTTTCTTCAACAGGATGTAACTAATGTAGCTCTAAACATGGAGGTTTTGAGAGAACATGGGGCGCCTATCTTCTATTACTCAACTTATAACTAATTATTTTAGAGGGTGAAGTGGTCTTTTAAAATATATTAATTTGAAAATACTATTATAAAATATCTCATTGCAGCCTATTTTAAAAAGCGTACCAAATATCATCCTTAAAATTAGTATCGCATTGTATTCCTATTACATTGTATTAGTATTGGAGGTGGTAATGCAATCTAACCAAATAGGCCTAGGTATTACAAGTTTTCGAGAATATAGTTGGTTGATTGCTAGTCGATTGATTGATAGTTAATGATTGATTGATTGATGATTGATAGTTAATTGATTGAATGATTGATGATAGTTGACCGATAGTTGATGATGGTTGATTTCATTAAGATGTCATAATTTGCCTTGACGTACTTCAAACATGCGCACGCACACATGCGTGATTGATTTCATTAAGATGTCATAATTTGCTTTGAAGTATTTCACACCATTATTATTAAACCTAAATTGGATCAGCCGATCCAACCCTAAAACTGGCAAACCGGTTGGGAAACTAGTCCAGTCCGGTCTGAGTTTTTTTAAATAAAAAATGATTTTTATTTTTTATGTTTTAGAATTTCATATTAACAAGCCTAAAATATTTAATTTTTCATCGATTTGGCCTAAGTTTAGTTTCGGTTTGACTTCGATCTGATCCATTGACCTTTGATCTAGTATTTCGACTGATTCAGTGACCGGTCTAGATTTAATAACTTGCTTCACACACACGCACGCCTGATTGATTTCATTAAGATGTTATAATTTGCTTTGAAGTACATCAGACACGCACGCGTATGTGAGAACCTTGTGCGGGCATTCCCAGCCATGTCATTGATTTATAGTTTATTGTACCTTTGTAGCAGTATATCAAGTTGTCTAGTTTTCTTCAAAAATGGATATATATTATAATTGCTGGTGTGTAGATCATATGAGACTTATCAGGTAACATATTGGTGTTAAATCATCTTGGTTTATTTTATATCGTTTTTTTGGGGGGGGGGAATAAGCGGAAAAACTTTGAGTTTGTTACCATTTCATCTCATTTGTTGTGGAGAAATGAATTAAACTGGTTTTTGTAAGCAGTTTTCGACTGGGTGGTGTGGGCCCTTTGGATCATTGATGAATTAAAATTAATATTTGTTTATAGTTTTTTTCTCTAGTTATTACCTCTAAATATCTATTATGTGATTGTGATTGTGATTTATGATTAATTATTTAATATGTAATTTCATTTTGAATAAACTTTATTACCTATCTTTAAAATCGGAGTCTTTGTTGCGGGCAAAAAAAAAATCGGAGTCTTTGTATATAAACCTAGAACATGTTTTTTTTCCTTGAATATTAAATTAAATTAATAATATCAGATTAGATGTGAAACAAACATGAAATTAACATGAAAAATTATAGAATGTGTAAATTAATAATATGATTATAGGTCATTACAGTCATGGAAGATGAAGTTTTTGCGTATCTTTTATCTGACTTAATGTATATCTTTAAATTCAATTACTTCCTTCTTAATCTTCAAACCATAATAAAGAATCAACTCTTGTGCCGAAATTTGCTCACATGAATGTTAGTATTAATATAATTGTTGCACGAATTACCTAATAATTATTAAATGAAATATAATAATGAAATCAACTCTTATGGCGGAATTTCCTCACATGAATATAAGTATTAATATATTTATTGAGCTAATTATCTAGATCGATCACTACAATTATAGAAGATGAATTTTTTGAGTATTCATGGGAAAATGTCTTATTACATGATTATGATTTATGATTAATGATTTAATATTTATTTTTACTTTAAATTTATTTTATTATCTTATCTTCAAAATAAGATAACACTAATTTTATTTTTTTGTTGATTAACGATGCTCCTATGTGAAGCCTTCGGAGTGTATGTAAAATTATTGAACATGTTTTTTTCCTTGATAATTTAATTAACAATATGAAATTATCTGTTAAAAAAAATATGAAATTAATGTGTACAATTGTAGAACGTGCAAATTAATAATATGGTTAGAAATCCCTACAATCATGGAAGATGAAGTTTTTCGGTATGTTTTATCTGACTTAATGTCTAGTTTTAAATTCAATTTACTTCCTTCCTAATATTCAAACCATTATAATAAAAACTGTGAATAATATGGAAATAATATTCTAATAAATTTGAATAATTTATCGAACATGTTTTTTTCTTAATAATTTAACTAATATTATGAAATTATCTATTAATAAAACTTGGGTGTTTGTTATCTGACTTATTGTCTATTTTCAAAATCAATTTGTTTCCTTCCTAATCTTCAAACCCTAATAATAAAAAATGGGAATAAAAGGGGAATAAAATCTGAATAAATTCTAATAAATTGGAAATGTAATGTGTGTAATTGTAGTCAGCAATTATTACTGAAGAGGTCAAACTGTGTAGAGTGAAGGAAAATTGTCTATGTTAGATAATAATTTGTATTTGCTTTTCGAAAAAGGAAATTACTTTAACAGGTATTAATTGGATGTGTGCTAATTTAATTAGGCATTGATAATTTAATGGTGTGATTATTTGACCTGTTTTTTTTTTTTTTTTGTTAAAGGGGTTTAAGCTTGTAATAAGAGATTTCATGGATAAAGTTGATACCCAATCCCTGGATATGTTTTGATGAAAGCTATCACCACAACAAATAGCGTGTCAAACCCCTTAATATTCTGATATTCACTATATAATAAATGCGTAGTTCAGATGGCATACAGAAATAGTGAAACTATACTGATAATAAGTACTTACTGATATTACAGAAAATCCTCATATAGGTTGAAAAATATATACAGAGTACAAAAGAAATAAATTCCACGACTAAAGATAATCAGATGTAACTCCTGGCTAGGACCAGACCTTCAATCGCCAGTAATTACGGTTTTTCCCTTAGAGCCGCTGTCCTTTGCTGGAATATTTTTAGATGTTGAAAAAGGGTGAGATTCGAATGAATCTCAGTAGTAATGTACAATCAGTCATATAAATGCGATAAATAAATATGCAATGCACCATGATATGTAAAATGCTAACTCGTGTTGTATGCATACTGTCCAAGGCCAAACGACTGTTTGCAACCCCGGCTAAACTCGTGTTCATGGTCAAACGATATGTTAAGACCCTGGCTTATTCGCGTGTTGTGCCACAGGCACTGTCATGTTACAGAAAATGGAATACACAACATATAAATAATCACATAGTGCATGAAAGAAAGAATTACTACCTGGGTCCTTTTTCCGTCCAACTGTTTATCCAAAACTTTTTCTTCAGCTCGGGCTTTTACCAGTTCCTATAAATTAAAATTAACAAGTAATTGGTTATTACTTGTATTACTACTATCTTTAATCATATTCTGCTGATTATCTCAGTTTCAGTGGCTTATACACTATATAATTTTGCATAGTGCAATTTTACTATTCTTCAGCAAATTGACAGATTTTTCAGTTAACTTTGAAACATCATAACTAATTCTAGAAAAATAGAAATTGACTGGGTCTAAAGCCTACATGACGCTATTGAAATATATTTTCATAGAAAAATATCAAAATCTACCCAGTTTTACCATATTACTCCCAGAATTTCCCGAAATACCCCTATTCAAGATTAGTCTCCAGAAACATAGCATGACTTTGAAAATATATATCTCCTAATATACTTGTCCAAAAATTAGGTTCTACCCGTCAAATTAAAGCTATGAATGTCTAATTTAAATATGGAAAGTTTCATAATTTTTTGTCAAGGTTTGATTTTCCAAACGTTCGATACAAACAATCTGTTTTCCAGAAACACAGTTTGAGAGCAACTGACTTCAAAAATTCATATCTCTTAGTATACTAATCCTATTAACACAAACTATATGTCAAATTAAATATAAGACTATGTAATGCAATTCTAGAAATTTTTATGGCCATTGGGAAAAATTACATAATTCAAAAATACCACGAAATCAACTACTAGAATCTGGATGTTCAGGATTACACCTGTTTCTAAACCCATATTTCAAAAATCATAACTTCCTCTACAGATATCCAAACTATGCATTCTACCACTCATATTAAATCTTGTTATGTCTAATATCTCCCTGTAATGTTTCGTAAATAATGGATATGATTTGGTTGGTCATAAAGCCACACAAAACTGACTGACTCTGATAAACGTCAGTTTTGATAGTCTAACTTCAAAAATTAATCACGTATTCGTTTTGAAACCAAATTGAGCTCTTCTTGATTCTGTTTCATACTACACATCTTAAAATTTCCATATCAAAAAGAACCAGATGACAAATCCATCTGTAGCCTCCGTTTGAGCTTCTGAAATTTTCCCATAGAAACTCTATTTTCCGGTGACCAAAATAGAGTTGATAAAACTTACAAACAACCATGGTTTTTCACTCCAATCTCAAATATTTCGAATCTACATACTCCTAAACATGTTCTTGGGGTTTGGGGACGTGATTACAGAATCAAAAACACCAGAAATATCACCCAAAATCGTCATAAAATCACTGGTTTCGTTGACAGCAACTTTCCGACAAATTTTCTGAATTCCAGCAGAAGAACAACCCCAAAAAGCTACTGAAAACAGCCTCAAATCTACTGGGAAAGGAAGATAAGGATGTATGAAACTCACCTATGTTAGCTTATGGTGCTGCATGTGAGTTTTGAAGCTTCGTCTTTCTTCCACCGATCAACTCTCAGTCACGTCTCTCTCTCTATTTTTCTGTTTTTTGTGTTTATGTTTCTGTTTCTTCTCTTATGTTTCAGTTGCTGCATGAACGTTGAATGGAGAGGGAAGAGAGTATTATATTTACAGTGAGGTGTGCTCGTGTGCTGTACGTATGTGTTGGCCAAATGAAAGAAGAGAAAACTGTAGGTAAGTGTTATTGTCTTGAAGGTGTATGTGTAGGTATGTGTGTGGTACATGTGTGTGTTTGTTGTGATGGGAAGGAGTCACAATGCATGGATGGGCTGTACATGTGTGTGCTGTCAAGTGTGGGTGTGTGTGTTTTTATATACATATAGGTATATTTTTATCCTATTAATTACACACACTAGGTCCTAATTTTTCCCTTTGTCAAATTTAAGTTTCCTTAAATTTTGTAGGTTCCATAAATTGACTTACTATCTATTTTCCATAAATTAATCCTTACATTAAATTTTGGGATATTACATAGCGCCAATAAGACAGAAAAGATTATGCCCACTTATGGATTTAAGATTATAAGAAGCAGAACAATGGCAAGAAATCCAATCAGGGGTTGAAACCATTCAAGGATGGTAAGAAGGTAAGGGTATTTAGTTTTACTCCCGCAATCCTTAATATAAGACATTTGTAGAGTTGATCTTCATCCTAAATATTATACATAGTTTTTATATTTGTCAATATTTTCCTAATTTATTTTTATTGATGTTCCCTCAACAATAATCAAGGAGGAGAGAAAGTGAGAGAATTAGGGAAGATTATTAGAGTGTTTTAGAAAATACATATCATATTAACTTACTTCCTTAACATATTCAAATTAAATAAATATGTCTTATATTAAGAATTGGAGATAATAGTTTCTAAAATCCTCGCCCCACCAAAGAGAAATACGTTAACATAAAACGCGACCATAATGAATTAAGGGCAACATAAGGGCCGAATATAGCAATCATAACCATTATGACATGCCAGACCTCTTTACTGTCCGACCTACATTACAACCACATGAATCCAATTAGGCATTCAGAGAAATTTGATTCAATAATAATTGACGGGCTAGGGCATAGATGAATGCCTCCTTTGGTCTTATTATTAAGAGTAAAAATATATAAAAATTATGGAAAGATATCTGTCTATAGTCTATACCATATTAAAACCCTCTCAAAAGACACTTAAATGAAAAAACCATTAAATAATAAAGAGAATAGAAACGAAAATAAAACATATAGAAAAAAGAAACGGAATATTACAATCATGATAGTTTTGATGATTTGAAGGGTATGAAAAAATGATTTAGAGGTTCACATGTAGTCTGGGGAATAGCATGAAATGTAATAGCTGAGTTCGTTTGAGTATTTGAAGCTCAAAATGACAAGAAATGACATATTGGAGCCATTTTGCCTCTGAATTGCATTTGTAGAACCTTGGCATGAAAAGATTTCACTTAAAAGAATGATTTCTGATAGTTCTAGACTCAGCTTCTTTATTATGTTGGGCAATTTGTAAATATTACTAAAAGTTGGAACAACATAACAATACAGACATACATCTTTACTCTTTTAATTCCAGAATAATGTTTCTAAAGTAACCTTGAGTTTCTCCTGAGAGTTTCCCATATAATGTTGCCTTTTAGTTTCTCCATGAGTTTCTCCTGAGATCTTTTGAGTTCAAAAGAATATTTATCTGGTGCGCCCTCCCAACCACCTTGTACATATTCTGTAAATATCTTTTTAAGACCTTTAAATTTTTTGGTTGTGAGCCTTGAAATGTAGTTTTTTGGTGCTTTTTCAAAAGCCCCTACAACACCGGCATACTTCCCTTTTCTTAGAAAGTGGTGGACTAAGAACTTTTTGAGCATGTTGTATCTGAGTAAAGAAAGGAAAAAGAGATGATAATGAGAAATTTGTGAATGAGTGTACAGCTTGAATCAAGATAGAAGTAAATTAAGCATTGTAACTTTGTGAAAAAACTAAAAGAAGGTGTTGTGAGATACTTTAGAAAGAAGTTGTAAATCCAGAGAGCTTTGCAAGTTGACATCTGTTAAGCATTTAAGGTTTAGACAATGGTACTTAGAAAACATTGAGGAATAAGATTGTGTCAAATCTTACACAAGGGGGAGAAGAGAGAGAGCATAGCATGGAAAGTTAAATCATACACATGCCAACACAAAGAAAGAGTCTACAGGTATGAGGTTGAAATTATGTTATGTTAACGCCAACAATCTTAGGAGATATTACTTGCTAATTTTAAAATTCAAAGTTGTATATTGTGTAATAGGAGATATTCTTGTGTGGCAGCTAGTAGGTATCATATTTGTAACATCCCAAAAATTTAATGCAAGGATTAAATTATGGAAAATAGATAGTAAGCCAATTTATGAAACCTACAAAATTTAAGGAAACTTAAATTTGACAAAGGGAAAAATTAGGACCTAGTGTGTGTAATTAATAGAATAAAATTATACATATATGTGTATAAAAACACACACACACCCACACTTGACAGCACACACGTATAAAACCATCCATGCATTATGATTCCCTTTCTTCATAGTCAACACATGAACCATACACATACTCACACACACATCCTTCTTTTGGACACAACACGTACTCCTCATCTTTTCTTTTCATTTGGCCAACACATAAGTACAGCACACAAGCACACCTCACTGTAAATAAATCACTCTCTCTTCCCTCTCTATTCAACATTCATGCAGCAACTGAAACATAAGAGAAGAAACAGAAACATAAACACAGAAAACAGAAAAACAGAGAGAGAGATGTGAGTGAGAGAGTTGATCGGTGGAAGAAAGAAGCTTCAAAACTCACATGCAGCACCATAAGCTAATATAGGTGAGTTTTATATATCCTTATCTTCCTTTCCCAGTAGATTTAAGGCTGTTTTCAGTAGCTTTTTGGGGTTGTTCTTCTGCTGGAATTCAGAAAATTCGTCGGAAAGTTGCTGTCACCGAAACCAGTGATTTTGTGACGATTTTGGGTGATGTTTTTTATTCTGAAATCACATCCCTAAACCCCAGGAACATATTTAGGAGTATGTAGAGTCAAAATCATTGAGATTTGAGTCCAAAAGCATGGCTACATATCAGTTTTATCAACTCTGTTTTGGTCGCCGGAAAATAGAGGTTTTATCAGAAACTTTCAGAAGCTCAAACGGAGTCTACAGATGGATTTTTCATTTGGTTCTTTTTGATATGGAAATTTTAGGATGTTTAGTATGAAATAGAATCAAGAAGATCTCAATTTGGTGTCAAAAAGAATAAGTTATCAATTTTTGAAGTTAGACTGTCCAAAACTGATGTTCATCAGAGTCAGTCAGCTTCGTGTGGCTTTATGACCAACCAAATCACATCCATTATTTACGAAACTTTACAGATAGATAGTAGACATAATAAGCTTTAAAATTAGTGGTCGAATACATAATTTGGATATCTGTAGAGAGAGTTATGATTTTTGAAAGATGGGTTTAGAAACAGGTGCAATCCTGAACGTCCAGATTCTAGTAGTTGATTTCGTGGTATTTTTGAATTATGTAATCTTTTCCAATGGCCATGAAAATCTCCAGAATTGAAGTTCATAGTCTTAGATTTAATTTGGTATATATTTTGTGTTAATTGGATTAGTATACTAAGAGATATGAATTTTTGAAGTCAGTTGCTCTCAAACTGTGTTTCTAGAAAGCAGTTTGTTTGTGTCAAACGTTTGGAAAATCAAACCTTGTCACAAAATTATGAAACTTTCCAGATTTAAAGTAGACATCCATAGCTTTAAATTTACAGGTAGAACATAATTTTTGGACAAGTATATTAGGAGATATAGATTTTCAAAGTCATGCTATGTTTCTGGAGACTAATCTGGAATAGGGGTATTTCGGGAAATTCTGGGAATAATATGGTAAATCTGGGTAGATTTTGATATTTTTCCATGAAACTATATTTCAATAGCTTCATGTAGGCTTTAGACCCAGTCAATTTCGATTTTTCTAGAATTAGTTATGATTTTTCAAAGTTAACTGAAAAATCTGCCAATTTGCTAAAGAATAGTAAAATTGCACTATGCAAAATTATATAGTGTATAAGCCACTGAAACTGAGATAATCAGCAGAATATGATTAAAGATAATAGTAATACAAGTAATAACCAATTACTTGTTAATTTTAATATATAGGAACTGGTAAAAGCCCGAGCCGAAGAAAAAGTTTTGGATAAACAGTTGGACTGGAAAAGGACCCAGGTAGTAATTCTTTCTCTCATGCACTATGTGATTATTTATATGATGTGTATTCCATTTTCTGTAACATGACAGTGCCTGTGGCACAACATGCGAATAAGTCAGGGTCTAAACATATCGTTTGACCATGGACACGAGTTTAGCCGGGGTTGCAAACAGTCGTTTGGCCTTGGACAGTATGCATACAACATGAGTTAGCATTTTACATATCATGGTGCATTGCATATTTATTTATCACATTTTATATGACTGATTGTATATTACTACTGAGATTCATTCGAATCTCACCCTTTTTCAACATCTAAAAATATTCCAGCAAAGGACAGCGGCTCTAAGGGCAAAACCGTAATTACTGGCAGAGGAAGGTCCAGTCATAGTCGGGAGTTACATCTGATTATCTTTAGTTGTGGAATTTATTTCTTTTGTACTCTGTATGTATTTTTCAACCTAGATGAGAATTTTCTGTATTATCAGTAAGTACTTATTATCAGTATAGTTTGACTATTTCTGTTTGCCATCTGAACGACACATTTATTATATAGCGAATATCAGAATATTAAGGGGTTTGACAATATTAGTTCCTGAGGTAATCATTAATCAGTTTTCTTTTTAAGAAATGAAGGACCTACTCACGGTAAGTGCAAAATACTTTTTGTGAAAAGATTAATACCCTTATGATGAAACACTCTCGCATAGTATCACTATTTGTATTATCCTTCGAGTGAAATTAGAGTTTAAAAGAAAGGTACACTTGTAACATTTTACAGCATTATAATCTTGATAAATGTCTCTAACAATCTATATATGCTTGTGTAGGATTATTTTCATAAGAAATGTTGCAATAAAGGATTTGCTATTGAGCGTAGATAGTGTATATGTTACTGTTGATAACGTCTTCCTTGAAATTTTCATGGCTTGATTTCTCGCCACAGGTACGCACATTGTTAGCTTTACGCCTGAAGTTGAAACTCGGTGTTTTTTTATTGTTTCGTGGACAAAATTTTAACTTGAAACAGATGATAGATTGTCAGAATAATTTTATAGATTGAAGAATTTATACCTATTTCCAATAGCTTGTTGTGGTTATTAGTGATTAAGTAGTAACAGCTTATATAATTCATTGATATCGTGGTCTAACCATAACTTATCAGTTACTGCATTAAGAGTCATGATAGTGGGAGAGACAAAGAACTATGATGCTCAATCTCTTTAAGCAAAGTAAAGCCACTAATATGCGTGACAGTGAGGTATCATACGTCAAATCTAGAACTTGAATAAAGTTACTGGAGGCATTCTAATGATTGTATAAGCAGTTTATAGTTTTGTATGAGATATTTGAAAGCTAATATGTTGGGGGGGTTTTATTGTTTTTGGTAATAATGAGTATTCCTTTGGTGAATTAAATCATTTACGTTGGAGGTTTCAATTTATAGATTGAAGAATTAATTAGCTTAAATTGTTGTTTAACCTCCTTGAAATAATTTATGGCAACGGTAATTTTGTGATGAGGTACCAACCGTCAATGATTATTAATAAAGAGAATAAATATTAAGTTGCATCATGGATGACTACTATCATGCTTTCCTTCACAAACAGTATGTTTTCAATGCTTCACAAAGAATGTTAGCAGGAGAAGGTGTTTTAATAGATTCAAGAAATAATTTGTCATGGTATTGCTATTATGCATTCATAAGCGTTAACCTTTGAATGAATTAGAGTTTAAGGGGAAGGTGTTTTAAATTCATTTAATAAGGGCTTGATGAAAATTGAATTGGTGAAAAATAAATTATTAAATTGCAAATTTTTACCAGCTTATTACTATTGCTCATTGAGGATGACAACATCATTCTTATTAACTGTTTTTCCCACTTCAAATACCGTTGAGGTATGACACCGTTGTGGAGATGTTTTCCTTACTATGGTGTTGACACAAATTTGCGTTGTCATAATAATCGTTTATTTCCACTATTTTGGCTTGCCGATGGTTTTTGGGTTTATGACCTCCATAGTCTCCATTACATTGATAGCATGTAATTGAGCTTTATGTGTTTTGTATATGCGTTATATTTCATGTACCTTTTTATACCGTAGCTTCTCTCTCTCTCCCGTTTGCACAAAATTATAGAATAAAAGTGTTGGAAATAAATGAGGGTAGCAACATGATTTGCTGGAAATCATATATTGTTTAAGTGAAAGACTATATGCTGTAAATATTATTATTATTTTTGTAGTTTGGTGAGTTATGAGCAGAACTCATAAAAAATAAAATTGTATTAAGTATGGAAGTGTGAGTTTTTCAAATAAATGTAGTATTTGGAAAACCGTGGCAACATATTTGTTGGAGACAGGGAATAATGTTTAACATGACATTTGTAAGTTTTTGGAACTTATTTCCCCTTTTGGTGGAAGTTCTCAGAGAAATTCTAATGGAAATAGAATGAAAGGGCATTATATAGTGAGACTCTAATTAAATTAGAATTATTATTTATAAGGTGTGGAAATATTTTTTAGATATTTGAAAGTTTGAGGGTGCCTAATATGTAGGATACCTTAAAAAATTTTAAAGTTGCAAATTGTTTCTAACCTCATTTGATAAAACCAAGTTGTGGTTTAAAATTAGTTGTGGAGGTTTTATTATTTGCTGTAAAAAGAAAATTTTGTGAATTATTTGTATGGTGTGAAAATTTAATCATTTATCTAGTGTAGAGATAAATGTGTTTAAATTTTATGATTTGCGAGTATATATTTATATTAGTATGAACATGTATGACTATTGTGAATATTGAAGAGAGAGAGCATAGCATGGAAAGTTAAGAGCTCGTTTGGATGAGCTTTTATGAGTCGGGCTTATTATATAAGTCCGATTTACGTAAATCGAGATAAATTTTCTCCACATATTTACCTCGTAGACCGTAAAAGCACCTCATAGACTGTAAAAGCACCTCATAGACCGTAAAAGCTACCTCGTAAACCGTAAAAGCTACTTCGTATTCCGTAAATCACGATTTATAAGCACTTATGGAGCTTCCATAAGCTAAATCATATACATGCCGACACAAAGAAAGAGTCTATAAGCTATGAGGTTGAAACTATGTTATGTTAATAATTAACAAACTTCAGAATTGGGAAAAGTATTGAGCCACAAAGGATTATAGAGTACACGATCTAAACATTCTCAAACCACTTCTTCATTCTGCCTTTTATTTGTCTATGTGAACCAAGAACCCTTGGGAGGAAAATCAATTAAACCAGTGTTTACAAAAAACCTTGAAATGGACAAGAGCAAAAATGCGGTTGGGAGTTTACTAGTGCGGAAAAAAAAAGAGTAAATAGTTAGACAAAATGGTGAATATAAGTACCGTGCCAACAAGTTAAGGGAAGATTAATGTAGTATATACTGGTCCTGCAATTTATATAAATCGCACAAGGTAACAGTATATAATCAATAACAATATCATGGAGATGAGCTCTAAAAAAAATAACAAGATTATATGTAAAAACAAAGAGAAAATCAATTTTAGGAGGGCTTTATTTATTCTTCTTCCTCTACCTCTTTTCGATCGTCTGGTGTTTTTCTTTTTAGGTATGAACAATGAAATATGAATCCTTCAATGTCTCTCTTCCTTCCCTTTTTCTCTCTAGTTCTTTAGTTGGTTGGTTTTTTCAGACCAACTTAAGAGAACCAACATCGATATTTTACCTTGGACTTTCCTTATGAAAAAACACCATAGGAAATGTAACTAAATAAGTCTTAGGGAAGCAGCAAAAAGTAATGCCTGGTAAAAACTAAACACTTAAAATAATACCACAGCAAATCAGCTTCGGAAACCATACTAAGTAACAGCTCTAAATGCACAATATCATATAGCAGAGGTATAAAAAAAATAGGAAACGAAGGGCCAAGAAGAAAAAGGACTGGTGGAAAAAAAAATTATTGTCCTATGCAAGCCTTTCACGAATCATAACTCCTTGTGGCACCTTCTTTTGAGTCCACATTGGACAAGGGAATTTCCCTGCTGATCGGTCTCACAGAGGATGAGCCCACCTGATTAATACACCCACTAATCACCACACACCCTTGCTCCTTTATAAATTCTTAGACTTGACACCCATGCTAGTTTAGTTCGCCTTCTGGTCCTTCTTATTATATACAAGAAAGCCCAATGTATTAGCTTGTTCCTTAGCCTTTTTATTTAGATCAATCAAGCCCAATTGAATGGCTTTTTTCCCTTCCTGCACGCTACAACTTGTGGGCCCCACCGCTTTTGACTTCTCCTCCAATTCCAAATCAATGGCCATATCTTCACAGCCTGAATCCGGCCCCACCATACACATTCTCTCCACCTTTACCTTCCTTTCTCTCACATGACTTAACCCCTCCTCCCCTCTCTGTCTTTTCTCGCCAACTGGCCTGTTTTTGATTCAACTTACCTAACACCACTACCTCCTCTTTTCCTCGACCCGTACACGCCGCAGCCGCCATTTCAGTGTCATCCTCCCCTATTGCCCCTACAACATCAAACCTCGTGCGTGATGGCCCTTCTTCTCCCTTCCTGAGAAAACTTTTCTCTTTTCCTTATTCACCGCCTGTTTCTGAACCCAACATCCTCCTCTATGATCGAGTCTTCCGGTTGTTACCAGCCAGCATCCATTCGCCAAACCTCTCCTCACTCTTGAGCAACTGCTTCTCTGACAACATATCTGACCGTCCATTACCCAGTGCCAGCCCCACCTCACTAAAAACTCCTTGAACACGAGTCTCCGACTTGTTTTAAGAAAGGGAGTGTTCCCAGCGGTGACCATACCGTCCACCACTAAAACAGATCGCACTGAGTCCCTCATATACCAGCTTATATGCTACATTAGCTACCAATATTCGTGGCACCAATCGCTTACTTAAATCCAGTTCTACTATAATCTTTGCATACCGTCCACTTTCCACTCTTATTGGATCATCGTTCATCTTTGTTAAAGTCTTCAAGTCCACACACAAGGTTCTACCGATTCTATTGCCAAGCCAGGTAAGAAAAATTTTGTTATAATATTGTAACGGGATATTGGGAATCCTGGCCTAATAGACCACCCTCCCTAACTGGTTAGAGAAAGGATCAAAGTGAGCTAACCACTGCTGCACTATTACACAGTATTGTTGAATCACCCATGGCCCCTTATATAGTGCTTGTCACCCCTATTTAGGTAAAAATTTTACTACAAAATAGTTGTTTGGAAGGTCAATAAGATCAAAGTCTGCAAACCGCCATATGCGTTTCAAATGTTCCTTTAACGTATACATATTATATTTCTTCCCCAACACTGATGATAAGGGTTGTATTCCATGTCTTACACCATTCATCATATTCCTCAGGTTCAATGGGGACCACTGGATAGTGAGACATCATCTCCTTATATTCCTTATTTCAAGACGGAAGCTCCCACTACTTGTTAAACACATATGAGAATAACTATCTTCCTCCATCTGATGCCCATTGTTATCAACTCCATTAAACCGAAGCAAAGAATCTCTATATGAGAGCTGTGTACCTGGGGAATGATATCAGCATTCCGCTACCAGTATTTTGACTCTCGTACCCAGCCCCTGTACCATTACCCTCAGCAAATAATTCCTCGTCCAATGCTTCATCCATACCAGATTCAATATTAGATTCATTCTTCGTTTTCTTCTTGCTACCATGTATCAAAGCATCATACGGCCGATCCGGCGGAACTTTTCAGTGCCTTTGATCATCCATTTCCATGAAAACCAAGTGCACAAATCCCAAGAGAGAGAAAACTCACGAACTCTATCTCTGCCTCATTTGTGTTTGGCTATTTTAATTATTAAAGGATAACGTGAAAGGAGAAAAAAAAAATCAGAGGAAACGATGGAAAAGCAAAATAACACCATTTGAAAGGAAATTATTCATGATTGGACTATTATTAATTGTGTTATCCCCCTACCCCACGTTGCAAAATTAATTGATGATGCATAATTTTATTTTAATATTCTCTCAAAATTTTTAACTAACTATATATTTATTATATTACTATTTTTATTATTCTAAATTCTCTTTATTTGTACGATTATTATAAAATTCGAAACATAATAATAAAATTACCTAAAAACATAATACAATTATAACTAATGACTGTAATCATTTATATACAGATTTGTTATATTTTCCAATTATTAATTTAAATTTATAGTTTGATTTTATTTGTTTATTTATTCTTACAGTAAATTGAACAACTAGAATTATAAGGACTTACAAATTAATTAGGGTAATAGGGCATCCAGCACCTCGATCTAATTTTGAAGGTTCAATCAGCACTTTAAAGTATTTAAAGGTGCAATCAACACCCTAAACTATATTTAGAGGTGCAATCAGCACTCTAATAAATTTTTGAAGATACAATCAGTACCATAATGTATTTAAAATGAAGTAATTACACCTCTTCACTAATAGAATACTAACTTCATTTGCTGAAACACTCTTTCCTTCCCACTTTCATTTATCTTCAATGTATTTATTCCTTCTTTTAGTACTTAAGGGTGCAATCTTGCCCCAAATGTATTAAAAATAGATCAAATGCACCTCTTAACTAACAGAATATTAACTCAAGATTTAGGGTTTAAGATCGATGAAAAGAAAAGAAAAGAGTGTATCAGCAAATAGAGTTAATATTCTATTAGTAAAGGGATGTAATTACTCCATTTTTAATACATTAGAGTACTCATTGCATCTCTAAAAATAATTTAGGATGTTGATTGCACCCTTAAATACTTTAGGGTAATGATTGCACCTTTAAATACTTTAGGGTGCTGATTGCACCTCTAAAAATACATCAGGGTGATGGATGCATCTTTACCCAATTAATTATCCCCTGTTGCAATTTTCAAGACTTAACTACTGATATGAATCAAGTCACATAATGCACTACACAATATGGTTAATTATAAAGTTTACATATAAATATAATGTGAAAACATGTGCATGGATGCATCTGTGTGTAGGAATTGACTAAGCAAAGTCATCAGCTTGGTCAAAGATCAGTTTTTCCTCAAAAACAAAAAACGAAAAAGTCATGACTTGGCCACGAATAATATATATTTGTGAAATTATAAAACGGGTAGTGGTGGGGAATTGTAAGTTGTGAGGCATCAAACGAGTTGTGAGGGGTCATTGATTGGTCTGCATAACCCAATTGCTTGTTGAATTAATGTTTTGTTTTTGAGTTTTGCGCGGTCATGATCATTGTGTACTCATATCATAAAAAATTTTGCAAATCACATTATAAATATAAAGTAATCAATACTACGGACAACTCATCATTTAATATAACTCATTGTATATAAATATGTTATTGATTTCCTCAGACTATGCTGAGCAGTGTCAAATTTGAATAAATACCTTCTTTAATGGCCATATTTAATATTTTTTTATGGGAAATATTAAAATAAAAGCTTAAGGTGTTTTTAATATTTTTCATAAAAATAAAGTAAAACCAGAGCATTAAAAGCGAGTCTTGCATGGCCGCTCACTCCCCCTGTAACACCTTATTTCCAATACCCATAAATGAGTATAAGTGACTAGTGAAATTCATTGTGGAACCAGGATTTGAACCCGAACTACCAAACTCTCACAATAGTTCATAAAACTCTCAAACTCAACTAAGGACTTAAACCTAGGCTAAGATGAGTTTTTCAAAGGGTATAATACTTAAAACGTATTTCCACAAGATTCACTACGTCGCTAGTATATCATCGGCTCTTAATCCCACTATATCAGAGAATACACACGTGAATCACTTTCCTTTATACCAGAATTAGAGCTATTCTCTTCATTACATTAGAGCGGTTCGGTTCTCTACTTAAACTACATTCATTTATATAGATACATCCATATACATGCATATCCATACACATACACACAAAGCCAACATATCAAATCATTTACACCAAACACAAGGTAGTGCCTTGTCCTACGTTCTTCACTTAAACTTCATATCTTCTTCATGCATCCTCCTGCATCTTCACTTGTCTAAATGGTTGGTTGGGAGGAGTGAAATTTGAGAAAACCTTAGTAGCAAACATTACCACTACCATGCCAGATATATATGAATGCATGACATGCTTGCCTACACTATTTCATGCCAACATAATGACATGCTACATGCTCGATGTTATGACATACATATGGTCATTGCACAAATATAACAGAGTTTCAACCAATCATACATGTTCCACACAAATAGGCAAAGCAATCACATAATCAATGCAAAACATACATATTACATACATGCAGAAAAGATAAGTTCACTGCCTCTTGAACTTTATGTCTTTCTCTTCTTGTCCCTTGATCCGCCAATCATTGCTTCTTCTTTGTCACTTCATAGCCCCAGGTAAGTGATAACATCATTAAAGCCATGAAAAGTAAATGTCCAATAGCCCACATTAGCCCTAAAGGCTTACTTTCACCCTTGGAGTTCATACCAATTACATTTGTGCCATTAAGTCTTAAATTCGTATAAGACATTTCGTATAAAACATAAAGCTGACAGATTTTTCACCAAATTTTGAAAAATCACAATTAATTCTATAGAATTCCAATTGAGGTGGTTCAAAACTATATTTGAACCTCTTTAAGTATACTTTCAAGAAAAAATATAACCATTAGCTATATATACATACATTAATACAGAATTTCTATTTTCTATTCAATGTTTCAAAAATTTCCAGTCTTACATGACTAACTTTAAAAATTCAATATTAATTCTATGAAACTCCAAATTGAGTGATTCCAAATTCCATGGAAAGGTATTTCAGTAAAATTTCACATAAAAATAGTCAATTTTGTTCAACACAATCAAAAAGTTCCCAGAATTTTGGAAAACGTCACTGTTTTAGATTTTGGCCAAACTTTAACAATTCATATATCCCAACATACTTGTCCAAAAGTTACAAACTACCTATCAAATTAAATATCTATATTTCTACTTTAATTCTAGAAAGTTTCAGAATTTTGGAACAAGGTTTGTTCCTTCAAACATCACGCACAACACTGACTGCCACACAAGGAAGATTTAAGCAACATGCACACCTATACTTCAAAATTTCTCAAATTCATATACAAGTATCCAAAATTCATGAACACTTGCATACATACACACTTTTGCCTCCTAAAGCTAATGGAAGCATCAAAATCATCAAATTATAAGTGTATCACCACGTTACACATAGAACCTTAATTTAGGGTTCTCAGAAAAATTATATTGTTTTTTTTGTTTTCTTTGGCTTATTCACTTCCTTTCTACTTCTAATCAAATGATTAACTATTTAGAAATCCATTGGACATCGTTTATCCATTGAAAATACCATTTTAAACAAGTCATGAACAATACCCAACCTTCTCATAACTCATCCAATCAACAAATCAATTGGTTAAAAAGGAAGCTTACGCTTACCTCTACCCGTTTCTGTAAATGGTTTGGACTTTCGGCAACACTCCGGCCTGTGAGATAGCGCCAACCACCTCCAAACAAAAATCCAAAATGGTAGAAATGAAGCTCGCGATGAGTAGAAGAAGGTTCGTGAATGGCACTTTGAGAGAAGACGCCGATTCGACAGTGTTTCGGCGGCTCAAATTTCTCTCTCTTCTCCCTTCATTTTTGTTCAGCTTCTTTCTCTCTCTTATTTCTGTTTTCTACGCAGAAAATGGCTAATGAAGATGATGATTTATTCATTAAATGGGTGTTAAACTTGTTTTCCATATGTCAGCTTCTCATTGGCCTAAAATTCTAATTTTCGCATATAATGATTGATTTGGCAGAATTTTCATTAAACTTTGAAAATTCATATCTAATTGTACAAATGTCCAATTGGGGTGATTCTAAATGCTATGAGACCCTCATTGAGTCTAATTTTAAGGAAAAATATAACTTTTGGCCAATTGCAAGCTCACTCTTCCCAGAATTTTAATATTTGAATGCTGTCTCAAAAAAATAATTAATTTCTCTAGGCTAACTTCAAAAATTCATTTCTCTTTGTGTACAACTCCAAATGACTTATATGACCTATCAAATTAAATCTTGATAAGTCTCTTTTCACTCTAGAAAGTTTCATAATTTTTCAAAATCATTGACCCATTGAAAAATGTCACACAATCACCACTACCACATCGGAAATTTCATTGGTAGCAACACTACTTTGTATTCCACTTTATTATATTATGTGACTTCTAATTGCTATATTTTTTATTCCCCGAGCTCTTTAGCTCACAAATATAATTCCTTTTAATATCAAAGGATATAAAAGAATTTTGGGAAATAATATTATGCCTCACTATGACATTTATCAAACAAGGGTCTAATGGTCCCTTTTAATTTAGGCTAAATCTTAAACTTTTAATCCCAAAATTCGGAATATTACAACCCCTGCCGACATCGCGTTGCTTCTTGTATCTGCACTTCTCCGTGCAACATAATATCCCAATCTCAAAGCATATTTATATATATCTCTCTAATCCTTTTTTTTTTAAAAAAAAATTATTTTTGGTGAACTCTCTCTAATCCCTTTGTTCAAACAAAAAGGACTGACGAAGCTTAGTCTCTGCCATGGGTGTGTGTGTATATATGAAAGGTTGGTATAATTCATCCTTTTGTTGGAACTTCGAAGAATCGTTGCTTTTTATTATTGTCTCTAACCGTTATTGTTCTTTTTTGGTTTTGAGCAATACTTTCTCTTAAATCATTATTTTATTAATTTATATGGTATTTTGAGAGTTTTGGCTGTGATTTCTCATTCTGCTACTTGCTTTTTGCTGTGTCAGGAGGCAATAAATTGTACAAGCTTTAACCCCTTTTCTTTTGATCTCATTGCCTTTTTTTATTTCTTTTTGGACTTTTCTAGTTAATAATAAGCTTCATTCACTGCAAATATAATTGGCGGGGCATATATGTTTGTGTCCCACTAATTAAACTAGCTATCTGAAGAGAGAAGGTGATCATCAAGTTCTTGATTATTTCTTCTCTTCTCTCTTCTGGTCTCTATTTATCATTGACGATAACAATTTTATTATTTCAAAAGTGAATTATTTAAACATTTTTTATTTTTTAAAAATTAATTTTTATGCAACCAAAGAATAATTCTAATACATGCATGTAGGAGTATTTTCAAACTTTCTATAAAATCTATTATTTTGATTGTATTATAAAATTTTATTATTCTAATTTTCCATCAGCTTGAGTTGGTCCAATTTGTTACACTCTTCTGCTTACTCTATAATTAATGGCTGAATTTGATAGACAACATATTCCGAAATATTTTAAATGAAGTTCATATTGTGATGCAGATATGGAGGATGATTTATCGACCGGAAGGGGAGTTATTGCCCGAGCTGGATAAGTACAGATCCCATATTATGGGATGCAACAACCCATGACATGTCTGCAAATCATGTAGTTTTAGGAATTCTATCAAAACTGTAACATTGTGTTCATTTAATTTGCAAAGAAGAAAGAAAGAAAAAACACCGGAGACCTCGGACATTCGTGTTCCTTCCTCAAATTGTTTACGGCTTTCGTACTCATTATGTCAAATTGTGAACATATCATTTAGTTAATAGTTTTGAATATTTATTAGCCTCTTGTTTGTGAAGAAAAAGTGGTTGTTATTCTGCTATTTTATTAGCGTCTATTTGGATTAGTGGTAAAAAAATGATTTTTTTTTTCTAATGTGGCTTTTACAAAAGTTAAATTGAAAAAAAATTAGATTATAAATGTGATTTGTGTTTGGATTGGTATTGGAAGAAGTGGCTTTTTTTTTCTAAACCCAGTGAAAAAAAGCCAGAAGCTACTTCAATGAGCTTCTAAAAAAACAGTTTTTTTTAAAAGCCCAGTGAAAGCTAACGTGTTCACAAACTGTATGCAGATGCCAAATAGGTTTTTACCTTCCAAATAAACTTCTAAATCCCCCCTAATAAGTTTCCAAACAAACCTTTAATCACCATGTCTTGTGGTGGTGACTTGTATCTTGTTTGGTGTGCACTTTCATTCATTAGCCAAATAGTAGTACAAGACAAAAGTTATCAATGTTCTTATTGGCATATTGATATTAAAAAAAAAAAATTTGTATTTAAAAAAAATCTACCAATAAAAGTTCTGCCTCCGTGAACTAATTATGATTTATAAATATAAAGCATATATCTTAAAAGAAACCGTCCTATGGCTGCTTCTTTTGTTTTTTCCCCCCTTGACAACTTGTTTTTCTTCCATTTGATTTTTATCAAACTGTCCACACCCCACATGGAAGGCGGACAAAAACCCCCTCCTCTTTGCACCGACCTTCATTTCCTTTTTTTTTTTTTTTTTTTTTTTTGAATGTATGTCATGAAAACTAAGAGAAAATAAGGCCAACATATATAAGAGAGAAACGTAATGGAAATTAGAGGAAAATGTAGACTAGGCAAGCTTAGCAGACATCGAAATACTCATTTCATCCGAGTCCCAATCAAAGCCCAGTTTCATAGCTCGCAGTCAAAATCCAACAGGATATTAGAATCTCAGACATTTGGAACGTATGGAAAACTATGACATAAAGCTTAGACCTTAATAAAGAAGACGAAGACAAATTTGTCCCTCGTTAGTCTTTTTCATATTTTCCCTGTGACATTTTTCCATTTACTTTCTTTCATATTTTCTCTTATCAAAATAGGAGGGGTTATGACTTGGAGTTAAGGGTCATTTTTGTCATGGAAGTTTTTCATAATGTAATTTTATCCCGGAAATTTAAAAATGGAGTAATTTTGTCTTACTGTTATCTAAATTAATTTTGATCATTATTTTACCAAATATATCAAGCTGATAGTTCACGTATCATCAACATCATTTCCCTTAAGGTACAAATTTACCCTGAAAGTCTTAAATTTAACTTAGAAACAAAAAAAAGAGTAGATAACACATATGGACTTTCAGGGCAAATTTACATCACATTCAAAATGATATGGATGACATGTGGATTGTCATCAGGGAAAATTGTTCCATTTTTTAAACTTTTAGAGCAAAATTACACCATGAAAAACTTCCGTAGCAAATTAGCTGTTGAGTAAACACTTTAATGGTAAAATTGACCCTTAACCCATGACTTATCTCTCCAACTTTTTCTTCTACCTACTTTTTCTTATCTCATTTTCATTCATACAAACAGACCATTAGTTCACCTATTAGTTAAAAGCTTTGAATATAAATTTTCTGAAAAAAGAAAGGAATAAAGATTTAAATAAAGAACGCACGTACGGATACTTTACACATTTTAGAGGTGGTCTTCCCCCCCCCCCTTGGGCAATAAAGAAACTATACATTTTAGAGATGTACATGATATGTATTATGTGAATCTAAATTAGATTTGAAATGTTTGAGTTAGACCTAATGATCAAGAAAGTAACTATACACAAACGGTGTGAGATGACTGGCAAGATCAAATCCCTAACCTCACAATTATATGGGTGTCTCCATATCACTGGACTATAAGACTATCATTGTATCTCCTTATTTCAAATCTTGTGTTTCTTTAGCTCATGGTAGGAGCAAAATTTGTTCATATGACTTCATAACTGCACAGATCGTATCAAGTAATAAAGAGTGAGTAACATATCATTCCCACGAGGATAATACAACCTATTGCTATCCCTCTTTTACAATTTCTTTGATTCAAAATTCAAATTATAATAATTTGTCTGTGTTATTTACCTTTTTTTTATTGCCATCTTCTTCGTGGTATTTACCAACTTGGCAAGAGAAATATAATGTTATATATGTGAAAGAAACTTAACAATAGGCAATAGCAACACAAAATGTTCATCCATTATAGAATGCTGAACGCCAAGTTTTGGAATTAGTAATATTATTAAATTAGATTGTCTTTTGTTTCTCTTCAATACAATAACATCTCAGGTAAAAAAAACAAAAATCTCTTACACAACAAATCCATTAAATTTTGCTCTATATTTAATGAAAAAAACAAATATGTGAACTAATCCATATTACAAGTGCTCTTCAAATCCAGTAAAAATCCATTAAAAATGTTCTATATTTAATGAAAAAAACAAATCCATTAAAAATGGACTTCCTTCTTCATGACGAGTCTTCAAAAGCTCTTCTCAGCCTCTTTTCCCAGGTACATCAGCAAATAAATTTTGCTAGCTACAATTTGTCTCTCCTTTTCCGCTCCCTTCTTCATGCTTGTCTCATTAAGAAGCAAAAATGGAGGTAGAACTAGAAGTGAAATTGAATTTTAAAACATGTTTTGTAGGATAGAGATAGAACATAGAAGGATAGAAGTAAGATATAAGTTTTAATTAAAGGGTTAAAGTGTAAATTTATATAACAAATTTTCGCTGAGGAGCAATATTGCCCTAAAAGTTTTTTAAACTCAACATAACTCCAAAAGTTTTAAAATGTAGTAACATTGCCTCATAATATTAAAAAACTAATGTTGACTACGTTGACGGTTAACTTTTAATAGAAAATGGTAACATTGCTCTATTTAATACTTCTATGGTAATATTAAACCTAAAGTTAACTTATAAGTAACATTGCTCCTTAACCAAAATTTCTACTACAAATTTATATCTTAACCCTTAATTAAAATATGTATTTGTGTTATGAAAATACCAAAATACTCTTAAAAAAATCCTCTTCCAGCCCAAGTTAACCGCCGTGCACCACATTCATAATAACCACCGCTGTCACCGGAAACGCAACTCGCCGAACACCTCTCACAAGGAACACTACTTGAACGAGATCGCATCTTAAACCAGAAACAACAAGTGGAAGGAGCGATCTATTCTATAATCAAGAATGGAGCAATCAAAATCACACCAAAAAAAATTAACAAGAAGCTAGAACAGTGAAAAAAATCTTCCCTGAATAGAATCAATGTCTATAATCGAAACCAGAAAACCGGATTAAACAATCTCGAATTACATGGTTGAGTTGCACTATCAGACAAACGCAGATCACGTGCTCGCTGCCGCTGGGTGTAGAGAACAAAGAAACTTGCAGATCTGATGAGGGAGAAGAAGGAGATCTAAGAAAATTGCAGTGGTTGGACTAGATTGGACTTCGAAGTCGAGATGGAGGCTGTATGGCGACAGTGCCCCTCTTGAAACTCGATCACAAGCTCGGAAGGGGTAGAAAGGCAATAAGCTCCGGCTTTTTAATAGGTGGGAATTCGCTGCAACTCTTGGCGTGTTCTTTGTTTTCTCCGTCGGTTTGATTTGTATTTACTCGACAATGCCAGTGGCGGAATATGGAAGGATTAAATTGCATCGCACGATTTCGGATCTTCACAGCGTCAAGTACGTTTGCCTATCTTGGGGGAAATTAAATAACCAAGGACTAGATCCTTGCTTAGTAAGGGAATTCAACAGGGTTGTTCTCCCCTTTTCATCTACTGGTTATAAATGGACTTTAGGCTTGTGCTCATTTATCATGATACTCTGATCAATCTTCTACTTCATTAAGGGAGGAATGACAAAGATTCTTTTGCTTGATTTCTTCATGAATTCAATCACTATTCAGTTGCTTGATTTCCCTGTTTGTGCCTTGATTTCTTGATTTTTTCCTCAACAGCATTTTACCCCTATATTTCTTTTTGGCAGGGATCATTTTGCAACATATGTAGATAATCAACCGGCTCAATTCATTATTAGTTACTGCTCTACCTACATCTTCATGCAGACTTTTATGATTTCGGGAACAATTTTCACGTCTTTGTTAGCTGGAGCCCTTTTTGGAGTTTTTCGTTGAATTCTGTTAGTTATTTTCAATGCTACCGCTGGAGCATCATCCTGCTTCTTTTTGTCTAAGTTAATTGGCTGGCCCATAGTTTCTTGGTTGTGGCGTGAAAGGTTAAGGTTTTTCCAAGGATAGGTGTGATTCCCCCCTCTTCTTCCTTTAATTTAATCATACCTTGAATATTATGAGTCTTCTGTATTAACCTGGTTTTCCTTTATTAAAATAGATAGCAAAGAGAAGGGATAAACTGCTAAATCACATGCTTTTTCTGAGAGTTACCCCTACATTGCCAAACCTATTCATCAATCTGGCATCTCCAATAGTCGACATACCATTTCATATCTTTTTTTGGCAACCCTAGTTGGTCTCATCCCAGCATCTTACATTACTGTCAGAGTAAGTTTTTCTTCTCATCTTAATACCATGGTATGGTATGCTGATTCTTACCCTTCAACACTTGTGTTTTACTGAGCTCTTTTATTTTTAGTTAGGGTGGTTATATTCTGTGTTGATAATTTTGTGTTCTCTTCCCAATCCCATTTCTTACAGTTTCTCTGTTGGTTTCTTCATTAGGATCTTCATAATAGAATAAAATTTGTGAGACATTCAAAGTATAAGATGGGTATCCCGTACTAAAGACGAAAAGGAAAAAGAAAGATGAGGAAGAGAGAGGAAATGGCGGTTGAAAATGTTATCTTACATGAATTAAAGGTTGAATGGATTTGTTTGTAATGCCCAGAAACTCTGCCAACTTGATTTGTATAAAATGGAATATGAATATTGTTTGGAAGGAAGAAAAATCTTGAAACATACGCCTATTTATGTATATAGCTACTTTTTCATTGAATTTTGGAGTTTGCAAATATTAGTGGACACATGGCTATGCTGTTTTGTTTTACTTATCCCAAAAAATAATGTAAAACAACATGAAGTGAAAAAACACTTGAATGCAAATGAAACGATGAGTTCCTAAACAAAACTAGTTTGCATACCATGTCACTTGTGGGACAGGATTTAAAAAATAATAAGCCGTACTCACAAATAGCGTGGGTTATTAAAGTTTTAATATGATGCTTTCCTAATCCTAAGTAGCAATTAGAAACATGTTTAAGCAATAGCAAGAAAGGCTATGGATAACTGAAGGGATTAGTGATAGTTTTGATGATTTGAAGGGTATGAAAAATTGATTTAGAGGTCCACATGTGGCCTGGGGAATGGCATGAAATGTAATAGCTGAGTTTGTTTGAGTATTTGAAGCTCAAAATGACAAGAAATGACATATTGGAGCCATTTTGCTGCTGAATTGCAGTTGTGGAACCTTGGCATGAGAAGATTTCACTTGAAAGAATGATTTCTGATGGTTCCAAACTCAAGCTTCTTTATTATGTTGGGAAATTTGTAAATATTACTGAAAGTTGGATGAACATAACAATACAGACATACATCTCTACTCTTTTAATTCCAGAATAATGTTTCCAAACTAACCTTGACCCCGGCTAAAGTTTGGGCCAGCTTATTATTGTAGTAATGACTTGATTTCACTACCTTAGACACCAAGTGCTTGACCAGAGTGTCATGTTTCATACCAGGTCATAACCATCGTGATGGAATATGGAGAATCAACATTACTGACATTTGAGAGCCAGCATCTCTCCTCACCTTCATGAAATTCTTCTATCAACCTTAGTCTACACACCACCTCCAGATAAACTCTTCCAATGATCTATACTCTTATCCACCTTCATTTTATGGACTTTAAAACTGGTGGCAGACCTTGGACCAGTTGCTCATTATCAAGCTTTGCATGGAAGATATTCGTTCATTAGCTTGAGAGGGAGTGTTTGAAGTGTGTAGAATCTAAATTGTTTCAGTTACTTGGTCATATTTCCTAATGTCTAATTGCAATATGTCTATAGTAGCACACTTGTTCCTGGAGCAATTCAATGTCTGGTTTGATTTTAAAAATATTGGTTACAAGACATGACATTCACAACTCTTAAGGCATATAGTTACATAATACAAAGCTATTAATTATAGAATTAGTTCAATGCTAAACATGCTAATCACAACTAATGATTGTACACCCACTATTTAGTCAACATATTTACATTCCAACAGTTAGTTTTACTAATGACATTTAACCTGCTTAAGTTGTTGGTCCTTGGGAATTTTTTCCTATCCATTTCTATCTTGCATTAAGGCATATAATTACATAATACAAAGCTATTAATTATAGAATTAGTTCAATGCTAAACATGCTAATCACAACTAATGATTGTACACCCACTATTTAGTCAACATATTTACATTCGAACAATTAGTTTTACTAATGACATTTAACCTGCTTAAGTTGTTGGTCCTTGGGAATTTTTTCCTATCCATTTCTATCTTGCACCAAAACACTAAAAAGTGAGTATGTGTGTATGTGTGTTAATTTGAACTAACCAAATAGCATTTAGGGTCAAGGGGACCGATATGAGAACAAATACAAAAACGTTCATTTGAGGAGAGTCTTCATCTTCACTATTGATTTGACATCAAGTTCCCTGAGGTCAGGGTAGAATTCTCCGCAGCCAACAAGCATCACTGGAGCTCCTGATATGTATAGTGCAGCTCCCACCTGCCAAATGGATTATTCCCCATGCATCAACATCAACATTCCTAGAAAAAACTTCTCATCCATACGCTTGCAGTTTCAGAACTCATACCTTATCGTCATTTTCGTCAAATTTGATGAGCAAAATCCCATCCACTAATCTAAGGTTGGCAGATGGTGAGAGCTGAGCTAATTTCAGCCGCAAAATAGTTACAATTGAATAACTGCTATAATGGAAATAGAAACACGACAGGATTGGAGTTGAACTATACGAGAACTTAACTTGCTTGAACTTTGAAAGCTGAGCCATCAGTGCTTCTCCTTCTTCCACAAATAAGACAAGATCTGGTTTTTCCTGGTATATTAACTTTGAACATGCCCTCATCCACTGTTCATTATCCTAGAAACCAGTAATGCCAGATAAACATGTTAGCTTTATGATAAAAATGTTATAAATGGGAAGGTAGAGTTGTTCAAACAATCCCTCATGGAAATGATCCCCTCATAGTAGGAACTAATATATGACTGAAGTTGATGATAGTAACAAGTCAACTAGTTTTTTTGTACACACGTCACTTAATATGAGATCTAAGATATAATTCATTAAAATCAACTAGAAAGTACCCGCTTAGGACAAGTAGTATCAACATTAACCACATATGAATCTTTGCAAGAAGCTTCCTGAATTGCTCCTTTGGCCATGACAGCAAGACCTTATGGCCCTTAACAAATATCGGGTTCTAGGGGGGACAATTAGGCTATGCTTCCTTATGTAAATACATGTGCTGTACTAATAATAAACTCCAAACCAATATGAACTTTAAGCCAACGCCCATGATTGAGCAGCTCCACAACAGCAAATATGTCACAAGAGGCCATCATAACCCCAAAGTCAAGCTGTCCAAACCAGTGATGAGAAATGTCGAGTTCTCACAAAATAACCAGTTTCAATGAGGATTTGCAGTACAGAGAACCTGGATCGTTTCCCACAGAATTTACAAGCAGTCTAGAACATTCGAACAATAATCGATTGGGGGGGGGGTTTTAATGAAACTATTACCGAACAATAAACTCAGATTTAAGACAGAAATGAAAAACGAACTAGATCAAATAGATTAAAACAACTGACCATAGGATTGGGATTCATAGTTTCCTACCATCATCGGACAAAGATTATAACGAATTCGTGATCGGATCTGGACGAACCAAAAATCTCTGTATCCGTCCAGAAAATCCCTCGACTAGACGACCGTCTAGATTCTGTTCGTATACATGGCGTGCTACTGTACAATCGTTTAGTAGCACTATAACCAGATCCGAACTGTGTCCTTGGGATGTACCGATCAGAATATTAAAACAAACATTCGAACTATTCCAGAAATCGGATCCGATTAGAGTAAATAGAAACGAATTACGTTACCCGTTGAAGTATGTCCTCTGATTGGAAACATGTATCCTCAATCCATAGATCAGTCACAGAAATTTAGCCGGACATGGCTGGAAAATCCGAAGAACGAACGAAGAACACGAAGAACACGAAGAACATTTCAGAGAATTTAGAACTTCTGCATTTGATCTAAAAAACGGCCACACACATTATGCCTAATGTTTCAGCATAAGTTAGCTTATAACCTAATTGCCAAATGGGCCAGGGCCCAACAGTTAAGCCCAAAACAAAAATCCATACTAAATAGTGCTTTATTACAAAATTCGGGCCCAATAAAAATCCAGAAAAATACATATAACTTTGACTGCATTTTTGACTATCCTCTTGTCCGAATCTTCTCTTCAAGTCTTCATATCAATTGTTGCCCTCTGAATCATCTAAAAAATGAGACAAGAATGAGATCATTCGGATATCTGGTTCAAGAGTTAAGATCAAAATAGAGAAGGGTTGTAAATCTGGAATTTTACTATTAAAATATGTTAAATCCAATAAAACACTCAAAGCCCAAATAAGCATAAAAGCCCATTATTTATTACTAAACAATCTAAATTTATTAATCAAGAGATACAAATGAGTGTAATAAATATTCAATTATCAACCAGTAAGCAACCTACACAATGACACGGAAAATAGACAATTTTTGATTTGGTCAAAAAACATATACCACATAAGAAATCTCAATCAAATACTGAAAAAGAGGAAAAAAAAGAACATATCTTGTCCTCACATTGGCGAGATTGCTAAATTTTCCTTCTTCTTTAAAACCAACCAATACAACAACATATGGTTTCCTTTGCTTCTTGGCAGCACGGACATCATCTAGTATGTCAATAAGGCCCTTTGGAGTCAAAACTCGAACAAGTGCTTCTTCTATTGCAGCCTGCATTGATTTGTAAGAAATATGATATCACTATGCTGAACTTAAAAAAAGGGCACATATGAATAATGAGAAGCCTCTAATGCAGATAGGAAAAAGGATAGAAACAAGCCTGCACTGTTGAAGATATCCTTGTAAAAGAAGGTAGCCTTTTGCCTACAAGACTTGCTGCCACTGATTCAGAGAGTTTCTCAGCTATATCTTCAGCCAACAAGGGCATATTCACATGTTGCAATCAATATTAGCTGACTGGAAAAATTCAAAGGACTAGATATATACCAAGGCATGTAAACAAGATAAAAGAATTAAAATTGACTAATACAAGCACATACCACATTCTTGGTCATGAGCCTAACCTTTAGAGCTTTCAAAGCTGGTTCCAGCTCTGACCTCTCTATGTTAGCCTTTCCTGCAATACTAAATGTAGGGATTTGCATGAATATTAATATTATTACTCATGTCAGTGATTTGAAATCCAAGAATGCCTAATAACATTACATTTTTACATGTGTCAGAGAATATCAATATTTCAATTTTAGTGATTTGAATCATAAGAGTATCAATTTGATAATATAATCATAGTGCACACCTCATTATCTATGTCATCAATATCAATATCAATATCAATTTAAAAACAATTATAAGTGTAACCCATTCGTTAGATACTATGCAATTATTAGTTTATAGAAAATTTGACGGAGTAAAGTAATATAGGGGATTCAAACAACTTAAAAGAAGTCTACGAACCCAAAAAGTCAGCAATTTTACCTAGAACATGGAAGAAAGGCCGTCTTTCTTTTCAGCACCGCCTCCTTCCTCACTTTCACTAGGAATCTCTTCTATATCCACAGCATCTTTGTTACTTATAGCTCTAAGTTTATCTTCATCATCTCTAAGTAGTTTTTCCAGCTCTGGGGTGGGACAATCTATCATGTACCTTTCCCTTTTACTAAGTGAAGCACCATAAGAGGCAAGATGATTTGCACACTTATTCCCATTTCTCAATACATGAGAGATGGGGTGATAAACGCGTACCCTATCTAAAAGATGCAATACATTACTAAGGAGTTGAATGACTCTTGGGAAGCCCTCTTCCCTATTTAATATTCTTACGAGCTGGTGATGGTCCAGCTCTAACTGGATCAATGAGTTCTTGTGGTTAGATTCTTTGAGCACAAGTAAGTCATCCCTAAAGGCTAATAATTCTGACTCAAAAATCTCAGTATCATGTCTAACATGTCTTGAATAACCTATAATGTGCTTTCCATGACAATCATGGAAGAGGCCCCCTATGCCAACTCGTGAACATTTTGGTTTATCTTTGATGCTGGCGTTCTAGTTTAATTTAATAACGCTGATCGGGGGCGCTTCCCATATAATGTTGCCTCTAGTTTCTCCATGAGTTTCTCTTGAGATCTTTTGAGTTCAAAAGAATATTTATCTGGTGCGCCCTCCCAACCACCTTGTACATATTTTGTAAAGATCTTTTTAAGACCTTTAAATTCTTTGGTTGCGAGCCTTGGAATGTAGTTTTTTGGTGCTTTTTTCAAAAGCCCCTATAACACCGGCATACTTCCCTTCTTTTAGAAAGTGGTAGACTAGAATTTTGAACTTTTTGAGCATATTGTATCTGAGCAAAGAAAGGAAAAAGAAATGAGAACAAGAAATCTTTGAATGAGTGCACAACTTGAATCAAGATAGAAGTAAATAAAGCATTGTAGCTTAGTGAAAAAACTAAAAGGTGTTGTATGATATTTTAGGAGGAAGTTGTAAATCCAGAGAGCTTTGAAAGTTGACATCTGTTAAACATTTAAGTGCTAGAAAATGGTATTTGTCCCATGGAATAAAAAACATCCACATCATAAGAAAACTTAGAAAACATTGAGGAATAAGATTGTGTCAAATCTTACACAAGGGGGAGAAGAGAGAGAGCATAGCATGGAAAGTTAAATCATACACATGCCAACACAAAGAAAGAGTCTACAGGCTATGAGGTTGAAATTATGTTATGTTAACGCCAAAAATCTTAGAAGATATTAATTGCTAATTTTAAAATTCAAAGTTGTATATTGTCTAGTAGGAGATATTCTTGTAGTGGCAGCTAGTAGGTATTATATTACTTCTTGAGGTAATCATTAATCAGTTTTCTTTTCAAGAAATCGAGGATCTACTCACGGTAAGTGCATAATACTTTTTGTGAAAAGATTAATACCCTTATGAAGAAACACTCTCGCATAGTATCACTATTTGCATTATCCTTCAAGTGAAATTAGAGTTTAAAAGAAAGGTACACTTGTAATATTTTACAGCATTATAATCTTGATAAATGTCTCTAACAATCCTATATATGCTTGTGTAGGATTATTTTCATGAGAAATGTAGCAATAAAGGATTTGCTACTAAGCGTAGATATTGTATATGTTACTGTTGATCATGTATTCCTTGAAATTTTCATGGCTTGATTTCTCGCCACAGGTACGTACATTGTTAGCTTTACGCCTGAAGCTGAAACTCGGTGTTTTTTGACTATTTCGTGGACAAAATTTTAACTTGAAACAGATGATAGATTGTCAGAATAATTTTAACAACTTATATAATTCATTGATATTGTGATCTGACGATAACTTATCAGTTACTGCATTAAGAGTCATGATAGTGGGAGAGACAAAGAACTATGATGCTTCACAAAGAATGTTAGCAGGAGCAGGTGTTTTAATACATTGAAGAAATACTTTGTCATGGTATTGCTATTATGCATTCATAAGCGTTAACCTTTGAATGATTTAGAATTTAAGGGGAAGGTGCTTTAAATTCATTCAATGAGGGCTTGATCAAAATTGGATTGGTGAAAACTAAATTATTAAGACGGACCTAATTGCAAAGTTTTAGGAGGTTATTACTATTGCTCATTGAGCATGACAACATAATTCTTATTGACTGTTTTTTTCACTTCGAATGCGGTTGAGGTATGAAACCATTGTGGAGATGTTTTCCTTGCTATGATGTTAACACAAATTTATTTTGTCATAATAATCGTTTATTTCCACTATTTTGGCTTACCGGTGGATTTTGGGTTTATGACCTCCATAGTCTCCATTACATTGATGGCATGTAATTGAGCTCTATGAGTTTTATATATGCGTTATATTTCATGTGCCTTTTTATACGGTAGCTTCTCTCTCGCTCCCGTTTACACAAAATTATAGAATAAAAGTGTTTCAAATAAATGAGGGTAGCAACATGATTTGTTGGAAATCATATATTGTTTAAGTGAAAAACTATATGCTGTAAATAAATATATATATATATATATATATATATATATATATATATATATATTGTAATTTGGTGAGTTATTAGCATAACTCATGAAAAATAAAATTGTATTAAGTATGGATGTTTGAGTTTTTCAAATAAATATATTATTTGGAAAACCATGGCAACATATTTGTTGGAGACAGGGAACAATGTTTATTATGACATTTGTAAGTGTTTGAAACTTATTTCCTCTTTTGGTGGAGGTTCTCTGAGAAATTCTAATGTAATTAGAATGGAAGGGGATTATATAGTGAGATTCTAATTAAATTAGAATTATTATTTATAAGGTATGAAAATATTTTTGAGATATTTAAATGTGTGGGGGCCTAATATGTGGGGTACCTTAACAATTTTTAAAGTTGCAAATTATTTCTAACCTCATTTGATAAAACCAAGTTGTGGTTTAAAATTAGTTGTGGAGGTTTAATTATTTTCTGCAGAAAGAAAATTTTGTGAATTATTTGTATGGTGTGAAAATTTAATCATTTATCTAGTGTAGAGATAAATATGTTTAAATTTCATTATTTGCGAGTATATATTTTTATTAGTATAAACATGCATGACTAAATATTGAAGAGAGAGAGAGGATAGCAAGGAAAGTCAAATCATATACACATGGAGAAAATGGAGAAAAGAGAGAGCATAGCATGGAAAGTTAAATCATACACATGCCGACACAAAGAAAGAGTCTAGAGGCTATGAGGTTGAAACTATGTTATGTTAATAATTAACAAACTTCAGAATTGGGAAAAGTATTGAGCCACAAAGGATTATAAAGGACACGTCTAAACATTCTCAAACCATTTCTTCATTCTGCCTTTTATTTGTCTATGTGAACCAAGAACCCTTGGGAGGAAAATCAATCAAACCAGCGTTTACCAAAAACCTTGAAATGGACAAGAGCAAAAATGCAGTTGAGAGTTTACTAGTATTTTATTACTGTGGAAAAAAAAAGATTAAATAGTTAAACAAAATGGAGAATACTAGTACCGTGCCAGCAGGCTAAGGGAAGCATAATGTAGTATATTATGGTCTTGCAATTTATATATAAATCGCACAAGATAACAGCATATAATCAATAACAATATCACGAAGAAGAGCTCTAAAAAAAATAACAAGATTATATGTAAAACAGAGAGAAAATCAATTTTAGGAGGGCTTTATTTATTCTTCTTCCTCCACCTCTTTTCGATCGTCTGGTGTTTTTCTTTTTGAGTATGAACAATGAAATATGAATCCTTCCATGTCTCTCTTCCTTCCCTTTTTCTTTCTAGTTCTTTAGTTGGTCGGTTTTTTCAAACCAACTTAAGAGAACCAACATCGATATTTTACCTCGGACTTTCTTTATGAAAAAACACCATCGGAGATGTAGCTAAACAAGTCTCAGGGAAGCAGCAAAAAGTAATGCCTGGTAAAAACTAAATACTTAAAATAATACCACAGCAAATCAGCTCCGGAAACCATAATAAGTAACAGTTCTAAATGCACAATATCAAAGAGAAGAGGTATAAAAAAAATAGCAAACTAACGTCCAAGTAGCAAAAGACTGGTGGAAAAAAAAAGCAAAGGATTGGTAACAAGGAACAGGGGAACTTTTACGTCAACTTCTTTGTTGTTGCATGTTCTTGGGAAATAATCAGAAATTAACTGATACCTCGGGTACAAGGAACTCGTGAACGACTCCTCGTTGTCTATTGTACATTGTAACTTTATGAGTTGTAACAGATGTGGAGTAGTAATCCGTCTGAGCAGTGAGAGGAGGTTGGCACTACTACAAAAAATGGTTTTAGTTGTACCCCTAAAGAAGTGCCACAACTTGCTAGCCATATTTTTTATTAAAAGTATTGGATCATGTAGCGCTTATACAAACAAGGGACACAGGAAGTGTGGGGCATTAGGTGGCACTTGATCAATATAGCGTTGCCCAGTTGAAAATTGGGGAAGCTGTGGGGAGCGCCACAGCTGTCTATTATTGTATTGGGTGACCCAATGATAGTGGGGGTAGCTGTGGCGTGCCACTCATTCTTTCTATATATAAAAAAAAAACAATAAAGGCCCCCAATTCTCGTGGAAGCAGCAACAAATCTGGCAAGAAGCAAAATCAAAAGAAGAAGAACAAGAAGAAGCAGCGAGTATCATATATTCATATATAAATATGTCTTCAACAAGAGATCAAAGAAAGAAAAAACGTTCTCAAAGCAAAGCCTCATCAAATCATCAACAAGACGATGAGGCTGAATCTTCTACTTCTTTCCACGATGACTTTCCTTCGGTACTGTGTGTGCACGTGTGTATTATTTAGTCTTACTCTTTATTGTGTTTATGTTCTATGTATGCCTTCATTGATGGATCGTGAATATTAATTATTAAATTTCATTTGTTCTTGTTATTTGCAGGTGAGGATTCAAACCCTAGAGAAGGGATTTCTAGTTAATGTGTTCTCTGAAAAGAATTGCCTTGCCATGCTCGTCTTTGTTCTAGAGGCCTTCGAACAACTTGGCCTTAATGTACTTGATGCTAGGGTTTCCTGTGAAGACACTTTCCAGCTCGAAGCTCGTGGAGGATCCCAACTGTGTATGTGTGTGTGTTGCCCTTTAATTTCTGCTTATTTCTCTGTCTCTATTCACTCTTATGTGTTTTTTCCCTTTAATCCTCTCAAACATCAATTCTCAACTCTTGGGATCAGTAAATCTGTGTGATTATTTTGATTGGTGATATTATTGCAGAGTGAAGAGAAGGAGATAGACGCCTAAACGGTGAAGCAAACGGTGCTGCAAGCAATCAACAATGTAATGGATGTTTCAGTTTTTTTTAATAAAACCATGGGACTTCTTGTAGCGCGTCATTCAAAAAGTGCCAAAGGAAATTAGGACTTCCTGTGGCGATTCACTACTACAAAATATAGATTTTACGTCCCTAAAAGACGTCCCTTTTATAAAAATGGAAGTAAAAAATAAAGACGGTGGCATTTTTGTAATTGTGGGTAAGAATTAAGTAACTTTAGGCGTCCCTTTTCAAGAAGGGACGCCTAAAGTCTAAAAAATTAATTTTTTTTAATTTTTTTTAGACTTTAGGCGTCCCTTTTTGAAAAGGGACGCCTAAAGTCAGGACTTTAGACGTCCCTTTTTGAAAAAGGTACGCCTAAAGTAAAAAAAATTAATTTTTTAATCTGGAGATATTAGGTGTCCCTTCTCAAAAAGGGACGCCTAAACATGCACCCTATATTAAAAAAATAGACTACATACTCGTGTACAGCTTCCTCCAAGCTGTTTACACTTACTACGCGTTTCCCTATCTCTCTCTCTCTCTCTCTTAAAATTGCTTAGCTTTACTTCCCTTTAATTTCTCTCTTCTTCTTCATAGTATTCGAATTTCAAACCAGTGCTTATTCCCCAAACATGGTTTCGGCTTCCCATTGCTGCTGCTTCTCCTTCCAACTCGTCGTCTTCCTCATCTTTTTCGCACTGCCTTCGATTTCTCGTGCCCAGACCGCCACCTCCTGCAACGGCATACTCGTGTCTTACGCCTACACCCGCGGCATAAAGTTGCCACCCAATGTCTCCGATCCCAAGCAACAGCCGTACCGTTTCGAGTCCACGATCACTGTGCTCAACAATGGACTCGACGAGCTCAAGTCCTTGAAGGTGTTTGTCGGCTTCCAGCACGACGAGTTCTTAGTCTCTGCGTCTAATGCCGTGCTCGGCGACGGCACTAGCCTCCCTACTGGCGTCGGAAACGGAACCGTCTTCGCTGGCTATCCGATGACTGATCTCAAGACGGCGGTCGAGACTGCTGGCGACTTGACGCAGATGCAGGCTCAGATCGATTTGGTGGGCACGTTGTTTGGCGTGGCGCCTCCCAATATGCCGATGCCCGCAAACATCACCCTCGCCAACGATGGATTCGTCTGTCTGTCGTAAGCCCACTGGTCAAGGTGATTTCACTGATTTCTATTATTTGCTTCATTTGATTTGCATTAGTATGGAAAAAAAAGCCATTTAGTTTAGGCGTCCCTTTGACCAAAAGGGACGCCTAAAGTCCCTAATTTTTAAATAAAAAAATTCTAAACGGGGACTTCCCTTTTGCTAAAAGGGACGCCTAAAGTAGGACTTTAGGCGTCCCTTTTAGCAAAAGGGACGCCTAAAGTCCCTAATTTTTAAATAAAAAAATTCTAAACGGGGACTTTAGGCGTCCCTTTTAGCAAAAGGGACGCCTAAACCTAGACTTCAATCGTCCCTTTACAAAGGACGTATAAAGTCCAAATTTATTACGTCGCTGACATATGCGTCCCCCAATAAAAGGACGTTAAAAGTCCCAAATAAGGGACGTTAAAAGTGTTTTTTCTAGTAGTGATTTCTATATAAAGTGCCACAAAGAATCTATTTTTTAAAAAATAAAATAAAGCTGTGGCAATTGAAAGCGCCACAACTTCTTTTAATGAAGTCTTTATATGTGATATGTCTAAAGTGCTATAACTATTTTAATTATAAGCGCCACAAGAATTTTTTTTGTAGTAACGTGGGGCTCAGAAACTAATAGAGTATCTAAGTAATGAAAAAAGAAAGCAACAAAACCAGCAAGAAGAGCAATATGAGAAGAAGAAGAAGATTAGTATATATGTTTAGTGTATGTAGTAAGTCATTACACATATATATATATATATATGATTGTATGATTGCTTTTTAATCTCATTTACAAGTTAAATTTCAGTATCAATTTACATTTTACACATGTCACTGGGACCTGCGAATGATTGATTATTCTTATTTGGAATCTATATGTAATTCTCCCAACTCGTAAGCCAGAATATATTAGGTTTACCTATGTTTGGTAGGCAGGAATAAGTAAATCGAAGGCAGGCTGTTATAGATTTTGGAGGAGGGATGCTTACTGAACAATTGGGACAAGTAGCGAGGGCAACAGATCAAAATAAGTAAGAGAAAGAAGCAGAAGAATCATTTAGGAAGCCCAGCAAGAGAGAATCATTATTAGTGTGTTGTGGGTTGTTGAAAGGGAAAATTTAGAGAAATGAAGAGCCACTGGTTATTGAAGAAGACGAATTGAAGGGAAAATGTAAAGAAACGAAGAGCGAGAATGAAATGAAAGTAGGTTAAAGGCGAGTTATGCAGGTATATTGGATCATAGTAATGGTGAAGAGTCTATAGCTGGAAACAATTGTTGTGGGAATATATATAAACATATAACTTAACTCGTACCTCTCTTTCAAGCATTTCGTCCATGTCTATCGTCTTCGATCCAAGAATTAGAAGCGAGCCTATATCTTTGTATCTGTGCGCTTATATATAACATTAGATTGTGGAGAATGAGGATTGGGGACGGTATATATATAGTAATTTTATTATATATATCAAGGAAATTAATAAAATATACGCACACATACATTAGCATATATGAATATATAGAGAGAGAGAGAGAGGGAAGCATGGCATGAGTACGTATGTATGAATCTGCGCTGCCATTTAATCTCACAAATCAAAGTCAAACATTAGTTTTCTTTGTATCAACTTCCTTCGATGAAGAGCATTTTTATCTCGCTCTTGCAAAATATCAAGTGAGCAACCGCGCGAGGAATCAAGTACCAACGTGCAAAAGAAAACTAACACCTGCGTTTGACTGTTTCGGAGTACGCATAAGCATTCTATACTTATATAACTGATATAATTACATCCTTGGTTGAATTTTTAATATTACTTAATTCTAAATATACTACTACAGTAAATAAATATAGTTGTGACGCTTATTTTAATATTATTTATGGTACTTGATAAACGTTACGTATCCTAATGTCACTAGAAGAAGTTGTGGCACTACCCACAAGTGTCACACCATGTATATATATATTTTTAATTTAAATACTACATAGGATGACGTTTTCTTGAGAAAGTACTATATGAAGTTTGAAGCACCACCCTAAACTCATTTTTTTAAAATTATTTTTTAATTATTTTTTATAAAAAATGGTCGAGGGTGGCGCTTCCTTGAGGAAGAGTTACATGAAGTGACTTCTTGTGAATCTTCCTTGCTAGGCTTTTTTTTTTGAATTTAACCTAGGAAGCGCTTCCTTGAGGAAGTGCCACAGGAAGTCACTTTCGAGGAAGTGTCACTCTCCCTTTTTTAAAAAATTATTTTTTAATTTTTTTAAAAAAATAATTTTTTTTATTTTTCTTTTAAAACCCTATAATTATAGTTAATAACACATTCTAAACACATTTCCATATCTCTACAACAAAATGAAGAAAAGAAAACCACAGTCAAATAACTCCAAAATGATATAAATTAACAAATAACTAATTAACAAAATCTCTATTAAGTAAAATACAAGTGTTAAAAATAAAAAAATTATTTTATTTATGTAACTCATCAATAATGTTAACAATTACTACAACAACAAAAAATTATAACTACTGCATATCTTCATATACAACCTGTATATAATAATATTTAATTTTATCTCATTTATTTTTTGGCATATAAAAATAAGAATAATTTTTTTGGATTTCATAATTAATTAAATATAAAAGATATTGAGCAAATTAAACTATTAACTACTAATAAAATTATATTTGTAAGATAAAAAATTTAAAAAAAAACTTGCAATATAGAGGAAGCTTGAATAGAGTGAGTTGAAACTTCAAACACAACACCTGAAAAAAAGTAATAAAGAAAAAAGAGAAAGACAAAGTTGTATAGATGTTTAAAAAAAATGTGGTTAACAAGATAATATGCTATAAAACCTGAAAAATTTTACTATAAAACAAGAAAATAAATATTGTTATCCAATATTCCCAATAAATTCAGTTAAATGGGAATTAAAAAGAGGAAATGACCACTTGATTATTAAGTCCATTTTAAAATATTATTACCAAATGATAAATCAAAACTTGAAAAAGAGTCAAAAAGCAAGGAAATAGGACTTTGATCAACAAATTGTAAGATGGCATTATGAATCCAAAGTAATATTTCCCTCTTCCATTCCTATGTAATTCGGCTAATTCAAGAGGAAAGAAGAGAGAAATAGAAATACTGAATAAAAGAGATTTGGACCCATAGGAAATTGCCACACATAAAGCCATTTAACCAATTCATTATATCAACATTCCTTCATCTTTATTCACTCATTCTCGTGCAAACTGATCTGAAAAGAGGGAGAGAGAGCTGCTGGACGTTCAAGCTCCATACACACACAAGGCTAGGGTTCTTCCAAGATCAAAGGTAAGGAGCATGTATACTTGGAGTTTATGCTTCTAAATCATGTAGGAACCTCTATTAATCTCTTATCCTCCTTAAAAACCATGATTAGCAAGCTCAATCAAGGGAATAGAGAGAGAGAGACTAAAAATGTTGAGGAGTGAGAAAGAGTTGGAATTAAAGGTAAACTTCAAAAGCTTGCTTCCTTTTGCTTTTGTTGTTGTTGTTCATTAGTACAAAATATATATTTTACACCTTATTTTTACACCTAACAAAACATGACACGTGTAGAAAGTGTGACTGGTGGTATTTTCGTAAATATATGAAGATGTAGAAACTTTATATATGTGTTGAAAAGAAAACACGTGTAGAAAGTAAATTTAATTTTTTTTAATAAATTAACATTTTTTTAGATGTGTTTTTGGAATCAAGCGTGATAAATGCCTTTCATTTTATTTTAATTTTTTTAAATAAATGATTACTTTCTACACAAATTAGGAGCTCACCCCTTATAAAAAGTAATCTGTGTACATCGATTAGACTCTCTACTAATATAGAAAGTATCTTTATTTTATTTTAAAATTTTTTTAAAAATATACTTTCTATATGAGTTGGGCTCCCAACCCATATAGAAAGTATTTTTAATTTTTTTTAATATTTTATCACTTTCTATACGGTTGGGAGCGAAACGTGTAGAAAATATGTTACTTTCTTTACTCACAACATTCATACACTCCCCTTCCATGGTCGATTCCTGGCTCTCTGAAACCCGCAACCTCCATTCCCTCCCTAACCTCTCATCGTCGGACTCGACTTTGAATGACGCCCTAATTTCCAGCGCAATATGGAGAATCTGATCACCAGATTACAGCTCTATGTCAGCCCTCGATGCCTCATTTTCCAAATCCTTCATGCTCCGAACATCCCCCAATCTCTGATCAATTTTCTTGGAAACTCGAATCACACTTTTGTGGGCATTGGAATTGAAGAAGATGTGGAAAAACTCCTGTGTGACTACGAATTGAGTATGGCCACGTTCGTTGATCTGCGCGATCTGGCTGTTGACAAGTTAGGAGACAAGGAATTGAAGAAATCGGGAATCAAGGCTTTGGCCCGACGTGTTCTTGAGCATGGTAATTTTAAGCATAATGGTTATAGTTTATAATTGTTAAGTTATAGTATATTGTTTAACTATTTATTTTAAAAAAAAATTGCTACATGCTTACTTGTTTGATTTCGTTTTGCATAAATGTGTCCTTAAAATTCTGTCTGCTCGTTTCTTTCTATGTTTAGAACAATAGGAACTGAATTTGGGGTTTAAGGGTGTCGGGTATTTGCGGGGATATATATATTGATTTTGTTATATGGAACTTGAGCTTGTTTTTGTTGGATCATATTTATATCATCATATTTCGTTGTAGATAATTTGGATTTCTGTATATCTTACCAATGACATATTGCAAAACAGCAGGTGAAAGGGTTTTGAATTTGTTGATGAATTTTGGAGGGTTCTTCTAGATGCTCTTCGAGATGTGATTAAGAATGGAGATGAGTTTGGAAGGAATGCTGCACTTCGACAAGTACTTTCCGCTTATGTTCACTTATTTTCCAACCCATACTTAGTGAATGGGATGCATGGCTTATCACCTTTTTTATCTTTTCACATAAGAATGCTCCAAAAGTTTTATTGGGTAGGCAAAGCTTTTATGCATATCCTTACCTCTTTGCTATTAGTCTTTCTTGTTAATGAAATTAAGTTGGCCATTCCATAAGAGGAAAGGAACTTCTAGTCATTATGTCTAATGCATTGACTATTTTCGAGTTGCTCTTACATTAAAATTCCTTTACTTGAAAGAATGCTAGAATTTTGGTATTCTCGAGCATGGCTAAAATATGCAGTTTTGTTTTCATTTCATGTTCTCTTGTTTTAGAAGTTCCAAAAGTTGGGATAAATTTTTTTTTGTGGCATTATGCTTTGCTATGTAAGCATATTAGTATTTAGAAAGAGCGAAAATTTTTTGGTTCTTGCGGTCAAATTCTTAAAGAAGAGTATATTGGGAGGCATATGGACAATAACAGTCGTAATGGGAAATCCATGCCCGTGAAGCTGTTAATATCTGTATTTATGTGTAAGATTATGTGCACTTTTCTTTAATATTTTTTCTATGAGATGATCACATCTTGGATTCCCTTTCCTCTATATCAGAGACCATCTGCTGGGAATACATTGGAGAAACTAGTTTCAGGTTATCAAGCTGTTTATGGAGGGCTCACAGATGAAGATGCTATATTGAGTAAATGCAGGAATGCCATTAGCTGTCTTGAGAAAGTAGACAAGGAAAACGGTCAAGAAAGTACTTCTGGTATTGATCAATTGTTTATACTAGCTTGGTGTGTTTGTAGTAATTCTGGTTCACTCATCTAACTGGTTTGTGTTGATCACATATTGTTTGTTTCTATTCTTTGTCATTTTTCCTTTTTTGGGTGTAAGTCCGTATAATGTTTATTCTATGTTAATGCCAAATCCTTAGCTGGTGTTTCTGGATCAACTTGGATGCCTGCTCAGTTAATTTTGATTAATTAAATTAAGGGGATAAAATTGTAAAATGAGTATTGTTGTAATCCTAGTCAAGCTAGGCGAACATCTTGATACCATCACTTCTTTCACCTAGCATCTTCTTGTTGAAGTTTTGGTAGATTCTATAGTCATTGGTAGCTAAAAAATGCTAAGCCATAAATTTGTGAGAAAAAGTATGATGGTATTAAAAGAAGCAAAAAATTTTGTTTATCAAAAGATTGGACTTAAGTGTTCCTATTGGTTGTTATTGATGTCTTGGATTCTTGGTTTTAACATAGTATGGTTTTGAATTTTGGCCATGAGTTTATCTGGCTTGTTGACTTCTTAGCTATGTCTTTTCCCATAAATGATTGCAACGGTTATTGTTCACTAATAAAAAAATGCACATTTTTCTATAAATGATCCCACGTTTATTATGAATTTGAGTAACATGGTCTTTGTTAAAGTACATTTATTAATTTGTAAACTGCCATTGTAGACAAAAGGTAATATATACTACTGTTGCTTTTGGTGTGATCAAACATACATATAAATATAAGAAGAAGAAGACTACACTTTGTGTGTCTGAAGTTCACCAGAGATAAGAGAATTGTTTAATTTGGGGTTGATCATTCAGTGAGATTGCACTTTGAGGTAATATTTAGAATTTTGTATTTGGATGAATAGTATGTATAGTATGAGTTTGATTTCATGCTCGAAGCTGTTATGATTTTTTTTGTTTTCAAAATAATTGTTTGTTTTTAAGAAAAAATATAAAAAAAACATGTCTAAAAATTTGTTTTGGATTATATGTTTTGAAAAAAAATTATGAAAAGTAAATTAAATCAGAACATCTTTTTTATATTATGTTATTTTTTATCATACAAAAACTGTCATTGCTAAGAGGGGAAAAAAAAAATCAAAAACCGCATTAAAATATACACTGCTATGTGTGTATTTGCTGCAGTGATAACAAATACCCTGATGCAAAAGAATTCTACGTTATTGCATTCACTGTCATTAGTTGCTATATTTGGGAATTTTTCTTTCTCCTTGAACCAAACATACTATTGTTGTGTTAATGTTTTCTGAACTATCACCACTCAATTGTTTTGAAGATGGAGAGTGATATGAGTGAACATTTCTAATCTGAAGTTAGCAAGGTTACAGAGTTTGAATAGACAAGTGCATGGAAATTTAGAGAAATTTGAGAAGGAGGAACGGGAAATTCAGGGTATGGGTGGGATTAACTTCTTGGTGGTTACATCATTTTGATTTATCAATAAGGTAGCTAATACCTCACACATTAATGCCATATCTTGGAACTTGGAAATTCTTTTGTCGGATTCTTTTGGGGCTATGGTGGTTTTTTTTAATCTCAATTTGTTGACGAGTTGCTTTGGCTTAGGATTGGATAGCATTGTATAGCACTGTGCAGCCTAAGGTGTCAATTACACTATTTATATTTGCTTATCATAGTTTGCACAAAGTTTAACTTCTTGGTCTTGAAATTTATTGTTCTATTTAATTTATAATAGGGAAAAAATTAGGTTAAGAAAATTAGGGAATAGAGATACAAAGCCTAATCTACTTTTTATCACTTCTAGGATTTCAACCTATGAAAGGAAAGACTTTACCTTCTCGGCTTTTCTAGCACCATAAGATTAGAGATTGCTGTTTTCAGGTCTGAACTTCTTGTAGGTTATGCAGTGATATTTAATTGTAGTAAAAAATGTCCAGTCTGTATAAATGCGGAAAATGCATTTGAGAAAGTTACTATGCTTGAATATGATATAGTCACACAGCCACATAAACAAATTCATGGTAAGGGATGTAAATAGGATGCTGGACAAATTTAAATCTAGTATTATATGATAAGGCCTAGAAATATGAGCTAATCCTACTCTTTGGGTTTTTTCAGGATACTGTGATATCCCTGAATTTGAAATAGATTGTACAAGAGAATGTTAGTTCATTTCGAGTTGGAAATAAACATTCTATGCAGGACTAGCTTGGAAAAAACTAAAAATTCCATTCTTATTTATGCATTCGTTACTATTGGATATAGGAAGGTTAGAACTAATTACTCCCTTTCTGTACTTTTCATTATATTTTCTATCACTCGAAGGAATAAAGAGAGTAGCTATTGTTGTTGTTGTTGTTATGTCAGTGTTAGCTGTTAGTTCCTTGGTTACATAACATAAATATCTTTAATATGGACTTTGCTATTCTTGTCTAATTGCCGTTCATAATAAACAAGGAAATTTTGTGCAGATATGGCGTGTGATAGCAATTCCTAGTGGCAATCAGCAGCTAAATATGTTCATGTTTGGTGGCAAATCGAATTTCCTATGTTCCCAGTGGATATGTGGGTTGTTGAGTTAAATCCCCCAGAGCACCGTTGCTGGGACTGGTGAGGTTTTTTACCTTTTCAATAAAAACTTTTTTACAATTTAAAATATTGGGTTGTGTTTTTTTTAACCTTAGAATATACGTTGGCTTACTATCCATGATTCTGATTCCAATTTTCTCCTTTGTTGCTTTGGGGATTTCCCTCATCATAATTGCCATTCGAAAGAGTAAAACAAGTAATATTGTTTCTGTTATATTTCTATAGTAATCCCATAACATAAATAGAATAGGAAAGTGAGGAAAGATAAGTTGAAGAGGAAGGGAAGGTGAGAGACCGAGAGATGAGAGATATGAGAGAGAAGAGACAAAAGAATCAGATTCCACTGAATAGTACTTCCATTAATCACAGATTAGCCATACTTTACAATGGATTAATAGATCTTATATATAACTATAGGATCAAGGGGGTCAGGAGGGGTAGAAACGTCGTAAAATTATAATTATAATCACTAATCTTTCTCTAATTGGCCAAGAGATACAATTAGGGTGTGTTTAGCTAGTGCTACTCTAAAAATAGCTAATGCCACTCTCACTATACATTGCTCTTCCCTTAACTTACCTAACAATTGGGAATTAGGGATTACAATTAGGAATTAGGTATTAATATTACAATTTCATATCAGTTTCCCATAATTTGTGTGCGTACATTATGTTCATTTGGTTTATCTTTTTTCCCCCCCTTACAGTTGTTGAGATTGCTGAAATGGTTTTGAAACCATATTTCCTTGGGCGCATTGCGGAGTTTTCTGCCATGGTTCTTTTCTATGCTCTATACTGTCCCTTGTTCTTCAGGAGAAAAGCTAAAACGTTCTTGCTGTTTGCATGCAAGACTGCTAATGACCTTCTGAATGTGTTTGAGTCCTGGTCGTACACTACCCCCAAACAAGACTTCATATTGATGGTTTCAACTGGGTGTTCATCTGTTTCTTTAGTGTGGATATCCATAAAGTATCGCGTCTCACTATGGGGGTATTTCACCTAGAGATTTGTGTTTAGCTTTTCTTGACCTTTTTAGTAGTCATGCAAATCAAAATATATTTGCTATGTTAACTGAAAAATAGCAAGAGATACTGTATCAACGCAAACAATTATCCTAAAATACTTGTGACTAATTCAGCTAAACAATCCTAAGGATAAAATCATTTGGTGCTGCCTACGAAACAATGTAGCGCTACATGGGTGAAAAGATTATTAACTTCCCCTTATTCTTCCTTCTGTCATTATTGCTCAAATTTATCTGCAATTTCATCAGGTTTGTGATGGGCCACATTTATGGAGATCTTTTTTTGCTGTCAGATGAGCATTCAGCGTGATTGGAGGATGCCTATGTAGAACGTTAAACTCTTGACTGCCAATGCCAAAGCTAGTGAGGAACAGACTTCGAAATCATTTTTTTCTAGATATACTGCTGAAGTTTATAGACTACAACTGTGTAGTATATCCAGAAAAAAAACACACAGAAAAATGATTTCGGAGTTTGTTCCTCACTAGCTTTGGCATTGGCAGTCAAGAGTTTAACGTTCTACATAGGCATCCTCCAATCACGCCAAATGCTCATCCGACAGCAAAAAAAGATCTCCATAAATGTGGCCCATCACAAACCTGATGAAATTGCAGATAAAATTGATCAATAATGACAGAAGGAATAATAAGGGAAGTTGATAACCTTTTCGCCCATGTAGCGCTCAAATAGCGCTACATTGATTCGTAGGCAGCACCAAATGATTTTATCCTTAGGATTGGTTAGCTGAATTAGTTACAAGTATTTTAGGATAACTGTTTGCGTTGGTACAATATCATTCTCTTGCTATTTTTCAGTTAACATGGCCAATAGATTTTGATTTGTATGAGTATTAGAAGGGTAAGGAAAAGCTAAACACAAAGCAGTTTCTCAATCAACTTTCTATTAGCAGCTTTTCTTAACTTACTAATTATTCCGTCTAACACTTTGTTTTTAGAACCAATTGTCTTGTTTTAATTAGGGTGTGTTTAGCTAGTGCTACTCTAAAAATAGCTAATGCCACTCTCACTATACATTGCTCTTCCCTTAACTTACCTAACAACTGGGAATTAGGGATTACAATTAGGAATTAGGGATTAATATTACAATTTCATATCAGATTCCCATAATTTGTGTGCGTACATTATGTTCATTTGGTTTATCTTTTTTGCCCCCCTTACAGTTGTTGAGATTGCTGAAATGGTTTTGAAACCATATTTCCTTGGGCGCATTGCGGAGTTTTCTGCCATGGTTCTTTTATATGCTCTATACTGTCCCTTGTTCTTCAGGAGAAAAGCTAAAACGTTCTTGCTGTTTGCATGCAAGACTGCTAATGACCTTCTGAATGTGTTTGAGTCCTGGTCGTACACTACCCCCAAACAAGACTTCATATTGATGGTTTCAGCTGGGTGTTCATCTGTTTCTTTAGTGTGGATATCCATAAAGTATCGTGTCTCACTATGGGGGTATTTCACCTAGAGATTTGTGTTTAGCTTTTCTTGACATTTTTAGTATTCATGCAAATCAAAATATATTTGCTATGTTAACTGAAAAATAGCAAGAGATACTGTATCAACGCAAACAATTATCCTAAAATACTTGTGACTAATTCAGCTAACTAATCCTAAGGATAAAATCATTTGGTGCTGCCTACGAAACAATGTAGCGCTACATGGGTGAAAAGATTATTAACTTCCCCTTATTCTTCCTTCTGTCATTATTGCTCAATTTTATCTGCAATTTCATCAGGTTTGTGATGGGCCACATTTATGGAGATCTTTTTTTGCTGTCGGATGAGCATTCGGCGTGATTGGAGGATGCCTATGTAGAACGTTAAACTCTTGACTGCCAATGCCAAAGCTAGTGAGGAACAGATTTCGAAATCATTTTTTTCTAGATATACTGCTGAAGTTTATAGACTATAACTGTGTAGTATATCCAGAAAAAAAACACACAGAAAAATGATTTCGGATGCGAAAGTTTATAGACTATAACTGTGTAGTATATCCAGAAAAAAAACACACAGAAAAATGATTTCGGAGTCTGTTCCTCACTAGCTTTGGCATTGGCAGTCAAGAGTTTAACGTTCTACATAGGCATCCTCCAATCACGCCGAATGCTCATCCGACATCAAAAAAAGATCTCCATAAATGTGGCCCATCACAAACCTGATGAAATTGCAGATAAAATTGATCAATAATGACAGAAGGAATAATAAGGGAAGTTGATAACCTTTTCGCCCATGTAGCGCTTAAATAGCGCTACATTGATTCGTAGGCAGGACCAAATGATTTTATCCTTAGGATTGGTTAGCTGAATTAGTCACAAGTATTTTAGGATAACTGTTTGCGTTGGTACAATATCATTCTCTTGCTATTTTTCAGTTAACATGGCCAATAGATTTTGATTTGTATGAGTATTAGAAGGGTCAGGAAATGGTAAACACAAAGCAGTTTCTCAATCAACTTTCTATTAGCAGCTTTTCTTAACTTACTAATTATTCCGTCTAACACTTTGTTTTTAGAACCAATTGTCTTGTTTTAATTAGGGTGTGTTTAACTAGTGCTACTCTAAAAATAGCTAATGCCACTCTGACTATACATTGCTCTTCCCTTAACTTACCTAACAACTGGGAATTAGGGATTACAATTAGGAATTAGGGATTAATATTACAATTTCATATGAGTTTCCCATAATTTGTGTGCGTACATTATGTTCATTTGGTTTATCTTTTTTTCCCCCCTTACAGTTGTTGAGATTGCTGAAATGGTTTTGAATCCATATTTCCTTGGGCGCATTGCGGAGTTTTCTGCCATGGTTCTTTTCTATGCTCTATATTGTCCCTTGTTCTTCAGGAGAAAAGCTAAAATGTTCTTGCTGTTTGCATGCAAGACTGCTAATGACCTTCTGAATGTGTTTGAGTCCTGGTCTTACACTACCCCCAAACAAGGCTTCATATTGATGGTTTCAGCTGGGTGTTCATCTGTTTCTTTAGTGTGGATATCCATAAAGTATCGTGTCTCACTATGGGGGTATTTCACCTAGAGATTTGTGTTTAGCTTTTCTTGACCTTTTTAGTTTTCATGCAAATCAAAATTTATTTGCTATGTTAACTGAAAAATAGCAAGAGATACTGTATCAACGCAAACAATTATCCTAAAATACTTGTGACTAATTCAGCTAAACAATCCTAAGGATAAAATCATTTGGTGCTGCCTACGAAACAATGTAGCGCTACATGGGTGAAAAGATTATTAACTTCCCCTTATTCTTCCTTCTGTCATTATTGATCAATTTTATCTGCAATTTCATTAGGTTTGTGATGGGCCACATTTATGGAGATCTTTTTTTGCTGTCAGATGAGTATTCGGCGTGATTGGAGGATGCCTATGTAGAACGTTAAACTCTTGACTGCCAATGCCAAAGCTAGTGAGGAACAGATTTCGAAATCATTTTTTTCTAGATATACTGCTGAAGTTTATAGACTACAACTGTGTAGTATATCCAGAAAAAAAACACACAGAAAAATGATTTCGGAGTTTGTTCCTCACTAGCTTTGGCATTGGCAGTCAAGAGTTTAACGTTCTACATAGGCATCCTCCAATCACGCCAAATGCTCATCCGACAGCAAAAAAAGATCTCCATAAATGTGGCCCATCACAAACCTGATGAAATTGCAGATAAAATTGATCAATAATGACAGAAGGAATAATAAGGGAAGTTGATAACCTTTTCGCCCATGTAGCGCTCAAATAGCGCTACATTGATTCGTAGGCAGCACCAAATGATTTTATCCTTAGGATTGGTTAGCTGAATTAGGCACAAGTATTTTAGGATAACTGTTTGCGTTGGTACAATATTATTCTCTTGCTATTTTTCAGTTAACATGACCAATAGATTTTGATTTGTATGAGTATTAGAAGGGTAAGGAAAAGCTAAACACAAAGCAGTTTCTCAATCAACTTTCTATTAGCAGCTTTTCTTAACTTACTAATTATTCCATCTAACACTTTGTTTTTTGAACCAATTGTCTTGTTTTAGTTTTCCTCTTTGCGCACTAGAATGGTTTGGAATTTGGCCTCTGATGGGCATTCAACTGGGATGGGCAACTGCCAAGCATAGGAAAACCAAGAATTTAGGTTAATTATAACTGAGATAAGGTTTCATCATATCAGATAATTACTATTTTAAATATGTACTTAGCTCTATAAATAGGCCCAACTGTTAGCTTGATGTTAGACTTTTTGCTTCAGGAATAGCATTGATATTCTGCCATTACCCCTTTTCTCCCTTTGTCTAACCTTTTCTCCCTTTTTCCTTCCCTTTTCATTGCTTTGCATTTAGAACCCTCCGTAAAGGGTTAATTGTTGAGGTGGGAGAACCCTCCATCGATAACCCTTTTCAAAACTGTTAACCATTAGCTCTGGTACTAATTGATGGATACTCAAATAAGATGGGGGAATCCTCTCTCAAAAGCTAGTTATTGTGGTAGAAAAGTTAATTCATTTAGATATCTAGGAAAGACTTCATATCACTCAACGTGGGACTTGGACATCTCATTCTACCTTAATTTCCATCAAACTGTGTCCAAATTTTCTGGGAGGGTCAAGGGTCAAGGCCCATTCTAAATCAAAGGCTTTTTTGTTTTGAGAGTAGTATTTTTACAAGAATTAATTCCTTACTGAGTATTTGTTAAATTTTGGTAACGTAACCAATTATATATATTATATATTATCTTAATATTCTCTATGATTTATAACAAGTTAACAACAGAGTAAAAATAATGACATAAACCATCCCACTACACATCCTTCAAGCAGGGACGAAGATAATGGCTACCTTCAACAACTTCAAGTTTCGACAAGGAATAATCTGGGAGGGCATTTACTCAATGCTCTCTTGCTTTCCTCAACTGTACATGATCTCTTGTGATAATTCGTTATTTGTTTGTAGTTTTATTTTGTGTTCGCACTTGTCTGTATTTTACTAACTTTACAATAATTAATGATTAAATTGTCATTTTATTGAAAAAAATACATAATGACGTAAAAGTAACTCGTTAATACGGCAAAATATTGACAAAGATATGATAGGGACTCGATCAAAATTTATTAATACAATAAAATCCTAATTGCAAATATTCTAACTACAACGATTCTCTGTCTCTCTTTTGCCTGAATTGAAAATTGAGTAAACTACAAACGCCAAAAGTATATCTTCTTTTAACAAAATGAGATTGTGCTCCCATGCGTGGCTTGGGTAGCTTGTGCATAATGAAAATTTTCTTTAGCCACTTCTTTTTGTTCCACGCTTTTACAATTATACTATTTTCATCAAAAAAGAGATCATATAATATTATTTGAACCATAACATCTACGGCCACAACGTAATTAGCAGCGACAAATGTCTTTATAAAACTTTAAAATTGGCACAGCTCAATATAATATGAATCAAAATTTCTAAACATTTTTTTGCATAAATTGTAAAACAATTTTTTGTGCTTCATTGCACTTATAAATTTGGAATCATTTCAATTTCATTCTAATAAAAACCAACTCAACTTCCACACCAAAAATATCTAATTATCAAATGGTATTTAATGAAATCACCGCATCATAACAACAACATAACCTCATAGGCTGTTTCCTTACAACAATATATCATAGGTGTTAAACCCTGTAGAATTTAAACATTTAATACATTATCAACATACTGTTTAGTGGATATACAGAAATAACATAAACATATTAATATAAAATTTTTGGTTCTTGTACATTACATATTACATACTCCAAAATATAAGTAAAAATACAAGATAACCAACACAAATTCCTTCAAAATCCCGTCTTTCAATATCTGAGACCTACTACTTCCTTATCTTTCAAGCTGCTTTGTCTTGCTGCGTAAATTTTATTTGTGGAATGAAAGGGATGGGATTTGAGCGAATTTCAATACTAACAAACAATCAATCATACAAAAATGTGAAAAGTAAATATGTAATGTAACATTTATCATGATGTAGCAATCAATAATGCAAAGCACATGTCTGACAATGTTCAGAAACAAAGCAATGATTTTGTTCAAATCAAAATGATCGCCTACACAAATCATAACAATTTACATAGGAATCCACCTATGTAATGCGATCACATCAACAATCCGGAGCAGGAATCCACCTATTCATGACGTTCCGAAATAGGAATCCACCTGCCCGTATTTGTCATACCACTCAACTAGGTCCATTTGGCCACATGGTACCTTGCTTGTCCTACACCTAACGAGCACTCACAATACACAAACTCCACATTAACATTCACATAGAATATGAAAGATATAGTTACCACCTTATCGCCTTTCCTGCTTAATTTTATCAGTCTTTATTGTGTGGTCCGACTCGGCAGATATTAAACCCTAAAGTACCTAAAGAAATTGCAAATGTGTTACTATTCATGTGCACTTCATTCTAAGATTTACAAATTGGTTATCTTAACTTATAATCGTATAATTATCAAAATGCCCCTAGGGAACCCAATTTAATTCCTTATTTGTAATTTTTGTGTGTAAAATCCATTTTTTTCACTTCAATTTAGACAAATTCACACCCAAATGAACATATTACCCTTGGCAGCCACCAATTTAGAGTTTTAGGGGCATAATTGTCATTTCACACCTTAAGCCATTTTCATATCCAAAATCCACATGTTTCCTACACAATTTTCCATTCTAGACATCATGGAACCATTCAAAACACAAAATTCCAGCTCTAGCCCCAAATTCTAGGTCTGGCTGAAATGCTTCCCAATTTGAGAAAAATTGTATTTTCATGAATTCATTCCTTGAAACATCTTCCTTTCATTTATATTTACTTGTTTAATCATCCAAACACCAATTAAACATAATAAATTTAAATTTGGGCAGCATCTCCCTTTAGAGTTCGAACATCCCAAATTATAAAATCCAACCAGAACAGATCAACCACCAACCAGACAACAATCACAACTTTGATTTCAACAAGAATTTCAAAGGTTTTTTTGGCTTACCTTGATTTTTCCTCTTCCTTTCTTCAAAACCGTCACCTTTCTCCTTATTCCTCTTGAGTTTTTCTTGTTTGATAACTAATCCAAGATGACATAGAGGTTAAGAGGATGCTTTCATAGATTAGAAGACAATAACAAGTTGAAATTTTCACCAACTTACCTTAATCTACTTACCTTAATCTTGCTTCTTGTTCCTTGTTTTCTTATCTTGCTCTTACCATTCTCCAAGTCTCTTTCTCTCTCCTTTCTCTCAATTTGGCCGACTTCAAGGCCTTTTAAAGATAATTGGAAGAGTTATCTAGATTTCTCTCTTCTCTTCCTCTTTTATTATTATTTTATTAGAAATTTTATCATATGACATTTTTTTTAATATTTTCCTTTTTTTGTGTATTTCTTCTTGAATTATCTAGACAACTCTATCATTCTTTTGCTTCCTTCCAACTGACCTCCCTTTAATTATTAAGGAAAATTTTCAAATTTATTTATTTAGCCAAAATGACCATTTTACCTTTACATTTTTCTTGAATCTTCGAGCAATTACTACTTCCTTGTTTCCCTTCCATTTTGACCAAATTTTTTCAACACTTTAGGCCTCAAAATTTTTCTCTTTTATATTAAATTTTGGGCCACATTGTTAGGCTCTTTCCAATAATAAAATTGGGTTTTAAGTATTTCTTAGCCAAAAATTCATATAATTTCCATCTTCACTATTTTTGCTACTTCAAGTGCACCAAAATTCACCTTTCTATTCTATTAAATACAAATAAATTTATATGGAATTTTGGTGATTAAATTTGGGATATTATAGCTCTCCTTCCGTCAATTAAATTTTGTCCCCAACATTTGTCATACAAACATATTCATGAACTCCGGGTAACGCTTTCGCATATCCTCCTCCATCTCCCATATAGCTTCTCTAGAAGATAATTCTTTCCAGACTGCTTTCACAAGTGGAATACTTTTGTGCCTGAGTTGTTTTCCTTGCCAATTAATAATCTGGTTAGGTTCCATCTTAAATGTGAGATCTTCCCGCATATCATTATCTTCATTTCCAATAATATGCTTAGGGTCTGGTTGATACTTCTTTCATTGTGAGACATGGAAGACATCATGCAGTCAATTTAAGTTTGGGGGCAAAGTTATCTGATACGCTACTGGCCCAACTCTCGATAAGATTTTAAATAGACTGACGTATCTAGGGCTTAATTTCTTCGTTTTCAATGCCCTACCAATACCAATAACTGGCAAAACCTTAAAAAAATACATGATCTCCTATTGCAAATTCTAAAGGCTTTCACCTTTTATCTGCATAACTTTTCTATCAGCTTTGAGCCATTAGCAATCTTTGTTTAATCAATTTAATATCTGGTCCAAATATTTTTCTTTCAGATAGTTCTGTCCAACACAAAGGCGATTGATATTTCCTTTCATATAATGCTTCATATAGAGCCATTTGAATGCTCAAATGATAGCTATTATTATATGTGAACTCTGCAAGTGGAAGAAACCTATCCCAACTTCCTTTAAAATCTAATACACAAGCTCTCAGCATATCTTCTAGCATCTGTATTGTTCGTTTTGTTTTTCCATCAGTCCGTGTATGATAAGCCGTACTAAATTTGAGTTTGGTACCTAAAGTCTCATGTAATAACTTCTAGAACTTTGAGATGAATTGAGGATCTCGATCAGAGATAATAACCTCACAATTTCTTTCATGTAAAGATCTGCTAGCTTGTATGGAGAGTAGTTAATACTAATTGGTCAGAAACACGTTGTTTTGGTGAATTGATCAACAATTACCCAAATGACATTATGATTTCTAACTTTGGGTGATCCTGTCATAAAATCCATTGTAATGCTTTCCTACTTCCATTCAGGAATTTCAAGATTTTGTAGTAATCCTTATAGTCGCTGATGTTCAAATTTTACCTTCTGGCAAGTGAGGCAACGTGCTACAAATTTAGTCACATCCCTCTTTATACCTGGTCACCAATAAATGGACTTTAGGTCATGAAACATTTTAATTGCTCCTGTATACAAGGTATATTTACTTTTATGTGCTTCTTTTAGGATTTGCTGTCTCAATTTAGCTTGGGGTGGAATATAATACCTTATTTCTAATAGCCTAAGATGAGTACAAAAGAGTAGTGAAATCCATTGTGGACTAGGATTTGAACCCGGACTACCCAACTTTTGAAATCTTTCACAAATTCTCACTCTCAACTTAGAATTTGAACCTAGAGTTGAGAGGGTTTTTTAGAGGGTAGAAAAATTTTGCAATCATTCCCACAAGTTTCACTACGTCACCAATAACTCATCGGCTTTTAATTTCATTATATCAAAGTATGTGAGCATTTTTCTTTTTAATTAAACGAGAGTAATTATACGCTTAAACTACATTCATTCATCATATATACATAAAAATGTATAACCACATACAACTACCAAAATCCTTACATTGAATACAAAAGTAGTGCCTCGCACTACGATCTTCAATCTTCCTTCATATCCCGTCCATGCATATCTCCACGCACTCTTCACATGTCTAAATAGTTGGTTGGGAGGAGTGAGATTCAGAGAATCTCAATAGCAAACATTACCACTATGCATGCAAGATATATATATATATATATATATATATATATAGTTAATGTATAACATGCTTGCTTTCATACCTCATGCTAACATAATGATATATTTGCATGCTCAATGTTATGACATATATATGGCCATTGCATAATATAACAGAGCTTTAATCAATCAATTATGCTCAACACAAATAGGTAAAGTAATCACATAAATCAATGTAAAAACATACATATCAAATACAAGTAAGCTAGGTAAGTTCACTACCTTGTGAACTACTATTCTTCCTTTGTTTCCTCTTCTTCCAACCATTAAAGCTTCTTGGAAATTCTTCCATTCCTCTTCTTTCTTGACTTCTCCATGGTCCTAAATACCCAATTACATAATTAGAGCCATGATGTACTGGAAGTGTATATTATGGCCCAAGAAGCTAGAGAGGGCTAAATAGGACAATTTCCCTAAAAAAACATGAAATGCTGGAATTTGGGGGTCTTGGCCGAGGCCAAAAACCTAGCCATCTCGATTTCAACTTCCTGATTCTTGGTTGAACTTGTAAAAATCATAACTAAATCTACTAAATTCCAAATTGAGTGGTTCAAAACTGTATTTGACCCTCTTAAGTCCAATTTAAGGGACAAATATAGCCATATGGTAAATGAACTCACATAAGTACAAAGTTCCCTTTAATTAGACACTGCTCCAGAATTGCCCAGTTTTACATGACCAAATTTGAAAAATCATAACTCCTAGTGTACTACTCCAAATCCTTCATATTACATATCATTTTAAAGCTCATTATGTCTTCTTTTAATCTAGAAATTTTCATGGTCATTGGATAACATTTGAATGCTAACAAACACGTCACAATGACATTGTTTCAAATAGGGCATATTAACAACATGTACACACTTCATAAATTTTCAATTTCATTTACAAGCATCCAAAAATCATAAACACTTGCATATCTACAAAATTTTTCCTTCTAAAGCTAATGAAGGTATCAAAATTAGCAAATTCCCACTCCTTCTACACATCACACACAGAACATAAAATTAGGGTTCTTAGGAAAAATTTGTTGTTTTCTTGTTTTCTCTTGAAAAATCACTTCATTTCTACTTCTAATAACATGATTAGCTATTTAAACACTAAATGAACATGATTTAGGGGAAATTTTGGCAGCATTTTCCCTAGGGTTTCATCAGCCCAAATTTGAAAAAACAAGAGAAAACAAATCAATATCCACCAACAACACCAACAACATCCAACAAGGTAAGAGAGGCAAGTTTTGGAGTTTACCTCTTGATTTCACCACTTTCTCTCTCTAAAACATCACTGTTCACTCCCTCATCTCTCTTGATTTTTTCTTGAAAACCATGGATTTTAAGAAGAGAGGTTAGAAAAGGTTCCTACATGATTTGGAAGTATAAACTTGAAGTATATATGCTTGTTACCTTGAATTTTGGAAGAACCCTAACTCATGTGTGTGTTCTTGCTATTGCACGTTCGGCCCTCTTTCTTTCTCTTTTCAGATCACTTTGCATGGGAATGAGAATGGAGAAATGGAAAAGATGATGACTTAATGTAATAGTTGAAATTGCTTTACATATGGTCTCATGCTATTGTTCCAAATTCTCTTTTATTCAATATTTCCATTCTCCTTTTCTTTTCCCCTTTTGATTAGCCGAAATTGCTTGAGAATTAGGAGAAAAAAAGTATTTCTTTGAACTCCTAATGTCATTTTGCAATGTGTTGACCAAAGTCCTATGCCTTTGTTTTTTAACTCTTTGACTTTCTTTGATAATAATTTACCAAAATAGGCTTATTTATTACCAAGTAGCCATTTTCCACTTTTTAATTCCCATTTAACTAAAATTATTGGGAATATTAGAGAAAAATGATCATTTCTTGTCTTATAGAAAAATTACCATTTTGCCCTTACATTTTATTCGATTTTTACACTTAATGAAAAACTTGGTAGAATTTTCATCAAATTTTGAAAATTCATATCTAATTGTGCAGATATCCAACTAGGGTGGTTATAAAGGCTATGAGACCCTTATTCAGTCTAGTTTTAAGGAAAAAAATATAACATTTGGCCAATTAGAAGCTTACACTTCCCAAAATTATTGTTTTTGGGCCCTCCCACTGAGAATAGGCGACTGACCTGGCCTGGTATGGTAAGGGCTTAGGATAGGAATAGAGAAGTCGGAAAGCTGGAAAAAAGCAACTCCAACAGGCTCGTTTAGAATGAGAACATCGGGGGACCGTTTAGCTCTTTGAAAGGTGGTTGCGTATAGCTCCAAATAACTCATATGACCTATCAAATTAAAGCTTGATAAGTCTACTTTCATTTTGGAAAGTTTCATAATTTTTGGATATTATTTTACCCTTGAAAGATGTCACCCAACACAACTACCACAGGGAAATTCACCGGTAGCAACACTACTTTGTGTTCCAATTAACTATGTTGTGTGTGACTTCTAATTGCATTGTTTTATCATTTAATACCCCAAGGGTATAAAGGAATTTTTGGGGAATACCACTATGCTTTACTAGGACATTTATTAAACCAGGATTTAGTAGTCCACTTAATCTAGGCTTAATCTTAAGCCTCTTGTCCCAAAATTTAGGATATTACATGGAACATATATTCGTTTCTTGTATATGACTAGTCCACTCAGTGATATATCATATTCTTAAGTCTCTCTTCTATCATATTCCTCATGCTCTGTGCTTGTTCATCCTATAACTGAGCTTCTGTAATACTTTATTTTCAATAACCTCGGATGAGTACAAAAGAGTAGTGAAATCCATTATAGAACCAACATTTGACCCTAGACTACCCAACGTTACAAAACATTTGTAAATCCTCGCTCTCCACTCAGGATTTGAACCTCAGGTCAAGATGGTTTTTCAAAGGGTAGAAAACTTTTCTATCATTCCACAAACCTCACTACGTCACTAATGACTCATTAGCTCTTAATTTCAATATATCAGAGTACATGCGAGTATTTTTCTTTTTAATTAAACTAGAGCGATTCTCTGCTTAAACTACGGTCATTCGTTCATGTACATATACATCAAATGTATAACTTCTCATAAATTACAATAACTAAAGTATTTACATCAATAAAGAAGATAATGCCTTACACTATGCTCTCCACTTCACGTTCATATCTCCTCTGTGCATCTTTCTATGCATCATTCACCTATCTAAAATGGTTGGTTGGGAGGAGTGAGATTCGAGAGAATCCCAGTAGTAAACATTACCACTATGCATGCTAGAAATATATAGATGCATGACATACTTGCCTACCCTACTTCATGCCAACATAATGACATGTTGCATGCTTAATGTTATGATATACATATGGCCATTGTACAAATATAATAGAGCTTCAATCAATCAAATATGTACAACACAAATAGGCAAAGCAGTCACATAAATCAATGCAAAAACATACATATCAAATACATGCAGGCTAGGTAAGTTCACTACCTGGTAGACCATAGTCCTTCCTTTTGTTTCATTTTCCTCTCACCATTGAAGTTTCTTGGAAATTCTTCTATACCTCTTCTTTCTTGACTTTTCCATGGCCCTAGATACCCAATTACATCATTAGAGTCATGATTGTGGGTCATTTGAAAGTGTATATTAAGGCCCAATAAGCTAGGGAGGGTTAAATAGGTCAATTTCCCTAAAAAAACATGAAATCCTGAAATTTGGGGATTTTGGCCGCGGCCAAGAATCTTGTTGTTTATAATTTCACCATCCTGATTCTTAGCCGAACTTGTAAAAATGATAACTAAATGTATAAAAATCAAAATAAGGTGCTTCTAATTTCTATGGAACCCTATTTAAGTATAATTTTAGGGAAAATATAGCCATAAGCTAAAAGCACTCCATTTGGTCTAAAATTCCAATTTTCGCATAATATGCTAACTTGGTGGAATTTTCATCAAACTTTGAAAATTCATATCTAATTGTGTAGATATTCAATTGGAGTGGTTCCAAAGGCTATGTGACCCTTATTGAGTCTAGTTTTAAGAAAAAATATGATCTTTAGCCAATTAGGAGTTCACTCATTCCAGAATTTTAATCTTTGGATGCTGCCATAGAAAATAGTTAATTTCACTGGGCTAACTTCAATAATTCATTTCTCTTTGTGTACAGCTCCAAATGACTTATATAACCTATCAAATTAAATATTGATAAGTCTACTTTCACTCTGGATAGTTTCATAATTTTTGATCATCATTTTCCCCTTAAAAGATATCACACAAACACCACACTGGAAAATTTACCGGTAGTAACACTACTTTGTGTGTGACTTCTAATTGCATTGTTTTGTCTTTCGCGAGCTCTTTAATTCACCATAATGTTCGCTTTAATATCTATGGATATAAAGGAATTTTAGAAAATAATACCACGTCCTACTAGGACATTGATAAATTTGGATCTAACAGTCCCTTAATATATGCTTAATTTCAAGCCTCTTGTCCCAAAATTTGGGATATTACAGCTTCCGCAATTACTATTTGCAAATCATTTTCCACTTGATTGACACTATTACTGTTGATCAAAATCTAATTGGACAGATTGAGATCTCTAAAGTTCTCGATCAGGTTTTTCTCTTATATTATCAGGGCTGCCACCTGCATTGTTTTCTTAATACATCTGCAACAACATTGACATTTCTTGGATGGTATTTAATTTCTAGGTTATAGTCTTTAACCAACTCTATCTACCTGCGCTATCTCATGTTCAATTCTTTTTTATCATATAAATATTTCAGGCTCTTGTGGTCACAATACAATTTTACGGTCGCACCATAGAGAAAATGTCTCTAGATTTTCAATGCAAATACAATTGCTGCCAACTTAAGATTGTGAATGGGATAGTTTATTTCACGAGGCTTCAGCTGACAGGAGGCATATGCTACCACTTTGCTCGTATCAAGACACATCCCATTCCACGCTCACTCGCATAACTATAGATGATAAGTAAAATTTTTTCATATTTATTTTCCCTTATGTAATGATTTTGTGGACGATCTCTGAGATTAATATAATGAATTTAGGTGTAATTGATAAATAAATATTGATTTTAGAATAAATATTTTTATTACTATTATTAATATTATAATATAATATTTTCTTGCTTTTCTTTTGGGAGCCACATACATCACCATATTAAGAAGAACTTAGAGAAGGCATTTAAGGGATAGGGTACTGTAGTAGTTACTTTTCATATACGATTTATTGTAGTAGTATACGTGGTTTACTGTAGCAATACTGTTTATACGTGTTTTTGTGCCTATAAATAGAGACCTTAGGCACAAAAAAAAAAGAGATAGCGTTCTTCTCTGATAAAAGGAGGACAAGCTAAAGTATAGAGAGGGGTTGTTGTTTTGAAATGAGATCGACACCATCTTAGAATTAATTTTATGCATTGTATTACTTTTTGCATGCCTCCTTCATGGAAGGTTTAGGTAGCCCTCTTTTATAGATGACATAGGTTACCACTTACATGAAAGGTTTTACCTGTTATATTGAAGGTTAGATTTTTCCATTTTCATGCATATTTTAGTTGTATTTTTATGTTTTAGAATTTAATAGTTAAGGTTTATGCAATGTTTATGGAGTTTTCAATTTATGTTGGTTTTGTTTTTAATTTCATTATGAGCTATATTTTCATTTTCCTAAGGTTATAACATAACTTACTAATGATGAATTGAATCTTAACTTATTAAATCTAGTTTTAAATTTTCCTTCATAATTGAGTTTTAATTATTATTTTTAATACTTTCAATTAACTGACAATCTTTTAAATGATTTCAATATGTATGTTGATACCGGAAGGAGATGCATGTGTATAGATCTTATAATAAAACCATAATTTGCATATTAAATAGGAATATATTCATATGGGTTGTGTAGTCTTAATAAGTTCTATAAATCTTAATGCATGATTAATTATTTTAATTCATGTAGGGATATATTGGATTAGTAATAAATTACAGAATTACTTGACCTTAGAAGAGGCTAGTAATTAAATTAAAGAAACTCAACTATCAATCACGTAGAAAAAATTGGACTAGAATAGATAGTTGATTCAATCCAAAATTTGTTAAGTGAAATTTGATCCCTATGGCTTTTTCTCATATTTTTTTGTCATATTAATTTTAATCATTTTTAATTTGTAATTGTTAAACCCCTCATTGTTTTGGACATTTATCAGAGTAATAACGTGCAATTCAATGTGCATACAGAAATAGTACAATATATTGATATAACATTCTTGATTACATTACAAAATATCCCTACAGGGTTTGTACAAGTTACAGTACGTATCCCAATATAAATAAAGACTATCAGATAACCAACAAAGTAATTCTTGAACAAACATCAGACCTTCATTTGCTAGCATTAATGAGACGTTTCCTTTAGCTGAGTAAATTTTGAATTTATGGCAAAGGGTGAGATTCAAAAGAATCTCAGTAGTAACAGTATATCAACCATATAAAATGTAAAAAGTAAACATGCAGTGTAGCATTTATCATGATGCGGTAATCAAAATGCCAATGCATATCTGACAACACTTACGAATCAAATGATGATTTTGTCTGGATCAAAATGATCATTCATTTCTGATCTTGTACAAGTCATAACTCGTACATACGAATTCATCATGGAATTCACTTATGTAATGTGATCATATACCAACTTGGAACAGCCCTATATGTGATACCTTATTTCTTTAACCACGATTAAATATACCAAATTGGTAAAATCATGAGGGAGACAAGGATTATGAACCCATAACGCCTTACTTTTGAAAATTCTTATAAAATCTCCTCTTTGTTTTTATATAAAACATCAGAGTTTGTGAGCGAACTTTTATCGACCTTATGTATGTATACAATTCCACATACACTTTTCATTAGCGAGAGGAAGCAAAACCACTAACTTCTACCATCCATTCATTTGGTTATCTTTACAACAAATACACCATCTACTTCATATACAAAACCCTTAATTTAAGATGTTCTTAAAATACAAAACGAACACAAAAGAACTTAGACAACTGGAACTCAATCCTTTAGCAACTCGGCCTCTACTCGTCGATGTTTACCTTTTCCTTACCCCTTGAGCTTCCTCCCTATATTAAAGATGGGTTTTTGGGGGGCAAAAAGGTGAGATTCGGAGGAATCTCCGTAGTAACACAAGTCATACATACAAGATAACATACAAGGCATGCTTTACACTCATCAATCAACAAAATCATCATAACACCATTCAGTGCATTTAATGCAATTCATGAACTATTCTAGCGCTAAACGAGTTACTTGGCCCCGAGGGGTACCTGTGTAATAGGCCCCGGGCACCGCTCATGAAAATATGAACATTATAACTTGAGTGTCAACCCGCACAAAGATAGGCCCCGGGTGATTACTTCATATAATCTAAACATGTTAGACATTTTGTGATGAAATCAACAACACACAATGCATGCTATATATGTCAAATGCAGAGGAGTTAATACTTGGTTGCTTTTCTTGTGCAATTCTTCCCCCTTGGTTCAAGCTCGGGCAAGTACTGAGTCCTGAGTGGTTGTCCAGTCCTGAAATCTCCAAATACACTATAAATGAGTCATTACTCATCCATATATCATTCCAAACTCATAACATTGGTAAACTTAGCCTAATCGTGCTAAATTACCAAAATACCCTTAGAGACCCGGCTTAGCCCTCTATACTCGGTCTCACTTCCACTTTACTAAAATTTAAAACTTAGGCCATTCCTACACAACTTCATGTGTAGAACCCATTTCCAACCTCAGATTGGTCAAAATCAAACCTGAATGATGAAAATACCCTTGACAGCCTTTACGTAAGACTTTAGGGGTAATTCTGTCATTTCACTTTCTGAGGCTTTTCTTACTTCGTGGTCAACATAGACCCTACATAATTTTTCCTCCTAAATCCAATGGTAACATCAGAATTATCAAATTCTCATCAATTGCCACATCCAACACAAGGTCACCCCATAAGATTCCCAGAAAAGTAGTGTCGGATTCTCATTTTCTTTAGCCTAATCACCTCCTTTCTACTTATAATCAATATATTAGCTATTTAGACATTCATTGGACTTGATTTGGAGACACTTACATATTATGGTCTCTTAGGTTTTCTTGAATTATCTTATACCAAAACAACCAAAATCAAGCTAAGAATAACTCTACTAGCATCAATTAAACAAGAGGAACAAGTTTGGAAAGTTACCTTTTGATTTCTTCAACTTTCTCTCTCCTGCATGTTTTCCTCTCTCTCTCTACAACTCTTGATTCAGCTGAATATCAATGGATTAAAGGATAGAGAAGTGAGGAGGAGAGGTTATGGAGGGATTAGGTAGCTTAAAACACAAGGTACAACTTCTTACCTTAAGTGTTGATGAACCCTCGCTCCTCTTCCGTTCTTCACGTCCAGCTCTCACTCTCACTCTTTCTGATTCAGATCGTGCATGAGAATGAGCTGAAGATGAGGGAATATGATAATTAAATGAAGGGTTAATTAACCATGTCAAATGTCACCCTTTCATTGGTCCAAAATGAGATTTCTTTAATTAATTTCATTTCCCTTCTCTCTTCCTGTTTCAGCCAAGAATTTGCATGGGAATTACAAGGGAAATATGGATCTCCAATATCACATTATGTCATCTAGTAACTTGTTGACCAAGTCATTGACTTTTTGACTATTTGACCATTCTTAACAATAATTTACCAAAATTGGTTTATTTATGATCAAATAGTCATTTTACTCTTTTTAATTCCCATTTAACTCAATTTAGTGGGAATATTAGTGAAAAATAATTATTTCCCATTTTATGGCAAAGTTACAGTTTTGTCCCTACGTTTCATGATTTACCGAAATAAATCACTTTTCGCTCATTTCTTCGGCTTAACCTCATTTTGACACTTAAATGAGGCCATCATTCATGTCATTTAATTTCTCACATTTTCAGTCATAATAACAGGCACTTAATTGTTCATTAATTGCCTCTTTATATCCTTATTTGGCCAAATTATGTGTAACCGGCGATTGACATATTTTCCATCAATTCATATAAAATCATACACATAATATTCCACCATTTTATTCCACTAAATATCACAATTTCTCATACAAAAAATATTGGTGAAAAATGGGGTGTTACATTATACATGTCCGTACTCATCATAACTTGGAGCAGGTCAATACCTGTCCGTACATATCAAGTTACTCAACTTGGTCCACATGACCACATGGTACCTCAAAGATTCCATGGGATAGTTTAACTCATTACCCACACCCAGAGAGTATAAATACCACAAATAATACATTGAATATATTATGGCAAACAATGCATAATTATATTCACATAGTATATAAAAGACAGGGTTACTACCTGGACATCTAATTGTAAATGAGTTATTACTCGTTCATACATTATTGTAGAATTTACAAGTTGCTTATCTTAGCTCAAAATCTCATATTTACCAAAATGCCCCTAGGGAACCCGGTCTAATTCACTTTTTATCCGGTATTTTTGTACTTTTCTAAAAATCACAACTTGGGAATATCTTACATATTTGTTCATGTAGAATCCATTTTTAACCTTATATTAGGCTATTCCTAGCTTAAATTACAGATTTACCCTTGGTAGCCCTAACTTAGGTTTTAGGGGCAAAATTGTCATTTCACCATCCGGGGCCTTTCACACTTCGTATTCTTTATGAACCCTGTATAATGTTCCCTTATAAACTCAATGGAATCATCAGAAACACCAAAATCTAGTCCAAATACTGCCAAAACTACTGCTAGACGAAATTCCACAAAAAGTTAAAAAAATTGGAATTTTCTTGATTTCAATCAACTAAACATTTTCTTTTCACTTCTAATCACTTATTTAACCTCCTAATCTCTATTTTAACATAATCAACAGAAATTTGGGTAGCATCTCACCATAGAAATTAGACATACCAAATTTACAACAATCTTTACAATCGACCAGATTTCCAGCCAGAACATAGTCACAACTCAATTTTTAACGAGAATACTAGAGTTTTAGCAACTTACCTTGTTCCTTCCTTCTTCTTCCTCTTGTGGCCAAAATATCCCCCCTTTCCTCTTTGAGTTTTGATTGCTCAATAGCTATTCTAAGATAGCAAGGAGGTTAAGAAGGAGTTTCTTGATTTAGAACACAAGATTGAGCAGAGATTTCGATATACTTACATAGTTATTGCTTTTAAGCCTCTTCCTCTTCTTCTTCTTCTCCTTTTCTCTAAAGCTCTCTTCCTCTTCCCTTTTCCTTTCCTCTTAGCTGAAATGGCCTTAATATAGACAAGGGATGAGAGTTTTTTGGAGAATTCTAGAGTCCATATATGCCATAATCTCATTGGTCCTTGATTTCTTTATTGCATATGATATAATATAATTACATATTTAATTATATAATTATTTTTGCATGCTCCATATGTCCCCCTTTATGTATTTATTTAATCAAAATTTTCAGATTACATTTATTTGGTCAAAATGACTATTTTACCCTTGCAAATTTCGCAATACTTGAAAAATTGACAGATTTGTCACCAAAATTTAAAAATTCATATCTAATTGTATAGAAATCCAATTAGGGTAGTTCCAAAGGCTATTTGACCCATATTAAGTCTAGTTTTAGGAAAAAATATAATATGTATCCAATTATAAGCTCACCATTCCCAAAATGTTTATCTTTGAAGTCTTTACGAGAAAAAACGTTAAATTCGTTGGACAAAATTCAAAAATTCATTTCTCTTTGTATACAACTCCAAAAACTTCATATGACTATCAAATTAAATATTATCATGTTTAATTTAATTATGAAAATTTTCCAAATTTTTTGAGGTCATTTACTAATTTAAAAGTATTACACAATCCGTCTGCCCGAACAGGAAATTCACCAACTATCTTGTTTAACAATCATTTTGTCATGTGTGAACCTATTGACTTTTCTTTGCCACTTTCATGCTATTTTATCATTACATAAAATAAAGTCTACATGATACCAAGTGACAAAAAATTTAGGACATTACAATTCTCCCCCGTTAATAAAATTTCATCCTTGAATTTTTGGACATTGTATGGACTCAATTATGCTTTGGGGAGTTACCCTTTATGCTCATTCCATCTTTTATAACTTAATATCTCCTCTTCAATGCAACTTCATAGAGTATGCAATACATTCGTTAAAAATACCATAAATGTTGAGCATCGGTAGCTCTCACATTCTATAATTCTTTCAGAATTTTGCCAATAATCCCCCAAACAACCTTTAGTATTTATTGAAACATATTGCCTGGACTTACTAGTCTAGTATCATATCATAGTCTTTGCTCTTTGTAAGTTTACATGCTAAGTTTCTCTCAGATCTAACTTCTACTTAGCATATTTTGAAGGTTTTCTCAATTTGCCAACCTAAGGACACATCGATCCAATAGGTTTTATGGCCTTTAGAATTTCCAATCCAAGGTCTACACTGAATGCAATCCAAGATTTATAACTATCAATACAATCTTACAGGTTTCTTGAGTGCATCTAAAATTTCAACTTTTTCTATTCATACATTTGTACTCTATATATATATATTGTTTACAAAACGTGCAAAGATAACTTATTCAACAATGATTAACTTATTAACTTTAGTAATCTCATGACACATAGTTCATTAATACTCACAGAGCATATTGTTCATCTATCATTGAATACCCATATGGTCTTGTAACCCTGGTAACTTTCTAAGCAAATTATGCTTATGGGTCTTATCATCTTGGAACTTATTATTCTGTCATCCTCTAGTGTTACACTACTTCTTTGATATATGTTTATATTCTCTTACATTGAGTTATTTTTGAAATTTATACCCCAAGTCATTACTTAAATTCCCAAAATTTAGCTACACTATAGGTCTTACGACCTTGCCTTGTTTGCTTAAAAGGTCTTATTGCCTTTGGACATACTGACTCAATAGGTCTTACTGCCTACTGTATTTTCTCAACACCTATAGGCTTATGAATGAACTCATACATACCAAGCCACTTCATTAAATATGGAAAGAAAGTTCCTTAATCTCTATTATTATTGTTCAAGGAATCTGCAATCACATTAATACTTCCTAGACAGTCTTTAACTTCCAGGTTAAAATTGTTAAGCAATTCTATCTATCAGTGCTATCTTATGTTTAACTCTTCATGATCACACAATTGTTTCGAACTATTGTTGTTGCAGACAACTCCACGGTGACCTGTAGAAACAATATCTCCAGTTTTCCCTCATGGACAAACAGTTGTTACTATCTCAGAATTTATATGTATGATATTTTAGTTTATGAGGCTCCAGATGATGAGAGGTTCATGCTATCATGTTATCTTGCTGCATCAAAACACATTCTAATTCACATCTTACTCATGTTATCACAGACCACACAGGTCAACTGCAAATCAAGACCACACAGGTCAGTATTATCATCAATTTCCCTTCTCAGTTTTATGGAGCTCCTCTCACAACTGTCATCCCATATAAACTGTTGAATCATCATATCGGCCTTATCAAAGGCAAAACAATACTGGAGGAATACTACACCATTCAATCATAGTTATCATTAAGACCTATAAAACTAAAATTTTCTGATTATTTCCAGTTTGGTATTGCTTCCACTTTACTGAAACCCAATAAAGCCCATCCTTGTGAGACTACGTGGGTTAGAAACTAAATTTCTGTAAGGCAAAACTCATATTGGCATCGAGTTGCTTATTTCACAATATACTCAGTACTGCTTTCAAACACTTTGTGTTTTACCTTGCTTAATAAATATAAAGCATCATCGATTCTCAATCATTCACAAGACCTAGTTGGTCATGTAATGCTACTCCAACCTCTAATCCCTTGGAGTACATTATTATGTACCCCCAACAACCTTTCCGCGAACATTTCTCAGCTTTAACTACTAAGGAAAACTAAAGTCAACTTTTGTACTATTATGTAATCGTGGATTAGGGTAATTAACACTTTCTGCTTTTGTGATCTTAGAGGATATTGTATGCCATCAACCAATCATCACTAGTAATTTTCTCACTTTATACAATGATAACAAATTAGCTCTGGCACTTAATGGGAAGTTATGCCATATGAGATTTTAGCATTGCTCCTTCTATAAGTTTAATTATAATCTCTGCTTCTCTTTTAGGAGATATCTTATTAATATACTTTAAAATATTACAAGGAATCTGTTTATTATCAAGATATTTCCGAGTGCGAATTCAGCTTCAACTACTTGTTAAAATATCATGTAGCCCTTAGCATCCTTATAAGGACATCCCTCAGCTTTGGTTACTGGGAGAAAATTTAAGATTGCATTGACATATTATTGTAAATTAGGTTAAATACCTTTTCTTTCACGATCTAGCGAAACATCATTATCATCAGTCAGCCATTACTATGAATTACTTTCAATTCATATCATTTTAGGCTAATTAGGTTTATTGCCAATGCTTGTCCCTTAGCGTTTATTACATGTTTTATAAACATTATCCCAATAAATTTGATATCCTTAGGTGTAGATATAACTATATCATGGAGTAGCTATTATATACTTATGGTAGTCATCTTACTTAATCATATACCATAAAGGAAGTACTAACTTTTAATTCACATCGCACTTCTATAGAATTGCCATTAGGTAGATTCATACTTTAGAATAGTTCTAGAGACTTGACAGTTTCCTTTTGTATTGTTGCATATTCAACCCTAAGTTACTTGCCTTAGCTCCACTATCTATTACTACTGTGGATAGTTACTGGCCAAATGCCCTACTTGCTGATACTATAATAGATTAATAATATAACTGGAGCACTATGGAGCTTTCTGAATAATAGGGTTAATAATAATGCTAACAGGCATTACTCCTTTAGTATCAATTTTGTTGCTTGTATACTCACTAAATAAGTTTACTTCTAATGACTTGGTGTTACTTCATTATTTAATTTAATTTAATTTTTAGAGACTACTTCCATTTTTAGTCTCGATCTCACTCTCTGTACTATCATATCTGCACTCACTCCTCATCATCCACAGATGTATTAAATGTTGATGCCAAACAGAGGTGAGGCTTGAGCACAAGCCTTGGCCTTTCTTGTAGTTTGCAGCCTCCTAGGTCCTATGGGTTATGAGCCTATTATGCTTCTGCTGCGCAACTTTGATAGAATCCTAGGGATTTTCCTATACTCCTATCTGTCCTTATCCTTTAAATGTGTTACTCCCTATCTGTTTTCCTTCTCATTTAGTTTATGAATTATCAGTTGCACTTTAGTAAAATTCTAGAAATTTCCTCCATATAAGGCCACTATTTCTTTCTTTTTTTTTTTCTGAGGATCAAACTTCCCTTGGAAGCAGGAGCTCATTGCTGGCAAAATTGTGTCACCTATGTCTATAGATTTCCATTATCAATGGCTAGTCTAGTCAAAATCCTGGACAAAGGCTGTTAATTAGAGTTTACAAGCTATCTGCGTTCTTTACCCTACCACTAGAATTATTTCCTTTTTCCTTATCCTCATCTTACTTTTGTTGCCTCCTCATAGCTTTTCATTTGGATCACATTTCCATTATGCACTACTCTATCAACCTTCCTATTATCTGCTGTATTGGGTCAGGTCTAGCTACCTGACCTTACTCCGCATCTTTACTTCTTTATCTTACTATTTCTATGTCTCCCTATATTAAAATAGGGAAGAAGTACATTCCACATGTTCACAAGGGCATTTTTGTCCTTTCACAAGAGTTTGAACACAGATATACTTCAATATTAACCTATCACATACTTTTACATCAGTTAAGGAACAACTATTGGGTATTGCACTACCATAGGTGACTTTACAACATGCTTTTATTCCATTGCATCTTATGGCTTAACATTTTTAACAACTTCCCAGGGGGTCACCCATACATCCATTACTCTGGGTTGAGCACGCTTAACTTTTATGTACCGGAGTAAAAATGCTTGTACCAGTTTCAACCGCTTCTGAACCTCAGTACTCCTAGGCTGCCCTCGATATGTTTAATTGGGTCAGCCATCTTCGGAGGTCTAAATATTATGTATAAATCATTTATCAGTACCGTTACATATAATTCGATACATACTTAATCCTATGTTCCACCAACTCCATAAAGGTATCATATAGGTCCTACTCTACAGGGTCGGTCCTTGTCCATGTTTAGAATACAGTACCGAACGAAACTTCCGTGCCATATGAATCTGATCTTTGTATGAGAACTCTATACTATATAATTCTTGCTTCTAATACAATATATCAATATCATGTACATACTGCGCATACTGAGGGGGTCAAAATATTCTGAACGCCGAGAGCCCATATAAACATAATTCTAATACATCTTCTAAACTCTTGATCTGACTGTAGGTCGTATCCCATGTATACGGGTTCTACTCTAGAGCAAGAGCGGGTAACCTTATATGTTAGATTTCATGTTTTGATGATAACAAATCATGTTTTGGAAGCTCATGGATTAATTATCAGCAAAGCAATCAATTCTGGTGATCTGTGCAAGATCACTCGAGTGATTTTGTTAATCACTCGAGTGATATTCAAGATCACTCGAGTGATCGCTGAAATCACTCGAGTGATTGCGAAAAATGACAGATCACTCGAGTGATCCGCAAATTCACTTCCAGTGATCGCGAAATCACTGCAAGAAAATTTCACTATTTTGAAAATCACTTCCAGTGATTCAGAATCACTCGAGTGATGTGCCAAATCACTTCCAGTGATTGTGAATCACTCGAGTGATACGGTAAATCACTTCCAGTGATTGAGATTTCACTTCAAGAAAATTCCACGGTTTTGCAAATCACTTCCAGTGATTCTTAATCACTCGAGTGATGCGCCAAATCACTTCCAGTGATTGTAAATCACTTCCAGTGATTGTAAATCACTCGAGTGATGCGGCAAATCACTTCCAGTGATTAGGATTTCACTTCAAGAAAAATCTACTATTTTACAAATCACTTCCAGTGAAGCTGAGATCACTCGAGTGATCCGTCAAAATTCTCAAATCACTTCCAGTGATCCTCAATCACTTGAGTGATGTTGGATTTTCGCTGAATCACTTCCAGTGAATTGGAAATCACTGCAAGAATATTTCACTATTCACCAAATCACTTCCAGTGATCTTGAATCACTCGAGTGATATTTGAAAAGTTACAAATCACTTCCAGTGAATTGGAAATCACTCCAAGAAGAAATCACTCTTTACAAAATCACTTCCAGTGACTCCAAATTCACTCGAGTGAAATATGAAATTTTCAATATCACTTCCAGTGAACCAGCAATCACTCTCAGAAGTTTTCAAAGTTTTCAAAATCACTCCCAATGACAATATATTCACTTCCAGTGATATTGCACCTGCTCATATAATCATCTATTATTCCAGTATACATTTTCCTACATGTACTTTGATCCATTTGCTTTTACCTTCATAAACTACAACTGATTTTCCTAGTAAAATTCTATTATTACTGATTTCTCCAAATAGCTATCAAAATCATATGGTATATCATTTTAATACTTGGTTGCGAAAATAAGGATCACTCTCTATGGTCTTATTACTGTCACTTTTATAAAACACCTCCAGTGATCCATATTAATTTGTTGAGATACAAATATTGCTTAACGGTTATATTCATAAGTGTGTTACAGTTGTACTCCACTATGACGCATTTAACATGCAACTGAACACTCCACTGAAACGACAACTATTCATGGTAGCAGAAGAACTTCAGAAGCAATGGAAGACAAATACCGTTACATTTGACAGAAGCATTTTTGAATCAACGGACATATTTACAACGGCACTCAAAGGCTACACTATATATGTCCAACCATTTGAAAAATACAACGACGAAGAAATACGCCTGAACATTCTACAAGTGATATCCTCTCAAAAAGCTTTAATTCTTCATTTGTGCTTCAGCTCTTAGCTACATACTCTGAAAGAGAGATTTGTCAGTCATACTTAATCATTTTCAATAGTATTAACTTAAGGTTGAGGGACCTTAAGTAGGGGTTTGAGATTACCTTGTGTAAGGGGGAGCGAGTGTCTGGAGGAACTTGCTGTTTGTACTGAGGTGCCAAGAACCCACTGAATCTTGGAAGATATAGTGAAAGGCTCAGAAAGATTTCTGAGGACTGGACGTAGGTCAAGTGATTGAGACCGAACCAGTATAAATCTCTGTGTGAACTTTGGTGATATCTCTTCCTTCATTAACTGTGCTTTAAGTTTTATATATTGAATTTAAGTCTTCCAGTTATTTTGTTATCACCCAATTCACCCCCCCTCTTGGGTGAAAAGCTTGCTCTAACATTATAGATCTAACTCCATTCCCATGGATAGCGGCTGCTTTACATCATCTGCAAATAACTTGGTTGTCGAGCTCGGTCTGGGTTGAGGCCTGTAGCTTGAAGCCCACATTTACTTCGTTGAAGCCCACAACTTCCTCATACTATTTCCAACCGAGCATAGTCGTCCTGACTACCCTCTAGGCATCCTCTGATCCTTCGAGAAAATTTACCGATAACGGTGACTTGTTCTTCTATCCCCTTATTCCATTCGTCTTTCTTATTATAACATAATTAAGATTATATCAGTATATTATTCTGTCATTGCCAGAACCGCATGCTTTGATACCAAAAATGTCAAACCCCTCATTTTTTAAGACATTTATTAGAGTATTAACGTGTAGTTCAATGGGCACACAGAAATAGTACAATATATGGATATAACATTCTTGATTACATTACAAAATATCCCTACAGGGTTTGTACAAGTTACAGTATGTATCCTCCAATATAAATAAAGACTATCAGATAACCAACAAAGTAATTCTTAAACTAGCATCAGACCTTCATCTACTAGCATAAACTATTTTGCCCTCTGAGATGTTTCCTTTAGCCAAGTAAATTTTGAATTTATAGAAAAGGGTGAGATCCAAAAGAATCTCAGTAGTAACGGAATATCAATCATATAAAATATGAAAAGTAAACATGCAGTGCAACATTTATCATAATGTAGCAATCAAAATACCAACGCCTATCTGACAATGCTCATGAATCAAATGATGATTTTGTTCGGATCAAAATGATCATCCGTTCCTAATCTTGCACAAATCATAACTCATACATAGGAATTCATCATGGAATTCACCTATGTAATATGATCACATAATAACTTGGAGCAGGCCTATGCCTATCCATACTCATCATAACTTGGAGAGGTCAATACCTGTCTTTACATATCAAGTCACTCAACTGGGTCCACCTGGTCACATGGTACCCCAAAGGTTCCATGGGGTGGTTTAACTCATTACCCACACCCAGAGAGTATCAACACCACAAGAAATACATTGAACATATCATGGCAAACAATGCATAATTATATTCATATAGTATATAAAAGACAGAGTTACTACCTGGACGTCTTTCCAAAGCTTAGCTACTACCGGTCCTTTAATCTTTTATTTGGCTTGGGCAATTACCACAATTCTAAAATTCCTAAAGTAATTGTAAATGAGTTGTTACTCGTTCATACTTTATTGTAGAATTTACAAGTTGGTTATCTTAGCTCAAAATCTCATATTTACCAAAATGCACCTAGGGAACCCGGTCTAATTCACTTTTTATCCGATATTTTTGTACTTTTCTAAAAATCACAACTTGGGAATATATTACATATTTTTGCATATAGAATCCATTTTTAACCTTATATTAGGCTATTCCTGGCTTAAATTACAGATTTACCCTTGGTAGCCCTAACTTAGGTTTTAGGGGCAAAATTGTCATTTCACCATCCGGGGCCTTTCACACTTCGTATTCTTCATGAACCCTGTATGATGTTCCCTTCTAAACTTAATGGAATCATTAGAAACACCAAAATCTAGTTCAAATACTGCCAAAACTGCTGCTAGACAAAATTGCACAAAAAGTTAAAAAATTGGAATTTTCTTGATTTCAATCAACTAAACATTTTCTTTTCACTTCTAATCACTTATTTAACCTCCTAATATCTATTTTAACATAATCAACAGAAATTTGGGTAGCATCTCGCCATAGAAATTGGACATACCAAATTCACAACAATCTTTACAATCCACCAGATTTCCATCCAGAACATAGTCACAACTCAATTTTTAACAAGAATACTAGAGTTTTAGCAACTTACATTGTTCCTTCCTTCTTCATCCTCTTGTGGCCAAAATCTCCCCTTTTTCCTCCTTGATTTTTGCTTTCTCAATAGTTATTCTAAGATAGCAGGGAGGTTAAGAAGGAGTTTCTTGATCTAGAACACAATATTGAGCAGAGATTTCGATATACTTACCTAGTTATTGCCTTTAAGCCTCTTATTCTTCTTCTCCTCCTCCTTTTCTCTAAACCTCTCTTCCTCTTCCCTTTTCCTTTCCTCTTAGCTGAAATGGCCTTAATATAGACAAGGGATGAGAGTTTTTTTGGAGAATTCTAGAGTCTATATATGTCATAATATCATTGGTCCTTGATTTCTTTATTGCATATGACATAATATAATTACATATTTAATTATATAATTATTTTTGAATGCTCCATCTGTCCCCCTTTCTGTATTTATTTAATCAAAAATTTCAGATTACATTTATTTGGTCACCTACATAGATGGTTTTACTTCCTATATGGAAAGCCTAGGTAATCCTCTTTTATGGATGGTATAGGTTGTCACCTACATAGAAGGTTTTACCTCCTATATGAAAGACTAGATTTTTCCATTTTCATGCATCTTGTAGTTGTATCTTTATGTTTTAGATTTTAATAATGAATTTTTATGCAATGTTTATGATATTTTCAATTTATGTTAGTTTTGTTTTTAATTTTATCATGAGCTAATTTTTTCTTTTTCTAGGGTAATGACAAAGCTTACTAATAAAGGATTGAATCTTAACTTATTAAATTTAGTTTCAATTTTTTCTTTATGATTGAGTTTTAATGCTTTCAATTAACTGACTATCTTTTGAATGATCTCAATATGTATGTTGAGACCGGAAGGAGATGCATGTGTATAAATCCTATAATTAAAAACCATAATTTGCATATGAAATAGGAATATATTCATATGGGTTGTGTAGTCTTAATGAGTTCCACTTAATGCATGATTAATTGCTTAAATCCATATAGGAATATATTGGATTAGCAATTAATTATAGAATTGCTTGACCTTGGAAGATGTTAGTAATTAAATTAGGGAAACTCAACTATTAATCATGTGAAATAAATTGGACTAGAATAGATAGGTGATTTAATCTAAAATTTACCAAGTAAAATATGATCCCTAGGGCCTTTTTCTTATATTTGTCTTCATATCAATTGCATTCATATTTAATCATTTTTATTTTGTATTCTCAACCATCAACTAATCGTTCAACTAAATAGAATTAAAATTACCAATTTTGGTACTTAGTGATTAATCCTCGTAGGAACGATACTATACTTACTTCTATATTACTTGTTTATAATAGTGTATACTTACACTTTTTAATACATTATTTATAATCGTAACAAGTTTTTGGCGTCGTTGCTAGGAATTGTTGTCATTAATATCCATACTAAGTAATTTTAATACTAATTTGGTCTTCATATTATATTTTTTCTTGTTGGTGTCTTGTGTTTCTTTTTAGGCTTTTGCTTAGTGCATGACCAGATTGAAAGATACTAAATTATAGCCTTTTGATTATGAGATTGAGAGAACTTGTCGAAGAAATTGAAGAGTGTGAAAGTAGTCTACTTTAATCCTAAGTAATCTGATGGCAAATCCACAAGAAGGAGCAACAGATACAAAAACCCTCCGTGACTACACAGCACCAATAGTCATGGAGATAACTTCTGGAATTAGAAAACCGCTAGTAGCAGCCAATAATTTTAAAATCAAGCCTGCAATTATCCAGATAGGACAAGCAAATCAGTTCGGTGGTTTACTAATAAAAGATCCTAACACACATATAGTCGGCTTCCTAAAAATATGCGACACATTCAAGCATAATGGTGTGACTGATGATTCCATTAGAATTAGACTTTTCCCTTTCTCACTCAAGGATAAGGCTAAGAGCTGGTTACACTCTCTACCAGTGGAAAGCATAACTACATGGAATGCCTTAGCATAGAAATTTTTGGCAAAATACTTTCCTTCAGGAAAAACTGCTAAATTGAGGAATGAAATTACCTCATTTGCCAAGCATAAACTAGAGAGCCTCTATGAAGGCTGGGAAAGATACAAGGAGTTGTTAAGGAGATGTCCTTATCATGGGTTACCAGATTGGTAGCAAGTGCAAACATTCTATAAACGGGATAACGCATACCACCAGAATTCTTGTAGATGCTGCAGCTGGAGGATCTTTAATGAGAAAAAGTCTAGATAATGCCTACAATCTACTTGAGGAGATGGCAGCCAATACATACTAATAGCTTTTTGAACGTAATATTTCAAAGAAAGTACTTGGAGTGCATGAGTTAGATATCCTTACAACTTTGTCTTCTCAAGTTGCATCTATATCCAAGCAAGTGAGCTCATTGACAAGCTAAGCAAATACAATTAGTACTCCTCATGAAATCTGTGATTGATGTGACGGACCTCATGTGAGCACGTAATGTTGAGAAGGACACCTATCCATGCCTTCTTGGTCAGAGCAAGCTCATTACATTGGAAATTAAAGAAATGACCCATTTTCAAATACTTACAATCTAGGTTGGCGGAATCATCCAAACTTTGACTAGAGGAATAATCAAAATGTGTTTAAGCTGCAACATCCCAAAATTTATTTTAGGAATTAAATGCCTATTTTCCTGAAAATTCATGAAACAACAATAAATGGTCATAAATTAGATAAGGGGAAATATTAAGGCTAAATTTGTATTATTAATAGGATAAAAATATACCTATATAAATATATTATTAAAAACACACCCACACTTCCCATGCTTTCCATGCCATCCATGCTTCCCATGCCACCCATGCTCCACTTGCCACACTCATGATTCATGCACACACTTAAATAAATACACACACTTCTCACACTATACATACAACTATTAAAATAAACACCACATGGCATACACACATTTATTTAATAAACAAATACATACCCTTCTACTATAAATACAAGGCAACATACACACACTTCTCATTTTTCCATTCCATTCGGTCAAGTCACGTAGAAGACTAGAGAAGTAGAAAATATAGAGAAATAGAGAGAGAGACGTGAGTAAGAGAGAAGGAAGACTAAGGTGAGAATAATTGTCGGAGAAGTGGAAGAAGGAGAAGTCAGTCACCATAGGCAAGCCTTGAATATTATTTAGGTAAGTCTTTTATATCTTTTTCTATTGTTATACAGTTGGTTCGGGTTGTTTATGAGGATTTTGTTAGAACTGGCTGACACCCAAGAGGGGGGGTGAATTGGGTGTGTGATAAGAAAGTATGATCTTTTAAAATCTTTTCGCAACTTATCAAATCAATACATGCGGAAGTATGGAGACATAAGCTGATATGTAAATCATATATGCTGGAAATGTAAAAGCTTAGGGAAGAGATTATGCAAACTGTGATTTATCCTGGTTCGGTCCAATCCACGATGACCTACGTCCAGTCCCTAGGCTCCTCCTGAGATTTCCAATCTACTATATTCTTGTTTAACCGGGCACAAGAAAAGCCTCTACAAATTCACAAGAGTAACTCCCCCTTACACACTGTAAGGTTTACTCCTTCTTACAGCAAGTCGAGCAAAGCAATCCCAAAGACCTTTCTCTCCTGCTTACCCGTACAAGTCTTATGAGCAGCAAAGTTCTCTCTTGCTTACACCACTGTAAGTCTTACGAGCAGAAACGTTCTCTACTGCTTGCACCTTGTAAGTCTTATGGGCAGAAACTCTTACTGGCGATTCACTATACAACTTCCACTGTAAGGTAATCACCCCTCACAAGGTCCCTCTACCTTGAGTTCAATACAGAAATATATTTGTAAGGATTTACAAACTCTCTCACAGAGTAGATAGGATACTCACTGAAGTACAATACAAATATTCACTCTCTCAAATGTACATGATATATAAACAGATGAGAACAGAGAGTATATGAGGCGGATGACTTATGATATCAGCATATTGGCAGTTGGGTTCTCATTGCTCATGTGTTTGGTTACTGTCGTATATTCTCTTGGTTTCTTATTTGAATACATTGGTTTATATAGAAGATGGTTGAGAGCCATTGGAAGCATTCAAACATTCTCCTGTTGTAAGCTGATCGTGTGCTTAGTCAGAAAGTTCAACGGTTATGCCCATTGATCATGGTGCTCTGACAGATGCTTCAGTATTTCGCGTTGTAATCTGTTTGTACTTCTATCAGATGATTCATACAGTTGCTTTCTGTTTGCACGTTCTTGGTTGTTCATTTTAATTATGTTGATAGCATCTCAACATACCCGTTGGAGTCGCATTGCTTGTTCTGACAGATTTCCACTTCAAAAAACTAGCCGTTATCAGTGGACGCTCGGCTTCTCGTGAAGTGGTTTTTCCTCTCTCTATGATCTCTTCATTGTTCTTTCTGTAACAATACATCAAATATCAATACAATGAAGTGTTAATCATAAATATGTTGGATTATTGGCCAAAGACAGGATTTCCACTTTCTGGGTTGCATCACTTCGAGTGATGATGCTTGCCGTGAGTCACCTCCAGACTTGAAGTTTTAACCCAAACGCTTGAGCCCCTATTTCACACTTGAAATAAGTATTAAGCAATTTCTAAGAATGATAGCAAGTGAAAACATAAAGATTGCATAACATATGAACCCATTCAGATTGATTGCTGTATTCCATTTTGCTTCATCAACATAAGAACTCAAGTTCCTCATACCAGACTTAAGTGCACAAAGAAACTTTAATATCTCTGGATGGCTTCTATCATAAACTTCCAGAGTGTATTGAAATCCATTGGTGGTGATGAACCAAAAGGACCATATCACATGAATGAAGACTTGGAGTAATTAAGAGATGGAGGTGCATTGGTCTAGCAACACTGATAGAATCAAACGCATTACTTGAGCTATTGGTTTAATAGACATTGGTGCATATGGGCTTTCACTGGAGATGCATTGAAACTTACTGGAGGTGATTTGAGAAGGAGTGAAATTCACCAGAAGTGATCCAGCATCCATTGGAGGTGATCTGCAGAAAACTTCTTATCACTTGAGTGAATTCCCTATCACTGGAAGTGATATTGAGAACAGTGAAAAATTCCTCCGGTGAATTCTGCGCCACTAGAAGTGATCTGTGAAATAAGCCATATCACTCGAGTGAATTCTGGAATCACTCGAGTGATCTGTTGTTCAGATCACTTTAGCTCTTTCTTTCGTTTCCAATTCTTCAGCAAGCAGGAGTAAATTTCTAGATGACATAACTCTTCGAATATGGCTCCAAAATTGCTGCATTATATATCCATGGAAATCTCCTGAAGTCTAGTTTCATATGGCATCGGTTTCATCTCTATTGGATCCGTGGTTTGAGAGTTATAGCCAAAATACCAAGTCTGTTTCAGAAAGTGACGCTGACATGAAGGTCAAATTCTACACTGATATCTCCCTCATATGAGCTCATTTGATGTTGGTTCTGGTGTCAAAATGACTCATTGGGTGTCTAGTTTCATATGCAACTGGTTTGGTCTCAATTGGAGTTGTATTGTGAGAGATATGATCAAATAACCAGACCTCGCTCAGCTGGACGAAGAACAGAGTCTGAAAAACTAAACATCACTCGGGTGATTTGCTGAATCACTCGAGTGATTTTTATTTTTGCTGAATCACTCGAGTGATTCCTCAAATCACTCGAGTGATTTGTTAAAAATCACTCTGCTACAGTTCAAAATAGTGCCAAACAGTGTCAATTGCTACAGTAACCGTATTGCTACAGTACCCACTGCTACAGTACCCATAAAAACTTGAATCTTCATATTTTTCATTAATTCTTGCAAGTTCTTTATTCCTCAATTTCTTTCTTCCATTGCTTGACTAATCTACAATATATGCAACATCAAATAGTTAGTCAATGTATTAGAAAAGTATATTATGCAAGCTTCTTATGCTTAATATTTGACATCTATATTTGTCATCATCAAAACTAATAATATCTAACAGATTTATAGTTGTTGGAAGTTGAGTAATTTTGAAATGAAGTTGGTATTATTTATGGTCAGAATAAGGTGTATATATACAAGGAGTAAGAATTTGATAAATTTGATATCACCAATAGATTCTACATGAAAAATTGTGTGAGAATACATGTGGTTGTAATTTTTGGATGATTATGTATAAATTAGGAATTTTTAGAAATTAAGAGGAGATGTTGTTCGGTTAGTGTTCTGGAATCAGTTTGGTTACAAAATTCATTTCGTTAGTCAAAAATGGTCCCAAAATTATGAAATTTTACAGACATAACATAGACATAAGGAGATTTAATTTGATATATAATATGTACCATTTGGATTAGTATATTGTAAGAAATGAATTTGTGAAGCTTAAGCACTGAATCAGGAACAAATTCTGGCTTAGTTGTATTAATTGTGAATTCTGGAACTTTAGGCATGTAATCTCTAATAGTATGTATTTTTCCCTTAAATTATACTTAAATAGGGTCACACAGAATTTTGAACCACTCTATTTGGAATTTTTTGGATTTAGTTATGAAGTTTTGAATTTAAGTACAACCAGATTATGTTTCTAGAAGGAAGATTAGATGTGGCAAAATTTTGGAAAACCAACACATTACCAAAAATTATGAAAATTTTCAAATTTATATTATACATTAAGATATTTAATTTCATATGTGGATCACAATTTTTGAGCTTGTACATTAGAAGATATGAATTTTCAAAGTTGAGTTTATTTCTGGAAGAAAATTTGGAATAGGGGAGGTTTGGCGAATTTCTGGGAATATTGTTTTATCGTTGATCAGATATAAGTATTTTTATATGAAAATAAATTTAAATAGTTTCACATAGGCTTTGAAACCAATCAATTTGAAATTTTCTAGATTTAATTATGATTTTTCAAAGTTGACTGACAAATCTGCCAGTTTTCTGAAAAATAGTAAAAGTTGTATTGTTGAGAATTATACTATGCAGAAATCACTGAAACTGAGATAACCACTAGAATATGGTTAAAGAAGTAGTAATGCAAGTAATAACCAATTACTTGTTAACTTTAATTTATAGGAATTGGTAATAGCCCGAGCCGGTTAAAAGTTTTGGATAAGAATCGGACTGAAAAAGGACCCAGGTAGTAACTCTTTCTTTCATACACTATGTGATTATTTATATGTTGTGTATGCCATTTTTTGTAATATGAGCATGATAAGTAAAATATTTGCATATTCATTTTCCCTTATATGATGATTTTGTGGACTATATTTGAGCTGAATATAATCAATTTGGGTGTAATTAATAAATAAATAATGATTTTCTTGCAGCCATGGATAGTACCGGATTAAAAAGAATTAAAGAAGGCATTTAAGGGAAATTTACTATTCACGCGGTACTATTCACTGTACACTGTTCATGCGGGGTACTGTTCACTGTTCACTGTAGCAGTTTCACTGTAGCGGACCATTTGCGGTTTACTATAGCGGACGGTGTGGTCGGTTCACTGTAGCAGTGCGGTTCACTGTAGCAAATCACTGTAGCAGTCCGAAAATGAAGCCTATAAATAGAGCTTCTTGGCACCCTAAAATGAAGAGGAAGGAGGAGAGAGAGAGTTTTTATGTTAGAGAGAGAGAGTTGTTATTTTTAGAATTTATTTCTTGCATTTTTTTACTTCTTGCATGCCTCCTACATGGATGGTTTTACCTCCTATATGGAAGGCCTAGGTAGTCCTCCTTTATGGATGGTATAGGTTGCCACCTACATGGATGGTTTTACCTCCTATATGGTAGGCTAGATTTTCCATTTTCATGCATCTTGTAGTTGTATTTTTATGTTTTTGTAATTAATTTTTATGCAATATTTATGATGTTTGTAATTTATTTTGGTTTTGTTTTTAATTTTATCATGAGCTAAATTTTCCTTTTCCTAGGGTGATGACGTAGCTTACTAATGACGGATTGAATCTTAACTTATTAAATCTAGTTTTAATTTTTCCTTTATGATTGAGTTTTAATTATTGCTCTTAATGCTTACAATTGATTGGCCACCTTTTGGATGATTTTAATATGCATGTTGAGACCGGAAGGAGATACATGTGTGTGGATCCTATAATTAAAACCATAATTTGCATATGAAATAGGAATATATTCATATGGGTTGTGTAGTCTTAATTGAGTTCCATAAATCTTAATGCATGATTGATTGCTTAAATTCATATAGGAATATATTGGGTTAGCAATTAATTATAGAATTACTTGACCTTGGAAGAGGCTAGTAATTAAAATAGGGAAACTCGACTATCAATCATGTGGAATAAATTGGACTAGAATAGATAAGTGATTCAATCCGGAATTTATTAAGTGAAATCTAATCCCTAGGGCTTTTTCTCATATTTGTCTTTATATCACTTGTATTCATATTTCATCATTTCTATCTTGCAATCTCAATCACAACTAATCAACCGACTAAATAGAATTAAAATTACCAATTTTGGTACTTAGTGATCAATCATCGTGGGAACGATATTCTACTCACTTCTATATTACTTGATTACGACAGTGTACACTTGCACTTCTAAATACACCATCCTAAATTCGTAACAAGTTTTTGGCGCCATTGCCGGGGATTGTCATTAATATCAATACCAAGTAATTTTAATACTAATTTGGTCTTCATATTACATTTTTTTGGTGTCTTTTGTTTCTTTTCATGTTTTTGCTTAGTATATGACCAGATCGAAGAAGACTGAATTACAACCTTGTGATTCTGAGATCGAGAGAACTTGTCGAAGAAATCGGAGAGTTCGAAAGTAGTCTACTTCAATCAATTCAATGGCAAATCCGGAAGGAGAAGCAGCAGATACCAAAACACTTCGTGATTATGCAACACCAACAGTCATGGAGACAACTTCTGGAATCAGAAAACCACCAGTAGCAGCCAACAATTTTGAAATCAAGCCTGCAATTATCCAGATGGTGCAAGCCAATCAGTTCGGTGGTTTATCAACAGAAGATCCCAACACACATATAGCCAGCTTCCTAGAAATATGTGACACATTCAAGCATAATGGTGTTACTGATGATGCCATTAGACTTAGACTTTTCCCTTTCTCACTCAGGGATAAGGCTAAGAGCTGGTTACATTCTCTACCAGTGGGAAGCATAACTACATGGGATGCCTTGGCACAGAAATTTTTGGCGAAATACTTTCCGTCAGGAAAAACTGCAAAATTGAGGAATGAAATTACCTCATTTTCCCAGCATGAACTAGAAAGCCTTTATGAAGCCTGGGAAAGATACAAGGAGTTGCTAAGGAGATGTCCTCATCATGGGTTACCAGATTGGTGGACACTGCAAACATTCTACAATGGGATGACGCATACCACCAGAATTCTTGTAGATGCTGCAACTGGAGGATCTTTAATGGGAAAAAATCTAGATGATGCCTACAATTTACTTGAGGAGATGGCAGCAAATGCATATCAATGGCCTTCTGAACGTCATAATTCAAAGAAGGTACTTGGAGTGCACGAGTTGGATATCCTTACAACTTTATCTTCTCAAGTTGCATCTATATCCAAGCAAGTGAGCTCATTGACTAGTCAAGCAAATGCAATCAGTACTCCTCATGAAACTTGTGACCGATATGGAGGACCTCATATGAGTACACAAAGTCAAGATGGACAGTCATCCATACCTTCTCAGTCGGAGCAAGCCCATTATATCGGAAATCAAAGAAATGACCCATTCTCAAACACTTATAATCCAGGTTGGCGGAATCATCCAAACTTTGGCTGGAGGAATAATCAAAATGTGTTCAAACCGCAAGGGAACTACCAGCAACAAGCTCTTCAACCACCAAATCCACCATAACAAAAAGTGAATGTGGAAGATGCACTGGCTCAACTAACCATGAATACATCTCAATTCATGGCTAGGACTGATGCAACACTTAAAAGCCAGGAAGCCTCAATAAAGAACTTGGAGATCCAAATGGGCCAAATTGCAAATATGCTGAATTCCAGACAACCAGGTACTCTTCCAAGTGACACTGAAAAAAACCCAAGAGAGCATGTGAAGGCTATTGCATTAAGGAGTGGGAAAGAATTAAAAGATCCTGTAATTCTACATAAGAATGACGGAGAAAAGAAAGAAAGTGAACCAGAAAAGAAGGAGGAAGCACAGAAACCTCAAGAAGATGATGTGGTACCAGGAAGAATCAGCTTTCCAGATAACCCTCCTCCATATGTACCACCAGTTCCATACCCTCAGAGACTTGTGAAGGCAAAGCTAGACAAGCAATTTAAAAAGTTTCTGGAGGTTTTCAAAAAGTTACATATCAACATCCCTTTTGCAGACGCTCTTACCCAAATGCCCAGTTATGCAAAATTCATGAAGGACATTCTCTCAAATAAGCGTAAGCTGGAGGAATTTGAGACAGTTGCACTTACTGAGGAGTGCAGTGCCATTCTGTAAAAGAAACTACCACCAAAGCTGAAAGATCCAGGAAGCTTTTGCATACCTTGCACCATAGGTCAATGTAACTTTGAAAGAGCACTTTGTGACCTGGGAGCAAGTGTAAATCTCATGCCCCTATCTGTCTATAGAAAACTTGGTCTTGGAGAGGTGAAGCCTACCACAGTTTCACTACTTCTTGCTGATCGATCAATTAAACATCCAAGGGGTGTCTTAGAAGATGTTCTGGTGAAGGTGGACAAACTCATATTTCCAGCTGATTTCATCATACTCGACATGGAAGAAGACCAAGAAATTCCTATCATTCTTGGGAGGCCATTCCTAGCAACTGGGAGAACTTTAATAGATGTGCAACAGGGAAAGTTAACCTTGCGAGTTCAAGATTATCAAGTATCTTTCAACATTTTTAAGGCTTTATCCTTTCCAAATGAAGGTGATTCCTGTTACAGAGTAGATATATTGACCAGCTGCACAAAAGACGTGGTGAACGAAATCTGCATGAATCAACCATTAGAAATGGGAATGGTAGATGTATCAAAATCTACTAATCCTGAAGTCTTGGAGCAGATTAGGTATCTTGATGCAAATTCCCTAATTTTTATCAAGAAACCATTTGATGATTTGGGAGAAAGGCCAAGTAATCCGGTGCCATCAGTTGAAAATCCACCAAAACTGGAGTTGAAAACATTACCATCCCACTTAAAGTATACTTATCTGGGAGAAAATTCAACATTACCAGTGATTGTCTCTGCAGCTCTTACTCCAGAAAAAGAAGAAAAGTTATTAAGAGTTCTAAGGGAGTATAAAACAGCATTTGGATGGTCGATAGCTGATATAAGAGGAATCAGTCCTTCCATTTGTATGCATAAGATCTTAATGGAAGATAATTACAAGCCATCAGTTGAGCACCAGAGAAGACTTAATCCGAATATGAAGGAGGTGGTAAGAAAAGAAGTAATAAAGTGGCTGGATGCTGGTATAATTTACCCAATCTCTGATAGTCAATGGGTAAGTCCAGTTCAAGTTATGCCAAAGAAGGGTGGAATGACAGTGGTGCCTAATGAGAAAAATGAACTGATTCCACAACGAACGGTGACAGGATGGAGAGTGTGTATTGACTACAGAAAGCTCAACAAAGCCACTAGAAAAGACCACTTCCCGCTGCCATTTATAGACCAGATGCTTGACAGACTAGCTGGGAAAGCCTACTATTGTTTTCTGGACGGGTACACAGGATATAATCAAATTACAATTGCACCTGAGGATCAAGAGAAAACAACTTTTACATGTCCATATGGCACATTTGCTTTCAGAAAAATGCCATTTGGACTATGTAATGCACCAGCAACATTTCAAAGGAGTATGATGGCAATCTTCTCAGATATGGTGGAGAAATTCATTGAGGTATTTATGGATGATTTCTCAATCTTTGGAGAATCATATGATCACTGTCTTGAAAACCTGGCAAAAGTCTTACAACGCTGTGTGGAGACAAATCTGGTGCTAAATTGGGAGAAATGTCATTTCATGGTGAAAGAAGGAATTGTGCTGGGTCACAAGGTATCTAATCAAGGCATTGAAGTGGACCGAGCTAAGATTGAAACAATTGAAAAGCTACCACCTCCCTCCTCAATAAAGGGCATTCGGAGCTTCTTAAGACATGCGGGTTTCTACAGAAGATTCATCAAGGACTTCTCAAAAATCACAAAACCACTTTGTATGCTGTTAGAGAAAAATGTTCCCTTTGTGTTTAATGAGGAATGTTTATCAGCCTTCAAAACTCTAAAAGGAGCCTTGACGTCTGCACCAGTTATCATAGCTCCAGATTGGAATCTTCCATTTGAAATGATGTGTGATGCGAGTGATTATGCAGTCGGAGCTGTTTTAGGCCAAAGAAGAGGCAAGGTTTTTCATGCCATCTATTATGCTAGCAGGACACTCTCAGACGCACAGCTGAATTATGCAACAACAGAAAAGGAGCTGTTAGCAGTAGTATTTGTATTTGACAAATTCAGAGCCTACTTGATCGGGTCAAAGGTCATTGTCTGGATGGACCATTCAGCAATCAAATACTTGATCGAGAAGAAAGATGATAAACCAAGATTGATCAGATGGGTACTTTTGTTACAAGAATTTGACTTGGAAATCAAAGATAAAAAAGGGACCGAGAATCTCATTGCAGATCATCTTTCTCGGTTAGAGCCATCTGAACAAAAGAGAGAATCACCAATCCAGGAGAATTTCCCGGATGAGCAACTCTTTGCCATACAATCACAATTCACCCCATGGTATGCTGATTTTGTAAATTATTTGGTAAGCGGAGTAATGCCTTATGAACTTTCTAAAGTGCAAAAGAAGAAGTTTTTAGCTGATGTAAGGCATTATTTTTGGGAAGATCCTTTCTTATATAAACAATGCCCAGATCGAATTATCAGGCGATGTGTTCTTGAGGAAGAAATGGTCAGCATCTTAAATCACTGCCATTCATCCCCATATGGTAGTCATTTTGGAGTAAATAGAACAGCTACTAAAGTCCTTCAGTCTGGGTTTTACTGGCCTACACTCTTTAAGGATGCCCAAAGAATTGTGACAACCTGTGATAGATGTCAAAGAACAGGAAATATCTCAATGAGACATGAAGCCCCTCTAACTAACATCTTAGAAGTTGAGCTTTTTGATGTATGGGGGATTGATTTTATGGGGCCTTTTCCATCCTCATTCAACAATCAATTTATTTTAGTAGCTGTTGATTATGTATCCAAGTGGGTTGAAGCAGCTGCTTTTCCTACAAATGATTCTCGAGTGGTTGTGAATTTCTTGAGGAAAACTATTTTCACAAGATTTGGAGTGCCCAGAGCTATTATCAGTGATGGAGGGAAGCATTTTTGCAATCAGCAACTTCAATCTGTGTTAGCTAAATATGGAGTCACTCATAAGGTTGCAACTCCATATCATCCACAAACTAGCGGACAAGTGGAAATCTCAAATAGAGAACTGAAATGGATCTTAGAGAAGACGGTGAATTCTAATCAAAAGGACTGGGCAAGGAAATTGGATGATGCACTTTGGGCTTATCGAACTGCTTTTAAGACACCAATTGGGACATCCCCATATCAATTGGTCTACGGAAAAGCATGTCACCTTCCAGTAGAAATGGAGCATAGAGCATATTGGGCAATCAAAGCCTTAAATTTTGACTTAAAGGCGGCTAGTGAGAAAAGACTTCTCCAACTCAATGAGCTTGAAGAATTCAGACAACAAGCTTATGAGAATGCTAAGTTATACAAGGAGAAGACAAAAATATGGCATGACAGAAGAATTATGAGGAGAGAGTTCACACCAGGACAAAAAGTGCTGTTGTATAACTCAAGGCTAAAGCTCTTTTCTGGAAAGCTGAGATCAAGGTGGTCAGGACCTTTTACTGTGGTTCAAACATGGCCATATGGAGCAGTGGAGATTCAAGATGGGGATCGAAAATTTAAAGTAAACGAGCAAAGGCTGAAAGAATATAATGATGGTGCACTCAACACTTTGAAAACTGTCATTACTTTGGAGGAAACAACAGGTAAGTCCTAATTTTTTTAAAAAAATTAAAAAAAAATTAAAAAAAATAGAAAAAAAAAATTTATTGATTTGGTCGTTGTCTAGCTAAAGACGTTAAAGAAGGGCGGCTATTTGGGAGGCAACCCAAAACTTCTTTTCCTTAATCTTTCATTTTTCTTTCTTACTTACTGAAGCACACAAAACTGCATCTTTAAATTTTAGTCTCATCATGGAGGAAATTATTGTAAAGCTTAAGAACAGGTTCCCTACTCTTCCCAAAGATGTGCTTAGGAAGATCTATAGCTGTCGACTTGAAAGAATGAAGACATTCAAGCGTTTGGGCCTTCCTGAGGATGTCCGCTGGATCATTGAAGCTAAGGTACGTTTAATAGGTGAGATTCATGATTCATTTATTAAACCTATGCCAGGTTTGGGAAGAAGCTCTTACTCCAAAAAGAGAAGAGCTAAAAGAATGAAGGTTTGTCCTAAATGTGCAAGGTGGAATTGTGATCAGCGCTGTAGGAGCAAAGGTATGGTTTCTATAAATCGAGAAGATAAAATCCAATTTATAAAGGATGGACTGAGTAAGGAGTCATTGGATGATATCATTCAGATTCTTGAGACGCATCCTAGTGGCGATGTTCATCATATTCTTCTTGATTTATTAGACATATTCAACAAAGAAAAAGAGCGCTACCGTCTTGGGAATCTGACGTTAAAAGACCCTGTTTGCCAGTTTATAAGAAAACTGGATGGGAAGCAAATCCTCGATTCATAGAAAGCGTTTAAGCCGTTACTGGACGTAAAACCAGAGGAAGATGTGAGCCACAATCACAACTACTGTACATAATCTTGCTTTTGTCAATCTGTCTTATCTTTTTTAGTAACTTTTGACTTTCTTTACTCACTTTACTTAATTTCTTGGCACAGTGGCCCACTGGTCATTCGTGTCAGAAATATTTTTTAAATTTTTTTTGAAAAATGTGTGATTTGCATGATTTTGTTGTCGCTGTTTTTGTAATATAAATATGTAATCTTCCATTTGTAAAAAAACACAAAATGTCTGAGAGAGAAAAAGAGAGGAGTGGTATCACTCTAAAATGTAGATTTAAATCTATCTGCATTTTTGGTGAAACTGATTTGGGAAAGGATGGAGAGTTTATACCTGCAGCACAGGAACTGGGACGTGCATTAGCTGCTAGAAAGATCAACTTCATCTATGGGGGAGGTATCCAGGGTCTGAGAGCAAGTGTGGCCATTGCTGCAACCATTAATGGTAGTAAAGGTTTGTGTGTAAGGGTAAAGGAGTTAGAAAATCAAATTTTCTCCTTAGGGCAAGAGTTAGAGGTTTCAAGCCTACCTGAACGAATGGGACGTATGTTTTACCGTGCTGATGCTTTTATCGCTCTACCCGGTGGTTTTGAAACGTTGGATGCGATCTCTAGCATTGCATATTGGGCTAAACTGAACTTTCATAAAAAACCATTAGGATTGTTAAATGTTGATGGTTTTTATGATAAATTGTTGTCTTTTATTGATCATGCTATGGAAACAGGATTCATACCCCAAGCGACTCGCCATTCTATAATTTCTGCTCCAACTGCTGAGCAACTACTGGATCAAATGCAAACCTATGAACCTAAACCAGATCCATTGGTTAACCAAATAGGTGGGCAATCTTCAAGTAGCAGTCAGAAGCAAGATCCAGATACCACTCTCCGGTTGTAACTTTCTTTTATCATATGGTTTTACTCTTAGCATTTTGGTTTAATTTATTGTGTGTTTAGGTTATGCAAAAAAAACCTTTCTTTAATCTTTAGAAGACATTGAGGACAATGTCTGATTTAGGTTGGGGGAGGATTATAAAAAAAAAGCATAGTTTCTCCATTAGATAGTTAGTTAGTAAAACCATTAGATGCATGGGGTATGCATAGATGGCAGAGTAAAGAGTTATTCTTAACTCTTGAGACGCATCGTATTAGTTGTATTTTTTTTCATCTTAAAAAAAAAAGAGGTTCGATCTAATAAAAAAAATTTTAAGTGCATTTCAATGATATTAAGAAGTATATAAGTTTGAGGCATGGATCAATTGAGTTTAGAGATTTTATAGCATGATTGAATAACTGATTGTTGAATTTGGTGATGAATTTTGAGATTAAATGAGCTGAATTTGAAAGTCCCTAACCGTGAGTTTTTGAGCCTATATGATCAATAGTGATTATCTTTCTTGTGTGTGATATTCACCTATTAAGTTGTCACTCTAGAACTTGCCTTAAATCTAGTTGAAATTACATGTCACATGCACATTCAAAAATGATAAAGGCATTCATTTTGTTTAGCCAGAGCCAAATAGCTAACCTTACAATTATACCATTGATAAGCCCCTTTGAGCCTAATGGATTATGTCTTTATTCTCAACCCATTAATATGTGTTTTAATGATTTATCAAGTGCTTTTACTGAATTCGAAAGATTAACAGAGCATTTGAAATTTTTGTGAAATGGGCTTTTGACAAGTGTGGGGGTCTATATATCATCAACCACAAAAGTGCAGAAGTTGTAATATAAAAAAAAGAAAAAAAAAGAAAAAAAAAGAAAAAGAAAAAAATATATATAAATTATAGGTTGTTGGGATGAGATAGGCCAGGTTTATTTATAAGATGGCCCATTTTTCAATTGTTCTATTTACTTAGTAAAAATAGTCCTTCATATTACTTTTTACATTCCTTTTACCTTAACCCCATTACAACCTTTAATAAGTCCTTTTGATTTGAATTATGCATGTGAATTAGGTAGTGGAGATTGAGATTTTTGGCAAGCTTATGGTAGTGCAATTTTTTCAGGTGAATTTGAGCGAAACACTTACCCTAAAACACTTGAGAGATTGAGAGAATGAGCGACAATTATGAATTCGGTTCATTTATTTTCAAATGAAGTTACCAGTTTATACTTTTGTTGATTCAAGAATACTATGATCTCTTTATTCTTTAATTGTGTCCTTGTTTATGACTTGACACTTCTGATTTTGTTGGAAGCACTTATTAGTTACTCTTTCTTGTCCGAGGACGTCCAAGAGCTAAGTATGGGGGAATTTGATAAGTAAAATATTTGCATATTCATTTTCCCTTATATGATGATTTTGTGGACTATATTTGAGCTGAATATAATCAATTTGGGTGTAATTAATAAATAAATAATGATTTTCTTGCAGCCATGGATAGTACCGGATTAAAAAGAATTAAAGAAGGCATTTAAGGGAAATTTACTATTCACGCGGTACTATTCACTGTACACTGTTCATGCGGGGTACTGTTCACTGTTCACTGTAGCAGTTTCACTGTAGCGGACCATTTGCGGTTTACTATAGCGGACGGTGTGGTCGGTTCACTGTAGCAGTGCGGTTCACTGTAGCAAATCACTGTAGCAGTCCGAAAATGAAGCCTATAAATAGAGCTTCTTGGCACCCTAAAATGAAGAGGAAGGAGGAGAGAGAGAGTTTTTATGTTAGAGAGAGAGAGTTGTTATTTTTAGAATTTATTTCTTGCATTTTTTTACTTCTTGCATGCCTCCTACATGGATGGTTTTACCTCCTATATGGAAGGCCTAGGTAGTCCTCCTTTATGGATGGTATAGGTTGCCACCTACATGGATGGTTTTACCTCCTATATGGTAGGCTAGATTTTCCATTTTCATGCATCTTGTAGTTGTATTTTTATGTTTTTGTAATTAATTTTTATGCAATATTTATGATGTTTGTAATTTATTTTGGTTTTGTTTTTAATTTTATCATGAGCTAAATTTTCCTTTTCCTAGGGTGATGACGTAGCTTACTAATGACGGATTGAATCTTAACTTATTAAATCTAGTTTTAATTTTTCCTTTATGATTGAGTTTTAATTATTGCTCTTAATGCTTACAATTGATTGGCCACCTTTTGGATGATTTTAATATGCATGTTGAGACCGGAAGGAGATACATGTGTGTGGATCCTATAATTAAAACCATAATTTGCATATGAAATAGGAATATATTCATATGGGTTGTGTAGTCTTAATTGAGTTCCATAAATCTTAATGCATGATTGATTGCTTAAATTCATATAGGAATATATTGGGTTAGCAATTAATTATAGAATTACTTGACCTTGGAAGAGGCTAGTAATTAAAATAGGGAAACTCGACTATCAATCATGTGGAATAAATTGGACTAGAATAGATAAGTGATTCAATCCGGAATTTATTAAGTGAAATCTAATCCCTAGGGCTTTTTCTCATATTTGTCTTTATATCACTTGTATTCATATTTCATCATTTCTATCTTGCAATCTCAATCACAACTAATCAACCGACTAAATAGAATTAAAATTACCAATTTTGGTACTTAGTGATCAATCATCGTGGGAACGATATTCTACTCACTTCTATATTACTTGATTACGACAGTGTACACTTGCACTTCTAAATACACCATCCTAAATTCGTAACAAGTTTTTGGCGCCATTGCCGGGGATTGTCATTAATATCAATACCAAGTAATTTTAATACTAATTTGGTCTTCATATTACAAGTTTTTGGCGCCATTGCCGGGGATTGTCGCACAAACACGACTGCTACACTAGGAAATTCACCGGCAGCAATACTACTTTGTGCGTTTCTTCTAATTGCATTATTTTGTCATTCCCCGAGCTTTTTAACTCATCATAATATTCCCTTTAATACCCAAGGTATAAAGGAATTTTAGGGAATACAATCATGCATCACTAGGACATTTACTAAACTAGGGTTTAGTAGTCCTCTTAATATAGGCGTAATCTCAAGCCTCTTGTCTTGAAATTTGGGATATTACAGTTCTCCCCCATTTAATAATTTTTATTCTCAAAATTTCGATCATCATATGGTACTATATGTACCTCAGGAAAATCATCTCTAGATACTCAGTCTACCTTTTCGTGTGCATGCTCACACATCACACATCACAATTCATCATCTCATCAATCAAGATTCTTGACAGTATTTAGCATACAACATACAACATTCTCATACATTCTGTACCAAGTATGTAGAATTCAACACAAGACCCACTGGCCGATTCTCACAGTGCTTTGTTTCTCAGGCCTCACTGCCTCTTTGGAACTCTCTTGGATTACACTATATGCATACCAGGCCTTCCAGCCTCTTCGGAACTCTCCTGAATCACATTATATACATATTAAGCCTTACGACTCATTCTACTACCATAGCACTGGATATTTCGGCCTTACCGCCTAGGGGATCACCCCCATGCCACAGGCATTTTAGGGCTTACTACCTCGGCTACAACTTGGTATAGTTTGAATGTTTTACCAACCTCAAAATATACTCTGGACACATTGGTCCATGTCACTGCGCTAGGCAAGAACCACATCACTAGACATACAGGTCTTATAACCAATGGACATTATCCTATGTAAAATTGCACATCGGGTCTTATTGCCTCGAGCCCCTATACGGCTTCATTATCAATACCTCATACTCTACCAGCCTAAGGGCTTCCCAGCCCATCAAGTTTAATGGCCTCAGGACATTCAGTCCATCACCTTTACTGAATACATATTAAGACTAGCTACCTAGGACACATAGTCTACTAGGTATTCTGAATTCATTACAGGCTCTATCTCTTGCTACTCAATCCATTTGTACTCTTATGTAATGTTCACAAAGCATGCTAAACAAACCATCATCACATCAATCATTACAAGACCATTCGGCATGTCTGCCTATAGCCTGACAGTATCAATTGGACTTCCGATCCCACAAGACACATGGCCCTAAGTGTTCACCCGCGCAATAGGCCACGGGATTCCACTTGTGTATAATAAGAGTTTCCAAAGCCCCGAGTATCCACCCACACAAAATAGGCCTTGAAAGACTACTCGTGTATAATAGAAATCTCCATGGCATCCACCGGTGCAAAATAGGGCCCATGAAACCACCCTACAACCTATGAATGCTCATAAGGTCTTACTGCCCAAGGAATTACCCCTATACCATAGACATCACGGGACTTACAGCCTCGAGCCTCTGCCCGTCAGGTCTGACTGCCTAAGGACACACCGGTCTAAATAGGTCTTACCGCCTATCGTACATTCATAACATGACTATACTCTATGGTAAACACATGCATGCAGAATCATTACATAAGATACGTGAGCAAGAGTTACGTAGCTTAATACCAGCAAGCCTATTCTTCCTTAATCTCTTTCATCATTCGGCACTGGAGTACCCCATGGCAATTCACTGGGTTATATAAACCCTTCTCTCAAGGAAACTTATTCGATGGAAGACTCATTATAATATACTACTATTGAGAGCCAAGGTTCTTGTAACTCTACTCTACGGTTTCAACGTCACGGTGGCTTTACTCCATGGTTTGTCATCACAGCAACTGCACGCTATGATTCGACATCATGGTAGCTCCACACTATGGTACTATACTTGGTACTTTACTCAGTCACCTAACTAGTCAGCCCCTTGGTTAAACCCTCGGTAGGTAATCCTTTTCAATCACATCTCCTTGTAGGTAGCCTTTTCGAATCATAATTCCCTATAGGTAGACCTTTCCGATCTGAATCCTTCGTAGGTAGCTCTGTATGATTGATCGTCTCTGAATAGAAGTACCATTGTATGAGTATCCAAATCTCATAAGGCCCTTCTGTAATATCCCAAATTTTGGGACTAAAGGCTTAAGATTTAGCATGGATTAAAGGGGACAATTAGACCCCTGTTTGGTAAATGTCATAGTGAGGCATAGTATTATTTCCTAAAATTCTTTTATATCCTTAGAAATTAATAGGAATTATATTGGTGAGCTAAAAAGTTCAGCGAATAACAAAACAAAGCGATTGGAAGTCACACATAATATAGTAAAATGGAACATAAAGTAATTTTACCACCGGTGAAATTCCCGATGTGGCAGTAGTGATTGTGTGACATTTTTCAATGAGTAAATGATTTTGAAAAATTATGAAAATTTTTAGAGTGAAAGTAGACTTATAAATATTTAATTTGATAGGTTATATAAGTCATTTGAAGTTATACATAAAGAGAAATGAATTTTTGAAGTTAGCCCAGCGAAATTAATTATTTTCTGGGACAACATTCAAAGATTAAAATTTTGGAAAGATTGAGCTTCAAATTAGCCAAATATTATACTTTTTGTTAAAAATAGACTCAATGAGAGTCACATATCCTTTGGAATCACTTCAATTGGACATTTGTACAATTAGATATGAATTTTCAAAGTTTAATGAAAATTCTACCAGATTGGATATTATGTGCGGAAATTGAAATTTTGGACCAATCATAGCTTGACACATGGCAATGTCAATTAACATCTCATTTAAACATTAAACCATAATATTCTCCAGCCATTTTTCATGCAGAAAACCAGAAATGAGAGAGAGAAAAATATGACCGAAAATGGAGGGAGATTATAGAGAAATTTCAAGGCTCCAAAACACTATCGAATCGGCGTCCTCTCTCAAAGTGCCCCCTTCAGAAAACTTCTTCTACTCATCGTAAGCTTCGTGTATATGGTTTCAGATTTTCATTTGTAGGTAGTTGGTGCAATCTCACCTACCAGAGTGTTTCCAGAATTCCGAACCGTTTGCGGAAACGAGTACAGGTAAGCGTAATCTTCTTTTTTAACAGATTGGTTTGTTGTTTGGATGAGTATATGGGGAGTTGGGTATGATTCATTCTCATAAAAATAGTATTTTTAATGGATAAATCATTTCTAATGAGTGTTTAAATAGCTAATCATTTGATTAGAAGTAGAAAGGAAGTGATTAAGCCAAATAAACCAAGAAACCGACAAACTCTTTCTGGGAACTCTAATTTTCAGTTCTGTTCTATGTGTGACGTGGTGATGGGCTGAGAATTTGATGATTTTGATGCTTCTATTTCTTTAGGAGGTAAAATTGTGTAGGTATGCAAATGTTCATGAATTTTGGATACTTGTATATGAATTTTGGAAATTATGAAGTATAGGGGTGCATGTTGCTTAAATCTGCCTTGAGTGGCAGTCTGGGTTGTGCGTGATATTTGAAGGTCTAAAACTTGTCCAAAAATTTTTAAGCTTTTCAGGCTTAAAGTATACATATGGAGATTTAATTTGATAGGTGTTTTGTAATTTTTAGATAATTATACTAGGAGATATGAATTGTTGAAGATATGCCCTGTTTTCTCGAAAGAATTTGAAACAGTGATGTTGTGCGAAATTTTTCATAGGGTATTGTTTACTACTGAGATTCCTTTGAATCTCACCCTCCCCAAACCAATCATTTAGATAGGTGGCAGAGGTAGGAAGTAAGAGTTGTACGTGAAGAGAACGTGATGGTGGTAGACTAAAGATTTAACGGTCCGAGGTTATATTGTATTTGATTTCAATATTTGATAGCCTTATGTGGCCATATATATGTGCTATGTATGTAATTGCACGTATGAATGAAGTTTTAGCAGAGAACAACTCTAAGAGAACCGCTTTAATTGAATTAAAAGAAATACACCCACATACTTTAATTTTATAGATTTAAGAGCCGATGAGGCATTCGTGATGTAGTGAATCTAGTATAAATGTTTTAAAGTATTCTACCCTTTGAATAACCCATCTCAACCCTAGGTTCAAGTCCTCAGTTGAGTTTGGGAGACTTATGAACTATTGTGAGGTTTGAGTAGTCCAGGTTCAAATCATGGTCCCATGAATGATTTCACTACTCATCTCTATTGATCTTTGGCTATTGAAGAAGGGTGTCACAATTATGATATCAAAGCTAGTTAATAAGATGGTTGTAATTTGTCACCGTGATCGGGGGTTCTCACTAAGTGAGAGTGGGATGAAGCATTGGCTCTTACCCTGACACGGCGTAGGGGCTAGCCACCCTATTGTTGCCCTAGCTAGAGGGGCTAACCAGGTGTATGGCCGCCTGTGTAAATCACCATTCCTTGGTTAAGAGGCAGGGCTTAAAACTAGCGGCTGAGGTACCTTATATAGTCCCCCGGAGGGGCTAACCAGCAATAAGCTGTGTAAAGCGCCGGACCTCTACACCTTCTTCTCTAGCAGTTCTATAATTTTCTCTCTTGTCTGGGGTCAATTCATTTGGACTTTTGATATTGGTCCCGCCCTAGGCAATAATCAAACTCTAAGGGAATATTCTATGATTAAGATCTTTCCCTATGCTAGATTAGCAACTATCAACCTCAAAAAATATGTATGAGGTTTCTTACACATTTCTATACTATATTCTAGTACCTCAAGCCACTCAAGCTATCTCAGCTTCCTGAAGAACTAATTCAACTATTGCAATTGATTCTTAAATTATAGTTCAACTCTTAGAACCTCAACATTACCTAAGTTAGAAATATCATGTTTCCTCAATTATACCCAATAGGCACACTAAGAATCAAAATCAATAGCACCAATTCTAACTTCCACGGTTTCTGGGTAATATACTTAATACATTACTGAAGGTTTAACATCATCCTCAAAGTTCACAAGGTTCAAACTTCCTTCATGGAACAGAACCATTATGCAACCTTATTCACATTTTGACCTAAGCGTTATCGCAGCTTAGATCTATTTTCAACCCATTATTAACCCTCAGTGTCATCAAATCAGATCCTCTAGGATCAATATATGGTATAATCATCACTTATGACGTCCTTAAGGATTACCATATCTCTTACCTTAAGGTATTTTTCCAACCTTTAGTCTAAGGTTTCTACATGGTGACTTCCCAAAAGGTCAACCATCTTAAAATTGCTCTTACCCGAGCACGCTCAACCTTAAGGTTATGATAATATCCAGGGTACGAATGCTTGTACCAACCTATATATCTCTGGCATCAGTATCCCTTATTCCTTTAACCCCACGATTACTAAGAATCATTACTTAGCATGGAGAAACCTCGACACAATCACTATGCCTCAAGTTCCCATAACCCCATCAAATGAACTTTTATGAGCAGTACTTACTGTAACAGGAAGGGTTCGTATTACAAATCAATTCTTACTTCATAATCTCTATACCTCTAATCATTCCTTAGGTCATCTAAGAACTTCCAATCAAAGTTCTAAACCTTTACAATGGACCTTTACTAGGCCCAAATGCAGCGCTACCCTCACTGGACGCCGGCTACAACGTCATGGGAATCCAGCCCATAACTGGGCAAGCTTACGTGGAGCCTATCCACAATATTCCTTTTCTAAGCACACTTAACCACGGAGTTCTGATGAGATCCAGGGCATCAGTGCTAGCACCATATCATATGTCACTGGGTATTAGTAGCCCATACATTATCTTAACCACAGACATGCTGTCCATTCCAAATTGCTAGGTATTGTTCCCATAGGGAAATATAAGTAGTACCAGCTTTTTCACATTGCCCCTCAATGTGTTAAAGTCTCCCATCAAAGTATTACACAAAATCACCTTTCCAAGTTTTGTACAACTGCCTCTACACTTAAGTTTAGACTCAATAACTCAAGTTCTGACCCAGAAACTCAAGTCTTGCCAATCACACTCAAGTTCAGGTGGTTTTCCCACTGAGACTTAACTGATTTTTCAATCTTGCACATACCATAAAGGCTTGTGCTCGAGTTCAAGATGATGCACTCAAGTTCTGTGGTTATCACACTCGAGTCCTGCTTGTTCTGGGGAGAGAGTTTCTACCAGAAAGGATTCCAATTGCAAGAACAGAAGATACACTCGAGTTCACCCATATGAACTCGAGTTCTCGATTGTTTGCACTGGAGTTCACCTATATGAACTCGAGTTCTCAAGCGTTTGTACTCGAGTTCTAGGTTCACACTCTTGTGAGTTCCTTCCTGAAACTACCTGATACACAGGAAAATACCTTATGGACTGGAGTTCTCCAACATGAACTTGAGTTCATGTTTTTCACCACTGAGAGTTCTTGCCCGAGGCATCCTGAAACACAAGAAATTACCCACTGCACTCGAGTTCACCATGATGAACTCAAGTTCATCAGCTAACCAAAGCTGTAAACACTTCAGAAATCCATCTGAATTCACTCTTATACCCCCCAATCCTTATCTTTTCCATTGATTATCATCCTTGGACCTTGTCCTACCAACCATGCCTCCTAATCCAATGTAACTAGCAAAGGATTAGAATCTATCAACATTAGCAGAGAATGCTAGCAACTACCCATTATTGTCAGAATCAACGTGCTAATACCAAAAATGTAATACCCTATTTCTAATATTCTCAAATGAGTATAAATGAGTAGTGAAATCCATTGTAGAACCAGGATATGAACTCGGACTACCCAACCTTTACAAAACGTTCACAAATTTCCACTCTCAACTCAGGATTTAAACCTAAAGTCAAGAGGGTTTTTCAAATGGTAGAAAACTTTTCAATGATTTCCAATATATCACTACATCATCAATGCCTTATCGACTCTTAATTTCATTATATCAGAGTTTCTTAATTTCATTATATTAGAATTTGCACGCATTTTTCTTAACTTTTACTTTAACACAACAAAAGTTCTTCTCTGCTTAAAAATCATTCGTTCAATTAGATATATATAAAATGTATATGTACAAAACTACCAAAACAAATACACTATTACAAAAATAGTGCCTTACACTACGATCTTCACTTCACCTTCGCAATTCCTCTTGCATTTCTCTATGCATTCTTCACCTGTACTCAACATACCTATATGTTTGGGTGAGGAAGAGTGAGATTCAGAGAATCTCAGTAGTGAACAATACCACTATGCATGCAAGATATATATTTAATGCATGGCATGCTTGCCGTTCATAAAATCATGCCAATAATGACATCTACATGCTCAATGTTATTCATACTTATGCCCATCGTATAAACATACAGAGCTTTAATCAATCATTTCAAATACATTCAACACATTTAAGCAAAGCAGTCACCTTAAACAATGCACAAACATATATATATCATATACATGCAAGCTAGGTAAGTTTACTATCTTTTGGACTTTGTGTCCTTCCTTAATACTTCGTCTTTGCTCCGGCTCGGGCACAATCCATTTGGTCCTAAAATCCCAATATACAATAAATGAGTCGTTACTTATCCATGTATCATTCCAGACTTAAATTATTTGCTAACTTAGCCTAATGATGCTAAATTACCAAAATGCCTTCAGAGACCTAGCCTACGCCCCTCCATATCTGGTCCAACTGTACCTCACCAAAATTTATAACCTGAGCTAATCCTACATAATTTTGCGTGAAGAATCCATTTTTGACCTCAGATTAGTCAAAATAAGGCCCAAATGATAAAAATGCCCTTAACAACCCTTACTTAGAGATTTAAATGGTAATTTGGTCATTTCACATTTTATGGCTTTTCTCACTTCATCATCAATATGAACCCTATACAATTTTCTCTTCTGAACTCAATGGAACTATCCAATTGATGAAATTCCAAATCTTTCCTCATGCCACACAAAGGGTATAAATTTAGAGCTCTTAGAAGAGTTGTGTTAGATTCTTGTTTTATCTGGCTTAATCACCTCCTTTCTATTCTAATCACATGCTTAACCTTTTAGACATCCAATGAAAATCATTTAGAACTCAAAAACATCCTTTGAATGAGACATGAACAGTACCCAACTTCCTATAATACTCATCCAAACAACAAACCAATCGTTTCAAAGTAAAGCTTATGCTTACCTCTACACGTTTCCGTGGTCAGTTCGAAATTCTAGTAGCACTTCACCCAGTGAGATGACACCAACCACCTCTAAATAGAAATCTAAAACCGTAGAAATGAAGTTCAGGATGAGTAGAAGAAGGTTTGTGAAGGGTACTTTAAGAGAAGTTGCCAATTCGGCAGTGTTTTGGCAGACTGAAGTTTTCTCTCTCTTTCTCCTTCGTTTTCTTTGTTCTTGTTCAGTTCTTTCCATCTCCCTTATGATTTGTTCTCATTGAAAAAATGAGAAGAGGGTGATGAAAATGATGATTGAATAAATAATCTAAAGGAGTTTACATGTATCCCATTCTCATTGGTCCAAACTTCAACTTTTTGACTTCCCTTGATAATAATTCACCAAACTAGGTTTATTAATTACCAAGTAGTCATTTCCCTCTTTTGAATTCTCATTCAACTGAAATCATTGGGAATATTAGGGAAAAATCATCATTTCTTATCTTATGGCAAAATTACCATTTTGCCCTTATGGTTTATGATTTATCGAAATAAATCACTTATTGCTCATTTCCTTTATTTCCCTCTCCCAATAAACTGAATTGGGCAAAAATTTAAGGGAGAATAATGTATGCTAAATCTTATTAGTCAACTGACCATTTTGCCTCTCGAAATATGTCGCATAAACATGACTGCCACACCGAAAAATTCACTGGTAGCAACTCTACTTTGTGTGTTTCTTCTAATTGCATTATTTTATCATTCTCTGAGCTCTTTAACTCATTAAAATATTCCCTTTAATACCCAAGGTATAAAGGAGTTTTAGGGAATACAATCATACCTCACTAGGACATTTACTAAACCGGGGTCTAGTAGTCCACTTAATCTAGGATTAATCTGAAGCCTCTTGTCCCGAAATTTGGGATATTACACAAGTGCCGCCACCAATCTAGTAGCCGCAACAAGGTTGCCGAGAAGGTGGGGACAAACCAACGGTAGAATTTGATTTTTTTTAAGGACCAAGAAGGGCCCAATTAGCTATTTTTCCCGTCCAAAATATGATTCTTCGGAATATAAATAAAGAATTGCTGGAATTATATGCAATTCCTAAGGAAGAGAAACAATAAATAACATGTCCCTTTAAATCATTAAATGATTGTTTGGGATCACGTTTAGAGTCTTTAAAAGTGTTTATTTATATAAATCGAGATAAAACTCCTCTCACATCTTACCTCGTACTCTTTAAATCATGATTGAAAAACTACTTTTAAAGGCTCCAAACGCTATTCTAAATAAGCACTAAGTGTGTGTTTGGTTTTACTTTTGAAACCATAGTTTAGCCTAAACCATGGTTTCAAAGATGAGATTGTTAGACACCATATCAGAACTCAATATAACTTTCAACCCTCAAAACCATAGTTTGGTATAAATTACCCAAACATTTACCAACATAAAGTTGATCTAGCGGTGTAAGGCCCCATTAGATTTCTTTGGGTATCAAAATTGAGTCCCGTATGAGATATTTATGTTAGGAGAGGTAGCCACGAACCGCGAACTGGATTCTAGATGATAATATAAAATAAACTACTCAAACACTCTCAAATTTTGTGAAACCATGGTTTGGACAGACAATCATGCTTTTCAAGAAGCTTCTTCTTCATCTTCTTCTTTTTTTACCTTTTTAAAAGTTATTCTCCAAAATCTATTGTCTAAAATTACTTGTTTCACTTTTTTTTAGAAACTATTGTCCAAAAACTAATATGAATACACCCTAATTGCATTGTATTGCATTGAAGTCTAATGAGACTTGAGCTACATTAATTGGAATTAAGAAAAGACTACTTTGTCCTCATTAATTTGAGCAACCAGTGACATGAAAAATTGTCATTGGTTATTATGTTAGATTTAGTGACCTAAATATATATATATTATGTTGGCTTTTGTCAAAATAACTCAAGTCAATTTGATAGAATCTACTTTTAGACTATATATCTTCACTTCAATTTTCATGAATTGATGTGCGATTTTTCTTGAGGTATTCTGTAAAATCCTTTCCTTAATACTGTAAAATCCTATTATTATAACTCAATTCTCCAAAAGTCTACCATGGTAGAAAAAGAGTTCAGCTAACCGTTTGAAAACTCTACCATGGTTTATAAAATTTACCATGGAAAATAAAATCATTTTTCCTTGCTGAATAATATCTCATCAGATATTAAAATATCCTTATTAAATCAAATTGTGGATCCACGAGTTTAGAACACATCATAAGCCTTCTAGGCCTTCCAGCATCATCAGGAGTAATTAAAAATATATAGTTAACACACCAAGTTCTCAAAAATAGATCAGAGTATGCAAGATGAGCCCTAATGTGGCATTATACAATAGTCCAACATATATTAAAAAGATGGAAGCACTACTTTTATCAGAAGTAGTTTAAGCTTCCGGAGTCTTTCCTATTATTATAACTCAATTCTCCAAAAGTCTACCATGGTAGAAAAAGAGTTCAGCTAACCGTTTGAAAACTCTACCATGGTTTATAAAATTTACCATGGAAAATAAAATCATTTTTCCTTGCTGAATAATATCTCATCAGATATTAAAATATCCTTATTAAATCAAATTGTGGATCCACGAGTTTAGAACACATCATAAGCCTTCTAGGCCTTCCAGCATCATCAGGAGTAATTAAAAATATATAGTTAACACACCAAGTTCTCAAAAATAGATCAGAGTATGCAAGATGAGCCCTAATGTGGCATTATACAATAGTCCAACATATATTAAAAAGATGGAAGCACTACTTTTATCAGAAGTAGTTTAAGCTTCCGGAGTCTTTCCTATTATTATAACTCAATTCTCCAAAAGTCTACCATGGTAGAAAAAGAGTTCAGCTAACCGTTTGAAAACTCTACCATGGTTTATAAAATTTACCATGGAAAATAAAATCATTTTTCCTTGCTGAATAATATCTCATCAGATATTAAAATATCCTTATTAAATCAAATTGTGGATCCACGAGTTTAGAACACATCATAAGCCTTCTAGGCCTTCCAGCATCATCAGGAGTAATTAAAAATATATAGTTAACACACCAAGTTCTCAAAAATAGATCAGAGTATGCAAGATGAGCCCTAATGTGGCATTATACAATAGTCCAACATATATTAAAAAGATGGAAGCACTACTTTTATCAGAAGTAGTTTAAGCTTCCGGAGTCTTTCCTATTATTATAACTCAATTCTCCAAAAGTCTACCATGGTAGAAAAAGAGTTCAGCTAACCGTTTGAAAACTCTACCATGGTTTATAAAATTTACCATGGAAAATAAAATCATTTTTCCTTGCTGAATAATATCTCATCAGATATTAAAATATCCTTATTAAATCAAATTGTGGATCCACGAGTTTAGAACACATCATAAGCCTTCTAGGCCTTCCAGCATCATCAGGAGTAATTAAAAATATATAGTTAACACACCAAGTTCTCAAAAATAGATCAGAGTATGCAAGATGAGCCCTAATGTGGCATTATACAATAGTCCAACATATATTAAAAAGATGGAAGCACTACTTTTATCAGAAGTAGTTTAAGCTTCCGGAGTCTTCCCTGATGGACCCGCAGGACAACTATCACCTGGAAAAATGTAAAATCAACGGTGTGAGACAAAAGCCTCAGTAACCAACAATCCATCTCATCGGGCATACAAGTATGTGCCCGTGAGGTGCCAAGTGGGACAGTTATAAAAATATAACATTATTAAAATATCACTTGTCCATACGAATAATTTCATAATAATTCACAATATCATATTGTCATTCTCATATTTGCCATATAAGTGTATAAGAGTAAATACATAATAATTTATTTTCTTTCCTCCCTTATTTCCTCTCCACCTTATTTCCTCTGACTGAACCCATGGGCTAGTACTCACCCATATGACTGGTAGCTAATTCAACAAGCTCACCGATCAAGTGATATGGATCGGCCAAAATCCACAGAGCACAAGACCGGACCATGGGTTCCCCCTCTAAATACATTAATGGGGTGTCATAGCCCTATGGAATACAAATGGGCCAAAGGACTAACCAGTGTACACCTGGATGTCCACCACCTTATTTCCTCTTTTGTACAAGAATTCACCCCCTTATTTCCTCTTTGAGTAACCTCCCATTAATTTCACATCCACCATCCCCTATCTTATCCATATTATGTGATTATGACATGTCATTATCATTTCATAATTATCAAAAAGGATCTTTCCAATCTCATAAATACATACCAACCCATATAATGTAATATTGCTAGTCATTTTCTCCATGAAAATAAGTCCCACAAGACAATTTCATTAACCACATATTTTCCAAAATCACATCACATATCAATAGCCAAATTTATAAATCTGCATAATTAAAATCACTCACAAACATCATACAAGCATGCACAACAAGTGGAAAGTGGTTACCTCTCGCCAAAGCTATTTATTACCACACTGCTCCTAATCCAAGAGCTCAAGTAAATGCCAAAATCAATCTACCATAATCAATTTACTACCCATTAATAACTCTCCAAAATTCCACATAATCAAAATTATAACTTATATATAAATTTTCAATAATAATATATAATATATTCTAAAAACTGAAAAATAACAGTTTAGGGTTTAAATTTTAGAAATGACCGTTCAGTCCTTCAAATATCGAAAATGACAGTTTAGTCCTCCGAATTTCATAAATGACAGTTTAGTCCTCCGAATTTCATAAATGACAGATTAGTCCTTCAAATTTCATAAATGACAGTTTAGTCCTCCGAATTTCATAAATGACAGATTAGTCCTTCAAATTTCATAAATGACAGTTTAGTCCTCCGAAATTCATAAATGACAGTTTAATCCTTCAAATCTCAAAACTAAACTAATTAAAATTTCAGTAATACCTTCATTAATTTAAATAAAGCTTTTAACCCAAATTTAATCGGTTAAAAAGTCCTATATAGAATTATTCATAGACTAATTATATAAAAAAATTCGTTATAAAATCTTATACCAACTAAATAAGAAAAATAAACCGATTAAAATTAGCTATTAATTATTCTCTACATTTTTATAGCCTTATACTAACAAAACTCAAACTTGTCCAAAATGCTAATCTTAAAATATTCTCTAATCTATACAATATTATCCTTATTAGAACGAGAAAAATACATGGAATAATTTTCATAAAAGAAATTTGCTGAAAGAAGTTATTTTAACTATCTAAATAATCTTATAAGATAAATAACTTACCTCAGAAAACTCAAGTGGGATGTCCACCACCTTATTTCCTCTTTTGTACAAGAATTCACCCCCTTATTTCCTCTTTGAGTAACCTCCCATTAATTTCACATCCACCATCCCCTATCTTATCCATATTATGTGATTATGACATGTCATTATCATTTCATAATTATCAAAAAGGATCTTTCCAATCTCATAAATACATACCAACCCATATAATGTAATATTGCTAGTCATTTTCTCCATGAAAATAAGTCCCACAAGACAATTTCATTAACCACATATTTTCCAAAATCACATCACATATCAATAGCCAAATTTATAAATCTGCATAATTAAAATCACTCACAAACATCATACAAGCATGCACAACAAGTGGAAAGTGGTTACCTCTCGCCAAAGCTATTTATTACCACACTGCTCCTAATCCAAGAGCTCAAGTAAATGCCAAAATCAATCTACCATAATCAATTTACTACCCATTAATAACTCTCCAAAATTCCACATAATCAAAATTATAACTTATATATAAATTTTCAATAATAATATATAATATATTCTAAAAACTGAAAAATAACAGTTTAGGGTTTAAATTTTAGAAATGACCGTTCAGTCCTTCAAATATCGAAAATGACAGTTTAGTCCTCCGAATTTCATAAATGACAGTTTAGTCCTCCGAATTTCATAAATGACAGATTAGTCCTTCAAATTTCATAAATGACAGTTTAGTCCTCCGAATTTCATAAATGACAGATTAGTCCTTCAAATTTCATAAATGACAGTTTAGTCCTCCGAAATTCATAAATGACAGTTTAATCCTTCAAATCTCAAAACTAAACTAATTAAAATTTCAGTAATACCTTCATTAATTTAAATAAAGCTTTTAACCCAAATTTAATCGGTTAAAAAGTCCTATATAGAATTATTCATAGACTAATTATATAAAAAAATTCGTTATAAAATCTTATACCAACTAAATAAGAAAAATAAACCGATTAAAATTAGCTATTAATTATTCTCTACATTTTTATAGCCTTATACTAACAAAACTCAAACTTGTCCAAAATGCTAATCTTAAAATATTCTCTAATCTATACAATATTATCCTTATTAGAACGAGAAAAATACATGGAATAATTTTCATAAAAGAAATTTGCTGAAAGAAGTTATTTTAACTATCTAAATAATCTTATAAGATAAATAACTTACCTCAGAAAACTCAAGTGGGATCTCTATTCCCTTCTCGTTCCCTCTCTTTCTCTCGTTCTTCTTTCTCATAAAACCGCACATCTTGTGCGGTTTTATAGAGCAAATGAGGGGGAAGGTGGGAGTGGATAACCACTCCCTCCATCCTCACAATTATTAATAGGTGGGCAGCCCACGTGCTGCCCACCTTTTAATATAATAATATATATATAATATAATATAATAATATATTAAAATATAATATAATAATATTATAATAATAATAATTTATTATTTAATTTTTTTTTTGTTTTTTTTTAAACAGGATGTTACAATTCTCCCCACCTAAATAGAATTTTGTCCCCAAAATTCAAAACATAAGATTCTTACACAACATTACACCAATTCAATCTCAATATAATATAACATAAATACCACGTTTATACCTAAGCAAACAAATGAGGAAAATCACGTCGCATACGCTCTTCAGTTTCCCAGGTAGCATCACCTGGAAACATTCCCTTCCAGAAAACTTTTAGGAGACGGATTGTTCTATTCCGTAATTGTTTGTCCTTTACATCTAAAATTCTTTCTGGTTCGGTCACGTATGTCAAATTCTCTCTTAACTCAACCTCTTCAGGCTCAATGATATGAAACGGATCTGGATGATACTTCTTTAGCTGTGACACATGGAACACGTCATGCACCTTAGATAAATGTGGGGGCAAGGCGATCCGATAGGCAACCGATCCAATTCGCTCCAAAATTTCAAATGGCCCAATGAATCGTGGAGTCAACTTCTTTGCTTTAATAGACCTACCGATGCCCGTAACAGGCGAAACCTTCAGAAAAACATGATCTCCCACACTAAATTCCAACGGTCTCCTTCGACGATCCGCATAACTCTTCTGTCGACTTTGAGCTGTCAACAATTTCTGTCGTATCATTTCAATCTTTCGTGATGTTTGCTCTACTAGATCTGGTCCGATAATAGTCCTTTCACTCAATTCGGTCCAACATAACGGCGACCTGCACTTTCGACCATATAAAGCCTCAAAAGGTGCCATCTGAATACTAGAGTGATAGCTATTATTGTATGCAAATTCTGCCAATGGCAAGTGCTTGTCCCAACTACCTGGAAGCTCAATAGCGCAAGCTCTCAACATGTCCTCAAGTGTCTGAATAGTTCTCTCGGTTTGATCGTCTGTTTGAGGATGATAAGCGGTACTGTACTTTAACTTTGTACCCATGGCTTGTTGTAGGGACTTCCAAAAGTTCGAAGTGAACCTTGGATCACGATCCGATATGATACTCTCCGGCACTCCATGCATACGTACAATCTCTTTAATATACAACTCGGCCAATTTCTCCAAAGAATAATTTGCCTTAATAGGTAAAAAGTGTGCTGACTTGGTTAATCGATCTACGATCACCCAAACAACATCATAAATATTCCGGATTGACGGTAAGCCCATGATGAAATCCATAGAAATACTATCCCATTTCCATTTAGGGATATCTAGATTCTGAAGTAGTCCTGGTGGTTTCTGGTGCTCGATCTTGACCTTCTGGCACGTCAAGCACTTCAAGACGAAGTCGGTCACGTCTCTCTTCATCTTTGGCCACCAATATTGTCGCTTCAGATCGTTATACATCTTGGTGATTCCTGGATGTATGGTATATTTGCTTCGATGGGCTTCTTCCAAAATGATTTTCTTGATTTCATCGTTATTGGGAACACAAATTCTCCCCTTGTATCTCAAAATATCTGCATTCCCAACATCATAATCCGGAACTTCCCCATGCTCTAGTTCTTCTCGAATTTTGTCTAGCTGATCATCTTTCGTTTGAGCGTCTTTCAAGTCTTGATAAAACCCATATTCACCAATGACTGCATTTAAAGCAACTATCTTCTTCTGATATGGAACAATATAGATGTCCCTCAAGCTTTCCAACCAATAGTGCTCATTTAAACTCATACAGAAAACATGAACAGATTTTCGACTTAAAGCATCAGCCACAACATTGGCCTTTCCAGGGTGATACTTTATTTCGAAATCATAATCCTTCAAGAACTCCATCCATCTGTGTTGTCTATTATTCAGTTCCTTCTGGTCAACCAAATACTTCAAGCTCTTGTGATCACTTAAAACTTCAAATTGAGCTCCATATAGATAATGCCTCCAAATCTTTAATGCAAATACTACAGCGGCGAGCTCCAAATCATGAGTTGGATAATTCTCTTCATGAGGCCTCAACTGCCTTGAAGCATATGCAACAACCTTGCCTTCTTGCATTAACACACAACCCAAACCCTTAAAGGAAGCATCCGTATACACTGTGTATGGACGTCCAGGATCAGGAAGGGTAAGCACAGGTGCTGTAGTCAACTTTGCCTTTAACTCTTGAAAAGCAGCTTCACACTTATCTGTCCATATAAACGGTTGATCTTTCTTGGTCAGCTTAGTCAAAGGCATAGCAATTTGAGAAAACCCCTTAATGAATCTCCTGTAGTAGCCAGCCAATCCCACAAAACTTCTTATTTCAGTCACCGACTTCGGGGATTCCCATTTTAATACGGCATCAACTTTACTAGGATCAACAGCTACCCCTTCAGCAGATACCACGTGGCCAAGGAAATTCACTTCCCTGAGCCAAAACTCACACTTACTCAACTTAGCATACAACTGGTGGTCCCTCAATATACGCAATGCAATGAGTAGATGTTCTCGGTGCTCCTCCTCGTTCTTAGAATAAATGAGAATGTCATCAATGAAGACAACAATAAAACGATCTAAATACGGCCTAAAAATCCGGTTCATATAATCCATGAAAACAGCTGGAGCATTTGTCAACCCGAAAGGCATAACCAAAAACTCATAATGTCCATACCGAGTCCGGAAAGCAGTCTTTGAGATGTCATCAGCCTTAACTCTGAGCTGATGGTAACCTGATCTCAAGTCGATCTTAGAGAACACCGCGGCTCCTTTGAGCTGATCCAATAAATCATCAATCCTAGGCAACGGATATTTATTCTTAATGGTGACCTTATTCAATTGTCTGTAGTCAATGCACAACCGCATACTTCCATCCTTCTTTTTGACAAACAATACTGGCGAACCCCAAGGAGAGACACTTGGTCGAATGAAACCTTTCTCAAGCAACTCCTCTAACTGTTTCTTCAACTCTGCCAACTCTGATGGCGACATTCGATAAGGGGCCTTAGAAATTGGAGTTGTGCCTGGTACTAACTCAATGGAGAACTCTACCTCTCGATTCGGTGGCAGTCCTGATATCTCTTCTGGAAACACTTCTGGAAACTCTTTTACTACTTCAATTTGATTGATCCCAATATCTTTGTCAGCATTAATTGAAAAGAAGACCATATAGGCTTCACAACCTCGTCGAACACACTTTTCTGCTTTAGTGGCCGACAATATCAAGGGGCTAGAAGCCACCTTAACATATGCGAGACTTAAGGGAAAATTCACTTTCTTTCCCTTACAGTCGAGATAAGCATTATTGGCAGACAACCAATCCATGCCAATGATTACATCTATACCCTTAAGCGGTAAACAAATTAAATCTATCTTCGAATTACAAATATCACACTTAAGAGTAAGGTTTAAACAAGCACGACCGGTCATAACAGAAGCTCCAGCAGGTGTGGACACTTCCAAATCATAAGGCAATTCACAAACATGCAATCCCAATCTTTGAGCACAGTTATCAGAGATAAATGAATGTGAAGCGCCAGAATCAAATAACACGAATACATCATGCCCTTGAAGAGAAACAGTACCTCGGATCACATTTGGAGATGCTCCTGCTTCTTCTCGGGTCAAAGCAAACACACGACTAGGAACGGTAGGGCGAACACTCTGCGGAATCTGTGGAAACTCAGGGCAAAAGCGAGCAATATGCCCGTATTTGTGGCACTTATAGCACTCCCAGCACTTCCCTGCATGTACTGTACCACAATTCTGGCATGGTCTACTCACGCTGGGTGTAAACATAGTAGAATCTTGACGAGACGCCTGACTCCTATTATAATGACTCCTCTGGGTCTGGAATCTTTGTTGTGGGGCTTTATTACCTTGAAACCCTCTCTGATAAGACCCTCCAGTCTTCCTTGAGCTCCTGAAACTTCCTGTACTAAAACTTGGCTTCTTCATCACATTAATATTTGGCCTTGGAAAGCTGGAGAATCTGCCAGAGCTATCACGACGCTTGGAATCTTCCACCTCTCGTACCGTACGTGCAGCAATACGTAGTTTGGTACAAGCATCCTCAAAATTTGTGATGTTCGAAGACCTCATAAATGACTTCAGTTCTGGCCTGGCCTTATCGATTAGCTGTCTAATCTTCCAATTAGGGTTATTGTGCTCCTTCAAATATGTTACATATTTTGTCAATCGAATGAAAGTAGAGATATACTCATCTTCACTCATATCACCTTGACGAAGAGCGTAAAATTCCAACTCCTTCTCATGTTGCAACTCCTCTGGAAAGTAGTGCGCATAAAACATGTCTTTGAACTCCGCCCACTTCAAAGATGACACATCCGCTGGTCTCACACTCTTCCACCACTCATTCGCGTCACCCTTAAGAAGAATGGTGACTGCCTGTACCATCTGTTCACTGGTACAATCCACAGCCTGGAATAACGTCTCTATGTCCTCAATCCACATTTCTGCCTCAACAGGATCTCGGTTTCCATTAAAAATAGGAGGGCGATGTCGAGCCAAATCTTTATATACATTGGAAATGGAACGAGAAGCCGGAACATGTGGTTGTTGGGGTATATAATCACCATGGCCATCATTAGTAGTTTCATGCATTTTTTCTGAATTCCCCACGCTTTGATGATCATCACCATTCCCCATAGGGGTCTTGTCCCTAGCTTGCCGCCCACTATCTTCTTTAAATTTCTTCAATCGTTCGTCTACAACATCTACCACAACTCCCTTCAGTTGTTGCATAAAAGCATCCTTATCAAATGGGAGTTGTTACTGCTGCTGCGGTTGGACAGGTGGATGTGGAGGCCTACTACCACCAGAACTAGTACGACGAGTTTGAACCATCTTCTCCCCACCTAAAGATGCAACCCACTATAACTAGTAAGTAGTTAACAGAATCATAACAAATACAACTAACAGGGAAGATATATGTGAATTTTGTATATTGCCACTAAATATAATGCATGTCACAAAGTTCGCAGAATCGTTGGGCTCTGATACCAATTTGTAAAATCCTTTCCTTAATACTGTAAAATCCTATTATTATAACTCAATTCTCCAAAAGTCTACCATGGTAGAAAAAGAGTTCAGCTAACCGTTTGAAAACTCTACCATGGTTTATAAAATTTACCATGGAAAATAAAATCATTTTTCCTTGCTGAATAATATCTCATCAGATATTAAAATATCCTTATTAAATCAAATTGTGGATCCACGAGTTTAGAACACATCATAAGCCTTCTAGGCCTTCCAGCATCATCAGGAGTAATTAAAAATATATAGTTAACACACCAAGTTCTCAAAAATAGATCAGAGTATGCAAGATGAGCCCTAATGTGGCATTATACAATAGTCCAACATATATTAAAAAGATGGAAGCACTACTTTTATCAGAAGTAGTTTAAGCTTCCGGAGTCTTTCCTATTATTATAACTCAATTCTCCAAAAGTCTACCATGGTAGAAAAAGAGTTCAGCTAACCGTTTGAAAACTCTACCATGGTTTATAAAATTTACCATGGAAAATAAAATCATTTTTCCTTGCTGAATAATATCTCATCAGATATTAAAATATCCTTATTAAATCAAATTGTGGATCCACGAGTTTAGAACACATCATAAGCCTTCTAGGCCTTCCAGCATCATCAGGAGTAATTAAAAATATATAGTTAACACACCAAGTTCTCAAAAATAGATCAGAGTATGCAAGATGAGCCCTAATGTGGCATTATACAATAGTCCAACATATATTAAAAAGATGGAAGCACTACTTTTATCAGAAGTAGTTTAAGCTTCCGGAGTCTTCCCTGATGGACCCGCAGGACAACTATCACCTGGAAAAATGTAAAATCAACGGTGTGAGACAAAAGCCTCAGTAACCAACAATCCATCTCATCGGGCATACAAGTATGTGCCCGTGAGGTGCCAAGTGGGACAGTTATAAAAATATAACATTATTAAAATATCACTTGTCCATACGAATAATTTCATAATAATTCACAATATCATATTGTCATTCTCATATTTGCCATATAAGTGTATAAGAGTAAATACATAATAATTTATTTTCTTTCCTCCCTTATTTCCTCTCCACCTTATTTCCTCTGACTGAACCCATGGGCTAGTACTCACCCATATGACTGGTAGCTAATTCAACAAGCTCACCGATCAAGTGATATGGATCGGCCAAAATCCACAGAGCACAAGACCGGACCATGGGTTCCCCCTCTAAATACATTAATGGGGTGTCATAGCCCTATGGAATACAAATGGGCCAAAGGACTAACCAGTGTACACCTGGATGTCCACCACCTTATTTCCTCTTTTGTACAAGAATTCACCCCCTTATTTCCTCTTTGAGTAACCTCCCATTAATTTCACATCCACCATCCCCTATCTTATCCATATTATGTGATTATGACATGTCATTATCATTTCATAATTATCAAAAAGGATCTTTCCAATCTCATAAATACATACCAACCCATATAATGTAATATTGCTAGTCATTTTCTCCATGAAAATAAGTCCCACAAGACAATTTCATTAACCACATATTTTCCAAAATCACATCACATATCAATAGCCAAATTTATAAATCTGCATAATTAAAATCACTCACAAACATCATACAAGCATGCACAACAAGTGGAAAGTGGTTACCTCTCGCCAAAGCTATTTATTACCACACTGCTCCTAATCCAAGAGCTCAAGTAAATGCCAAAATCAATCTACCATAATCAATTTACTACCCATTAATAACTCTCCAAAATTCCACATAATCAAAATTATAACTTATATATAAATTTTCAATAATAATATATAATATATTCTAAAAACTGAAAAATAACAGTTTAGGGTTTAAATTTTAGAAATGACCGTTCAGTCCTTCAAATATCGAAAATGACAGTTTAGTCCTCCGAATTTCATAAATGACAGTTTAGTCCTCCGAATTTCATAAATGACAGATTAGTCCTTCAAATTTCATAAATGACAGTTTAGTCCTCCGAATTTCATAAATGACAGATTAGTCCTTCAAATTTCATAAATGACAGTTTAGTCCTCCGAAATTCATAAATGACAGTTTAATCCTTCAAATCTCAAAACTAAACTAATTAAAATTTCAGTAATACCTTCATTAATTTAAATAAAGCTTTTAACCCAAATTTAATCGGTTAAAAAGTCCTATATAGAATTATTCATAGACTAATTATATAAAAAAATTCGTTATAAAATCTTATACCAACTAAATAAGAAAAATAAACCGATTAAAATTAGCTATTAATTATTCTCTACATTTTTATAGCCTTATACTAACAAAACTCAAACTTGTCCAAAATGCTAATCTTAAAATATTCTCTAATCTATACAATATTATCCTTATTAGAACGAGAAAAATACATGGAATAATTTTCATAAAAGAAATTTGCTGAAAGAAGTTATTTTAACTATCTAAATAATCTTATAAGATAAATAACTTACCTCAGAAAACTCAAGTGGGATCTCTATTCCCTTCTCGTTCCCTCTCTTTCTCTCGTTCTTCTTTCTCATAAAACCGCACATCTTGTGCGGTTTTATAGAGCAAATGAGGGGGAAGGTGGGAGTGGATAACCACTCCCTCCATCCTCACAATTATTAATAGGTGGGCAGCCCACGTGCTGCCCACCTTTTAATATAATAATATATATATAATATAATATAATAATATATTAAAATATAATATTATAATAATAATAATTTATTATTTATTTATTTTTTTTTGTTTTTTTTAAACAGGATGTTACATATTCTAATATTCTCCTAGTTTCTCTTTTCCGTTTTTTCCTAATTAATAGGCAAATGGGTCTTTTTCAAGGGAAAATTTTAGAAAAATACTATGAAAAATAGGAAAAGACAAATTAGTAAATCTCAATAAAAAGACGCCTCGGCCCTTCATCTCTCCCTCTCTCTTAATTCAAAATAATAATACCGGTCTTTTTATTAACAACACTGTATTCTACATTAACAACTCTACTTTCTTCTTTCATAACTTCGTATCTCAACAAAGTCTAGTTGTGAATGTAAAATATGGTGTTATTAATAAAGATAGAGGTGTTGTTATTAGCCTCTAAAACAAAAAAATGAAGTTGTTAATTTAAAATATGGTGTTGTTCATATAGAGACAAGTGTTGTTATTGGCCTCTGAAACTTGTGAATTTTTTGTTTTTGAAAGAAGAAAGTGGAGTTATTAATATAGAATACAATGTTGTTAATAGAGAGTCCAATGTTGTTATTTCGAGCTGAGGAGAGAGGGAGAGCTGAAAATCAAGAGCGTCATTTCACCGGAATTTCAAAATCTCAAATTATTCCACCATACCAATATCGAGCTAACATATGATTTCACAATTTCAAAGCACTGATTATCTTTTTCTATTATCCATAGTATTTTTATGGAATTTTCCTTTTTTTTCAATTCAAATTAATGAAGCATAGCTCCCATGGAACAGTCAATTTGATGGCTTCGAAGTATTTGCTTGTTATTTTTATTTTTCTCTTCCATGGCATGCAATTCTCCCTATATGGTGTCGTTTCTAACTTTCTAAACAATCCATTGTCAGATTTTGAAGACCCGTCAATCCAGACTCTAATCGTCGGCAGCCAGTTTCCTAGCTCTCAGATAAAGTGATAGAGCTTCTTACCTGGACCCACTTAAGAAAAATGGCGCTCGGATTAAAAAGACCACTACCTGCGACAGTTACAGAGAGCTCGGTTCCTCAGCCAGCTTTCTCAGTTTCATATCTTCGAAGTCTGGCGCAAGCGTGAAGGAGAACGCTCCATAGTCAAACACTTCGCTATCCTCAGATTCAGTATGAGTAGCGTTGTTTCCAAATCTTACTGGGGGAAACTTCATTTGCCACCTATCAACAACAGGTGAAATTCTAGCCTGTGCCTCCAATTCTTCATTTTTTTGTCCCTAAACTTTCTTTCCCCTTCACTTGTTTTGTTGAAATTTTTAAATTTTTTTCTGTGTCTGACTCAGAGAGTTCCTCAGTGATTTTTGTGTTGGTCCGCTAACGGCTTGCTCATAAGCTCTTTTTGAGTTTATAAGAATGCGTATCTTTATCGATTGAAAGTTGTAACTAAATTGTTCTCTTTCTGATGGCATCTGTTATAATTTATGCTTCTTTGTTGCAGAGAAGGATTGTGTCTTATTCCTCTGTAATTGATATTTTCCCAAAAGTTGAACTAATACTCGTTTGAATGTCATTTTGAGAGCGGCTTTGATTTTTATTTAGTTAATTTGGATAGTTATGTTGGGTTAATACGCTAAATGTTGTATTTTGTGTGTGTGTGTATTGCAGTAAGTCAGACAGTCGAGTTGCCAATGTTAAAATTAGTGGGAGAGCGATGGTAGTCTCTATGCGTATGTTGGCGCCAAGAAAGTTCTTGCAGAGAAGGAAGAAAATGGAAGTTTTCAAGGATGCGGCTGATGAAGCTGATCAGAAGAACTGGAGGAGATTGATGAAAGAAATTGATGAGCCTGCTTCAGCAGTTTCAGTGCTGAGAAGTGAAAGAACAAAAAGCCAGACTATTCCGAGGGACCTTGTTGTTGGTACTTTAATTAGATATAAGCAATTGAAGAGATGGAACCATGTCTGCGAGGTAAGCAAGGGACATTTTATCACTTGAATTTAAGGAAGCAATTACGTTTCAGTTAAGAATTTGATAACCATTTTTATTTGTGATATGACACTATTCTGCTCTCTGTTATCTTTCTGCAGAAGCTGTAGGGTTTTATGGTGGAGCACAAGTAGTATCTTGTTATATAATTTAGTTCTGATTGCTGAACTTAGTGAGAGTATATTCTCTCTTCGTTACCCATTTTTACCAATTTTTGCAATGCATTCTGATTGGCTGTTACATGCATGTTTTTACTTATTTTAGATTCTTGAATGGCTCCTGACTCAAACCTGGTGGGATTTTGGAGAGATGGATTTTCTAATGCTTATAACGGCTTATGGCAAGCTAGGTGACTTCAATGGTACGGAGAGAATCTTGTGTATGATGAATAAAAAGGGTTTTGTGCCAAATGTAATATCTCAGACCGCTCTTTGCATATGGCAAAGGAGGCTGCTACAATAACGCTGAAGCAATATTCGTAGGATGCAGGGTTCAGGGCTCTGGGGCCTCGTAACAAGTAAGAAATCTCAATCCCTTGCGGCCAACTGGAACTATTATTTCTCTCTTAGTTTAGTTGCCTTCCTGTCTTCCCAGCTATAGTATTAGTCTAGGCCTCTCGCCTTCTCCGTCTAGGCCTCAGCCTTTTTGATCCTATCCTTTACAGATACAGAGTCAAGGACTGCAACTGAAATGAGATTAATAATTGAACATCTTCTTGTTGATTCTTCCCCTCCTTCCTGTCTTGTCTTAGCTGCTCCACACCTTTCGCTATCTGGCGTAAGGCCCCATTTCTATCAGTACTTTTAGATCTCCCAGTGCTGCCCCCTGTTTCATCTCTGAAGCATCCGTATAGGGGTATTTATTAATGTAATGGCGCTGAATCCGATTCTATTCCCGGATTTAAACTCACTTCTACTTTATTCCAATGGTGCTGAATCCGATTCTCCTTATGGATTTCTCAATCTAGGATAGGATCAATGCCTTACTGCTTGACTGAGACCGAAGCTATAATTCTACTATAATCCCGCCTCATATGGTCTCTTAGGTTCGGATATACTCGACTGATAGTCCGAGGAGGTTTGTTTAGATTGATATCTGGTACTGCTAATAATGTTATTAGATAAGATTCTGATTTGAGTTTTTTTGATGGAGTGAAGATTGCTGCTGGTATTCAATCACTCGAGCGAAGCGAAGAAAATAAGCTAAGTAAGGGCCTTAGACAGGATAGGTGGCTCAAGCCTATATATAGGGAGAAGGACTTATCACCTACTAGCCTTTCGACTCAGCGCAGGGGTGCTTAATCAAAGTTTTCATTATCTGCCATGAGATGATATGATATCAGATATTCTCTACTTATTTGAAATGATACGTAATTTTCATTCAATGATATGTAATAGGGTCAGTTCAAAACAAAAAGAATCCATCTGTTTATGTTGCCAAATTCTTAGCGGCTAAATAAACTGGCTCGGCTATTGATAATCTCATTTTCCCAACGGATCGAAAGTCGAAAATAAAATGCCGGGGTACTTTCATTCAGCCAGTCCTTTGGTCCTGCCCCATCCTGTTTAGGGCCCCTACTTAGCCAATCCTATCCGCCGCCTATAACTCTCACTCTCACTATCCCTGACGGGAGGATGAGGCTAGCTGGTTTTCCGATTAGAGCCTATGATGACCCTATCAATACAATAGTTGAGCACTCAATGGGCGGCTAGAGTGTCTCCATTTCGGATGGGTCACCTCACTCTGGCATAGAAGATTGGACCCTCTAGTTTTACCTAGCGGGGCTAGTACCCCTAAGATCTACGATCTATTCCAACCTATCAATGGATTACTGAATATTGGTTTACGCCCGTTTCTTTGTCCGAGTCCGATTTGGGGCGAAGCAAATTGTCAAGATTGCTTACCTTTGTAACTGTTACCTTTTCCATTGATAACGGGCATGGAATATGATCTGTCTTTTCCAAGGCATGTTTAGGTATATTTTCTTAAGACATTAAGTTGCAAGAGTGGAATTATAAGCCCTACATGCCTCCTCACTTGAATGCCTGTTACACTTGAATTGTCAGCATGGGTACTGGTTTGCAACAACCCTGGTTTGAAACAAATCATATTTTTGTATTGAAATTCTCTTGCATCTTCTTTTATTTATCAATGTATTCAAGATCTACATATTGTTCTTTTTTTTTATTACTTTGAGGCATATTATTGTTCTTTTAACACGACCAGCAATGTTACATGGTAGTAAATGCTGGACTTTAAAGGGACAACATGAATATAAAATTAGGGGTAGTTAAGATGAGGATGTTGAGATGGATGTGTGGCCATACAAGAAAAGACAAGATTCATAATACTCATATATGCGAATGAGTTGGAGTGGCCCCTATTGAAAAACAAATGGTAGAAAATTGTTTAAGGTGGTTTGGACATGTTCAATGAAGACCATTGAGTGTTCCGATGAGAAGGGTTGATCAAGCAGTATGAAGTCCTGTTAGACGAGGTCAGGGAAGGCTGAAACGAACACTTAATGAGGTCATAGAGAGAGACCTTTTAATTAATAATATATTGAAATCTATGGTTTTTAACATAGCACAATAGCGTCGTGCGATTCATGTAGCTAACCCCACCTAGTGGGATAAAGGCTTTGTTGTTGTTGTTGTTGTATTACTTTGAGGTTATGCATATGCATTTTAAGTATCTCTTCCTCCAAAGGTGTAGCAAATAATAGAGTTACGAATGTTTATGCTACTACATGATTCCCAACACCTTAAATTTGTTTGCTGCACGTTAAATTTGCAATAATGAACTGCATCATATTGAGTTTAGGCCAGTTTTTCTGTAGCTATTGTATTACAATTGAGTGTTGACAAATAAAGTATTTGTTTGACTTTTAGTTTTGATATTTATTTTTGGTGCACTTCCAGGGAAACAAGTATAGGGAAGCTGAAGAAGTATTTAATGGCCTTCTGAACAATGAAAAGCCTCCTTTGAAACCAGATCAGAAAGTGTTTCATATGATGATTTATATGTATAAAATGGCTGGAAATTATGAAAAAACTCGCAAGACATTTGCTTTGATGGATGAGCGAGGAATTGAGCGATCTACATCACTTATAACAGCTTGATGTCGTTTGAAACAAATTACAAAGAAGTTTTAAAAAGGTTTAATATTGATCAGATTCACCTTTCTATTGTTACTGATAGATCTAGGGTTCTTTCATTTTCTTTAGGAATATTTCAATAAAAGAAATTAAGTTGATTCTGTAATATTAATTATTATTAGCATTATATGTGGGAGTATTAAATTTTGTTTTTGGTTCTTTTATAAATATACGAGCTCCTAAGGGCAATAATCTGTATTCCCTTAGCTCTGTACTTATATTTGCGAACTTATCTATGCATCATTCCTATAGCTAGAGGCCTCTCCACATTTGTAATGCATTAGAACATTCATTCAAGAGAAGAATGTTTCCCTCTGCCTTTATCTTGTGATCATTCGATACGGTGCCAAAGCATTAGGGCTCATTTGGCATATCATATAGAACAAGGTTTGACTGTATAAGGCTTTTTAAATTTTTTATACTAAGTTGAGTTTAGTGTAGCATTGTATAAGATATTGTATTGTATAAGATGATAATGTCATATGGCTGCTAATATATGATAAAATACTGAATAAGATATAATTAACTCTTTTGACAACATTGTCGTTTACTTTGAAATGTATATTTTAACTATTCCTTTTTTTTAAAAAAAAAAAAGAAAAACTAGATGCTATTCCAAAATACAGACATGCATATACTCCCAAAAGAATATAATTATGCTAGCGAGAGGGTGAGACCTGTTTTGTGTGGCTTCATTCTGTTCCTGTTTTTTATCTTTCTGTTACAGAGTGGTAAGCGGCTAAGCTGTGTGGCCTTGGTTAAACTTTGTCAATGTCCCACTTAAGTTGTTGGTTTAATCAGAATTTTGTCCCCTAAACTTAATATTTCACCGCTAAAAATAATACAACAGCAAAGTGTCCATCGGTTTCTTGGTAGCCTCTATCTCTTGAAGTAAAGGCGTCATTTTTAGCTATTTTGACATCATTTTGGAATCATGGATTCACACAGAAGGCTTGTCTGATTCCTACATGTCAATGACTACCGACTTTATGTTACTTAAAAAAATCAAACCTTTGAGGTGTTTTGAAGGACTGCATTCTAATGTTGACATTTTTCCTTGTGCCCTGCCTTTAATATCTTGTTTATAATTAATTCATCAGATTTTGAAGTGAATGCCTAATTTTAGATGCAAAGAGCTGGTCTCCAGCCTGATGTTGTGAGCTACGCCTTACTCATCAGTGCTTACGGGAAGGCTAGAAGGGAGGACGAAGCACTGGCTGTCTTCGAGGAAATGCTTGATGCTGGTGTCAGGTATGCTAGCAACACTATTTTATAGCTTAATTGATTTCTGCATAGATGTTCTGACGACATAATTCGGTTATTCTCTGGTTTAGTTGTTAAACTCTGTAGCTTAGTAAAACAATTTTAATGTTACATATCCTACTCTTTTCCACAGACCAACCCAGAAGGCTTATAATATTTTGCTTGACGCATTTTCAATATCGGGGATGGTAGAGCAAGCTCGGACTGTGTTTAAGAGCATGAGAAGGGACAGGTAAATTGTGTCTCCAATGTTCAAAACTTTATTGCCCTTTTTATAATATAAATTTATGTTTCTATGTCTTAGACAAGTGAGATAGAAAGAGAGTTTTGTTTAACTAAAAGCATAAATCCTCTGAAGTTCTCTCTCCCATAATTTTTTTGTCAAAAGAGAAGGAAAGCTAATGGAAGCTTCATGCCCAAAAGTGTCCATTGTATTTGAGAAATGTTTCCTTAGAAGATGTCTTGTCAAAAATAATGTCTGCTATGATTATAATGACAGGTTGATATTCATTGACAAATAACATCCTCTTATAAACTGTGTCACATGATGCTTCTGCTTTTCCCGAACAGCGTATTTTTGCAGTGCAAATAGCATTTTTTTTTTCCACACAGCCATATGTTCTGGTTTCTGGTGCAAGTTGCATGATGTTTTTCCAATGGGTAAGGACCAATTTTTCCCAGGAAGTTTTCCCATAAGAGCTGTGGGTATGCAAAAGTTTTTTTAATCAATATTGTCCTGAAAATGTTAAAAAATGAGCCATGTCACTCCTAGCCATTAAAAATGTGAAGGCAAGTTATTTTTTAACAATTAACGTTAGTTTTTTTTACTGTTATAATGACTATGCTCATTTTTTAATATTTTGGGGAAACATTAATCCAAAAATACTTCTAGATACCCACAACTTCAAAAACTTTGAGGACATAATTGAACCTTAACCTTTTATCCAATTGATGCACTGAACAAGAAAAAAGTATAGTCATTAGATTTCATTCTTGTTTGTGTTGAGAACGACATGGTTCATGCTTCTCTTATTCTATCATTGTATGTTGTTCTCTTTCCAATGCAGATATTCACCCGATCTTTGCTCATACACTACCATGTTGTCAGCTTATGTCAATGCATCGGACATGGAAGGAGCTGAGAAGTTTTTCAGGAGATTAATACATGATGGTTTTAAGCCTAATGTTGTCACTTATGGAACTCTAATTAAAGGGTATGCTAAGATGAATGATCTTGGCAAGGTAATGGAGAAGTACGAGGAAATGCATCGATGCGGTATCAAGGCCAATCAAACTATCTTAACTACAATCATGGATGCGTATGGAAGAAATGAGGACTTTGGAAGTGCTGTTCTTTGGTTTAAGGAAATGGAATCTAATGGAATTTATCCTAATCAAAAAGCAATAAATATTTTACTATCTCTGGCAAAAACAGAGGAAGAAAGACAAGAGGCTAATGAACTCGTAGGACATTCTCATGAAGTTAGCAGTTTAAACACAGTTAATGGCTTCGTTCCGGTTGGTGATGGTGGTGATGAACATGATGATGATGATGATGATGATGATGAGGAGGAGGAGGAGGAGGAGGAAGTAGGTAATTATGGATATTTTGATGCCCAGCTAGCCATGGCTTATGAGAAACGATCCATATGATTATTGATTTGATGTTCGACACATCTTAATTTTTTTTAATTATATGTGGTTATTTTAATTTTAAAATATAAAAATAAGTATATTAAAGTATTAAAATTAAAATATACCTACAGATAATTAAAATAAACTTGTTCATATGTGATATCGTTCTTGTCGCTAAAGCAATCAATTAAATAAGGACTAACTAATAATGCAATATAGTACCAACTTAGGTTATTCTCCCAAAAAGCAATATGTGAGTTTTTCTATAGGATTGAATTTAGATGATGAAAAATTCAATAGAGTCGATTTAAACTAAAATGTAAGGCTCTACTATTTAAATAAAAAATGCAAATGCTTTTAAAACCTATATGATAATAAAATTAACCTAAATAAATGTAAATATAATTGTTGGGGATTTTTCTAATGAGAATGGGAATTAAAATCCTAAGGAAAAGAAATAAATTAATATCTAAGAAAATCAAATAAAAAAAATAGCAAAGGTTTTCTTCAAATACGATGGAGGGAACAACTTAGGGTTTATATGAAATTATCTTTATTAACTCAGATTAATTAATTAGAGCAAAAGAATATTGATAAAAGAGAGTAATTAATAAATTTAATCATCTAATTGAAGTATGGGAAACCTTCAAGCTTAATAATACTTACTCCATTAGAAAACTCATAATGAAATAAGCGGTAATTAAACCCATTAAAAACCAATCAAAATTAATTTTAAAATAATTTTAGAAATCATATTTACAATTATCTAATTAAATAACTAGACAATTAACCAATCTAATTAAATAATCAAGAGGATAAACCAAATTGATAATTAAATTAATAATATAAACTCAATTAATAATTTAATTCCAAAGGTTTGCAAACAAAAATTCTAACAATTGTCTCAAACACAAAACATTTCAAAATATCAATTTAATATCTTTTATATGTATTGAAAAAAATATCAATTTATCCAAATTAAATAATATGTCTATAATCTAACACTAGATTATTCTTAATTAGTACAACTCAAAATCATTTAAAACTAAATAATCTCAAGTCTTGAAACAAATCGATAAAAAGGAAAGACACTCTCTTGTGGTCTTCATGTGTAAGTCCTACGCTCTAGCCTCTTTCATGTTCCTCCCAAGTTGTCTCCCAAGCTAGCTCAAGCTTCCATGATCATCATCCTAACTCCATGGAGAAGCGTGAGTGTGGGCTCTTAATGGAGAGTTTGTTTTTGTAATGGCAGCAGCTAGATTAATTAATGTGAGGAAGAGAGAGCTTTAAAGTCAAAACTTGAGCTCATTAAAATTTAAGTAGCTCAATAAGATCTAACCATCGGATTTTAGCTTACAAGAAAAATTATGCACCGTAGGATCTTATGATATGCTTTCCCTTACCCTGAAAGAATCAAATAAAATCGTAATCTATCATATATTTGGAAATATTATTCAATCACAAGATCGCAATCAAAATATTAAAATTTAAGCCAAATAATCTCATAATTAATTTAGATTTATATTATTTTCTAAGATTGACTACAATCTAAATATTATCTAATAAATTCAAATTAGCCTAAAATAGTCCCTAAAATAAATGAATAAGGTGGGATAAAATATATTAAATTTGGGATTTATCAACTCCCTGCACTTATCAGCTGCACTCCTGAGCAAAACAAATCAAGACCAAGGGAGAATAACAAAACAAAACAGAACAAAAGCTTCAAAAGTGAATGTTCCAACACAAGCAATAAGTAAACTAAAGCATTTTTATAGGCTTGCGTTCACACTCAAATTCACTCTATCTAGTACTCTTTCTATAGGCTTGACAAGAATTTAAGTTCTCCACCACTAATAAAGCAAATGCAAACATAAATTCAAAGGACTTTTATTAGGTTGTAATTAGAGCCAGTAATACGGGTCCAACCCATGGGCTCAACCCGCGGACCCGCGGGTTAGGATAGGGTTAGGGTTGGGAAAATCCCAACCCGCAAAAATTCGCGCCGCACAGGCCCGCACCGCATAACCCGCGGGTTGATGCGGGCTAGCCCGCGGGTTGGTGGGTTGGCCCGCAAAAAAAAGAAAAATTTATATATAATAATCTCATAAAACCTATAAATTATCTACTCCGATCTTAGTACTTCTCAATCCAAATAGAAAAAATCTTAGCATTTTTCCTTCTTCTTTAAACAAAATTATTATATCTTGGTTGTTTGAGGATAATTTGATTTTTTTTTGTAAAAACTTTAACAGATTTGATAACTTTATTCTTTGAATTATGGATTATATTTTTAAAATTTTATAAGAAAAATGATTGATGGTAAGAAAGTAAATTTAACAACCTATATATATGTATCTCATATTTTCGACCTTCTAAAAAAAATTTAAAAAAAAATTGCGGGCCCGCGGGCTAGCCCGCAACCCGCACCCTGCGGGTTAGGGTTAGCATTTTGCCAGCCCGCAAAAGTGCGGGCTGCACGGGCCCGCACCGTGCAGCCCGCGGGTTGGTGCGGGCCAACCCGCAACCCGCGGGTTGGCCCGTTTTACCAGCTCTAGTTGTAATGGGGTTAAAGTTAAGAAGGAAAGGATATATTGTTTGTAAAAATAAAGTTGAATATCTTAGAGGATGAAGAGAATGATGCAATAGGATTAAAAAAAACCAAACCAAACTAAACTTGATTGGGATCATTACTCTTTTCTCTCTCTCTCTCTCTCTCTCTCTCTCTTCCCCTTTCATTTTTTCCTTTTTTTTATTCCAACTCTCTTGGGTTGTCACGTATATGCTCTTTTGACGCAAACCTTTTACATTGGTAATGCAAAGGTCTGGTTACTCAAATATTTATAACTTAATTAGCGCCAAGATGCTAATAGCACGCTCATAGCTCTTATTAGCCGTTCGACACGAAGACCAACATTAATGATGAAGACCCCTGGTTACTATGCACAGTTTAAACCAACGGAATGGAATATTATTGCATATTTTTTTCCTTTTTTTCTTCTTTTTGAAGATAATCTACCATACCTTTCACAATGACCCAATTCCTAATTTTATATATGTTCTTTCATCCAAAACAGATATAATGCAATGCTTTTCAACTCTTAAGATATTCAAAATGGTAGAGATTTTTATTTTTTTATGGCTATAGGTGTATACAAAATGGGAAGAAAAATATAGGCTCAAAGGGGTTGAATAGAGGATATATTTATGAAAAATGTAGGCTTTTTTTGCTTATCTGGCTAAAATAGAATGAACGCCTTTTCATATTTATGAATAACATGCATAAAATGTTGCCTCGAATAAGATTCAAGTCAAGTTCTAAATCAAGTAATGAGATAGCGGGTACATATTTAAAAAAATGCATTAAGCTTAAAATCTCACTAGGTCTATATAATTAGTAGCCTAAATCCACCAAAGTCAAATTCATTGCTACTTAGTCTATTAGCTCAAAATATGATCAATAACTTTTCATATCAAGAATACATAATACTAAAGTTACTTGAAACTTACAATTTTTTTCAAAAATTTTCTTTCTTTTCTTGAAAACATGGAACAAAAACCAAAGTAAAAACCAAAATCTTGTTCTTTTTTCATTTTAAAAACAAAGAATAAAAACCAAAAGTAAGAATAAAATCCTTCCCCCACGCTAAAATCATGCATTGTTCTCAATGCAAAAGATAGATCAAACCAATAATAAAAAGCAATGCAAGTAAAAGAGTGAGAAAGAAATACGACCGGGCTATCAAAAGATTGAGGACCCAATTGAAGTGGCATAATTGGCGTCTCTCTTTTATCTAGTTGTAAGTCACATGAAAGCATTGTTAGTGTCCATTTGCCATACTCAACAAACATCTCCCTCTTAAAGATCTTCAAATAACACTTTAAATCAAGTATGGAAGGTGTCCGGATGGGAGGAATCAATCCATGTACCGACACAAAATCATACCACCAAGCAGTACCTCGTCCCACAATAAACTTAATAGGTTTATCAACAATCCAGTAGGAATCCATGTTGGAGCTTTCAAGATACTTGAACAACTCACAAAATCAATATGACTCTCCTCAATGAGAGTCAAATTCTCTAAAGAGTTAACCAAATTATCATTCAAAATGGTCTGACCATGCTTGTTCAAATCATCACTCAAGATAAATTTCACATGTGAAACATCATGAGGCATTATGCTCTTATGATCTAAATGGATATCCAAATCAAAGCTTCCCCCACACTTATCCTTAATAGCATCCCCATTAACACTAGTCATGTTAAGATCATGAGTAGTATCAATAAAATCAATAGAGTTATTACTCTAAGCATTCAAAGCATCATCATGATTAGTGTTAAGCAATTTATCTTTAAAATCAATAATGTACAGGGATTCTACAACAATTTCTTCATCAACTTTCTCATCATAATCAAGAGAATTCGTAGGACTAGAGGCATGGGAAGAACTATCAATGCATGTATCACAAGATTCAACATAATTTAAGTCAACAGAACTAATCAATTTAGAAACAACTTTAGTGCATGCATATTCAGCTAATGCACCAATCATCTCATCATTTGAAGTAGTAAAAGAAAAGAGGCATAAATCATTAGAAGGTGAGAGTGTAATACCATATGAAGATTAACCTTGAACTTCTAATTCTTCATTCTACTGATTGCTAATTGCTTTTGACAACTTCGCAATTTGAGTATGTAAAGCCTGAATCTCTTGTCTACGCTGCAATTCCCTTTCTTCTTGTTCTCTGTTTCTCTTGTCTAACTTATCCATAAAAAGATTCATCATAGTTTCAAAATTGATAGACATATCCATGATAGGAAGTATAAATTGATAGACATATCCATGATTTGAGTAATCACATCATCCAAAATTGTACATATTTGAATATGGATCATATATCTATTCAACACTATAGTTGTAATAATAAGGCCTAGAAGTATAAGAATTATTTTCATAAAGTGAAGCATTCTAAGCCATCATAGGAAGGATCAAGTTCAAACAGATTTTCAAGAGAAGATCAGATCATGCAATAAGCAACTACCTAAAAAATCACCTAAAAATTCAAACATAAAGACTAACTATTGCTCCCGGGTAACAGCACCAAAATTGATGTGTACTTCTATCGCTAAAGCAATCAATTAATAATTAGGACAACCTACTAATGCAATATAGTGGCAACCTATGTCATTCTCCTAAGGAGCAACCTATGGGTTTTTTTTAGGATTATTTTTTAAATCACAAAAGATACAATAGAATAAACCTAAACTAAAATGTAAGACTCTATTATCTAAATGAAAAATGCAAATGCCTCTAAAACCTATATGATTATAAAACTAACCTAAATAAATGCAAATGTAATTTTTGGGGGGTTTTTCTTATGAGAAGGGGAATTAAAATCCTAAGGAAAAGAAATAAACTAATATCTAAGAAAATCAAATAAGAAAATATAATAAAGGTTTTCTTCAAATATGATGGAGAGAACAACTTAGGATTTACATAAAGTTATCTTTCTTAACTCAGATTAATTAATTATACCAAAGGGAGATTGATAAAAGAGAGTAATTAATAAATTTAATCATCTAATTGAAACATGAGAAACCCTCAAGCTCAAAGAATTTCTTTATGATTGTGAGGTGAGCTTTTGGGCACAAAGACCCAAACTAAAGTAGTACTCGGAAGGGGAAAGAAATACTACTTATTTCCATGCTGCAATCAATAAAATAACATCCTATAATTATATTTGCAATCTTCAAAAATCAAATGGATAATAGACATCTAATGAGGTTGAATTATGTGGCATGGCGCTCTCTCACTTTCAAGCAATAATTTAAGAACCACATTAGACCTATATAGAGCAAATCCTTAAAGGTCTTATATAACAGACCTATTAGTCTGGCCCAACTTCCACCCATTCACTGGGCTCAGAAGGCAAGCTTATCGATAGCCCACATCGATTATACCCCGAAGGGTGCCTCCTCAGGATCGAACTCACGACGCTAGGCATAACACGCCCGAGCTATCGAACCTGGTACCATTGAGCAAAGTGCTAGGCATATAAAAAGGCGCCTTTTTATGTAACAAACCTGTCAGTACGGCCCAACTTCCACCCATTCACTGGGCTCAGAAGGCAAGCTTATCGAGAGCCCACCTCGATTATACCCCGAAGGGTGCCTCCCCAGGATCGAACTCGCGACGCTAGGCATAACACGCCTGAGCCAGCTAACCTGGTACCATTGAACCAATATAAAGATACCGGCTTGAGCTGCTTTTGACTACCAGTACCCCATAGCTGCCCTTATCCCAACCATTATGCCCACCGCCTCCGGGCATCAAAATACTATGCTTAAGCCGCATATTAGTACTAGTAGATGTACTTAGACACATACCCTATAATATGCTCCCAAAAGTCCATAATGTTGTCTGTTACTTATCTGTCTGACTCTGGTTAGCCCATTGGTGATCCTACTTTAGAATGAGGTTCACACTTTGGCCTTACCCAATGGATTCAGGACAATCTTATACCGCCCACCAGGCTTAATTGTGAACTAGCTGAAGTAATCCACTTCGCTTTTCTTGTCATGTTATAATCAAATATATCAGTATACTATCCTATTGCCAGAACCGCTTGCTCTGATACCAACTGTAACAACCTGCCTCATATATCCCTTATTACTGACCTTACTCAGAGTAGCAATGCGTAGTTCAGTGGGCACACAGGAATAACATGAATATACTGATAATATTAATACAATATTACTTGATTATAATACAAAAGTTTCCCCACTAGGGGTTTACACAATATTTATAGACCTTAATAACCAAAAGGTCTTCAAACAACCAGTAACATTCCTCTTCGTGCATACCTCTTTTCTGATCTCAGCACGTTTCCAATGCTCACCTGTCTGAATGGTTGTTTGGGAGGAGTGAGATTCGAGAGAATCTCAGTAGCAAACATTACCACTATGCATGCCAGATATATATGAATGCATGACATGCTTGCCTACACTATTTCATGCCAACATAATGACATGCTGCATGACCGATGTTATGACATACATATGACCATTGCACAAATATAACAGAGCTTAAACCAATCATACATGTTCCACACAAATAGGAAAAGTAGTCACATAATCAATGCAAGAAATACATATCACATACATGCAGAAAAGGTAAGTTCACTACCTGGTGGACTTTTATCCTTCTCTTCTTGTCCCTTGATCCTCCAATCATTGCTCCTTCTTTATCAGTTTATGGCCCTAGGCAAGTCATAACATCATTAGAGCCATGAAAAGTGAATATCAAATAGCCCACATTAGCCCTATAGGCTTACTTTCACTCTTGGAGTTCATTCCAATCATATTTGGCCAATTTCTTACTCAAATTCGCATGGTACTCAATCTACCAGCATTTTTTACCAAACTTTCAAAAATCATAATTAATTCTATAGAACTCCAATTGAGGTGGTTCAAAGCTCTATCTTAATCCCTTTAAGTTTATTTTTACATAAAAATACTCAATTTTAAACGCCACTACTACACCATTCCCATAAATTTTCCAAACACCAACTGTTTCAGATTCTTTCCAGAAAACAGGGCATATCTTTAACAATTCATATCTCATAGCATACTTGTCAAATTAACCATTATGACCTATACAATTAAAGGTATTTGTGTCTACTTTTCATCTGAAAAGTTTTGGAATTTTCAGACAAGTTTTTTTCCTTGAATTATCACGTACAGTAACAGTGCTTCAGACAAGGGAAATCAACACTATGAACACATATGCTTTATAAATTCCCAAATTTATATACAAGCATCCAAAAATCATGAACACTTGTATACCCATACAATTTTGCCTTCTAAATCCAATGGAAGCATAAAAATTAACAAATTTCTACTATTTCTCCACAAAAAATCCAGAACAGAAACAGGAATTTATAGTTCTCATAAAGAGTTTGTCGGTTTCTCGTTTTCTTTGGCTTAATCACTTCCTTGCCACTCCTAATCAAATGATTAGCTATTTAAACACTCATTAGACATGATTTATCCATTGAAAATACCATTTTCTTAAGAGAATGAATAGTACCCAACTTCCTATATACTCATCCAAACAACAAATCAATCGGTTAAAAAGGAAGCTTACGCTTACCTTTACCCGTTTCCGCAAACGGTTCAGAATTCCGGCAACACCCCAGCCGGTGAGATGGTGCCAACCACCTCCAAATGAAAATATGAAACTGTAGGAATGAAGCTCGTGATGAGTGGAAGAAGTTTCCTGAAGGGTACTTTGAGAGAGAACACCGTTTCGGCAGTGTTCCGAAGGAAATAACTTCCTCTCTCATCCTCCTCCATTTTCGTCTCTCTCTTTTCTCTCTCTTCTGGTCAATTTTTCTCCGTGAAAATGCTTAGGAAGATGGTAGTTTAATGATTAAATGTGGTGTTAATTAACTTTGCCACGTGTCAGCACCTCATTGGCCCAAATAATGAATTTTCGCACAAAATACCAAATTCTGCAGATTTTTTATTAACTTCGAAAATTCATATCTAATTGTACAAATGTCCAATTAGAGTGATTCTAAAGGCTATGCGACCCTTATTGAGTCTAGTTTTAAGGAAAAATATAAAATTTGGCCAATTGGAAGATCAATCTTCCCAGAATTTTAATCTTTGGATGCTGCCCCAGAAAATAATTAATTTCGCTGGGCTAACTTCAAAAATTCATTTCTCTTTGTGTACAACTCCAAATGACTTATATGACCTATCAAATTGAATCTTGATAAGTCTAATTTCATTCTGGAAATTTTTATAATTTTTCACCATCATTTGCCCATCGAAACATGTCACACAATCATCACTGTCATACCGGGAATTTCACTGGTAGCAAAAATTACTTTGTGTTCCACTTTACTCTATTGTGTGTGACTTCCAATCACTTCGTTTTGTCATTCCCCAAACTCTTTAGCTTACCAATATAATTCCTTTTAATATCTAAGGATATAAAGGAATTTTGGGGAATTTAAACATGCCTCGTAGGGACATTTGCTAAATCGGGGTCTAGCAGTCCACTTAATCCAGACTTAATCTTATGCCTCTAGTCCCAAAATTTGGGATATTACATCTTAATCTTCTTTCAATTCCTTCTTTGAATGACGGTGAAATTACCTCTTTGATGGTTCTAATTACTTTAATGGAAGTTAAAGCTGCTATTTTTTGTTTACCTAAGGACAACGCTCCTAGAATTGATGGTTTTAATGCTCACTTTTATTAAAAGTACTGGGATTTGGTTGGTAATAATATTTTCAATATGGTGGATTCTTTTTTGGAAATCTGAGTTCATGCTTAAATCTCTAAACAAGACTATTATAATACTCATCCCCAAAACTAATAGGCCACAAGACTTCAAAGATTTTTGTCAATTAGTCTATGTACAATGGCTTATAAAATTATATCAAATGTCTTAAGTAACATACACAAGGTAGTTTTACCCAAACTCATTTTTCTTAACTAGTGTGCTTTTTTTTAAAGGGAGGTTAATATATGACAACATTCTCCTAGCCTCAGATGTCATGTCTCAAATCCACTCATCTAGGAATGGTTGGAAAAAGTTTGTAGCCTTAAAGGTAGATTTTTCTAAGGCTTCTAATAAGTTGTCATTACACTTTATATATGCTATTCTTTAAAGGATAAACTGTTCAATCAAATGGATTACCCAGATTCACCAATACCTCTCTATAGTGCAATATCAAATTCAATTTAATGGCAAACTCACAAATCATATTCTGACTAATAGAGGAATTCGTCAAGGTGATCCCTTATCACCTTACATATATATATATATATATATATATATATATATATATATAGAGTAAAAGTTGATAGGATTGCACTCAAGGAAAAACAAAGAGTCATAAGCATACAACAAATAGGAGGCTGTATCAACTTTTGCCATGTTAAGTTGATCTTCAATATGTATGCTTACTGGTCTAGACAAAATTGTAATCGTTCCAAATCTTTCTTGGTATTTAGCCCCAATGTACCCTATACTTAGAAATCAAACTTTAAATTTATGGGTCTTCAGTTTGAATCTAAACTTGGAAAATACTTGGGTACATAGATTGATCTAGGAAGAAGTAAAGCAATCATTTATTAGCAGGTTGTAGACTCTATAGAAAAAAGAACAAGTGTATGGCAAGTCAAACTCCTCTATCAGGCATCGAGGTTAACTTTAATTAAACCAACCTTGACAACTGTGAATATGCATGATCTTTTTTGTATTAGTTTACCTCTATGTTTTGTGACAAGATTGACTCTTGCTAACCAATTTTTTTGGGGTTCCAACAGTGATAAGAAGAAAATGCATTTACTCAAAAAGGATATATTATTTCAACCCATTGAAAAAAGAGGATTGGGGCTGCATCCAATCAAAGCTATTAACCATGCATTGTTGGCCAAGCAACTCTGGAGGATCATATCATTAAAACCATCTTCTCTACTTATAAATACTTTGAAGGTCAAATACATTGATATTTATTTTGATCCCATTATAAAGCTTCCCTATAATTCTTCATGGATATGGAAGGGAATACCAAATTGTGCCAGCATCATCTTGGATAAATTAAAATGGAAGGTGGGTAATGGTTTATCAAGTTCTCTCAACCACTATCTATAGTGGCCCATACAGTCAGACCCTAGGCTCCGTAGGGTTACTTCATCAAGTTGCAGATCTATTAATGCATGCCTTTTCTTCTTGGAATCCCATTAGATGGAATATTTCATTGTTGAATGACATTTATCCACCTACTATTGTTCAGGAAATCTTAAAAATTCTAGTATCCTTGATGAATTTGCTTAATAGTTTTTATTGAAATGGTAACTCTTTTGGTTCCTACTCAGTTAAGGATGGTTATCATGTCCTTGCTCAAGATTCTAATCCTGCAAATAGTCTAGATAGCTCCTTTTAGAAGATGGTATGGAGAATCTCTTTGCCTCATAAATTTCTCCTTCTTCTGTGGAAATTACTTAGTTTTGCACTGCCTTCATGTGATATCCTTCATTGTTATCATCTTGATATCTCTGAGTGCTGCCAATTTGGTTGTGGTGAAGATAAATCCTTACACCATGTTTTCTTCTTATGCCCTTACTCAAGAGCCATATGGTTAAGGCTTCTTATGATAAGAGTCTCATCTGTTGATTTTGAAAATATTACATCATGGCTTAAGAACTTGTTGATGGATCTCTAGAACCAGGAGAATCACAAACTATTGTGTTGCATCATTTTCTTATTACATACTCTTTGAAGGAAAAGAAATTTTGCTTTGCATCATGAAAAAATTGATAACCCGACTATTGTGATTCAAGAAATTAATAATCTACTCTCTTATGTGGACTTAGCATTCCATACTTCTAACAACACCTCTCCGTTGCGGTTTGGTGCTCTTGTTTGGTTAGTGGAGACCATAGACAAAGATCATTTGAATATTTCCATCCACAAATTCAAAAGAAATAGATGTCACTTTTGTGATTACTACATAAGCTTCTAGGGCGTTCCCTTGATAAAATTCATTTGGAAGAATAGTAGTATTCCAGGCATGACTTTCTTCTCTAAATGTTTAAGAGCTGTTCTCTTGTGGATCTCTAATTTAGGTATTAATTGTGATCGAACATGCAAAAAATTAACAATTACTTGTGTTAAAAAAAGATATTAGCTTTCCTCCTGCACCTTATCTTGTGAGCAACATTACATGGCAGGAAATTCTAACTTTGCTAAAGGATTTCACTCCTTAATCTGTTCAAGTCATTTCAATTTCTACCTTAATTGTTATTTTAGATACTTTGTTTGTCCTGCTAGCTTTGGAACTATGTAAAACATTTGACATTTAATATCATTTTGTCTTTTATCAAAAAGAAGAAGAAGAAGCCTATATTTTTACATAAAATGTCGAATGTAGTTTTCAAAAACATGTTCTTTTTTGTTTTTTGATTCACAAAAATGTGTTCTATAATGTTCTTGGTGACTTAGAAAATTCATGAGTCAACATGATCTTATGTTACACATTAACTTGTTAGTTTATATATGAATGTTCCTTCCTACACCCAGGTTATATATATCACATAGAATATAAAATAATTTGTACATATAAACACTTAACAATAGTAAAACATTTTTTTGGAATAAATTTGAATATATACCAAAATGATGGATTATAAAAAAATCCCTAAACTCCTTTATCACTCTCCACCTCCTGACTAAGAGATGAGGTTGATCAAGGATACAAAAATTATCAGTCATCCTATAATAAATCTTAGCTAGGTAGTCAGTAAGACAAAGCTCCTCTCTATTTCTATTATGAATCATTATATACCAATCCCTATGAATAAAACTTCTAGTCTAATCAATGATGTCTATAAAGGGGTTATCACAATCACACTCACGCAAAAGTAATTGAATAACTTCTAAACAATATAATCAAAGATAATGACAACATTCTTATAACCTCTGTTCCAACACAAGTGCATTCCATTCAAGATGCCCAGAACCTCTGCAATTGTTGGTAGGACTCTAATAAGTTTGCAACTGAAAATGTATATCCCTTATCCCTCATTATCTTGAATAACTCCCCGACATCCACTACCGCCATTCCTTAAGACCAAATCATCTACCTCAAGTTTAATATAATCTTCAGTGTGATCATTCATCCTAGAGGAATGTGAAGAGTATGCGGTGTAGAAGGAGTATTGTCATGATAGATCCTTATCCCAACATGCACTGATTAAACTATCATGAGCATTTGCATACTCCCTCAAGAAATCCAATCCTAAGAGTTCACCATAACAGGCCACCAAAATGTCACAGCAAATATATCCAAACAAAGTTACCCATTCAACTCTCCTAGTGAAATCATGGCCTACATCCCATTTCAAGTTCCATCTCACCCACTCTAGTAGATAGTAAAACTTTTTGACAAATTTTATATAATATATCAATATATTAAAAATATTGATATTAGATGTTGTTATAATCTAATTAGGTTGATGAGTTAAAACAAGAAATGAATATATGCCTAGATCAAATGTAGGAAGAAATTGACAAAAAAGTAAATAGGTAGAACTAGTCTTATATCTTTAGTTAAGCCTTATAGTTCAATTGAGCCCTAATAATACTAGATATATCCAACCAAATAATAGTATTGTGTGTGTGTGTGTGTAAAAGAACTAATCTTGAATCGATAAAACCCAGTAAAACTGATGAGTTAGTCTATTAAACTTGTTGACACAATTTGATATATAATATAATGTTACATACAAATATTTTAGAGAGATTACATAATATATGTTAGCTTTAAGATGCGCTCAACATCCTGAAGTATTTTTCTAAGCACACCTAGTGTCCTAAAGTTTTTAATAGTACAATGCAATTTCAACCTCAAACCAATTTTTATGATGCAATTTCATCCAACCCTAACATAAGATTAACTTTGACTATTAAAATGTTAATTAGGCAAACCTTTTACCAAATATTATCTAGGTGGCATCTAAGTAGGATTACTTATTGGCAATATGTGGTTTTTTTTCTTTTAACAACAATTACAAGAGTTAAAATCTTGGGATATCTCAAATAGGCATTACAACATCAAAATGAGGAGAGATACATCATCAACCAATCTTAATCTATATCAGCTAATATTTGGTCCGAACAAAAAGCTTGTGGAACATCTACTAAACTCAACTCAAAGTTTGTCTCCTGGCCATTTTGGTCAAATAATATGCATATGTCATTGTCTCTCGATACAGGAATAATTTCAATGTTCCAGTTAGAAAAAAACTAAGGACCTAGTTTCTATAATCTCCTAGGCTTGGGGATGGTATAACCCATATTTTGCAAGTAATAGGTGAATTGCCTCAGTAGAATCAGAATATAGCTTGATTTTAGTGAAACCAAGTTGCTTGCATACTAACATTTCAGATTTGATAGCTTGTAGCTCGGCTGCAATGGCGGAGCAGAAGCCAATCCATTGTTGAAACCCTGTTATCCAGGCACCAATACTATCTCGAGCTATTCCACCACATGCTGCATATTTGTGGGTGTTAAGGGAGCCATTAACAACCATTTTAATACATCCAGGTGGTGGAATGCTCCCATGGGCTTGTAGTCTTTTCAGAAGTTTGGAAAATATGGTGCTTGAATCTTCCTTGCTCTACTCCTTCTATCAGAAGGTGGATACATTTCTAGATGATCCTCTTAAGATGATCATGTGTTCCTTCAAATGCCATCTTGCACCTATTTTTACAAATAAGCCGGCAAACCGAACCAAAAATCTTTAGCTAGGGCCAATAAGAGGTTATCCTATTCCCCAGTTCATGCTTGGTGTTCCATTTGATCCATTCCTGCAAATTATCACTAAAAAGGTACTATGATATATAGGGTTAATTAATAATAATCACACTCTATATGCTGCCTCACAGTCTCAGTATATAGATAGTTGTTTCCTCCTAACAACACTCAAAGGGACGATTAGCTTTGCCTGTAAAACCTTGATTCATTCTAAGAGAGTTGGTAGGTATTCATTCTTAAAAAGTTTTCCACAAAAAGAACTTGGCTCTTTCCTGAATCAGTGAACACCAAATTTGCTGCCATAAAGGTTCTCGTGCTTGATGAGTTCTGTTTGATAGTATCTTATATGTTAATCTCCCACTAAAATTCCCATCAAATGAGTTCCTCCAGTAGAACATATCATCCTCCACCGTATTAGGGAGTCTAACTATCTTAATTTTGTCAATAACCTACTCTAGCAAGAACAGTCACCATTTTGTGAGATCCCACACTCCATTTTGTTCTACAAACTGTTAGACAATTTCTTCATGGCTAATCCAATCTAGGTTTTTGTCCACATAGTGTATAAAAGTTGTTCTAGGGGTGACCAAAGTTCCCACCATGCATTTGTATTATGTCCACTATGAAGCTTGCTACCCAGACCTTTCCTGAAACTATCCCATACCTTCCAAATGACCCTTTATGGTAATTAAGCCTTTTTCTTACATACAGTAGGAAGTTTCTCCATCCCACAGTCATACTTGTTCTTCAAGCATCTAATACAAAGAGCCTCCGGTAGTTTTTGGTGAAAGCTTTATTTTGACGAACCAAGTCTTTAATCCCAAGTCCACTATTTTCTTTGTCTTGTTTAATGGTCTCCTAAGCAAGCCCTGCCTGAATTTGTGTTGGCGTGCTACTCCTAATCTTCTTTCCATAGAAATTTGGTTACTTGAACTTGTTCAACAGAGAAAAACCTTGTTCTTTTTTTGAGACACACACACACACACATTCATTCATTCTGTAAGGATGCCATTGATGGATGTAGTACAATAGAGTAGAAATTATGTAAGATCCATTTTTTTTCTTCATCATCTTTTAGCTTTCTTGATTCCTCCTTTTCCCTTACCCATGGAAGCTATTTGAGGGTTTCTTGCCATTATTTCCAAAGTCTTGCCATGATGATAATTTTATGACAGAATTAAATTATATTCCTTTGGGATCTCAAAATTTCAAGGCTGAAGAACCATGTATGTTTCTTATAGTATTTTTATGCTTGATAGAATTTTTCTCAAGCGAGAAAAGATGTATAGTCTTATAATTGATAGTTCTCAAGGCATCATCTTTAATTTGTCTCCCTTTAATTGGAAATTAAATTTGCATATATCTTTCATAAATATAATTTTATTTCATAATTAAATTTGGTGTTATTCTTTTTTTTGGGAAAAATTTGGTTTTATTATTCAAATAGCTTGAATGTACATTGTATAATGTTTTGGTTTTTTTTATATCTAATAGGTTGTTTATTAAGATGATGAAATAAAATTGAACTGAAACATGCAGCCTTAACTATGATAAACTCATGGATTCTTGTTAAAAAATCATCTTTTTTAAAAACTTAAATCTGGACCTTCTAAGATCAGATTAGACATTCAAGATCTAATTAGCTCTCCATGTTAAGCAAAATGCTTAAAAAGGAACCAGGTCTGAGAATATTAGTGCTCTATTCACTTCGCAAGCATATGGATAACCTTCCTTCATAGAGTGCATTCATTTACTACTTCTCTTCTACAAGATGAGTCCTTTATAGAAGTTACGAGAAAGGAATTTCAATATAAGTTGTTTTTAAGCTTCTCTATTGATAAGTATTAGAGATGAGAAGTTGATAGTCATGGTCTTCCTTTTATTTCTATATGCAATCAATTAGGTAATGCTACATGTTTACAATTGGATGAACTTAGGGAGCTATATAATTGCAGGCTTGTCAGTGAGCTGAATGTTATATTTTTTATTAATGTGGTACATGATATTTTATAGTTTGGACTTTAGAACACACACACAATATATATATATATATATATATATATATATATATATATATATATATATATATGGGAGGTAGGAGGAGATATGGGAGGCTATGAGTTTTGTCTTGTTGGATGGGAGGGAAGGGAAAGTAGTGTTTCTTGTTTGGTTGAAAAGGGGAAGGAATATGAGCTAATCAAATATTCACAAATACGTCCTTAGTATTTTATTTAGATATCAATGATATTATTTCTTAAGTTATAAATCATAATAAACCTATTATCACACTTATGTATGATAAAAAAAACCCCCCTCTCTCTCTCTCTCACATACACACATATTGTAATATCCCGAATTTTGGGACAATAGGCTTGAGATTAAGCCTATATTAAGTGGATTGCTAGACCCTAGTCTAACAAGTGTCCTAGTGAGGCATTGCATTATTTCCCAAAATTCCTTTATATCCTTAGATATTAAAGGGAATATTATGGTGAGTTGGAGAGCTCGGGAAAATATGAAATTTGTTATACAAGTAATGAGATAGTTGGATCAATTGGTGGTAAGCTACTTGGATGATTTTAATTAATCAGCATCCTTCATATTCCTTTTATTCTCATTCTTTCTTTTCGTTTAAAACAAAAAAAGAAGGGAAGAGAAATCAGAATGAGAAAGAGAGAAAGAAAGAATGAGAAAGAAAACAGACGAGAACGAGAGGCGGTGGGGAGAGAGAGGAGAAAGAAAACTTTGACTCGCCGGAACTCTAACAAAATGGTGTTTTCTCTCAAAATATCCATTACAAACATTCTTCTACTCATCCCGAGCTTCGATTCTATGGTTTTGGATTCTTATTTGGAGATGTTTGGTGTTGTCTCGCCGGCTAGAGTGTCGCTGGAATTCCGAACCGGATTCAGAAACGTATAAAGGTAAGTGTAAGCTTCCTTCTGAACATTTTGGTTTTCCATCTGGAAGAATATTATGAGAGTTGGATACTATTCATCTCTCATTCAAAACAGTGTTTTGGAGGCCGAAATGATGTCCAATGGATGTCTAAACGGCTAATCATGTAATTAAAAGTAAAAAGGAAAGTATTAAGTCTAAGAAAGAGAGAAACCGGCACAACTCTTCTGAGAACTCTAAAATGGCTACCTTGTGTGTGGTATGAGGAAAGAGTTTGAATTTCATCAATTGGATGATTCCATTAGTTTGAAAAGAGCAAATTGTGTAGGATTCATGTTGATGATGAATTGAGAAAAGGCTTAAAAGGTAAAATGACCAAATTACTCTTATAGCTCTAAATAGGGGGTTGTTAAGGGGTATTTATGTCATTCGGGCATGAAGTTGACTAATATGAAGTTATAAATGGATTCTACACACGAAATTGTGTAGGAATGACCCATGTTATAATTTATGTAGAAGTATAGTTGGGCCAGGCTTCCGGGGGTATTTTAGGTAATTTAGCGTAATTGGGCTAAGTTATCAATTAATACAATTCTAGAATATTATAAGGATGGGTAGTGACTCATTAAATGCATTTGGAATTCTAGGACTCGACGGATGATGATGCCGAGCCAGTGCAAGGACGATGGTTTGAGAACGGACGTGAAGTTCGACAGGTAGTGAACTTACCTTGCTTGCATGTATGTGATATGTATGTGTTTGCATTGTTATATGTGACTACTTGATTGATTAATGCCTTGTTATGTTATACGATGGCCTTGAGTATGTTGTAACATGAGCATGCATGATGATGTTATTAGATTGGCATGATTTTATGAATAGCAAGCATGTCATGCATCATATATATATCTTACATGCATAGTGGTATGTTTACTACTGAGATTCTTTTGAATCTCACTTATCCCAACCAACCATTTAGACAAGTGAAGATGCATGAAGATTCATGGAGGAGATATGAAGTTCAAGCGAAGATTGAAGTGTAAGGCACCATCTTCTATATTGATGTAAAGGTGTGGTATTTATGTGTAATTATACACTGGATGTATGTATATGAATGTATAACTGTTGTAAAGTAGATGTTAGATATGATTAGTTTTGATGATGACAAATATAGATGTCAAATATTAAGAATAAGAAGCGTGCATAGTATACTTTTCTAATACATTGACTAACTATTTGATGTTGCATATATTGTAGATTAGTCAAGCAATGGAAGAAAGAAATTAAGGAATAAAGAACTTGCAAGAATTAATGAAAAATATGAAGATTCAAGTTTTATGGGTACTGTAGCAGTGTGTACTGTAGCAATACGGTTACTGTAGCAATTGGCAATGTTTGGCACTATTTGGAACTGTAGCAGAGTGATTTTTGACAAATCACTCGAGTGATTTGAGGAATCACTCGAGTGATTCAGCAAAAATAAAAATCACTCGAGTGATTCAGCAAATCACTCGAGCGATGTTTAGTTTTTCAGACTCTGTTCTTTGTCCAGCTGATTAAGATCTGGTTATTTGATCATATCTCTCACAATACAACTCCAATTGACACCAAACAAGTTGCATATGAAACTAGACACCCAATTCGTCATTTTGACACCAGAACCAAAATCAAATAAGCTCAGATGAGGGAGATATAAGTGTTTGAATTGGACCTTCATGTCAGCATCACTTTCTGGAACAGACTTGGTATTTTGGCTATAACTCTCAAACCACGGATCTAATGGAGCTGAAACTGGTGCCATATGAAACTAGACTTCAAGAGCTTTCCATTGATATATAATGCAGCAATTTTGGAGCCATATTCGAAGAGTTATGTCATCTGGAAATTTACCCCTGCTTGCTGAAGAATTGGAAACGAAAGAAAGAACTAAAGTGATCTGAACAACAGATCACTCGAGTGATTGTTAATCACTCGAGTGATATTGAAGATCACTCGAGTGATTCCAGAATTCACTCGAGTGATATGGCTTATTTCACAGATCACTTCCAGTGGTGCAGAATTCACCGGAGGAATTTTTCACTGTTCTTAATATCACTTCCAGTGATATGGAATTCACTCGAGTGATATGACATTTTCTACAGATCACCTCCAATTCCTTAACTGATCATTTCCAGAGAATATCAATGTGCATTAGATCACTTCCAGTCAAGTGTTATCTAATCAATGATATGCTAATCTTTCAGTAGCACTTCCAATGATATCCAAGTCATTACAAGTAAACTGAATATCTTCAAGTCATATCAGATTCGTTTGAGTGATATGGGTATTTTGATACATAACTTCCGATGATCACTCAGTATACTCTCCACCTTGACAGAATCAGTTCCAGTAGCAGCAAATCAGAATCACATCCGGACATCCCAGATCACCTCCAGTGAAATGCTTCTGCACTCGAGTGAAATGTTGGTTTGAGAGAATCACTTCCAGTGGATTGTATAATCACTCGAGTGATTCAGTTCCTATCAGAAGCACCTCCAGAAGCTGACTAAATCAAGAGTGGATTTCAGAGTTCAATCTCTAAATTAGTATGTTTACACTTGTTGCTATACTTAAACATGATTTGATATTTATTTCAAGTGTGAAACAGGAGATCAAATGATTAGGTTGAATCTTCAAGTTTGGAGGTGACTCACAGCAAGCATCGTCACTCGAAGTGATGCAACCCAGAAAGCGGAAATCTTGTCCTTGCCCAATGATCCAACATATTTATGATTAACACTTCATTGTATTGATATTTGATGTATTGTTACAGAAAGAACAATAAAGAGATCATAGAGAGAGGAAAAACCACTTCACAAGAAGCTGAGCGTCCACTGATAACGGCTAGTTTTCTGAAGTGGAAATCTGTCAGAACAAGCAGTGTGACTCCAATGGGTATGTTAAGATGCTATCAACAGAATTAAAATGAACAACCAAGAACGTGCAAACAGAAAGAAACTGTACGAATCATCTGACAGAAGCACAAACAGATTACAACGGGAAATACTGAAGCATCTGTCAGAGCACCATGATCAATGGGCATAACCGTTGAACTTTCTGTCTAAGCACATGATCAGCTTACAACGGGAGAATTTTTGAATGCTTCCAACGGCTCTCAACCATCTTCTATATAAACCAATGTATTCAAACAAGAAACCAAGAGATGATACGACAGTAACCAAACACATGAGCAATGAGAACCAAACTGCCAACATGCTGATATCATAAGTCGTCTGCCTCATATACTCTCTGTTCTTATCTGTTTATATATCATGTACATTTGAGAGTGAATATTTTGTATTGTACTTCAGTGAGGATTTATCTACTCTGTGAGAGAGTCTGTAAACATACCATATATACTTCTGTATTGAACTCAAGGTAGAGGGACCTTGAGAGGGCTGATTACCTTACGGGAAAGTTGTAGAGAGAATTGCTAGTAGTACTTTCTGCCTATAAGACTTACAAGGTGCAAGCAGTAGAGAACGTTGCTGCTCATAAGACTTACAGTGGTGTAAGCGGGAGAGAACGTTGCTGCTCATAAGACATGCATGGGTAAGCTTGAGAGAAAGGACTTTGGGATTGCTTTGCTCAACTTACCGTAAGAGGGAGTAAACCTTACAGTGTGTAAGGGGGAGTAACTCGTGTGAATTTGTAAAGGCTTTTCTTGTGCCCGGATAAACAAGAAGATAGTGGATTGGAAATCTCAGGAGGAGCCTGGGGACTGGACGTAGGTCATCGTGGATTGGACCGAACCAGGATAAATCACAGTTTGCATATTCTCTTCCCTAAGCTTTTACATTTCCAGCATATATGATTTTATACTTTCGCATGTATTGATTTGATAAGTTGCGAAAAGATTTTAGAAGATCATACTTTCTTATCACACACCCAATTCACCCCCCTCTTGGGTGTCAGCCAGTTCTAACAGTAGAGAATCACTTTAGTTTAACTAAAGGTGAACGACTTTTAGTTTTATTTAAAGTAACGCTTGCACACTCTGATATCGTGAAACTAAGAGCCGATGATGTATTAGTGACATGGTGAATCTTGTGGAAATGTGTTTAAAGTATTCTACCTTTTTGAAAACCCTCTCAAACCTAAGTTCAAATCCTGAGTTGAGAGCGAGGATTTACGAACAATTTCGTATGTTGGATAGTCTAGGGTCAAATCATGGTTCTACAGCGGATTTCACTAGTCATTTATACTCATTTGAAGTATTAGAAGAAGGGTGTTACACACGTGCGCACACACACATATATTGATTTTATTAATTTTAGTATACTAACTCATTAAATTTAATATTTTATTTTTTTAAACCTGCTTGAATGCAGATAGTACGACTTTAATAATATTTAGTACAATACGATTTGATTAGATATTTTTAGATATATTTTCTAATTTATTTAGCTGATCCTAATAACAATTGATAGGTTTTATAATCATATTGTTAACTTAGGATAATGAAAAATTAGTATGAGTATTTTAGTCATGATAAGACATAATATTCTTCAACCCTAAAAAAAAAACCCCAAATTTAAAAGTGTATGGATGTGGAATGGTCATTTAAAGATTACCCACCGAATAGTCGAATACCACAATTTGTAAGGCCGCCAACTCCTTCATGTGATGGTCACATCCAAAAGCATACTGGACAACCTACTTGAAAATGATCCTGTCCACCTTTACCAAGATATTTTTGTCACACAGACCCTTTGCTAAGCTCTAGAGGCTAACAACATTACCATCAACCTCTATACTCATAAAAACCTACAACAAATAAACCAAAATAGGGGCATTGTTAGTCAACCAATAAACCCACAAGGAGGCATTAACTAAGGATCTTGTGTGTGATTACCGCTCGTCCCTCTTTGATTGCCACGCTTGGGTGGAACAATGATCTCGTCAAGGTGAACCTCTGACCTACACATAAGAAACAGAGGCGCCAATAGTATTTGGGATGTATAGTCGCATCTTCCTACAATATTATTAAAGGTGCAGGGGATGACACTCTTACCGTTATTGGCAAGCTTCAGCATCCTGGACACTAAATTTGGCCTTCTACCATGAGCATGTAAATGGAGTGCCCATCGACGAAGAGATGCAACATTTGTGTGGTTCTGGAGCATAGAGTCAGGTCCTTCTATTGCTGCAACTTCTTGTATTGTGACTTAAAACAGGGTCACACATAAGAATAGCCCAAACACGAGCTATAATGTTCATATTCATTAAATTTAAGATGCACTTAAAATTCAATGAACACAATGTTTAATCTAGGGTGGATGAATTATATATATATATATATATATATATATATATATATATATATATATATATTCATTATATATACACGTTGTCACGGATATTGCGAATGAGTGCTGCAAAACTCCTTGGCCGCCGATGCTGTTGATTTATAACAACAGAAAGGCGAGATTTTTGGACATTTCTATACTCGGCCTTCAATTGAATGAGATGATGGAAACATAATGGGCCCAACCTTTTTAGGTCTATAGATATGAGTGGTCATTGACGCAGTCCCAGGTGAGATATTAACCAATCAGAATCAGCAAATGCAGCCATTTTCCCTTTATGAACCGTGTTGTTTTTAGAGGAAAGTCGTGAAGCCAATCAGTTTGCAGAAATAGCTTGATGGAACACTAATAGTATATACTCCTTTTGGTCCTTATTATAAGACACCGACTAATAATTCTCACAAAAATGAATAAAAATGGTTAAAGTCATTAAATTTGTTCTAAAGTTTAAGTAATTTCCAATATTATCCTACTAATTGTGCTAAACTCTAATATCATATAATTATTACACTTACCTACTACCTTTATTAATTATGGGCATATATGGAAAAAAAATATTTAATGCTCCTTGAAAACAAACAAGTGCCTTATAAAAATGACCAAATGCATTTATTAGTTGATGACTTGTAACAATGATCAGATGAAGTATAATTTAGAGGTGGTGCAGGCTGAGCCCTCCAACCAGACAAAATGGGTAGATTGGATTTTATAAAATTGAGATTATTTGAGAATGGTTCTTTTAGACCAAAATCTATATGGTCACAACTCATAATGGGTTAGACCCCTAGATTAATAGGTTGGTGTTTTTTTTTAAATGTAACACAAGGGGCAAGGGCCAAGGGCCAAGGGCCAAGACCCAAGTTCATCCGAATTCCGAAAAGACCCAATCCAATTTCCTGCCCAACGGCCCAGCGTCCACGCTGCTAAGTGTTGTCACAGTGATACTCACTCAGTCCCGTCTCTAGAGTCCAGCCTCCGCACTCCACTAGTCCACTGCGCCACTGCCCTCAGCTCAGTCCCTCACCTTCTCCGTGCTCAATCTCATATCTCACTCTCAGTGCTCATGCAACCTTATTTGTAGAAACGCAGACGGCAGATCAGTGGATTTCAAATTTCAATCTTAGTACTCCGTGCTCTCACTCTCTCTGTCTCTCGACTCACGCAGATTTGGTACGACGGTGATCTCAACTCAGCACCTCAGCCTCTCATATCTCATACGCGTGAAGTCGACGGTGAAATTGTGATCTGTGATCTGGAAGGCTACGGTCAATTATATTTTGATCTGTGATCTGGCGAGGGTGAAACTGTGATCTTCGGCCGTTCGGCGTGTGATCTGGCTACGGCCTGTGACCTTTGGCTATGGATATCCCTCATTGTAAGGTTTTATACTCTTCTTCCTCTTTCTGGAGTCGTGGTTGGGCTACTGAAACATGGTCTAAATCTTGTGTTTGATTTTCGTTTCTAGCTTCTCTAATTATGGTATAGGATGAGACGCCATGTTAATATGATCTTGTGTTTGATTTTTGTTTCTAGCTTCTTCCTCTTTTTGGAATCGTGGTTGGCCTTCTGATTGTCCGTATAATAATTGAAAGAAGAGAAGGATATGAAGTGGAAGTTAATAATAATAGTAAATTGTGAAAAAAGTACTTGAAAATAACTAATAATATGTGTTAGGTAGGCCTCTATACCTATTATGGGTATAGGTTGCGGTCTTTTTAAACTCGATTAGCCTAAGGCCAAATCATATTAGGGCCTCTAATATATATAGATCTATTTCACTAATCATTGTTCTCTCACACTGTTCATTAGATTTAATTCTTTTAGTTTGAGGGTAGTTTGAGGGGAGGGTAGAAGAGGAAGGGGACGGATTTAAGCCCCTCCCTTTGAGTGGAAGGACCAAAAATTTAGAAGGGGATGACAAATTTTTTGAAATTTTTCCTTCCCTCCCTTTAAAAGCTCTTCTCCACAAATCCAGGGGATTTGGAGGAGAGGCCAAAATTTTTTTTGAATTGGACAAAAATGCCCAGCAAATTTTGATGATAACCCAGATCTATTTGGCCATGCTCCATATTCATCATAAACACCAAATCCTATTTGATCATGCTCCATATTTTTTAATTCGGCCATGCTCTATACAGTAGCAACAAACACAAGCATAGGTGGTGAATGTTGTGTGAGATTTCAAAATTTCAAAATTAAATAATAATTCACATTATTTTGCCTGCTGTAAGAGAGAATACCTTCATTTTTTGAAATTCACATGATTTATACTCCATATAATAGTCATGCCATGCTCCATATTTTTTGGGACGCCATGTGGTTGACATTTAATTATAGTTGATTATAATTTAGAAAATAAAAATTTTATTTATAGTTAAACTTTATTATACATTTAATAGAGTTTGTATAAAATCACATATACAATCACATAACATAAGGGTAAAGTTGTTCATGTAAAAATAATTTCCCTTCCCTCTCCTCCTAAACTAAATGACGTAATATTAAAATCATTTTCTTTTCCTTTCTTTCTAATTAATCTAAATAAGATGACATTAAAATTCCTTACCTCCTCTTCGTCAAACCAAACAGACCCTTACAGTTCATATGATTTCATTGATTTGTATTCTCAAAGTTTGTTTCAAAAATAAAATCTTATAATTAAAATATAATTACAATAATTGATAATTAAATTATTAATTTCCACCATTTACGGTCTATAAGCACTATTCATAAGCTTTTTACTGTTTATAAGCTTTTTTTACTATTCATACGATTTCATTGATTTGTGTACTGTGTTTTCAAAATTTGTTTCAAAAAATAAAATCTTATAATTATAATTGCAATAATGTCATTATGTAATAAAGGTTCTAATAACAACTCAGAAAAAATCTAAGAGTTTCTTAAAAAAATTTAATAATATTTTTAATAATTTAAAATTATTAAAAAATAATTAAATTATTTTTAAAATGACCTTGATGATATGGTAGAAGTGAAATAAAAATTATTTCTTAAAAAAATTTAATCATTATTTTCAAATTTTGTTTAAAAAATAAAATCTTATAATTTCTTTCCGTATTTATTAAAAAGTTATCATATTTTTAAATATATAATTTATTTTAGAGATGTTATAATTGTTTAAATATATTATTTCAATGCTAGTATTTTAACATGACAATGAGTGAATATTATAATGCTTTGTTGAAATTATGGCAACCGTAGGCTTTGTTTGATGTTCATTTATAGAATAATACCGAGGATGCTCAATTGTATAAGAAGATAATGAAGAATGGAGAGTATGTGACTTTCTTCTAGACTTCAATGATACTTTCAAAGAGATTAGGGGCAGAATTATGGGATTGAAACCCTTACTACATCTATTTGATGCTGTCAACTATGTTCAATTCAAAGAAAGCAGAAAACTCCTGAATCAGAGTGGCTCAAGCCAAGTTGAAGGTTCAACTCTTAGACATGGAATGGCTAATTTCACATGATCCCACTTCTAATGTTCTTGACACCTCACCATCTCATCCACATCCACATCCTGAACTCACTCTAATTCCCAATCTTGAAGATCCAGAGAAAGGTCAAGATGGAGGCTCTTTTTCCAGCATTTTCAGAAGAGGTCTAAGTTGTTCTTGTTGAGGGATACTTGGCACTGGTAAACCATTTTATGCAGGTTCTGTCATTTTTAGAGGCAAATCTGTTGATGTCCAATTAGAGTTATTGCTACATTGATGTCTAGGTTCAAAACCTCCCTCAGAAGGATTAGTTTTCCATGGAACAACCGATGAATCCCTAGAAACTAGAATTTGACTATTTTCTGACAATGTAGCTTCTATAGCTGTATTATTAAATTGATAGGGTAACTGACATCTGGTTTTTGAAGATGGTAGGTTGATGCATGTGATTGTGAAGGTTTCAATTGCTGATCTGACAGTGTCTCATTTTGTCCACTCCCAACAGATGCTGAATGTCAAAGATACAGAACAGAGAACACTGTTAGCTCCAGAACAAAGATACAGAAAAGATTCTCAGAGGTTTACATCATCAATAACCAATTTGCCCACAGAGGAACTTTCAACAGATCTCAAATGATTAACACAAGGAACCTCTGCAGCCACCGAATCATCTTCCACTATATTTCTGCAAGAGGTAGCAATCTTGTACTTATCACAAAATTACATGTTAAAAGAAACTGCATGAAAATACAACCTAACGTCATTCCAAGATATAATCAACAGTAAATACATACAAGAATTCTATTCCCATTAAACTACCATGCAGTACACTTTGTACAACTTTTCATTTTATCAGATAAATCATATAATTATTTAATCTTGTTCATTATGAAGTCTAGAAGCACTTTGTACGGCCTTTAGTAAAACTACCTACTGTAGTGTCCTGCTATGACGAAGTGATGATGGCAGAGCAAATCTACAGTTTTGTCTCCAAGGACGAGATCAAAGTTTTAGTGTCTGGCCTTTGTCTAGCATCCTGTTAAGTGCAATGGAATCTTCAAGAAAACACTTAGAATCTAATTGTCTAGCTAAAACTATTTCATTGCAATGGTAGAATATTTATAGGGACCAAGTTCGACAGTAGAATCCCAAAATATAAGCTATGAATCAAGCAAAAATATTGGAATCTAATTCCCAAAAAAAAAAGCCACTTATGAAACATAGGCTGTAGAAGCATACAAAAAATAAGCCACAAAATAAAGGGAAAAATAAAGTAGACACAAACAATAAAGAAATAAGATGCTAAAAGTCATCTAGGAAAATCTGCAATCTTCAGCACTCTCCCTAAAATTGGAATAGCTTGGAGATAGGTCTATCTGTTACTTATTTTAGCTCTATTTTTCCATCAACTAGCAATTCACTTAACAGCAACTACCAATACCCCGTACATTAAAGAATATGTTCAAACTCATGAAAATTATCCAATTTACCTTCTTAGGGTCTGTTTGGCATGAGGGGAGGGGAGGGGAATGAGGGGATTTTGCTCCCTTCCCTTATTTGGATAGCAAAAATTTTTAGAAGGGGAGGGAGAATTTTCTAATCCTCCCTTGCAAAATTGGCGAAATTTGGACGGAAAGATTGATGTTTGGGCTTATATTAACTAATATGTCTATGCTATTTTAAAATATTCCTACAATACTCTTCTCGTTATTTAATTACAAAATTATAATTTTATATAGTTTTAAATGCCATTTATAATTATATATTTAATTTTTATAATTATAAAATTATAATTTTATGTATTAAATGCCTTTTATAATTATATTTTATTAAATATGATAAAAATTTATTAATTACAAATTAAATGAAATAAGAATGAAGTTATCCATATAAAAATATTTTCTCTCCCCTCCCCTCCCCTCCTATACCAAACATGATAATATTAAAATCCCTCTCTTCCCCTCCCTTTTTATCAATCCAAACAAAGTAAAAGAAAATTCTTCTCAAACCCTACCTTCCCCTCCCCTACATGAAAATCACTCTATTTCTCTCCCCTCCATTGAGCCAAACACAACCTTAAAGCATTCGCACAAAAAATCAGGCAGGAGACAAGCTATCCGGAAGTGGTCTTCAACGTAATGTAAGTGTACTTGTGCCACACAACATAAATAAAATTACGATTCTATAAAACAAGATATGAACATCAAATGAACCAACTTAATAAATTTAAAAGTAATAACTAATCTTAAATTAATTCTCTACCGATCTTAAATATAGAAACTAACTTGTAATTTAACTTGCATTAAGAACTACATCCTATATTTATCACTAGAGATCCTAGTTAAATCATTATCTCAGTTACCAGTTGAGGAATTACTGAGTACTTTACAGGCATAATCTCATTTATGATGAGGGAAGTACTAAATAAGTATATGTAGCTAATAATGCGACTTGGACAACAAATGACATCATTTTTTGTGGGAAAAAAATGTCTTTAAAGGCTTTTAGAAGTCAACCAAACAAAAAGAAGAAACGTTAATTATCTTAGAGCAAACAAGGAAAAAATCAATTTAGAACAAAAATTAATAATTTTAACCATTTTTGTTTTTTATGTAATTGTGACTTAGATTTTGGATCAACAGCAGTAATAATTATGTCATGTTTTGACAAGACTTGGCAGAATTTTTTTTTTTAACAATATGCACAGTAAATGATCATTAGCTAAAGTGCAAAATCCACATAATTTTGTTAAGGTTACATGTAATAGAAATCATGCTGATTGAAAATTTACAAGTTTAAAATGAAAAGTATTCAATTCAGTGACACAAGATAATGCCTCTACAGAATGACAGCTGAGCAATTTTCAAAATATATTATGAGATCTACTTTGTGAAATAAGGTGTTTGTATAAAAAGGTCAATAATTCGTTTAAAAAAAATGTTACAGAACCCGGCGCTGGTCCGCTCCGCTCTCTCCATTGGACATGGAAAGACCCCGCGCCGCGTTTTCGCACCTCTTTGAAACCCAGTAGCCTCGCAGTCTTCATCTCGATCCGCTTGTCGCCAGATGCGCCATCGTCCCTGCCTGTAATTGCATAATCGTCAGGTAAACACAGATTCTAGGTTTCACAAAGTTAGAATGATCCTCTTACTCAATATGGTCATCTCAATTTGGGTTGTAGAACTAATGGAAAAACAGTATTTATACATATATGTTCTGCTTATTTTTGGTAGCACCAAACTCTGCCTCATCTCTCGCAACTTATGTGTTGTGTGTTTTGCCGCATAGTGTGGAGTTAAAGGACACAATGTCATGGTAATTGTTCTCTACTAAGTATTTCTTACGTAGTATGTATCTTTTGTTTTTCTCATCATTGCCACTTATTAGATGTTATTGACGACTCTAAAAAATGTTTATTTGTGTATACTTGACTAGTTTTCAAAAGTTTAATGAAAAGGATTATGACCATTTAAATGTCAAGCATCGAGATCCAGTCTGCATAAATGTGGAAAATGCATTTGAGAAAGTTACTATGGTTGAATATGATATATTCACACAGCCACATAAACAAATTCATGGTAAGAGATGTAAATAGGATGCTGGACAAATTTAACTCTAGTATTATATGATAAGGCCTAGAAATATGAGCTAATCCTACTCTCTGGGTTTTTTCATGATATTGTGATATTCCTGAATTTGAAATAGATTGTGCAGATATGGCGTGTGGTATCAATTCCTAGTGGCAATCAGCAATTGCAAGTGTGTATAAGTAGTGGCAATCAGCAGCTAAATATTTTCATGTTTGGTGGCAAATCAAATTTCCTATGTTCCGAGTAGATATGTGGGTTGCTGAGTTAAATCCCCCCAAGCACTATTGCTGGGATTGGTGAGGTTTTTTACTTTTTTAATGAAATTTTTTTTAGAATTTAAAATATTGGGCTGTTTTTTTTAACCTTAGGAAATACCATGGCTTACCATCCATGATTCTAATTCCAATTTTCTCCTTTGTTGCTTTGGGGATTTCCCTCGTCATAATTGCCATTCAAAAGAGTAAAACAAGTAATATTGTTTCTGTTATATTTCTGTAGTAATCCCATAACATAAATAGAATAGGAAAGAGAGGAAAGATAAGTAGAAGAGGAAGGGAAGGTGAGAGATTGAGAGATATGGGAGAGAAGAGACAAAAGAATCAAATTCCACTGAATAGTACTTCCATTAATCACATATTAGCCATACTTTACAATGGATTAATAGATGTTATATAGAACTATAGGATCAAGGGGGTTAGGAGGGGCATAAACGTCCTCAAATTATAATTATAATCACTAGTCCTTCTCTAATTAGCTAAGAGATACAATTAGGGTGTGTTTGGCTAGTGCTACTCTAAAAATAGCTAATGCCACTCTTACTATACATTGCTCTTCCCTTAACTAACTTACCTAACAATTGGGAATTAGGGATTACAATTAGGAATTATGGATTAATATTACAATTTCATATCAATACTCCCTCTACCCAATTTTGACATCGTTGCCCTCAAGGATGTGCCACATCAAAATCTGGAAACTATTCTTGGAAACAGAAAAGTGTCAGCCAAGAGGCTTCCTCATCCGGCAACCCTTTCCATTGCACCAACACTATAATAACTAATCGTTTGTGTTAGAACTGGCTGACACCCAAGAGGGGGGTGAATTGGGTGTGTGATAAGAAAGTATGATCTTTTAAAATCTTTTCGCAACTTATCAAATCAATACATGTGGAAGTATAGAAACATAAGCTGATATGTAAATCATATATGCTGAAAATGTAAAAGCTTAGGGAAGAGAATATGCAAACTGTGATTTATCCTGGTTCGGTCCAATCCACGATGACCTACGTCCAGTCCCCAGGCTCCTCCTGAGATTTCCAATCCACTATCTTCTTGTTTAACCGGGCACAAGAAAAGCCTCTACAAATTCACAAGAGTTACTCCCCCTTACACACTGTAAGGTTTACTCCTTCTTACAGCAAGTCGAGCAAAGCAATCCCAAAGACCTTTCTCTCCTGCTTACCCGTGCAAGTCTTATGAGCAGCAACGTTCTCTCCTGCTTACACCACTGTAAGTCTTACGAGCAACAACGTTCTCTACTGCTTGCACCTTGTAAGTCTTATGGGCAGAAACTCTTACTGGCAATTCACTCTACAACTTCCACTGTAAGGTAATCACCCCTCTCAAGGTCCCTCTACCTTGAGTTCAATACAGAAATATATTTGTAAGGATTTACAAACTCTCTCACAGAGTAGATAGGATACTCACTGAAGTACAATACAAATATTCACTTTCTCAAATATACATAATATAGAAGATGAAGTAGAGCAAAGAGTGGTCGGAGGTAGAAGACTTAGAATATCAGCATGTTCATGTTCTCATCGTATTGCCTTCTGTTCTGTGTTTGAATCCTCTCCTATTTGTAGCTGAGTTGTGGAAGATATTCGTTAGAGTCTGTTGATTCATTTGACCGTTGAGCCCATTCGAATATTTTTCTGTTGTAATCCCATATGATGCTTAGACAGACACTCCTTCATTTTCGGTTGGAGTCCCATTGCTTTGCACGGTCGTTGAGTGTATTTAAATATTTTCTCGTTGATCGTGCTCTGACATATGCTTCAGCGTTTCTTACAGTTTGCCCATTGGTCTGACAGATGCAATAGTATTTATCTTCTGTTACTTATGAATTTTGCTGTCGCCCATGAATAGTTGTCGTCTGAATGGAGAGTTCAGTTGCTTGTCATGTGCGTGATGGTGGAGTACAGCTGTAATACACTTGAGAATATAATCGTTAGATAATATTAAATATCATCAGAGTAATATGATTCACTGGAAGTGTTTTCTGAAACTTAAGGAAACCATTGGGAGTGATCTTGCTTTCACAAGAGATGGATTTCATCAACTGATTATTGAAGCATATTATTTTGACAGTAATCTGAAGCAATCAGTAATGATTATCAATATCAAAAACTAACTAACAAAATCTACTGATTTTCATGGGAGTAATTGTAAATGGTTCACAGTGATTGTCTGAGAGTGTTACTGGAGCAATGAAACATTATTGGAGTGAATATGATGTCACTGGAAGTGATTTGAAAAACATTAAGATCTTCTGCGAGTGATTACAGACTCACTGGAAATGAACATGAAATTTCATATGTCACTCGAGTGAATTTGGAATCACTGGAAGTGATTTTGTAAATAGTGATTTCTTCTTGCAGTGATTTTGAATCCACTGGAAGTGATTTAGAAGTTTTCAAACATCACTCGAGTGATTCAAGATCACTGGAAGTGATTTGGCAAACAGTAAAATATTCTTGCAGTGATTTTCAATCCAGTGGAAGTGATACTGAAAATTTCACATATCACTCGAGTGATTTGGAGATCACTGGAAGTGAATTTTGAAACAGTGATTTTTTCTTGCAGTGATTTTCAATCCACTGGAAGTGATTCAGCGAAAATACTATATCACTCGAGTGATTCAAGATCACTGGAAGTGATTTGGAAATCTTCATGTATCACTCGAGTGATTTGGCATTCACTGGAAGTGAAATTGCAAAACTGAGATATCACTGGAAGTGATTTGGAGATCACTGGAAGTGATTTGGAAATCTTGGCGTATCATTCGAGTGGTTTGGCATTCACTGGAAGTGATTTTCAAAACAGTGAATTTTTCTTGCAGTGATTTTTCAATCACTTGAAGTGAAATGCCATATCACTCGAGTGAATACTGAAATCACTCAAGTGATCCGTTTCCAGTTCTTCAGTAAACAGAAGTAAACTTCCAGATGCCATAACTCTTCGAATATGACTCCAAAATTGCTTTATTATATATCAATGGAAACCTCTTGAAGTCTACTTTCATACGACACTAGTGTCAGCTCAATAAGATCCGTGGTTTGAGAGTTATAGCCAAAATACCAAACCTGTTCCAGAAAGTGACGCTGACATGAAGACAAATTTCTAATACTTATATCTCCTTCATCTGAGATCATTTGATGTTGCTTCTGGTGTCAAAATGACGAATTGGGAGTCTATTTTCATATGCAACTGGTTTGGTCTCAATCGGAGTTGTATTGTGAGAGATATGATCAAATAACCAGGCCTTGCTCAGCTGGACGAAGAAAAGACTCTGAAAAACTGAAAATCACTCGAGTGAACAGTGAATCACTGCGAGTGATTTTCAGAATCACTCGAGTGATTCTGAAATCACTCGAGTGATTGTTAAAATCACTTGATGCTACAGTACTGCTACAGTAAGATACAATGAAATACGCTACAGTAACCGTATGCTACAGTACACTGCTACAGTACCGTAGAACTTGAAACTTGCTATTTTTCATTGATTCTTGCAAGTTCTTCATTCCTCAGTTTCTTTCTTCCGTTGCTTGACTAATCTACAATATATGCAATATCAAATAGTTAGTCAATGTATTAGAAAAGTATACTATGTAAACTTCTTACGCTTTAATATTTGACATCTATATTTGTCATCATCAAAATTAATCATATCTAACAGTTTGCGCCTCCTAACAGACCTTTTGTTCAAAATCCTTTCTGGAAATAGGGAAGGTGGAGGTTTTGGAAAATCTGGTGGTGGATGTCGCAGTTTCACAGCAGGGTTAGGACATAACTTCAGCATAGAAACATGAAAAGTAGGATGAACCCTTGATTCTGGAGGTAACTCCAACTGATACACTAGTGGTCCAACCTTTTCCAGCACCTGGTAGGGCCCAAAAATGCCTTTGAGCTAGCTTTTGAGAGCTCCTCATAGCTGCTGAAATTTGTTTGTAATGTTGTAGCTTTAGGAATACCCATTGAGCTACCATGAATTCTCGATTAGACCTGTGTAGATAAGCCTTCCGTTTCATCCTATTGGAAGCACAGTGTAAGTGGTGCTTAAGCATAGCTAGCACCTATTCCCTAGCCTCAAATGTGTGATCTACATCATCTAGGACAGAATTACGAGGCAGATATGGGCAAAGCAAAGGATGTTTCTAACCATATAAAAGCTCATAGGGAGAAGCTTTAGCTGATATATGAAAAGAGGTATTGTAATACCATTTAGCGTGAGATAACCATTTGTTCCATTCCTTGGGTTTTTCCCAACACATACATCTCAAATAGGTTTCAAAACACCTATTGAGCACTTCAGATTGCCCATTTGTTTGGGGTTGATATGCTGAAGACAATTTCTGTTGTATCCTTGAAACTCTTAGAAACTCCTTCGAGAAATTGCTAATAAAGATAGGGTTTCCATTACTAATAATTTTAGTAGGAGCCCCGTGTAGTTTGTAGATCTGATCTAGGAAGATTTGAGCTAATGAGGCTGTTGTGTAGGTTTGAGAAAGGCCCATAAAATGACTGTATTTACTCAATCTATCAATGATAACCCAAATTATCTCTTTCCTATTAGATTTAGGGAGGCCCTCAATGAAATCCATAGTGATTGACTCCAATATACGGCTAGGAAAAGGTAGATGTTGCAAAAGACCAGGGGAGGCAATAATTTCATACTTGCATCTAGCACAAGTGTCACAATTCTTTACTTAGGCAGTCACCTCTTTTAACATCTTTCTCCACCGAAAGAGGACTTTAATGCGGTGATAGGTGGCTAGGATGCTCGAATGCCCCTCTTGAGGGCTTGAATGCAACCAATCAAGTATCTTCTTCTTCAAGGCAGCATCATTTCCTATTACTAGCTTCCCCTTACACTTCAATAGCTCATCACTTCTTGTAAAATGAGAAAGGGCTTCCTCACTTGTTTGTACCTTAAGGAGAAATTGCTGCAAATATTCATCATTCTCCCAACTTCGCCTAATATGCTGCAGTAATTCAAGGGAAGAAGTGTCTAGAACCATTTGTAGCAGCTGCACTTTAGGCATCCTAGATCGTGCATCAGCTACTGAGTTGTCTTGAGCCTTCTTTTACTGAATTTCGTAGTCAAATCCAGCCAACTTAGCCAACCTAAGCATCTGGAATGAAGTCTTTAGCTGCTGCCCTAGAAGGTATTTAAGACTTTGTTGATCCGTACGTATGAAAATTCACTGCCTCTCTAAGTATTGGTACTAATGCAGCACTGCTAGAACCATAGCCATGAGTTCTTTCTCATAAACAGATAATTGTTGATGTTTAGGAGACAAACATTTGCTGAAATATGCTAAAGGCTTCCCCTCTTGCATTTTAACAGCTCCAATACTTATGCCACATGCAACTGCTAAGAAAAATCTAGGAGAGACAAAACTAGTGCTGAATTGAGAGCCTTCTTAAGATTATTGAAGGAATTTGTAGCTTCTTGAGTCAAAGCAAACCCATTCTTCTTGAGCAAGGATGTAAGGGGCCTTGCTATAGTACCAAAATCCTTAATAAAACGTCTATAGTAGCCAACAAGTCCAAAAAAAGCCCTAAGTTGCTTGATGGTAGTAGGTAGAGGCCATTGAGCAACAACTTGGATTTTTGTAGGGTTTATAGACACTATTCTAGCACCAATAATGTGCCCCAAATACTCTATATTCACTGCAACGAAGATGCACTTGGACCTCTTAACAAAAAACTGGTTGTTCCTAAATATTTGCATAACTTCCTCCAAGTATGCTGCATGTTCTATAAGAGTAGAGCTATAGATTAGAATATTGTAAAAAAAACACCAATACAAACTTATGTAGGTGTATCCGGAATAGGTCATTCCTGGTTCCTTGAATGCGGCTGGGGCGTTTGTCAAGCCAAATGGCATTAATAGCCATTCATAGTGTCCAGAATGGGATTTAAAGGATATCTTGTGTACATATTTAGGTTCCATTTTGATTTGGTGGTAGCCAGCCCTTAAATCTGGCTTAGTAAACCACCTAGCAGCTCCCAATTCCTCAAATAACTCCTCTATTAGTGGTATAGGGTATTAGTTCTTCATTGTAGGGTAGTTGGGACAACTATGCTCAGTTGAAAATGGTGCGAGGAAGCTGTGGGCTTCAACAAAGTAAATGTGGGATTCAAGCTACAGGCCTCAACCCAGACCAAGCTCGACAGCCAAGTTATTTGCAAATGATGTAAAGCAACCGCTATCCATAGGAATGGAGTTAGATCTATAAGGTTTCTCGCTCTTGCTCTGGAGTAGAACCTGTATACATGGGATACGACCTATAGTCAGATCAAGAGTTTAGAAGATGTATTAGAATTATGTTTATATGGGCTCTTGACGTTTAGAATATTTTGACCCCCTCAGTATGCGCAGTATGTACATGATATTGATATATTGTATTAGAAGCAAGAATTATATAATATAGAGTTATCGTACAGAGATTAGCTTCATATGGCACGGAAGTTTCCTTCCGTACTGTATTCTAGACACAGACAAGGACCGACCCTGTAAAGTAGGACCTATATGATACCTTTATGGAGTTGGTGGAACATAGGATGAAGTATGTATCGAATTATATGTAACGGTACTAATAAATGATTTATACATAATATTTAGACCCCCGAAAATGGCTAACCCAATTAAACAGATCGAGGGCAGTCTAGGAGTACTGAGGTTCAGAAGCGGTTGAAATCGGTACAAGCATTTTTGCTCCGGTACATGAAAGTTAAGCGTGCTCAACCCAAGGTAATGGAAGTATGAGTGACTCCCTAGGAAGTTGTTAAAAATATTAAGCCATAAGATGCAATGGAGTAAAAGCATATTGTAAAGTCGCCTATAGTAGTGTAATACCCAAAAGTTGTTCCGTAACTGAAGTAAAAGTATGTGATAAGTTAATATTGAAGTATATATGTGTTCAAACTCTTGTGAAAGGACAAAAATGCCCTTGTGAACATGTGGAATGTACCTCTTCCCTATTTTAATATAGGAAGACATATAAATAGTAAGATAAAGAAGTAAAGATGCGGGGTAAGGTCAGGTAGTTAGACCTGACCCAATACAGCAGATAATAGAAAGGTTGACAGAGTAGTGTATAATGGAAATGTGATCTAAATGACAAGCTATGAGGAGGTAACAAAAGTAAGATGAGGATAAGGAAAAAAGAAATAATTCTAGTGGCAAGGTAAAGAACGCAGATAGCTTGTAAACTCTAACCAACAGCCTTCGTCTAGGCTTTTGCTTAGACCAGCCGTTGATAATGGAAATCTGAAGACATGGGTGACACGATTCTGCCAGCAATGTTCTCCTGCTTCCAAGGGAAGTTTGATCCTCAGAAAAGAAAAGAAATAGTTACCTCATATGGAGGAAATTTCTAGAATTTTACTAAAGTGCAACTGATAATTCATAAACTAAAGGAGAAGGCAAACAGATAGGGAGTAACACATTAAAAGGATGAGGACAAATAGGAGTAGAGGAAAATCCCCAGGATTCTATTAAAGTTGCGCAGCAGAAGCATAGTAGGCCCATAACCCACAGGACCCAGGAGGTTGCAAATTGCAAGGAAGGCCAAGCCTTGTGCTCAAGCCTTACCTTAGTTTGGCATCAATAGTTAATACATCTGTGAATGATGAGGAGTGAGTGCAGATATGATAGTACAGAGATTGAGATCGAGACTAAAAATGGAAGTAGTCTCCAAAAAATAAATTGAATTTAATAAAATAATGAAGTGTAACACCAAGTCATTAGAAGTAAACTTATTTAGTGAGTATACAAGCAACAAAATTGATACTAAAGGAGTAATGCTTGTTAGCATTATGATTAACCCAATTATTCAGAAAGCTCCATAGTGCTCCAATTAGACTATTAATCTATTATAGTGTCAGCAAGTAGGGCATTTGGCCAGTAACTATCCACAGTAGTAATAGATAGGGGAGCTGAGGCAAATAACTTAGGGTTGAATATGCAACAACACAAAATGAAACTGGCAAGTCTCTAGAACTATTCTAAAGTATGAATCTACCTAATGGCAATTCTATAGAAGTGTGGTGTGAATTATAAGTTAGTACTTCCTTAATGGTATATGATTAAGTGAGATGACTACCATGAGTATACAATAGCTACTCTATGATATAGTTATATCTATACCTAAGGATATCAAATTTATTGGGATAATGTTTATAAAACATGTAATAAACGCTAAGGGACAAGCATTGGTAATAAACCTGATTAGCCTAAAATGATATGAATTGAAAGTAATTCATAGTAATGGCTGACTGATGATAATGATGTTTCGCTAGATCGTGAAAGGAAAGGTGTTTAACCTAATTTACAATCATATGTCAATGCAATCTTAAATTTTCTCCCAGCAGCCAAAGTTGAGAGATGTCCTTATAAGGATGATAAGGGCTACATGATATTTTAACAAGTAGTTGAAGCTAAAATCGCACTCAAAAATATCTTGATAATAAACAGATTCCTTGTGATATTTTAAAGGATATCAATAAGATATCTCCTAAAAGGGAAGCAGAGATTATAATTAAACTTATAGAAGGAGTAATGCTAAAAGTTGACTTTATTTTTCCTCAGTAGTTAAAGCTGAGAAATGTTCGAGGAAAGGTTGTTGGGGGTACATAATAATGTACTCCAAGGGATTAGAGGTTGGAGTAGCATTACTTGACCAACTAGGTCTTGTGAATGATTGAGAATCGATGATGCTTTATATTTATTAAGCAAGGTAAAACACAAAAGTGTTTGAAAGCAGTACTGGGTACATTGTGAAATAAGCAACTCGATGCCAATGTGAGTTTTGGCTTATAGAAATTTAGTTTCTAAGCCACGTAGTCTCACAGGGATGGGCTTTATTGGGTTTCAATAAAGTGGAAGCAATACCAAACTATAAATAATCAGAAAATTTTAGTTTTATGGGTCTTAATGATAACTACGATTGAATGGTGTGGTATTCCTCCAGTATTGTTTTGCCTTTGATAAGGCCAATATGATGATTCAACAGTTTATGTGGGATGACAGTTGTGAGAGGAGCTCCATAAAATTGAGAAGGGAAATTGATGATAATACTGACCTGTGTGGTCTTGATTTGCAGTTGACTTGTGTGGTCTTGATTTGCAGTTGACCTGTGTGGTCTGTGATAACATGAGTAAGATGTGAATTAGAATGTGTTTTGATGCAACAGGATAACATGATAGCGTGAACTTCTCATCAGCTGGAGCCTCACAAACTAAAATATCATTCATATAAATTATGAGATAGTAACAACTATTTGTGCATGAGGAAAAACTAGAGATATTGTTTCTACATGTCACCGTAGAGTTGTCTGCAACAACTATAGTTCGAAACAATTATGTGATCATGAAGAGTTAAACATAAAATAGCACTGATAGATAGAATTGCTTAACAATTTTAACCTAGATGTTACATTTTGTCTAGGAAGTATTAATGTGATTGTGGATGCCTTGAACAACAATAATGGAGATTAAGGAACTTTGTTTCCATATTTAATGAAGTGGCTTGGTATGTATGAGTTCATTCATAAGCCTATAGGTGTTGAGAAAATACAGTAGGTAGTAAGACCTATTGGGTCAGTATGTCCAAAGGCTATAAAACCTTTTAAGCAAACAAGGCAAGGTCATAAGACCTATGGTGTAGCTAAATTTTCGGAAATTAAGTAATGACTTGGGGTATAAATTTAAAAAATAACCCAATGTAAGAGAATATAAATAGTATCTCAAAGAAGTAGTGTAACACTAGACGATGACAGAATAATAAGTTCGAAGATGATAAGACCCCTAAGCATAATTTGCTTAGAAAGTTACTAGGGTTATAAGACCTTATGGGTATCCAATGATAGATGAGCAATATGCTCTATGAGTATTGATGAACTACATGTCATGAGATTACTAAAGTTAATAAGTTAATTGTTGCTAAATAAGTTATCTTTGCACGTTTTGTAAACAATATATATATATATAGACGTACAAATGTCTGAATAGCAAAAGTTGAAATTTGAGATGCACTTAAGAAAGCTGTAAGATTGTATTTAAAGTTATAAATCTTGGATTGCATTCAGTATATACCTTAGATTGGAAGTCCTAAAGGCCATAAAACCTATTGGATCAATATGTCCTTAGGTTGGAAAATTGAGAAAACCTTCAAAATGTGCTAAGTAAAAGTTAGATCTTAGAGAAACTTAGTATGTAAACTTGCAAAGAGCAACGACTATGATATGATACTGGCCTAGTAAGTCCAGAAAATATGTTTCAATAAGTACTAAAGGTTGTTTGGGGGATTATTAGCAAAATTCTAAAAGAATTATAGAATGTGAGAGCTACCGATGCTCAACATTTATGGTATTTTTAATGGATGTATTGCATACTCTGTGAAGTTGCATTGAAGAGGAGAGATTAAGTTATAAAATATGGAATGAGCATAAAGGGTAACTCCCTAAAGCATAATTGAGTCCATACAATGTCCAAAAATTTCAGGGATGAAATTTTATTGACGGGGGGAGAATTGTAATGTCCCAAATTTTTAGTCACTTGGTATCATGTAGACTTTATTTTATGTAATGATAAAAGAGTATGAAAGTGGCAAAGCAAAGTCAATAGGATCACAAATGACAAAATGATTGTTAAACAAGATAATTGGTGAATTTCCTGTTGAGGCAGTCAGATTATATAGCACTTTTAAATTAGTAAATGACCTTCAAAAATTTGGAAAATTTTCATAATTAAATTAAACATGATAATCTTTAATTTGATAGGTCATATGAAGTTTTTGGAGTTGTATACAAAGAGAAATGAATTTTTAAATTTTGTCCAGCGAATTTAAATTTTTTCTAGAAAAGACTTAAAAGATCAAAATTTTGGGATTGGTGAACTTCCAATTGGATAAATATATATTTTTTCCTAAAACTAGACTTAATAAGAGTCAAATAGCCTTTGTAACTACCCCAATTAGATATCTATACAATTATATATGAATTTTTAAACTTTGGTGACAAATTTGCTAATTTTTCAAGTATTGTTAAAATTGCAAGGGCAAAATGGTCATTTTGACCAAATAAATGTAATCTGAAAATTTTGATTAAATAAATACAGAAAGGGGGACAGGTGGAGCATGCAAAAATAATTATATAATTAAATATGTAATTATATTATATCATATGTAATAAAGAAATCAAGGACCAATGAGATTATGGCATATATGGACTCTAGAATTCTCAAAAAAAAAAAAAAACTCTCATCCCTTGTCTATATTAAGGCCATTTCGGCCAAGAGGAAAGGAAAATGGAAGAGGAAGAGAGCTTTGGAGAAAAGGAGAAGAGGAAGAGGAAGAGGAAGAGGCCTATGAGCAAGAACTAGGTAAGTATACCGAAATCTTTACTTAATCTTGTGTTCTAGATCAAGAAACTCTTTTTTAACCTCCCTACTATCTTAGAATAGCTATTGAGCAAGCAAAACTCAAGAAGGAAATGGTGGATATTTCTGCCACAAGAGGAAGAAGAATGAAGGAACAAGATAAGTTGCTAAAACTCTAGTATTCATGTTAAAAATTGAGTTGAGACTGTGTTCTGGCTAGAAATTTAGTGGATTGTAAAGATTGTTGTAAATTTGGAATGTCCAATTTCTATAGGGAGATGCGACCCAAATTTCTCAATTTTTCTCAATGTTTAGGGCTACCAAGGGCAAATCTGTAATTTAAGCTAGGAATAGCCTAATCTGAGGTTAAAAATGGACTCTATATGCAAAAATATATAATATAAGCCTGGGTTGTGATTTTTAGAAAAGTACAAAAATATCGTATAAAAAGTGAATTAGACTAGGTTCCCTAGGGGCATTTTGGTAAATATGAGATTTTGAGCTAAGATAACCAACTTGTAAATTCTACAATAAAGTATGAACGAGTAATAACTTATTTACAATTACACATCTAGGTAGTAACCCTGTCTTTTATATACTATGTGAATATAATTATGCATTGTTTGCCATGATCTGTTCAATGTATTGCTTGTGGTGTTGATACTCTCTGGGTGTGGGTAATGAGTTAAACCATTCCATGGAACCTTTAGGGTACCATGTGGCCATATGGACTGAGTTGAGTGACTTGATATGTACGGATAGTATTGACCTGCTCCAAGTTATGATGAGTATGGACAAGTATAAGCCTGCTCCAAGTTGTTATATGATCACATTACATAAGTGAATTCCATGATGAATTCATATCTACGAGTTATGATTTGTGCAAGATCAAGAACGGATGATCATTTTGATCCAGACAAAATCATCATTTGATTCCTAAGCATTGTTAGATATGCGTTGGCATTTTGATTGCTGCATTATGATAAATGATGCACTGCATGTTTACTTTTTACATTTTATATGATTGATATACCGTTACTACTGAGATTCTTTTGAATCTCACCATTTTCCATAAATTCAAAATTTACTCAGCTAAAGGAAATATCTCGTTGATGCTAGCAGATGAAGGTCTGATGTTGGTTCAAGAATTACTTTGTTGGTTATCTGATAGTCTTTATTTATATTGAGATACGTACTGTAACTTGTACAAACCCTGTGGGGATATTTTATAATGTAATCAATAATGTTATATCAGTATATTGTACTATTTCTGTGTGCCCATTGAACTGCACGTTATTACTCTGATAAATGTTTAAAAAAATGAGGGATTTGACAATTACAAATTAAAAATGATTAAATATGAATGAAATTAATATAAAAAAAACGAGAAAAAGCCCTAGGGATCAAATTTCACTTAACAAATTTCGGATTGAATCAACTATCTATTCTAGTCCAATTTTTTCCACGTGATTGATAGTTGAGGTTCTTTAATTTAATTACTAGCTTCTTCTAAGGTCAAGTAATTCTATAATTAATTGTTAGTCCAATATATCCCTATATGAATTAAAATAATTAATCATGCATTAAGACTTATAGAACTCATTAAGACTACACAACCCATATAAATATATTCCTATTCAATATGCAAATTGTGGTTTTAATTATAGGATCTATACACATGCATCTCCTTCCGATATCAACATACATATTGAAATCATTTAAAAGATGGGCAGTTAATTGAAAGTATTAAAAGCAATAATTAAAACTCAGTTATAAAGGAAAAATTAAAACTAGATTTAATAAGCTAAGATTCAATGTCATTAGTATGTTATGTTATCACCCTAAGAAAATGAAAATATAGCTCATAATGAAATTAAAAACAAAACCAACATAAATTGAAAACTCCATACACATTGCATAAACCTTAACTATTAAATTATAAAACATAAAGATACAACTACAAGATACATGAAAATGGAAAAATCTAGTCTTCAATATAAGAAATAAAACATTTCATGTAAGTGGCAACCTATATCATCTATAAAAGAGGGCTACCTAAACCTTTCGTGAAAGAGGCATGCAAAAAGTAATACAATGCATAAAATTAATTCTAAGATGGTGTCGATCTCATTTAGAAACAACACGCCCTCTCTATACTTTAGCTTGTCCTCCTTTTATCAGAGAAGAACGCTATCTCTTTTTTCTTTTGTTGTGCCTAAAGTCTGTATTTATAGGCACAAAAACACGTATAAACAGTACTGCTAGAGTAAACCACATATACTGCTACAATAAACTGTATATGAAAAGCAACTACTACAGTACCCTATCCCTTAAATGCCTTCTCTAATTTCTTCTTAATATGATGTTGTATGTGGCTGTCAAAAGAAAAGCAAGAAAATATTATATTATAATATTAACAATAGTAATAAAAATATTTATTCTAAAATCAATATTTATTTATCAATTACACCTAAATTCATTATATTAAGCTCAAAGATCATCCACAAAATCATTACATAAGGGAAAATAAATATAAAAATATTTTACTTATCATCTATAGTGATGCGAGTGAGCATGGAATGAGATGTGTCTTGATGCGGGCAGAGTGGTAGCATATGCCTCCTATCAGCTGAAGCCTCGTGAAATAAACTATCCCAAACACAATTTTGAGTTGGCAGCAATTGTATTTGCATTAAAAATCTAGAGATATTATCTCTACGGTGCGATCGTAAAATTGTACTACGACCACAAGAGCCTGAAATATTTATATGATAAAAAAGAATTGAACATGAGATAGCACAAGTGGATAGAGTTGCTTAAAGACTATAACCTAGAAATTAAATACCATCCAGAAAATGTCAATGTTGTTGCAAATGAATTAAGTAAGAAAACAATGCAGGTGGCAACCCTGATAATATAAGAGAAAAAACTAATCGAGAACTTTAGAGATCTCAATCTGTCCAATTAGATTTTGCTTAGCGGTAACAGTGTCAAACAAGTGGAAAATGATTTGTGAATAGTAATTATGGAAGCTATAATATCCCGAATTTTGGGACAAGAGGCTTGAAATTAAGCTTATATTAAGGGGACTGCTAGATTCCAATTTATCAAATGTCCTAGTGGGACATTGTATTAGTTTCCAAAATTCCTTTATATCCATGGATATTAAAGGGGATATTATGGTGAATTAAAGAGCTCGGGGAAGACAAAAAAATGCAATTAGAAGTCACACACAAAGTAGTGTTGATACCAGTAAATTTTCCAGTATGGTATTTGTGTGATATCTTTTAAAGGGGAAAATAATGTCCAAAAATTATGAAACTTTTCAGAGTGAAAGAATATTTATCAAGATTTAATTTTATAGGTCATATAAGTCATTTGGAGCTATACACAAAGAGAAATGAATTTTTGAAGTTAGCCCAATGAAATTAAGTATTTTTGTGGCAACGTCCAAAGATTAAAATTTTGGAAAGAGCGAGCTCCCAATTAGCCAAATATTATATTTTTAAAAAAAACTAGACTCAATAAGGTCACATAGCCTTTGGAACCACCTCAATTGAATATCTACATAATTAGATATGAATTTTCAAATTTTGATTAAAATTTTACCAAGTTAGCATATTGTGCGAAAATTGGAATTTTGGGCCAATGAGAGTACTTTTACCTTATGGCTATATGTTTCCCTAAAATTAGACTAAAATAGGGTTCTATAGAAATTAGAAGCACCTCATTTAGATTTTTGTAAATTTAGTTATGATATTTACAATTTCGGCCAAGAATCAGGATGGTGAAATTCTAAACAAGATTCTTGGCCGCGGCCAAAATGTTTCTGACATGATTTTGGCCGCAGCCAGCCATTTTTTGCCATGACCAAAATCCCCAAATTTCAGGATTCATGTTTTTTTAGAGAAATTGACCTATTTAACCCTCCCTAACTTCTTGGGCCTTAATATACACTTCCAATGACCCACAATCATGACTCTAATAATGTGATTGGGTATCTAGAGCCATGGAGAAGTCAAGAAATAAGAGGCATGAAAGAATTTCCAAGAAACTTCAATGGTGAGAGGAAGAGGAAACAAAAGGAAGGACTATGGTCCACCAGGTAGTAAACTTACCTAGCCTGCATGTATTTGATATGTATGTTTTTGCATTGATTTATGTAACTACTTTACCTATTTGTGTTGTGCATATTTGATTGATTGAAGCTCTGTTATATTTGTACAATGACCATATGTATATCATAACATTGAGTATGCAACATGTCATTATGTTGGCATAAAGTAAGGCAGGCAAGCATGTCATGCATTCATATATATCTGGCATGCATAGTGCTAATGTTTGCTACTGGGATTCTCTCGAATCTCACTCCTCCCAACCAACCATTTTAGACAGGTGAATGATGCATGGAAAGATGCACAGAGGAGATATGAAGGTGAAGTAGAGAGTATAGTGTAAGGCACTATCTTCTGTATTGATGTAAATACTTTAGTTTTAGTAATTTATGAGAAGTTATACATTTGATATATATGTACATGAATGATTGAATGTAGTTTAAGCAGAGAATCGCTTTAGTTTAATAAAAAGAAAAATGCTCGCATGTACTTTTATATATCGAAATTAAGAACCAATGAGTCATTAGTAACGTAGTGAGGTTTGTGGAATGATAGAATAGTTTTCTACCCTTTGAAAAACCATCTTGACCTTAGGTTCAAATCATGAGTTGAGAGCGAGGATTTACAAATGTTTTGTAACGTTGGGTAGTCCAGGGTTAAATCCTGGTTCTATAATGGATTTCACTACTCTTTTGTACTCATCCGAGGCTATTGGAAATAAAGTATTACAGAAGCTCAGTTGTAGGATGAACAAGCACAGAGTATGAGGAATATGATAGAAGGAAGAGAGACTCAAGAATATGATCTATCACCGAGTGGACTAGTCATATACAAGAAACAAATATATGTTCCATATAATATCCCAAGTTTTGGAACAAGAGACTTGAGATTAAGCATTGATTAAGTGGACTACTAAACCCTGGTTTAATAAATGTCCAAGCAAAGTATAGTGGTATTCCCCAAAAATTCTTTTATACCCTTGGGGTATTAGAGGTAATATTATGGTGAATTAAAGAACTCGAGAAATGACAAAACAATGCAATTAGAAGTCACACACAACATAGTTAATTGGAACACAAAGTATTGTTGCTACCGGTAAATTTCCATGTGGTAGTTGTGTTGTGTGACATCTTTCAAGGGGGGCAAATGATGTCTAAAAATTATTAAACTTTTCAAAATGAAAGTAGACTTATCAAGCTTTAATTTGATAGGTCATATGAGTTATTTGGAGCTATACGCAAAGAGATATGTATTTTTGAAGTTAGCCTAGTAAAATTGGCTATTTTCAGTGGCAAGGCCCAAAAACAATAATTTTGGGAAGTGTGAGCTTCCAATTGGCTAAATGTTATATTTTTCCTTAAAACTAGACTAAATAAGGGTCTCCTAGCCTTTAGAAACACCCTAATTAGATATCTACACAATTAGTTATGAATTTTCAAAATTTGATGAAAATTCTACCAAGTTTTTCATTAAGTGTGAAAATGGAATAAAATGTAAGAGAAAAATGGTAATTTTTCCATAAGAAGGGAAATGATCATTTTTCTGTAATATTCCCAATAATTTTAGTTAAATGGGAATTAAAAAGTGGAGAATGGCTACTTGGTAATAAATAAGCTTATTTTGGTGAATTATTATCAAGAAAATTCAAAGAGTTAAAAAATAAAGGCATAGGACTTTGGTCAACACATTGTAAAATGACATTAGGAGTTCAAAGAAATATTTTTTTCTCCTAATTCTCAAGCAATTTCGGCTTATCAAAATGGGAAAAGAAAAGGAGAATGGAAATATTGAATAAAAGAGAATTTGGAACAATAGCATGAGACCATATGTAAAGCAATTTCAACTATTACATTAAGTCATCATCTTTTCCATTTCTCCATTCTCATTCACATGCAAAGTGACCTCAAAAGAGAAAGAAACAGGGCTGAACATGCAAGAGCAAGAACACACACATGAGTTAGGGTTCTTCCAAAATTCAAGGTAACAAGCATATATACTTCAAGTTTATTCTTCCAAATCATGTAGGAACCTCTTCTAACCTCTCTTTCTTCTTAAAATCCATGTTTTTCAAGAAAAAATCAAGAGAGAGGAGGGAGAGAATAGTGATGTTTTAGAGAAAGAAAAATCAAGAGGTAAACTCCAAAACTTGCCTCTCTTGCCTTGTTGGATGTTGTTGGTGTTGGTGTTGTTGGTGGATATTGATTTGTTTTCTCTTGTCTTTTCAAATTTGGGATGATGAAACCCTAGAAGAAATGCTGCCAAAATTTCCCCTAAATCATGTTCATTTAGTGTTTAAATAGATAATCATGTTATTAGAAGTAGAAAGGAAGTGATTAGGCAAGAGAAAACAAGAAAACAACAAACTTTTCCTAAGAACCCTAATTTTATGTTGTGTGATGTGGAGGTGTAGGAATTTCCTAATTTTGATGCTTCCATTAGCTTTAGAAGGAAAAATTGTATTTGTATGCAAGTGTTCATGAATTTTGGATCCTTGTAAATGAATTTGAAAATTTAATGAAGTAAGTGTGTATATGTGTTAATCTGCCCTATTTACAACAATGTCATTGTGACGTGTTTTTGAGTGGCTAAATGTTATCCAATGACCATGAAAATTTTTGGATTAAAAGAAGACATAATGAGATTTAAAATGATATGTAATATGAAGGATTTGGAGTAGTACACTAGGAGTTATGATTTTTCAAATTTTGATAATGTAAAACTGGGCAATTCTGGAGCAGTGTCTAATTAAAGGGAACTATGTACTTATGTGAGTTCATTTAGCATATGGCTATATTTTCCCCTTAAATTGGACTTAATGAGGGTCAAATAGAGCTTTAAACCACTCAATATGGAATTTTGTGATTTAATTATGATTTCTACAAGTTCAGCCAAGAATCAGGAAGTTGAAATCAAGATGGCTAGGTTTTTGCCGCGGCCAAAACCCCCAAATTCAAGCATTTCATGTTTTTTAGGGAAACTGTCCTATTTAACCCTCCATAGCTTCTTAGGCCTTAATATACACTTCTAGTGACTTACAATCATGGCTCTAATGATGTAATTGGATATTTAGGACTATGGAGAAGTCAAGAAAGAAAAGGAATGAAAGAATTTCTAAGAAGCTCTAATGGTTGGAAGAAGAGGAAACAAAGGAAGAACAGTAGTCCACAAGGTAGTAAACTTACCTAGCTTGTATGTATTTGATATGTATGTTTTTACATTGATTTGTGTGATTACTTTGCCTTTTTGTGTTAAGCATAGTTGATTGATTAAAGCTTTGTTATATTATGCAATGGCCATATATATGTCATAACATTGAGCATGCAAATATGTCATTATGTTGGCATGATGTATGAAAGGTAAGCATGTCATGCATTAACTATATATATATATATATATATATATATATATATATATATATATATATCTTCCATGCATAGTGGTAATGTTTGTTATTGAGATTCTCTGAATTTCACTCCTCCCAACCAACCATTTAGACAGGTGAATAGTGCATGGAGATATGCATAGAGGGGATATGAAGTAAGATTGAAGATCGTAGTGCGAGACACTACTTTTGTATTCAATGTAAGGATTTTGGTAGTTGTATGTGGTTATACATTTTTATGTATACATGATAAATGAATGTAGTTTAAGAAGATAATCACTCTAGTTTAATTAAAAAAAATGCTCGCATACTCTAATATAATGAAATTAAAAGCCGATGAGGTATTGGTGACGTAGTGAAACTTGTGGGAATGATTGTAAAATTTTTCTACCCTCTAAAAAACCCTCTCAAATCTAGGTTCAAATTCTAAGTTGAGAGTGATAATTTGTGAAAGATTTCAAAAGTTGTGTAGTTCAGGTTTAAATCCTAGTCCACAATGGATTTCACTACTCTTTTTTACTCATATGAAACTATTGGAAATAAGGTATTACATTCCACCCCAAGCTAAATTGAGATAGCAAATCCTGAAAGAAGCACATGAAAGTAAATATACCTTGTATCTAGGAGCAATTAAAATGTTTCATGACCTAAAGTCCATTTATTGGTAGCCAGGTATAAAGAGGGATGTGACTAAATTTGTAGCATATTGCCTCACTTGCCAGAAGGTAAAATTTGACCATCAACGACCATCAGGATTACTACAAAATCTTGAAATTCCTGAATGGAAGTAGGAAAGAATTACAATGAATTTTGTGACAAGATCACCCAAAGTTAGAAACCATAATGCCATTTAGGTAATTGTTGATCAATTCACCAAAACAACCTATTTCCAGCCAATTAGTATTAACTACTCTCCATACAAGCTAGCATATCTTTACATTAAAGAAATTGTAAGGTTATTATCTCTGATCAAGATCCTCAATTCATCTCAAAGTTCTGGAAGTTATTACACGAGACTTTAGGTATCAAACTCAGATTTAGTACTGCTTATCATACACAGACTGATGGAAAAACGGAACAAACAATACAGATGCTAGAAGATATGCTAAGAGCGTGTGTATTAGATTTTAAAGGAAGTTGGGATAGGTTCCTTCCACTTGCAGAGTTCACATATAATAACAGCTATCATTTGAGCATTCAAATGGCTCCATATGAAGCATTCTATGAAACGAAATATCAATCGCCTTTGTGTTGGACGGAACTATCTGAAAGGAAAATAAGTGGACCGGATATAGTTGATCAAACGACAAAGCATATTAAATTGATTAAACAAAGATTGCTAATGGCTCAAAGCCGATAGAAAAGTTATGCAGATGAAAGGTGAAAGCCTTTAGAATTTGCAATAGGAGATCATGTGTTTTTTAAGGTTTTTCCAGTTATTGGTATTGGTAGGGCATTGAAGACGAAGAAAATAAGCTCTAGATACGTCGCTCTATTTAAAATCTTATCGAGAATTGGGCCAGTAGCGTATCAGATAGCTTTTCCCCCCAAACTTAAGATGACTGCATGATGTCTTCCATGTCTCACAATTAAAGAAGTATCAACCATACCCTAAGCATATTATTGGAAATGAAGATAATGATATGCGGGAAGATATCTTATTTAAGATGGAACCTGACAAGATTATTAATTGGCAAGGAAAACAACTCAAGCACAAAAGTATTCCACTTGTGAAAGTAGTCTGGAAAGAATTATCTTCTAGAGAAGCTACATGGGAGATGGAGGAGGATATGCGAAAGCGTTACCCGAAGTTCATGAATATGTTTGTATAACAAATTTTGGGGATGAAATTTAATTGATGGGAGGAGAGCTATAATATCCCAAATTTAATCACCAAAATTCCATGTAAATTTATTTGTATTTAATAGAATAGAAAGGTGAATTTTAGCGCACTTGAAGTAGCAAAAATAGTGAAGATGGAAATTATATGAATTTTTGGCTAAGAAAAACCTAAAGCCCAATTTTATTATTGGAAAGAGCCTAACAATGTGGCCTAAAATTTAATATAAAAGAGAACAATTTTGAGGCCTAAAGTGTTGAAAAATTTTGGTCAAAATGGAAGGGAAACAAGGAAGTAGCAATTGCTCAAAGATTCAAGACAAAATGTAAAGGTAAAATAGTCATTTTGGCTAAATAAATAAATTTGAAAATTTTCCTTAATAATTAAAGGGAGGTCAATTGGAAGGAAGCAAAAGAATGATAGAGTTGTCTAGATAATTCAAGAAGAAATACACAAAAAAGGAAAATATTAAAAAAATGTCATGATAAAATTTCTAATAAAATAATAATAAAAGAGGAAGAGAAGAGAGAAATCTAGATAACTCTTCCAATTCTCTTTAAAAGGCCTTGAAGTCTGCCGAATTGAGAGAAAGAGACTTGGAGAATGCTAAGAGCAAGATAAGAAAATAAGGAACAAGAAGTAAGATTAAGGTAAGTAGGTGAAAATTGCTACTTGTTCTTGTCTTCTAATCTATGAAAGCATCCTCTTAACCTGTATGTGATCTTGGATTAGCAATCAAACAAGCAAAACTCAAGAGGAAGAAGAAGAAAGGTGACGGTTTTGAAGAAAAGAAGAGGAGAAATCAAGGTAAGCCAAGAAAACCTTGAAATTCTTGTTGAAATCAAAGTTGTGATTGTTGTCTGGTTAGTGGTTGGTCTGTTCTGGTTAGATTTTATAATTTGGGATGTTCGAACTCTAAAGAGAGATGCTGCCCAAATTTAAATTGATTATGTTTAATTGATGTTTGGATGATTAAACAAGTAAATATAAATGAAAGGAAGATGTTTTAGGGAATGAATTCATGAAAATACAATTTTTCTCAAATTGGGAAGCATTTCAGCCATACCTGGAATTTGGGGCTAGAGCTAGAATTTTGTGTTTTGAATGGTTCCATGATGTCTATAATGGAAAATTGTGTAGGGAACATGGATTTTGGATAAGAAAAGGGCTTAGAATGTGAAATGACAATTATGCCCCTAAAACTCTAAATTGGTGGTTGCCAAGGGTAATAAGTTCATTTGAGTGTGAATTTGTCCAAATTGAAGTGAAAAAATGGATTTTACACGCAAAATTGCAAATTGGGTTCCTGCTCCGGATTGTTGATATGATCACATTACATAGGTGGATTCATATGTAAATTGTTATGATTTGTGCAAGTAGGGAATGATGGAGATCAAGGTAGAATGAGATGTCCAAGTCCCACATTGAGTGATATGAAGTCTTTCATAGGTATCTAAATGAATTAACTTTTTTACTACAATACTAGCTTTTGAGAGAGGATTCCCCATCTTATTTGGGTATCCATCAATTGGTACAGGAGCTAATGGTCAACAGTTTTGAAAAGGGTTATCGATGGAGGGTTCTCCCACCTCAACAATTATCCCTTTACAGAGGGTTCCAAATGCAAAGCAATGAAAAGGGAAGGAAAAATGGAGAAAAGGTGAGACAAAGGGAGAAAATGGGTAATGGCAGAATATCAATGTTATTCCTGAAGCAAAAAGTCTAACATCAAGCTAATCGTTGGCCTCTTTATAGAGCCAAGTACATAATTAAAATAGTAATTATCTGATATGATGAAACCTTATCTCAGTTATGATTAACCTAAATTCTTGGTTTTCCTATGCTTGGCAGTTGCCCATCCCACTTGAATGCCCATCAGAGGCCAAATTCCAAACCATTCTAGTGCGCAAAGAAGAAAATTAAAACAAGACAATTGGTTCTAGAAACAAAGTGTTAGATGGAATAATTAGTTAGAAGGAAGGAGTTAGTTAAGAAAAGCTACTAATAAAAAGTTGGTTGAGAAGCTGCTTTGTGTTTAGCTTTTCCTAACCCTTCTAGTACTCATGCAAATCAAAATCTATTGGCTTTGTTAACTGAAAAATAGCAAGAGAATGATACTGTACCAATACAAACAGTTATCCTAAAATACTCATGACTAATACAACTAACAAATCATCAGGATAAAATCATTTGGTGTTGCCTACGAATCAATGTAGCGCTATTTGAGCACTACATGGGTGAAAAGGTTATCAACTTCCTCTTATTCTTCCTTCTGTCATTATTGATCAATTTTATCTGCAATTTCATCAAGTTTGTGATGGGCCACATTTATGGATATCTTTCATTGCCATCGGATAAGCATTTGCCGTGATTGGAGGATGCCTATGTAGAATGTTAAACTCTTGACTGCCAATGCCAAAGCTAGTGAGGAACAAACTCTGAAATCATTTTTCTCTGTTTTTTTCTGGATATACTGCAGGGTTATAATCTATGAACTTCAAATGTGTTGAGTCAATTGAACACTCAACATACTTGAAGTTCATAGACTATAACCGTGCAGTATATCCAGCAAAAAAACACAAAAGAAAAAATGATTTCGGAGTCTGTTCCTTACTAACTTTGGCATTGGCAGTCAAGATTTTAACGTTCTACATAGGCATTCTCTAATCACACCAAATGCTCATCCAACGGCAAATAAGGATCTCCATAAATGTGGCCTATCACAAACCTTATGAAATTGCAGATAAAATTGATCAATAATGACAAAAGGAAGAATAAGGGGAAGTTGATAACCTTTTCAACCATGTAGCACTCAAATAGCGCTACATTGATTCGTAGGCAGCACCAAATGATTTTATCCTTAGGACTGGCTAGCTGAATTAGTCATTGAGTATTTTAGGATAACTGTTTGTGTTAGTACAATATCATTCTCTTGCTATTTTTCAGTTAACATAGCTAATAGATTTTGATTTGCATGAATACTAGAAGGGTCAAGAAAGCTAAACACAAATCTCTAGGTGAAATACCCCCATAGTGAGATACGATGCTTTATGGATATCCACACTAAAGAAACAGATGAACACCCGACTGAAACCATTAATATGAAGTCTTGTTTGGGGGTAGTTTACGACCAGGACTCGAACACATTCAGAAGGTCATTAGCAGTCTTGTATGCAAGCAGCAAGAATGTTTTAGGTTTTCTCCTTAAGAACTAGGGACAATATAGTGCATAGAAAAGAACCATGGCAGAAAACTCCGCAATGCACCCGAGGAAATATGGTTTCAAAACCATTTCAGCAATCTCAACAACTGTAAGGGGGGAAAATGATAAACCAAATGAACACAATGTACGCACACAAATTATGGGAAACTGATATGAAATTATAACATTAATCCCTAATTCCTAATTGTAATCCCTAATTCCTAATTGTTAGGTAAGTTAGTTAAGGGAAGAACAATGTATAGTGAGAGTGGCATTAGCTATTTTTAGAGTAACACTATCCAAACACACCCTGATTGTATCCCTCAGCTAATTAGAGAAGGATTATCGATTATAATTATAATTTTAGGATATCCTATAGTTCTATATAAGAACTATTAATCCATTGTAAAGTTTGGCTAATTAGTGATTAATGGAAGTACTATTCAGTAGACCCTGATTCTTTTGTCTCTTCTCTCTCACATCTCATCTTTCTGTCTTATCTCTCTGTCTCACACCTTCTCTTCCTCTTCTTATCTTTCCTCTCTTTCCTATTCTATTTCTGTTCTGGGATTACTACAGAAACTACAGAAATATAACAGTGGTATCAGAGAATTCGACTCTCTACACATCCTCTCCGCTGCATGGTTGAAACCAGAAATCAAGAAAGAACCAGAGTGACCGAACAAAGAATCCAAGCCTTGGAACAGTAGATGCAAGCTGTGACCACCAACCTCCAAGAATTGACGGCTGGCTTCACCACCTCCATGGAGGCATTATGACAGGATGCAAGAAGGAATCTTACTGCCTCAGAACAACGGCAGGCGTGGAGACAGGAGACAGCCGGACCAGAATTATGAAAGAACAAGAGGATAAAATTATCACAAACCCATGAACTTCACCAAGATGGATTTTCTTGGGTACAATGGTGATGATATCCTTACTTGGCTGCTCAAGTGTGAACGGTATTTCGATATGGATGAGACTCCTGAAGAGAGCAAGGTCAAGAAGGCATTGTTGCATTTAGACGACAAATCTTTCCAATGGCACCTGGCATTGGAATAGAGACTAAGGGGTCGTCTTCCTCCTTGGGACTAGTATGCCGTACTATTGCAGGATACTTTCGACTATCCCTTTGAGACACCGATGAGTGACCTAACGCATTTACGGCAAACAGGGTCGTTGGTCGACTACAACGCCTCCTTTGATTTTCTGTCGGCGAAACTTAACCTACCAGAAGACTATCTCATCGACATATATGTTTCATCGTTGCGAAAGAAGTTAGTAGGCCCTGTTCAAATCTTGAACCCAAGGACATTATTTTCTGTCAATGAAACTCGACCTACAGGAAGACTATCTTGTTGACATAAATATTTCATCATTGCGAAAGGAGTTAGTAGACCCTATTCAAATCTTGAACCCGAGGACGTTGATTGAAGCACGAAAGCTAGCATGGATGCAGGAGTTGATTCTTGAGACTCAAAATTCCAAGACCGTTGCGACCCAATACAAATCAGTTGATAACAAGAATTCCAAGATCATCAAGGCCAAGGATTCCCGATACACCGCGTCAACCTCATCATCAAAGTTGACCCATCCCACCAACTCGGTAACCAGTACACCGTACTGCTCGACATTACTAACTAACAGTCCCTTAACTACCGAAAACTCCCTCAAGAATAATTCTTGGGCTCTGACATTAGTGCCGAAGGACCCTAACCGGATGCTGGAAGAAAAGGCCGAACACCAATCCAAGAACCTTTGTTTTTATTACCATGGGCCTTTTCCCGCGATCACAAGTGCATTCAAAGACATAGAAGCCAACTGTACTATATTGAGTGCGATCAAGACTATGAAGAAGGTGTAGAAGACTTTTTGGTTGATCAGGATAGTGATCAGTTACAGCCCGTATATCATTACATGTGATTAAGGGAGTTGACCAAGCAACATCTATGAGAGTGCCAGGTAGGGTCGGTAAGAAATTAATTCAAGTCTTAATTGATAGTAGGAGTACTCATGATTTTCTTGACTTAGGTTTAGCTCAGAAATTAAGCTGACAAGGGGATAATTCTGAGTTTCCTTCGGTGGAAGTCACTCGTGGCAGAAAATTAAAGGTGTATGGTGTGTGGAAGGGCTTCAAATGGAAGATGTACGGTCTGGAGTTTGTTTTTGACCTCTGAATTTTAGAGCTGAATACATATGACATGGTGATGGGACTGTAATGGCTGAAGAGTATAAAAAATGCATTTTGGGATTATGAATCCCTATCAATGTATTTCTGGTACCAAGGTCACTTCAGGAAATTACAAGCCATTTCTCCTAAGTCCAAGCAAGTAATGCATCCTAATAAATTTGCAATCCACACCCTTCAAAGCAATCAGCTCTTTCTCCTTCGATTAGTACAGAAGCAGCCTAAAGGCACCCTTTATTTTATTAAGGTTGGTGCTGCCAGTGGCACTCCAGCATAAATTCATTGGGTTTGAATGAATTTTATGATATTTTTGAACCACCTCAGGACCTTCCACCATTTAAGGAAGGCCATAATCACCCTATAGTTCTTAAAGAAGGCACAAATCCTATCATCCTAAAGCCTTACCGTTATCTAACTGCTCAAAGAGACATTATTACTGAGCTAACTGAGGAGTTGATGCAAGCTAGGGTTATTCAACCAAGCTCTTCTTCCTTTTCAGCCCCTATTTTCCTAGTTAAGAAGAAAGATGGCACTTAGAGAATGTGCATTGATTTTCGTGAGCTTAACAAAAATGTCAAACCCCTCATTGTTTAGACATTTATCAGAGTATTAACATGCAGTTCAATGGGCACACAAAAATAATACAATATATTGATAACATTCTCGATTACATTACAAAATATCCTCACAGGGTTTATACAAGCTATAGTACGTATCCCAATATAAATAAAGACTATCAGATAACCAACAAAGTAATTCTTAAACAAGCATCAGACCTTCATATGCTAGCATCAACTATTTTTCCCTTTGAGATGTTTCCTTTAGTTGAGTAAATTTTGAATTTATGGAAAAGGGTGAGATTCAAAAGAATCTTAGTAGTAACGGTATATCAATCATATAAAATATGAAAATTAAACATGCAGTGCAACATTTATCATGATGCAGCTATCAAAATGCCAATGCCTATCGGACAATGCTCAGGAATCAAATGATGATTTTGTTCGGATCAAAATGATCATTTGTTCCTAATCTTGCACAAATTATAACTCGTACATAGGAATTCATCATGGAATTAACCTATGTAATGTGATCACATAACAACTTGGAGCAAGGCTATGCCTATCCGTAGTCATCATAACTTAGAGCAGGTTAATACATGTCTTTACATATCAAGTCACTCAATTGGGTCCACCTGGCCACATGGTACCCCAAAGATTCCATGGGGTGGTTTAACTCATTACTCACACCTAAAGAGTATTAACACCACAAGCAATACATTGAACAGATCGTGGCAAACAATGCATAATTGTATTCACATAGTATATAAAAGACAGGGTTATTACATGGACATCTTTCCAAAGCTTAGCTACTACCGGTCTAATCTTTCATTTGGCTTGGGCAATTACCACAATTCTAAAATTCCCAAAGTAATTGTAAATGAGTTGTTACTCGTTCATACTTTATTGTAGAATTTACAAGTTGGTTATCTTAGCTCAAAATCTCATATTTACCAAAATGTCCCTTGGGAACCCGGTCTAATTCACTTTTTATCCGATATTTTTGTACTTTTCTAAAAATCACAACTTGAGAATATCTTACATATTTTTGCATGCAGAACCCATGTTTAACCTCAGATTAGGCTATTCATGGCTTAAATTACATATTTACCCTTGGTAGCCCCAACTTAGGGTTTTAGGGGCAAAATTATCATTTCACCATCTGGGGCCTTTCACATTTCGTATTCTTCATGAACCCTGTATAATGTTCCCTTATAAACGCAATGGAATCATCAGAAACACCAAAATGTAGTCCAAACACTACCAAAACAGCTATTAGACGAAAGTTCACAAAAATTGAAAAAAATGGAATCTTCTTGATTTCAATTAACTAAACATTTTCCTTTCACTTCTAATCCCTTGTTTAACCTCCTAATCTCTATTTTAACATAATCAATAGAAATTTGAGCAGCATCTCCCCATAGAAATTAGAGATACCAAATTTACAACAACCTTTACAATCTACCAGATTTCCAACCAGAACACAGTCACAACTCAATTTTTAACAAGAATACTAAAGTTTTAGCAACTTACCTTGTTCCTTCCTTCTTCTTCCTCTTGTGGAAAAAATCTCCCCCCTTTCCTCCTTGAGTTTTGCTTGCTCAATAGCTATTCTAAGGTAGCAGGGAGGTTAAGAATGAGTTTCTTGATCTAGAATACAAGATTGAGCAGAGATTTCGATATACTTACCTAGTTCTTGCTTTTATACCTCTTCCTCTTCTTCTTCCTCTCCTTTTCTCCAAAGCTCTCTTCCTCTTCCCTTTTCCTTTCCTCTTGGCTGAAATGGCCTTAATATAGACAAGGGATGAGAGTTTTTTTGGAGAATTCTAGAGTCCATATATATCATAATATCATTAGTCCTTGATTTCTTTATTGCATATGACAATATAATTTAATATTTAATTATATAATTATTTTTGAATGCTCCATCTCTCCCCCTTTCTGTATTTATTTAATAAAAATTTTCAAATTACATTTATTTGGTCAAAATGACCATTTTGTCCTTGCAATTTTCGCAATACTTGAAAAATTAGCAGATTTGTCACCAAACTTTAAAAATTCATATCTAATTGTATAGATATCCAATTGGGGTGGTTCCAAAGGCTACTTGACCCTTATTAAGTCTAGTTTTAAGGCTACTTGACCCTTATTAAGTCTAGTTTTATGAAAAAATATAATAGTTAGCCAATTGAAATCTCACCATTCCCAGAATTTTTATCTTTGAAGTCTACTCCAAAAAAACGTCAAGTTCACTAGAAAAAATTCAAAAATTCATTTCTCCTTGTATACAACTCTAAAAATTTCATATGACCTATCAAATTAAATCTTATCATGTTTAATTTCATTCTGGAAATTTTTTGAATTTTTGGAGGTCATTTACTAATTTAAAAGTATTATACAATCTGACTGCCCCAACAGGAAATTCACCAACTATCTTGTTGAACAATCATTTAGTCATGTGTGACCCTATTGACTTTGCTTTGCCACTTTACATGCTCTTTTATCATTACATAACATAAAGTCGACATGATACCAAGTGACTAAAAATTTGGGACATTACAGTAATCTCAATCACCAACTAATCGTTTGGCTAAATGGTATTAAGATTATTAATTTTGGTACTTAGTGATTAATCCTTGTTGGAATAATACTCTACTCACTTCTATATTACTTGTTTACGACATTACACACTTGTACTTTTTAATAAACCATTTTACACACATAACAAGTTTTTAGCGCTGTTGCCGGGGATTGTTGTCATTAATATCAATTCCAAGTAATTTTAATACTAATTTGGCTTTCATATTGATAATTGAATATTTATTACACTCATTTGTATCTCTTGATTAATAAATTTAGATTGTTTAGTAATAAATAATGGGCTTTTATGCTTATTTGGGCTTTGAGTGTTTTATTGGATTTAACATATTTTAATAATAAAATTCCAGATTTACAACTCTTCTCTATTTTGATCTTAACTCTTGAACCAGATATCCGAATGATCTCATTCTTGTCTCATTTTTTAGATGATTCAGAGAGCAACAATTGATATGAAGACTTGAAGGGAAGATTCGGACAAGAGGATAGTGAAAAATGCAGTCAATGTTATATGTATTTTTCTAGATTTTTATTGGTCTCGAATTTTGTAATGAAGCACTATTTAGTATGGATTTTCGTTTTGGGCTGAACTGTTGGGCCCTGGCCCATTTGGCAATTAGGTTTTAAGCTAAGTTAGCTGAAACATTAGGCAGAATGTTGTGTGGCCGTTTTTAGGATTAAATGCAGAAGTTCTAAATTCTCTGAAATGTTCTTCGTGTTCTTCGTTCGTTCTTCAGATTTTCCAGCCATGCCCGGCTAAGTTTCTGTGACTGATCTATGGATTGAGGATTCACGTTTCCAATCAGAGGACATACTTAAACGGGTAACGTAATTCATTTCTATTTACTCTAATCGGATCCGATTTCTGGAATAGTTCGAATGTTTGTTTTAATATTCGGATCGGTACATCCCAAGGACACAGTTCGGATCTGGTTATAGTGCTACTAAACGATTGTACAGTAGCACGCCAGGCATACGAACAGAATCTAGACGATCGTCTAGTCGAGAGATTTTCTGGACGGATACAAAGATTTTTGGTTCGTCCAGATCCGATCACGAATTTGTTATAATCTTCATCCGATGATGGTAGGAAACTATGAATCCCAATCCTATGGTCAGTCGTTTTAATCTGTTTGATCTAGTTCATTTTTTATTTCTGTCTTTAATCTGAGTTTATTGTTCATTAATAGTTTGATTAAAACCCCCCCATCGATTATTGTTCGAATGTTTTAGACTACTTGTAAATTCTGTGGGAAACGATCCAGGTTCTCTGTACTGCAAATCCTCATTGAAACTGGTTATTTTGTGAGAACTCGACATTCCTCATCACATATTACATTTTCCTTCTTTTTGGTGTCTTGTGTTTCTTTTCAGGCTTTTGCTTAGTACATGACCAGTTTGAAAAAGACTAAGTTACAACCTTTTGATTATAAGATCAAAAGAACTTGTCAAAGAAATCGAGGAGTTTAAAAGCAGTTTACTTTAATCCTAAGAATCCAATGGAAAATCCAGGAGGAGGAGCAATAGATATTAAAACACTTCGTGGCTATGCAATACCAATAGTCATGGAGACAACTTTTGGAATCAGAAAACCGCTAGTAGTAGCCAATAATTTTGAAATCTAGCCTGCAATTATCCATATGGCGCAAGAAAATCAGTTTGGTGGTTTACCAATAGAAGATACACACATATAGTCAGCTTCCTCGAAATGTGTGATACCTTTAAGCATAATGGTGTTACTAATGATGCCATTAGACTTATACTTTTCCCTTTTTCAATCAGGGATAAGGCTAAGAGCTAGTTACACTATCTACCAATGGGAAGCATAACTACATGGGATGCCTTGTCGCAGAAATTTCTAGCAAAATACTTTCCTTCAGGAAAACTACTAAATTGATTAATGAAATTACCTCATTTTCCCAGCATAAACTAGAAAGCCTATATGAAGCCTAGGAAAGATATAAGGAGTTGCTAAAGAGATCTCTTCATCATGGGTTACTAGATTAATGATGTAATATCCTAAATTTTAATCACCCAAAATTATTTGAATATTTAATTATATTCAATGGAATAAAAACATGAAATTTTAGTACACTTGGAATAGCCAAAATATTAGAGATAATAAGTATGTGAAATGTTTGATTAAGAAAGACTTAAAGCCAAATTTTTATTTTGACAAAAGCCTATCAATATGGCCTAAAATTAAGTATGAAATAGCACAATTTTTAGGGTCAATATGTTATAAAAATTCATTCAAGAAGAAAGCAAAGGAAGAAAGTAGCTATTGTTTCAAAGATTCAAGAAAATGTAAAGAAAAAGTGGTCATTTTGTAACATAAAACAAATTCAGCAATTTTCCTTAATTATTAAAGAAGAAATCATTTTTGGTTTAGGAGATAAGAAAGGAGAAGATAATTTTATAAAGAGGGACACATGGAAACAAGAAACGAGAAGCTTGAAAAAAAATAATTGAAATAAAATCACATGTTACAATTTTAATAAAATAATAATATTAAAGGATGGTAGGAGGGAGTTCTAGAGAGCTTTTCAACTCTTTTTAAAAGGACCTAAGGTCTGCCAATAGGAAAGAAAGAGGGAGAAAGAAACTTGGAGAAAGTAAGAAGCAAGAAGAGAAGCGCAAGAGCAAAGAGCAAAATCAAGGTAAGTAGGTAGAGATTTCTACTTGTTCTCATACTCTAATTCATGGAACCTGTTCTTAATCTCTATGTCATCCTGGATTTGTTATCAAACAAGCAATACTCTAGAGGAAGAAGGTGAAAGGTGACAGTTTTGAAGAGAAGAAGAAGAAAAATCAAGGTAAATTAAGAAAACCTTGAAATTCTTGTTGAAGACAAAGTTATGGTTGTTGTTTGGTTTGTTTTGGTTGGATTTTCTAATTTGGGATGTTCAAACCCTAAGGGAAGATGTTGCTCAAATTAACACTAATCATGATCAAATAGGGTTTAAAGGGTTAATCATATGATCATAAGTGAAAAGGAAGATGTTTTAAAGGTTAAAACATGAAACTTCTACTCTTTAATTTGCACTAGAATTGTTGCAGTGTGTTGTTGAGTGTCTAAACTTGGTCCAAACTTTATGAAATTTTACAGGATGAAAGTAGACATCTTGAGCTTAATTTGATAGGCATTATAATTCATTTGGACTTATGGATAAAAAGATATGATTCTTCAAAATTTGACCATGAATCTGGAATTAATTATATGGCAGACTAAACTTGATGAATTTTCTAGAATTTCATAGATATTTCTGGTGGCTTGTGATATTTCTCCTTAAACGAGGACTGAAAACACTTTATATACTGGTGGCTTGTGATATTTCTCCTTAAACGAGGACTGAAAATGCTTTAAATAGGAACTGGAACCACTCAATTTGGAATTTTCTAAATTTAGTTATAAGTTTTCAAAGTTGATTGAAAAGCTGAAAATTTCTAGAAAACCTATGAAAATGATAATTTTGCCCCTAAAACCTTAAATTGGTGGCTGCCAACGGTAATATGGTCATTTGAGTGTAAATTTTTCCAAAAAAAGGTCAAAAAAGATTCTACATGCGAAATTGTGTAGGATTAGCTCAGGTCATTATTTTGGAAAAAACTACAACTATACTGGGTAAAAAAGGAATTAGACCGGATCATTTAGGGTCATTTTGGTAATTTGACATTTTGGGTAGAGATAAACAACTAAATAAGCTTTGGAATTAATCATAAATGAGTAATAACTCATTGGCTATCAATTTGGAATTTTAACATTTGACATTTGCTCAAGCCGGACGAAAAGTTAAGGACCGATAGTAGATAGGCTTTAGAAAAGAGTTTATATAGTAATTTTGTCTCTCATATTTTATGTAAATGTTGATATGCAGCAGCTATGTTTTATGCAATGAGATGTGTAACCTAGGTAGTATTATGAGCCTATGTGCCATTGTTACCCATTAGGTATGATCACAAAAATATGGTGTGTGTAGGGTGATCACAATATAATAGGTGTGGTCACAAATAATATGTTGTGTGTAGGGTGATTGATAAGTAAAATATTTGCATATTTATTTTTCTTTATATGATGATTTTGTGGATGATATTTGAGCTTAATGTAATAAACTTGGGTGTAATTGGTAAATAAATAATGATTTTCTTTTGACAGCCACGTACAACACTATATTAAGAAGATTTTGAGATGGCATTTAAGAGATGGCATTGTAGCAGTTTACTATTCATATGGACTGTAGCATATAACTGTTCAAAAATGCAGTTTCACTATAGCATACGTGGGTTCACTGTTGCAAATGTGGTTTCACTGTTCATGGTAGTGTAGCACCAGATTTCAAGCCTATAAACCTAAAATGGGGAAGAGAAGAAGGGAAGAAGGGGGGAGAAGGAGAGAGCTTCTACCTTAGAATTAATTTCATGCATTGTATTACTTTTTTGCAAGCCTCCTACATGGATGGTTTTACCTCCTATATGGAAATCCTAGGTAATCCTCCTTTATGGATAGTATAGGTTGCCACCTACATAGAAAGTTTTACCTCCTATATGGAAGGCTAGATTTTTCCATTTTCATGCATCTTGTAGTTATATCTTTATGTTTTAGATTTTAATAATTAATTTTTATGCAATGTTTATGATGTTTTCAATTTATGTTGGTTTTGTTTTTAATTTTATCATGAGCTAAATTTTCCTTTTTCTAGGGTGATAACATAGCTTACTAATAACGGATTGAATCTTAACTTATTAAATTTAGTTTTAATTTTTCCTTCATGATTGAGTTTTAATTATGGTTCTTAATGCTTTCAATTAACTGACCATCTTTTGAATGATCTCAATACGTATGTTGAGACCAGAAGAAGATGCATATGTATAAATCCTATAATTAAAACCATAATTCGCATATAAAATAGGAATATATTCATATGGGTTGTGTAGTCTTAATGAGTTCCACTTAATGCATGATTAATTGCTTAAATTCATATAGGAATATATTGGAATAACAATTAATTATAGAATTACTTGACCTTGGAAGAGGTTAGTAATTAAATTAGGGAAACTCGACTATTAATCATATGGAATAAATTGGACTAGAATAGATATGTGATTCAATCTAAAATTTACTAAGTAAAATCTTATCCTTAAGGCATTTTTCTCATATTTGTCTTCATATCAATTGCATTCATATTTAATCATTTTTATTTTGTATTCTCAACCATCAACTATTCGTTCAACTAAATAGAATTACAATTACCAATTTTGGAACTTAGTGATCAATCCTCGTGAGAACGATACTCTACGTACTTCTATATTACTTGTTTACAATAGTGTATACTTACACTTTTTAATATATCATTTATATATCGTAACAAGTTTTTGGCGTCGTTTCCAGGGATTGTTGTCATTAATATCCATACCAAGTAATTTTAATAATAATTTGGTCTTTATATTATTTTTTTTATTGTTAGTGTCTTGTGTTTCTTTTTAAGCTTTTGCTTAGTGCATGACCAGATTGAAAGAGACTAAATTACAGCCTTTTGATTCTGAGATCAAGAGAACTTGTCGAAGAAATTGAAGAGTGTGAAAGCAGTTTACTTTAATCCTAAGTAATCCGATGGCAAATCCAAGAGAAGGAGCAACTAATACCAAAACTCTCTGTGACTACACAACACCAATAGTCATAGAGATAACTTCTGGAATTAGAAAACCGTTAGTAGCATCCAATAATTTTGAAATCAATCTTGCAATTATCCAGATGGGGCAAGCAAATCAGTTTGGTGGTTTACCAACAGAAGATCCTAACACACATATAGCCAGCTTCCTAGAAATCTGCGACACATTCAAGCATAATGGTGTTACTGATGATACCATTAGATTTAGACTTTTCCCTTTCTCACTCAGGGATAAGGCTAAGAGCTGGTTACACTCTCTACCAGTGGGAAGCATAACTACATGGAATACCTTAGCATAAAATTTTTTGGCAAAATACTTTCCTTCAGGAAAAATAGCTAAATTAAGGAATGAAATTACCTCATTTGCCCAGCATAAACTAGAGAGCCTCTATAAAGGCTGAGAAAGATACAAGGAGTTGTTAAGGAGATGTCCTCATCATAGGTTACTAGATTGGTGGCAACTGCAAATATTTTATAAACGGGATGACGCATACACCCAGAATTCTTGTAGATACTGCAGCTGGAGGATCTTTAATGGGAAAAAGTCTAGATAATGCCTACAGTCTACTTGAGGAGATGGAAGCCAATGCATACCAATAGCTTTCTGAATGTAATATTTCAAAGAAAGTACTTAGAGTGCACGAGCTGAATATCCTTACAACTTTGTCTTCTCAAGTTGCATCTATATCCAAGCAAGTGAGCTCATTGACAAGCCAAACAAATGCAATTAGTACTCATCATAAAAGCTGTGATCGATGTGGCAAACCTCATATGAGCAAGTAATGTCGAGAAGGACACACATCCATGCCTTCTTGGTCAGAGCAGGCTCATTACATCGGAAATAAAAGAAATGACCCATTTTCAAATACTTACAATCTAGGTTGGCGGAATCATCCAAACTTTGGCTGGAGGAATAGTCAAAATGTGTTTGAGCTGTAAGGGAACTACTAGCAACAAGCTCTTCAACCACCAAATCCAACATAATAGAAAATGAATATGGAATATGAACTGGCTTAACTAACTATGAATACATCTCAATTCATGGCTAGGATTGACACAACACTCAAAAGCCATGATGTGATTTCAATATTCCAAAATGAGTACAAATGATTAGTGAAATTCATTGTGGAACTAGGATATGAATCGGACTACCCAACCTTTACAAAAAGTTCACAAATTTCTACTCTCAACTCAAGATTTGAACCTAGGGTTAAGAGGGTTTTACAAAGGGTAGAAAACTTTTCAACGATTCCCACAATATCATTACATCATCAATGCCTCATCAACTCTTAATTTCATTATATCATAGTTTGCGACTGTTTTTCTTAACTTTTACTTTAACACAATAAAAGCTATTATCTGTTTATAAATCATTCGTTCATTTATATATACATAAAATATATATGCACAAAACTACCAAAACAATTACACCATTACAAAAATAGTGCTTTGCACTACGATCTTCACTTCACCTTTGCAATTCCTCTTGCATTTCTCCATGTATACTTCACCTAAACTCAACATACATATATGTTTTAGTGAGGAAGAGTTAGATTCATAGAATCTTAGTAGTAAATAATACCACTATACATGCAAGATATATATTTAATGCATGACATGCTTGCCGTTCATAAAATCATGCCAATAATGACATCTACATTCTCAATGTTATACATACTCATGGCTATCGTATAAATATACAGAGCTTTAATCAATCATTTCAAATACATTCAACACATTTAAGCAAAGCAATCACCTTAAACAATGCACAAACATATATATATATATATATATCATATACATGCAGGATAGGTAAGTTTACTACCTTTTGAACTTTATGTCCTTCCTCAATACTTCGTCTTTGCTCCGGCTCGGGCACAATCCTTTTAGTCCTAAAATCCTAATATACAATAAATGAGTCATTACTTATCCATGTATCATTCCAGACTTATATTATTTGCTAACTTAGCCCAATGATGCTAAATTACCAAAAATGCCCTTGGAGACCCGGCGCCCTTCCGTACCCGGTCTAACTGTACCTCACTAGAATTTATGACCTGGGCTAATCCTATACAATTTTACATGTAGAATCCATTTTTTGACCTTAGATTATTCAAAATAAGACTCAAATGACGAAAATTCCCTTGACAGCCCTTACTTAGAGCTTTAAAGGGTAATTTGGTCATTTCACATTTTATGACTTTTCTCACTTCATCATTAACATAAACCCTACAAAATTTGCTCTTATGAACTTAATGGAACCATACAATTGATGAAATTCTAAGTCTTTCCTCATGCCGCACAAAGGGAACCAATTTAGAGTTCTCAGAAGAGTTGTGTTGGATTCTTGTTTTATCTGGCTTAATCATCTCCTTTCTACTTCTAATCACATGCTTAACCCTTTAGACATCTATTAGACATCATTTAGACCTTAAAAATATCCTTTTAATGAAACATGAGTAGTACCCAACTTCCAATAATACTCATCCAAACAACGAACCAATCGGTTCAAAAGGAAGCTTACGCTTACCTCTACACATTTTCGTAGTCGATTCGGAATTCCGGCAGCACTCTGGCCAGTGAGACGGTACCAACCACCTCCAAATAGAAATCCAAAACTATAGAAGTGAAGCTTGTGATGAGTAGAAGAAGGTTTGTGAAGGGTACTTTAAGAGAAGTGGCCGATTCGGCAGTGTTTCGGCGAACTGAAGTTTTCTCTCTCTTTCTCTTTCATTTTCTCTGTTCTCGTTCAGCTCTCTCCCTCTCCCTTATAATGTATTCTTATCGAATAAATGAGAAGAGGGTGATGAAAATTTATTCCCTTCTAATTTATTCTCACCAAATAAAGGAGTTTACATGTATCCCATTCTCATTGGTCCAAGCTTTAATATTTTAACTTCCCTTAATAATAATTCACCAAACTAGGTTTATTAATTTCCAAGTAGTCATTTCCCTCTTTTTTAATTCCTATTCAACTAAAATCATTGGGAATATTAAGGAAAAACCATTATTTCTTATGTTATAGCAAACCATTTTTCCTTTATGGTTTATGATTTATTGAAATAAATTATTTCCTACTTATTTCCTTTATTTCCCTCCCCAATTAACTGAATTGGGCAATAATTTAAGGAAGAATAATGGCTGCTAACTCTTTTTGGTCAACTAACCATTTTTCCCCTCAAAATATGTCACATAAACACGACTGTTATATTAGAAAATTCACCGGTAGCAATACTACTTTGTGTGTTTCTTCTAATTGCATTATTTTTTCATTTCCTGAGCACTTTAACTCATTATAATATTCCCTTTAATACCCAAGGTATAAAGGAATTTTAAGGAATATGATCATTACTCACTAGGAAATTTACTAAATTGGGGTCTAGTAGTCCATTTAATCTATTCGTAATCTTAAGCCTCTTGTCCCGAAATTTAGGATATTACAGTTCTCCCCCCGTTCAATAAATTTCATTCTTGAAATTTCGATCATCATATGGTACTATCTGTACCTCAGGAAAATAATCTATAGATACTCAGTCTACCTTTTCATGTGCAAGCTCACACAGCATGCGTCACGATTTATCATCTCATCAATCAAGATTCTTGATAGAATTTAGCATTCACCATACAACATTCTCATACATTCTATACCCAATATGTAGCATTCAACACAATACCCACTGTCGATTCTCACAGCGCTTTGTTTCTCGGGCCTTACTGCCTCTTCAGGACTCTCTCGGATTACACTGTATACATACCAGGCCTTCTAGCCTCTTTGGAACTCTCCCGAATCACACTATACACATATCAAGCCGTACGACTCATTCTACTACCACAACACTAGATATTTCGACCTTACCGCCTAGGCGTTCACCTCCATGTTATAGGCATTTTAGGGCTTACTACCTTGGCTGCAACTTGGTATAGTTCGAATGTTTTGCCAACCTTAAAATATACTTTGGACACACTGGTCCATGTCACTGCGCTAGGCAAAAACCATAGCGCTAGACATACAGGTCTTACAACCCATGGACATTGTCCTATGCAAAATTGCGCATCAGGTCTTATTGCCTCAAGCCCCTACATGACATTATTCTCAATACCTCATACTCTACCAGCCTAAGGACTTCCCAGCCCATCAAGTCTTATAGCCTCAGGACATTCAGTCTATCACCTTTACTGAATACATATTAAGACTAGCTACCTAGGACACATAGTCTACTAGGTAGTCTGAATTCATTACAGGCTCTATCTCTTACTACTCAATCTATTTATACTCTTATGTAATGTTCACAAAGCATGCTAAACAAACCATCATCACATCAATCATTACAAGAGCATTCGGCATGTCTGCGTATAGCCTGATTGTATCCGCTGGACTTCTGATCCCATAAGATACATGGCCCCAAGAGTTCACCCATGTAATAGGCCACGAGGTTCCACTTGTGTATAATAGGAGTTTTTATAGCCCCGAGTATCCACCCACACAAAATAGGCCTTGAAAGACTACTCGTGTATAATAGAAATCTCCATAGCGTCCACTAGCGCAAAATAGGCCCCAGGTAACCACCCTGCAACCTCTGAATGCTTATAAGGTCTTACTGCCTAGGGAATTACCCCTATGCCATAGGCATCACGGGACTTACAACCTCAGCCCTCTGCCCGTTAGGTCTAACTGCCTAAAGACACGCCGATCCAGATAGGTCTTATCGCCTATCATACATTCATAACACGAATATACTCGATGGTAAACACATGCATGCAGAATTATTACATAAGATACACGAGCAAGAGTTGCTTAGCTTAATACCAGTGAGCCTATTCTTCCTTAATCTCTTTCACCATTTGGTACTAGAGTACCCCATGGCAATTCAATGGGTCATATAAACCCTTCTCTCAAGGAAATTTATTCAATGGAAGACTCATTACAATATACCACTATTGAGAGTCAAGGTTCCCGTAACTCTACTCTACGGTTTCAACGTCACGGTGTCTTCACTCCACGGTTTGTCATCACGATGGCTACACACTATGATTCGACATCACGGTGGCTCCACACTATGGTACTATACTTGGTACTTTACTCAATCACCTAACTGGTCAGCCCCCCAGTTAAACCCTCAGTAGGTAGTCCTTTTTGATCATATCTCCTCGTAGGTAGCCTTTTTGAATCAGAATTCCCCGTAGGTAGACCTTTCCAATCGAAATCCTTCATAGGTAGCTCTGTACGGTTGGTCATCTCTAAAGGGAAATCCCATTGTATGAGTATCCAAACCTCATAAGGCCCTTCTGTAATATCCCGAATTTTGGGACTAAAGGCTTAAGATTTAGCCTGGATTAAAGGGGACCATTAGACCCCTGTTTGGTAAATGTCATAGTAAGACATAGTATTATTTCCCAAAATTCCTTTATGTCCTTGGACATTAATAGGAATTATATTGGTGAGCTAAAGAGCTCGGGGAATAACAAAACAAAGCAATTAGAAGTCACACATAATATAGTAAAATGGAACACAAAGTGATTTTGCCACCGAGGAAATTCCCAGTGTGGCAGTAGTGATTGTGTGACATTTTTCAATAAGTAAATGATTTTAAAAAATTATTAAAATTTTCAAAGTGAAAGTAGACTTATAGTGATTTAATTTGATAGGTCATACAAGTCATTTGGAGTTGTACTTAAAGAGAAATGACTTTTTGAATTTAGCTCAGCGAAATTAATTATTTTCTAGGACAGTATTCAAAGATTAAAATTTTGGGAAGAGTGAGCTTTTAATTAGCAAAATATTATACTTTTTTATTAAAAATAGACTTAATGAGGGTTACATAGCCTTTAGAATCACTCCAATTAGACATTTGTACAATTATGTATGAATTTTCAAAGTTTAATGAAAATTCTGCCAGATTGGATACTATGTGCAAAAATTGGAATTTTGGACCAATCATAGCTTGACACATGGCAAAGTCAATTAACATCTCATTTAACCATTAAACCATCATCGTTTCCAGCCATTTTTCACGTAAAAAACCAGAAATGAGAGAGAGAAAAATCTGGCCGAAAATGGAGGGAGATGAGAGAGAAATTTCAAGACTCCGAAACACTGTCGAATCAGCGTACTCTCTCAAAGTGCCCTTCAGAAAACTTCTTCTACTTATCACAAGCTTCATGTCTATGGTTTCAAATTTTTGTTTGGAGGTGTTTGGTGCCATCTCACCTACCAGAGTGTTGCAGGAATTTCGAATTGTTTGCGGAAACGAGTAGAGGTAAGCGTGAGCTTCTTTTTCAACCGATTGGTTTATTGTTTGGATGAGTATATGGGGAGTTGTGTATGATTCATTCTCATAAAAATGGTATTTTCAATGTCTAAATTATTTATAATGAGTGTTTAAATAGCTAATCATTTGATGAGAAGTAGAAAGGAAGTGATTGAGCCAAAGAAAACAAGAAACCGACAAACTCTTTCCGGGAACTCTGATTTTCAGTTATGTTCTGTTTGTGATGTTGTGATGGGCTGAGAATTTGATGATTTTGATAATTCCATTGTCTCGAGGATGAAAAATTTTGTAGGTATGCAAATGTTCATGAATTTTAGATACTTGTATATGAATTTAGGAAATTATGAAGTATAGGGGTGCATGTTGCTTAAATTTGCCCTGTGTGGTAGTTAAGGTTGTGCGTGATGTTTGAAGGTTTAAAACTTATCCAAAAATTCTGAAACTTTTTAGATTTAAATTAGACATATGGAGCTTTAATTTTATAGGTATTTTGTAATTTTTGGATAATTATAATAGGAGATATGAATTGTTGAATATATGCCCTGTTTTCTAGAAAGAATCTGAAAAAGTGACGTTGTCCGAAATTTTTCATAAGGAAAAACTCGTCAAAAAGTTCTGAAACTTTTCAAAATTAAATTAGACACATAGATATTTAATTTGATAGGTATTTTGTAATTTTTGGACAAGTGTGTTAAAAGATGTGATATTTCAAAGTTATATCCTGCCACTGGAAGAACATCTGAAATAGTTGATGTTTGGAAAATTTTTGGGAATTTTTTGGTTATGGAGTTTAAAATTAAGTATTTTTATATGAAACTATAATGAATTATATTTGTATAGAGCTTTGAACCACATCATTTGGAATTGTTTGGAATTAGTTATGATTTTTCAAAATTTGGTGAAAAATCTGTTAGCTTTATGTCTTATGCGAAATTTAAGACTTAATGGCACAAATGTAATTGATATGAACTCCAAGGGTGAAAGTGAGCCTTTGAGGCTAATGTAGCCATTGGGTATTCACTCTTCATGGCTCTAATGATGTCATTCTTATCTAGGGTCATGAAGTGTTAAAGAAGAAGTAACGGTTGAAAGATCAAGGTGCATGAGGAGGACATCAAGTAAAAGGTAGTGAACTTACCTAGCATGCATGTATTTGATATGTATGTTTTGCATTGATTTTGTGACTGCTTTGCCTAATTGTGTTTAACATATTTGATTGATTGAAGCTCTGTTATATTTGTACAATTTCCATGTGTATGTCCTAACATTAAGTATGCAGATATGTCATTATATTAGCATGAATATGGTAGGCAAGCATGTCATGCATCAACTATATATCTTACATGCATAGTGGTATTGTTCACTGCAGAGATTCCTTTAAATCTCACCCGCCCCAAACCAATCATTTAGACAGGTGGCAGAGGTGGGAAGTAAGAGTTGTACGTGAAGAGAATATGATGGTGGTGGACCAAAGATTTAAGGGTCTGAGGTTATATTGTATTTGATTTCAATATTTGATAGCCTTATGTGGCCATATATATGTGCTATGTATGTAATTGCACGTATGAATGAACTTTTAGCAAAGAACAGCTCTAAGAGAGCCGCTCTAATTGAATTAAAAGAAATACGCCCACATACTCTGATTTTATAGATTTAAGAGCCGATGAGGTATTAGTGATGTAGTGAATCTAGTAGAAATGTTTTAAAGTATTCTACCATTTGAAAAACCCATCTCAACCCTACGTTTAAGTCCTAAGTTGAGTTTAGGAGACTTATGAACTATTGTGAGATTTGGGTAGTCCGGGTTCAAATCATGGTCCTACGAAAGATTTCACTACTCATCTCTACTGATCTTGGGCTATTGAAGAAGGGTGTCACAATTATGGTATCAGAGCTAGTTAATAAGATGGTTGTAATATGCCACTGTGATCAGGGGTTCTCACTATGTGAGAGTGGGACAAAGCATTGGTTCTTACCCTGACACGGCGTAGGGGCTAGCCACCCTATTGTTGCCTTAGCTGGAGGGGCTAACTAGGTGTATGGGCGCTTGTGTGAATCATCAGTCATTGGTTGAGAGGCGAGGCTTAAAACTAGTGGTTGAGGTACCTTATATAGTCCCCCGGAAGGGCTGACTAGCAATAAGCTGTGTAAAGTGCTAGACCTCTACCTATTCTTCTTTAGCAGTTCTATAATTTGCTCTCTTGTCTGGGGTCAATTCATTTGGACTTTTGATATTGGTCCCGCCCTAGGCAATAATCAAACTCTAAGGGAATATTTTATGATTAAGATATTTCCCTATGCTAGATTAGTAACTAGCAACCTCTAAAAATATGTATGAGGTTTCTTACACATTTTTGTACTATATTCTAGTACCTCAAGCTGCTCAAGCTATCTCAGCGTCCTAAAGAACCAATTCAACTATTGCAATTGATTCTTAAATTATAGTTCAACTCTTAGAACCTCAACATTACCTAAGTCAGAAATATCATGTTTCCTCAATTATACCCAATAGGCACACTAAGAATCAAAATCAATAGCACGTATTCTAACTTCCATGATTTATGGGTAATATGCTTAATACATTACTGAAGGTTTAACATCATCCTCAAAGTTCACAAGGTTCAAACTTCCTTCATGGAATAGAACCATTATGCAATCTTATTCACATTTTGACCTAAGCGCTATCGCAGCTTAGATCTATTTTCAACCCATTATTAACCCTCAATGTCATCAAATCGGATCCTCTAGGATCAATAGATGGTATAATCATCACTTATGACATCCTTAAGGATTACCATATCTCTTGCCTTAAGGTATTTTTCCAACCTTTAGTCTAAGGTTTCTACATGATGACTTCCCAAAAGGTCAACCATCTTAAAATTGCTCTCACCCGAGCACGCTCAACCTTAAGGTTATGATAATATTCGGGGTACTAATGCTTGTACCGACCCATATATCTCTGGTATTGGTATCCCTTATTCCTTTACCCCCACAATTACTAAGAATCATTACTTAGCATGGAGAAACCTCGACACATCACTATGCCTCAAGTTCCTATAACCCCATTAAATAAACTTTTCTGAGTAGTACTCACTGTAACAGGAAAGGTTCATATTACAAATCAATTCTTACTTCATAATCTCCATGCCTCTAATAATTCCTTATGTCATTTAAGAACTTTCAATCAAAGTTCCAAACCTTTACAATGGACCTTCATTAGGCCTAACTGCAGTGCTACCCTCACTGGATGCCCGCTACAACGTTATGGGAATCCTGCCCACAACTGGGCAAGCTTACGTGGAGCCTATCCACAATATTACTTTTCTAAGCACACTTAACCAAAGAGTTCTGATGAGATTCGAGGCATCAGTGCTAGCACTATAACATATGTCACTGGGTATTAGTAGCCCATACATATCTTAAGCACAAACATGTTGTCCAGTCTAAATTGCTAGCAACTGTTCCTATAGGGAAATATAAGCAGTACTAGCTTTTCCCTATTGCCCCTCAATGTGTTAAAGTCTCCCATCAAAGTATTACACAAAATCACCTTTCCAAGTTTTGTACAATTGCCTCTATACTTAAGTTTAGACTCAATAACTCAAGTTCTAACCCAGAAACTCGAGTCTTTCCAATCACACTCAAGTTTAGGTGGTTTTCCCACTGAGACTTGACTGATTTTTCAATCTTGCACATGCCATAAAGGCTTGCGCTCAAGTTCAAGATGATGCACTCAAGTTCTGTGGCTATCACACTCGAGTCCTACGTGTTCTGGGGAGAGAGTTTCTACCAGAAAGGATTCCAACTACAAGAACAGAAGATATAATCAAGTTTACCCATATGAACTCGAGTTCTCAGCTGTTTGCACTCGAGTTCACCTAAGGCATCTGTACTCGAGTTCTAGGTTCACACTCTTACGAGTTCTTGCCAGAAACTACCTGATACACAGGAAAATACCCTATGCACTAGAGTTCTCCAACATGAACTTGAGTTCAGGTTTTTCACCCCTGAGAGATCTTGCCCAAGGCCACTGAAACACAAGAAATTACCTACTGCACTCGAGTTCATCAGCTAACTAAAGCTGAAAACACTTTAGAAATCCATTCGAATTCGCTCATATACCCTTCAATCCTTATCTTTTCCACTAATTATCGTCTTTGGACCTTGTCCTACCAACCATGCCTCCTAATCCAGTATAACTGACAAAGGATTAGAATCTATCAACATTTATCAACATTAGTAGAGAATGCTAGCAACTACCCATTGTTGTCAGAATCAACACTCTAATACCAAAGATGTAATACCCTATTTCTAATACTCCCAAATGAGTATAAATGAGAAGTGAAATCTATTGTAGAACCAGGATATGAACTCGGACTACCCAACCTTTACAAAATGTTCACAAATTTTTACTCTCAACTCAGGATTTGAACCTAGGGTCAAGAGGGTTTTTCAAAGGGTAGAAAACTTTTCAATGATTCCCACAATATCACTACGTCATCAATGCCTTATCGACTCTTAATTTCATTATATCAAAGTTTCTTAATTTCATTATATTAGAGTTTGCGAGCGTTTTTCTTAACTTTTACTTTAACACGATAAAAGCATTCTCTGCTCATAAATCATTCGTTCATTTAGATATACATAAAATGTATATGCACAAAACTACCAAAACAATTACACTGTTACAAAAATAGTGCCTTACACTACGATCTTCACTTCACCTTCGCAATTCCTCTTGTATTTCTCTATGCATTCTACACCTATACTCAACATACCTATATGTTTGGGTAAGGAAGAGTGAGATTCAGAGAATCTCAGTAGCGAATAATACTACTATGTATGCAAGATATATAATTAATGCATGACATGCTTGCCGTTCATAAAATCATGCCAATAATGACATCTACATGCTCAATGTTATACATACTCATGGCCATCGTATAAACATACAAAGCTTCAATCAATTATTTTAAATACATTCAACACATTTAAGCAAAGTATTCACCTTAAACAATGCACAAACATATATATCATATATATGTAGGCTAGGTAAGTTTACCACCTTTTGAACTTTGTATCCTTCCTCAATACTTCGTCTTTACTCCAGCTCATGCACAATCCATTTGGTCATAAAATCCCAATATACAATAAATAAGTCGTTTCTTATCCATGTATCATTCCAGACTTAAATTATTTGCTAACTTAGCCCAATGATGCTAAATTACCAAAATGCCCTCAGAGACCCGGCCTACGCCCCTCCATATCTGGTCCAACTATACCGCATCAGAATTTATGACCTGAGCTAATCCTACACAATTTTATATGTAGAATCCATTTTTGACATCAGATTAGTCAAAATAAGGCCCAAATGATGAAAATACCCTTAACAATCCTTACTTAGAGATTTAAAGGGTAATTTGGTCATTTCACATTTTATGGCTTTTCTCACTTCATTATCAATATGAACCCTACATAATTTGCTCTTCTAAACTCAATAGAACCATCCAATTGATGAAATTCCAACTCTTTCCTTATGCCACACAAAGGGTAGCAATTTAGAGCTCTCATAAGAGTTGTGTTGGATTCTTGTTTTATCTGGCTTAATCACCTCCTTTCTATTATAATCACATGCTTAACCTTTTAGACATCCATTAGACATTGTTTATAACTCAAAAACATCCTTTGAATGAGACATGAATAGTACCCAACTTCCTATAATACTAATCTAAACAACGAACTAATTGGTTCAAAATAAAGCTTATGCTTACCTCTACACATTTCTGTGGTCGGTTTGGAATTCTAGTAGCACTTCGCCTAGTGAGATGGAACCAACCACCTCTAAATAGAAATCTAAAACCATAGAAATAAAGCTCAGGATGAGTAGAAGAAGGTTTGTGAAGGGTACTTTAAGAGAAGTCGCCAATTTGGCAGTGTTTTGGCGGATTGAAGTTTTCTCTCTCTTTCTCCTTCGTTTTCCCCGTTCTTGTTCAGTTCTCTCCCTCTCCCTTCTGATTTTTTCTCACCAAATAAATGAGAAGAGGGTGATGAAAATGATGATTTAACAAATCATCTAAAGGAGTTTACATGTATCCTATTCTCATTAGTCCAAACTTCAACTTTTTGACTTCCCTTGATAATAATTCACCAAACTAGGTTTATTAATTACCAAGTAATCATTTTCCTCTTTTTAATTCCTATTCAACTGAAATCATTAGGAATATTAGGGAAAAACCATCATTTCTTATATTATGGCAAAATTACCATTTTTCCCTTATGATTTATAATTTATCGAAATAAATCATTTCTTGCTCCTTTCCTTTATTTCCCTCTCCTAATTAACTAAATTGGGCAACAATTTAAGGGAGAATAATGGCTGCTAACTCTTATTGGTCAAATGACCATTTTTCCTCTCGAAATATGTCGCATAAACATGACTGTCACACCGAAAAATTCACTGGTAGCAACACTACTTTGTGTGTTTCTTCTAATTGCATTATTTTGTCATTCTCCAAGCTCTTTAACTCATTATAATATTCCCTTTAATACCCAAGGTATAAAGGAATTTTAAGGAATACAATCATACTTCACTATGACATTTATTAAACCGGGGTCTAGTAGTCCACTTAATCTAGGATTAATCTGAAGCCTCTTGTTCTGAAATTTGGGATATTACACTTAGTATGTGGCTCTACCTCTTCATCATTAATGCTGTTATAATCTAATGGAAAATTGTTTATGGTTTTCTCTGCACATAGAATGTCTTCATAATGTGTGTGTGTGTGTTAAAACTTATATTTAATTTTTGCAGATTATCACTAAAATGGCGGCAGCAAATGGAGTAAGACGTATTTGGATTGGTTAAAACAGCAGACTGCTCTAGGTACATTTATTCTGACTATTAGGTATTGGACCGTGATCAAACTTCTCATGGAAGATCTTAGTGTTTTGTCACTATTTGGTATTGGACTTGACTTTGATTGTACAAGTTTCATTCTAAAAGTGAGGCCAAGTTTTTGTTAGATTTCATGTTTTGATGATAACAAATCATGTTTTGGAAGCTCATGGATTAATTATCAGCAAAGCAAGCAATTCTGGTGATCTGTGCAAGATCACTCGAGTGATTTTGTTAATCACTCGAGTGATATTCAAGATCACTCGAGTAATCGCTGAAATCACTCGAGTGATTGCCAAAAATGACAGATTACTCGAGTGATTGCCAAAAATGACAGATCACTCGAGTGATATGGGAAATCACTCGAGTGATCCGCAAATTCACTTCCAGTGATCGAGAAATCAATGCAAGAAAATTTCACTGTTCTGAAAATCACTTCTAGTGATTCTTAATCACTCAAGTGATACGCCAAATCACTTCCAGTGATTGTGAATCACTCGAGTGATGCGGCAAATCACTTCCAATGATTGAAAATTCACTTCAAGAAAAATTCACTGTTTTGCAAATCACTTCTAGTGAAGCTTAGATCACTCGAGTGATCCACCAAAGTTTTCAAATCACTTCCAGTGATCCTCAATCACTCGGGTGATGTTGCATTTTCGCTGAATCACTTCCAGTGAATTCAAAATCACTGCAAGAATATTTCACTGTTTATCAAATCACTTCCAGTGATCTTGAATCACTCGAGTGATACTTGAAAATTTGCAAATCACTTCCAGTGAATTGGAAATCACTCCAAGAAGAAATCACTATTTACAAAATCACTTCCAGTGATTCCAAATTCACTCGAGTGAAATGTGGAAATTTCAATATCACTTCCAGTGAACCAGCAATCACTGTCAGAAGCATTCAACGTTTTCAAAATCACTTCCAATGACATTATATTCACTTCCAGTGATATTACATTTTCTCATATAATGATTAATTGTTCAAGTATACACTTTCCTACATGTACTATGATCCATTTGCTTTTACCTTCATAAACGACAACTGATTTTGCTAGTGAAATTCTATTATTACTGATTTCTCCAAATAGCTATCAAAATCATATGGTATATCATTTTAATACTTAGTTACGAAAATAGGATCACTCTCTATGGTCTTACTGTCTCTTTTATAAAACACTTCCAGTGATCCATATTAATCTGTTGAGATACAAATATTGCTTAACGGTTAAATTCATAAGTGTGTTACAGCTGTACTCCACTATCACGCACTTGACATGCAACTGATCACTCCACTGAAACGACAACTATTCATGGTAGCAGAAGAACTTCAGAAGTAATGGAAGACAAATACTGTTACATTTGACAGAAGCATTTTTGAATCAACGGACATATTTACAACGGCATTCAAAGGTCCCAATATATATGTCCAGACATTTGGAAAATACAAAAAAAAGAAGAAAAAACGCCTGAACACTCTACAAGTGATATCTTCTCAAAAAGCTTCAATTCTTCATCTGTGCTTCAGTTCTTATCTACATACTCTGAAAGAGAGATTTGTCAGTCATACTTAATCATTTTCAATAGTATTAACTTAAGGTTGAGGAACCTTAAGTAGGGATTTAAGATTACCTTGTGTAAAGGGGAGCGAGTGTCTGGAGGAACTTGCTATTTGTACTGAGGTGCATAGATTGGTTGGATTCATCAAGTTTGTTCTTGAATACCCATTTATCTGTACTAACCCAAAAGGACCCAAAAAGATATGGGTACCTAAAACTTAATTATCCTTAACTGCAGGTTTGTCTCAGAACATCCAAATCAAACAAATGGTATATAGATAGCGGATGTTCAAGACATATGACTGGTGATCCTGAGAACTTCACCACATTAGTACCTAAGGAAGTTGGCAAGGTGAAATTTGGAGGAGATCAAACTGGAAGGATAGCAGGACTTGGGGAAGTCAAAGATAAAATCAAAGACGTATATTACGTTGAAGGCTTATGTCACAATCTATTAAGTGTAAGTCAAAGCACGGATAAAGACAACTGGGTAATATTTGATTCAGAAGAATGCTTGATAGTCAGCAAGAAGGATCTACAAATTGAAAAGAAAAAGTTAAAGACCAAACTCAAGGAAAAAAGGGAAGGTAACTGCTATACTCTTGATATGAATGAAAATATTTCTGAAAATTGCCTTCTGAGTAACACTGATGAGAGTTGGCTTTGGCATAAGCGACTTGCCCATGTTAATATGCATCAATTACAAAAGTTACTCAAAAAGGATTTGGTAATTGGACTACCTAATGTTAATTTCAAGAATGATTTAGTCTGTGATGCTTGTCAAAGAGGTAAGCAAACTAAATCTTCCTTTAAAACAAAAACTGAAATTACCACTAACAGACCACTTCAACTATTGCATATGGATCTGATTGGTCCAGCAAGAGTTAAGAGTCTCGGAGAAAACTTGTACACATTTGTTATTGTTGATGATTTCTCTAGATTTACCTGGAATATATTTCTGTCATCCAAAGATGAAACCTTTTATAAATTTATTGCCTTTGCCAAGAAAGTGCAAAATGAGAAAGGTATGTCAATTGCAGGAATTAGGACAGATCATAGTGGAGAATTTGATAACCAAGCATTTGCAGAATATTGTGATACAAATGGCATCGATCACAATTTTTCAGCACCAAGAACTCCACAACAGAATGGTGTAGTGGAAAGAAAGAATAGAGTTCTTACAGACATGACTAAAGCAATGCTCAACGAAAAGAACGTGTCTCAAGTCTTCTGGGCAGACGCAATGAGCACTGCATGCTACATCTCAAATAGAGCATATGTCAGAACCAAACTTGGAAAAACGCCATATGAAATTTACAAGGGACGGAAACCAAATCTTGCTCATCTACACATATTTGGCTGTAAGTGCTTTATTCATAACAACGGTAAAGATAATCTTGGAAAGTTTGATTCTAAGGCTGATGAGGGATTTTTCCTAGGATATTCAAATCATAGTAAAGCATTTAGAGTTTTTAATAAATGAACTTGTGTTGTAGAAGAATCAATTCATATTGTATTCGATGAATATGTATCCTCTAGTAAAAACTTTGATGATGAGATAACTAATCAACCATCTATTAACTCTTCAAATCTTGAAGATGACCATTTTGAAAAAGAAGTTGAACTAAGTAATCCAAATCAACCTCATGCCTGGAAATACATCAAGAGTCATCCTCTAGATCAAGTGATAGGTGGAGTTAATGAAGGTGTCAAAACTAGAAACAAAGTTTTAAACGAAGTGAGTTTTTCTGCATTCATTTCTCAACTATAACCTTCTAACATTAAAGAAGCCCTATCAGATAATGATTGGGTGTTAGCAATGCAAGAAGAGTTAAATCATTTTGACAGAAATCAAGTTTGGGATTTGGTGCCCCGGCCTAAAGACCACTCGGTTATTGGCACTAAATGGGTATTCAAGAACAAACTTGATGAATCCGCAGCTATTATCAGAAACAAGGCAAGATTGGTTGCCAAAGGCTATAATCAGGAAGAAGGAATTGATTATGAGGAAACATATGCTCCAGTAGCAAGATTGGAAGCTATACGAGTACTCTTAGCCTTTTCATGCATCAAAGGATTTAAATTATATCAAATGGACGTGAAAAGTGCCTTCTTAAATGGATACATCAAGGAGGAAGTTTATGTAGAACAACCTCCAGGCTTTGAAGACGTATCCAAACCAAATCATGTTTTCAGACTCAAAAAGGCCTTATATGGTTTGAAACAAGCTCCTAGAGCCTGGTACGAAAGGTTGAGCAAATTTCTCATCGAATTTGGTTTTACTCGAGGAAAAGTCTATACAACTTTATTTATAAAACGAAAACTAAGTAATATTTTGGTAGTTCAGATTTATGTTGATGATATTATATTCAGAGCTACTAATGATTCCTTGTGTAAAGAATTCTCTGAGATAATGCAGGGAGAATTTGAAATGTCACTGATGGGAGAATTGACTTTCTTTCTGGGTTTACAAATTAAACAAAGGAAGAATGAAATATTCATATCACAAACCAAATATCTTCAAGAATTGCTCAAGAAGTTTGGATTGGATGAAGCTAATGGTACCGATACACCTATGAGCTCAACCGTACTGATGGATGCTGATGAAAAAGGAGTTGATTTCAACATAACTCAATATCGAGGAATGATAGGATCATTACTCTATCTCACAGCCAGCAGGCCTGATATTCAGTTTAGTGTTGGTCTATGTGCAAGATTTCAGTCATGCCCCAAAGTGTCACATGCTGAATTAGTGAAACGAATTTTCAAATATCTGGCAGGCACAAAAGAGTTGGGTATATGGTATCCCAAAAGAGGTAACGAATATTTAGTTTCATATTCTGACTCTGATCATGGTGGCTATAAAACAGATAGGAAGAGCACAAGTGGGCAATATCAATTCCTTGGAGGCGCAGTCGTTTCTTGGTTCAGTAAGAAACAAACTACAGTATCATTATCTTCAACGGAAGCAGAATACATAGTAGCCTCTAGCTGTTGTGCACAAGTACTGTGGCTAAAACAGCAACTTCAGGATCTTGGCATATATCTTAAAGAAATTCCTATTTACTGTGACAACACCAGTACAATAAGCTTGGCGAAAAATCCTGTACAACATTCAAGGACCAAGCATATTGATGTGAGACATCACTTCATTAGAGATCATATTCAGAAAAAGAGATGTCAAGGTGTTATTCATACCTACATACTTGCAATTAGCTGATATTTTCACCAAACCTCTTGCCCGAGAACAATTCATGCATATACGAAGGGAATTGGGAATGGTAAATCCCAATGAATTGTAAGTTGTTTTAATCTTTATAAATGTTGATTTCATTTGTTTTAATGATCACATTACTAACTTAAGCATCGGAGTATCTACAAAGTTGTTTTGCAGGATGCTCTGTAATATCTTCAAATAACAGGGACAAACAGAGAGGAAAACACTCGAGTGAGTGTAAAGTGAAACTCTGCAATCATAGGTAAATTAAGTAATTAAATTGGTAATTTTGTCACAAGTAAGTCACATGAGTATTTTAATTAATAATTTGTAGTTACAGTATGATTTCAGAGTCTGTGAAGTGTTTTTGGACTTCACTCGAGTGATTTTTATATTTCACTCGAGTGAAACCCAAAATCACTCGAGTGAATGTGAAAATCACTCGAGTGAATATTAAAAACTCTGTTATATCAGTTTTTCTCTCTCGCGACTGTTCACTCCCCTCAAACCGTCACCTCCACTCGCTGAAATCCTCTCAAATCCCTTGAAACCTCTTGAACCTAGTAACGGAAATCCTCTTTACTCACCTTAACCGATAAAACCCCTCCAAAGCAAGCCCTTTTTCGGTCATAATTTCTCCCTTCATTTCCGACAGTTTCAGCGCATTCTCTTGTCTCTCCAAGCGTCGGTACCCATGGCAAGAACCAAAAGGCCCGGGCAATCTCCTCCACCTTCACCACCGTCTAAGAGGGCGAAAGAACCCTCTGAACCTGAACCCAATCCACCCAGACAAAGACCCAAAGGGATTCGGATTGAGGAACCAACGGGAATGGCTACCCATTCGCATACCAGCATGAAAGGGAAAGGGAAAGAAAAACAGCGAGAAGAAGATGTCCAAGAGTCTACTTTGCAAAGAAAAATCACACGGGTAGTGAATATCTTAGCAGCCTCAGTTCCTCAGAAGTCACGATATGCAAGTCAAGCCACTGGTAGTCGACAATCTGAGTCCCTGGCTGAAGAAACTACTGAACTTCTTGAACCTCTTCCTGGGTATAACACTGGTAATCTCAGTATTTTGAACTCCATTGTATTTGCCTCACACTTTGCCAAAAGAACCTTCTGTCCGGTTGTGTGGGTTGATTTGGAAGAACTTAAACAGAAATTCCATATTGATTTGACCCCATATTTGAAACAATATGAACCTTGGCTAAGACTGAGAATGTCCTACAATCCTTTGGTTGTCAAATATTTTTATTGTAACATGAAAATTGCTGATGTAAAGGATAACCAAAGAAACATCATTGCTGAGAGAATTGAGATAAGTATAAGAGATCAGAAAGTTCTACTGTCTGGGGATCTTATCAACACCTATCTAGGCATAGAGGATGTTCCTATGAGGCCTCCACGTGTCTTTAATATTCATGAATTGGTTGATATCTTTAGATCAGGACAGCCTGGTGTGCCTTTACCCAATTCCCCAGCCTCTCTTACCAATGACCAGAGAGCCTTGTTCTACATTTACTCCCGTAGCATGGTTAACAAAGCAAAAAATTTCACTCATATCACGGGGAAGGATCTTCAGATGATGGCTTCTCTTATGACAAGGGAAAGAAGAAACGTGGGGGAACTCATTTTTCAAGAGATGAAGAGGTTCAGATTTCACTCCTCCAGGTCTACTACTATTCCCTATCCTCAGCTTGTGTCTTACATTCTTTCCATGCACAACATTTGGCATTTGACACCTGAGGGAGATATTGTGAGGATTCCTAAGTTTGGGAAAATTCACCTCACTCGGATGGGAATTACCATTCCTGCTGGAGCATCTTCACAGCCTCAGAGACACCATTCACCTCCTCCTGAGGCCAGCCAGAGAGAACCTCAGAGGATGGACCCTTCACTCTCCAAGATGGATGAGGCACAGTCCTCTAGAGCAGTCTCCCATGGTCCCTCTTTTACTCAGGCTGCTATTCAGACGTATATCCAGGAGGCCATTCAGTCTGCAGTCACTCAGTTGAAGAACTCTAACGCTCAACTAATTGATCAAGTCAATAATCAAGTTACAGTCTTAGTGGCAGCAGTGAATCATAACTTCAACCTCCTGTTTGAGCGCCAGACAGAGCAGACACAGAGAATTCAGAGGATTAAGGATGCTCTCAGGACTCACCTTCATATCCCCTTCCCTGACTTACCACCTACCTCCTCACAACCTCCTCCATCAGACTCTTCAGTTCCAAAGATTTCTCTTTCTGATCCTCCCATCATTCCTCCCATTATTCCTTCAGACACTCCTCCTGCACCTCCCACAACCTTCATCTCTGACCCTATTCCTGCTGGTGATATTCCTCACACTGACCCCATTCTCCAGACTCCATCATCTTCCTCACATCACACTGCTTCCAGTTCTCATACTGAGGAAATTGTAGCTGAGGAAGCCACCACAGAGGTCATAGGACCTACTCACTCCACTTCCACCACTCCTCTTGAGCCATCTTCTACCACCTTTTCCTTCCAATCCCCTGTACAGCTTTCCATTATTCCATATGTTCCACCTACCTCCTTCTTTGCTTCTGCATCCACTCAAGCCTCTACTCCGTCTACCTCTCCTTTAGATGATGCCAAAAAGGGGGAGAAGAGCTGATATGATATATTTTCTTTTGATGCATATGTGTTCTATTTTGTAGTTCCAAAGTTATGTATTTTACTTTGTAATTCCAAGAACTTGTCATTGTGTAGCTTGTGTAACCTGAACATGTTATTTAGAACTGACTCTAATCTAATGGGAATATGTGTTTATGATATGATCTTGTGTTCATGATTGCAGTAGCCAACATGATCTCATAGAAATCTTAATGAATTGCAGCCGCCAAAATGATTTCAAGAAAAAGTCACTTCATATGTGCATTCTCTGCTTTCAATGGTTTTTGAACTTTGAACTAACATCTTTTACTTTCCAAAAGGTCAAAAACTCTTAATCTTTTAAACAAACTCATCTTAGCCATTGCTAATCAAAATTATTGCAGAATTTTTGAAAAAGATCAAGTAAAATGTATTAGAAAATCAAAATCTTAAACTTGATCATATGATATGTTTTGTCATCATCAAAAAGGGGGAGAATGTTAGATTTCATGTTTTGATGATAACAAATCATGTTTTGGAAGCTCATGGATTAATTATCAGCAAAGCAAGCAATTCTGGTGATCTGTGCAAGATCACTCGAGTGATTTTGTTAATCACTCGAGTGATATTCAAGATCACTCGAGTGATCGCTGAAATCACTCGAGTGATTGCCAAAAATGACAGATCACTCGAGTGATATGGGAAATCACTCGAGTGATCCGCAAATTCACTTCCAGTGATCGAGAAATCAATGCAAGAAAATTTCACTGTTCTGAAAATCACTTCCAGTGATTCTTAATCACTCAAGTGATACACCAAATCACTTCCAGTGATTGTGAATCACTCGAGTGATGCGGCAATCACTTCCAGTGATTGAGATTTCACTTCAAGAAAAATTCACTGTTTTGCAAATCACTTCCAGTGAAGATAAGATCACTCGAGTGATCCGCCAAAGTTCTCAAATCACTTCCAGTTATCCTCAATCACTCGAGTGATGTTGCATTTTCGCTGAATCACTTCCAGTGAATTGGAAATCACTGCAAGAATATTTCACTGTTCACCAAATCACTTCCAGTGATCTTGAATCACTCGAGCGAAGTTTGAAAAGTTACAAATCACTTCCAGTGGATACAAAATCACTGCAAGAATATTTCACTGTTTTCCAAATCACTTCCAGTGATCTTGAATCACTCGAGTGATATTTGAAAAGTTGCAAATCACTTCCAGTGAATTGGAAATCACTTCCAGTGAATTGGAAATCACTCCAAGAAGAAAACACTATTTACAAAATCACTTCCAGTGATTCCAAATTCACTCGAGTGAAATATGGAAATTTCAATATCACTTCCAGTGAACCAGCAATCACTGTCAGAAGCATTCAACGTTTTCAAAATCACTTCCAATGACATTATATTCACTTCCAGTGATATTGCATTTTGTCATATAATGATTAATTGTTCAAGTATACATCTTCCTACGTGGACTTTGATCCATTTTCTTTTACCTTCATAAAGGACAATTGATTTTGCTAGTGAAATTCTATTATTACTGATTTCTCCAAATAGCTATCAAAATCATATGGTATGTCATTTTAATACTTAGTTGCGAAAATAGGATCACTCTCTATGGTCTTACTGTCTCTTTTATAAAACACTTCCAGTGATCCATATTAATCTGTTGAGATACAAATATTGCTTAACGGTTAAATTCATAAGTGTGTTACAGCTGTACTCCACTATCACGCACTTGACATGCAACTGATCACTCTATTGAAACGACAACTATTCATGGTAGCAGAAGAACTTCAGAAGTAATGGAAGACAAATACTGTTACATTTGACAGAAGCATTTTTGAATCAACGGACATATTTACAACGGCATTCAAAGGTCCCAATATATATGTCCAGACATTTGGAAAATACAAAAAAGAGAAGAAAAAACGCCTGAACACTCTACAAGTGATATATTCTCAAAAAGCTTCAATTCTTCATCTGTGCTTCAGTTCTTATCTACATACTCTGAAAGAGAGATTTGTCAGTCATACTTAATCATTTTCAATAGTATTAACTTAAGGTTGAGGAACCTTAAGTAGGGATTTGAGATTACCTTGTGTAAGGGGGAGCGAGTGTCTGGAGGAACTTGCTATTTGTACTGAGGTGCCAAGAACCCACTGAATCTTGGAAAATATAGTGTAAGGCTCAGGAGAATTTCTGAGGACTGGACGTAGGTCAAGTGATTGAGACCGAACCAGTATAAATCTCTATGTGAACCTTGGTGATATCTCTTCCTTCATTAACTGTGCTTTAAGTTTTATACATTGAATTTAAATTTGCCAGTTATTTTCTAATCACCCAATTCACCCCCCTCTTGGGTGAAAAGCTTGCTCTAACAGAAACAATATGAACCTTGGCTAAGACTGAGAATGTCCTACAATCCTTTGGTTGTCAAATACTTTTACTGTAACATGAAAATTGCTGATGTAAAGGATAACCAAGGAAACATCATTGCTGAGAGAATTGAAACAAGTATAAGAGATCAGAAAATTCTACTGTCTGGAGATCTTATCAACACCTATTTAGGGATAGAGGATGTTCCTATGAAGCCTCCACGTGTCTTTAATATTCATGAGTTGGTTGATATCTTTAGACCAGGACAACCTGGAGTGCCTTTACCCAATTCCCAAGCCTCTCTTTCCAATGACCAGAGAGCCTTGTTCTACATTTACTCCCGCAACATGGTTAACAAGGCAAAGAATTTCACTCATATCACGGGAAAGAATCTTCAGATGATGGCATCTCTTATGACAAGGGAAAGAAGAAATGTGGGGGGAACTCATTTTTCAAGAAATGTTGTACTCGAGACTATTTTGAGTATGGTAAGTCTAGACCATTCTGAGAAGATACAATATGAAATTATATATACAAAAACATGCAAGATGAAATAAATTATAAGAGGTGATGAATAAATAACTTATTGGTTAAATGTCTCCTGCATGTATGGTCTCATGCCTGGAAACTTGCTCATAGAGTTATAGCACCAAATCCTTTTACGCATTGGATTTACGACTATGAGCATCCAATGGCTCCTAAGTATGATAATAGATCATACGATCAGGACAATTATAAAAAAAATAAAAATACTTTAAATAGAGTTAATAATGTTCCTACCCTTGAATGTAAGGCACAAGGAAGTAAGTGTCACTTATGTCTAACGCCCTCCTTATAAATTCATCCCCCAAAAACCTCGCGTGCCGTTGCTTGACATCTTCCTTCATGTCGTCACTTATGGATGGGGTCAATGTTGGTGTTGATTTTTAACATCACATACTCAGGAGGGATAGGCTCGTTATGAAGCATGTTATCCTCCAGGTTGTTGAACAAGTGGCATGTTGTAACTTTATAGTGTATAGGGCTATCAGCAAAATACTCAACATCTACCAAACCCTCAGGCATATCATAGGAGGAAATGTATAGCTACCTCTAGTACTTGGGTTGCCATTTCCCACTTGCTGCTTCATAGAACACTTCTTCATCAACCCTTGTGTGAGAAACCATATTTGTTCCTACACTTCATCACACTGTTTCTAGAGCTTCTCATACTTTTTGATCTTGTTATTTCTTTAAGCTTGCCACTGACCATAATGTTTTGTCTTGATCAATCCAAAGTGGCACCCTAAGAAGACTAGGATAGTGAGGCCCAATGTCTTGGCCATTACGTCTTCATCAACCTAAAGACAACCACCCTGTGTTATAACTTCCTGGGATATGGCTTGCTATGCATATAACAATAATTTTAATATCAATAGTTAATTGAAGACATTACTTCTATGAATCAAGGACTAAGATTAATATATGTCATTTTACCAACAAACTTCTTCTTAAAGATCATCATAAGAGCCATTTTTTATTTTGCCTTACCATCGACCAAAGTTCATGACAAGTAGATCTAATACTGTCCCTACTCTCAGCAGCCAACTTTTTAGTAATCTGAACATACCCAATTTGCCTCTCTTGTAGGAATACTTATTGTTCTTTACCCTCTTCCTATTCACCCAGTTTAATTCCTATGTAAACATACAACACTTGAGTTAATATTAGAAAAATACATGCTGGTCTTATGAATTGCGAATAACAATTACCTAGAATGCTTGGTCGCCACGTAAGATGACAAAATTGCTCCAATCATCCAGTTTGATGGTGGATCAAAGATCCACAAGAACTTCTACCTCATTAGCCTCTTTAGGATTATGCAAATACACCTACATCAATACATGACAAAATGTGCGCAATGATTGGCTAGCCTTCTTGATGACAAATTCCCTGATATAATTTCCATCTATATGATATGTAGACTGCAAAATACACAATTCAAGTTAACATTTTTTTACAAGCATATAGCAAGTAATTAGCAGACATATATACCTTACCCTAACATTGTCCCAAATAACTTCTGTGGAACCTTCCTGAACCCAATGCCAGTTACCTACTGTAATAGGAACATTGGTCCTTGCTATTGAACCGATGTAGTTGATAAAGTGTGACGGATGAATAGGTTGGCTGTAAAACCCATCTTTTTTCCCCTTTAGTATGTATATGGAAGTGTTAATGTTCTTGTTATGGTTTAGAAAAAATGTTAATTAAAACTCCTAGCCAAAAATTTCCACAACTATTATCAGGGCTCTATTCATTTGGTAAACGTTTTATTTTCAATTCTTAACTTCATCTTATAATTTTCAGAGTCGTATCTCTATTTTTGAATTTGAATATTATTTCTTAGCTAGTGTACCCTTATTGATACTGATACCGTGGTTGTATATTCTGATACCACTGATATTGCCACTCGAGTATTGATACCATTATCACATGCACTGATACCAATAAATTCTTAGGCGTCTTGATACCGCTATTAAGTGTGTCAATTTTACCTTGTACAATTAATCATGTAAATTCACACATAACGGTTTATCAAACATCATCCTTCGATTCTTCGTCAAATTTTCCTCTTGAACATCTTCAACCATTCTACCTGTGTGCTTAACATACATATATGGTTGGGTGAGGGAGGGTGAGATTCAAGAGAATCCCAATAGCAAAAAATACCAAAATGCTTGTAAGATAAATGCTTAGTATATGACATGCTTGCCTTACATAAATTCATGCTCATATAATGATATATCTGCATGCTCAACGTTTCACACAACATACCCATAACCATAACATCAATAGAAATAGAGCTTCAATTATTTATATATTCTTTATATAATCAAGAAAAGCAATCACATAAATCAATGCACAAGCATACATATCTAATACACGCGTGTTAGATAAGTTTACTACATTTCCTCATTTATGTCCTCCTCTTAGTCCCTTTTCTTCCAACCATTATAGTTGCTTGAAAATATTTCCATTTCCTCTTCCTTGACATCTCATAGCCCTAGATACACAACCACATCATTAGAACCATGACAACAAGACATTACACATAACTTGTCTCTCTTACATAATCTTTAGAACTTTCTTCATTTTATGTCTAACACATTATGTGTTTTAGTCCCTTGTGAGTTGGGTCTCTATTATAGTAACATTAGGTTTTAAGACATGTCTCACCTCTTCATGATCTCACTTATCACAAGTAACCATAAATTTTAATTCTGCCTCCTCATAAGCTTTTGATATTTGCAAAAAAGTCTCTGGTCAAAACATGTATTTTGACCCAGCTTCTTCTTCTTCCTGCCAACACTACTGTACCCATATTACGCATAAATGGTGGAGATAGCTGGCACCATGAACATATGGTCTTCTTCTTTCAGCTGGAACCGGACCTGACAAAATTATGTTGTGAAGAGTAGAATCTAATAATCATCATCCTACCATCTTCTTTTTTCATCATCATCATCACTTTCATTTTTTTTCTTTCTTTAAAAACGTAGCAGAGGAGCATTAGATCATACGTTCATCTTCATTTTTCTTCCTTCCTCTTCTTCTTGTTGTCGGTGGCAAGTTCACTTTCACTACCATTAGGCACTGGCGACACTCCTACATTGTCCACCAAACACCACCAGTAGAGAGAGAGAGAGAGCTTGAGAGGAGAGAGATAGGGACATCACTATCCACCACCATCATCATCTACTTCATTTGTGTCAGTGGCACACTCTTATTACCACTACCGCCGTCAACACCTCTTGAAATAGAAGAGACACATAGACCTAAGACAAAGCACTGACAAGACCACCATCACTTTCTTCCCTCTTCATCGACGATCACCACTGTTACCATCACCATCCGTCTTGAACGAGGGAGAGCTTGAAAATCACCTTCAACTTCCTCTGTTCACCAACCACTCACAATCTCTATATCTCTCTACCTTCGACCTCTCCTTCAGCGCCATTACTATTAGAGTTCGCAAATGGGTTCTGAGTTTCAGAGGAGCTCAATATCATTATCATCTTATTATCCTTGCTTCACTTCTGACAGCCTTCTTTATCTTCACCAAATACCATCATCTTCACTTCACCAACGTCCTCTGTCAACCTTCTTTCTGATCTCTAGTTAACTCCTGTAACTTCCAGTGACTGTAGCAAGTTTTCGGCCCCTAGTTTCCAGTGACCTCCTTCCTTACTTTTCTTTACTGCCGTTCCTTCACCATCAACCTCTCTACTTCCATATTCAAAGACCAGACAACCCAGAGTACCATTTAACCTTTTTTTGTGACTTTACGGTGAGTTTAGTAATTTTCTGGCGAGGAATTTTCCAGTTTCTAGCGAGTATTGCATTTTCTGGTGAATAATTCGGAAGACTTATGTTTGATGCTCAACATACTACAAAGGGGAGTTTCTAATTTAATTATCATTTACATATTTTATTTGAAATTTGATTAGTGTTTGAATAATTTATGGATTGAATTTGTGTTATTGGATTTTTGTTTGTTAGACTTATGTACATATATTTTCTTATGATTTGAATTAATTTGAGTAGTATGTTTGTTTATTTATATTGGAGAAAATAATTTCATTAATTTAATAAAATAAAAAAATATAATAGTTTATGCATTTAATTAAATTGTATTTTCTTTTAGTTAAATAAAAAATCTAAAATCCATTTCCCCATGTTTTACTGTATTTACACGGCATTTAGATTACTTAGGATTCAATAAAAGGATCCTTAAGAAGAGAGAATGATCCTTGGTTTGCCTATACGCAATCCTTGATAATTTTTTTATTATGGACCTCAAGGCGAATGAAAAAAAAAGTCCCGATCAAATGGCGTCGTTGCAGGGGAACTAAGTAATTGGCTCCCTAAGTAATCTAATTGTCAAATTCAATTTTGACAAGGGATTTGTTGTGTGAAGCTTGTTAGTTTTACATTTTATTTTTATTTTTATTACATAGGATTTGTACTTTGCTTGTTTTCTTTAATTAAAAAAATTTCTTCTTGTTTGAACTGTTGGATTTTTTTCCCGGTCCAGAATTGTATCTTGCATGTAAAATTGCTACATTAGTTTTTGATATCTTTTTCCTGGTGCATGTGGTGATTGTGGCTAGTACGTAGCATGTTTTGGAAATTATATCATATCACTATCATTCTTGCATGCACTTTGGTTATTTTAAAAAAATAATAAATAAATAAAAACAAAAAACAAAAAAATAAAAAAAAATCAAATTTTTTTTGGCATAGTATTTGTGCATCTAGTTAGCTTGCATAGCATTCTTACATTATATTGACTTGGTAACTTCTATGTGGTGTTGTTGTATCAAATTTGATATGATTTTGAGCTTACTTGTTTGAATTCACCATGGCACCAAGTGTACTCTTGTACACATACCTCGATATATTTCATCCTACTACTTACACACACTGAGCCCTCTACTTGAAAGGGCCGAATCATATAATCCTAAAAATCATTCTATCTTTTAGACATTCTTGGGACTCTTTCCTAAACTGAACTTAGTAGTGTGCTTGATTCATACTTATTCTCAAGCTTTTAGGCCCAAAATTTAGGATATTACATTGATTGTCATTATTCTATGTCACCTCAAATCTTTTCTCTAAAGACTTTGCTTCATTCACAAAAGTCAAGGCACAACAGCCTCTCCTTACAATATCTCACACTCATTCTAACACTTGTTGTGGGGTTTCGTTTCTAGGTTACCTAAAGGCAACATTGGTACAAGTGAGAATACTAGTGCTAGGAACATTATCCAAACTAGAGACACTATCAGAACTAGATGCATTATCAGTACCGTGGGAAGTAGAACTAACCATTTTAATTGGAAAACAAAGCTCATTCAGCCAGCCATAGGGAACAGAGCAATGGGTTTTCCAAAAAAAATATGATGCACAGCTAAGTTCAAAACCTATCTAGGCAAGACGAAGTGAAAAATAAGGAGAATACAAAATGTAGAATAGAGAATGTAAATGTAGAAGAGAAATCATACCTTAAAATAAGAAGAATAGAGCATGCAAAGGAATGTACCTAGTAAGGGCTTTGAAATGAAAAAGTGAGTTAGGTCAATCAAAGTAACTCGCGCAGCTGTTGGACCAAAGTCCAAAGAAAGCAGTAGAGGAAGTGGTTTTCCTAGATGTAACTGTTGATAACCAAAAAAGTCAACCATAGTAGTAGGGACATTTGACCAAAGACAAGCATGTTAAGTGTAATAACTTGGGAAAGTTAAGAGACACAAGAGAGCAGGTATGTGTTTTAAAAGACTTGACAAAACTTTCTTACAGTTATAAGTTTAGAATCATTATGAAAGGTGGTCTTCGCTTACAATTTTTAATTTACAACCGTAATAAACTTTTGAATGAAAGTTCACAATTTTAACATCATAGTCGTTAGGTTTTGTTAACAGTGATGGTGATTTTTTAATAACCATTAAGTATTTGACATGGTATTCTAAAAAGGGAAGGATTTTACATAATAACCATAACTTATTTGAATTTTTTTAATGATTTTTAAAGTTAATTATTCAACCATATAGTATAATTAAAAATAAAAAAGAAAACAAGAGTGTAAATAAATGAGAGTGCAAATAAGAGAGATCAATCCGCCCTTACTACTCTTATCCATGTTTCCTTGCTTTCCCATATAATCGATGAAGAATAAAAGTCAGAAGTTAGAATAGAAGTGGATGGCTAAATGGGTTTCACAGGTTATCCAATAGATCATGTCCTTTGGTATGGAAAGGGTTACGTTATAGAGCTAAAGGTGTTAATATAAATTGACACGGTTAACATAAGTAATAATTGTTTATTAATAACAATGAACATCACTTAAATTAGTAACGATTGTTTACTAATAACTGTGAAGGGACAATTTTTTTAAAAATATTTTTGGGCTACATTACCCTAACAATTAATTATTTTTAATATTCAAAAATTTAAAAAGGTTGTAGTGGTTTTTAGTCATTATCATTACTTATGTCCTCCTTCTCCTGCCCCTCCCCCTTGCTTGGCACATTATCAACGTTTAAAGAAGGAGATGAAGGGTCTAACTGAAAGTAATCATATACAACCTGATTATGATAAAGGATGAGGTCTAACTTCTTTTTCAAACTGTTAGCATGTCTACAAGATGCCTTATGGAGCGATCAAGGCTAGCCAACATCTAGACCAAAGCCTCTATTTGAGGAGGAGGCAGAAGAGGTAATGGTAGAGGAGGAAGGGGGAGAAGCTTGTGGAGGTGGTGGTAGTAGAACAGGAAGGGTTTATGGAGGAAGAGGTTAAGGATGATGAGGAAGAGGAGGAGGAGGGAGAATGGAAAGAGCTTTTTGATGTCTGACCATGATGAGGGAGAGAAGGATGAGGTCACAGAAAGGTGATTTTTAGAAAAGTACTAATAATAAAAGGAATAAATCAATATGAATAGCATTGAATACTTCGCTCTAAAGTATATTTAAGTTGGGAGAACTGGTACTTAGTGCAGACCGAACAGGGTTTTGAAAATGTGCTTTTTAGATTTGTTCTTTACATGACGATTGATTATTATGAAATGTTGTTTTTGTAGTTCATGTTTTATGGTCAATAGATATAATAATTATATTTTTGCTTTCACTAATGAAAGGTTGTATATGTCATTGTTTCAAAAGAACTTTCACTTTTGTTACTAAATAAATTATGGTTATTAACTGCAATTATTATTTTTGTATTTTTGTGAATTCTGCCTCGTAATGCATGACGGTATGCATAATTAACTGTTACTTTTAAATGTTATATACCCTTGCACAACCTCTGTCTTGACATACATGATGTTTATTAGCTGTAACCGTTATATGTTAAGCATTATAAATGCATACATCTGTAGTAGTGAGAGAAGAATATGAGTCAAAAAAACATTACAGAGCTGCCTAATCTGTAATGTGTGTTCAGAAGCAAAGTCATGGGGATAGACGAGCCCTCACTAAAGGAGGCTTGTCAGTGCCTAAAGTGAGCCAAGTAGAAACATCTTTATTATTTTTGGCTTCATATTCTATGTGAGACAGACGATGTCCTAGTTGACCACTTGTTTGACCATTAAATGACACCCATGAGACTGTTCGTGGTATAGGAACTGGTAGGAAAAAACATAGGTAAGTTTCATGAAATGCATCATACTTAGGTTGTGTTTATACACCAGCAGACGCATAAATCCAAAGGAACCATATAAATTTCTCTTCGAACTAGTGAGGATGAGGAGGATTGAAGTCATTATGCTCTATTGGAACTAGCCTTATTTCATAGAGATTGAGGTCATATTCCATGATTACATGACATGACCATTAGAGATATGAAGACAATGGCGACCCTAACAAAGCCAATGATAAAGAAGCCAATAAAAATCCACTTCATGAAAATGAGAAAATGTGTGATTCTCATCCATTAAGAGATAGTTAGAACTCTATTTTTTGGTGACTAAAACAATTCATGCAAGCTTATAAATAGGTAATGAGGTCTATGATTGAAGACATGCAAGTGAGCCATCAAAGCAAGACACGTGTCTAAGCCATGCAAAATTCGAGAGATTGAGCAAGCGAGTAGCAGTATTAACATGGGGACATGTAATCAGAGCTATAACCTAAGGTTCATAATGAGCAATTAAAACTTGGTGATTTGACAAGGAAGGAGAAAAACATATAGTCAAGGCATGATTATATCTGAATAGGGCATGGATGGTTCAAATAGAATTAAGAGGAAAACTATGATGAGTTAAGAGGTGAGACCTCAGTACAAGTATAAAGGAGAAGATAGAGTTTTGGATTTGGGACTGCAAGGTTGATAGAGGAGTAAGCCAAGATGAAAATGGAGCTCTAAAGCAAGACCAAGGCATGGAGAAGGAAGCCCAAGCTCAAGTATAAAAGTTCAATGTCCTAAAAGATCCATTACAAAGCATTGGAGGCCCAATGACAAGAGTAAAGACTAAAGTTATGAAGGAGGCCCTGAATTGTTTGATAAGAGAGCTTAAAGAGCTGGAACCCATTCATTTGGAAGAGGCCTCCTTTAATATGCCCAACAAGAGCCCAAGAATGCTGATCACATTGCTTGAAGCCTAACAGATTATGTACAAGGCCCATATGGTGTCTAGATTAAAGAATTCACTTAAAATATCATGTGATGAGCATGTGTCTTGGAGGAGGATCATAAGCGACATCCAAGACACCTTAAGAAGCATCTAGAAGCCATCCTTATGCATCAAATCTGATTTAATTTTATTTTGTATTAGTTTCCTATTTTATTTGCATTAAATAAGGTCTTTTGGTCAAAGATTTCTTTTGAAGACTTTATTTTAGTTCCCAATTTTTAAGTAGCTAACTTAGTCTTGAAAAATAAGTAATTTTCTAATTCCTTTAAGCTTGAATGGTATCAACCAAGGCAATCAATCATCAAGGCATCATTTATTGCATTTATGACTAGGTTTTGAGTTCTAAAGTGTTCTTTTATTACCTATATATGAAGGCTGCATTTTTTTTGTTCTAATTTGTCATACATGAATAATAATTGAGAATTTTTATTTCTCTTGTGTGAGCTTTACTTGCATCCTTATATACTCGTGTGAATACTCTGACTATATTAAGGACTGATCGTCCTTGTGTTGTCTTTGGGGCTAGGGTTGTAAGAGACAAGTTCTCTTAAGGTCCTACCTTTAATCGTCTGTCATATTCGTGTCTTCAAACTTGCTTTCTAGTTAATCCATTTTCCCCTTCATATCAAAGGTGATTATCCAAATTACACAAACATTTTTTACTACTATAGGTATGGGGAGAATTTGGGGTGAGAACACGTAGATGGATAGGTGGCCATAGCTGGTGAAACAAACAAGTGGGTAAGTTTTGGCTTTTTCGGGTTAGATGGATTTATGACGGGTAGAAGGGTATGTTTACATAAGGTGTGGAGAAAAATTGAACATGGAGGGAAATGGGCCTAATGGTGTAAAAGGAAGGTAATTGTTTATAAGGTGGTAGGTGGGAACAGATGCATAAAGTATGACTTATGCAACCACAAAATCGGCAAAGTATACAAATGTGCTGAAGTAGGTAGGAAATCCTAACTACTTTCCTTGATGGTAGCATGATTGCAGGAGAAAGGAAACATAAAGAGTCAAAGCTATAATCACACAAATCCAAATCCAAAATCCTTGTCGGTGAAATGAATTGTTTTAATCAAAGGAAAGGAATTCACCAAAATGGCTAGCAATAAGGAGGAAGACAAGGGCTGTGTAATAGCCTAATGAAAGATCATGAATGGAAATCCAGATAAGGGCATAAGTTATTGTAATAGATGAGATAAGGGTTTCCAGAATCCAAGGAGTAAACACACACATAATGCCCTGAAAACGTCAAACTCCCCTATTAATGAAGCATGCGTCTAGAGCATGTTGGAAATGAATGAGGAAGTGATTATGCACTTCCTAAATAATTGAAATAGGTTCAGAAAGTTATCAGTGGATGGATAAGAGTGACTAAATTTTAGCGGCATGAACATTACAAGTGTGAAGATGCGCATGACTAGGCAGTGCTATCAAAATTATCAAAATATAGAGCATCATAAGAGGGGAGGCAGAACATGGAGATGACAAGAACTACAAACACAAGAATATAATGGAGAGGAGAATGAAGCTGAAAGTCGGATAAGAAAGGGAAAGGATCATGGAACTTACAGCTTGGATGGGGCATTCAGAGTTGCAGAAGCTATTTAAAGAGAGAACTCTCTTGCTTCCCCACCCTCCCCCCCCCCCAAAGTTTTCAAAATACCTTTATAGCTGGAACATTCACTAGTGACCAATAAATAATAAAAAATAGAGAGATATTACAAGTACAAAGTTCTAAAAAATTGACCCAATCATTGTTTGTTCTTTGAAAAAAAAAGATACAACTAATCTAATTTCAACATTTCTTTCTCACACTAGTTTTTCCTTATGCAATGGATGGTAATGTGGCACGTTTGGATCTAACGGATGGCTATCGTTAAATCGATGAAAAGAGGAGCACTATTTGACTTGTTTATGAGACTGATAGATGTTTTGTTTAAATTAAGCCTGCAACTCTTCTCAGGATCATTAGCCGACCCAGTCTACGCTTAGTATATTTATAGTGCATCTATGAGCAAGGCAAGCTCATCTAACATTCTAAAATATTTAGATTAAGTTGTATTTTGCACCTGATTTTTTACAATAGTACCTAGTATCATAAATTATTTAATTTTTAGTATATCTAACATCCTAAAATATTTTTTCAATATCACCCAATATCTATAATTAATTAATTTTTAATGCACCTAGCACCCTGAAGTATTTGTTAGTAGCATCTAGTATTTCAAATTAATTAATTTTTAATATATCTGGCATTATGAAATAGTTTTTCAATAGCACCCAATTTTCAAAAATATTTTTTCAGTAGCACCTAATATCCTAAATTAATTAATTATTAGTATACTCAGCACCTAAAATATTTTTTTAATAGTACTTACTAATTGGAAAAAAAATTCATGGTGCAAAATTAAAATTTTTAAAATAGTCTAGGATACTGGGTGCTACTGAGAAAATGCTTCAAAATGCTAAATATAATTTTTTTGATAAAAAGAAAAAATGATATTAATTAGAAATTGAAAGGTTTTACAGTGATAAAAATGTAGCAAAATAGATAAAATGCTAAAAGTATGAAACAAATAAACAGAGGAAATAATTTGGACTTATTGAGTTTCAAATTTCTTTAGCAATGCCAGAATTTCCTACTAGGTGATAGTTTGTAAGGTGAGGCCTAGGAGGATGACTAAGGAATTTCCTGTGTCTACAAATGTAATGGTCAATTTTTATGTCGACTCCCCAAAGTACCTTTGAATTAGAGATCTATAAAAGAGTTGCACATAAATAACTTGTTTAAAAAGGATTGCCTATCTCACCATCATTCTTCCAGATAAATTGAACCACTGGGATCCTTGAAAGCAAATATAAAAGATGCAAAAATGGCATATATTTCATTTAAGTTTTTGAAAGCAAACATTTCATTGGCTTTTCTCAATAATTTCAATCCGAATGACAACAGGATAACTGGCTCGAACTAAACTGCTTGGGATTGAAAATATGATCTAAATATTCCTCATAATCATATCCAAATTGACACTTCTCTATTATCTAAATATGGTTTCTACTAAGAACATCACTAGAAAGCAAGGCACTATGAAGAAACTTCCATAGGTGTAGGATAAACTTTTGAGGTAAAGAGGCTTGACATGTAATTTTCTTAGAAGGAGCTATCTAGAGAATTTGGAGAATGATCTACCTGAAAGAGAAGCCTAAATCCATCTTTGACAGTATAGAGTTCATTTTTTTTGCCCTTCCAAATTGATCCATGTAAAGAATTCATTAAGGATATAGGGAGCTTTGATAAGAGCAGCCTCTAGTGTGTAAAGCTTATATAGCAATAGTAGAATCCCTCTAACTGGGTTCCAAGAAGATGGGTCATGCACTATTATATTAGCTACTTGATTAAATAAGCTAGCCAAGCTTTGATCCGACTATATGGGCTACTAGTAACAGTGGTTGAGAGAGATGGATAACCTAAAGCCCACTTTCCATTTTAAATCATCAAGAACTATGTTGGCACATTCAGCAATACCCTTCCATATCCATGATGAATTGTAAGGAAGTTTAATAATGGAGTTAGAGTTTATATCAATGTATTTGACCTTCAAAGTGATCCTAAGTAGAGAATCAGATTCTAAAGTAATAATCCTTTAGATTTGTTTGGCCAATAATGATTGATTAACAATTTGAATAAGTCTAAGTCTAAGTCATCCTTTATCAATCGGTTGAAATAAAAGATCTTTTTGAATAAGGTGGACTTTCTTTTTATCACCATTAAGTCCCTAAAAATATTAGTACAATAGGGATCTATCTTATCATAGACATATTTAAGTAGGTAGATGTAAGATAAGACATGGATATTAACAAGATCCAAAATTGATTTGATTAAGGTAAGGTGAGAAGTCTATGATAAGAGTTTAACCTACCAAGCACTCACCCTTTTTTGCACATAGTTGATTACCAGTTGATATATGACAGATTTGCTTCTTCCAGGAGCAACCCAGGTGCCTGGACATTTCTAAGCTTGTCATCAATTTGATAACTAAATACTTGGAAAAAGCAAGATTCTAGGAGAATATAATATTAGGGATAAAAATCAAGAAATATTTAGATTTATTGCACCATTAACCCTACCAGTAAGCATACATATCTAAAACAAGCTTGAGAGAACAAATATTAGACTAACTACATTCAAAAAAGAACAAGGAATCACCAACATATAGTAAATATGTGATTGTCTGGGCATTTTGATAGATTCTAACACCATTCCAAAGTCTTGATGATTCTAACTTGCAGATCATGCATGAGAATATATTGACAACTGGAATATACAAATAAGGTGATAAGGGATCAACCTAATTAATCTCTCTGTTTGATAGAAAAGCCTTTGTTAGCTTGCCATTAAGTTGTATTTGGTATTGAACTATGGAGAGGAATTGAAAAATCATATTGATCCATTTGGTTGGAAATTCATTCTTTGTAAAATAGCCACAATAAAGTTCCATGAAAGTTTATCAAAAGTTTTGGGGAAATCATCCTTGAAAGCAACAATCTTTTTCCGGCCTACTCCAGAGGAATGAATATGTGGCATTATATCTTAGGCCAAGAATATTATCAGAGATTAATCTCCCTTTAAGGAATGCATATTGATTAGGGGAGAATAACCTTTAGTCTATTGTTAAGAACCTTAGATATGATTTTATATATAACTAAGCAAAGACTAATGGTACGAAAATCTCTGAAATCCTGTGGTTTGTCCATCTTGAGATTAATTACGATGAAAATTTTGTTAATAGCTTTGAGTAAATGTTTTGATCTACAAAAATAATCCACCATGTTAAAAACATTATATGCTACTAAGTCCCAATGCTTTTGATAAAAATGGGCATGAAAGTCATCTATCCAAGGGGTGCTATTCTTTGGTAGATCAAAAACTGCAATTCTAACTTCAAAGATAGTCAAAAGGGCCATTAAAGAAGTCTCATCCTCAAATAAGGTTGCAATCGATGAAAGGTTAAGGCCCTGAGGTATATCAGATAACGGACATTGATAAGAATCTTAAAAGATTCCTTGAAAATGAGCAAGAGTTGTCAAACCCCTTAACATTTCGATATTCACAGAGTACTAAGCGTATATTTCACAAGGCATACAGAAATAATGGAAACATATTGATATTAAGTACTTGTTTACAATATAGGAAATCCCCGTAGGGTTTGAAAATATATATAGAGTGTTCAAAAGAAACAAAAGTACAATTTTCCTGCACCAGGATTCTATTCACTGGTAATCACTACCTTGCCCTTCGAGCCACCACCTTCTACTAGAATGTTTTTGAATATTGAAAAAGGGTGAGATTCGAACAAATCTTAGTAGTAACATACAAACAAACATATAAAATGTGAAAATAAACATGCAATGCACCATGTTATGTAAGATGAAAATGTTGTGTGCACACTGTCCAAGGTCAAACGACTGTTTGCAACCCTGGCTTATCTCTGCTTCTCTATTGGGTCCCAGACCACAACTAAGCTAATGTTCCCCTGGCATTGTGTTTGTAGAAAATATGCTCATGTTACAGAAGATGGCATATACAAAGCATACAGATAATCACATAGTGGATGAAAGAAATAGTTACTACCTGAATCCTCTTTCGGTTCTATTGTTTGTCCAACACTCTTGATTCGACTTAAGCTATTATCAATTCCTATAAATTTAGAGTTAATAAGTAACAGGTTATTACTTGTATTACTACTTCCTTTTAATCATAATTTGTTGGTTATCTAACACATTTACAGTAGTTTCTGCATAGTGCAGTTTCACAGTTTCCCAGAAAATTGCTAGATTTTTAGTCAAAGTTGAAAATTCATAATTAATTCTAGAAAATTGAAAATTGACTAGTTCAAAATTATATAAAAATATATTTAAGTTTAATTTTATGGAAAAATACACAATTCTAACCATTACAACCATATTATTTCTAGAATTTTGTCAAACTTCTCCTATTCTAGATTTCCTTCCAGGAACAGGGCCCAACTCTGAAAAATCATATCTTTTAATCTACTAGTCTAAAAATTATGTTCTACCCATTAAATAAAATCCCTGAATGTCTAATTTATGTCTATAAAGTTTCATAATTTTTGGACCAGGTTTGACTAACAAAATTGATTTCACAACAGAACTGCCTCCAGGAATCAAATCAAACAACACTTACTCCTTAACTTCTAAAATTTCCAGATTCATATACATTAATCCAAAAATCATGAACACATGAAGTCCTACACAATTTTCCCTTATAATTCCTATGAAATCATTAAAATTACAAAATTTCAACTCCTTCCTCTAGTTCTATGCTTGGCCGAAACATAGCGCCCTAAAAGGGAAGTTGTGTTTTCTTGATTTCTCTTGATTAATCACTTCATTTTTACTTATAATCACATGATTAACCATCTAAAAACTCAACAAACATAACCCATAGAAATTTTGGCAGCATAAAGTTCTAGGGTTTCATCTCCCAAATTTCACAAAATCAAGCCAATAATAATAACAACCTACTAACCAAGAGGATCAAGATTTATGAGATTACCTCTTGATTGCTTGACCTTCTCTCTCTAGGTGCCAGCTTCCACTCTCTATTCCCTCTTGATTTTACTTGCTAAACATGATTTCCAAGATAGAGAAGAGGTTAGAAGAGGTTCTACATGCATTAAAAGGCAAGAGCACTTGAATTCAAGCCTACTTACCTTAGATTTTGCTTCTTGAACCCTAGACCTCTCTTGCTCCTCTTGTGTTCTTCATGCTCTCTTCTCTCTCTCTCTATTTTTCCCAACTTGGCCAAAAATTATGAAGAAGGAAGGGATAATTGCTTCATCAAAATATCTTTTCTCTTGCTTTTGAAATAATATTGTTCAAAGACAATTAATCATATACTTCTTTTTACTTGGCTATAATTAATCCTTCTTATTTTAATATGGACTAATTAATTATTTCCCTTTATTTTCCCTTGTTGGCCAAAATTTCAAGAGAAAAGGGGAATAATTAAATGCTTCTTGCATTTTCCATAATCTCATCTTTTAATTAATTAATTGTGTCATATTTACTTTTTGACTTTTCCACTTATTGTTACTTGGTCACCAATGCTCCAAAATTTTATTATTTATCTCCAAATATTTATTTCCCTCCCATTTTCTTATTTGGCCAAAAATTGGCCCAAATAAAATAGGAAAATAATTAGCTACTTGTTTTATGGCAAATTATCATTTTGCCATTACATTTTTGTGATTTATTGAAATAAATCATAGCTTGCTCTTTTCCTTCTTGCTTTAGCTGAATTCTATCACAATTATTGAGCCAATATTTATGTTTTTCCATGCTCCAATTTAGGTTATAATGTTAGGTCTTTTAGTAGACAAGAGTTACTCCTCTGTGTCCTAACTTAGCCAAATTGTATGTAACTACCGATTGGAGTGTTTATCATTTTATGTGCATCACAATCCACCATATTATTCCATTAAATGTCTCAATTACATACAAGAAATATTGGTGAATAAAAAGTAGGATGTTACAAGAACCATGTTAGATAATTCAGATTCATCATACATCCATTCACCATTGGGTTTTTTTAAACTCCTGATATAAATAGATGAGGTGCATGTACTAATAGTAGCATGGAAATATGAAGCGTTTCTTTCACCTTTATAGGCTTAAGAAAACTCTTTATGGTATAAAATAAGCTCCAAGAGCTTAGTATGAAAGGCTAAATACATTTCCCATCAACCAAAGGTTTGCTAGAGGAAAGGTAGACACAACATTATTCATCAAATACAAGAGAAATGATATTTTAATTGTACAAATATATGTTGATGATATTATATTTGATACTACTAATGATCTACTATGTAAGGAATTTTCTGAGATAATGAAGGGGGAGTTTGAGATGTATATGATGGGAGAGCTGACATTCTTCCTTGGATTATAAATCCAACAAAGGAAGAATGTCATATTTATATCCCAAACTAAATATCTTAAAAAACTATTAAAGACATATGAGATGGATCAAGCCAATGGAGCATACCCTCCAATGAGTTCAACAACTTTGCTTGATGTTGACGTCAAGGGAGTTGAATTGAACATTACCAAGTACAAAGGAATGATTGGATCACTATTACACCTCACTTCTAGTAGACTTGACATCCAATTTAGTGTTGATATGTGTGCAAGATACCAATCAGCACCCAAAGAGTCTCATATTGAAACAGTCAAAAGAATATTTAAATATATTGCGAATATGGTTGAACTGAGAATTTGGTATCTAAAAGGATGAAATGAATACTTAGTTTCATGCTCAGACTTTGACCTTAGAGGCTATAAAACTGACATAAAAAGTACTAGCAAATAATGTCAATTTCTTAATAGTTCAATAGTATCATGGTTCAATAAGAAACAAAATAATGTGTCTTTATCTTTAACAAAAGCTGAGTATATTGTTGCCTCAAGTTGTTGTGTACAAGTACTTTGGCTAAAACAATAACTTCAAGACATGGGTATTCATCTAAAAGAAATTCACATCTACTGTGATAATGCCAGTACAATAAGCTTGCAAAGAATCCAGCCCAACACTCAAGAACCAAGCATATTGATGTGAGATATCATTTTATAAGAGATCTAATATAGAAGAAAGATATCAAAGTGGTCTTCATTCCTACACATCTCTAGATAGCAGACTTTTTCATCAAACCATTAGCAAAAGATCAATTTCTGTATATAAGAAGAGAATTGAGAATGGTAAATCCTAATGAATTGTAGGTAATCTCTTTCATTTTAATATATTTTGATGATTTGTTTACTAACTTAAGCATCAGAGTTTCTAGAAATTTGTTTTGCAGGATCCTCTGCTCTTGTGTTGAAAAACAAGAATAAACAGAGAAGGGATCACTTGCAAAAACAACTCAAGTGATTTTGAAAGTAATGGCAAATCACTTGAGTGATGGTTAAGAGAACTCGAGTGATAAGGAAAGACAAAACACTACAGAGAATGGAATCACTCGAGTGAAGGTGCCAGCACTTGAGTGATACAAGTTTGTCACTGTCAAGGCAAAGGGACTCAAGTGCTCACATTATGCATTTGAGTAAGGTATTTCTTAAGTTAATTACTCGAGTGATTAAAACCATCATTGAGTGAAGTTATTATATGGTTAAAAGTAGTTTCAAAGAGAATCACTTGAGTGATTTAAAGATTACTCAAGTAAAAGTGATTTTTTCACAGATCATTTGAGTGACTTAATAAATCACTTGAGTGCAATCTTATGAAAAACTAGATTATATGAGCTTTGAACACTTCCACTCTCCTCTTACTTTCATTCTTAATCCTGACACACTCTTTTTTTTTCCAACAATCCTGACACTCTCATTGTCACTCTAACAAAAACTTCCACTCTCTCAATCCAACTAGCCCATAACCTCAATCATCGCATCCTTTTGACTTTAATCCCTTTGGTTTCACTTCCTGTCACTTCAATCTATATTATTTTCTTCATCTTCTCTAACTCAATCAAAATCCCTTTTCATTATAAACTTGACTTCAAATTATCTCTCAAACCCAAAAAGCTTCAACTTGACAATAGGAAGAAACAAGAGACAGAATGTTGACAAGGACTCATTGCATCCTCCACCATCAAAGAAGTAGAAAACCATCAAGTCCTCTAAACCTTTGAGATCTCTAAAGCATTGACCAAAAGTTTAAGAAAACAGACCTCCTGAATTAAGACCGAAGGCAAAAGGGATTATCATTCAGGAACCAAGAGAGACTATTCATCATTGAAGCCAGTGCCTCAAGGAAAGGGGAAAGAGAAGGAACTCTCAAAGGTTGACCTTTAAGATCAAATTTTTAGAGCAAAACTTGATGCTGCCATCTAGAGAATTGCCTCTAAAAGTCCAATTCCCAAAAAGTCAAGATATGCCCCTTCTTCACAGACACATAAGGCTACAGCTATAACACCCATCCCTGGACCCCTTTTCATATTGTATTGCAGAAGCATTATCGGCCATTTTTCTTTCAATTATGCATCTGAAGCATTAACTTTATTATTATAGCTTAGGAAAATCAATAAATAAAGCTTCCAGCTAAAAACTTACACCCTTATTCCTGGGGTGCTATTCATTTGGAAAAACAATATTTATAGGATTAATTAACTTTATTCACAGGGTTACTATTCACTTTAACTTTTCAATTCTTCTACTTACTTAACTAATGGGCTTGTACTGTGTGACTACCTATTCCTAGTTCATTTATCACACTTAAGGAATCCAATTCATCCGTCATACAGTTATAAAGTTAACCACATAAAATATTAATATATAACGGAACAGCGCTTAATAATTCCTCAACTTTTCATCTACAAATTCTTCTCAGGGTGCATCGTCCTGCACTCCTTTCATATGCTCACCTGCATAAGTGGTTGGTTGGGAAGAATGAGATTTGGGAGAATCTCGATAGTAAACAATATAAACAATGCATGTAAAGATAAATGCTAGTACATGATATATTTGCCTTAAGTATGCCATGTTAACATAATGACATATCTGCATGCTCAATGCTTCACATTTTTTACATATGGCCATAGCATCAATAAAAAACAGATTTTCAATCATTCAACTGTGTTACACATAGACAAGTAAAGCAATCATGTACATTAACACATAAGCATACATATCAATACACGCAAGTAGAGTAAGTTTACTACCTTTGGTCTTTTTGTCCTCCTCATGTACCTTTTCTTCCAACCACTGAAGTTGCTTGAAGAATCCTCCTTGTCATCTCATGACCCTAGGTATATGATTACATTATCAAAGTCATGAAAAATGAATATCCTATGTGGCTATATTAGCCTCTAGGACTTTTATCTATTCTTTGGACCCATATTTGTCCCAAATTTCTTTAAATGCCATTATTTTCTTATTTTCGCACAACTTCCAAAAGTTGACAGAATTTTCAACAAACTTTAAAAATTTATATCTTTTTATACAAATATCCAAATTAGGTGGTTCAAAACCTAAGTGACCCTTATTAAGTCTATTTTATGGAAAAAAAAATGGATCCCACTACAACTTGGAAATGCATACTTCCAGAATTCTCATTTTACCCTTACTGACACACAATTGTCCTAGTTTTAATGGCCTGGCTTCTAAAATTCATAACTTAATATCTAGAACTCTAAATGGGGTGGTTCAAAGTCTCATGGGAATCTGTTCAAGCCTATTTAAAAAAAATATCTTCTGCTATCTATTATGAGCACACAGTTCCAGAAACCTCGAGCAACATCCCTACCTTAGGATTCTTTCCAGATTCAATGCCCACAATTTAACAAATCAGATCTCACAATATACAAACCCAAATGACAAATATTATAATTATGATGTCTAATTTAAATATGAAAAGTTTCATAATTTTTTGTCAAAGTTAGTTTTCCAAAACTTCACCGCAAGCAATCTGATTTCCAGAAATATAATCTAGCAACAACTAAATTCAAAAATTTATATCTCTCAATATACTAACCCAAATGCCACATATTCCTATCAATTTAAAGCTTATCATGTCTAATTTAATTATTGAAAGTATTATAGACATTGGACAAAATTTGATCACTTAAAAACTCGTCATAAGTAGACTGCCTCCAGAAAACGAAATCTGGCAGCACCACTATTTCAACTTCAATCTTTAGGTTTTCTCTCTGACCCTTCAAAAATCATGTTCACTACCTATCCCCACACAAAATCATGTGTAGAATCCATTTCTAACCTTAAAAACACCAAAATCATACTCTTTCTTCAGGTTCTGGTTCTAGACAAAAATAAAAAAAAAATATGAAAACTCAACAAAACCACAAGGTACTTGGTTCAAAATGAAGCTAAGGCCTACCTATTCAAGATTCTACAACCAGTTCTGAATTCTGATGGCACTCTGGCTAACTAGAAAAAACAAAACACCTTGGATTAGAAAACTGACACAATAGAAATGAAACTCTCAGAGAGTAGAAGAAGTTTCTTGAAGGACTTACTAGCTGGAAATGATGATTCAGAGTCAAAATCAGCTTGGGAACTATAAGATTTTTACTATTCACACTCCTTCTCTTCTCTTCCAATTTCTTATGATTTTTGGCTATTTTTCCCTTCTCTTACTGCAGCTAGACAAAATGTTTAATAAAGGGGAGGGATGTGTTAGATTTTTGCCAAGTGTCCTTATGCTTTAATCTCAAGATGCCAAGTGTCAAGTGATCAAATCATAAGATGCCAAGTGTCCTCTTTGATCTTGTTTTCTCTCTTTCTAGGCGTTACTTTGGTTAGGGAAAGGAGAGGCTTGAAAATTTTCCCAAACTCCCTAGTTCAGTATTCGAAAAGTCAAGTACACGACTGGGTCAAAGATCGGTGGATTCCCTAGACTCAGGTGTTAGGTGGCATCTCCCAGAGGTGCCAACACAAAAGTAGAAAAATCAAGTGTAATGATGAGAGACAAGTGTCACTCTCTTGTGAATCCAATGCATAAAGTAAAAAAGCACATGTAATGATTATAGGACATGTGTCACTCTCTTAAGAAGCCAACACAAAAGTTGTGCCATCATGAGTCATCATTGCTTACTGAATTAAAGCTACTTCAACAAAGTTACTTTATTAGTGTCTGCTCGAGTTTTGCTTGGGAGTTCAACACGTATATCAGGGCCGCTAAATGACACCAAGTTAAAATATGGGTGTGGGCCCCGCATGGTGCCACATACCGGCATCTACTCCAAAAACGTAGGGTACACATATATGCCATAAACATGCCATATGAATAAATACACCGGCCTATTTTTCTTGATTAATTAGTCCCTTAACTCATGGTAAAACTGGGTGGCGTCATTTTACCAACTCAATGGCACTACATATGTGTCTTGTGTACATCTGCACTGATACTTTGATCCTAATATTTACCCATATTGGGCTCACTGCCCGGTAGGGCCAAATCACCTCTTCCCCATGAGTCTTTCTATCTCTTCTTGTAATATGCCAAATTTTGAGGATTAGAGGCTTGAGGATAAGCCTGAATTAAGTGGACTTCTAAGCCCTGATTTAGTAAGTGTCCCTGTAAAGAATAAGAAGCAAAATGGATTTGAATTCCAAAAGTTGGAATAATGCTACCATGGTGAATCCTGTTCAGGGCAGTTAGATTGCATGATGATTTTAAATAGGAAAATGATGTCCAAAAATTATGAAATTTTTCAGAACAAAAATAGACTTGTGAAGATTTAATTTGATAGGTCATATAAGTCATTTGTAGCTGTATACAATGAGTTATGTATTTTCAAAACTAGCCTTGTAAAACAAGTGATTTTCTATGGCAGTGTCAAAAAATGGAAATTATAGGAATTCTAATCTTTTATTTGGCTAAAGTCTATATTTTTCTTTAAAAATATATTTAATAAGGCTTACAGAGCCTTTGGAACCATACCAATTGGATATTTGTACAATTAGATATGAATTTTTAAAATTTGATGAAAATTCTGCTAGATTTCCAGCAATGTGCGAAAATGGGAAAAAATGTGATTAGGGTTCATGATGCTTTCATCTCATACATGTGATTATATGTTGACTTAGAAGAAAATGAACTAAGTTTGATGATTAAGTTGTGAATTGGTTGCTTGTTGCAAAAAAATCCTAATTTTTTTATCTGAACAAGACATGATAAAGTAATGAGAATTTAATCATTTTGATGATTCCATTGGATTCTACATAAAAAAATTATGTGGGAATACATATGTTTATAATTTTTGGATTATTGTTTATCAATCTGGAAATTTTAGAAGTTAAAGAGGAGGTGCTATTTAATTTGTCTTACTGGAGGTAGTGTTATCGTCACATGAATTTCGTTAGCCAAACCTAGTCCAAATATTATGAAACTTTGCAAGATTAAATCAGACATGTAGAGATTTAATTTGATGGGTAGATCATAATTTTTAGACTATTAGATTAAAAGATCTGATTTTTGAAATGGAATTTGGAATAGGTTGAATTTAGTGCAATTCTGGAAATTTTGTGACTGTGATGGCTAGATTTGGGTATTTTTATGTGAAAATATACTTAAAGAGATTAACATATGACTTTGAACTATCCTAATTGAAGATCTATAGAATTAATTATGATTTTTCAAAGTTTGGTCAAAATGCTGGCGGCTTTTAGCTACTATGTAAATTTAAGAAAGAAAATGATCAAATGTAATTAGTATAAACTCCAAGGGTAAAAGTAAGCATATGAGGCTAAGGCAACCCCATTGGGCATTCATTTTTCATGGCACTAATAATGTGACATTTATTTAGGACCATGAGAAGTCAAGAAAAAAGAAGAATGGAAGAATTTCCAAGAAACCTTAATGGTTGGGGAAAAAAGAAGACAAGAAGAGGGGTTTTGTCCACAAGGTAGTGAACTCTCCTAACTTACATAACTTGATATGTGTGCTTGTGTATTGATATATTAATTACTTTGATGAATTATATGAAGTACATGTGAATGAGTGAAGCTCTGTTTTGTTTATACTATGGCCATTAGTGTAACAAGTTAAACATTAAGCATGCATATATGTCGTTATGTTGGCATGAGTTTATGTAAGCAAGCATGTCATGCACAAAGTACTTCTTGAATGTAATGGTTAGCACTGTTTACTATTGATATTCTCTTGAATCTCACTCATCCCAATTAACCAACCATTTAGACAAGTGAACATAGAAGGTGTGCTGAGAATAGAGAAGAGGTATGCATGCAGAGGAATGCAGTAATATATCAAAGATGAGAATGTGTCTATTATTTTGTATTAAACATAGACACTTTGGTAGCCTTATATGGCTACACATTTTGTGTATGTAAATGAATGAACTAAGTTTGAGCATAGAATTATCCTAATTGAATTAAAGGGAAAAGATAAGAACCAATGAATAATAACGAAGTTGTGAACTGCTAAAATATGCTTTCACAAAAGTTTTAAAATTTTCAGAAAAACTCACTCAACTACAAGTTCGAATCCTGCTTTGAGATTGGGAATTGAAAAGGCATCATCAAAGAACAATCGCTTAGTGGTTCAAATTTACTATGTAAAACTCATCAGAATGATGTAATGTAAGGTATTATACTCGACATTCTTGAGACTCTTCCCAAACTGGGTTTATTCGTTTGCCTGATATAGGCTTATCCTCAAGTCTCTAGGCCTAAAATTTAGGATATTACAACAGCAAGTCAGTCTACTCTAGGTCTCTCAACCTCAGTTGCACTCTCGCCCTCTCAATTAGCTGAAGAAGAAGAATTGTTAACACCACCTCCTAATCTCAACACAGGGGAGTTAAAGGTAGTTAACCAAACTACTTATGACTCAGATTTTACTAAAAGGTCATTATGTCTTGTAGTCTATTTTGATTTGGCAACACTCAAGAAGGATTGCAATTTATACTTATATCAATATTTAGGATAATATAAGCTATGGTTGAGGATTAGGGGATGAGTATGATGATAGGGGAAGAGTTATAGAGGAGAGGATTGAGACTAATATGAGGGGTCAGAATGTTACCTTATATGTTGATCTGATCAATACCTATCTAGGACATACATCCTAAAGTGAACTAATATAGACTGCCAGTTTAGCATATCACGAATCCAAACACGCCCATAATCATACATTCAAATTAGTAAACAATTATCTGTGCTTCTGGGACATGTATCCTAAAGCGAACTAATATAGAGCCAATGGTAGTTTTTAAACGACAATATATATAGTTCATTTAAATTATTTTTAAATGCTTAACATTATTAATATTTTTAAAATCCTCCCCCTATCCCTAATAGAAGACAACTTTACGGAGTTAATCTTTGTCTTAAATATAAGACATAACTTTCTTATTTACCAATTTCTTTTAATTTAACCCTATTGATGCTCTCTCAACAATAATCAAGGATGAGAGGGAATAGGGAGATTAAGGAAGATGAATAGGGTATTTTAGAAAATACATGTCATATTAACCAAATTAACTAACTTCCTTAGTCTAATCAAAATAGGTAAATATGTCTTATATTAAGGATCTAAAGAGTAACTTTATTACTATGAAACTTCTTGTATAATCATATGATAGTTTAAAACTTTAAAATATATATGAAATGAAATAATATATACTCCTTCTAGTCCTCAATATAAAACCTATTTACCTAATATGATTGGATTAAAGAACTTAATTAGTAGGGTTAAGGGGCAATTTTTCCTCGAAAAGTTGTCACAGAAGGTAATTTTGCCCTAGAAATTTTTTGGGGGGTAATTTTGCCCTAATTATTTTCCTAGTTAATTTTGACCGCCGAGTTGACCAAATGGGCTAAAATGGCAATCCACATGTCATCCACATCATTTTTGTTAAGGTACAAATCTGCCCCAAAAGTTTTAAATCTAATCTTAAAAAAATAAAGTAGATGACACATGGAATTCCACAATAAATTTGGATCTTAAATTAAACAAAATGATGTGGATGACATGTAGACTGTCAGCTCAGGATATTTAGTCAACTAATGGTCAAAATTAATTTAGATGACGGCTAGGTCAAAATTACTCACTTTTTTACACTTCTGGCGCAAAATTGCCATTTGATGACAACTTTTAGGGAAACATTGCCCCTTAACCCTAACTAATATGATATGTTTTTTAAAAACACACTAATTATCTTCTTTAATTATTTCAATCTCTCTTTTACTTTATTATTATTGAGGAAGCATCAATAGGGGTAAACTAAAACAAGATTGATAAATATAGGAAATAGCTCTTAAATTTAGGACTATGATCAACTCTTCAATTAGGTCCTATGTTAAGAACTGGAAGGAGTAACATAGTGATTTTATGAAAAAAATAAAAGAAATCGTATAAAATTAAATTTTTTTATTTTTGTCATATATTATTTATATTGATTATTGGAATAAAAAAATTAGGATAGGTCTTCACATATTATAAAATTCTAGCACAGATCTTGTGTACCACACAGGTAAAAATGTTGGAAATTAACATAATTGTTAGATTGAAGGGAACATAAATTAGTTATAATTGATCCAAAGCACATGAGTATTTTTATTTTTATTTAAAGTGATATAAATAAACATTTAAAATAATAAAAACAAAAATTATAATTTAGAATAATATAAATAAACAAACAATTTTTTTTTGCTAAGCACAGGTATCCTCCTATTAAAGGCAATTTTATTTGAGGCACTGTCGGGCATTAAATGTGGACATCTCTCATAACGGGGATTGAGCACAAGAGGAAAGAGAATCGTGACATGTGTTAGAACTGGCTAACACCCAAGATTGGGTGAATTAGGTGTAAGATAAGATATTACAATCTTTTAAAATCTTTTTGCAACTTATTAATTAAGAATATATGGAAGTATAAACACAAGCGTATATGTTGGAAATATAAGAGCTTAGGGAAGAGAATATGCAAACTATGATTTATCCTGATTCGGTCTAATCCACGATGACCTACGTCCAGTCCCCAGACTCCTCTTGAGATTTTCAATCCACTATCTTCTTGTTTAACTGGGCACAAGAAAAGCCTTTACAATCCCACAAGTTTAACCGAGCACTTGTGTAGCCTATAGAGTTACTCCCCCTTACACATTGTAAGGTTCACTCGCCTTTACGGAAAGTTTTACGAGTAGAGCAATCCTGAAGATCTTTCTCTCTTGCTTACCCATGTAAGTCTTATAAGCGGCCACATTATCTCCTTCTTACACCACTGTAAGTCTTATAGGCAGCAACATTCTCTACTGCTTGCACCTTGTAAGTACGAGCAGAAAGTCTTAGCGATTCTCTCTTTATCTTCCCCAATAAGAAAATTCTACCCTCTCAAGATCCCTTTACCTTAAGATGAAGATTACAATGGAAAGTGTTTACAGAACTCTCTCAAAGAGTGAATATATGAACACTGAAGTACATTACAAATAATCCCACTCTCAATGATAAATGATACAAAAAAACATAGAAGAGTATAGAGTGCTTGGACTGAAGAGGACTCATGATATAAGCATGTTTGTGTTGTTTTGTTCTCGTTGCTTGTTCTCTTCTTTGAATGCTTCCATATTTATAGTTGAGTCGTGATAGTCATTGTAAGCATTCCAATATATCTGTTAAAGACGCACTGCTTATTCTAACCATTTTCCACGTTTCAAAAACTAGATGTTACACGTTCGGTGCGTAAAGTCTCTCTCTCTCCTCATTACATGATTCCTTCATTGAATTTCTGAAACAATGCTTAGATGCTAATACAATGAAGTGTTAATCATTAGGATGACAAATCAATAAATAACAGATGATTATCATGTAACCTGGAATCATCACTCGAGTGATCAAGGGCCATTACTCGAGTGATCACTTGAGTGATCCCTTCTGATTTCTTCCAGAGAGTATTTCGGAGTAGAATAACTCTTTGCACAGTGCATCACTCGAGTGCTCGTCAAGTGAACCATGTCTATTACTCGTGTGATCACCCGAGTGATCAGTAAAAAACTTAGCAGAGTCTTTTCATGAGTTTTGAAGCAATACCTTATCACTCGAGTGGTTACTCGAGTGATCCATTTCCATCACTCGAGTGATACGTTCCAAAACTTGGCAGAGATTTCAGATGACTTTTCCAACTGCATCACTCGAGTGGTTACTCATCATCACTCGAGTGGCAACTCGAGTGATCTTCTCATTTTGACTCCAAATATGGCAAAATGATTTATCATCAAAAGCTCTTGCCATCTATATTTCAATGCAAAAAGAATCAGCACCAAACTCATTGTATTCTTCAAGTTATGATCCAACAAATGTCTTCTTCTCTAGATAGCGTTTGAGTTTTCCAGTGTCAACTTCCAAAAGACATATTGCTTCGAATATAACTCCAAATTTGATATATTATATATTCATGGAAATATCTTCAAGTCTAGTTTCATATTCCACCAGTTTCATCTCATTTAGACGTGTCATTTGGGAGATATGTCGAAAATACTAAACCATGTCTGGAATATGACAGTGATTTTAAGTTAAACTTCCAAAACTCATAGCTCCTTCATCTGAGATCCTTTAATGTTGGTTCTAGTGTTTATTTGATGCATTATGAGTCTAGTTTCATATGCAACAATTTTCATCTCAATCGAACATGTGGTTTAAGAGATATATCTAAAATACCGAAGCTCTATTAGGCTGATAGAAAACAGAGTGCAACAAAGTGATGGATAACTCGAATGATCACCTCCAAAATGTGGCACTGGCCTATCACTCGAGTGATCAACTGTGGAGGTGCAATAACTTCCGTATAAGTCATTTTAGCTTCATATTAACCTATTCTAACCTTTGTTTGACTATAGAAACCTCCAGAATCACTTTTATGAGCATGAATCTTGATATTCCCATTAGTTCTTACAAGTTCTTCTTCCTTCAATCTCTTTCTTCTTATTTTTCCTCTTGATTATAACCCAATTAGATAGCTTCTTCATTTCTTGATTATCTTCAGCCTTCCTCTTTATTTTCTTGACTAATCTTCAAGATATTTCACATTAGATATAGTAGTTAGTCAATGTAGGAGATAAATATATTATGCAAAAAATTTTCTCTTAATATTTGGCATCTATATTTGATATCATCAAAACTAATCATATCTAAACATGGAGAGGAGATTTGTAGAGTTGTATATGAGAGAGGGAGATTAAAAAAATACTTATTAAAAACAATTAAAATAATAGGGAAGAAAGAGTGACACTATATGCCCGCTGGAAGACTATAGGACCCACAAAGCAAAAGGAGAAATGAACCAAGCTTGATTAATGGCGTTGCAAAATTTGCTACCTTTAAAAATGATTATGTTTACTTTTTCTCCAAACAAAAGATAATTTTGTTGGGTGCTTATAGCGAAAAACTTCATCGCTAAATTTGTAATTTTACACTATAATAAAATAGCTAGGCTGTCACTAGCGGGAGTAGTGAGATTTGACCACACAATTATTTTCAAATTTGATATTTTAAAGTTTGGAAGTTATAATCTAAAAATATCTTAGAACTACCTCCTTATTATCCATAATGGAAGTGCTTACATGTCGCAAGGAGAGTTGCTCGCACATCTACTTTCATATAGTAAGAAATAAGAGATACACAAATATATGATTTTGAAAAAAGAAAAATGTATATTCACTACAATATATTTGTCTATGTTTTACAGTTATTTTTACCTACACCAAATTATTTGCCAATTTACTAACATTCTTGATAAGTAAAATATTTGCATATTTATTTTTCCTTATATGATAATTTTGTGGATGATATTTGAGCTTAATGTAATCAATTTGGATGTAATTCATAAATAAATAATGATTTTCTTGCAGTCACAGGCAGTACCGCAATAAGAAGAATTAACGAAGGTATTTTAGAAAGCTATTCCTGCTGACTATTCACTGTTCACTGTAGCAAAATATGGATGGTGGATACGGTCACTGTAGCAGCTACTGTAGCGTACAGTTGGTGAAGTGCGGTAGGTAAAACGCGACACTGTAGCAGCTACTGAAGCACCCGAAATGAAGCCTATAAATAGAGCTTCTTGGCATTAAAAGAGATAAGAGTAAGGAAGAGAGAGAGAGAGCTTGTATTTTAGATAGAGTTGTTATTTTATAATTTATTTCTTGCATTTTCTTACTTCTTGCATGCCTCCTGGATAGATGGTTTTACCTCCTATATGGAAGGCTAGATAGTCATTTCTTACATTGTATTACTTTTTGTATGTCTCCTGCATAGATGGTTTTACCTCCTATATGGAAGGCTAGATTTTCCATTTTCATGCATCTTATAGTTGTATTTTTATGTTTTTGTAATTAATTTTTATGCAATGTTTATGATGCTTTTATTTTATGTTTGTTTTGCTTTTACTTTCATTATGAGCTAATTTTCCTTTTCCTAGGGTAATGACGTAACTTACAAATAACGGATTGAATCTAACTTATTAAATCTAGTTTTAATTTTTCCTTCATGATTGAGTTCTAATTATTATTCTTAATGCTTTCAATTGACTGGCCACCTTTTGAATGATTTCAATATGTATGTTGAGACCGGAAGGAGATACATGTGTGTGGATCCTATAATTAAAACCATAATTTGCATATGAAATAGGAATATATTCATACGGTTTGTGTAGTCTTAATGAGTTCTATAAATCTTAATGCATGATTAATTACTTAAATTCATATAGGAATATATTGGGTTAGCAATTAATCATAGAATTGCTTGACCTTGGAAGAGGCTAGTAATTAAATTAGGGAAATTCGACTATCAATCATGTGGAATAAATTGGACTATAATAGACAAGTGATTCAATCCGGAATTTGTTAAGTGAAATCTAATCCCTAGGGCTTTCTCTCATATTTGTCTTTATATCATTTGTGTTCATATTTCATCATTTTTATTTTACAATCTCCATCACAACTAATCGTTAGGCTGAATAGTATTAAGATTATTAATTTTGGTACTTAGTGATCAATCCTCGTAGGAACGATACTCTACTTACTTCTATATTACTTGATTACAACAGTGTACACTTGCACTTTCTAAATACACCATCCTACATTCATAACAAGTGTTTGGCGCCGTTGTCGGGGATTGCTATCATTAATATCAATACCAAGTAATTTTAATACTAATTTGGTCTTCATATTACTTTTTTTTGTGTCTTTTGTTTCTTTTCAGGTTTTTGCTTAGTATATGACCAGATCGAAGAAGACTGAATTACAACCTTGTGATTCTGAGATCGAGAGAACTTGTCGAAGAAATCGGAGAGTTCGAAAGCAGTCTACTTTAATCAATTCAATGGCAAATTCGAAAGGAGAAGAAGCAAATACCAAAACACTCCATGATTATGCAATACCAACAGTCATGGAGACAACTTCTGGAATCAGAAAACCACCAGTAGCAGCCAACAATTTTGAAATTAAGCCTGCAATTATCCAGATGGTGCAAGCAAAAGTTCGGTGGTTTATCAACAGAAGATCCCAACACACATATAGCAAGCTTCCTAGAAATATGCGACACATTCAAGCATAATGGTGTTACTGATGATGCCATTAGACTTATACTTTTCCCTTTCTCACTCAGGGATAAGGCTAAGAGCTGGTTACATTCTCTACCGATGGGAAGCATAACTACATGGGATGCCTTGGCACATAAATTTTTGGCGAAATACTTTTCGTCAGGAAAAACTGCTAAATTGAGGAATGAAATCACCTCATTTTCCCAGCATAAACTAGAAAGCCTTTTTGAAGCCTGAGAAAGATACAAGGAGTTGCTAAGGAGATGTCCTCATCATGGGTTACCAGATTGGTGGACACTGCAAACATTCTACAATGGGATGACGCATACCACCAGAATTCTTGTAGATGCTACAGCTGGAGGATCTTTAATGGGAAAAAATCTAGATGATGTCTACAATTTACTTAAGGAGATGGCGGCCAATGCATATCAATGGCCTTCTGAACGTCATAATTCAAAGAAGGTACTTGGAGTGCACGAGCTGGATATCCTTACAACTTTATCTTCTCAAGTTGCATCTATATCCAAGCAAGTGAGCTCATTGACTAGTCAAGCAAATGCAATTAGTACTCCTCATAAAACCTGTGACCGATATGGAGGACGTCATATGAGTACACAAAGTCAAGATGGACATTCATCCATGCATTCTCAGTTGGAGCAAGCTCATTATATCGGAAATCAAAGAAATGATCCATTCTCAAACACTTATAATCCAGGTTGGCGGAATCATCCAAACTTTGGCTGGAGGAATAATCAAAATGTGTTCAAGCTGTAAGGGAACTACCAGCAACAAGCTCTTCAACCACCAAATCCACCACAGTAAAAAGTGAATATGGAAGATGCACTGGCTCAACTAACCATGAATACATCTCAATTCATGGCTAGGACTGACGCAACACTCAAAAGCCACGAAGCCTCAATAAAGAACTTGGAGATCCAAATGGGCCAAATTGCAAATATGCTGAATTCCAGACAACAGGTACTCTTCCAAGTGACACTGAAAAAAAACCCAATAGAGCATGTGAAGGCTATTGCTTTAAGGAGTGGGAAAGAATTGAAAGATCCTGTAATTCTACATAAGAATGATAGAGAAAAGAAAGAAAGTGAACAAGAAAAGGAGGAAGCACAGAAACCTCAAGAAGATAATGTGGTACCAGGAAGAATCAGCTTTCCAGATAACCCTCCTCCATATGTACCACCAGTTCCATACCCTTAGAGACTTGTGAAGGCAAAGCTAAACAAGTAGTTTAAAAAGTTTCTGGAGGTTTTCAAAAAGTTACATATCAACATCCCTTTTGCAGACGCTCTTGCCCAAATGCCCAGTTATGCAAAATTCATGAAGGACATTCTCTCAAATAAGCGTAAGCTGGAGGAATTTGAGACAGTTGCACTTACTGAGGAGTGCAGTGCCATTCTGCAAAAGAAATTACCACCAAACCTGAAAGATCCAGGGAGCTTTTGCATACCTTGCACCATAGGTCAATGTAACTTTGAAAAAGCACTTTGTGACCTGGGAGCAAGTGTAAATCTCATGCCTTTATCTGTCTACAGAAAACTTGGTCTTGGAGAGGTGAAGCCTACCACAGTTTTACTACATCTTGCTGATCGATCAATTAAACATCTGATGGGTGTCTTAGAAGATGTTCTGGTGAAGGTAGACAAACTCATATTTCTAGCTAATTTCATCATACTCAACATAGAAGAAGATCAAGAAATTCCTATCATTCTTGGGAGGTCATTCCTAGCAACTGGGAGAACTTTAATAGATGTGCAACAAGGAAAGTTAACTTTACAAGCTTAAGATGACCAAGTATCTTTTAACATTTTTAAGGCTTGGTCATGTCTAAATGAAGGTGACACCTGTTACAGAGTAGAAACAATAACCAGCTGTACAAAAGACGTGGTGAACAAAAGCTGCATGGATCAACCACTCACAATGTGAATAGTAGATGTTTCAAAATCAACTAATCCTGAAGTGCATAAAGAATATTGGGAAATAAAAGCTTTCAATTTTGACTCAAAGGCAGCTAGTAAAAAGAGACTTCTCCAACTCAATGAGCTTGAAGAATTTCGACAACAAGCTTATGATAATGCTAAGTTATACAAGGAGAAGACAAAAATGTGGCATGACAGAAGAATTATGAGCAGAGAGTTTACATCGGGACAAAAAGTGCTGCTGTATAACTCAAGGCTAAAGCTCTTTCCGGGAAAGTTGAGATCAAGGTGGTCAGGACCTTTTACTGTGGTTCAAACATGGCCATATGGAGTTGTGGAGATTCAAGATGGTGATCGAAAATTCAAAGTAAACGAGCAAAGGCTGAAAGAATATAATGACGGTGCACTCAACACTTTGAAAACTATAATCACTTTGGAGGAAACAACAGATAAGTCCTAATTTTTTTTAAAAAATAAAATAATAATAATAATATAATAAAAAAATTTTATTGGTTTGGTCTTTGTCTAGCTAAAGACGTTAAAGAAGGGCGGCTATTTGGGAGGTAACCCAAAACTTCTTTTCCTTACTCTTTCATTTTTTTTCTTACTTACTGAAGCACATAAAACTGCATCTTTAAATTTTAGTCTCATCATGGAGGAAATTATTGTAAAGCTTAAGAACAGATTCTCTCCTCTTCGCAAAGATGTGCTTAGGAAGATCTATAGCTGTCGACTTGAAAGAATGAAGACATTCAAGCGTTTGGGCCTTCCTAAGGATGTCCGCTGGATCATTGAAGCTAAGGTACGTTTAATAGGTGAGATTCATGAGTCATTTATTAAACCTATGCCAGGTATGGGAATAAGCTCTTACTCCAAAAAGAGAAGAGCTAAAAGAATGAAGGTTTGTCCTAAATGTGCAAGGTGGAATTGTGATCAGCGCTGTAGGAGCAAAGGTATGGTTTCTATAAATCGAGAAGATAAAATTCAATTTATAAAGGATGGACTGAGTAAGGAGTCATTGGATGATATCATTCAGACTCTTGAGACGCATCCTAGTGGTGATGTTCATCATGTTCTTCTTGATTTATTAGACATATTCAACAAAGAAAAAGAGCGATACCGTCTTGAGAATCTGACGTTAAAAGACCTTATTTGCCAGTTTATAAGAAAACTAGATAGGAAGCAAATCCTCGATTCATAGAAAGCGTTTAAGCCGTTACTGGACGTAAAACCAAAGGAAGATGTGAGCCACAATCACAACTACTGTATATAATCTTACTTTTGTCAATCTGTCTTATCTTTTTCAGTAACTTTTGACTTTCCTTACTCACTTTACTTAATTTCTTGGCACAGTGGCCCACTGGTCATTAGTGTCAGAAATTTTTTTTCAAACTTTTTTGAAAAATGTGTGATTTGCATGATTTTGTTGTCGTTGTTTTTGTAATATAAATATGTAATCTTCCATTTATAAAAAAACACAAAATGTTTGAGAGAAAAAAAGAGAGGAGTGGTATCACTCTAAAATGTAGATTTAAATCTATCTACATTTTTTGTGAAACTGATTTGGGAAAGGATTGAGAGTTTATACCTGCAGCAAAGGAACTGGGACGTGCATTAGCTGCTAGAAAGATCAACTTCATCTACGGGGGAGGTATCCAGGGTCTGAGAGCAAGTGTGGCCATTGCTGCAACCATTAATGGTAGTAAAGGTTTGTGTGTAAGGGTGAAGGAGTTAGAAAATCACATTTTCTCTTTAGCGCAAGAGTTAGAGGTTTCAAGCCTGCCTGAACGAATGGGATGTATGTTTTACCGTGCTGATGCTTTTATCGCTCTACCCGGTGGTTTTGAAATGTTGGATGCGATCTCTAGCATTGCATATTAGGCTAAACTAAACTTTTATAAAAAACCATTAGGATTGTTAAATATTAATGGTTTTTATGATAATTTGTTGTTGTTTCTTAATCATGCCGTGGAAACAGGATTCATACCCCAAGCGACTCGCCATTCCATAATTTCTGCTCCAACTGCTGAGCAACTACTGGATCAAATGCAAACCTATGAACCTAAACCAGATCCATTGGTTAAGCAAATAGGTGGGCAATCTTCAAATAGCACTCAGAAGCAGGATCCAGATACCACTCTCCGGCTGTAACTTTCTTGTATCTTATGGTTTTACTCTTAGCATTTTGGTTTAATTTATTGTGTGTTTAGATTTTTTTTTTAAAAAAAAGATCTTCTTTAATCTTTAGAAGACATTGAGGACAATGTCTGATTTAGGTTGGGGGAGGATTATAAAAAAAAGCATAGTTTCTCCATTAGATAGTTAGTTAGTAAAGCCATTAGATGCTGGGGTATGCATAGATGACAGAGTAAAGAGTTATTCTTAACTCTTAAGATGCATCTTATTAGTTGTATTTTTTGTTATTTCATCTTAAAAAAAATAGGTTCGACCTAATAAAAATATATTTTATTTAAGTGTTTTTCAATGATTTTAAGAAGTATATAAGTTTGAAGCATGGATCAATTGAGTTTAGAGATTTTATAGCATGATTGAACAATTGACTGTTGAATTTGGTGATGAATTTTGAGATTGAATGAGCTGAATTTGAAAGTCCCTAACCGTGACCTTTTAAGCCTATATGATCAATAATGATTATCTTTCTTGTGTGTGATAGTCACCTATTAAGTTGTCACTCTAGAACTTGCTTTAAATCTGGTTGAAATTACATGTCATATGCATATTCGAAAATGATAAAGGCATTCATTTTGTTTAGCCAGAGCCAAATAGCCAACCTTGCAATTATACCATTGATAAACCCATTTGAGCCTGATTGATTATTTCTTTAGTTTCAACCCATTAATATGTGTTTTAATGATATATCAAGTGCTTTTACCTAATTCAAAGATTGATAGAGCATTTGAAATCTTTGTGAAATGGGCTTTTAACAAGTGTGGGGGTGTATATATCATCAACTGTAAAATTGCAGAAGTTAAAAAAAAAGAGAAAAAGAGGGAAAAAAAAGATGTTTAGTATTTGAATAAAAATTGTGGGTTATTGTGACGAGATAAGTCTATTTATAAGATGACCCATTTTTCAATTGCTCTATTTACTTCTTAAATGTAGCCCTTCATATCACTATTTACATTCCTTTTATCTTAGCCCCTTTACAACCCTTAATAAGTCATTTTGATTTGAATTATGCATGTGAATTAGGTAGTGGAGATTGAGATTTTTTACAAGCTTATGGTAGTGCAATTTTTTCAGGTGAATTTGAGCGAAACACTTACCCTTAAACACTTGAGAGATTGAGACAATGAGTCATAATTATGAAGTTGGTTCATTCATTTTCAAATGAAGTTACTTGTTTATACTTTTGTTGATTCAAGAATACTATGATCTCTTTATTCTTCAATTGTGTCCTTGCTTATAACTTAACACTTCTGATTTTGTTGGAAGCACTTATTTATTAGTCACTCTTTTTTGTCCGGTGACATCCAAGAGCTAAGTGTGGGAGAATTTGATAAGTAAAATATTTGCATATTTATTTTCCCTTATATGATGATTTTGTGGATGATATTTGAGCTTAATGTAATCAATTTGGATGTAATTCATAAATAAATAATGATTTTCTTGCAGTCACAGACAATACCGCATTAAGAAGAATTAACGAAGGTATTTAAGAAAAGACTATTCATGATGTACTATTCAATGTTCACTGTAGTAAAATACGAATGGTGGATACGGTCACTGTAGCAGCTACTGTAGCGTACGGTTGGTGAAGTGTGGTAGGTGAAACGCGGTATTGTAGCAGCCGGCTTTCACTGTAGCAGCTACTGTAGCACCCAAAATGAAGCCTATAAATAGAGCTTCTTGGCATGAAAAGAGAGAAGAGGAAGGAAGAGAGAGAGCTTCTATTTTAGAGAGAGTTGTTATTTTAGAATTTATTTCTTGCATTTTCTTACTTCTTGCATGCCTCCTTGATGGATTGTTTTATCTCCTATATGGAAGGCTAGATAGTCATTTCTTGCATTGTATTACTTTTTGTATGCCTCCTGCATAGATGGTTTTACCTCCTATATGGAAAGCTAGATTTTCCATTTTCATGCATCTTGTAGTTGTATTTTTATGTTTTTGTAATTAATTTTTATGCAATGTTTATGATGCTTTTATTTTATGTTTGTTTTGCTTTTACTTTCATTATGAGCTAATTTTCCTTTTCCTAGGGTAATGACGTAACTTACAAATAACGGATTGAATCTAACTTATTAAATCTAGTTTTAATTTTTCCTTCATGATTGAGTTCTAATTATTATTCTTAATGCTTTCAATTGACTGGCCACCTTTTGAATGATTTCAATATGTATGTTGAGACCGGAAGGAAATACATGTGTGTGGATCCTATAATTAAAACCATAATTTACATATGAAATAGGAATATATTCATACGGTTTGTGTAGTCTTAATGAGTTCTATAAATCTTAATGCATGATTAATTACTTAAATTCATATAGGAATATATTGGGTTAGCAATTAATCATAGAATTGCTTGACCTTGGAAGAGGCTAGTAATTAAATTAGGGAAATTCGACTATCAATCATGTGGAATAAATTGGACTATAATAGACAAGTGATTCAATCCGGAATTTGTTAAGTGAAATATAATCCCTAGGGCTTTCTCTCATAGTTGTCTTTATATCATTTGTGTTCATATTTCATCATTTTTATTTTGTAATCTCCATCACAACTAATCGTTAGGCTGAATAGTATTAAGATTATTAATTTTGGTACTTGTGATCAATCCTCGTGGGAACGATACTCTACTTACTTCTATATTACTTGATTACGACAGTGTACACTTGCACTTTCTAAATACACCATCCTACATTCATAACAATTCCAAGAAGACAGAATCGAATCCTAATAAAATGTAATCCTTTTCAAATTCAAATCAAGACAACTTTGATCATGTTCACAAGTAAAATCCATACTTCCAAAAAGAAAACAAAATTTTTGTTCAAAATTGTTAAAAACAATTTCCAAAATTTTCCAAAGAAAAGAAAGAAATTTTCAAAATCAAAAGCTTAAAGACAAGTCATGCACATTCCTTACCCACACACTAAAATGTCACATTGTCCTCAATGTGAACATGTAACATTAAGTAGTAGAAGTGATAAGCAACTATATCCAAGTGTAGAAATGACACAAATTTCAGTCATAATCAAATATTTGTCACGTGCAATTCAACATTAATTAGCTTTCATTTTCCAGCAACATATCATCAACAAATTAAATGAAATAAATCAAAGAAAAGTATATGAAAGCTCCCCTTTTTGTCCTTGACATACACTTTCAATAAGTCTTGATCATTGTTTCCATAGCAAAGCACATCATTTAGGGTTAGAGTAGTCCTACAAAATCAAAAGAAAACAACAAACCAAAACATTGGGTTGCCTCTCAAGAAATGCTAAATTTATAGTCTTCAACCAGACTTCTCAAAACAAAGCACTAATTATAAGTATCAAACACCTTAATGACCTTGTCTTCATTTCTTTTCAAGCAACAAGGTTTCAAACACACACAAAATAATCATTCATGTTAACTACTTGTACTTCCTCAATCATAGACAATCTTATAGCACAAGTTTTCACTTAATTCAAATAAAGCATAATATGCACATCCTTGCAAATATATTTACAAGCTTCCAAAATTTTGGAGCATCCAACAAAATACACTTGACTCTCATCAATAAAAGTCACAAAGTCATGAATAATAGCTTTTGAGACATCTACATCAATTTCAACATCAAAATGACATGAGTTAGGCTCCACAGCTTGAACCTCTTCTAAACACTCACTATTCTCTCCAAAATTGATTTCAAAATCACTATCACACTCCACATTATCTAAAGTCTCATTCAATTCCACATCCTCAAATTCCTCACAATTATCATCATTAACACAAGAAGTGATAATCAAACTTGAGGAATTATCTTACTTCATAGTCTCATTGGATGAAACAATTTGATGCACATATACTCCAATATTTTGGACTCTTGACTCCACTCTAGTGACAAATTCTTGTTGTTCATGACTAAATCTCTATAATGATTCCACATACTCTTTAAATTTTTCTGAATGAGATTTTTCCTTATACTCAAGGGGGTTTTATCAAAATGTGGATAAGAGTGAAAATATGGAGAAATTTCTTTTGAATTGGAATTTAAATAGGATCTCAAGGCTCTTATTGTTCTAAACTTCCACTCGGACAAAAACAATGATGAAAACAAGTTTGGTTCCTAGTGAAATCATCTTCCACATAATAACTAGTTGTGCTATATAGACAATGCTTATACAAATAATGCTCTCTACAATAAACACAAGAAAAGCAATTATATTGAGAAGAATCAACATTTTCAATCCAACTAGCATTTTCATTCCTTTGCCTCATTTCATCCACATGCATTTCTAACAAAGAACAAATATTTAACAATCTATCACTAACTAAAACCATTGAATGCTGTGAATAATCTATTTTTTTAAATTTTCTTTAAATGAAAAAAAACAATGAAAATAAAGCAAATCACACATAATAAACACAAAACAAAAAGCTCAAGTTTAAACTACTAACGCTCAATCAATTCCAACCAAACTATGTGGGAACACAAATCCTTGGTAACAGCGTCAAAAACTTGATAAGGGCAAATTTTGTAACTCTCTGACTCCACAAGTACACAGGTCGTATCAAGTAATATAGAGTGAATAAAGTATTGTTCCTACAAAGATTTGGCACTCAAAATTTAGTTGAGCAATTATTTAACACTTTCAATTAATTTGAGCAAAACACAAAGATGGAAATAAGATAAAATGAGAATAAAAATATAACTAAAAAACAAAATAAGCAAATCCTAACTAAAGCCAAGGCTATGAGAGATTTTTAATTTTATAGAATTGATTATTTCTTAGTGTACAATCTCTTCCCTTAATTGCAATTAAAATTATATTTACTAGTATAGGACTATTAATTACCTAATAGGGTCTTCCGATCCACTAAAAGGCTTTTCAATTATGTTAATTCCTAATTCTGTAGGCGATTAATACTTAAATGAATTAATTTAAGTGCAAGTTTAATAAGATTATATAGGGCCGGTAGGTATATGCCTATTCTACAAGCAAATAAAGTCCTAAAACTTAATCTTACGCGATTCAATTAAAAGTCTACTCTAAATTTCCTATGTCTATAGTCCTTTAGAATACTAAAATAAGTTCCAATCAAATTTCTCATTTTTTAGAACAATGAAGCTCACAATTAAATGAACAAACATAACATTAAAACAATTAAAGATTGAAATCATCATTCACTAATCCATAATCAACTTCAAAAACCCAAATCAAAGGTTCAACACAATTTCACCAACAAAGCAGAGACAAAAGTCATCTCAGCAATAATAAATACAGACTAGAATAGATTCATCTGAGCAAAGGAAAATGAAAGAAGAAAATAAACTCAAGAATCTCTTATCATATTCCCATTCTTCTTTTCTTCCTTAACAGACTTAAAGAGGTGGAAGAATATATGAAGACACAACAATAGTATTAACACTCCAATTACAGAATAAAGCCTCACATTGGTTCGGCCCCTCCTCTCAGTCGACATTCACTCCTCTAGGTCGGCTCCCCTGGTCCTCTTTTCTGCTCGCGTCACTGCTAAATATCGAAGAAGGAGACAGTGGACAATCTGAATGGCCTTTTTTTCCTCTCCAATCGTGTTTGCTATTGTCATAGACTCAACTACAATGGATATTGATATGAATAATAAAGGTTAGGAGCAGGGAAGGGTCAGGCCCAACAAGCCCAATTGAGACACAGCAAATGAATACGGAGGCCATCATGGAGATTGAGAGAAATTAAGGAAGGAGTGGCTATATAATAAGACAAATATTGTTAGAGAGGGTGTGGAATGATTTGGATCTTCTCTCTTATCTGGATATTCTTTATGTCTTCCTGTTATTTTCTTTCTCTTTGACAGAACCTTGTGTGTGATTGTACTGTTACGATTGCGATGAATTCAGATCCTCGATGATATTTGATAATATATAATCTAACTACATATTGCAATACATATAACATGTGTTTCTTAATTATCACTAAGTTATAACCATTACATTTTTTGTGCTTACATTGAGAGACTCTTATAGCAGAAAACATTCGTCTAAAGGATTTACATGCTGATATGAAATGAGCTAATGACTTTATTGATGATGCTAAAAACCGTTTTGATCGTATTGATATTCAATTCGATCAACTTGATTCTACGTTACAAATAATGGCGCGATCTATGGGTGATATTACCCAACGACTGGATCAACTCTCGGCAACACCACACGTTAGGTCTTCATTAGCTACAGTCTCGTTGAGCTCATCTTCCTTCCATACTTCATTGGGACCGAAGCCTGTCAAATTAGATTTTCCTCATTTCGACGGCGCCGATGCACTCAATTGGCTTTTTAAGGTGGAGAAATATTTTAAGTATTATGATATTTCATATCCACAATGGTTGGTTATTGCTTCCGATCATCTTGACGACAATGTTTTACCTTAGTTTCAAATGCTCGACAAAGAGGTGCAATATGGTCATCCCAATTTGATTGTGCTCAATCTCAGCTATTTAAACTCACTCAAATGAGTATAGGTGGCATTTTGGAAGATTACAACAATAAATTATTATCGATTGTGTTAGATATGATTAGTTTTGATGATGCCAAATATAGATGTCAAATATTAAGAGAGCAAAAGTTTGCAAAATATACTTATCTCTTATATTGACTAACTATTATATTTAATGTTATATATCTTATAGATTAGTCAAAGAGATTGGAGAATGAAGAGCTTGAAGAATTAATGGGAATATCAAGATTCAAGCTTTTAGAAGAAATACTGGATGTTTCTATGCTCATAAGGGAATTTAAGAAGTACTGTAGCAGTACTGTTTGGCACTGTAGCATTATCACTGTAGCAATACGGTTACTGTAGCATCGAGTGATTTATTTAAAATCACTCGAGTGATTTTCAGAATCACTCGAGTGATTCTAGAAAAAATAAAATCACTCGAGTGATTCTCTAATTCACTCGAGTGATGTTCAGTGTTTCATACTCTGTTCTTCGTCCAGCTGAGCAAGGTCTGGTTATTTGATCATATCTCTCAAAATACAACTCCAATTGAGACCAAACCAGTTGCATATGAAAATATACTCCCAATACGTCATTTTGACACTAGAAACAATATCAAAGGAGATCATATGAGTGAGATATAAGTGTTCAAATTTAGCCTTCATATCAGCGTCACTTTCTGGAATAGGTTTGGTATTTTGCTATAACTCTCAAACCACTGATCTTATTGAGCTGAAACCGGTGCCATATGAAACTAGACTTCAAGAGCTTTCCATTGATATATAATACAGCAATTTTAGAGCCATATTCAAAGAGTTATGTCATCTGGAAGTTTACCCATGTTTGCTGAAGAACTGGAAACACAACAACAAAGAGATCACTCGAGTGATTTCAGAAATCACTCGAGTGATATGGCAAATCACTTCCAGTGGCGCCAGAATCACTGCAAGAATTTTTCACTGTTTCATATTTCATTTCTAGTGATCCTAAATCACTCGAGTGATTTGTGATTTCCGCCAAATCACTTCCAGTGATCTCCAAATCACTCGAGTGATATCTCAGTTTTGCCAAATCACTTCCAGTGGATGCTGAATCACTTCCAGTGAATTTCACTCTTTCTCAAATCACTTCCAGTGAATCAAAAATCACTACAAGAAAAATTCACTGTTCTCATTTTCACTCCCAGTGCAGTTGAATTCACTCGAGTGATTAGTCATTTCTACAGATCACTTCCAGTGCAAGGCGAAATCACTTCAGGAATATTTTACTGTTTTGAAAATCACTTCCGGTGACATGAACTTCACTCAAGTGATCGTCCATTTCAGCTGATCACCTCCAGCACCGTTCTTGATCACTCCTAGTGATAATATCAGTATACCTTATATCACTACCAGCCAGATATTATATGATCAAGTGATATGATAGTTTTTTGAAAGAAGAAGCCTGAACGCACTGATAGTAAATTCCAACTGAATCAGTATTGCTTCCGGTGAATCTCAATCAGATCGAATGATTTACTTGTTTCTTAAAATCACCTTCTGTCGTGTGATATGCCAATTTCTCAGTATCACTTCCGGTGAACTTCAAATCACTGCCAGAGAATATGAACATGAACCAGATTAACTCAGAACACCTCCAGCGTCTTTTAATCACTTCAAATTAGATCAGCTTCATTCATGTTATGGTTCATCACTGCCAGTGGATTACAATACACTCAATTAATATGCTTACTCTTACAGAGCCATTGCCAGTGAAATGCTTCTGCAAATCACTTCCAGAAGTATGACAGAAATAAGGAAACAAGTCAAATGATTTCATGGTACACTCGAGGGATGCTGATCATTGCCAGTGGAATATTGCTTTGTCAAGATCACTGCCAATGGAATATTATTTTATCAAAATCGCCTCCAGAAGATGTCTGAACATTCCAAGTGACGTACATCAAGTTGAAGAATTTACTCGAAGGATTTCATGGTGTACTCAGCTGATGTAGATCACTCCCAGTGAAGTCTGTAATCACCCAAGTGATATTTTCTAACGGGAATATTCTCAAGTGTACTACAGTTGTACTCCACCATCACGCACATAACAAGTAACTGAACTCTCCATTCAAACGACAACTATTCGTGGGCGGCAGCAAAATTCATAAGTAACGGAAGACAAATACTATTGCATCTGTCAGACACACGATGGGCTTTCAACGGAAAAATATTTGAATGCTCCAATGGCTCTCAACCTATCTTATATAAACCGAAGCATTCAAGAAGAAGAGATATAGATTTACAGAGAAATACTACAGCGAACAGAAATGATGAAGTAACGAGTACCCAACTGCCAACATGCTGCTGTCATGAATCTTCATCTCTCATACTCTCCGTTAATATCTGTTTTCATTGTCATGTACATTTGAGAGTTAATATTTGTATTGTATTTCAGTGAGTATCCTATCTACTCTGTGAGAGAGTCTGTGAATCCTTACAAATATACTTCTGTATTGAACTCAAGGTAGAGGGACCTTGAGAGGGTTGATTACCTTGCAGGAAATTGTAGAGAGAATTGCTAGTAGTACTTTCTGCTCGTAAGACTTACAAGGTGCAAGCAGTAGAGAACGTTGCTGCTCGTAAGACTTACAGTGATGTAAGCAGGAGAGAACGTTGCTGCTCATAAGACTTGCACGGGTAAGCAAGAGAGAAAGGAATTTGGGATTGCTTTGCTCAACTTACCGTAAGAGGGTGTAAACCTTACAGTGAGTAAGGGGGAGTAACTTCGTAAGAGATTTGTAGAGGCTTTTATTGTGCCCAGTTAAACAAGAAGATAGTGGATTGGAAATCTCAGGAGGAGCCTGGGGACTGGACGTAGGTCATCGTGGATTGGACCGAACCAGGATAAATCACAGTTTGCATATTCTCTTCCCAGAGCTTTTACATTTCCAGCATATATGATTTACATATCAGCTTATGTTTCTATACTTCCGCATGTATTGATTTGATAAGTTGCGAAAATATTTTAAAAGATCATACTTTCTTATCACACACTCAATTCACCCCCCTCTTGGGTGTCAGCCAGTTCTAACAGCTTGTTAATAGAACGGAAGAGATTCCAGAATCAGCTCTTCTGGATTGCTATCTTGGCAGTCTTAAGTCAAATTTACGGCATGATATTCTGGTGCAACGCTCAACGTCGGTTCTTAGCACTATAGCGTTAGCTTGTATGTTTTCTGATACATCGAGTTCCTTGCCATCCATACCCAAGTCCAATGGCTATGTTTCGGTCTATCCAAAGGCAATTGTGCCATATATTGGATCCACCAATAATACATCCTCATCAACATCTAGAGGTGGTAAATCAAATTTGCCACCATTATTACCCACACCTAAGCCTGCTCCGATTAAGAGAATGATACCGGATGAAATGCAAGTTCGTCGTGAGAAAGGACTCTGTTATACTTGTGATGCTCATTTTTCTCCCTCTCATAAGTGTCCCAATAAACAACTCATGATGCTTTGTTATGATCAGGATGATGAGGTCGATGTCACCCCTGATATTTCACCTATGGACCAATCAGTTGATGCTACTTTACACCATTTATCACTTCATGCTCTTCGGGGAACTCACGATGCCACCACAATCTGTTTTACAGGAGAAATTCTTGATAATCAAGTTCAGATATTATTAGATGGCAGTAGTTCAGATAGTTTCTTACATCCACAAATTGTGCAGCATTTAAAACTTCCCGTAGAGCAAACCAGTGAGATTCGTGTTCTGGGAGGGACAAGGCCTATCATACGTAGTACAGAGAAAGTTTCCATAGTGCCGATAAAATTTTGTGGTCATGTTCTTTATTTAACTATGTTTATCTTACCTGTTGTTGTTGTTGATATGATTATAGGTCCTGCATGGCTAGAAACAATTGAACCTCATGTTGCCGATTATAGCACGTCTATAGTTAAATTTTTGGAGAATGGTAATTTTGTGACATTAAAAGGGTATCGGGGCTCTGTGGCTGAGCTGGCCCAGTGTCATCATTTACTTTGCCTTCATCATACAGATTCTGTCGCCGAATTTTACCTTTTAGAATTGGCTCCTGTAACCCTGTTAGAGGGACTCGCTAATGATTTACATCCAGAGATGGTTGTGATTCTGCACTCATATTTGTCTGTTTTTGATAAACACATCGGTCTCCCTCTGTTCTAAGACCATGAACACTGCATTGAGTTATTTCCGAACTCAGGCCCAGTCAAGGTGCAGTCGTATAGATACCTAGTGAGCCAGAAGGCTGAAATAGAAAATCTCGTTGATGAGCTATTATCTAAAGGGATGATACAATCCAGCTCAACCCATTTTCCGCGCCCGTTATCTTGGTTAAGAAGAAATATGGTACGTGGCGTTTTTGTATCGACTATGGAGCTCTTAATGCTATTACTATCAAAGACATGTTTCCAATGCCAACGGTAGATGAACTTCTCGATGAACTTCATGGGTCCCAATTTTATTCCAAGCTAGATTTGCATTCTAGATATCGCCAGATCCTTATGTGTGAATCAGACCAAGAAAAGATTGCGTTTCGCACACATTACAGGTTGTACGAATGGGTAGTCATGCCGTTTGGTCTTTCAAATGCACCGGTGACATTTCAGGCCTTGATGGACTCTATTTTCCGACCATTTCTATGGAAATTTGTTCTTATATTTTTTGATGACATTTTAATTTACAGCAGTACTTGGGAGTTACATCTGGAATGTGTGCGTATTGTATTAGGCACTCTGGTTCAACATCAGTTGTTCGCTAAAATAGAGAAATGTTATTTTGGTCGCCAGAAGATTGATTACTTGGGACATCTGGTTTCTTTGTCAGGCGTTGAGATGGATCCAGCTAAAGTGTGAGCTATTCTTGAATGGCCGACTCCAATCAACGTCCGCCAGCTGAAAGGATTTTTGGGCTTAAGTGGTTATTACCGTCGTTTCATTCGTAACTATGCTAACATAGCAGGGCTGTTAACTGATTTATTAGGTTGAGATAAGTTTCATTGGACTTCTAAGGCCCACAATGCTTTTGTTTCCCTAAAAGAGGCCCTCACTCAAGCATCGGTGTTAGCTTTACCGGATTTCACCAAACCATTCGTGTTAGCGACTGATGCATCTAGTATTGGTGTGGGAGCAGTCCTCAGTCAGAATAATCATCCCATAGCTTTTTTCTCCAAAAAGCTTTCTCCTCGTCTTCAATCTCAGTTGACTTATGCACGTGAGCTGTTTGCAATCACTGAGGTTGTTTCAAAGTTCCGACACTATCTTTTCAGCTATTGTTTCACCATTTGCACTGACCATGCCAGCCTTAAGCATTTGCTAGACCAATCGATGCATACACCTGAGCAGCAAGCCTGTCTTCCCAAATTATTAGGCTACCAATTTACAATTGATATAAGGATGGGAAACACAACCAAGCGAAAGATGCTTTATCCCGCGTGGAGTGTATGGCTCTCACAATTGTCACTGATGTTTTGATGGACTATGTTTATGAATAAGGAAGGCTATCAGACTGGATTAAAGAGAGGAAGGAGGATTTAATGAATGCTTCGACGGGATCCCATTTTCATATCCGAAACAACGATTTGCTATGGAAAAACCAGTTAGTTATTCCGCCTAATCATTCGGACCTGATTAAGTATATTTTGACTGAATTCCATTCTTCTATACTGGGTGGCCATACGGGTTTCCTTTGAACTTTTCAGCACATAGCAACCTTGTTTTTTTGGCCAAACATGCGATCTCATATACGCGCATTTATCCATGCTTGTTCTATATGTCAGCAAGCTAAGGTTTCCCAATTGCATCATGTTGGCCTCTTACAACCAATACTAGTTCCAGAACGGATATGGGAAGAAATTGCAATGGACTTTATCACTGGCTTACCAAATGTACGAGGATACTCTGTTATATTTGTCTTCATCGATAGACTTTCCAAATATGCCTACTTTATGCCATTGCAAGGGAATTTCACGAGTCAGAGTGTAGTTGATTCTTCTTTGCAAAATATTGTTAGATTGCATGGAATTCCAGGTTCAATTGTTTCTGATCGAGATCATGCTTTTACTAGTTCATTTTGGCGTCATTTGATGAAGCTTCAAGGTACTAAGTTGTGTCTCAACTCTGCTTATCATCCTCAAACTGATGGTCAATCTGAAGCCTTAAATAAATGTATTGAAATGTATCTTCAATGCTATGTTCTTGATTATCCTAGACAATGGCTTTCATTTTTACCGTGGGCGGAATTTTGGTATAACACGTTATACCACTCTTCGATTGGAATGACCCCTTTCAAGGTTGTCTATGGACGGGATCCACCCCCTATTACGAGCTACTTCACTGGATGATACTCCCTTTGATGTTCATCATCAACTCGAGCAACGGGATGCTTTATTACACATGTTAAAGAATAATTTAGCCAAAGCTCAACAGCGGATGACATCATATTCTAATAAAAAGCGGCGCGATGTGGAATTTCAGGTCAATGACTGGGTACTTGTGCGATTACAGCCTTATCGCCAGCATTCTCTTCAACTCCGGAAATACCAGAAGCTCACTATGCGGTACTTTGGCCCTTTTCAAGTTCTGGAGCGTTTGGGAAAGGTTGCTTATCGCCTAGCTTTACCAGCTTCTGCTTGCATACACCCTGTTTTTCATGTCTCTGTTTTAAAACGTTTTTACGGTGAGACTCCAGGCCAAGTTTGTATGCCTCTCCCTTTGATCACTCTCCCAGAAGGTCCTGTCTACTGTCCCCTTAAGATTCTTCAATCTCGTTTGGTGCAACGTGGTGGACTATGGGTGATTCAATGTTTAGTCCGTTGGGAAGGGTCTCCTACAAATACATGGGAATGGGCCACTGATCTACATAATCTATATCCTGACCTGAGCCTTGTGGGCAAGGGTCATTTTGAGGAAGGGAGTAATGTCATGGACTCAACTATAATGGGTATTTATGAATAATGAAGGGTTAGGAGCAGGGAAGGGTCAGGCCTAACAAGCCCAATTGGTACACAGCAAACGAATACGGAGGCCATATTAGAGATTGAGAGAAATTGAGGACGGAGAGGCTATATAGTAAGACAAATATTATTAGAGAGGGTGTGGAATGATTTGGATCTTCTCTCTTATCTGGATATTCTTTCTGTCTTCCTGTTATTTTCTTTCTCTTTGACAGTACCTTGTGTGTGATTGTACTGTTACGATTGCGATGAATTCAGATCCTCGATGATATTTGATAATATATAATCTGACTACATATTGCAGTACATATAACCTGTGCTTCTTAATTATCACTGAGCTATAACCATTACAGCTAGTCTCCTCTGGTTCGTCCTCCGGCTTTTCTAGTTCAGCGATGAGGAACATGGATCCCTCCTCTGCCTCTTGCTCTGGTCCTTGCCTTCTCGTCAGACTCTCTCTCTCTCTGGTTATGCTCAAGGAAGAAGATGAATGAACTGTGTAATGTCCGCCTCCTCTGTTTCCAGCCTTCTTCGATGCTCTCTGCGGTTGCCCCTTCTTTTCTCCTTATGTCCTTAGTTTTTTTTTCTTTAATTTGAACGCTGCCATTTTTGCTTCAATATGTTCATCTTTTAGTGCTGAAAAGGTGACGCATGCTTCCATCATTCTTGCTGATCCAATGGTCTTTATCTCCAAAACGGTAGCGTCACACTTTGGCTGTGGAACAAGATTAAAATAAAATAAATTGAAATATTTCAGCTATGTCTTGAAAATGGTTATTACCTAACCACAGAGCTTTGAGGTTGGATGATAAGACTTAAAAGAGTTTGGGATAATAACCATAGAAATATAATCGTGTGCTCGGATTCTAATGAAGCATTCCTGCTCATCCAAGAAATTTTCCCAAAGATGCATGAAGCCTCGGTCTCTTATACTGGAAATAAAAGAATTGTTGCAACGAGACTGGATGTTCTAGCCAAAAAGGCATTGGATGGTCCTCGTGGTGTCCAGCTTAGGCCCTGATACTATTAAAAGCATTGTGAACTCGCCGATGGCCTCTTAGTTTTTTCTTTCTATTTTGCTTTCCGGTGTATCAAAAAAAAAAATATATATATATATATATATATATATATATATATATATATATATATATATATATAATGAAATTGAACTTGTTCCTTTTTTCCGTTTAACTTTTAAATTTTGAGAGGATTTTTATGAGATTATATTGTTTGGGTGGGAAAAAAAATTAGGGAGGAAATAATATTAGGTGAAAAAACTTCCCAAAATAGTTTTTTTTTCCTATATTTTCTTCTCACTTTATCCAAAATTCCAAACCAGGGAAGGATGATATCATAGCTTTTATCCGTTCAAGATGAGTTGAAAGTCACATGCACCATTTCTTTTTCAAACTCTATTACCTAGTAAAAATCGTTTTATGCAACAACAAATTGTTCCTCAGATCGCTGATCATACTTTTTCTGCAATAAACAATTGCAAAATATATTTGCAGCCATGTAATTGAATTGTGCGTTCCATTTTATAAAATATCATTTGGAGGTATTTCAATATTTAATACTTTTTTTTCACTTTTACCCTCAATTAATTATATTTTTTTTCTCATATTTTTCCCACTCATTCTCTCTCCCACCCACATTATTATAAATAAGGGAGCTTTTGAAAATGAGTTGCATTTTATATATATTTATTGTCTTTAACTAATATTAACTAGCTTTTTGATTTACTTAATTCAGTTGTTAATATCTTTTAAAAAGAAAGTATTAAAATTGGTTTTAGATAAGCAACAATGCAATATCCTCTCTGCCTTCTCCGTTTCAGGCTTTCAGGTAAGCGCAGCTCTCCCTTTCTCTCAGTTTGGAATAACAACACCGGACTCTTGATTAACAACATCGTCTTCTCCATTAACAACTCAATTGATAAATTTAAAATTTACTAGTTTCAAGAGCTAATAACAACACCGGGCTCTTGATTAACAACACTGTATTGGTGTTCTCCATTACAACTCAAGGGATAAATTTGAAATTCGCAAGTTTCATGAGCTAATAATAACACCGGACTCTTGATTAACAATACTGCATTGGTGTTGTTAATCAAGAGCCCGGTGTTATTATTCCGAGCTGAGAGGGAGGGAGAGCTGAAGGGCAAAATTGTCTTTTCACTGAAATTTTAAAATCCCATATTCCTCGTCTGTATTAACACTGACTGATTTAGGATTTGCAAATTCACTATACTGATTTATCATTTCCCATTTTTTGTTGCATTTTTTTGAAAGCTCCTCTCTCCTGTTTAGTTTATCACGGAATCTGATACTTTGTATGCTTTTGAAGTTCTTTATGTACCTTTTGGTTGAGGATATCTTATCCTCCAACAAGATGCACCTTGTTCGTTTTCTAGTGATTGTTTGGGTTGTTCTTCTCAAAATCATGATTTGGATGAAATAATTGATTATGATAAAAATAAGAGTGTTTGGGTTTTTTTTTTTTTTTTCAAAACCATGATTTTATCTCCAAAACCATGATTTTGAGCATCATCCAACACACATCTAATAAAACTTTTTTATTCATCTTTAAAAAAGAAGCTGATAAATAGATTTTACACATGCTTCTAAAACTGTAATTATCTGTTACATTATTTCTCTCCATCAACAGGTAAGGGGAGTAAGCAAACAGTGCCTCATTGAATGAATAGACGGCCCAATTTGGTACATGGCACTGAATTTCGATAAATTGGAATTGGGACTGACACTTATGCTTAAAAAATATATTTGGTACGAAAATAATAGTTGGAGGGAATAATTTTATTAATCTTATTTAATAGATAGTCACTAATTATGTCATTAGCGAGAAAAAAAAACAGAGAAAGTGATTATGTAAGGTTTTGAAACCCGGACGGCCCAATTTGGTACATGGCACTGAATTTCGATAAATTGGAATTGGGACTGACACTTATGCTTAAAAAATATATTTGGTACGAAAATAATAGTTGGAGGGAATAATTTTATTAATCTTATTTAATAGATAGTCACTAATTATGTCATTAGCGAGAAAAAAAAACAGAGAAAGTGATTATGTAAGGTTTTGAAACCCGGACCGGTCATTGAACCGGTCAGGGTACTGGGTTAAGGGTTAGTAAGTTAAAACAGAATCAAACCGAAGCTAAATCAAGGGCCAAACTGGTGAAAAATTGAATATTTTAAACTTATTAATATGAAATTCTAAAGGAAAATTTAAAAAAAAATTGATTTTTTTTAAAAATAGTGGATTGGACCGGTTTCCGGATCATACCAGACCGGTTTTACAGCGATTGGCTAGTTTCCGGTCCGAACCGGCCGGTCCAATTCGGGTTTCAAAATCCTGTGATTATATGAGAGGGATGGATTCTTGGTTAAAATCAGGAGTTATTTTTGTCCAAAAAATATTTTAATTAAATATATTTTTGTCTCTACAATTTTACAGTCTACAGATTTAAAACACAATATCAGGGAGAAGATAGTTTTACAACAATCCCACTTTCATGCTGACAGGTCTTGACAAAAGGCACTGTTGGCAAGTAATGAGACCTGAGGCTATGTTTAAATTATTGTTACGGGAGGTATAAACACGGTGGAGATGACGAAAGCAACTAGAGGCAAAAAAAAGATGTTTGGCATAGCATTTCAAAGTGAAACAACTTTTTTTTTTTTTTACTTCTGACTTTTAACTTCTCATATTTGACCCCTCTTGCATTTATATCAAACTAATTTTTAAAAAAAAGTTAATCCAAACATAATTCATATTTTACTAATTAACTTATCTAACTAAAATTTATAAAAGATGAAATAAAATCGCTTTTACCAACATTAATTTAGACAAACCCTAAGTTGTTAGAAAACTCTTAGCCAATGTGTTAACTAGTATGGCAGGTGCTCTCATTCATAGGTTGTTATATGCACTGTTTCACTCATTAAAAAAAAAATACCCAGTTACAACCATCACACTACTTATCTAGAATCATGTTACGTTCCAAAATAAATCTTTTAATTAATATTAACATCAATATAATATATATAATTTATAACAAATACTATTCACAAGCTTTCAATAATGCAATTCATTCATCACATATCAAGTAATGCATGAGATTTTTTCTAACCAACAATATATAAGATCCAATATCTAGTAAAAGCATAAAGGTTCATGCATATCCTAATCAATTAACTAGGTAATAAAAACAAATATATGTCACTAGAGAGTTTACAGTCGTGGCATAGAAGGAGGGATTGGGGGGGGGGGGGGGAGGACGTACCACTGTGCCAAAAGATTTTGAATCAGAAACTCTCAACTCTAAGAAGAATAATTGACCAAAAAAATTTAACTACTGCTCGGCCGAGACATTGCTGAAGCAGCGAACCAGTTAGGATTCACTAGGGAGAACATTGAAGAAATGATAAACCTCATCTTCATCAAAAACGCCAACCTCTGTCAAGCAAACAGAGCAGTATACTTGCTTGACTGTTTCAATATTAATAGAATGTTCCTCGGTCCCATCAGTTGCTTTTTTCCTTCTCTTGCCTTTTATTTCTCTTGAATTATTTTTAACTAAATCTCGGCTTTCTTCAACCTTGCAGTTCATAACAAAAATGGCTCTGTACTGGGTCACATATTGTTCATGCCTGCAATAATCTAGTAATGATCAGTCACAATTCATAACCAACAATAATAAAAATTGAACTAGTTCAGACACTGAATTAACACTCCAATGTAACAAGGACTACGTTTGGAAGCAGCTTTTTGCAACTTACAAGACAAAGCTACTCTCACATTACTTTAGTCAAAGACTAACAGGTTTCCAAACCCCTACTAGGTCAACAAAAAAACCAAGAAAACCAAGAAATAGAGAGTGATTCATCCTCTATAAATTCTGTTAGTATTTGTTCTCAATATTAACTCAAATTAATTCGACAAGAGTAGTCGGGAAATGAGACAACAATGCCGTGATTATGGACACCATTTAGATCTTGTGGATGAATAAAATTCTGATAATGACTCAGCGAAGAACTTACAGTGGTGTCAAGTTTAGAAAAAGAATTTAACATTCTTGCATCTACTATAACTTACAGTGGTGTGAATGTAGGCACGCAAGAAACATCTATGATGTTTTGCATGCTCACTTCACAAAGATAAAGCTTGTAAAGTAAACTAGGCACTTCAAATTTTGTCATATCCCTGTGTTCATGTCAGTATCTATGCTTTCCAGACATGAGGAAAGCTTGAAATTGCCACTGTTTTGCATTCATCAAATTATATATCATTACTGAAAACAAAAGGCATTAGTTCTACACCATTGGCTAAGAAACTTATCATAACCTTCAGAAAGAACAAAAACGCACCACAAACTCAAAAAAGGGAGAAATTTGTTAATCTTGGCCCATTTTGTTGTACCCTGACTTAACAAAAATTTCCAAAGATTAAATCCACTCGTTTAATAAATATTGGTCCTTTTACAATTAGTTTTTTAAGCAATTTCATGTGTGAATGTGCCCTATGGCAGCAATATTGTAATGCATTGTCATGAGTCCTTACTTGCATGATATCAAAATTGCAGAAAATAAAATCTCACAGATTTACATGTTCAAGCATATACCTTTGGCATTCTAGGCAGAGGGTGGTGAAACAAGCAGGACAGCTGAGCACAGCATCAGAGTCATGTCCTCTTCTTTTCTTCTGAACCCATAATTCATCCTTATTATCAAGATCTGAATCATAGAACTCTGGTTTGATGGAGTAGTCTATCTCATCATCATCGGAAACTGATATATAAAAGGAATTAACAACAAAAATGTCAGCTTAATATAGACTCCTATCTTGTATAAGGTACAGAAAACTTTGGTAAGGTTTTGAAGAAATAAAGGGAAGAGAAATCTGAATGGTGTCGCTGCCTTGTTTGGCCAGACACCATGTGTTTATTTCATAATCTCAAGGGTAGTACAACCAATACAAGCTCAGACTACAAGAAATCTTAATACACTAAATTTAATCATTTGACCTGGCCATCAACACTTTTCCAATACGCCCTTAAGTTGAATTTTACTCAAACTCAAATTGTTACATACAAAAGCCTTGTTTAGAGTAATAGGAAACGATCTCGTGAAATGGAATTCAGCATAGTAAGACAGAGAGCCGAGACACAATTTCTCAATAGTGGCAATTCAAGAACTTTTGACGTCACCACTTTATCTAACAACGTGCTTCATAGACAACTCCCAAAATTCAAACCGTTTATTTTGAGTAGTCCCTTTATCACTCTTCTTTCCTGGGTAATATCATCATGTTTACACAGCTCAACCCACTTCTATGATAAGCCCTTTTCACATTTTCTCAATTGATCGCCAATCAGCATGTTCTGGAATCAACAAAATGCCTTTTTTGAGTCTTCTGTGATCCAACTGCAACATCAACAACCAGAATCACTGGAATTACAGGAGTTGCATGAGTCTGCTGACTCAGGTTGTAATATCCCAAATTTAGGGACTATAGACTTGAGATTAAGCCTAACTCAAGTGGACTGCTAAGCCCCAATTTAGCAAGTGTTCCAATAAGGCATAATTATATTCCTTAAAATTCCTTTACACCTTTGGTGGCAATAAGAGGAATTAAATGGTGAATTAAAGAGCATATTAAGTGACAAAACAAGGCAATTAGAGGTCACACACAACATAGTTAATTGGAACACCAAGTAGTGTTGCTGCCAGTGAATTTTCCTGTGTAACAATCGTGTTTGTGTGACATTTTTCAATGGGCAAATAATATCCAAAAATTCTAAAACTTTCCAGAATGAAAGTAGATTATCAAGCTTTAATTTGATAGGTCATATGGGTCATTTGGAGCTGTACACAAAGATATATGTATTTTTTAAGTTAGTCCAATAAAACTGACGATTTTCAGTGGCAGCGTCCAAAAACAATAATTATGGGAAATATGACAATAATTATGGGAAGTATGAGCTTCCATTTAGCTAAAGTTATATTTTTCCTTAAAAATAGACTTAATAAGGATCACATAGCCTTTGGAACCATACCAATTGGACATTTGTACAATCATATATGAATTTTTAAAGTTTGATGAAAATTCTGACAGTTTTTCCAGCAAGTGCAAAAATGGGAAAAATTGTAAGGGTAAAATTGTCATTTGACCAATAAAGCAAGAAACAATATTTTTCCCAATAATTAACAGGCCATTTCAGTCAAAAAGGGAAATAAGATGGGAATAAATATACTTGGTTCATATTAAACGAAGAAGGAAGTTGGCCAAGTAAATGGAGTTGGAAAAGTCAAAAGTTTAACATGTGTTCAAATGGCTTATTCAAGAAGCCAATTTTGCTCTTCCAAATGGCCATATGACATCCAAAAGGAGAGAGGGAGGAGGAAATGAATACTTGGCAGGATTAAAGTAGAGATGTAGAGCTCTAAGTTGATAGGTAGTTTGTAATTTTTGGACTAGTATGTGTTAGAAAATAACTCCGCCTATGTTTATAGCCGGTCCCAAGCCCGGGTAAAGGAGGAGGGTTGTGTTAGGCCCCGACAGCCAACGTAAAACCCTGTCAAATCTTTATGAACATGGATCAACGAAGAAATTGTGCTAATGCTAGGTCGTTGCCTGTAAGTAACGTGTTGTATGGCTCGAGTACAGTGATAAGTGAGCGAGGGCCGCTGCATCGTCGCCCGGATGTAGTGTTAAATGAGCAAGGGCTATCGCTTTCTTCTGAACGGAGGCGGCTAAAGAAGCTAGTTCATGAAAACAGGATCAGATTTGGCTCTTGGAACATTGGAACTTTGAGCGGCAAATCGTGGGAGGTGGTGGGAGTAATGAAGGATCGTAAGATTAATATCCTGTGTCTCCAGGAAACTAAATGGTCAGGAGAAAGGTCTAGAGAAATTAATGGTTTTAAGCTCTGGTACACAGGAAAGATCAATGGACGGAATGGTGTTGGTATCATTGCTGACAAGGAATGGAGGAAGAATGTGGTGGACGTTAAGAGGATTGAGGACAGAATTATTTCCTTAAGAATGATTGTTGGAAAGGATACTATTAACATTATCAGTGCGTATGCACCTCAAGTAGGGGCAGAAGTACATCTTAAGGAAAAATTCTGGGAAGATTTGGAGGGACTAATTCAGAGTATCCCACTAACTGAAAAGATTTTTATTGGAGGTGATCTTAATGGACATGTTGGTAAGGAGGTAGGACCTCATGCAAGAGCGCATGGTGGTTTTGGATTTGGGATACTCAATAATGAAGGTCAATCTATTATTGATTTCTCCCTCGCATATGATCTCAAGATTGTCAACACTTGTTTTAAGAAGCGAGAAGAGCATTTAATATCATACAAGAGTGGAGCCGCAAGGTCACAGATCGACTTCTTCTTGGTAAGGAATTCTGATAGACGATTCTGTACTAACTGTAAAGTGATCCCTGGGGATGGCGTGACAGCACAACATAGGGTTCTGGTCCTTGATGTGAATATTAAGTATGTAAAACAAAAACGCCAGCAAGTTTTAAACCCAAGGGTCAGGTGGTGGCAATTGAAAGGGGAAAAAATGAGATTTTTAAGAGAACTCTCTTGGAGAAGGGGGAGTGGGAGTTACAAAGAAATCCTAATATCATGTGGGAGAATATGTCTAAAAAGGTCCAGCAGGTTGCTAAAGCAATTCTGGGAGAATCAAAAGGTCTTGGTCGGCAAGATAAGGAGACTTGGTGGTTGGATGAGACTGTTCAAGAGAAAACCAAGCATAAGAAAGATTGTTTTAAAGTCATACACTTATGTAATAATGCTGAAAATTGGGAAAAATATTGTATGGCTAAAAAAGAGACTAAAAAGGCAGTGAGTGAAGCTCGTAATAAAGCATATGAAGAGTTTTATAAGGAGTTAGGGACAAAGGCAGGAGAGCGTAAGATTTACAAGATCGCAAAGAACAAGGAGAGAAAATCAAGAGACTTGGACCAAGTGAGGTGTATAAAGGATGAAGAAGGAAAAATTTTGGTTACTGATGGAGATATTAAGGATAGGTGGGAAGCCTACTTTTATAAGTTGTTTAATGATGGTGGAGAAGGGCCGCATTGTGACTTGGAAGATTTGACAACTCGAGAAGGTGACCTCAATTTTTCATTTTATCGCAGGATCCGAATTGGCGAAGTTAAAGAAGCTCTTAAGAAGATGGAAACTGGTAAAGCTGTCGGACCTGATGGTATTCCAATTGAAGTTTGGAAATGTTTGGGCGAGGAGGGTGTGTCGTGGCTCACAAAATTATTTAATGAGATCTTACGAACCAAGAAAATGCCAAATGAGTGGAGGAAAAGTACTTTGGTTCCTATTTATAAGAATAAAGGGGATATTCAGAATTGCGCAAACTATAGAGGAATTAAGCTAATGAGCCATACAATGAAATTGTGGGAAAAAGTGATTGAATATAGGTTAAGGTTGGAGACTGATGTTGCTGAAAACCAATTTGGATTCATGTCAGGAAGGTCTACAACAGAAGTGATTTATTTATTAAGGGGGATAATGGAAAAGTATAGGAGTAAAGGAAGAGATTTACACATGGTCTTTATTGATTTGGAGAAAGCTTATGACCGGGTGTCAAGAGATGTGCTTTGGAAAGCCTTGGAAAAGAAGGGGGTGAGGATTGCATATATTAAAGCCATTCAAGATATGTATGTGGGGGTTACAACCAATGTTAGAACGTCTGGAGGTGTTACAAAGGACTTCCCTATAAGGATTGGACTACATCAAGGATCAGCTTTAAGTCTTTATTTGTTTAACCTAGTGATAGACGTCCTAATTGAACCTATAAAAGAGGAGATCCCTAAATGCATGCTTTTTGCGGATGATATAGTGTTGTTGGCTGAATCTAGGGAAGAAATTAAGTCCAAACTTGAGATATGGAGGCGGACTTTGGAATTGAGAGGTTTTCGTCTTAGTAGGATCAAAACTGAATATATGCATTGCAAATTTGATAAGAGACAAAGTCAAAGTGAAGTGGAAGTTAAATTGGGTGGGCAAGTCATCCCGCAAGTGACAAAATTTAGATATTTGGGATCAATTATACAACAAGATGGTGAGGTGGATGGAGACGTCAATCACAGAATTCAAGCCGGATGGTATAAATGGAGAAAAGCTACGGGAGTTATTTGTGATCGTAAGGTACCTAATAAGGTAAAAGGAAAATTCTACCGCACTGCTATAAGACCAGCAATGCTATATGGTAGTGAATGTTGGGCTTTAAAGGGATATCATGAACATAAAATGGGGGTAGCTGAGATGAGGATGTTAAGATGGATGTGTGGCCATACAAGAAAGGACAAGATTCGTAACACTCATATACGTGATCGTGTTGGAGTGGCCCCTATTGATGAAAAAATGGCAGAAAATCGTTTGAGATGGTTTGGACATGTTCAGCGAAGGCCATTGAGTGCTCCGGTGAGAAGGGTTGATCAAGTAGAATGGAGTCCTGTCAAACGAGGTCGAGGAAGACCGAAATGAACGCTTAATGAGGTCATTGAGAGAGACCTTTTAATTAATAATATATCGAAATCTATGGTCTTTGATAGAGCACAATGGCGTCGTGCGATCCATGTAGCCGACCCCACCTAGTGGGATAAAGGCTTTGTTGTTGTTGTTGTTGTTGTTGTATGTGTTAGAAAATATGTCAGGAAATATTATGTATTTATTAGAATCACAAGAAATCAGGGATTAGATGATTAGGATCAATTATCATAATTAGCCCATTTAATTCTAAGGGCTCTTACTCATATACAAATACCCTCTTGTGCATATGAATCAAACACACAATTCAGAATACTTACTCTCTCTATTTCTCTTCCCTATTTCTCTACATGGTATCAGAGCCTTCTGGATGCTGATTTTTTTTATTTTTCAGGCGCTGCATAGTGCTTTTGAGAGAGAGAGAGAGAGAGAGAGTTAGCCTTCTGTTCGGATCTTCATCTTGGAACACGTGCCGGCCCCCTATGCTCAGACCCTCCCGATCGGCGGAACCCAACCGGCCGATCTTCGTTTCACCGGCGTGTCGAGGCTCACGCGCCACCTGCTCTTCGCCAAAGTTACGACGCGCCGGCGCGTGACGGTGATTTATGGCGAGTTTTTTCACCGCCGCTTGCTTCATCAGAATCGCCTTAGTGTGGCCGTCCTATCCCTGCTAGTTTCGTGTTGTGGGTCCTCCATTTCTGCCCTCTAGTTGGTAATTTGTTCCCGGTGGTCACTGTTCACTTCAAGACTTTTGGTGGTTTTCTGACTTGTGTGGCAATTTGGCACTTGCTTCTGATTTGTTTGGCCTTATTAGCACTGTTGGGCTGTTTGGTGAGTTGGTCTGCTTTGTTTGGTTGTGCTAGCATACTTTGGAGCGTATTTGGTTGGTATTTCTACGTTGTTTGGCTTGGTTAGCACTTCTTTTGGTACTATAATTTTTCTGTTGGCCAGTTACTTCCTACCTTTGGGTTTATACATTCAATTTGTTGGTTGCATTCATTATATGGCTGAGTCCAAGGCTAATATCACTGCTGAAATTATTCCCGTGATGAACAAAATCACTGATCACAAGTTGAATTGGACCAATTATATGGATTGGAGCAAGACTGTCCGTATGTATTTGTTTAGTATTGAGAAGGAAGGACATCTGACTGATGCTCCTCCCCGGGATGATCATAAAATGGCATGGGCCAGATCTGATGCTCGTTTATTCCTCCAACTCCAGAATTCTATCAAGAGTGATATACTTCCCTCCTTTAGCCACTGTAACACCGTCAAAGAGCTCATGGACTACCTGGAATTCCTCTACTCTGGGAAAGGCAATATTACCCGTATCCACGATATCTGTAAGGGGTTTTATCGTGCTGAACAGCAGGGCCGTTCTTTGAAGAATTTTTATATGGACTTTAAGAAAATGTACGAGGAGTTGAAGATATTGATGCCACCTACGAGACCTTCAAGCACAGGTTGACAATATGGAAAAACAGGCCATCATCAGTTTCCTTACTGCTCTTGATCTGGCCTATGAGACGGTTCATTCCCAGATTCTGTCTAGTTCTGAACTTCCTTCCCTTCAGGATGTCTACTCTCGAGTCCTGCATGCAGATAGTCTCTCCCACCCAACTCCCACTGCTAGTGCATTAGCTGGCCATGGTCCCGCTATTAACCAGTCCCAAAGCTTCTCGAAACCTGGGAATAGTACACCACCTTCTGTTGATACTAAGAACCAGAGTCTTCCAAGCCAAGGCATCAATCTTTCAAACCTCGGTCCTATTGTCTGCTTCTATTGCAAGGAACCAGGGCATACTAAACATTATTGTCGCAAGTTGCAAAATAAGCTACAACGCAGTGGTGTTGCTCATATGGCTCAAGCCTCTGATTCCTCTCATATGGCCCAATCCTCTTATGCTTCCCCAACACCTACTGCACTTGCTACAGGAAATTGTGATTCGTACCTTGCCACCGCTTCCTCTAAATGGATCATCGATTCCGGTGCCACTGATCACATGACAGGTAACCATCATTTGTTTTCATTGTCGTCTTGTTCATATGCCGTTATCTTCTTTGAAGAAATTGTATCCTCAGTTTCATCATGTGTCGTCCTTAGAGTGAGTCGTGTCAGTTTGTCAAACATTACCGTGTTCATCTGACACCTCGCGTCAATAAACGGGCTGCGTCCCCTTTTGATTTGGTTCATTCTGATGTTTGGGGTTCTTGTCCTGTCGTGTCCATGTCTGGTTTTAGTACTATGTTACGTTTGTTGATGATTTTTCTTGAACTACCTGGCTATACTTAATGAAAAGTCGTTCTGAGTTATTCTCACTTTTGTAACTTTTGTGTTGAGATCAAAAATTAGTTTGGTGTCTATGTGAAAACCTTGCGGAGTGATAACACTAAAGAGTATTTTTCCGCCCAGTTTCATGACTATATGCTTACCCATGGCATGATTCATCAGTCCTCCTGTGCTAATAACCCAGCCCAAAATGGTGTTGCCGAAAGAAAGAACCGACACTTACTAGAAGTTGCCCAGGCCTTAATGTTTCAAATGAACATTTCAAAATCCTTTTGGGTTGATGCTGTGTCCACTGCATGCTTTCTTATCAATCGTATGTCTACTCCTATCCTTCATGGTGACACTCCATACACCACTTTGTTTCCTTCCAAACCCTTGTTCTCTATTGATGCCAAAATATTTGGCAATGACTGTTTTGCTCGTTATACTCATCCTACAGTTACCAAACTTGATCCAAAATCTCTCAAGTGTATCTTCCTTGGCTACTCTAGAGTTCAAAAGGGTTATCGATGCTATTCTCTCAGTCTTCAGCGTTATCTTGTCTCTACAGATGTTACCTTCCATGAGTCCACTCCGTTCTTCCCTATGTCTAGTCCGCCCCCTTCCTTGGTTAACCCTACCGGTCTTGATGACATATTGGTCTATGAGGTCTGTTTACCACCTATGCAAGCAACTGGACCTGCTCCAAGAAAACTCCTATCCATCATGTTTACCGGAAGCGTCCCAGGGAAAGTAATGTCGCCGCTCCTGTTCATGACCCACCAGTAGTACCCGCTTCGGCGTCTGATCTCGATTTAGTTCCTTCCACTCCTGCCTCTGAGCCAAATTTGCCCACAGTCCCTAAAACTTCTGAGAATGATTTGCCCATTGCTCTCCGTAAAGGTAAATGTACCTGTGTCTATCTTATTTCCTCTTTTGTTTCCTATAATCATCTTTCTCCTCCATCCTGCTCGTTCATAGCTTCTATTGACTCCATCACTATCCTACTACTCTCCACCAAGCCTTAGCCCATCCGGGTTGGCGTGCTGCTATAAAAGAAGAAATGATGGCCCTTGATAAAGCAGGTACCTGGAATCTTGTTGATCTACCTCCTGGCAAGAAGACTATTAGTTGCAAGTGGGTCTTTGCCATCAAAACCAAGGCCGATGGCTCCTTGGAACACTTGAAAGCACGGCTTGTTGCCAAGGGCTATGCTCAGACTTACGGTGTTGACTATTCTGAAACCTTCTCCCCTGTGGCAAAATTGTCCTCTGTTCGTCTATTTATTTCTCTAGCAGCAACTTATGGTTGGGAACTTCATCAATTGGATGTCAAAAATGCCTTCTTGAATGGTGATCTACTTGAAGAGGTTTACATGGAGCAACCACCTGGCTTTGTTGCTCAGGAAGGTGTGGGAAGGTATGTCACCTTAACAAATCGCTATATGGCCTGAAGCAAAGTCCTCGTGCATGGTTTGACAGATTTAGCACAGTGGTTAATGACTTTGGTCTGAATCAGAGTAAGTGTAACCATTCTTTGTTTTATCAGCATACGGAAGCTGGCTTGATCCTCTTAGTAGTATATGTTGACGATATTGTTATTACAGGGAGCAACACATCTAGAATCTCATCACTAAAAGTCTTCCTAGATTCTCATTTCCAAACAAAAGATTTGGGTCAGTTAAAATACTTTCTTGGGATCGAAGTTATGAGAAGCAAGAAAGGTATTCTTCTGACACAGCGGAAATATGTTATGGATCTGCTAAAGGAGACCAGAAAACTTGGGGCAGCCCCGAGTAGCTTTCCCATGATTCCCAATCCTGTTTTGAAAATTGATGATAGCATATCATTTGATGAACTACCAGAAAATGTAAGAAATAAAGTTGACCCTGAGAAAATTAAGCCGTTTGCCTACCCTGAGAGATACCGAAGATTAATTGGGAAGTTGAACTATCTCACGGTGACTCGTTCTGATGTTACATTCCAAGTGAGTATGCTTAGTCGATTCATGACAGCACCGACTATGGCTCAATGGGAAGCTCTGGAGCATGTCTTATATTACTTGAAGGGCTCACCTGGTCGTGGTATACTCTATACAGATCATGGTCACACTAAGATTGAATGTTTTTGTGATGTAGATCATGCTGGGTCAAAGTCTACCAGGAGATCTACTACAGGATACTATGTGCTTGTAGGTGGAAATCTAGTGTCATGGAGAAGCAAGAAGCAGAATGTGGTTCGAACTCTAGTGCAGAAGCTGAGTATAGAGCCATGGCTCAGTCGGTACAGGAGATTATGTGAATCCACCAGTTAATGAAGGAGGTTGGTCTTACCACATCATTACCTACGAAATTGTGGTGTGATAACAAAGCTGCTTTACATATAGCTTCCAATTCTGTGTTTCACGAACGAAACAAACACATTAAGATCAACTATCATTTCATACATGATAAAATCAAGGAGAACTTCATTTCTACAGGACATGTGAGGTTTAGCGGCCAATTGAGTGAGTTTTTAACTAAGGCTCTAAATGGGACTCGGGTTGACTACCTTTGTAACAAGTTGGGCTTGATTGACATCTACGCTCCAACTTGAGGGAAGTGTTAGGAAATATGTATTTATTAGAATCACAAGAAATCAGGGATTAGATTATTAGGATCAATTATCATAATTAGCCCATTTAAGTGTAAGGGCTCTCACTTATGTATAATACCCCCTTGTGCATATGAATCAAACACACAATTCGGAATACTTACTCTCTCTATTTCTCTTCCCTATTTCTCTACAGTATGCTAAGAGATATGGATTTTTGAAGTTGTGCCCTGTTTCTGGAAGGAAATTTGGGAACAGTGGAGTTTGCAGAATTCCTGGGAAAATATATGATGACATTGGTCAACCCAAAGTATTTTTATTTTAAATTAGACTTAAATAGCTTCACATAGAACTATGAACCACCCCAATTGGAGTTCTATAGAATTAATTATGATTTTTCAAAATTTGATCAAAATGCTGATAGCTTTTGGCTACCATGCGAATTTAAGAAAGAAAACGGCTAAATGTAACTAGTATAGACTCAAAGGGTAAAAGTAAGTCTTAAGGGCTAATGTAGGCCATTGAGCATTCACTTTTCGTGGCTCTAATAATATCATTACTTATCTAGAGTCACAAAGTGACAAAGAAGAGATAATGGTTAGAAGACTAAGATACAAGAGGAGGACACAAAGTCCAAGAAGTAGTAGACTTACCCTACTTGCATGTATTTGATATTTATACTTGTGTATTGCTTTGCTTGATTATGTGAAGCATATTTGAATGAATGAAGCTCTGTTTTTGTTTATACTGTGGCCATAAATATGTTGTATGATAACATTGAACATGCAAGTATGTCATTATGTGAGCATGAGCCTACATAAGGCGAGCATGTCATGCATTAGCATTTATCTTGCATACATTATGGTACTGTTTACTACTGAGATTCCTCCGAATCTCACCCTCCTCCAACCAACCATTTAGACAAATGGACAGAGGTGGGATGCTAGAAGTTATGCAAGAAGAGAATGTGATGTTGGTGGACCGAAGATTTAAAAGTCTAGAACTGTAAATTTATTTAGCATAGACACTTTAGTAGCCTTCTGCGGCTACACCGTTGTGTATGTAAATAAATGAATTAAGTTGAGTAGAGAATCGCCCTAAATGAAATAAAGGAAAAGATAAAAACTGATGGGTAATAACGAAGTTGCGAATTACAAGAGTACGCTTCCGCAAAAGTTTTAAAATATTCAGAAAAACACACTCAACTACTGGTTCAAATCCTATTTTGAAGTTGAAATTTGAAAAAAAGTGTTATAAAAGAATAATGTTTAGTAGTTCGAGTTCGTTGCGTAAAATTCATCAGAACAAGTGTAAATGTAAGGTGTTACACAAGTGTTGATTCCAGAAGGTACCCAATTAACCAAGTCATTCTAATCATACAGGTTCAAAATCAATTTATGAGATGAGATGAAAATAATAGTGGTTGAACTAATGAAGACAAAAAGGAATAATTCCAAAGAGCTACGCATCATAGGGAAATATGTCAAACAAAGATGTAAGAGGTAACAGGATTATTAAACCACATACATAAATTTTCGAAATAGAATTAAAATGTCATTGAAGGGCTGATGCTGATATTTCATTTCCTAAGAAGTCATGCAAGTTTCATTGGGTCATGTGTATCATGTAAACTTAAGGGCGTTATATTACACATACAGTAACAGGGACTACAACTAGAAACCTAGTCCAGTTGAACCCAAACATCACAGGATTCCATAAAACCATTGAAATAAACTAAAAACAGAAGATAAACCGGAACAAGCTAGATTGTTAACTAAATGGAATCTAAAGTAAATATCAAATGCTATTGAAGAAGTGAGCAGGTGGGGGAATTTTAGGTTACCATCAAGAAATATTCTGAAGATGTTTGAGTTTGCTCAAAAGCTAGAGAAAGAAAAATCACTTCACACCAAAGCAATAGTCAAATCGTGCCCAATCCATGATTGCATGTTAGTTAAGTAATGACACAACCTCAACACTATTGAATCCTGTTGCTTTTCAAATAGCAGATAAATCATTCTGTGATTAATGTCTCTTGCTAGAGAAAACTTAGAGAGAATAATCCGGTCCTCTTCGACACAACAGTGTTAGAACTAACAAAAAAATAATGTTCCAAGTTCTAGTACACGAGTAAGTTGGGGCAGACAAAGGAAAAACATAGAGCACCAAGTGATCGAGCAACAAATTGAAACTTGTAGATCGATGCAAGTACCATAACAATATCAATTTTTCATCTTCAAAATTTCTAATCAACAAAATTTTCCTAAAATGGTAGAAGATAAAAGCAGGTGAATAAGTAAATTACCAGTTTTCTGAGAATTTGGGGGAGAGTCAATCTTCTCTTCATTGCTATTTCCTTCTTCCATTGCTCTCTAATGCATACATTAGGTGAAGATGAAATAGAGGGAAGAACAAATTAAAAAAGTTAGAAAGATTGTAGAAGATTTCCTTTGAAAGACCTAGGATATGATGCAGTAATAAGGATTTGTTTTGAGATTTTAAATGTCACAACACAAACAACTCAAATTTCCCCTTAAATGCTAGCAAATCCTTATCAACTGACGATTAATCTTCATTCTATTTGTTTTTTAGAAAGGAATTTCATTACATTATTTTGGGATTACATGGTAAGGTCATAGATATGTAAACCATAATTTTCAAATCCCACCACCATAAACCTTCAAACCATAAACAGAAAGTTAAAGGCTCATGAATGCCAAATATACTCTAAGATATATTTGCCAAAAACAGAGTCCTGGTGAATGATCATGTTTATATTTCGAGGGCGACCCAATATTTCGTTTATCTTTTTAAAATTAGAGTATGCCTTACACGTTTCGCATAAATGATTTATAAAACCACAATGACTTAAGAAAAACCCAGAGTCTCTAAGAACATCTCTCCGACAAATTATTGAAATACTCACTTGGATCCTAAGATTTGGAGTTCCGTAGTCGGCGATTGGTGTGTCTTCCTCTTTGGTGTCCTCCTCAGTGGTTGAGACAGTAGTTATGCAGGTGGCGCCACTAATCCAGTAGCCGCGACAAGCTTGCCGAGAAGGTGGGGACGGACGGACGGACGGCAGAAGTTGTTTTTTGTTTTTTGTTTTTCTTCCGAAGGACCAAGAAGGGCCCAATTGGCTATTTTTCCCGTCGAAAATATGATTCTTTGGAATATAAATAAAGAATAGGTGGAATTATATACAACTCCTAAGGACGAGAAACAATAAAAAAAACAGGTTCCATTAAATCATTATAAATGATTGTTTGGGATTACGTTTAGAGTCTTGAAAAGTGTTTATTTATATAAATAGAGATAAAATTTTTCTTATATACTTATCTTGTATTTCATAAATTATGATTGATAAGCTACTTTTGAAAGCTCCAAACACTATTCTAAACCAACATTATTAATTTCACTTTTAAAACCATAGTTTTGCCCTAAACCATGGTTTTAAAAATAAAATTAGAAGATGTTTGGTTCACCTGTTAAATGCCATTTAAGCCCGATTGGTCAATGTAAACGCTTAATAATGGGGATTTTTTTTATCTTGGTGTTTGGATAGCTGAGGTCCAGAATGACTTATCAATCCTTATTTGAAAAGCCTGAAATTTCATTGGATTCTCTGAGGCTTTTTTGACCATTAGTGCATGTGATTTAACTATTCCCTTTCAGCTTTTACCTGTGCAATTATCTGAGAAATTGGAGCAGTCCGTGCGAATCTCTCCACTAACCATTACCCCTCCATTCATTGAGCCATCTTCCCCCAACCACACCGGTCTCCAGATATGATAAAGGTGTTGTCCATCTTCATTTTCGCCTCTCATCAATCTCCTTTCCTTCAAGTTGTGTGCGTCTCAGGTCCGACCAGTATTTCGGCCATTAATCTCCTGTAGTTCCTGTTTTGGCGGCTCTGGTCCTCTCACATCGATCGGCGTACTGCTCTCAGCTCCAAGGTTGTCACCGTCTCAGGCACTTCGTGCTCCAGCTGTCGACGCCGTTTGGGTCGTTCACCGGCCAGAACCTTCACCGTTCGCTGCTCGTCAGACGTGTTTCAGCCTCAGCTGCCGTCTAAATCTCCGACATCACCAATCTGTTCTCTTCAGGCCTGTGTCGCCGGTAGGACATTCTTCAAGCTACTAAGCTTTGTCTTCTGTGCCCTGTGTCTTCATCTTCCCAGTTAAGATTCGTCTACATCTCCATAGCAGGTAAGGTTTCGCCATCGCTATTTATTCCAAACCAATCTGTCACTCAGCTGCCGTCCATATTGTTTTGTTTTTTTTTGGCATTATACTTTATTATGGTTTAGGAAAGAAGATCAAAACATCCTCAGCAAAGACTGACAGTTAGCATACAAATGGCAAAACAACTTATTTATAACATTTATATATTGGGAAAATTAGTAATAGGTTTTACATAAAAAAGGCACTCGTAAAAAATTACGGTTACATTATTTTTGGCTTATGGACTGTGTGGATCATTTATCCTTGAAATTTAACCTTGATTAGTTTGTGTTGATGACTGTATTAACATGTAAGTAACCTTTTTAACTTTCAAACATTTATGCAATTTGTTTGTAAAAAAAAATGCATGTACATGTTCAATGTGTTGTTGCTTGTCCATATAGAAGAAATTTACTATGAACCTGTACAAGGAATTTCCTCTTTCGTTATTGTGTATTTCATTACGCTATGATTGCATTTTTTTGTTACATATAAAAAGAAGGTAGTAGAAGTTTGTGTTTATCATACCTACAAAGATATTTCGTTACATAGCAATAATTACGTTTCTTGCATGCCAAAAATTCAATTAACATAACAGTACTAAACTAGTTGGTGTTTATAATACCTACAAAGTTATGGTCAATTATCCTTGAAATATTTACATAGAAAAATGACTGACAAAGCGGCGTGGGATGACGCAACGACTGAGATATTTATGATTCTTGTATGCAGATTATTTTTAAAGTTTTTAGTTATTTCAGCTGGCCAGTATGTTTTTTTTATAACGATCTTTTGCTATTGGTAGTTTTTCCTATTGTTCAAGGGAATTCGTTTCAGTTTTTAATAGACTGCAACAATTAGGTTTCTTGTATGCCTTAAATGTTTTTGGCATAAGAGCTGTGACGAACTCTAGGGTTATGACACCTAAAAAATTATTTGGCACTTCATGTTTGGGTTAGGGAATGTATTGATCTTTGATCATTGAAATTTATCTTTGCGTAGTTTATGTTCATGATCTTACAAACCGTGCTAAGCTACTTTATGTTTATCATGCCTACAAAGTTTTGGTCAAATTTCTTGGAAATTTTTACATAGAAAAATGACTGACAAAGCGGTGTGGGATGATTGAACCACTGAGCTATTTGTAAATGCAATGCTTGAGCAAATATTAGTGAAAGAACGACGCGGGATGTCGTTCTCAAAGCAACGTTGGGCAGCTATTGTATCCACATTTAATGAGAACACAAGTCGGGGATATGACAAGAAACAACTAAAGAACAAATTCGATATTCTCCAGAAGGATTTCAGGACGTGGAATATGCTAGTAAACGAGACTGGGATGGGTCGTGATCCTCAAACGGGGACCCTTGATGCAAGTAAAGAGTGGTGGACACAGAAATGTCAGGTAAGTAACATTCGTTTAATGATACAGATATGAAGAAAGTATTGGTTTAGTGTATATTGATAATGCTTTCAGTTACTTTGGTTTCTACAAGAGCATCCTGCGTACAAGAAGTTTTGTCGGTCGCCCCTGAAGTTTGAGACTGAACTCAAGATCATTTTCAAGGATGTTTATGCGACAGGAGAGGCTTCTTATTGTCCATCATACAGACAACCCCCAACGGAGGACACAGAGGATGCGGAGGACATAGGTGTTTACCGCCTGACGATGGATGAAGATGAAGGCTTGGGAGATAGTGAGGACGACTCATTCGCTGTACATTTGGCACCGACCATCGGAGTTTCGGACGACCTGGCGGGCATGGGGTTGTCATCGCAGTCTGGTCCTTCTGTGGCCACCGATTCAAGAAGCCAGGGCAAGAGGAAGAGGGTCGAGCGATCAGCGCCGAGGAATAGGACAAAAACGCCTACATCTAAGCGAATTATGGATGCCGTTAGTATCATCGCTAATACATCTAGGGATAGAGCTGCTACGATCAGTGACATTGAACAACAGAGTGTTGATACTATCCTTAACGACCTCCTAACTCTAGACGAAGTGCGGGAAGATTCTGGCTTTCGAATTCGGTGCATCCAGGTTCTTCTAGACCACAAGAGTTATCGCGACGCATTTGCTTCTTTATATAGGGGCAACAAAGAGTACTTGCTCGAGTGGTTGCGGTTTACCGTAGCGCATCACTTTGGATAGATAGTTATATGATTGTTCAGTGTCGTTGGAAACTTATGTTTATTGTTTATTTAATTCCAAATTTGTATGTTAAACTTGTTTGATGACGTATAACTTATATTATGTCAAATGTGGTTGTTAATGTATGTCGTGCTGTTTGTACAATTTTTTTATGTCAAACCTAAATTTTGTCACATGCACAGGGTAGATTATCAATGGTAAATTGGATGGAGGAAGATGATGATGACTCTCGCTTACTGGCCCTTATAGACGAGGAGTTAACGGAGTATGAACAACTTAGCGCATTGTTGTGTTCTTACTGGGTTCCTTTTATTTGCAAAGAACTGCGTAGAACAAGTCAACGCACCGGGCATTTATGGGTATAGGAGATATTGTCAGACAACAAAACTTGTCAAGAGATATTCAGAGTAGATAACCATATATTCTATCTTTTGTGCAATAAGTTTCCAAGCTCAGGTTACGGAATTCCAAGAATGTCGGTCTTGAAGAAATGGTAGCTATGTTTTTGCTAATAGTTGGACACGGAGTGGGAAATAGGGTAGCTCAAGAACTCTTCCAGCATTCTGGGGAAACTGTTAGCCGGCTATTGCATAGGGTTCTTCAGGCCTTCCTGCGTTTGGCTGAGGAGATTATCAAACCCATCGATCCCGAATTCCGTAAATGCCACCCACGTATAGCTGGCACTACTAGAAAAAACACTTTTAACGTCCCTTATTTGGGACTTTTAACGTCATTTTATGAAGAGACGCGTATGCCAGCAACGTAGTAAATTTGGACTTTAGACGTCCTTTGTAAAGGGACGCCTAAAGGGCTGGGTTTAGGCGTCCCTTTGACCAAAAGGGACGCCTAAAGGGGGTTTTTTTTCCATACGGTGCCATTTGTATTGTTTCTGGCCATATCATTCTGAAAGCAAACAGAAACGTATACACAAAAAGGAAACATACAGCACGCAGTTTATAATTAACAAAACACAACATCCACCTCTAATGAAACATTCATGCACTACATTGTTAACAGAAATGTTGTCCACTGATATAATAAACAACTACTAAGTAAATGTACAGGAAACGATAAACTTCTACAAATTAATGTGTTGAAGAATCCTCCCAGCCAACAAGTCTCTGACCAAATTAATGTCTTCATATAAGTAAGCAGCATCATTATCAAATATCTACAAATTAGAAAATATGATTATACGAAATCAATGAAATTAAAGGATTGTTTAGCAATTCAACTAAAATAAAACCAAAATATTATCATTTGATTACCTGTTGAAAATCATTTGTAACGCCACTTTGAATGATATTATACATATAAAGTAGAACATAATAGCCACATTCAGTACCACCTGGCTGTTGAGGGCACTATAAATCAAAAGCAATTGGTTAAAATCAATAACATACATCATTTATAAAACAACCGTAAATAAAATAACTTAAATTATATTGGAACCACATACTTTGGGATAGAACCACTTTGGCTTGCGAACAACTCTACCCTCACGTGACCCGCCAAGCATTCTATATGTTTGGGTTGCGCTAGCATTAAAATGTAAAACATTTTAAGTTAGAACCATTAAAATGTAAAACATTTTAAGTTAGAACAATTTATTTAAATCAAGCATTTCTTTAATTAATAAAAAAGAAATAACTAACGTGTTGAAGACTGATTTTGTGTCTTTGTCTGGCTTTTTTGTCAAGGAATCAAACCAACAGATTTCATTGAGGCGTGGGCAAACAACACGCAGGCTCCAATGGTAACTAAAACAATACACAGATTAAAATAAAGTTTAGATTAGAAGAAAATTATTTCTCAAACATCCAAAAATAAAAATTTTTACTACATACCCTTGAACAATTGGCGCTAGATAACATCGCAATTTGGTCGCTGCCATTGTGAAGCCCACATAATGCGTCTTTTGTGCGACATCATTTTTATCCGATGTCGTATTTTCCGGACACAAGAATCCGTATATATTTGGTCTTTGCATATCAATGCACATGTGGTAGAAGGACCTAAAATAGAAATAAAATGACCAATGAATTATTAAACTTATGAAATCTTGAACTTAGAAAAGAAAAACTAACCAAATGGCAAGTTTGACCCATCCTGCATCTATCTCCTCCAAATGCATAAACTCCTTAAGATCTTTATTGTCGATCGTGTAGGGATACGTCAATTATGTACCCATAATCCCTGGAGGCATATTGAAGTTGACTTGGGGAATACCTTTGTACATCTGTTGGAGCCGTGCTAGAAAGGGTCATCTCAGCGCATGTTGCTCCTCCTATAACCATAGAAAACAAAACCAATTATATTACAATGATGCCAATAAATGTCAAGTGATATGAATATAATTCCTACCATTGGTGGGGTTCCCAACGTGCCAATAAGATATTGAGGCCAAAGGATGAAACCTCCAATTGCCTGACCCAGCGTGGCAATCTCAACGTCAGGGATAGGGATGGCTGCACCTTCTTCCCCCTCATGAACACGTGTCACTATCACCCTACGTAAATACTGTGAAATTTGATTATGATGGTGGGTGGTAGCTTGTGTGTAAACAAGAGCATCGGCTACAACACGAATCATGTCTATGGTGTCCAAATAGAGGATACACGATTCACCCGACTCCGGAGTGGCAGAAGGCTGGCCCAGTGGTTCTGTTATGTGAGAAGGCTGGCCCAGTGGTTCTGTTATGTGAGAAGGCTGGCCACAAGGTTCTGTACTATGGGAAGGCTGGACAAGACTATGGAAAGGAGCAGCAACAAGTTCTGGAGTGTGGGAAGGCTTGACAAGGGGTTCTAGATTGTGGAAAGCCTCGGCAACGAGTTACGGAGTGTGGGAAGGCTGTACAAGGGATTCGTCCGGCGGGTTGTGACTTCCTTTAGTGCTGGGGAAGGCCGAGGATTCCTCGTTTCTAACCCTAGTAGCCTCCATGTGATGAAAATCAAACCACGATTTCATTTCACCACGTAGTTGTGTCATTAGCTCATCTCGGAGCTCCTCTCGGATTTGATCACGAAGCTTATCCACAAACTCTTGACTGGGTTCAGCTTGTGAAGAATATAACGAGGTTTTACCAAAATACTTCGAAATACCAACTCCCCTTGGCTCCCCTCTAACACGGCCGGGGTATTCAGCCTTCCCAATCGCCGTGGCCAATATGTCCATCCGTCCACTTGGAGTGAACGAACCTTAGCTACTCTGCTCTTCGAGTTCGTCCTGTAGCATACAATTCGTTATGAACGAAAATTAAATGCTAGAAATGTAAAAGAATTTCACAATTGATTACTTATGCTATTACTACTTATAATCATCGAGACAACCTCAGCAATAGTAGGATTTATATATTTGCCACCCTTAATCCTCCCTGCTTTCCATTTTTTGTGACGTGGAGGAGGAGCTGGCGCTTGCACAACAACGGAAGAATCCGATTTCGCAGCTTCCTTCATTTTTCCAGCTCTTCTGCCATCATCATCCGCTCCAGCTTCCTATAGCCACCCCGAGACATGCAATGCTGGTACTGATTTGCTTCTTGCCTCTATGTGTTCGCCGTACTTAATTCCTGTTTAAGGGAAAAAAGGAAAAACAAGTCATTAGTGCATTAACTATATTGATAACTATATTGAAATTATAAATTTTCATACTGAAGACAGAAAATTTACCAAAAATTCAGGAGCTTGTCGTTTAGCTACAAACAACCTCCAGTCCTCTAGAGATAGATATGAATATTCCTGAAAAGGATCAAGATGACTCTTGTCACCTCTAAGGTACTTCCTAGAGAGCTTATTTTTAAAATCCTTCCAGCGCAAACGAACCTCTCCCATCCAGTGATTGTACATGTCTGTGGTGTCAGGAACATCGAACGTTTGCTGCAAAAACGGAGACAATTAAACTTGAATAGGAAGAAAGGTCTAAAAACATAAAATGTATCGAAAGTTATGTACCAAAATCTGTTGCCATATCATGGCTTTCGTCTTTTTGGGAACCTGCCTCCAACTATCATAGATGATTCGGACTTTGCTTCGACCCAAAAACCAAGATAACTAATGAAGTGGTCTTCCTCAGGACCCATTGGATTCATGTTGGCATCAAACTCTATGTGAACCCTCTCCTGTTCATTGTAGTGGCGCTTCACCAATACAGCCATCTTCGTGGCACCTCTTGTTCTTCTCAGAGCGAGTGGCTCTTCTTGCCTTCCATTATGCTGCTCGCTGTCGCTCCCTGAGTCACTGGAACTTGACATATTCCTAGACACAAAAAAATCATTGTCAGAGAGGTAAGTAGATTGTCAGAGAGGTAAGTAGATTGCAGGTATCTGTATAAACTATATTAAGGGAAAAAAGCACATAAGACATAATACAGTTTTATATAGTTAAAGGTCTTACTTCATATTGTTTCCCATATTCCTTCACAATGATCATTTCTTGCAGAATAATATTCATCATCTACCAACTCGACCTCACTTCCTATAGGTGGATTTGTTGTCAAAGGTGGTGTGTCGTCAAGGTTGAAGGTTGGATCACCATACTTTTGTTTTTTACTTTGAAGTACAATGGACATATTTTTATTTGCAGTATCTGTGATATAGAACACTTGCTTCGCCTGGCTTGCTAGAATGAAGGGCTCATCTCTATAACCAACTCTTCGAAGATCGACTGAGACAAATCCAAATTGTGGATCTATTACCACAGCAGCATTGCTAACCCACTTACATTTGAACAAAGCAACTTTGAACTTGTTGTAGGTCATCTCCCATATTTCTTCTATAACTCCATAATAAGTCATTGATGCACATATGGGGTTTTTGTCTTTCGAACTGGAAAAGTGCATAGCTTCAGCTTCAACCATCACCCCACTATTTTGCATGGTACTTCTGTCATCTTGCTCTTTTGTGTAGAATGAATACTCATTTATGTCATAACCAGTCCAAGTAACAACCTGAAATGAAGGCCCCCAGGATAGCCAGTTGATTGTCTCGGACACACCGATCTCATGCGAAACCTTCTCCTCAAACCACTTAACAAATGTCTTGTTTTGCTCAATAGCTATTTGCATGTCACTCTTCTTTGGATTCAAGTTCTTCAAAGTCTTTTTGTGCTCATCTATGTATGGCTGAACTTCTTCCATATTATTCAAGATATACAAGTGTGCTTGCAACACCTCTTCACAATCCGCAGTCTTCACTTTTACTCCTCGTGTTCCCTTGCTTCTCCCCTCTTCATGCCGAGACTGTTCCTTTTTACCAGATAGATAATCTTTACAAAAGTCCATAGCCTCTTCAACTACATATCGCTCAACTATTGAGGCTTCAGGTCGATAAGAATTTTTAGAATACCCTTTTAAGATCTTCATGTATCGCTCAAAAGGGTACATCCACCTTAAATAAACTGGACCGCAAAGCCTTACCTCCCTTACTAAATGAACTACCAAATGCACCATTATATCAAAAAATGATGGAGGAAAATGCATCTCTAGTTGGGACAGAATTATATAACCCTCATTTTCTAGTTCATCCAACTTCTCAGTGTCGATGACTTTGTTACAGATAGCATTAAAGAAAACACACAATCTGGTTATAGTAGTTCGCACTTCTTCTTTCATAATGCCTCTAATGGCTACTGGTAACAATTGTTGCATTAACACGTGATAGTCATGGGACTTCATTCCCACTAACTTCAAATCGTCCATTGACACACACCTGCTAACATTAGAAGAGTAGCCCTGTGGGACCTTAATTTCATGCAGACACCCACACAAACTTCTTTTCTCCGCTTTTGATAGCGTTGCGTAGCTGGCTCCATATATGCCCTCCTACCATCATCTCTTAGTTGTGGATGCAACCGATCTCTTATTCCCATATCAACAAGGTCAAGTCTCACGCTCATTCCATCCTTGGTCTTACCTGGGATGTGCAAAAGCGTACTTATAAGGCTGTCACACACATTTTTCTCCATATGCATCACATCAATACTGTGTCTTACATCAAGACAATGTCAATACGGAAGATCAAATAAAATTGACCTCTTCTTCCATATGTTCTTCTCACCCTTAGTCCTTTGATTTTTACCAAAGGTCACATTGACACGTTCTACCCGACTATAAACTTCCTCCCCGGTTAAGGCCCTTGGTGCAACTCCATGTTCTGGTAAGCCATCAAAACGCTTTCTCAGCCTACGATATGGGTGGAATCGATGAAGAAACCTCCTGTGGCCAAGGTACACTATTTTTTTGCAATGCTTAAGTTGTCGAAAGTGTGTTTCTCCTTCACAGATTAGGCATGCTTTATGACCCTTTACACTATACCCTGACAAATTTCCGTATGCGGGGAAGTTGTTTATCGTGGTAAAAATCATTGCACGCAACTTGAAAGACTCTTTCTTATAAGTATCGAACACATCCACACCTTCCTCCCATAACTTCTTCAAGTCCTCAATCAAAGGAGCCAAATACACATGATGTCATTCCCTGGCTGTTTTGGTCCAGAGATCATCATAGAAAGCATAACATACTTGCGCTTCATACATAACCAGGGAGGTAAGTTGTATATTACAAGGAGAACTGGCCACGAACTATGTGTACTAGTAAGAGTTCCATACGGATTTATTCCATCTGTACAAAGTCCAAGCCGAAGGTTTCTCGGCTCGCTGCCAAATTGAGGGAACATTTCATCTATCTTCTTCCACTGTGGAGAGTCGGCCGGGTGCCGAAGATATTTTCCGTCACAAATTCTCTCATCAGAATGCCATCTCAACTTTTTCGCTTTTGTTGCGGTCGCAAACAAACGCTTAAACCGTGGTATTATTGGAAGATACCATAACACCTTCGAAGGTTGCCTTTTACTTGTTGTCCTTTCTCTACAACCACCGTCTTTCTTCACTTTATATCGTGATGTTTTACAGTTAGGACACTCACTAAGACCTGCATACTCCTTTCTATACAATACACAGTCATTAGGGCAAGCATGTATCTTTTTGTACTCCATACCCATCGTAGACAAGATTTTCTTTGCCTCATACATACGGTTTGGAAGTACATTATCTTCTGGAAACATATCACACAATAATTCCAATAGTAATCTAAAACTACTATCGGTCCATCCACAAGTTGCCTTTAAGTTCACCAAATGCAATGTTCCCGTCAGTCGTGTATACTTACTCCCAGGGTATAATGGTATCTCCGCATCACTCCGCAGGCTGTCAAAATTTATGTGCCTGGGCGAAGGATTCAACCTCGGCATCGTGAATCATTTTCTCCATTCTATCTTGCTCTATAACATCCACTCCTTCCTTCTTGTGCGACGGACAATCAGTTACTTCCTCACCATGTCATATCCACCTTGTGTATCGAAGATTTATTCCATCACAAAGTAGGTGATCCCTTATATCATCAACATCTCGTTGACTCTCGTTTAAACAATTCACACAAGGACAAAAATACTTCCCATTTTTAGTTGGAGCATTCCTTCTAGCAAATTCAATAAACTCTTCCACCCCATTCTCATATTCTTCACTAGTTCTCAAAGCATTCATCCAACTATGATCCATTGTTTTACCACCTAAACCATTCCCAATAACACTCAAGTTTATAACAATTGTTAACTATGAGATTGCCTTTTATCACTTTTTTCAAAAAACATTTCGGAAGCATTTCTCATTAAGTGTAAGATCCCACAATTTTAATAACAAACCATTTCACCTTAATTCAAACAAAACAAAAAAAAAAAATAAAGTAACTTAGGCAATTAAGGACAATATCAACAATTTAAAATATCAATTTTTCTTTAGGGAACTAATATGTTTAAATTAGTACAAGTTAAAAGTTCTATGCACCTACATAATATTAAAAGTTCTATACATGTATTCATTATTTCAAACCAATGAAATTAAAATCAATTGGTTAATGTTGAAAATTACTTGTTGATAACTTGTTTTATAAAATAAAACAAGTTATATGCATGTTTAGATTTTAGACTTAAATTGCATTTAGCACTCTAAAATGTGTCTTTTTAATTTATATAGCACTCAGAGCTTCCTAAACATGTTTTATTTTATAATTAAATAAATTATATAACTTATTTAATCTAATAAAATTAGTTAACTAGCAAAACTACTATATGTACTTATGGAATCTCTAGCATACATACATTATGGCATATATGAGTGGCTTATAGTTTCTAGCAAAACTACTACTTTAAATTAAACGGTCGATCATGATATTAACTAAAGTGAAATAAAATAAACCAAAAGCAATTAAAAAAACAAAAAAGCTTACAGGTTGGAAAATGGCGTGATGAAGAGCTGAGGTTGGGAGGGAGGAGGCGCGCGCACCACCATGAGAGAGGGAGCTCCGATGCTGCAACTGTGTGAATCAGAAGGAGGAGATGAGAGAAAATGAAGAAGGAGGGATACAGCGGTGGAAGGGAGACGGTGGAAGGAGGCTAGGTGTTTTTGAGAGAGGGAGGAAGAGTGAATGAACGGAATGGAGGGAAATGATGAAAAAGTGGAGGGAAATATGTTTAGGCGTCCCTTCTTGCAGAAGGGACGCCTAATGTGGGGTTATTAGGCGTCCCTTCTTGAAGAAGGGACGCATAAAGATTAAAAAGTCTCTCTTTATTTACGTAAATGCCACTACGTACAGTTTTTACTTCCCTTTTCAAAGAAGGGATGTCTTTATGTGACATTAAATCCCTTTTCTGTAGTAGTGTGGTGATCCCCGATTTTACCCATACTTTAAGGATGCTATAGGAGCAATTGATGGAACCCATATAAGGTGTTATATTAATGGTCCCAACCGAGATAGGTTTATTGGTCGAAAGGATTATCCTACACAGAATGTCCTGGTTGTATGCGATTGGGACATGTGTTTCACGTTCGTGTAGGCGGGATGGGAAGGATCTGCACATGACGCTCGTGTATTTCAAGCTGCTGTGTCAAATCCAGCTATGAATTTTCCGCATCCGCCTCCAGGTACCATTTCGAAACCACGAAAGCAGTTAGTTTCATTTATTATTTTCATTAATCTCACCCGTTTAAAATGATTTCTAATATTGGCAGGAAAATATTATTTGGTCGATGCTGGCTACTCGACGCGAGAAGGGTATCTGGGTCCCTACAGACGTGAGCAGTATCACGTGCCTGAGTTTAGGCGTCATCCTATATTACAAAATGACAATGAGACATTCAATTTCTTCCATTCTAGTTTAAGGTCAACAATTGAAAGGACTTTTGGAGTGTGGAAGAGTATATTCGCATTTTTAGAAAAAATGCGTAAATACAGCTATGACACCCAAGTCCACGTAGTTTGTGCAACAATGGCATTACATAACTTTATTCGAAGAAATTGTTCAGGTGACGTTGACTTTGACCAGGGAGACAATGGTAATTCCAGGCACGATGAAGATATGACTGTAGAGGTCGATGCTTTGTTCAACAATAATTCTGGGACATCTTCAACCGGAATGAATCGCATTCGGGACATTATTCAAAACAATATTGCGAGGAACATATGATTATATTATAATTCTTTTTATTTGTTGACCAAATTCATATATATCGGAAGCACATTATTTGTCTTACATTTTTTCACTTTTTCATAATATGAAATATATTTTTTTTTCATACATAAACCCCCAAAAGCACTTATGTATTCCAAACAAGTTTTATTTTTACAAAAGTACTTATATAATTTTCAATTCAAACATAAATCACGTTACATAATCTCACTTATTCCAATCGCACTTTTCCATAACCCTAATTAAAATAAGTCATTTTACCTACCGCTATACCAAACATCCTTTTATTAGACACCACATCAAAACTCAATATGGCTTTTAACCCTCAAAACCATGATTTGATATAAACTATTCAAATACTCACCAACACAAAATTGATCTAGCTATATAAAGTTTCGTCATATCTCTTTGGGTATCAAGGTTGAATCCCATAGAAGATATTTATATTGAGAGGGGTAACTATAAACCTCAAATCGGATTCCGGATGATAATATAAAGTAAACTACCCAAACACTCTCAAATTCTGTAGAACCATGGTTTGGGGGTTAATAACCATGGTCTTCAAGAAGCTTCTTCTCTTCTTCTTTTACTTTTTGAGAAATTATTTTCCAAAATCTATTACATAAAATCACTTGTTTCACTTTTTCTGTAGAAACTATTCTCCAAAAGCTAATACAAATATACCCTAATTACATTGAAGTCTAATAAGATTTGAGCTACATTAATTAAAATTACAAAAAGACTACTTTGTCCTCATTAATTTGAGCAGCTGATGAATTGAAAACCTGTCATTGGTTGTTATGTTAGATTTAGTAACTTAGATATATATATTAGGTTGGCCTTTATCAAAATAATTTTAGTCAATTTGATAGAACCTACATTTTGGCTATATATCTTCACTTTAATTTTCATGGATCAACGTGGTATTTTTCTTGATATATTATAATATTTTCCCATCATTTTTTTTAATTATTGATGATTATGATACTATCTTAGATTTAGTGACTTAGATATATATTATGTTAGCCTTTTTTATCAAAGTAACCCAAATCAATTTAATATGATCTACCTTTAAATTGTACATGTAATTAATGTGAGATTTTTTTAATATATTCTAACACGATGACTTATCATTATAAACTTTTTATTGGTTGCTTAAATTAGTACAGGCAAATGCGTCTGTTTTCAATTTAAATTAATGAAGCATAGATCCCATGGAACAGTCAATTTGATGGTTTCAAAGTATTTGCTTCTTATTTTTCTCTACCATGGCATGCAATTCTCCTATACGGTGCCGTTTCTAATTTTCTATCAATCAATTGTAAGATTTTCAAGACCCGTCAATCCAGACTCGGGTAATCGTCGGCGGCCGGTTTCCTAGCTCTCGGATAGAGCGATAGAGGTTCTTACCTGGACCCACTTAAGAAAAATCTCGCTCGGATTAAAAATGAACACTACCTGCGACGGTTATAGATAGCTCAGCTCCTCAGCCAGTTTGCTCAGTTTCATATCTTCGAAGTCTGGCGCAAGCGTGAAGGAGAACGCTCCATAGCCAAACACTTCCCTATCCTCAGATTCAGTATGAGTAGCGTTGTTTCCAAATCTTACTGGGGGAAACTTCCTTTGCCACCTCTCAACAACAGGTGAAATTCTAGTCTGTGCCTCCAATTCTTCATTTTTTTGTCCCTAAACTTTCTTTCCCCTACACTTGTTTTGTTGAAATTTTTGAATTTTTTTCTGTGTCTGACCAGGAGAGTTCCACAATGATTTTTGTGTTGGTCCGCTAACGGCTTGCTCATATACATTTTTTGAGTTTATAAGAATGCGTATCTTTATCGATTGAAAGTTGTAACTAAATTGTTCTCTTTCTGATGGCATCTGTTATAATTTATGCTTCTTTGTTGCAGAGAAGGATTGTGTCTTATTCCGCTGTAATTGATATTTGCCCAAAAGTTGAACTACTACTCGTTTGAATGTCATTTTGAGAGCGGCTTTGATTTTTATTTGGTTAAGTTGGATAGTTATGTTGGTTTAATACGCTAACTGTTGTATTGTGTGTGTGTGTGTGTGTATTGCAGTAAATCAGACAGTGGAGTTGCCAATGTTAAAATAAGTGGGAGAGCGATGGTAGTCTCTATGGTTATGTTGGCGCCAAGAAAGTTCTTGCAGAGAAGGAAGAAAATGGAAGTTTTCAAGGATGCGGCTGATGAAGCTGATCAGAAGAACTGGAGGAGATTGATGAAAGAAATTGATGAGACTGGTTCAGCCGTTTCAGTGCTGAGAAGTGAAAGAACAAAAAGCCAGACTATTCCGAGGGACCTTGTTGTTGGTACTTTAATTAGATATAAGCAACTGAAGAGATGGAACCATGTCTGCGAGGTAAGCAAGGGACATTTTATCACTTGAATTTAAGGAAGCAATTACGTTTCAGTTAAGAATTTGATAACCATTTTTATTTGTGATATGGCACTATTCTGCTCTCTGTTATCTTTCTGCAGAAGCTGTAGGGTTTTGTGGTGAAGCACAAGTAGTATCTTGTTATATAATTTAGTTCTGATTGCTGAACTTAGTGAGAGTATATTCTCTCTTCGTTACCCATTTTTACCAATTTTTGCAATGCATTCTGATTGGCTGGTACATGCATGTTTTTACTTATTTTAGATTCTTGAATGGCTCCTGACTCAAACCTGGTGGGATTTTGGAGAGATGGATTTTCTAATGCTTATAACGGCTTATGGAAAGCTAGGGGACTTCAATGGTGCGGAGAGAATCTTGTGCATGATGAATAAAAAGGGTTTTGTGCCAAATGTAATATCTCAGACTGCTCTTATGGAAGCATATGGCAAAGGAGGCTGCTACAATAACGCTGAAGCAATATTTCGTAGGATGCAGCATTCAGGCCCTGAACCTTCTGCTTTAACTTATCAGATAATACTTAAAACATTTGTGGAGGTAAGTATGCATATTATGTATAGTTGTATTCCGCTGTAATAAATTTAACTAGAAGCAAATTGTCAAGATTGCTTATCTTTATAACTGTTACCTTTTCCATTGATAACGGGCATGGAATATGATCTATCTTTTCCAAGGCATGTTTAGGTATATTTTCTTAAGACATAAAGATGCAAGAGTGGAATTATAAGCCCTACATGCCTCCTCACTTGAATGCCTGTTAGACTTGAACTGTTGGCATGGGTACTGGTTTACAACAACCCTGGTTTGAAACAAATCATAGTTTTATATTGAAATTCTCTTGCATCTTCTTTTATTTATCAATGTACTCAAGATCTACATAATTGTTTTTTAAACTTTGAGATTATGCATATGCATTTTAAGTATCTCTTCCTCCAAAGGTGTAGCAAAGTAATAGAGTTACGAATGTTTATGCTACTACATGATTCCCAACACCTTAAATTTTTTTGTTGCACGTTAAATTTGCAATAATTAGCTGCATCATATCTGAGTTTAGGGCAGTTTTTCTGTAGCTATTGTAGTACAATTGAGTGTTGACAAATAAAGTATTTGTTTGACTTTTAGTTTTGATATTTATTTTTTGGTGCACTTGCAGGGAAACAAGTATAGGGAATCTGAAGAAGTATTTAACAGCCTTCTGAACAATGAAAATCCTCCTTTGAAACCAGATCAGAAAATGTTTCATATGATGATTTATATGTATAAAAAGGCTGGAAATTATGAAAAAGCTCGCAAGACATTTGCTTTGATGGCTGAGCGAGGAATTGAGCGATCTACAATCACTTATAACAGCTTGATGTCGTTTGAAACAAATTACAAAGAAGTTTCAAAAATATATGACCAGGTAAGGTTTAACATTGATCATATTTACCTTTCTATTGTTACTGATAGATCTAGGGTTCTTTCATTTTCTATAGGAATATTTCAATAAAAGAAATTAAGTTGAAGCCTGTAATATTAGTTATTATTAGCATTATTTATGGGAGTATTAAATTTTGTTTTTGGTTCTTTTACAAATATACGAGCTCCTAAGGGCAATAATCTGTATTCTCTTAACTCTGTACTTATATTTGCGGACTTGTCTATGCCTCATGCCTATAGCTAGAGGCCTCTCCACATTTGTAATGCATTAGAACATTCATTCGAGAGAAGAATGTTTCCTTCTGCCTTTATCTTGTGATCATTGGATACGGTGCCAGAGCATTTGGGCCCATTTGGTATATCATATAGAATAAGGTTTGACTGTATTAGGCTTTTTAAATTTTTTATACTAAGTTGAATTTAGTTTAGCATTGTATAAGATATTGTATTGTATAAGATGATACTGTCGTATGTCTGCTAATATATGATAAATTACTGAATAGGATATAATTAACTCTTTTGACAACATTGTCGTTTACTTGGAAATGTTGTATATTTTAACTATTCCTTTTTTTTAAAAGAAAAACTAGATGCTACTCCAATATACAGACATGCATATACTCCCAAAAGAATATAATTATGCTAGCAAGAGGGTGAGACCTGTTTTGTGAGGCTTCATTTTGTTTCCTGTTCTTTATCTTTCTGTTACAGAGTGGTAAGCGGCTAAGCTGTGTGGCCTTGGTTAAACTTTATCAATGTCCCACTTAAGTTGTTGGTTTAATCAGAATTTTGTCCCCTAAACTTAATATTTCACCGCTGTAAGTAATATAGCATATTTGACAGCTGAAATAATACAACAGCAAAGTGTCCATCGGTTTCTTGGTAGCCTCTATCTGTTGAAGTAAAGGTTTCATTTTTGGCTATTTTGACATCATTTTGGAATCATGGATTCACACAGAAGGCTTGTCTGATTCCTACATGTCAATGACTACCGACTTTATGTTACTTAAAAAAATCAAACCTTTGAGGTGTTTTGAAGGACTGCATTCTAATGTTGACATTTTTCCTTGTGCCCTGCCTTTAATATCTTGTTTATAATTAATTCATCAGATTTTGAAGTGAATGCCTAATTTTAGATGCAAAGAGCTGGTCTCCAGCCTGATGTTGTGAGCTACGCCTTACTCATCAGTGCTTACGGGAAGGCTAGAAGGGAGGACGAAGCACTGGCTGTCTTCGAGGAAATGCTTGATGCTGGTGTCAGGTATGCTAGCAACACTATTTTATAGCTTAATTGATTTCTGCATAGATGTTCTGACGACATAATTCGGTTATTCTCTGGTTTAGTTGTTAAACTCTGTAGCTTAGTAAAACAATTTTAATGTTACATATCCTACCCTTTTCCACAGACCAACCCAGAAGGCTTATAATATTTTGCTTGACGCATTTTCAATATCGGGGATGGTAGAGCAAGCTCGGACTGTGTTTAAGAGCATGAGAAGGGACAGGTAAATTGTGTCTCCAATGTTCAAAACTTTATTGCCCTTTTTATAATATAAATTTATGTTTCTATGTCTTAGACAAGTGAGATAGAAAGAGAGTTTTGTTTAACTAAAAGCATAAATCCTCTGAAGTTCTCTCTCCCATAATTTTTTTGTAAAAGAGAAGGAAAGCTAATGGAAGCTTCATGCCCAAAAGTGTCCATTGTATTTGAGAAATGTTTCCTTAGAAGATGTCTTGTCAAAAATAATGTCTGCTATGATTATAATGACAGGTTGATATTCATTGACAAATAACATCCTCTTATAAACTGTGTCACATGATGCTTCTGCTTTTCCCGAACAGCGTATTTTTGCAGTGCAAATAGCATATTTTTTTTCCACACAGCCATATGTTCTGGTTTCTGGTGCAAGTTGCATGATGTTTTTCCAATGGGTAAGGACCAATTTTTCCCAGGAAGTTTTCCCATAAGAGCTGTGGGTATGCAAAAGTTTTTTTAATCAATATTGTCCTGAAAATGTTAAAAAATGAGCCATGTCACTCCTAGCCATTAAAAATGTGAAGGCAAGTTATTTTTTAACAATTAACGTTAGTTTTTTTTACTGTTATAATGACTATGCTCATTTTTTAATATTTTGGGGCAACATTAATCCAAAAATACTTTTAGATACCCACAACTTCAAAAACTTTGAGGACATAATTGAACCTTAACCTTTTATCCAATTGATGCACTGAACAAGAAAAAAGTATAGTCATTAGATTTCATTCTTGTTTGTGTTGAGAACGACATGGTTCATGCTTCTCTTATTCTATCATTGTATGTTGTTCTCTTTCCAATGCAGATATTCACCCGATCTTTGCTCATACACTACCATGTTGTCAGCTTATGTCAATGCATCGGACATGGAAGGAGCTGAGAAGTTTTTCAGGAGATTAATACATGATGGTTTTAAGCCTAATGTTGTCACTTATGGAACTCTAATTAAAGGGTATGCTAAGATGAATGATCTTGGCAAGGTAATGGAGAAGTACGAGGAAATGCATCGATGCGGTATCAAGGCCAATCAAACTATCTTAACTACCATCATGGATGCGTATGGAAGAAATGAGGACTTTGGAAGTGCTGTTCTTTGGTTTAAGGAAATGGAATCTAATGGAATTCATCCTGATCAAAAAGCAATAAATATTTTACTATCTCTGGCAAAAACAGAGGAAGAAAGACAAGAGGCTAATGAGCTCGTAGGACATTCTCATGAAGTTAGCAGTTTAAACACAGTTAATGGCTTCGTTCCGGTTGGTGATGGTGGTGATGAAGATGATGAACAGGAGGAGGAGGAGGAGGGTAATTATGGATATTTTGATGCCCAGCTAGCCATGGCTTATGAGAAACAGTCCGTATGATTATTGATTTGATGTTCGACACATCTTAATTTTTTTAATTATATCTGATTATATGTGGTTATTTTAATTTTAAAATATAAAAATAAGTATATTAAAGAATTAAAATTAAAATATACCTACAGATAATTAAAATAAACTTGTTCATATGTGATATTGTTCTTATCGCTAAAGCAATCAATTAAATTAGGACTAACTAATAATGCAATATAATACTAACCTAGATTATTCTTCCAAAGAGCAATATGTGAGTTTTTCTATAGGATTGAATTTTGGTGATGAAAAATTCAATGGAATGGACTTAAATTAAAATGTAAGACTCTACTATCTAAATGAAAAATGCAAATGTGAGTTAATATCTTTTATATGTATTGAAAAAAAATATCCTTTATCCAAATTAAATAACATGTCTACAGTCTAACACTATATTGTTCTCAATTAATACAACTCAAAATCATTTAAAACTAAATAATCTCAACTCTAGAAACAAATCGATAAAAAGGAAAGACATTCCCTTATGGTCTTCATATGTAAGTCCTACACTCTAGCCTCTTTCATGTTCTTCCCAAGCTAGCTCAAGCTTTCATGATCATCATCCTAACTCCATGGAGAAGCGTGAGTGTGGGCTCTTAATTGAGAGTGTGTTTTTGTAGTGGCAGCAGCTAGGTTAATTAATGTGAGGAAGAGAGAGTTTTAAGGTCCAAACTTGAGCTCATTAAAATTTAAGTAGCTCAATAAGATCTAACCATTGGATTTTCTTTTAACTTCCAAGAAAAATTATGCACCATAGGATCTTATAATATGCTTTCCCTTATCCTGAAAGAATCAAATAAAATCTTCATCTATCATATATTTGGAAATATTATTCAATCACAAGATTGCAATCAAAATATTAAAATTTAAGTCCAATAATCTCATAATTAATTTAGGTTTATATTTTTTTCCTAAGTTTGGCTAACAATCCAAATATTATCTAATAAATTCAAATTAGTCTAAAATAGTTCCTAAAATAAATGAATAAGGTGGAATAAAATATATTAAATTTGGGATTTATCAACTCCCTGCACTTATCATCTGCACTCCTCAGCAGAACAAATCAAGACCAAGGGGGAATAACAAAACAAAACAGAACAAAAGTGTAACAGCACAGTTTCTCTCGGACTGTCTTTACTCAGCCGGGTTCATGACTGACCGAGGACTTGCGTCTTTACTCGCAATCCCAGGCTCACTCCGCCCCCTGCGGAATTATTGCCGAAGCGAGCCTCCCCAGGTCTCGATGACACTACCTGGTGGTAAATAGTTCCTAACGTGAGACCTGGTACCATTGAGCGCATGAAAACAAGCAAGTGTTTTATAAAAAGAACCAAATGCAGTTATTAGTTGGTGACTTATAATAAGGATCAGATTGAGTATAATTTAGAGGTGGTAATATGGGTTACGGGCTGAGCCCTCCAACCAGACAAAATGGGTAGATTGGATTTTGTAAAATTAGGATTATTTAGGAATGGTTCTTTTATACCTAAATCTATATGGTCTCAACTCATGATGAGTTAGACCATTGAATTGGATTAGTGGGTTGGTGTTTTTATTTTTTTTTATTTTTTTTATTTTAACATAACACAAGGGACAAGGGCAAAGACCCAAGTTCATCCGAATTCCGAGAAGACCCAATCCAATTTCCTGCCCAACGGCCCAGCGTCCACGCTGCTAAGTGTTGTCACAGTGTTACTCACTCACTCCAGGCTCCAGAGTCCAGCCTCCACACTCCACTGCGCCACTGCCCTCAGCTCAGTCCCTCACCCTCTCCGTGCCTACTCTCAGATCTCACTCTCAGTGCTCAGGCAGCCTTATTAGTAGAAACGCAGACGGCAGATCAGTGGATTTCAAATTTCAATCTTAGTACTCCGTGCTCTCACTCTCTCCGTCTCTCGACTCACGCAGATCTGGTACGACAGTGATCTCAACTCAGCACCTCAGCCTCTTATATCTCATACGCGTGAAGTCGACGGTGAAATTGTGATATGTGATCTGGAAGGCTACGGTCAATTATATTTTGATCTGTGATCTGGCGACGGTGAAACTGTGATCTTTGGCCGTTCGGCGTGTGATCTGGCTACGGCCTGTGACCTTTGGCTATGGATATCCCTCATTGTAAGATTTTATACTCTTCTTCCTCTTTCTGGAGTCGTGGTTGGGCTACTGAAACATGGTCTAAATCTTGTGTTTGATTTTCGTTTCTAGCTTCTCTAATTACGGTATAGGATGAGACGCAATGTTAAGATGATCTTGTGTTTGATTTTGGTTTCTAGCTTCTTCCTCTTTTTGGAATCGTGGTTGGCCTTCTGATTGTCCATATATAATAATTGAAAGAAGAGTATGAAGTGGAAGTTAATAATAACAGTAAATTGTGAAAAAAAAATTGAAAAAAACTAATAATATATGTTAGGTAGGCCAACCTGCCAGGGGTTACAGGTTGCGGTCCTTTTGGACTTAAAAGCATATGGTCCTAATCTTTGATAGTTAGCTATTACCATCTCTAATATATATAGATCTATTTTACTAATCATTGTTCTCTCACACTGTTCATTGGATTTAATTCTTTTAGGCTCTACATGTTTGAGGGAAGGGTAGAAGGGGAAGGAGAGGGATTTTGGTCTGGCCCTTTGATTGGGAAGACAAAAATTCAGAATTCCCCTCCCCTCAAAAACTCTTCTCCACAAATTGAGGGGATTTGGAGGCGAGGCCTAAAATTTTTTGAGTTGGACAAAAATACCTATCAAATGATGATAACCTAGACCTATTTGGCCATGCTTCATATTCATCATAAACACCAAACTCTATTTGATTATGCTCTATATTTTTTTACTCAGCCATGCTCTATACAGTAGCAACAAACACAAGCATAGGTGGTGAATGTCATGTGAGATTTCAAAATTTTTAAATTGAATAATAATTCACATTATTTTACCTACTGTAAGAGAGAATACTTTCATTTTTTGAAATTCACATGATTTATACTCCATATAGTAGTCATGCCATGCTCCATATTTTTTAGGACGCCATGTGGTTGATATTTAATTATAGTTGATTATAATTTAGAAAATAAAAATTTTATTTATATTTAAATTTTATTATATTTAATAGAGTTTGAATAAAATCACTTATAACATAAGGGGTAAAGTTGTCAATGTGAAAAAAATTTCCCTCCCCTTCCCTCCTGAACTAAATAAGGTAACATTAATATCCTTTCCTTTTCCTCTCTTCTAATTAATCCAAATAAGATGACATTAAAATCCCTTACCTCCCTTCCGTCGAACCAAACAGACCCTTACAATTCATATGATTTCATTAATTTGTATTCTCAAAGTTTGTTTCAAAAATAAAATCTTATAATTAAAATGTAATTACAATAATTGATAATTAAATTATTAATTTCCACCATTTATGGTCCATAAGCACTGTTCATAAGCTTTTTTGACTATTCATACGATTTCATTGATTTGTGTATTGTGTTGTCAAAATTTGTTTCAAAAAATAAAATATTATAATTATAATTGTAATAATGCCATTATGTAATAAAGGTTCTAATAACAACTCAGAAAAAATCTAAGAGTTTTTTAAAAAAATTTAATAATTTTTAATAATTTAAAATTATTAAAAAATAATTAAATTATTTTTAAAATGACCTTGATGATATGTTAGAAGTGAAATAAAAATTATTTCTTAAAAAAAATTTAATCATTATTTTCAAATTTTGTTTCAAAAATAAAATCTTATAATTTCTTTCCGTATTTATTAAAAATCTAATATCATATTAATTATTACACTTACCTACTACCTTTATTAATTATGGGCATATATGGAAAAAAATATTTAATGCTCCTTGAAAACAAACAAATGCCTTATAAAAATGACCAAATGTATTTATTAATTGGTGACTTGTAACAATGATAAGATGAAGTATAATTTAGAGGTGGTACAGAGCCCTCTAACCAGACAAAATGGGTATGTTGGATTTTATAAAATTGAGATTATTTGGGAATGATTCTTTTAGACCAAAATCTATATGGTCTCAACTCATAATAGGTTAGAGCACACGTTGGTGTTTTTTTTTAATGTAACACAAGGGGCAAGGGCAAAGACCCAATTCATCCGAATTTCGAAAAGACCCAATCCAATTTCCAGCCCAACGGCCCAGCGTCCACGCTGCTAAGTGTTGTCACAGTGATACTCACTCACTCCCGTCTCCAGAGTCCAGCCTCCACACTCCACTGCGCCACTGCCCTCAGCTCAGTCCCTCACCCTCTCCGTGCCTACTCTCAGATCTCACTCTCAGTGCTCAGGCAGCCTTATTAGTAGAAACGCAGACGGCAGATCAGTGGATTTCAAATTTCAATCTTAGTACTCCGTGCTCTCACTCTCTCCGTCTCTCGACTCACGCAGATCTGGTACGACAGTGATCTCAACTCAGCACCTCAGCCTCTTATATCTCATACGCGTGAAGTCGACGGTGAAATTGTGATCTGTGATCTGGAAGGCTACGGTCAATTATATTTTGATCTGTGATCTGGCGAGGGTGAAACTGTGATCTTCGGCCGTTCGACGTGTGATCTGGCTACGGCCTGTGACCTTTGGCTATGGATATCCCTCATTGTAAGGTTTTATACTCTTCTTCCTCTTTCTGGAGTCGTGGTTGGGCTACTGAAACATGGTCTAAATCTTGTGTTTGATTTTCGTTTCTAGCTTCTCTAATTACGGTATAGGATGAGACGCCATGTTAAGATGATCTTGTGTTTGATTTTTGTTTCTAACTTCTTCCTCTTTTTGGAATCGTGGTTGGCCTTCTGATTGTCCGTATAATAATTGAAAGAAGAGCAGGATATGAAGTGGAAGTTAATAATAATAGTAAATTGTGAAAAAGTACTTGAAAAAAACTAATAATATGTGTTAGATAGGCCAACCCTCTATACCCATTATGGGTATAGGTTGCGGTCTTTTTAAACTCGATTAGCCTAAGGCCAAACCATATTAGGGCCTCTAATATATATAGATCTATTTTACTAATCATTGTTCTCTCACACTGTTCATTAGATTTAATTCTTTTAGGCTCTGCTTAGTTTGAGGGAGGGTAGAAGAGGAAGGGGATGGATTTTAGTCCCCTCCCTTTGATTGGAAGGACCAAAAATTTAGAAGGGGATGACAAATTTTTTGAAATTTTTCCTTCCCTCCCCTTAAAAGCTCTTCTCCACAAATTGAGGGGATTTGGAGGAGAGGCCTAAAATTTTTTTGAATTGGACAAAAATGCCCTGCAAATTTCGATGATAACCCAGACCTATTTGGCCATGCTCCATATTCATCATAAACACCAAGTCCTATTTGATCATGCTCCATATTTTTTTATTCGGCCATGCTCTACACAGTAGCTACAAACACAAGCATAGGTGGTGAATGTCATGTGAGATTTCAAAATTTCAAAATTTCAAAATTGAATAATAATTCACATTATTTTGCCTGCTGTAAGAGAGAATACCTTCATTTTTTGAAATTCACATGATTTATACTCCATATAATAGTTATGCCATGCTCCATATTTTTTGGGACGCCATGTGGTTGACATTTAATTATAGTTGATTATAATTTAGAAAATAAAAATTTTATTTATATTTAAACTTTATTATACATTTAATAGAGTTTGTATAAAATCACTTATAACATAAGGGTAAAGTTGTCCATGTAAAAATAATTTCGCTCCCCTCCCCTCCTAAACTAAATGACGTAATATTAAAATCATTTCCTTTTCCTTTCTTTCTAATTAATCCAAATAAGATGACATTAAAATTCCTTACCTCCCCTTCGTCAAACCAAACAGACCCTTACAGTTCATATGATTTCATTGATTTGTATTCTCAAAGTTTGTTTCAAAAATAAAATCTTATAATTAAAATATAATTACAATAATTGATAATTAAATTATTAATTTCCACCATTTACGGTCCATAAGCACTATTCATAAGCTTTTTACTGTTTATAAGCTTTTTTTACTATTCATACGGTTTCATTGATTTGTGTACTGTGTTTTCAAAATTTGTTTCAAAAAATAAAATCTTATAATTATAATTGCAATAATGCCATTATGTAATAAAGGTTCTAATAACAACTCAGAAAAAATCTAAGAGTTTCTTAAAAAAATTTAATAATATTTTTAATAATTTAAAATTATTAAAAAATAATTAAATTATTTTTAAAATGACCTTGATGATATGGTAGAAGTGAAATAAAAATTATTTCTTAAAAAAATTTAATCATTATTTTCAAATTTTGTTTAAAAAATAAAATCTTATAATTTCTTTCCGTATTTATTAAAAAGTTATCAGATTTTTAAATATATAATTTATTTTAGAGATGTTATAATTGTTTAAATATATTATTTCAATGCTGGTATTTTAACATGACAATGAGTGAATATTATAATGCTTTGTTGAAATTATGGCAACCGTAGGCTTTGTTTGATGTTCATTTATAGAATAATACCGAGGATGCTCAATTGTATAAGAAGATAATGAAGAATGAAGAGTATGTGACTTTCTTCTAGACTTCAATGATACTTTCAAAGAGATTAGCGGCAGAATTATGGGATTGAAACCCTTACTACATCTATTTGATGCTGTCAACTATGTTCAATTCAAAGAAAGCAGAAAACTCCTGAATCAGAGTGGCTCAAGCCAAGTTGAAGGCTCAAATCTTAGACATGGAATGGCTAATTTCACATGATCCCACTTCTAAAGTTCTTGACACCTCACCATCACATCCACATCCACATCCACATCCTGAACTCACTCTAATTCCCAATCTTGAAGATCCAGAGAAAGGTCGAGATGGAGGCTCTTTTTCCAGCATTTTCAGAAGAGGCCTAAGTTGTTCTTGTTGAGTGATACTTGGCACTGGTAAACCATTTTATGCAGGTTCTGTCAGTTTTAGAGGCAAATCTGTTGATGTCCAATTAGAGGTATTGCTACATTGATGTCTAGGTTCAAAACCTCCCTCAGAAGGATTAGTTTTCCATGGAACAACCGATGAATCCCTAGAAACTAGAATTTGACTATTTTCTGACAATGTAGCTTCTATAGCTGTATTATTAAATTGATAGGGTAACTGACATCTGGTTTTTGAAGATGGTAGGTTGATGCATGTGATTGTGAAGGTTTCAATTGCTGATCTGACAGTGTCTCATTTTGTCCACTCCCAACAGATGCTGAATGTCAAAGATACAGAACAGAGAACACTGTTAGCTCCAGAACAAAGATACAGAAAAGATTCTCAGAGGTTTACATCATCAATAACCAATTTGCCCACAAAGGAACTTTCAACAGATCTCAAATGATTAACACAAGGAACCTCTGCAGCCACCGAATCATCTTCCACTATATTTCTGCAAGAGGTAGCAATCTTGTACTTATCACAAAATTACATGTTAAAAGAAACTGCATGAAAATACAACCTAACGTCATTCCAAGATATAATCAACAGTCAATACATACAAGAATTCTATTCCCATTAAACTACCATGCAGTACACTTTGTACAACTTTTCATTTTATCAGATAAATCATATAATTCTTTAATCTTGTTCATTATGAAGTCTAGAAGCACTTTGTACGGCCTTTAGTAAAACTACCTACTGTAGTGTCCTGCTATGACGAAGTGATGACGGCAGAGCAAATCTACAGTTTTGTCTCCAAGGACAAGAGAGCAAAGTTTTAGTGTCTGGCCTTTGTCTAGCATCCTGTTAAGTGCAATGGAATCTTCAAGAAAACACTTAGAATCTCATTGTCTAGCTAAAACTATTTCATTGCAATGGTAGAATATTTATAGGGACCAAGTTCGACAGTAGAATCCCCAAATATAAGCTATGAATCAAGCAAAAATATTGGAATCTAATTCCCAAAAAAAAAAGCCACTTATGAAACATAGGCTGTAGAAGCATACAAAAAATAAGCCACAAAATAAAGGGAAAAATAAAGTAGACACAAACAATAAAGAAATAAGATGCTAAAAGTCATCTAGGAAAATCTGCAATCTTCAGCACTCTCCCTAAAATTGGAATCGTTTGGAGATAGGTCTATCTGTTACTTATTTTAGCTCTATTTTTCCATCAACTAGCAATTCACTTAACAGCAACTACCAATACCCCGTACATTAAAGAATATGTTCAAACTCATGAAAATTATCCAATTTACCTTCTTAGGGTCTGTTTGGCATGAGGGGAGGGGAGGGGAATGAGGAGATTTTGCTCCCTTCCCTTATTTGGATAGCAAAAATTTTTAGAAGGGGAGGGAGAATTTTCTAACCCTCCCTTGCAAAATTGGCGGAATTTGGAGGGAAAGGTTGATGTTTGGGCTTATATTAACTAATATGTCTATGCTATTTTAAAATATTCCCACAATACTCTTCTCATTATTTAATTACAAAATTATAATTTTATATAGTTTTAAATGCCATTTATAATTATATTTATTTAATTTTTATAATTATAAAATTATAATTTTATGTATTAAATGCTTTTTATAATTATATTTTATTAAATATGATAAAAATTTATTAATTACAAATTAAATGAAATAAGAATGAAGTTATCCATATAAAAATATTTTCTCTCCTCTCCCCTCCCCTCCTATACCAAACATGATAATATTAAAATCCCTCTCTTCCCCTCCCTTTTTATCAATCCAAACAAAGTAAAAGAAAATTCCTCTCAAACCCTCCCTTCCCCTCCCCTCCATTAAAATCACTCTATTTCTCTCCCCTCCATTGAGCCAAACACAACCTTAAAGCATTCGCACAAAAAATCAGGTAGGAGACAAGCTATCCGAAAGTGGTCTTCAACGTAAGAGGAAAAATTGAAGAGTAAAATGTAAGTGTGCTTGTGCCACACAACATAAATAAAATTACGATTCTATAAAACAAGATATGAACATCAAATGAACCAACTTAATAAATTTAAAAGTAATAACTAATCTTAAATTAATTCTCTACCGATCTTAAATATAGAAACTAGCTTGTAATTTAACTTGCATTAAGAACTACATCCTATATTTATCACTAGAGATCCTAGTTAAATCATTATCTCAGTTACCAGTTGAGGAATTACTGAGTACTTTACAGGCATAATCTCATTTATGATGAGGGAAGTACTAAATAAGTATATGTAGCTAATAATGCGACTTGGACAACAAATGACATCATTTTTTGTGGGGAAAAAATGTCTTTAAAGGCTTTTAGAAGTCAACCAAACAAAAAGAAGAAACGTTAATTATCTTAGAGCAAACAAGGAAAAATCAATTTAGAACAAAAATTAATAATTTTAACCATTTTTGTTTTTTATGTAATTGTGACTTAGATTTTGGATCAACAGCAGTAATAATTATGTCATGTTTTGACAAGACTTGGCAGAATTTTTTTTTAACAATATGCACAATAAATGATCATTAGCTAAAGTGCAAAATCCACATAATTTTGTTAAGGTTACATGTAATAGAAATCATGCTGATTGAAAATTTACAAGTTTAAAATGAAAAGTATTCAATTCAGTGACACAAGATAATGCCTCTACAGAATGACAGCTGAGCAATTTTCAAAATATATTATGAGATCTACTTTGTGAAATAAGGTGTTTGTATAAAAAGGCCAATAATTCGTTTAAAAAAAAATGTTACAGAACCCGGCGCTGGTCCGCTCCGCTCTCTCCATTGGACATGGAGAGACCCCGCATTGAGTGATATGAAGTCTTTCATAGGTATCTAAATGAATTAACTTTTTTACCACAATAACTAGCTTTTGAAAAAGGATTCCCTATCTTATTTGAGTATCCATCAATTGGTACATGAGCTAATGGTCAACAGTTTTGAAAAGGGTTATCGATGGAGGGTTCTCCCACCTCAACAATTATCCCTTTACAGAGGGTTCCAAATGCAAAGCAATGAGAAGGGAAGGAAAAATGGAGAAAATGTGAGACAAAGGGAGAAAAGGGGTAATGGCAGAATATCAATGTTATTCCTGAAGCAAAAAGTCTAACATCAAGCTAATCGTTGGGCTTCTTTATAGAGCCAAGTACATAATTAAAATAGTAATTATCTGATATGATGAAACCTTATCTCAGTTATGATTAACCTAAATTCTTGGTTTTCCTATGCTTGGCAGTTGCCCATCCCACTTGAATGCCCATCAGAGGCCAAATTCCAAACCATTCTAGTGCGCAAAGAAGAAAATTAAAACAAGACAATTGGTTCTAGAAACAAAGTGTTAGATGTAATAATTAGTTAGAAGGAAGGAGTTAGTTAAGAAAAGCTACTAATAAAAAGTTAGTTGAGAAGCTGCTTTGTGTTTAGCTTTTCCTAACCCTTCTAGTATTCATGCAAATCAAAATCTATTGGCTATGTTAACTGAAAAATAGCAAGAGAATGATATTGTACCAACACAAACAGTTATCCTAAAATACTCAATGACTAATTCAGCTAACCAGTCTTAAGGATAAAATCATTTGGTGTTGCCTACGAATCAATGTAGCGCTATTTGAGTGCTACATAGGTGAAAAGGTTATCAACTTCCCCTTATTCTTCTTTTTGTCATTATTGATCAATTTTATCTGTAATTTCACAAGGTTTGTGATAGGCCACATTTATGGAGATCCTTTTTTGCCGTTGGATGAGCATTTGGCGTGATTGGAGGATGCCTATGTAGAACGTTAAACTCTTGACTGCTAATGCCAAAGCTAGTGAGGAACAGACTTCGAAATCATTTTTTCTTTTGTGTTTTTTTTGCTGGATATACTGCACGGTTATAGTCTATGAACTTCAAGTATGTTGAGTGTTCAATTGACTCAACACATTTGAAGTTCATAGATTATAACCGTGCAATATATCCAGAAAAAAAAACAGAGAAAAATGATTTCAGAGTATGTTCCTCACTAGCTTTGGTATTGACAGTCAAGAGTTTAACATTCTACATAGGCATCCTCCAATCACGGCAAATGCTTATCCGATGACAAAGAAAGATATCCATAAATGTGGCCCATCACAAACTTGATGAAATTGCAGATAAAATTGATCAATAATGACAGAAGGAAGAATAAGGGGAAGTTGATAACCTTTTCACCCATGTAGTGCTCAAATAGCGCTACATTGATTCGTAGGCAGCACCAAATGATTTTATCCTGAGGATTGGTTAGGTTTATTAGTCATGAGTATTTTAGGATAACTGTTTGTATTGGTACAGTATCATTCTCTTGCTATTTTTCAGTTAATAAAGCCAATAGATTTTGATTTGCATGAGTACTAGAAGGGTTATGAAAAGCTAAACACAAAGCAGCTTCTCAACCAACTTTTTATTAGTAACTTTTCTTAACTAACTCCTTCCTTCTAACTAATTATTCCATCTAACACTTTGTTTCTAGAACCAATTGTCTTGTTTTAATTTTCTTCTTTGCGCACAAGAATGGTTTGGAATTTGGCCTCTGATGGGCATTCAAGTGGGATGGGCAACTGCCAAGCATAGGAAAACCAAGAATTTAGGTTAATCATAACTGAGATAAGGTTTCATCATATCAGATAATTACTATTTTAATTATGTACTTGGCTCTATAAAGAAGCCCAACGATTAGCTTGATGTTAGACTTTTTGCTTCAGGAATAACATTGATATTCTGCCATTACTCCTTTTCTCCCTTTGTCTCACCTTTTCTCCATTTTTTCTTCCCTTCTCATTGCTTTGCATTTGGAACCCCCTGTAAAGGGATAATTGTTGAGGTGAGAGAACCCCCCATCGATAACCCTTTTCAAAACTGTTGACCATTAGCTCCTGTACCAATTGATGGATACTCAAATAAGATGGGGAATCCTCTCTCAAAAGCTAGTTATTGTGGTAAAATAGTTAATTCATTTAGATACCTATGAAAGACTTCATATCACTCAATGTGGGACTTGGACATCTCATTCTACCTTGATCTCCATCATTCCCTACTTGCACAAATCATAACAATTTACATGAGTCCACCTATGTAATGCGATCATATCAACAATCTGGAGCAGGAATCCACCTATTTATGACGTTCCGAAACAAGAATCCACCTGCCCGTATTTGTCATACCACTCAACTAGGTCCATTTGGCCATATGTTACCTTGTTTGTCCCATGGGGTAGTACCTTGCTTGTCCTACACCTAGCGAGTACTCACACTACACAAACTTCACATTAACATTTACATAGAATATGAAAGATATAGTTACTACCTTATCGCCTTTCCTGCTTAATTGTATCAGTCTTTATTGTGTGGTCTGACTCGGCAGATATTAAACCCTAAAGTTCCCAAAGAAATTGCAAAATGTGTTACTATTCATGTGCACTTCATTTTAAGATTTACAAATTGGTTATCTTAACTTATAATCGTATAATTACCAAAATACCCCTAGGGAACCCAATTTAATTCCTTATTTGCAATTTTTGCGTGTAAAATCCATTTTTTCACTTCAATTTGGACAAATTCACACTCAAATGAACATATTACCCTTGGCAGCCACCAATTTAGAGTTTTAGGGGCATAATTGTCATTTCACATCCTAAGCCCTTTTCATATCCAAAATCCACATGTTCCCTACACAATTTTCCATTCTAGACATCATGGAACCATTCAAAACACAAAATTCCAGCTCTAACCCCAAATTCCAGGTATGGCTGAAATGCTTCCCAATTTGAGAAAATTGTATTTTCATGAATTCATTCCCTAAAACATCTTCCTTTCATTTATATTTACTTGTTTAATCATCCAAACACCAATTAAACATAATCAATTTAAATTTGGGCAGCATCTCCCTTTAGAGTTCGAACATCCCAAATTATAAAATCTAACCAGAACAAGACCAACCACTAACAAGACAACAATCACAACTTTGATTTCAACAAGGTTTTCTTGGCTTACCTTGATTTCTCCTCTTCTTTTCTTCAAAACCGTCACCTTTCTCCTTCTTCCTCTTGAGTTTTGCTTGTTTGATAGCTAATCCAAGATGACATACAGGTTAAGAGGATGCTTTCATAGATTAGAAGACAAGAACAAGTAGCAATTTTCACCTACTTACCTTAATCTTACTTCTTGTTCCTTGTTTTCTTATCTTGCTCTTAGCATTCTCCAAGTCTCTTTCTCTCAATTTGGCCGACTTCAAGGCATTTTAAAGAGAATTGGAAGAGTTATCTAGATTTCTCTCTTCTCTTCCTCTTTTATTATTATTTTATTAGAAATTTTATCATATGACATTTTTTTTAATATTTTCCTTTTTTTGTGTATTTCTTCTTGAATTATCTAGACAACTCTATCATTCTTTTGCTTCCTTCCAACTGACCTCCCTTTAATTATTAAGGAAAATTTTCAAATTTATTTATTTAGCCAAAATGACTATTTTACCTTTACATTTTGTCTTGAATCTTTGAGCAATTGTTACTTCCTTGTTTCCCTTCCATTTTGACCAAAATTTTTCAACACTCTAGGCCTCAAAATTTTTCTCTTTTATATTAAATTTTAGGCCACATTGTTAGGCTCTTTCCAATAATAAAATTGGGCTTTAGGTTTTTCTTAGCCAAAAATTCATATAATTTCCATCTTCACTGTTTTTGCTACTTCAAGTGCGCCAAAATTCACCTTTCTATTCTATTAAATACAAATAAATTTACATGGAATTTTGGTGATTAAATTTGGGATATTATAGCTCTCCTCCCATCAATTAAATTTCATCCCCAAAATTTGTTATACAAACATATTCATGAACTCCGGGTAACGCTTTCGCATATCCTCCTCCATCTCCCATGTAGCTTCTCTAGAAGATAATTCTTTCCAGACTACTTTCACAAGTGGAATACTTTTGTGCCTGAGTTGTTTTCCTTGCCAATTAATAATCTTGTCAGGTTCCATCTTAAATGTGAGATCTTCCCGCATATCATTATCTTCATTTCCAATAATATGCTTGGGGTATGGTTGATACTTCTTTAATTGTGAGACATGGAAGACATCATGCAGTCAGCTTAAGTTTGGGGGGAAAAGCTATCTGATACGCTACTGGCCCAATTCTCGATAAGATTTTAAATAGAGCGACGTATCTAGAGCTTAATTTCTTCGTCTTCAATGCCCTACCAATACCAATAACTGGAAAAACCTTAAAAAACACATGATCTCCTATGCAAATTCTAAAGGCTTTCACCTTTCATCTGCTTAACTTTTCTATCGGCTTTGAGCCATTAGCAATCTTTGTTTAATCAATTTAATATGCTTTGTCGTTTGATCAACTATATCCGGTCCAATTATTTTCCTTTCATATAGTTCCGTCCAACACAAAGGCGATTGATATTTCGTTTCATAGAATGCTTCATATGGAGCCATTTGAATGCTCAAATGATAGCTATTATTATATGTGAACTCTGCAAGTGGAAAGAACCTATCCCAACTTCCTTTAAAATCTAATACACATGCTCTTAGCATATCTTCTAGCATCTGTATTGTTTGTTCCGTTTTTCCATCAGTCTGTGTATGATAAGCAGTACTAAATCTGAGTTTGATACCTAAAGTCTCGTGTAATAACTTCCAGAACTTTGAGATGAATTGAGGATCTCAATCAGAGATAATAACCTTACAATTTCTTTAATGTAAAGATCTGCTAGCTTGTATGGAGAGTAGTTAATACTAATTGGCTGGAAATAGTTTGTTTTGGTGAATTGATCAACAATTACCCAAATGGCATTATGGTTTCTAACTTTGGGTGATCTTGTCACAAAATCCATTGTAATTCTTTCCTACTTCCATTCAGGAATTTCAAGATTTTGTAGTAATCCTGATGGTCGTTGATGGTCAAATTTTACCTTCTGGCAAGTGAGGCAATATGCTACAAATTTAGTCACATCCCTCTTTATACCTGGCTACCAATAAATGGACTTTAGGTCATGAAACATTTTAATTGCTCCTAGATACAAGGTATATTTACTTTCATGTGCTTCTTTCAGGATTTGCTATCTCAATTTAGCTTGGGGTGGAATGTAATACCTTATTTCCAATAGTTTCAGATGAGTAAAAAAGAGTAGTGAAATCCATTGTGGACTAGGATTTAAACCCGAACTACACAACTTTTGAAATCTTTCACAAATTCTCACTCTCAACGTAGAATTTGAACCTAGAGTTGAGAGGGTTTTTTAGAGGGTAGAAAAATTTTACAATCATTCCCACAAGTTTCACTACGTCACCAATACCTCATCGGCTTTTAATTTCATTATATTAGAGTATGCGAGCATTTTTCTTTTTAATTAAACTAGAGTGGTCTTAAACTACATTCATTTATCATGTATACATAAAAATGTATAACCACATACAACTACCAAAATCCTTACATTGAATACAAAAGTAGTGTCTATCTTCAATCTTACTTCATATCCCCTCTATGCATATCTCCATGCACTATTCACCTTTCTAAATGGTTGGTTGGGAGGAGTGAGATTCGGAGAATCTCAATAGCAAACATTACCACTATGCATGCAAGATATATATATAGTTAATGCATGACATGCTTGCCTTTCATACCTCATGCCAACATAATGACATATTTGCATGCTCAATGTTATGACATATATATGGCCATTGCATAATATAACAAAGCTTTAATCAATCAACTATGCTTAACACAAAAAGGCAAAGTAATCACACAAATCAATGTAAAAACATACATATCAAATACATGCAAGCTAGGTAAGTTCACTACCTTGTGGACTACTGTTCTTCCTTTGTTTCCTCTTCTTCCAACCATTAGAGCTTCTTAGAAATTCTTTCATTCCTTTTCTTTCTTGACTTCTCCATAGTCCTAAATATCCAATTACATCATTAGAGCCATGATTGTAAGTCACTGGAAGTGTATATTAAGGCCTAAGAAGCTATGGAGGGTTAAATAGGACAGTTTCCCTAAAAAACATGAAATGCTTGAATTTGGGGGTCTTGGCCGCGGCAAAAAACCTAGCCATCTTGATTTCAACTTCCTGATTATTGGCTGAACTTGTAGAAATCATAATTAAATCCACAAAATTCCACATTGAGTGGTTTAAAGCTCTATTTGACCCTCATTAAGTCCAATTTAAGGGGAAAATATAGACATATGCTAAATGAACTCACATAAGTACAGAGTTCCCTTTAATTGGACACTGCTCCAGAATTGCCCAGTTTTACATGATCAAAATTTGAAAAATCATAACTCCTAGTGTACTACTCCAAATCCTTCATATTACATATCATTTTAAATCTCATTATGTCTTCTTTTAATCCAGAAATTTTCATGGTCATTGGATAACATTTAGCCACTCAAAAACACGTCACAATGACATTGTTCTAAATAGGGCAGATTAACACATGTACACACTTACTTCATAAATTTTCAAATTCATTTACAAGCATCCAAAAATCATGAACACTTGCATACAAACACAATTTTTCTTTCTAAAGCTAATGGAAGCATCAAAATTAGGAAATTCCTACGCCTCCACATCACACAGAGAACATAAAATTAGGGTTCTTAGGATAAGTTTGTTGTTTTCTTGTTTTCTCTTGCCTAATCACTTCCTTTCTACTTCTAATAACATGATTAGCTATTTAAACACTAAAAGTTGGCTACTGTTATGGAGGAGGGGTTGGCATAAGGTGTTTATGCAAAGAACAAATTATGGTTACCTATCATATGATCAGTAACACTGGAATCGATGATCCACTTTGAGGAGGAAGTAACAAGACATGAATCGAGGTTACCTATAGCAAATGCACTAAAAGTTGATGAAGCACTGTCAGAGGTATCGGAGGATTGAGCCATATGAATTGATCCATGGCACTGTAGTTTATTTTTGTAACTTCCAACAATGACGTTTAGTATGACCAGGTTCCTTATAATAGTAGCAGACAACCTGATTGTTTCCTTGTCTTGAGAGGCCTTGACTCTTGTTAGCAATAGGAATAGGATTCGTGTTAACAGTTCCTAATCGTGAGACACCTTGGTTCCTATGGTCAATAAGGCCACGGCCAGCTAGAGCACTGGCATTAGGATTAGAAGCTGGTTGAGATAAGCTATCTACCCACAAAACATGAGTACACGTCTTGAAGCTAGACAAAATATGAGATCGAATTGTCTCATAAGCTAGATCAAGGGTAGTAAGAAAATTAATAATCTCTTGTTTTTCCATATTGTCTACTTGGACCTAAAGATCAGATGTGGGTGGCATTAACATTTTCATTTCCTCATACATTCATTTAAAGTCCATGAAGAAACTCTTTAGGGGATGGCCCTGTTGCTCAGCATGATAAAAACCTTTACGGACATTGTGTATTCAAGTAATATTCCCTTTCCCAGAATACAAAAACTCTAGGTAATCCATAAGCTCTTTGATCGTATTACAATGACTAACAAAGAGAAGAATGTCACTATCAATAGAATTCTGAATTTGTGCATCGGCTCTAGCCCATGCCAGTTTAGGATCATTTCTAGGAGGAGCTTCAGTCAAATGACCTTCCTTTCCAATACTCAACAAATACATCCGAACAGTCATACTCTAATTCAAATAATTTGTGCAGTTTAATTTATGATCAGTAATTTTATTAGAAACTAGGACAAATTCAGCTGTAATACTAGCCATAGAGTCTACCATGGGGAAGAAAATAAGCACACACAATTGATAGGACCGAGGTTATGAAGAATAAGAAGCCACAACCGGTCACAAAACCCACATATCCAGCAAATAGCAAGCTAAAATATCAAATCAGAAATAGAATGTCCCAAATGAGGCTTGAATATTCCTAAGACAACAGCAGCCAATGTCACACAAGTGATCAAATCACATATTCTCGCATGCGGAAGCATAGAGCCCAGTCACCAAAAACAAGTGAACATGCATGAAACCACCAGAGCCTTGTTGAAATATTAAATAAGTGAACTAGAAACAAGCAAAGTAGTAAACAAACCAGAGAACGATGCTGCAACAGTCCCAACCAACAACCAAAGTGTAGAAAACTTGAACGCACGACACGAACACAACTAGAACATGTTGCAGAGAGCAAGTCGACACTGGGAGAAGAAATCGCTAATGGAGAAGTGGAATCACGCGTTGTCACGTGCCGGTGAAGTGTTGCTAACTGTGTGGTGCATGTATGTCACACGCTACCTACTCGCCACTAGAATGTGATCGGACCACCTAGGTTTGGCCGATCTGGGCCAGAGATTCTAATGAGCTAGCGCATGTCACAAGGAAAGGGACGTGACAGAATGCAACTCTTGTCTCTCTTTCACTGTAACAGTAATGAGAACGAAGAACGAACAGCGGAAACTACAGCACAATGAGCAACAGAAAAAAGAAACCCTAGGAATCCCTTTCTGTGATACCATGTGGATTTAAGTGATAAAAGAACACATGTACATTTATATACATAAGAGATATATATACACAAGTAAGAGGGCTTGTACTTAATAGGCATATTATCACAATTGGAAGCCCTAGTTAATATTTAGTTAATATTAAGTGCATTAATATTTTCTAACAGTGATCGAACTTGCAAAAATTGACAGTTACTTGTGTTAATAAAAGATTCATCAGCTTTCCTCGTGCACCTTATCTTGCAAGTAACATTACATGGTAGGAAATTTTAACTTTGCTGAAGGATTTAACTCCTCAATGTGTTTAAGTCATTTCAATTTCTATCTTTAATTGTTACTTTAGTAATTTTGTTTGTCCCACTAGCTTTGGAACTATGTAAAACATTTTACCTTTAATATCATTTTGTCTTTTATTCAAAAAAAAAAAAGAACAAGCCTATATTTTTATTTAAAATGTCGAATGTAGTTTTCATAAACGTGTTCTTTTTTGTTTTCTGATTTACAAAAATGTGTTCTATAATGTTCTTAGTTGACTCAGACAATTCATGAGTCAACATGATCTTATGTTACACATTAACTTGTTAGTTTATATATGAATGTTCCTTCCTATGCCCAGGTTATATATATCACTTAGAATATAAAATAATTTGTACATATAAACACTTAACAATAGTAAAACATTTTTTTTTGGAATAAATATTGTATACATACCAAAATGATGGGTTAGAAAAAAAAAATCCTAAACTCCTTCATCACCTCCACCTCCTAACTAAGATGGGGTTGATCAAGGATACAAAAATTATCAGTCATCCTATAAGAAATCTTATCTAGATGGTTAGTGAGACAAAGCTCCTCTCTATCTCTATGATGCATCATTATATACCAATCCCTATGAATAAAACTCCTAGCCTTATCAATGATGTTTATGAAGGGGTGATCACAATCACACCCATGCAAAAGTAATTGAATAGCTTCTAAACAATATAATCAAAGATAATGACAACATTCTTATAGTCTTTATTCCAACACAAGTGCATTCAATTCAAGATGCCCATAAATTATCTAGGTGGCATCTAAGTAGGATTACTTATTGGCAATATGTCCTTTTTTTTTTTAAACAACAATTACAGGAGTTAAAATCTTAGGATATGTCAAATAGACATTACAACATCAAAAGGATTAAAATGAGGAGAGATATATCATCAACCAATCTTAACCTATATCAGCTAACATTTGATCCAAACAAAAAGCTTGTGAAACATCTACTAAACTAAGCTCAGTGTTTGTCTCCTGACCATTTTGGCCAAATAATCTGCATATTTCATTGTCTCTCGATGCATGAATAATTTCAATGTTCCAATTAGAAAAAAACCAGTGACCTAGTTTCTATAATCTCCTGGGCTAAGGGATGGTATAACCCATATTCTGTAAGCAATAGGTGAATTGCCTCAGTAGAATCAAAATATAGCTTGATTTTAGTGAAACCAAGTTGCTTGCATACTAATATTTCAGATTTGATAGCTTGTAGCTCCACTGCAATTGAGGAGCACAAGCCAATCCATTATTGAAGCCCTATTATCCAGGCACCAATACTATCTCGAGCAATTCCACCACATTCTGTATGTTTGTGGGTGTTAAGAAAGCCATCGACATCCATTCCAATATATCCAGGTGGTGGAATGCTCCCATGGGCTTGTAGTCTTTTCGGAAGTTTGGAAAATATGGTGCTTGAATCTTCCCTGCTCTACTCCTTCCATTAGGAGGTTGATACATTTCTAGATTATGCTCTTAAGATGATCATGTGTTCCTTCAAACGCCATCTTGCACCTATTTTTACAAATAATCCAGCAAACTGAACCAAAAGTCTTTAGCCAAGGCCAATTAGAGGTCATCTTATTCCCCGGTTCATGTTTGGTGTTCCATTTGATCAATTCCTGCAAATTACCACTAAAAAGGTACTATGATATATAGGGTTAATTTATAATAACCACACTCTATATGTTGCCTCACAGTCTTAGCATATAGATAGTTGTTGCCTTCTAACAACACTCAAAGGGACACTTAGCTTGGCCTGTAAGCCTCGATTCATTCTAAGAGAGTTGGTAAATATCCGTTCTTAAAAAGTTTTCCATAAAAAGAACTTGGCTCTTTCCTGAATTAACAAACACCAAATTTGCTGCCATAAAGGTTCTCGTGCTTGATGAGTTCTGTTAGACAGTATCTTGTATGCTAATCTCTCACTAAAATTCCCATCAAATGAGTTCCTTCAGTAGAACATATCATTCTCCACCATATTAGGGGGTCTAACCATCTTAATTTTATCAACAACCTACTCTAGCAAGAACAGTCGCCATTTTGTGAGATCTTTGTGAGATCCCACGCTCCATTTTATGCTACAAACTGTCAGACAATTTCTTCATGGCTGATCCAATCTGGGTTTTTGTCCACATAGTGTATAAAAGGTTGTTCTAGGAGTGACCAAAGTTCCCACCATGCATTTGTTTTGTGTCCACTACGAAGCTTGCTACCTAGACCCTTTCTTGAAACTATCCTATACCTTCCAAATGGCCCTTCATGGTAATTGAGCGTTTTTCTTACTTACATTGGGAAGTTTCTTCGTCCTACAGTCGTACTTGTTCTTCAAGCATCTAATTCAAAGAGCCTCTGGTTTTGTTAGAAGACCCCAACATAGTTTTTGGTGAAAGCTTTATTTTGACAAACCAAGTCTTTAATCCCAAGTCCTCCATTTTCTTTGTCTTGTTTAATGGTCTCCCATGCAAGCCCTGCCTAAATTTGTGTTGGCGTGCTACTCCCAGTCTTCTTTCCATAGAAATTTGGCTACTTGAACTTGCTCAACAGATAAAAACTTGTTCTTTTTGTGATATATATATATTCTGTAAGGATGCCGTTAATGGATGTGGTACAATAGAGTAGAAATTACGTAAGATCCATTTTTTTCTTCATCATATTTTAGCTTTCTTGATTCCTCCTTTTCCCTTACCCATAGGAGCTATCTGTGGGCTTCTTGCCACTGTTTCCAAAGTCCTGCCATGATGATAATTTTACGACAAAATTAATTTATATTCCTTTGGGATCTCAAAATTTCAAGGTTGAAGAACCATGTATGTTTCCTATAGTATTTTTATGCTTGATAGAATCTGTCTCAAGTAAGAAAAGATGTATACTCTTATAATTGATAATTCTCAAGGCATTCTCTTTAATCTGTCTTCCTTTAATTGGAAATTAAATTTGCATATATCTTTCATAAATAGAATTTTATTTCATAATTAAATTTGGTTTTATTCTTCAAATAGCTTGAATGTACATTGTATAATGTTTTGGTTTTTTATAGCTGATAGGTTGTTTAGGATGAAATAAAATTGAACTGAAACATGCAGCCTCACCTATGGTAAACTCGTGAATTCTTGTTAAAAAATCATCATTTTAAAAAACTTAAATATGGACCATCTAAGATCAGATTTGGACATTCAAGATCTAATTAGCTCTCCATGTTAAGCAAAATGCTTAGAAAGAAACCGGGTCTGGGAATATCAGTGCTCTGTTCCCTTCGCAAGCATATGTGTAACCTTCCTTCTTAGAGTGCGTACTCCTTTACTACTCTTCCACAAGAGTGAGTCCTTTACAGAAGTGACGAGAAAGGAATTTCAATATAAGTTGCTTTTAAGCTTCTCTATTGATAAGTATTAGAGATGAGAGGTTGATAGTCATGGTCTTCCTTCTATTTCTATATGCAATCAGTTAGGTAATGCTACATGTTTGCAATTGGATGAACTTGGGGAGCTATATAATTGCAGGCTTGTGAATGTGCTGAATGTTATATTTTTTTAACATGGTACAGGATATTTTATAGTTTAGACTTTAGAATGTGTGTGTGTGTGTTCCGCTGATTCATTATCCCTTACTCAAATTACATTATCTTTTCTTAGTTTAATTTCTGGTATGTACTGGAGAAGAGTTTATTTTTTATTTTCAATTGATTTTTAAAAAAAAAAAATTGAGGAGCGAGTGTATCATGGCTGATGGCTAAGATAATGTAACTATGTTTATTAGTAGTGGGTTGGGCTAAACACATGCCTTTAGGGTTTATTTGGTATGAGGGATTTTGGAGGGTAAGGGAAGGAAAAAATTTTATTAATTGGATTTAAAAAAATTGGAGAAGTGTGGCTATAAAATTTAATAAAATAAAGATGTGAAATAAAAGAGTAAGAAAAATTAATTAAAAATGTTTAACTTCAAATCTCTATTTTTTTAAAACCAACTTAAAATAAACATTATCTCCATTCATTATGCCTCGCCTCATCTCATCTCAAACACACACTTAGGGCATGTTTGGCTGGAGAGGTGGGGATAAAAAGGGAGAAAAATGAGCCTCTTTCCTCATTTGGTTTGAAATTTAGGAAGGGAGGGGAGTAAAAATATGCTTCTCTCACCCTTTCTCTCCCTTTATTTTGGTTCCCTTTAAATTGAGGTGTTTTGAAGGGGTAGCCAAAAATCTAAACTAATTTACCCCACCAAATTTTTAATATTCCCATCAATACCCTCAGTGAAAAATATAAAATGGAGGCTTTTTCACTTGTTCAAAGTCGGCTTCTTTGGAGTTGGCTTCTTCATCGCATCTCAAGGTTTTTTTTCTTCCTTTACCAACTTACAGCAAGTTCGGAGTTTTATGCAGACTTTACTGCACTTGATCCTTTCCATTTTACCTTAAATATGCCTTCAAATTACATTTTATATGCTCCCAACAGTGGGGGGGACCCAAAGGACATCTAACATTGCAAAAAGGATAACACAGGAAGCAGCTGTAAGTCGCCACAACAATATCCCCCAACAAAAAGCTGATTATAAATCCATGTTTTATTACTCTTTAACTATATTTAAAAATATATTATCATATCAATTACAGATAACATATATCATTATATACGTTTTTATATACATATTAACAATATGTTGGGATGAAAGTGAATTTTCATGAATTATGCAATTTAAATTAAGATGTAAACTAATTTAAATAATTTATATAAGTAAAAAAATATATAAACCAACATATAAGGGTAAAATAGTAAATTAGTTATTTATCCCCTCTCAACCCCCTCTTGAACCAAACAAATGATCATTAAACATCTATCTTCTTTCCCCTCTAACTAAATCAAACAAAGTAATACCTTAATCTTTCCATCCATTCCCCCCATTTAAACCAAACAGGCCTTAACGTGACTTCATTTTATTGTTGATGAACTTCGCAATTCAAAATTTTATGGGCTTTGTGTACTGGCATATGATACATTACACATGAGAAATAAAAAGTAAACTTTTATTGTGCCCAGAAATGAAAAAAAATAAACTTTTACAAACCAGCTGTTGTTTGTCTCAATCAATCACCCCTTAAAGAAAGTAACATAAATTTGAATCCTTGAAAATATGCTTGTTGAGAGAGGTGAGAATGTTATGCTCTAAACCTTGAAAAAGAAAACCCTTAATTAAATAATAAAAAAACGTTAACTTTTAAATGATACCTCACTTGAAAATTGGAATGGGTATATAAAAAACTTTTTCTTAGGGGACCCTTTTTTTTTTTTTTTTTTTTTTTTTTGGTGTGGGGCGGTGTTTGAGGGAAGAATCTCTTGCCTCTAGGTGGATTTTAAAATTCAAACCATGTATTCCAAGTGTTTTTCAAATAAACAAATAAAAGATTGAGAGAAAAGATTAAAATATTTGAAAGTATTATATATGGTAAATTTTCTTTCTATCCTCGTAATCAATAGACCCCCCCAAGAGGTTAATGGATAAGGGAGAGGGGGTTTTCGTAAACTTCCATCTTCACTTCCTCTCTACTTAAACCTTGTTTGGTTCAACAGAAGGGAGGGGGAGGGATGTTAAATAAAGGGAGGTGGGAGGAGATATGAGAGACTATGAGTTTTGTCTTGTTGGATGGGAGGGAAGGGAAAGTAATGTTTCTTGTTTGGTTAAAAAGAAGAAGGGATATGAGCTAATTAAAATTGACAAATACGTCCTTAGTATTTTATTTAGATATCAAAGATATTATTTCTTAATTTATAAATCACAATAAACCTACTATCACACTTATATATGATAAAAAAGCCTTATATATATAAAATGATGATTTTATTAATTTTAGTATACTAACTCATTAAATTTAATATGTTAATTTTTTAAACTAACTTGAATACAGATAGTACTGACTTTAATAATATTTAGTACAATACGATTTGATTAGATATTTTTAGATAGATTTAATGATTTATTTGGCTTATCGTAATAACAATAAGATAGGTTTTATAATCATGTGAGTAAACTTAGGATAATGAAAAATTAGTATGAGTATTTTTGTCATGATAAGACATAATATTCCTTACTCCTCCAAAAAAAAACCTCCAAATTTAGAAGGACACAAAAGGTCTGTTTAGCGGGAGGGAAATGGAGGGGAGGGGAAGGAAAATTTTTTTGAGTTAAATTTTAAAAAATTGGATAAGTAGGGTTATAAAATTTTGATAAAGATAAGATATAAAATAAAAAATAAGAAAAATTAACTAAAAACTTCTAACCCCACTTCTTCAATATTTTAAAATCCAAGTCATAAAAATTTTCCCTCCCGGCTTTTTCCCACCAAATCCCTCATATCAAACAACCCCAAAAGGAAGGGAGATGAGCACTAAAAGACAAAATTTCTCCCCTTCACTCCATCACATTTTTCCCAACCGTTATGCTCACCCCCACCCAAACCCTCCCCTCCTCACCTTCCCCTCAAAAAACCTCAAATCAAACAATGCCTTAATGTTTCAACTATTTGATCATGTCACTTCTCTCTTGATGGGTAATGGTCAATGAGAGAGAGAAAGTGAGATAAATTTATTTTTAAAAATATCCAAATACTTTATTAAAGTAAAATATTGGGGAATAATTCTTCATTGAAAATTTTATTGACTAGCAAAATCCAAAAAGAGAATTTTATTGATGAGAACGATATGGTAAATTTTTATATGCAGAAAATATATGTACTCTACAAACTTTGTATACATGAAGTAATGATAATCCAATTTAGATCCTTCTCGGAGGGGGATTTTTTTCCTAAAATATTTTAGCACTATAAACTTATTAGTTAATCGCTAGTGTGTTCAAATTATGTGCATTTTTTATGAACGTAATTAGTTTGAATAGACTAAGAATATTAATTAAGTTAGTTAATACAATATATTTTTTATAAAATATCCTAAACATTTTTCTTAATTTCCTCATTCACTCTCTTACTTGATTATTATTAAGAGATTACTAGTAGAGTTAATAGGGGAGAAAATGGATAATAGTGTGAAAAATATTTACATTTAAGATTAGTATCAACTCATTAATTATGCCATTCTTAAAAGTGTCAGAGGGAGTATAAAATTATTGACAATTTCATACCTTGAAGATATTCATTTATACTTATAAGGACTCTTTAACAAGATTCACAATTCTCTGTCGTATCATATTAATAACAGATTTTTGAAATGAGTTCTAAACCGTTAATAACTTTTTTAGAAGTTGCTACTCAAAATGTTATCTTTCCTTGAAAAGTTTCGTTCAGTAGTAAATTCTAGAGAATCTACACATACCAATATTGCTCGGTTTTTTGTTATTGTCTAGCATGAGCATAATAGGAATGTGTCTCATCTTATTCCTACTGACTATATAAAGAAAAGGATTTTGTTCTATTTTTTTCTAAACATATGTTTTCTTTTATTATAGGCAATCTTATTTGAGTCAGGCATTAAATGTAGTCAACTTTCCCAACATAGGTTCAAACATTAGTTTGTTATATTGTGAAAGACTAATTCCTTCCGTTAAACTTAACCCTGTTAGTGATTTTGTTCTATTTTTATTTGATCAAGAGTATTCCTAAAGTATTTTAGGCACCCACCCAACAAATACTAAAATTTAAACTTATATTATCTTCTTTGTGGGGCTAATGTCCCGCTTAACTCAACTAACAAATTGTTAGTAGGGTATTCTTCTATTCCTCTATTAGCAACACGCTTTCAGTTCTGCAATAGAAAGCTGATTTCACTAGTTCAAGCGAAAAAAGCTTGCTTCACTCATTTGAAAGAAATATTTTCCTTAAAGATCTAAATAATGTTCCCCAAGACATTTAAAATAATCATTTCGTTCTCATTTCCTTTCTTGGAAATTCCTTTCATATAATATCAAAACATGACAATAAGATGTCTTTGGAAGTTTACGATAGATTAAAATAGAACGGTTATTGATAGAATGCAATGAAAGAAAATGGAGTGGAACACTATTATTTGAGAGTTTAGATATACAAGGAATGGTCTTATGTAATCGGAAGCTATTATAAAATTAATGAGATTAACTGCATTTAAAACCCTTTTTAAAAAAAATTAAATGATCATCAGTGAAATTCATTAACTATATGAGATTGATTATTTGATTGGAGAATATCAAAACAAAAGACATTTAGTGCATGTTTGGATTAGTGGTGGAGAAGTGACTTTTTTTTCAATCTAACTTTTGCAGAAGTGAGTTTGGAAAAAAAATCAGATTATAAATGTGATTTGTGTTTGGATTAGCGGTGGTAGAAATGACTTTTTTTGTAACCTTGAATCTGTTTGGATTAGTGTTTGAAAAGCCCGTTTGGATGAAAAATGACTGAAAAGGGTATGAACCTTATTGAATACTACACACACACACACACACACACACACACACACACACATATATATATATATATATATATATATATATATATATATATTATTATAATTGATATGAAAAAATGTAAAAAAAAGTTATAAAGTAAAAAAATTCAATTATTACTGAAAAATAAGAAATATACACTAAAATACATTATTAAAAAAAATATTTCACTGTGTTTTAGTTTTTTTTCCCGTCGAATTAAAAAAAAGGGAAGACACACAAATAGCTGCACCAAGAACCACCTAACAAGAATAAGTAGGTAGAATCTCAAATAATGCTTAATTTCAATTGTAAAACCATTATAAATTATTCCATCTCCATTCTTTTCCAAAACAATAAAATAGACAGAAATTCATAAATTAGGTGCATTTTAGTTTTATTTATCTAATAAATGTTGTTGCTTTCATTCATTTTTGAATTGTTGTTTTCTTTGCTTCTTTTGGTTCCTTTTTAAATAAAGAGACATATCTAATTGTCTAACGGGTAAAACAATGAATCAATCCTATTACCATTGTTTGTTAATGTATATTATCCCTTTCATACGCCCCTTAACATCATTGCTATAATATTAATATTAATTAAAGGGAATAATTAACATGATTTCACTGTGTGTTCTAGTTTTTTTTCCCATCGAATTATGGCAGTTAACACAAGTGCCAGCTAAAAGAAGGAAAAAAACCAGTTATTTATATGAAAATACAACAAGAATAACCTAGGTTCATGATCAAAGGCTGTAGTATACACAGAGAACATTGGCAGCAATGAAATGGATGAGAAAAGAACAATTATATGAAAAACAGAGGATCTTTCCTCAATTCAGTAGATATTCATTCATGATATATTTGCAACCATTATCGTGATGATGGTTTTAAGAAATGTGAGGCAAGATTAGTAGAAACAATAATCTGACGCTTCTTGCAGACACATTTTTGGCAAAACCAGAACAGAGTTGCAAGGAAAATAAGAACAACAACACAAGTTTAGCCAAAACAAGAACAGCAGAGAGCTTCGTTTTCCTCTGCTACAGTAACTCCGGCCACCGTGACGCTGTGTAACGGCGGCCTCAGGCGAAGGAAACATATGGGTGATACCAAACGGGAGGGAAAACAGGTGTGATGCCACAGTCACACAATATCGCCACAAACAAAAAAAATATGAAATACCAAAGCCACCTGACAACCACGCTCCGACAAGTTTGAATTTTTTCGGCTACTCAACAATATCCGGCGAGCATAGATCAAGTCACCCAAACATGGATCTGCCCAACACATGGCAACCCCAACAAATGGCGACGGTGAAAATGGCAAGAACACATAGATTCGACCACCACTACGTCGCCGCTACCAACACCCGATGGAATTCAACCAAAGTCACCCTCAGATTAATGAAACCACCGACATGCAAGGAGGAAAACCCACCGTTGCCACTTACCAGTACAAGAGCTAGGATTTCATTGGATTGCTTAGCCAAAGAACAACCCAGACAAACGCCGTGTCACACCACCCTCCACACACGAACCTGCCAGCGTTCTCACTGGTGATCTACAGACAGAAGCCACCGAGTTTGAGGGAGTGCCGACAAGGGAGCAGCCACACCAAAAGTGACGACGACGAAGCTGTCGAGCAGAGAAGAGAGTGGAGAGACCGAGCAGAAGACAAAGAACAGAGACCAGAAATTTTTGACACCATGCCGCAGGAAAAAAGCAACTGGGATGGGCTTCAGCAAAACGTAGCGGTTAAAAAAAAGCCCAGGAAAATTTACCGTAAACCCAAACACAATCTTTGACTAATCTACTGTGCTTTTTTCCCCAACCCTGCGTTTACATGGCCCAAACGTGGAACCAAACACACCCTTAAAGAGAAAAATCAAAACTCTAATAAGAAGTCTTCATGTTTTATACTCCTCTTGGTCTTTAATATAAAATATATTTACCTAATTTAATTAAATTAAGAAAGTTAGTTGTGTTAGTTAATATAACATATATTTTAAAATACTTTAGTCATATTCCTTAATTGCCTCATTTTCTTTCCACCTTGATTATTATTGAAAGAGCATTAATAAGAGTAAATTAAGAAAAGATTGATAAATATGAAAATTATATTTCATATTTAGGATCAAGATTAACTCCCCAAATATGTCTTATATTAAATACTTGTGGAAGTAGTACTTAAGGGTGTGTTTGGTCAGGGGGAATGGAGAAAATTGTTCATCCACAAACGTGTTTGGCAGTTTGGGTTAGCTATTCTCAACGCACATTGGGCCTCCGTCCCACTTTGCGTTACTCACGTGGGTCGACTAATCAAAGAGGGCAGATGATATAACCATTAGAGCTGGGAATCAAGGCCGGCCCTTGACGGGCCAGGGCCTAAAAGGGCCGGCCCTACAGGGCCCGGGAAAAGAAAAAATGTTGTTTTTCAAAGCCTGGCCAGAAAGCATTATGCTCAGGGCAGGCCCGCAGGCCAGAAGTCATTTTCACAAAATTTAACTATACGTCTACACGCAATCAACATAATTATGAAAACTATCATTTTCATCTTCTTTGCTACTATCATCAATTTCAAAGAATTTTTTTGATTGTACTTCACTTTAAGTAGTAGACTCTGTTTAAGGAGTAAAAATATTAAGAATTAATAAATTACCATCATATGTAAATTTAGCAATTTTTAAGGTTCTTAGGGAGGAGTCAACAAGGGCATGAGTATGAAGGGTAGTAAAATTAAAACAAAAAATAAAGCTAAAGGGCTTAACGGGCCGGCCCTCCAGGGTGGGCCCTTTTAGGCCCGACTTCCTTTTGAAGCTCCATTTTTCAAGCCCGGCCCGTGATTTAAAAGGGTTTAAAAGGACTGGTCCGATTTCTCGGCTCTAATAAGCATGAATATCCTTTACATATTATTTGCTTCGGCATTCCATGAGAGCATAAGGGTGCTCTTGTTTTGTCCATTAGCATGAGAAACCAAATTAGAATTAGGAAATAAGTTTGTCTTAAAAAAATGTTAATATTTTTTTCTTAAAATTATCATATTATATACAAACACACACATAATAAAACTTGTATCATTTTTCAGTTATTTTTACTTCTAAAACTGCTTTTTAATTAATTATCCAAATAAACTTTATTATGTCAAATTGACTTTTTTTGTGCTAAAGCTTGTCAAAACATAAATCACATTTTACTAATCTTACCATCATTAATCCAAACAAGCTTAAAGAAGCACTCCCTCCAATTTTTAATATAAAACATATTTAAAAATTTGATCTTAGCCCTTAATATTAAGACATAATTTTTATATTTGTCAATCATTTCCTAATTTATTTTTACAATGCTCCATCAACAATAATCAAGGAGGAGAGAGAATAAGGGAATTAAGGAAGCTGACTAGGATATTTTAAAACAAACATGTCCAAATAATTAACACAACTAATTTTTTTAATCTAATCAAATTAGATAAATATATCTTATATTAAGTACAAGAGAAACCAAGAAATATGACATAAGGTTATTCTTGTTCTTAACATTGTTGCATCTTGATCTCCAAGCCCTTAAATGACAATTGTGAACAATAATTTCTTTTGTATGCTCATGCTAAAAGAAATTAAATATCTCATATCTGCCCTCTGAATAATTATTTGCTAGATGATCAAGCAAGCACTGAATGAACGAGTACATGTGGGAAAACAATCAGACTTTGGGCAATTGTATCCAAGGGCCAAAGCAATCCTGGGGTGTATGGGCAAAACACAAAAGAAGCTTGATCCGTCAGTACAACGGGTGCCCCATATATGGGGCAAGATGAGGGACTTGAAGGTGCTTTGCATACTGTCCTAGTTTTGGTGGAAAGAGCCTACTCTCGATATAACACTAAAGCTACGTGTGGGGGTGTTATATTGGACTTGACTAGATCTATCTTAGAAGGATTTCAATGCCGATTGGATTTTATCGATACACTAACATCAGAGCTCTGGGATGTCTTCATTGGACTTAAGAGAGCATGGGATAGAGGACATCGGTTAGTCTATGTAATGACATATTTTTAAGAGATGATTGAGCTAATCCATAATAGAATCCCGAAACTTCATGAGGATCGAGATCTAGCGTTGGAAGTTGTGAAAATGCTGAATCGCCAATGGTCAACATCCATAAGCTATTTACAGCAGGAGAACAATACAAAGGCAAACCTGATCAAATTGGCAATAAATGATGTACTAGGACTCGTGATTCTGGAACCGAATACTGTAATAGCATGTTTGCAGACCAAGGAGACAAGTGACTATAACAGAGCTTAGTTTTTATTTCCCATCTTATCAAGAAAAAAAGAAGAAGAAGAAGAAGTAAAACTTGTCAGTCTTGGCTTGCTTCTTTCTTTTCTTTTCTTTTTTCAAATAATTTGAGAGGAACATTAGTGATAGTGAGGATCCGGGCTTCCTGGTCTGAGATGTGTAGGATTATCTTGTGTCCCAAGCAATTGATGTCTTTGTGTGATCTCCATGTCTGTTTCAGAATGAAGGTGAACTTGGGAGATAGTAAACACTTCTCAAAGGAAGAAAGTGCAGATGCAGATAGCATCAACTCAACCAACCATGCTCAGCAAATTCTTTTCAAAGGAGATAAGCCAGCATTGGGGCTTCACATGGAGACAATATATTATTGAGAGAAATATGTCATATTATCTTGTCATAAAATTTTTATTTAAAATTATATATCTATATATTAAAATTAAAAAAATCATGTCAATTTACATAGCTATTACGATTATGAGAAAAACGAGCATTATTTATTGGTATATAATTGATATATCATACATAATTTATTGCTATATAATTTAGTGACAGCAGATTTGATCAGAAAGACCATATGCATCATGAAGGTAGGAATAAAAGTTGCCAATATAACACACACACACACAACAAATCCAAAACAATCCCCACTATGGATTTAAAAAATAAGGGGTTGACATTTAATATATAATGAAATTATGATTATAATATTACATAAAAAATAAATAATTTAAACAATTAAAATTTGATACGGACAATTCACAATTATAGGCTACCTCAAAAATAGGAAAAAATAATAGTTATAAAATATTGAATACCAACCATTCATCTTTATTATTTAGGGATGAGATAAGAAGAAGAAAAGGAGAAAGAAGATGAGTAGAGAATATCCAAATCCTATATGCCCACTTCTTAAGTATCGTAAAAAGGAAAAGGAAAACTCTCACATTTTAAACACTTTTCCTCCCTTGGTTGGCATGTTGTCACTACAACAACTAACGGGAAGAGTTTGAATAATCCATAAATTAGAGCCATATGATCAAAACTAGTTCACCACAAAAATTGCTTGGGACAAATGAACATGACGTAAGAACATTGCACATTAAGCAAGCATGAAAGCATTCTTTGCCACTTAAAGATAAAATCAAGATTCCTGCATACAAATAACATTTACTTATTCGTCGCAACCAGACCAGGACCCTGCTCTTGACAATTAAAGAATAAAAAAATGGTTTCAGGACTTTTCTTAGTACCAGTACTTAGAAAAGAAACAATGTGGCAAAGTGTATTCTCTTGTCATAACTTTCTGTTTGCTCTCATCCCTGAGTTTTTTCATCTAAATGTTGAGGTTAACAAGAATTAAGCAATTTTACCATCGATGAGCTGCACTTTTTCTTTCCAGTTTCAGTTCACCCTCTTCATAAATTACCTGTAAGACATGACAAACAGAACATTATACAATATACTTGTAAGTTGTAATAAGAATACATGCAAATTTAGTTACCACGTAAAGAGACAGAGTAAACTATGGAAGAGGGGAATGGCTTAAAAAATTTCAATTACAAGTGTAGATACCAAAAGATAAGCAAAGGTTAAAGCTGATAAAAATCAAAAGATTCATCAGCACGTTCTTAAGTGTTCAAGCCAAATAATGAATCTCACAGAATCTGTACTCAACTACATCCTTTCCATGGAATCCTTAAAGAGAATATGAAAATGAAAGGAAAGAGATTCATCAATGAAGCGATGTCAAATAACCTAATTTCTTTGTTAAAAAAGATGAGGAGTAACATATCAAGAAGATGACGCAGAAAATTCCTTTTTCATATGGTACTGATTTAATTTAGCATCCGACCAACTTCAGACAGGGAAGCCAATTTCATCATTCCCTGGAGATTGTTTTCATTGATGCCCAAGTTACTTCTCATAGGTCCTTTGGTAAAGGTTACAAGAAAAAGCCACAGAAAATTTTCTTGCAACAACTTGATAACGGCCTTCTCATAAACAGAACCCATATGGTGAATGAAGTAGTTCTCATCTTATTACGCAAATCATCTACCCAAACTTACATTAGCCATATGCTTATGTGAACCAAATAGATGGATTGGAATTTATAGTCATTAGCTTAGGCTTCAAAGACAAGTTTACTGATAAACCGGCCTACATATATCTAGATTTAGTTTATAACAGGGTGTGCCACACTCAAGCTAGATAAAAAGAATTTCCTATGTCAGTTGAATGTTATGATACAGTGTAACTTGAAAAAGAAATGTCTCCAGATATATAGCAAGAAGACTTGGAACAACTCTGTTTTTTCATTTTCAATGGATTGCAAGATTGAAGAAACTAAAATCTACTTATCTCATGATATCTATGTTCTTAAATCTGTAATCCAGCACAGGTTAACAAATATACAAGCTAGCACCATATTTGATCCTTTAAATTTCTCTAACATGACAAAGAAAGATGTGCGCTGCCATTATCATAGTATTCTAGATGATAATATATTTATTACATCCACTTACGTAGTACGAATGTGTTGTTTGGACATATAAAGAGGGTAAAGAGAGAATTACAGAGCAATATTGAGAGGGATGGAGATAGGGTAATTCCATACATCCATTCAAACACAGGCTGATTTACAATAGAGGGATTTACATCTATTTATTGGCACAAATGACTCTGATGGCTACTCTCTTATTCTGTTATTTATTAACTAACGCTAACTGCCTACTCCGTTATTATTATTACTTAACAGAAACTTACAAATTCTTCAACATAGTGCAGCACAAAGTTTGAGTGTTCACAAAATTTGGTTGCAATTATTGCTTTCTTCCTTGTTGATCTTCCCATTTCCCCATCCTCTCATTATTAGTTCAAACTGTATCATTTATAGATATGGATATGAAAGTCTCATTTAAATATATCATTCATAATGAAATTATTAAAACAGTGGGAAGAAGCACTCAAATAGCTCATAACAACAGCAGGAGCAGCAATTACATAAATGAAAAAACAAGATTTTTCTCCATTAAGCAACTACAAATAGCCTAATTTCTATGGTAAGCCATTCTATAGAATCTCAAGAGGGTCCCTTTCTTCCACGTCAAGGTTACTTGTTGCTGTCTGATCGGTAGTAATATATTGAATGATGCCACGAAGCGACTGGATAATTTGTTGAAACAATTTGACTGTTGAACCAACCGCCAAGAAAGCCCATAAGATGGATGCAACCAAACCCAGGAACAACAATAATATGAAGAGAAGTAGAACGACAACAAGAAATCCAAACAGTGGGGTGAATTGTTTCATGATAGAAAAGTAATTAGATTCATTTTGAAGTCTAAATTCTGACATGACATAGAAGAATAGCATCACAAAAGCGGCTCTCGTGATGTTTCCATGCTCATCAAAGAGGGACAGTTTCATAGATTGAAATTGAAAAATCACATAACCACCTACTGTTGTAATCAGAGAAAATATGACAGCATGTAGCAGTGCAAAATGTTCCTATTGTGCCAGATTTGAACTGCAGCCACAAAAATAGGCAATGTCGTCAAATTGGTGATGAGGACCTAAATCAAGGTATTAGTCATTTGTATGTAAAGAAATTTTTCATTTCTTTCTTACTAATAAAATTTTCAGTAGGAGACTTTTTTCCAATTTTTTCTTGATTTAATTGTTTTTTAAAAAATTATTTTACTAATCCTTATCAGTTTTATTCCTCAATTAAAAGTGTTAGTTCTCATACTCATAATCTGTTAGAATCTAAATCTACAGATTTAATGATAATAAGAGATAATTGTAGAATATTAAAGATAATAGAGATAAATGAGACATATAAAGATCCACACAAATATTATATTCATAACAATTTTACTTATAATTGACTCCTTATATTTAAAATAAATTTTATTAATAAGAAGTAACTTGTAAATTTTTATATGCACTGGAATTTTTTTTAATGCATGCGTTACTAATACTTTAATTTAGGACCTCATCATCAAAATAATTTTTAATTGGGACTTTTACCAAATTTTTCCTAAATTCAATTATCTCAAAATAAAAGAGAAAAATATTTGTTTTGTGCAGTGTAGCTACACCTTTTTTTTAAAAAAAAAAAATTGTGTTTCAGGTCCGGTCCTGGTTGCACGAACCGTTTAAGTGTATAAAGAGTGAGGGGTGGGGCAACGTGGCTTGGAGGAATTGGAGGAAGGAGGGATGAGAAAAAAAGAAGAAGAGGCAGCGGATGACAACAAATGGAAAAGGAGAGAATCCGTTCCCAAGTAAATGACCACCTCTCCCCCCGAAATACATACGCATATAAAGTATATATAAAATTTTTTTGTGGTGCCATAGTGGCATATTGAAATTGCCTTTCCCTCTCTTCCTGAAATATATACACATAATTTTTTCATGAGTTTTTATTTCTGTTAGAGTTAAGAATGTAGGTCGGCATGCTAGTTGCAACCTGTACTTTTGTGGGATAGCATTTACCAACCCTAGTCTGTAATGGCGGGCGGGCTAGAGTTGGCGAGTCAGAGTGTTTTTATTAAGTTTACTTATTTTAAAACAAAGGAAAAAAAGGGCAAATTCCAAAAATAAAATAAAAAGAAGGAAGGAAAAATTATTCCATAGTTTATTATGGTTTGAGCTAATTTTAAATTAATTTTCTATAATTTTTTTCTTTTTGTTAGGTCTTTTCTCATTTATAAACATTAATTCTTGTGTTCATAATATGTAAACTATGACTTTTCTTTGGCCTGAAAACGTTAACTATGACTTATGTGTGCCCTGATCAACATTAATAGAAATAATATTTAAAAAATTAAAAGGATGGAATAAAATTCATTTATTATAACTATAATAAAAAATTGTTGTCATCATAGTCATCTCCTAGCATCTATATATAATATGTAATTTAGTGGATTTTGATTTTATTTAGATTCTTATGACAATAATTAATTTATAATTACTAATGTTATTTCTCTTGTAAGCCTGAGCCTAAGGACCTATGGCTACAAAAGTGTACGGATTTTGATAAAAATTAATTATAAGGATCTACAAATTTTTTTTAAAAAAAAAATAGCAGGCCCCACCATTGAAAGCCCCTGCTATACAAGTCTCCAACAGTATTGTATCTATAGAAAGAATCATGTCCCAAACATCATAGCTAGCAGAGCGTAGGGCCATTTTTCTGTCGGACAAGAGTGCAAGGCTTCTAAAATTTGTGAGTTCGATAGTGAGTTTTCTGTGTGTTTAATCTCCTCCATTGCTACTTCCAATATTCGGATGAATCAAATTCGGCCCTTATCTTTCATCTAAAAAATGTTATCTTAATTTGTAAACCAAAAGTATAACAAATGGACATTTCAATTAATTAAATTTTAATTCAAATATAATGAAATATAAATGCAGACTCCTGACTAAATCTAGATGATGGTTGGATTTGGTTGGGTGCAAAAAATTTATCTCACATTGTAGTGGTACTTCAACAAGTAAATATTCTCAGGTTCATAAACCTGTATATGTCCTAACTATTACGATTACCAATAATCTTGATCACTTTATCATATCAAATTTGGATTCGACTCTTAAAAACATAGCAAAGATTATTAAGCATGAGATGCACAGATGGCTATTCAATTTACTCAAGCATTTTGTTTGTTCTAATTTGAAGCATATTTTATAGAATAAAATATATCAACTTCTCTTTTATCTACTCTAAATTATAAATAAAAAAAACCCCTTCTATTTTGAAAATCTATATAAACTTTTTTTAGAATCAAAAAATATATTGCATAAACCTCCATTCTAGTTTTTGAGATACAACTTTAATTCACTCAACCGTTAGTTGATATTTAAATCACAGTATTGACTTATTATTTTGACCAAATAAACCTCCTTAACACAAATATTACTTAATTCTCATTTAATTTTTGGGCCACAAAGATAATCATTTAATCACATATCTTTTTTAGAAATTAAGAAAATAATGTTAAAATATATTTTTAAATTTTTTTGTCATACTATTATCTTATTACAAAGTTAATTAATTTCATCCTTATAAATTTTTATTTTTCAATAAATTGAAATGTTTAATCTTTTTTATTTATTAAAATTTCCTTATGATTTAATCTTTTAAATACATATGTTGGCTAAAATGTTTTGCATGCATGCATACACATACATATACATATTCAATCAAATTATAAAATTATGATGTAATTTTTCATCCTTATAAATGTTTTGCTTATGATGTAAGTTTTCGTATTTTTTTATCTCATATCTTATCTTTATTAAAATTTTATAACCCCTCACTATTCAACTTTTTTAAAATCCAACACATAAAAAATTCTTCCACCCCTCCCTCCTTTCAAAATCCCTCGTATCAAACAGCCTATAAATGTTTTACAAGGCCAACCATGTCAGTAAAGGTATTCTTTGATTTGTATACCATGGATTGATTATGTAGATGGTATTCCTTGCGATTAGAGCTGGTAAAACGGGCCAACCCGCGGGCTGCACGGTGCGGGCCCGTGCAGCCCGCAAAGTGCCAACCCTAACCCGCAGGGTGCGGGTTGCGGGCCAGCCCGCGGGGCCTGCAATTTTTTTTTTCAATTTTTTTAAGAAGGCCGAAAATATGAGATACATATATATAGGTTGTTAAATTTACTTTCTTACCATCAATCATTTTTCTTATAAAATTTTAAAAATATAATCCAGAATTCAAAGAATAAAGTTATCAAATCTGTTAAAGTTTATACAAAAAAAAAATCAAATTATCCTCAAACAACCAAAATATAATAATTTTGTTTAAAGAAGAAGGAAAAATGCTAAGATTTTTTCTATTTGGATTGAAAGGTACTAAGATCGGAGTAGATAATTTATAGGTTTTATGAGATTGTTATATATAAATTTTTCTTTTTTTTTTTTGCGGGCCAACCCGCCAACCCGCGGGCTGACCCGCATCAACCCGCGGGTTATGCGGTGCGGGCCTGTGCAGCCCGCATTTTTGCGGGTTGGGATTTTCCCAACCCTAACCCTGTCCTAACCCGCGGGTTGAGCCCGCAGGTTGGACCCGTATTACCGGCTCTACTTGCGATGCTGAAAATCAATTGCTAGTGTTGGTTGCCTACATTAACTCTGCACTTAACAAAAATGGATGTCTAGTTAATTAAAGGCTGGTTCACCATGGTCCTGTAGCCCTCCAATATTTGACCCTTTTTTCTTTTTCTTTTTTTCTTTTTTTGAATATTTGACATTGAGGACAACCGAAAAAAATGTTGATGGGAGGAGTAATGTAATCATCCAACTTAAGGTGGGCTTCAATGATGATGATTAGAGCGCTAATGGGCCTACTACTTTGGAATTGGCATTGATGGGTGGGGCAAAAGTGAAGGTATATTGATGGGAGGGATGTTTTAATTGATCACTCTCTCTATTTCCATTGTGTTTAGTGCATTTATCATTTGATCAAGTTTTAATATTTGATATTTATTTTATTTACTATGATAGATTTTTTTGTATTTAATGTAATAGAAAAATTTTAATATAATATTAAATCTGAACGTTTAAAATTTGATCTAATGGTGGATAACTAAATAGAGAGAAAATAAAGAGACTGATCAATAGAGATATTCTTTTCATGTATATAGACAAGGAAAGACAAAGAAGGCGGCAGAGAATTACTCCCTCTAAATTCAAAGTGTAAGACAAATTGTCTCAAAAAACTATAAGGCAAATATCTAATCATTTAATAAGTTTGTTTCCCCTAATTTTGCCACAATCTTTCTCATTAATTTTTCTCCCATGCATGCTTTTACATCCTTTTTCTCACTTATCATCTCTCTCATTTGTTATCTTTACAAATAAGCGCATTATTTGAAAAAAAAAAATAGATATCTTATATATTTATGGATGCAACTTTACTCCGTTACTTTTGTGGTCTGTGGCCTTTCTATTCCTTAACATTGTGTCGTTTTGGTGCAAAATATTTATGTTGATCACTTTCTTTCTTTTTCTTTTTTTTGGAAAAATAGCATTCAACATTTTGAATTATTCTTTTAGTATTGCCCAATATTCAGAAATATTTTTTCAATAACAATCAATATTATCCTAAAACAATATTTGGTGCACTTACCTCCCTAAAATATTTTTTAATACCAGCCAATATCTAGAATCTAACACCCTAAAATGTTTTTTTTAGTAGCACTCAATATCCTAAACTAATTTCTATTGCATCTAACACCAAAAATATTTTAGACACTCTGTATTTTAAAGTAATTTTTGGTACAATATTTTAGTGTTCAGGATGTGCTAAAAAATACTTTGATATGCTAGATATTAGATACTGGACGGTATTAGCAAAATATTTTAGCGTGGAATGGATTAAAAATTATGCTAGGATATTGAATCCTATTAAAAAAATATTTTAAAATATTGGATTGTATTAAACAATTTCTTCAAGATGTGGAATGTTATTTTTCAAAAAGAAAAAAAGAAAAGTGATTAGCATTAGTATTTTGCAATGGCGCATTTTTAAGGAAAAGGAGTGCAGTGACCCACAAAAGCAAAGGTGAGAAGCCGTGTATACATATTCATTGTATTTAACGAGTTTTAATATACTTTTTGATAAAAAGCAAATATGTTACTGTTACTTTAGCAATTTAACCTTATATTTTGAAGTCGGGGGGCGTATTTTGCAAAGTCACTTCTCCCTCTGGCGTCTCTCTTGTTCTTCACCATCATAGCGCCTTTCCTCACCCTTCTTTATGTCTGTCAATTCTCTTGACCTTATTTAAAACTTATCTTCTTATTTCCATCTTCTTAACCCTGTAGCAGAGCACAAGTTTACGAAAACACAAACTGGTAGCATATCTGATCCCTTCACATTTCTGAAACTTAAACAGAGAAGGATGCTTGCTGCATTACTTAAACTCTAGAAGATACAATATACTTTTGGCATTGATGCCATCCGCTTACAAACAGAAATGTAAGAGAAAAAAATAATAAACTTTTCCTATTACTATTACTAATTGACTCACTAGTCAATTTAATTCAGAAATGCAAGATTTATCTTGAAAAACAAAAAGTTCATACAGGCAAGTTCTGGTTTTCTGCCAGAAGAAGCTTCAGACAGGCAAACCATTTTCTTGAATCCCAATAGAGTCAATTTCTTCCATGTCAAAGTTACTTGCTGATGCTGTCTGATTTATAAAAATAAATAGAATCTTGTCCAGAAGGCATTGAATAATTGCTTGAAACAATCTAAGATGAAACTAAGTAGAACGACCACAAGAAGTCCAAACAAAGGAGTAAATTGTTTCATGATAGCCAGGTAATTAGATTGATTTTGAAGTTTTAATTGTGCCATCAAACAGTTCCAACTGCGAAGTTTCTTAGCAGAATATCACTTTAGTTAATATCGATCTCTTGGCTTGCATGTTGTCACTTTGTTTTTCTTTGTTAATTGAATGTTTTGGATGTTGTACTGTAATTTTCAATGAGCTGATAAGGCCTAAATAACTTTATTAAGGTCAATTTTCTCTTAAGCTTGCTCATAGGAAAAAAGTAAAACGAATAACCCATAAAATTAGAGCCATATGATCAAAACTAATTCCACCACGACAATTGCTAGTGACAAATGAACCTAACAAAAGAACATTGCACATCAAGCAAGCATGAAACCATTCTCTGCCACTTAAATTCAGAATCAAGATTCCTGCACACAAATAAGACTGCTTGTTTGTTGCAATCAGACCAGGACCCTGTTCTTGACAATTAAAGAATAAAACAACTAGTTTCAAGATTTTTATTAATTAAAAAATTAAAGAAACATTTGAGATTAATAAGAATTAAGCAATTTTACCGTAACAGGTTGCAATGTTTATTCTCCAGTCATAACTTTCTGTTGCGCTCATCCATGAGTTTTCTATCTCACAGTTGAGATTAACAAGAATTAAGCAATTTTAGTATCGGTGAGGTGTATTTTCCCTGTCCAGTTTCATTTCATCCCCTCCATAAATAACCTGTAAGACATAACAAACATAGCATTATATAATAATATACATGTAGGTTGTATTAATAATACATGTAAATTCAATTACCAAGTAAAGAGACAATCTAAACTAAGAAAGAGGGAATGGCTTAAAAATTTCAATTACAAGTATCTCCCCCCCCCCCCACCTGATCTGTAAATAATAAAAGATAAGGGCAGTTATTAAGATTAGTTAGTAGCCGTTAGGATTAGTTATGAGTAGGGATAGATGAGTTCTATATAAGAGGTACTTCTGAGTTGTAGAGGGATTATGAATGATATGGATTAGTGCACTTTCCTGTTTCTTTCTCTCGTCTCTTTTCTCTCTGTCTCTCTTCTCTGTTCCTCACTTCTGTCTCTCTTTCCCTATGTTTCCCTTATTCTCCTCTATCTTCCTCTCTTTCTCTTTCATACACAATTACAATTCTGTAACAGAACCATATAATACACAGTTCTTCAATATGACAATGCATAAAGTCGTGAGTTTGATTATTCTCTGAATTCACCTGCTGCTATTGTTGTTCTTCCTCTTGATCTTCCCAATATTTCCTTAATCCATGTAATTACAGATTTGTTGTCATTTCATCATATATGGAAATCATAAGATCTAGAAGAAAATATAATACTATCTCGGTCCTATATTTAAGACCAGAGAAGTATCATGTTTTCTCGCATTATTGACATGGCAGAAACTAGAAACAGGGCAAGAAGTCCTCAGATAGATTTCATGAGAGGGCATAGAAGGAGGAATAAGCAAAGGTAAAATCTGACAGAAAAATTTCCATAAGCCCATTCCTAAGTGTTCAAGCCAAATACAGAATCTGTACTCTACTACATCTCTGCCTTGGAATCCTTAAGGAGAAAATGTAAAATAAAAGGAAAGAGTTTCATCGATCAGTTAATGCCAAGTAACCTAATTTCTTTGTAAAAGAAAAAAAGGGGGGTGATGAGGTACATATTGAAAAGAAGATGCAATAAACCTTCTTTTCATATAGCCCTGATTTATTTAGCATCCAAACATTCCAACCAACTCAAACAGGGAAGCCACTTTCCTCATTCCCTTGAGGCTGCTTTCTGCTATGCCCAAGTTACTTCTCATAGGTCCTTTAGTAAATGTTACAAGACAAAGCCAGAGAAAATTTTCTTGCAACAACCTGATAACAGCTTTCCCATAAACAGATCCCTGATGGTGAATGACATAATACCAAACAGTGGTAATAAGATTATGCAGACCATCTAACCCAGACTTAAATTAGCCTTATAGTTATGTGGGCCAAAGAGATGGATCGGAATTTATGGTCATTAGATTATAGCTTATAGGCTTTAAAGACAAGTTCACTGGTAAGCTCGCCTACATATAATTTGTGTGCCAACAGCCCCAACACCAGGAGAAATGAGTACCCCTACACAGAATAAGCACATAAGAATGAGGTTTCAAAAAATATATAGATTTAATTTATTACACTGACCATAATTGAAATGAGAAGATTAAATAAAGAATGGTGTGCCACACTCGAGCTCAATAAGAAGAATCTACTATGTCAGTTGAATGTTCTAATATAGTGTGATTAGGAAAAGAAATGGCTCCAAATATAGTAAGACTTGAAGCAACTCTGTTTTTACATTTTTAATGGATTGTGATGTTGAAGGAACTTAAATATACTTATCTAATGATTTCCATCTTCTTAACTCTATAGTACAGCCAAGGTTGACAAAAAATGCAAGCTAGCAACATATTTGATCCCTCAAATTTCTGCAACATGACAAAGCAAGATGCATGCTGCCATTATCTTAAATTCTTGATGATAGTATGTAGCTTAGGTATTTATTCCATCCATTAACATAGTACAAATTTGTAATTTGGACATAATTTTATGTTTTCTCTTCCTTAAGTTTTTGCCAATTCAAACATTCTTCTTAACAAGAATTAGAGAGTTTACCCCAGGTGAGCATGCACGTTTCAGTTCAATTGCATTTCGTTCCCTGAGCATATTACCTGTAAGACATTAGAAACAGAACATTATACAATACACATGCCAGTTATATGAAGAATACTTGCAATTGGATCGAAACAAAATTCAATAACGTTAAAAATAAATTCAAATTTAATTGCCAAGTTAATGGGACAGAACAAAGAGAATGTCTTCAAAAAATTCAATACAAAAAGTAAACATCTTTTTTCACTTGAGCCAGATTCTATCAAGCATATATAAATATCCATAAGAATCTTACAGGTTCTTAAACATAACTCAGCATAAAGTTTTATTATTATTTGCGGTTGCAGTTATTGTTTTCTTCCTTCTTGGTCTCCCCATTTTCCCCATCCCTTCATTATTATTTCAGACTTTATCATTTCTAGATATGGAATTTCTCCTCAATATGAAGTTATGAAGTCCCAAATAAATATATCTTTCATAATAAAATTATCAAAGCAGTGGCAAGAAGCCTGTACAGATAGGGGAACATGATAGGGACCCACAACCTCTACTAGTTTACACTAGGAGGAATAGTGGAGTAAAACAGTAACCCATGTTGACATATGTTGCTTTCTATGTTTTAATTCTGTCTTTGGTGTCTGTTAACGTGTGTATGTCATCATGTCATGGTGGTGTCTATGGTCAGTTGTAGATCGTGGGCGTGCAGTTAGGAAAATAGGTAGTTAGAGTCAGTTATGCCTAGTATTTAATGATGAGTATTGTATTGAGTCAGCAAGTTGAATTATGAATGAAATTTCCCTTCCTCTCAGTCTCGGGTTCCAGATACTGGCCTAAGGCTCTCTCTCATTCTTACTTCCTTCTTCACTCTTCTGTTCCACCTAGAGTCTAACAGAACAGGAAAGCTAAAAGGTGACAAAGAAAATTTTCCAACAACACGTTTATCAAATGTTCCGACCAAATAATGAATCATACAGAATTCAGACTGCATATGTAAACATAACAAGGATTTAAAAGTCTGTTAGAGTTAGTTTAGGGATATAGCCATTAGGCTAATGACAGCCGATCGTTAATTAGGAAAATAGAAGAATGGATGTTAGTTTAGTTAGAAAGGCTGTGCATAAGCCTATAAATAGATGTCCATGCCCATTGTATCTCTTGGTCTGTGATTGATAACAAAATAGTTCACAAATGTTTCTCTCTAGATTCTCTCACTTCTTCTCTCTTGAATCCTCTGTTTCTCCTTCTCTATTCCCTCTCTTTCTATTCAATATAGAATTATGATTCTGCGACACTCCACCACACCCCATTCTTGGAACCCTTACACCTATGGCCAAGCTTAGAAGACAATGTCATTGAAAACTTTCATGGAACAACTTGATGACAGCTTTCACCACAAGCAGAGCCCATATATATATGAAGAGTGCAATAATCCCCAACGATGGTAGTAACATTATGAGCACCATCTAATTAAAACTAAACAAAGACTTGCCATGAGGAAGGCCTAATAGATGAATCGATTGGAATTTAAGGTCATTGATTAATTCATAAAGACAATCATGCTTATAGACTAGCCCATGAAAAATTCTAGTCCTGACAGTCCCCTCATTAGGTCAAAGGAGAAACTTTAATTAGAAATGAGCACAATAGATCAAGAATGTTGTGCCACTCTCAAGCTCGGAAAGGGGATCCGTTACATCAGTTGAATCTTCTATTCAAATGTAATTTGTAAAAGGAAATGGCACCAAATTTGGTAACAAGACTTGAAACAGCTTTGCTTTTTCTTTTTCTTTTTTTTTTCCTTTTCCATTTTTAATGGATTTAAAGGTTGAAGAAACTTAAACTGTACTTATCTTCCGATTCCCTTCTCAAGTCAGTACAGCAGCACAGGTTTACTAAAACACAAACCGACAGGAGATTGGATCCCTCCACATTTCTGATACTTGACAAAGCAAGATGCATGTTGCCATTATCTTAAACTCTAGATGATACATTATACTTCAGGTATTTATGCCATCCAGCAACAAAGTATAGCGACATATGGAAGAGAAAAAAATCAGCAATTCTTCCTATTACTATTACTAATTGACTCGCTAGCCAATTTGATTCAGACATGCATGTTTCATCCCAAAAAGAGGGGGCAAAAAAAACAACCTCATACAGACAGTGTTTGGTTTTGGCCAAAAGAAGCTTCAGACAGGCAAGCCATTCTCTTGAATGTCAATATAGTCACTTTCTTGCATGTCAAGGTTACTTGTTGCTGTCTGATTGGTACAAATATGCACAATGATGCCACAAAGAAATTCAATAATTTGTTGAAACATTCTGATTGTTGGCCCAACCACCAGGAAAGCCAATATGATGGATGCAGCCAAACCCAGGAGGAGAAATAAGATGAAAAGAAGTAGAACGACCACAAGAAGTCCAAACAGAGCAGTGAATAGTTTCATGATAGAGAGGTGATTAAATTGATTTTGAAGTTTAAATTCAGCCATCAAACCCATAACATACAAGAATAGCATACCATAAAAACGGCCTTCATGATGTTTCCATGCTCATCAAAGAGTGACAAATTCTTAGAGTGAAATTGAAACTGCACATAACCACCTACTGTAGTAATAAGAGAAATTATGACAGCATGTAAGAGTGCAAAAAATTCCTCTAGTCCACAGTTTGAACTGCGGGTGCAAAAAATAAGTAATGAATAAACTGAATTAGCTTCATAAATTTAAGTAGCAATAACAATAATAGGAAGAAACTAAGCAAATAGTAGGAACCAGAAATGAAATTTGTTATGTAGGAATTCATAAGAAAGTGAAAAATAGGGAAGATGAGAAGATAATGATTATGCAGTGCTGCTTAAACCTAAATAATGAGAATAATAGAAATGAAGTTAATGAGGTTCGGTAAACCTTTGTGGAGAGCTAAAAGTAGATGGAACTAGAGGCATGTTGCCAATTTGTTGGTGGTCGGCTATGAGGGGAAGATAGAACGCTGGGTTCTATTTCTCCTGTGGGCCGATCCAACATTGCGTTATTCGTATTTTTCTTTGGGTAAGGGTGCACTTAGCAACCAGACTATTTTTAAATGGGAAATTAAGACCCAAAGTATTTAGTGATGTAACTTTAACCCTAATATATTAAAAATGGTGCAATTATCACTCCAAACTAACTAAGGGTGTATTTGGTTCAACAGAGGTTAGGTCAAGTGAGGTTCATTAAAGTTGGGTTAGAGGAGATTATAATTTTGTTTGATTCAAGTAAAGGGGAGGGGAGGTTTGATATCTTATTTGGTTTTGAAAGGGAGGTGAGGGAAGTTAATTTTAAGTAGACAAAAATATCCTTCTACATATTTTCCTTCTTTTTTTACAATGTATTTATTAATAATTATTATTTGCAAAATTATTATTCTAACAATTATATACATTTGTTTCACACACTTGTCATCATGTTCAGTGGTCCACATCATTCTTTTCATTTCGGTAATAAGGATCAACATGTGTTTCTGGAAAGAGAAAGCAACAACCCTTACAAGCAATAGATTCAAAAGTACAAAAAAACATGACAAACTTGATGGAAAATCATGTGAAAGAACTTGGTGTTACTCTTTCTCCTACATGCCTCAAAGTAACTTGCTCCTCATCATTCTGTTCATCTCTTTCCCTCTGTTTTGACAGATACAAAGTGGGGGAAAAAAAAATTCAGTATCCATAGAATATACATAAAACAACACTTGTACATTGAAGAAATAATTATATATGTTGCACATCAACTTATATCATTACATAAAAATCAAAATTTTCCATATGGTTAGGAAGCTACACAAGTCCTATATTGCTAATTCTTTCAAAATATCCATATGGTTAACAAGTAATTATCAAAAACCATTGCTCAATAAGCAAGATAGTATAGCATCAAAAGTCTCCAAAAGGTTAGCAAACTATATTGCTAACATCACAAGTCTACAAATTGCTAGCAAACTAAATCACTTTAAGTCTTTCACAATATCCATAAGTTCTTGCAGGCAAGAAGGGGAAATTCAACAAATGTCCTTAGTAGGTCACCATCACCCATAAGAACTCTATAAATCTTGGTAACATTGGTTGTTGACAAGCCACAATCTTGAATCAGTTTCCATATTTCTTCCCCAGATACTTGAGGAAGCTTTCTTGATGTTTCTCTAGCTATTTGAATTCTTTCTCTAGCTGAAAGGAAACAAGGAAGCGCAAAATTGAGCTTCAACTCAGTTTCTCAAAACCACACCAAACAAATAGAATATCGAATTTATATCATAGGATAAGAGCCAAAAATACATTTGTTAGGTAAAATATAAATTTCCACACGGATTTTTTTTTACCAGAAAAATCATGACAGACATTAATCTTACCTAAATAAAGGAGGCAATGACCTTGGACAAGGAACTGACGGTGGCTTGAGGGGCAGAGGGCAGGCGGAGGCAGCGGCTAGAGGAGTGGCCTGAAACGACACTGGAGAAGCAGAATCATGAAAGGAGATGACGCGATCTACAAGAAAATGAAAGCATTCCTTGCCACTTAAAGTTAAAATCAAGATTCTTGCACACAAATAACATCTACTTATTCGCGCAACCAGACCAGGACCCTGCTCTTGACAATTAAAGAATAAAAAATTGGTTTCAGGACTTTTCTTAGTACTAATACTTAGAAAAGAAACAATGTGGTAAAGTGTATTCTCTTGTCATAACTTTCTCTTTGCTCTCATCCCTGAGTTTTTTCATCTAAACGTTGAGGTTAACAAGAATTAAGCAATTTTACCATCGATGAGGTGCACTTTTTCTTTCCAGTTTCAGTTCGCCCTCTTCATAAATTACCTGTGAGACATGACAAACAGAACATTATACAATATACATGTAACTTGTAATAAGGATACATGCAAATTTAGTTACCAAGTAAAGAGACAGTGTAAACTATGCAAGAGGGAATGGCTTAAAAAATTTCAATTACAAGTGTAGATATCTTTTCTTTCTTTCTTTCTTTTTTTTCACACACTTGGACAAAGTCATGAGTTCGATTATTCTCCAAATTTACTAGCAGTTATTGATGCTTCTCCTCTAGATCTTCCCAATTTTTTTTTCCCAATCCTTATGTTATTATTTCAGATTCATTGTCATTTTCAAATACGACATCTTTCATCACATATGAAATCATAAGATCTGATAGAAAATATAATTCATATTTTATTATACTATTGACATGGCAGATCTCTGGAAACAGAGGCGAGAAGTCCTCATGAGAGAGGGAATAGAAGATGGAATAAGCAAAGTAAAAGCTGATAAAAAAACAAAAAATTCATCAGCACGTTCTTAAGTGTTCAAGCCAAATAATCAATCTCACAGAATCTGTACTCAACTACATCCTTTCCATGGAATCCTTAAAGAGAATATGTAAATGAAAGTAAAGAGATGAAAGCAAGCATGAAAGAATTCTTTGCCACTTAAAGATAAAATCAAGATTCCTGCATACAAATAACATTTACATATTCGTCGCAACCAGACCAGGACCCTGCTCTTGACAATTAAAGAATAAAAAAATGGTTTCAGGACTTTTCTTAGTACCAGTACTTAGAAAAGAAACAATGTGGCAAAGTGTATTCTCTTGTCATAACTTTCTGTTTGCTCTCATCCCTGAGTTTTTTCATCTAAATGTTGAGGTTAACAAGAATTAAGCAATTTTACCATCGATGAGCTGCACTTTTTCTTTCCAGTTTCAGTTCACCCTCTTCATAAATTACCTGTAAGACATGACAAACAGAACATTATACAATATACATGTAAGTTGTAATAAGAATACATGCAAATTTAGTTACCACGTAAAGAGACAGAGTAAACTATGGAAGAGGGGAATGGCTTAAAAAATTTCAATTACAAGTGTAGATACCAAAAGATAAGCAAAGGTTAAAGCTGATAAAAATCAAAAGATTCATCAGCACGTTCTTAAGTGTTCAAGCCAAATAATGAATCTCACAGAATCTGTACTCAACTACATCCTTTCCATGGAATCCTTAAAGAGAATATGAAAATGAAAGGAAAGAGATTCATCAATGAAGCGATGTCAAATAACCTAATTTCTTTGTTAAAAAAGATGAGGAGTAACATATCAAGAAGATGACGCAGAAAATTCCTTTCATATGGTACTGATTTAATTTAGCATCCGACCAACTTCAGACAGGGAAAACAATTTCATCACTCCCTGGAGATTGTTTTCATTGATGCCCAAGTTACTTCTCATAGGTCCTTTGGTAAAGGTTACAAGAAAAAGCCACAGAAAATTTTCTTGCAACAACTTGATAACGGCCTTCTCATAAACAGAACCCATATGGTGAATGAAGTAGTTCTCATCTTATTACGCAAATCATCTACCCAAACTTACATTAGCCATATGCTTATGTGAACCAAATAGATGGATTGGAATTTATAGTCATTAGCTTAGGCTTCAAAGACAAGTTTACTGATAAACCGGCCTACATATATCTAGATTTAGTTTATAACAGGGTCTGCCACACTCAAGCTAGATAAAAAGAATTTCCTATGTCAGTTGAATGTTCTGATACAGTGTAACTTGGAAAAGAAATGTCTCCAGATATATAGCAAGCAGACTTGGAACAACTCTGTTTTTTCCTTTTCAATGGATTGCAAGATTGAAGGCACTTAGATCTACTTATCTCATGATATCTATGTTCTTAACTCCGTAATACAGCACAGGTTGACAAATATGCAAGCTAGCACCATATTTGATCCTTCAAATTTCTCTAACGTGACAAAGAAAGATGTGCGCTGCCATTATCATAATATTCTGGATGATAATATATTTATTACATCCACTTACTTACGTAGTATGAATGTGTTGTTTGGACATATTTTTCTGTTTGTTCTTCCTTGAGTTGCTCCTCCCTAAGTTCTTCCAATTTGAACATTCTGCATAACAAGAATTAGAGAGTTGACCACAGGTGAGGCTGCCTGTTTCTGTTCAATTGCATTTCATCCGCTGAACAAATTACATGTAAGATATTACAAACATAACATTATACAAATACGTGCAAGTTGTAAGAATATTACTTGCAATTCAATTATGAGACCAAAAACAAATCCTCAAAACAATGAAACAAAATTCCACTGTGTTAAAAATAAATGCAAATTTAATTACCAACTTAAGGGAGACAGTACAAAGAGAATGTCTTCAAAAATTTCAATTACAAAAGTAATCATTTTTTCACTACAGGCAGATCCTATCAAGCATGGGTACGCCTAAGAATCTGTTGTTAGGTTGTAATTAGAACATGAGAGGGAAAAATGGGGAGAGAGGAAGGGAGAGAACGGGGGATAAAGAGATATTAATAGGGTAAAGAGAGAATCACAGAGCAAGATTGAGAGGGACGGAGACAGGGTAATGCCATACATCCATTCAGACATAGGCTGATTTACAATAGAGGGATTTACATCTATTTATTGGCACAAATGACTCGGATGGCTAGTCTCTCATTCTGTTATTTATTAATTAACTCTAACTGCCTACTCCGTTATTATTATTACTTATCAGAATCTTACAGATTCTTCAACATAGTGCAGCACAAGTTTGAGTGTTCACTAAATTTGGTTGCATTCATTGCTTTCTTCCTTCTTGATCTTCTCATGTCCCCATCCTCTCACTATTAGTTCAGACTGTATCATTTATAGATATGGATATGAACTTATGAAGTCTCAAATAAATATATCATTCACAATGAAATTATTAAAACAGTGGGAAGAAGCACTCAGATAGCTCATAACAACAGCAGCAGCAACAATTACATAAATGAAAAAACAAGATTTTTCTCCATTACGCAACTACAAATAGCTTAATTTCTATGGTAAGCCATTCTAGCACTCAGATAGCTCATAACAACAGCAGCAGCAGCAATTACATAAATGAAAAAACAAGATTTTTCTCCATTCAGCAACTACAAATAGCCTAATTTCTATGGTAAGCCATTCTATAGAAACTCAAGAGGGTCCCTTTCTCCCCCGTCAAAGTTACTTGGTGCTGTCTGATTGGTAATAATATATTGAATGATGCCACGAAGCGACTGGATAATTTGTTGAAACAATTTGACTGTTGGACCAACCGCCAAGAAAGCCCATAAGATGGATGCAACCAAACCCAGGAAGAGCGATAGTATGAAGAGAAGTAGAACGACAACAACAAGTCCAAACAGAGGGGTGAATTGTTTCATGATAGCAAAGTAATTAGATTCATTTTGAAGTCTAAATTCTGCCATGAAAGCCATGACATAGAAGAATAGCATCACAAAACTTGCTCTAATGATGTTTCCATGCTCATCAAAGAGGGAAAATTTCTTAGATTGAAATTGAAATAGCACATAACCACCTATTGATGTAATCAGAGAAATTATGGTGGCATGTAGCGTTGCAAAATGTTCCTCTTTGGCCCGATTTGAACTGCAGCCACAAAAATAGGCAATGTCGTCAGATAACAAGTAAGTCGTACTTAAACCATTAGAGTACTTAATTAATTAGATGTGGTTAAACCTTTGGGGAAAGCTAGAAGCAGATCTTATTAGACGAGTGTTGCGCGGCGCCGGTGGTGAACTGCACGCAGCCGCCAAAAAAAATTAATAAATAAACTGAAGTAGCATCGTAATGTAGAGTAGTAATAACAATAATAGGAAGATACTAAGCGAATAGTAGAGACCAGAAAATGAAGGAATTTGTTTAGTTGAAATTGACAAGGAAGCGAAAAATTGAGAAGATAGTAAGATAATGAATAGGCAGTGGTAGGAGTGGTAAAACCTTAGTGGAGAGGTAGGAGTAGATGGAACCAGAGGAATGTTGGGAGGCACCCCTCCAATTTGTTGGTGCTCGGCCATGATGGGAAGATAGAGAAAACAAAGAAGAAAGAAAAGAAAGAAAACGGATGTTGAAGATGATGTGAAGAGAGTCGAGGGGCAAAAGTGGCGAAGAAACACAAATTTGATGATGGTTACGGAGATGGCCATTGTGTGTATATATGTTGTATTTGGTGTGAGGAATTCGCTTGGCTTTTTCCTTAGTGACGGATCGCTTGGCTTTTTCCTTACTGACCCGTCACTAAGGAAAAAGCCAAGCGAGTTAAATAACCCGAATGAAGAGTCTATATATAAATTTTTCATATTATCATATTGGCATATTGAAATTACCTTCCCTTCTCTTCCTGAAATACATATTACATACACATATTTCTTTTATGGGTTTCTATTTGAATTAGGAATGTGGGTTGGCCCGTAGGTTGAAGCCCGCATTTTTGTGGCCTGGGATCTAGCATGCAATGACAAGTGGGCTAGGATTGGCGAGCCAGATTTTTTTTTTATTAAATTTACTTACTTCAAAAATAAAAAGAAAGAAAGAAGGGGAAATTCCAACAATAAAATAAAAATAAAGAAGGTAAAATTATTGCTTAGTTTATTATGGTTGGAGCTAATTTTAAATTAAGTTTTTATAATTTTTTTCTTTTTGTTAGGTCTTTTCTCATATATATATATAAGCATTAATTCTTATGTTCATAATATGTTAACTATGACTTTTCTTTGGCCTGAAAATATTAACTATGACTTATTGTGCCCTGATCAACATTAATAAAAAAATATTTAAAAAAAAATAAAAGGATGGAATAAAATTCATTTATTATAAACATAATAAAAAAAATTATTGTCATCATAATCATCTCCTAGCATCTATATATAATATGAAATTTAGTGGATTTTGATTTTATTTAGATTCTTATGACATAATTAATTTATAATTACTAATGTTATTTCTCTTATAAGCCTAAGTATAAGGGACCTATAACTACAAAAGTGCAAGGATTTCGATTAAAAAGAAAATAATACAAGAACTTGATTAAAAATAAGATGAAATTAATTAGGGAAAATGGTTAAAAAATACCATTTAAGCAAATTAATTGCTAAATGGTACCAATGTGCAAGCAAGCATCCATCATGTGCAATCAGCATCCATATGTGCAAAAAGCATCCCTGCGAAAGTGCAAACAACATCCCTTGTGTGCAACATATCATCCGTCCGTGTGCAACATACCACCCACTGTGTGCAATGGTAGCAATGAGCAATTAATTTACTTACAAGGTTGTTTTTAGCAATTCTCCCAATTAATTATAAGGATCTAGGAATTTTTTTAAAAAAAATTCTAGGCCCCACTATTGAAAGGCCCTTCTATACAAGTCTCTAACAGTATTGTATGTATAGAAAGAATCCTCTCCCAAATATCACAGCTAGCATAGTGTGGTGCCATTTTTATGTCGGACAAGAGTGTCAATAGTGAATTTTCATTGTTTGATCTCCTCCATTTAGAGCCGGGAAATCGGGCCGGCCCGAGCCTTTTAAATTACGGGCCAGGCTTAAAAAATGGAGCTTCAAAAGGAAGTTGGGCCTAAAAGGGCCAGCCATGGAAGGCCGAAGGCCCTGGAGGGCCAGCCCTACAGGGCCGAGGGCCGGCCCGTTAGGCTCTTTAGCTTTATTTTTTATTTTAATTTTACTACCCTTCATACTCATGCCCTTGCTGACTCCTCCCTAAGAACCTTAAAAATTGAGAAATTTACATATGATGGTAATTTACTAATTCTTGATATTTTTACCCCTTAAACAGAGTCTACTACTTAAAGTGAAGTACAATCAAAATTCCTTGAAATGGATGATAGTAGCGAAGAAGATGAAAACAATAGTTTTCATAATCATGTTGCTTAGAGTGTTTAGCTTTTTGCCTTCTTATACTTTATATGAGATTATGAATTACTTATACACAATATTTTTTTACCTTTGATTATGAATTAATAACTGTATTTATTTTATTGCATGATGAGTGTAGACGTATAGTTGAATTTTGTGAAAATGACTTCTGGCCCTGATGCTTTCGGACCGGGCTTTGAAAAACAGCAATTTTTCTTTCCCCGGGCCCTGTAGAGCCGGCCATTTTAGGCCTTGGCATGTCAAGGGCCGGCCCTGATTCCCAGTTCTACTTCCATTGCTACTTCGTTAGGCATGTTTGGGTTGACGGTAGAGTTAGTAAATAAGCCAACTTGAGCCCGAATATAAACTTGCCAACCCATCTTTTTTAAAAAAATTTACTTATTTTTTTTTTTATTTTCATTTCCTTTCTCTTTCATCTACTCAAATCACACTTATTTTCTTTTATACATTTGTGTTAAAAAACCAATTTCATTCTTACTTTTTTTTATCTACTCACATTACAAAAATATATAAAACACATCTTTTTTAAATTTAATAATGGTAAAATAAAGAAATATTATATGAAAAAAAGTGTCAAATAAAAAAAATGAGGAAGTAGTTAAACACAACATTACTGATAACTGAAAACACTGATATCTGATTATTTGAAAAGCAGAAGAAACTTTTCTAAAAAAAATTATTAAACGGCCCAACCCGTTTAACACGTGGGCTAAACGGGCTCGGAATTCTCAGCCAAATAAACGAGCTAGCCCAAATTACAGGTTATAGTTGACGGTGGAAAAGTCCGTTCACGTAAGATAAAACAAAACTCATCTCACAAACTTACCTCGTATACCGTAAATCATATTAAAAAAGTAGTTTTTACCGCTAATCCAAACAGGCATAACATTCGGATGAATCAACTTCGATCCTTATCTTTCATCTCAAAAATGTTATCTTAATTTGTAAACCAAAAATATAACAAATAGACATTTTAATTAATTAAATTTTAATTCAAATATAATGAAAAATAAATGTAGATTCCTCACTAAATCTAGATGCTAGTTGGATTTAGTTGGCTGCAAAAAGTTTATCTCACATTATAGTGGGACTCCAACAAGTAAATATTCGCAGGTTTGTAAACTTTTACATCTTCTAACTATTATTGTTACCAATAATCTTGATCACTTTATCATATCAAATTTCTTAAAAACATAGAAAAGATTATTAAGCATGAGATGCACCAATGCCCATTTAACCGAATTTTTTTTTATTCTAATTTGAAGCACATTACATAGAGTTAAAAGCACCAACCCCTCTTCTGTTTACTCTAAATTATAAAAATATTCCTTCTATTTTAAAAATTTATATAAACCTCTCTTAAAATCAAAAAATATATTATATAAACCTCCATTCTAATTTTGAGGTGCAACTTTAATTTATTTAACCGTTAGTTGATTGTTAAATCATAGAATTGACTTATTATTTTAACCAAATAAACCTCCTTAACATAAATATTACTTAATTATCATTTAATTTTTGGGCCACAAAGATAATCATTTAATCACATATCTTTATCAGACATTAAGAAAAATATGTTAAAATATATTTTTAAATTTTTTGTCATACTATTATCATATTACAAAATTAATTAATATCATACTTATAAATTTTTATTTTTCAATAATTTTAAATGTTTAATCTTGTTTGTTTATTAAAATTTGCTTATGATGTAATCTTTTAGGTACATATGTTGGCTAAAAATTTTTGCAATATGTGTGTGTGTGTAACCAATTATAAAATTATTAAACGATATAATTTTGAAATCCTTATATGAAATATTATAATTAAAAAATTTTAAATGTCTTGCATTAAACATGTGTTGTTAAAAGATTACATAAAAATTATTTAATTTTTTTTCTAAATTTAGTAAAAATATTAAATAGATCATTAATAAACATTAATGTTAAAATGAGGGGTAAATTTGTAAAAAAATATTTATTCTAATATTATTTTTAATTAAAAAAATACACTTCAAAAATCTTTTTAAAACATTTTTTTTAATGATTTTGATACTTTGGACTAAAGTTTATGTTTTCAAAATAAAAAGAAGGTTTATGTAATTAAGGTAAAATAGGAGTATAGTTTGAGTATTTTACTCTACTCTATTTTATATAATGGAAAAGTTAAAATATAGCAAATGTCAAATTCAATGAGGAAAGATACTAGACTTCTCAAGAGTCACAATGTCAGCTTCAACATTTCCATGGGTTATTTTAACACTACACTCATCTGAAGGTACTACCGTTGCTGCTGCTTTTATTTTGTTTAGTTTTGTTTTAGGTTTTTTTTTTGGTTTTTGTTTTTGTTTTTCTTTTTTTGGATAGAGAAGATACTACCATTGCTTGAGACTGGGCTTACATGTATGGATAGCTTATATATGGTGTTGTTGAACATTACAAATTATCCCGTAATAATAGTTAATCATTTAAGTACACCCTTGAATAAGGGGTTGTTTGGTTGGAGAGATTTGAAAAGGAGAGAAAATTTTTATAAGTTGAATTTAAAAAAAAATAGAAAAGTTAAGCTAAAAGTTTTTAATTAATTCTTCTAATCGAGTAGAGAAGAACACTAGATAGTGCCTTTGCAGGCCTTATTTATCTCCTGCCCACCTTCAAGTTGGAGATCGACAATTTCAATAGTCCTAACATCATTCTAACACCTAAGTGCAAAAGATAATCCGTTCAAGGGTTAGGATGAGCTATACTTCTATTGATGCTACCATACCAAAGTTTGGTGTAATATATTATTCTGCTCGAAATGCTTTGATCACACACATCTTTGGAAACGAAAAAGACACATACCCAAAAAGCGAGAAAATTAGATAATCCACTCATCTATGGTGGAGGATTCATATCTATCTTCAAACTTAGGAAAAACTGGAGTTGTTGGTTCAAGGGAAGGAATAAACATTGCTCTATCAGGTATGGGATTGGTTATGTTTGTTTAAATCTATAGTACGCTAATTGGACCCCCTGGCCCTGTTATTGGTGCCATAGGTACTGAGATAACACACCAACTCGAGGGAGGTGCTCGACCTAACATTCTCAACCCATATGAGATAGGTAGCTGCCTAGATTGTTACTAATGCTGAACCTACTTAGCCACATATAGAGGCATGTCTTGTCGGTCGGTCTATAGAGCCAAGAAAGAGCACAAAAGAATCTCAGGGGACAAGATAGAAAATGGAAGTTTTTGTGGGTAGACTTTGAGTACCTTCATTTAGAACAATCAATATATCAATAAGACCACACCAAGTGCCCTTAAGCACCTTACTAACCAAATGCATAGGGCAAGAAAGGTGCTAACATACAACCTCGCCTGCTTTGACTTAACCATACTACCCTATGGCAAAGGTTCCCACCTAATAGACTTGGACTTAGCTAATATTAATATGGGAAAGGGGCAGAAGCAGAGCGAGATGTCAATAAGGTCGGGAATAATAACATGAATGATATAATATCCTAAATTTTGGAACTAAAGGCTAGAGAATAAGCCTGGATTAAGTAGACTACTAAACCTCGGTTTAGTAATGTCTTAGTAAGGCATAGTAGAATTCCCCAAAATTCCTTTATACCCTTGGGGTATTAAAGGGAATATTATGATGAATTAAAGAGCTTGGAGAAGACAAAACAATGCAATTAGAAGACACACACAAAGTAATGTTGCTACTGGTGAATTTCCTGGTATGGTAGTTCTATTTGTGTGACATCTTTCAAGAGGCAAATGATGTCCAAAAATTATGAAACTTTCCAAAGTGAAATTAGACTTATCAAGCTTTAATTTGATAGGTATATGAGTCATTTGGAGCTGTACACAATGAGTTATGTATTTTTGAAGTTAACCCAAGGAAATTAGGAATTTTCAGTGTCAGCTTCCAAAAATGAGAATTCTGGGAATAGTAAATTTCTAATTGGCCAAAGTTTATATTTTTCCTTAAAACTAGACTCAATAAGGGTCTCATAGCCTTTAGAACCACCCCAATTGGATATTTACAGAATTTGTTATGAATTTTCAAAATTTGATGAAAATTTTACCAAGTTTTGTATTGAGTGCGAAAATGAAATAAAATGTAAGGGCAAAATGGTCATTTGACCAATAAAGCCAGAAACCATTTATTTTTTCCCTTTAATTGGGATAAATTATGGCTGAAGTAGAGAGAAAGAAAAAGGGAAAGTGAAGCAAATTAAGAAATTACACAAAAAAGGAGCAAAGTGGACCAATGAGAATTAAGCATGTGTAAAGTAATTTTACCATGCACTAAGTCATCATCTTTTCTCATTTTTTCATCTTTCCTTCCCCATTCCCGTGCAAGCTGAATCAGAAAAGAGAAAGAGAGAGGGATGGACGTGAAGGAGTCAAGGAGAGCACCAAGAGCTAGGGTTTCTAAAATTCAAGGTAAGAAACATGAATACTTAAAGTTTATGCTTCCAAATCATGTAGGAACCTTTTCTAACATCTTCTCCTCCTTGAAATCCATGATTTTCAAGATGAAATCAAGAGAGAGGAGGGAGTGAAAAGTGGCTTTTTAGAGAGATAAAATGGTGAAATCAAAAGGTAATCTCATAAACTTGATTCTCTTGTGCTATATGTTGTTGTTGTGGATGTAGTTGGTGGATATTGGTTTGTTTTCTCTTGTTTTTCCAAATTTGGGCTAATGAAACCTGTTGTGATTCGTACACGTAGCGGAAAAATTAACCGTTTAAAAACCTCGAATCCCAATCATGGATCTATCAAATACGTCTAAATCAAGTGGTTAGAATAGTACCTTTATGTTTTTCGTGCTTTCGATCTCTAGGAGTCAACACCTCTGGTCGCCTCCCTCTACCGGTATCCACACGAACAAGACCCAATGCGACAGCGTGCTAGCGCCTCCAAGATGCCTCTCTAGGGTTTCTCTTGGCTCTCCAAGTTCTCCGTACAGCCTAGGGTTCTCAAGCCCTTCGAATTTTCTATCTAATGTAGGCCGTATTGGAATCTCAAAATTAATCTTAATTAATTTGAAATTCGAATCAAATCAAATAAATCTGGCTTGATTAAATCTGTCAAACAGATTTAATTTATCATATTCATTTAATCTAATTAAAGAGTCAATAGATTTAATTTATCTTTATAAATTAAATCTAAGATATGATATCTGTATTAGTTTTAATTATTTAATTTATCAAATAAATTAAATATAAAACTAACATCTTATAATAATATTATAATCTATATATATTATTATTATTTTTTCGAATTTATATATATATATATATATATATATATATATGTATATATATATATATATATACATATATATATATATATATATATAAATATAAAATTCATCCACCCTAGGTCAAATATTGTATTCATTGAATCTTAGACACATCTTAGATTCAATGAATCTGGACATCATAGCTCGTGTTGGGCTATTCTTGTGTGCGACCCTGTAGGCCCACATGAAGTTGGCAGTGGGCCAAAACTATTCTAGCCCACAAGTCGCAAGCGGCCTCTAGCAAGACATTACGACTACCCAATTCACATGAGGATCGATGATACGATGCAACCTTTTATACAACCATGTCACGTCCCTTTTTGTCACACGATATTTTGGTCAAGGATGAGGCATGGACAACGTCATCTTCCTGTTCCTGACCATCACTTTCCCAATTCCTGAGTAGCCTGAAATTAGAAATGGAAACTCCTTCCCATTACAATATGGCCATACATTTCTCATACTCACTCATCGAGGGGCCCAGTAATATCTCTCACTAATGTGAGGGACAAATTCTATCTTGACCACTTACATTCCTCTTCATGAAAACTCCTAAGCCCGATTGTAGCCTTTATCATCACCCGGTCAAAGGTGACTTTTGACTAGGTCAAAACTTAGCAACTCTCATGCAGGAATCTATGATGATCTCAGGTCAGAGGGCACTGTGACATGGTTATATGTATGAGATAAGCTTATGACTTAATCCATGCAACTTTCTCATAGCGGGTCGGTCCATCACCTTATACTCCTACAAGTGCCTAAGACTTTGATTTGTATCTCTATACCTCATCAAAGTCATACTGGTCTTATTTCATCTTTGCTCCCGCATAGATAATTGACCAGGGACATTTAGGATAATCTTTATAGTTCATCCAAGGATACAATTATCATAATAAATATGCAAATGATATGATAACAATAAGGAGAAATTATTAAATAACAATAATGTTTAAGGTACAATGATTGGCCCTTAGGGCACAATTTCCAACAAAACCCTAGGGGAAATTCTGCCAAGATTTCCCCTAAATCATATTCATTTAGTGTTTAAATAGCTAATCATTTAATTAGAAGTAGAAATGAAGTGATTAAGCAAGAGAAAACACGAAAACAACATATTGCACTTAAGAACCCCTGTTTTTCTGGCCTATACTGTGACGTCTAGAAGGAGTAGGAATTTGACCATTTTGATACTTCCATTAGCTTTATAGGGAAAAATTGTGAAGGCATATAAGTGTTTATAATTTTTGGATACTTGTATATGAGTTTGGAAATTTTGAAGTATGAGTATGCATGTTGTTAATCTGCCCTGTTTGGAGGCAGTGTCATTGTGATGTATTTTTGAGGGGCCAAATGTTATCCAATGACCATGAAATTTTTCACATTAAAATTAGACATAATGAGCTTTAAAATGATATGTAATATAAAGGATTTGGAATAGTACACTAGGAGTTATGATTTTTCAAAGTTTGGTCATGTAAAATTGGGCAATTCTGGAGCAGTGTCCAATAAAAGGGAACTCTGTACCTATAAGAAGACAATGTCATTGAAAAATTTCATGGAACAACTTGATGACAGCTTTCACCACAAGCAGAGCCCATATATATGAAGAGTGCAATAATCCCCAACGATGGTAGTAACATTATGAACACCATCTAATTAAAACTAAACAAAGACTTACCATGAGGAAGGCCTAATAGATGAATCGATTGGAATTTAAGGTCATTGATTAATTCATAAAGACAATCATGCTTATAGACTAGCCTATGAAAAATTCAAGTCCCGACAGTCCCCTCACTAGGTCCAAGGAGCAACCTTTAATTAGAAATGAGCACAGCAGATCAAGAGTGTTGTGCCACTCTCAAGCTTGGAAAGGGGATCCGTTACATCAGTTGAATCTTCTATTCAAATGTAATTTGTAAAAGGAAATGGCACCAAATTTGGTAACAAGACTTAAAACAGCTTTGCTTTTTTTTTCCTTTTCCATTTTTAATGGATTTAAAGGTTGAAGAAACTTAAACTGTACTTATCTTCCGATTTCCTTCTTAAGTCAGTACAGCAGCACAGGTTTACTAAAACACAAACCGACAGGAGATTGGATCCCTCCACATTTCTGATACTTGACAAAGCAAGATGCATGTTGCCATTATCTTAAACTCTAGACGATACATTATAGTTCAGGTATTTATGCCATCAAGTAACAAAGTATAGTGACATATGGAAAAGATAAAAAAAATCAGCAATTCTCCTATTACTATCACTAATTGACTCGCTAGCCAATCTGATTCAGACATGCATGTTTTATCCCAAAAAGAGGGGGCAACAAAAAAAAACAACTTCATACAAACAGGGTTTGGTTTTGGCCAAAAAAAGCTTCAGACAGGCAAGCCATTCTCTTGAATGTCAATATAGTCACTTGCTTCCATGTCAAGGTTACTTATTGCTGTCTGATTGGTACAAATATGCACAATGATGCCACAAAGAAATTCAATAATTTGTTGAAACAATCTGATTGTTGGCCTAACCACCAGGAAAGACAATATGATGGATGCAGCCAAACCCAGGAAGAGAGATAAGATGAAGAGAAGTAGAACGACCACAAGAAGTCCAAACAGAGGAGTGAATGAATAGTTTCATGATAGATAGGTAATTAGATTGATTTTGAAGTTTAAATTCAGCCATCAAACCCATAACTACAAGAATAGCATCATAAAAACGGCCTTCATGATGTTTCCATGCTCCTCAAAGGGTGACAAATTCTTAGATTGAAATTGAAACTGCACATAACCACCTACTGTAGTAATAAGAGAAATTATGACAGCATGTAAGAGTGCAAAAAATTCCTCTAGTCCGCCGTTTGAACTGCAGGCGCAAAAGATAAGTACTGAATAAACTGAATTAGCTTCATAAATTTAAGTAGCAATAACAATAATAGGAAGAAACCAAGCAAATATTAGGAACTAGAAATGAAATTTGTTATGTAGGAATTCAAAAGAAAGTGAAAAATAGGGAAGATGAGAAGATAATGATTATGCAGTGCTGCTTAAACCTAAATAATGGGAACAAGAGATATGAAGTTAATGAGGTTCGGTAATCCTTTGTGAAGAGCTAAAAGTAGATGGAACTAGAGGCATGTTGCCAATTTGTTGGTGGTCGGCTATGAGGGGAAGACAGAATGCTAGGTTCTATTTCTTCTGTGGGCCGATCCAACATTGCGTTATTCGTATTTTTCTTTGGGTAAGGGAGAACTTGGCACCCAGACTATTTTTAAAGGGGCAATTAAGACCTAAAGTATTTAATTATGTAACTTTAACCCTAATATATTAAAAAGGGTGGAATTATCACTCCAAACTAACTAATGTTAGCCTCCATTTACTCCCCTTTGCAAACTCTCTATGTCTCTATATGTCTTCCTTCCGTCCTTCCTTTGGTTCTCCTACAACAAAGCCTCCTTTCTGATATCTTCTCTATCCCCATATGTCTAGATTCTCAAAATTCAAGATTAATATGAATACCTAGATTCTCAAAATTATGCAATAACAGTCCCCCCAAAAAAAAATTATTCGCCTCTTCTCATATATCCCTTATCGGTGACTCCGTCAGGCGTCTCCAATGAGGGATTTCTTGGAGGATGAAGGAAATGGATTTTCTGTGTATTGCAAAAGGGGAAGGAGTGAGTTCATAGAGAACCGTTACTCGTCTACCATTAATCTTCAAGGAAAATCAAAGCAGGTAATCCAAAAACAAAAAGCATTACTTTTTCCATTTGAATTTTTCTACAAATTGACTAAACTGTATGGAAAACTTAATGATTAAGAATTTTACCTTAATGTTTCTGGATGACTTAGTCGGGCATAGTTACTTCTGGAAAGGTTGATTGTTAAATGAATGAAGCCATGGCCTCTAGTTTTTGATAGGATGTTGAAACAAGGAAAATTTCGGAAATGGACACAATGACTGAAGTTTGAAATATACGAGGATGGAGAAGAGATCAGAAAAGAAGCAATCCACGACTGGGATTTGTTGCAAGAGAGGCAAAAGAAGGAAGGAAGGAAAGCGCACAGAAACAGAGTTTGCCGCGGGGTTACATCTCTAAAAATAATAATCGAAGGCTGTACCTTACCCCGTTTTCATTTTGTGGCGCCAAACCGTGGTTTCGAACCGCGATTTATGTAAATAGAAATAAAACTCTTCTCACATACTTACCTTATAAATCATAAAAGCTATTCTCAAAAACTAATCCAAACACATATTTAATTATGGGTTGAAATCATGATTTTATGCAAATATTTACATTTATTGTTACATATTTTCTGTCTTCGCTTGTCATTCCGTCTTGTGATTTAGATCTTTTTTTTTTTTTTACCTTCATTGTGGTAACCATCCAAGGTTAGTTCACTTCCATTGCCTTTTCAAGGATAACATAGACTTTAGGGTCCGTTTGGTTAATCACATTAAACCCTACAATACAATGTAATATAATGATATTGCAATACAATATTAATTTAAGGGTTAGTGTTAGGTTTGATTTTTAAGAAATGTATAATGAGTTAGTTTTTTTTAATAATTATTTAAAATCAATATATCCCACAAAGTCTATTTTATTCTTAATATAATCTTTATAAAAAAAATAGTTAAAAATTATCATGTTGTTTCATTATAATCACCATGATATCGTGCTAAAGATTGTCCGATGGCAGTAGTTGTGGTGGTGGAGTCGATGGTAATGGTGGCATGGTGGTGGCAAGTGGTGACAACAACAACGATGAAGAAGGAAGTAGTGGTGGCGGCCACCAGAGGGGTGGTAGTGATGACAATGGAGGAGGAGGAGGTAATTGTGATGTGAGGGGGCGATGGCGACAACATCGATGGAGGTGGTGAAAACAAGGGATAGTGTGGTGTGGTTGATGAAATAAGACAGCTGAAATAAAGATCAATGAAACTAAAGGGTAAATTGGACATTTTTAACTATATAATAGGATGGTAATAAATATTTATAAGAGAATGTATGAATGAGAATTGTCAATTTTTTTGTAATCATCATTACCACGGTAAATCATATTACTATGCTAAAAGGCAAACAAATACTCTTATTTTAATAATGCAATCATGATTATCATTACAAACATGTACTAAGGTATTTGAAATAGCGATTAGAACCTTCAAAAGTATTTTTCAATTCTGATTTACTATATACGAGGTAGCTTTTACGGTCTACAAGGAAAATATGTGGAGAAGTTTTACCTCAATTTACGTAAATCGAACTTATAGATTAGTATAAACTAAACCAAACATACATGGATCCCTGTGTGGTAGGTCCTAGTTGTCTAACTTGACTAGGAATATGAGGTTGGTGTTTTCTAGCCTGCAAGACTACTGTAAGAGTATGTATAACTTTGTTACTACATTAGGACCTTAAATAAATATTTTTTTTAGGGTTAAGGTATAAAAATAGTAATGAATTATTTTTCAAAGTACACCAAACACAACTAACTATTTTATGGTGCAAAATAGACATTATGAATTTTTAGGGTGCAAAAGTAGACATTATGAATTTTGTTTGGAGCAAAAATAGCATTTTGCTATTTTTGCTCCAAACAAAATTCATAATGTCTACTTTTGCACCCTAAAAATTCATAATGTCTATTTTTGCACCCTAAAATAGTTAGTTGTGTTGGATGCATTTTAGAAAATAGTTCATTACTATTTTTGCACCTTAACCCTTTTTTATTTATTTAATGATAAACCATGCTTAGTAGTTAAGAAGTTAACTTTTCCTATATTTAAATATATTTCAACTATATTTAAACATGCTTAAAGATAAAAAATGCGGATGGAATTTACATTTTGGCATTTAAATATATTTCAACTATATTTAAATAGTATTTTCCCTCTAGTTAATTTACTTTCAAACTTATATGAAATAATAATAATTTAAAATTTTCCATAATTAATTTTTTTTGTAGAATTGTAATAATTATTTACTATTCATTTATAGAAAATGGGCAATAAAGAATGTGAAATAGAGGAATGATTTTTGAATTTTGTTTATTTTAAGTTCTGGATTTATAAAAATCATAAGCTATCAAAAACATAAATAAAATAATATTATCTCTAATTTTTAATATAAGATCTTATTCGTGGTCCAAAAAACAAGAGGTTATATTACATTTGAATGTTCAAAATTTGTGCTCATCACCTTATCACCATGTTATTTTGTTAACCATCCAAAGTTAATTTTAATACCTTCAATTTCTTTTCATCCATAAGTTTTTCATATAAACGTTGAGGTTAACAAGAATTAAGCAATTTTACCATCGGTGAAGTACACTTTCTGTCCAGTTTCATTTCATCCTCTCCATAAATTACTTGAAAGACACAACAAACAGAACATTATACAATATACATGTAAGTTGCACTAAGAATACATGCTTTGGCTTGTTAAACAACAATAGTAGCAAAAAAAAAAAAAAACATGCAAATTCAATTACCAAGTAAAGAGATAAACAAACTATGAAAGAGAGAGTAGCTTAAAAAATTTCCTTTTTCCACTAGGGAGCATTCATCAAACATAAACACCCGAGAAACCATACATGGTTCTTCAATATCACAAAGCATAAAGTCGTGAACTAGATTATTCTCTAAATTTATCTGCAGCTATTGTTGTTCTTCCTCAAGATCTTCCCAAATTTTACTTATTCCTTTGTGTTATTATTTCAAATTCATTATATGAAATCATAAGATCTAGAAGAAAATATAGTATCATCTTTTATTGCTTTATCTGTTTCTTAATATAAGACATATTTACCTAACTTGATTAGATTAATGAAGTTAGTTAATATAACATGTATTTTTTAATACACTCAGTAATTTTCTTTAATTCCCTTATTCCCCCTCCTTCTTGATTATTATTGAGGAAGTATTAATACGGATAAATTAAAAAAATATTGACAAATATATCTTATATTAAGGACTGAAGAAGTATATTATTGACATGGAAGGAACTAAAAACTGAGGCAGGAAGTCCTCTGACAGAAGCCACGAGAGAGGGAATAGAAGAAGGAATAAGCAAAGGTAAAAATTGACAAAAATTTTCCGTTAGCCCCTTCTTAACTGTTCAAGCCTAATAAAGAGTCTCACAGAATTTGTACTCTACGACATGCCTTCCTTGGAATCCTCAAAGAATATGTAAATGAAAGGAAAGAGTTTCATCCATAGAGCAATGTCAAATAACCTAGTTGGCAAAAAAAAAAGTCAAATAACCTAATTTCTTTGTGGGAAAAACATGGGGAGTAAAAAATCAAAAAGATGAAGTAAACTTTCATTTTCATATGGTAATGTTTTATTTAGCATACAACTAACTTTAGAAAGGGAAGCCAATTTCCTCATGCCCTAGATACTATTTTCCTCGATGCCCAAGTTAACTTCTCATAGGTCCTTTGGTAAAGGTTACAAGACAAATCCAAAGAAAATTTTCTTGCCACAACCTCATAACTGCTTTCCCATGAACAGATCCCATATTGTGAATGAAATAATTCCAAACAGAGGTAATAAGATTATGCAAACCACCTATCGAAACATAAATTATGTGGGCCAAAGAAATGGATCAGAATTTATGGTCATTAGCTTAGGCTTTAAAGACAAATTTATTGATAAACTGCTCTACATACCATTTGTGTGCCAACAGTCCTAACACCAGGTGAAATAAGTGCCCCCTCAGAGAATAAGCAACATACAACAACGAGGTTTCAAGATAAAAAAATATGTAGATTTGATTTATAATGTTGACTATTAGAAATGAGAAGATTAAATAAAGAATGGTGTGCCACACTCAAGCTGCTAGATAAAAGAATCTACTATGTTAGCTGAATGTTCTGATACAGTGTAATTCGGAAAATAAATGGCTCCAAATATATTAAGAAGACTTAGAATAACTCGGTTTTTCCATTCTTAAAGGATTGTTAGGTTGAAGGAACTTAAATCTACTTATGATTTCCATCTTAACTCTGTAATACAGCACAGGTTGACAAAATTTCAAGCTAGCAGTATATTTGATCCCTCCAAATTTCTGTAACATGACAAAGCAAGATGTGTGTTGCCATTATCTTAAATTCTATACTTTAGGTATTTATTCCATCCACTTGAGTTTCTGTTTGCTCTTCCATAAGTTTTTCCAATATAAACATTCTATTTAATAAGAATAAGAGATTTTACCACAGGTGAAAATACATGTTTGTGTTCAATTGCATTTCAGCCTCTTAATAAATTACTTGTGAGATATTACGAACAGAGCATAATACAATATACGTGCAAGTTGTATAAAGAATACTTGCAATTCAATTACGAAAAAAAAATATTCCTCAAAACTATGAAACAAAATTCAACTGTGTTAAAAATAAATGAAAATTTAATCACCACGACAAAATAATCTTGTTGATTATTTTAACAGATGGAATCCGGAAGAAGCATGACGAATAATGAAGGAAAAGAATCATTCACTGTGGAACAACTAATAATGAAGGTTAATATTTAGAAATGATTATGAACCTTCTGATCATCCAAATGACCACAAATAAAGAGAATGTATCAAGCTCTATATCATACTTATATTCTCAAATTGAGAAATTGACAAATAAAGTAGAGTCTACTAAAAGACCCATAGCAAGAAATATATCTACAGTACAGCTGATGCTGCAATTCAGACAAGTGGAATAAAGAAACTCAAGACATAGTAGAAAAAATAAAAATTTTATGTCAAAAATTACCAAAATTAACTATACCAACAAGAGAACGTGTAAAATGGATAATATATCAGATAATTATTGAGGTGCAGCTTTATATCATGAAGATAAGAAAGAAAAGGAAAGAATAAATTTCAACTACAAAAGTAAACATCTTTTTTCACTTGAGGCAGATCCTATCAAGAATGAATACCCCTAAGGATCTGTTCTCAGATTGTAATTAAGACATGATAGAGAGAGAGAAAGGGAGAGGAAGGGGAATAAAGATATAAACATCTTGCTGAATTGAAACTACAAGTATCTTTTGTTGTGGCACTGGAAGCATGACTCAAAAAGAACAGCATAGGTGCATCTAATATATTCTACAAACATGAAAAGCAAGCTTCATTCGTTGTGCCATATAAATAAAAATACACATTTTAGTCCATGGCTGAAACATTCATAAAGCAGTAACAAACTAAGCAAGCACCTAAGATAACAAGTTAATTAAGAACATCATAAGTAGATAGATCGAACCACTAATTTTGAAAAACAGAAACAACTAATTAATGACTTGTAGGTTAAAATATGTTCCATCAACCTGTCGTTGAAACTGTGACATGGCTTGTGTTGCATTAGGACCTTGAATCTTCACTGCCACAATGTTCAGATTCTGTATATGCTCCGTTTGGGCACCGAAACCACAAACTTTTGGAAAACCACCTTGCAACGAGGGGCCGGTGAAATGGGTTTGTATGGAGAAAAGAATTGAAAAGACGGTCTCTTGAGATCATCGCTGTCTTTTCAATTCCCTCTTCTAACACAAACTTTACTTGTGCCCAACACGGACCAAATAAAGAATCAGAACAACGTAGCTGGAGAAGATATACTACAGAAGGTTTATGTATATAGGTGCCATCTACATCATACCCTTGTTGCGAAGGAATTTGAAGAAAAATTAGCAAATGGCCATATAGGGTTGAGAACTAAAATCCACCATTTGAGCAAATCGCATTTCCATGAGACAGGCAAACTGTGCCTAAGCCCGTGCCCCAATCTATGTGTGGCGTGTGTGTGGAATTTGAAATCAAACATCATCCTATGATTAACATAGAGGCAGAGGGAAGAACAGGAAGGACGACATGGCTGAGGCTTGAGAGAGATGTGATGCCGCGCAGAGAGATGAGGTAGAGAGAGGACGAGGGTTACAAATAAGTATTTGATTGGATTAACGGTGAAGAAATTTTTTTTTTTTATTTAAATTTTATAAAAGTCAGATTAAAAATAGTCATATTATAAATGTGATTCGTATTTGAATTAGTGGTGGTAAAAGTGACTTTTTTTAACCTTGAATCTATTTAGATTAACGTTTGAAAAACACATTTAGATGAAAAATGATTAAAAATGATATGAAACTTATTGAATACTATATATATATATATATATAGTGATAATTGAAGTGAAAAATTACAATTAATATATGATAAAATACAAAAAGATCAATTATTATTAAAATTTATTAATTATTTATGTAAGTGACCTCTTAAACTTTTAATGTTATCTTATGCTTAATCTTATATTGTAGGTTCTTAATAAAAAATTTGAGATTTTGGAGGGTCAAAATTAATATTTTGAGGACTGGAGAAAATTACAGAAAAAGTCCCTCAAATTTATGAAAATTATAAGTGAATGGAGAAAAAGGATCGGGAAAATCACAGAAAATATCCTTATTTTTAAGAAATTACAGTTCTACCTGAAAAATTTCAAACATTTGCATTTTAATTCCTCCTCAAGAATTTTTGAAGTTTGCAATCGAGTCCCTAGTCAAATCCTAATTTATTTGAACAAAGCTTCTTCTTCTTCTTTCCTGGAATAGAGACGCAAACCAGGCATGAAAATAGAGCACCGTGACACTTCACTGTGATGCCTTGCTTTACCGACAAACCATAGCCACATTTCTTACCAGTGATCTTACAAAAGCCACTGTCACACCTACTGCTAGTTAAGACCACCGGCAGCAAGAACACGGGAGAAGAGAGCTAGAGAAGGATTGCGTTATAATGTCTTCTTCGAGAAGCTCACCACACAAGGAAGAGAAAAGCAACACAAGCGAGCTTCTATTATAAGCCACGGTGAAGAGAAAAGCTCAGTGATTCTTACTGTGAACCCAAACACCCCCCACCGTGCTTCTTCTTGGCCGCTCATTTGGCTTATGTGCCGTGATTCCAAATAGGCCCTAAGACGGTGAGAGAAGGTTTGGCAAAAAATGAGACACATCAAAAAATGGAGGAAGAAACATGAAAAATAGAGGAGGTGAGCACTTTGAATTTTAAAATTTGAAACTAAAAAAATAGATGGAAAAAATATCTTATACGAAGCCTAATATTGAAACTTAAAACCGGTGTTTATTGTAATTATAATTTCTAGTATATGATGAAGTAAGTATATGAAATATACTTTCTCTCAATTTATATAAATAAATACTCTTAAGATATTTAAATGTGATCCAAACCAATACTTAAGGGCCTTATTTGAGAACCCAGAGGGGAAAAATTTTATTTAGAGGGCAAAAACTCATTTGACATCTGCAAACCTATTTGGGAACATGGTAGCATTCACTAGGCTTAAAAAAAACTACTTTTATTCTAGAAGCTCATTGAAGTAACTTATGGCTTTTTTTCATTGTGTTTAAAAAAATGGCATTTCTCCCACTGCCAATCCAAATATAAATCACATTTTTCTACAAAAACCACATTAAAAAAAGTCACTTCTTCATTGCTAATTCAAACAGGCACTAAGGGCCTGTTTGGGAACCCATTAAGAGGGGGGAAAGCTCATTTGAAGGGGAAAAATTTATTTGGCATCTGTAGACCCGTTTGGAAATAAGGTAGCATTCACTGGGTTTTTTAAAAAAAGCTTCTCTTCCTAGAAGCTCATTGAAATAGCTTCTGGATTTTTTTCACTAGGTTTAAAAAAAAGTCACTTCTCTCATCGTCAATCCAAACACAAATCACATTTATAATATAATTTTTTTCAATCTGACTTCTGCAAAAGTTACTTTAGAAAAAAAATCACTTTTCCAATGCTAATCTAAATAGGCACTAAGGCTCCATTTGGCATAGCGATCCAAACTTGAAACACACGGTGCAAGTAGGAAAAGCATAGTGGCGTTAAGTTGGGGTGTTTGGGTATGCATTGGATCCAACTGGGCTTATGATATAAACATGGCTTATTCAAGAAGCCCAACGAAGCTACTTTTTTCCCCCTTGCCCGCGCGGTGTAGCAATGTCGGTCAGAAGAGGAACTACAGAACTCAAGCATTTTTCTCAGGCAATCCCGACTCTCATCTTCTTTCACCATTGATGAGAAAATGATACTTTTATTGATATCAACTTAAAACAGTATACAAGGGGCTATCAGTATTTATAATAAACCACACCCATTATACTAGACCTATATTACACTGGGCCCAAGACACATATAAGGCCCAAGTGTCTGGACTGTCTGGACTCTAATCACACGGCCTGTTTCCACACCCCCTTCAAGTTGGGGGCTAAATAAATCCACAGCTCCTAACTTGCCAAGCATTTTATCTAATACTTCTTTACTCATAGCTTTAGTTAAGATATCTGCTTCTTGACTGTGAGAACGCACATGCTGCAATGCAATTACCTTTTCCAAGACCTTCTCCCTAACAAAATGAAGATCTATCTCAATATGTTTAGTTCTCTCATGGAATACCGGATTGGCAGCAATATGCAAGGCTGCCTTGCTATCACAAAATACATTTACCGGAGTTAAATGCTCATAACCAATTTCTTTAAGGACACCAACAGTCCACACCACTTCAGATACCACAGAACCAAGTGCCCGGTACTCCGCTTCAGCTGATGACTTTGAAATAGTAAGCTGCTTGTTAGTCTTCCATACCACAAGAGAACCACCAAGCTTTAAAAGGTATCCCATGACCGATCTTCTTGTCATCTCACAAGCTGCCCAGTCAGCATCACAAAAACAATCCATGGTAGTAGTACATTCTCTACTGATCAGCACTCCCACACCAGGGCTCTGCTTCAAGTAGTGCAACACGTTCAGAGCTGCTGTTATATGACACTTCATGGGCTGATACATGAATTGACTCAAGACTTGCACAGAAAAACAGAGATCAGGCCTGGTATTTGTCAAATAAATCAATTTACCTATTAACCTTCGGTATCTTTCAGGATCTCCAAACAGATCCTCTTTCTTGTGTTTCCCTTCTTCATAAGCTACCAACTTCAAATTGGTGGCCATTGGTATAGTAAGTGGCTTACAACCACTCATCCCTGTTTCTGCAAGCAAATCCAGAACATACTTTCTTTGGGAAAGCACTATACCTTTTTTTGACCTAGCCATTTCAATACTAAGGAAATATTTCAGTATGCCTAAATCCTTGATTTTGAAATTGCTATGCAACAAATCCTTTACTTCTTGAACTTTCAATTTAGAACTACATGTGATCAGTATATCATTAACATAAACCAAAACTAGTACAATATCACCACCAATTCTTTTAAAAAATAGGGAATAATCATGTTTACTACGTTTAAAACCACCATATATTAATGCAAAACATAATTTTTTATTCCACTGTCTAGAAGCCTGTTTGAGGCCATAAAGGGACTTATTAAGCCTACACACCATCCCCCCTTGGCTTCCAAAGCCTTGGGGAATAGTCATGTATACCTCTTCATTAAGATCACCCTGCAGAAAAGCATTGTCAACATCCATTTGAGATAAACTCCAATTATTCATAACAGCCAGTTTAAGAATTATCCTAATTGTAACCATCTTAACCACAGGTGAGAAGGTCTCATGATAATCAATCCCTTCTCTTTGTGTATAACCTTTAGCTACTAAACGAGCTTTATATTTATCTATGGTTCCATCAGATTTATACTTAACTTTATACACCCACTTACAACCAATGAGCTTTCTACCTCGTGGTAAGGGAACAATATCCCATGTTTTATTCCGTTCCAAGGCTGCTATTTCCAAATTCATTTCCTGGACCCATTTATCATCTTGTATAGCTTCATAGTATGAAGTAGGCTCAACAACTGAATCTATGTTGCACAAGAAACAAAGATATGAGTCAGAAATATGTTTATAAGTCAAATAGTCATGAATAGGATACAAACAGTGATTCTGTTAGAAACATGTGCCATTTTCTAAAGCAAGGAGTCCACAAACATAATCTGTAGCCCATATAGGAGGACGTCGTTCCCTTGTTGTCCTATTAGCCTCACTAGGCAACGACTGTGAATTAGAAGAATCAGAAACCGGATGAGAATCTTATACAACCTGTTCAACCTTGTCTCTAGTTGTATTAGACACCACCAGCTGCATATGCCCTTTATCTAAAACTAAATCATCATTAAATAGGAACATTTTTCTGACTTCTGCATGCTGACTTACCTAATCAGCAGACGTTATATTACGAAAAGAAAAAGCATCTTCAATAAACACAACATGCCTACTGACCATAAGATTCTGAGTGCGCAAGTTAAGAAGAATATAGCCCTTTTGATGACTTGGGAAACCCATAAAAACACAAGGAATAGCTCTTGATTGAAATTTATCAAAATTAGTTAAATCAGTGGCATATGCTAAGTAACCAAAGGTTTTCAAACAATTATAATCAGCCTGTTTCTTATATACTCTTTCATAAGGAGTTTGAAACTTTAGAATCCTAGAGGGTACTCGATTAATGATATATGAGGCCATTTTGACACATTCTCCCCAGAACCGAATAGGTATGTTGGACTGAAGCATAAGACTTCTAGAAACTTGCATAAGTGTCCTATGCTTCCTCTTCACAATACCATTCTGTTATGGAGTATATGGGCAAGAAGTTTCATGTATGATACCTTTCTCAAGGAAATAGGATTGCAAATTATTATTGACAAATTCAGTCCCATTATCACTCCGTATACGTTTAACATGAAAAGCAAACTGATTAAGAACATACGCAACAAAGTTCTTTATGTAACTAGCAGTTTCTGATTTATGTTTCATCAAAAATACCCAAGTTTCTCTAGAGTAGTCATCAACAATTGTGAGGAAAAATTGATGGCCTTGATGAGTAGGTGTCCTATATGGACTGCACACATCCATATGAAGTAACTCAAAACAACAAAGGGATTTAATGCAACTAGAGGGAAAGGGAAGTTTGGTCTGTTTAGACTGATTGCAAATTTCACAACCTTTATTCATATCAAAATTTTTATCTCTTACAAAATTCAAATGCTTTAAAACCGAAGGGGGTGCATGACCCAACCTGTTATGCAGAATTGAAATGTCTATAGGGTCATTATGATTTACATTTTCTTTATCAATCAAACTCATAGCATGTACATAACTATTCGATTCATTCTGCAGAATATAAAGTCCCTCAACTAATCTACCAGTCGCCTTCACTTTCCCAGCTTGAAGGCCCTGCAAGATACATTGATTAGGCAGAAAAGTGATCATGCAATTTGCCTCACTTGTAAGCTTTGAAACAGAAATTAGATTAAATTGTAATTTTGGTGCATACAAAACATTTTTTAAGTCTAGGTTATTAGAAAGCTTAACATGTCCTATGTGGGTAATCTCCACCCTATCACCATTAGGAATTTTAATGGTTTTAATGGGCCCTACATATTTATCATAAGAACTTAACAAGGACAAGTCACCAACCAAATGAGTAGTTGCACCAGAATCAATTACCCAGTTAGTAAAGGAAGAATGATGACAAGAGGAATTGATCAAACCTATACCAGTTAATGCATGTACATTTGTGGTTGGTACTGCATCCTTTTTGAGGAACTCCATGAGTTTCTCATATTGTTCACGGGTGAATGTTGGTGCTACAATCTCATCACTCCGAGCAGATCCCTCTTTGTCCAACTGGCTTAGATTTGCAGTCTGATGAGTCACTTGTGACTTGTTGCCTTTGAAGTCAGAGGGAAACCCCACTAAGTGCCAACAGTTTTCTTTAATGTGTCCTTTTTTATTGCAATAAGAACACTCAGGTAGAGGACCAGTTCTTCCCCTGCCTCTACCACGTTCCCTTCCTCGAGCAGCCATCGCCATTCCTTCAAGAGGGCTTGATGACACAATATTACTGAGATTTCGTTGGGCTTCATCTTCTATGATCATGCCAAATGCTTGGTTCACAGTGGGTAAAGGACTCATGAGCAAAATTTGGCTTTTGGCAGTGTTGTAAGAGTCATTGAGCACTAACAGGAACTGCAACAACTTTTGTTGTTGTAGGCGTTGTGAATAAACCTGTGAAGTAGCACAATTACAGGACGGGATTGGTAGAAGGACTGATTCTTCTTCCCAAAACTCCTTCATCTTAGAATAATATTGAGAGACAGTGAGACTCCCTTGGTGCATAGAATTCAATTCCCGATGAAGACTAAAAATTCGTGAGCCTGTCACCTTATCAAATCGCTCTTGTAAATCAACCCAGACGAGGTGAGCATCTTGATGAAAAATCACACTGTTGGCAAGCTCTTTAGAAATTGAATGCAGGAGCCAAGAGAGTACAACTGCATTGCATCTCTCCCACTGATCATTAAGTTTACTGTCGTGACCCTCCTTAATACACGATCCATCAATAAATCCTAATTTTTGTTTCCCTTTAAGGGCGATGCGCATAGACCGGCTCCATACAGTGTATTTTTTGCAGCCAGTAAGCACTTGGGGTATAAGAGAGGTTGCTTGAGTGTCAGAAGGATGAAGATATAGAGGGTGAGCGAACGGGATAGAGTCACCGGTGAGGTCGTCTTTCTTCTCAGCCATGACAGATTAAATGAACCAAACCAAAGAAAAAATCAAGAAATATAAAGACTCACGGCGGGGGTTGAAAATCGAGGAAGAGCGTTCCGACGACTGATGGGAATGATGATAGAAATTTGAAATCTTAACGGCGAGGGCTTCCCAAGATATTGAAATGGCGGCTGAAAGAGATGAGGACAACAGCTTGAAACCGCAACGGTGAAGGCAAACCACGACGATCTTGAAACGACGAGGGAGAATCTTGCACTATTCCAAATCAGAGGTTCGGTGTGGAGCTTAGATTCAAGATTCCTGTGGCGGTGGATTTCACGATGGAGAGTGAAGCTTCTGGAGCTATCACATGGAGATGATGGATTTGTCTGCGGTGGATTTCACGATGGAGGGTGAAGCTTCTGGAGCTATCACGTGGAGATGATGGATTTGTCTTTTGTCTATCAAGCCCAATCTGGGACGGTTCTGCTTGATTGAATTGTTCCCTTAGAAAGTAGACTTGGCCCAAAGAATTCTTGATGATCCGCACTGTTAAGCTTCGGATATTGAATGGCTTCTTGAATGTTGGGCTGCTACAATCAACTATTGAGGCATTCTTTCAGATCTTTAACCTGAAGCTCTTGATACCATGATGAGAAAACGATACTTTTATTGATATCAACTTAAAACAGTATACAAGGGGCTATCAGTATTTATAATAAACCACACCCATTATACTAGACCTATATTACACTGGGCCCAAGACACATATAAGGCCCAAGTGTCTGGACTGTCTGGACTCTAATCACACGGCCTGTTTCCACAACCATCTTCTCTCATCTTCTTATGTGGTTGGTGTTTAGCCCTTGCTCAGTCCTCACCTTCTATCGGTGGTTCACCAGTGAAATGCGTGGTGGTGGTTGTCGAAGCTGTAGCTTTGTTGTCGTGGTGGACTGCCGATCTTTGGAGCTCCGACAAAGAAATCGCTGTCAAGGTAAGGCGCTCAACTTTTACTTCGCCTGTATGTTCTATTTCTATCTTCCACCTTGCTTTCTGTATCCCTTTCCTTGCTTTTCGTTGGAACCGTTCAATTGTTGCTTTGCTTTCTATGTACTCTTATTGGGGTACTTTACTTTCTTGCTTAAGCTACGACAGAGTTTGAGGCTATACTTCTTTGACTTGATTTGCTCTGGCTCTTCTCGGAGTTGCCTTTGATGTAGTCCTTAAAATGAAAGAGTTCGATTGTTGCTTTGCTTTCATTTTTTTGTTTTAATTTGATGCCCATGAAAGCCTGAGAATTAGAACATTGTCTAAAGATGCATTTCCCTGGACAGAAAGAATCAGAATTCAGGATGGTTAGCTAATGAAATTTAACTTCATGTCATTGCTTCTATCTCCTACTAGCCTTGCTGCAATATTTCGGTTAGTTCAAAATTTTTCTAATCGAAATTCGTGGCCTCAAAGATGAGATTATTGCCATACTAAATGATATAGTCAGCTCGCTGTATTTGCGCCACAGCATCCTTTGCTCAAATACTCAACATTGCACCGTGAACAACAAAAATCTTCTGTCAAATATTCTGAACAGAGAAAATTCCTTTCATTTTCTGCCATTACTATTCAAGGGTTTGCTGCATATTAAATATAATCCTGAGAATTTTCTGAGCATTTAGTTTTGTTGTTGGCTCTTATTCATCACTTTTCTTAGAAAACGAAAGTCTAGAAATGTTCCCAATGTTTGAGTTTTGTTGGTTAAACTTTTATTTTCTATTTTTTTTCTATTCTAGTTTTGCTTGTGGTAGACTTACTATTTCATGCCATGAAGGTCATATATCAAAAAATTGTTGTATTCATATGTCATGTTGGTTTGGCTTTGTTTAATAGAATGATGTTGTTTGCTTGCAGTTGAGGCATAGTGAAGTGAAGTTGTAGTGATGGGAATCTGAACGTATCATTTGTCTGCCATCCAACTTTAGTGCATTTTCCTTTTTCTTTTAATAATACTTAAAATTTTTTTATTTTATCAAATTTTATTTACATTTTTTCACTTCAATAAAAAGACATTATATAGTATTCAATAAGATTCATGTTATTTTAAGTTATTTTCTATCTAAACGGGTTTTTCAAACGTTAATTTAAACATGTTTAAAATTAAAAAAAAAAAGTTACTTCTGTTATCACCAATTCAAAAATAAATCACATTTACAATCTGATTTTTATCCTATCTGATTTTTATAAAAGTAAGATTGAAAAAAAATTACTTCTTTATCGTTAATCTGAACACGGACTAATAAGTCAACTTGGAATCATTAATCATTTGGAAGCTGTGTTGATAGTAATAATATTTTCATAATTTCGTCACATCATACTAATGGCGATTAATTAGAAAGAAGAGAAGGCACCAGACCTAATTAATTAAATCGAAGGCATTCATTCACACGTACAGGACAATGTCATTATCATGAGAGACTTGAGATCGCACGTAGGACAGGGCCCGGGCAAAGTGAAGCAAATGGTCATCCTAGCAAGCTAGTACACAATAGAATCTTTCCTTTATGAATCAATATAATCTTTAACTAATAATATTATGGTCGAGGCCAACAAAGAGAAGGCGCGGAAGGCAGTTTATATTTAGAATAGTGATTGGAAATTTTATAAATATTTTTTAATAATGATTTAAAAAATATGAGGTAATTTTTATGATCTACGAAATATCTTTTACGATTTATGAGATAAATATGTGGAAGAATTTTATCTTGATTTACATAAATTTAGTTTATACAATCACATAAGCTAAACCAAATATGCCTACTGTGTAAGGCTAAAGAATGGGAAAGAAGGTACACATTTCATACACTAACCCACCAAAAACTAAGTGTGATGTTAGAATTTAATTTAATTAGTAAAGATAATATTATAAATCATTTAAATTTTAGTATACATTGAACGCTTCTAATTATTTTTATTAGTTTATAAAAATTATTAGTTGATGTTATAATAAAAATTATAAGAGGTCTTATACCATTGAAATGTGTCCAAAATTATAAATAAAAAAGGCCAAACATAGGAATTATTAGCTTGTTTGGAAACTCTGTTTTCAATCGGGCTTATTTTATAAGCCCGATTTACTTAAATCTCCACCACATATTTATCTCGTAGACCGTAAAAGTAACCTCGTAAATCGTAAAAATTACTTCGTATTCCGTAAATCATGATTTATAAGCATTTATGGAGCTTCCATAAACTAATCCAAACGAGCCAATATCAAAGCAACGTGATACGAGAGCAGCTACCCCCAAAAAAGCTAACTTCCCTATATTAACGTTAACCTAATTAATTTTATTTCAAATTAAAGAAAATTTGGTGAGCTTAGCTTGCACACTGGAGGAGCAGAGTCACGTGCAGGGAGAGTCTCGTATAATAAATATTAAATAATATTTGCACAAATGAAACTACTACCTTCACTAATCGAGCCCTCCTCTCCATGTCCACCCGATCCTCGACATTTCCTCTCCCCCCGGGCCCCACCCTCTCCCTTCCCCATCTTCATCTTCACCTTATGCTTCCACCGGTTTGTCAGTACTCTTGTAGCTTAATAATATACCTCCGGTGTTTTCTATACACTGAGAGTGAGGAAAATTTTTTGATCCTATAGAAGCGAGTGAGAAAATTTTCATATATATATATATATAAATTTATCATTTATTTATTATCGTATTTATTTTATTCTTATAAATATAATAAATATTTCTTTTAACGTTTTTTTATAAGAGTCTAAAATTTTAATTTTTTTAATTTTTTTATAAGAATCTAATAAGAATTATCTGAATATTTAATTACTCTCTCCGGATGTTATTATAAGGTACCAACTAACAAATATATTTGATCCTTTTTATAAGGCATTTATTTGTTTCTAAAGAACATTAAATATTTTTTTTCATGTATGCCCATAATTAAGTGGGTGAGAGTAATAATTAGTATGATATTAGAGTTTAGTATAATTAGTAGAAGTAATATTAAAAATTACTTTAATTTTAAGACAAATTTAATGACTTTAACTGTCTCTATTGATTTATGAGAATTATTAGTTAGTACTTTATAATAAAGATTATAGAGAGTAGCTTTCCCCATATTTCCCCTCATTAATCATATGAATAGCATTAATGAAAAGGCTTATGATATCTACACTTAGTCTATTTCTCTCTTTTATTTATCTTTCATAAATAAGGATATACTTAGAAATGAAGCTTTATTTCTCTCATTTACAAACATGTTGTTTGGACATATTTTTCTGTTTGTTCTTCCTTGAGTTGCTCCTACCTAAGTTCTTCCAATTCGAACATTTTGCATTAAGAGAATTAGAGAGTTTACCACAGGTGAGGTTGCATGTTTCTGTTCAATTGCATTTCATCCGCTGAGCAAATTAAATACATGCAAGTTGTAAGAATATTACTTGCAATTCAATTATGAAACCAAAAACAAATCCTCGAAACAATGAAACAAAATTCAACTGTGTTAAAAATAAATGTAAATTTAATTACCAAGTTAAGGGAGACTGTACAACGAGAATGTCTTCAAAAATTTCAGTTACAAAAGTCATCATTTTTTCACTCCTGGCAGATCCAATCAAGCATGGTACCCCTAAGTTGTCCGGTTGTAATTATAACATGAGAGAGAAAAGGGGAAGAGAGGAAGGGAGAGAACGGTGAATAAAGAGATATTAAGAGGGTAGAGAACGGTGAATAAAGAGATATTAAGAGGGTAAAGAGAGAATCACGGAGCAGGAGAGATTTAGATTGTATACATTTGAACTATTTAGATTTAATTTTTTTAAATTAATGATTTTTAAATAAAAAATTATTTTTTTAAAAAATATTAGTTAAGAGATTATTTTTATTTTATATTATGTAACTATTAAAATAATTTTTTTAAAAAAATAAAAAAAATTAAATATAATCCGTTCAATCTAAATCCAAATAGAAGTAGCTCATCCACCCACGGAGCAAGATTGAGAGGAACGGAGGCAGGGTAATGCCTTACATCCATTCAGATATAGGCTGGTTTACAATAGAGGGATTTACATATATTTATTGGCACAACTGACTATGATGACTACTCTCTTATTCTGTTATTTATGTGTTGTTGGTCAGTGTAATGGTAATAATTTCCCATGTGATTTCTCTTCCCTCTGCCCGACACACAGGTTCAACATTTCTCTTTACACGAGTGAACACTGAAGCTCCCCTCTGCGAAACTCTCCCTACTTCTCTTTTTCATCTTCGCCATGTTCGTCCCTTCACCAAACTCTCTGCAGCTTCTCATCTTCCCATTTTCTTCCCCAATTTGCCCGATTTCAAAACTGTCGGTGGCTGGTGGTGGACCGTGGCGGTGGCTGGTGGTGGCAACGGTCGCCATTTCTCTTTCTAAAGTCTCGGCTGATCTTTGGCCGATCCGGAGAAGCTGGTGCCTCGCGGTGCTTTGTCGGTCATCGGAGACGGTCGACGGGGGCGTTGGTGCGGGTGAGTCTCTCGCCTTACTTCTAAACGCATTCAACAAGTCAAATCTCTCTCCTCTACCCCATTTCAAACATCGTCTGTGCAGGTCGAAGGAGTCACTGGAGCTTGTGAGGTTGGGTTGACGAAGAAATCACACCGGTGAAGTCCTACTCCGGTTGGAAGTCGCCGATTGTGTGCTTCATCGCTCTGTGGTCTGTGGTTCGGTTGCAGATTGGAGAAGTCGCCGGTGGTGGTAAGCTATTGTGGCCCGGTTTCTGATCTTAGTGCTCTGTGTGCTTCATCGCTCTGTGGTGGTGGTCCGGTTTCTGATCTGTGCTATTTCCCCTGTGATTTGTGCTATTTCTGATCTCCATAGGATGCAATTGATTGAACCCTCTATAAACAAACACAAAAAAACTGCATATTTCATCAATTGGTTTATTTGAAGAATCAGATGAAAATAAAATGTGAAAATTGAGATAAATTCATAACATCTAGAAGAGTTTGACGATTGAATGTAGAAATGGGGCACCTTGTTATGGGCTAATTGAACGATGTCATCGAATGATAGATCTGCAAAACAAACGATCTTGAAGGAAGAAGCATAGGGATTTCTGAGACGATGTTGAGGAAGTTGATGGTGGAGAATAGGATTTCTGTGACGGGCTGATGACATTGAAGGGATCAGAGGAGGAGAAAACCAGAGAGGGGAGAATGTAACAAGAACATGTTCTCCCTTTCACTCGTTCGCGCCACTTTATCTGTTTAAGGTTTCTTTGTTTTGTTTTTTTTTACCCGCCAAGCATTTATCAATAGAATAAATTATCATTTTAATATAAAAGATATTATTTTAGATATATATTATTAATAAATGATTTTTTATTATATATATGTGTGTGTGTGTTTGATCTATTTTTTTATGTTAAATAATTGATTAATGTTATAATTTTATATATTTTTAAATAAATTTATTTTATTTTTGGTATTTATTATAAAATTAAATGTTAAATAATGCATAAATAAAATCTTATCATTTACATGTAATTATTACAGAAGCTAATATCTTTTTTAATAATTTGATCATGAAAAAAAAAGTGTTTTTTTTCCAATATCCAAATACACATAGTGTTATTAAAATCACTTGTTTTCTAGAATCTATTCTTTAAAATCACTTTTTCTTTAGAAGCTATTCTCCAAAATCTAATCCAAACACGCTCTAACTGCCTACTTGGATATTGTTATTACTTATAAAAATCTTATGGATTCTTCCACATAGTGCAGCACAAACTTTGAGTGTTCATTAAATTTGGTTGCAGTCATGGCTTTCTTCCTTCTTAATCTTCCCTTTTCCCCCATTCTCTCATTATTAGTTCAGACTGTATCATTTCTAGATATGGATATGAAGTTATGAAGTCTCAAATAAATATATCATCCATAATGAAATTATTAAAACAATGGGAAGAAGCACTCAGATAGTTCATAACAACAGCAGCAGCAGCAATTACATAAGTGAAAAAACAAGATTTTTCTCCATTAAGCAACTACAATAGGAAGAGCGATAATATGAAGAGAAGTAGAACGACAACAAGAAGTCCAAAGAGAGGGCTGAATTGTTTCATGATAACAAAGCAATTCGATTCATTTTGAAGTCTAAATTCTGCCATGAAAGCCATGACATAGAAGAATAGCATCACAAAAGCGGCTCTCGTGATGTTTCCATGCTCATCAAAGAGGGAAAATTTCATAGATTGAAATTGAAAAAGCACGTAACCACCTACTGTTGTAATCAGAGAAATTATGACGGCATGTAGTATTGCAAAATGTTCCTGTTGTGCCCGATTTGAACTGCAGCCGCAAAAATAGGCAATGTCGTCAGATAACAAGTAAGTCATACTTAAACCATTAGGCTATGTTTGGTTCGATGGAGGGAAGGGATTTAAATGGAGTGGAGGGGAGGGGAGGGTTTGAGAGAGATTTTCTTTTACCTTGTTTGGATTGACAAAATAAGAGGAGAGTGGAGGGATTTTAATAATGTTTGGTATAGGAGGGGAGGGGAGGAGAAATATTTTTATATGGACAATTTTGCTCTTATTTCATTTAATTTGTAATTAATAACTTTCTAACATATTTAATAAAATATAATTATATAAGGAATTTAATACATAAAATTATAATTTTATAATTAAAAAAATTAAATAAATATAATTATAAATGACATTTACTATATAAAATTATAATTTTGTAATTAAATAATGAGAAGGGTATTGTGAAAATATTTTAAAATGGTATGGACAAATTAGTCAATTTAAGCTCAAACATTAACATTTCCCTCCAAATCTCCTCAATTTTGGAGGGGAGGGTTAGGAGGGGAGGGGAGGGAGAATTTTAGAAAATTCTCCCTCTCCTCCTAAAATTTTTAGTTATCCAAATAAGGGGAGGGGAGCAAAATCCGCTCATTTCCCTCCCCTCCCCTCCCTTCATACCAAACACACCCATAAAGTACTTAATTAATTGGGTGTGGTTAAACCTCTGGGGAAACCTAGAAGCAGATATTGTTAGAGGCTTGTTAAGCGACGCTAGTGGCGAACTGCACGCAGTCGTAAAATATTAAGTGATAAATAAAACTGAAATAGTATCGTAATGTAGAGTAGTAATAACAATAATAGCTAGGAAGAAACTAAGCAAATAGTAGAAGCCAGAAAATGAAGGAATTTGTATAGTTGAAATTGACAAGGAAGATAATGAATAGGCAGTGGTAGGAGTGGTAAAACCTTAGTGGGGAGGTAGAAGTAGATGAAACTAGAGGAATGTTGGTAGGCGCCCCTCCAATTTGATGGTGTTCGGCCATGATGGGAAGATAGAGAAAGCAAAGAAGAAAGTGAAGAAGGAAAAACAGATGTTGAAGATGATGGGAAGAGAGTCGAGGGGCAAAAGTGGCGAAGAAAACCACACATTTGACGATGGCCACAGGGATGGCCACATTATATGCATATGGGGCACGGCTGCTCTCGTTTGCGTCTTCCTTCCGCGGACATTTGCTGCACTTAATGTGTTTTTTTTTTTTTTTTTGGTCATTTTCTCAACTCTCATCCTACAATCGCTTCAAGCCTTGTTGCCCCTCCCCTCACTTCTTCCTTATCCATTTAAACTGTTTATGCAGCACGTACCCGAAATGCAACTTTTTTTCTTTAATAAAAAAATAAAAAATAATGCAAGAACTTGATTAAAAATAAAATGAAATTAATTATGAGGATATAGGACTTTTATTTTTAAATAGCAGGTCTAGGTCCTAACATTGAAAGCCCAAGTGTCTAACAGTTGTACCTATAGGAAGAACCCTCTCCCAAAAATCACAGCTAGCAGAGTGTAGTGCCATTTTTCTCTCGGATATATAAGAGTGTAAGGCTTCTAGAATTTGAGTGTTCAGTAGTGAATTTTCTGTGTTTAACCTCCTTCATTGCTACTTCCAACATTCAGATGAATCAATTTCGGTCCTTATCTTTCATCTCAAAAATGTTACTCCTAAGATCTTTTATATAAATAATTTTTATTTTTATTGTATAAAACGAACATACGGTTAAAATTAGTTTAAAAAAAATTTCAAAAATGTCATATTTATTTCAAATATGCTCCTATTTATGAAAGAGCAGAGGAGAGAGAATGAATAACAAATATAAAAGAGTATGAGCATAAAATATGAGAGAGAATGTGTAATAAATAAGTAAATGAAAGAGAGTTAGTGGTGAGTATGAGATAATTAATATAAAGATGTGTATTTAATAGAAGTACAAAAGGAAAAAAATAGTTTAAATTTTGAGACATAAGGAAAAAGTTGCTTATAAAAAGAACCAACCTTAACAGAAAGAAAGTTACTTATAAATAGAACCTGAAAGAGTATCTTAATTTGTAAATCAAAAATATAACAAATGGACATTTTAATTAATTAAATTTTAATTCAAATACAATGAAAATAAATGTAGATTCCTAACTAAATCTAGATGCTGGTTGGATTTGGTTGGCTGCAAAAAGTCTATCTCAGATTGTAGTGAGACTCTAACAAGTAAATATTCTTAGGTTTGTAAACATCTACTTGTTTATTTGAAATAGCAATAGGAGCATTTAAAAGTAGTTTTTCAATCATGATTTACAATATACGAGATAAATATATTAGATAAGTCATATCTCAATTTACATAAAAAGTACTTATAAATCTTTCAAAAGCTATCCTAAACAAATTTTTTATATCTCCTAACTATTATTGTTACCAATGATTTTGATCGCTTTATCATATCAAATTTCTTAAAAACATAGCTAAGATTATTAAGCATGAGATGCACAAATGCCCATTTAACCAAAAATTTTGTTTATTCTAATTTGAAGCACATTTCATAGAGTAAAATGTATTAATCCCTCTTCTATTTACCCTAAATTATAGAAACATTTCTTCCATGTTTAAAACTTATATAAACCTCCTTTAAAATAAAAAAAATATTGTATAAACCTCCATTCTAGTTTTTGAAATGCAACTTTAATTTACTTAACTATTATTTGATTGTTAAATTGCAGCATTGACTTATTATTTTGACCAAAAAAACCTTCTTAACATAAATATTACTTAATTATCATTTAATTTCTGGCCATAAAGATAATCATTTAATCACATATCTTTATCAAACATTAAGAAAATAATGTTAAAACTGTTATAAAAATATGGATAATCAGAGAGAATAAGAGATTAAAAAGAGAGAAATCAGAGAGAAAAATCAGAGGGAAATTCTCATTCAGTTGTGTGTACAGAATTCTCAGCCCAAGACTCCTATTTATAGGCAAAAAACGTGTATGAATAGTAAAATACGCGTATGAACAGTAACTGTTACAGTGAACCGCGTATGCTACAGTAAAACGCGTATGAACAGTACTTCTACAGTAAAATGCTACAATGATGAATAGTACTTTAATCATTGATGAATAGTGCCATCTGATCTTATATGCCTAACTGACTGGGAGAGTAAATTGGCTTAGATGAGGGTTAATGGACATCCACATAATCAATATTCATAACACTCCCCCTTGGATGTCCATTTATGAATGTGCCTCATTAAAAACTTTAACTAGGAAAAACCCATTGGGATAAAAACCTAGCCAAAGAAAAGAGTACATCATTTATTGATACACTGTCCAGTGTTGCCTCATTAAAAACCTTTCTAGGAAAACCCAGTAGGACAAAACCTAGATAAGGGAAAAAGAGTACAACGTGTATCAACTCCCCCTCTTAACAACATCAATTGATATCTCTGAATCTACGAAGGCCAATGTCATAGACAAGTTTTTCAAAGATTGTACCTGGGAGTGATTTTGTGAATAAATCTGCTAAATTTTCATTCGAACAAATTTGCTGGACATCTATTTCACCATCCTTTTGAAGATCACGAGTAAAGAAGAATTTTGGTGAAATATGCTTCGTTCTGTCTCCTTTGATATAGCCTTCTTTAAGTTGGGTAATGCATGCAGTATTATCCTCATATAGAACTGTTGGTATCATTTTTCCCAAAGATAAATGACAAGTTGTTCGTATATGATGTATTACTGACCTCAACCATACACATTCTCGACTTGCTTCATGTATTGCTAAAATTTCTGCATGGTTTGATGATGTGGTTGATACAGTCTGTTTCATTGATCACCATGAAATAGTTGTACCTCCACATGTGAACAAATAGCCAGTTTGTGATTTACCTTCGTGTGGATCAGATAAGAATCCAGCATCTGCATATCCTACCAGTTCATGCTTAGATACATTTGAGTAGTACAACCCCATGTCCATAGTGCCTCTGAGGTAACGAAAAATATGTTTTATTCCATTCCAATGCCTTCGTGTTGGTGAAGAACTATATCTTGCTAATAAATTAACAGCAAAGGATATATCAGGACGTGTGTGATTAGCAATGTATATTAGTGCTCCAATAGCACTAAGATATGGTACTTCTGGACCAAGTAGTTCTTCATCACCTTCTTCGCTGATTACTCGCGGTCGAAATGGATCTTTTTCTGGCATTAGAGATCTTACAATCATTGGTGTGCACAACGGATGAGATTTATCCATATAAAATCTCTTTAGGACCCTTTTTGTATAAGTTTCTTGATATACAAAGATCCTATTTTTGAGGTACTCAATTTGTAATCCAAGACAAAATTTTGTTCTTCCTAAATCCTTCATCTCGAATTCTTTCTTTAAACAATAAATTGCCTTTTGAAGCTCTTCAGGAGTTCCAATAATGTTGATATCATCAACATAAACAGCAATTATAGCAAACTCACTGTTAGATCTTTTTATAAAAATACATGGGCATATTGGATCATTTTTGTATCCTTCTTTCAACAGATATTCATTAAGACGATTATACCACATGCGCCCTGATTGCTTCAGGCCATACATGGACTTATTTAATTTAATTGAATATTGTTCTCGAAAACTTGAATTAGATGCTTCTGGCACCTTAAGTCCTTCAGGGACTTTCATATAGATTTCATTGTCAAGTGACCCATATAAATAGGCAGTCACGACATCCATTAGATGCAGATCAAACCCTTCTTTTACGGCTAGACTAATTAAATAACGAAAAGTAGTCGCATTCACTACAGGTGAATACGTTTCTTCAAAATCAATGTCGGGTCTTTGTGTAAAGCCTTGGGCTACAAGACGTGCCTTATATCTTATTATTTCACCCTTTTCATTTTTCTTTCGTACAAAAACCCATTTGCATCAAACTGGTTTTACATTTTCAGGTGTAAGGACTACAGGTCCTAATACTTTTCGTTTTTCTAATGATTTTAATTCTGCATTAATGACATCTTTCCATAGGGGCCAATCTTTTCTTTGTTGGCACTCGCTAATGGATTTTGGCTCATGATCCTCAATATTATTCATTACATCTTTTGCTATATAATAAGCAAAAATGTCGTCAACGTTGACTTTATTTCGATCCCATCGGATTCCATTCATAACATAATTTATTGAGATCTCATTATTTTCACATATATCAGGTACCTGGGTCTCTTCTGGGACTACAACATTCTCTTCTGGAGATATCTCTGTTGGAGATAATAACTCTTCAGGAGATGGCTCTTCTGGAGCTATTAAATTTTCTTGATTATCCTCAATTTGACCATCTATATTCTTTGTTCCTTTTCTTTTTCGAGGATTTCTATCTTTGGAACCGATAGGTCTGCCACGATTCAAGCGTGCTTTAGATTCATTCATAGTTGATTGTCCTTCAGGGACATCAATTTTAATAGGAGTATTAGCAGCTGGGACATATGACTTTGTCACTTTCTTAGGGTCAGTAAATGATTCTGGCATTTGATTAGCTAAATTCTGTAAATGAATTATCTTTTGAACTTCCAGTTCACATTGATTTGTACGAGGATCAAAATGAGCCAATGATAATTCATTCCAGCTAATTTCCTTACCCGGATGCTTATTCTCCCCCCCTAATGTTGGGAAAAGTGATTCATCAAAATGACAATCAACAAATCGTGCAGTAAATAAATCTCCCGTAGATGGTTCTAAATATTTTATGATTGAAGGAGATTCATACCCAACATATATTCCCATCCTTCTTTGAGGACCCATTTTAGTGCGTTGTGGTGGTGCTACTGGCACATATACCGCACACCCAAAAGTCCTTATATGGGAAATATTAGGTTCCTGACCAAAAACCATTTGTAAGGGGGAAATCTTTAAGTAACTTGTTGGCCTGATGCGAATTAACATTGATGCATGCAAAATGGCATGGCCCCAAGCAGAAATTGGGAGATTAGATTTCATAAGTAAAGGTCTTGCAATTAGTTGCAACCTTTTAATCAATGATTCTGCAAGTCCATTCTGTGTATGAACATGAGCTACAGGATGTTCAATATAAATTCCAAGGGACATACAATATTCATTAAAAGCTTTTGAAGTAAATTCACCAGCATTATCAAGACGTATTTTCTTGATAGGATAATCAAGGTAATGTGCTCTTAATCTAATCAATTGAGTAAGTAATCTCGCAAACGCCAGGTTGCGAGAAGATAATAAACATACATGTGACCATTTAGTTGATGCATCAATTAAAACCATATAATATCTAAATGGTCCACATGATGGGTGTATTGGCCCACAAATATCTCCATGTATCCTTTCTAGAAATGTGAGAGACTCACTTTCTACTTTGCTTGGTGAGGGGCGAATAATTAATTTTCCCTTGGAACATGCAGTACATGAGAAATCATGGGATTGTGGTATTTGCTTACACTTCAGGGTATGTCCACATGAATTCTCAGTTATTTGTCGCATCATAATTGAACCGGGATGGCCTAACCGGTCATGCCAAACATTAAATTCATTTGTAAACTTTTGGTTTACATTAGTAGACTTCTAGTCTGTATTGGTGAACTTTTGGTTCTCAATAACATGTGTTTCAATTGTATTTATAAATGTATAATATAAACCAGAAGAAAAGGCAGGACACTTTTCTAATATGCATTTTCTACCAGCAACTATTTTTGTAACAACAAGATATTCTTCATTACTTTTAGTTGTTGTTTCTATATGATATCCATTTCTGCGGATATCTTTGAAACTCAACAAGTTTCTTCCAAACTTGGTAGAATAAATTGCATTATCAATACATAATTTTGTTCCTTCAGGTAACAAAATATTAGCTTTTCCAGAGCCTTCGATAAAATTTATACTACCAGATATAGTCTGAATGTTGGCTTTTTGCATTACCAAAGAAGAAAAATATTTATCATTTCTGAGTATGATGTTGGTTGTTGCGCTATCAACGAGACATAAATCTTCAGGATTGATGCCAGTAAGATTCATTCTTCATTAAAAGAAATATAAAAACATAATTAAGATAAATACATTCGATAAAAGTAACATAAAATTCAAATACATAAATAATTATGCTAAGAAATCAGCAACATCCAAATAACTAAAATCCATGTCTCCATGCTCAGAATTCTCAGCCTGATCCACATGATTTACTTCAGTTGTTGATCCTTTACCATTATTTTTTATTGATTCTTGGTAAAGTTCAACTAGGTGTATTGGTGTACGACAGGTACGGGACCAATGACCCTTGACACCACAACGATAACATGGACTTTCAGTATTTTTATTTTGCCCACTATTTTCTCTTTTGTGGTTCTTATTATTATTTCGCCACTTCTGGTAGGAATTTAAACCACCACGACCTCGACCATGACCACGACCACGGATGTAGCCGCGTCCACGTCCACGGCCAGAAACATATTCATTGGTTACTACATTCGCTTCTGGGAATGGAGTCGAGCCAGTTGGACGAGATTCATGGTTTTTTAATAAAAGCTCATTATTCTGTTCAGCTACAAGGAGGCAAGAAATTAATTCTGTATATTTTTTAAATCCTTTTTCTCGGTATTGCTGTTGCAGGAGCAAATTTGAGGCATGAAATGTGGAGAATGTTTTTTCAAGCATATCATTATCAGTAACATTTTCTCCACATAAATTTAATTGAGAAGTTATATTGAACATAGCCGAGTTATATTCACTTACAGATTTAAAATCTTGCAACCTTAAATGTATCCAGTCATAACGAGCTTTTGGGAGGATAACCATCTTCAGGTGATCATACCTATCTTTCAGATTGTTCCAAAGAACAAGTGGGTCTTTCACTGTTAAATATTGAATTTTTAAACTCTCATGTAAATGGTAGCGTAGAAAAATCATGGATTTGGCCTTTTCCTGATTGGATGCCTGATTCCCTTCTTTAATTGTATCTTCTAGACCATGGGCATTTAAGTGGATTTCCGCATCCAGCATCCAAGATAAATAATTTTTCCCAGTAATATCCAAAGCCACAAATTCAAGTTTTGCAAGATTTGACATGGTTCACACTATTTAAAGAAATAAACGAGAATAATTAAAATATGAAATGTAAAAATGCAATAATATATAAAGACAAGAAATAAATTAATAAGGCAAGGTAAAAAAAAAATTATGGCTTCAGGCCATTCAGTTCTTATGGCTTCAGGCCAATTAATCTCATGATGAGAAATTAAATATATATAGCATCTCACTTTTTATCTTCAGGATAAATAAAAGTTATACATAGCTTCTGGCTGTGATATATATGGCTTCTAGTCATATAATAAGGAATCATATAGATATGGCTTCTGGCCATATAATAAGGAATCATATAGATATGGCTTCTGGCCATATAATAGGAGATCATAAAGATATAGCTTCTGGCCATATCATAAAAATTCAAATAATATGACTTCTGGTCATATAATTTCAGAAATTGGATATAGATGGCTTCTGGCCATAATCATAATAATAATATAAATAAACTTGTAAATGATATATATAGTATATAACAACAATAGTGATCTCCAATCCTAGCCATGGAATCCGATGTTCATAACAATCGGTAAAGATATATTTCTTAATTCCATATAATGGCTCAGATTATCCCAGATCTATGAAATAAAGATATTATAAAATAAAGTATAAATTATTAAAGAAACTATAAGAATATCATACCTTTGACAGAGCTTCGTACTGATAACGTGTTATAAAAATATGGATAATCAGAGAGAATAAGAGATTAAGAAGAGAGAAATCAGAGAGAGAAATCAGAGGGAAATTCTCATTCAGTTGTGTGTACAGAATTCTAAGCCCAAGGCTCCTATTTATAGGCAAAAAACGCGTATGAATAGTAAAATACGCGTATGAACAGTAACTGCTACAGTGAACCACGTATGCTACAGTATACTACAGTAAAACGCGTATGAACAGTACTTCTACAGTAAAATGCTACAGTGATGAATAGTACTTTAATCATTGATGAATAGTGCAATCTGATCTTATATGCCTAACTGACTGGGAGAGTAAATTGGCTTAGATGAGGGTTAATGGACATCCACATAATCAATATTCATAACAAAAATATATTTTTAAATTTTTTGTCATACTATTATCATATTACAAAGTTAATTAATTTCATCCTTATAAATTTTTATTTTTCAATAATTTTAAATGTTTAATCTTGCTTATTTATTAAAATTTTCTTATCATGTAATCTTTTAAGTACATATGTTGGCTAAAAAGTTTTGCAAACACACACACACAACTAAATTATAAAATTATTAAATGATATAATTTGAAATCCTTATATGAAATATTATAATTAAATTTTTTTAACTTTCTTGCATTAAACATGTGTTGTTAAAAAGTCACATAAAAATTATTTAATTTTTTTTTCTAAATTTAGTAAAAATATTGAATAGATCATTAATAAACATTAATGTTAAAATGAGGGGTAAATTAGTATGTAATATTTATTCTAATATTATTTTTAATTAAAAAATACACTTCAAAAATTTTTTTAGAATATTCTTTTAACGATTTTAATGTTTTAGATTAAAATGTATGTTTTTAAAATAAATGAAAAGTTTGTGTAATTAAAATCAAATAGGAATATAGTTAGAGTATTTTACACTACTTTATTTTATATAATGGGAAAAGTTCAAATAGCAAATGTCAAATAAATTCAATGAGGAAAGATACTAGACTTCTCAAGAGTCACAATGTTAGCTTTAACATTTCCATAGGTTATTTTAATATTACACTCAACTGAAGGTACTACCGTTGCTGTTACTTTTGTTTGGTTTGGTTTTCTTTTTGGTTTTGCTTTGTTTTGTTTTGTCTTTTTTTTTTTTTTTGAAAGAGAAGATACTACCATTGGTTGAAAATGAGCTTACATTTATAGATAGTTCATATATGGTGTTGTTGAACATCACAAATTATCCCATAATAATAGTTAATCATTTAAGTGCACTCTTAAATGAATAAGGGATTGTTTGGTTTGAGGATTTGGAAACGAGAGAAAATTTTTATGGATTTGATTTTAAAAAAATTAGATAGGTTAAGCTAAAAGTTTTTTAATTAATTTTTCTAATCGAGTAGAGAAGAATATTAGACAGTGCCCTTGCAGCCTTTATCTATCTCCCGCCCACCTTCAAGTTGGAGATCGACAGTTTCAAATAGTCCTAACACCATTCTACCACTTGAGAATGCTCATCAAACCTTATGTCATCACCTAAATGTAAAAGATCAGCTGTTCATTGGTTAAGATAAGCTGTACTTCTACCGATTCTACCATACCAGAGTCTGGTGTAATATATTATTATGCCCGAAATGCCTCGATCACACACATCTATGGGAAATGAAAAAGACACAGACCCAAAAAGCCAAAAGATTAGATAATCTACTCATCTGAGGCGGAGGATTCATATCTATCTTCAAACTTGGGAAAAAATGGAGTTGTTGGTTCGAGGGAAGGAAAAAACATTGCCCTGTTAGGTTTGGGATTGGTTATGTTTGTTTAAATCTATAGTATGCTAACTAGGTCCTGGTCCCTGTTATTGGTGCCATAGGTACAAAGATAACACACCAACTTGAGGGAGGTGCTCGACTTAACATTTTCAACCCATATGAGATAGAGTAGCTGCCTAGATTGACACTAATGCTGAACCAGCTAAGCCACATATGGAGGGAAGCCTCACTGGTCGGTCTACATAGCCAAGAAAGAGCACAAAAGAATCTCGGTTGCCAAGATAGAAAATGGAAGCTTTTATAGGCAGGCTTCGAGTACCTTCATTTAGAACAACCAATATATCAATCAAACCGCACCAAGTGCCTTTAAGCACCTTGCCAACCAAATGTGTAAGGCGAGAAAGGTTGTCACCTACAGCCTCGCCTGCCTTGGCTTAACCATACCACCCTATGGGAAAGGTTCCCACCCAAGAGAATTGGACTTGGCTAATATTAATATGAGAAAGGGATAGACGCAGAGCAAGATGTCAATAAGGTCAGGACTAATAACATGAATGGTGTCAAACCCCTTATTATTTTGATATTTATCAGAGTATTATCGCACAGTTCGAGTATATAGAAATAATACAAATATATTGATATAATATTCTTAATTACATTATAAAATTTTCCCACAGGGCTTGTAAAAATTTCAATACAAATCCTGGATACAATAAAGAAAACTAAGAGATAACCAACAAAATTCCTTGCTCTGTTCTAGACCTTCTGTTTCCGATTTTCTCTATTATGCCTTCCGAGCCATTTCTTCTAACTGAGTAAATTTATGAATTTATGGAAAGGGGTGAGATTCAAAAGAATCCTAGTAGTAATAGTATATCAATCATATAAAATATGAAAAGTAAACATGCAATGCAGCATTTATCATGATGCAACAATCAAAATGCCAACGCCTATTGACAATGCTTAGGAACCAAATGATGATTTTGTCCGGATCAAAATGATCATTCGTTCCTAAACTGCACAATCAACATCTCACAATGTGATCACAACAACAACTTGAAGCAGGCCTATACCTGTCTATACTCATCATAACTTGGAGCAGGTCAACACATGTCCGTACATATCAAGTCACTCAACTGGGTCTACTTGGCCACATGGTGCCTCAAGGGTTCTATGGGGTGGTTTAACTCATTACCCACACACAGAGAGTATCAAATCACAAGCAATACATTGAACAAATTATGACAATCATTGCATATTAACTTTCACATAGTATATGAAAGATAGAGTTACTACCTTGTTGCATTTCCTTCTTTAATGTAAACCATCTTTGTAGGTTCAACTATGCAGATATTGAATCTTAAAATAAACCAAAATAGTTGCAATTAAGCTACTATTTAAGTCTATTCCACCTTGAAACTTATAACTTTAACATTTCCTTCAAAATCACAAAATTTACCAAAATGCCCTTAGGGACCCGGTCAGGCCCTGGTATTTTATACTTTTTCAAAAATTATAACTTAAGCCCATTCTACATATTTTCACATGTACATCTCATATTTGAATTTATATCAGATCAATTTCAACTCAAATTATAGTTTGGCTTTGACAGCCCAATTTGGGGTTTTAGGGGCAAATTTGTCATTTCACAATCCGGAGATTTTTACACTTCGCACTCAACATGAACCCTACATAATTTTTCCTTTTAAACACCATGGAACCATTAGAATAATGAAATTCTAGCTCCTTCCCCAATTTCTAGCCTTGGCTGAAACTTTCAAAAAGTTTAGGAAAACTGGATTTTTCTTGGTTTTAATCCTTAATCCACCTTGTTAACACTATTTTCCATTGGTTTATTCATTCAATCACCATTTCAATATAATTAATGAAAATTTGGGAAGTATTTCCCCTTAGAAAATGGACATCCCAAATTTACAAAAACACCAGAAATAATTCAATAACCAATCAGAATACAGTAACAACTTAGTTTTCGCTAAGAATTTCAAAGTTTGAGTAATTTACCTCACTTCTTCTTCCTTCTACCTAGTTGGCAAAAAATCACTCCCTCTTCCTTAGAGTTTTTGCTGATTGAATGGCTATTTCAAGAAGATAGGAAGGCTAAGAAGAGGTTTCTGGTATTATAACATAAGATTGTGTAGAGATTTTGACATACTTACCGTATATCGGAGCTTTGGACCTTCCTTCTCCCTCCCCTTCCACTTTTCCTTTCAGCCCTCTCTATTCTCTTTTTCCTCATCTCTTTGGCTGAATATGGCCTTAAATAAGCCAAGATGCAGAATTTTTTGGAGTTGTCTAGAATTGCTTGGTGTCACAAGGTGATTGGTTCTTAGCTTATTCATTACATATGCATATTATAATTACATAATTAATTATGTAATATTTTTTCCATGCACCATCTGTCCACTTTTACTGAAATTATTAATAAAAATGTTTGGATTTTATTTATTTGGTTAAAATAACAATTTTGCCCTTACAAATTTCGCAATACTTGAGATAATTGGTAAAATTATTACCAAACTTTAAAAATTCATATCTAATTATATAGATATCCAATTGAGGTAGTTTTAAAGGCTATGTGACTCTTATTAAGTATAGTTTTAAGGAAAAATATAAAATTTAGCCAATTGAAAGCTTATCATTCTCATAATTTTTATTCTTGAAGTCTGCTCTAGAAAAACCGTCAAATTTGCTGGAAAAAATTCAAAAATTTATTTTCCCTTGTATACAACCCCAAAAATTCCATATGACCTATAAAATTAAAGCTTATCATGTCTACTTTCATTATAGAAATTTTTAGAATTTTTAGAGGTAATTTACTAATTGAAAAGTGTTACACTATTTGACTGCTTCAATAAGAAATTCACCAACTATATTGTATAACAACTATTTTGTCATATGTGACCATATTGACTTTGCTTTTCCATTTAGCATGTTATTTTACTATGAAATACCATAGTAGCTACATGATACTTAATGATAAAATTTTGGGACATTACAAATGGGGTATATATAGAGAGGCTAATACAAAAAGATTCGGACGGAGATACAACTCTTGAGACTAAGTCTAGATCTTTAGAGTCCGTGTTGCCTCCCTAGACATAAAAAGGCTCATGGAGCTTCATATAAGCCACGATCTATTCAAGGAACAAAACAGACGGTAAATTGAATACTGTGCAAAGATGAATTCTTTTTTTTTTTTCTTTTTTGAAATCCATTAAGAGCATATTAATAGTAATCCTTAATGCACCGAAAGAGAGGGATCCCAAAAAAAAAAAAAACTGGGAGTTGAGCTTATGCCCTTCTATTTAAAGCTAGCCTTTGTGATTTGATTGCTTATTCGAAGGTAGACTTGGATTCCTTTCCTTGGACAAGGCACGAAGCAAGCAAGAGATTGAAGCATAGTATGGGAGATAGGAAGTATTGCAAAAGAAGGAAGAAGGAACGTCTTATTCCATTAAGCAAGGACCTCGAGCTAAGAGCAAGTAAGATGAAAAGTTAGCAAATTGGGTCTAAAAGTAAAGGCCCATACATATAAAGAAAACATTTTAATTAAAAACCAATATACGATTTGATTTTTTCACAGCCTTTAACTGAAGCTTTTGACTAATTCACACTGTCGGTTTTTAGCTCTAAGCAAGAAGAAGCAAACATCGGTGGTTATCAGTAACTGCAAGGTATGTGAGTGCGGTCTAATCTCCGACTTTCCTAGGAACCAAGCAAAGGATTGACTTTGCTAACCCGGTCTCTACTATAACAGAAGTTGAAAGGGCATACCTTGAATAAACATCAAGATTAACTCGTTTGCTCTGGCCTCTGGCACTAACTTAAGCTTAGGAAAGTACTTGCTTAACTGAAAAAAGTACCAAGTGAAAAAGAGCAGGAAGATCTCTATCAAAGAGAAAAGAATCGCACCTTATTTTTATTTATTTTATATCTTATCTTTATTAAAATTTTATAACCTCCACTATTTAAATTTTTTAAAATCCAACACAAAAAAAGTTCTTCCACCCCTTCCATGGTTTCCAAATCGCTCATATCAAACAGAATATGAATGTTTTACAAGGCTAATCATGTCAGTGAAGGTATTTGATTTTGATACTGTGATTTTATTATATAGATGGTATTCCTTGCGATGATGAAAATCAATTGCTAGTGTTAGTTGCCTACATTAACGCTGAATTTAACAAAAATGGATGTCTAGTTGGTCAAAGGCTGGTTCACCATGGTCCTATAGCCCTCCAATATTTGATCTTGAGGACAATTTAGAAAAATGTTGATGGGAGGAGAAATGTAATTATCCAACTTAAGGTGGGCTTCAATGATGATGATTAGAGTACTAATAATTATCCAACTTAAGATGGGCTTCAATGATGATGATTAGAGTACTAATGGGCTGATTCCTTTGGGCTTAGCATTAATGGTGGGGCAAAACTGAAGGGATATGAACAAGGAAGGGAGAAGAAGGCGGCAGAGAATTACTCCCTCTAAATTCAAAATATAAGGCAAATTGTACCAATATATATATATATATATAAAAGGAAAATATCTAGTCATTTAATAAGGTTTTTTTCCAATTATATATATATAAGGAAAATATCTAGTCATTTAATAAGTTTTTTTTCCAATTTTGCCACAATATTTCTCATTATTTTTTGAAATTGTTTTTTAAAAAGTACCATTTGAACTTTAAAATTTCAAATAGGTACTTTCACAATAAAATGAGTTGTCAATCGTATTACTATTCTTATTAATCCCATTAAAATATTTGTCAACGAGATTTTGAAGTTTAAATGTATTTTTTTTCCATTTTCCCTTATTTTTTCTCATATGCATTTTCTTTCATTCTTTTTCTCACTTATTATCTCTCACACTTGTTATCTTTATAAATAAGGGCATTGTTAAAAAAAGAAAACATAGATATTTTATATATTAAAGAAAACATAGACTTAAAATTGGATGGTTTTGGTGCAAAATACTCATGCTGATCACCTCTTTTTTTTTCCAAAAAATAGCATTGAACATCTTGAATTATTCTTTGAGTACCGCCCAGTATATAAAAATATTTTTTTAATAACAATCAATATTTTCCTAAAATAATATTTGGTACATTTACTGCCACAAAATATTTTTTAATAGAAGCCAATATCTATAATCCAATACCCTAAAGTTTTTTTTCTAATAGTACTCAATATCATAAACTAATTGCATCCAGCACCAAAAAAAATTTTTAGTAACACTATTTTAAAATAATTTTTGATACAATATTTTAATGTTCAAGATGTGCTAAACATAAGTTTAGGATACTCAATAATATTGAAAGAAATACTTCATTATATGGAATACTAGATACTGGATGGTATTAGAAAAATATTTTAGTTTACTGCGTAGATAAAAATTATGCTAGGATATTGCATGCTATTAAAAAAAAAATAGAATATTGGGTTGTACTGAAAAAATTCTTCAGAATGTTAAATGATATTTTTCAAAGAGAGAACGAAAAAAAAAGGGAAAAGTGATTGACATGAGTATTTTGCTTAAAAATGGCGCATTTTTTAGGAGAAGGAGTGCAGTACAAACACAGAGAGAAGCCGTGTATATATATTCATTGTATTTTTAACATACTTTTTGATAAAAAGTAAATCTGTTACTGTAATAGTTTAACCTTGTATTTCGAACCGAGGGCGTATACTGCAGAGTCTCTTCTCCCTCTGGCGTCTCTCTTCTTCTTCACCTTCATCTCGCCTTTCCTCTGAACCTTCTCTGTTTCTGTCAATTCTCTTGACCTTATTTTAAACGTTACTTACCTTCTTATTTCCTTCCATCTTCTTGACTCTGTAGCAGAGCACAAGTTTACTAAAACACAAACTGGGACCATATTTGATCCCTTCACATTTCTGAAACTTAACAGAGAAAGGTGCATGCTGCATTATCTTAGACTCTAGACGATACAATATACTTTAGGCATTTACGCCATCCGCTTACAAAGTATAGAGACATATGCAACAGAAAACAATAATAAACTTTTCCTATTACTATTACTTATTGACTCACTAGCAAATTTAACTCAGAAATGCAAGATTTATCTTAAAAACCAAAAAGTTCATACAGACAAGTTCTGGTTTTTGGCCAAAAGAAGCTTCAGACAGGAAAACCATTTTCTTGAATCCCAATAGAGTCAATTTCTTCCATCCCAAAGTTACTTGCTGCTGCTGTCTGATTTGTAAAAATAAATAGAATCTTGTGATGAAGCCATTGAATAATTGCTTGAAACAATCTAAGATGAAGCGAAGTAGAACGACCACAAGAAGTCCAAGAAGAGGAGTAAATTGTTTCATGATAGCCAGGTAATTAGATTGATTTTTGAAGTTTAAATTCTACCATCAAACAGTTCCAACTGCGAAGTTTCTTAGCAGAATAGCACTCTAGTTAATTTCGATCTCTTGGCTTGCATGTTGTCACTTTGTTTTTCTTTGTTAATTGAATGTTTTGGATGATGTAATATAATTTTCAATGAGGTGATAAGGCCTAAATAACTTTATTAAGGGCAATTTTCTCTTAGTATTCAGCATGCTCATAGGAAAAAAGTAAAAGGAATAACCCATAAAATTAGAGCCATATAATCAAAACTAATTCCACCACGACAATTGTTAGTGACAAATGAACCTAACAAAAGAACATTGCACATCAAGCAAGTATGAAACCATTCTCTGCTACTTAAATTCAAAATCAAGGTTCCTGCGCACAAATAAGAATGCTTGTTTGTTGCAATCAGACCAGGACCCTGTTCTTGACAACTGAAGAATAAAACAACTGGTTTCAAGATTTTTATTAGTAAAAAAATTAAAGAAACATTGAGATTAATAAGAATTAAGCAATTTTACCATAACTGGTTGCAAAGTTTATTCTCCAGTCATAACTTTCTGTTTCGCTCATCCATGAGTTTTTTATCTCAACGTTGAGATTAACGAGAATTAAGCAATTTTACCATCGGTGAGGTGCATTTTCCTTGTCCAGTTTCATTTCATCCTCTCCATAAATAACCTTTAAGACAAGACAAACATAGCATTATATAATAATTATGTAATAATATACATGTAGGTTGTATTAATAATACATGCAAATTCAATTACCAAGTAAAGAGACAGTATAAACTAAGAAAGAGGGAATGGCTTAAGAATTTCAATTAAAAGTGTAGGTATCTTCCCCATCAAACATAAACACCTTAGGAACCTGATCTATAAATAATAAAAGATAAGGGCAGTTATTAAGATTAGTTACTAACCTTTAGGATTAGTTATGAGTAGGGATAGATATGAGTTCTATATAAGAGGCACTTCTGAGTTGTAAAGAGATTACGAATGATATGGATTAGTGCACTTTCCTGTTTCTTTCTCTCGTCTCTTTTCTCTCTGTCTCTCTTCTCTGTTCCTCAATTCTGTCTCTCTTTCCCTCTGTTTCCCTTATTCTCCTCTATCTTCTTCTCTTTCTCTTTCATACACAATTGCAATTCTGTAAAAGAACCATATAACACATGGTTCCTCAATATGACAAAGCATGAAGTCGTGAGTTTGATTATTCTCTGAATTCACCTGCTGTTATTGTTGTTCTCCCTCTTGATCTTCCCAATATTTCCTTAATCCTTGTTATTACAGATTTGTTGTCATTTCATCATATATGGAAATCATAAGATCTAGAAGAAAATATAATACTATCTCGGCCCTACATTTAAGATCAGAGAAGTATCATCTTTTATCATATTATTGACATGGCAGAAATCGGAAATAGAGGCAAGAAGTCCTCAGATAGATTTCATGAGAGAGGGCATAGAAGGAGGAATAATCAAAGGTAAAATCCTACAGAAAAATTTCCATAAGCCCATTCCTAACTGTTCAAGCCCAATACAGAATCTAATAGAATCTGCACTCTACTACATCACTGCCTTGGAATCCTTAAGGAGAAAATGTAAAATGAAAGGAAAAGAGTTTCATCGATCAGTTGATGCCAAATAACCTAATTTCTTTGTTAAAAGAAAAGGATGAAGTACATATTGAAAAGAAGATGCAATAAACCTTCTTTTTATATAGTACTGATTTATTTAGCATCCAACCAACTTCAAACAGGGAAGCCACTTTCCTCATTCCCTTGAGGCTACTTTCTACTATGCCCAAGTTACTTCTCGTAGGTCCTTTAGTAAATGTTACAAGACAAAGCCAGAGAAAATTTTCTTGCAACAACCTGATAACAGCTTTCCCATAAACAGATCCCTGATGGTGAATGAAATAATTCCAAATAGTGGTAATAAGATTATGTAGACCATCTAACCCATACTTAAATTAGCCTTACAGTTATGTGGGGCAAAGAGATGGATCTGAACTTATGGTCATTAGATTATAGGCTTTAAAGACAAGTTCACTGATAAACTGGCCTACATACAATTTGTGTGCCAACAACCCCAATACCAGGGGAAATGAGTACCCCTACACAGAATAAGCACATAAGAATGAGGTTTCAAAAAATGTATAGATTTAATTTATTATATGGACTATAATTGGAAATGAGAAGGTTAAATAAAGAATGGTGTGCCACACTCAAGCTCAATAAGAAGAATCTACTGTGTCAATTGAATGTTTTGATATAATGTAATTTGGAAAAGAAATGGCTCCAACTAGAGTAAGACTTAAAACAACTCTGTTTTTACATTTTTAATGGATTGTGACGTTGAAGGAACTTAAATATACTTATCTCATGATTTCCATCTTCTTAACTCTGTAATATAGCCAAGGTTGACAAAAATGCAAGCTAGCAACATATTTGATCCCTCCATATTTCTGCAACCTGACAAAGCAAGATGCATGCTGCCATTATCTTAAATTCTTGATGATAGTATATAGCTTAGGTATTTATTCCATCCACTAACATAGTACAAATGCGTAATTTGGACATAATTTTTTGTTTCTCCTCCTTAAGTTTTTGCCAATTTCAACATTCTTCTTAATAAGAATTAGAGAGTTTACCACAGGTGAGGATGCATATTTCTGTTCAATTGCATTTCGTCCTCTGAGCAAATTACCTGCAAGACATTTGAAACAGAACATTATACAATATACATGCAAGTTATATGAAGAATACTTACAATTCGATAATGAAACAAAAAGTTCCTCAAAACTATGAAACAAAATTCAATAGTGTTAAAAATAAATGCAAATTTAATTGCCAAGTTAATGGGACAGAACCAAGAGAATGTCTTCAAAAAATTCAATACAAAAAGTAAACATCTTTTTTCGCTTGAGCCAGATTCTATCAAGCATATATAAATATCCATAAGAATCTTACAGGTTCTTAAAAATAATGCAGCATAAAGTTTTATTATTATTTGCGGTTGCAGTTATTGTTTTCTTCCTTCTTGGTCTCCCCATTTTCCCCATCCTTTCATTATTATTTCAGACTTTATCATTTGTAGATATGGAATTTCTCCTCAATATGAAGTTATGAAGTCCCAAATAAATATATCTTTCATAATAAAATTATCAAAGCAGTGGCAAGAAGCCCATACAGATAGGGGAACAGGAAAGTTAAAAGGTGACAGAGAAAATTTTCCAACAGCATGTTTAATAACTGTTCCGACCAAATAATGAATCATACAGAATTCATACTACATATGTAAACATAATAAAGATTAAAAAGTCTGTTAGAGTTGTTTATCCTTCTCTATTCCCTCTCTTTCTATTCAATATAGAATTATGATTCTGCGACACTCCACCACACCCCATTCTTGGAACCCTTACACCTATGGCCAAGCTAAGAAGACAATGTCATTGAAAAATTTCATGGAACAACTTGATGACAGCTTTCACCACAAGCAGAGCCCATATATATGAAGAGTGCAATAATCCCCAACGATGGTAGTAACATTATGAACACCATCTAATTAAAACTAAACAAAGACTTACCATGAGGAAGGCCTAATAGATGAATCGATTGGAATTTAAGGTCATTGATTAATTCATAAAGACAATCATGCTTATAGACTAGCCTATGAAAAATTCAAGTCCCGACAGTCCCCTCACTAGGTCCAAGGAGCAACCTTTAATTAGAAATGAGCACAGCAGATCAAGAGTGTTGTGCCACTCTCAAGCTTGGAAAGGGGATCCGTTACATCAGTTGAATCTTCTATTCAAATGTAATTTGTAAAAGGAAATGGCACCAAATTTGGTAACAAGACTTAAAACAGCTTTGCTTTTTTTTTCCTTTTCCATTTTTAATGGATTTAAAGGTTGAAGAAACTTAAACTGTACTTATCTTCCGATTTCCTTCTTAAGTCAGTACAACAGCACAGGTTTACTAAAACACAAACCGACAGGAGATTGGATCCCTCCACATTTCTGATACTTGACAAAGCAAGATGCATGTTGCCATTATCTTAAACTCTAGACGATACATTATAGTTCAGGTATTTATGCCATCAAGTAACAAAGTATAGTGACATATGGAAAAGATAAAAAAAATCAGCAATTCTCCTATTACTATCACTAATTGACTCGCTAGCCAATCTGATTCAGACATGCATGTTTTATCCCAAAAAGAGGGGGCAACAATAAAAAACAACTTCATACAAACAGGGATTGGTTTTGGCCAAAAGAAGCTTCAGACAGGCAAGCCATTCTCTTAAATGTCAATATAGTCACTTTCTTCTATGTCAAGGTTACTTGTTGCTGTCTGATTGGTACAAATATGTATAATGATGCCATAAAGAAATTCAATAATTTGTTGAAACAATCTGATTGTTGGCCCAACCACTAGGAAAGCCAAGATGATGGATACAGCCAAACCCAGGAAGAGAGATAAGATGAAGAGAAGTAGAACGACCATAAGAAGTCCAAACAGAGGAGTGAATAGTTCATGATAGATAGGTAATTAGATTGATTTAGAAGTTTAAATTCATCCATCAAACCCATAACATACAAGAATAGCATATCATAAAAACGGCCTTCATGATGTTTCCATACTCATCAAAGAGTGACAAATTCTTAGAGTGAAATTGAAACTGCACATAACCACCTACTGTAGTAATAAGATAAATTATGACAGCATGTAAGAGTGCAAAATATTCCTCTAGTCCACGTTTGAACTGCAGGCGCAAAAAATAAGTAATGAATAAACTGAATTAGCTTCATAAATTTAAGTAGCAATAACAATAATAGGAAGAAACTAAGCAAATTGTAGGAACCAGAAATGAAATTTGTTATGTAGGAATCCAAAAGAAAGTGAAAAATAGGGAAGATGAGAAGATAATGATAATGCAGTGCTGCTTAAACCTAAATAATGGGAATAAGAGATATGAAGTTAATGAGGTTCGGTAATCCTTTGTGGAGAGCTGAAAGTAGATGGAACTAGAGGCATGTGGCAAATTTGTTGGTGGTCGGCTATGAGGGGAACATAGAATGCTAGGTTCTATTTCTTCTGTGGGCCGATCCAACATTGCGTTATTCGTATTTTTCTTTGGGTAAGGGTGCACTAGCAACCAGACTCTTTTTACAGGGGCAATTAAGACCTAAAGTATTTAGTGATGTAACTTTAACCCTAATATTAAAAATGGTGGAATTATCACTTCAAACTAACTAATGTTAGCCTCCATTTACTCCCCTTTGCAAACTCTCTTTGTCTCTATACATCTTCCTTCCGTCCTTCTTTTGGTTCTCCTGCAACAAAGCCTCCTTTCTGATCTCTTCTCCATCCTCATATGTCTAGATTCTCAGAATTCAAGTTTAATATGAATACCTAGATTCTCAAAATTATGCAATAACGGTCCCCCCCCCCAAAAAAAAAACAAAAAACAAAAAAAAAATATTCGCCTCTTCTCATATATCCCTTGCCAGCTACTCCGTCTGGCGTCTGCAGTGAGGGATTTCTTGGAGGATGAAGGAAATGGATTTTTTGTGTATTGCAAGAGGGGAAGGAGAGAGTTTATAGGAACCGTCACTCTTCTACCATTAATGTTCAAGGAAAATCAAAGCAGGTAATCCAAAAACAAAAATCGTTACTTTTTCCAGATTGACTAAACTATATGGAAAACTTAATGATTAAGAATTTTACCTTAATGTTTCTAGATGACTTGGTCGGCCATAGTTACTTCTAGAAAGGTTGATTGTTAAATGAATGGAACCATGGCCTCTCGTTTTTGATAGGGTGTTGAAACAAGGAAAATTTCAAAAATTGTCACAATGACTAGAGTTTGAAATATATGAGGATGGAAAAGAGATCAGAAAAGAAGCAATCCACAACTGGGCTTTGTTGCAGGAGAGACAAAAGAAGAAAGGAAGGAAGGAAAGCGTACAGGGACAGTTTTCCGCGGGGAGTAAACGAAGGTTAACTTCAGTTAGTTAGTTTTGGGTGATGATTGTACATTTTAAATATACCATGGGTTAAAAGTTGTACCATTAAATATTTTAAAATATTAATTACATCTCTTAACAAAAACTAGAGGGTGTATCTTACCCTCTTTTTCTTTTTTATTGTTGGCTGAAGTCATGATATTATACAAATATTCATATTTGTTGTTACACATATTCTGTCTTCGTTTGCCATTCCGTCTTTTATTTGGGTCTTGTTATAAATGCCCTGACTAAACCTATTGATGTCACGGAGAAATTTCAGCTTTTGAATCTCGTCTTGTGATTTAGATCTTTTTTTTTTTTTTGGTTTTACCTTTATTTTGGTAGCCATCCAAAGTTAGTTCACTTCCTATGCTTTTTGAGGGACAACATAGAATTCCCTTTGGTTCAGTCATAGTACACCATGTACTATAATATAATATAATATAATATAATGATAATACAATGTAATATTAATTTATGGGCTAATGTTTGATTTGATTTTTAAGAAAAGTATAATGAGTTAGATTTTTTAGTAATTCTTTAAAATTAATATATTTCACAAAATCTATTTTACTCATAATATAGTCTTTATATAAAAAATAATTAAGAATTATTACGTTGTTTCATCATAATTATCACGATATCTTGTCGAAGATCGTCCGATGACAGTGGTTGTGGTGGTGGAGTTGACAATAACAATGACATGGTGGTGGCCAATGGTGATAGTGACAACAATGAAGAATGAAGTAGTGGCGGCGGTGGGAGGTAGCAGTGATGACGGTAGAGGAGGAGAAGGAGGTAATAGTGATGGCAGTAGCTGTCATTGCAATGACGGCGACATCAGTGGAGGTAGCGAAGATGGGGGGTAGCATGGTGTAGTTAGTGAAATGAGACAGGTGAAATAAATATAAATAAAACTAAAAGGTAAGTTAGATTTTTAACCATACAATATGATGGTAATAAATATTCATAGGGGAGATATAAATGAGGATTGCCAATTTTTTGGTAATTATCATTATCATAGTAAACCCTATTACTATATTAGAAAGCAACCAAATATTCTTCTCTTAATAATATAATCATCATTACAAACATACAGTAAGATTTAACCCAACAAGCTCTTAGTTCTACATTATCCCTATGTGGTGGGTCCTCGTTGTCTAATTTGACTAGGAATATGAAATTGGTCTTTTCTAGCCGGTAAGATTGTAAGAGCGTGTTTAACTTTGTTATTATATTAGTACCTTAAATAAATATTTGTTTTATTTAATGATAAAACATGCTTAGTAGTTAAGTAGTTAATTTAGCAATTCACAAGTCCTTGTTACATTAGCTATTCACAACAAAATTTTTACAATAAAGTTGTATTCTTCAATAAACATGTATTATTCAATCACAAGACAAGTTTAAAAATTAACAAGTTCAATTTAGTTCTACCTTTGATTTTTAATATAAATTCTTGTTTTAATATAAATTATACTCTAAATTTGATCTTATATTTAAGATTGGAGATAATAAATCATAAGTCTTAATTAAACATTTATGAAAAAACTTACGCAATAAAGTTATTACCATCACTGGAACACCCACCATTGGTGGGGTTGGTGAACAGTCGCCGATGGGGGTTGCTGTGAAAAAAGTGAGGGACAATATAATAATTTGATAAGATCATAAAATCTATAATTAGTCCTCTTGGCCTTATTAGAGATTTTATAATATAACCACACTTTCTTTCTTTCTTTCTGTTTTTTGTTAAATCCAACTCAAAAATCTCCTTCCAAATTTCTCTTAACAAACAACCCATTAAAGTGCAGGATGGAATTTACATTTTGGTATTTAAATATATTTCAACTATATTTAAATAGTATTTTCCCTCTAGTTAATTTATTTTCAAAATTATATCAAATAACAATAAAATAAAATTTTCCTTAATTAATTTTTTTGAAGAATTGTAATAGTTATTTACTATTCATTTATAGAAAATGGGCAATAAAGAATGTGAAATAGAGAAATGATTTTTGAATTATGTTTATTTTAAGTTCTAGATTTATAAAAATCATAAGCTATCAAAAACAAATAAAATAATATTACCTCCACTCATTAATGTGTATGTTTGGATTAGCGGTGGAGAAGTGGCTTTTTTTCTAATCTGACTTTTGCAGAAGTGAGTTTAGAAAAAAAGTCAGATTGTAAATGTGATTTGTGTTTGGATTAGCGGTGACAGAAGTGACTTTTTTGTAACCTTGAATATGTTTGGATTAGCGTTTGAAAAACCTGTTTAGATGAAAAATGACTGAAAATGATATGAATCTTATTAAATACTATATATATATATATTGTTTGTATATATTGTGATAATTGAAGTGAAAAATTAAAATTTGATAAAATAAAAAAATTAATTATTATTAAAATCTGTTAATTATTCATATGAATAATCTCTTGAATTTGTAATGCTACCTTGTACTTAATCTTGTATTGTAGGTGTTTAATAAGAAATTGGAGATTTTGGAGGGTCAAAATAAATATTTTGAGGATTGGATAAAATTACAAAAAAATTCCCTAAAATTTATGTAATTATAAGTGGATGTAGAAAAGGGACTAGGAAAATAATAGAAAAGGACCTCAGGTTTTTTATAAATTTCATTTATACCCTAAAAAATTTCAAAATTTTCAATTCAATCCTTAATCGAGAATTTTTGAATTTTATAATTAAATCCCTGGTCAAATTAGGATTTGACCGAAACTTCATCTTCTTCCTTGCAACAGGCGCCTGAACCAGCAAAACAGAGCAGCAAGAGAGCGAGAGTGCGATAGACACCAGGGGAAGAGCAGCCTCAAATGATAACCACAGATCACCAAAGAAGAAGAGAATGCTCCAACAGTCTTCTAATCTGCAATGAATAAGAAGCCTACAGTGAGTTCAGAAGCTTAAAATATTAGCTTCATGCAGACGTGGCGTTGATCCAAGAAGCACAGTGATAAGAAACGCATTCCCAAACACATACGCGAGGCGTCACTGTGATTTTTTGGCTTGAACGCACGGTTTCCCCCTTTCACCGTGTTTCCAAACAGACCCAATATAAAATCTCATTTATAATATAAAGGAAGGGGTTGTATGACATTTTAACCGTACAATTTTAATTTAAATGTTCAATATTTATGCTTATCACCTTATCACTACGTTATTTTGTTAACCATCCAAGGTTAATTTTAATACCTTCAATTTCTTTTCATCCATAAGTTTTTCATATAAACGTTGAGATTAACAAGAATTAAGCAGTTTTACCATCCATGAAGTGCACTTTATCTGTCCAGTTTCATCTCAATCTCTCCATTAATTACTTGGAAGACACAACAAACAGAACATTTTATGCAATATACATGTAAGTTGCACTAAGAATACATGCTTGGGCTGGTTAAACAACAATAGTGGCCGGAAAAAAAAAAAAACCATGCAAATTCAATTACCAAGTAAAGAGATAAACAAACTAAGAAAGAGGGAACAGCTGAAAAAAGTTCAATTACAAGTGTAGATATCCTTTTTCCACTAGGAAGCATTTATCAAACATAAACACCCTAGAAACCATACATATTTCTTCAATATCAGATTCGTTATATGAAATCATAAGATTTAGAAGAAAATATAGTATCATCTTTTATTACTCCCTCTGCTCCTTAATATAAAACATATTTACCTAACTTGATTAGATTAACATATATTTTTTAATACACTCTAGTTAATATAACATATATTTTTTAATACACTCGAGTAATTTTCCTTAATTCTCTTATTCCCTCTTTTTCTTGATGATTATTAAGAGAGTATTAATACACATAAATTTAAAAAATATTAATAAATATATTTTATATCAAGAACTTGAAAAGTATATTATTGACATTTAAGGAACTGGAAACAGAGGTAGGAAGTCGTCAAATAGATCCCATGAGAGAGGGCATAGAAGAAGGAATAAGGAAAGGTAAAAATTGACAAAAATTTCCGTTAGCCCATTCTTAATTGTTCAAGCCTAATAAAGAGTCTCATAGAATCTGTACTTTACTACATGCCTTCCCTGGAATCCTTAGAGAATATGTAAATGAGAGGAAAGAGTTTCATCCATGGAGCATTGTCAAATAATCAATGAATAAAAAATCAGACTGCACCAACCGGTTCAACCGAAAAATTTGGTGAACCATCCATGTGCCTGGTTTGGTTTAATCACCATCACATCAAAAAATCGGTGCGAACCGATGTAAAACGGTAATAACCGAGGTGACTGGTGAATCAAACGGGGTAGCCGATTATTTTGAAAAAGAAAAATAGATGAAATCAAGAAGAAAATCTCTGGAGACTTGAACCAAGAAAACAAAGTCAAGACTCTGTTGTCGGAACTTTACTCTTCGTTTTGCTTTGAATCATCTTTATTTCGCCAGTGATCATCTGAATTTTTCAGAAAAGCTAAGCTCTTCAATCTTCTCTGCAGTAGTCGCATCGAGATTCGCTAGTAATTTGGCATTTTGGCAAGAAAAAAAGAGAAAGAGAGAAGAATAGTTGGAGTTGTAAAAAAAGAGAACAGGGTAGCTGGAAATTTGACTCAACATTTTAGTTGTTGTTGCTGTGGGTGACGAGTGACGAAACAAGGACTCAAGGAGGATATAACGCCACACAAGTATAACCAATTAGGTTTTTCATAAAATGGATGTAAAAGTAGGTCGGTTTGATAGTCTTAGTCCAAAAGAAAGTGAACTTGAGAGTAGGTCATTTGTTTTCCCATGTTTAAATAAAAGATTATAAAAAATAAATTAAAAAAAAAATTCTATTCATATTTTTTTAAAAAGAAAAAACTATTCAAAACTTTCAATGGTACACGCCGAATTTAAAATTTTTTTTTAAAGATCTTTATTTTTATCTATAGAAGTTTAAAAATATATTAATATATATATTACCACTAATAAATTGAAATATTTTAATATGACCGGTCTAACCACAGGTTAGACCCCAATTGACCTATTAACCCTTGAATCTGTGCCGCGACTGATTACCGATCCAGTTTTTTGTTCCTTGCAAATAACTTTGTTGGCAAAAAAACAAGTCAAATAAACTAATTTCTTTAGGGGGAAACCATGGGGAGTAACAAATCAAAAACATGAAGTGTGATACCTCATTTTCCAATACTACGGTAGAGTACCAATTAGCTAATACTCACTGAATATAAACTTCAGAGTGCCAAAATGCTAAAACTTTATACAATGCCTCTGTTGGATATACATATTCACATATAAACACATTCATACATAATTCAAATTACAACACTTATATTGTCTCTTTACTCCACTCCATATACAAAACCCAAAATGTTCTTAAAAGTCCTTAGAATACTTATATAAGACTAAACAACCTAAACAAAGCTCTTCAGCTGCATGATCGGTTCCATATCATTTACCTTCTTTTTGCCCCGCGAGCTTCCTCCCTATACTGGAGATTTGTTTTTGGGAAAAGAATGAGATTCACAGGAATCTCAGTAGTAAAGCAATCAAGCATATAAGATAACACACACAAGCATACTTTACTTACACAATCATCAACAAAATTATCAAAACATTATTTAGTGCAAAACATGCAATTCATAAACTGACATCGCACTAGACATGTTCTCTTGGCCCCGAGGGCATCTGTGCACAAATGCATATAATGCAATCTCATAACTGACATCGCGCTAGATAGGTTCTCTTGGTTCCGAGGGGTACCCGCGCAAAGATAGACCCCGGGCACCGCTCGTGCATTTATGAACATTTCACCTGAGTGTCATCCCGACCTCTGAAAGGCCCCGGGTGATCACTCCGCTCAATCTAAACATGTTAGACATTTTGATGATGATACAAACAATACATATGCATGTCATGTCATATGAAGACGGTTACTACCTGGTTGCTCTTCTATGCAACTTTCCCACTCGATTCAAGCTCGGGCAACTAATGAGGCCAGACCGGTTGTCAAGTCCTGAAATCGCCAAACCTTACAAATGAGTTATTACTCATCCATACATTCTTCCAAACTCATAATATTGGTAAATTTAGCTTAATGACGCCAAATTATCAAAATACCCCATAGGTCATGATTATCATTATTTTTCTCAAAATCGTGATTTAGGTCATTCCTACGCATTTTCGCGTGTAGAATCCATTTCTAACCTCGAATTGGCCAAATTCAAGGTCAAATGACGAAAATACCATCGACAGCCCTCAAATAAGGCTTATAAGGGGTAATTTTGTCATTTCAATTTCTGAGCCTTTTCTCACTTCGGGGTCAACGTAGACCATACACAATTTGGCCTCTTAAATACAATGGAAACATCAAAATTATCAAATTCCTATCCATTTGCCACATCCAACACAAGAAAGGGAAGATAAGTTCCCAAAAAAGTTGTGTCAGATTCTTGTTTTCTTTGGCCTAATCATCTCATTTCTACTTATAACCAATATATTAACTAGCTAGACATTCATTGGACTTGATTTAGAGACACTTACATATTATGTTCTCTTTGGCTTTCTTCAATTATTTTATACCAAAATGAATCATAATCAAGCCCATAACAACTCTACTAACCTTAATTAAGCAAGATGAATAAGTTTAGGAAGTTACTTCTTGATTTCTTGGACTTTCTCTCTCCTGGATGATTTCTCTCTCTCCTTCTAGCGTTTGATTCAGCTGAAATACTATGGCTCTAATAGTAAGGAAATGAAGAGAAGAGATCATGAAGGAGATATATAGCTTAAATCACAAAATATAAGCTTCTCACCTTAATCTTGGATGAACTCTAGCTTCTTCCTTCTTCTTCCGTTCAGTTCTCATTCTCCAGCTCTCACTCTCACTCTTTGGGTCTGTTTGATCGTGAGAAATGAGCTAATGGAAATGAAGAAAAGGATGATATAATCCTTTGATTAATTAAACTTTCATTAGTCCATAATAGCATTTAACTTTAATTAATTATATTTCCCTTCATACTCCCTCATTCCAACCGAAGTGCTCATGGGAAATACTAAGAAAATCTGAATCTCCAATATCCCATTGTGCCATCTCGTAACTTGTTGACCAAGTCATTGACTTTTTGACTATTTGACCATTTTTTTACCATAATTCACCAAAATTGGTTTATTAATGATCAAGTAGTCATTTTACTCTTTTTAATTCCCATTTAACTCAAATTAGTGAGAATATTTGGAAAAAAATAATTATTTTTCATTTTACGGCAAAATTACCGTTTTGCCCCTGCATTTTATGATTTACCGAAATAAATCATTTTTCGTCCATTTCTTCGACTTAACTCCATTTTAACACTTAAATGAGGCCATTATTCATGTCACTTATTTTCTTGAATTTTGTTTACTATAATAGGCCTTTATCAGTACATTTATTGCCTTCTTACATCCTTATTCGGCCAAATTACGCGTAACCGGCGATTGACATATTTTCCATAAATTCTCATAAATTCATTCACATCATTTTTCATCATTTTATTCCACTAAATATACATCAAATATACACATAAATATATTGGTAAAAAATGGGATATTACATGAAGTAAACTTTCATTTTCATATGGTATTGCTTTATTTAGCATACAACTAACTTTAGAAAAGGAAGCCAATTTCCTCATTCCATAGATACTGTTTTCCTTGATGCCCAAGTTAACTTCTTATAGGTCCCTTGGTAAAGGTTACAAGACAAAGCCAGAGGAAATTTTCTTGCCACAACCTCATAACTGCTTTCCCATGAACAGATCCCATACTGTGAATGAAATAATTCCAAACAGTGGTAATAAGATTATGCAGACCACCTAATCCAAACTTAAATTACGTGGGCCAAAGAAATGGATCAGAATTTATGGTCAATAGCTTAGGCTTCAAAGACAAGTTCATTGATAAACTGCTCTACATACAATTTGTGTGCCAACAATTCTAACACCAGGTGAAATAAGTGCCCCCTCAGAGAATAAGCAACATATAACAATGAGGTTTAAAAAAAAAATGTAGCTTTAGTTTATAATGCTGACTATTAGGAATGAGAAGATTAAATAAAGAATGGTGTGCCTCACTCAAGCTGCTAGATAAAAGAATCTACTATGTCAGCTGAATGTTCTGATACAGTGTAATTCCGAAAATAAATGGCTCCAAATATATGAAGAAGACTTAGAACAACTCGGTTTTTCCATTCTTAAAGGATTGTTAGGTTGAAGGACTTAAATCTATTTATGATTTCCATCTTAAATCAGTAATACAGTACAGGTTGACAAAATTTCAAGCTAGCAGCAGATTTGATCCCTCGAAATTTTTGTAACATGACAAAGCAAGATGTGTGTTGCCATTATCTTAAATTCTATACTTTAGGTATTTTTCCATCCACTTGAGTTTCAGTTTGCTCTTCCACAAGTTTTTCCAATATAAACATTCTATTTAATAAGAATAAGAGAGTTTACCACATGTGAAAATACATGTTTATGTTCAATTGCATTTCATCCTGTGAATAAATTACTTGTGAGATATTACGAACAGAGCATTATACAATATACGTGCAAGTTGTATAAAGAATACTTTCAATTCAATTACGAAACAAAAAAAATTCCTCAAAACTATGAAACAAAATTTAACTGTGTTAAAAATAAATGCAAATTTAATCACCACGACAAAATAATCTTGTTGATTATTTTAACAGATGGAATCTGGAAGAAGCATGACGAATAATGAAGGAAAAGAATCATTCGCTGTGGAACAACTGTTAATATTCTAGAAATGAATATGAACCTTCTGGTCAGCCAAATAACCACAAGTATGCAGAATGTATCAAGCTCTATATCAGACTTATATTCTCAAATTGAGAAATTGACAAATAAAGTAGAGTCTACTGAAAGACCCATAGCTAGAAATATATCTATAATAAAGCTGATGCTGCAATTCAAATGAGTGGAATAAAGAAACTCAAGACATAGTAGAAAAAATAAAAATTTTATGTCATAAATTACCAAAATTAACTATACCAACAAGAGAACGTGTAAAATGGATAATATATACAGATCCTTCAGACAATTATTGAGGTGCATCTTTATATCATGAAGATAAGAAAGAAAAGGAAAGAATAAATTTCAACTACAAAAGTAAACATCTTTTTTCACTTGAGGCAGATCCTATCAAGAATGAATACCCCTAAGGATATGTTCTCAGATTGTAATTAAGACATGATAGAGAGAGAGAAAGGGAGAGGAAGGGGAATAAAGTGATATTAATGTTTCGCTGACTTGAAACTACAATTATCTTTTGTTGTAACACTGGAAGCATGACTCGAAAAGAACAGCATAGGTGCATCTAATATATTCTACAAACATGAAAGGAAAACTTCATTAGTTGTGCCGTACAAATAAAAATACACGTTTTAGTCCATGGCCAAAACATTCATATAGCAGTAACAAACTAAGCAAGCACCTAAGATAACATAATTAAGAACATCACAAGTAGATAGATCGAACCACTAATTTTGAAAAACAGAAACAACCAATTAATGACTTGTAGGTTAAAATATGTTCCATCCACTTGTCGTTGAAATTGTGACATGGCTTGCGTTGCATCAGGACCTTGAACCTTCACTGCCACAATGTTCAGATTCTGTATATGCTCGGTTTGGGCCCCGGAACCACACTTTTGGAAAACCACCTTGCAACGAGGGGCCGGTGAAATGCGTTTGTATGGAGAAAAGAATTGAAAAGACGGTCTCTTGAGATAATCGCCGTCTTTTCAATTCCCTCTTCCAACACAAACTTTACCTATGCCCAACACCGAGCAAATAAAGAATCAGAACAACGTAGCTGGAGAAGATATACTACAGAAGGTTGATGTATATAGGTGCCATCTACATCATACCCTTGTTGCGAAGGAATTTGGAGAAAAATTAGCAAATGGCCATATAGGGTTGAGAACCAGAATCCACCATTTGAGCGAATCCCATTTCCCAAGACAGGAAAACCATGCCCCAAGCTATGTGTGGAATTTGAAATCAAACCTCATCTTAAAATAAGAGTGTCTGATAAAGTTTTTTAAGAGCTTATAACTTATAAGTATATAGTTCTCGTTTGTTTGTGATAGCGGTTAGAAGTTTTATAAGTACTTTTTAATCGTAATTTATGAAATATAAAGTAAGTTATGTGGTGAGAATTGTCTAAGCCTATAAGTGCTTTTGATAAGCCCAAATAAGCTATCTCAAACAAGGCCTAATAAGTTTTGAGAAAATTTTTTTTATATATTATAAATTATAATTAAAAAATTATTTTTAAAAATTCTGATTACTATTATAAATAAACATATTGACGTATGATGTAGAGATAGAGGGAAGAACAGGAAGGACGACACGACAGAGGCCTGAGAGAGATGTGATGTCGCGGAGAGACGACGAGGGCTAGACAGTGAGAGAAGGTTTGGCGAAAAAATGAGACACATGAAAGAATGGAGGAAAAACTATGAAAAATATTAAAATGGAGGAGGTGAGCACTTTGAATTGTAAAATTTGAAATAAAAAAAAAGAGGGAGAAAATATCTTACACAAAGTCTAATGTTGAAACTTGAAAATTTGTCCTTATTATAATTATAATTTATAATATATGAGGTAAGTATGTAAAATATATTTTATTTTCATTTTATATAAATAAACACTTTTAAAATATCCAAAAGTAATCACAAACTAGCATTTAAGGCATGTTTGGATCACGTTCGGAGCCCTGCCCTTATTTAACATTAGTAAGTATATTTGAAAAGAAATTTTTTTTTTAAGTATACCTTTATTTATAAGGGGACAAGTAAGAAAATAAAATAGAGTAATAATAATAGAAAGTAGGAAAAATATATATAGTATGAGAAAAAGATTGAAGGTAAAAATAAAAATAAAAATAACTCATTAAAAGTTTAAACAACTCTTAAAGAACTTAAACAATTTAAATTTTATGCTCTTAAAAAAAGAATCAAGAGGGATTACTTGAATAAGTCCAATGTTTAATTTTGCATTTTGGAAGGTAAACAGTGAAACCTCATGTTCAAGTGCTAATTAATTAAAGTCAAAATGGTCAATCCACACTCCAACGGGGTTGAAGTGACTAAGAAAATATAAGATGAAGAGGTATTCTAAAGTGATAAGAAGTACTCGTAAGAAATATGATAGAAGAGGTATCCTAAACATTGTCACATCTTGTGTATAAAAAAACAAACAAACAAACATTGTCTCATCTTGATCCTTAAGCCCTTAACTGACAATCTGCAACAATAATTTCTTTCTCATCCTCAGACTAAAAGAATTGAATACCTGCCATCTGAATAAGACTTGGCCTGTTTCTCTATTTTTCTTCTTTTTCCAAAAACTTTGAGTGATGGTGAGGGTCTAGGCCTCCAGCAATGACTTGTGTCCCAAGGAATTGATGCCCTCCTGTGATTTCCTTCAACGCTTGTTTCGACACTTTGGATAACTGCGGTGACATCAGAACCAGATACAAGAACACAAGCAAAACCTCTTACTACTATTTTGATTGCGCGTTTTGTCTCTTTATTAATAAAGTAATATGTTTTACCAACAAGTATTGATCCTAGTGGAAGGGGTTTTGACAGTTTAAACAGGAGATCCCAAATTCAAGTCTGCATGAATGAAGAAAAGGCCATTGCAAAAGTTACACCCAATTAAGCATAATAATGCTCAAATATGACACAGTCATATAGTCATATAGAAATAAATAAAAAGTAATCTATCTTCTTGATCTTGACATAGTGCAACAATCCTACTAGTGTCGTATGAGCTACAATCGAGCTTCCAGACTGGATTATAATAATTAAGGCCTGTCACAAAGCACAAGGGTATCTAAATTCAGACTTAGCTGTATATAATGACCGCAGATCTGATAAGAAAGACTATCTGCATCATCAAAGTGGGAATAAAAGTTTCCAATAACACACATACAACAATAAAACTATATGCTTTTCTTTAAGTATAGCAAAAGGAAAAGGAAAACTCAGCATTTTAAACAGTTCCAATTGAGAAGTATCTTAGTAGATTAGCACTTTACTTAATTTCCATCTCTTGGTTTGCATGTTGTCACTTTGTTTATCTTGGTTGATTGAATGTTTTGGATATTGTACTCATCTTGGACAATAACTGACAGGAAGAATTTGAAAAATTTACTATAATTTTCAATGAGCTGCTATAACCTAAACAACTTGATAAAGAACAAATTTCTCTTACATAGTACGAATGTGGTACTTGAACATAAGTTTATGTTTGCTCTTCCTTAAGTTGCTCCTCCTTAAGTTTTTCCAATATAAACATTCTACCTAACAAGAACAACAGAGTTTACCAAAGGTGAGGTTGCATGTTTATGTTCAATTGCATTTCATCCTCTAGACAAATTACTTGCAAGACATTAAAAACAGAACATTATCAATATACATGCAAATTGTATGAAAAATACTTGCACATGCAATTGGATTATGAAACAAGAAATTCCTCAAAACTATGAAACAAAATTCAACTGTGTTAAAAATACATCCATATTTAATTATCAAGTTAATGGAGACAGAACAAAGAGAATGTCTTCAAGAATTTCAATTACAATAGTAAACATGTTCTTCACTTGAGGCAGAATCTATCAAGCATAAATACCCCCAAGAATCTTACAGGTTCTTAAACATAATGCAGCATAAATTCTTATTATTCACTAAAATTTGTTTGCAGTTATTGTTTTATTCCTTCTTGCTCTTCGCATTCCCCCCATCCTTTCATTATTATTTCAGACTTCTTCATTTCTAGATATGGAATTTCTCCTCAATATGAAGTTATGAAGTCCCAAATAAATATATCTTTCATAATAAAATTATCAACACAGTGGCAGTGGTATTGTCAACAACGCTCCTTCAAGTAATGTTCGAAGTTTTTTACTATAATTTTTGTAATAAAATTTGGAACAAGAAAAGGGGTGGTAGCGCTTTGGGAGTTAGGAGAGGATAGCCACAGAACTTTGATGGCATGATGGGTCCGCGCGAAAGCGCCAGATTTCCCCGTCCATTTTGTAGTTTTTATTTTTGTGATGAGCTTGTGATTACAATATACAAGACATAGGCAGTTAGTCCACGGAACTGTCACTATGAATCTGTCTTCTTCTGTTTTTTTTTTTTTGGCATTACGGATGATTTACAAGTACACGCATACACCATATGTGTGTGTGTGATAATTTTAATTTTAATAAATTCACAAATCAATATAAATAAATAAATATATATATATATATATATATATATATATATATATATATATATATATATATATATATTGCCAAGAGCTATTATGAGTTCTATGCTGTACAAGCCAAAAATTGAGGGTGTTAAGTATAATTGGATGTATATTCTAATTTTGATTGCCCACGGCTTCAGACACTTGAAGACCAGAAAACTGGCTGAATCGGTCCTAAGTCTAGTCTAATTCATGTATTAAATTGTGAACCAGTTTGAAATAGTGGTTGGACCGATTGAATTTTTTTTAAATACATTTTTTTATTCCTCTAATTGCTATCTTACACTATTTTTGAGGGAAAAATGAAAGTTTAAAGACCAAGATGAAGAGAAATATAGGTAAAAAAAACAAATCTAAAAAATAAAAGATTTTAAGGGGATATAATAATTAATTAATTATAGTAAAGAAGATATTATTACATAAGTATAGACACCATAACTAATACTAATAAATTTTAATCTTTTTTTTTCTAAAGATATTTATTTTTATCTATAGAAGTTTAAAAATATATTAATATATATATTGCCACTAATATATTGTAATATTTTAATATAACTAGTCCAACCACCAGTTATACCCCGGTTGACCCATTGACTCTTGAACCTATGCTGTGATCGGTTCATTACCCGATTTGGTTTTTGTTCCTTGGACTCTACCACAACCCATTCTTAGAATCCTTACAGAATACACACAAACCAAAAAAACAGGATTTTTCTACATTAAGCAACTACAATTAACCTAATTTCTATGGAAAGAAGACTGGGAGTAGCACATTAGCACAACATAAGATACAGTAAACTCTTCCATTTCATATATTACTGATTTATTTAGTATCCCAGCCCTAATTCAGACGGTGAAGTCATTTTCTTCACTACGAAGAGAGCGTTTACTTCCATTGCCTACTTACTTCTTGTAGATCCTTTGGTCAAAATTAGAAGACAATGCCATTGAAAAATTTCTCAGAACAACTTGATGATAGCTTTCACTATAAACAGAGCCCATATGTATGAAGAGTGCAAAAATCCCCAACAATGGTAGTAACATTATGAACACCATCTAATTAAACCAACTTACCATTAGGAAGGCCTAATAGATGGATTAGAATTTGAGGTCCTTTGTTAATTTATAAAGACAATCATACTCATAGACTAGCCTATGAAAAATTCAAGTCCTGACAGCCCCCTCACTAGGTCAAAGGAGCAACCTTTAACTGAAGAAGCAATGCATTACAGTGAGCTTTCCAAATGAAAAAGGCCAGATTTAGTTTGCCATGACTATAACTAGAAATGAGCTGGGAAAGGGGATCCATTATGTCAGTTGGATATTCTGCTGGAATGTAACTTGTAAAAGGAAATGGCACCAAATTTGGTAACAAAACTTGAAATAACTGTCTTTTTTTTCCCCCAATTTTTAATGGATTTAAAGGTTGAAGAAACTTAAACTTTACTTATCTCCCGATCTTAAGTCAGTAGAACAGCACATGTTTACTAAAACACAAACTGGCAGCAGATTATATACCTCCTCCACATTTCTGATACTTGACAAAGCAAGATGCATGCTGCCATTATCCTAAACTCTAGACAATACATTATACTTCAAATATTTATGCCATCCAATAGACATATGGAATTTTATTCAGACATGCATGTTTTATCACAAAAAGAGGGAAAAAAAACAACTTCATACAAACAGGGTTTGATGGATAAACCATAAAATACTTTAGAATACTGCATCGTGAGAAAATATTTTAAGTGTTACACACACCTAAACCCTTCAATAAATGAACAATAAAAAATTTAGATCAATCATGTTAAACTCACTGGCAGGGAGGGTCCCAATTATCCTCAAACCTAAGAAGCATAACTTGTGTCAGTTATAAAGTGAATATGAATCAAAGGAACAACATCAGTCAATTTAAACCCACCATTAACGAAGGTGCAAAGTTTGTTTTAAAGAAAACAAAAAGAAAGCCAACTTCTTGTTAATGTAAAGTACTACAAACACAAAAAGGGTTCAGAGTATATAAGGGGAAAAAAACCAAATGATTTTAAGAGATTGACCTACCTTTGTCAGCTCCATAAATATAAACTAAAAAATAATACTCTATTCGCACATACACATATGCTTGTCGTGAAAGAATTGGCATCTGACACATAACTACTCAGTTACTTACAATGCAAATAAGCTCGTACATGGATTTAACTTACCTTTATATTTTTTAAGACAAAAAAAGCCATGGTTTTACTAATGAGGAATATCAGGTCTTCCTTCCATTGTCAAAGAACAACGGGGATGTTTTAAATTAACCATGGCAACATAACAGTTAGATGCTTCATTGCCTAAAATACTACTATCTATCAATTACAATATTTACATATATTCTAACCCCCCCCCCCCCTCAACATAGGGCATATAAATCATATGCATCAAGCATGTTACATATGTATCAAATCTGATGACCCTTGAGAGACTTGGTAAAGATATCTACCAATTGATCATTTAGTGGACAAACTTAGCAGCAAGAAATCCAGACATAGTGGACTTCATAAAATTACTTAACATAGAAATACAGATGTTGCATGCAACCATCTCCTTCTAAATAGGAATTTACAAACCACTTAACATGGAATAAATCTCTTTAATTTGAGGGTGTGACTTGTCTTGTACAGAGAACTGATGAACAACTCCTTCCAATTCAATCCAACTACAGCCTGGTATTTTCTTTAGGTTTCTCTCCTTCATCACTGTCCTGACCATTTTCACATTGTCCCACATGCCCAAACTAGCATAAACATTAGATAGGAGCACGTAGGAGCTTGGACTGAAAGAGTTTAGCTCAATTAATTGCTCGGCAACTGGCTTTCCTACCAAAAAGTTCTCATGAATTTGACAAGCACTAAGCAAAGTCCTCCAAATCACGTCATTTGGTTCAACAGGCATCACCTCGACAAGTTTTTTGGCTGCTTCAACATGCCCAGCTCGGCAAAGGATGTCTACCATGCATCCATAGTGTTGCACCTTAGGTTCAACCTTGTATACTCTTTGCATGAGCTCAAAACATATCAGTCCCTCCTTCAGTAAACCACCATGCCCACAAGCACTCAACACTCCAATGAATGTGATATCATCCGGTTTAACAGAATCCTTTACCATCTGGAAGAGAAAATTGATGGCCATTTCGCCCATACCATGAATAGCCAAGCCACCAATCACAGCATTCCAATGATCAACATTTTTCTGATCAATATTCCCAAATACTGAGATAGCATTCTCTATGCTACCACACTTAGAGTACATGTCAATTAGGGCAGCACCAAGTTTACCACTCAAAGATTTCTTTTTGTTACCCTCTAAATATCGGTGTATCACCGCTCCAACTTCGACATGTCCTAATTGGGTGATGGCTGTAAGAACAATCAGCAAGGTGGTTTCATCTGGTTGTGTGTGCCCTTTTATTTTCATATCATGAAATAGCTTCAGAGCTTCAACGCAACAGCCATTCTGAACATAGCCAGCCATCATGGTATTACAAGAAATGGTGTTTCTCTCGGGCATTTCATCAAACAATTTCCTCGCAACCATAACATTACCTGATTTCACATAACCATCTATCATAGTAGTCCAAGAAACCAAATCTCTTTTAGGCATCTTGTTAAACAATATATGAGCATCTTCCATATTTCCAAGCTTTACAAATCCATCAATCAGTGTGTTCCATGAAACCAAGTCTCTCTCTGGCATTTTAAGAAACAGAGTCCAGGCAAAATTTAATCCACCTTTGGATCTCACATACCCTCCAAGCATTGAGTTCCAAGTAATCAGATTCTTCTCCTTCAGAGGCATATTATCAAACAATTCACGTGCTTTTTCAACCAGCCCATATTTGACATATCCATCAATCATTGAGTTGTATGAGATAGAATCATGACAAGACATTCTGTCAAACAATTGGCGGGCAAACTGAATGCAGCCAAATCTCAGAAAACAACCAATCAAGCAATTTTCCAAATATACATCAGACCCAATTTGCAGTCTACACAACAATCCATGAATCTGCATTCCTTCTTTCTTCAGACCCGCTCGAGAGCAAGCTTTCAAAACCAGAGAAAATGAGAACTTATCCAAACAAACACCAAGTTCAATCATCAAACAGAATATTAGCAAAGCTCCTCTAGGGTAACAACCATGAGAGTAGGACCTGAGTATGGCATTCCAAAGGTAAGGGTCCTCTTGTTCTCGAGGATTACGATAAGAATGATGCTTGAAGAAGATGTGGCGAGCAAACTCCACAAGAGGCTCATAGGGTGAAGAAACAAAAGTGAGGATGAGTTTGGTAGTGAAAGACGAGTTGTTGATTAGCCCAGTTGTGATCATTCTTGCGTGGATCTGATTCACGTCGTATGTGGTTTTGCATTTCTGAAACATGATAAGAGTTGGGGTAATTGAACTCCATGGCTGGTGTGATTTGACACATACAACCATCAATCAATAGTCAATTTGATGAGCTACGTCAGTTGGGTTGTCGGGAAGATCATAGATTTAGAACTTCTTTTAATGGCTCAAGCCGGTATATGGGCATATATCAGATTAGAACTACTTTATGACTTGGAATCACTGGTAACAGTATCTGAGAATACAATTAAGCTCCAAAATCGAGCTTCTAATTCTTACTGTGAGATTCCAAACCTTAAGCTCCAAATTCAAGCCCTGGAATATATAAGAAACCAAATATTATAAATCCACATTTTTTACTACAATCAAGTAAAACCAAGTACATGCTCTTTTCCTGACTCGATGGTCATCTTTCTCAAATATGTAGCTAAGTATAAAGCATCGCTGCACTTTTTCCACATTGCAGTAGCTCTATACAAGCAACAAAAGGTCAACTGTTTTCATTCACAAAACAATTGATTCGCTCGTATTCGTATATTTTGATTTGTGGTATCCAAGAGACGAAGGACAAGTAGGGGGGAAAAATTATCAGCTGCGCTATGGAATTGCTAATTGAGACAAGTACTGTATAACTGATTCAGAATGAATATGAAGAACTAATGAGAGGTGTTCTTTTTTTTTTTTTTTTTTTTTTTTGCCATCGAAGAACTAAAGAGAGTTGAACAAAGCCATTACCGGTTCAGGTGTCTCCGCAGTCGAATGTCGAGTCCTACGGTCTGCCACTATTTCGTTCTCTCAACTTCTCCTTCGCGCCATCTCTGTCCTCCGCGTCTGTCGGTCTATCCGCAGTGGAAGACAGAAAAAACTGACTCTGGATCGTTGGGTTAGATAGTTATATCGGCGATTATTTTTACCGTCGGATTCAAAATATCTGTTGGATTGTGGATAACGAATCCCAACGGACAGGAGGCCTTAAAAAAAAAAAAAAAGAAGGAAATTTTCAATAAAATACCAGATTTTGCAAATTAAAAATTAGGGAGAATTCTAAAAAAATATCATTTAAACTTCAAAATCTCAAATAGGTGATTTAACAATAAAATGATTTGTTAATTACATTATCATTCTTGTTAATCTCATTACCGAACTTGTTAACGGGATTTTGAAATTTAAATAGTATTTTTTTTGCATTCTCCCATTAAACTATCTGATTTTTTAAAGAAAATTCGAAACTTTTTATTTTATATTTCTAACATCTTTTTACCTTTTATTCTCTGTTTTACTACAAAATACTGTAACAACCTAAAATTTTTTTAAATATCTATTTTAATAAAAAAATAAAAATAAAACATATTTTTCAAGATTTTTTTGAGAAATTTAGAAGAAGAAGAAAAAGTTTGACAAAAAAAATTGGCCAAAACAATAAATTTTATTAAGATTAAGGTGTAAAAATATACATGAGATTTTTCCAAAAATGTGCATAATACCAAATGCTTTTTTAATGGATAAAAGTAATTCTAAACTTCTAAAATAGGTGCAAAAATACACATTGACAGTTAGTTGACCGTTTGTTTAAACTTTTTAAGAGTTAAGCTGCAAAAACACACATGAGATTTTTCCAAAAGTGCGCCTGACACAAATGCTCTTTTGAGTGACAAAATTAATTATAAACTTCCAAAATATGTGCAAAAACACATATTGACTATTAGCTAACTGTTTGTTTAAATTTTTTGACTGAAAATGGTGACATGGAAAATGATGTGGATGATAAAAAAACAATATGAAATAATAATTTGTTGCTAAGATAAGGGAAATTAATTTTCACTTAACCGTTTATCACCACCTATCTGTATTCTATCATGAATACAAAATTACAAGTAAACTTGTAAAATAAACTTCTTCAATAATATCTAAAAATAACTGAGTACAACTTGACCATTAAATATAGAAACTTTCTACCCTAATACGTCTCAAAATAACCGAGTACAACTCGACTATTAATAATATCCCTCATATCCCTAATTGGCGACTGATCAACCATGTCGTGAAGGCTATTAAATAAAACTAAAATAACTATGCATTATATTGATACTAACCTAGGTCAATCTCTTTGAAGAGCCGGTTATTTAATCCCTAGCTAACTAAATATTAATTAACAAATTTGACTAAAAGTGTAATGAAATTAATTAACTACTATAAACTAAGCTAAGCTGCTTTTTATAAGCTTTTCCAAGTTTAATGAATGAAATGGAGTAATATGAAATGTGAATATGAACTTTCTTGATGAGTAAATCCACTAGCTTTTTTTTGTTCAAATTTAATTGAGTTTAATTCCTTTGTTAAGTACTTAGGCTTATGAGAAAAGACATTCTCTAAACAATTCCTCTAATTTGCTAAACCCACCTAAACACCTAGCTCGAGTTTAGTTCATTATACTTATTTTAGTTGGCACTTAACATGTATTAAATCTTGTAGTAGGAATTCTTTACTCAAATTGACAATTGCTAGAGACTTAACTAGCCAAATAAGAGTTTCAAACATGAGTGATAGAATTAGGCTAACAATCATTCAACCACATCATTGGAATACAAAATCTAATACAAATCTTGATATCAATGTGCAACAACTAAAAACACTACTCAATTACAATCGCAAATCGCAATCTTAGAGAACTCAAAATCACAATCTATAATAAAAAATGAGTGAAACTGAAATTAAGGTAGAAGAAACTCCCTGAAGAATTCAAGCTAGCTTCATCAATCACCTAGGACTAGCGAATCAACCATTCATGACTACACAAATAGCTTCACCAAAACTCCAAGAATGCTCGGCCCTAGCAGCAATGATTTCTGGATTTTAGGACCAAACAGTTATTTTTGAAATACAGGTACTAAACTGACAATATCTTTGGATACAAAAATATCATTTATGGAATTCGAGGACTGAACTGAAATTTTTAAAGTTCGTCTACTTGACCAAAATACCCTAAAATGAAATTCAAACAATTGTAATACCATGTATCTGGATAATCATGAAAATAATAACTTTTTTTACCCCTTTTATCAATTGATTCAAGTAATCAATTTTAATCCCAACTAATCATAATAAATATATTTTAAGCACAATAATCATAACAAAATTGTTATATAAGATATGAAAATATATAATAAAATAGAGATTTGTCAATTCCCCCACACTTAAACTCCTGCACTACTGAGCAAGACCAATTCAAAGCCCAATGAGAATAGAGATGATAAAAAATGATCAAGTTTCAAGAATCACACATTTGTTAAACGATGAAGTATCCATTTATTCCAAGTCCATAAGTATGCCCCATATTAAAAGAAGTAAGAAATGATACAAGGCTTAAAATGAATTTAATTTGAAAACCTCACAAGGATAAGTGTTTACTCTAAACTCTCATGCAACGTATTCTCACTCACATCCACATACTCTACCATAGGCTTGTAATGTTTCTAAACTCTACACTACTTATTGAAAATAACACAAATAGATTGAAAGAACTTTATAAGGTTGTAATATTGAATAGGCTAAATGATGGAAGAATAGAACAAGCTACCACATATGTATCCAACTCGGTTAACAGAACCAATATCATTAATTACAATAGTGCAACTTTTTTCTTTTTGTTTTTGAGATGAAGTGCCTTCTTTTTTTATTCTTTCTTTTGATCTTTTTTTCCTTCTCTTTTTTTATTTAGGCCTTTTCTTTTCTTTGTCGCATTTTTTATTTTTTATTTTGCTTTTGCTTTTCTTTTTGACAATTCACATGGCACTTATTATCTTATTTTTAATGAACAACGTTTTCTATTTACACATTATGAGGATGTTTGGAATAGCGGTGGATAAAATGACTTATAACAATCGGGCCTATGAAAAAGTGTGATTGATTTAAATGCGATTGTGTATTGTGATTTATGTTTGGATTGAAAAATGTAAAAGTGCTTTTTTATTTATGTTTGGATTGAAAAATGTAAAAGTGGTATTGTTGTATATGTAAGGAGGAAAAAAAATAAAATTATCCTTAGCACTATCAAAACGTAATGTAAATAATGTTTTGCCAATATACATCAATTTTGACAGCTAATAACATAACAAATAGAATCTTTAATTGCGTGCAATTTCGTCCCTAATCCTATTTCGAAGGTCATAAATTGTTGTTGTAGATGTCCCAACATTATTGGTGTACGAAATATCATCATCTATAGTTGTATAACCATCATGGCCTATACTCTCGTTGTCAGCTCCGTCAAGTGAACGTCACATGAGACATTTCTGTGAATAAAGTTGTGTATGGCTATAGTTGCAAAAACTAAACGGACTTGGGTGTCGTAGTTATAATTTTGCATTTTTTTCCAAAATAGCGAATCTACACTTCCAGACTCCGAAAGTCTTTTTTATTGTAGACCTCAGACTAGAGTGAAAGAAATTGAAGGTCTCATTGTCATTTTGAAAAACAGGCTGACTCCTAAACTCCGGCACGTGATAACGCTCCCGTTTGTAGGGGCCAAGATACCCTTCTCGTGTCGGATACCCAGCGTCAACCAAATAATATTTTCCTGCCAAAATCATAATTAATTGTACAAAAAATGAGATTATTGAAAGCAAAAAAAATGAATAAACTTGGGTTCTTTGGTACCATATGTTACCTGGAGGTGGATAAGGGAAATTCATGGAGGGATTTGACACAGCAGCGCAAAACACACGAGCATCGTGTGCAGATCCTTCCCAGCTCGCCAATACAAATATGAAACATATATCCCAATCACATACTGCCATCACATTTTGTGTCGGATAACCCTTTCTACCAATATACTAAACCCGCTCGAGACCACTGATGGCACACCTTATATAGGCTCCATCTATGGCTCCTATTGCATCCTTAAAGTATGGGTGATATCGTGAATCACCAGAGATACATGTGTGGCATTCACAGAATTGAGGATCCGTAGGTTTGATATTTTCCTCGGCCAAACGCAAGCAAGCAATAAGAACCCTATGCAATAGGCGGCTTACAGTTTCACCTGAATGCTGGAAGAGTTCTTGCACTACCTTATTTCCCATTCCGTGTCCAATTGTTACAAAAAACATGGCAACCATTTCTTCAACACCCACGTGTTTCGAATTTTGTAGGCGTGTTCTATTAATTTAGCGCACAAGAGATAAAACACGTGGTTGTCAACTCTAAACATCTCTTGACAACGACCGGTGGTGTCTGCCAAAATCTCCTGCACCCGTAAATGGCCGGTGTGTTGGCTAGTTCGCCGTGGTTGTTTGCAAATGAACGAGACCCAATACAGACACAACAAAGAGGTAAGTTCTGCACACTCCGTTAACTGTTCATCTAAAAGAGCTTCCAAGCGGGAGTCATCATCATCATCTTTCATCCAATTAGGCTTCAAAAAGGGCTAACCTGTACATGATGGGTAAACTTAGGCGAGACAAAATATATTTGCACATCAGAAAATAATACATTAACTACTAAATTTAACATACTGTCAGTGATTCGACATCCAACCAAATATTCATACAAGTTTCAAATTAAATAAAGAGACATAAATCGTTCAACATCGATTTCTCCTAAAAAAGCTATCCAAAGTAACGAGATACGGTAAAACACAACTAGTCCACCAACAACTCCTTCTTCTCAGGGAACAACGAAGCAAAAGTATCCCGTTTACTCTTGCAGTCAGAAAGAAGCTTGATGCACTACAGTCGAAATGCAGGATCTTCATTAACTTGGTCTAGGGATAGGAGGTTCGTAATGACACTATCAACGCTCCGTTCCTGGCTAGCACCGATAGCAGCAGCTCTATCCCTCGTTGCATTAGCGATGATACTAAATGCATCTGCAATCCAAGATGCTGGTGGCACTTTCAGCTTCTTCCTCTGAGTTTGACGACCCACCCGCTTCCTCTTATCGAAACTTCCTGAGTTAGTAGGACCAGATGCACCGCTCTAGGATGCGACCCCCATGCCAGCCATGTCATCCGTCACTCCGATGCTGGGTGCCAGTTGCTGATCGAATGAGTCATCCTCACTATCCCCGAACCCTTCTTGATCGTCAATTGATGGGCGATAGACATCTTCCGGGTCCATGTCATCCGTCTGTGTGGGCCGGGCTGATGGAAAATAACTTCTACCCCCAGTAGTGTACGCATCTTTGTATATGATCCTCAGTTCCATCTCCCACTTCAAAGGGGATTTGCGAAACTTCCTATAAGCCAGATTCTTCTTCAGTCAAATACGTAAATAAAACTATTAAAAAAAAAGAAAAAAGCGGGAGTTGTTTTAGTTGTTGTACGAGGTTGTTAAACGAAGATAACTTACATGACATTTCTGTTGCCACCATTGAGCCGTTGCGTCGATCGCCCTTGTTTGAGGATCTACTCCCAGACCAGTCTCATTAAGCAACATTTCCCACGTCCGTAGATCCTTGCAAAGGATGTCAAATCTATTTTTTAGTTGTTTTCTTTCATACTCGCGGCCTATCCGGGCATTGAACATTGCCATAATATCTTCCCAGCCCTTCTTTGAGAACAACAAGCTGTGCCGTTCTTTTGCATAAATTTGCTCAATCATAGCATGTATAAAAACCTCAATGGAGTCATCATCCCAATTCATTTTGTCAGCCATAGTTCTATGTAAACATTTCAATCATCACTGATTAACACTGTCCTAGCCCAAATATAATGCGACCTTAACTTTGCTATATGGTAAACTAACAAAATAGCTAGGTAATTCTATTTCTCTCAAGTTGTAGGTATTTTATAAACCTAATTGTTGCTATCTAATTTAAACAAAATTAAGTTATGTGTGTGCTATTTACACAAGTACGTCCACTAAGTCTGCTAACTTATGCTACCAATATAATTTAGGCACAACTCCACAATTAACAAGTTCCACGTTTGGACAAACCGACGGATGCTAGATTGGTATAATAAGCTCACAACTTACTAAACTAGTCCGCAAATAATTACTGCAAACATATTTGTTTAATGCAATTACTATTGTATCCAATATATCCATGTTCATATAAGGTTATCAACCGTTGAAGCTGTGAGTGATTAACTAACGGATGGAAATACAACTAAATCATGATTCCTCTCTCTCTATGTCCAAGTATTACACACGGCTTTCGTATAACACAAAAATTAAATGTGGCAATGTATTAACAATGAAATTTGCAAGTGAAACCAAGTTTGGGCTAATACACACTTGTGACATGCCTATATATTTTAGTGATTGTAAGGTTTTATTGTAAGGTGAAGCACTGAATATGGGTTAACCAATTAATAATGACAATATATTATACACAGAGTCACAACTACCCAATAGTAAATCATTTCGTGCAAGGTAACTAATTCATAAGACAGAGACAATTTACAGATATGAATATTACATGATATTACTTTGCTTTTATTAAACAAAAACAAACCACACATTATGCTATATGTAACCAGATGTAACATATATAACAGCTGTGTTCCGACTATGCGAATAAGACAATACGGTGCAGCAGGAATATTACGCAAAGCAGGTCATCACAAAAGGGAATGAAAATTGCAAAGAAACCAACATGGAGACTTGATTCCAGGAAATCCACCACTGAGAAAGCCGGATGTTCAGCGCTAAACTTGATTTAAGATAGGAATAAAGGAACCTTACCCACCACCAACCATGAGTTAACCGTTGACTGCCACTGCACGAAGAAAGAAGGCTTCTTGAATCGAACCGGATGGCGGCCATCACACCAGAAGGAAGATGGGCCACAATAAGGGGAAACACTCCGGTGTTCTATTAACTTGAACAGGAAGGAGTCTTCGAAGTTATAGCTTGAGTGTACAGCCGCCCGTCAGCTGGAGTCGCTAGAGGTTAGCTGGAGTCGCTAGAGATGATAAGTTGAAAAAGGTGATGGCAAATCTGGCGGACGGTGAATAGCGGTGTTCAAGTTCCTGGAAGCCTATGCAGATTCAAAACCAAGCTCACGGCTGAGCTCCCACCACAGCAGATCGGGAAGATACTAAATTCTGGAGGCCCATAATGTGATACTCCTCTCTGCGCAGCGGCGAACACGGAAAAGGAATGACGGTGAAAGGAGGATTTGGGGGACAATGCGCAGCGATGACCACGACAAGCGAAACAAAGGTGAAACACAGATTTGGGGGAGGGGCTGAGGCACGCTTTCAATTAAATAACACTCTCATGGTCAGGGAAGCAATAGCTGCAGGGCGAAGGAACAAGAAAAGTGGGTGAGTGGCAGCCTTTAACAGGGAGATTCAGAAAGAGAAAGTGGAAAGCACATGGCACAAGAGTGACAAAGGTGAAAAACAAGAGGAATACAATGCTTCTCGCGTACGGGTTTGAGTGCTTGTTTATTAAGTACTTTTGCTGCAGGGTTGGGCCAAACATAGACAAAAAAAACCACGATGTAATCCGGCTTACACCTTGCAATTGGGCTTACACCTCAGTCCACCGTTGTAACAAGCATGTAAATCATAATGCTAAAGGAACTTGATGAAAAATGCAAGCATGGCATTTGGGTAATGAAATGGAAATGAAAATGAAGGGTTCAAAGGGGTAGATGAAGGTTAAACAATAATTAGTTTGTGTTTGGATAAGAAGATTTACAAATAAATGCCTATGTTATCTCTATCCATCTCGTTGCAAAACTTAGCCTCAATCAAGAAACAAAACAAGTTCTAGAGAGCAATAGCTTAAGTGGATGAATCACACAATGCAATGAACAATTAGGTCCAAAATATCTTCCAACTAGACTTTTGTTTCCTACTAAATTCATCAAAATTAATTAGTGCATCACCCTTTGGACTTAAAACATATGGCAACCTACTTCATTTAGACAAGTTTCAACATCAAACATCTAGTTTAATTGAGATACTTGATCAAGGCATAACTTAGCTAGATGAAGCTTCTGAAATCTAACGAAACATTACAAGCTCGCACACTTTAATAAATGGAATTGAGCATTGATGAGACTCAGTAAGATAGTGAATGTTTGTGAAAATGTTTGAAATTTTTTTTATTCTCTGATAAACCCACTCAATCCCAGGTTCAATTCCTGAGTTGAGAATGAGATTTACGAATGACTTTGAAAGTCCATTTAATCTGGGACCGAATCCTGATTTCGCAAACTGCTTTTACTACCTTATTGTACTCATCTAAGTCTATTGGAAATAAGGTGTTACATTTATTATCATCAAAACATGGAATTTAATATATTTGACCTTTTTCAAAGAATTTTGGTGGTTGATTATGCAACCACAATTTTACAAACAAAAAGAAAAATAAAGAAAAGAAAAGACAATGTATATAAACAAACTAAAAGTAAAGTTTTAAGAATCTAATAGTAAATTCCTTCAAACACTGATCCATGCATCCTTACTCAAGTAGGTAAACCTGGACCATATGATGAAACTCGTAGGTTGCATGGACGAGTCCTTCAATGCCTGTTGGTGGAGAGAATTCATGATTTAGTTTTTCCCCCTCCAATTGATGAATCAAAAATTCTTTTGTGTTTGTCCATGATTTTAGTAAAGAACAAAAGCTTGCAATTGGCTATAAAAAGTTGAAATGGAAGTGGAAAACTGGAGTTTAGTTTTCAGACATTTATATAGAGTCATAAATTATCGAGTCATTACATCCTTTATTCTTAAAGATCATTATATTTTATAAATAATGATATTTGTTTTTTTAATAATTGTTACGAATATGAAATGTTATTATAAGAAGTGATGGGTTTTATTTAATAATCGCTATTTATATGACATTTTTCTATTTTTTTATTATATCAAGGGTTTCTCTTTCGAAACTTAGAGGGTAAAGAGTTCTCACATTTATCAACATTTGCTTTAATATTAATGTATGCATGGTTGTATATATCAACCACCATATTACCAAAAAAAATAAAATAGATGAATTTAATCAGAGATTTATGAAAAGATAATTTAAATAAGAGTAGTTAGGAAAGACCAACTGTTTGAAACCATTACTTGATAGTTGTTTCTTAAGAAACATAATATTTCTCATTGATACTTTACAGTTAATTGTTATGACCGTTACACTTTGTTTTTGTTGATATTAGGTTGAAAGACAAATTATTTGTAAATATTATATGACGTTGTAAGAATTATCATAATCACTAAATAAATTACGGTTATTAAATATAACTGTTATTTTTGTGCTTTCGTAAATTTGGTCTTTCAATATATGACAGTGCACATATTTAATCATTAAGTTTTAGTGTTATATATTATTATACGACCTCCACCTCGATATACATAACATTAATTCGCTAAAACCATTATTTATTAAGGGTAGTAGTGCATATGCAAAAGAATTAAGTTTAATAGGGTTTTAAATTTAATATTTAAAAATGGACAAAATTTATCAAATCTTACCATATATAATTTTTATTATTAATAATGGCTTAATAAAAGTTTAGCCAAATTCCAACAACAGTGTTCGGAAAGGGTCATTCTGAATTTTGAGGAAACAGAGCATCTGACAGCAGCTGATGAAGAATTCTTGACAGAGCTTTCCTACTGTGTAAACATTGAGATTCAATAGATAGAAAGAAAATATTACTGGCTTAATATAATCTTTAGTCTTTTAAGTTTGACTTCATTTTAGTTTTAATCTCTCAAATTTTAAATAAAAGGTTTTGATTCTCAAGAGGAAAATAATCAAGATTTTTATTTAATAACACTAGATTATGGACCAATGCTTTAAAAGAAATAAAATTTGAGGGACTAAAATATTTTCTTTGAAACTTGAGGGACTAGACTAAAATTAAAATGAAGATAAATATGAGAGACTAAAAATTATATTAACCCTTTAAATAAGCACTCCTAGACTAATTTTTCATAATTTTTAAAATAATTTATAATTTATAATATGAGGAACCAGCCCAATCAAGAAAATGTCATCACTCTTCACCACCACCACGCTTTGCACTCACTTCTTTCTTTCTCCCTCTCTCAGTTATAATGGAAGTTGCAGACAGGATTGTTAGAATATCAATTCATAGCTTCCTCCAAAGCAATCAGCATTTCGCTGTGCAGGCCAATAAGTTAAAAATTGAAAGCTAATGTGATAACTATAATCAAAGACAAACACATTATCAATCATTCACTATATGAAATAATTAACCTGAATATTTTGTCATAATTTTCCTCAATTAAGCCCATCAAAGAACTTAACTCTCTGGACTAAAAGGTGTAAACAAAAGAATACTCCTATCTCCACTTTTTGCAACTAAACTAAATAGCTACTGACATTAATGTACCCTGCCAAGACAAAACAAAAATGTGACCAATAATTATTAAACAAGTTCTTTTTTCATTTTTTGTTTTTTAAATAAAAAATTGTTCTAGAAATAAGGAATCAAACAAGGCATGAGATGTTTCTATTTTTCATTTTTAAAAATAAAAATAAGAGCAATTTTGGAGATAGTTTAAATCCAAAACACTTATTTAAAGAGTTGTTTTCTTTAATTTTTTTTATTCAAAAAATTGAAAACAGTTTTGTTTCCTGTAGCAATCTCCTCTGTGAGCTAAACGAAGGTGACTCAATGGAATTGGCATCCAATGAAAGTTCGGCATGAGGGGCGTTTGGAAGCCTTTTGACACCGTTGAGAGCTTCTTGTCGGACTGAAAAGGAATCTCTTTGTTAATAACATTTAGACGATTCCCATTTTATTAATTAGTGTTAAAATATAAACTTACAAAATAAAAACGAATACCTTTTTTTTTATTATTGATTTAGGATAGAGATAACAATATGGAGGACTGAACTATGTGGGCCGACTCTCAAGTTATAAATAGGAGTCAATCAAGAGGTTTGTTTTAATAACAAATACTCCCTTCTCCATCCACTATTTTACAAATTCATAATCCTCCCCCCGGGGGTGGGGCCCCCCAAAAAATTCGTATCCTAAATTTTTATTTCAGGTTCTTTTAAGTTCTTCATGTTTAAAGATTAATACTTTATTTTAAAAATGAGTACTTTCTTATATAATTGGCCTTACCTTTAATAACTTTTATCTATTATTTCGCTACAATTCTTCATCATTGCTTTTTCATTTTGTATCTTTTCTTTCAAAAATTTCATGTAAAAGACTTTGAAGTATTTCATTGAATTGAAGAATGAGAGGCTTTGGTTTTACAGGCTTTCAGGAAAAATTGAAATAAAAAAAATAGAGGCTAACCCTGTCACACGTTTCAGGCAAAAAAGACTTACATTATAATGAATCAAGTTTTACAGGTTGGGCTTGTTCGAACCACGGGTTTAACCCATGTAACTTTGTACAATTTTTTTGGTTTTTTTGTAATTTTGCATAATTGTTGGAGAATTACATAGGTCCCTTTGAAAGAGTCTGATTGCAATTATTTTTCAAGATGATGAGTACTATATAAAATAGTTTGTGTGACTGCGATACAATTACTTTTCTATTTGCAATGTTTAAGTTCGTGCACGTTTAATTTTTTTTATATATATTTGGTGTTTTGTTTAATTTATAATGTTTAAATTGATATTTTATGATTACTTTATAATTTTTTTAATGTACTTTTTACCTTTTATAATTTAGGTTTTTGCGAAAGAAAAGATATTTCATTATATTGTCTAAAAAAACTCAAAAGACACAATATAAAAAAAGTAAGGGGAAAAAAAAATGGGTTGGGCGGGCTAACCTTCAACCCACAGATGATGGTTGGGCTCGCTGCATGTCAGCCCCATTTTGATGTGGGTTTTTTAGCCCGACCTAGCAGGCTATCAACCCACGGCTGACCAACCTAACCTGACAGGTTAACCTATATTACCAGCTCTAATTTCTATCATTAGTTAATTCCAATGTATATAATTAAGGAAGATATTTTAATAAAGCGAACACATCTTTTTTTATTACATTAAGGGTTTCCCATCAAAGTTTAGAGGGCAAAAGATTCTTATTTCTCCTAACAAATATGCTTTTCAGAATTCAAACCTATGTTCTCTTCTTTACAGGTGAAACCCCTTACCACCTCAACCAAAATAACTCACTTGACTAATTCATGCAAAATAGTTGTCTAGTACTTGTATTGAGGGCCTGAGTGAGAGTGCCACAGACATAATTTCTTTTTATTTGTTCATATTAATATATCTCGGAATATATCTACCACCCCACCCCCCAAATAAAAATAACACACACACTTGCAAAAGTAAGAATTCTATTTGAGACCATGGCATTTGGGAGCAAGCATGGTTACCAATTAGGCAACGGTCTCACTACGATTTTGCGTATTCTATTTTTTCTAATTCATGTCCAAAACACAACCAATCTCTCACAGCTTTACCTTTGGCAACAAAACAGCCGTTGTTCTTCCTATCATCAATTCTCAGTGGACTTGTCATCCTCACCATCATCTCTTTCACCAACATTTTCACAGGAGATTGGCCTCTGAGATTGCTATGCTTCCCTAACCCACACACCACAACTACTTCTGCGGGAACCGCATAACTTGAATCGTTCAGCCTCCGTCGCATTTCTTGCAACCAAAGTAACATAATTAAATAAGATGAGCCCAAATGCAGTCCATGTAAGTCCAGCTTTGCCTGCTTAGAGTCCCAAACCATGACCTCCTCTAGAATCTCAGTTGACTTTATTATCTCTCCAACCACCATAGCCTCATCTCCTTCCAAACTAGCATTCAATTCTTCAATTGACAATGGGAAGTCATTTAAGTCCACCAATTTCCCCATGATCACTGGACATGAATTCAAAACAGAATTATACGTCCTTACCGAGAATGGGATTGATGAATTCCTCATCCTTTGAAGCCATGAAACCATATTCGTGCACTCACCATGAATTCCGTATGCTGAAAGAACCATATTTAAACAAACTGTGTCAATGACGAACCCTTCTTTTTCCATTTGAACCAGAATTCTCTCGAAATCTTGGAATAATCCCAATCTTCCATAACCATACATAATAGACTTGAATTCAAATGCTGAAGGTTCAAGTGCTTTGGTTCTCATATCCTTAACCAAATTCTCAGCCTCACAAGGCCTATCCATTAAACATAAGCCACTGACCATGTGTTCATAAACACGATGTCTTATGTAAATAGAGGATGATGAGCTATGAAGAAGCTGGCTCAGGCAAGAGTAAGCAATCTCAAACCCTCTTTCTGAACTTTGCTTGGAGTGATACTCTAACAATTTACAATAGAAAAGAGCCAGATCTCGAGAGCAAGACTCTAATTTGGAAGTGGCTTCCGAAATTAGAGTTTCCCAGGCTGAATATTGTTCCTGTTTATCCAACAAAGCAGCAAGCTCAGCTACAATCTTAGGGTTCCAATTGTACCAGGGTGCTTCAGCAATTCTTGCATAAAGCTGCAAAATTTGCAAAACTCAGAGACTCTAATAATCAATTCAAGGAGAGAGACAAAGTGTAAAGTACTAACTGGTAAGGCAATTGAGGAAAGATGGGGTTGAACTGTTGGAGGAGAGAGGAGATGGCCAAGAGTGCTGAGAGACACTGATTTAGGTGAATTTTGTACGAATCTTCGGATCAAGTTGTTTGTGGTCGAGGGGTCTCCAGAGGTCACAACCTTCTTTAGAAAATGCTGACCTCGTTTTGTTAGCGCACATTCCACCACTCCAAGATTTGGTCGTTGGTTCCACCATGGTTGGACACTGCTCATCATCATCTTCAATGTTAGATATTATAACATAATGTCCTTCCACAGACCTTCATGGAAAAAATGGGTTAGTGGGAGAATGAGATATGAAATTACAATAGTTTAGCATGTTATTCACAAACAACAACAGGAAAAAACAGAGAGGAAGTACATATACATGGCGACATGGCGTCATGTTATAGAAAATTCCTCACATTTTATACATGAAGTCTCACCAACGATTCAAAGAAAGCCTAGCAACTATGTCAGATATTCAGAAATTGGCATTGTTCCAATTAAAAAGTAAGTATCAACCCAATTTTCCAAGTTCATCTATCGCTGCGCAGCAAGTGAATTAGAGAATAATGTAAAGCATACATCGTTCCCATAAAGTGAATAAAAAGACAGCAACCAACAAACTCCCAATAACTCAAATAGTTATAACCTTCTAGCATGTAACTTGCCTCAATCACTTCTTATATATGTGCGCGCGAGCACACAATTGAGCACCTATTTATATGGTTTTATGTATGCATATTACTATGATCAATTGCTTGTCAAATAGCATATATTCTTATACTCTTATTAATTTAACTCCCCAAGTCCCATCGCAGAACTTAGGCCAGGAGATAGCATGAAGAAAATGATGATATAAAGTAATTTGAAACTCAAACAGCACATCACAGCCCACGGAACACAAAAGAACCATAGCGCCTAACAAGCTAAGAAGCCGTTGTTGATAAACACTACTGAAGGGCTCACCGTACATATTGAAGTTCAATCGGACAAATTTTTTGGCCTGAAGTTTAATCGGAGTTAGCTACGACAAAAATTTGGGAGATAGAATTCACTAAGTTCAAGGAGAAAGGAGAAGATCTGAAGCTATTACCGGTTCGGATTTCTCCAGAGGTGAATGTCGAGTCCTCCGTTCTGCCTCTATTTCGCTTTCCTTTTTTGAGTTTTTTCCAACTTCTCGCCCATGCTCCATCTCTCTCCTCTGCGTCTCCGGCTGTCTTATCTGTTTTTTCTGTACCGTTCGAAGACGGAAAGATTGATTGCGGATCGTTGGAATAGTTGGTTTAATTATGTTTGAATATGTATTTTAAATAATCTCCCCGATGTAAATCAATATTTTGAAAAATATTTTGGTTTATAATATACTCTCTGTCATTTGAACATTAATTAATGTTTATTTATTAATTTTTTTTATAATTAATATTTTAATGTTGTTTTCTTGTACTTCCCTCTCTTTCAAAAGTTAAAGTTATATTTTTTTAATTTAAGATATATTTAATAAATTAATTATCATAAATTTTTGTCCTATATTATAAGTTATATATTTAATTTAAAATTTTTAGCCTATAATAGATATTTTTTTGTATTTAAGTTCGATTGGAGGAACTACTTTATCTTAAAAAACTAAGGATATTCCTAAACACCTGCTTAACTTTAATTTGGTAAAGATTATGACCTTATTAAAGATTTATATTTATCGTACATAAAAAAATCTATATATGTCTTATAAAGTTATAATAATATTAAAAAATTTAGAAAAAACTTGATATCATTAAACACTCTAAAAGTTCTTATTAATTTTCAACTTTACCCTTCTTCGGTGCATACATAAAAAGAAATCTAGATAAAGTGTTGTGACACGCCACCAAGGAGTGACAATTTTCAAAAAGTGATCCATTGGTATTACGCGCACATACATATGTATGTTATAAAAATGTTGATAATAAGAGAGTAGAAGAGAGAAATTCTAGAGAGATAAATTAGAGAGATATTCTCATTCACTTGTACATCAAAATACATAACTCAGGACCCCTATTTATAGAAATTTTTGCTACAGTACTTTTCCGTGTTGCTACAGTGATTTTTGTGATGCTACAGTAACCTCCCCCATGTGCTACAGTGATGAACAGTAATGAACAGTATTTGCTACGGTGATGAACAATGATGAACAGTGATATTTAATCTTACATATCATATTGACTGGAAAAGCAGGTTGGCCTGGATATGAGCTAATGGACATCCACATAATTAATATTCATAACACTCCCCCTTGGATGTCTATTATGAATGTGCCTCGTTAAAAACTTTAACTAGGAAAAACCCAGTGGGATAAAAACCTAGCCAAAGAAAAGAGTACATCATTCATTGATACACTGTTCAGTGCTGCCTCATTAAAAACCTTTCTAGGAAAACCCAGTGGGACAAAACCTATATAAGGGAAAAAGAGTACAGCATGTATTGACTCCCCCTCTTAACATTATCAATTGATATCTCTGAATCTCCGAAGGCCAATGTTATAGACAAGTTTTTCAAAAATTGTACCTGGAAGTGACTTTGTGAATAAATCTGCTAGATTTTCACTTGAACAAATTTGCTGGACATCTATTTCACCATCCTTTTGAAGGTCACGAGTAAAGAAGAATTTTGGTGAAATATGCTTCGTTCTGTCTCCCTTGATATAGCCTTCTTTAAGTTGGGTAATGCATGCAGTATTATCCTCATATAGAACTGTTGGTATCATTTTTCCCAAAGATAAATGACAAGTTGTTCGTATATGATGTATTACTGACCTCAACCATACACATTCTCGACTTGCTTCATGTATTGCTAGAATTTCTGCATGGTTTGATGATGTGGCTGATATAGTCTGTTTCATTGATCGCCATGAAATAGTTGTACCTCCACATGTGAACAGATAGCCTATTTGTGATTTACCATCATGTGGATCTGATAAAAATCCAGCATCTGCATAACCTACCAGTTCATGCTTAGATACGTTTGAGTAGTATAACCCCATATCCATAGTGCCTCTTAGATAACGAAAAATATGTTTTATTCCATTCCAATGCCTTCGTGTTGGTGAAGAACTAAATCTTGCTAATAAATTAACAGCAAATGATATATCAGGACGTGTATGATTAGCAAGATACATTAATGCTCCAATAGCACTAAGATATGGTACTTCTGGACCAAGTAGTTCTTCATCACCTTCTTCGCTGATTACTCGCGGTCGGAATGGATCTTTATCTGGCTTTAGAGACCTTACAATCATTGGTGTGCACAATGGATGAGATTTATCCATATAAAATCTCTTTAGGACCCTTTTTGTATAAGTTTCTTGATATACAAAGATCCCATTTTTGAGATACTCAATCTGTAATCCAAGACAGAATTTTGTTCTTCCCAAATTCTTCATCTCAAATTCTTTCTTCAAACAATGAATTGCCTTTTGGAGCTTTTCAGGAGTTCCAATAATGTTGATATCATCAACATAAACAGCAATTATAGCAAATTCACTATTAGATCCTTTTATAAAAATGCATGGGCATATTGGATCATTTTTGAATCCTTCTTTCAACAGATATTCATTAAGACGATTATACCACATGCGCCCTGATTGCTTCAGGCCATACAGGGACTTATTTAACTTAATTGAATATTGTTCTCGAAAACTTGAATTAGATGCTTCTGGCACCTTAAGTCCTTCAGGGACTTTCATATAAATTTCATTGTCAAATGATCCATATAAATAGGCAGTCACGACATCCATTAGATGAAGATCAAGCCCTTCTTTTACGGCTAGACTAATTAAATAACGAAAAGTAGTCGCATCCACTACAGGTGAATACGTTTCTTCAAAATCAATGCCAGGTCTTTGTGTAAAGCCTTGGGCTACAAGACGTGCCTTATATCTTATTATTTCACCCTTTTCATTTCTCTTTCGTACAAAAACCCATTTGCATCCAACTGGTTTTACATCTTCAGGTGTAAGAACTACAGGTCCTAACACTTTTCGTTTTTCCAATGATTTCAATTCTGCATTAATGGCATCTTTCCATAGGAACCAATCTTTTCTTTGTTGGCACTCGCTAATGGATTTTGGCTCATGGTCCTCAATATTATTCATTACATCTTTTGCTATATGATAAGCAAAAATGTCGTCAACGGTGACTTCATTTCGATCCCATCGAATTCCATTCATAACATAATTTATTGAGATCTCATTATTTTCACATATATCAGGTACCTGGGTCTCTTCTGGGACTACAACATTCTCTTCTAGAGATATCTCTACTGGAGATAATAACTCTTCAGGAGATGGCTCTTCTGGAGCTATTAAATTTTCTTGATTATCCTCAATTTGACCATCTATATTCTTTGCTCCTTTTCTTTTTCGAGGATTTCTATCTTTGGAACCGATGGGTCTGCCACGCTTCAGGCGTACTTTAGATTCATTCATAGTAAATTGTCCTTCAGGGACATCAATTTTAACAGGAGCATTAGCAGCTGGTATATGTGACTTTGTCACTTTCTTAGGGTCAGTAAATGCTTCTGGCATTTGATTAGCTAAATTATGTAAATGAATTATCTTTTGAACTTCCAGTTCACATTGATTTGTACGAGGATCAAAATGAGCCAATGATAATTCATTCTAGCTAATTTCCTTACCCAGATGCTTATTCTCTCCCCCTAATGTTGAGAAAAGTGATTCATCAAAATGACAATCTGCAAATCGTGCAGTAAATAAGTCTCCCGTAGATGGTTCTAAATATTTTATGATTGAAGGAGATTCATACCCAACATATATTCCCATCCTTCTTTGAGGACCCATTTTAGTGCGTTGTGGTGGTGCTACTGGCACATATACCGCACACCTAAAAGTTCTTATATGGGAAATATTAGGTTCCTGACCAAAAACCATTTGTAAGGGGGAAATCTTTAAGTAACTTGTTGGTCTGATGCGAATTAACATTGATGCATGCAAAATGGCATGGCCCTAAGCAGAAATTGGGAGATTAGATTTCATAAGTAAAGGTCTTGCAATTAGTTGCAACCTTTTAATCAATGATTCTGCAAGTCCATTCTGTGTATGAACATAAGCTACAGGATGTTCAATATCAATTCCAAGGGACATACAATATTCATTAAAAGCTTTTGAAGTAAATTCACCAGCATTATCAAGACGTATTTTCTTGATAGGATAATCAGGATAATGTGCTCTTAATCTAATCAATTGAGCAAATAATCTCGCAAACGCCAGGTTGCGAGAAGATAATAAACACACATGTGACCATTTAGTTGATGCATCAATTAAAACCATATAATATCTAAATGGTCCACATGATGGGTGTATTGGCCCACAAATATCTCCCTGTATCCGTTCTAGAAATGTGAGAGACTCACTTTCTACTTTGCTTGGTGAGAGGCGAATAATTAATTTTCCCTTGGAACATGCAGTACATGAGAAATCATGGGATTGTGGTATTTGTTTACACTTCAGGGTATGTCCACATGAATTCTCAATTATTTGTCGCATCATAATTGAACCGGGATGGCCTAACCGGTCATGCCAAACATTAAATTCATTAGTAAACTTCTGGTTTACATTAGTAGATTTCTGGTCTATATTAGTGAACTTCTGGTTCTCAATAACATGTGTTTCAATTGTGTTTATAAATGTATAATATAAGCCAGAAGAAAAAGCAGGACACTTTTCTAATATGCATTTTCTACCAGCAACTATTTTTGTAACAACAAGATATTCTTCATTACTTTTAGTTGTTGTTTCTATATGATATCCATTTCTGCGGATATCCTTGAAACTTAATAAGTTTCTTCCAGACTTGGTAGAATAAATTGCATTATCAATGCATAATTTTGTTCCTTCAGGTAACAGAATATTAGCTCTTCCGGAGCCTTCAATCAAATTTATACTACCAGATATAGTCTAAACATTAGCTTTTTGCATTACCAAGGAAGAAAAATATTTATCATTTCTGAGTATGGTGTTGGTTGTTGCGCTATCAACGAGACATAAATCTTCAGGATTGATGCCAGTAAGATTCATTCTTCATTAAAAGAAATATAAAAACATAATTAAGATAAATACATTCGATAAAAGTAACATAAAAATTCAAATAGATAAATAATTATGCTAAGAAATCAGCAACATCCAAATGGGTAAAATCCATATTTTCATACTCAGAATTCTCAGCCTGATCCACATGATTTACTTCAGTTGTTGATCATTTACCATTATTTTTATTGATTCTTGGTAAAGTTCAACTAGGTGTCTTGGTGTACGACATGTACGAGACCAATGACCCTTGCCACCACAGTGATAACATAGACTTTCAGCATTTTTATTTTGCCCACTATTTTCTCTTTTATGGTTCTTATCAATCTTTTCCCTACTTCTGGTAGAAATTTGAACCACCACGTTTTCGACCATGGCCATGCTTACGGCTATAGCCACGTCCACGGCCACAATTAGATTCATTTATTACTACATTCGCTTCTGGGAATGGAGTTAAGCCTATTGGACGAGATTCATGGTTTTCAATAAAAGCTCATTATTTTGTTCAGCCACAAGGAGACAAGAAATTAATTTAACATATTTCTTAAACCTTTTTTTCACAATATTGCTACTGTAGGAGCAAATTGGATGTATCCATTTATACAAGTTTTTGAAAGGATGACCATCTTCTGGTGATCATACATTTATTTTAAATTGTTCCAAAGAACAAGTAGGTCTTTCATGGCCAAATATTGAATTTTAAGGCCTTTATGCAAATGGTGGTCTAGAAAAATTATGGATCAGACATTTAAGATAAATAGTTCTTTTTGATAATAACAAGAGCCATAAATTTATATATTACAAAATTTAACTTAGTTCACAATAATGTAATAAAAAGGACATTCACAATATAATAACAGGAAATTCATAAAGGCAATAAATAATTCATAAAGTAAAATATTACGACAAAAATTAAAAATTTATGGCTTCAGGCCATTTAGTTCTCATGGCTTCATGCCAATTTGTATCATGACTTCAAGCTAATTAATCTCATGATGAGAAATTAAATATATATATATATATGGCATCTGACTATTTATCTTCAGGATAAATAAAAGTTGTACATAGCTTCTGGCTATGATATATATGGCTTCTAGTTATATAATAAGGAATCATATAGATATGACTTCTGGCCATATAATAAGAGATCATAGAGATATAGCTTCTGGTCATATCATAAAAATTCAAATAATATGACTTCTAGTCATATAATTTCAGAAATTGGATGTAGATGGCTTCTGGCCATAATAATAATAATAATATAAATAAACTTGTAAATGATATATATAAGATATAACAACAATAGTGATCTCCAATCCTAGCCATGGAACCCGATGTTCACAACAATCAGTAAAGATATATTTCTTAATTCCATATAATAACTTAGATTATCCCAGATCTATGAAATAAAGATATTATAAAATAAAGTATAAATTATCAAAGAAAGTATAAGAATGTCATACCTTTGGCAGAGCTTCGTGCTGATAACGTGTTATAAAAATGTTGATAATAAGAGAGTAGAAGAGAGAAATTCTAGAGAGATAAATTAGAGAGATATTCTCATTCACTTGTACATCAAAATACATAACCCAGGACCCCTATTTATAGAAATTTTTCAGTGCTACAGTAACTTGCTACAGTACTTTTCCGTGTTGCTACAGTGATTTTCGTGATGCTACAGTGACCTCCCCCGTGTAGTGATGCTACAGTGATGAACAGTAATGAACAGTATTTGCTACAGTGATGAACAGTGATATTTATCTTACATATCATATTGACTGGAAAAGCAGGTTGGCCTGGATATGAGCTAATGGACATCCACATAATTAATATTCATAACAATGTATTATTATTATTATTATATTTATTTATTTATTTGCCTCTCACACACATATTTCTATAGACACACATAAAGGGCCCATTTAGTTCACCAAGTCAGTTTGAGGTATTATAATGAAATATAATATAATGATAATTATATAAATTTGTTTGGTCTATTATTAAAAAAAGATTATGTATATGTATAAAAATATTTGATTGGATTACGTAAAAAAATGAGAACATATGGGAATAATATAGTAAGAGGTAAAATTACCAATATCTACACATATATATACAATGTATATGTTAGGTTCAAAGTTTTTTTTTCAATTTGTGCATTGTATGCATTGGGTTCATAATAATTTTTTAATATTTAATTATGAAAATATTATGAAGGGGTTTATGGTAATTTTTTAATATTTAATGGTAGGAATATTATTTAATGAAATATTTTAATATTTTTAAAGGTGAAATATAATTTTTTTAAATATTTTTGGTGGGGGATATTTTTGATATTTTTATATAATTAACTAATTTTTAAAAAATATTTAATGGTGGTAATTATTTAATATTTAACACCATTTATGGGTGGACATTTTGGTCAAATTAAAAAAATTATAATAATAATAGTGTCTTTTTCACTTTATTACAAGATGCATGTATCTTCATTCATCAGCTCTAGCAATGTAATCAAGATTACAAAATGTAATCATTTTTATATTACATAAGACCAACCAAATGTTATATTGGTCAGTTATATCAGGATTACATGTAGTCTTGTCTCGTTGAATTGAATCAAATTGGCTAAAAGTGACTTGTATATTAAATAGGGTAGAATAATTTTGGGAAATAGACACATAAATACCATATAAACTTCCAAAACTCAAAAAAGCCTATTAACATTTGCAAATGACCTTTTTATGTAACGGCACGTCGTCTCCCTTGGGGTCCCTAAGCCCATGGCCATCTCCCACAGGGATCCCTAGCGGTGCCGGACTTACCATCGCCCACAACGGGGTCCCTGAGCCAGCCAGGAACTGTCCCCCTCCTCATGATGATTTAATATGCCTTCCTAGGACTCAAAGGCTTAACCTGGGGGTAAGTACGAACCTTATGAGATACCAATAAGCCACTTGCACGAAGATTGAGGGGGAATCTGGATTTTTATGTTTGACGCAAATGACTAAAATGTCCCTCAAATTAAAACTTCACACTCTCTCTCCTTCATCGGCCATGTCTTTCTCTTCTTGATCTCACCACCTCTTCCATCTCTCCTTCTTCTCATCATCTCCTTCCCCCTACTTTAGATCTCACCACTTGCCCCGCTCTAGCCTCCATGAACCTCTCCTTCTTATCATGTCGATGGCGCCCTAGGCTCTCACAGTTGATCTCACAGTCACTGTCAAGAATTGGTATATGAAAAATGATGGCGCCGCTGGCTCTATGATTTGGGATCTACAAATTGACAGTGCCTTTAGCCTATTGTCTTCTCTGTAACGAAGATCTCGCCTTGTCTTCTCTCGAGTCCATCTAAGTTTGGTCCCTTCGTCCTCGATTCATAGATCGGCAACAGGCAGCATCACTTCGGAGTCCCCACTGACGGCAAATAGCTTATTAGCTCGGCCATGTTTCACCCCCATTCGCTTCTCATTTTGTCAGGTTAGTTGTTATTTATTAATTTTGACTGTATTTTTTTGAATTTTTTTTATTATTTGTCTTTTAAAAACTAGAAAAAATATTGAAAAATATTTTAAAAACTACTTTTCCCAACATTATTTCTGGAACCAAATTGTATTTCAAATTCAGATTATTTTTAAAAAATAAGAAAAATTCGTTTATATTTATGTTATTATTAAATATATGTGATTTATTAGTATGCTAATTAACTCATTATGAATTTGAATTATTTAAAATTAGTTCAAAATTATTTAAATTTATATAATTTTTTTTATAACTATATTACTTTATATATGTATATATTATTTTTTATTTAATTATTTAGTCAATAGTTCAATCAGACAACTCAACTATATTGATTGTTTGAACTGCAACCCGATAGTCTTTCCCACTTGATATCTAACTCAACTTTTAAAATATTGGTTGTAGCACTTCTTTAACAAAGTGCTACAAAACATGCGCCATTTTTTCCCTTTTTTATAATGGTGTTAATCTAGCCCTTGTCTTCTTTCCTAGACCAGCTTCACCATAAGTTTGTCAAGGCTCTGATATTTCCATCACTCAAAAACATGGGAATCAATGTATCAAGAGGCATTTCCAAAGCTATAATGATGGAAAGGTTAAGATGGATAAGGAAGAGCAGAGCATTGACCAATTCAAGTAAATATGCAAATACAATATATATGTAAAAGATGAACCAAACCTTTTTGAAATTCTAGCCCCACGTGAATTTACTATAGTGACGTGGTGATGATGACAAGACAAACACATCACTCAAGTGACACACTAGGTGATATTTTTTTAAAAAAAAGTTTCAATAGAAAAACAGAATTTTATCATATCTCAAAGTGATTACTAAGTAATCTATTTTTCTACTTTCAATAATCATCTACAGTGATAAAAACATATCACTCAAATGATCACCAAGTGATTTAACATTTTTTTGTAGAAAGTGACATTTTGCTTGTTCAAAACAGTTTGTTTATCTTTTAAATCCTTAGTAAAATCTTTCTAAGCTTTATCATGATCAAAACATAAAATCTAACAATAGAATGAAGGAGGAAAGGGAGATTCAGCTAGATGAGAGAGAAGGAGAAGTTGGAAGAGGGAAGATAGTGAAGTATTGAAGGCAATTATGTCATTTTGATGCTGAATTTTAAAATCCCAATTTGAGTTCTCACATTTTAATGACATTATGAATATTAATCTTTTTGTCTTTCACTGTTTTCAAAGTTCTTTTATGTCATTTTCCCTTTATGAAGCTATTCTCAAAACCAAAAAAATAAAAATAAAAACATAGTCAGAAAACACCGTAATCTTATAAGCCATAAATTACCTCCAAATACAGAGGCTTCTTTACGGAAACAGAAAAAACGATACTGGATTGCGTCCCATTTCTCCAGAATAAAAAACGGCAAATATAGAATACACACAGCAACATCACAACTGTAGTATTACAAATATATAGTCTAAAACCAAAATATTGTAAAGTGGCAGTAGAACCACTTTCTATGTATATAGTAGAATCATCACTCTGGTTTAATTCTCAGGAATTGCTGCCATTATGAGACGACAAATAATGCCCAGAAGACAAAGACGTACATTGGCATCTCGTGACGCGATATGAGGAATGATATTAGCACAGCAAGAGCCAGAGAACCTGAGATCACATCGCTTGTATGGCTATAGATGAATCTACTTGCAATAAAAGTCCAGGTCCTTGCGGAGTTTTCCACCAATGGAGATGATCCTGGGAACTGCCTCTCCACGATTGGAGTTAGCTCTTCGATTAGTTACCAAAAACTTCATGTCGTGGAATCAACCTGCATATAATTAGCATCAATAATCAATAAATTACTTAACAGTAATCAAGGTGGATGCAAATAAGCTTGTTCTTGCTTGGTGAGTTACTGATAATGTATTACTGTTAAGTCATAAGAAATGACCCTGAATACTTGACGGTTTTTAAAGAGAGTGCGTCAAGTATAGTGAGATGGAGATCTCACAAACTAATATTTGACCGTTATAATACAAATCATCAAGTATGTGTAACTAATACTTGACGGTTAAATAAAATAACCATCAAGGTGAATGCAAATAAGCTGTGAGCTTGCTCTTGGTGAGTTATTGATAACGAATTACTACATCATAAGAAACAAGTGGATATGAGTGGGGTGGAAATAGGTCAAGCTAGGTTTGGCTTGGCTTTTGCTTGGCCTATGGCTTGTAAGAGGCCTTTTTCAGAGCCTAAGCCTGGCTTGTTAAGTAGCCTATAATTTTAAAAAAAAATTAAGCAAAGTGGTCATTGTAGTAGAATTCATTGCTGCACAGTGTTGACCTAAAGGATAAACATTTCAGCAAGTTCAATTCAGGAAAATGAGTATCAGTCTCAAGGTAAAAATGTGCAGAAAAAGAAATCCTTCCTTCAGCTAGATTAACAAAGTGCAACAAAGTGATAAAAGTGAGTTGTAGTCCAGAACTATGCACACAAATCCTTAACAAAAATTCAGTTTCTTTGGTTCAAGGGTCAAAGTTCAGAAATTTAGTCCTTGAGGTTAATGGTTTTGTACAGCATAATTCCCGAAATTATACTTCTCAACTGATTAAATGCAATAATCTTTCAAGAATTTAATGAAACTTGCCAAATCTAATCGTCAAGTTCACTCAGGTTATCAAAGTTCAGGTAGTGAGAGCTCAAAAGGCTCAAAGAATCTCTCAAGAATTCAATGAAACAACTTTTTTTCTGCGTCACAGCATCAGACAGATCAAATATCACTAAGACAATTTGAGCAAGTGTCTTTGCACTAGAGAAGTACGTGCTAAACAAGAATAATCATTCTAGAACAACATAATAGCCCAAGAAAAATATTTCAGCAGTACATAAATCAGAATCACATATTGAAAATCTGAACATGTGTTTTTTCACTAATGAGGTAAAGCACAAAAGCACTAAACAAACAAGATTACAAGAGCAAACATTCTGGAAGTAGAGCTTGAGATCAAGGCCGATAGTAGAGCTTGAGATCAAGGCCGATAGATCAGAAAATTAATAGATTAACCAGTACCAAACAAAACCACAAAAGCAAGACAGCGATCTGAATCATACTTGAGACTGAGAGTGAGACAGAGCGAGACAGAGATCGGAGGATAGGAACGTCGCCGGACGCCGTGAGAGTGAGACAAAGCAAGACGGCCTCAGAAGTCAGAACGTAGAGTCACAGAAGCACTAAAGCAGAGCACCAGAGTTACGGACTTACGGAGACGTACAGTAGCCGAAGCATAGAGCCGGAGAAGAAGACTCTCAGATACAGACGGCGAGACGCCGACTGAGAGTGAGTGAGAGCCGAGAGGCTGATCTGAGAGGCGACAGTGAGAGTGCGAGACCAGAGACTCGATCTGTGATTGAGAGACGAAGACGACTAGACAAGAGGTCGAGAGCGAGAGGGAGAGCTCAGAATCTCAGATTTGTGACTGTGAGTGTTGTGTGTCGACTGTCGAACGCCGAGAGACGAGGGAGAGGAGAGATCACCAGATCGGGTTGGCCGACTTCATAGTCAGGGACTTTGAAGAATGAAGGAAGGAGTGAGGACTGAGGACTGAGGAGTCCGAGTCCAACGTTTGAACTCTGATGGAGACGGGAGACGCCGCAGCAGGCACGGACGGACGCACGGTCACGATTGATTGAAGACTGAAGATCTAGGGATTTAGGGTTGGGGAAGCAAAACGACAATGGTATAATTTTTTTTTTTTAAAAAAATATATTAACAGGCAGCCTCAGTAAACCTGTCCTTTTAACAAAAATAAGCTTTGAAATAGGTAAAGGCCTGGTCTCTTAGGGTCTGTTTGAGAACATATTTAGCACCCAAAAAAGTCCATTTGCATTAAAAAAACCCATTTGCCTTAAACATATATGTTTGAAAATGTATCAAAAAGCAATGGGCTTTATAGATGAAAAGAGCTTTTTTTAAGAAGCCCCATTAGCCAACTTTTACCCACAACTTCTCATCACTTCTGACTAAGAGTAGGGGTAGATAATTCAATTCATGTATCACATTTTGATTGAAATATATATTTATAATTTTTTAATTAAGTGCTTTAGTGTATTTTTCTTGTTTTTCAATAATTATTAAACTTTTTTCATTTTTAAAAATTTTATTCATATTTTTTAACATAAATTATAACAATATGTACACAAACAAAATATATGTAATATTCTACAATGTTCATGCCATTTTTAGTCATTTTTCATCCAAACGGGCTTTTCAAAAGCTAATCCAAACAAGTTTACTTTAAAAAAAGCAACTTCTCCCACCTCTAATCCAAACACAAATACATTTACAATCTGACTTTTTTTCAAATAGGCTTCTGCAAAAACCCCATTAAAAAAAAGTCACTTTTTCACTGAATTCTCAAACACGCACTTAGTTTGAACTCTGAGAGACTGTCTAGCCTATTTTCAATCCTTAGATATGACACTTCTATGTCACAAACGCCCTAAGAAGTAAGAACATAGAGAGATAAGCGGTAGATAAAATAGCACAATTTCTAAATTATTTTGCCTTGCAAAATTAGCAACAGCAACATGTAAAAATTGAAAGATTATATTCAAGGCCTCAAAAAGGCGTTTCATGAAAGATCATATAAATTAGAACAGAGCTAAATTTATGTGCAATAACTTTTAATTGACCAAGGGTTCTGCTGCCCAAAAAAAAAAAAAACACCATGGTTCTGTGTGGCGCAGTAAATTAAAATTACGGACCCTTATTATATCCCATATCTGGGAAAATTAAGATTCAAGCCCTTTCTGATATCTCAAAGTTAATTAAAAACATTTTTGCAGCATTATTAGTGAGAAATGGGTATACATACATTGGCCATAAGGTATGAGTGGGTTTGATAAAAAGAAAGTAGTTAATATGAAAGAGGAGTGATATTATAAGATACACACACAGACTGATAAGAGATGTGCTGGTAATATGGTAAGAGCCCAGAAATGGGTACACATTCACCATAAGGTATGAGTGGATATTATAAGACACACACACAGACTGACAAGGGATGTGCCGGTAACATGGTAAGAGCCCAGAAATGGGTACACATTCACCATAAGGTATGAGTGGTTTTGATAAAAAGAAAATAGTTAGTATTAAAGAGGAGTAATATAAGATACACACACACAGACTGATAAGAGATGTGCTGGTAATAATATGGTAAGAGCCCAGAACATTACAGAGCTTGCGCTCATTCCACCATATACCGCGCTTACCAGAGGAAATATGTACCTTCGAAATGGAAACATATTCAATATAGCTACACAACTACGCAGACAAGCACAAATATATGATGAAGTTACGCGCGCGCGTATATATATATATATATATTGAAGCAGATTTGATCAGAGAAATAGGCAACTTGTCTAATTCTGACACAGTTTGATTGCTCTGCCTTGCCCTTTCTACTGAAAACTGATAACTAATTCGGGAACGGTTTAGCAAAATCTAGAGAACAATTAGAGGCAAAAAAGATAGAAAGAAAAGAAACGAACACAAACAAGATGATCGTTGTAGTTGTAGCAGCAGCAGAGAATTACAGGAAAGAAGATTAATGAAAGGGATCTATTCTGACTGACCTGGAGGCCTGGAATGCATCAGTAAATGATAAAGGCGTATTGATATTGAAATGTGGTAATTTGCAATCCCTCTTCTTCTGCCTCCACTTTCTCTGCAAATCGAAAGGTGATTGCCGGTATATATTTTAAAGCTTGCCTGGATCATCCCCTTCCGTTCTCATACTTTGAGCACATTAATGGCATGGTGAATTACCAGATTATCCCGTCAGTCACTACTAATACTCGACTACCCCTAGTAAAATATCAGCGATTTGACGGGGATACTATGGTAAATTACTATGGCCGAAATTGCCCGAGTGACGAAGGAGTGACGCATACAAGCTCAAGCGCGTCACTTGGGCCCTCCGGATCTCTTTTTCATTTCTTGTTTTGAGCTTCTTGGGTGATATGGCCTAAGTGGAAATGTCAAATCGTCAAGGCTTCCTTTCATTGATGCTTCTTCCTCTTCTCCCCTTCCCCCATCCTTCTCTGAAAATTACACTATTTTGGTTTAGTTTTAAAAGAATGATGGGCAGAATTTTTTTTAAAAAAAATTATATATAGAATTTTAAAATATTTTTTTAAACGTATCTAATATTTTAAAATATTTCTTAAATAGTATGTAGGATCCTAAAATAATTTTAGGACTTTTAACCCCTTAAAATATTTTTTCAATTGTATCTAATGTGTTCATAAATTTATTGCAATGTGAAATAATGGAAATATTGGCTCGCTCAGATGTCACACTTTTTGCCTCTATAGCGACTTCTCATTGATATTTAAACTGGTTATAATGAAGCAATGACCTCTAAAAGAATATTTAGACTAGTTGTATGAGTGATCAGTCTAAGAAGAAATTAAATTTTGATAATTTTGAAATATTTAATAGTTATTGAGCGACTGCATTTTATTATAACCAATCTAGAAAATATTAATTAGATCGTATAAAAACGTGACCGGTTTTAAGTTGTATCAGTATTAACAAAAATACCACCGATCATCGATTTTAAACTGTTTTCATCTATAAAAGGTTTACACATGATGGTTTTAAAGGCAATTTTTTTTCTAGTAGTGACAAGTTATTTTATAACTTTCTTTATATAATTGTGCTATTGTAATTAAGTTTATTTTTTATATGTATTAGTATGCATGAATACAATCCGTTTAACATAGGGATAATTCTAAAAAAATACCATTTAAACTTCAAAATCCTAAATAGGTGATTTAACAATAAAATGATTTGTTAATTGCATTACCATTCTTGTTAATCCTATTACCGAACTTGTTAACAGGATTTTGAAGTTTAAATAATATTTTTTTGGCATTCTCCCTTTAACATATCTAAACTTAGCACGATACTTTGCGTAATAGGATCATTGACGTAGAAGCTATATTTAATTATCCCACAAAAAATAATTGCCTTGCTAATACTGCCATAGATGAGTGCTTTTAAAATAGTTTAATTGATTTGGATTTAAAAAATTAAATTAAAGAAATGGAGTTAAAAGTTTTTAATTAAATTGTCTTACTATCTTATCTTACATATTATCTTTATAAAAATTTTATAACCCCACTTATTCAATTCTTTAAAATCTAACTCAAAATTTCTTTTTCCCTTCCCTCCATTTCAAAGGTTTAGTACCAAACAAGCCGTTAGGATGAGATATCCGAGTATCTTTCTCTAAATAAAAAAAATAATATATATATATATATATATATATATATATATATATATATATATATTTGGTATAGAAGGCGAAACCTAAATTTGTCTCAACATTATTTATTCCGTACATAATTTTTTTTAAGGAATGTGATTTTAATAAAATCTAGTTCAAGAAATTGTTTGAAAATCACGCTTTACGTGTGTATATCTACCCAATTAAGTGTTAATTAAATAATCAAGTAGCGCACTAGCACATAAGTGTTAACCAAACAAACTAAATCTAGGTTAACAATGAGGGTAAGCCAAACATACGAAGAGCAACAAAGCTTAGGCATTTTCATTTAAGTTGTTCCCGGAAGCCAAAAATATAAAACCCCGACTTAAATATTCAAACTAAAAAAAAAATCCAATAACTACAATGTATGAATTAGTTGAATCCTTTGTTTTGGTTGTCAATATAATACTCGAATTTACTTTATTTTTTAAAGTGATAATTTTCCCCCCAATTATCTATATTGATTACACTTAGTAAAGAGGCTTTCATTAAAGAATAGTTTCTTATACAAATGATTAAAATGATATTTTAAAAAATCAACATGCATTTATTGCAAACAACTTCTTTAACTAATTTCTTTTAAATGGTAATTTAGAAAAATTATTTTTTAAATAATAATAATAATAATGATTGACACAACAAGTTATCAGTTAAAAACTAAGAGTGTTAATTTTAGTGGAAAAAAATAAATTTACAAAATTCAATGAAAAAATAAAATTTATATAAAGTATGACGACCAGACATGCATATTTTCCATTTTATTAACTCAAATATAGTCAGGTAAAAGCAACTCAATTATTTGTAAAAGGAAAACTAAAAAACAAATTTTATCTTTATACCTCATTTTTAATAGGATCATTAAGTTTTTTTTAGTGAATCTTTATTAGTATTTTACATTTTTATCGTTGTAAATTGTGTAGGCCAGATTTTAATATTTTAAATTGTGTAAACCGTTGATGATGTTTGTTATTAATTTTTGGGTTAAAAATGCTTTATTAGCAATTAATTGTTGAGTCACCATTTTCTATCCATGAGAGTTAACATTAATGTTATGTTTGAATATAGAAAAAAAATGGGAGAAAATAAGAAATTATAGGCGAGGGAATAAAAGAAAACAAAAAAACTATATATCTGGAAAAAAACTAAAAGAATATATAGTTTTTGAAATGTCAATTATCACGTTACTGCTTAATGCCATATGTTATTTTGCGGCTATTTCATTCTTCTCTCTCTTCACACCCTTTTCTTTCTTTTTCATTTCAAACAATCCCCCAAACACAACCATATGATCGACAAAAAGAGTGTTTGGTATTTTGATATTTTCCCCGGAAAATAGTGTGTTTACAATTTTATTAAACAAAAGCCTCCATACATAAAAAAGAGAAGGAAAATGATAAAATGGTCCCCACTGACCAAAAAAAGGCTCCGTGAATTTGACTTGGGTTACATTTTTAGAACCAAGTGTGAGCACCAATTAAGGACGAAATCGTCTCTCCATTTGTTTTCTCCTTCTTTGATTCCTTCCTTCACTATTTTATTGAAAATTTTATCATGATTTAACTTAAGTGTTCCTACATATGCAAAAAAAGAATTAAGTTTAATAGAGTTTTAAATTTAACATTTACAAATGGATAAAACTTATGTCTATCTCTTCTATACAACAAAACTTCTATCTATTTGCTTATATCTATTAGATTCAATTTTCCAATCAAATCTTACTATATATAATTTTTATTATTAATAATGGCCTAAAAAAATTTTTATCATCGGAAATAAGTACAGGGTGATTCTGAACATTGAGAAAACAACGCATTTGATAGCAGCTGATGATGAGTTCATGACAGTACTTTCTTACTGTGTAATCATTGAGATTCAATAAAAAGAAAAAGAAATAGTTACAGGGATTCAATTTTAAATTAGAAAAAAAATATTTAAATACTACTTAAATTTCAAAATTTTAATTTAGTTTTGTTAACAATAAAAGTAATGGGATTGAGAAAAAAATATAATAATTAACAATTCAGGTTTTTGAGAAATCACTGATTTAAAATTTTAAAGTTTAAGTGATATTTATTTATCTTTTTTCTTTTAAAATTTGGTAAATTTATAAGTATTCCTAGACTAATTTTTCCATAATTTTTTGATAATTTATAATATGAGAAAGAACCACAGTCAAGAAAATGTCCTCACTCACGACCACCACGCTCTGCACTTCTTTCTTTATTTCTTTCACTATCAATTATAATGGAAGTTACAGACAAGATTGTTAGAATATTAGTTCATAGTTTCCTCCAAAGCAATCATCATTTCGCCGTATAGGCCAATAAGTTAAAAATTGAAAGCAATCATCATTCCTAACTGTTTGGATAAGTTTTTATGAATCGGGTTTATATAATAAACGCGATTTACATAAATTGAGATAAATCTTCTTCACATATTTATCTCGTAGACTGTAAAAACACATTGTAGACCGTAAAAGTTACTTCATATTCCGTGAATCACAATTCATAAGCACTTATATTAGTTCGTTTGGTTGAGCGTTGGTAAATCAAGCTTATTATATAAGCCCGATTTACGTAAATCGAGATAAATCTCCTCCACATATTTACCTCGTAGATCGTAAAAGCACCTCGTAGACCGTAAAAGCTACTTCGTATTCCGTGAATCACGATTTATAAGCACTTATGGAGCTTCCATAAGTTAATCCAAACGAGTTAATTTGATAACTATTGTAGATTGTGAAAGCACCTCGTAGACCGTAAAAACACCTCGTATATTGTAAAAGCTACCTCGTAGACAGTAAAAGTTACTTCGTATTCCGTGAATTAAAATTCATAAACACTCATAAAATTTCCAACCGCTATTCCAAACAAACTCTTAATCTCTTATCTCCACTTTTTGCAACTAACAACTACAAAAATGTACACTCCCAAGACGAAACAGAAATGTGACCAATAATTTGGTCCCAACAAAAAAAAAAACATCAAATATTACTATTAGGCTCATATGATACATAGTTTTGCGGGACACTTAAATTAAAACTAATTATAAAAAAAAGTTTCTTTTTTTTTAAAAAAAACATAAAATTGTTCTAGAAATAAGGAATCAAACAAGGCATAAGATGTTTCTATTTTTTATTTTTAAAACTAAAAATAAGAGAAGTTTTGGAAATAATTTAAATCCAAAACACACATTTAAAGGAGTTTTTTTTACTTACCTTTTTGTTTTCAAAAGTGGAAAATAGTTTTTCTTCCTGACTTCCTGTATACATCTCCGTGAGCCAAACGAATGGTGACTCAACGGAATTGACATACAATGAAAGTTCTGCTAGAGTGGGGCGTTTGGTCGCCTTTTGACACTGGCGATAGCTTCAAGTCCACGGAAAAAGGAATATCTTTGCGAGTAAAATTTAGACAATTCACATTTTATATTTTATATATTATTACTAAAATATTAACTTACAAAATAAAAATAAATAATTTGTTATTGATTTAGGATAGAGGTAACGACCAAGGAGGACTGAATTGTGTTGTCTCCTGTTCTAAACATAGTAACGGGAGTTAGATAAAATGTTTATTTTGATTCTAAATATTAAATATCAATCAAATAAATTCATAATTCTCTCTAATGTATATATATTGATTGCATATGATTAGGGGTTATGAAAAATTCTTATATAAAGTTGCTTGAAATATGAAAATTTTAAATTAGGTTGTGAAATTTAAAAAATCCTTAATCATGTTAGTGACTCAATTTAAAATTTTAAAATAACTTTATTACATTATTCTCTCGTCTATTATCTTTTCTCTCTTAAAAGGGTTTTTGGCTCTAACTTAGTTTTTAAATAAGAAGGGGAAAAAACTTAGTTTTTAAATAAATGCATGATTATATATACTAACATTAATATATAGTAAAATAAAATATGATTTGTCTAAATCAAAAGAATTTTCTGAAAATCATCACAAATAATTTAAGCCAAAGAAAATAAAAGAAAAAATAAATTTAATATCAGTTAAATGATTTTTATTTAAATATTTTCAATAAAATATTTATTTTTGGGAGAACTACACTTAAATTTGTTTTGTTAATAAAAATAAAATCAAACTTCATTAATCATAGAATTCTAACATGTGTTATATTTAGTTTGGTTTTTCACGATAATGAAACTTTTTTTTAAAATTTCCTTAATGAAAATATTTGATATATAATATCACACAAGTAAGATTTTTTTATTCAAAAAAATTCAAGTAAAAAATAAAATTTTCTATTCTAAATATTTAGTTAAAAATCATTTAATTATTTTTTGCTTATGCTTTCCTTTCTTTTGGCTTGAATTATTCTTAATGATCTTTTCAAACTACAGAAAAAAAATTCTTTGATTTAAAAAAATTATATTTTATTTTATTATACATTAATGTTGTTATATATATAAACTTATTAAAAAACTAAATTAAAAAGTACTAAAACCCTTTTAAAATGTAAAAGGAGACAAAGAGAAGGTAATAAAATTATTTAACTCATATTTTAAAATCTAAAATTAAATTAATAACTTAATTAAAGATTTATTGAATTTACTAACCTAATTTAAAATTTTCTCATTTAAAGTAACTTTACATGGGGTTTCCCTTTTCCTTATTAATTTCTTGGAATACATCTAATATAACCTCCCTCTCCCTGACATCTGCAAAACCAAAAGAAAGAATCAAATTTGAAACCAAGGGATTTAGGAGCAAGCTTGGTTTACCGGTTAGGCAATGACCTCATTATGATTTTGCATATTCTATTTGTTTAATTCACGTCTCAAACACAACCAATCTCTCACAGCTTTACCTTTGGCAACAAAGCAACAATGATTCTTCCTATCATCAATCCTCAGTGGACTTTTCATCTTCATCATCATCATCTCTTTCACCAACATTTTCACAGGAGATTGTCCTCTGAGATTGCCATGCTTCCCTAACCCACAAACCACCACAATTTCTGCAGGAACCACATAACTGGAATCGTTCAGCCTCCGTCTCATTTCTCGCAACCAAAGTAACATAATTAAATAAGATGAACCCAAATGCAATCCATGTAAGTCCATCTTTGTGTGCTTAGGTCCTGTTTGGTATGAAGCATTATGGGTAGGGACTGAGATTGAATCAGGGATTGAGTCAAAATATATCGTTTGGTATGAGGGATTACAGATAATTAGGGATTGGGAGTACCACGAAAGTGGGATTGCTGCAAAGTCATCTCCCCCCAGGTATTGTGTTTTCAATCCCTAGACTGCAAAATTGTAGAGACAAAAATGTCCTTGATTAAAATATTTTTTAGACAAAAATAACCCCTGATTTTAACCAAGAATCCATCGTCTCACATAATCACAAGGTTCTAAAACCTGGACCAGACCGGCCGGTCCGGACCGGGGATCGGCCAATTGCCGTAAAATCGGTCCGGTCCCGAAACCAGTCCAATCCACTACTTTTTTAAAAAAATCATTTTTTTTTAAATTTTTCTTTAGAATTTCATATTAATAAGTCTAAAATATTCAATTTTTCACCTGTTTGGCCCCGATTTAGCTCCATTTTGACTCCGATCTAACCCACTGACCCTTAATTCAGTACCTTGACCTGTTCAATGACCAATCTGGGTTTCAAAACCTTGCATAATCACTCTCTCTGTTTTTTTTTCTCGCTAATGATATAATTAGTGACTATTTATTAAATAAAATTAATGAAATTATTCCCTCCAACTATTACTTCGTACCAAACATATTTTTAAAGCACCAATCTCAATCCCAGTCCCAGTCCTAGTCCCAATCCTAGTTTCAATCACAATCCATCGAAATTCAGTGCCACGTACCAAACTGGGCCTTAGAGTTCCACACCATGACCTCCTCTAGAATCTCAGTTGTTCTGATTAGCTCTAGAACCACCATAGCTTCATCTCCTTTAAAACTAGCCTTCAACTCTTCAATTGACAGTGGGAAGCCATTTAAGTCCACCAATTTTCTCATCATCACAGGATATGAATTCAAAATAGAATTATACGTCCTTACTGAGAATGGGATCGATGAATTCCTCATCCTTTGAAGCCATGAAATTATCTTTGTGTGCTCACCATGAATTCCGTCGGCTGAAAGAACCATATTTGAACAAACCATATCAATGACAAACCCTTCTTTTTCCATTTGAACTAGAATTCTCTCTAGATCTTGGAATTATCCCAATCTTCCACAACCATACATAATAGTCTTGAATTCAAATGTTGAAGGTTCCAATGCTTTGGTTCTCATATCCTCAACTAAATTCTCTGCCTCACAGGGCCTATCGTTTAAACATAAGCCACGGACCATGTGTTCATAAACATATATGACGTCTTGTGTAAATAGAGGATGATGAGCTATGAAGAAGCTGGCTAAGGTAAGAGTAAGCAATCTCAAACCCTCTTTCTGAACTTTGCTTCGAATGATACTCTAACAATTTGAATGTGTTTGAATTAGTTGGTTAACTATGTTTGAATATGTATTATGAATAATCTCCCCTATGTAAATCAATTTTTTTTTAAAATATTTTAATCTATAATATATGTCACTTGAACGTTGATTAATGCTTATATATTTGGTTTTCTTATAATTAATGTTTTAGTGTTGTTTTTTGTATTTCCCCCCTCTTTCAAAAGTTAAACTTAAAATTTTTTTTAAATGATTTAATTGTCATAAATTTTTATATATTTAATTTAAAATTTTTGGCCTATAATAGTTATTTTTTGTATTTAAGTTAGATTGGAGGAAATATTTTATTTTTAAAAATCAAGGATATTTCTAAACACATGCTTAGCTTTAATTTGGTGAAGATTATAACCTTATTAAAGATCTATATATGTTGTACATAAAAAAGGATCTATATATGCCCTTCAACTCTCCCTCCCTCTCAGTACAGAATAATAATATTGAGTTCTTGATTAACAATACCATAATCTAGAACATGGTGTTGTTATTGGCCCATGAAGCTTGTGAATTTCAAATTTATTCTCGAAATTATTAATAGAGAATACGATGTTGTTAATCAAGAGTCCGCTGTTGTTATTTTGAGTTAAGAGAGAGGGAGAGCTGAAGAATGAAATTGTCTTTTGACTGAAATTTCAAAACTCTAGATTCTTCAACCATACTGACACCTGACTGATCTGAAATTTCATAAATTCGATGTAATAATTTGTTCTTTTCCATTTTTAATTACATTTTTTTAGAATTTCCCTAAACGAAATCTAGATAAAAAGTTGTGACACGAGGAACAATTTTGAAAAAGTGATCCATTAGTAGTACACGCATGTTTCTTTTCCTTTTTTTATTTTTTTATTTTCCTGCGTATATCTATAGACACCCAAAGTGGCCCATACATTAAATAGTGTAGAATAATTTTAGACAAAAAAACATAAAAATTATATATATTTTTCTGATAATTTTTAAAAAGGTGTACGAAAAGGATTTAAAGGTTTAGGAAAGATATCTGACTATTCTTGTTGATTAAATCAAGAAACTAACAAATTTAAATGTGTAAACTAAAAATGTATGTTTAGTAAAATAAATATTAAAAAATAAAACCTGGTTTTCTATATTTGTAGTATTTCTAAAAATTTAACACATAACTTTTTGATTCCTGGTTAAAAAAAATATTTTTAAATTAAACTCCTTGTGGTGGCATTTTTAATTTTCATTTTATACTTGAAATGAATTTAAGAAATTTACTTGGTCTTAAATTCTTTTGAAATCCTAAATACTAACTTTAACTAATTTAATTATATGATATGAAATATGTTATGTTTTAAATTTAATATTTTTGATATTTTTATTCTTCTTTAATGAGTGAACCTAAAGGATCGTGGAAGTCCTCTTCCAATTAAAATTAAACTAAATAATAATATAAATTTGTCTCAATAAAAATTTTTGTAAAGGACTAAAGGTAATTTCATAATTTTTCTTTCTTCCATCTCGTTGGCTTGTTGCTCTGGTCAAGATACACAGTCCTCGCGGCCAGTGAAGGATGCGATAGTCATAGAGAGAAATGCAAGAAACCACGCACCAGAAAGCCCAACTTCAAGATTTCGCTCCTCACCATAGAATTCTCAACCTATCTGAATCTCATTTACCTTTTCCATCTTCTTCTTCTTCGCCGATTTGCAGCCGCCACTTTCAAATTTCATCCTCCCATTCAGACACGTTCTACACTGATGTTGCTTCCCAATTACCCTCTCCAAGAAAAGAGGTACCACTCCTAATTCAAGAAAAGAAATGTTACATTCGTTGAATCAATTTCGGTCGTTTCAGCTAAAGATTACTTTCCCTTTACGGTATAAGTTGGATTTGCCTGTGCTTGTTTACAATGCCATGGAAATGGATCTGTTTTGTTCTCTAATTCGTCTCCATTTTTGTATTCTCTGTTTATGGTTTTATAACGGGATTTTGTTAGAAGTATAATGTTTAATGCTTTGTTCGGGTTTCTTGAGCCTGAAGAATTAAGTGCTTTTGAATAGTTAACAACCACATATGTAGTAGCAAGAATCTTGCCTAAACGAAGGTCCCTTGATTCCAGTAAAGAACAAATATATGTAATGATAAGCTAATTAAGTAATTCACTCTTCTTGAACCGATAATCTGATATGATAATTTATTTTTGAAAATTTTTTAGTTCCTACTATATTTTAGAGTGATAATCAATTCAAGTTAGCTTTTTCCCCCTTTCCGACCGATTGACTGTAAAATTATGGGCATTTTCAAGCACATGCATCGCTGGTTTTCTTGTTACCCAACCTGAAGTCCCCGTTTTAATTTCCAGCAAACTCAAGGTTCTTTCCTGGTATTACTATGGAATACATGAGGCTGATAACTCAATTTGTTCTCAAAAAATGTTCATTGAAAAAATTAATGTACTGTGTGCAGCATCACTTGAGTAATAATAGATTTACCACAAAATCATGGATTTACCACAAGGACTGTTCCATATAATCTTGTACATTTATCACATAATGAGGAACTAACACCACTGTTTGACTATTGAAATCTCAGAGCATTGGAAATTCCTTCATTGAGAGCAATAATTGCTCTTCATGTTACTGTGAAATAGAAGAGTGGTTGGAGCACGCAAACAGACTTTGCAAACCCACTAACTTTATGACCAGATATCATTCATCATCAGATTGTGGTGCTAGTTTGGATCGAAATAGAAGAACGCCAGAAGTCAAATTGAGCATGTCATCCATATGCAAAAAGTTTCTTGATCATGAACTTTACAGCCACACAGGGCCTTCAGTTATAGAGAGTACTGCTTATGAAAGTCAAAGTCGTCTTGCCTGCATAAACAGCATGCATGAAAGAGATCAGGGACGAAGACAGTTGTTGAACAGGCCCAAACCTTATGACACCTACTTGAATGAAATCGAAATGCAGAAGCTGGAAGCTGAAAGGGATTCGTGGAAGAGAGCCAGGCATCTTGAACTGTTGAAAAGGTAAAGAATTGAGGAGGTAAAACAGATAAAGAGAACTACATTATTTTACTTAAAATTAGGTGATGTAGAATAAGAAAAATGAACTGCACTGTTTAAGACTTGGTTGCTATAAATTTTTTAGTTTATATTGAATATTGATTTCTTGCATACTCATATGGGCATGATATCATGTGCAATAAACAAATGTATGAACTTAGATCTTTTAAAGCAGTAATTCAACTGAAGTGAAGAAAAAGAAAGTGAAAGGATGGGCCTGAACTTTAGTCTTGTTGGTCCTATAAGAGGTGAAGCTCACCCCTCTTTCTTCGTTCTTTCTTTCTTCCTTTTCACTCCAAATGCATTTACTCTAGGAGATCCTGGTTATAGATACATGCCATCTTTATGCACTCGAGACATCCAAGAATTAATCACATTTTAACTGTATTAACTATTGCATTATTATAGAACTAGAACATGAACTTTCAAATCTGGCAAAAGAGGTCGTTTATTTGCTTGAATTTAACAATATCTATGGATCAGCATTTGGTTTGAAGGAAAATGCGGACTCAAGAAACTGTGCGAAGATCATGAGGACTTCTGTTCATTTTATTCCAAATTTAATGCTTTCATTTTAGTTCAATGTAGAAGAAGGTTTTACACACACACACACACACACTAATATGTCCATGTGCTAATTTTATAACTACGCATGAATTGGTTTTGAAGTAACGAAAAATTTAGAACAGAAAAGCACTCAAATCTTAGTGGAAGTTGTGGGTGTGTACGTGTGTGAATTGACAGAGGAACTAGCAATGACATGATGATCATGTAAACGTCTTGGTAGGATGAGAAGGAAGGAAGCTGCTATAGATGATTGGGAACTGGAGCAAAGCAGGATAGCTGTAGAAAAGATGAAGAAACTTCAGCAAAAACTTCAGGTACGTTTTCTGAAGTATATTATTAGGATGGTTCAACATACAATTGAACCATATGATTTCATTATAAACCATATGACTAAAGATCGTTTTGTTTGCATCTGCTACATGTGTTCCTCCTTGATGAATCACTTTTTCATCCCTCTAAACTCAGTTCCTTTTCTAAATGTACTATAATAATATAAATAAGAAAGGGCTATTTAGTGAATCTTTTTAAACAAGCACTTTCAGTAGTATCATTTATTGGAATGAAGAAATTTATATCTTTCTTTTCCCCCAAAAAAAGGAAATTCATATCTAAAAACTTCAATTTGTTTAATAAACTAAAATAAGCTCCCGTGCCATTGCACAGTGGCATATATGATTTAATTTTGACATAACACAAATTTTGACATACAACTTCAGCAAAATTAGAGAGGTTTGTATGATTCTCTCTCTCTCTCTCTCTAGATAGATAGATAAATAGATATCTATATCTAAACTAATTATTCTACTTTGGAACTAATCTCCTGTTATCTTGTTTAAGGGGATAATTTTTTTTTTTTTTAAAAGAAGAGTTGAGCTCCCTTTTGTTGTTTTGGCCTAACAAATTGTCATGTGCTTTTACAGAACGAGTTTGAGACGAAACAGCTTGAGATTGCGGCCAAAACCCAGAAGAAAATATGCTTGCTGAAGCAAAAGGCAGAAAAACACAAGAAAAATTTGAGGCTAACAACAATAGAGAAGATCTCTACCACTAGAAATGTCTCTGGAACAAACACTTGCAGTTGCAGAGGATTATTCACTTGTCTCAGACTTGGATCATTCTGCTAAAATTCATAATGTATTATTACTTAGGTATGATCCCGGGCCCCGGGGGGGGGGGGGGACAGCACATATAGATTATCCACAAAGAGATGCATGCAGATCATTGGCGTAGCAAAATTGTTTTTTTTTTGTCTTCTTAATTACAGTTTAGGTTTACTAGGAACGTACTGTCAGAAGACATTAAATTTGAAAAATGTTTTGGCAATGGTTTAAAAAAATAAAAATTGGACTAGCTGTTTCATTCAGTCAATTTGTGGGTTTTTATTATCAGTGTGTGTTTGGATTAGTAGGGTTCAAATTGAATTTATTAATCTAGTTTAATTTTTTGATGGGTGATTTGTTGTATATATAGTGATATAGAGTGGTTAAGGAATTTTCAAAATTCAGACTTTAAATACTGTTCAAAATATATAAACGCTGTGGAAGGGAATGGTAATTTATAAATAAATAAATTTATTTCTTAATTTGTCCCTTGAAACAAATATTTTCAATCCAGTATCAATGTACACCCTTTAGGGGCGAAATTTTTCCGGCAAAGAACTTGTTTAAAAAATATGGCTCTATAAGATTTCAGGTAAAATATATACCCCATAAAAGATAATATTCCAGATTCTTTTTTTTTTTGGTAAAGATACACTCAACACCTCAACTATTTTTAAAAATGAAGTAAACACTTTAAAATATTTAGAAGTGTAATTTTAACCTTAATGTATTAAAAATTGAGTAATTATACCATTTCACTAATAGAACACCAACTTTGCTTACTTTGCTGCTACACTCATTCCCTCCTCTTTTATCTTCAACAGGTTTATCCCTTATTTCCCCTTTTATTATTTCTTTGAATTCCTCTTGGTACACCAAACATGATCTCCTCCTTCACATTACCGCCTCTACTTCATCTTCTTTGATGACCAGGTGAATGACCGTGACAGCAGCCTCCGACAATAACGACAACGCTGTGACGACGCTAGTAATTGAACTATATGCAATAGTCCAATTAGTGAAGGGCTGGAATTGCTCTATTATGAATATATTAGGGGCAAAATTACATCTCTAAATACTTTAGCATGTTTATTGCACCTTTAAAAATAGTTAGAATATTATCATTTATCGGACTAGCTAGGTTAACTTGAAAACTGATGACCCAGTCTCTTGTCCAATTCAAGTGAGTAGTGAAGTTGGGAGAACATTGATCCTATGCGACTTGGTCTAACTCGAGGTAAACTAGCTGGATTAGGGGTTGAGTTGGGGTTAGTTTTTTGTTAAAAAAATTGCTCAAAAAACAAATGAAATGCAAGAAATCTAAGAAGAAAGAAGTTTACTGAGGTCCTGTTTAGGATAGTGGTGGCAGAAGTAACTTATTTTTAATTTGATTTTTGCAAAAGTAAGATAAATAAAAGTCATATTGTAAATGTGATTTGTGTTTGGAATGACGGTGGGAGAAGTAGCTTTTTTCCAAATGGATTGTTTGAAATGACGGTAGGAGAAGTGACTTTTTTTTTTTGCCAAATGGGATAAAAGCCAGCCATGAGACTTCAGAAGCTCTGCACTGTGCACTATGCTTGACGCCAAAAGTTGGAAATCGTGGCTTCTTCCATGAAGCTTTTTCTACTGTGCTTTTAAGATAAGCCCAACACAAATAAAAGCTATCTCAAACACCAAAAATCACCTAATTTTCTCCCACTGAGCTTTTTTTACTGTGCATTGAGCTTTTTCCACTGTCTACCGCAATGCCAAACATGCACTGAGAGAAAAGAAGAAACAGAGGGGAAGAAGAGAAGGAAAATAGAAAACGAGATAAAAAATATGTTGATAATATATAAAAATACTATTCTCTTGTCTTTTTTATAAGATCCAAATTTTTAAATTGGTTTAATCCTTTTTCAATATTGATTATATATAAATATATTATTATAACATATACTATACATGTGTTGTAAGTAGGTACTTTTATGCATTTTATCCAAAATATATTTTTTAATCATTAATAGCCTGACCTTGAGTTGACCCTAGGTTTAACCCACTAACCCCTAAACCACAACCTTGGTGGGTTCATTAACCGGTCCGGTTTTTTAATAACTTGGTAAAAACTCCCCATAACATAAAAATAAGATAATTAATGATAGTAACATAAAAAATTATAATGATGAGTATGAATTATGAGTCAGTTAATACATTAATTTCTTTCAATCATAAAACACTCTTTATTTTATATAAGAATTAGATGATAAAATTGTTCTAATTTAACGAATAGGTTTCTTGAAATAGCCATTGATTGACCAGAAATCTAGCAGTCCCATTGTTGCCATGGTCCAAAGAGATGACATCAATCTTATGTTAAAATCCCAACTATACCTTCTTTTCAAAACATCCAAGCAAGCATGGCTTTTACATTATATATACTCAGTCATTATCTCATTTCTTAATAAGAAAATGCATTTTTTTAATCTTGAAAAAGAGAGAAATACAATAAGACACTAGCCAAATAAGTTTTCTTCAACTTCCACCTACATGCCTAAAAGGTGGATGACAATCAATGATATGCTAGAATTTTTTATCAATTTTATGAGCAAGTTTAGCTAGATGATCTGTAAAAAGAATATGCTCTGTGTGGACATGCCTAAAACCTCCTTGTCAATCCCTGAGGACAAGTAATATAGCTAAATTCATCAGCAACATCTTGAATGGGATGAAGGCAATAATCACAACCTCTAACTATCAAATCAATTACTTCCATATACAATCAATAGAAAATGACTACTTCCCAAAAACCCTTAAACCAACACAAAAATGGAGACTAAGACGATTCCAATTTTGCAACGGTTGGTAAAATTGCCGTAGGTTTGTAGCTATATGTAGTCACAAATCAAACCATCTATTTTTCAAACATCCATTTTTAATAAAAAAAATGCATTTTATAATCTCAAAAAACAGAGAAATACAACAAGACATTAGTCAAATTAGTTTTCTTGATCAACGACTACCTCATGCCCAAAAGGTGGAAGATGATAAAGGATGTAGAATTTTTCATCCATTTTCCAAGCCTAGCTTCTCTCTCTCTCTCTCTCTCTCTCTCTCTCTCTGTGTGTGTTTTTGCTCCTCCTCTCTCCTTGCTAACAAGATAAAACAAAAAGTGTCAATAATGGGATTTAAACACATGCCCTTTCGGACCAATACCTGAAACTGCGCCTTAGACCAACTTGGCCATCTTGACTTTGCTATTATAAGTTTACAGTTTAATATAATATTTTATATTTTCTATTTATAATCAAGAAGTTCTATTTTATTAATATAATATCAAATGACAGTACAATATTCATATATGGACCTTTGAATAAATATGTAACATATATAGATCTATTTTAATGTGAAGTTTTCAAACATATTGCAACAAAAGAATAAATTAATTTCATCATTAACTCAAATTTTCCATAACAATATTTCACAAGCAGGTAATCCAATCCATAATACAGATGAAAGAGTTAGAGTAGGTTCATTTGTACTAACTATGTTATTTGTAATTTGACTAAATGGAGTCCACAATTTATAACTAAAATAATCCAAGAGTAGTAAATAAATACTGATTCATGATTAGTTTCTCAAGATGTAAGAGTCATGCTTCAATAAATCCAGCTTATAAAATACTTAAAATATATATGTGCCAATGTATATTGGTTGGTACTTACAAGAATTCGCAATGTAAAAGAGACAAATGTCATCATTGACTTATGAATAAAAGTTTGTTTCAAACTTTCCATAACCATGCTCACATCTAACCAAATAGAAATTGAAGAAAAATCATGAGTTCAACTTAAATAAAACTTAATAAAAGAATTTCTTTTAAGTCCTAAGAAATAATGGTGAAATTTTTTTGAAAACACATTGCATTAGAGGAATCAATACAAAACATATAACAAGCACAACATAGAGGTTATGAGTAACAAGTGTAGTACAAAGGGTACAAAACAAGTGCAACACAAAGTTACAAATAACAAATGCAGCACGGAGGCTATGAAACAACTATGGACAGACAGTCCACATGCATAAATAACCAAGCGATGCTTGAAACCATGAAAATAAGCGTGGTCACAAAGCTCACGAGGGTAAATAATGAAGCATAGCTTGAAGCCATGAAAACAAGTGTATACACATAGTCCATAAGGTTAAATAACCAAGCACATCTCAAAGCTATGAAAACAAGCATTGACACACAGTTTACGAGGGTAAATAACCAAACGCTTTGTGTCAAGTTCCTCTGAAAAAATGTTCACAATCTTATAAAATTCATTTTGTAAAATTCATGAAAGTTGCTTCACATACACACACACACATTATAAAATGTTCAAAAACCAATTTTCAGACTTCCTCTCAAAGGTATTATACACAAATATATAAATATATTAGTGAGATAAATCAATTCGAGATTTTGAATAAAATGATCAATAATAAACTTCTATTAAAATTCCATTTTCCTTTAGGCACTCTAATCCACAAAGCAGAAACACCGTCCAACATTGCACACCACTTATATAAGTATCAATTATTTGATTCTTGCTTCTTTGATATATTTGAGCTCGCATACTAGAAGGTTATGAAATGTACAATAGGGAAGTGATGATATTTTTAATCCATATATTCCATATATCTCACTTTACACATTGTAATTTTGAAAAGAACAGTAATTAAAACAAATTAAAAAGAAAACTAATTGCATTTCCTTTTTGGTTGTCCTTAATCATTTAGTGTACGTGTTGTGGTCTCTATGATCAATTTTTGCTTTGATGGAATTCTAAGTCTTGTGATTCCTATAATATATTTCAATTTACATAAAAGAAGGGTAGCAGAATGCCTAATGAATGTACGTATCATTCGAGATTACAATCCATATTTTCTCTTGAACATATCATCAAACTCTTAAAATGGATTTTATTTAACAAACTTGTAACATAACAATCTTATCTTATTAACCAAGTATTTTTCCAAAGGCCTCTACTTTTCAATCAAAATTAAATTACCACCAATCTTAGCTTTAATAAGGTACATAATCCACAATAAAAATAACAAAACTTATTTGAGTTCTTGAATTCATCTCCCAAACTTTGTTCACATTTTCATACAATTTTAAAGCTCTAATTCTCCCTTTAAGCAAGATCTAAATTGAAATAAATTCAATATGAATTTAAAATCTTTTTCACTAAAAGAAAGCGTTATGGGAACAGTTATTCACATGAGAATCTTTTCTTTCCAACATTTTATCAAACACTTAATATGCATTAAAAGAAATTGGGAAGCTCCAAGAATATCCCTCCTCTCATTACAACTCTCAAACTTGATGTTCCAACAAAAAATTTTAATCTAGTTAATTATCAAACTATAACGGCCAACACAAATACTAATTAAGCAAAGACCACAACTTTTCAACCATAGAGCATATACGATATTAAAAAAAACTAATAATCAATCACTAGTGGTGATAATGATCATGGAGTCTTGATGAAATACCTAGTATAAATGATGCCTTGGATTCATTTAATCACATCCCACCACCTAGCACACCATCCTCCTCTATTTTAGTGGCTTCTTTGAATAATACAACACCAACAATGAAGGCACAAGCAAGCCGACATCAATCCAACTTCAAACAACTACCAACACTAAAGAAATCAGATGAAAAGAAAGAGAGATGAGAGCATTAGATAAAGAAAAGATCAAGAAAAGGGGATCAAATGATTCCCAGTTCAGGAAACAAGTCACACAAATTATAGGAGTTCCAGAAAAATTTTCCCCTTCCTTGTTTTTGCCGTAACTTTAATTTTCTAAAAAAAAGGAAGGAGCAATAGCTAACTGAGCAAAGGAGAAAATAACTAAAACTTATTTATTGGATCTAACATCTCTCAATGCTCTTGGAGCCGATCTAGATTATGAAAGCATTCCAAGTTACTCAAACAAGTCACAAAATTACTTATTATTGGACCTAACATCTCTCAATGCTCTCTAGCTCAAACAAGGATAGATCAGTGAGCTCTCACCCCTCAATATCATAGAATATCCTCATCCTTCATTTTATGAAGAAAGATTGCAGAAGAAATGAGCCATGAAGGATTTTCTAGAGAAAACCCAACTTTCCCTAGTTACAATCCTAAAGCCCATCTAAATATGAGATCTGAGCTTCCTAACATGATTAATTTTACCTCACAAGGTTAAAACAACATACCAGAACAAGAAGAGTCATAGAAATAACCTAAAAGAGACACTTGCGTTTATGACCTGGTAGAGAACAACTCTTTCTTCTCTCTTTTTCAAGAAAATCTGACACTAATCATGCCCTGAGTCTTATTTATAGGATTCGTTCACTTTGGTGAACAAGCCCTTCACTGAGGCAAATGACCTTTAATGAAGCAGTGCAACTGCAAATCAACAACTTTGGTAAGCGTATCTTTCGCTGAGGTGAATTTATCATTATTCGACTGAGCGAGTTGACTATGGTCAAGTAGCTTTCGCTCCGCGCTTATGGAGCAACATACCAGAAAGAGAGAAGAGAATGATTCATCTTATCTATTCTATGCCTTTTCCTATTCGCTTTAGTTTGGTGGAGTCAAGCTGGGTTCTCCCAGAACTGTCTGGGACTCGTTTGGTACGCAGAAAGTTTGAGGAGTGAAGGAAAAGGAAGACGAGTGAATGGAAAAGAAGGGGAAATTGGGAGGAAATTTAAAGGGGGTGTGCTGTTTGGTAGACATGGGAATAAAATATAGGTTGAAGGAAAATATAGTAGTAGTTGTAGGAAGAAAATGTAAAATACCCAAAATGCCCCTTAAATTGGAATTTTTTACAGAATGAAATTTGAATTTCATTAATAAATTATTAACAAAATTTGAATTTGAGAATCAAATTCTTTTCACCAACTTGCTCAAACAAAGAAAAATTATGTTCATCCCTGTTTTATGATTGCTGAAATAGAGCAATCTGAGGCAACACTCATAGTCTAAACCTTTATCTTCTTTGTATTCATTTGTTGATTTTTTTTAGCAAAAGAATCCATTTATTGGAGAAGAATTATTTTTTCTTTTTCAAATAACAAAATCGATGTTCTCAAATATTTATTGAGAAAGAATTCTCAAAGGTTTTTTTTTCAGTAATAAAGATGAATGTAACTACTAGCAAGTGCGTAATGACAAACTATGAAGCTAAGAATCACTTGCAAAATTTAAAAGCATCAAGTATACTCTAGTATAGAGTAAAGACAAAGCAGTGATCAAATTGAAAAAGAAGAAGAAAAAGTAAAGACAATGAGTAGCAACGTCGAAAACAGAACGGTAGCCATTGTTCATGATCAAAGTGAATTCTCTCCTTCATATGCTTCCATTAATCATCTCCAAGCTTTGATTAGAATTGTGGTTCAGTTTTGGTGCTTTAATTTAAATTTTTAGGGATAAATTTGTATTTGGAATTTTCCCTCCTATGAGGAAAGATGGGTTACCATCAATTTTGGTATAAACTTATCTTCCCATATTTAAGGAAACTTTAGGGCAAGTGGGAACTTAAGTTCCTAAAACATTTGGCAGCCAAACGTGTTTTTACGGAAGAAACTTGCTTATCTTTCTTTGCCTTCCCATATTTTCCGTGTATCAAATAGGCTCTGATAGTTAGGACAGGCATGGGGTCGTCCCCTCTAGCCACAAAGGACTATTCTATTCCTATTTAATGCTTTTAGGGTCTATGGAGATTAAGTTTAAGGTCTTTAAAATCTAAGAAGTTAAATGACGCATGATCATTATACTAGGTTCATGGGTATTAGGTATATGTACAATTAGGCCTAGTGAAAGTGAGAGTTTATTATAGATGTGTCCTAGGAAATCAAATGGGTTTAGGCATTATATTTATTTAATAAAGGAGATTTATTAAATTTTTATTTATTACATTGTTTTGAATGTTTTCTTTACAGGACATAGGTTAAGTTGCTTATAAATATGTAATATCTCAAATTTTAATATTGAGGTCTAAAGTTAATTAAGAGTAGATTATTTCTGAAATTGAGGAATTAAGTAGTTGAAATTGGATGTTTGAGGCTTAGAAATATGAAGGACAATGATTAGAAATCATATCTTTAGGCTTTTTGAACAAGTTTGGAATTTGAGAATTGTCAAGGATCAAATGATTATGTTTTTGAGTGATTTTTTTTTGCATTCAATATATAGAATTAGATATGAATTTTTGAAGTTACCCTTTTTCCTTAGTGTCATTGGCTTTAATGAACAACAAAAATGCAAAATTTCTCTGTGTCATTCGCTTTCATGAATGGCATGCTTGTCGAAGCAAACACATCAATTTCTGGGTTAAAAATTGTGTCAAGACATAATTTTCAGTGGGGTTTCGAAGGGGAATGTCATAGCCCTACTAGGGCTTGATGTTCTCAGTCTTGAAGTGCATTTTTGAGCTTTCAAACTCTCCTGTAAGTGTTTCTTACCTCTTTTCTCTGGTAAGACCACTTTTTGGGAAACTAAAATTATGTTGGTATAAGAGTCTCTAATTGTTATTTCTAACCACTTAATTAGGTGTAAACTAATTGTGGTGATGATGTAAATTGTGTAGATTGAATTTTGATTTGTTGGTGTTAAGCACAAGGCTCTAATTTGTGGTAACTATTCTTGGTTGGCCAAAGGTAACTACTTTTCACTTGCTATATGTGTTGATAAGTTGTTTGTGAGTGTGTTTTTGAAATGATTATGAGAATGCAAATGGTATATCGATATTGAGTTGATAATTCAAGAAGTACTTTGAAGTATTTATTGAGACTCAAAAAGTTATCATGATATTGATGAGTATTTTGATAGAGATGGCCACATGGAACCTTCTACGATATTATGGCATATACATGAAAATATTTAAGTAGCATGATATGAATGTGGGACTCATGAAAAATTCTTGTTGAGCTATTTATTGATAATTATTGTGATGATTAAAATGAGATGGATGGAGTAGTAGCCCCACCATGTGGTTTATTCTCTATTGGTGTATGAAGATTAGCTTTCTATCATTCTACTAGTTCAACGAGGGTTACAACACCCCACTAGTTCAACAAGGGAAAAACCCATGGTTTGAGCATGTGCTTTGTGGATTTTGGCCCGTCCTTATCACAAGACCAGTAAGCTTTTGAGTTACTAATAACCTAATGGCATGGATAGTAATTTAGCCCATGGGTCTGGTTGGCAGAAATAAGGCAGCTCTATTGAACTGATGAGATGCAACTTGGGAATTTATGATGTAAAAGTTGCTATATGGAATTTAGTGAACTATATCTCTAGTATTTTGTTATCTAAACTATTCCACATGTCACCTTACAATCATATATTGGCATGCGTGGAGAGTTAGATAGATAGTTACTAAGGGTTTATCTCCCCCATTGTTCTTAACATTTTTCAAGTAATAGTTCACGTGCAGGAATGTCAAAGAGAGTTTCAAAGGCTTAGATAGCTCCTTATCTTGGTATAGCCTCAACTGTTTATTTATATGTTTATATTGATATATAGTGTCATTCATAGGGCTCATTTTGTATACTCTTATTTAACTATATACTTTTGATTGAACTGTCATTGACTAGTGAGCTAGTAAAAGGCGAGAGGCCTTTAGAGATTTATTTAAATGATGTTGTGGATCCATATATGCATGTTTTTTTCATATCTTTTGATATTGAAAATGTGTTTTGGCATTACGTTGAAGATAGTTTTATTACTAGGGCTTATAGTTGAATGTTCAATTCTAAGCTTCAAAAAGCTCAAGGCCCAAGTGTTGTAATTATGGAAAGGTAAATAAGAGTTTGCATTGTGAAAAGATTAGAAAGGAGTTTTGTTATCCATAATAGCTTTTTAATATTTAGTTTGTTTCTTTTCCAACTTGGATAAATTTACTGTGTGATTTTAATCATGTTTAACCATGATAGGTGTTTTGAAATGAGTTAGTTAAATTCTTTTCTATCATAGTTGTCCTTAAGTTAGAAGAGGATCTACTGATAGCAATATTTGACATATAAAAAGTTTATATGAAACTTTTTACTATGGTATATCTTTAGATTTAAATCCTTTTTTTTTTGCCATAGTATTGTTGATTATCTTGAGATTTTGATTAAAGTATTTGTATAATTGAGTTTTAAGGAAAGGACTTTACAATATCTTTACAATATTCATTAGGTCAAGTTCATAAGTGAATTTACAAGTGCATAAAGACATTTTAACAACTAATAATAATAAAGTGACAAGTGTTCATATGAAAATTTATACATTCTAATTTTTACAACAAACAAAATAAAATGCTAAGGATCTATATGAAAATTTACAAATCTTCATTTACATGATAAGAGTTGTTACAAAAATTTACAAGTGTTTATATGTGAGTTTAAAAGTGCATGGCATATTGGAATGAAATGAGTTTCATTCATCTTGTTAATATACTTAGAGATTGATGAACTATGGTTGAGAAATTTGAGGATGACATCTTCATGTTTCATGATACAAATATCATGTGACAAAAAGATTTGACATGGTTAATTATAATATAGGCCATATTTGATCATTGATCTTTATATGATTTTGGTAATTCTAATGTACTTCTAAAGGTTAAATATGACTTGTGCACCAAAAGGTGCTTTGGATCATTTACCAATATCATGTGATCCTACATGATCGCACATAATAATGGGCTAGCATGAACTAAAGTATCCAATTTCATTAAGTTAGAGCCAATTTTTTGATTATGCCAACTGGAGAAGTGATTGTTTTGTGTATCTATATTTTTTTAGGGAATCCTTAGAATTATCATTTTTTAGCTTTCAATTCACCTCTGACCATCAAATGAAATATGTTGTGGCAAGATTGTAGGTAATTAGGATATTTCTGGCATTTGTATGCATTAGAGACTTCAAGTTATTCCAAATATATGTTGAAAGTACTCCTTAAGGTGCACTGTCTTGTGGTGTCATATGGGGCCCATAAGCAGACACTTGACAATTCCTCAAGTCATAGGACATGTGGCACCATTTTAAGAAGTAAGTGGATACTTGCGCGATTTTGGTGGCTTCATAAAGTAATTTTAATAAAGTAAATCTTACTTTTGTGTTGGCACCACAAGAAGATGACACATGTCCCTTTATCATTGTGATTACTTTATGACTTTTATGTTGGCTCACTCATAGGGCACCACCTAGCACATAAGTCAGGAAAAGCCACCAATCTCTGGTTTAGTCATATATTTGACTTTCCCGAACACCAAATCTAGGAGCCAGGGAAAATCATAAGATCTTCTCTTCCCCTGACTAAAGAGTCAGCCAGGGGTCTAAAGGAAGAGAGAGAAACTGAAATTAAAGAGACACTTGGTACTTTGAGTTTTAATCTTAGTCACATGGCATCTTGTGGATTAAACACTTGATTTAAGTGATTATAAAACAAATCAAACACCTCCCTCACTCCATATAATTTCAGCCAAGCAAGGGAAGAGAGGGGAAAAATATATAAATTCAAAGGAAAAAGAAAGAATAGAAAAGTTGGAGAAAACACAAAGTATTCTTGAGCTCCTCGACCGATTTCACCTCTGAAATCACGTTTCTAGCTCTTGGAGCCTTATTTAATGTTGTTTCTCTCAGTGAGAGCAATATTTCTATGGTTTCAAATTCTTGGTCAGAGGTGTTTGTTGTTGTCTACAAGGTAGAGGTGCTACCAAAATTAAGAACCAGATATGGAATTGTGTAGAGGTACGTATAAGCTCCGGTTTGAGCCGAATATCTTAAGGTTTTGATAAGTCATCATGCTACCTTGATTTTAGGTCAAACAAAAAACCTAGGAAAATAATATGATTTTGATGATTTTGAGTTCACCAATGGATTCTACAAAAAAAGTTGTGTAGGAATAGGTTGTGGGCATGATTTTAGAAGGTTGGATAGAAAACCCTAAATTTGGAATTTAAGTAGTGCTGCAAGATTTCATTTTTTAGGAATCAGGTTGTTTGTGTCCTAATTTTAACTGGCCATGTCTTATCCAATGGTCTTGAAATTTTCCATAATGATATAAACATCTTAAGCTTTAATTTGACATATAACGTGTGTCATTTATATATGTAGATTGTGAGATATGATATGTTGAAGTTAGGTTTTGAATCTGGAATAATTTATGTGGCAGTAAGGATTGTTTGAGGTTTCTAGAATTTTCTACATGTGAGTGGCAGTTAGTGATATTTTTCCTCTAAATAGGACTCAAAGAGCTTTAAATAGGAACTAGAACCACTCCATTTGGAATTTTATAGATTAAGTTATGATTTTTTGAATTTAAGCCAAGAAACAGGGGAAATCTAGAAATCCAGGTTTTGGCCATAACCAAGCACGTGAACTGCCTCTTGGCTGCAGCCCAAAAGTTTCTGGACCTCTTTTAGCTGCATCTAAAGAATTCCTTGGCTGTGGCCAAAGACCCCCATTTCAGCACTTTATATTTTTCGAGCGACGTTGACTTGCTTAGCCTTTCCAACTTTTTAGACATTGGTTTACACTTCCAATGACTTGCTATCATGACTCTAATGACGTGATTGAGTATCTAGGGCCATGAGAGGTCAAGGAAGAGTAAATGGAAGGCTTTGTAAGAAACTACATTGGTTAGAAGAAAATAAAAACAAGAAGGGGACTTAAATACAAAAAGGTAGTGAAACTTTCCTAACTGGCATTTACTTGATAAGTATGCTTATATATTGATGTGTTTAATTACTTCGTTGAATGGTATGAAGCATATATGAATGATTGAAGCTATGTTTTTACTTATGTTATGGCCATATGTGTAATGTGTAAAGCATTGAGCATGCAAGTATATCATTATGCTAGCATGAATTTATGTAAACAAGCATGTCATGCACTAAGGTTGTATCTTGTATGCATAGTTAGCAAAGTTTGCTACTGAGATTCCCTTGAATCTTCCTCTCCCTCACCCAACCATATAGGTATAATGAGTACATGAGAAAAATGCATGAAGATATGCAAGGAGGAAACATGAAGTAGAATAGAAGATTGAAGTGCAATACACTGTTTATGTATTTTGATTAGATTTGTGTATGTTATATGAATGAACTAAGAATAAGCTGAGAATCACTTTGATTAAATTAATTTAAGAACTGATGAGTCAAAATAAGATTGCTAACCAACTCTGAAACACTTCCAAAAGTGAAAATTTTTCAGAAAAGCCCAACCCAATAGAAAAAAATACAGGCTTAATTGTTCAGATTCATGGAGTAACACTCATCAAAATGATTACGAAAATAAGGTGTTACAACAGTAAATGCAGCTTATTAGTTGTTGAATGTTGACTCCTTCTTGAATGCTCATTTATTTATAGGTAGGAAGGATTAAGTAACCATTAAATATTGAATCTACCAATTACTCTAAGTATCCATTGAGCTTGCATTAAATGTGATTGACACAAAAGCAAAGTGCCATGTAATATTTCCATTGGAGCCTATTCTTTGCTTAGTCACTTGAAGTCTTGATATAAACACGATTAAATATTTAAGAATAATTAGAAATAGTATAATAAGTTTACATGAGTTTGAAAGAGTATCAAAAAATCTGAGACGAAGATTAAAAGCTATGAAAACATCACTCGAGTGGAATTTGCAGGTAAAGAAATTTTCTTGAGTTACTTAAGTGAATTTGAAAAAAATTGAGTGAACATGTATATTTAGAATATATATCACTTGAGAAAAACTTGCAAGTTGTGTTTTGGAAGAATTCTACCAAGATATAATTTTTACTCGAGTGATAGTTAACCTTATGATACTCCTGTCAAATTGGCATATTTTCCCTTAAATTCTCACACATTTTGGTAATTAATGGATATCAGGGAGTATAAATGTGAAGGAAATGTGCCTTGTGAATATTTGATATAAAAATAGCATAATTTTTTGATTAAGCTTGGATATTTTATGTTCATCAACCGTTGGCTTTTATGGATTTTCTTGTGTTGATAAGACAACATTTCAGCCACATATAGAGCCAGAGAAAGCACAATTCAATGAAAAAGAAGGTAAAATGGAGTTTAGGAAGTCAATCATACCATGAAAAAGTAAGAAGGTATGAAAACAGGCCTTGGCTATAGCCAAGTTGAATTTTAGAAACTTGGCCGCAGGCAAGCCCCCATCAGACTCTTGGCCGAGGCCAAAACATGGACAAAAACTTTTTGGCTACGGTCAAGACTTTTCTTTGACCATTGCTAAGCCCCCACCAAACTCTTGGCCATAACCAAAACATGAACATAAACTTTTTGACCACCCCCAAAGCCTGTAATAGAAGCTACGCATTTTAATTTTTAGGGCTTATAAATATGGGATCCATGAACCCAAACGCCATCATTCAGACCTAGAATACCTTGGAGGCAGCTGGAGAGCATTTCCAAGTCAAGGAGTGGTGTTTTTTAAGGAAAATCAAGTGGAGATTGAAGATTTGAAGAGATTTAAACTCATTTTCCTTAGTTTAGCTGATTTCTTTCCCTTTCCTCTCTATTTTGCTGACATGGTTGTATCTGTTATGTATTTTTGTGACCATTTTCTGAACATGAGCAGCTAAACTCTTCATTCTAGGATTTTTTTAAACCTTTGTATCGACTAATACTCGGATCTTCCTCTCTTTTATGTATGAATGTTATATATGTGTTGATTTTATCCTATACATAAGGCTTTTGAATGTTTGACCATCATTTAGACTGTTTTGTTCACTCTGGTTTGACTTGAGAAAGCAAATCTGGGTAAAGAACTTGGTTAAAATCATGCTTGACTTGAAGTTTACTTGATAAATGGATAGGTTGTTAGTGACATAGAGATATAGTCACTAACCTAGCATTGTCAAATGCAGGTTGATGCTGAATGAATATTCTCCTTTATTGCAGCAAGAGATTATGCATATTAATTGAGTGTATAAATTTGGTTATGACTTAAGAAAGCTTAACCAAATGTTTTTGAACCTTAGATTAACACATATAATCATTGGAAACACTAAAAGAAAGGAATTTTATCAAGTTTTATGAAATGCAAAGGGGACAAATAATCCTAGGTTTCATATTATATTTGAATTTATAGAATTAGTTTTCATTGTTTTAGAAACAGTTTTTACAACTTCCCTTTCTACATTAATATGTTTTGGCTCAACTTTATTGAATTTGCTAAGATTATTGCTTGATAAATTTGTTAAAAAAAATCCTCGTGGGAACGATACTTTATTTATCATTTTATTACTTGACACGATTCATGCATTTATGGTAGTGAATAGTGATAGAATGTTACTCAAGTGACTTTAAAAGCATATGAACAAATCTAAAGCACTTGCAGGTTTCGTTTGAACAAATACTCAAGCAATTTCAGGTCTACTTGAGTGATTATAGATGAAGATGACTTATCACTTGATCAAAACTTATGATTTCATAATTTCCTTAAAGGATCACTCGAGTGACAATGAACAAATTGTTAGATTTCATGTTTTGATGATAACAAATCATGTTTTGGAAGCTCATGGATTAATTACCAGCAAAGCAATTAATTCTGGTGATCTGTGCAAGATCACTCGAGTGATTTTATTAATCACTCGAGTGATATTCAAGATCACTCGAGTGATCGCTGAAATCACTCGAGTGATTGCGAAAAATAACAGATCACTCGAGTGATATGGGAAATCACTCGAGTGATCCGCAATTTCACTTCCAGTGATCGCGAAATCACTGCAAGAAAATTTCATTGTTTTGAAAATCACTTCCAGTGATTCTGAATCACTCGAGTGATGCGCCAAATCACTTCCAGTGATTGTGAATCACTCGAGTGATACGGCTAATCACTTCCAGTGATTGTGATTTCACTTCAAGAAAATTCCACGGTTTTGCAAATCACTTCCAGTGATTCTGAATCACTCGAGTGATGCGCCAAATCACTTCCAGTGATTGTGAATCACTCGAGTGATACGGCCAATCACTTCCAGTGATCTAGAATTCACTTCAAGAAAATTTCACTGTTTTTCAAATCACTTCCAGCGATCCTCAATCACTCGAGTGATGTTGCATTTTCGCTGAATCACTTCCAGTGAATTGGAAATCACTGCAAGAATATTTCACTGTTCACCAAATCACTTGCAGTGATCTTGAATCACTCGAGTGAAGTTTGAAAAGTTGCAAATCACTTCCAGTGAATTGGAAATCACTCCAAGAAGAAATCACTATTTACAAAATCACTTCCAGTGATTCCAAATTCACTCGAGTGAAATATGCAATTTCCAATATCACTTCCAGTGAACCAGCAATCACTGACAGAAGCTTTCAAAGTTTTCAAAATCACTCCCAATGACATTATATTCACTTCCAGTGATATTGCTCTTGCTCATATAATGATCTATTATTTCCATATGATTTTACCTCAACTGATTTTTCTAGTGAAATTCTATTATTACTGATTTCTCCAAATAGCTATCAAAATCATATGATATATCATTTCAATACTTAGTTGCGAAAATAGGATCACTCTCTATGGTTTTATTCTGTCACTTTTTATAAAACACCTCCAGTGATCCATATTAATTTGCTGAGATACAAATATTGCTTAACGGTTATATTCATAAGTGTGTTACAGCTGTACTCCACCATCACGCACTTGACCTGTAACTGAACACTCCACTCAAACGACAACTATTCATGGTAGCAGCAGAAATTCAAAAGTAACGGAAGACAAATGCTGTTACATTTGTCAGAAGCATCTTTGAATCAACGGGCAAATTTACAACGGTCTTTAAGTGGTTCTATTATATATGTCCAGCCATTTGAAAAATACAACAACGAAGAAAAACGCCTGAATACTCCAAAAAGCTATATCCTCACAAAAGCTTCAGTTCATCATTTGTGCTTCAGTTTTTATCTTCATACTCTGTGAGAGAGATTTGTCATTCATACTTAATCATTTTCAATAGAGTTAACTTAAGGTTGAGGAACCTTAAGTAGGGATTTGTGATTACCCTGTGTAAGGGGGAGCGAGTGTCTAGAGGAACTTGCTAGTTGTACTGTGGTGCCAAGAACCCACTGAATCTTGGAAGATATAGTGAAAAGCTCAGAAGGATTTCTGAGGATTGGACGTAGGTCAAGTGGTTGAGACCGAACCAGTATAAATCTCTGTGTGAATCTCGGTGATATCTCTTCCTTTCATTAACTGTGCTTTAAGTTTTATAAATTGAATTTAAGCTTTCGATTATATTGTAAACACCCAATTCACCCCCCCTCTTGGGTGAAAAACTTGCTCTAACACAAATTGGGTGATTCTCTTGAATTAGCAAAAGTAGAACTAAGAACTCGCAGGTTTAGGGTAGATGAAGAATAGCATCACTTAATTGGCACTTCAACAATTAAGTGTTTATCAGAAATTTTTAAAAAATAAGTTAGTTTACGTACATGTTTCCAAAAAGTGATTTATATGATGAAAGACTTCTTCACTCAAGTAAATACATAAAACTTGAGTAATGTCGTAAGTATTTCAACATCAATTTTAGCGACAAAGAGAACTTGCAGGTTTTGAGCGAGTAAACAATTTTAACACAAATAACTTGAGTGAAAACATAGGGAACTTTAGTGATCTTTTAAATTTTCACAAAATAACTTAGTAGCCTACAAGTTTCAAGTGAGTAAATTAAAATAGTCAGATCTCAAGTGTTTTAAGGGTATTACTCAAGTGATTCATAACACTAAGCAATATTAGATAAGCTTAGTTTTTCCAAAATCATATAAATATAGAAAAACAATATACCTAAGGTTTGTTGTCATCAAAATACTAAATTCTAACAATTCACACCTTCCGATATGTGGCTTGCTAACATTTTTCACATTCCTCTCCCCATGTTTTGTCTAACACGTATAACTTTGATAAATCCATACATCATTAATTGTGACTTACAATTGTATGAAGTAACATGCTTTACAAGGCCACACCTTATACAAGGGAAAATAATCCTACCGCAGTTGTCACCATTATTATCAATCACAAACCTAATGAAAATTTCCACCACATCATAGTATTCCTTAGATAAACGATATGCAGACTACCATTCTTTATTTGCATTCCCCATCCAGTGCATGTCATATAGAGGGAATTTTGATAAGGAACTCAAAGATTATGACGTAGAGTTAAACAAAAAACTAACAGCATAGTGACTTAAATATGAGTGTTTTCCAATCCTTATGTCCTATATTAAACCCAAAAGAATTATGCATATTGCAACAAGTCACATTTGGTTACAACTCAAGAAACTAAGATTAGAGCCTGCCATCCTCATCATCTTGTTCATCCTCCTCTTCCTCTCCCTTTTCATCATCCTCATCCCCATTCTCATTAGAGGTGGGGGGAGATGAAGGTTGGGTGAAAGTATTATCATCAGTATGGGGAAGGAAAAAGGTTTTGAACCATTACGGCGTCTGTTGTTTCATAATAGTTTTTGCCTAATAACCGTCATTTTTATAAGGCAAAATATGATAGTTACTAATTATTATCGTTATTTTTTTGAATTTATTATTTATATCATTCCTTGAATAAATGGGTTAAAAGTTAAATAAGGGCATTATTATCTTTGTAAATATCATGTATTTTCTCTCCTTTCTCTTTTCTCCCCTCTATCCAACTACAAGGAGAGATAATATTATCTCTTCACTTTTATCCTCTTCTATTTTCTCCTCCCCTAATTTTCTGTCCATCTAAGCAAAGTGCAAGAGTGGCACATTTTGATCCTATATGTCATATATACATTGGAATCCCAAAAATTTTGATGCTCATCCTCCCCTTTCCAATCTTCTCCAGATCTTTGGCCCCTTCAAGCACGTTGCACCACTATCCAACTGCTAAAGTCCTACAAAGTATCACCCATAGCATTGTCATCCTTAAAAACTCCTAGCGTAGTTCTACGATGTACACCTTCTGATTCTTTGCTTCAAAGTCATGATGATGATCGAAGTCATGGTCATATTTGCTATAGTTGAAACATATCAAATGGTGCCCCTCATACTCAATTCTCTTCTCCTTCCCATTAATCAGAATGGATGGGAGGAGATGTTTATTAAGGTCTAATTGAATACATATCCTTGTAAAATGACCTTTGGACTTGCTTATCGTAGTCACATATACTCTATACACTATTTAACTCCTTACCACAAACAAAATGCCTTTCTCATAGTAATCCATGGGTAACTTGGCAATTCTCACCCAAAGAGAGAAATGCTCCAAACCTCCTCATTTGGGTCAAAATCCTCTTTTGAGGGTTGGACACTAATGTAATGGTTGTACATCAAACAAGGGCACCCAGTCAATATGAGATCAAATGTTTCATTCTTCCTACTTTGTACCAAAAAAAACAAAAAACAGCATGAACCAACATCGAGAATTTTCGCCTCACCCCAAAAATGTTGTAGTTTCCACTTAAGGAGATGTCCTCTCTCATCTTTCTCCAAGCAAGGCTACAATGAGAGATTTATTCCATTTTTTTGCAAGCTTCTCTTTGAAATGTGGAAGCAACTCTAATGCTACCAGTCATTCCCTCCAATTACCCCATCGTCCCCAGCCCGAGGCGCACTATCCGCCATCCATTCCTCCTCCCTAGGTAAGATTTGATGTCCATGAGACATATACCATTCCCCTATTTGCACCTTGTTACAACTCCATTCCAAGGCATCGACTTCCTCTGATCTGCTGTTGGGATCACTGCACCTATCCCTTCTATCAGACATCACCATCCTTGTAAATATGCTGCTAACACTTTTTAACTTATTTATTCTTGTACTAAAAAAAATCTGTTTGTTCTAATTATATTATTAGAAAGGCCATAAAAACAGTACGAAGAAGTTGATTTTATTACAAGGCTTTAAATTGAAAGGTATTAACCTATGTTTTCACACCCAAACCAGACTGGACAGTCGGACCGTCACCCAGGGAAAACAACAGTCCGTCTCTTAGCATTAGCCGGCTTGAGTATTTGGACCGGAATGAGCCGTCCAGAGCTAGGGTTTAGGTCGAAAGCCGGAAAAAACCCGAGAGCTGGAGCGACTAACCAAAAACCGGACGAGTGGACAAACAGTGAAAATAATCTTAAGAAAAAGGAAAAGGAAAGGAGGGAAGAAGAAAAAATCAAACTAAACCTCACATATAACCACAAACGGGGTTGATTTATACAAAATTTTTTTAAAAAAAATTATACATGAAATAAGGAAAACTATTGAGCTTCATGCCTTCTGCTTTCATGTCCGCCATTTTCGCCTTCATCTGAAATGGTTGGAGCCTGAGAGCATGGAAGGTTCTGGAGTTTCGGCTTTGGAAAGAGACATTTCGGATTAAAGATGTGAGAGAAAGAAAATGCTTCAATGTGAGAAAAATACTTTGATATTTGCAATGCAAGCTGGCATTTTATTTACTTATTTATTTAAAAAAATTGAATGTTGTTTGGCGCTACTTTTTCTCATTTCTTCTCATCCCCTCACTGCCTCATGCCTATGGGGCCTATAGAGTAGACTTGAGCAATTTTGGTTGGACAAGTTTTGTCCAGATAATTGAGAACTAATTTTTATCTTTTTAACCTTTTTGATAATGTGTGTATGATTTTATTTTTTTTTAAAGAAGAAGCCATACAACCCGAAATCCAGCTCTTAATCGTAGGAAGGAAAGCAAGTGTTTAAATTATATTATTTAATACATATAATTATTTAAATGCATATTGTTTGTTATACACACACACATTATTAATTAAAACAAAAACATAAAATAAGTTAGATATTAAATAGATTATCAACTCATTTTTTATTAAAAAATTAAAATTTTCTAATTAAAATTTTTTTTATGTTCAGTTCTACTATATCTTGAAATTATTAAGTTATAAACAATTTGATAGTATTATATATACATAAAATATTATTTTTATTTAATTTTTATATTACCGGTCAAACTAGACGGTTCGACCAATTCGACTGTTTGAATCATGACCTGCTAACCTTTTCGACTAGATTTTCGATCCAACTTTTAAAATATTAGTATTAACGCAATAGTAAACAGTTTTTCCTAATGCCATGCAGAATTTTAATGCAAGATTTTCACTGATTACATAATTTCACGAACAATTATATATTTGTGGCATACAGAGATACTCATACACTACTTATCAGTAGAAACTTTGATAAGGCAATTTCAATGTTTAATAGAATGAAGAAAAATTTTAAATCTCAATAACTTTGTCTTAAAATTTAACATCTACATGATCATATCTATAAGTCAATTTCAAATTTTCAACATGTTTTATAGTAAGAAAAGAATCCTTAAATAAATTTGGTTTTTGTTCTTCAAGTAAACTTATTCTACTTTTAGTTATTTTCCTTTTAAAACAACTTTTCATTCTCATATTTCATCTGCATCATTTGTTTATAATGTGTCCAATAGATACTGTAGTATGTAGAAAAAATTGCAAAAGATGATTAGTAAACACTTGAATTAAGATCATTTCATTCGTTTCTAATTAATTGGCAACAAAAAGTGTAGTAATATCCTAACATGAGCGTCACAAATTCACATCATTAGGAAAGCTACAGTAACAGTAAAGGAAAAAAGGAGTTAATGCATTGAATATTTTATTGATTAAGCGTAAACGGGTTTCCCTAATGCCTAGCAAAATTTTAATGCGAGATATTCATTGATTACATATTTTCATGAATATATATTTGTGGCATAGACTTATTAGTGATGGTATAAACTTTGACAAGGCAATTTCAATGTTTAATAGAATGAAGAAAAATTTTAAATCTCAATAACTTTGTCTTAAAATTTAATATTTATATGATCCTATTAATTAGTCACTTTCAACCTGTTTTATAGTAAGAAAAAAATCCTTAAATAAATTTGGTAAAAAATCCTTAAATAAATTTGGTTTTTGTTCCTCAAGTAATCTTATTCTACTTTTGGTTATTTCTTTTTAAAATAGCTTTTTTGTTCTTATATACCATGTTCATCATTTATTTATAATGTCTCTAATAGATGACCATAGTATGTAAAAAAGAAATATAAAGGATGGTTAGTAAGCTCTTGAATTAAGATCATTTAATTTATTTCTAATTAACAAAATAATATTGAACATGACATGGATTATAAACACCCTCGTGCATTGCATCGGGAGAATATTTTTTTATTATAAAAAAATTAAATTAAATATAAGTTTAAGTATCTAATTTTCGGCTAATTTATATGTCAAGACAAATTCATATATTTTATATTTTAAGATACAAAAATTACTACCTCTATGAAGAATATAATATTCTATTAAATATTCAAAAATATATTTTTACTAATTTAAAGTTATATCTAAATAATAACAAAACCACGAGCCCTAAACCTAATTAACTCATTTGCCATTTTTTTTTCATAAGAAAGAATGCAGTAAAATTATTCTTTAGAAAGAAATAAATGAAAATTATGTAACGGAACTAAGTGAAGTCTCGGGGCATTGCTAAAACACGCTTAGCTAACAAATCAGTTTCAAAGTCTCTCTCTCTCTTCTGTTGTGTTGAACATAAACTAACCAATAACATTTAAGGCATGGCTTTCTCAAATTAAATTCCAGTTATCATAAAAACCATTATTACCATCCTCATCAAGCTCAATTGCATCCTAATAATCATTTATCAAACAAACTTGTCTATGATTCTCATCCGATGCTTTTCTCTGAGTCATAAGATACGCCCAAAAGGATCTCCATTTTATATATTAAGCAAGAAAACTTCAATTAGATTTTCTCTACGATCTTTGATAATGCATCCACATCCCATTGTGTAAGTATTAAAAGAGTAAGCTCCATCAACATTGACAATCACCCACCCATATTAATGCCCCATTTAGTTGTAGTTCTTGCATCTTGCAGTTTGCATTATAGATAAACAAGATGACTTTAACCTCTAATAGAAGTCAAAGAGCATGGAGTTAATGTTCTCAAATATTTCCTCATAGCATCTTTTCCCAATAAGCAAATAAATAGTAAAGAAAAAAAAGACTATTTCCAAGGTCCATCACCCTGCCCTACACTTTTCATTGAGATTCATACAACAACAATTTCAAAACTCAACTAAAAAAAATCACATACGAAGGTTGGGTTTGAAAGCGTGTTCTCAGTTAAGTGTTTTAAAGAAATTAAAACTTGTTTTGGAAAAAAAAAATCAAAACATCTTTTTGATGTTTTGTTACCTTTTATTGTAGTGTAAAATTAAGAAAAAAATTAGGAAGAATGACTAAGGAAAATAAATATTTATTAATAAGGATATTAAAATTATAATTATTTTGAAGGACCATAATTCAAAATATAAATTTTCAATTACAATAACCAATTATTTGACAGTTAATTATCTCTTTGTGTCCGGTAAAAAAAAAAGATTTGATAAAATGTTGTAAATTACAATTCTAAGTTGAGGTGCAATAATAAATTTTTTTGGTCATTTTCTTAAGTTTTTAAAAATAATCAAAACCTCCAAAGAAATTTATTCATTAGGAATTTGGATTAGCAACAATAGAGAAGTTAAAAAAATGTTGTAAATCACAATTTCAAGATAAGTCGTAATAATAAATTTTTTTCTGAGTTTTTTAAGTTTTAAAAAGACCAAAACCTCAAAAGAGGTAGATTTGTAATTAATTTTATATTTTAAATGCTATTTTAATTTGAGTAACTTTTAAAAATAATCTGATGTGCATGGAGAGAATATTATAAAAATATTGAGTTGCATTTATATGTTTTTTTTTATCAAAATATAAATGGAGATATCATCAAATTTCTCTCTAGATTTTGATTATTTTTAAAAACTTAAAAAATAAAAAAAAATATTATTGTACCTTATCTAGGAATTGTGATATGCAGTTTTTTTTCAGCTTCTCTATTGTTGTTAATCCAAATTCTTGACGAACAAATTTTAAATACAATAATATTGACTAAGTTCTAAAATCATTAAACTAGTAACAAATGAAATGAAATACAGAGAGAGACGAGGAAACACAAATTGATAATTATTACTATTTATTTTGAAATTATCATCATTCTTCCTAAAATTGTAATCAAATTTGTTTGTATAAACTATTTTAATCCAAAAATATTGAAATTAAAATCAATTCTCAAAAAATGCAGTATTTATAGAAATAAAAATGCTAGTTCAATTGATCAATCACTAGACCACAAGTATCTAAAGGCTAAAATATATTTTATGTTAACAAAAGAATTAGTGGAGGATTAGATTTGATCCTGCGTATAAAACCTCATTTTTTTTTCTAAAATTTGATAGTATATATTAAAAAGAAATATTTTAAAAGATGGACTGGACATCGAGCCGGAAAAGGCCAGCGGGTCATGGTTCAATCGATTAGAATGGTCAAACCATTTGATTAAATCGGTGACGTAATAATTAAATTTAAAAATATTATATATAATTATACACACACAATTAATCCTTTGGATGCTAAAATATTCATTGGGAAAACCGAGTCGCGACTATCAATTTGGGGGATACCGTTTCCGCATATATAATCAAATATTCAAATGCAGATTTTTTTTAAAAAAAAAGTTACCCTTTTTTTTTTAATAAGATAGGCTTGCAATCTCATATTTGTGATTTGTTTGCATTAATCAATGGCGGCAAACGTTGCATCAATTAATCTATTTCACATAACTTTATGGTATGTTTGGATGTTAAAACCAAATCATAGTTTCAACTTTAAATCATGGTTTGGGTAAGAAATATCCAAACACTAAAAAAAAGGTAAAAAACACTTTTGTGCCAAAACTATGGTTTTGGAGAAGTTAATATTTTCTACTTTTTTGTATGTGGGTCCCACTTCATTTTCTCTCTTTTTATTTTCCCTCTTTCATTTCTTTTATTTTTATCCTCATGTTCCCATTTTTTTTCCAAATACCTATTACAAAAAAATTATTGTGTGGTTTTTTTAAAGAATTATTATTCATATCAAAATTTATTATTCTTTTTAGTCTTAAATATAAGATAAATTTAACTTTCTTCAAGAGATTAAAAAACTAATTAAATTATTTTAGAGTATTTATATTTTAATTTTTCCCCCAAACTAATTAATTTGAATAATAAACTTATATGTAATTTAGGATACAAAATATATGATACGATTAAGTAATTTATTTAGCTTTTTTAATCTTTTAAAAAAATCAATTCTATCTTATATTTAAGACCGAATGGATTATTTATTTTAATCTAAAATATAGTATTATTTTGAATAATTACTATATATAAATGTTTTATATAATTTATTAATACATATATGTTTGAGCTATTTTTTATGATGTTATATAATTTCCCAATGTTATAATTTTAATTTTTTTAGAAAAATTTATTTAATTTTAGGTATTATTGTGAAATTTAATGTTGAAAATATTTAAAATAAAATCTTATCTTTTTATATGTAATTATCACAAAAGCTAATGTCCTTTTTGGTAATTTGACCATTAAAAAAGTGATTCTTAACCCAATACTCAAACACTCTCATTTTATCAAAATCATGTTTTCCATAATATATATATATATATATATATATATATATATATATATATATATATATATATATATATATATATATATATATGCTTTTTTTATGTTAGATAATTGATTAATGTTATAATTTTTAATTTTTTAAATAAATCTATGTCATTTTTTGTATTTATTATGAATTTTTCTATTAAATAATACATAAAATATAATCTTATCTTTTATATGTAATTATCACAAAAGTTAATGTCCTTTTCAGTAATTTGACTCTAAAAAAAGCTATTCTGATCAAAATATCCAAACACTCTCATTTATCAAAATCACTTTTTTCACATAATCTATTTTGTCAGAATCTATTCTCAAAAATCACTTTTTTCACTTTTTTTTATAAGTTATTCTCAAAAGCTGATTCCAAACACACCATTATTTGAATTAGCTTTTGAGAATAGCTTTTACGATTTACGAGGTATGTATGTGAGCAGAGTTTTATCTCGATTTATGCAAACCGTGGTTGAAACCACGGTTTGGTGGTTTTCCAAACACACCGCGGCCATACCCTGCAATTTACAGAGGGACGTAACAACGTCACATCAACATTATTTAATAGTTTTCCCATTCACTCACCACAAGCCCACAAATCCACATATCATCTGACTCGGTCGGTTTTGGAAAACCGTTCTGATTTTCGGTCCAAAATCGACTGACGACCCAATAATGAGTTAACAGCGGTCCAAAACGGCTATAGAAAAAAAACGGCTTGATGCTGAAAGTCGGCCCGCTCTTATGACCGGATGACGGTCCGACCGTCCGATCCAATCAAATTCTTAAACCCATGTTAAAAAGTTTCTATTCAATTGTAGTTCGGGTGAAATATGGTATTTAAGATAAACGACCAGCATAATTAATTTTATTAATTTATTAAAATTAATTAACTATCTCTTTTTAAGAGAGGATGTGGGATCCTTAGCTTCAACATATCACGAACAACAGGGGGTAATTTTTATATTTTATGCATATACTTTATTTCGAGATAAAAGCTCAAAATTGTGCAGAGATAAACTAGAACTTCACTGTTCTCACTGTCCTACCCAAAAAAATAAAAAAAACACCTAATTTATCAAATAAATAAATAAATAAATAAATAAGAAAGTAGAACTTCACGTGCAGTTCACGCGCATCGAAGGCATTACTCGTGTGGAGCTTGCTGCTTTATCAACATCAGCTCCTTCTGCCTTCGGAGCTCCAGCACCTTCCGGTGCGAGTTCGAGTGCTGACTCAGCACGAACGTCGGACTTGATGCTGGTCGATATTCGGGTACAAGCCGACCCGACTTGTACCTCACCCCGCACGCATTGCACAGGGTCTTGGGTCCCAGGGGTCCGCTTCGCCACTGCGGGGTATCATCTGTTGCACAGTGGGTGCACCTACGCTTACCTGATCCCTCTCCCAACGACGACGACGACCCGCCGTTTGGCTCAGTTTTAGGTCTCGATTTTCCACCGGCTGCTCTCGAAGCCTTATGTTCAGCTTTGCCGGTAAACGACGCGTCGGATTGTGCAGCGGAGAAACCCGCCACCGCCATCGTCTCACCTGTCCCCGAGAAGTTGTCATTGAAGCAACTGTACAAAAATTCCGAGAGCCATTCTTGTTCTGGTACATCGGCGTACTGAGGAAAAGGAAAAGAGATTATAGATTCAATAGACTAAAACGTCTCTGCAACTATAATGACTATAGATTAATGCTCAAAGAGATAACCTAAAACTGACAATTGTGTTTCTACGTACGGGTATGGATAGATCATTGACAGTGAGGTCGGGGGATAGGAGGCAAGGGAAATTGTTGAAGGAGATGTCGGCGAAGGAGGATCCATTGTGGTGGTGGTGGTGATAGTGAAATGGGTTTTGCGGTGGAGGAAGAAGTGGCTCGGCGTAGTGGCTGGAGTCGGTGGAGGAGTAGGAGTCGGCGGTGTTGAGGTCTCCGTTCGAGGGGTAGTTGAAAAGGGCATCATTGTGAAAGGAGTTCGGAAAAAACATATCGAGAGGCGTACAAATCACAAATCTTGAAGGGCGTGCGTGGGTCTCTTGCGACTACTCCCTCTGGCTTTTTCAGGTCTCTATGTACTAGAAGAGAAGGAGATGGAAAATGGGGCAGCATTGATGGAAGAGGTAATTGATAATTATATATAAAGAAATGACAAAAACAATTTTAAATAGGAAAATAGATTTTTTTTAATATATAAAAGAGGCTTTCTCATTAAGTAATAGAGCATAAATTTAAAATTTAAAAAGTTGTTCAGCATTTTTAAAATAATTTTTTTGTGCATTTATCGGGCAAAATAAATTTCTTGGCAATTTAGTGCTTAAAATTTTTTTTTAGTAGTATTCTAATTTTTTTCTCAAAACACTCTTCAGTAACAATGAGAGTTTAAAACTTAAGGATGCTGTTTATCACTTAAAAAAACACTTTAATATGCTAAATATACTAAAATTACTATAGGATAGTGAATATTACTAAAAATATCATAGAATGATAACTGAAAAATATTTCTCATAATCAAAATTAGGACAAATAATCTAATAGGAATTATTTTAAAAAATTACGAAATATTAAAATATAAATTTAAAAGGATAAAATGTCTGTGACGAAAACCTTCTACATGATAAATATCAGCAGCTTTATATCATTCTTCACATATAATTTTCCCAATTAAATTACACATTATATTTTTCTGGTGGTCTTATATTATTATACTTGAAACTTGAAAGCATGGAAATATATTAAATCGTTGTTAAGCATTTGAAATCAATTTTCGGTGATTTTGGGGGAATTAAGAGGCTGTTTGGATTAGTTTATGGAAGCTCTATAAATGCTTATGAATTGTGATTCACGGAATACGAAGTAACTTTTACGGTCTACGAGGTAAATATGTGGAGGAGATTTATCTTGATTTACGTGAATCGAGCTTATATAATAAACCCAATTCACAAAAACTCATCCAAACACCTCTTAAGTCAGTCGAAAATTTATTTCTTTTAGTCAAAACTTTTTTTTTTTACCAAAGTCAAAACTGATGATGAAAGTAATTAAAAAAGGTCTTACAAAAAAGTTATAAAAATATCTTATAAAAAACGTTTGAATGTATGGGGATAAATTTCACTTTCGATAAAATTTGTATTAAATAATATTTTAACTAAGGCCTTATAATTTCTTATAATATTTTAAATTGTAATTTTACCTTCTTAAATTTATTGTATGAATATGAATTTAAATTATAAGTTGTTAAGGACGGATTATATATTTTATTTTTGAACTTCCATATTTTTATTGTAATGCAGTTTAAATATGAAAACAATAACTAAATTTCTTTTATTAATAAATTCTTTGCATATGATGAATTTGAATGATGAATTCGCATTGACGACAAAAACTTGACAGCTCCTGCAATTGTATGGGAGATATGATGCATTCAAATGCAGTTTCAATGGCCTTGATTTAAAAATTTTAAATGATAATTTTTAAATAAAATATCAGTTTTTGAAAAAAAAATTACAAATAAAGAATTATCTTAATTTTAGATTATGTACAAATTAAAATAATTTTTGTATAATATTTCAAAGGACAAAACTTCAGTCAAATTACTTAGGTCATTATGTAAAGTTATCCTATCAAATTCTGCCACATGTATTAATTTTACAGAGTAGCAAATAACCACAGAGCCACCGTTAAATCACCATTTTCTGGAAAAATTAGGGGAAGGCTGTCTTCGTATTTCTCTAAAATTATTGAATGAGGATGAATTAAAATTATATACTGTTAAGATTGGATTATATATTTTATTTGTGAACTTCCATATTTTTATTGTGATGCAGTTTAAATAAATAGATAATAATTAAAATTTCAACTATGATACTGCAACTATGCCAAAAACTTGATCGTCGTCGCAAGTTATGGAAATTAGTTTTGGTGGTCATAGCAGGAGTGCTCGTTAATACCTATCGCTTTGGTGAGAATCTGGACCGTTCAAATACACTTTCCATAATCCTGATTTAACATTTTAAACTGATAATTTTTAAACAAAAACATCATTTTTTTTTTGTAAAAAAAATGACACTTAGAAGATCATCTTTATTTTAAATAGAAGATTATCTTTATTTTTTCAGAAGCTTATCTTTATTTTAGAGAGAAGATTATCTTTTTTTTTTTGGAAGATTTTCTCTTTTTTTTTTCAGAAGGTTATCTTTATTTTGGATAGAAGATTATCTTGTCACTGTTTTTTTAAAAAATAAAGATATTTATTTTCTTAAAAACAAAATAAATATGAACTTGTTGTAAAAATATACTAATTGAGATAGATGTCCATAAACTCCCAACTCTTAACCTTTCATTTTCTACACTCCATAACCTCCTCAATGAATAGTCTTTAGGAGTCTTCATGCCCATAATTCAAAGGTTACAATATGTGCACTTGTGAGATTAAAATTTGTCATTTACTTTATGTAACTCTTAATTGTGGTTGAGAACCTATAAATAGTGTACTATATACTACACTTTGATTGCATCTAAATGAAGTGAATGAGAACTCCTTCTTATTTTCTCTCCGAGTTTCTCTCATATTATTCATCTCCCTCTTCCCTTCATCCCTTATAGGTTCCTGATTTTCATAACAAGTTATTAACACGAGTTCACTCAGAAGGCCTATGATCTAGTTTTCTATTTCTTCTATTCTCAAACTTTCTCATTTCCATACTATATTTTATGTTGTTTATTCTCTTTGTTATTTTATCTTTTTAATTTACATTATCAATATGTTGTTCTATATTATTTTTATTTTACACCATTTATTTTTTATCTTTCCTGTTGTTATCTTTTACATGTATATCTAGGATAATCTAAATCATTGTATAGAATTAAAGAAATCTTTTTACCGATTGTTTTATACATCGGGGTTCCATGGCTAAGATGAGAGATTATTGTTGTTTTATTCTCCTTCGCAAGTTTTTTTTCACTTTTATTTATCATTTTCCAGGAGTATCTTATTTTTGAAAAATTTATATTTCTTTATTTTATATTTTGATATTCTTTACATTTTATATTGTTATATTATGTTATTTACGTTTTATTTTTTTATTTACTTATTTAACATTCATATTTTTTTATTTTATTTTTATTTTATGTTACATTTTATTGTTTATTTATTTCATTTTTATTTCTATTTTATTTATGTTTCATTTATTTCTATTAATATATTATTGTTATATCATTATGACAATATTTTATTTGTTTATTATTACATTAATATATAATAGTATTATATATGACCATATAATGTGATCTATATGATCATAGGCTTAATTATTGTTTATACTTTATTATAAATTTACTTAAATTATTTTACAGTATTTTAATTTTATCGAAAGGCTAGAAGCCATAATATTCTTAATTTTGTGGTCAAATGACCATAAGTCATATCACTTTTATAATAGCTCTTATATAAAATTAAATGGCATGATTGATAAAAATTTTTTTTGGCACTTTGATGATTTAATTGTTACAAATATCAAAGCCCTGGAGGTTAAAGCTTCAAATATCAAAATAAACGAAAAAATTTTTTAGCTTTGTAAGATTTTTGCTATGGTTCTGAAGATCAATATTTGGAGAAATTGATTATATGCTATTGAAAACAAAGAATATGTTCATAAGAGTGAAAATGAACTTGATCACATTGCATTAGTGGAATTGATAGTTGAAAGCTAAGAATACTTTGACTTTAGTTAGTGAACCACAATCGTGGACATAATAACATTTTTAAAGTGATTAAAATTATGAGAAAATGTTATATTATGAGTATAAGTCATATGAATAGAAAAATGGTACAATATGACCAAAATTCATATAGACTAATATATATCAATTTATTGAAAATAAAGATTAAAATGGTTATGAAAGCCAAAAAGGCCACAAGATATTGTGAATAATATCAAAAGTAATTATGATGCCTAAAACAATAAGAAAGATAATCAAAGTTATAGTAATAATAATAAAAAAAAGCCTTAAGCCTAGAAGGATATAAGATATTGTGATATTTAATTTTTATTAGCATTTAAATTTATTCTAATTAATTTGTGAAATACATCCTATTATAAGTATTTGATATTAGGGGAATTATTGGACATTTTGAAATTTATTTATATGAATATATACCAATTTATAGGGTGTGTGAATATATTTGAGTTTATAGTTTTGATAAATATTTCTTAATGGTAATATTATTTCTTTCTAACAAGTCCTATATATCCTTCAGATACATTCGTATGTGAGAAATGAGATAGATATTTAATTAAAATTTTGTGAGTTTGTTTTGTACCATATCCAAGATAAAACAAAGAGGGCTATGATTTATGAAAGATATGTTTATCCTCTATAAATTATGTTTACACAGTCTAAGTGATGCAATATTTTTTTTAATTAATTTGGCATAGCATGTATGGCATTAGTCGCAGACGCACGCACGCACGCACGCGCTCGTACGCGTGCGGGCACACACACACATTATTGATTTTTTCTTTATTAATTTTAATATTAAAGTATTGTTACTATGTAATTATTGCATTATATATATGTATTAGTAATATTTACTTTGTTGTATTATATTGGTAACTTATTTTATACCTAGTGAATTTATTTTTCTTGATGAATATATTGATTTTAATAATATGTAACCTTCTTGTTAATATCTCCTAAATTTATCATCAACATTAAACACAATTGGTTACGTATCTTTACTTTATAAATATTTATTTCCATATTTTGCATGAATATTTATTGAGTTATATTTACTAATCAAATAAGACATAAGTGATGGAAATAATAATAAGCCTATAATTGATAGTGAAACATAACATATGAATGAAGACAATTTACTTTATGAATATTTTTTTTTTGCAATGTAACATATGAACATGAATATTCACTTTATAAGTATTGTATTGGTGAAGACAATTGTGCATGTTTTTTTCATTACTTGTTTAATTTGGCATAACATACCCTTGTGAGTTATAATTTGGTGTGCATGATGAATTTATTATTCATTAAATACATATATTATGATTATTTGAGAAGGATAAATGTAAATTTTTTCAAGTAATTTCTATAGTTGAGATGTGAGGTTTAGTTATACTTATTATGATTTATTGAGTTATCATATAAGATTATGAGAAAATATATATGTTGTGGATAATCTTAAATATGTTATACTCATGCGTAAAATGTGTATCAAAAGAAACAAATTGAAGTATATTATTACTAAATAATGAAATTATATTCTGATGGAATAATATGTGACACCTCATTCCCTTTAGATATGGTGGAGTACAAAAGAGTAGTTAAATCACTCGGGAGATCAGGATTTGAACTTGGAACACCCAACTTCCGAAAACACTTATAAATTCCCCAACCTCAACCCATGATTTGAACATAAAGTTGAGAGGATGATAAAATTTTCTCAAAACTCTTTTCACAAATCTTTACTAACTCGTTAAGACTCACCGGTTTTCCCTTTGTTATTATTCATTAGAATTTACGAGCGTACCTCTACCGACTTTATATAGTCCATTCATATACACATTTCATTAGCGATAAGAAGCAAACTTATTATCTATCATTCATTCACTAGTTTATCTTTACATTGCTTGTTATCCTCATACAACATATACAACAAATACAACATATACAATCTAAAATATCCCAAAACATCCACAAAATATATGGACTAGATAACCAAAAGGCTAAAATCCTCAGCACCCCGGCTCCTAGTCGTCATTGCTTACCTTCTTCTTGCCCCTCGAGCTTTCTCCCTATACTGAAGTTGGGTTTGAAGGAATGTAAGTAGTAACATAATGTTATTCATACAGAAATAATATCACAAAGCATGCTTCAGAACATCAAATCACAGATGCATCATAACAACAATCAGTGCAATAAGTGCAGTTTATTAACTATCGTAGCGCTAGGCATGTTATAGGCCCCTAGGGTTACCCGTACAAAATAGGCCTCGGGCATCACTCGTGCATTACTGAACACTATATTGGCCTGAGCATTTACCCGTGTAAAATAGGCCTTGGGCAACTACTCCGCATACTCTAAATGTGTCAAACAACTTGTGATGAGTGAAAATAATACACAATTGCATACTATGACATATAAAAGACAAGTTACTACCTAGTCACTCTTCTTTAAGAACTCCTTCCCGCTTGTTTAAGCTCGGGCAAGTACTGTGTTCTTGACGGTTGTTAAGTCTTGAAATCTTCAAATATACCATAAATGAGCCATTACTCATTCATGTACGATTCCAAGCTTATATCATTGGTAAACTTAGCCTAAAAGTGATAAATTACCAAAATACCCTTAGAGACCCAGTCTACACTCCTATGTACTCGGTCTCATTTCACTTTACCAAAATTTATGATTTAGGCTATTCCTATACAATTTTGTGTGTAGAATCCATTTTTGATTTCAGATTAGTCAAAATCAAGCCTAATGACAAAAATGTCATTGACAGCCCTTAATTAGAGCTTTTAAAGGTAATTTAGTCATTTCACTTTTTGAGACTATTCTCACTTCCTTTTCAATATATACCCTACACAAATTTTATCTTCTAAACTTAATGGAAGCATCAAAATTATCAAATTTTTGTTCCTTTCTCATGCCTACTATAAGGCCACTAATTAGAATTCCCAGAAAAGTTGTGTCTGTTTCTCGTTTTCTCTTGCCTAATCACCTCTTTTCTACTTATACTTACATGATTAGCTATTATTACATGCATTGGACATAGTTTGGGAAAACTTGGACTATAAGGTCCTTTAGGTTACATGAGCTAACTCAACCCAAAACAACCAAAACCAAGCTAATAATAACATCAATAGCATTAATCAAGCAAGAGGAATAAGTTGGGAATTTACCTCTTGTTTTCCACCACTTTCTCTCTCTACACATCTGAACTCTCTCTCTCTCCCCCACAAATCTTGAATCAGCTAGAAATCCATGGTTCTAAAGGTGGCTAAGTGAGTAAGAGAGTTGATAGAGGGATTAGGAAGCTTAAGACACAAGGTTTCGACTTCTTACCTTTGATTATGAAGAACCCTAGCCCCTTCCTCCGTGTTCTTCATCTCAGCTCCCTCTCTCACTCTTTCTATTTAGTTTGATCATGAAAATGAAGGAAAGGATGAAGGGATTAATCATATATTACAATAGGGTTAATTATTCATGACATGTCTCTTCCCCATAAAAAATGCCATTTATTTAATTAATTCCATTTCCTTCATGCTTCTCTTCATGGTAGCCGAGATCCATAGAAAATGAGAGGGAAATATAGATCTCAACTATCCCATTGTGTCAACTTGCAATATGTTGACTTTTGACCTTTTGACTCTTTGACTTTTCCTTGATAATAATCCACCAAAATAGGCTTATTAATTGTTAAGTAGTCATTTTTCTCTTTTTAGTTCCCATTTATTTGAAATTATTGAGAATATTATGGAAAAATAATTATTTCTCACTTTATGATAAAATTACCGTTTTGCCCCTACATTTTATGATTTATCTCAATAAATCATTTTCCGTTTATTCTTTTGCCTTAGCATAATTTTAACACTTAAATAATGCCATCTTGTGTATAATTTTATGCCCATATTTTGGTTACAATTTTAGGCATTTGATTGTACATTAATTGCCTATTTGTATACTTACTCGGCCAAATTACGTGTAATCAGCAAATTGGAAAATTCCACAAATTATTGCATACCACATTTCACTATTTCATTCCATTAATTACCTCAAATATACATACAAGAAATATTAGTGAAAAGTGGGGTATTATAGTTCTCTCTTCGTTCAATAAATTTCATCCCCAAAATTTATTATGCCACTTGTAGAATAAATCCCGGGTAATTTCTTTGCATACTTCTTCTACTTCCCAAGTCGCCTCTCTTGAAGATAGTCCTTTCTAGACCACTTTTACAGATGGTATGCAACAATGTTTGGGCCACCTTTCTTGCCTATCAATGATTCGCTCTAGCTTAGCCTCATATAAGGTTGTCTCGCATATCCACATCCTCATATTCAATAATATGCTAAGGGTCTGATTAGTACTCTTTAATTGTGAAATGTGAAATACGTCATGCAATCTACTCAGATTCGGGGGTAGAGCAATCCGATACACTACAGGCCCAATTTTTGCCAATATCTCAAATGGTCCAATGTAGTGAGGACTTAACTTCTTCCTCTTCATTTCTCTTTCAATACCAGTAATAGGTGATATTTTCATAAATACATGATCATCGACCTAAAAGTCTAATGGTATTCTCTGTTTGTCGGTATATCTCTTCTGCTTACTCTAGGCTGTGTAATAGCCCATTTTTCACCAACACTTTTTATGTGCATATTTGATATATTTAAGGGAATAAAATGGTGGAATGTGGTATGCAAGTATTTATAGAAATATTCCAATTGTCGGTTATACGTAATTTGGCCGAGTAAGGACACAAAGAGGCAATTAATGTATAATTAAGGACCTATTATTGTAAAAAAAATTTGAGAAATTAAATGACATGAAAGAAGGCATTATTTAAGTGGTAAGGCTAAGAAATGAGTGAAAAATGATTTATCACGGTAAATAATAAATGTAGGGGCAAAACGGTAATTTTTCCGTAAAGTGGGAAATAATTATTTTTCCCAAATAATTTGAATTAAATGGGAATTAAAAGAGGAAAATGGCTCCTTGGTCACTAATGAGCCAATTTTGGTAAATTATTATCAAATAGTCAAAAGTAAAAGATCCAAAAGTCAATTATTTGCATGTTGGCAATGGAATAGTGCAAGATTAATATTTCACTCCCTCATTTTATATGATATTTTGGTTGGCATGAATGAAGGAGGGGAAAAGAGAATTAATTAGAGAAATGTGCAATTTAGAACCAATGAGAAAGTGCCAAGTGTCATGACCAATTAATTATCTTATTATATCATCTAATTCTCCATTCCTTCAACCTCATTCATGATTGAAACTGATCAGCAAGAGTGAGAGTGAGAGATGAGACGTGAAGAACAAAGAAGAAGCAAGGGTTTATCCAAAGATCAAGGTAAGAAGTTGGTACCTTATATCTTAAGCTTCCTAATCTCTCCATAACCTCTCCTACTCATCTCTACACCTTTGGAACCATGGATTTTCAGCTGATTCAAGAGTTATGGAGTGAGAGTAAAAAACGTCCAAGAGAGAGAAAATGCAAGAAATCAAGAGGTAACTTTCCAAACTTGTTTCTCTTACTTGATTGATGCTATTAGAGCTGTTCTTGGCTTGAATATGGTTGTTTTGGTGTAAGAAAGTTCAAGATACCTAAAGGACCTTAATGGTCAAGTATATTCAAATCAAGTCTAATGAATGTCTAAATAGCTAATATTACGATTATAAGTAGAAAGGAGGTGATTGGGCAAGAGAAAATAAGAACCCGACACAACTTTTCTGAGAATTCTATTAGATTGCCCTGTGTTGAATGTGGTAAATTAGTAGGAATTTGATAATTTCGATGCTTCTATTGGGTTTAGGAGGCAAAATTATGTAAGGTCTATGTTGATAATAGAGTAAGAAAAGCCCCATAATGTGAAATGACTGAAATACCCTTAAAAGCCTTAAGTTATGGATGTCAAGGGCATTTTCATCATTTGGGCTTGATTTTGACCAATTTGAGGTTAAAAATGAATTCTACATGTGAAATTGTGTAGGAATAGCCTCAGTCATAAATTTGGTAAAGTGGAGTGAGACCGGATATAAAAGGGGTGTAGACCAGGTCTCTAAGGGTATTTTGGTAATTTAGCACTTTTAGGCTAAGATTACCAATATATATTGAGTTTGGAATTATAAACGAATGAGTAATAAATAATTTATGGTGTATTCAAGATTTTAGGACTTGACAATCGTCTAAGACGCGAAACTTGCCTGAGTTTGAACAAGCGAGAAGAAGTTGCTAAAGAAGAGCAACCAGGTAGTAACATGTCTTTTATATGTTATTGTGTGCAACGTGTGACTTGCATGTTCATCATGAGTTATTTGACATATTTGAATGTGCGAGGTGGTCGCCCGGGGCCTATCTTTGCACGGGTGGACGCTCAGGCCAAAGTAACGATCACTGATGCTCAAGTAGGAACTCGAGGCCTATCCGCCGGTATCCCTTGAAGCTTGGTAATATATCTAGCTCTACGATAGTTTATGAGTTTCATGTGATGTATTGAATGCTGAGTGATAATTCTGATGAATGATGATTGTTGAGCATGCCTTGTATTGCTATAACTGTATGATTGATATTTGTTACTATTAAGATTCCTTTGAATCTCACTTTTTTAAAAAAAACCCAATTTTAGTACAGGGTGAAGGCTCGAGGGGCAAACAGAAGGTAAATGTGGATTGACTAAAGGTTGGAAGCTGAAGACTTTAGTCATTTAGTTGTCAAATTCCATATACTTAGATATTTTGTATTGTATATGGTGTATATAGTTACATGGATATTGGTGAGAACATGAGTAAAGTTAAGTATGTGTGGTAGATGATATGTATTCATATTCATGCTTCACATCGCCAACAAAATGCAAAATTAATTAAACGCTCGCTAACTCTGATAATGAATATGAAGGAAAGACCGGTGAGTTTAAATAAGATAGTGAAGATGGGTTTGAGAAAATTTTACTACCCTCTTAACTCTAGGTTCAAATCTTGGGTTGAGGTTGGGAAATTTGTAAGCATTTTCAGAAATTGGGTAATTTGGGTTTAAATCCTAGTTTCCCGAACGATTTCCCTATTATTTTATACTCATCCAAGGTCATAGGAAATGAGGTATCACAAGCTACAAGCAGTTTTTGCTTGATAATTCTAATCTGCTCAGTAGTTTTATCTACTATATTCGGCCCATATATTCTTCTTTCCGAAAACTCTGTCCAACAGAGAAGGGATTGACACTTCCTCCCATACAACGCTTCATATGGAGCCATTTGAATACTTGCATGATGGCTATTGTTATAGGAAAATTCTATAAGTGGAAGGTAGTGATCCCAACTTCCTTTAAAGTCCATTACACACGCCCTTAGCATATCCTCCAGCATTTGTATGGTTCTCTCTAACTGTCTATCCGTATGAGAATGATAGGTTGTACTGAAACTCAACTTAGTGCCCAAAGCATCATGCAGAGATCTCTAAAACTTTGAAGTGAAATGAGGATCTCTGTTAGAGATTATATCCTTCGGCGTCCCATGGAGTCTCACTATCTCTTTAATGTAAATTTCTGCTAGCTTATCAGGATAGTAGTTAGTGTTGATTGGTAGGAAATGTGCTGACTTTGTAAAATAATCAACAATTACCCAAATCGCATCATGATTCCGGAGTCTGGGTAATCCTACCACAAGATCCATAGTTACGCTTTCCCATTTCTATTCTAGAATCGCATGGACTATGAAGTAATCCTAGCGGTTTCTGATGCTCAATCTTTACCTTTTGACAGGTAAGACATCGTGCCACATATTTTGTCATATCCTTTTTCATTCCAGGCCACCAGCACACCGCTTTCAAGTCATGGTATATCTTTACCATTCCTGGATGGAGGGTATAATGACTTTTATGCGTATCATCAGGGATTTTCCTCCTTAGATCATCTCTCAATGGAATATAAGTTCTTTGCTTGTATTGAATTAGTCCACCTGGTGACAGATCAAAATCTCGAGTCTCCCCTTGTTCAATCATAGCCTTGATGAATTTCTCTCTCTCATCTTGCATCTAAGCTGCTGCAATTTCAGTCTTCAAATCATTCTCCACTCAGCTAATGCTATAACTAGCACAGAGGATCTGATTTGACAAGTTTAAATCTTGGAAATCTTTTATCAATTTCCTCTCTTGTATCATCATAACTGCCACCAGTACTGCTTTACGACTAAGAGCATTAGCAACGAAATTAGCTTTACCTGGGTGATATTTAATCTCTAGGTTGTAATCTTTTAGCAACTCCATCCACCTACGTTGTCTCATGTTGAGCTCTTTCTAATCATACATATATTTAAGGCTGTTGTGGTCACAGTATAATTCAACAGTCACCTCATATAGGTAGTGTCTCCAGACTTTAAGCGCAAACATAATTGCCGCTAGCTCCATATTATGTGTGGGATAATTTATCTCATCAAGCTTCAGCTGTCGAGAGATATAGGCCATCACTCTGCCCTGCTGCATCAGGACACATCCCAGTCCCTGCTTACTAGCATCATAGTGGACTACATAAGTCAAATCAGGATCAGGGATAGTGAACACGGTTGCAGTTGCCAACCTCTCCTCAACTCCATGAAGCTCCTCTCACAATAATCGTCTCACCCAAACGGTTGATCTTTCCATGTGATCTTGGTCAACGGCAAGGCAATCCGAGAGAAATCTTGAAAAATCTCCGGTAATAGCCAGCAAGACCTAGAAAACTACGAATCTCAGCAACAGTTTCTGGCCTCTTCCAGTCTAGCACTGCTTCCACCTTATTGGGATCCACTATAACCCCTTCTTGTGAAATAATATGGCCTAGAAATTTGACTTCTACTAGCCAGAATTCACACTTACTCAATTTTGCATAGAGTTCCTTTCTCGTAGAATACTGAGCACAATTCTCAAGTGCTCCTCATGCTCTGCTATACTCTTAGAGTATATCAAAATAACATCGATAAAGACCACCACGAACTAATTTAAATATTGATGAAAGATACGGTTCATGTAGTCCATAAATACAACTAGTGCATTAGTCACCCCAAAGGGCATTACTAGAAGTTCAAAATGTTCATATCGAGTTTGAAAAGCAATCTTCGGTATGTCTTCTGCCTTCACTCGTAGCTGATGATAAGCTGACTTCAGATCAATCTTTGAGAATACACTTGCTCCAGATAGTTGATCTAGAATGTCATCAATCCGGGGAAGTGGGTACTTGTTCTTAACGGTTACCTTGTTCAACTCTCTATAATCAATACATAACTTTAGAGTTCTGTCTTTCTTCTTAACAAATAATACCGGAGCTCCCCACAGTGATACACTGGGTCGAATAAACTCTTTTTCAAGCAATTCTTCAATTAGCTTCTTCAATTCAACCATCTCATTTGGAGCTATTCTATATGAGGCTTCAGATATAGACCTAGCTCCAGGCATGATCTCAATTACAAACTTTACCTCTCTTTCTGGAGGAACACCACTAAGGTCATCCGAAAACACATCTAAAAATTCTCTTACAACTGGAATGTCTTTCAAGGCTATTTCCATATCTACTTACACTATTAAGAAGAAGCATCACATTAATGCCACATCAACACACATATGTACATACACACTTCACCAAATTTCAAATACTAACACACATCAATTATGGCAAGCACTCATATTTGCATTCAAGCGACTTGGTATTTATATCAAAGAAAATATGTTCTATAACACAAACTAGTTGTATGTACAACCAGTGGCTTAACATTTACACCAAAAAAGAAGCCTATACCATCTTATCATGCATACGTTTATCGTTCTACTCCTTTACCCCTGGCACATATTAAATAGTATATATAATATCATGTGTTTGATAAAAGGCATAAACTTAAATGAACCTAACAACATAACTTCATGCTTCTTCTCTACCCAAGAGGTAAAAGTCAGGCAAATGGGCTAGTGTACTTTGAATCCAAGCGTCATCGTCCATCATTATCCCAAGTTATTCTCTTTACTCATACAACTTTTGCACTGACTTTAAGAATGTTGTGTATTGAGTTATAGGGGTAAAGAAATCACTAAAAGCTGCCATATACAAGTTCTTGAGTTGTTCCCACAATTCATCATCTGAGTGTGGGTCAAACGCTAACTCCTCTACTAGAGCATTTGACTCCATAGCTGAGTCTAGATGTTATACATTGTCATCCAGCTTTAAATCATCTGTGTCCACCATAGTAGCTTCATCTTTGGCAATAGGACAGAAGAACGGTGGATACTTGACTCTCTTTCTACACGTCTGCGGCATTCTTGGTCCATGTCCCCCTCTATCGAGGATTACATAGATTATACCTTCTGGGATCTGCTCCTCTTGTGGAGGTTGATTAATAGAAGGAAGTGAAGGTGATCGGCTCCTTTGTCTCCTACTATCTGGCTCGCTTCTTTTCTAGATAGCGATAGGAGTTGGAACACTCTTCCGAGCGGTACATCTTACTCTTGACACTCCCACTTCTCTATACACCACTGTGTGAGAATCCATGTTCTGCTAATCATAAAATAATGGTGACATATCTTGTAAGGAAATAATCAAGATAAGTAAGCCACAATGTATCAAAATCCTTAAAGAAGCATTGCACACAATACATTTCATATATTCCTTATTATTATCATAGAACTTGAGTCTAACCATTTGCACTCAAGTTTTGACTACACACTCGAGTTCTACCAGATGCACTCGAGTTTAGCTAGTGTTTCTCATTGAAACTTAATTGATTCAAGCACACTAGGAGAATCCACACTCGAGTTTGACCCTTCACACTTGAGTCCTTCAAGATCTTTCCATACTCGAGTCTTGGAAGTGTTGGAAGGAAAGTTTATTCTAGAGACTTATCAGGTACCACGATTCAATGTTACACTCGAGTCCTTCACTATGCACTTGAGTCCTTCACAGAGAGTGTACTCGAGTCTTGTGAGTTCTATCATGAGAGTTTCTATCCAAGAATCTTGAGATTGAAAATGGAAGTTAAGAACTTGGGTTCTCCATTCCACACTCGAGTTCCCAGCCATAATTGCACTCAAGTAATGAGAGTTTCAGCTTGGAAGTTTCTGCCCGAAAGATTTATACTTAGAGAAATCCAGCATGCACTCAAGTTCTAAGGTAGCTTATACTCGAATTCCACTTTTGAACTCCCGCGAGTTTCTACCCGAAACCACTTGATTTATGGGAAAATACCTCATGCACTCGAGTTCTTCAGCACCAACTCAAGTTCTAGTCTGAAATGCACTTGAGTTCACCAGCCGTTTTCCTAGCATAAACTACTTCAAAAACTTTCCAAAACACCTTTATAAGCTACCAAAACAAGTGTTTCACTTGTTATCACTCTTTCACCATATCCTATCACTATGCTTCCTATCACCATAATACTAACGAAAGTGTAAATCTTATAAACTTAAGCAGAGGATTCTAGTACATATCCAATGTTGCCAAAATCAACGCTCTGATATAAAAAATGTGATACCTTATTCCCTTTAGCTACGGTAGAGTACAAAAGAGTAGTAAACTCACTCAGGAGACCAGGATTTGAACCCAGAATACCCAACTTCTGAAAACACTTATAAATTCCTCAACCTTAACCCATGATTTGAACCTAGAGTTGGGATGGTGGTAAAAGTTTCTAAAAGCTCTTTTAACAAATCTTCACTAACTCATTAAGACTCACCAGTTTCCCTTTGTTATTATTCATCAGAGTTTACGAGCGTACCTCTGCCGACTTTATATAGTCCATTTCACACACAATTTTGTTAGCAATAGGAAGCAAAACTACTTATTATATCTATCATTCATTCACTAGTTTATCTTTACATTTTTTGTTATCCTCATAAAACATATACAATCCAAAATATCCCAAAACATCCATAAAACATATGGATTAGACAACCAAAAGGCTAAAATCCTCAGCACCCTGTGTTATACCTTATCTCCAATAGTACCATATGAGTATCAATGAGTAGTGAAATCAGTTATGGAACTAGGATTTGACCTCGGACTACCTAACGTTTAAAATCTTTTACAAGTTCTCACTCTCAACTTAGGATTTGAACCTAGGGCTAAGAGGGTTTTCAAAAGGGTAGAATACTTTAAACATATTTCCACAAGATTCACCATGTCACTAATACATCATTGGCTCTTAGTTTCACAATATCAGAGTGTGCAAGCGTTACTTTAAATAAAACTAAAAACCATTCACCTTTAGTTAAACTAGAGTGATTCTCTGCTTTACCACATTTATACATCCATATACATACAACAAATGTATAATCTCACAGCTAATACAACCTTTACATTAAATACAATAGTAATGCCACGTACTATGATCTTCACTTCACCTCTCAGTTCCTCCTTGGTGTATGTTCCCCCTGCACTCTTCAACCTGTTTAAAATGGTTGTTTGGGAGGAGTGAGATTCGAAAGAATCTCAGTAACAAACATTACCATTATGCATGCAAGGTATATATGAATGCATGACATGCTTGCATACACTATTTCATGCCAACATAATGACATGTTGCGTGCTCAATGTTATAACATACATATGGCCATTGCATAAATATAACAGAGCTTCACTACATCAAACATGTTCAACACAAAGTAGGTGTAATACCTTACTTACAATAACCTCAGATGAGTACAAAAGAGTAGTGAAATAAATTGTGAAACCAGGATTTAATCCCAAACTGAATAAACTTTAAAAACATTAATGAATCCCAACATTATCTCAGGAGATAAATCTAGGATTGAGTAGGTTTTTCATATGGAATAAAAATTTTTCAAACATTTTTCACAAATATTCACTATCTCATTTAGACTCATTGATACTTCCTTTCATTTTATCAGAGTATACGAGCGTTTCTCTGCTTCAATCTCACGTTGTATTCAATCGTTAATGTTTCTCTAACGATTAGGAAGTGTTATGTAACTAAGTTATCTCTTTATTATATTACCATTCATATACCTGGCTACAAGTACTATCAGTTCAACTACTATACTATTGTCATAGTTACCGATTTATACAATATATACATGTCCAAAATATCCAAACAGACAACCAACAGAGAAAGTAAATCTTTCAGCTTCATCCTCTAGTTGTCCGTATTTACCTTCTTGCCCTTTGAGCTACCAGCCTGTACTGTAATTTGTTTATAGAAAAATAGTAAGATTCAAAAGAATCTCAGTAGTAACAGGTAGTCAATCATATAGATATAAAATCATAGAGCATGTTACACAGTCATCATATAAAAGAATCATCACAACATCATTCGATTCAACATGTAGTTCTCATACCATCATAGTACTAGGTATATCACAAGGCTCCGAGTATTACCCGTGCAATAGGCCCCGGCATTCACTCGTGCATCACAAACAAATTCAATGGCCTGAGCGTCAACCCGTGCAATAGGCCCCGGGCGACAACCCCGCATAAACAAAATATTCCAAACAGTTCATGATGAAACTAAACACATACAATGTATCTTATAACATATGAAAGACAAAGTTACTACCTGATAGCTTCTCTTGAGCAATATCCAATTGTTTCACTAAGCTCGGGCAGATCTTAAACTTTGAACAGTATTAGGTCCTATAAATGGAATTTACGGACGACAAGTTATTATTTCGTCCAATATTTGTATAATCCAAATACTCAAGTCGGTTGTCATTAAGGTTAGAATACTAACCCAAAATCAAAGTCAAAAATGGTTCAACTATATCAAGTTGGTTAGTTTTACCCTTAAAGTTCATTACAATTACATAATACCATTGCATCCTTTATTTTCGCACATTTGAGTAAATCTGCCAGAATTTTCTTCAATCTTTGAAAATTCATAATTAATTCTACACAACTCCAAATGAGTTGGTTCCAGGTTCTGTTCAATCATATTCAAGTCCTAGTGTAAATAAAAATATTACAAGGTACTAATTATAACCACCCAATTCCAGAAAATTCGTCAAACCCAATCTGCCACAGATTCCATTCCAGAATCAACCTTAAACTTTGAAAAATCATATTTCTCAATCCACTGGTCCAATTTCGTCCTATTACCCATCAAATTTAACCTCAGGATGTCTACTTTCATAATGTAAAATTTCATAAGGTTTAGACAAGGTTTGGTTACTGAAAAACGCACCGCAACAAATCTGCTCCAGCAAAACAAGTCTAACAGCAGGGTCATCTAACTTTCAAAAATTCCATAATTTTGTATAATTATCCAAAAATTATAAGTACATGATTTTCCACATAATTTTTCATGTAGAACTCAATGAAATGATCAAAATCATCAAAATCATAAAGCTTCAGCCCCAAAACCCACTGGCAAGACAGAATCATTTTCAGCAAAATTACCAAAACAAAATTTTGTTGAACAACTTAGTCCAATATCATCATAAATCATCATTTAACCATAAATACATGATTAAACCATGATTAATCCTTTAAAATTCCTTTTGGACGAAAATGAACAGTACCCTAACCTTCATGAAGATTCATCCAAACAACAAACCAATCGGTTCAAAATGAAACTTACGTTTACCTCTATACGTTTCCACAATCGGTTCGGAAATCCGGCAGTACTTCGTCTGGTGAGATGGCACCAAATACCTCCAAATGAAAATCCGAAACCGTAGAAATGAAGCTTAGGATGAGTAGAAGAAGGTTTGTGAAGGAAATTTTAGGAGAAAACACTGATTCGGTAGTGTTTCGGTGGATTGAACTCAAGAACATTCACTATTCATGTTTTCTCTTTCCTCTAACTATTTCTCAACTTTTTTTCTGATTTCTTCCTATTTTTTCTGATGATAAATGAAATAATAGAGTTTAAAGAAAGTCATAAAGGTGTTCCAACATGTGTCACAATCTTATGGTGCCACATATTCGGTGATTTAGCCAAACGGTGACACGTGTCCTTTCTTTTAATCAAATGGGTCTTGAGCTGTCCTAATGGTCAGGGAAAATGAGAGTCGGGTGATTTTTCCCCGGCTCCTGAGCTCGGTGTTCGGGAAAATTAGTCGGGTAACCAGACCAGAGTCCGGTGGATTTCCCCGGCTTGGGGCAACGTGGCACCCTCCGGTGATGACAACTCAAAAGCTAAAGTAACTTTGTCAAAAAGAGGGAACAAGTGTCACGCTCTTATTCGGCCAACACATTAAAGTCAAAAGCACATTTTCTCTTCTTTCTTAAGATGATGCCATGTGTCCCTTATATGGGACCCATCCCTATCTCTTCCCTCCACCTAACTGTCCACTTTATCAGGGAAAGGAAAGTCAGGGAATTTTCCCCGGGTTCACCTACGAGGTGTCTTCCTTCGTGGTCCCTACACAAAGTAAGATTATTTCATTTAATTATTACTTTATGACAACCAATAAAATCTTGCTAAGTGTCCTCTTTATCAAAATAACACCGTATACACAACACTGGCACCGGTGAATTTTCTTCCGACTAATTACATTTACAAGCAGTTCTTGTTATTCATATTTCAGTATGTTACAGTAGGAAAAGCAGTCACATAATCAATGCAAGACATACATATAACATACATGCAGGCAAGGTAAATTCACCACCTGGTGGACCATAGTCCTTCCTTAGTTTCCTCTTCCTCCCACCTTGGGAGCTTCTTAAAAATTCATCCATGCCTCTTCCTCTATGGAAATTATTCCATGCCTCTTCTTTCTTGACTTCTCCATAGCCCTAGATACCCAATCACATCATTAGAGCCATGATTGTGAGTCATTAGAAGTGTATATTAAGGCCCAAGAGGCTAGGAAAGGCTAATTAAGTCAATTTCCTCTAAAAACATGAAATACTGGAATTTAGGGGTGCTGGCTGTAGCCAAGAATAGCTGGGCGCAGCCAAAATCAGGCTAGAAACGTTTTGGTTGCGGCCAAGAATCTCGCTGTTCAGAATTTCACCGTCCTGATTCTTGGCTGAACTTGTAAAAATCATAACTAAATGTAACAAACTTCAAATGAGGTAATTCAAAGTTATATGGAACCCTATTTAAGTCTACTTTAAGGAAAAAATATGTTCATAAGCTAAAAGCATTCCCATAAGTACATAATTTCATTTAATTGGATACTGCTCTAGAATTTTCCAGTTTAACATGACAAAACTTTGAAAAATCATAACTCCTAGCATACTTGTCCAATTAACTATTATAACCTATAAAATTAAAGGTCTATGTCTCTACTTTAATTATAAAAATTTTTATTGTCATTGGAAAACATTCATCTACTCAAAACACATCACAAAGACACTGCCTCCAGAAGACAAATTTCACAATGTGCACCCTTTAACTTCTAAAACTTCCAAATTCATATACAAGTATCCAAAATTCATGAACACTTGCATACCTACATAATTTTTTATCCTAAAGCCAATGAAAGTATCAAAATCATCAAATTCTAAGTGCATCACTACATCACACATAGAACCTTAATTTAGGGTTCTTAGAAAAAGTATATTGTTTTCTTGTTTACTTTGACTTATTCACTTCCTTTCTACTTCTAATCAAATGATTAGATATTTAGACATCTATTGGACATTGTTTAGTCATTGAAAACACCATTTTAAACCAGTCATAAATAGTATCCAACCTTCCCATAACTCATCCAATCAACAAACCAATCGGTTAAAAAGGAAGCTTACGCTTACTTCTACCCGTTTATGCAAACGGTTCGGAATTCTGGCAACACTCCGGTCGGTGAGATGGTGCCAACCACCTCCAAAAAAATCCAAAACCATAGAAATAAAGCTCGTGATGAGTAGAAGAAGTTTCCTGAAGAAAACTTTGAGAGAAGACACCGATTTGGTAGTGTTTCGGCGGCTTGAAGCTTCTCTCTTTTCTTCCTCCATTTTTTCAGAGTAGCTCTCTTTTCTCTCTCTTTTTCTTTCTGATTCTGCACGGGAATGGCATGAGGAAGATGGAGATAATGGTTAAATGTAATTAAACATTTCACTTGCCACGTGTCACCCCTCTATTGGTCAAAAGTCAAATTTTCACACATAATATCCAATCTAGCAGAATTTTCATTAAACTTTGAAAATTAATATCTAATTGTACAAATTTCCAATTGGAGTGATTCTAAAGGCTATACGACCCTCATTGAGTTTAATTTTTATAAAAAATATAAAATTTGGCCAATTGGAAGCTCACTCTTCCCATAATTTTAATCTTTGAATGCTGTCCCAAAAAATAATTAATTTTATTGGGCTAACATCAAAAATTCATTTCTCTTTGTGTACAACTCCAAATGACTCATATGACCTATCAAATTAAATCTTGATAAGTCTAATTTCATTTTGAAAAGTTTCATAATTTTTTAATATCATTTACTTATTGAAAAATGTCATAAAATCACCACTGACATACCTTGAATTTCATCGGTAGCAATACTACTTTGTATTCCATTTTATTATATAGTGTGTGACTTTTAATTGCTTTGCTTCGTCACTCCCAAGCTATTTAATTCACCAAAATATTTCCTTTAATATCCAAAGATATAAAGGAATTTTTAAAAGTAATACCATGTCCATCTAGGACATTTGATAAATTGGGGTCTAGCAATCCCTTAAATATAGGTTTAATCTCAAGCCTTTTGTCCCAAAATTCGGGATACTACACCCTGGCTCCTAGTCGCCGCTGCTTACCTTCTTCTTGTCCCTCGAGCTTTCTCCCTATACTGAAGGTGGGTTTTAGAAAAAAGGGTAAGATTCGAAAGAATCTCAGTAGTAACATCATGTCATTCATACAGAAATAATATCACAAAGTATGCTTCACAACATCAAATCACAGAAGCATCATAACAATACTTAGTGCAACAATTGAAGTTCATTAACTACCGTAGCGCTAGGCATGTTATAGGCCTCGAGGATTACCCGTGCAAAATAGGCCCCGGGCACCGCTCGTACATTACTGAACACTATATTGGCCTGAGTGTCCACCTGCACAAAATAGGCCCTGGGCGACCACTCCGCATACTCTAAATGTGTCTAACAACTTGTGATGAGTACAGACAACACACAATTGCATACTATGACATATAAAAGACAAGTTACTATCTGGTCGCTCTTCTTTAAGCAACTCCTTCCCGCCTGTTTAAGCTCGGCTAAGTACTATGTTCCTGACAGTTGTCAAGTCCTTAAATCTTCAAATATACCATAAATAAGTCATTACTCATTCTTGTATGATTCCAAACTTATATCATTGGTAAACTTATCCTAAAAGTGCTAAATGACTAAAATACCCTTAGAGACTCGGTTTACACCCCTCTATACTCGGTCTCACCTCACTTTACCAAAATTTATGATATGGGCTATTCCTACACAATTTTACGTGTAGAATCCATTTTTGATTTCAGATTAGTCAAAATCAAGCCTAATGACAAAAATGTCATTGACAGCCCTTAATTAGAGCTTTTAAAGGTAATTTAGTCATTTTACTTTTTGGGACTATTCTCACTTCCTTTTCAATATATACCTTACACAAATTTTATCTTCTAAACTTAATGGAAGCATCAAAATTATCAAATTCCTGTTCCTTTCTCATGCCTATATAAGGCCACCAATTAGAATTCCCAAAAAAGTTGTGTCGGTTTCTCATTTTGTCTTACCTAATCACTTCTTTTCTACTTATACTCACATGATTAGCCATTATTACATGCATTGGACATGGTTTGGGGAAACTTGGACTACAAGGTCCTTTAGGTAACATGAGCTAACTCGTCCCAAAACAACCAAAACCAAGCCAATAACAACACCAATAGCATTAATCAAGCAAGAGGAATAAGTTTGGGAGTTTACCTCTTGATTTCATCTACTCTCTCTCTCTACACGTTTGTACTCTCTCTCTTCACAGCTCTTGAATAAGCTAGAATCCATGGTTCCAAAGGTGGAGAAGTGAGTAGGAGAGTTGATAGAGGGATTAGAAAGCTTAAGACACAAGGTTTTAACTCTTACCTTTGATTATGAAGAACCCTAGCCCCTTCCTCCTTGTTCTTCATCTTAGCTCCCTCTCTCACTCTTTTTGTTTAGTTTGATCATGAAAATGAAAGAGAGGGTGAAGGGATTAATCATATATTACAATAGGGTTAATTGGTCATGAGATGTGTCTCTTCCCTATTGGCTCAAAAATTCCATTTCTTTAATTAATTCCATTTCCTTCATGCTTCTCTTCATACCAGCCGAGATCCATAGAAAATGAGAGGGAAATATAGATCTCAACTATCCAATTGTTCTAACTTGCAATATGTTGATTTTTGACCTTTTGACTCTTTGACCTTATTCATTTTTCTCTTTTTAATTTCCATTTAATTGAAATTATTGGGAATATTAGGGAAAAAGTAATTATTTCCCACTTTGTGGCAAAATTACCGTTTTATCTCTACATTTTATGATTTACCATAATAAATCATTTTTTGCTCATTCATTTGCCTTAGCATAATTTTAACACTTAAATGAGGCCATCTTGTGTATCATTTTATGCTCATATTTTTTTTACAATTTTAGGCCTTTGATTGTACATTAATTGCTTCTTTGTATCCTTACTCGGCCAAATTACGTGTAATCGGCAAATTAGAAAATTCCACAAATTCTTGCATACCACATTTCACCATTTCATTCCATTAATTATCACAAATATACATACAAGAAATATTGGTGAAAAGTGGGGTATTACATAATATGTAGTAGTTCCTGAAGAACTTTATGTAACAAAATTGATATAGTTCCTGAAAAACTAATGAAAGTTTTTTTATGGGTGGAAGAAGAATCGATCCAAAAAATTTATGATCCACATAAAAGCTTTGTTTCATTGAAGGGTCCCAAAGTGATAACCCAATTGGATTAAAATCTATTATTGTATGTGAGGTATGGAATACTTGAACTTCCAAGTGAAAAAGAGGTTATTAACCTACTATATACTAAAGTATATTTATATGACTCACACTTGAGGGGGAGATCGTTAGAATACAAGTATGAGTTAATAATGAAAAGATCTACTTATACTTCCTCTAAATCCTAATTGATCTCCCAAAGTAGATGTTAGATTAAGATTTTAATTAAATATGGATGTTAGATTAAGATTTTAAATCAATATGTTATAAAAAATTGAAAAGTTTATTGTTGGTTAAGAAATATGATGTAGTAAACCAGAAGTTTATTGATAATCACAAAATTATTGTTGGCATGACTCGTGTGATCATCTGAGTCACATATATGATGCAATAAATTATCGAGATTACACAATGATATGTATGGAAGAACCAGAAGATTCTTCATGAATAGCCAACATATTATATAATTCAAGAATTCTCATGTGCTATTTGTTCTCAAAGAAAATTGATTATCACTAATTATGATTTGACATAGATCTCTATATTTCTGGAAACATATCGAATTGAAATATATGGGCGCATAGAAATAGCATGTAAACCATATATGTGTTCAATAAATTTAATAGATACATCTATAAGATGGTTACATGTAAGATTACTATTATTTTACAATATGAAGTTTGCAAGAATGTTTGAATAAATCATTATGTTAAGCGCAATTTCCAGATTATACGATTCATTCATTGAAGCCTCAATAAATAATAAGATTAATACTTATGAGAACAAAATTGCTATTTTAGTATTGGCATATTTGATCTTACGTGTTGCAGCACTTATACTAGCCAGCCAAATTATCCCGATAAAATTGGTTTTTGATCAGGAGCTAGGTATATTCCACCTTAAAAGGTTTGAATGTGTGTTCCTATTGATCCAACACAATGCACGTATATGGATATTTAAAGAAAATTGAAATAAATGTTAGATAAGAACCCCATTCTTCTTGTTTATCTCTAAATGAAACAAAAGGATGTTTTTAATGGAAACAAATTGATTTATGAGACTTATACTGCATGACTAGTCGATTGTCATTTGACAAAGTTTTCCTAATATGAGATGGAGAAATTGAATAGTTGGAAAAGAGAACAAAATGAATGCATTATTACTATCAAGTATAGATCCTTAAATATAGGTTTTCTATTCATGAAATATTTCATAAAATCTGCCAGACAAAATTACTGACATAAATGAGATTTATTAAATCTCATATTCCAGCTGAAAATGATCTAATCGACATAAATGAAAGTGAGACATGCCTGAAGCATGAGAGAATAATCGGTTCCAAAAGAAAAAAGAAGAGAGAACAATAAAAATAGTCATATTGAGGAGGCAGGTACTCCAGAAGAAGTCAAGACATAACTAATTTTAAAAATATCAAAATGGATTTAGGTACCTGAAAACATTAAAGAGATCTCAATAAGTTATGTCATAGAAAAAAAAAGAGGAACCAAAAAATAAGTTGTCGATAATAGTTTTGATAATAATATCACGTTATTGGATGAGGATCTCATACATAAATATGTTGCTAGACAAAAAGGTGATTGACCAAAAGGGAAAAGACACAATAAAAATAGGATTATGTTCTTCAAAAATTTCAAAATTATGGATATGCAATCCAAACACCTAATATATAAAGTTGTTTGTGATGTATGAATATTTAAGTGAAAATAAAGATTTTCACAAAAGTTTGATGATGATTATTTTAAGTTATATTAATATTTATAGTGGTGGATGTAATAATTTTTACATATATTAGAAACCTAACAGTATATAAGAAATAAAATATATGTCTATTGGACATTGTTATAGCCTATGCATATGGCTCCGTAAATAGTGCAGTTTACATAAGAATCTTTAAATGATCCAAAAATGTTAGAAGCATGTCCTAGAAAAGTATTCAATATACGAAATGTTATGTGGATCAAAATAATTTGAGTATATCTAATCTACTAAAAAAATGTTAGAAATGAATAATTTTGCACTTTACTTGACTAGTATATCGAATTATTAAGTACTTCAATAATTTAAAAATCATGAATTTTGTAATGATGATTTTTATTACAAAAATATATTGAATTTAACTAGTGATTCCATATATTTATTCTCTCATAATATTTATATATATTGTTAATATTTCATGTTATGACTAAGTTCCTACAGATATGCAAGTGGACAATGACATTGAAACTTGTAGTGATAATTCTATGAAATAATTACATGAGATTATTTTCTTCACAACAAATTGATCATGTAGGTGCAAGATATATCTAGGTGATTTTTCAGATATATCTGGAATATATGCTTGAAAAGGTGTTGTAGATCATCAACGTGAGGATTCAGAATACTATTGAAATAAAATGACAAAGGGTGATGTTGTCATCAAGTGGAATAAAATGGATGTTGTCATCAGGGGGTAAAAAAAATATTCACTACTACAGAAAGTAGTTTTAACATCTTTATTTTGAGTCTTTTAACGTTATTTTATTAAAGGACGCCTATTCAAGGGATGTAATAAGGAAAGACTTTAGGTATCCCTAAGCCATTAAGGACACCTAAAGTAAGCCTTTAGGAGTCCTCAAGCCAATTATGGACGCCAAAAGTTACAACTTAGGTAGACGTGGCAGACTTTAGGCATCCCTAATGGACTCAGGGATGCCTAAAGTCTTCTTTAGGCGTCCCCATTGCTATAAAAAGGACGTCTATCTTTAGACGTCTCTTTTGCTTATGGAAGTAAAAACTAATTTTTTTTTATTTTTTTTATAATTTGGTCTGCCCAACAAATTGAAAATCACAGAAACAAAAACGAAGAATAAAGCACAATATCCTTACAAATGGTAAGGAAACATCCAGTAGTAGCTAATTAACTCTTACTACTATCTATGTACAAGAACTACTACAAAGTGTTGTCAAAACTGTTGTCTATACCGCCTAAAATAAACATACACTTTTATTGATCTATGTGTTGAAGAAGCTGCCCAGCTAAAAATTTTATGATCAAATTAATGTCTTCATGTAAGTAGACAACTTCATTATCAAAAATCTGCAAATTAGAAAATAAAATTAGTAAGGAATCCACAATTCAATTACAATACCCAAAATATTATCATTTGATTACCTACTGAAAATCACTTGTAACATCGCTCTGAATGATGTTATACATGTAAATGATAACATAGTAGCTGCATTTAATGGCCCCTGGCTGTCGAGGCCATTATAAATAAAAAACAGTTGGTTAAAATCAATAAAGTCATATCTAAAATGACCGTTAATGAAAGAACTTGAATCGAAACCATATACTATTAGATAAAACCACTTCAGGTTTCTAACAACTCTACCCTCGCGTGATCCACCAAGGATTCATTATGTTTGGGTCCCCCTACTATTAAAATGTAAAACCACAAAAATTAGAACAATTCATTTAAGTCAAGAATCAATGAAATAAAAACAAAATAACTTATGTATTGAAGACAAATTTTGTTTCCTTGTCTGGCTTGTTACCTAAGGAATCAAACTAATTGACGTGGTTGATGTGTGGACAAACAACACATAGACTCCAATAGTAACTACAACAACATATGGATCAAAATGAAGTTAGATAATAAGGAAATTATTTCTTAAACTTCCTATAAAATCAAAATTAAAGTACGTACCCTTGAATAATTGATGCTAGATAATAATGAAGTTTGGTCTCTCCCATTGTGTAGCCTACATAATACATCCTTTTTTGCACATCATTGTTATCCCTTGTTGTATTTGCTGGACACAAGAATCCGTATAAATTCTCCCTTCCCATATTGATGCATGTGTGGTTAAAGGATCTAAAATAGAAATCAAATGATAAATGAAATATTGAACATATGAAATCAAAAAACCACTACATTAATTGAAGGAAAGAAAAACTAACCATATGGAGAGTTTTACCCATCCTACATCTATCTCTTCCAAATGCATAAAATCCCTAAGATCTTTATTATCAATCGTGAAGGGATACGTCAATTGTTGACCCACAATCCCTAGAGGCATCTGCAAGTCAATCTGACGAACACCTTTGTAAATCTGTTGCAGTCATGGTAAGAGGGGCAATTTCATTGCATCTTGCTCATCCTATTATCATAACATAAAAAACCTATTATTAATAAGATGCCAACATATATCAAGTAATACGAAGGTAGTTCCTACCATTGGAGGGGTTGTGGACATGCCAATAAGATTTTGGGGCCAAAGATGAAAGATCCTATTGCCTAACCCAGCATGGCAACCTCTTTGTCGAGGATAGGGATGGCTGTGTAATACCTTATTTTCAATAGCCACGTATACATCAAATGTATAATTACACATAACCAGTACACTCTTACATCAAATACAAATAGTAGTGTCTTACACTACGATCTTAACTTCACCTTCATATCTCATCCTATGCATATCTTCCTGCACTCTTCACCTGTCTAAATGGTTGGTTGGGAGGAGTGAGATTCGAGAGAATCTCAGTAGCAAACATTACCATTATGCATGTCAGATATATATGAATGCATGACATGCTTGCCTACACTATTTCATACCAACATAATGACATTCTGCATGCTCGATGTTATGACATACATATGGCCATTGCACAAATATAACAGAGCTTCAACCAATCATACATGTTCTACACAAATAGACAAAGTATTCATATAATCAATGCAAGACATACATATCACATACATGCAGAAAAATGTAAGTTCACTACCTGGTGGACTATAGTCCCCTCTCTTGTCCCTTGATCCTCTAACCATTGCTTCTTCTTTGTTACTTCATGACCCTATATAACCGATTACATATTTAGAGCCATGATTTAAAGCTCTATTTGACCCTCTTTAGGTCTATTTTCAAAAGAACATATAGCCATTAGCTATATGTAAACACTTTAACATGGAATTTCCCCTCTCTAATCTCTATTTCAGAATTTCAGTTAACACGATTAACTTTGAAAATTCACCATTAACTCTAGAAAACTCCAAATTGAATGGTTATATATTTCATTCTAATTTCACATAAATATACTAAATTATAGCTATCACAGCCAAAACATTTCCAAAATTTCTCCAAACTCAACTTGTCCAAATCACATTCTAGAAACAGGGCAGAAGTTTCAAAATTCATATCTAAATCTAACAAAATCCAATTGAGCTGGTTCTAAGTCCTTATTGACCTTTGTTAAGTCTAGTTTTGAGGAAAAATATATCCATTAGCTATATATCCACTAATTAATACGGTATATTAACTTTCTACACATTATTCCAGAAAATTCCAGTTTTGCATGCTCAAACTTTGAGAACGTAGAACTTCTAGCACATAAATCCAATTGATCATTTTAACCTATCAAATTAAAGGTATATGTGTATACTTTCAAACTGGAGAGTTTCATAATTTTTTGATAATAATTGGACATTAAAACATCACGCACAGTAATAGTGCCTCAGACAGGGCAGATCAACACTATGTATAATCTTACTTCTTAAATTCCCAAATTCATATACAAGCATCCAAAATTCATGAACACTTGTATACCTACATAATTTCAACTTCTAAAGCTAATGGAAGCATTAAAATGTCCAAATTCTATCAACTTCATCACGTCACAGAACAGGCATGCAATTAAGATTCTCCGAAAAAGTTTGTTGTTTCTTCGTTTTCTCTTACCTAATCACTTCCTTGTTACTCCTAATCAAGTGATTAGCTATTTAAACACTAATTGGACATCATTTAGCCATTAAAAAATCCTTTAAAACCATCCATGAACAGTACCCCACTTCCAATTTACTCATCCAAACAACAAATCAATCGGTTAAAAAGGAAGCTTACGCTTACATCTACCCGTTTCCGCAAACGGTTCAGAATTCCGGTAACACCCTAGCTGGTGAGATGGTGCCAACCACCTCCAAATGGAAATTTGAAACCGTAGAAATGTAGCTTGCGATGAGTAGAAGAAGTTTCCTGAAGGGCACTTTGAGAGAAGACGCCGATTTGACAGTGTTTCGGCGGTTAGAATTTTCTCTCTCCTCTCCCTCCATTTTCGTCTGCCTCTTTTCTCTCTCTTCTGGTCTGTTTTTGCATGGCTGAATGGATGAAGAAGATGATAATTGATGATTAAAGGAAGTGTTAAAATGGCTTGCCACGTGTTAGCACCTGGTTGGCTCAAAATTCTAATTTTAGCATATAATGCTTAATCTGACAGAATTTTCATTAAACTTTAAAAATTCATATCTAATTGTACAAATTTCTAATTGGAGTGATTCTAAAGGCTATGTGACCCTTATTGTGTCTAGTTTTAAGAAAAAGTATAACCTTTAGCCAATTGGAAGCTCACTCTTCCCAAAATTTTAATCTTTGAATGCTGTCTCATAAAAAAATTAATTTCGCTGGGCTAACTTCAAAAATTCATTTCTCTTTGTGTACAACTCTAAATGAATTATATGACCTATCAAATTAAAGCTTGATAAGTATAATTTAATTATGGAAAGTTTTATAAATTTTTACCATCATTTACCCATCGAAAAAGGCCACACAATCACCACTGCCACACCGGGAATTTCACCGGTGGCAACATTACTTTGTTCCACTTTACTATATTATGTGACTTCTAATCAATTTATTTTGTTATTCCTCGAGCTATTTAATACCCCCAAGGATATAAATAAATTTTTAGGGAATTTAAACATACTTCATAGGGACATTTGCTAAACCGGGGCTTAGCAGTCCATTTGATCCAGCTTTAATCTTATGCCTCTAGTTCCAAAATTCGGGATATTACAGGCTGCACCTTCTTCCCCTTCTCGAACACATATAACTGTCACCCTACATAAATGGTGTATAATTTGATTATGATGGTGGGTGATAGCTTATCTGTGAACGAGAGCATTGGTAACAACATGAAGCAGTGGGGCATCCAAATAGAGGATGTGAGGTTCTCCTGGCTCCAGAGTGGGAGAAGGCTAGCCAAGTGGTTCTAAATGGGAGAAGGTTGGCTAAGGGGTTCCTCTGATAGGTGGTATTTCCTTTGGTGATGGGGAAGGCCAGGGATTTCTGGGTTCTATGCCCACCACTTTGCATCTTTGAGTCAAATATAGATTTCATTTTACCACATAGCTCTACCAACAACTCTTCTTGGAGCTGGTCGCAAAGTTTAACCTCGAGTTGTTGTTCGATCTTGGCCAGATTATGATGAATTATATGAGGCTCCTCCAACAAACTTCACCGCACTAACTCCCCTTACCTCCCCCTCAAACTTGATTGGGGTTATCAGACTTCCCAATCGCCGTTGACAATTTATCCATCCGTCCACTAGGAGCGAACGAACCTTGGCTGCTCTACTCTTCGAATTCATCCTATTCTATACAATTTATTGTAAATGAAAATTAAACACCAGCAATACAACAAAATGTCAAAATTATATACTTATACTTTAACTACTTACAATTCTCATGGCAACCTCAACAACAGTAGGATTTATGAACTTCCCACCCTTAATCCTAGTAGCTTTCCATTTTTTGTGACGTAGAGGAGGAGCTATGGCCTACACAATAATACTAGGATCTGATTTGTTAGCTTCCTTCATTTTCTCTAACTCTTCTTCCATCATCCTCTGCTCAAGCTTTCGATAACCACCACGAGACATGCAATGCTGATACTGATTTGGTGCTTACCTCTCAGTATTCGATGTACTTACTTCTTGTGAAAGGAAAATAATGAAAAATGAGTCAATAATGTCAACTATATTGAAATAAAAAGTTCTATACTATGATGAAAGAAAGTTTACCAAAAATTCAGGATCTTCCTGTGATGCCACGAATAATCTCCAATCCTCTAGAGGTAAGTATAAGTAATGTTGACATGGGTCCTGACCCCTCTTTTCCCCTTGAATATACCTTTGTGTGAGCTTATTTTTGAAATCTTTCCATCGCAGACGCACCTCCCCCATCCATTACTTGTACATCTCTGTGGTGTCTGAGATATCGAACGTTTGCTGGAAGAATAAATAAAATTATATTTTAAGTAATAGGAATAAAGATCCAAATGTAGATGTGTCAAAACTTACATACTAAAATTTATTGCCAAATCATAGCTTTTGTCTTTAGGGGAACCTACCTCCAATCATCATAGATGATGTGAACTTTGCTTCGACCCAAATAGCCTAGATAGCTAATGAAATGGTTTTCCTTAAGACCAAGTGGATTCATGTTGGCATCGAAGTCCACATGCAGCCTATACTATTGATGTTGATGGCATACAACTAATGTAGGCATCTTTGTGACACCTCTAGTTCTTCTCTCAACTGGTTGATCACCTTCAATTTGATGCTCCCTATCACTTTATGAGTCACTAGAATTGTCCATATTCCTATTTACACAAAAATTACTTTCAGAGAGGTAAATAAGTTCCAATTAATTGAAACAACTAACAAGGATTAAGAAAAAAAAAGCACACAATACTATTTTATAATTTAAGCATACAATACAATTTTTTAAGTAAAGGTCTTACTCTATATTATTTCCCATATCCCTTCATAATGATTATTTATTGCAGCATATTCTTCATCATCTATCAATTCTACTTCACTTGATCTAGGTTGATTTGTTGTGAAAGGTGGTGTGTCGTCAAGGTTGGAGGTTGGATCACCGTACTTCTAGTTTTTACTTTGAAGTACAATAGACATATTCTTATTTGCAGGATCTGTGACATAACACACTTGTTTCACTTGACTTGCTAGAATGAAGGGCTCATCGCTATAACCAACTCTTCAAAGATCGACCGAGACAAATCCAAATTATTGATTTATTACCATAGCAGTATTGTTAACCCACTTACATTTGAGTAAAACAACTTTAAACTTGTTGTAGGTTATATCTCATATTTCTTCTATAACTCTATAATAAGTCCTAGATGCTAATATTGGATTTTTATCTTTAGAATTGGAAAAGTGTATGGCTTCAGCTTCTACTGTCACCCCACTATTTTGCATGATATTTCTATCATCTTGGTCTTTTGTGGAGAAAGAATACTCGTTCATATCATAACTAGTCTAAGTAATAACCTGAAATGAAGACCCCCAAGCTAGCCACTCGATTGTCTCAGACACATCGGTCTCATACAAAACCTTCTCCTCAAACCACACTATGAATGTCTAGTTTTGCTCAATAGCTATCTGCATGTCACTCTTCTTTGGATTCATGTTCTTCAAACTATTTTGTGTTCATCTATGTACGGTTGAACTTCTTCCATATTATTCAGGATATATAAGTGTGCTTGCAACACCTCTTCTAAAAAATAAAAGAGGAAAATGCATCTCTAGTTGAGACAAAATAATATAACCCTCATTTTCTAGTTCATCTAAATTTTCAGTGTCAATAACTTTGTTACAGATAGCATTAAAGAAAACACACAATCTTGTTGCAGTTGTTCATACTTCATCCTTTAGAATGCCTCTAATGGCTATTGGTAATAGTTGTTGCATCAATACATGATAGTCATGGAACTTCATTCCTACTAACTTCAAATCAACCATTGAGACACACTTTCTCATATTAGATGAATATTCTTATGGTACCTTAATTTCATGTAGATACCCATACAAACTTATTTTCTCCGCTTTTGATAGGATATGCGTTGCTGGCTCCATGTATGCTCTCCTACCATCATCTCTTAGTTGTGGATGTAACCATTCTCTTATTCCCAAATCAACAAGGTCTAGTCTCATACTAATTCCATCCTTAGTTTTCCCTAGTATGCGCAAAGGCATATTGACAAGACTATCACAAACATTTTTCTCCACATGCATCACATCAATATTGTGTCTTACATCAAGAGTACTCCAATATAGAAGATCAAAGAAAATTGATCTCTTCTTCCATATGTTTTTCTCACCTGCTGTCTTCTGATTCTTACCAAAGTTCATATTGATATGTTCCACCTGACTATAAACTTTCTCTTTAGTTAATGCCTTTGGAGCTATTCTATGCTCTAGTAAACTGTTAAAATACTTTCTCAACCTATGATACAAATGGAACCGATGAAGAAACTTCTTGTGACCAAGGTAGACCATTTTTTTCATGCTTAAGTTGATGGAAGTGTGTGCTACTTCATAGATCGGACATACTTTATGTCTATTCACACTGTACCCTGACAAGTTTCCGTATGTAGAGAAGTCATTTATCATGGTGAAAATAATTGCATGTAGTTTTCCTTCCTTCTGATAAGCTTTAAACACATCTACGCCTTCCTCCTACAACTTCTTTAAGTCCTCAATCAAAGGTGCCAAGTAGACATCGATGTTGTTCCCAGACTATTTTGGTCTAGAGATCGTCATAGTAAGCATCACATACTTGTGTTTCATACAAAGCCAATGAGATAAGTTGTATATTATAAGGAGAATTAGCCAACAACTATGTGTACTAGTAAGAGTTCCATATAGATTGATTCCATCTGTACAAAGCCCAAGTCGAAGGTTTCTCGACTCGCTGGCAAATTAAGGGAACATTTCATCTATTTTCCTCCATTGTGGAGAGTCAGTCGGGTGTCGAAGATATTTTCCGTTAGTTATTCTCTCATTAGAATGACATCTCAACTTCTTTGCTTTTGTTGCACTCGCAAACAGCCACTTAAACTGTGGTATTATTGGAAGATACCATAACACCTTTGATAGCTACCTTTTAATTGTCCCTTCGCCACAACCACCATCTTTATTTACTTTATATCGTGACGTTTTACACTTAGGATACTCAGTTAGACCTTCATACTCCTTTCTGTATAATATGCAGTCATTATGGCAAGCATATATCTTTTTATACTCCATACCCATCATAGACGAAATTTTCTTAGCTTCATACATACGATTTATAAGTATATTATAAGCTGGAAACATATAACACAACAATTCAAGAAGCAATGTGAAACTACTATTGGTCCACCCAAAAATTACCTTCAAGTTGACCAAATACAAGATTTCTGTCAGCCATATGTACTTACTCCTAGGGTACAAAGGTGTCTCTGCATCACTTCGCAAGCTGTCATATTCATGCGACTGTGTAAAGGATTCTACCTCAACATCATGAATCATTTTCTCCATTCTATCTTCATTTATGACATCCACACCTTCTTTCGTGTGCGACAGACAATCAGTTACTTCATCACCATGCCATATCCACCTTGTGTATCGAAGATTTATTCTATCACAAAGTAGGTGATCCCTTATAGCATCAACATCCCGTCGACTATAATTTAAACAATTGACAAAAGGACAAAAATACATTCCATGTTTTGTTGGAGCATTCTTTCTAGAAAATTCAATAAACTCTTCCACGTCATTTTCATATTCTTGATTAGTTCTCTATGCATTCATCCAACTATGATCCATTTTATTACCACCTAAATCATTCCCAACAACACTCAAATTTAGAAAAATTGCAAATGAAAAAATTGCCTTTTACTAAAAGTTTTGAAAAAAATTTCAACAGCATCTCCCCTTAAACGTGAGATATCCCAAAATTTGAATAACCAACCATTTCAACTTAATTTAAACAAAATTAACTAATTGAGGCAATTCATGACAATATCAACAATTTCATCCAACAATTTCATTAAAGGAATGAAACTTTGAAGTCAAATTACATACATGCTTTACATTTGAAAATTAAAAAGAAAAAATAAAACAATAACAACTAAACAAATAGAAAACTTTAATTTATCAAGTGATAGAAAAAACTACCAACTATAGCAGTGCAATTTACTAATATATTTTGTATAATAAATTTATGCAATGTAACAACCTCATACTACCAACTATAGTAGTGTAATTTAAAAATTCTAACAACTAACATTCTTCAAAAATCATAAACATTATAAGCTATTTCTCAAATTATGTGTAACACTCACAGTCACAAGTCATAAGTCACAACATTCAATTTGGACCAGTCATTTTTTAAATTCAAAGAACATGCAAAGAAGAGTCAAACCTGAGTGAGACTTTCTTTCAAGCATCTTCTCAACTAAGTGCTTTGGGAGGCCCGAAAGGATAATTTATTCTGCTTCTCTTTTAAAAATTCAAATCCTCTAGAAAGAATAAAGGAGAACTTTAGGGATTTCAGAATTTGTGTTGTCCATTGAAAGATATACTGCATTTGATCATGTGAGAGAACGATAATGCTTTTTATTTATGTGGTAGAAGATTAAATAATATAAGTCGGATTCAATTTAGACCCCTCACTTACAATTTGTTATGCCAATTTCTCAAAACATTTTGTTAGTGGTAGGCTATAGATATTTATTTTCGTTGCATAATAATTATGACTAATGTCACCTTACATTAAATAATTTTCACATAATTACATTTACATCTCAGATATTTAACTACTTAATTAGAAAATAAATATTAATGACTGTTCAAGTGGCTTATATTAAGAATCAAATATAATCTTTTTAGAAAGTACTTTATAATAGATACTGAAGGGAGCATAAGTCTAGTTTGATGAAAACTTCAAATTATGTTGTCCCAAAAACTAATTAAGTTAGAAGAACAAATTAAGGTCAAGTTAATCTATATTGTGTTTCGGAGTGTGAAATATGATAATAGAGACCGCCTCTTATCATATTTATAAGATAGAGAGAGACAATGATTTTTTGTTCTGTTTATAAATTATTATTCAATTTTTCATATAAATGTACAATTTTTTTATTCTTCTTTTATTATTGTATTGGATTTATTCTCATATAATATAATGTATAGAGGTAAAGTTGGAAGTTGTTGGATTTTAAGATAGAATTAATAATTTTTTAAGCTTTTTCTTAATTCTAGTAAAACATGTTCAAACTTGAAAGTGATGAGTTATAAATACAACCATAAAAGTAATAGGTATTTCAATTCCATTGTGGAATTTAAGGAATGGACATTAATTATTTGGTTATAACACGAGAATACTATTATATATTGATGAAGTGCTGCGCCAAATCAACAAAATTATTGGAAGAAAATGCTAGCTAGAGTTATTAATTAATGAGCCGACCATAAGAATGTGTAGGACTTGTATTGACACACTAATTATTCATATCTTATATCCTTGATTTGTTGATGACTTTGTAGTATAAATATGTTAATTAATTAGCTCATGGACATTTCATTGCAATATAGTAATGATGAGATGAGTTGCTATTTTTTGTGGTATTACCCCAGCACAATGAATATTGAATTGATTTAACTACTTAATAAAAATTAAAAAGAACATAGGTCTGACTATTGTTTTTAAGATATAATACCACATAATTATAAGTTAAGCACTTAATATGTACAAACATATAGAGGGTAGAGACTAATTAATACAAGACATGTACAAAAACTAAAGGCAAGAATAAATATATAAGAAAGTATTTTACCAAGACGGGGAAAAAAATTACATGACCCACACTGACAACATCACATTACAAGTCAGATTCAATTTAGAACCCTCACTTACAAAGAAGCTTTTATATCATTGGATTACAAGACAGTTGGTTTGCAATCAATTTGAAGAGCACCATTAAAATGCAGAGCATGAACATATGAAAAAAAAATGCAGAGCATGAACATAGGAAAAAAATAACAGAAACTAGGGAAAGTATTAAGGTGAACACATGAAAATGCAGAGTATAAACATAGAAAATGAAGATGATGGGTGTACATGCGAGTATTACGGTGTTAACAGAAAATGTAGACAATAGCCGATAGTGATTCCAAACATTTTTGTTAACAAATGCAAAGTTCGATTTCAAGCTAAGCTGCGACAATTGTGAGAGAGAGAGAGAGAACCCGTGGTGGTCACTGCCTCAGTAGCTGGATATATTGGTAGCTCCACTGGAAACCTACTATTTGGAAGAAGAGAAACATGGAGAAAGCACAAAAAGACGGAGAAAGGAGTAAGACAGACAAATGGAGAAAGCATAGAAAGATGGAGAAATGACAAACGGAAAAAGCATAGAAAGAAGGAGAAAGACATAAATAATGAGAAAGAAGAGAGAGCCACCGAACATAGAACCAATCAAGTGAGAGCGCCAGAGTGATGAGGTAACAGGGGATAAACTTTAGTGCACCATATACATCCCCAGTTTGATTGGGGACACCTATGGTTCCCATTAGACATCCCTAGTCAGACTGGGGATGCCTAAAGGTGCCCCAAATTTCACTTTAGGCGTCTCAAGTCAAAATGGGGACGTATATAGTGCCAAAATGCTTCCCGCATGCCAAAATTCTTGTTTTGGTTCATGTAAATTTTATTTTAGGCGTCCTAATTAATACTAGGGACGGTTAAAGTACCCTTTATGCATCTGGAGTTTGAGTTGTGACGTCTAAAGCCAACCAATTCACCTATAGAATTACATAAATGCCATTGCCTTCATTTTTTACTTCCTTTTTATTAAAAGGGATATCTTTTAGGGATGTTAAAACCCCTTTCTATAGTAGTGATTGTATTTTGGAGAAGTAAACTAGATATAAGCACCATACCAGGGGTTGTCATACTCTTTTCCTTGATTAAGGTTTTATCCCATAGGGTTTTCTTGGCAATGTTTTTAATAAGAAAGCTTCAGTATGTATTGTGTATTCTTTTTCCTTCACTAGGTCCCAATGAGTTTTTTCTAGAAAAGTTATAATGAGGCACAATATTTGTTCATGGACATCCAATGAGGAGTGTTGTAAAAATACTAATTGAGGTGGATGTTCATGAACTCCCAACTCTTAACCTTTCATTTTCTACATTTCATAACCTCCTTAATGAATAGTCTTTAGGAGTCTTCATGCCTATAATTCAAAGGTTATAATATGTGTACTTATGAGGATTAAACTTTTCCATTTACTTTATGTATCTCTTGGTTGTGGTTGAGAGCTTATAAATAGTACACTATGTACTACACTTTGGTTGCATCCAAATGAAGTGAATGAGAATTCCTTATTTTCTCTCAAACTTTCTCTCATCTTCTTTAACTCATTCTTTCATCATCCCTTATATTTTCTTAATTTTCATAACAGAACTTTTTTTTATAAAGGGTCAAATCAATCAATCAATCAATTACTATAATTTTGAAATTTATAAAACCCGATTCATTACGAAACAATTAGATCGGGCATATCAATTATATTTGGATTCTTAATTTATTGGTGCACTAATTTCTCTAATAATATCCTAATAACTTCCTTTTTTTATATATTTTTGAGAATGTCTTGTCAAATAAATCTATATCCCAACAAATGTTCATAACATTATAAATAATTTAAAATCATATTGTCTAATATCTCTTCATTTATGTTATTGTTACAACTCATTTAAAATATGATTAACATTCAAATTTAAAAAAAAACATCTATCTAATAATTGAATAAGTTGGTATATAGGGTTTTGATACCAAAAACAATATGCATACCAAATCAAAAGCTAATTTTACAATATTGGAATACTTCATTGTACAATATTTTTCTTAATACTTAAATATTAATAGAATGTTTTATCATTACAGAATTTAAATTTAAAAGGGTTAAATACTGAAGTAATGACTTTAATTTCATTTACTGTCAAAATAAAAATAAATGCTAAAGTAATGAGTTGACAATCTCACTTCCCTTAATTTTGGGTGATGTAGTTTATTTCTATACTTGACTATATTATTTTCTTTTGACTAAGTTATATAAAACCTTCTTAAATTTTATGGTAGTTGCATATAGCCTCCCTGACATTTCAAAGTTTAAATATAACCCTCTTGACCTTTTATTTTATTTTTTTATTATGAGCTCCCTGCCGTTAACTTACTGTTATCTTTTAGGTGGAAATCGTAACGTTAGATTAGTAGAAGACACCTCATATCCTATGTGGCATCCTATGTAGTAATTATATCATTTTTTTATATAGGGGTTAAAATGTCATTTTATCATTTAAAAAATCCTAATCTCATTATGTTTGAGCTTCTTGTCGTCTGCATCACACACCTTGTATCAATCCTCAGAAAATCCAATGGCGGATGCTGCAGATTCTCAAAGTGGAGTAAAATTTCATTTTTATTTGTTGTAATTCTCTTTTTCTATTTATGAATGATTTCTTGTTATGACATATATACATCGGCCTAAAGGTATTCCACTAAACCATCAGAGATTGATTTTTGCCGAGAAGCAATTGGAGGATGGACGTACTTTTGTTGTTTATGACATCCAGAAATGTTACTCCATTAATTATTTAATTTGGATGCTTTTCTTTTTCTTCTTTCAATATTCCTGTATATAAATGTTTGGGTTACCAGGAAATCTGAAGAAAAATAAGGGAACTCCAATTTCATTTGAATCTAATTTGACAGTTATTCTATTTCACAAAGTCAAGACTGCATCTTGTTTTGAGACTTCGTGGTGGTATTACCGAGCCATCTTTGAAAATCTATGGCAGCGGCATGAGGATTTTCTAAGAATTGAAAGGAGGTGTGCTGCATATGGCAACGAGACTAGGGTTTCTTTTAATGATAAATTGACAGTTTAACCCATGAATTAAAAAATTGATGTAAGTACTATAAAATTATTAGCTTATATAGGATATGAGATGCCTTCTACTAATTTGATGGGGGTATTTCTATCCAAAAGATAATAGATAATGATAAGTTAACAGTCCATAATAATAATTAAAAAAAAAAGGTGAAAGGAGGTTATATTTAAACTCTAAAATGATTAGAAGGTTATATGCAACTGCCTTAAAATTTAGGAGAGTTTTGTATAAGTTAACCTTTTTTTTTTATGATTTTTTCTTTAGATGGGGGTTTATAAAAGTTTTTTTCAATTTTACATTGAATTATAATCTTTTCATACAACACAGAGGGCATAAATGCTTGTTTTATTTTAGATAGAAGATTATCTTGTGTTTTTTTAAATAAAGATATTTATTTTCTTAAATACAAAATAAAATGTGAACTTTTTTTTATAAAAGGACAAATTTCTATTAAAACATGAAGGTTGAGTACTGTGAGTACATATTAAAACAAGTGACACACAATACACTACCTACAATAAACTATAAACCAATTCCTATGTGAACCAACAAAGCACAATAGTCCCTGCAATGAAGCAAAACCACCAACACTAAAAACAGACATCACCAAAACAAATAAAAAAAATGTGAATTCATGAGTCATCAGTTAACTTGGATGTGCTTTGAGTGACTAGAGTTCAGATGATACTCATAATTAGCGGTGTTCAACGTTTTTCCATCTTGGTCTTCCAATCCGATCCTAAGCAAATTGAGAGGGAAAAATTTATGATCAGAAATGTGAATTCCCGGTCCCGAAAATGTGCGTGTGTGTTTTTGTTTTCTCTAAAATGCTCAGAACTCTAGATCGATCGAATCAAATGAAATAGAAATATCAAACCACTGAAGAATTAAACCCTAAGTTCCTCCTCCATGAAGTGAAGCAGAAGCACCAAATCGATCTATCGATCGAACGCTTCTCTACTCCTCTCCGTCGATCGGGCGCTTGCCCCATTGTTCTGCCCGACGGTGCTCAGCTCATCCTCCTCTCTCTCCACAAAAGAAAACGCAAAGGAAAATGGGGAAGATGTTGAACTTCAGCTGAAATTGTAGCAGATAAACAAGCTTAAATCTGAAAAACCCCTTTCAGGTATGCTTACATTTTTCCTACTTGCGTGTTAAATTATTCATACTTTCAGCTAGTCTTTGAACTCCTGCCTTTTTTTTTTTTTTTTGCCTTTCTCAGCCTCAGATCTAGAGTGTAGAGGGATCTTGTGTTTCATACTTTCAGCTAGTCTTCGAACTCCTACCTGATTTTTTTAGTTGCCTTTCTCAGCCACAGATCTACAGTGTTGAGGGATCTTGTGTTTTCTTTCAGATTTTATAGATGAAGTGTACCTTGGTTTACCATTTCTCCTCATTTTTTGTCCAAAATCTAAAATGTTCAAGAAATATAATAAAGGTGAGTCCAGGAGCCTACTATAGATCAAAACATGTTTGGTTTAATTATATAGAGTTTTGACACTTTCTAATGCAAAATCAAACTTGCATCGATAAACTTACTCGTGATAAATAATGTTGTTACTAACTCGAGCTTTTGTTGTGAGAAGGTCCTCTTGTTCCTAACTTGAGCTTTAGCCGTGAGAATTGTTCTTGCAATGCATGCTTAATTTTCTATGTTCCTTCTTTAAGACTTTAAGTCATATTTCCACGCGACTTCCCTGTTTTTATGCACCAACAATAAAGGTAAATGGAAATTCAGCAATGTGGATTTCAGTAGCACGATCGAAAATATTGAAGCTATAGAAGTCAATGACTTGGATTTGATTTTTGTTGGTCATTTGCTTTCAGCCTTGTGCTTTTTGTTTTTGGTATTTTTTAATTCTTCATTCCTCTTCAACACTCAAGCTTGGTAGCCTCTACTGATATAGGTAAATGGTAGTAAAATAAATTTTAGTTTAAATTTGATGCCCCACAATCTTGCATTTGTTGGTGTTCATTATGTGCAAGTCATGTTTATGTGGGTGTGCTTCTATTATATTTTCCTTTGAAACAAATGGTTTTGGTGACTCTGTTGATGAACTTTAACATTTATAGGTTACATAAGTATAGATTGTCGCGGAGAGGAGGCCTACACTGGTGGCGACAGCAACATTTGGTACCTACCAGATTCAACTATTCAAGCCTACAATGGAATCCATCATTCCTTTTAATTCATTTTAAATATTTGTATTAGACTAATTTAGTACAATATGATATTAGATAAGTTATATATTTATACTAGTATAAATGAAACACAATAAAAAATTTAATACATGGAAAAATTCAAAAAAAAAAAAGAAAAACAAAAAAAGGGAGGGGTTGTTTGATTTTGTTTGTAAAAACTGTTTTTTTAAAGACAATAAAACTTGTTTGGTTATATTGTTTTTAAAAACAAAAAAACAAAATTTTTTTTAAAAAAAAATAGTGTTTAGTTGTTTTCTTGTTTTTGTTTTCTTAGTTTTTATTTTTTGAAGCTGCCATTGATCCACTATCAATACTGCATTACTAGTGATAACCACATCCACATCATCACTGATAACGGTACCACTACATCACTTCAAAAATAGATTTTTGAAAACAATATATCCAAACATATTTTCCCGTTTGATTTTGTTTTCCATTTTCTGTTCTAACAAACAATTTTATAAAATTGTTTTTAGAAACAAGTTATTTAAATAAAAAAAATTTTCTTTGATAGATTGTTTTGAAAAATTTGTTTTTGAAGTGATGTGGTGATGTGGTCGCTGGTGGTGACGTGGTGATGGTTGTCATTGGTAACGTAGTATCAATAGTGGATAAGTGATCGCCTTAACAAATAAAACAAATAGAAAAACAAAAATAAGAAAACAACTAATTTTTTTTTAGTTTTTAAAAACAATTTTTTGAAAATAGTTTACCAAACATGTTTATTGTTATCTTATTTTTAAAAACAAAAAAACAGGTTTTAAAAATAAAATCAAACAACACCTTTTTTGTTTTTTTATTTTTAAAAATTGTTTTATAAAACTATTTTTGAGAACAAAAAACAAAGAGTAGAAACAAACAAGCTCAGAATTTCTTCAGAAAATTTCCAATCCTGGTAATGAAAATCTTTTCCAAACCCTTCTCAGGATCATGATTGAGAATTGGATTTTTCAATTTTGTCCCGTCTTGAGAACACCCCTATTCATAATTAAAATATATAAGTATTTATCATTTCACAAATAATAAATCATTCTCATTCTTTCTCCTATTAGAATAAATATAGAAATAATTTCCTAAATACATAATATGAACTCTAAAACAAAGAGTAGTAGCATAAGACATTATGATTAATACATCTAGCCATAGCAATTCTGCATGCTATACTTCACAACTTGAGAGCTAAAAAAGAAAAAAGGAGGTTAGAAGAAAATAACTTAGGATTCTTCTAATGGGAAGATGAGGCACATTGATAATCTGAGAATATGTATCATCCTTCAAGGAACCCTCAAAGAGTAAGAAAGTGTTTTCCACGTTACTATTCTAAAACCTAACCTACGCTATTTATAATTTTCTATCAAGGCTTGTAATAGCTTATCAGCCATACAGGTAACCTTAAACCAAATCTCTATCTAAATCATGTGCGGGTAAGTCAGAAGATATTTTATCCAAAGGCAATGGTAAGATAATATCTAAATACAGACTGTATTAAATAATAAAATATGTAATCATAAATAATAAAACATTTAACAGTCTCCCACTTGGCCCGCAACCTATTGTTATTTGGTAAGTTAATGTTCATTTAAGCAATGCTACAAAAATCATGACAATAAGTCCTATTTAATCGAGTATTTTCTTCCTTGTATCACAAGTAATACCCTTACTTAATAAGTTAAAACTTAATAAATAAACCCAAAATGTTTATTTGATTCCAACTTAAATGTTTGCTAAGATCTTATAATTTAGTTACAAATAATTTAGACCACAAACTTTAAATTTAACTTCATCACTTAAATAATGTGTCATTTAAATCACTAAATACGATATGTCCCTGATAAGATATTTGATCTTTTTTATTTATCTAAAAGTATTCTCTTTATTAAAGGATATGTCTTATGTGTTTATGACCCATAGACTCTATGGTCATATAACTTCTTAATTGGTTTAAATTAATTTAATAATTCGAAAACCCTCTAATGAAATTCCATTATATGGTCTAGGTTTACCTATGAGAGCAAAGACACCTAAACCAGTGCTTGAATGAATTTACTACTCATTCGCTCTTTGAATGAGAGGGTGGATAAGTTACTGGAGAAGGAAAAATCTGATGATGCATCTAATTATTAAAATATCTCTATAACTTTTTAGTTAGTTTGTTTATAAACTTTTTCTTTTTGTTTTTTATTTTGTTTGTAAAATGTTGGTTGGTTAAATTTAAAAAAAAAGTGAAACAAGCAATGATTATTATGTAAAATCGGTCACTTGTTAGAATATCATGTAAAAAAAGTGAAATACATAATGGTTATTAATAAAGGACCATGATAAAGTATTAAATACGATAACCTAAAGAACCATATCATTCCTATTATATTTGAACATTTGAGACAAACTATACTTTACACTTAGTTTGTTTGAATGAAACCCACCAACACCTTAACATCACAACTCCAGTTGTCTTTTTTGGCTGTTGAGGGTCATTTTCGATCAAATCCTACCATAAAAAACCTTTTCCTGACTTCTCAGTGATAGTTGCGCTAGTGAATATACTTGACCCTTATATTAGCGACTATCGCACGAGTTGTTTTTATTCGTGAGCCCTAGTTAGGTATAGTTATGATTTTTCTCATACATTTCTCATTATCCTTCATGTATTTACTTCTATGGTTCCTCTCTTATCTCTTACAGTGTTCAACCCGGTCGATTGGGCTGCCTTTGTAAGTCATAACGCAATAAAGCATTCAAGGTGACATTAAATTGCTTTTGTAAAGTTATTTTATTTTTGGAAAACATAGTATTGATCTGATCGAAGGTTTCTTAAATTGTTTTGTGAAGTTATTTTTTTTTTAGAAAACCTAGTTTTGCTCTGATCAAAGGTACCTTTCTTTCAGGAAGTTATCAACCCATTACTTTTATTCATGGTTCCTACCCTATTGATCTTTTTTGAAGTGATTTTGGGAGATATGAATCCCTAAGCAAATACATTTCCTTTTTTAGATATATCTATATCTACACAAGTTACTTCAAAACGATCAATAAGGATATGATGAATAAGCTGGTTCAATTGTATCAAGAGTCATAGATGATCAAGTCAATAGCTGCAGCATTTTTGAAGCCACGATGCAATAAAGCATTCAAGGTAACATATTAAATCATTTTTGTGAAGTTATATTTTTTTGAAAAACCCATATTGCTTTGATCAAAGGTTCCTCTCTTGTTATAAGAAATTGTCAATCCTATTGTTTTAACTGAAGGTTCCTACTTTGTTGATCTTTTTTAAAGTAACTTTAGGAGATATGGATTCCTAAGCAAATACCTCTCATTTTTTGGAAGTATTCATACCTCTAGAAGTTATTTCAAAAATATCGATAAGGATGTGATGAATAAATTAGTTTAGTTGTACCAAGAGTCATACATGAGCAAGTGAATATCTGTAGCATTTGTGAAGTCATGACGCGATAAAGCATTCAAGGTGACATACTAAATTGCTTTTGTGAGTTATGTTTTTTTAAAAAACCTATTATTGCTTTAATTGAAGGTTTGTCCCTATTTTTATTTTGAGCAGGTGGCACCAAGTTAAAAGCTCTAAAATTTAACATAGTGATTAGTCATAGACTCTTCAATGTGAGAATTTTTAAGCTACTTGTTCTCGACTCTATCTAATAGAGTAGTACTTCCCACACTGAATAGCCATGCAATTCAAGACAGATCAATATTTTATAAGCTTTTTCGTGTGAATCAATCACACTCTTGACCTATATATATCATAATATAAGTGTTCATCTCTTATACCTTGTGTCTCTTCAACAATTAAGCCATGAAAGCAAATGATGGGTGCAAAAAATATGAATATCCATATAGGAAATGCTGTAAGGGGTAATCAAATCCTTGAGGAGCTCAAGGGTTTGCATACCCTTTACTTTGCTCAAAGGTTTGAATACCCCAAGTGTCCCTTCCTATACATATATTCATTCAATTTTTCCCCTTAGCCTTAGCTTTTAGGGTTAATTCCTATATAGAGACACAATTTATAGGTTAACATTTACACTATCACATATATATATTTACAGTTGCCATTGATTTTTCTACAACGCCTGAAATGTCTTGGTCCATCTTGAATTGCATAGCCATTGGTGTGGGAGATATTGTTCTATTATATATAGATGAATCCAACTAGCTCAAAAACTTTCACTTGAAGAGCCTCTTTCTCCATATATCATGATTATTATATAATAACCATTATCTATTAAAAGTTCACATTTCATATTTAGAAATTGTTATTAATGTACTAAATACATAAAGGTTGTCTACATGGTAATGTTAATTATTTTTATTAAAGGTAATTGTTCTTACATGAGAATGGTTATATATGTTACTGAATAAATAACGATTGTCAATATGAGATTGTTATGTATCATGCAAACATTACCATATATGTTATGATGGTTGTTCACATATGCTTATTAATTATTATTATAGTAATGCATATATCATGGCCTCACCGAGACTCAATCCATAATGGGTGTTATATTAGAACCATTATAATATATCCAGAATAAATAACGGTTCATAATCGTAATTTATTTGTGCAGAGCATATATAATGCCCACATATATGATAGTTCAGAATTGTGATGTATGTCAGATAATAACCAACATGTATCACAATTTCTGTAGTAGTGATCTGAAAGTACCCAAGATGAATTATCCGCAAAGTGAAGAATTATAACATACTGGTCTACTCACTTCTGCAAATTACAACAATTACGCTACAACTTCAAACTTCCTTTCATGGATTATTTTTTGGCCATACATGAACTTTATTTGTAGGGAAGATTTATAGATTTGCAAGAAGAAGAGAGAGAAAGGGGAGGAGCATGGATCTAAGTTAATCATTCAACATTTATTTGTAATATTTTGTGACTTTGTCGTGTCGAAATTGAAAATTGTTGCTAGATATACAAAGCTAGTTATGTTTAGCAACCATCATGGAATGGGCTTGGTATTCATAGACTCTGTACATTAAATTCCTACGCCTCTTGGTGAAAACAAATATGTTATGGATGCCATGCATGGAATTATATATATAGTACAAGGAAATCCATTTATGTTTAGTGCAAAATAATAAGGTGAATTGTTGAAGTGAATGAAGTTGAATTTTATGATGTGACGTGGTTGGAATAGTTTCAACCTATTGATGACTTTGTGATAGGGAGAGGTCTGTACAGAGAGATCCTATAATTTGAATGTGAAATTTGTATTCTTCCTTCTCTGTAGGGTTGAGCAAAGAACTTATAACCCGCCTGCCCACCCACGGTCCAGAGTTTTTTGCATGTTTAAGTCCTACCAGATTATGGCCTATAACAAGTACAGGCTACTTGTACCCCTAAATGTTAAATGGGAGAGTAACGAGTACACCCATGGGGCACCTGTTACCCGCTCGTACCTGTAGATAATTTTTTAAATGTTTTTCTTCTTATACAACTTGTAAGTAGAGTATGTTTGGATTTAGCTTTTAAGAGTAGTTTATGGAGGAAAAGTGAAAAAAATGATTTTTTTAATAGATTCTGTGAAGAACAGATTATGGAAAAAAATGATTTTGATAAAATAGAGTATTTGGATATTGTGTAGAGAATCATTTTTTTAATGGTCAAATTAACAAAAAGAACATTAACTTTTATGATAATTACATATAAAGAATAATATTATATTTTATGTATTATTTCATATTAAATTTTATAATAAATACTAAAGATGAAATAAATTTGTCCACAAAATTAAAATTACAACATTAGTCAATTATGTAATATAAAAAAATAGGAAATGTGTGTGTGTGTGTGATACCTCATTTCTTTTAACCATGGTAGAGTGCAAATGAGTAGTGAAAGCACTCAAGAGGCCAGGATTTGAACCCGAAACATCCATTTTCCCAAAATACTTATAAATTTCCCTGCCTCAACTCAGGATTTAAATCTAGAGCTGAGAGTGTGATAAAATTTTCTATAGTCATTTTCATAAGACTTCACTAACTCATTAAGACTTACCGGTTTTCTCTTTATTACTAATCATCAGAGTTTGTGATCGAACCTCTACCGGCTTTATATAATATAACCCACATACACATTTCATTAGCAATAGGAAGCAAAACTATTAACTTCTACCATTCATTCATGTGGTTATCCTTACAATATATACACAACCTTTAACTTAAAGTATTCTCGAAATACACAAAAGATACAAAAGAAACTTAGACAACCACAACTACATCCTACAGCTGCTCGGCCCCAACTTATCGCCATTTACCTTTTCATTGCCCCACGAGCTTCCTCCCTATACTGAAGATGGATTTTTGGGAGAAAAAAAGGTGAGATACGGAGGAATCTCAGTAGTAACAAAAGTCATACATACAAGATAACACACAAAGCATGCTTTACGCACATTCATCCACGAAATCATCATAACATCATTCAATGCATTTAATGTAATCCATAAACCATGCTAGCGCTAAACAAGTTCTCTGCCCCGAGGGGTACCCGCGCAATAGGCCTCGGGCACCGTTCGTGCAATATGAATATTATAACCTGAGTGTCAACCCGCACAAAGATAGGCCTTAGGTGATCACTCCGTATAATCTAAACATGTTAGACATTTTGTGATGAAATCAACCACACATATGCATGCTATGTCATATGAAGACGGTTACTACCTGGTTGCTCTTTTATATAACTTCTCCTCGCTTTCTCAACTTGGGCAAGTAATACGTCCTAGACGGTTGTCAAGTCCTAAAATCTTCAAATATACCATCAATGAGTTATTACTCATCCCTATATCATTCCAAACTCATAACATTGGTAAGCTGAGCCTAAAAGTGCTAAATTACTAAAATACCTTTAGAAACCCAGCTTAACCTTCGTACTCGGTCTCACTCCACTTTATCAAACTTTATGACTTGGGCTATTCCTACAAAATTTTGTGTGTAGAATGTACTTTTTAACCTTGGTTTGGCCAAAATCAAGCCCGAATGACGAAAATGCCCTTAACATCCCTTAGTTATAGCCTTTAAAGGGTAATTCTGTCATTTCACTTTCTGTGGCTTTTCTCACTTTAGGGTCAACATAGACCCTACACAATTTAGCCTCTTAAACCCAATGAAAGTATCAAAATTATCAAATTCCCATCCATTTTCCACGTCCAACACAGGGTCACCCTGTAGGATTCTCAGAAAAGTTATGTCGGATTCTCGTTTTCATTAGCCTAACACCTCATTTCTACTTATAATCAATATATTAACTACTCAAACATTTATTGGAATTGATTTGGAGACACTTACATATTAAGATCTCTTGAGTTCTCTTCAATTATCTTAGGTCAAATGAATCATAATCAAGCCCAAAACAACTTTACTAACACTAATCAAGCAAGAGGAATAAGTTTGGGAAGTTACCTCTTGATTTCTTCAACTTTCTCTTTCCTGTTCGTTCTTGACTCTCTCTCTCTCTCTAACTCTTGAACTAGCTGATTATTAAGGAATCCAAGAGTAGTGAAATGAGGAGGAAAGATTATGGAGGGATTAAGAACCTTAAATCATAAGATACAAGCCTCTTACCTTGCTTCTTGGTGATCCCTAGCTTCTCCTTCCCTCTTTCTGATTCAATTCGTGCGTGAGAATGAGCTGAAGAGATGAGTGAATGATAATATAATTAAAGGGTTAATTTGGTTGCACATGTGGCATTCCATGATTGGTCCAAAAATTGCATTTTCTCTAATCAATTTCATTTTTGTTCTCTCTCTTCATGGTTTAGCCGACAATTAGCATGATAAATACAAGGGAAATCTGAATCTTCAATATCCTATTGTGCCATCTCGCAACTTGTTGACCAAGTCATTGACTTTTTGATTATTTGACCATTCTTAACAATAATTCACCAAAATTGATTTATTTATGATCAAGTAGTCATTTTACTCCTTTTAATCCCCATTTAACTCAAATTAGTGAGAATATTAGGGAAAAATAATCATTTCCCACTTTATGGCAAACTTACCGTTTTGCCCTTACATTTTCATGATTTACCGAAATCAATCATTTTTCACTCTTTTCTTCGGCTTAACTTCATTTTAACACTCAAATGAGGCCATCATTCATGTCACTTAATTTTCTCATATTATGGTTACAATAATAGGCCCTTAATTGTGCATTAATTGCCTCTTTATACCCTTATTCAGCCAAATTACATGTAACCGGCAATTGGAATATTTCCCATCAATTCACATAAATTCATACACTCCAAATTTCACCATTTTTTCCACTAAATATATGTCAAATATACACATAAAGAGTGTTGGTGAAAATGGGGTATTACAATATATATATATATATATATTAATAAATTATATAATAAAAAAATTGTCCAACTAAAAAAACGCCTGCAATAAACTTAAGTAGAATTACGGAAAGGAATGAGAAATAGGGAAATAGGGGGGTAGAGAAGGGAAAGAGGAAAGAGGAAAATGGGCAAAGAGAGAGAAAGATGAAAGAAGAAAAGCAAAATAAGATAACTTTTTGCCAAATCATGATTTTGGGATAAAAAAGAACTTCTCTTATTTTTTGGTGGATTTTTTGTCTTTTAGTGGTCACCTCCCTTCTCTTACAAAACCTTCAGATTTAGGGTTTTTTCTAGGGGAGATAATATTTATGTCCTACTATGACTAAATCGGCTATGGCCATTTTTCAAAATTCTGAGACTACCCTCCTCTGTGAAAACCCTTTTTCCCTTTGCCATTCTGTTTTTTCATCCAATTCTCCTGCTTGAAATCCCTTTCTCCCTCATCTCCTTTATGGTTTGGTAGTTAAGCGTCGTCTTCGGCGCTTCTCCTGCCGCCTCTGTCGCCTACTTCTGCAACCACCATCGATTGCTCATCGAAGGTCGTTGCCTATCCATTTGTCCTGTAGATCGCGTCATCTCTTTCCCGATTCTGCTCCTCCAGTGTCATCTCTAAGCTCACTGCCTCTTTCTTTCAAGTAAGATTACCTTGCTTGAACTGAAAATTGACTGCTGGCATACTGGCTTGAGTTATATGTGTCACTATGAGGTTCTAATTTTTCTGCATTTTCCACCATTGTCAAGTATGAGAACCGTATGTTAGTTCACTAAGGCCTTCATTTTTTGTAGCATCCTTTTTATAGTCCCAACTCTAGTATTTGAAGTATTGGTAGCATCTCTATAGTTCTTTTTTCAACACATCCACTTTATCAATTGACAAATGCAAGGAGTAATATGGTATGTAATTAATTTGGGACATGTTCTTGAAGGAACATTCAGGAGTTTGGTTATTGTCAGTTTTCATTATCTTAATGAAAATATATTTCATTCTAGAACATGTTCTTCAATCTTATTTTTCCCAGCTTCAACTTCCTTAATTTCCGTTAAGTTCCTGTTAAGATTTCAAGGGATTATGCAAGCTCATAATCCCTCTGATTTTCATTTTTTAAAATTAATTAAAGGCTTGTGTCATTTTATACTATCTTTAACACTCTTAGGCCTTGATGCTTTCTGTCTAGTTTGTTAGAAATTTCTTAATTGCTAATAATGATGTATTCTTGGATTCTTTCCTTTCTGATTTTAGCTCCATTATTACTATTACTCTCTCTCTTTACTTTCTATTCCTAATTTTAGCAGAAGTTAATGTTCGTAAAGAAAATGTAAGAGTGTATCTAGACCCAGTTATCATAAGATTGCACACAGACAAAATCAATGCCAATTTTTTTTGTTTTGTATTGGCATTTCAAAAAAAATTTTAATTGGGTGCATGTTGACTTAGTCTAGTTTTATTAATTGGGTACTGCTGAGGTTGAGAAGAAAACTAAGAAAACAAATGTTGAAGAAGTTAAGGATGGAGAGACAAAGGACAAGGAAGTTGGTGATAGGGAAGAGGGACTTGTTCTAAAGGAAGTTTCTGAGGAAGATGGTGCGTTGAAGTTGAATGAGAATGATCAGAAAGTGAATGATGATGCTCCTATTGAGGAAGAGAACAAGAGTGGTGAATTGATATGTATGTCAATTTATGGTGCCCTAAGATATTGTGATAATCATATTTAAATCTCTTAGATGAGAATATCACATGGTATTGTTATATTTAATGCCCTTTTCTATTAACTATTAATTAGAAAAAAGGTCAAACTTATAAGCATTCTCTGAAGGATCTTCATCAGAGTCTATTTCTGACTTTTAATCTTAATTTGGTCTTGCATGTCTAATAGATGAAGTGAGTGTAAAGGAAGAGATTGTGGCCAAGGATGAAACCCTAGAAGACATAATAAATGTTGCAGGCTCTGAGGGTGAAGAGAAGGATTTAAAAGCTTAGGCAAACATGACAATGAATGAGAAGGACCTCAATTTATGTAAGCGTATTTTTACAACGCCAACCAAACAAACACTAAAACTAACTGGAGTTGACAGTCATAGACTTGGTGTCTTTCATTTTTTGTGTTAACCTTGCATTATTGTACTATTTCCATTGGTTCACTTTAAAATTGTAATGCTCTACAAAAATGTGAAACTATTCAATTTCTTCTCTTTTGGGGATTTGAAATGATGTATTAACCATTTAAAAAACATAAGAGTAACATTTAGCAGTAAATGGAAAAGTCAATAATGTAACTCCCATCACACCAATAATTCGCATGAGGAAAAAGAAAGTGTAGCTACCAATTAAAGATTTACAAGAATGAGAATGAACAAGTCAATGCCATGACTAAAGATTTATAAGAATTAAAGAATTTGTATCTTTAAATTGGATGAAGAATTATATGTACAATATCAGAAAAATTATATATACACAAACCCCCTCAAGTCCAAAGCCATATCTTCTTTGTGGCTCATGGCTTTTGGGACCTTGTCGAAAGAATAAGTTAGAAGAATAATTTTTCCATAATTGATTCATTTATCACTAATCCTCTTTCCTTGATTATTAAACTCATAACGCAATTCTTTTATAACAAGTGTATATAATTGTTAGAATAATTATTTTACAAATAATAATTTTACAAAATAATAATTATTAATAAATACATTGTAAAAGAAAAAAAAAGAAAAAATATAGAAAGATATTTTTGTCCACTTATAATTAATTTCCCTCATCTTCCCTTCTGAACCAAATAATAAACCAAACATCCCCTCCCCTCCCCTTCCCTCTTTTTGAACCAAATAAAATTATAACCTCCCATAACCTAACTTAAATAAACATCACCTGACTAATTCTCTTTCCCTGATTATCAAACTCAAAATGCAATTCTTTTATACAAGTGTATATAATTTTTAGAATAATTATTTTACAAATAATAATTATTAATAAATACATTATAAAAGAAAAAGGAAAATATATAGAATGGTATTTTTGTCCATTTATAATTAACTCCCCTCACCTCTCATTTTGAACCAAACAATAAACCAAACCTCCCCTCCCATCTTTTTGAACCAAACAAAATTATAATCTCCCCTAACCTAACTAAAATAAACCTCACCTAACCTAACCTTATTTGAACCAAACACACCCTAAACGGCTAAACTTAATCTTCATTCTTCATCATTGCAAGCCCATGACTTGTGACTAGTGAGAGCCCTTCATCCTTCCATTCGTCCTTTATCGTCGTGAGAGCCCATCACCCCTCGATCCAAATTCAAATTAGCTCAGTTCTTCTCACCATCGCAGACCTTAACCTCAAATTGAGAGCCTTGGAGTCATGACGTCATCTACAGTCCTTTACCTTCACCTCTCCTCATTGTGGCAGATCTTCACCTTCACCTCAACCAATGACAAGGAGGTACTGTTCTTATCTCCTCAGCCAAGATAGTTACTCAATCTATAATTTCCTTATAGTAGTGTTAAATGTGAACTCATAACCAAAAGTCCAATTTTTCTATCACACTATGCTTATAAATCAATCGATATACAGTATAGTTATAGAGATTGATTGTGAATGTAGCAAATGTTGACATTGGGATGAAGTGTCATTTTGCATAAAGGCTAAAGAAGAGTGCATTTTGATATGGAAAAAAATGGGATTGGATAGTTAAAGAGAACATGGTTAGGTTTGGTTGGAGGGATAGTGGTCCCCTAGAGGGCATTCAATGATGGGATCTTGCATTAACATTACCTCATAGGATCCACCTACTTCCACTCCTCATTTTTTTCAAGGCACTTTTTCCTTTAACTCATCATCTTCTCTGTTTTGTGTAGAAATCTTAGCTATTTGTTGTCATTTCATTCACAACATGCATTGATCCAAGCTCTATACTCTTATGTAATTTTATTTTCCCCCCTCAATTATGTGCTTATGAACATGCTGCCACTAGTAGTATTAGTTTATGCCAATAGTAGTAACAAAGACCGGGTATAAAGGGGTGTAGATCGGATCTCCAAGGGAATTTTGGTAATTTAGTACTTTTATGCTCAGTTAACCAATATTATGAGTTTGAAATTATACATGAATGAGTAATGACTCATTTATGATATATTTGAGGATTTCAGGACTTGACAACCGTCCGGAACGCAGAACATGCCTGAGCTTAAACATGTAGTAGGAAGTTGCTAAAGAAGAGTGACCAGGTAGTAACTTGTCTTTCATATGTCTTAGTATGTAATTGTGTGTTGTTTGCACTCATCACAAGTTATTTGACACATTAGATTATACAGAGTAGTCACCCAGGGCCTATTTGCGTAGGTGGACGCTCAGGCCAATATAATGTTCAGAGATGCACGAGCGGTGCCCAGGGCCTATTTTGCATGGGTATCCCTTGGGCTTATAACATGCTTTACACTACGGTAGTTAATGAACTGTACTTATTGCACTGCGTGTTGTTATGATGATTCTATGATTGATGTTATGAAGCATGCTTTGTGATATTATTTCTGTATGAATGACATTGCGTTACTATTGAGATTCCTTCGAATCTCACCCTTTTTCTTCAAAACCCACCTTCAGTACAGGGAGAAAGCTCAAGGGGCAAGAAGAATGTAAATGCGGATGACTAGAGGTCAAGACCTTGAAGACTTTAGTCATTTTGGTTATCTAGTTCATATGTTTTGGAATTTCAGAATTTGTATATGATGTGTATGTTGTGTAAGCAATGTAAAGGTAACCTAGTGAAGGAATGATATAAATAAGTAGTTTTGCTTCCTATCGCCGATGAAATGTGTATGTGAAATGAAATATATAAAGTTAGCAGAGGTACGCTCGTAAACTCTTATGAACATTATCAAAAGGGAAAGCCAATAAGTCTTAATGAGTTTAGTGAAGATTTGTGAAAAGAGTTTTGTGAAAATTTTACCACCCTCTCAACTCTAGGTTCAACCCTTGGGTTGAGGTTAGGGAATTTGTAAATATTTTCGAAAGTTGGGTGTTCCGGGTTCAAATCCTGGTCTCCCGAGTGATTTCGCTACTCTTTTATACTCGACCGAAGCTATAGGAAATGAGGTATCACAATATACAATGAGATGAGTGGTATGACAAGTACGAACAGGTGGATTACTGCTTCAGAACATCACGGACATGTGGATTCCCGCCCCGAAATGTTGCTGTGATATGATAAGTATGGACAGGTAGGTTCCTACTTTGGAACATCAGAGGCAGGTGGATTCCTGCTATGGAATGTTAATGTGATCATATTACATAGGTGGGTTCCTATGTAAATTGTTATGATTTGTGCAAGTGGGGAACAAGCAATCATTTTGATCTAGAAAAAATCATCACTTTGTTCCTAAACATTGTCAGACATGTGATTGGCATTATTGATTGTTGCATCATGATATATGCTACTATGCATGTTTACTTTTCATATTTTATATGATTGATAGCTTGTTGCTACTGAGATTCGTATGAATCTCACCCTTTCGATAATTCAAAAATTTATTCAACTAGAAGAAGTGACTCAGAGGGAAAAATAGTAGATATTGATAGTTGAAGGTCTGTGCTGATCAAGAAACTTTTTGTTAGTTATCTTTTAGTCTTCCTTTGTATCTGAGATTTATATTGTAACTTGTATAAACCCTGTGGGGATTTTCTGTAATGTACTCAAGAATTTTATATCAATATATTATGCTATTTCTGTATGCATGTTAATACTCTAATAAATTTCAAAATATTAAGGGGTTTGACAAAATGCATGCAAATTTGGAAGGTTCACTACCTCTTGTCTTTAAATCCTTCTCTTGCTTTCTTTTCTTCCAAGCATTGTAGCTTATTACAAAGCCTTCCAAATCTTTTTCCTTAACATCTTATGGCCCTAGATAAATAACCATACCATTAGACCCATGACAAATGAATGTCTAAGGTGGATACACTAGCCTCAAGTGCTTATCTTTAGCCTTGGAATTCAACTTTATTACACTTGGCCCTTAATTTCTTAAATTCGCATGTTAGCTAAAAGCTGCCAGAATTTTCAATAAGCTTTGAAAATTCATATATTTGTCTAGCAACCTTTAATTGGAGTGGTTTAAAGTCTTATGTGAGCCTCTTTGATTTATTTTAAGGTAAAAATGCCTCCTATTGACAGTTGTACGCACACAGTTCCAAATTCCCTAATCAATCCTCATTGCCGCCAACACTACTCTAGATTTAATACCAAAATTTAATCAATCATAACTCCCATTGTAATGATCCAATTGCCACATATTATATACCTATTTAAAGCTTATCACGTCTAATATTATTCTAAAAATTTTCATAGCTATTGGATCAAATTTGGTCAATTAAAAGCATGTCACAACATTCTACCTTGAATCTAGTGTCATTAAGCCTAGGCAATATCCAATTCCAATTTTTACATTTTCTATCCAATTCATCCAAAATCATACCCCTAGGCTACCCCCACTTAATTTTTCATGAATTCATTACTAACCTTAAATTAATCAAAATCTCACTCCTATGTGCCCTGTTCTAACCGAAAGTGGCCTTCCACAACAATAATTCACAAGTTTACTACTTTTACTACTAAACTAGTCTAGAACATCATTAGTCACCATATATCATCATTAATATGATCATGGCAACATGAAACACTAATTTCTCATATTGACCAGAACTAGGGCAGCTAATAAAATTCACCACAATCAACAAATCAACAAAATGTTTGGTTTAAATCAAAACTTATACTCAATTCTTGCCCTTTCAAGAGCTTGTTCTTGATTTATCTAACTTTAGCTCTTGATTGGCAGATCAAAATACCTCCCCTTGAGAAACAAAAACCATAGAATTGTAGCTCATAGCAAGGGGAATAATGCTTATGGAGGCCTCAAAGGCTAGAAACATGATTTAGAAGGAGAAAATTGAGCAAGAATGCTTACCCTTAAGCATTGTTCTTCAAGCTCCTTCTTTCTTTTTCCTTTTTCTTTTTCTCTTCTTCCATCCTTGGCCGTCACTTTTTTAGTGTAAAAGAGAGTGTGAAATGTTTTAATATTAGCCTTCATCTCTTAGGAATCACTTGGCTGAAATTTAGCATAAGGAAACAAGAGGAGATAATGTGTCAAAACGTTATGGTGTCTTGAAAAAGAGTGCTTGAGTTAATTGACCAAGTGTGGTTGGGTTAATTTAAGACTCATTCTTTCCCTCTCTCATCTTGCTCTTGACCGAACTCATCATGTAAAAGGAGGGAGGATTTGTTGACCAATTCCTCTCTTAAAGCTTTACTTTTTACAAATGATTTACAAACGATTACTAGTCACTGGTTTTAAGTCGTTATTTGTTTAAACTCATCTATACGCTTTGAAAACTGTGACATTACACCTACTGTATCCTCCTTCTTGTGAATCAAAAGAGTGTTCTTCAATGCCAAGTTGAATTAGACAATCCCATCTCGTCCATATTTATTAGTGATATGAGCTTTTAGGTCACTACTACTTCTACCTTCATTTGTGATTTACCAAAAATTTTATATGCTCTAATTTTTTATTATTTGTATTAGATATTTACTAATTATGAAATATTTTTAGTTCCTTTATCATTGTAGTGTTGTTATATGTTTGAATGAATATGATCTCTGTGTTTTAATTTAAGTAATGAGAAAAGTAGTGGTTTGTCTATCATTCCTATTGTAATATCCCAAATTTAGTCACCAAAATTCCATGTAAATTTATTTGTATTTAATGGAATAAAAGTGTGTATTTTGGTACACTTGAAATAACTAAAATATTGGAGATGAAAATTATATGACTTTTTGGCTTAGAAAGACCTAAAGCCCAATTTTATTATTGGCAAGAGCCTAACAATATGGCATAAAATTTAGTATGAAAGAGCACAATTTTTAGGCTTAAAGTGTGCAAAAATTTGGTTAAAATGAAAGGGAAAGAAGGAAGTAGCAATTGCTCAAATATTCAAGAAAAATGTAAAGGCAAAATGATTATTTTGGTTAAATAATTAAATTTGGTAATTTCCTTAATAATTAAAGGAAGTTCAATTGGAAGGAAGAAGCAAAAGAATGATAGAGTTGTCTAGATAATTCAAGAAGAAATACACAAGAAAAGGAAGATATTAAAAAAAGTCTCATGACAAATTTTCTAATAAAACAATAACAGAAGAGGAAGAGAAGAGAGAAATCTAGAGAACTCTTTCAATTCTATTTAAAAGGCCTTGAAGTTGGCCAAATTGAGAGAAAAAGAGACTTAGAGAAAGGTAAGAGCAAGAAAAGAAAACAAGGAACAAGAGCAAAATTAAGGTAAGTAAGTGAAAATTTCTACTTGTTCTTGTTTTCTAATCTATGAAAGCATCCTCTTGACCTCTATGTCATCTTGGATTTGTTATCAAGTAAGAAAAGCTCAAGAGGAAGAAAGAGGAAGGTGACGGTTTTGAAGAAAAGAAGAGGAGAAATCAAGGTAAGTTAAGAAAACCTTGAAATTATTGTTGAAATCGAAGTTGTGATTATTGTATGGTTGGTGGTTGGTTTTTGGTTTGTTCTTGTTGGATTTTATAACTTGGGATGTTCAAACTTTAAGAGGAGATGCTTCCTAAATTTAAATTGATTATGTTTAATTGGTGTTTGGATAATTAAGCAAGTAAATACAAGTGAAAGGAAGATGTTTTAGGAAATGAATTCATGAAACTACAATTTTTCTCAAATTGTTAAGCATTTTGGCTAGACCTGAAATTTGGAGCTAGAGCTAGAATTTTGTGTTTTTAATGGTTCTATGATGTCTAGAATGGAAAATTGTGTAAGGAACATGTGGATTTTGGATGTGAAAAGGGCTTAGGGTGTGAAATGACAATTCAGCTCCTAAAACCCTAAATTGATGGCTGCCATAGGTAATCTAGTCATTTAAGTGTGAATTTATCTAAATTGAGGTCAAAAATAGATTCTACACATAAAATTGTGTTGGATTATCTCATATCATAATTTTTTTAAGAATTACAAATATGCTGAGTAAAAAGGGAATTAGACCGGGTTCACTAGGAGCATTTTGGTAATTACGAGATTATAAGTCAAGATAACCAACTTGTAAATCTTAGAATGAGGTATAACAAATAGTAACTCATTTTCAATTACTTTGGGAACTTTAGGGTTTGATATTTGTCGAGTCGGATCAGACAATGAAGACTGATAAAATTAGGCAGGAAAGGCGATAATGTAGTAACTCTATCTCTCACATTCTATGTGAATATTAATATGCATTGTTTGTCATGTTCTATGCAATGTGGAGCTTGTGTGGCATGAGTACTCGCTGGGTATAGTGTCAAACCCTGCAGAATTTAGACATTTCATCAAGTATCATTGCATAGTTCAAACAGGCAAACAGAATTTATACAAATATACTGATACATATTTCTTGATTATAATACATGAAACTAGAAAGTATTAGTAAGTTATATATTACATCCCAAAAATTTAGTAGCCTATACTATGCTACGCACTGAGATAACTTCATCAACTGCTTGTCTTCAGTTGAATTGTTATTCCTAGCTGGATAATTTGTTTATAGGAAAGGAATGAGATTCGAACGAATCTCAGTAGTAACCAAAAAATCATTCATATAAAATGCAAATAGACAACATGCAATGCAGCATTTATCATGATGCAGCAATCAAAATGCCTATACTTGTCTGTACTCATCATAACTTGGACTAGGAAACAAACGATGATTTTGTTCAGATCAAAATGATCATTTGTTCCTGATCTGCACAATATCATATCATAATGTGATCATAGCAACAACTTGGAGCAGACCTATACCTGTCCGTACTCATCATAACTTGGAGCAGGTTAATATCTGTCCGTACATATCAAGTCACTCAACTGGGTCCACCTGGCCACATGGTACCCCGAATGTCCCATGGGGTGGTTTAACACATCATCCACACCCAGAGAGTATCAACATCACATGCAATACATTGAACAGATCATGGCAATTATCGCATATTAACATTTACATAGTATATAAAAGATAGAGTTACTACCTTATTGCCTTTCCTTCTATAGTCTATCTGACTTTGAGGGTCCTGCTAAACAGATATTGAATCCTAAAATTGATCAAAATAGTTACAATTAACTACTATTTAAGTTTATTCCACTTGGAAATCTATAACTTTAGCATTTCCTTCAAAATCTCAAAATTTACCAAATTGCCCCTAGGGACCCAGTCCGGCCCCGGTATTTTGTACTTTTCCAAAAATTATAACTTATGTCCATTCCACATATTTTCATGTGTAAATCTCATATTTGACCTCAGATCAGATCAATTCCAACTCAAATTATAATTTTTCCCTTAATATCTCAACTTAAGGTTTTAGGGGCAAAATCGTCATTTCACAATCCGAGGCTTTTCACACTTCGTATTCAACATGAACCCTACGTAATTTTTTTCCTAAATATCATGGAACCATTAGAATTATGAAATTCTAACTCGTTCCCTTATTTTCAGCCTTGGCTGAAACTTATAAATTTTTAAGGAAATTGGAATTTTCTTGGTTTTAAATCCCTAATTTACTTTGTTGTCACTTGTTTCCATTGATTTATTCATCCAATTACTATTTTAACATAATCAATGGAAATTTGGGCAGCATTTCCCCTTAGAAAATGGACATCCCACATTTACAAAAGTTTCCCGAAACAATCAAATAACCAGCCAGAAGTTCATTACCACTCAGTTTCATCAAGAATACTAAAGTTTTAACAACGTACCTTGCTTTTCCTTCTTCTTCCTAGCTTTGTCCGAAATCTTTCTCCCTTCTCCTAGAAATTTTTCTTGTGAATGTCTAACCCAAGAAAATAGGGAGGTTACGGAGAGGTTTCTGGAACTATAACACAAGATTAAATAGAGATTTCGACATACCTACCTTATGTCTGAGCTCAGAGCTTCTCTTCCTCTTCTCCTTCTTCTTTTTCCTCCTACCACTCTTCTTTCCTTCCTTTCCATCCCTCTTGGCCGACTTGGTTCATTTATAGGCAAGGGAGAGAAATGTGGAGAATTCTAGAGACATTTGTTGGAGATTTTTCATTGGTCCAAATGTATACATTGTAGTAATTACATAATTAATTATGTAATTATTCTAAAATTACCATAAAATTACCATGTGTCCTCCCTTTTCTGTAATGTATATATAAATATCCCAGATTATTTTTATGTGGGCCAAAATGACCATTTTGCCCTTGCAACTTCTTTAATTTTCGCAACATTTGCAAAAATTGGTAGAATTATCACCAAACTTTGAAAATTCATATCTAATTGTGTAGATATCCAATTGGGGTGGTTCCAAAGCCTATGTAACCCTTATTAAGTATAGTTTTAGAAAAAAAATGTAAAATTTGGCCAATTTGAAGCTCACTATACTCAGAATTCTTATTTTTGAAACATGCTCCAGAAAACGTCAATTTCTCTGGGCAGAATTCAAAAATTCATTTCTCCTTATATAGCTCTAAAATTCTATATGACCTATCAAATTAAAGCTTATCATGTCTACTTTCATTCTAGAAAATTTTAGAATGTTCGGAGGTCATTTACTAATTTAAAAGTGTCACACAATCCAATTATCTCAACAGTAAATTCACCAACTAACTTGTATAATAACTATTTTGTCATATGTAATCTTATTGACTTTACTTTGTCACCTTATATGTTCTTTTATCATGAAACACCATAATAGCTACATGATATTTAATGATCAAAATTTGGGACATTACATATAGGACAAGCAAGGTACAATCCCATGGGACAAGCAAGATACCATGTGGTCAGATGGACCCAACTAAGTGGCATGACAAGTATAGGCAAGTGGATTTCTACTTCAGAACATCACGGGCATGTGGATTCCTACTTCGGATTGTTGATGTGATCATTTTACATAGGTGGATTCTAATATAAATTGTTATGATTTGGGCAACTAGGGAATGAGCAATCATTTTGATCCAAACAAAATCATCGCTTTGTTCATGAACATTGTCAGATATGTACTTGACAGTATTGATTGTTGCATCATGATAAATGATGCATTACATGTTTATTTTTTACAATTTATATGATTGATTGTCTGTTGCTATTGAGATTCGCTCTAATCTCATCCCTTTTCATAAATAAAGTTTATACAGCAAGACAAAGTGACTCAAAAGGCCCTAAGTAGTATATCCCAGAAATTGAAAGACTAGCTTTTGAAGGAGTTTTTGTATTGGTTATCTTGTATTCTACTTATATTTTGGGGTATGTAATATGTATTGTACAAGATCCTGTTGGGATTTCTGTAATATAATTAAGAATTTTATATCAGTATGTTTATACGATTTTTATATACCCACTGAATAGTATGTTGACAATGTATTAAATGTCTAAATTCTGCAAGGTTTAACATTTATAATATATTGTTGTAAGGAACAACCTATGAGGTTTTGTTGTTGTTATATGTGGTGATTTCATGAAATACCATTTGATAATGAGATATTTTTGGTGTGGAAGTTGAGTTGTTTTTTATTAGAATGAAAATGAAATGATTCCAAATTTATAAGTGCAATGGAGCACAAAAATATTGTTTTACATTATATGAAAAGAAATATTTTGGAATTTTGATGCATCATTTTATTGAGCTGTGCTAATTACATTGTAGCTGTAGATGTTATGGTTCAAATAATACTTTTTTTTTTATGAAAATAGTATGATTGTAAAAGCAGGAAATAAAAAGAAGTGGCTAAAGAAAATTTTCAATATGCACAAGCTACCCAAGCAACGTATGGAGAGCACAATCTCGTTTAGTTAAAATAAGGAAAGATGTACTTTTTGCCTTTATAGTTTTACTCAATTTTCAATTCAGGCAAGAGAGACAGAATCGTTGCAGTTTAAATATTTGCAATTAAGCTTTTATTGTATATAAATTTTGATCGAGTCTTTATCATATTTTTGTCAATATGTTGCCGTATTAATGAGTTAATTTGTGACATTATGTTTTTTTTTAGTAAAATGAAAATTTAATAATTAATTATTGTAAAGTTAGTATAATACAGACAAATGCGAACAGAAAATAAAATTACAAACAAATAGCGAATTATCACAAGAGGTCATGTAAAGTTGAGGAAAGCAAGAGAGCGTTGAGTAAATGCCCTCCCAGAATATTCCTTGTCGAAGCTTGACGTTGTTGAGGGTAGCCATTATCTTCGTCCTTGCTTGGAGGATGTGAAGTAGGATGGTTTACGTCATTATTCTTACTCTGTTGTTAACTTGTTATAAATCATAAAGAATATTAAGATAATATATAATATATATAATTGGTTACGTTCAGTAAGGACTTTATTCCTATAAAATGCCACACTCCAATCAAAAAAGCCTTTACTTTAGAATGGGCCTTGAACCTTTACCCTCCCAGAAAAATTGGACAGAGATTGATGAAGATTAATGTAGAATGAGATGCCAAAGTCAGTCGAGGATTCCCCATCTTAATTGAGTATCCATCAATTGGTAGTGGAGCTTATGGTTGACAATTTTGGAAAGGGTTACTGATGGAGGGTTGTATCACCTCAACAATTATCCCTTTACGGAGGAGGGTTCCAAATGCAAAGCAGTGAAAAGGGAAGAAAAAAGGGAGAAAAGGTGAGAGAGAGAGGGACAAAAGCAAGAAGTTTGGGGATTGGGTATGACAGAATATCAATGTTATTCCTTAAAAGTTTACATCAAGTTTTAATTTAATCATTTAATATTATAAAATACCTTTTTAATTCCTTAATCTTAACATTGTTAGTCTAATCTCATTTAACAAAAAAAAAAACTAACTTAACAAATTAAATGGTGACTTTGCAATTAAATGTTGAGAAGGCGAGTTTATAAATTATAATCAATTTTATTATTTTTAAATTAAAATAGACATGCAGATGAACAAATTTATTTTAATTATCTGTAGTATATTTTAATTTTAATTCTTTAATATACTTATTTTTATATTTTAAAATTAAAATAACCACATATAATCAGATATAATTAAAAAAATTAAGATGTGTCGAACATCAAATCAATAATCATATGGATTGTTTCTATGAAGCCATGGCTAGCTGGGCATCAAAATATTCATAATTACCTTCCTCCTCCTCCTCACCATCATCTTCATCACCACCACCACCACCACCAACCGGAACGTAGCCATTAACTGTGTTTAAACTGCTAACTTCATCAGAATGTCCTACAAGCTCATTAGCCTCTTGTCTTTCTGACTCTCTTTTTGCCATAGATAGTAAAATATTTATTGCTTTTTGATCAGGATGAATTCCATTAGATTCCATTTCCTTAAATCAAAGAACAGCACTTCCAAAGTCCTCATTTCTTCCATACGCATCCATGATTGTAGTTAAGATAGTATGATTGGCCTTGATACCGCATCGATGCATTTCCTCGTACTTCTCCATTACCTTGCCAAGATCTTTCATCTTAGCATACCCTTTAATTAGAGTTCCATAAGTGACAACATTTGGCTTAAAACCATCATGTATTATTCTCCTGAAAAACTTCTCAGCTCCTTCCATGTCCGATGCATTAACATAAGCTGACAACATGGTAGTGTAAGAGCAAAGATCGGGTGAATATCTGCATTGGAAAGAGAAAAACATACAATGTAGGATAAGAGAAGCATGAACCACGTCGTTCTCAACACAAACAAGAATGAAATCTAATGGCTATACTTTTTTCTTGTTCAGTGCGTCAATTGGATAAAAGGTTAAGGTTCAATTTTGTCGTGGAAGTTTTCATGTAGAAGTTGTGGGTATCTAGAAGTGTTTTTGGATTAATGTTGCCATGCCCCAAAAGTGTTAAAAAAGGAGCAAAGTCATTGGAACTGTAAAAGAACTAACGTTGACTGTTAAAAATTAACTTGACCCCGTTAATATTTTTAAAGGTAAGGGGTAACATTGCTCCTTTTTTAACACTTTCAAGACAATATTGGTAAAAAAACCTTTCACATACCCACAGCTTTTATGGGGAAACTTACCGGGAAAAATTGGACCTTACCCATTTGAAAAACATTATGCAACTTGCACTAGAAACCAGAACATATGGCTGTGTGGAAAAACAATATGTTATTTGCACTGGAAAAAATATGCTGTTCAGGATAAGCAGAAGCATCATGTGACACAGTTTATAAGAGCATGTTATTTGTCAATGAATATCAACCTGTCATTATAATCATAGCAGACATTATTTTTGACAAGACATCTTCTAAGGAAACATTTCCCAAATACAAATGAACACTTTTAAGCATGAAGATCCCATTAGCTTTCCTTCTCTTTTGACAAAAAAATTATGGGAGAGATAACTTCAGAGGATTTATGCTTTTAAGACATAGAAACATAAATTTAGATTATAAAAAGGGCATTAAAGCTTTCAACATTTGAGACACAATTTACCTGTCCCTTCTCATGCCCTTAAACACAGTCCGAGCTTGCTCTACCATCCCCGATATTGAAAATGCATCAAGCAAAATATTATAAGCCTTCTGGGTTGGTCTGTGGAAAAGGATAGGATACATAACGTTAAAATTGTTTTACTAAGCTACAGAGTTTAACAACTAAACAAGAGAATAACAGAATTATGTCGTCAGAACATCTATGCAGAAATCAATTAAGCTATAAAATAGTTTTGCTTGCATACTTAACACCAGCATCAAGCATTTCCTCAAAGACAGCCAGTGCTTCGTCCTCCCTTCTAGCCTTTCCATAAGCACTGATGAGTAAGGCATAGCTCACAACATCAGGCTGGAGACCAGCTCTTTGCATCTAAAATTGGGCATTCACTTCAAAATCTGATGAATTAATTATAAACAAGATATTAAAGGCAGGGCACAAGGAAAAATGTCAAGATTAAAATGCAGTCCTTCAAAACACCTCAAAGGTTTGATTTTTTTAAGTAACATAAAGTGGGTAGTCATCGACTTGTAGGAATCAGACAAGCCTTCTGTGTGAATCCATGATTCCAAAATGATGTCAAAATTGCTAAAAATGAAGCCTTTACTTCAAGAGATAGAGGCTACCAAGAAACTGATGGACACTTTGCTGTTATATTATTTTCAGCGGTGAAATATTAAGTTAGGGGACAAAATTCTGATTAAACCAACAACTTAAGTGGGACATCGACAAAGTTTAACCAAGGCCACACAGCTTAACCGCTTACCACTCTGTAACAGAAAGATAAAGAACAGGTAACAAAATGAAGCCTCACAAAACAGGTCTCACCCTCTCGCTAGCATAAAAAGTTCAATAAGTTACAGATCCTAATTACATTCTTTTGGGAGTATATGCATGTCTGTATATTGGAGTAGCATCTAGTTTTTCTTTTAAAAAGACAGGAATAATTAAAATATACAACATTTCCAAGTAAACAACAATGTTGTCAAAAGAGTTAATTATATCCTATTCAGTATTTTATCATATATTAGCAGACATACGACAGTATCATCTTATACAATACAATATCTTATACAATGCTACACTAAGCTCAACATAGTATAAAAAATTTAAAAAGTACAGTCAAACCTTATTCTATATGATATGCCAAATGGGCCCTAATGCTCTGGCACCGTATCAAATAATCACGAGATAAAGGCAGAGGGAAACATTCTTCTCTTGAATGAATGTTCTAATGCATTACAATGTGGAGAGGCCTCTAGCTATAGGCATGAGGCATAGATAAGTTCGCAAATATACATACAGAGCTAAGAGAATACAGATTATTGCCCTTAGGAGCTTGTATATTTATAAAAGAACCAAAAACAAAATTTAATACTCCCATAAATAATGCTATTAATAGTTAATATTACAGCTTCAACTTAATTTCTTTTATTGAAATATTCCTAAAGAAAATAAAAGAACCCTAGATCTATCAGTAACAATAGAAAGGTAAATCTGATCAATATTAAACCTTACCTGGTCATATATTTTTGAAACTTCTTTGTAATTTGTTTCAAACGACATCAAGCTGTTATAAGTGATTGTAGATCGCTCAATTCCTCACTCAGCCATCAAAGCAAATGTCTTGCGAGCATTATTCAGAAGGCTGTTAAATACTTCTTCAGCTTCCCTATTCTTGTTTCCCTGCAAGTGCACCAAAAATAAATATCAAAACTAAAAGTCAAACAAATACTTTATTTGTCAACACTCAATTGTAATACAATAGCTTCAGAAAAACTGCCCTAAACTCAGATCTGATGCAGTTAATTATTGCAAATTTAACGTGCAGCAAACAAATTTAAGGTGTTGGGAATCATGTAGTAGCATAAACATTCGTAACTCTATTACTTTGCTATACCTTTGGAATGCATATGCATAACCTCAAAGTAAAAAAATAAAAAATAAAAAATAAAAAGATAATAATAATAAAAAAAGAACAATATGTAGATCTTGAATACATCAATAAATAAAAGAAGATGCAAGAAAATTTCAATACAAAACTATTATTTGTTTCAAACCAAGGTTGTTGTAAACCAGTACCCATGCTAACAGTTCAAGTCTAATAGGCATTCAAGTGAGGAGGCAAGTAGGGCTTATAATTCCACTCTTGCATTTTTGTGTCTTAAGAAAATATACCTAAACATGCCTTGGAAAAGACAGAGATCATATTCCATGCCCGTTATCAATGGCAAAGGTAGCAGTTATAAAGGTAAGCAATCTTGACAATTTGCTTCTATTTAAATTTATTACAGCGGAACACAACTATACATAATATGCATACTTACCTCCACAAATGCTTTAAGTATTATCTGATAAGTTATAGCAGAAGATTCAGGGCCTGAATGCTGCATCCTACGAAATATTGCTTCAGCATTATTGTAGCGGCCACCTTTGCCATAGGCTTCCATAAGAGCAGTCTGAGATATTACATTTGGCATAAAACCCTTTTTATTCATCATGCACAAGATTCTCTCCGCACCATTGAAGTCTCCTAGCTTTCCATAAGCCATTATAAGCATTAGAAAATCCATCTCTCCAAAATCCCACCAGGATTGAGTCAGAAGCCATTCAAGAATCTAAAATAAGTAAAAACATGCATGTACCAGCCAATTAGAATGCATTGCAAATATTGATAACAAAATGGTAATGAAGCCAGAATATACTCTCATTAAGTTCAGCAAACAGAACTAAATTACATAACAAGTTACTAATTGTTATCAGACACAAGACCATACAGCTTCTGCAGTCAGATAGCAGAGAGCAGAAAAGTGCCATATCACAAATAAAAGAGGTCATCAAATTCTTAACAGAAACCTAATTGCTTCCTTAAATTCAAGTGACAAAATGTCCCTTGCTTACCTCGCAGACATGGTTCCATCTCTTCAGCTGCTTATATCTAATTAAGGTTCCAACAACAAGGTCCCTAGGAATAGTCTGCCTTTTTGTCCTTTCACTTCTCAGCATTGAAACCGCAGAACCAGTCTCATCAATTTCCTCCAGTTCTTCTGATCAGCTTCATCAGCCGCATCCTTGAAAACTTCCGTTTTCTTCCTTTTCTGCAAGAACTTTCTTGGTGCTAACATACCCATAGAGACTACCATCGCTCTGCCACTTAATATTGTCAACTCCACTATCTGATTTACTGTAATACACACACACACAACACAACAGTTAGCGTATGAACCCAACATAACTATCCAAATTAACTAAATAAAAATCAAAGCCGCTCTTAAAATGACATTCAAACGAGTATTAGTTCAACTTTTGGGCAAATATCAATTACAGCGGAATAAGACGCAATCCTTCTCTGCAGCGCAAAAACATAAATTATAACAGACGCCATCAGAAAGAGAACAATATAGTTACAACTCACAATCAATAAAGATACACATTCTTGTAAACTCACAAGGTGTTTACGTGCAAGCCATTAGTAAACCAACACAAAATTCATCGTGGAATTCTCCTAGTCAGTCAGAGAAAAAGAATTCGAAAATTTCAACGGAACAAGAGAAGAGGAAAGAAAGTTTTAGGTATAAAAAAAAAAAAAAGAATTGAAGGCACAGACTAAAATTTCACCTATTGTTGAGAGGTAGCAAAGGAAGTTTCCCCCAGTAAGATTTGGAAACAACGCTACTCATACTGAATCAGAGGATAGGGAAGTGTTTGGCTATGGAGCGTTCTCCTTCCCGCTTGCGCTAGACTACGAAGATATGAAACTGAGCGGGCTGAGCAGCCGAGCTATCTAGACTATAACTCTAATGTCGCGGGTAGCATACTTCTTAATCCGAGAGAGATTTTTCTTAACTGGGTCCAGGGAAGCAGCTTGATCCTAGAGCAAGGAAACCGGCGATTAGGATCTGGCTGGACGGGTCCTGAAAATCTCAGCATAGAAACGGCACCGTGTAAGGTTTCTGTTGGGTTGTATAGTGATGAGTGAGAATTCCATACCCGTCTAAAGGATTGAGATGCCAAAATAGAGAATACACGAGCTTTTACAACTATGCAAAAGAATTCAACCTCTGTACTTTTCAAGGTGTAAAAACATTCATCAATATTTAAAATAGGAGTAAAAATACTAGGAAGGTTAAATTCAATCCAACACTATTATATATGTATATATCTGTGTGTGTGAAAATAGTGTGAATCCCACACAAAAAAAGGTGTATTGGGTTATATTTAACGCTCTAACATTTTTCTACCATTTTAGATATTTATGACTATTTTTACACCTCTAAACTTATGGTGTTCATCGTTCGTCGCATTTTTTAAACTCATAGGTATTTTTGGATTTTAACTGTAATTTGAATTGCAAAAGACTACTTTTCCCATTTTAATTTGAGAAACTAATAATAAATTAATTTATCATTGGTTTCTTAATTTGAATTAATGTAGGTAACATATGTAATTTGATGATTTTAAGGTGTCTATTATTTTTTGGGAAGTTGACAGAACAAGAACTTTAAAATTATAAAATCTTAAATCAGGTTTATTATTAAGAATTACTAAGGGAATGATGAGACTTGATAAGCAATTCACAACTCATATTTTGAGAAACACTTGATTGGAGATTGTACAATTTAAAAGTTCTTTTTATGTTATTGTCTCTTATTTTTTCTCTTCATCAGGAGTTGTATGTAATTCCCCCTATTTTTTGTTTATCTTTGTTTTAAAGATTTATATTTTAGATGGGTAAAATAACCAATAGGGCCCCTTCTTGGTCCTTTTAAAAAAATGACAGTGTTCATAAACTCGGATCGAATTGACCGATGAACCAACAAGTCACTATTTTTTAAAATTTTCTTTAGGGTTTTTTTTTATTAATAGCCTTGAAATTTTCTATTTTTCACCGGGTTGGCTTCAAGTTAGCTTCGATTTGATCCAGTCTGACCCATTGACCCTTGATCCAGTACTCCGAACCCGGTTTGGGTTCATGAACCTTCTTCTCCCATCCCTACCTTCTCGGCAGGCAAGTTGGTTGCAGTCGCCACTACTGGATTGCATAACCAGAAAATTGGGTTGAGCTCGTCAAACTATCCCGTTTAGACCTAAGACCGTCAAGGACGAGATTATAATTTTGAGCTTCAATAAAGAATCGAGCTTAAAAGACCCAGCCATATAAGGTCAATAGCTTAAAGTACTGGTCCTGCAGGGTCAACATTTTTAAGCCCATTTAGATTTTATAAAAATAAATAAATTAATGTAATATCGTTATATTAAATTATCAATATGAGAGACATCAAAATACCTAATAGAGTATTAATAATATGCTAAGTTGCTAATACTTATTAAATGATTTGATTTACTTAATTTTCTATAATAGTTTATTTATTTAAATTTTAAAAAAACAGGCTAATCTGATGATTAAATAATTATTTTAACTAAAAATTTATGATTTTTAGAAATAATGTATATAAATTTAAAAAAAATAAAAATTAAATTATAAAACTTAAAAATAAATTTTATTTAAATTAAAATGAGTTGAAAAACCTGCCATAAAAAAGATTTTATAAATTAAGAGTATTGTAGAAATCGGGCTTAAACAGGCCGCCGGTTTAAGCCCGGCCTGTGAAAATACGGCCCTGTCCCGGCTATACTGGATTGGTGGCGCCACCTGCATAACCTACTGTCTCAACCACAGAGGAGGACACCATAGAGGGAGGCACACCGATCGCCGAATACGGAACTCTAAATCTTAGGATCCAAGTGAGTGCTTCAATCATTTATCAGAGAGATGTTCTTAGAGAGTGTGGGTCTTTCTTAAGTCATTGTGGTTTTATAAATCGTTTATGCGAAAAACGTGTAAGGCATACTCTAATCTTACAAAGACAAACGAAATATTTGGCCGCCCTCGAAATATAAACATGATCATTCACCAGGACTCTGTTTTCGGAAAATATTTCTTAGATTATATTTGGCATTAATGAGCCTTTAACTTTCTAGTTTATGATTTGAAGGTTTATGGTTGTGGGATTTAAAAATTAAGGTTTACATATCTATGAAAATAATGCAACCACATTCCTTTCTAAAAAGCAAATACAAGAGAATAAAGATTAATCCTCGGTTGATAAGGGTTTACGAGAATTTAGGGGAAATTTGAGTTGTTTGTGGCATTTAAAACCTCAAAGCAAATCCAAATTACTTCAACATGTTAAGCCTTCTACCATCTTTCTAACGTTTCTAATTTCGTTCTTCCTTCTATTTCACCTTCAACTAATGAGTGCTTTAGAGAGCAATGGAAGAAGGAAATAACAATGAAGAGAAGGTCGACTCTCCGACAAATTCTCAGAAAACTGGTAATTGACTTATTCACCTTCTTTTTATCTTCTGTCATTTGAGGCAAATTTTGTTGCTTAGAAATTTTGAAGATGAAAAATGGATATTGTTATGGTAATTGTATCGATCTATAAGTTTCCATCTGTTGCTTGATCATTTGGTGCTTTATGTTTTTCTTTGTCTGCCCCAACTTACTCGTACTAGAGCTTGGAACATTATTTTTTTCTAGTTCTAACACTTGTGTTGACGAGGACCAGATCATCCTCTCTAAGTTTTCTCTAGCAAGAGACACTTAAACACAATGATTTATCTGCTATTTGAAAAGCAACAGGATTCAATAGTGTTGAGGTTGTGTAATTACTTAACTAACATGCAATCATGGACTGGGCACGATTTGACTATTGCATTGGTGTGAATTGATTTTTCTCTCTCACGGGGATAGCTTTGGAGCAAACTCAATCATCTTCAGCATATTTCTTGGGGGTAACCTAAATTTTCCCCCACCTGCTCACTTCTTCAATAGAATTTGGGATTATTTTAGGTTACATTTAGCTAACAAGCTAGCATGTTCTGGTTTATCTTCTGTTTTTAGCTTATTTCAATGGTTTTATGGAATTTTGTGATGCTTGGGTTCAACTGGACTAAGTTTCTAGTTGTAGTCCTTGTTACTACGTGTGTGGTGTCATGTCCTTAAGTTTACATAATGCACTTGACACTATGAAACTTGCATGACTTCTTACGAAATGAAAGATTAGTATCAGCCCTTCAATGACATTTCAATTCTATTTTGAAAATTTATAATGTGGTTTAATAATCGTGTTACCTCTTACATCTTTGTTTGACATATTTCCCTATCATGAATAGCTCTTTGGCATTATTCCTATTTGTCTTTATGAGTTCAACCACTATTATTTGCATCTCATCTCATAAATTGATTTGGTACCTGTATGATTAAAATGTCTTGGTTAATTGTGGATCTTCTGGAATCAACACCTGAATCACCAGACTCATGCAACTCCTGTGATTCCAGTGATTCTGGTTGTTGATGTTGTAGTTGGGTCACACTTGACGCAAAAAAGACATTTTGTTGATTCCAGAACATGCTGATTGGTGATCAATTGAGAAAATGTTAAAGGGGCTTATCATGGAAGTAGATTGGACTGTGTAAACATGTTTAATGATATTGCCCAGGAAAGAAGAGTGATAAAGGGACTACTCAAAGTAAACGGGTTGAATTTTGGGTGTTGTCTAATAAGCACATTGTTAGATAAAGTGGTGATGTCAAAAGTTCTTGAATTTGTACTATTGAGAAATTGTGTCTCAGCTCTTTGTCTAACTTTTCTGAATTCCATGTCAAGATATCGCTTCCTATTATTCTAAACAAGCCGTTTGTATGTAACAATTTAAGTAACTTAAGGGCATCTTGGAAAAGAGTTGATGGCCAGGTCAAGTGGTTAAATTTAGTGTATTTCTCGTAGGCTGAGCTTGTACTGGTTGTACTACCGTTGAGATTATAAATAAACACAAGGTGTCTGGCCAAACAAGGCAGTGATACCATTTAGATATCTATTCCCTTTATTTCTTCAATTCCTTATCAAAGTCTTCTGTACCATATGAAAGTTATCAATCTATATTAAGCTGACATTTTTGTTGTTAATTCCTTTTATATATCAGTTTCTGATGATGATGAGATAGACTACTCCATCAAACCAGAGTTCCATGATTCAGATCTTGATAATAAGGATGAATTATGGGTTCAGAAGACAAGAAGAGGACATGACTCTGATGCTGTGCTCAGCTGTCCTGCTTGTTTCACTATCCTCTGCCTAGAATGCCAAAGGTATATGGTTGAACATGTAAATATTTTCTGGAATTTTGATATTATGTAAGAACTCATGACAATGCATTACAATATTGCCGTGCATAGGGCACATTCGCGCATTAAATTGCCTAAAAACTAATTGTAAGAAGGACCAATATTTATTAAACAAGTGGATTTACCTTTGGAAATTTTTGTTAAGTCAAAGGGTACAATAGAATAGGCCAAGATTAACAAATTTCTCCCCTTTTTTGTGAGTTAGTGTTGCATTTTTCTTCTTTCTGAAGGTTATCATAAGTTTCTTAGCCAATGATGTACGACTAATGCCTTTTGTTTTTAATGATGATATATAATTTGATAACAAAACAGTGCCAATTTCAAGTTCTCCTCATGCCTGGAAAACATAGATACTAACACCAACATAGTAACACGACAAAATTTGAAGTGCCCTAGTGTAAGTTAAATTGTTGCTAGTGTCATGTTGAATCTATGATGGGCTCCCTTGGATGTTTCGCCAATAGTTCACGAAGTGAGCAGGCAAGGCATCATAGATGTTGCTTGCGCGCCTACCTTCACACCTCTGTAAGTTATAGTAGATGCAAGAATCCTAAATTTTTTTTTCTAAACTTGACATCACTGTAAAGCTTGTAGGTTCATTTATTCTTCCACAACAGCTATGATGATATCTGTCATCACGGCATTGTCTTATTTCTGGACCACTTTTATCTAATTAATGTGTATAATGTTGAGAACAAAGAATAACAGAATTTGTAGAGATGCATCGCTTTCTATTTCTTGGTTTTTGGTTGACCTTGTATGTGTTTGGAAACCTGTTAGTCTTTGACTAAAATAATGTGAGAGTAGCTCCGTCTTGTAAGTTGCAAAACCAAACATAGGCCTAGTTACATTGGGGCGTTCAGTATCCGAACTAGTTTAATTTTTGTTAATGTTAGTTGTGACTTGTGACTGATCGTAATTAGATTATTGCAGGTATGAACAATATGTGACCCAGTACAGAGCTATTTTTGTTATGAACTGCAAGGTTGAGGAAAACGCAGATTTAATTAAAAATAATTCCAGAGAAATAAAAGGCAAGAGAAGGAAAAAAGCAAGTGATGGGACCGAGGAACGTTCTACTAGTATTGAAACAGCAAGTATACTGCTCTGTTTGCTTGACAGAGGTTGGTGTTTTTGACGAAGATGAAGTTTATCATTTCTTCAGTGTTCTCCCTAGTGAATCGTAACTGGTTCGGTGATTCAGCGATGTCGTTTGGCGCAGTGGTACGTCGTCGTCTACTTTCTTTCTTTTTTTTTCCCCTATGCCATAACAGTAAAGTCACTAGTGACATTTTTTGGTTTTTATTTTATTATCTAGTTAAGTCATTAGGTTACGCATGAACTTTTATGTTTATACTATATATTGGATCTCGTATATTGTTGGTAATAAAAATCTCATACATTGAACGAAATGTGATAAATGAATTGCACTATTAAAAGCTTGTGAATAGTATTTGTTATAAATGACACACACTCACAAATATATATATATATATATCATATTGACGTTAATATTAATTAAAAGATTTATTTTGGAACTTAACTGGCATGATTATAGTTTAGTGTGCTGATTATAAGTGGGTCTTCTTTCTTTTCTTTTCTTTTTTTTTAATGAAGAGTCAAACCGTGTGTATTACTGGTTGAGTGAGAGCACCTGCCATATTATTGGTTGAGAATTGCAAGTTGAGCATTAAAATATTAATTAATTAATATTATTAGGTTTGGTATTTATTACTTAATATTTATTATATCTTAAAATTAGATATGGATATTATATCTTAGAATTATGTCTTAAAATATTATGATTTGATTTGATTTGATTATATTAGATTATAGGGTTAGTCTATTTTTACCCAGTCTATTTATACTTTCTTTTATTTAAGGATTAATCAATAATATTTCAGAGGTTCTTTATTTTCTGTCCGCTTAAATATATTCTTTGAAACTCAAAACTATATAATGCATTGGCTAAGAAGTTTTTTTAACTATTTAAGGCTTGTTTGGATTAACAATGAAAAAAATGACTTATTTAATTTAATTTTTGCAAATTGAAGTGGTAGAAAAAGTCAATTAGTGTAATGTAATTTGTTTAGATAATTTTTTTTCTTAAAAAAAAAAGACGCTATTTGACATAAATTTGTTTGGATGTGAAAAGTTTAAATATGAAGAAAATATTAAAGTCAGAAACAGGGAAAGAAAAAAGTTAGTCACTTTGAACGTGTGTTGGAGCCGTAAGTTCTTGTTGAATGTGGTCACAAACATATATTTTGCCCCCAAAAAATGATTTCGTCATTCACTGCTTATGCCTTCTGTAATGCTAATCCAGACATCGCTTTAGTCTCATAATATTAAGCATTATATTTAAAAATAATTTAAATGAACCATATATATTCTCGTTTAATAACTATCATTGGCCCCCATATTAGTTGGCTTTAGGGTTTATGTCCTAGAAGCATAGAGTCATGTTTGTATTTGTTTGAAATAGCGATTGGAGCTTTTAAAAATAATTTTTCAGTCATAATTTAAGGTATACGAGGTAAGTATGTGATAGCAGTTGAGTCTCGATTTATGTGAATAAACACTTTTAAAGACTCTAAACATATCACAAACAAGCACTTTATCAATTTGAAAGTATGGAAGGTTCTGGAGAACCATTCTCGACCGTTGAATGTATTCAATCTTGACCGTCCATTGAGGAGGTGTTGTGCTATAAATAGGGGTATCTTCCTCCCTTGTAAACCATTGAAAGCAATTCAAGCATTTGTCATTTAAGAGCTTCTCTTTCTAAAATCATCTTTTTCTCTCTAGAAGTTCTCTTGTAGTCTTTGAGTTCTTTGCCTACTCTTGAGGGTTTGGCTGACTTAGCCAAGATCAGGAGGTGTGATCAAGCTAAGGCCGGCACGGTACAAGGAAGGGAGTTTTGAGTTCGTGACAACGTGGTATTAGAGATGAGTTAGTGACGAGGACATCACCGAATTAGGGTGGGGAGAGTGTCACGAACTGCAAGGAACGCTAGATAATCAGTGTTCAAGACACTTTGCATGAGTAATGAGTTGTGTAGATATTGGTAGAATTATGTAGATAATTCTAGAACACGATGATGTAAGCGATGACATAAGCGTAGTTGTAAATATCTAGATATTATGGGAGAAGGTTCTGGAGAACTATTTTTGACCGTTGGATGTATTCGATCTTGACCGTTTATTGAGGAGGTATTAGGCTATAAATAGGGGTACCCTTCTCCCTTGTAAACCATCGAAAGCAATTCAAGCATTTGTCATTTAATAGCTTCTCTCTCTAAAATCCTCTTCTCTCTCTAGAAGTTCTTTTGTAGTCTTTGAGTTCTTTGTCTACTCTTGAGGGTTCGGTTGATTTAGCCAAGATCAAAAGGTGTGATCAAGCTAAGGCCAGGTGCAGTGAGCAATGAAGCTTCTGATTTGGTTCTGATTTTTTAACAAGGAGCCAAATTTTCGAACAGGTACATGTATGGTTAACTTTTGATTTTCTTAAATGCTTAACATTTTTAAAATAACTTTATTACTATGATAATTTATGTATATTCATTTAACAGTTTTTTTAAGTTTTTCCTCGAGTAGCATGCAGATTGAATGATGAAATTCCAATAACTTGGTTATTTAGATTTGATATTTCATACATGCATCTCAATTTGTTTGAGAAACTATATCATGAAAGCAGATTCACGATCACAATCGCCACAAGATCTGAGTAAAAGCCAAGATCCCTCTCTAGTCAAGCCAGATTAAAGGGAAAGGAGCAAAGAAGCATACAATGTTCTTTAATTAGTCTTTAGATATTGATAACTTATTCCCAAATATTGACAACAATTTTCTATAACATTGATGACTAGTTATTCTTTGATTTTTAACAACTTTACTTTTGGAATTTGCCAATAACTCTTTTAAAATAAACCATTTTCATATGAAGAAAACTAAACTTATAATATATTATTTTGTATAATATAACTAATTATAGAATATTGTTGGTTTAGTCATCATAAATGTTCTAGTAAGTCAAGGAGTCATGTGTTGGTCCCCAAAAAAAAAGAAAAAAAGAATCATGAGTTCAAATCCATTTTAGTGCTTATTTAGGATTACGTTTTGAACATTCAAAAGTGTTTATTTATATAAATCGAGAAAAAACCTCTATCATATACTTATTCAGGATATTATAAATCATGATTGAAAATTTTATTTTTAAAGGTTTCAATTATTATTCTAAACAAATACTTGATCGCCATAAAACAATTGACCTCACCACGGTGCTGGAGCTGAGCACCAATGGTCTAATAGTGGGTGATGGTGGTGGTTTCTTTTTATTGAAAAAAATAAATGAAAGACATTTTAGTAATTGAGCAACAAATTTAATTTCAATTGAAAACCTAAGTCTACATAATGGGATTTCAAATTTTTCTTGGGCCCTTCAGTCTATTAAGTCTGTTATTGGAAGAAGATATTTGTGTTGAGAGGGACAACTTTAAATTGGATTCCATATAATAATATGAAAAAAAAAAAAGAATGACATCACGTGTAGTTTTGGAGCCCCTATTTAAATGCTATGTTTCACTTGTTATGAGAGAATTGGGCTTTCATATTATGAACTACTGTTTTCGGTTTGAAATTTTTGGGTCATCTGCACTTGGATTTTTTTAATTTTAGGGTTTCTTTTTTTATTATTGGGCTTTAACTAATGGTTTCCTTTACAATTTGAGAAACTCTTTTTTGGGCCTGAATATAATTTCAGAACCTTGAAGTTTACCGATATCATTATTTCATTTTCTTAAACTCTCGATTCTATTTTTTTTATTATAAAATGATCAATTATATATATAAAGAAGAAAGATTACACAGCTAAAATTAAAAGAGTATGGTATAGAGAATGGAGAGTTAATAATACATCAATTTTGAATAAAGAGCAACTAAAAAAAGATAAGAGCAACGAGTTTGTATCCTTTTTTAAAGTGCCCCTAATATTAGAAAGGATAAGACCATTAAAAATATTCTTCTTGTATGTGACTGTAGTGATATGGTTCAAAGAGGTAGCAAGTGTTGGAATTGTTTGGATAATCTAGTGCAACATCAATCTCATGCAATGAGCAAAAAATCGGACCAGACCGGCCGGTCAGACCGGAAAATCGGTCCCAGGTCCAATATGATTCATGAATTAAACCGGAAACCAATTCGAACCGGTAGTCAGACTGGTCGACTCTTTTACATTTTTTTTATGAAATACATTTTTTTATTCCTCTAATTACTATCTCATGCTATTTTTTAGGGAAAAATGAAAGTTTAAAGATTAAGGTGAAGAGAAAAGTAAGTAAAGAAAGAACAAATTTAAAAGAAAGAAGATTTTGAGGGGATATAATAATTACTTAATTATAGGAAAATAGATATCATTGCATAAATATAGGCACCATAACTAATACCAATAAGTTTTAAGCATTTTTTCTAAAGATCTTCATTTTTATCTATAGAAGTTTTAATATATATATATATATATATATATATATATATATATATATATATATATTGCCACTAATAAATTATAATATTTTAATATGATCGGTCTGACCACCGGTCCGACCCCAGTTGACTCATTGACCCATGAACTTGTGCCGTGATCGGTTCATTGCTCGATCCGGTTTTTTTCCTTGATTTCAAGCAAGAGATACAAAAAAGACAAGGATCTATAGAGTGTAACTTCAACCATTTGAAAGTTCAAACTTCATTATGACCCAAAAAAAATATTAACAAAGCAAGTAGTGTTCTTTCTAGCCCTAACATTTCTTATAAAGATTGTCCGACCCTGAGTAAAACTAAGAACATTGCAAATATACAACTATGCAAAGTAGTGGTAGGCATTGGAGTAGAAGGTGAAAGATTGTGTGAAAGACCTTACCAATTACAAAATCCGAGAGGAATTGAAAAGATCCTTGGAATTCCTTAGTTACTTGATCTGGATTGCGCATATAACCTCGGTGGAGAGTATTATTCCGCTTAGTCAAGATGAGGTTTAGCCTTTCAACATTGTTAATTACTATCAAAATTAAGCTCATGAAGGATTTCCGGTAGCCATGTATGAAAACCTTGGCTATAAATGTTAGTGGAGCGAAGAGAAAGTGCACCAAACCAAATAGCTTGAATGTAGGGGCAAGAGCCGAAGAGATGATCAATTGTTTCTTCAATCTGACAACAAAAAACATAAGACATTTGAACATTTAGGTGATGCTTCCTCATAACCTCTTCAATAGGTACAACAGAATGGACTAACTTCCAGATAAATAGAAGTTGTTTGTGAGGCAAATGGTTTTTCCAAATAAAATCCTGAAGTTTCAAGGGATTAGCTCCTCCAACCGAGGCATTATGAATTTGTAGTATCTCAATTTTTATTCCTATTATTTGAGCAATATTAGGAAGTGATTTATTAAATAATTTGAGGTTTATAGTATATCAAATGCATTGTTTTAAATCAATAACAACAACAACAACAATAATAATTAAATATGATAAAAAAATTGAATGTGTGTGTCGATATATATATATATATATATATATATATATATATAATTAATATTGAGTTGAGCTTATTTGTATTATCTTTATTAACATATAATTATTTGAGTAGGGCGTTTATCCAAAACGGGTTAAGTTTCAATTAATGGCACAATATCAAATTATATTTAAAAAGCAGAGAGAAAATTTAATAAAGTTTAATAGAATTAAATAAAGGTATTTAAAATACTTTTCATGTAAGTGATTATAATTAATTATGTTATAACTAAAAAAATAATTTCATTTGCTTTATACAAATAAAGCTTAATTATTGGAGTTTTGGAGAATCTGAGCAAATTTTGGTTGATTTAGAGAAAGAATATCAGCCGTTAGAATAAAGAGATATGGCAAAGGTGGATTTCCTTGTCTAATACCATTTGATGGGAAAGCTGGATGGGTAAGTTTTCCATTACATGCAAGTTGTATGAAGAATACTTACAGAATTCAGTTGTGGGGAGAAAATCCTCAAAACTATGAAACAAAATTCAATGGGGTCAAAAATAAATGCAAATTTAATTTATTATGTTCATAGAGATAGAACAAAGAGAATGTCTCAAAAAGTTTCAGTTACCAAAGTAAACATCTTTTTTCACTTGAGGCAGATTCTATAAAGCATAAACACCCTGAAAATATTACAGGTTCTCGAACATAATGCAGTATAAAGTTTGATTATTCACTATATTTGGTTGCAGTTATTGTTTTCTTCCTTCTTTCTCTTCCCTTTCCCTCATCCTTTCATTATTATTTTGGACTTTTGTCATTTCTAGATGTGGAATTTCTCCTCAAAATGAAGTTATGAAGTCCCAAATGAATATATCTTTCACAGTGAAGAGGGAACAGGAAAGCTAAAAGCTGACACAGAAAATTTTCCAACAGCATGACAAATGAAAAAAAACAGGATTTTTCTACGCTAAGCAACAACAATTAACCTAGTTTCTATGGAAAGAAGACTGGGAGTAGCACATTAGCACAACATAAGATACAGTAAACTCTTTCATTTCATATATTACTGATTTATTTAGTATCCATCTCATGTATAGACAGGGAAGTCATTTTCTTCATTCTGAAGAGAGTGTTTCTTCAATTCCTAAGTTACTTCTCATAGATCCTTTGGTATAGACTACAAGACAATGTCCCTTGAAAAGTTTCTTGGAACAGCATGATGACAACTTTCACCATAAACAGAGCCCAAAGATATGAGTGCAATAATCCCTAACAATGGTAGTGACACTATGTACACCGTCTAATTAAAACTAAACAAAGACTAACCGTTAAGAAGGCCTAATAGATGGATTGAAATTTAAGGTCATTGCTTATGCTATAAAGACAACCACACTCGTAGGCTGGTCTACCAAAAATTCAAGTCCCGACAGTTCCAATACTAGGTGAGAGGAGCAAGAGGAGCAACCCCTCTCTGAAGAAGCAATGCATAACAGTGAGCTTTCAACAACAACAACAACAACAACAACAAAGCCTTTATCCCACTAGGTGGGGTCGGCTACATGGATCGCACGACGCCATTGTGCTCTATCAAAGACCATAGATTTCGATATATTATTAATTAAAAGGTCTCTCTCAATGACCTCATTAAGCGTTTTTTCGGTCTTCCTCGACCTCGTTTGACAGGACTCCATTCTGCTTGATCAACTCTTCTCACCGGAGCACTCAATGGCCTTCGCTGAACATGTCTAAACCATCTCAAACGATTTTCTACCATTTTTTCGTCAATAGGGGCCACTCCAACACGATCACGTATATGAGTGTTACGAATCTTGTCCTTTCTTGTATGGCCACACATCCATCTTAACATCCTCATCTCAACTACTCCTATTTTATGTTCATGATATCCCTTTAAAGCCCAACATTCACTACCATATAGCATTGCTGGTCTTATAGCAGTGCGGTAGAATTTTCCTTTTACCTTATTAGGTACCTTACGATCACAAATAACTCCCGTAGCTTTTCTCCATTTATACCATCCGACTTGAATTCTGTGATTGACGTCTCTATCCACCTCACCATCTTGTTGTATAATTGATCCCAAATATCTAAATTTTGTCACTTGCGGGATGACTTGCCCACCCAATTTAACTTCCATTTCACTTTGACTTTGTCTCTTATCAAATGTGCAATGCATATATTCAATTTTGCTCCTACTAAGACGAAAACCTCTCAATTCCAAAGTCCGCCTCCATATCTCAAGTTTGGAGTTAATTTCTTCCCTAGATTCAGCCAACAGCACTATATCATCCGCAAAAAGCACGCATTTAGGGATCTCCTCTTTTATAGGTTCAATTAGGACGTCTATCACTAGGTTAAACAAATAAGGACTTAAAGCTGATCCTTGATGTAGTCCAATCCTTATAGGGAAGTCCTTTGTAACACCTCCAGACGTTCTAACATTGGTTGTAACCCCCGCATACATATCTTGAATGGCTTTAATATATGCAATCCTCACCCCCTTCTTTTCCAAGGCTTTCCAAAGCACATCTCTTGACACCCGGTCATAAGCTTTCTCCAAATCAATGAAGACCATGTGTAAATCTCTTCCTTTACTCCTATACTTTTCCATTATCCCCCTTAATAAATAAATCGCTTCTGTTGTAGACCTTCCTGAATGAATCCAAATTGGTTTTCAGCAACATCAGTCTCCAACCTCAACCTATATTCAATCACTTTTTTCCACAATTTCATTGTATGGCTCATTAGCTTAATTCCTCTATAGTTTGCGCAATTCTGAATATCCCCTTTATTCTTATAAATAGGAACCAAAGTACTTTTCCTCCACTCATCTGACATTTTCTTGGTTCATAAGATCTCATTAAATAACAGTGAGCTTTCAAAATGAAAAATTCTATATTTAGTTTAACCTGACTATTATGACTCTTTCTATTACAATTACTGATGGACTCATTTGCCAATTCAATTAAGACATGCAAGTTTTATCCCCAAAAAAAAAAAAAAAAAGCACTTCATGCAGACACGTTTTGGTTTTGGCCAAAAGAAGCTTCACACAGGTAAGGCATTCTCTTTAATCCCATTAGAGTTATTTTCCTCCATGTAAAAGTTATTTTCTGCTGCCGTCTGATTTACTCGAATATGTAGAACATTGTCACGAAGCCATTGAATAATTTGTTGAAACAATCTGAGTTTTGGCCCAAGCACCAAGAAAGCCCATATGACGGATGCAACCAAACCGAGGAAGAGCGATAAGATGAAGAGAAGTAGAGATACCACAAGAAGTCCAAACAGAGGAGTAAATTGTTTCATGATAGCCAGATGATCAGATTGATCAGACCAATTCTTAGATTGAAATTGAAATTGCAGATAACCACCTACTGTTGTAATGAGAGAAATTATGTCAGCATGTAATATATGAACAACAATACATGTGCGTGTCACTGAGTACCAGGTATAAAACTGTTGGCATTTTTAGGTTTGTTGTCAATGTTGTTTTGAGGTTTGAGGAAGAATCATTAACTCCTGCTTAACTTGGTTTTGGGGGGTGACGAGAATATAAATGGGGGGTGACGAGAATATAAATTATAAAGTACTTAAATGAACATCATCCTCATTTCTTTGACTAGTCAATCTCTGATTTGACAATGCTAGACACAGTACCGACGTACTGCTGCAGGTACTGAATCTATTACTATTTATAGAGAAAATTGCTGAGAGTTAACTTGTTTTTACACATTCTAATTAACATGCAACCTTCATTTTGAAATACACGAAAACTTGAGAATTTTGACAGAAAATATATTGGGGCATTGTCGGGAATTTACTCTCATTTTACCGTCAATCATACCCGGCCGCTGACTTTTCTCTACTATGATTTTCAGTATAATCTGATCCCTCATAAAGAATGGAGGCCCAAGATTCACGCCCAATATTCAACAACTATCATTTTTACTCTAATTTAATTTCCACAAGGCAAATATAGTAAGAGACTTAGAACAACTCTGTTTTTTCATTTTTAATGGATTGTAAGGTTTAAGGAACTTAAAAATCTACTTATCTCATGATTTCCATCTTCTTAACTCTGTAATACAACACAGGTTGACGAAAGTGCAAGCTAGCACAAGATTTGATCGCTCCAAATTTCTCTAACATGACAAAGCAAGATGTGTGTTGTTATTATCTTAGATTATACACGATAATATATATATATATATATCTTAAGATGTTTTCTCTTCCTTAAGTTGCCCCTCCTTTGGTTCTTCCAATTTAAACATTCTGCATGACAACAATTAGATAGTTTACCACAGGTAAGGCTGCATGTTTCTGTTCAATTGCATTTCATCCTCTGAGCAAATTACTTGTAGGATATTACAAACAGAACATTATACAATATACATGTAAGTTGTATGATGAATACTTGAAATTTGATTATGAAACAAGAAATTCCTCAAAATTATGAAACAACATTCAATTGTGTTAAAAATAAATGCAAATTTGATTACCAAGTTAATAGAGACAGAACAGAGAGAATGTCTTAAAAAATTTTAGTTACAAAAGTAATCATTTTTTTTTTCACACGAGGAAGATCCTATCAAGCGTAAATACTTAAGAATCTTACAGTTTCTTAAACATGATGCAGCTTACAGTTTTAGTATTCACTGAATTTTGGTTGCAGTTACTGTTTTATTCCTTTTTGCTCTTCCCATTCCCCCCATCCTTTCATTATTACTTTAGGCTTTATCATTTCTATTCCAGACATGGAATTTCTCCTCAAAATGAAGTCCCAAATAAATATATATTTCATAATAAAATTATCAAAACAGGTGGTAAGAAGCCCTCAGACAGCTCTCATATTACTGATTTATTTAGTATGCAGCCCTGATTCAGACAGGGAAGTCATTTTCTTCATTCCGAAGAGAGTGTTCTCTTCAATTCCCAAGTTACTTCTCATAGATCCTTTGGTCAAGGATACCAGTCTTTGAAAGATTTCTTAAACAGAGCCCATATATATGATGAGTGCAATAATGCCCAACAATTGTTAGTAACATTATGAACGCCATCTAATTAAAACTAAACAAAGACTTACCATTCGGAAGGCCTAATAGATGGTTTTGAAGTTCAGGTCCTTGCTTAAGATATAAAGACAATCATACATTCACACTCATAGAATTCCCTACAAAAAATTCAAGTCCAGACAGTCCAGCAGTAGGTGAAAGGAGCAACCCTCACTTACGAAGCAATGTATAACAGTGAGCTTTCGAAATGAAAAATTCTTGATTTAATTTGACTTAACTATAATGAGAAATTAGCGCAGCAGACAAAGAATTCCGTGTCACACTCAAGCTGGAAAAGGGAATCCACTATATCAGTTGAATTGTCTGCTCTAATGTATTTTGAAAATGGAAATGGCAGCATATTTGGTATGAAGATTTGTAATTGTAACAGCTTTGCCTTTTCAATTTCAATGGATTGCAAGGTTGAAGAAATTTAAACTTTACTTATATCCCCATTTCCATCTTCTTAACTCTATAGCACATCACAGTTTTACTAAACACAAATTGGTAAGACATTAGATCCCTCCACGTTTCTGAAACTTGACAGGGCAAGATGCATGCTGACATTTGGTCCCTATATTCTCTTGAATCCCAATAGAGCCATTTTCTTCCACGTCAGAGTTACTTTCTGCTGCTGTCTGATTTGTACGAACATGTAGAATCTTGCCACGAAGCCATTGAATAATTAGTTGAAACAATCTGAGTGTTGGCCCAACCACCAAAAAAGACACTGGTAGAGTGATAAGATGAAAAGAAGTAGAACGACCACAAGAAGTCCAAACAAAGGAATTGTTTCATGATATGGGTGATCAGATTGATTATGAAGTTTTAATTCTGCCATGAAAACCATAACATACAAGAATAGCATCACAAAATCGGTTCTCATGATGTTTCCATGCTCATCAAAGTTAGACAGATTCTTAGATTGAAATTGAAATTATGACAGCATGTAACAGTGCAAAAGCCAATAGAGTCATTCCCGATTGTTATGAACTCTCGTAATTTGATTAGATTAAGGAAGTTAGTTAAGTTAGTTGATATGACATATATTTTTTAGAACACTTTAATCATCTTTTTTAATTCTTTCATTAATTCTTCTCCTTACTTATTGTTAGGAACCAACAATAAAGATAAATTAAAAAAATATTAATAAATATATAAAACTATATTTTATATTTAAGATTAAAATTAATACCTAAATATATTTTATATTAAGAACCAGGGAGTAAGTAATAAAAAAACTGAATGAGCATTATAAAGTAGCTAGTAACAACAATAATAGGAAGAAACAAAGGAAATATAGTAGAAACCAGAAATGAAATTTGTTTAGTTGAAATGCACAAGGAAGAACGCAAGACAATTATTAGGCAGTGCTGATTAAACCAAAATAATGGGAATAGGTGTGTTAAAACCTTTGTCGAGAGATAAAAGTAGATGAAGTCAGAGGCATGTTCGGCGCGCCCCTCCAATTTGTTGGTGGTCGACGATGATGGGAAGATGGAGAAGGGGACCAAAAACACAAAGAAGAAACAAAAGAAAGACAAATGAAGATGGTCTGATAGTGGAAAGAAAACCCACAAAATTTTGATGATTGGCTGACTTAGTAACGGCCGTGTGTGTGTGTGTGGGTGCAGTGGATCAGAGAGCCAGTAAGGGCTTCATTGCAACATCCGTAAAGAAACCAGGGCAGAAGAGTGAACTCGCTATTTTATACTACTTCATCAGTTTTTTTACAACGGTCTAAAATTTAAATTACTTTAGTTGTTTTTATAAAAGCTGGATCAAAATTATTTTAATATTTAATAATTTTTTTTTTCATTTATATTTTTTTGATTATATATATTACATTAATTAAAGGATGAGTGCTTCCACTGTTTCTTTCTCTTACATATTATTTTTTAAATAAAGGTATATGTAGAAAAAAATTTATTTTAAGATATATTTATTAATTTTAATTTATTTTAAGAATTATATAATTTAATTATCAGACTCTTATAAATAAAATTTGAGTAGATTATAGGTAATGGAGGTGAGAGAAGTAGTAGTGGCACTACGGAAGCATATGTTTGATTTTCCAGTGTTTCTAGTCCCCAAGCAAAGATAATCGAGTTCTAAAAAAGATTAAATTAGGGTGAAATTTCGGGCGGACAAGACAAGGGAGTATGGGAACCTGAGAGTAGTTGGTGAGAAGGTGATTGTTGTGTTATTAAATGCTTAACGAAAAGGTAGAGAAGATTGTGGGAGAATATTAAAAAGAAAAACTTCTCCGAATTTTAAATTAGTTTTATTTTATATAATAGTTTAGATATTTATTATATTTAATTAACAATTCATAATTCATTTTATTAGTAAATTATTAATTTGGGTATTTTGAAAGTTGGTTTTTGAAAATTTCCCTTTAATTACTCCTCTGGTCTTATACATAAGGTAGAGAAAGAAGAAATTTTTTTATCTTATTTATAAGGTAGAGAGATAAAATTTTTATATGAATGTATAATTTTATCTTTAATTTATTATTGAATTTTCTTTGTTTTTTATGGGATAATGTATTTTATATAGGATTAGAGTTAGAAAGTTGTAAATATAAATTATTGAATTTGACTAATATAGGTTTGACTTTTAAATATGATTTTTTAAAAATATTTCAGTATTTCATTTTGTTACTGTGACTTATATATAAGTTAATTAAACCCGGAGCAATCATTGAACCGGTTAGGGTACTAGGTCAAGGGTTGATGCGTTAGACTGGAATCAACGCAGTGCTAGATCGGTGAGGAGTAAAAAATTAAAAAAAAAATAATGTTCTCATCACACCATCCAAATTATAAATACCATATATTCAAATTCCAAATACTAAAAAAATATTAAAAACATCAAAATAATCATATATAGTTATCAAAGGTTCTTTACACCTGTTGACTCCTGTATTCTGTAAATCTAAAATATTCATCATAACAAAATATCAAAACATGTTTATCATGACAAAATATTCCCTCCTTCAATCACTAAAGTAGTAAACTAATAATCATCATCATTAAAATAAGCATAAACTATATCATTTAACTCTCTTGGTCCTGAGACATTAGGCGGTGGCGTTGTAGGAGGAAAAGTAAAGGCACTAGGAACAATAAAGTCATCATTTGAAGATGGAACCTCAGCAATATCATCATCTCCTATATATCAATTGAATAAAATTAGTAATAGCTAAAAACATCGTTATATTCTTTTATGTAAGAAATAAGAATATAATATTAGATAATAGAAGAGATATTTATAATTTAGAAATCTTCATAGTCCTTCACTATTTGTTCAAATTGAAGATTTGTTGCTTCTATATCATTAAATTTAGGAGTTGGATCTTCTTCAAGCACCTAAAAGTCTAGTCTATCAATTGATTCATAATCAATAGGATTATAATTATCTTTCTTTTTCTTTAGTTCATTCCTATAATGCCAACATGATAGAAGATCAATATTAATGAAATGTATGTTTAATAAAACTATATAACAACCATACAAAAGTCAAGACTTTTAAGTTTTAAGATTACCTAAACTTTAACTTCAAATTGTAGTTTGTGAAAACCAAATCATTAAGCCTTTGATGATCCAATTTGTTTCTTTTTTTAGTATGAATACGTTTAAATAAGCTCCAATTTCTTTCACAGCCAGAAGAAGAAGTTTGACTAAGAACATGTATAGCAATTTGTTGCAATTCTGGTACTGAACCCCTATAGTACAACCACCACTTATCTTCAAAATAAAATAAAATAAATTTAGTATGTATTAATAAATAATAATCATAATATATGATTTATAATATAAAACTTAATATACTTATGAGGGACTAGCTTTTACGCTGTTTTTTCACATGAAATCTTATCAAACGATTCTTTACGTTCACGGTAGACACTGATTTGCTGCATCATTGTAACAAAATGATCATCATTTTCAGGTGAGTATGCCTTAAACAAATTGACCACAACATCCATCAATTTATGCTTTCGAACAAAGTTAGGACTATACAAGAATGCAGGATTTAACAGATATGTTGTTGCATGTAGTTCATTTTTCAAATGCTTATCCTAGCGACTTTGAATAATATCCGTGTAAGGCTTGTATAGTTCCTTCTTCCCCTGAAACATGTCCTTTATACCATTTTTAGCTCTCTGCATGCCTTCATAAGGCATTGAAGGTTTCTTATCCGAATCCACAATCCTTAACAATCTTATCAATGGAGGCACAAGTATTACAACTTCAAAGCAATCGTCCCAAAATTGATTATTTAGAATGATTGCATTGAAAGTTTTCTCAGGTTCAGTGGTTGCTAATTTGTGCTACACAAAATGCTGATCAATAACCAAAGCTTGTAAGTCATGTTTGTGCAAATATATGCTATGAAGGGTGATGAATGTAGTGGCGAATCTTTTTGCACCAGGACGTACAATTTCCTTCCAACTTGGTCTATTACTTAACCATGGCAAGAAGACCATATGATTATATGCAAATATAGTGATTTTAGATGCGTTCTTTGTAAGGTTTGACAGATGAGGCATATATGCAATGTCTTTCAAAATAAGATTCAAATAGTGAGCTGCACAAGATGACCAGTAAATGGTTTTATATTTTTTTTAATCAATCTACCACATGCTACATAGTTAGCAGCATTGTCAGTCACCACATAGACTACATTTTTAAGACTAAGCCACTTAATAACTTTTGTGCACAGTAAGAATAAAGTGTTGGCATCTTTAACTAAATTTGAAGTATCAATTGATTTAACAAATACCATGCCATGTAATGAATAAAATAAGAAATTAATCAAAGTTCTTTGTATAACATCCGTCTAACCATCAACCATGAGGGTGCAACCATTTTCTTTCCATTTAACTCAATAGATATCAATTAGTAGTTGAAGTTCTTTTTTGCAATCTCTCAACATGCTAACTCTATACTCATGAAAACTAGGGACCTTAAACCTAGGCCCAATTGCAGTAGTAGCATCAACAGATTTTTGAAATAAGGGATAAGTCATTGTATTAAACGGAACACAATTCATATAAGCTCAATGAACAAAAGCCAATTTTGCATTATAGTATGCTTCTTGACTTGCCCTTGTATTCTTTATACTTGGTTGGGCACAAGGAGTTGTCCTAAGTGCAAAATAAGTGTCAACTTTCCCAGGTATAGGAGCTTTCTTCTTAGAAGCAATCAGTTCCTAAACCTCTATAGCTTCAGTATCATCTTCTACTTTATCATTGTGAACATTTTTTTCTTTGAACCTTCTAATAAAGATTCTTTAATTCTAGCTCTAACATCATGTGAAATTCTCGCAAGAACTCACTTGACCACTCGCACCGACTAAATGTTATTTTAGCCTATTAATCTCACCTCCCTTGTAACTTGAACCACATAAAAGACATGTAAAAAATTTACTTTCCCCTTTTTCTTAACTGAAACATATTGCCAAGCTGGGTTTATTTTTTTCACACTCCCTGATGATGACTGTGATGTGGGCATACTACTACTAATGGGATCATGAGGATTGGTAGAATTAATATTATGAGTAGTTTGACTGGTTTCTTTCTCAGCTCCATTATGTCCTTCTTCTATTATTTCAAATATTTCAAATATCTAAGCTTTCAGAATATCTAAGTTGAACATGATTCATTCACACAGTACCTAATAGAAAATTTCAAATATAAAACCATAAGTTCCAAAGGAGACTTGTTCCACAAAAGGATATGCAAAAATGTGCCAATGCTTTATATGTAAATAATACAAGACCATAAAGTGACAGGGAGAATATTAATGCATCATGATAAGCTAAAAAACAAGTTGTTGCTGAATTATAAGTAAAAGACTAAAAGGTAGAAAAAACGATGTCTAATTTATGAATGTAGAAAACTGGAAATTAATGAATGCATAAAAAATAGTAAAATAGAGCATCGCTAAATATCCATTATCCAAAAAAAATAGAGCATCACTGTGTCACTCAGCCATAGATAACCACTTCTGAAGCAAACCAAAACAATAAAAAATTAATGAATGTAGGAAATAGAATTAGAGGTTAAAGAACATAGAAACCAAACAGCAAGTTGAAGGAGCAAGTCGAAACCAAACCCAATCGACCAAACCCTTCCTTAAGGGCTTTAATTAGCTAAAGAATCAAGAAACAATAACAGAGAAACAATGAAGGAGCAAGTTGAAGCCTTTGTGACCCCAAAGCTCAAAGGTTGCAACCGGCCATAGCTATGGTGTCTGATGACGACATCGACATTAAGAAGAAATAACTAGCAAACAACAATAGCTCAAACAACGAGGAAGAAGAACCAAGTTCTAAGAACTAGCGAACGACAGCTAAAGCTTAGGCAAAGACTCGCATAGCGTTTGAGTTCGACAACTGAGAGATCGACACTGATTTGAGAGTGAGAAGAAGAAGGAGGAGGAAGTGTGGCATCTGAAACTCTGAAGAGTGAAGTCTAAATCAAGGATGAACTATTAAAGAATCAATAATCAATATTTCGGCTAATAAAAAAAATTTAAAAGGAAGAAACAAAAGTTTAAAAAAAAATTAACCCGGTTGACTTGCTTAACCGGCCGAGTTGACCGAATTAATATTGTGTCACACCGAGTCGGTTCGATTTGACCAGGTCACTGTGACCCTGGTTCATTATGCAACATAAACAAGTTTTTTGGTCAGTTTGGCGGTTCTCAGGCCAAACCGACAGGTTCAGTCTAGATTTTATAACCATACTTATATGGATAACTTTCTCATTTTAAAACTCAAATTAAGCAAACCCTAAATAACCTAACATAAACAACCAACGACTAAAAAGTCTTACCCAAGCTAGGCCTATAATGTAGAAACTTCCTCCAAAAACACAACATCAAGTCCTTCTTGTTATAAAACGAAGGCGGTGCATCTTATTTTGGAGGATAAGATATGCTCAAATCAAAAAGTACATAGAGAACTTCAAAATCATAACAAAGTATCAAGTTCCATGAAACACTAAATAGTAGAGTAGCTTTCCAGCTTATTTGCATGTAGAATAAGTGATTTCCTAGCCTTAAATGCTATGTGTACAAACCCAAATTCACTGCTATAGATTTGCGCATAGTTGACTTTCCATACTTAAAGGTTTTTATGAAATCGTGAAATATACAGAAGTGGAGTTAAGGGAATGAACTACATAACGGTTATTTAAAATAATCCACTGCTACAAAAATCACGATACATGACGGTTATTATTTGCTATACATCATGATTCCAAACTATCATATATGCTAGCTCTCTATATGTTTTGCGCAGATTATTTATTATAGACCTATTATAATGGTTCTAATATGGTTCTAATATAACACCCGTTATGTATTGATGTTTGGTGAGACCATGATTTTGAAGGAAGAAGAAGAGAATCAAGAGGTAATCTAAGAAACCTTGATTAACTTGTTGATTTGTGGTTATTATTAGTGATTTGGTTGATTGGTTGCCTTGATTGTCATGAATTTGTAATTTGGAAGGCATAATCCCTAGGGGGTGCTTTCCAAATTTTGATTAATCATGTGGGAAGTGTAATTAAAGGGTTTAAGAAGTGATTTATGGTGAAAAGAAGGTGTTATGTTGAATGAAATCATAAAACTCCAATTTCCCTAAAATTTCTTGATTTTTGGCTAGACTATATCGTCAATGGTTGGGCTAGAATTTGATGGATTTGATGATTCCATTGTGTTTAGAATGAAAAATTGTGTAGGGAACATGTGAAAAATGGAGTATGGAGGCTTTAGGGTATGAAATGACAATTTCACCCTTAAAACCCTAACATGTGGCTACCAAGAATATTTTGGAAAATAGAGTGTGATTTTGGAAAAAATGAGGTCAAAAATGGATTATACACACAAAATTGTGTAGGAATAACCTAATCATAATTTTTGGTAAAGTACAGTTATATCGGGTATTAAGGGAATTAGACCGTATTCTTAAGGGTATTTTGGTAATTATACATTTTTGGGTAGAGACAACTAACTATATAAGTTTAGGAATAAGACATGAATGAGTAATAACTCATTTATTATAAACTTAAAATTTTAGGATTTGACATTTGCCCGAGTCAGATAAAGAATTAGAGGACCGAAACTTGCTAGCAGTTGGAAAGTGTGACACCCTTCTTTCATATACTCCAAATGAGTAGTGAAATTAGATGTGGAATTAGGATTTGACCCCAGATTACCCAACATACGAATCGTTCATAAATCCTTACTTTCAACTCAGGATTTAGACCTAAGGCTGAGAGGGTTTTTCGAAGGGTAGAATACTTTAAACACATTTTCACAAGATTCACTACGATACTAATACATCATCGGCTCTTAGTTTCAATAAATCAGAGTATGCAAGCAATTACTTTAAATAAACCAAGAGTTATTCACCTTTAGTTAAACTAGAGCAATTCTCTTCTTATTCAACATTCACACATTCATATACATATACTGAATGTATAATTACACATAAAACTACCAAATCAAATACAAGGTAGTGCCGTGCATTACGATTTTCACTTCATCTCCATAGCTCCTCCATGCATATCCTCATGCATCCTTCACTTGTCTAAATGGTTGGTTGGGAGGAGTGAGATTCAAGAGAATCTCAGTAGTAAACTATACCACCCTGCATACAAGATATATATGATTGCATGACATGCTTGCCATTTCTAAAATTATGCCAATATGCTTAATGATAAATATACTCATGGCCATCGTATAATGTAATATCCCAAAATTTTAAACACCAAAATTCCTTGAATATTTAATTATATTCAAAGGGATAAAAATGATGAATTTTTGGTGTTATTTAGTGGGCCTTGATATGTGTGTCGCGTAGAATCTCGGTTAAACACCAATAAAGTTAAAGTAACTCTAATAAAGTAAGCAATTGTGATATAAAGTTACTTTTTGAAAAGTAACTTTTGATGGACCAATGAAAAGCTGCCGTGTGACCTTGACATAATTACAAGTGCTGAGTCAGCATGTAACTTTTGAAAACTAGCTTTTTGATGGACCAATGAGAAGCCGCCATGTGACCTTGTCATAATTAAAGATGCTGAGTCAGCAGGACACCTCACAATGTCATAATTAAAGATACTAAGTCAGTAGGACACCTCACGGTACTTGCCAACCTTTAGTTATGACATGTGTCTAACTATCCTAAACACAAACTCTGGGAGTCAGGGGAAAATATCATGGACTTCCTTCCCCTAATAAAGGTGACGCTTAGGACACCTAAAAAGCAAGAGATAAAGTATCTTGGAAGGGACATGTGGTGCCTGGGATGTAACTTGATGACACATGACACCATGTAAGCCGTATACCTGGGTAAATATGGAAAAATGACTATTTTACCCTTATGAACTCTTTAAAAACGTCCAAGGGCCTAAAAGGGGTAGAAAAGTAGGGAAAAATTCTAAGAAATTGAAAGAGGAAAGAGAAAAATTTGAATAGTAAAAGTTCTTGAGTTCCGAAGCCAATTTCACCCCTGATTCAACATTTTTAGCTTTCAGAGTCTTCTCTAATGTTTTTCCTCTCAAGCACAACAACATATCTACAGTTTTTGATTTTTGATCAGAGGTATTTGGTGTTGTCTACTTAAAAGAGGTGTTGTCGGAATCAAGAACTGGTTGCAGAATCTTGCTCAAGTAAGCTTAAGCTTTGATTTAAGCCGAATAATGTGATGTTTGGGTAATTATTCATGGAATATCTTCTCAATCCCTATGTCATCTTGGGATAGCCATCAAATAAGAAAGAACTTAAGGAAAGGAGAAGAGGGGTGATGGCCTAAGAAGAAGAAGAAGCAAGGTAAGTTATTGGAACCTTGAAATTCTTGTTGAAAACTGAGGTGTGGTTGTTGTCTGGCTGGATATTCGGTTATTTTTGGAAATTTTTGTAATTGGGATGTCCATTTTCTAAGAGGAAATGCTGCCCAAATTTTTATTGATTATGTTAAATTTGAGAATTAATGGTTAGACAAAAGAAGACATGCATGGAAAAGATGTTCTAGGAGTTGGAATCATGAAAATTATACTTTTCCTAATATTTTCTAATTTTCATTCAAGGCTGAACATTGGAGTTAGAATTAGAATGTCATATTTTTGAGGATTCCATGATGTTTATAAGGGAAAATTGTGTGGGGATTATGTTGGGTGCGATGTGTGAAAAGCCCCGAAATGCGAAATGGAGATTTTGCCCCTAAAACACTCAAGTTAGGGCTACCAAGGGTAAATATGTAATTGGGGGATGTAATTTGACTAATTTGAGTTCAAAAATGAGTTCTACACACAAAATTACATAGAAATAGCCCAAGTCATAATTTTGGAAAATTACAATTATACCGAGAATATGGGGAATTAGACTGAATTCCCTAGGGGCATTTTAGTAATTTGTCACATTGGGTAAAGATAACCAACTTATGAGCTTTAGATGAGATATGAATGAGTAATAACTCATATGATATTGATTTGGGAATTTTAGGATTTGGTAATTGCTGAGCCAAATGAAGGTTAAAGGACAGGTAGAAACTAGGTCATGGAAAGGAGTCCAGGTGGTAACTCTTTGTCTCATATTCTATGTGAAAGTTAATATGCATTGTTTTGTCATGTTCTATACAATGTTTCGCATGCGTGGTGAATGTGCTTGTGTGGCGGATGGGCTTATCTGGTATTGTTACCCATAGGATGGGCCTATGTGGTTACACTGTAGTTGAGTAATTCGACGGTTGGGAGCTATACATACTTGTATGCCATATAGTTGAGTTGTGCTTACCTGTGTGCTGCAGAGCCTGTGGATTTCTATAAAGACCCTGCCTTACATACCTCTTATGTAATGGCATTACTCAGAGTAGCAATGCGCAGTTTAGTGAGCATACATGAATATCATGAATATACTGATAATATTGATACAATATTGCTTGATTATAATACACGAATTCCCCCATAGGGTTTACACAATATTTACAGACCTTAAAATAGCAAAAAGTTCTTCAAGTAATCAACCACATCCCTCTGTGTGCATTCGTCTTCCTTTATTCTCAGCACCTCTTTGGTGTTTACTTGTCTAAATGGTTGGTTGGGAGGAGTGAGATTCGAGAGAATCTCAGTAGCAAACAATACCACTATGCATGCCAGATATATATGAATGCATGACATGCTTACCTACAATATTTCATGCCAACATAATGACATGCTGCATGCTCGATGTTATGACATACATATGACCATTGCACAAATATAGTAGAGCTTCAACCAATCATACAAGTTCCACACAAATAGGCAAAGCAGTCACATAATCAAAGTAAGACATACATATCACATATATGTAGAAAATGTAAGTTCATTACCTGTAGAACTCTATGTCCTCTTTTGGTATCTTAATCTTCCAATCATTGCTTCTTCTTCTCTGTTACTTTATGGCCCTATATAACCAATCACATTATTAGAGCCATGACTCAAAGCTCTATTTGACTCTCTTGAAGTCTACTTTCAGTAAAATCATTACTCTTTCAGTAACCATGCCCACAAGTTTAGATTTCATGATTACTCTTTACTGTCCTAAGACAGCTTTCAGAATCATGTCCAAATGTCAAAAATCATAAAACATTCTAAAAAAATATAATTATAATGATTCAAAAACCTAAATGAATCTCTTTCAATGTAAATTTAAGGAAAAATAATTAGATTTTCCTAATGTAGACAAATTATTCCCAGAATTTTGTTGAAGACCACTGCTCTAGATTTGGTTCCAGAAACAAGGCCAAATTTTAAAAATTCACCATTAATTATAAAAAATTCTAAATTTAATGGCTCCAAATTTTATGTAAATCTATTTCATTCTAGTTTTACATAAAAATATCAAATTCTAGCTATCATAGCCACAACATTCCCAAAAGTTTTCCAAACTCTACCTATCTAGATTAAATTCGAGAAACAGGCACAAGTTCATAAATTCATTTCTAAATCCAAAAAAAATCCAATTGAGGTCATTATAAGTCCTACTTGAACCTTATTAATTATAATTTAAGGAAAAAATACGCCTATAAGCTAAATGCACTCACATAATTACAGAGTTCAATTCGTTTAAACACTGCTCCAGAAGTTCCCAGATTCACATGATTAGTGTTTGAAAAATCATAACTCCTAGCATACTTGTCCAATTAATCATTATGACCTATCAAATTAAAGGTCTATGTCTCTACTTTAAGTTTGAGAAGTTTTATTGTCATTGGACAACATTAAACTACTCAAAACACATCACAAAGACACTACTTCTAGAAGATAGATTTCACAACGTGCACCTAAAACTTCCAAATTCATATACAAGTATCCAAAATTCATGAACACTTTCATACCTACACAATTTTTCCTCCTAAAGCCAATGGAAGCATCAAAATCATCAAATTCCAAGTACATCACCACGTCACATGTAAGACCCTGTCTTATTTTTGATATTGCTTAGAGTAGCAATTGCATAGCTTAGTGGGCATATAGAAATAACATAAATATACTGATATATTGAAACAATATTGCTTGATTACATATAGAATTTTTCATAAGGTCTACAGAACAATAATAGACCTTAAAAAAAATAGAAAGATGTTCATATAACCAACACCTCATCTTGTATTGGCCTGGAACCTCCAGTTGCCAGAAATTACTGTTTTGCCCTTCGAGCTGCTGCCTGCTGCTGGAAACTTTACATGTTTATGGAAAGGGTGAGATTCAAAGAATCTCAATAGTAACATAATTTCAAAACATATAGAATGTGAAAATAGATATGCTATGCCATGTCATGTAAGATGATCGAAACTATGTGTACACTTGCCCAAGGCCAAACTATATGTCTGCACCTTGGTCTACTTAGCGCCCCTGTTAGGTCCCTGACCAAAACATGGAAGATTGGTATGTCAAAGACACTAGCTCATGTTATAGTGAATGACATATAAAACATAATAGGAATCACATAATATATGTAAGAAGAAGTTACTACCAGGAATGTGCCATTTCCTTGCCTGTTAATCGGTCCAGCTCCGTCTTCGACTCGGGCTATCGGTATATCCTAAAATATAAAATTTAGGATAAATGAGTTATTATATATATTTATAACTCATTCTAAACTCATTTTTTTGGTTATCTTGACTCAAAACTGTAAAATTACAAAAATACCCCTGGGAAACTGATCTATGCCCCTTTGTACACGGTAATATTTTACTATTCCAAAAATCATGACTCAGGATAATCCTACATAATTTTGTGTTTATAATCCATTTTTGACCTTAAATTAGTCAAAATCATGCCCAAATTATGAAATTACCCTTAGTAGGCCCTAACTTAGGGTTTTAAAGCTAGTTTAGTCATTTCGCATTCTAGTGCTTTTCTTACTTTGCGGTCTACATGAACCCCACATTATTTTTCATTTTAAACTCAATGGAATCATAAAAAACACCAAAATATAGCTTTAACAAAATGAAACAGCAGCTGGACGAAATCTAGAAATTTTTGGGAAAAATGGAAGTTTCATGATTCCACTTCATTAATCACTTCATTTTCACTTGTAATCCCATGTTTAATCACTTAAACACCTTTCCCTCATGATTATTAGAAAATTGGGTAGCATAACTCCTTAGGGTTTGAGCTTTCCAAAATTAAAAATCAAGCCAAAACAACCATAACAACATCAACAACTACCAAGAATCTAAACGACAAACCAATCAGTTAAAAAGGAAGCTTACGCTTACCTCTACCCGTTTCTGTAGACGGTTCGGAATTTCAGCACCACTCTAGCTAGTTAGAGAGTTCAAATCACCTCCAAATGAGAATCTAAAACCATAAAAATGAAGCTCGTGATGAGTAGAAAAATTTTCATAAAGGGCACTTTGAAAGAGGACGCTGATTCGGCAGTGTTTCGGAGCCTTGAAATTTCTCTCTCCTCTCCCTCCATTTTCATTCAAATTTTTTTCCTCTCTCCATCTACTTTTCTGAGTGAAAATGGTGAGGAAGATTATGAATTAATGGTTACAAAAATTAACCATCACATTTTGTCACATGTCAAGCATGATTGGTCCAAAAATCAAATTTTCGTACATAATATCCAATCTGGCAGAATTTTCATTAAACGTTAAAAATTCATATCTAATTGTACAAATATCCAATTGGGTTAACTCTAAAGGCTATATAACCCTTGTTCAGTCTAGTTTAAAGGAAAAATATAACCTTTAGCCAATTGGAATCTCACTTATCCCAGAATTTAAATCTTTGGATGCTGCCCCAGAAAATAGTTAATTTCACTGGGATAATTTCAAAAATTCATTTCTCTTTATGTACAACTCCAAATGACTTATATGACCTATCAAATTAAAGCGTGATAAGTCTAATTTCATTCTTGAAAGTTTCATAATTTGTGGACATCATTTTCCCCTTGAAATATGCCACACAACCACCACTGCCACATTGAGAATTTCACCGATGGTAAAATTACTTTGTGTTCCACTTTACTATATTGTGTATGACTTCTAATTGCTTTATTTTGTTATTCTCTGAGCTCTTTAGCTTACCAATATAGTTTCTTTTAATATCCCAAGATATAATGAAATTTTGGGAAATAATAATATGTCTCACTATGACATTTACCAAATAGGGGTTTAGCACTCCCTTTAATATAGACTTAATCTCAAGCCTTTTGTCCCAAAATTCAGGGTATTACAATTTCTACATGATTGGTGGATAGGACGTAATCATAATTATGCTGTGTGCATGATGATTACAAACTGGTAGATTTATATGATCACTGTATGCTTTGTTATTTGTGTAACTCAGGAACAAATGATTATTTTTTACCCAGGAAAAATCATCGTTTGGTTTCCTGAGCATTGTTTGGCATGTGTATGGCATTTTGATTGTTGCATCATGATAAATGCTGCATTGCATGTTTATTTTTCACATACTATATGATTGATTTCCTGTTACTACTGGGATTCTTTTGAATCTCACCTCTTTCCATAAATTTAAAACATATCTCAGCAAGTGGAAATAGCTCAGAGGGCAAAGTAACGAATGTTGGTAGCTAAAGGTTTGATGAAGATGAAGAATATTTCTGTTGGTTATCTACTAGTTGTACTTGTAACTAGGAACAATATTGTAAATTGTATAAACCCTGTGGGAATATTTTGTAATGTGATCAATAATTTTATATTAGTATATTGTATTATTTTTGTTTGCCCATTGAACTTCGCATTAATACTCTGATAAATGTCAAAATAATGAGGGGTTTGACATTTTTGGTATCAGAGCATGTGGTTCTGGTAATGACAGAATAATATACTGATATGATCTTGATTACATTATAATGAGAAAGATGGATGGAATAATGTGACGAAAGAACAAATCACCATTATTGGTGAAAATTTATCTAAAAAAAATTTGAGGATATCTAAAAGATAGTCAGGATGAATATAAAGTGGCAAGCGGCTTCAGGAAGTTGTGGGCTATAAGGAGATAGTCACAGTAAAGGTTAGAATAAAGGCTCTAGTCCAGACTGGGATCGACAGTCAAAGTCATCTGTTGATGATGTGAACCAACCGCTATCCATAGGAATGGAATCAGATCCATACTAGGTTATTGGCTCTGGAGTAGAACCCATATACATAGGATATGATCTGTAGACATATCAAGAGTTAAGATGATGCATTAGGATTATGTTTATATAGGCTCTTCTTGTTTAGGATACTTCGACCTCCCAGTATGTACAGTAAATACATGATATCAGCACATTACATCAGGAGCAAAGACTATACAGCATTGACCTTCCAGGTGAAGATCGGATCCATACGACATGGAGGTTCTTCTTCAGCACCACATTCTTGGCACAAAGAAGAAATGACCATATTAAGTCGAGTGCATGTAATAATGTTATAGAGATAGTAGAGCATATGATCAAGTGTATAATGAACTAATGTACCAATACTGATATTTGATTTGTACATAATATTTAGACGCCTGGAGATGGTTGACCAGACTAATCAAGTTATGGGCAGTCCAGGGGTACCGATACTCGAAAGTGGTTGAAGTCGGTACCAGCATTTTTTGCTTCAGTACATGAAAGTTAAGCGTGCTTAGCCCAAGGAAATGGAAGGATGGGTGACCCCCTGGGAAGTTGATGAAATGTTAAGTCATGGGATGTAAAGGAGTGGAAACATGTTGTAAGGTCACCTATAAGCAGTGTAATACTTAAAAGTTGTTCCCAAACTATTGTAATGGTCTGTTGTATGTCACTAAGTAAGTAATTGTGTGTTCAAACTTTATGAAAAGATAAAAATGCCCTTGGGAACATGTGGAATTTTTCTCTAGGGAGACATAGAGATAGTAAGACAAAGAGGTAAAGATACGAGGTAAGGTCAGGGAGCTAGATCTGACCCAATAAAGTAGACAATAGGCAAGTTAATGGAGCAATATATAATGGAAACATGATTAGAGTGGTATAGTGGAAGTGAGGTGGGACCATAACCCACAAGTCCTAGTTGACTGCGAACCTTAAGTAAGCGAGGGCAGCCAAGGCTTGTGTTTAGGCCTCATCTCAATTTAGCATTGACATTTAATACACCTATGGATGATGAGGAGTTTTGGTACTCTTTGCAAAATTAGGAAAGTAAAGCTTGAAAGTTATGGGCAGTATTATGAAGCAGCTAGAAAACTGAAATAAAATAGGCTATGAGACTAGAAAAATATTGTAAATGACTATATGTCCTATAAACATTGAATTTGATCAATTAGGCTTTGTTATATAAATCAGAATTAATGATAATTTGTGCGATTGTTAAGCAAGGTAAATCACAAAAAGTATTTGAATACAACACTGAGCACATTGAGAAATAAACAACTCTATGCCAACTAAGCAAGTATGAACTTTGAAATTAAGTTTCTAAGCTATGTAGTCCCATAGAATGGGACCTATTGGATCCCAATAAAGTAGAAGTAATACCAAACTAGAAAAGGCTAAGAAATGGTAGTTTTTCGGGTTTTGATGATTATTATGAATGAGATGTGTTTCTCCAGCATTGTTTTGCCTACGATGAGACTGGCATGATGATTCAATGTTCTATATAGGATAATAGTGGTAAGAGGAGCTCCATAAGGCTGTGAGAGGAATTGATGATGGTATAAATGATTTTGACCTGAGAGGTCTCGATTTGTAATTGAAATGATGTTGACTCAAGCAGTCTCGACTTGTAAATGACCTATGTGATCTTAAAATATAGCTGACCTATGTGGTCTGTGTTAATGTGAATAAGAAAAAGTTAGAATGTATCCTGATGCAGCAAAATGACATTATGGTATGAACCTCTCTTCAGCTGGAGCCTCACAAACTAAAATATCCTACATATGAATATTGAGATAGTAACAGCTGTTTGTGTACGATGAAAATTTGAAGATATTGTTTCTACGGAGTACCGTGGAGTTGTATTATAACCACTAGAGTTTGAAATAATTGTGTGATCGTAAAGGGTGAACATGAGATAGCATTGATGGATAGAGTTGCCTAATGACTTTAACCTGGAAGTTAAATACTATCCAGGAAGTGTTAATGTAATTGCAGATGCATTAGAAAGTAAGTCCCCAAAACATACATGAGTTCATGCAATGTTCAAAATTTCGAGGACGAAATTTTATTGACAGGGAAGAACTATAATATCCTAAAATTTTAAACACCAAAATTCCTTGAATATTTAATTATATTCAAAGGGATAAAAATGATGAATTCTTGGTGTCATTTGGTGGACCTTAATATGCGTGTCGCAGTCCTAAGTAGAATCTTGGTTAAACATCGATAAAGTTAAAGTAGCTTTAATAAAGTAAGCAATGATGACATGAAGTAACTTTTGACGGACCAATGAAAAGCTGCCGTGTAATCCTAACATAATTACAGGTGCTGAGTCAGCATGTTACTTTTGAAAAGTAGCTTTTTGATAGACCAATGAGAAGCCGTCGTGTGACCTTGTCATAATTAAAGATGCTGAGTCAACAGGACACCTCAGAATGTCATAATTAAAGACATTGAGTTAGTAGGACACCTCACGGTACCTGCCAACCTCTGGTTATGACACGTGTCTGACTATCCTAAACACCGACTCTGGGAGTCATGGGAAAATATCAGGGACTTCCTTCCCCTAATAAAGGTGACGCCTAGGACACCTAAAAAGGAAGATATAAAGTATATTAGAAGGGACACATGACATCTTAGGATGTAACTTGATGACATGTGGCACAATGTGAGTCGTATACCTGGGTAAATATGGAAAAATAACCATTTTACCGTTATGAACTCTTTAAAAATGTCAAAGGGCTTAAATGTGATACCTTATTTCCAATAGACTCAGATGAGTATAAAAGAGTAGTGAAATCCATTGTGGAACTAGGATTTAAACCCGGACTACCCAACTTTTGAAATATTTCACAAATTCTCACTCTCAACTCAGGATTTGAAATTAGGATGAGAGGGTTTTTCAAAGGGTAGAAAACTTTTCTATCATTCCACAAACCTCACTACGTCACTAATGACTCATTGGCTCTTAATTTCAATATATCAGAGTACAAGTAAGCATTTTTCTTTTAATTAAACTAGAGTGATTCTTTGCTTAAACTACGTTTATTCATCATGTACATATACATCAAATGTATAACTTCTCATAAAATACAATAACCAAAGTATTTACATTAATACAAAAGATAGTGCCTTGCATTATGCCCTCCACTTCACCTTCATATCTCCTCCGTGCATCTTTCCATACATCATTCACCTGTTTAAAATGGTTTGTTAGGAGGAGTGAGATTCGAGAGAATTTTAGTAGTAAACAATACCACTATGCATGCATGATATATATGAAGGCATGACATGCTTGCCTACAAAACTTCATGCCAATATAATGACATATTTACATGCTCAATGTTATGATATACATATGGTCATTGTATAATATAATAGATCTTCAATCAATCAACTATGCTCAACAAAAATAGGCAAAGTAATCATATTAATCAATGCAAAAACATACATATCACATACATGCAAGCAAGGTAAGTTCACTACCTGGTGGACCATAGTCCTTCCTTTTGTTTTCTCTTCTTCCAACCATTGAAGCTTTTTGGGAATTCTTCTATTCCATTTCTTTCTTGACTTCTCCATGGCCCTAAATATCCAATCACATCATTAGAGCCATGATTGTGAGTCATTAGAAGTGTATATTAAGGCCCAAGAAGTTAGGGAGGGCTAAATAAGTCAATTTCCCTAAAAAAACATGAAATCCTAGAATTTGGAGGTTTTGGCAGTGGCCAAAATTAGGTCAGAAACATTTTGGCCGCAGCCAAGAATCTCACTGTTTAGAATTTCATTGTCTTGATTCTTAGCCAAACTTGTAATAAAAAAATTGAAATGAGGTGCTTCAAAGTTCTATGGAACCCTCTTTAAGTATAATTTTAGAGAAAAATATAGCCATAATCTAAAAAACCTCCCATAAGTACAAAATTCCATTTAACTGGACACTACTCAAGAATTACCCAGTTTAATATGACAAAACTTTGAAGAATACTTGTCCAATTAACCATTACGACCTATCAAATTAAAAGTCTATGTCTTTACTTTTAGAATGGAAATTTTCATGGACATTGTATAACATTTAACCACTTAAAAACATGTCACAATGACACTGCCTCAGAAGACAAATTTCACAACACTTACTCTTTAACTTCTAAAACTTCCAAATCCATAAATAAGCATCCAAAAATCATGAACACTTGTATACCTACATAATTTTTCCTAAGGAATCCATTGGAAACCTCAAACTTGGAAAATTCCCCATTCCTTCATCAGGTTCTATTCAAACAAAAAAACTAGAGTTTTCTACAACAATTCACCAAAACAGAATTTTGCCAAACAACTTGGTCCAATATCATCATAAATCATAATCTCACCATAAACACATAATTAAACCTCTAAAAACAGCCCTTGGTTGAAAAATGAACAGTAACCAACTTCCTTTATACTCATTCAAACAACAAACCAATCGGTTCAAAAGGAAGCTTACGCTTACCTCTACATGTTTCCATACACGGTTCGTAATTCCGGCAACACTCTGGCCAGTGAGACGGTGCCAACTACCTCTAAAAGAGAATCCAAAACTATAGAAATGAAGCTTGCGATGAGTAGAAGAAGATTTGTAAGGGGAATTTTGAGAGAAGACGCCGATTCAGCAGTGTTTCAGTAACTTGAAGTTTCTCTCTCTTCCTCCTCCATTTTCCTCCAGCTCCTTTCTCTCTCTTCTTTTTGATTTTTTTCATGTTTGAAATGGGGAATAAGATAATGATAATGGTTAAATGAATTAACCAATTCAGTTTGCCAAGTGTCACCCCTCCATTGGTCCAAATATCCCATTTTCGCAAATAATGGTAAACTTGGCAGAATTTTCATCAAACTTTGAAAATTCATATCTAATTGTGTAGATATCTAATTAGGGTGATTCTAAAGGATATGAGACCCTTATCAAGTATTTTTTTAAAGGAAAAATAAAACCTTTGGCTAATTGAAATTTAATTCTTCCCAGAATTTTAATATTTGGACGCTGCCATAGCCAGTTTCATGGGGCTAATTTTGAAAATTCATTTCTCTTTGTGTATAGATCCAAATGACTTCTATTACCTATCAAATTAAATCTTGATAAGTCTACTTTCACTCTAGAAATTTTCATAACTTTTCAACATCATTTACTTATTGAAAAATGTTACACAATCACCACTGCCACACCTGAAATTTTACCGGTAGCAACATTATTTTGTGTTCCACTTTATTATATTGTGTGTGACTTCTAATTGCTTTGTTTTGTCACTCCCAATCTCTTTAATTGACCATATTACTCCCTTTAATATTCAAGAATATAAAGGAATTTTAGAAAATAATACTATGTCAACTAGGACATTTGATAAATTAGGGTCTAGAAGTCTCCTTAATATAGCCTTAATCTCTAGCCTCTTGTCCTAAAATTTAGGATATTTCACTAAAAGGGGTAAAAAAGTAGTGAAAAATTCTAAGAAATTGAAAGAGGAAAGAGAAAAATATGAATAGTAAAAGTTCTTGAGTTATGGGGCCGATTTCACTCCCGATTTGGCATTTTTAGCTTCCGAAGTCTTCTCTAATGTTGTTCCTCTCAAGGAGAGAAAATTTTTGTGGTTTTATAATTTTGATTAGAGGGTTTTGGTGTTGTCTACTAAAAAGAGGTATTGTTGGAATCAAGAACTGGTTGCAGAATCTTGCTCAGGTAAGCTTGAGCTTTGATTTAAGTCGAATATTGTGATGTTTGGGTAATTATTCATGGAATCTCTTCACAATCCCTATGTCGTCTTGGGATAGCCATCAAATAACCAATAACATAAGGAAAGGAGAAGAGGGATGACAACCTTAGAAGAAGAAGCAAGGTAAGTTATTGAAACCCTGAAATTCTTGTTGAAAATTAAGTAGTGGTTGTTGTTTGGCTGGATATTCGGTTATTTTTGGAAATTTTTGTAATTGGGATGTCCATTTTCTAAGAGGAAATGCTGCCCAAATTTTTATTGATTATGTTAAATTTGAGAATTAATGGTTAAACAAAAGAATACATGCATGAACAAGATGTTCTAGGAGTTGGAATCATGAAAATTATATTTTTCCTAATATTTTCTAATTTTTGTTTAAGGCTGGAAATTAGGGTTAGAATTGGAATTTCATGTTTTTGATGATTCCATGATGTTTAGAAGGGAAAATTGTGTATGGTTTATGTTGGGTGCGATGTGTGAAAAGCCCCGAAATGCGAAATTGAGATTTTGCCCCTAAAACACTCAAGTTAGGGATGCCAAGGGTAAATCTATAATTGGGGATGGAATTTGACTAATATGAGTTCAAAAATGGGTTCTACATATAAAATTACATAGAAATAGCCCAAGTCATAATTTTGGAAAAGTACAATTATACCGAGAATAAGGCGAATTAGACTAAATTCCCTAAGGACATTTTAGTAATTTGTCACATTGGGTAAAGATAACCAACTTATGAGCTTTAGATGAGATATAAATAAGTAATAACTCATATGCTATTGATTTAGGAATTTTAGGATTTAGTAATTGCAGAGCCGGACAAAGGTTAAAGGACCGGTAGAAACTAGGTCATGGAAAGGAGTCCAGGTAGTAACTATTTCTCTCATATTCTATATGAAAGTTAATATGCATTGTTTTGCGATGTTCTATACAATGTTTTGCATGCATGGAGAATGTGCTTGTTTGGCAGATGAGCCTATGTGGTATTGTTACCCATGTGATGTAATCACACATTGTGTGGTTACACTATAGTTGAGTAATTCGGCAGTTGGGAGCTATACATACCTGTGTGCTGCATAGCCCGTGGATTTCTGCATGATTTATGGATGGGACATAATCATAATTATACTGTGTGTAGGATGATTACAAAATGGTAGATTTATGTGATCACTGTATGCCTTGTTATTTTTGCAAGTCAGGAACAAATGATCATTTTTTACCTGGGCAAAATCATCATTTAGTTTCCTCAGCATTGTTTAGCATGTGCATGGCATTTTGATTGCTGCATCATGATAAATGCTGCATTACATGTTTATTTTTCACATACTATATGATTGATTGCCTGTTACTAATGAGATTCTTTTGAATCTCACCCCTTTCCATAAATTTAAAACATATCTCTGCAAGTGGAAACGACTCAGAAGGCAAAGTAACGAATGCTGGTAGCTGAAGGTCCGGTGAAGATGAAGAAGATTTTTATTGGTTATCTACTAGTTACACTTTTAACTAGGAACAGTATTGTAAATTGTATGAATCTTGTGGGAATATTTTGTAATGTAATCAATAATTTTATATTAGTATATTGTATTATTTCTGTTTGCCCATTGAACTGCGCATTAATACTCTGATAAATGTCAAAAGAATGAGGGGTTTGACATATAAAATACAACATTTTAATCAGTCAAGCATGCTCAACTTAATTAGGCAAAGCAGTCACATAAACACAATACATAACATACATATCACATACATGCAGGCAAGGTAAGTTCACTACATGTAGGACTTTATGTCCTTTCTCAAACCTCCGTCTTCGCTTAGGCTCGAGCACAACCATCTATCAAGTCCTAGAATTCCAAACACATTTAATGAGTAATTACTCATCCATATAACATTCTAGACTCGTTTCATTGGCTAATTTAGCCCAATTATGCTAAATTACCAAAATACCCCTGAGACCCGGCTTATAACACTCCGTACCCGGTGTAACTGTACCTTGATAGAAAATATGACACAGGCTAATCCTACACAATTTCATGTGTATAATTTATTTATGACTTCAGATTATTCAAATTCAGGACCAAATGACAGAAATACCCCTTAACAACCCTTATTTAGAGTTATAAGGGTAATTTGGTCATTTCACCCTCTAGGCCTTTTTTCACCTCATCATCAACATGAACCCTACAAAATTTGCTCTTCTGAACACAATGGAACCATCCAATTGATAAAAGTCTAACTCTTTACTCATGCCACACACAAGGCAGCCAATTTAGAGTTCTCAGAAGAGTTGTGTTAGTTTCTCCCTTTTTTGACTTAATACCTTCCTTTCTACCTCTAATTACATGATTAGCCATTTAGACATCCGTTAGACATCGTTTCAGCCTCTAAAACACTAATTGAATAAGAGATGAATAGTACCTAACTCCCATATTACTCATCCAAACGATAAACTGATAGGTTCAGAAAGAAGCTTACACTTAACTCTACACGCTTCTGAATTCGGTTCAGAATTTTGGCAGCACTCCAGCCTATGAGATGGCATCAATCACCTCTAAATGAGAAACTGAAACCATAGAAAATAAGCTTGTGATAAGTAGAAGAATGTTTGTACTAGGTACTTTGAGAGAAGACATCGTTTCGGTAGAGTTTTGACGATTATAAGTTTTCTCTCTCTTCTCTCTCTTCATCGCCTCTTGTTCTCGTTCTCTCTGTTTCTCTTTTCTCTTTCTCGTTCTATTCTGATTTCTCTTTCTTTCTTTCTCTTTTAATCTGGACGAGAATGAGGAAAGAGGATAAAGGAAATGATGATTAAATTAAATCATCTAAAGTGGCTCTACCCACTTGGTCTAACTGTCTCATTACTTATACAACAAGTTTCATTTCTCTTTTCCTTCATCATCCCACTAATATTAATGAGAAATAAGAGAATATAATTCACTCTCAAATTATCCCATTATACCATATTAAATGGTCAACCACAGCCTTATGCTTTTGGCTCTTTGACTTTGCTTGATAATAATTCGCCCACTTAGGCTTATTAATTACCAAGTAGTCATTTCCCTCCTTTTAATTCCCATTCAACTGAAATCATTGGAAATATTAAGAAAAAATCCATCATTTCTCAACTATGGAAAAATTACCATTTTGCCCTCACTTTTAATGATTTATCATAATAAATCATGTTTGGCTCCTTTCATTATTTTCCCTAAGCACTTTTACTCACCATAATATTCCCTTTTTATATCCAAGGATATAAATGAATTTTGGGAAATAATATCATACCTCACTAGGACGTTTGTTAAACTGAGGTATAACAGTCCACTTAATATATGCTAGATCTCAAGCCTCTTATCCTAAAATTCGGAATATTATATAAAGAATTTCAGTAGTAACTCTATCTTTCATATACTATGTGATTTTTTATATGCTTTGTATAGCCATGTTATCTGATGTGAATTTCTTGTTGCAAAACCTAGCTGTGGTATGAGAAAAGCACAAGTACTACCCTGTGGAAAAAACATAAGTACCATCAGGCCAATTAGGACCCAGCTAAGGTGTTGAGATAAGTACGCACAAACAATTTTATGTTCTAGAACATTATAGCAAGTAGGGGTCAAACAATCATTTGATCCTAAACAGTGAACACAGTGTGGCTAGTTGGGACAAAATAGCCATTTTGATCTTGAACATCGAGCAAACAGACAAGTTTACAGTATTTATTTATGTTACATGATATGGTGCCTTGCATGTTTATTTATCACATTTTATATAATTGATTATGTGTTACTATTGATATTCATATGAATCTCACCCCTTTCGACAAATTTAAATTTTATTCAGTTAAAGGAAGTGGCTCTAAGGGCAAGTAGGTTGATATCGGTAACTGAGAGTTCCAGTCTTGTTCAAGTAGTAGAGTTGGTTATTTGCAGTCCTTTTATGTTATTTTTGGATTTGTAAATATTATGTATAAACCCTGTGGGGATTCCTGCAAAGTAATCAAGTACTTTATATCAGTATGTTTATGCTATTTTTGTACGTCCATTGAACTATGTGTTATTACTATTATAAATGTCAAAATATTAAGGGGTTTCACATGAGACTCTTCAATTTAGAGTTTTTGAGCTACAGTACTACAAAAATACACAATAAATGACTCTTAATTTTATGAATACTATGACATTTGGGAAACACCATAGCTTCCAGTGTCATGAAAGTAAGCTATGACACTTGTTCAATCTCTGAAAGTGCTATAGCTTGTGTTTTTCTTTTTCTAAATAGTGCATAGGCACTTCTTATGGTGCTTCCACAGGTAAGTTCCATAGGAAGCAAGAACCTCCAAGGAAGTCTCGGACTTCCTATGGCACTTTCAGGGGAAGAGCTATAAGAGGTAAGGATTTCCCCCCAAATAATTTTAGGTACTTGTTTCCTTTTCCTAAACCCTATATATTTACAAATTCAAATCCATAGTAATTTACAATACAAATGGATAGAAAAAAAAGCAAACCAAATTAGAATGAAATAATACATAACTAATTCATAAAGCAGTACTAAATGTATGTAATTATAAGGTAACAATTATGATGTACAACTAATTTTAAGTGAATAAACAACATAAAAATAGGAAAGAAACAATCTATGTATGTACCTAAATATTAACTAATTGCTTGACCATATATTCAGACCATTCCTTAATGATTTCATCCACTTGTTGGTCAGTCAATTGGGCACAATGTTGATCTTCATAATACTACATAAAAATCATGCAAAGAATGAATTAAAATCACTAAATATCAATTAACTTAGACATTTGTCAATTAAATTTAAAAAATAGTATGAATTGCAAGTAAAAGAACTTACTTTACATGAACATGATTTTGATGATGAGTAACTACATCTTTCATAAATTTCATAATGTAATAACCACAATCATTATTGTTTAGTTGGAATGGGTATTGCAACAATACAATGAAATAGTTAAGTCAATTTTTGAAGAAAATTTTTTTAATAACAAAATTTGAGTAAATTCATATATAAGCTGTAAGACCCCGCTTCATTATTGATATTGCTCAGAGTAGCATTTGCATAGTTCAGTAAGCACATAGGAATAACATAAATATACTGATATTATTGATACATCATGCTTGTTTATATACAACAATTCCCCATAGGAATATACAAAATGATATAGACCTTAAAATGCTAAATGGTCTTTAGATAACCAAAGACTCCTCTTATGCTGGTCTGGAACCTTTAGTTGCCGGAATTACCTTTCTGCCCTCAGAGCTACTGCCTGTTGCTGGAAACATATACGATGTGAAAATAAATATGTCATGCACTATGTTATGTAAGATGATAGAATGTTGTGTATACACTGTCTAAGGCCAAACCACTGTTTAAACCCTAGCTTGCTCATCTGCACCATTGCTGGATCCCATATTTCAACTAGGCTAATGTGTCCTTAGCATTCTCATGTTACAGAAATTGACATACACAAACCATACATATAGTCATATAGTGCATGAAAGAAAGAGTTACTACCTGGAACATGCCCATTCCCTGCCTGTCTATTGATCCAGCTTTGTCTATCCGGCTTGGGCTACTGTTGTATCCTAAAATTTTAAATTTAGGATAAATGAGTTATTATTTATTTATAAATCATTCTAAACTCATTGTGTTAGTTATCTTTCACAGTTTCAACAGTTTCTGCACAGTAAAATTCTACACAGTACAGTTTAAGTGTTTCCAAAAAATTGGCAGATTTTTCAGTCAACTTTGGAAATTCATAATTAATTATAGAAAAATTCAATTTGACTGATTCCAAAGTATAATTGAATATATTATTTTATTTTAAGGAAAAATAATTAGGTCTAACCATTATCATCATAATTTTCCTAGAAATTCGTCAAACTCCACTGTTCCTTGATTTGGTTCTAGAAATAGGGCATAACTTCAAAAATCCATATCTTTTAGTATACTTGTCCAAAAATTACAAATTACCTATCAAATCAAATATCTATATCTATAATTTAATCCTAATAATTTTCATAATTTTTTGAATTTGACTAATGAAATACATTGCACAATCAGACTACCTCCACTAAAACCAATCAAACAACATTGCTTTCCACTTCAATAAATTCTAGATTTAAACATATGCATCAAAAGATTATGAACTCATGTATACATGCACAATTTTCCCTTATAAAGACAATCAAATCATTAAAATTACAAAATTCCATCTCCTCCCTGTTGCTCTACTTTTGGCCAAAAGTTAGGGTTTAAGGAGGGAAAATGTGTTTTCTTGATTTCTCTTGCTTAATTATTTCCTTTCTAGTTCTAATTACATGATTAAATACTTAAACACTAAATGAACATGATTAGAGAAAATTTTGGCATCATTTTTCCTAGGGTTTTCATTGGCCCAAATTTACAAAACAAGAGAAAACTAATGCAAATTCCATAACAACAACCACAACAACATTGTATAAGACAAGAGGATTAAGTTTTGATGATTACCTCTTGGATTCAACTCTTTCTCTCTCAATGTCTTTGACCTCTCTCTCTACACTTGAGATTTTTCTTGCTAACAATGAATTTCAAGGAGAAGGAGAGGTTAGAGCAAGTCCTAAAGAGATATGAAGATAAGAACACTTAAATTTTCAAATTCTTACCTTGATTTTGGCTCTTTTTGAAATCCTAGACCACTTTGTGTTCTTAAGATTCTTGAAGCTCTTCTCTCTCTCTATTGGTTTGGTGTTAGCCAAAAATGTGAGATGAAGAGGCGAAGAATTATGTGTTCATGAAATATCTACTTGCTTTATGTAATAGCATATTTTAATGTAAATTTCATGTGCTAAATTACTTGGCTCTTTTTTTCCCTCTTCTCTTGAATTATCCCAGCCACACAATTTATTTTCCCTTACTTACCTCTTGTTTTGAGAGAATATGCAAGAGAAAAAGAGAATATTTAATTCTTCTTGCAATTTCTCACAATTGAATCTTCTAAGTTATTAATCAAAGTCATACTACTTTTGCTTTTGATTTTTCCTCTTCTTGCCTTAATATAACCAAATGAATACTTGTCTCTTGCCTCCCTCTTTGTTAACCGACATAATGAGGAAGAGAAGGGTTAATGGTTTGATAAAATATCTCTCTTGCTTTTTGACATATTAGTGTTTAATGCCAACCATTGCCATGTGTGTACTTTACTTGGTCAATAATTTCCTTCTTGAATTAAATATGGACCAAGAAAATTAATTTCCTTTTCTTGCTCCCTACTTTAGAAAGTATTTATCCCAATTAAAGAGAAAAATAAATGGCTTTTTGTTTTATTGGTCGAATGACCATTTTGCCTATACATTTATTTCCATTTTCTTACTTGCTGAAAAACTGAGCAGAATTTTCATCAAATTTTAAAACTTCATATCTAATTATATAGATATCCAATTGGAGTGATTCCAAAGCCTATGTGACCTTTATTAAGTCTAGTTTAAGGAAAAAAAATGTAACCTTTAGCCAACTAGAGGCTCAATATTCCCATAATTGTTTTTTTGATGTTGCCACTGTAATTTTCCAGTTTTACTGGGATAACTTCAAAAATATATAACTCCTTGTGTATAACTCCAAATGACTTATATACCTATCAAATTAAATCTTGATAAGTCTACTTTAATTTTAGAAATTTTTGGAAATTTTTTTACTTCATTTTCCTATTAAAAAATATCACACAAACACAACTTCCATACAGAGAAATTCACTAGTAGCAACACTACTTTGTGTTCCAATTAACTATGTTATATGTGACCTCTAATTGCCTTGTTTTTTCACTTAATGTACTCTTTAACTCACCAGTTTATTCCCTTTGATACTACCAATAGTATAAGGAATTGTATGGAATAACATTATACTTTACTGGGACACTTGCTAAACTGGGGCTTAGCTGTCCACTTGAGTTAGGCTTATTCTCAAATATCTAGTCCTGAACTTTAGGATGTTACATAAGCACGAAAATCTTCCTCCACGTATAGGCATTGACTGGGTTATTGTGTTTAGAATAGCTGAATCCAACATGTCTTCTATAGGTAGTTAATATACTAACAAAACAAGTAGTGATTGATTAATTTTGGTTATTCAATAATCACATACGTAAATATTTACATATATACCCATACACTTACTTGCTGATTATAATCATCATAGCAAGTTGGTTCTCTAGATAATCAACCTCTAGAGGATCCAAATAGAAAATATGGGGGCTTTTGCTGCCACTGTATGGATAACAATCAAAAACCAATGTGCCCTAAAATATTTTAAAAATTTTACTTCGACAATAATGTTATGATAAAAGTGAATGAATACAAAACATACATTAAAATACTATCACAAATAACTTACCCTGGATTGTATGTCACAATAAAGAGCTTATTAGGGGTTGCTCTCCGTATGAAGTGGTCCTTTAGATCGTTAGATTATGCTTCTAAATTACTCCCCATATGCTAGCTAAGGAGGTGTAGGTTAACAAATGTTGGAATCCATATTTTAATGATAACAAATAGTGATGAAATGTTTTGCAAAGAAATGATAAGTTAGAACAAGTGCATTGGGTAAAATTTACCAAAGAAAGCAATTCATGAATTCTGGTTTATGTACACTGTCAAAACACCAATGCACTTGAGTTCTATCTACTACACTCGAGTTTTTCCTACATCACTTGAGTCCTCTTTGCTGCACTCGAGTTTGGTTCATTATTTCTTGTGTAAGTACCATTGTGATCTAATGATATTTGAAGTGTTATGTTGCCAGGAACTATTACACTCGAGTTTGGAAGTACTCACTCAAGTTTTGATATGAACCGCACTCGAGTCATATAAGTGCAGTGATGATAGTTTATTCTTTAGAAGACTTGAAGCAATGAAGTTAAGAAGTGTACTCGAGTTCATCACAACACACTCGAGTTCTCAATGGGAAATGCACTCGAGTCCAGTGAGTCATGGCAAGAGAGTTGATACCAGAAGAGTCTTGATACTATAAAAGAAGTGTTACACTCAAGTCAGAATTGAAGCACTCGAGTTATGAGGAGCTATGTACTCGAGTCTTGAGAGTTCTGGGATAAGAGTTTGTATCCGAGAGTTTTTTAATATGAAGAACAAGCATAGCACTCGAGTTTGGAAGTGTAAGTAAACTCGAGTTCTGATAGTGTGTACAAAGAGTTTTCTTACCCGAGCCAATTGTGGACGTGAAAGTATAGGGTGTACTCAAGTCTGGAATCAAGCACTCAAGTTTAGAAAGTGCAAGCATGAGAGTTTGTACCCAAGAAGAGCTGACTTGAGACAATAAGGCCCGTACTCGAGTCCTAGTTGATGTACTCGAGTTCTGACCACTTTAGCACTCTAGTCTTACGAGTTTTGGCTTGAGAGTTTGTACTTAAGAAGAATTAGCTTATGAGAACAAACCGTGTACTTGAGTCCTATAACATGCACTCGAGTTCTGAACATATGTTGCACTCAAGTTATGCGAGTTTTTGCTTAAGAGTCTGAACCCAAGAAGAGCTACCTTGCGTAAACAAGACGTGCACTCGAGTCTTATTTTGTGCACTCGAGTTCTGGTCCAATATACACTCGAGTTTCCTTCCTACACTTTCAAGAGTTCTTATCAGAAGCAATGATAGAATGAAGGAAAATGTCATGCACTCAAGTTCTCATTGAATTCACACTCGAGTTTAGGCGACAAACTCGAGTTAATGCCACTGTCAGAAATGTAACCATTCAGTGATGGATCCTAATGTATCTATATGTTATTTAATCATTGTGCATTCACATGTTTGCATGTTTAGAAATTTTTTAATATTTATTCCTAGTGTGAGATAGATATTGGAATCAATAATGGGTAACACAGTATGGACATCTGAACATGCACATGGGTCCGGCAAGTGAACAACTGTTGCACACGTTGATGGGCTGATTAAAGAATTCAAATGCCCATATTGGTCTTCAATAGAAACATTTGTAACGGTCAACAAAAGTTCAAATAAAGAAGCTCTACAAAGATGAACTAAAAACAGAACTAAATGAGTTACAATTGCAATACACAAACGAGCTTATTAGTTTTAATCTTTTCAATTGTATTTTACACTGTGAGCATCAGTGATTATTCATCTACACTGTACAAGAGTTCCTACTATAAATATTTTCATTGTAATCTTCATCTCAAGGTCAAGAGAACAAGAGTTCCTACTGTAAATCTTTTCATTGTAATCTTCATCTCAAGGTCAAGAGACCTTGAGAGGGTTAAGTTTTCCTTACGAGAGAAGCCGATAGAGTTCCTTGAAATCACTCTACTCATAACTCTTGTCATGAGGGGGGGAGGAAGTTCTGAGTTGAAGAATATTTCTACTCATAGTCCTTGTGAGGACAGCTATTGTATCATGCGTTCCAAGAGCCAACTAAATCTTGGAGGATTAGTGAAAACTTAGTAGGTGGAAACCTCTGGGGATTGGATGTAGGCAGGAAATTATGGCCGAACCAGTATAAATCTCTGTGTGCAAATTTTTCTATCTCTTCCATCTCATTGTTCAGTTTAACATCTAAGAAAAAATTGGTATCACCCAATTCACCCCTTCTTGGGTGAAACTTGCCTCTTACAACAAATACGAATCTATGCACTATTTTCGTGCCTAGTAATAGATTGTGGCACAAGTGCCTTTATAGAAAATAAACAATGTCATTAAAACAAAAAAAATTGAATGATGAATAATAATAACAGTGATAGACGATGATGATAAAGTACTTAATCTATATATTAATGGCCGTCACACTAAGCCATCCACAATTAAGCACTTCATTCAGTACACTAACATTGATATGATTAGTTTTATTTGTATGATAGTTGACGATATCAAAATGTATTTCCTGACCTCCTTGGCAAATCAAATTTGGTACCATTGATGCCAATTATTGGCGATATGAGCCTATTTTTCTGTTGCTTCGGTTAATGGTTAAGGGTTGGGACTTCTGTTGGGTTGCTGAATAGTTTGAGTTCTTCTTATGCCCTTCAATTCATTTTCCTTTAGGATGAGCAATAACTTAAAAAAATCATGAAATTAAATTATGTAGTTTTAGATGGAAGTATATAAAAAATATAGAAGGAATTGTCAATTAACTACCTTTTGAAATGGCTCAATCAGACTTATTGGCCATGCAACATAACCACTGACAAAATCTTTCACCATTATTTCTTAATCCTGAGAAGGGATTGGTAGGAGGTCATCTTCATTTGTCCATATGTCAACCTTGACTCGGAGTGTGTTCACGAGCAATGGTGAATTATACAGTATATCATTGTCGATGTTGTAGGCCACGCCCATAGCAATTGTGTGCTTGAAAGTTTCACCGACATTCAACTTGCACATCGATTTGCCCAATGAAAAATATAATTAATATATTCAGATACACTAATTTATAACGTAAAAAAAGTTAACTAAAGAGGAAATTAATTACCAAATGAATGGGGACTTTAGGCGTGGAGGGACAACTATCCCTCACACTTGTGTTGTCACATACTAGACTTAGTGCTGGCCTAGACTGCAGTAAGACGTCAATTTGAGTCTTGAATAACGTATTTTGCTCTTACATCAAACACATATGATCGTTAAATTATGGTACTTAATGCTTGTAGCCACTAATCTCCTCTTCTACTTGATGCTTGTAGCCATAAATCTCCTCTTTTAGTTGCAGAAAGCCATTTTTATTGGGTCACTTTTGGGGTTTGAAGTATGATGTTTGGGTGACTGAAAAACCAGTACCTTGAACACAACCATCATACTCAGGAGCTCAAAGCGCTTTGCTGAGAAAACCGTCGCAACCAACATAGTGCACCAACTTTGGCTTCTCTTGCATCATTGTGCTCTATCTCAAAAAGAATTACAACAATATTAGTTATTATAAAATAGAATCATTTAAATAAATCTAAATCTTTTATTGTATGTATAATCTACTACTTACACAATATTCCATAGCTTTTCTGGCTTGTTCGCTAAAAATTTCATCCTTTTTATCCATGCAGTAGACTAGCCACAAATCATGTCGTGGTATATGTGTGACATCAGAATGTGATTCTTGTATCTACATATCAACGTTAGTTGTAGTTAAAAATTAGTCATAGAAATTATATTCATATGAAATAATGATTAGTTCTTACTAATTATTGCTCCAACGTTACATATGATACCAGTCCTTATATGTATCAATATGGCTTGTTGGACGCATTTTCACGATTTTGCCCATTTGTTTAGATCCAAATGTTTCATATCAATAAATATTAATTACAAATACATTAGCAGTAGTCTATAAAGGCTAATATTATGTTGCCATAAATTCTACAGTAGCATGTGAGGTCACAAACTCATCCCACTGCTCTTGAGTTATTATTCCATCGTACAACTCTGGTGGTATATGATTGATATTATCATTGTTGTCCTGCAAGTAGAATTTCAAAAGATCGTAATGAAAATTTCTCAAAAGTTTGCCGTATTTTGTAACACAAATTTCTCTTCATCTTCGTCGATAATGAAACAAGACTGTAAGAAAAAAACATATATAACTTGTTAGATTGCAATTTCATGAAACAAAACAACCAGAATAATAAAGTAAATAATATTTACCTTAACTGAACCTAAGATGATATTAGTATAATATTTCTTCACCTGTCCCCAATATGAAATTGTAATAGGGACTCTTTCTCTAACCATAGTCCTAATGTAATTATTAAAGGAGCTATAATTCGGTTCGATTGGTCCCTTGTCATTCCATTGAAGCTTTAACCTAATGCCCTTACTCCTTAGTTTGATCAGTCTGGATATTATGGTCCTGCCTTGGGCTTGAGTTTGAGTGATTATTGTGTGCTTATATATGTGATATATAAGTTGAACGTGATTTTAAAAAAGTTGGATTGAAACCCTAAAGATTGAAGTTAAAGTAGTAGTGCTGCCAGATTTCATTTTTTGGATGCAGTGTGATTGTGATGAATTTTTGAATGACTAAATCTTGTCCAATAATCATGAAACTTTCTAGAATAAAAGTAGACATCCTTAGGTTTAATTTTATATATAATATGTGCCCTTTGGGATAAGTATATTAAGAGATATAAATTTTTGAAGTTAGGCTTCGAAGCTGGAACATTTTCTATGGTAGTATGGATTAATTAGAGTTTCAAGAATAATAGACATATAACTTTCTAAATTATATATTTTTCATAAAAAATATACTTAATGAGGGTCACATAAAACTTTGAACCACTGCAATTGAATTTTTCTAGATTTAATTATGATTTTTCAAATTTAGGTGAAAAATATGGCAATTTAGTGGGAGTGCTATAGCTAACTTTTTGTAGTTCGATATAAACTAAACACAACATTTATTGCTTTTCATACTATATGAACTATTTCTTGTTTTGATTTATTTCTCAAAATTATTTGGGTATGGTGAACAACATGGTTTTAGTTTTATAAGGGTTGTAATATTTAAATACAGCCTGCATGCCGTGCCTTCCTCTAGATAGTCTCGATGTACATTCTCTTCTCATCTCACTCCCCTCGTATGTTCAAACGAGGTTTCTCTCAATTTATTTATTTTTCTTATTTAGAGAAGTCTTCTTATTAGCTTGGGAGGATTTTAGGTTAGGTGAACTATATTGTGTCACGTTCAAATTATGCTTTTGATTAGATCTTTGCATGCATATTTTTGTGTTTATATGTATTTATTTGTATGAGATACAACCACGATTGCATTCATATAAACAAAACTAATTGATTAAGCCCTCTGAATAAAATCTTAAGTCATAATGTCGTCAATAAATGAATACTTGTCAAAACTTAGATCGCTCAATTGTAGGTTCCATCAAAGTGGATGCATTTGAGTTATCTTGGTGAGACAAATGTGAGTAATGGTGCCATTCATAAAGATTCATTATTGTTTTGACTTAATTGAGATTAGGAAAATGGTTTTGGATCTCAAGGTATTAGATGGGATTAAACATGCTCGATCAGATGATGATCAAATCCTATAAAGATCTAAGAGTTCTATGTGATGTAATTCGTAAATAGGTTACCTAACTAAATAACTTAAATTTAAGCATCCTGCCAAAGAAGACTTAAATTTAAGTGAAATATGGATCTTAGCCCACTAATTATTACATTAAGAGTTGTTAATTTAGTAGAAGATTACTAATTAAGTTTACATATTTTAATTGTAGAATCATGTCGACTAGTAATACTGCTATACTATCACTGCAATCAGTCCTTAAGAAGGACAAACTCAATGGGACAAACTTTCTTGACTGGTGTAGGAACTTGAGAATTATTCTCAAGCAGGAAAGAAAGACATATGTTCTAGATCAACCCATTCTTGAGGAGCCTGCAGCCAATGCTCTAAGAGCTCAAAAAGACACTTATACGAAGCATAAGGATGACTTTGTGATGTAGGTTGCCTAATGCTTGCCACCACGGTTCTAGAGCTCCAAATAGATCTGGAACTTGTGGAGAGTCATGAGATGATTGTGTATCTCAAGGAAATGTTCTATCATCAGGAAAGGTAAGAAAGGTATGAGACCACAAAGGCCTTATATTCCTGCAAGATAGCTAAAGGTGCATCAGTTAGTGTTTACGTCTTAAAGATGAAAGGCTACATTGATTACCTTGAGAGGCTTAGATTTCCTAAGAGCCAGAAGTTAGCTATAGATTTGATCTTGAACTCACTCCCCAAAAGTTATGACCAGTTTGTTATGAACTTCAATATGAACGACATGGAGAAATCAATTTTTAAATTGCATGGGATGCTTAAAACTATTGAGTAGAACATTAAGAAAAATATGAGCATAGTTTTGATGGTTTAGAAAGGAAAGGAAAGGATATGAAAAGGAAAGACAAGGGCAAAGGAAAGGGTAAAGGCTCACCTGGTAAGACCAAAGAGTCAAACAAGCTCGAAACTATACCTACAGTGGAAAAGGAAAAGCCTCCAAAGGAAGGAGTATGCTTCTTCTACAATGAACCCATTCATTGGAAAAGGAATTACAAACTCCACCTTTAAGATCTGAAAAGACAAAAAAAGATCAAGTCAAACGATTTGAATTTGACATACCTATGACATTGTCATCTAGGCCATATAAATGAGAAACACATTTCTAAACTCCATCAAGATGGTTTTCTCAACTCATTTGATTTTGAATCATATAACATGTGTGAGTCTTGTTTATTTGGAAAGATGACAAAGCCATATTTTACTAGGCTTAGTGAGAGGGCCACTGATTTATTATGCCTCATACATATAGATGTATGTGGACCACTGAATACAGTTGTCAGAGGAGGTTATATATACTTCATTACATTTATAGATTACTTTAGTAGATATGGATATATCTATCTAATGAATATGAATCTTTTGAAATGTTCAAAGTATTCTAAAATGAAGTACAAAACCAACTTGAAAAAACAATTAAAGTACTTGGATCTAATCGAGGTAGTGAATATTTGAGACAAGATTTTATTGACCATCTTAGTAGCTATGGGATAGTCTCACAATTGACTCCTCCAAGAACACCGTAATGGAATGGTATTTTTTAGTAGAGAAATCGAACACTATTAGATATGGTTCGATCTATGATAAGTCAAATAGATCTTCCACTGTCCTTTTGGGGCCATGCCCTAGAGGCTGCTGTGTTCACACTAAATCGTGTTCCATCAAAGGCAGTTGAAAATACACCATATGAAATATGGACTGGAAAGAAACTTGGTTTGTCTTTTTTGAAAATTTGGGGATATGAGGTTTATGTTAAACAACAAGCTTCTGATAAATTATAGCACAAATCCTCAAAATGCCTTTTTGTAGGGTATCCTAAGGAAATGAAGGGATACTATGTCTATAATCCCACCGATAATAAAGTGTTTGTTATCCGAAATGATATCTTTCTAGAAAGAGAGTTTATCTCCAAAAGTAACACAAGGCCTACGAATGTTTGATAGGACACAACATCAGCCTCAGAGAAATGGATTTCTGATTATTGGAAGTCGTAATATGTTTCTCATTGAGCAGAATGAGCTAACCACCTATTAAGAAGCCATAATGAGACCAAACTTCGAGAAATGGCTAAATGCCATGAAATATGAAATGCAATCCATGTATGACAATCAGGTATGAACCTTAGTCGATCCATCTGAAAGTGTGAAAACCATTGGGTGTAAGTGAGTTTGAAAGAGAAAACTGACAGGGATAGCAAAGTAAATGTCTTCAAGGTATGACTGGTTGCAAAAGGATTTACTCAAAATCATGGTGTAGACTATGATAAAACCTTTTCTTTAGTTGCAATGGCCAAATCAATCAGAATCATTCTTTTCATTGCAGCATATTATGACTATGGAATATAGAAGATGGAAGTCAAAATAGCCTTCCTTAATGAAAAGCTCTTTGAGGAAGTGTACATGACACAAATTAAGGTTTTGTACGTCTAGAGCATGTAATATCCCGAATTTTGGGACAAAATGCTTGAGATTAGCAAATGTCCCTATGAGGCATTTTTAAATTTCTGAAAATTTCTTTATATCCTTGGGGGTATTAAAGAACTCGGGGAATAACAAAATAAAGCAATTAGAAGTCACACATAATATAGTAAAGTGGAACACAATAATTTTTCCACCGGTGAAATTCTCGATATGGCAGTGGTGATTGTGTGACATTTTTTGATGGGTAAATGATAGTGAAAAATTATGAAACTTTCTAGAGTGAAAGTATAATTATCAAGATTTAATTTGATAATTCATATAAGTCATTTAGAGCTGTACACAAAGAGAAATGAATTTCTGAAGTTAGCCCAGTGAAATTAACTATTTTCTGGGGCATTGTCCAAAGATTAAAATTCTGGGATGAGTGAGCTTCCAATTGGATAAATGTTATATTTTTTTTCTTAAAAATAGACTCAATAAGGGTTTCATAGCCTTTAGAATCAGTCCAATTAGACATTTGTACAATTAGATATAAATTTTCAAAGTTTAATGAAAATTCTGCCAAATCTAGTATTATATGCGAAAATTGAACAAAAATGGATGGAGAAGAGAGAGAAACTTCAAGCCGTCGAGACACAGCTGAATCGGCGTCTTCTCTCAAAGTGTCCTTCACAAACCTTCTTCTACTCATCGCAAGCTTCATTTCTATGATTTTAGATTTTTTTTGGAGGTATTTGGCACCGTCTCACCTGCCGGAGTGCTGCCGGAATTCCGAACCGTCTACGGAAATGGGTAGAGGTAAGCGTAAGCTTCCTTTTTAACCAATTGGTTTGTTGATTGGATGAGTTATGGGAAGGTTGGGTCCTATTCATGTCTGATTTAAAATGGTTTTTTTAATAGATGAATGATGTCTAATGGATGTCTAAATAGCTAATCATTTGATTAGAAGTAGAAAGGAAGTGAGTAAGCCAAAGAAAACAATAAAACAATATAATTTTTCTGAGAACCCTAAATTAAGGTTCTGTGTGTGACATGGTGATGTGCTTAGAATTTGATGATTTTTATGCTTCCATTTACCTTAGGTTGAAAAATTATGTAGGTATGCAAGTGTTCATGAATTTTGGATACATGTATATGAATTTGGGAAATTATGAAGTATAGGTGTGCATGTTGCTTAAATCTGCCTTGTGTGGCAGTCAGTGTTATATGTGATGTTGGAGGTCTACAAATTGTCCAAAAATTATGAAATTTTTGCATGATTAAATTGTACATATGGAACTTTAATTTGATATGTATTTTTTAATTTTTGGATAAGTATAGTAGGAGATGTGAATTGTTGAAGATATGCCCTGTTTTCTGGAAAGAATATGAAACTATGATGTTGTACGAAATGTTTCATAGGGAAAACCTAATCCAAAAATTATGAAAATTTCTATAATTAAATTAGAGACATAGATCTTTAATTTGATAGGTATTTTATAATTTTTTGACAAGTGTACTAAAAGATGTGATTTTTCAAAGTTATGCCCTGCTGCTGGAAGAACATCTAAAAAAGTTGGTGTTTGGAAATATTCTGGGAATTCTGTGGTTGTGACGTTCAAAATTGAGTATTTTTATGTGAAACTAGACTGAAGTAGATTTGTATAGAATTTTGAACCACCTCATTTGAAATTTTTTGGAATTAATTATGATTTTTCAAAGTTGGTGAAAAATCTGTAAGCTTTATGTCTTATGCGAATTTAAGACTCAATGGCACAAATGTAATTGGTATAAAATCCAAGGGTGAAAGTAAGACTTTAAGGCTAATTTAGCTCATTGGGCATTCACTCTTCATGGCTCTAATGATGTCATTACTTATCTAGGGCCATGAAGTGACAAATAAGAGGTAATGGTTGGAAGATCAAAGTGCATGAGGAGGATATCAAGTAAAAGTTAGTAAACTTACCTAGCCTGGATGTATATGATATATATGTTTTGCATTGTTTTATGTAATTTTTTTTCTAATTGTGTTGAGCATGCTTGATTGTTTGAAACTTTGTTATGTTGATACAATGACCATGAGTATGTATAACATTGAGCATGTAGATGTCATTATTGGCATGATTTTATGAATGAAAAGCATGTCATGCATTCATATATATCTTGCATGCATAGTGGTATTGTTTGCTACTGAGATTCCTTAAATCTCATTTCTCCCAACCAACCATGTAGATAGGTGAAGAGTGCAGGGAGATATGCACCGAAGGAGATAAGAAGGTGAAGCAAAGATTGTAGTGCAAGGTACTACTATTTGTATTTGATGTAAGAGTATGGTGGTTATGTGTAATTATATGTTTCATGTATATGAATGAATGAATGTAGTATGAGCAGAGAACAGCTCAAATTTCATTAAAAAAGCAAGATAATCGCTCGCATACTCTGATGTAATGAGATTAAGAGCCGTTGAGGGTTAGTGACGTAGTGAAATATCATGGGAATAATTGAAATGTTTTTTTACCCTCTGAAAAAATCTCTCAACCTTAGGTTCAACTCCTGAGTTGAGATTGGGGATTTGTGAACATTTTCAAGAGTTGAGTAATCCGGGTTCGAATCCTGGTCTCACAAATGATTTTACTACTCATTTGAACTCATCTAAGACTATTGGAAATAAGGTATTACAGAGCACTTGGGTAAGGTATGCAAGTTTCAAAGATCCATTTATAGATTAAAGCAATCATCTCAAAGCTGGAATAATCATTTTGATAAAGTAGTCAAAGAGTTTGAATTCATTCAAATCATTGATGAACCTTGTGTTTACAAGAAAGTTAGTGGGAGCATAGTTGTATTTCTAGTGCTTTATGTATATAACATCCTACTCATTAGGAATATCATTCCTACCTTGCCGAGTGTCAAATCTTAGTTAGGGAAGTCTTTCTCTATGAAAGACTTAGGCAAAGCCACTTACATCCTAGGAATTAGGATCTATAGAGATAGATTCAAGAGGCTAATAGGCCTAAGTCAGAGCACATATATAGACAAGTTACTGCATTGGTTCAATATGTAGGATTCTAAATGGGGTTATGTGCACATATCGATGGCATCCATCTTAGCAGGGATCTATGTCATAGTATACTTGATCTGCGAAATTGCATAAGCAAGGTTCCATATTCCTTGGCCATTGGATCCATCATGTATACCATGTTATGTACTCAACCAGATGTCTCATTTGCCTTAAGTATGACTAGCAGACATAAATAAGATCCTAGTGAGGGTCATTGGACTACTGTCAAGAATATCCTAAATTACTTGAGAAGGATTAAGGACTTATTCTTAGTATATGGTGGATTGGATGATAAGCTTTGTGTAGCTAGTTACACGGATGCAAGTTTCGAAACTGACCAAGATGATCTTAGATCGCAATTTGGATATATATTCCTTTTAAATAGTGGTATAGTAAGCTGGAAGAGCTCTAAATAAAGTACTATAGTAGATTATGTGACAAAAGTTGAGTATATAGAAGCATCGAATGTAGCTAAGTAAGCCATTTGGATTAGAAAGTTCATTACTGAACTAGGGGTAGTGCCTAGCATCTTATATCCAATAGATTTGTTTTGTGACAATACCAGAGCTATTGCACAAACCAAGGAGCCTAGGTCACATCAAAAGACTAGACATATGCTCAAGTGATTTTATCTTATTAGAGAAATCAATGATAGAGGTGATATAAAAATATGCAAAGTGTCATGAGAAGACAATATTGCTAATCCTCTTACCAAGCCGCTTGCATAGGCAAAACATGAGCGTCATGTTAGGATAATATGAATTAGGCAATTAATTATTGTACCTAGTGTAAGTAGGAAAATGTTGGAAATTGTGCCTTAAGGGCCAATCATTATACTTTGAATATTGTTATTTAATGAATTTCTCCATTTAGTTATCACATTATTCGCATGTTCACTGTGATAACTGTATCCTTGGATAAATCATAATGATTGTCCTAAATGTCTCTAGTCGGTCATCTATATGGGAGTAAAGATGACATAAGACCAGTATGACTTTGATAAGGTATGATGATACAAATCAAAGTCTTAAGCACTTGTAGGAGTACAAGGTGCTGGACCAACCCGCTATGAGAAAGCTACATGGATCAAGTCATAAGCTTATCTCATGTATAACCATGTCACTTTGTCCTTTGACCTGAGATCATAATGGATTCCTATATGAGAGTCACTAAGCTTTGACCTAGTCAAAATTTACCTTTGATCGGGTGATGATAAAGGCTATAATTGGGCTTAGTAGATTTCATACAAAGGAATGTGAATGATCAAGATGGGATTTGTCTATCACATTAGTAGAGAGATAATACTAAGCCCCTCGACGAGTAAGTCTGAGAAATATATGGCTATATTACGATGGAAAGAAGTTTCCATTTCGATAGTCAAACTACTCAAGGATCAAGAAAGTAATGGTCAAGAGAAGGAGGATGACATTATCCATGCCTCACCCTTAACTAAAGTATCGTGTGACAAAAGGACGTGATATGGTTGTATGATAGGTTGTATTGTATTATCGATCCTTATATGAATTATGTAGTTGTAATGTCTTGCTAGAAGCTTCTTGCAACTTGTGGATTAGTACAGATATTGGCCCACTACTAACTTTGTATAGGCCTACAGGGTCGCACACAAGAATAGCCTAACACGAGCTATAATGTCCAGATTCATTGAATCTAAGATGCGTCTAAGATTCAATGAATACAATTTCTAATCTAGGGTGGATGAATTTTTACTTGATAAATATTTATATATGTATATATATATATACTTATATTTGGAAAAAAAATTAATAATATGCATATATGTATTTTTGAAATACATACATATATAATATATATTATATGATAATATATACTATATATGATAATATTGTATTATTGTGTATATATATAGATATTATATAATAAAGAGAAAAGAAAAGAGAAAAGGAAAATCTTTCAACAGAAAGAAGGCATTTCTTTCTGTAATATGGGAAGACATTTCCTCATATGAAGATAGAAATGAAGAAGAGACAACCAACATATGCCTGGTTGCTTATGAGGAAACAGAGGAAGAAGAGGCAAATGATTCTGACCCTACTTATGATGAATTATATTCTGAATATAATGCTTTACATTATGAATTTATCAAAGAAGTTAAAGAACTTGTTATGTTCAAAAAGAAAAAAAATTGCTTGAAGAAAAACTTAAAGAGGTTTAAAAAAAGATTGCAAATATTGTCCTTTGAAAAAGAAAAATACTGATCTCACTAAAACTCTTGAAAAATTTACAAAAGGAAGTAAGATGTTAAATGTTATTTTAAAAGCTCAACATTTTATGAATGATCGATCTGGGATTGGATACGATCCAAAACTAGACAAAACAAAAGGTAAAAAGAAAACAGGACTAAAAACGTATTTGAATTACTTTAGGCATTCCGTACATACATCTAATCCTTTTGTACATTATAGCTATTGCAATAGGAAAGGACATTACACTTCCTCATGCATTTACAAAAAGAAAAGAAACATAGGAATGTATAAATGGGTACCTAAGGACTCCTATATTTGGAAAATAATTTGTACTAACTCAAAAAAGACCCGAAAAGATATGGGTACCTAAGACTTTATTGTCCACAATTACAAACTTGCTTCAGACCATCCAGAGCCAATAAATGGTATATATAGATAGTAGATACTCCAAACAAATGATTGATGATCCTATAAATTTTACCATACTAGAAACAAAAGAAGGTGGCAAGGTAAAATTTAGAGTAAATCAATTCGGGAAGATAGCAGGAATCAGTGAAATCAAAAGTGATAAAGGTATACAAGTCAAGGATGTATATTACATTGAAGGCTTATGTCACAACTTGCTAATCATGAGTCAAAGCACAGATAAAGATAATTAGGTGATATTTGACTCAGAAGAATGTTTGATTGAAAGAAAGAAAGATCTGCAAATAAAAAAGAAGAATTTGAAAGCAAGACTTAGAGCAAAAAGGGAAGGTGTAATACCCTGAATTTTGGGATAAGAGGCTTGAGGTTTAGCCTGTATTATGTGGACTGCTAGACCCTAGTTTAGCAAATGTCCAAGTGAAGACATGGTTTATATCCCAAAATTCCTTAATATCTTTGTATATTAAAAAGGGAATAAAAGATAAGGGCAAAATGGTAATTTTGCCATAAGATGAGGAATGAGGATTTTTCCCTAATATTCCCTATGATTTAAGTTGGATGAGAATTAAAAGGAGGGAAATGACTACTTGGTAATTAATGAAGCCATGTTGGTAATTATTATCAAGTAAAGTCAATATGAGGAGAAGCTTAAGGCTTTAGTGGACCACTTGAGGTGGTATAATGAGATAATTTGAGAGTAAATTATACTCTCTTATTTCTCATTAATATTAATGGAATGATGAAGGAAAAGAGAAAGGAAACTTGATGTGTAAGTAATGAGATAGGTGGACTAATTGAATAAAGGCCACCGGATGATTTTAATTAATCATCATCCTTCATCAATTAATTCTCATTCTTTCTTGTCGTTCAGATTAAAAAGAGGAAACGAAAGGGAACATATCAGATCAGAACGAGAAAGAAAGAAAGAAAGAACGAGACGCGACAGAACGAGAGGAAAGAGAGAAGAGAGAGAAAACTTGGAATCACCGGAACTCGTCTGAAACGGCGTTTTCTCTCAAAATGTCCAGTACAGATGTTGTTCTACTTATCCCGAGCTTCGATTCTATGGTTTTGGATTCTCATTTGGAGGCCATTGGTTCCATCTTGCCGGCTGAAGCATCGCCAGAATTCCGAACCGAATTCAGAAGTGTGTAGAGGTAAGCGTGTGCTACCTTTCTACCATTTCGGTTTGTTGTTTGGATGAGTATTATGGAAGTATGGTACTATTCATCTCTCATTCTATTCATCTTTTAGGGGCCAAAATGATGTCTAATGGATGTCTAAATGGCTAATCATGTAATAAGGAGTAGAAAGGGAGATATTAAGTCAAAGAAAGGGAGGAACCGACACAACTCTTCTGAGAATCCTTTATGGGTTGTATTGGGCGTGGCATGAGTAAAGAGTTGGAATTTCATTGATTGGATGATTCCATTGAGTTCAGAAGAGCAAATTGTGTAGGGTTCATGTTGATGAAGAAGTGAGAAAAGGCCTGGATTGTGAAATGACCAAATTACCCCTTAAAGGCTCTAAGTAAGGGCTATCAAGGGTATTTTCATCATTCGGGCATGAATTTGACTAATCTGGAGTCATAAATGGATTCTACACACGAAATTGTGTAGGATTGGCCCATATTATGATTTCTGTAAAAGTACAGTTGGGCTGGGTCTCTTGGGGCATTTTGATAATTTAGCATAATTGGGCTAAGTTATCAATTAATACAAGTCTAGAATGATGAATGGATGAGTGATGAATCATGTATTAAATGTTTCGGAATTCTAGGACTTGATAGATGGTCGTGCCCGAACTGGAGCAAAGACGAAGGATTGAGGACGAACGTGAAGTCCGACAGGTAGTGGACTTACATTTCCTGCATGGGTGTGATATGTATGTTATATGCATTGATTGTGTGACTGCTATGCTTATTTGTGTTGAGCATATTTGATTGATTGAAGCTCTGTTATATTTGTACGATGGCCATTGGTATGTCATAACATTTAGCATGCAGTAGGTCATTATGTTGGCATGAAATAGGGTAGGCAAGCATGTCATGCATTCATATATATCTGCCATGCATAGTAATACTGTTCACTACTAAGATTCTCTTGAATCTCACTCCTCCCAAACAACCATAGTGACAGGTGAAGATGTATGAAGATACACCGAGGAGATATAGAGATATGAAGTAAAGAGGAGGCCATAGTGCGAGGCACTACATTTGTATTTCATGTATGTGTATGTATGAATGTTGTATAAGCAGAGAATCGCTCTAATGTATTTGAGAAATTTTCTAGCATGAATAAGAGAACAACTTTTAGTTTAATAATTTATCACTCGCTTACTCTGATTTAATGGAACTAAGAGCCGGTAAGGTAAGTATATGGAAGGGTGTTTACATTTTTGGTATCAAAGCTATTGAAAATGAGGTGTTTCAGAAAGTAACTGCTATACCCTTGATATGAATAAAAATGCCTTTGAAAATTGCTTTCTGAGTAACACCGATGAAAGTTGGTTATGTCATAAATGACTAGCTCATATCAATATGCATCAACTAGGCAAGTTACTAAAAAAGGATTTAGTAATTGATTTACCTAATGTAAATTTAAAAAATGATTTAATCTGTGATGCATGCCAAAAAGGTAAACAAACAAAATCATCTTTCAAATCAAAAAATGAAATCATAACAAACAGACCACTTTAATTGCTTCATATGGATTTGGTAGGTTCAGCAAGAGTTAAAGTCTTGGTGGAGATTTATATTCATTAATCATTGTTGATGATTTCTCTAGAATTAAGTAGACTATTTTCCTATCATCTAAGGATGAAAATTTTAGTAAATTCATTGTATTTGACATGAAAGTACAAAATGAGAAAGGTATGTCCATTGCAGGTATCAGGACAGATCACGGAGGAGAATTTGAAAATCAAGCCTTTAGAGAATACTGTGACACCAATTGTATTGATTACAATTTCTCTGCACCAAGAACACCACAATAAAATGGAGTCGTGGAGAGAAAGAATAATGTTTTTAGAGAGATAGCCAGAGCCATACTAAATGAAAAGAACATGTCTTAGGTTTTCTAGGCAGATGCTATGAGCACTGCATGCTATATTTCAAATAGAGCATATGTACAAACTAAACTTGGAAAGACACCATATTAACTCTATAAGGGAAGAAAGTCAAACCTTGCTCATCTACACATATTTAGTTGTAAGTGTTTCGTTCATAATAAAGATAAAGAAAATCTAGTAAAGTTTGATTCTAAAGCTGATGAAGGGATATTCCTAGGCTATTTGAATCAAAGCAAAGCCTATAGAGTTTTTAATAAACATACATGTGTAGTTGAGGAATCACTCTATGTTGTATTTGATGAATTTGAATCCTCTAACAAGACCATTGATGATAAGCAGGAAATAGTTATTAATCAACAAAATATCCAGCCTACTCCTAACCCTTCTAATCTAGAAGTAGATAAAACTAAAAAAGAAGATGAATCACATCATCTAGGACAACCTAGAGCTTGGAAATATAACAAGAATCATCCGTTATACCAAGTCACAAGAGGAGTAAATGAAGGAGTTAAAACTAGAAACAAAGTTCTAAATGAAGTTACTTTCTCTGCATTCATTTATGAGATTAAACCTACTAACATTGATGAAGCCTTATCAAACAATGATTGGGTAATAGCAATGTAAGCAAAACAAAAATCAGTTTGAAAGAAATCAAGTTTGAGATTTAGTACCCTGGTCTAAAGATCATCCGGTTGTTGGCACTAAATGGATATTCAAAAACAAATTTGATGAATCCGCAATCATTGTTAGAAACAAGGCAAGATTGTTAGTCAAATGCTATAATCAAGAAGAAGGTATTGATTATGAAGAAACATATACTCCAGTAGCAAGATTGGAAGCAATACGAGTACTCTTAGCCTTTATGTATATCAAAGGATTCAAGCTTTATTAAATGGATGTAAAAAGTACACTTTTAAATGTTTCCAAACTAAGAAAATCTTTATATGGTTCGAAACAAGCTCCTAGAGCATGGTATGAAAGACTTAGTAAATTTCTCATTGATCAAGGTTTTGTACGAGGAAAATTCTATACAACATTATTTATAAAATGAAAACAACATGATATTTTAGTAGTCCAAATATATGTTGATGATATTATATTCGGTACTAATAATGATCTTTTATGTAAGGAGTTTTTGAATATAATGCAAGGGGAGTTTGAGATGTCTATGATCGGAGAATTAACATTATTTCTTGATTTGCGAATCAAACAAAGCAATCATGTACTTATAGATGCAGATGAAGAAGGAGTTGATTTCAATATAATCAATTATTGAGGGATGATTGGATCATTACTCTACCTCATAGTCAGCAGACCAGATATCTAATTTAGTATTGGTCTATGTACAAGATACCAGTCATGTCCTAAGGAATCACATGCTGAAACAATGAAAAGAATTTTTAGATATCTTGCAGATACGAAAGAGTTAGGTAAATGGTATCCTAAGGATGGTAATGAATACCTTGTTGCATACTCAGATTCGGACCACGATGGATACAAAACAGACAGAAAAAGTACTAGTGGGCAGTGTCAATTTCTTGGAGGATTAGTTGTATCATGGTACAGCAAGAAACAAACCATATTGTGTCTCTCTCGCCAATGAAAGCTGAGTATATTGCAATATCAAGTTGTTGTGCACAAGTGCTTTAGCTAAAACAATAACTTTGACACCTTGGTATTCACCTATGAGAAATACCAATCTACTGTAACAACACTAGCATGATAAGCTTGGCAAAAAATCCTGTTCAACACTCTAGAACCAAGCATATTGATGCCAGACATTATTTCATTAGAGACTGTGTTCAAAAGAAAGATGTCAAAGTGATATTCATCTTAACACTTCTTCAATTAGTTGACATATTCAAAAAGCCCCTTGCTAAAGATCAATTTTTGTATATACAAAGAGAATTGAGAATGGTAAATCCCAATCAATTGTAAGTTGTTAAGCTTTTATAAATGTTAGAAATTGTTATTTGATTATGTTTTGATGTCGTTACTTGAGTAATTATCAGTGTAGATGAAAAATCAACCAAGTTTTAGGTAAAATATGCCATCTAGTGCCTACAAATCATCAAGGGAATATTCATAGGTAATTACTATCTTATTCATGCTAGATACACATTTGAATTTTGAAGTTTTGCATCAGTCTTGCATGATTACTCAAGTGACCACTAGAGTGATACCTCAAGATTACTCAAGGGATCACTTGAGTGATGTCGAGCATAGTAGCTATATCTGTTGGCACTTTGTCATTTTCACAAAATCTCTTCCAGTGATTCTCCTAGTGCTCTCTCAAAAAAAATTTATAAGCACTTACCCATTTGTTTCTGAGCAAAAACCATTGAATTTCACCACCTAAAACATTCTAAAATCTTAGAAATCTTATGCCCTAAATCAATGATAGTCTACAACTCAATGAGAAAAATCTCAATTTCTGTAATAGTGAGAACCAAGGTGCCTTATGTTGATCCTCCTTCATCTTCTGAGTCTCCTCTATCCCCTCCACCAAAACAACAAAATATTTCACTAATCTCTAAAGCCAAGTCACATCCACAGCCAAAAGTATAAGAGAGAAATCCACAGGACCCAAAGCTCAAATCCAAGGGGATTGTAATCAAGGAGCCTGTAGTCACAAGGGCTAGGACCAAGAAAGCTACTCCTCAAGTCAAAGGTAAAGAGGCTACATTTTCTTCATCATCCCCCTCTAACACTCCCTCATAGACTGGGAAAATTTCCAAGGGATCCAAGTATGATGTCAAACTTGCTAAGGCTGTGGCAAGTATATTAGATGAAGCAGTCTAATCCAAAGGACCTAAACAAGGAATTTTTTCCAAGACTTCAAATTCCTAATTGAAGGAAGGGGAGGAGAAAAGGAAGTAGAAATCATCATTCCTTATAAAGGATTCAACACCAACAAACTTGAAGCATCTACAAAGTTCAAGGAATACTTTTCTTGATGGAAATGTGTAAGATGTTCTATATTGACCTTTAAGATCTATTTTAGGCTTTGAAATTTGACTTGAGTGTATATCTAGAACCTTACATGCCCTGGTTATTTGTGAACTTTCCCTACTGTACTAAATTTGTTAGACACTTTTATTGCAATTTGGAACTAGCAGAGGATGTGATTAGGTAGGCTGTAGAAAAGGAAATGGAAACCAAAGTCATAAGACAAAAATTATTGTTCTTTCCTTCCAAGAAAAACATCTGGCTAGGTATAAAGGACCCTCGTGATGACAATTCGGCCAATCTAACCCCCAATCAAATCTTTAGTACTTTGAGGCCTGATAAGAGAGTAAGACCTCTAACCCTCAATCCTAGTTACATGTTTGATATGCACAGAGTTTTATGGTATATCTACTCTCGAGCCATAGTAAGCAAGTCCGATAACTTCTGGCATTTTATTGAGAGGGACTATGAGAATATGACCTCTATACTTCTGAAGGAACATAGAAACTTGGGAGAACTTATATTCTTTGAGATTAAGAGATACATGTTCTCTGGAACCCGAACCACACCAATTCCATTCCCCTAATTGATATCATTATTCTTAAAAGAGAATAAGATTTGGTACCTGGAGCTAAATGAGCATGTTGAAGGACTACTTCCAATAGGAAGGAACCAAATAGGGAAATTGGGGATTGAGCTACCATTGAAGAAGCCTATGGAGTCCACCCCTAAGAAGAAGAAAATAAAGGCTGAGCCAAGCAAGTTGGATGACACTCAATCCTCTGCTCTAGCTACTACCTTTGCTCCTTCATTTTTTGGTTCTGCAATAAAGAACTATATAAAGGATGTACTTGAAGGGTTCCATATGGACATCGCTAACACGAATGTTGAACCCATCACTCATATAAACCTCAAGATATGAGAGATGGTAGACTATATGAACAAACATAATGAGGCTATACTAGCACAGTAACAGGCCTAGACTAGTACTTTGTAGGAGATTGGGAACCTTCTTTGGTCTTTACATAAGAAGGTGGATGCCTTGAAACCTGACACTTCAACCCCTGGTCTATCCATACCTACCTCAGCCTTAGTATCTAGGCCTATCCCTACCTTTATCCCTCCTCTTATCATACCTCATACCAAACCGAGTAACATTCTATTTGCCATGATTGACCTATCTTCATCAGACTAAGTTCATATTACTCTTGATGAGCCAGTTTAGCCTACCCTAGTGTCTATTCTAGTAGCTTCACCTGCAGGCACTAAGCCACTTTACTCATATGACATTGAGGAGATAATGTTTACATCACAGACCACAACACCATAAAACCCTCCTATATATACACCATCCCCAGATGATGTCCTCCAGATCCCACTAGTTAACCTACTAGAGCCCCAACCATCTTCACCCACCTTTTCCATACCTTAGGGTGATGACACTCATGATATTGGATCTTCACCTCTCTATGTCTCACCTCTCTCTGAAGTTCAACCCTCATTCTCTTCTAGATCTAGCTTTGTCTCTCTTAACTGATCCACCCTTTTTGATGATGTGAAAAAAGGGGATAAGATTAGGAGAAGAACTGGCGAGTGATTTTGTGATATGAAACAATGCATAGTATGGGGTATATGGGTGTTTTGGGATTTAGGGAGCATTTTATGTTACTTTATGTAATTTTGAACACATCAAGTTATATTTAAATTTTGAAATTTTGTTCAATTGCGTTCAATTAGTATTCATTGTTAACCTTGTGCAAAGTTATGACCAATTTGTTTTCTGTATCACAAATTGCCTAACTCTTGATTTATCAAAGCAATATAGGTTTAATGTGATATTAAAGCTTTCAACTAAATCATCGTATTTGAATTGAATTGCAAAATCACTCTTAAAATGAGTATTTCCAAAACCAACGTTTTTGTCATTATCAAAAAGGGGGAGAATATTAGATCCTATATTTTGATGATAACAAAAGATGTTATGGATGATTTAATGTCAAATAAAAGGTTTTTAGAATGATTAAACAAGTTTACTGAAGCTTGTAGGGCAATCACTTGAGTGAGCACTCAAGTGATTAGGAAAGAAATGGTGTTCTGTCTCAAAGGAAGACTCTGCCAGATTCTTGGAAGGATCACTTGAGTAATCATCGAGTGATGGCCTGAATCACTTAAGTGAGCACTTAAGTGATAGAGTCAGAATAGTATCCTAAACTCTAAGCCTGATTTTGGAAGGGATTACTCGAGTGAATCACTCAAGTGACCACTTAAGTGATGACGTAAGTTTACTTGTGAAATTTTAGGAAAGACTCTGTCATATTTTGAGAATGATCACTCGAGTGGTTACTCAAGTGATGTCAATGGATCACTTGAGTGAGTACTCAATTAATGCACTGTGCAATGAGTCATTTTATCAAGTTAAACTCTTTGGCAGAAATTAGAAGTGAACACTCAAGTAATAACCCTGGATCACTCGAGTGATGTAAACTCTGAACTCTCTACCTGTTTTCAGAAGGGATCACTCAAGTGATGAAGTCTAGATTGCATGATAATCATCTTTTATTTATTGAATTAATATCTTTATGATTAACACTTCATTGTATTAGTGTTCCAAGCATTATTTCAGGAATTCAATGAAGAGATTATGCAAAGAGAAGAATAGACACTTTATGAAGCGTAACGTCCATCGAACGTAACGACTAGTTTTTCAAATGTGAAAAATGGTTAAAAGTAGATGCATCACTTTAACAGACATGTTAAAGTGCTACACACAGCTATTACAATTCAACTATATATAAGGAAGCATTCAACAAAGAAAGTCATATACTTACAATACATGAACATATAGCAATTAATGCATTCTTAGTGCTCTATTTCTCATATTCATTCTTTGTACTTCAGTGTTCATATATTTACTCTATAAGAGAGATTTATTTTACAAATGTAATATTTTTTTATTGAGATAACTTAAGGTTATGGAACCTTAATTTGGGATTTGAGATTACCTTGTGTAATGGGGAGCGAGTATCCGGGTAAGGAACTTGCGATTTTACTGAGGTGCCAAGAACCCACTGAATATTGGAAGATATAGTAAAAGGCACAGAGGAACTCTGAGGATTGGATGTAGGTCAAAGTAATTGTAACCGGACCAGTATAACTCTCAGTGCATACTTCAGTGATTTCTCTCCTTACTCTTAATTGTGTTTTAAAGTCTACTAATTTTTATTCAAGGTCCAATTGTTCTGTAATCACCTAATTCACCCCATTCTTAGGTGATAAGATTGCTCTAACATCAGGTACACTAGACTGTACAATTGAACCTCTTTTACCAAGTATACAATTAGATTGATCATAATGTCAAAAAATGAAGGTGGAAAATACATTTCAAGTTTACACAGAGTACAAACAATCAACCTTTGCAAATGTTGTAACTTTTTTTTAATTAACCAATTCACTGTAAATCAACTTGAAGAACATGTAAAGTTTAGTGATGGTATTCCTGACTTTTTTTGGGTAAGGTTGACTATATACCAACCGTACGAAATTCTGCATAAGCATATCACAATCATGAGATTTAAGGTTCTTTAGCTTCAACTCTTTCATTGATACAAGATTCTTTATATTTGAAGAATAGCCGTCTAAAACTCTTATTCTCTAAGAAACTCACAAAATAACTTTTTCTCTTTTCCTTGATAAAGTGTAAGCCACTGGAGTTAGATAAGTACAGTGCCCTTGCTTAACCGGTGCCAACTCTTATCTGATTCCAAAGATAACCAAATCCAACCTCGCATTCATATTGTTCTTATTTTTTCCTTGCATATTGAGCAACATGCCAACTAGACTATCATAGATATTTTTTTTCTATGTGCATCACATCAAGAAAATGTCTCACATATACATACTTCCAATATGAAAGTTCAAAGAAAATAGAATGCTTCTTCTAGCTGCTTGTCCTAATTTGTTCTGTAAAAAGCTTACCGAAATTATTATCCAAGTGTTTAACCTTCTCAAAAAATTGAGCACTGGTCAACATCTTCGGTAGGCTACCTTTTTCTGACTCACCATTGAAAGTCTTTTTCTACTTCTTCCAATGATGTTTCGATGGTAAGAATCTTCAATGTCCCATGGAAACATTTTTCTTACAATAATCTAGTCATACTAAATGAGTATCATCTTCACATATAGAGCACACACAATATCCTTTGATGTTGTATCCGGGATGATTACCATAAGTAGGGAAATCATTTATTGTGACAAACAACATAGCTTTCAAAGTGAAACTTTCTTCCTTAAACCCATCATACACATTGACGGCTTCTTCCTAAATCGGCTTCAAGTATCAATTAAAGGAGCCAAGTATACATCTATATCATTTCTACATTTCCATGGCCTAGAAATTAACATGGACAACATCATAAACTTACGCTTCATGATCAAGTACAGAGGAAGATTATAAATCATCAATATCACCGGCCATGTATTGTGTGTGATATTCTGAACCCTGTGGGGATTGATTCCATCAGTTAAAAGTTCAAGGCTTAGGTTCCTTGCTCCATTCGTGAAGTCAGGGTGGTCATGATCAACTTTTTTCCATTGAGGGGCATTTGCAGGGTGTCTAAGGTTCTTGTCTTCAATCCATTCATCTACATACTATGTCAACAGCTTAGCAATCTTCGCATTACTGTACAGTCGCTTGAATATCAAAATAATGGGAAAATACCATACAAACTTTGACAGAATTTTTCCTTTCTTCTTACTATGTTGAGATGCATTGCATTTAGGGTACTTCTCTAATATGGCATACTGATTACGAAATAATATGCAATCATTATGGCATGCATGTATCTTCTCATAACCCATGCCAGTTATAGAGCAAAGTATTTGCTTTGCCTTGTATATTTAGTAGGAAGTACATTTTCTTCTGTGAGCATATCTTGTACAAGTTCAAGCAGTGCAATGAAACCCAAATCATTCAATCCATAGCATGCTTTAAAGTTGTACAATTTCAATACTGCTAGCAATCTTGTGTATTTAGTACTACTTGCATGTAATGGTTTCTCTGCATAACCTTCAACTTCTCAAATTCTTGACGACAGTTATCAAGCACCCATTCAACCGTATTTAGCATTTCTCAAAGACCATCGTCCTCATCACACATGCTTGGGTCAAATCATTTGAATCACCAATCGTGGTATGCACCTAATCACTACGCGTATCATCCTTCTCATTATGCCTTATCCATTGTGTATATGATTGATTAACATGACACACTAAATGATCTAGTAAATCAAATGGACTAATCTACTTTCCATAATAACAAGATAAGCAAGGACATAAGATTTTGTTAGGATCATTTGTATTGTCGCTTGCAAATCTAATAACCTCTTTCACCCTATCTATATATTCCCTTAAGCACCGATTAGATGACATCTACTTTCAATCCATCTATACTTAAATGTATTTTTAAAAGTGGTTAGTTGCTTGCCTCTTGCAGTTACTAATTATTTTTATCCTTTGTTATTTATTTTTTAAAAAATTGAAAACACAACTTCCTAAATTTGAAGTTTTTCAAGTATTAAACATTCTATTTAAGTCACAAATAATCAACCAATTAATTCAGCATCATAATAATTTTTCACAACTCACAATAAAAAAAATAATATTTTCCAACATTACATATCTACATATTAGAGTTAAAGTAATACAATGTATATAAAAATTTAACTATAAAAATGTAATCATATTTTCTCAAATTCCATATAATTATGACCACTTGACCTAGCTTGCTTTAGGGGACAAATGTTAAGCCATTAATTGGTGAAGTTATCATGTTATATATATTAGCACCAAGGGTAATATTATTAGACATAGAATCAATAAGGTGTGAGTAACTAACACATTTTCCTAAGACCAAGAATGTTCAATGGTGCCTATCTTATCTATGATAAGATGTATGTATTATATTACAAAATTTTGTTGGCTTTACTTTTTCTTTATGAATGCAAAATTATATGTCCTCAATAAGAGTAAATTTTTTTAAAAAAAAAATTCTACATTACGTGATGTATTAGTCTAATAGATCTTTTGGAGATTATAGTATCATTTATTTCCTACCATGTTCACTAGAGGTGAATCAAAATGTTGGTCTTTTTTTTGGCAAAAAAATTGTCAGTCTTTGAAATACATAATTTTTAACCATTAGATCCTAAAATTTAATTATTTTATTTACAACTTTAATAGATTTCTCATTTTTAAATTTAAATTCATTTAAAAATAATTTTTAAATAGTCATAAAAATAATATGTTGTGGTTCTATAGATAAGATAGGAATAATATTAGTCTACACTATCAATCACAAAAGTAAATATCTTTACTCTGCAGTGTCTATCCTTAAGGAGAGGACGCCCAAGAACATGTCATGGACAATGGTAATGGTAACTCTAGGATGAGTACTCATGATATTCATGAACACTTTATGCTTAGATGACCCACTGCTATTATTATTTTCATCTATTAAGCATAAAAGAACTCTAGCATTTAAGTTGCTTAAAATTTAGCCATACACGTTACTACTACATGTACTTTTGTATTAAAAAGAAGAAGAAGACTTATAAGCTCTGTATTGCAAAATATGTGGCAACCAAATATTGAAGAAATGTGCACAAGGAGGATACCAGAAAAAAAACAAAAAAATGGGGGACCAAGGAAGCTTCTACTTGTTGCCGTCAAATAGAATGGTAACAATGGATAAGAAAGGTGGTGGACCAATAAAATAGGGATCGAAGGGATTTATAGAGTACTCTGTGAAATGAGGAGATGGAGGGTAGTGAGAAGATGAAAAAATGGCACCCTCCCCGTGCCCTCCAAATGGTTTTATAATGCCTTGTATGGTGCTTGCTGCTTTTTTTATTAAAAAAAAAGATAGACGGTTTAAAACAAAGACACTTCTTTAAAAAAAATCAAAAATAATTGCAAGCACCTTCCAAGGATAGGCCTTTGATAAAACTTACAAAGTAAGCACCGTCCAAGGTCTATACCTGCCAAGGTCACATGCAGTGGCCTTGGATTCCCTGGTACGGCCACTATTTTTCCTTGGTAGCCGTCAAGGTCATGACCTTGACTACAAAGGCCATACAGTGGCCTTAGTAGGCACCAAGGCTAGTGTGTGGCCATGACTACCAAGGCCACTGTGTGACCTTGGATTTTTTTATAATTATTATTTTAATTATTTAATTAAATCATTGAGTTTCATTCATTATTTGTTTGTTTCATCTTGTTAATTTAAATTATCTTCCAAAATAATAGATAACTAAAATCTTTTAGTAAGAATTTAATTGTTTACAGAAATCTTGACTTGAAATTAAGTCTTTAAAATTTAAGTCCTATTTTCAATAAATTTCTTCTTATTCCAATAATCACATGATAAATCCTAAATTTCTAAAAAAAGTTTTTATTCAAGCCAAATCAATGTCAATAATTATTTATTGCTTTTAAATTGTGTATATAATCCTTTATAAGAAATAATTTGATATTGAAAAAATATAATTCAACTCTATTTATCTTGTTTTAGGATATTTCTTATAAATTTTCAATTATTTTTCCATGTAAATTTTTAATTATATTTCATTCGTTTTTCAAATATTATATTTTTAGAATCCAATCAATGAATTTATTTACTCAAAACTTTAGGTTCATTAATAAATCCCACACAATATTACTAAAATTCAAAAAAAATTTGGGGCCTTGGAAGGCGCTTCTTAAGAAAACGCCTTCCAAGGTATATAGCTTTAGAAGGCGCTTCCTAGAGAAGCACCTCCCAAGGCTATATACACATGCCATTGGAAGAACCTTCCAAGTTCACTTTTTTTTAACAAATTAACACCAATTATGGTGCATTCTAACAAAGTGTTATAGCTGGCACTTTATTATTATTATTATTATTATTATTATTAACAAATAAAGGTCTTGTATGTCGCTTGTTTAAGAAAGTGACACACAAACCTCACACTAGCTATGAAACTTATAATAGGAAGGGTCATAACTTCTAAATATTTTTTTAAAAAAAATAATTATATATGGCATTTCTTTGAGAGAGGTGCTATGAAATCCCTATTTTGTAGTAGTGCTAGTCGGACTCATTTGTATATAATAGAAGAGTACCTTTCACACCGAGTGGCTATGCAGAAAAAGTGATTGATGATTGGTATTATAAATTAACTAATTAACTTCTCTTTTTAAAAGTGATATTTTTTGTCAGATAAAAGTGATTGATCATTGGTATTATGGTCAAGTATAATTTTAAAAAAATGCACATCATGTAGCACTTCTTTAAGGGAGAACTACCAAAGAAATTGGTAACATTTTGACTTTGAAATGCCACGTACCAAATAAAGGGTGTGATCGAGAAGCCATTGGTTAAGTCCCCTATTATACAATTTATTCATTTTCTACTTTTTTCAGTTTTATTTACTTTAGCTCTCATAATGTTTTAATGATAACAAACCTTAATTTTTTGATAATAGAAATCTTGAGTGATAATTAAACTCTTTAAAAAATAAAAAGTGAAAATATGTGGTAAATTTCTCAAGTTTGGCGCAATCATCTGAGTGATGGTTTGTGCACTAGAGTGATAGTCAAATGAGAGTGAAATGTTACCGATCACTCAAGTGATGGTTTATGAACTCATGTGATGTGCCTTTACTTCTAGACATTTTTTCAAGTCACTCGATAGTAATCAAAGTTTATGAAACTTCTCAAAGATAAAATCACTTGAGTGATGGGAAATCACTTATAGGTGACTTCTAAGTGGCTTGAGAGTTAGTGATATGAAGAAACAGGTCACTCAAGTGATATAAATTAGAGCACTCGAGTGATGAAGATAAACTCTTATGATCATAAACTAGATCACTCAAGTTAAATAGAATTCACTCTGGTGATGACAATCTATTGAGAGTCACTCACAAGTGACCTTAAAGTGTTGTGATCTTTTTGAGAAGATCACTCGATTGATTGAACAAATCACTCGAGTGATCTATGATCACTTGTAAGGATTTTGTAAGTGACCTGAAAGTGTTAAAGCTTCTAAGAGGATATCATTCAAGTGATTTACTTGAGCACTCGAGTGATATCAATAACTTGCAAGTCTCAAAGACACTCTGAGGACTGAATGTAGGTCAAAAGGTTAAGACTGAACTAGTATAAACTCTGGTGTACACTTATGTGATATTTTTTAACCCTTATCCTTTAATTAAGCGTTTTAGTTTTATTTTTTAAAATTTTTAATATCACCCAATTCACCCCCTTCTTGGATGAAACTATTGACACTAACAAATATCAGTTTTTATTTTCGGACTATAACTTTTATTTCCAATACTTTTTTAAAGGTAAAAAAAAAGAGACGAGGTCAGACTTTAGAGTAATAAATATGCGGCTATGTACGTTTTTTTTTTGTATTTTTCAATTTCCTAAAATATATGAAAGAGTACTAGATACGTGTCCATGTCTATTTAATGTGAGGTCCCAGGTCATTATATTTTATTACACTTGAGTCCACAACATGGAGTATGCACCGCCCTTACACACTAAATATTCAAAAGAAATAGACTCCTATAGCTATGAGGATCCACATCATTATATTTACGAAGGCTTATACTGACTTGAGCTAGAGAAAAGGATAAAAAGGGGATAAAGAGAATTCCAAGAATCTCGATTTTATAATTTACGAAGTAAGTATATGAGATGAGCTTTATCTCAAATTACGAAAAAAGGCTTTTAAAACCATAGTTTAGTAAATAGAATCTTACAGGCTCTGTTTGGTATAGAACATTAAATTTTGAGGGATTAAGATTACATTTGGGGCTAAAAGTGGTAATGAGACTATGAGTAAGATTGGAGATTTAAAATCATGTTTAACCTGGAGTTATATTTGGAAGAGTGCTTAAATTAATTTTATTTAATGATTATTGATAAATGATAAGAAGACCATAATACCCCTTATAATAAATAAACAAGAGAAAAAAACTTCCTACCCCTTCTCATCTCACAGATCGATGGGTTATTCACTAATTCAATGATGTGGATGATGATTTTTCAATTGTCACGGTTGAGATATTATCTCTTATATTGATATTTGATATATGTTAATTAGAAATATAAATCTAAGATATTATTCTATTTAATTAGATTAGATTCTAGAGTTATTTTAGGGAGTCGGCAAAGATGATAATTCTTCACAAACAACGGCAACGATTCTTGCCTCTCCCAGCATCTCTCTCAGATCCGGGTAAAATACTACAAAAAAAGTACGATTAGTATCAGTTAATTTGAAGTGGTTGGAAAGAACCGTTACTAGTAGTATAATTTATAGTGGTTAAAGCTAACACTGCTACTGATTTGCAATAGAAACCAGTGAATCCTGTTTTATGTACACTTTATAGCAGTTATATTGTACATAACTGCTAGCACTTTCGTGCTAACATGGCGCCATATGGCGCGCGGGTACTTTGTAGTGGTGATTTGAATTTGACGCTAGATTAGCGCCAAATGGCATGAAGGTGGTGCACCATTTATGTCGGTTAATTTGTAGTAGTTATTTGGATTAAAATGCTAGAAATATTAACCGACAAACGACACGAAGTTGAGGCGCCTATTGTGTTTTTCATTTAGTTGCGGTTTAATATACCATAACGGCTACATAATACAAATAGGCAGGTATTTGTTACATTTTATAGCAATAACCGTGACAAAGTTTGAACCTTTGCTGCAGTTATACACTAAATTGCTACAAATCTAATGACTATAAATATCCGTACCACAAAAAACTTAACAAAAAGAATTTATAGTACAAATTTAATGATGGCCTTCAAAGGTGTTGATACCCTAAAAAAGGGAAAAGGCTTATGATTATTATCATGTTATTTTACATGATACCAAGCATAGACCATTTCCCTTATTTCATGTGGGCAACAGTGACTTTAAAGACTATCGTTTGCTTTGGCTGTAATTTTTTTACTCTTCCTAGTACTTAGTAGCAGTTATTATTATCAACCACTAAAAATGGATTAATTAATGACTGTTAGCTTTAGTGGTATTTTGTAGCGGTTATACTCTTCCACTACAAGTGTTGTTTAGCCATATGAACAGTCAACATATTGGTAGCGGTTTTATACAATAACTGCTACAGAATGTCTTTGTAGCTGTTAATCTGCTGAACTGCTATAAAGATTTGGTTGCATTTATGAGCCACAATTCACAAGGTGATTATTGTAGTGGTTTTGTGATATAATCGCTACAAATACCAACTCTATATAATAGCGCCCCCTTATTCTCATTTTGCTTGATTTCTAATGACTTTTACTTAAAATTTTACCTTTTTACATATGGCTTTAGGAGATAGAGGAAAGGGGAAGGAGGTTATTCCACCCCACAGATCTCTATGTGGTAGCACTAGTAGGTAAGGTGGGGGTCATGGCAGGAGCAGCGTAGGGGGAGTGGGGCTGCTCGACTACAATTGGGCCCAGAGTAGTTACAAGAGGGGCCCCCAGTATAGCCCTAGCATGCAGCCCCATAAGAGGGGGCCCCACTACAGTCCTAGCAGACAGCCTCACAGGAAGGGACCATACCACTGGGCCATCATGAGAGAGAGGGAGGTGAGATCAACGTCAGCTATTATGAGGACAAGGATTAGGAGATGTTCAACTTCGAAGGCTTTCCTCTCAACAATTTGGAGCAATTTCTAGATAAGGAGGCTACGCCGACCCCAGACCACATATAACTGTCATCTTCCCAGTCTACTGGGTTTGAAGTACAAGTGAGAGGTAAATTTAATTTAATTTTTTAACTTTTCTTTAAATATAGTTCATTTAAATGTGAATTGAAATTTAACTAACATATATGATAATTGTGAAGATGAGCAGGGGAATATTTCCTCAAGTAGACTGGACGTGTCCGGTCTGAAAAACATGAATCAGAGATTACGAGTTATGGTTTCGTGGAACAAGCCCACAGACCAGCCAATCAAGAATAGGGGTCACCTGTTCAACCGCTTCCTAAGTGAACTGGGCTCGGATTGGATACGGTTCCCCATTCACTTCAGGATGTGGAAGCAAGTTCCGAATGGGTTAAAGATAAAGTGTAGGATGAGGAGGTTAAAGTAATTTAATAATTTCATTTAATTATATTAAATGATTTGTAATTAACTGTTTTAATTATTATTTTTGAATTTAATATATTTGAAATAATTGTATTTAGATATTTTTATTTAATTGTATTTCAGGGTAGATTTGCCTTGGAGTAGAGCTATAAGAGGTACATGCTGATGAAGTTGGGAGACTGTTGGAAGAACAACATGAATCATTTCTACCATATCAAGGACAAGGATGGGATGATTCCTCTGGAGCAGCTGATTGAGGAAGTGCTGGACAGCGTCCCACCAAATGACTGGGCAATTTTTGTCCATTACAAGAGAAGTCTGGAGGGGTAGGTAATTTTTTTAAAATAAATATTATTTGACCATTTTTTGTGCTTTTAATGTTTTTTAATAATTATTATTTGAGAAATGTCTATAGGCTCTATCTTAGAGAAACACAGTGAGCCGCGCCCAACAGTCGATCCACTACACGGCTGGGTCGAAGACATTTGCTATGTCCTAAAGCAAATTGGTATGTTTATACCATTTCAGTTAATCTTACATTAATATTAATAATTTAATTTTGATTAAATATTTATAATAATAATTTTATGTTTCAATTGTTTAAGGAACGGAAGGCTCAGGAGGAGAACCACGAGACTGATTACGGAGAGTTATTCATGGTGATACATAGGCACCGTGTAATACCCCAAATGTTGGGATTAAAGGCTTGAGGTTAAGCCTAGATTTGATGGACTGCTAGACCCCGGTTTGGAAAATGTCCAAGTGAGGAATGATATTTATCCCAAAATTCCTTAATATCTTTGGATATTAAAAGAGAAATAAAAGGTGAGGGTAAAATGGTAATTTTGCCATAAGTTGAGAAATGATGGATTTTCCCTAATATTCCCAATATGTTGAGTTGAATGGGAATTAAAAGGAGGGAAATGACTACTTGGTAATTAATGAAGTCATGTTGGTAATAATTATCAAGTAAGGTCAATAAGTGGAAAAGCTTAAGGCTTTGGTGGACCACTTGAAGTGGTATAATGGGATAATTTGAGAGTGGGTTATACTCTCTTATTACTCATTAATATTGATGGAATGATGAAGGAAAAGATAAAGGAAACTTGCTATGCAAGAAATGAGATAGGTGGACTAATTGAGTAAAGGCCACCGGATGATTTTAATTAATCATCATCCTTTATCAATTAATTCCCTTCCTTTCCTGCGTTCGGATTAAAAGAGAAAAGGAAAGAGAAACATATCAGAATGGATAAGAACGAGAATCAGAAGAACGAGAACGAGAGGAGAGAGAAAACTGTTATTGGCCGGAACTCATCCGAAACAACGTTTTCTCTCAAAATGTCCAGTACAAATATTGCTCTACTCATCCCGAGCTTCGATTCTATGATTTCGGATTCTTATTAGAGGCCGTTGGTGCCGTCTCACTGGCCGTAGCATCGCCGAAATTCCGAACCAGATTCAGAAGCGTGTAGAGGTAAGCGTGTGCTACCTTTCTACCATTTCGGTTTATCATTTGGATGAGTATTTTGAAAGTAGTGTAATAAAGAAAGGGAGAAACCCACATAACTCTTCTGAGAACTCTGAAATGGCTGCCCTATATGGTTTATAAGGGTAGAGTTAGAATTTCATCGATTGGATGATTCCATTGAGTTCATAAGAGCAAATTGTGTAGGGTTTATGTTGAAGAGAAAGTGAGAAAAGGCCTAGAGGGTGAAATGACCAATTTACCCTTTTAGCTCTACATAGGAGTTGTCAAAGGGCTATTTTTGTCATTCATACCTGAATTTGACTAATCTAAAGTCATAAATGGATTCTACACGTGAAATTGTATAGGATTGGCCCATGTTGTAATTTCTATAAAAGTACAGTTGGGCTGGGCTTCCGGGGGTATTTTGGTAATTTAGCATAATTGGGCTAAGTTATCAACTAATACGAGTCTAGAATGATATAAGAAAGATTAATAACTCATTAAATATATTTGGATGAAATTCTAGGACTCGATGGATGGTCGTGCCCGAACCGGAGCAAAGATGAAGGATTGAGGACGGACGTGAAGTCTGAGAGGTAGTGTACTTACTTTTCCTGCATGGGTGTGATATGTATGTTATACGCATTGATTGTGTGACTGCTATGCCTATTTATGTTAAGCATATTTGATTGATTAAAGCTCTGTTATATTTTTGCGATGGCCATTAGTATGTCATAACATTGAGCATGCAACATGTCATTATGTTGGCATGAAATAGGGTAGGCAAGCATATCATGCATTCATATATATCTGCCATGCATAGTAGTACTATTCACTACTGAGATTCTCTCGAATCTCACTCCTCCCAACCAACCATTTCAGACAGGTTGAAGGATGCATGAACATGCACGAAGGAGATATGGAGATGTGAAGTGAAGAGGAGGTCGTAGTACAGGGCACTACTCCTTGTATTTGATATATATGTGTATATATGGACGTATGTGTATGTATGAATGTTGTATAAGCAGAGAATCACTCTAATGTATTTGAGAAATTTTCTAGTATGAATAAGAGAACGGCTTTTAGTTTATTGATATAATCGCTCGCTTACTCTGATATAATGGAATGAAGAGCCGATAAGGTAAGTATATGGAAGGGTCCTTACATTTTTGGTATCAGAGCTATTGAAAATAAGGTGTTTCACACTGGGACGGGACTCTGATGTCTTAGCAGGAAGAGGAGGCCACTGTAAGTACCATAATTAGAATTATTGTTAATTGATTGTTTAAAACAACTAATTTATTGTTGATAATAATAATGATTATAATAACTTGTTGCAAAAAATTGCAGGCGAGGATTCAACAGTCTCAGGTTGAACTGAGAGAGACACAGACCCAGGAGTCTTAGGGGTCTGTGGACCCCACTGCGCCACTGAAGGTTGGTTTGGGTCCGATCGAGTACCCAGGCCATGTAAGGGGGATGGGGTTAAGCGCCAGACTCAGCATGGTGTATGGGAGTGACAACTCTGAGGTGGGACGTTCTCAACCACAGACGTTTGGGAGCAGACGTCCGAGGAAGGAGACCATTGAGGAGATTCAGATAGAGGTTACGAGATAAATGTAGGAGCAAGCTGATTACATCTATGTGCAGTAGATGTAGTTGCAGGATATCATGAACTCCATGCTAGACAAGGTGTGCAGTCGCATGTTCCTCGATGAGGCATACCCAGAGGTCCCCTTATCCTAAGGTTTGTTGTATAGCTCACTCGTCCCTCATCCGATAATGGTGTTGTTGACTCTACCTAGCCCTGTCCTCTAACCACCCCTAAGATAGGACATGCTGGCCAGACTGTTTACAGTGCCCTTACTAAGACAGGGCCTGATTATGACATTGCAGCTAGTTAGATTCGTTTATTTAGGATTTTTTCTTTTCTTTTTAAAAATTGTACCAAAATGTTTGAATTAATTTAATTATGTTATCAAAAAGTTTTTTATGTTTTGTTAATTAGGTTATTTAATTTTGTTTGAAAAATAAATTTCTAAAATAAATAAATAAATAAATAAATAAGTTGTGGTTAGTATTCATAGACCACTACAAATGTTAATTTGTAGCGGTTTTGTGGTATTAACCGCTACCAAGTTATATAAAATTTCGATTTTTTAATCATACATTCTCGCCAACGATCAAATATTTTGTAGCGGTTCAAGGTAATAACTGCTACCTGTAACACCCTAATTTTCAATCACCAATATTTTCTTATGTATTTGATACGCTTAATGGAATCAAATGGTGAAGTGCATGAATTTATGTCGATATTTCAAGTATCGGTTATTTATATTTTGGCCAAACAAGGACCCAAAAGATTAATTAATGTCTATGATAAGGCCTACTATTGTAACCAGAAATTGGAAATACAAGATGTTATGGCTAAGGTCTATTATTTATGCCATAAATTTGCTAAATCCAAGGACAAGATGCAACAAAATGATTTGTCGAATTAAATCATTAATTGTTAGGGTAAAATCGTAATTTTTCCAAAAGTGGGAAATTATTATTTTTCCCTAATTTTTCCAATAATATCAATTATATGGGATCTAAAAAGAGGGAAATGACCACTCTATAACTAATAAGTCTATTTTGGTGATTTATTATCAAGAAAGGTCAACTAGTCAGAAAGTCAATGACTTGGTCAATAAGTTACGAGTTGGCACAATGAGGTAATTGGATATTCATATTTTCCCTCTATTGTCATGTATCTCACGTGGAATGGTGAAGCAAAGAAGGGAAATGAGATTTATGGACCTTTGGAATAGTGCTACCCATGTTAAGTTAATTATTTAACTTAACTCAATATTTATATATATTTCCCTTCATCATTCATTTCTTCATTCCATTTCCTGTGCTGATTAGAATGAACAGAACGCAAGAACAAGCGAGAGTGAGATGCGAGAACGAGAAGCTAGGTTTAAGTACAAAATCAAGGTAAGAAGCTTGGAACTTGTGGTTTAAGCTTCCTAAACTCTCTACAATCTCTCTTGCTCATCTCTCCATCTCTGAATTCATGGTTGCTCAATGTTTTCAAGAGGAGAGAGAGAGAGAAGTCGGACGTTGAGGAGAGAGAAAGTTGTGAAACTCAAAGGTAACTCTCCAAGCTTGATTCTATAGCTTATATGGATGCTATTAAAGCTATTTATGGTTTGGTTTGGTTGTTATTATGAGTGGAAGATGAAGAAAACTAAAAGACTTTAAAATTCAAGTTTCTCAAAACCTTAACCAATAATCGTTTTAATAATTAATAAGTTGACTATAAGTAGAAAGAAGATGATTAAGACAATCAGAACGAGAAACTGACACAATTTTTCTAAGAATCTAAAATCTTGACCTTGTCATGAATATGATAAATGATATGAAATTTGGCAATTCCGAAGATTCCAATGGGTTTAGATGATGAAATTGTGTAGGGTTTATGTTGAGACTTAGTGAGAAAAGCCCCAGAAAGAGAAATGACATAATGAGCTTTAAAATGTAAAGGAATAAGTCACTAAGGGCATTTTTGTCATTTAGCCCTGAATTTGACCAATCTGAGGTCAAAAATGGATTCTACATGTGAATTTGTGTAGGAATAGCCCATGTCATGATTTTTGGTAAGGACGGATAGATTGGGGCTATAAGGGCATTTTGGTAATTTGTCATCGTAAAGCTAAGTTAACCACTATTATGGAATCGAAGTAAGTTTGAATGAGTGGTAACTCATTTATGATGATTGGATATTATAGGACTTGAGGACAATATGAAGTCTGAGAATTTCCTGAGCTTTGAAGAATGTGTAAAGGATACTGGAAAAGCTAACAGGTAGTAACCTCCTTCATACTTATATTATGTGATATCATTATGGATGTCATACATTGTAACATGAGCTAGTGTTATAGACACACCAATCCATCATGTTGTGGTCGAGGACCTGACAGGGGCACCAAGTCGACCAAAGGAAAACATATAGTTTGACCTTGGGCTAGTGTACACACTCACGTTCGATCATCTTACATGTCATGACATCGCATGTCTCTTTTCGCATTTTATATGTATGCTAGCTTGTTGCTACTAAGATTCTCCGAATCTCATTCTTTTCCACAACGAAAACCATTTTAGCTTAAGCGGGAAGCTCTAAGGGCAAAGCAGTGGCTACTAGTGATTAGGATTCCAGGGTTTGTTTCTTTTAGTTATGTACATGTGTATTTATGGTGTATGTTAGTGTAAGCATACCCTTGAAGGGTAACCTCCATAATGTAAACTGATATCATCTATTTTCAAGTTTTAGCTAGGTTGTATGCTTTATGTGAGATTATGTGCTTTCCATTCTATAATCATTGGTATGGGAAAAGGGACGCCACACTACCAATATTCACGCCATTTCTAGAGGTTCACTCTTTGAAACTACTATAAAGGGAGAAAAAATATTTGAATTTTATATCTAGCAAACCCGCCAACAATCATATGGCATGAATTTGTAGTGGTTCAATATTATTAACCGCTACAAAGGTTTAAAAATACAAGATTTGAACATTGTGAATCTAACATACCCGCCAACAGTCAAATATATTTCGTGATGGTTATTGGTAGCGGTTATAGACTATTAACCGCTAGTAGTGAAAAAATTTGAATTTTGAATCTGTAGAAATCCCGCCAACAGTCACATGACATGAATTAGTAGCGATTTTAAAGGTAGAACCGTTACAAATGTTGCATGAGTAGCAGTTTAATGAACCGCTACTAATATTTAAACATTGTGAAACTTCAATTTAAGCATCTTGTGACATCTCATTTATAATTTCACTCATTTTGTTCTTTAAATTGTTTCATCTAGCTATGGATAACTCATGGATCAAGTTTCCATGCAATTCTTCATCTTATTTATACGGATTAAACAACTTCTTAGATTTCGTTTACTCTCATGCCAACTGTAATGGAAAAATCATATGTCCGTGTCGGAGATGTAATTTCAAGAAGTGGCATATACAAGAAGTTGTTAAGGAACATTTGCTTGTGAAGCCTTTCTTGGAAGAGTATACATTCTGGAGAGTTCATAGTGAGAAGGCTTATATGAGATACGATGATGCTCTTCCTCAAAGTTCACAAGTAGGAGTTTAAGTAAATGAACATGATCCTGTTAATGATGCTATCCGTGATGCGTTTAGTTTTCAGGATGACAACTTCAACGAAGAAGTGTAGGGTTCAGAGCCTATGTTTTTTAGAAATGAAGTAGTGCGGGACTTTTTCACCGTCATGGATAACACAGATCGTCCTCTGTATCAAGGTTGTCAAAAATACTCCAAATTATCTTAAATTGTATCATATCAAGTGCTTGTGTGGAATCACAGATAAGGCAATTTTGATGTTGCTGGAATTATTGCAAGAGGCATTCCTCGATGCGAAGATCCCAACATCGTTCTATAAGGTCAAGAAGATTATTAATAGATTGGGATTGAACTACTAGAAAATTGATGCATGTCCCAACGATTGTATCTTGTATTGGGGAGAAGAAGCTTGCAGGGAGGATTGCAAGCGATATCACACATCGAGGTACAAGACAATTCAGAAGGGGAAAATGTAGAAGAAGAAACCTATAAAGATTCTAAGGTACTTTCCTTTAAAGCCTAGGTTACAAAGATTGTTTATGTCGTCGAAAATAGCTGAGCACATGAGGTAAGGTGGCATGATGTTGATAAGAATGAAGATAGAAAATTAAGACATCCATGGGATGCAGAAGCCTGGAAAGCATTTGATACTGAATTCCTATCTTTCGCGGCTGACCCTAGAAATGTATGGTTTGCTTTGGCAAACAACGGTTTTAATCCCTTTGGGAATCTTAGTACAACTTACAGTATTTGGTCGGTAGTCTTAGTTCCCTACAACTTGCCCCCTGAATTTGTATGAAACAAAGCTCATTCATCTTGTCGATGATAATCCCAGCCAAAAAAGCACCGGGTAATGACATCAATGTCTATCTCCAACTGCTTATTATGGAATTGCTAGACATGTGGCAGGTCGGGATTGAGACATATGACACATACGGGAAGTCACTGTTTAACTTGCGTATATCCTTGATGTAGACCATAAGCAACTTTTCTAGGCTAGGAACATTATCCGGATGGAATGTGCATACTGGGACAGCATGTCCAATTTGTAATTTTGACTCCGACGTACTCTGCCTTCCCCACAATCGAAAGTGGTGTTTCATGGGTTATCGGAGGTTTCTCGATGGTAAGCATAGGTTTAGATTGCAATGGAATCATTTCAATAGGGAAACAAAAGAAAGAGGAATTCCTCAGACTTTAATCGGTATAGACATCTTATAGCAGCTTCAGGACGTTGAATTTAAGTTTGGAAAAAGTGTCGATTCAGCAATAGCAGGGCAAAAGAGTAGGAGGACTACTTCAGCTTCTGTACCTCAACAATGGCAGAAGATAAGTATCTTCTTCACTCTTCCATATTGGAAAACTAATTTACTTCACAACAGTCTTGATATCATGCGCATTGAGAAAAATGTATGCAACAATGTGCTATACATGCTACTTAACGAACCTGGCGATTCAAAAGATCATCTTCAAGCGTGGAAAGATTTATGGGCTATGGGAGTTCATGAAGAAGCGTGGCCTAATGAGCATGACAAATTTCAACTAGAAAAGTTCACCCTCACAAAACCAAACAAGGAAGTCTTCCTCGCCACGTTGAAGAAAATAAAAGTTCCTAATGGCTATTCAAGCAACATTTCACGATGTATTAACATGCAGGCATGAAAGGTTACTGGCCTGAAGAGTCATGACTCACATGTTCTTATGAAACAGTTACTTCTGCTGGTTATAAAGAATGCGCTTCCTCTAGATGTGTCCATCATTTTGGTGGAGTTGTGCTCCTTCTTTCGAAAGTTGTGTTCTAAGGTTTTGATAGTTGAGGAGCTCTATCAGTTGTAGTCCAAAATCATTGTTACCCTTTGTCATTTGGAGATGCTCTTTCCTCCCTCCTTTTTTACTATGATGGTCTACTTGACCTTGTTCATGAAACAAAGCTTGTTGGCCCAGTACAATATCGATGAATGTATCCTATTGAGCGACACTGTATTTACATATGTGTGTCATCATTACTTTCTAAATTTGCTACTCGTCTATTTCACTATTTAGTATCATATTTCTCTCTTTACTTTACAGGTTTCTTGGCAAATTGAAATCTTATGTAAGGAATAAGGCATAGCCAGAAGGTTCTATAGCTAAAGGTTATATAGGGGATGAAGTCTTATATTTCTACTCAAGGTACTTTGATTACATTAAGACGGCTTTGAACCGACCGTCTCATGTCGACGATTGTCCTGAACCTGAGCCAAAAACATCGACAGAGTTGTTAATCCCTCGTGTTGGTAAACCAGTTGGAGGAAGTGAGAACTTTAAACTAACATCAACTGTAAAGTTGCAGGCACATAGACATATGTTGATTAATTGCACTTAAGTTGAACTCTTCCTTCAGTAAGAATCGTACACTCATATATTATTATACGACTATCCTTACATTTTTAATTTACATTTCATGATCATCTTCCTATGATTAATTGTAGGGAATTCAGAAGTCATGTAAAACGTCAACTAAGGATTCGAACACTAATATCCTCCGAAGTTGACAAAAAGGTCTACAGAGAATTCCCCGCCTGGTTTGCACGTAGAATATTAAATTACCACAACCTGCACTCACCAAAGTTCAGAGCTCTCACTATCGGCTCACTTGACCATACAAAAAGGTTTACAACATACAATGTCAATGGTTTCAAGTTTTGCACAATATCACGAGATCAAGGATTGCAAACTCAAAATTTGGGTGTTTTTGACACCTTTGGGACAATGAGTTATGCCAGCAGTAGTGATGGTAACATGCAATTCGGAGGTATCCCTTACTATGAAAAACTTGTAGATGTCGTCAAACTAAATTACCAAGGCTATTTCACTGTTACACTTTAGTATTTGTAGGAAAATACGACCACATCCCGGGGACTCACAACAGATGATTTAGGCATCATATCAGTAAATTTCTCTCATCTAATTCACACCGGTCAATCTGAAGATTATGAGCCCTATATTCTTACCTCAGAGGTACACCAAGTTTATTATGTCCAGGACAAGAGGTACAAGGATTGGAATATGGTGGTTCACTTAAAGCCTCAAGACCTTTATGACATGGGTGATAGTGACAACATCACCTACGAGAGTGAGCCATTCCATCCCATCAATTTCTAAAACTTCTTCCCTGAAGGCGATGATGATTTACCTACAGTTAGGTGAGATTTTATAACTTTACATCATTTAAATTTAATATTTTCTATATAACAATATTATACTAATATTTCTTTGAGAAAATTTTTGTAGGGATGGTGAAGAAGAATGATTAAGTCGAATTATGATTTTGTTTTCCCAAATTTGATATGTATTACAATTAAAAAAAACTATGAATTACATTTGCAACGGTTATATAACTGCTACAAAATAAAAAATCGCTACAAAATTGACAAATTAACCGTTACAAATAACAATAACCTGCTACAACACATGACATATTAACTGCTACCAAAGATAATTGTTACAAATACAGTGATATTAACTGCTGCCAACGTCACGCAGATCCCTATAAATACCTCCCCATCAACTTTTTTCATTCATACACTTCTCCATTACTTTCCTCTCCTCTTCTCTCTCATTTTTAAGCATCCAAAATTTTTTTTCCAACAGCTCTAGATATAAGTAAGTTGATCATCATACATGGTAATTTTTTTATTAATTCTTTCATCTCTTCTTTTTTTTCTTCTTCTAATAATATTTATACTAATTTTTTTCAGATATTAATGAACTATTCCTCAGAAACTTTACTTCCAAAACGATCCACATAATAGGGGACAACAAAATAAGTACATATTACCTACAAATTCATAACATTACTTATACTTTCTCATTATTATGCATATAATTTTGATATTTATATATCTCAATTTAATCTTTTTCTATACCCAATTTAATTTTCTTAAATAATAACTATTTTTAATTCAGTTATATAGCTAATTAACATGTTAAAATAGATTATAACAATTAAATTATGTTACTAGATAATTTTTAAAATTTTTCATGATAATTAGTAACGGTTATTTTAACCGCTACAAAGTTAACAATGAAATTTCAAATTTGTTTAAATAGTTAGTGTCATTTTTAAAAACATTATTTAGTAGCGATTGAGGTGGTAGCGGTTGTCTAACCGCTACAGAACATATTCAAACATTTTCATTTCCTGCTTAACCAAATATTTGTAATGGTTTATATAACCGCTACACAATTTTGGCGGTATTCTTAATTATTTACTTTTTGTAACATTGGTAACAGTTACTTAACCACTACTCATATATTTAGAAAATGTGATACTCATCATCCAAATATTGTAGCAGTGACTTGTAACGCTACGGATTAGTAGCGGGTTCTCTCTTATGAGTCGATTATTTTTAACTGTTACAAATTTACTTGCAACAGTAGATTTAGTAGCGGTTTAGCTAACCGCTACTAATATTGTTTGCAATGGTTATAGCCACTGCAAATACATATTTTTAACCGCTACTAAAACATATTTTTTTTATAATGAAAAGGATCCCAAGGTCCTCGATTTTTCTTTAACACTCACAACATACAGGCTGGCAAACACAAATTTAGACCAAAACCATCATTTGACACACTTGATTGCTATTGAGTTCTGATCTTCCGTCTTCGAATGCAAATCATCAAGCAGAGCTTTTTTTAATGAGTCGCGTGTTTATAATCTTTAAAAAAAATTCAAGAATTAAGTTACAGCATTTACTCCAACTTTACCTAACTTTTAATTTGGTTGTTGTAGTTAGATTCCCATCAACAATCTTTCATGTGTTCCCAAAATTTACTAGTCAAATTTTGGTGAGGGCTTGTATCGATGGAGATGTTTGGGTTGATGTAAAAATTTAAATCTAAGGTAGAATTTTAGAGGAAAATTTATGTACGAAACTTATTATGAATAGGGATAGTTTTGTCACAAAATTTTTGAATCCCAAGCTAGCTTTTTAAATACAGGGGGTGGGTATAATCAAAACCTTCTAGAAGCATAAAATACCCAAAGTCAGCCATTATAACTCTTGAGATGGTTAAATCCTTTAAACAAGAGCCCAAGCTCTGATACCAAATGTTAGAACTGGCTGACACCCAAGAGGGGGTGAATTGGGTGTACGATAATAAAGTATGATCTCTTAAAATCTTTTTGCAACTTATCAAATCAATACATGTGGAAGTATAAAATCATAAGTAGCTATGTAAATCTTATATGCTGGAAATGTAAAAGCTTAGGGAAGAGAATATGCAAACTGTGATTTATCCTGGTTCGGTCCAATCCACGATGACCTACGTCCAGTCCCCAGGCTCCTCCTGAGATTTCCAATCTACTATCTTCTTGTTTAACCGGGCATAAGAAAAGCCTTTACAAATTCACAAGAGTTACTCTCCCTTACACACTATAAGGTTTACTCCTTCTTACAGCAAGTCGAGCAAAGCAATCTCGAAGAACTTTCTCTCCTGCTTACCCGTGCAAGTCTTACGAGCAGCAACGTTCTCTCCTGCAGCAACGTTATCTACTGCTTACACCTTGTAAGTCTTACGAGCAGAAAGTCTTACTGACAGTTCGCTCTATAACTTCCCCGTAAGGTGATCAATTCTCTCAAGGTCCCTCTACCTTGAGATCACTTCTAAGATACAGATGGAGTGTTTACAAGCTCTCTCACAGAGTGTATAAATGCTCACTGAAGTACAATATAAAATATTCTCACTCTCTCAAATATACATAATATAGAAGATGAAGTAGAGCAAAGAGTGGTCGGAGGCTGAAGACTTAGGATATCAGCATGTTCATGTTCTTATTGTATTCTCTGCATTTCTGTGTTTGAATCCTCTCATATTTATAGCTGAGTTGTGGAAGATGACCGTTGTAAACATCCATCCGTTAGAGTCTATTGATTCATTTCACCGTTGAGCCCATTCGGATATTTTCCTTTGTAATCCCATCTGATGCTTAGACAGACACTACTTCATTTTCGGTTGGACTCACATTGCTTTTTATGGTCGTTGAGTGTATTTAAATATTTTCTCGTTGAAACCCATCGTGTGCTCTGACAGATACTTCAGTGTTTTCTGTTGATCATGCTCTGACAAGTGTTTCAGCGTTGCTTTCTTTCTGTTTTGCACGTTCACTGAAACGTTTATTGAATAGTCATATTACCCATGATTTTTTGTTACTGAATGTTGATCCGTTGTATGGCATGTGATCAGTAGTGCATAACACCTGTAAATCTACTTAGAGAAATAGCTGTTAGAAAACATCACTCGGGTGATTACAAACTTCACTGGCAGTGATCTTGAAAACTAAAGAATCACTTGAAGTAAACTTGATTTCACTGGAGGTGATTTTTAGAAGATAATATTCCACTGGCAATGATCAGCATCCCTCGAGTGTACCATGAAATCATTTGAGTTGTTTCCTTATTTCTGTTGTATTTCTGGAAGTGATTTACATAAGTATTTCACTGGCAGTGGCTTTATAAGAGTAAGCATGTCAGCATATTATTTGACAGAAAGTGATCTTGGTTCTTGGAGGTGATTCTGATTCTCTGGTAGTGATTTTGATTTACTGTCACTGGAACTATGAAGAGTGCACTAAGTAATCACTGAATGAAAGTGATATGAGGTAACTGATATTCACTGGGAGTGATTAAGAATGGTGCTGGAGGTGATCAGCTGAAATGGACAATCACTCGAGTGAAATTCATGTCACCGGAAGTGATTTTCAAAACAGTAAAATATTCCTGAAGTGATTTCGCCTTGCACTGAAAATGATCTGCAGAAATGACTAATCACTCGAGTGAATTCGACTGCACTGGAAGTGATTTAGCAAAACTGAGATATCACTCGAGTGATTTGGACATCACTGGAAGTGAAATTCAGAACAGTGATTTTTTCTTGCAATGATTTGGCTCACACTGGAAGTGATTCTGAAAAATCTCATATCACTCGAGTGATTTCGGTATCACTGGAAGTGAAATTGCAAAAAGTGAAAAATTCCTCCGGTGATTTCTGTGCCACTAGAAGTGATCTGCATTCTAACGCATATCACTCGAGTGATTATTAATGATTACTCGAGTGATCTTCCTGATCACTCAGGTGCTCTCTGTTCAGATCACTTGAACTCGAAACTCCACTTCTAATTCGACAGCAAACAGGTGTAAAATTACAGATGGCATAACTCTTTGAATATAGCTCTAAAATTTCTGTATTATATATACATAGAAAGCTCTCAGAGTCTAGTTTCATATGGCACTAGTTTCAGCTTAATTGGATCTGTGGTTTGAGAGTTATAGCCAAAATACCAAATCTGTTCCAGAAAGTAACGCTGATATGAAGTCCAAATTCGAACACTTATATCTCCTTCATCTGAGCTCCTTTGATGTTTCTTCTGGTTTCAAAATGACGTATTGGGTGTCTATTTTCATATGCAACCAGTTTCGTCTCAATCATAGTTATAGTTTGGGAGATATGATCAAATAACCAAGCCTCGATTAGCTGGATGAAAAACAAAGTCTGAAAAGCTGAATATCACTCGAGTGATTTTTACTATTTCCAGAATCACTCGAGTGATTATTAAAATCACTCGATGCTACAGTGCCAAACAGTTCCAAACAGTACCAATCGCTACAGTGACTTTTGAATTCCCTTCTGATCAGTATTTCTTCTAGGAACTTGAATCTTGATATTCCCATTAGTTCCTTGAAGCTCTTCTTTCTCCAATCTCTTTGACTAATCTATAAGATATACAACATTAAATATAGTAGTTAGTCAATATAAAGAGATAAATATATTAAGCAAACTTTTTGCTCTTAATATCTTATATCTATATTTGACATCATCAAAACTAATCATATCTAACAATAAGGGGGCAAGTAAGAAAATAAAATAGAGTAATAATAATAAAAAGTAAGAAAAAGAATATAATATAGTATGAGAAAAAGATGAAAGACAAAAAATTAAAGGAAAAAAAACTCATTAAAGGTTTAAACAACTCTTATTGGCTTTTATAGAAAGAACTAAAACAACTTAAGTTGTATGGCCATAGAAAAAGAATCAGAGGGAGCACTTGAATAAGTTCAATGTTTAATTTTGCATTTTGGAAGGTAAACAGTGAAATTGCATGTTCAAGTGCTTTGTTTGAATTGGGCTTATGTATAAGCCCAATTCACGTAAATCGAGATAAACCTCCTCTACATATTTACTTTGTAGACCATAAAGTTACCTCGTAAACTGTAAATGCTACCTCGTATTCCGTAAATCACGATTGAAAAGTACTTATGGAGGCTATCCAAACATACTAAACATTAAAGTGGTCAAAGTGGCTAAGAAAATATAAGATGAAGAGGTATTCAAAAGTAATAGGAAGTACTCATAAGAAATATGACATAAGAGGTATTCTAAACATTGTCGCATCTTATGTTAAAAAAAACAAACAGGGTGTGTTTGGAAGAGTGGTGGAAAAGTGGCTTATTTGAAAAGTGGCTTTGGATAAAAGTCAGATTTGTTAGAACTGGCTGACACCCAAGAGGGGGGTGAATTGGGTGTATGGTAAGAATGTCTTATCTTTTAAAAACTTTTTACAGATTGTTAACTCAGTATATATATGGAAGTATAAACTCACAAGTAATTATATAAATCGTATATGCTGGAAATATAAAAGCTTAGAGAAGAGAATGTGCAAACTGGATTTATCCTGGTTCGGTCCAATCCACGATGACTATGTCCAGTCCCCAGGCTCCTCCTGAGATTTCCAATCCACTATGTTCTTGTTTAACTGAGCACAAGATAAGCCTCTACAAATTCACAAGAGTAACTCCCCCTTACACACTGTAAGGTTTACTCCTTCTTACAGCAAGTTGAGCAAAGTAATCCCAAAGTCCTTTCTCTCTTGCTTACCCGTGCAAGTCTTACGAGTAGCAACGTTCTCTCCTACTTACACCATTATAAGTCTTACGAGCAGCAACGTTCTCTACTGCTTACACCTTGTAAGTCTTTCGAGCAGAAAGTACTACTAGCAATTCTCTCAACAACTTTCCCATAAGGTAATCAGCCCTCTCAAGGTCCCTCTACCTTGAGATCAATACAGAAGTATAGATGGTGTGTTTACAGACTCTCTCACAGAGTAGATAAATCCTCACTGAAGTACAATACAAAATATTCTCACTCTCTCAAATATACATAATATAGAAGATGAAGTAGAGCAAAGAGTGGTCAGAGGTAGAACACTTAGAATATCAGCATGTTCATGTTCTCATCGTATTTCCTTGTTCTTCTATGTTTGAATCCTCTCCTATTTATAGCTGAGTTGTGGAAGATGACCGTTGTAAACATCCATCCGTTTAGAGTCTGTTGATTCATTTGACCGTTGAGCCTATTCGGATATGTTTCTATTGTAATCCCATCTTATGCTTAGGCAAACACTACTTCATTTTCGGTTGGAGTCCCATTGCTTTGCATGTTCGTTGAGTGTATTTAAATATTTTCCCGTTGATCGTGCTCTGACAGATGCTTTAGTATTTCATGTTGATCTCTTATAAATGTTTTAGCGTTGCTTCCTTTCTGTTTTGGATGTTAGTTGAATCATTTATTGAATAGTCATGTTGCCCATGATTTGTTGTCGCTCAATATTGATCCGTGTATGCCATGTGATCAGTAGTGCATAACACCAGTAAATCCACTCAGAGAAATAGCCGTTAGAAAACATTACTCGGGTGATTACATTCTTCACTGGGAGTGATTTTAGAAAATGGAAGAATCACTGGGCATGATTTTGATTTCACTGGAGGTGATTTTGATAAAATAATAAATCACTCAACTGCATAAGCATTTCGCTGGTAGTGACTCTGTAAGGGTAGGCATATTAATTGAGTGTACTGTAATCCACTAGCGGTGATGAACCATAACATGAATGAAGCTGATCTGATTTGAAGTGATTAAAAGACGCTGGAGGTGTTCTGAGTTAATCTGGTTCATGTTCATATTCTCTGGCAGTGATTTGAAGTTTACCAGAAGTGATACTGAGAAATTGGCATATCACTCAACAGAAGGTGATTTTAAGAAACAAGAAAATCATTTAACCTGATTGAGATTCACCGGAAGCAATACTGATTCAGTTGGAATTCACTGGAAGTACATTCAGGCTTCTTCTGTCAAAGAACATCATATCACTTGATCATATAATATATGACTGGTAGTGATATGAGGTATACTGATATTATCACTGGGAGTGATCAAGAACGGTGCTGGAGGTGATCAGCTGAAATGGACAATCACTCGAGTGAGATTCATGTCACCGGAAGTGATTTTCAAAACAGTAAAATATTCCTGAAGTGATTTCACCTTGCACTGGAAGTGATCTGTAGAAATGACTAATCACTCGAGTGAATTCAACTGCACTGGGAGTGAAAATGAGAACAGTGAATTTTTCTTGCAGTGATTTTTGATTCACTGGAAGTGATTTGTGAAAGAGTGAAATTCACTGGAAGTGATTCAGTATCCACTGGAAGTGATCTTCGAAAACAACATAATCACTCGAGTGATTTTGGCATCACTGGAAGTGATTTTGCAAATAGTGAATTTTTCTTGCAGTGATTTGGCTCATACTGGAAGTGATTCTGAAAAATCTCATATCACTCGAGTGATTTCGGTATCACTGGAAGTGAAATTACAAAACTGAGATATCACTGGAAGTGATTTGGAGATCACTGGAAGTGATTTGGCGGAAATCAAAAATCACTCGAGTGATTCAGGATCACTGGAAGTGAAATCTGAAACAGTGAAAAATTCTTGCAGTGATTATGGCGCCACTGGAAGTGATTCTCCATATCACTTGAGTGAATACTGAAATCACTCGAGTGATCTCTTTGTTGTGCGTTTCCAGTTCTTCAGCAAATAAAGGTAAACTTCCAGATGACATAACTCTTCGAATATGACTCCAAAATTGTTGTATTATATATCAATGGAAAGCCCTGGACGTCTAGTTTCATATGGCATTGGTTTCAGCTCAATAGGATCAGTGATTTGAGACTTATAGTCAAAATACCAAACATGTTCCAGAAAGTGATGCTGATATGAAGGCCAAATTAGAACACTTATATCTCCTTCATTTGAGCTCCTTTGATGTTTCTTCTATTGTCAAAATTACGCATTGGAAGTCTATTTTCATATGCAACTGGTTTGATCTCAATCGGAGTTGTACTGTGAGAGATATGATCGAATAACCAGACCTCGCTCAGCTGGACGAAGAACAGAATATGAACCACTGAACATCACTCGAGTGAATTAGAGAATCACTCGAGTGATTTCATTTTTTCCAGAATCACTCGAGTGATTCTGAAAATCACTCGAGTGATTTATTAAATCACTCGATGCTACAGTGCCAATTGCTACAGTAACCGTATTGCTACAGTGCCCACTGCTACGTACCCATAAAACTTGAATCTTCATATTTTTCATTAATTCTTGCAAGTTCTTTATTCCTCAATTTCTTTCTTCCATTGCTTGACTAATCTACAATATATGCAACATCAAATAGTTAGTCAATGTATTAGAAAAGTATACTATGCAAACTTCTTATGTTTAATATTTGACATCTATATTTGTCATCATCAAAACTAATCATATCTAACAAGATTGTGTAAGTGATTTATGTTTAGATAAGTATTTTTTATGAAAATGAAGGGTGTTTGGTTTTTCTTTTTCTTAAGTGACTCTTGTGATATTTAAGAGAAAAAATTGTAAAATTTATGAAAATTGAAGAAATTATATTTAGAAATTTGGCGATGATTCCTCGTTTCTTCTTCTCTTAAATCATTTTATTACTCCTTTGTCTGACTCTATCAATTCTCTTCGTTTGCCTTCTACTTCTTCGCAACTTCTGTCTTAGCTTTTTCTGGTTCTTTTTTCCAGAAGTCAAGCACGAACAAGAATCTGGTAGCGAGAGCTCCGAGATTGGTAGTGAGAGCAGAGATGAGACGAGATGGATGGATGGATGGATGGATGGAGTAGCGGATAGAGATCTCGAATGGAGAAGAGAGAGAGAATAATAAAAAATAGGGAAAATTACAATGAGGTCCTAAGTTTGAAAGGATTGACAACCTGAGGATGCTCCATTAACAAATCATTAGAACCATTTTTTCATTTTACGATTTCGTGAGACCATTTCTTCGTATTTTTGTTTGCTTGGGACCACAGTGTAATTTTTCCTAAAAAATAATAGTAATAAGCCATGTAAAAGCTCCACCACTTAGCTTATTTCAAAAGGAGCTTATTTAATCATAAGCTCTTTTGTCAAAAGCCTCCCCCAAACACTCCCAATGGGCTTAAGGAGCTTATGGCTTTTGAATTGGGCTTAAGGAGCTAAAAAAGCTCATCCAAACACTCCCATTATACCACCTCACAAGTGGTTCACCAAAGCCAAAAAGTTTCTGTCCCATTTTTGTCTACGGCTAGGTACTTTTGGCTATGACCAAGACCTAAAATTTTTCATATTTTAAATTTTTCAAGATGTGATGATTGGTATGGCCTTTCCCAACCCTATAGGCCTCTGTTTGAGCTTCCAAGAGCTACCTAAATGACTCTAATGATAACCAACAAGTTAAAACCAAGGATAAAATAGGGATGAGTCAAGAATAATTTAGTTTACCTTAAACAAAAGTGTTGCAATAAGTAATAACCAATCCAATTCATGAATTCACATATATAGGATTCAATATATATATGGGATGACCAAGGAATTGTAACACCTCACTGAACATTGGAAGGGCTAAGGTATTAACTTCTCCCTCATATTTTATGTATCCTATTTCATGTGTATTATTGCTATGATCAAGTAGAATTACCCATTAAGTATTCAGATGTGAAGGGCTTTGGCCCAGTAGAATACCCAGTACTGTGGAAAGGAACGGTAAGTCCTTGAATAGAATTGTTTGTTGCATAAACATATCTCTAAATGTTGAATGAATATTTAATTGTTTGACATGTGGTGGTTGATATGACATGTTTCTCTGTATGCATTTTATATGAGTGTTATTTGTTACTACTGGGATTCTTTTGAATCTTGCCCTTTTTGAATAACTAACCTGCAGTATGGGCAAGTAGCTCACATAAGAAGAAGGTAGCCACGAATGGGTAGAAGTGAAGACTTAAAGTTTAATTTTTTGTTGGTTATCTAATTTTTGGATCTATATATAATACTGAATGGTATTTTGTAAAACTAGTACCCATAGTGGTAGGAGCACCTAACTGTAGACTTAGAAGTTTCTTTGTAACTATTGTAAATTAACTAGAACAGGATGACTACACCTGATAGACCTTTTAGTAACAAACTTAACCCTAATATTCACTAAGAACTTCATTAAGTACTCTGATATTAATAAATGAAAACAGAATTGAATGAATTAAATGGATTTTAAAATAGAAAATGAGGCCACAGTTAAAATGTATTGAAAAAAATTTCAAAGACCCACTTAACTATAAAATCGAACCCTATAGTGAAGTTAGGATCCCAAATGGATCGAAAACTATTTCTGGTCTCTGATATGGCATTAGGTCACGTTGTGGATTATTTTGTATGGTATAAAAGTAAGGTCTTAAATTTTTGGTATCAAAGCAAAAGTTTTTGGCTTTAAGTTAGAATTACTGTTAAGGAGGAATATTGACTCTTGATAGAAACCTAGAGGTGGGATAGGTAGTACATGATATTGGCTCCAAGGCTAGCTCTAGGGCTTTGGAGGTTAAGCTGGCTTATGACCCTACCCCAATCATAAGTTATGGATGTAAATATAAAGCCACTGTTGTTATTTATATAACTTTTCAAACTCATATATGTATGTTCCTTTCTTCACATGGATGCTTAGTTAAGAGGAATACACACACACACACACACATATACGTAATAATACAACATTAATGGTAAAATCTTTTCTTTGTGATAGTGAAAAGAAATCATGGTTTGCCAAAAAAAATAGGCCAGTGAGCCCAGAGGTTGAGGTTGAGGAAAAAGTTCCCCCAACCAAACTGTTCTTATACAACAAGTGCTAGGCATGTTGATTGAACAATGGGCTGTGATACTAGAGCTTCAAGAAGTAAAGGCCAAACAAAATGAAGATAGGGTGTATTCTAAAACTGAAGACAATGATCAAGATGAAAGTGAAAATGAAGAGAGGTAACCAAATGATGAACAGCTACCGCCTGAAGGCCAGCCTCACGTACTTCAGAATAATCAGATACAACCAGCTAGAGAGACACTGCAGTACTAAATTACTACACTCAACTAACACTAGCTTTCGGTATTCGAGGGAAAGTTTGGCCCAAAAGATGATGAGAATTGGATACTAAGGCTAGAAAAGATCTTTTAGGTGTTAGAGTGCCCTGTTGAGAAAAAGGTGCTAATTGCAATATATAAGTTAGAAGGGGACACAAATAGATAGTGGAAGAATATAGAAATGATTCTATAAGCCCAGAATATTCCTATCACTTAGAAATTATTCCAAATCTAGTTCAACAAGAAGTATTTTCAATGGTCGGTTAGGTTTGCAAAAGAATCAGAGTTCTTGGTAATTCAATAAGGTAGTGAGGAGACCTTTGGTGAATACCTAGCCCGATTCATCCATCTATCTCGCTATTCTTCATACTTAAGATATCAAGATGATGAAGAGTAGAGTTCTAACATGCTGATAAGGGGGTTAAAGCATGTGATCAGGGATAGATTGGTCTCACGATAGTTTAAAGAATTTGATTAGGCGGTGGAGTAATGTCGGATCATTGAGAATAATATGAAAGATCTGTATTCAAATAAGAAAGCCAATAGCCACAGTGAGTCAAGTTAAGGGAACTCCTCTAAGTAGAGGAAATAACAAGGGTTCAAGCCCTGAGAAGATAATAAGAAATCCTTTAAATTGGAGAAGAAAGGCTACCAAGGTCCCCAAACACCATGACCCTGTTCTCAATATGGTAAGATATACCCTAGTACGTCTTGTGATGGGTAGCTAATTTGTCATACTTGTAAAAAAACTTAGACACTTTATTAAAGATTACCTACAACGAGCAGCTGAAATCAGACCAAAGAATCAAGGAAGAATCTTTCCTATGACCCATAAGGAGGCCCAAAAGTCCCCATAAATGATTCAAGGTACTATCCTCCTCTGTGGTAATACTTTGCAAGTATTGTTTGACTTGGGAGCTAGTCATTCTTTCATTGTATGTGATTGTGCTAGATGCCTAGGACTGAGTACCCATAAACTTTCGTGTGATTTGATTGTCTCAACACTTGTTGGTTTCAAGAAGTTGTTGATGCATGTCTAAATTGTATTGTGAATGTTATAAGGCATGAGTCTATGTTAGATTTAATATGTTTGCCACTTCATAATCTCAAAGTTATTTTAGGTTTAAACTGGCTAATAGCAAATAATATGTTATTAGACTACACTAATAGGAGGCTTGTGTATCCTGATCTGCATAAGAATGGTAATATAAGGGTAAACTTGAATTTCCTCTCAGCAACTGAAGCTAAGAAATGTATGGAAAGGGGATGCCAAGGATACATGGTATTTTCTCCGCACAGACAGATGTGGAAGCAACACTTGAGAACATATCGTTAGTAAATGAATTTCCTAAGGTATTTCCAAAAAACATTAGTGGATTGCCTCCAGAACGGGAAGTCGAATTTTCTATTAAAATTATGCTAGGAGCTGGATCTATTTCTAGACTACCTTATCAAATGGCACTGAATGAAATAGTGGAATTAAAGATGCAAATAGAAAAACTATTAGAGAAAGGGGTTCATACGACCTAGTGTTTAACCATGGGGAGCTCCAATATTATTTATTAAGAAGAAGGACAGAAGCCTGCGATTATGTATAGATTACCGAGAGCTGAATAAGGTGATCGTCAAGAACAAAAATCTACTCCCTAGGACTGATGATATACTTAATTAGCTATCTAGTTCTAGTATATTCTCTAAAATTGATATGAGGTTAGGTTCTTGTTAGTTGCGAGTCAAAGCAGAGGATGTTTCAAAAACAGCCTTTAGAGCTAGATATGGGCACTATGAATTCTTAGTGATGCCATTTGGTTTAACCAATATACCTGTTGTGTTTATGAACTATATGAATTAGATCTTTCGTCAATACCTAGATCAATTCATAGTAGTCTTCATCGACAACATCCTAATATACTTGAAGAGCATGAAAATCATCTAAGAATAGTACTTAATATTCTGAAAGAAAAAAAAACTCTACGCCAAACTGAGTAAATGTGAGTTTTAGCTTACAGAAGTTAGATTTCTAGGCCATGTTATCTCCTAAGAAGGGCTTTCTGTGGATCCCAGTAAAGTAGAAGCGGTGCTAAACTAGAAGAGACCAGAAACTATGGCTAAGATACACAGTTTACTGGGTCTTACTGGTTACTATCACAGGTTTATACCAAATTTTTGTCGAATTTCCTTACCATTAATAAATCTTACAAGAAAGAACCAATCATTTATATAGGATAAGAAATACGAGAAGGGCTTCATACAGCTGAGGGAGAGGTTAACATCCACACTAGTATTGATTATCCCAGATCCTAGTGAAACCTACATGGTGTATAACGATGCTAGTAAACAGGGATTAGGATGTATCTTGATGCAATAGGGTAGAGTAATGGCATAAGCCTCTCAACAGCTGTAGGCTCATGAATTGAATTACCCCACTCATGATCAAGAACTTGCATCAATCGTGTTTCCTTTGAAAATATGGTGGCATTACCTATATGGTACCATTGTAGAATTATACTGTGACCATAAGAGTCTCAAGTATCTTTATGAAAAAGAAAGAATTGAATATAAGACATCATAGATGGATGGAGTTGTTGAAAGATTACAACATGGAGATTAAATATCAGCCTGAGAAAGCGAATGTCATTGTAGACACTTTGAGTAGAAAAGCAATACAAGTGGCATATATAATGATACAAGAACAGAAATTGCTAGAAGAATTTTGAGATCTGAACTTGACAAACCAAGTATTCATGAACATAAACGTGTCCAATAAAGTACACATTGCCAACTTTTGTGTTAGCCCAGAGGAGAATAATCTAAAATAAGAAATTAAAGAAGCTCAGGTAAAGGATGAACAAGCCACATCTATTCGAGACCTGATTATATGGGGTAAAATCAAGAACACGATCTTTCGCCTAACAGATTGGTCTGATATAAGAATTGAATATATGTACTACCACAGGCTGATCTGATTGGGGAAATAATTGATGAGGCATATAAGAGCAGATATACTCTTCATCCAGGAGTGGTCAAAATGTATCAAAATTTAAAGTATGAATATTGGTGGCCAGGACTAAAGAGTGATGTAACCAAATATTCGGCTCGATGTCTCACTTGTTAGAAAGTAAAGATTGAAGATCAACAACCACCATGAGTCCTTCAAAGCCTAGAAATTCCTGAATGGAAGTGGGAGAGCATTAATATGGATTTGGTAATGGGATTACCAAGAATCCAAAACCATAATGCAATTTGGGTAGTGTTTGATTGTCTTACTAATTCAGCATATTTTATCCCTATCAATGCTAGTTATTCTCCTAAGAAGTTGGCAAAAATCTATATAAGAGAGATAATTAGACTCCATGGTACGTCGAAGAGCATTATTTTTGATAGAGATCCTCAATTTATATTAAGGTTCTAGACATCTCTGTATGAAGATCTAGGCACAAAGTTAAGATTCAGTACAGCTTATCATCCGCAGACAGATAGGCAGTCAGAAAGAACCATATAGGCGCTGGAAGATATGTTAAGGGTATGTGTATTAGACTTTAAGGGGAATTGGGATCATGTCCTTCCACTTGCAAAATTTTCTTATAATAATATATATCATACGATTATCCAAATGGTGCCATATAAAGCACTGTATGGGAGAAAGTGCCAATCAACCCTATGCTGGATAAAATTGTTTGAGAGAAGGTTCTAAGTTCCAGATCTAGTTGATCAGACCATAGAATATATCAAGATTATAAGAAAGAGGCTCCTAGAAGGAAACTTAGCCCACGCTACATCAGTCCATTTGAAATTCTTGCAAGAATTGGACCTGTGGCATACAAAATAGCCTTACCACTGAATTTGAGCAAACTCCATGATGTATTTCATATCTCACCATTGAAGAAGTATCAACCAGACTATAAACATATTATTAAGTATGAAGATATCAATATGCAAGAAAATTCCACTTATATGGTAGAGCCAGATAGGCAATAAAGTATCATATTTGTGAAAGTGGCCTGCAAGGGACTATCTCTAAGGGAGCAACCTGGGAAGCAGAAGAAGACATGAAGAGACGTTATCTGCAGTTTATGCCTCAAGATGTGTAACAAATTTCGAGGATGAAATTCATTGAACGAGGGGAGAATTGTAAAATCTCAAAATGTACTCAAGGGCTAAGTGTACAAATAGACAGTGAAGATAATGATAGAATTGTCCCTAGAAATTGTACAATGACTTTAGGCCCCATTAGGTATCAGTAAATTGCCTAATTTTTACCTAAAATCGGGAATGATTAAAAAACATAATTGAAACACAAGAATAAGAAGGAATGACACTACTAGTAAGGAAACAAGGCCATCTAAATCATTAGTGTACAAACAAAGAGAAATAAAAGGGTTAATGGCATATGAATTATTATTGCCAAGATCAAGTACAAAGAAGGAAGAAGAGGCTTGGTCAAAGAGTCCACCTTTCCTAATAAGACTAAAGCCAATTAGTCAACAACTTCTCCTATCTCTTTCAGGAGGAGGTACTCACATCAAGTAAGATGAAGGAAAGGGAAAGGAATTAAATTATAGACATTGAAAAAGCAAAGAAAGAGGAAGAGAAGAAAAGTCAACCAAATTTATGATTAGACATCATTGTATTATATTGACAAAAAATCAACCTTGTAAGAGTATAAAGATGAATAACTCCTCTCCTTTTTGGGCAGCAAATTTCAGTCAAAAAGAGGAAAATGGAAGACAAGAAAGCTAACCAAAGTAAACTTGACCATAGTTGGCAAATTAACTCACTTTTTGCAAGAAACCATTTAAAGATGACACATGACATTTTTATCCTTTTCATTGGTGAAGTTTCGGCCAAGAGATATAAAAAGGATGAAGTGAAGTCCATTTAACATGTCTCACTCTCTCTCCAAGCTCTCAAAGTTAGCCAAGCTCAAGAGGAAAGAGAAAAGGAAGATCATAGTTAAGGTGAGATTTTCCTCTTTGATTTTGACCTAATAGATCACTTCTATGGCTCAAATACTCTTCATAAAAATTGTTCCTATTAATTAGAGCTTTATTTATATGGTTTTAAAATTTCAATAGGAGGTGTTTTGAGCCACCTTGCAAAAGCACAAGTTGAAGAACCAAAGAAAGAACCTAAGGAGGAGCAATAGGTGAGCTTTAGCTTCATTTTGAGCTATGGATTGTGTTAGTTGGTTGAGGATTTTGTCATGTGAAATTCTACCCTATTTTTGGTCAATCTAGGGTTTTAAAGAGTCATGGTGCTTTGATTGTATTCATGGTGTCTTGTGATATTTATAAGGCATATGAAGCTAGTTTGATGCTTAAATCATAAGTTTGGTAATTGTTGGAATATATATCAAATTTCTACCAAAATAGAACACAAATAAGGAGTTGGAATTTATTCATTTTAATTTTACCATTATGTTCTACATGAAAAATTATGTGGGAATAGCCCCTAGTTATAAATTCTATATCATTAGAATCTAATTTGTAATATTGCAAATTCTGCCGGTGATAATTTCCTATATGGAAGTCTGGTTTGGTGATGTTTTAATTAGGCATATGATGTCTAATAAATGTGAAACTTCCCAGTTTAAGAGTATAATTATCAAGCTATAATTTGATAGGTCATAATGGTCATTTGGAAGTGTATGCTGGAAGTTATACATTTTTAAAATTTGCTCTTATAAAAATGGAAAATTCAGGAATAGTGTTTAATGAAAGAGAATTATGTATTAAGTATGCCTATTTGGCTAATGAATGTATTTTCCCCAAAAATTAGACTTAATAAGGATCACGCAAAACTTAGAAGCACCTCATTTAGATTTTTTTAGATTTAGTTATGGTTTTTGGAATCTAAGTTAAAACCAAGGGATTCTTGGCTGCGGCCAGAAGATTTATTCGCCACGACCAAAAAGTTTCTAACCTATATTTGGCTGCAACTAAGACCCATAATTTTTCATATTTTATATTTTCTAAGAGGTGATGATTAGTATGGCCTTTCCCAACTATAGGCCTTTGTTTGAGCTTCCAATGGCTACTTAGATGACTATAATGATAAGCAAAAAGTTAAAACTAAGGATAAAATAGGGATAAGTCAAGAATAATTTAGTTTACCTTATATAAAAGTATTGGGATAAGTAATAACTCATCCAATTCATGAATTCCCATATATAGAATTCGATATCTGCCCAGGACGACCAAGGAACTAATAACACATCGTGAAACATTGGAAAGGATAAGGTAGTAACTTCTCCTTCATATTCTATGTATCATATTTCATGCATAGTATTGCCATGATACATACTTGAACTGTGAACATGAATCAGGCAGAATTGCCCATTAAGCATTCAGATGTGAAAGGCTTTAGCCCAGTAGAATACCCAATGCTATGGAAAGGGACGATAAGTCCTTGAATAGAATTGGTTGTTGCATAAACATATCTCTAAATGTTGAATGAATATTAAATTGTTTGGTATGTGGTGGTTGATATGACATGTTTCTCTGTATGCATTTTATATGAGTGTTATTTGTTACTCCTGTGATTCTTTTGAATCTTACCCTTTTTGAATAACTAACCTGCAACATGGGCAAGTAGCTTACATGGGAAGAAGGTAGCCAAGGACGGGTAGAAGTGAAGACTTAGTGTTTATTTTTTGTTGATTATCTAATTTTTGGATCTATATATAATACTGAATGGTATTTTGTAAAACTACTACCCATGGTAGTAGGAGTATACCAAATGTAGACCTAGAAGTTTCTATGTAACTGTTGTAAATTAACTAGAATAAGGTGACTGCATCCTGTGGACCTTTTAGTAACAAACTTAACTCGAATATCCATTAAGAACTTTAGTAAGTACTATGATATTAACAAATGGAAAAAGACCTGAATGAATTAAATGAATTTTAAAATAGAAAATGAAACCACAATTAAAATGTTATGAATTTTTTTTTGAAAACCCACTTAACTATAGGATCAAACCTTATAGTGAAGTCGAGATCCCAAATGGATTGAAACTATTTCAAGTATCTGATCTGGTATCAGGTCACATTATGGACTATTTTGTATAGTATAAAGGTAAGGTGTTACATAGTACACTAGATTAGTGAGATCACATGAGTAAGGTTCCATATGCCTCGGCTATTAGATCCATCATGTATGTCATATTATGTACTCGATCGGATATCTTATTTGCCTTAAGTATAACTAACAAATATCAACAAGATCTAGGTGACGGTCATTAGACTACTATTAAGAATATCCTAAAGTACTTAAGAAAGACTAAGGACTTATTTTTTGTATATGATGGGTTGGATGATGAGCTTTGTGTAACTGGTTACACAGATGCAAGTTTTCAAACTGACCAAGATCACCTTAAGTTGTAATCTAGATGCATATTCCTTCTCAATAGTGGAGTAGTAAGAAGAGCTTTAAGCATAGCACTATAGTAAATTCTATAATAGAAGCTAAGTATATAACAATATTAGATGTAAGGAAGCCGTTTAGATCAAAAAATTTATTACTAAACTAGGGTGGTACCTACCATCTCAAATCTAATAGATCTGTTTTTTGATAACAGTAATGCTATTGCATAGGCCAAGGAGCCTAAGTCATATCAAAAGACCAATCATATACTCAGGCGATTTCTTCTCATAAGATAAATTAATGATAGAGGTGATATAAAAATATGCAAAGTAGTAGGAGAAGATAATGTTGTAGGTAAAGCATAATCATCATGTTAGGACAATGGGAATTAGGCAAATTAATGATTGTACTTAGTGCAGTGGGAGGATGTTGGAAATTATGGCCTAGGGGCTAATCAATGTACTTTAAACATTATTATTCAATGAATTTCTCCTTTTTGTTATCATATTATTTATATATTCACTGTCATAAGTATATCTATAGATAAATCATTATAATTGTCTTAAATTTCCCTGGTTAGTCATCTATCCAGAAGCAAAGATAAAATAAGACTAATAAGACTTTAAAAACTTTTGGAGATATGAATCAAAGTCCTAGGCACTAATAAGAGTGGAAGGTACTAACCGATACGCTATGAGAAAGCTACATGGATCAAGCCATAACCTTGTCTCATATATAACCAAATTACTATGCCTTTTGACCTAAGATCATCATAGATTCTTACATGAGTCACTCATTTTTGACCTAGTCTAAATTCACCTTTGACCGGGTGATGATAAAAGATATGCTCAGGCTTGATGGGTTCCTCACATTAGTAGAGAGATATTATTGGGCTCTTGATGAGTGAGTTGAAGAATTGTATATCCATACTATGATGGAAATGAGTTTTCATTTCTATAGTCAAAATACTCAGAGATCCAGAAAGTAATGGTCAGGAAAATGAGGGTGACATTCTTCATACCTCATCCTTCACTAAAATATTGTGTGACAAAAGGGTTGTAATGTAATGTCCTAAATTTTGATCACTAAGTATCATGTAACTATTATGGTATTTCATGATAAATGAGCATGAAAAGTGGCAAAACAAAGCCAATAAAGTATCACATAACAAAATAGTTGTTATATAAGGTAGTTGGTGTATTTCCTGATAAGGCAGTCGGATTGTGTAACACTTTTAAATTAGTAAATGAAATCCAACAAATAAGAAACTTTCCAAAATTAAAGTAAGCTTTAATTTGATAGGTCATATGGAATTTTTGGAGTTGTATATAAGGAGATATGAATTTGTGAAATTTTCCCAGTGAATTTGACATTTTTCATTTCAAAAACAAAAATTATGGGAATAGTGATCTTTCAATTGGCTAAAAGTTATATTTTCCCTAAAACTAGACTTAATAAGGATCATATTCCTTTAGAACCACCTCAATTGGATATCTACAAAATTATATATGAATTTTTAAATTTTGGTGACAATTCTGCCAATTTTTCCAAGAATTGCGAAATAAGAAAATTGTAAGGGAAAAATGGTCATTTTGATCAAATAAATATAATCTGAAAATTTTTCTAAATAAATACAGAGGGAATGGACAGATGGAACTCATAAAAATTATTACATAATTAAATATGTGATTATATTATGTTATATGCAATAAAGAAACCAACAACCAATGAGATTATGACATATGGACTCTATAATTGTCCAAAAAACTCTCATCCCTTGCCTATGTTAAGGCCATTTTGGCCAAGAGGAAAGGAAAAGGGAAGAACAAGTGAGCTTTAGAGAAAAGGAGAAGAAGAAGAAGAGGAAGAGACCTAGGAGCAAGAACTAGGTAAGTATACCAAAATCTTTGCTCAATCTTGTGTTCTAGATCAAGAAACTCCTTCTTAACCTCCATACTATCTTAGAAAAGCTATTGAGCAAGAAAAACTCAACGAGGAAAGGGGAAAATTTTTGCCACAAGAGGAAGAAGAAGGAAAGAACAAAGTAACTTGCTAAAACTCTAGTATTCTTGTTAAAAATTGAGTTGTGACTGTGTTTTGGCAGGAAATCAGGTTGATTGTAATGATTGTTGTAAATTTGATATATCCAATTTCTACGGAGAGATGTTGCCAAAATTTCTATTAATTATGTTAAAATGAAAATTAGGAGGTTAAACAAGTGATTAGAAGTGAAAAGAAGGTGTTTAGTTGATTCAAATCAAGAAAATTCCATTTTTCTCAATTTTTATGGAATTTTGTCCAGTAGCTGTTTTGGTAGTATTTGGACTAGATTTTGGTGCTTTTGATGATTCCATTGAGTTTAGAAGGAAAAATTATGTAGGGTTCATGAAGAGTGCGAAGTATAAAAGGCCCCGGATGGTGAAATCATTATTTTGCCCCTAAAACCCTAAGTTATGGCTACTAAGGGCAAATCTATAATTTAAACTAGAAATTGCCTAATCTGAGGTTAAAAATGGATTCTACATGCAAAAATATGTAAGATAATCCTGAGTTTTGATTTTTGGAAAAGTACAAAAATATCGGATAAAGGATCGAATTTTCCCCTAAAACTCATTTGCAATTGCTTTGGGAATTTTAAGAATGTGGTAATTCCCCGAGCCAAATGAAAGATTAAAGGACTGGTAGTAGCTAAAATTTGGAAAGGCATCCAACTAGTAACTCTATCTATTATATACTATGGAATGTTAATATGCGATGATTGTCATGATCTGTTCAATGTATTACTTGTGATGTTGATACTCTCTAGGTCTGGGTAATGAGTTAAACTACCTGATGGAACCTTTGGGGTACCTTATAGCGAGGTGGACCTAGTTGAGTGGCTTGATATGTACGAACAGGTATATGCCTACTCCAAGTTATGATGAGTACGGACAGGTATAGGCCTGGTCCAAGTTGTTATGTGATCACATTACATAGTTGAATTCCATGGTGAATTCCTATGTACAAGTTATGATTTGTGCAAGATTAGGAACATATGATCATTTTGATCCAGGAAAAAGCATCATTTGGTTCCTGAGCATTGTCAGATAGGTGTTGGCATTTTGATTGATGCATCATGATAAATGATGCACTACATGTTTAATTTTCACATTTTATATGATTGATATATCGTTACTACTGAAATTCAATTCTTTTAATCTCAGCCATTTCCATAAATTCAAAATTTACTCAGCTAAAGAAAACGTCTCAGAGGGAAAAATAGCTATTGCTAGCAGATTAAAGTCTGGTACTAGTTCAAGAATTACTTCATTGGTTATCTGATAGTTTTTATTTATATTTGGATATGTACTATAACTTGTACAAACCCTGTGGGGATATTTTGTAATGTATTCAAGGATGTTATATCAATATATCATACTATTTCTATGTGTCCATTGAATTGTGTGTTAATACTTTGATAAATGTCAAAAAAGAACATGAAAGGTTTGATATTTTTAGTATCAGAGCATGCGGTTCTAGCAATGACAAAATAGTATACTGATATGATCTTGATTACGTTATAATAATAAAGATGAATGGGATAAAGTGACAGAAGAATAAGTACCGCTATCAGTAAATTTTCTTGAAGGACCAGAGGATGCCTAGATGGTAGCCGGGACGAGTATGACCAGTTGGAAATGGTGCAAGGAAGCTGTAGGCTTCAAGGAAGTAAATGCGCGCTTCAAGCTACGGGCCCTAACTTAGACCAGGTTCGACATCCAAGTTATTTGCTGATGATGTTAAGTGACAACTGTCTATCAAAATGAAATCAGATTAATACAAAGTTGCCAACCTCAGAGTTGAACTCATACATATGGAATAGGATCTGCAGCCAAATCAAGAGTTGATAAGATGTATCAAATTATGTCATATGGGCTCTTGGTTCAGGATATTCTGACCACTCCTAGTGTACTCAGTATGTGCATGGAATCAGCACATTGCACTAGAAGTAGGGATTATACAATATATAATTTCCATATGAAAATCAAATTCGTACGATTCTAAGGTTCTGCTTCAGTACTGTATTCAAGGCACGGAGAAGGAATGACCCTATAAAGTAGGACCAATATGATACCTTTATAGAGATGGTAGAATATAGGACCAAGTATGTATCAGACTATATGTACCGGTACTAATAAATGATTTATACACCCGAAGATGGTTGACCCGATTAATCAAATTGAGGGTAGTCCATGAGTACTAAGGTTTGGAAGCGGTTGAAGTCGGTACAAGCATTTTTGCCCCAATACATGAAAATTAATTATGCTCAACCCAAGGTAATAGAAGGATGGGTAATTCCAAAGGAAGTTGTTAAAAATATTAAGCCATGAGATGCAATGTAGTAAAAGCATGTTGTAAGGTCACCTATAGTAGTATAATACCTAAAAGTTGTTCCATAACTTATGGAAAAATTAGTGATAGGTTAATATTGAAGTATATATGTGTTAAAACTTTTGTGAAAAGACAAAAATTGTCAAACCGTGTAAAATTGAGACATTTCATAAAGCATCATTACATAGTCTAAACAGGCAAACAAAATTTTTACAAGCATACTGATATATGTTTCTTGATTACATTACAGAAGACCAAAAAGTATTCAAGTGTTGCATATTACATCCTTAAAACCTAAGTAGTTTATAATATAATTAATATTGGAATAATTCCATAAACTACTTGTCTTCAGTCTTTTTACTCGACTTTCTCCTTTCCTTTGGAAATGCTATGCCTAGCTGGATAACTTATTTATAGGAAATGGATGAGATTCAAACGAATCTCAGTAGTAATGTTATGAGTGTAGGATGGTGTATTTAGAAGTGCAAGTGTACACTGTCGTAATCAAGTAATATAGAAGTGAGTAGAGTATCGTTCCCACGAGGATTGATCACTAAGTACCAAAATTGGTAATTTTAATTCTATTTAGTCGGTTGATTAGTTGTGATTGAGATTACAAGATAGAAATGATGAAATATGAATACAAGTGATATAAAGACAAATATGAGAAAAAGCCATAGGGATTATATTTCACTTAATAAATTCCGGATTGAATCACTTATCTATTCTAGTCCAATTTATTCCACATGATTGATAGTCGAGTTTCCCTATTTTAATTACTAGCCTTTTCCAAGGTAAAGTAATTCTATAATTAATTGCTAACCCAATATATTCCTATATGAATTTAAGCAATCAATCATGCATTAAGATTTATGGAACTCAATTAAGACTACACAACCCATATGAATATATTCCTATTTCATATGCAAATTATGGTTTTAATTATAGGATCCACAAACATGTATCTCCTTCCGGTCTCAACATGCATATTAAAATCATCCAAAAGGTGACCAATCAATTGTAAGCATTAAGAGCAATAATTAAAACTCAATCATGAAGGAAAAATTAAAACTAGATTTAATAAGTTAAGATTCAATCCGTCATTAGCAAGCTACATCATCACCCTAGGAAAAGGAAAATTTAGCTCATGATAAAATTAAAAAAAAAACCAAAATATATTACAAACATCATAAATATTGCATAAAAATTAATTACAAAAACATAAAAGTACAACTACAAGATGCATGAAAATGAAAAATCTAGCCTACCATATAGGAGGTAAAACCATCCATGTAGGTGGCAACCTATACTATCCATAAAGGAGGACTACCTAGGCCTTCCATATAGGAGGTAAAACCATCCATGTAGGAGGCATGCAAGAAGTAAAAAAATGCAAGAAATAAATTCTAAAAATAACAACTCTCTCTCTAAAATAGAAACTCTCTCTCTCTCTTCCTTCCTCTTCATTTTAAGGTGCCAAGAAGCTCTATTTATAGGCTTCATTTTCGGACTGCTACAGTATTTTGCTACAGTGATTTACTTCAGTGAACCGACCACCCACTTGCTACAGTGAACCGACTGCTACAGGAACCGCACTGAACCGCCCCACTTCCACATACACCGACCGCTACAGTACAACGCAATGGTCCGCTACAGTGAACAGTACCGCATGAACAGTGCACAGTAAATAGTACCGCATGAATAGTAACTTCCCCTTAAATTCCTTCTTTAATTCTTCTTAATCTGGTACTGTCCATGGCTACAAGAAAATTATTATTTATTTATTAATTACACCCAAATTGATTATATTCAGCTCAAATATAGTCCACAAAAGCATCATATAAGGGAAAATAAATATGCAAATATTTTACTTATCAAGTAACAAGAATTCATTCATATAAAATGTAAATAGTCAACATGCAGTGCAGCATTTATTATGATGCAACAATCAAAATGCGTAAGCATATATGACAATGCTTAGGAAACAAATGATGATTTTGTCCAGATCAAAATGATTATATGTTCCTGATCTGCACAATATCATATCATAATGTGATCACAACAACAACTTGGAGCAAGCCTATACCCCTCCATACTCATGATAACATGGAGCAAGTCAATACCTGTCCGTACATATCAAGTCACTCAACTGGGTTCACCTAGCCACATAGTACCCCAAGGATTCCATAAGGTGGTTTAACTCATTAACCACACCCTGAGAGTTTCAATACCACAAGCAATACATTGAACAAATCATTGCAATCATTGCATATTAATATTCACATAGTATATGAAAGATCTAGTTACTACCCGAATGCCTTTCCTTCTCTAATTTATTTGTCTTTGTGGGTCTTGCTAAGTAGATATCAAATCCTTAAATTAATCAAAATAATTGCAATTAACTACTATTGTAGTCTATTTCACTTTGAAGCTTATAGCTTTAGCATTTTCTTCAAAATCATAAACTTTACCAAAATGCCCCTGGGGACCTGGTTCGGCCCTGATATTTTGTACTTTTTCACAAGTTACAACTTAGGTCCATGCCATATATTTTCATGTGTAAATCTCATATTTGACCACAGATCAGATCAATTCTAACTCAAATTACAATTATGCTTAAATTTTGGTTACAATATTAGGCCTTTTAGTGTACATTTATTGCTTCTTTGTGTCCCAACTTGACCAAATTATGTGTAACCGGTGATTAGGATTTTTCTAAAAATTTATACACACATTACTTCACCATTTTATTTCACTAAACATCATAAATGTATAAAAGGAATATTAGTGGGAAAAATGGGGTATTACACCTGCCCACTGGCAATAATCTCTTAATGAGTTTATTCAGCTCCAGATACCATATCTTGTTCTTCTTTAAAAATAGAGATATTAACTGAGAAAATGGCATAGGAGTATTCCTTGTCCCTGAAGACTTATGCCTCTTGATCTCGGAGAAGATCATTTCTCCCAAATTCTTTTCTTCTTTAAGGAGAATTGAGGCCATGTTCCTGAAGTCCCTCTCGGTAAAATGTGTGAAGTTATTTGACTTTTTGATCAAGCACCATGAATAAATATACCAAAAAAACTCAATGCATATCACACATGTCACTCAGATTGAAGATAACAAGCTCTACTCTCCATTTAGCCTTATGATAGCAAAAATTTGGTTGGCATCAAGATTTGATTGAATATCATTTGGGGGATCCTCTATGCCTAACCAAGTATTGATTCTAGAAGGATAAATGAAAATGGTTTGCCCTCTTACTTTTGTGGTTACCTCTTCCTCAACTGCTCTTCTCACAGGGTCATCAACATACTCCAAATTATAGTAGAATTGCCAAACCACTTTGGTACAATATGGGAGTTTTATGGACAACCAAGGAATATAGATATTTAAGGGCTTAAATCAAATTTCAAGGCTTCTTTAAGAACCGAAAGGTCGACATAAAACATCCTACAAACCTTTCTCCTTGAGAATTCCTCCTTATACTTGTGAGTTTCTTCGAGCTTGTTTTTGTTGAATCTCTTCTGAGGCACAATAATTTCTTCTTCTTTTTCTCTGGTTCCCTTTTGCAGTGGAGATTTTAGAGCCTTAGGTGATCCTTACTTCCCTCTATGTGTTTGATAGGCCTCATCAAGCATACTTGCCATGACCTTGGCAAGTTTTGGTATTGTACTTCAGCCCTTTTGACCCCTTCCTAGTGAAGCTGGGAGTTTCAAAGGAACTAGGAGATAGAGTGGTTGATCTTGTGACTTCCTTACCAGCGCCCGTGCCCAGGGAAGAAGCTTTCTTAGTTATAGCTCTTGTCACCCTAGATTCTTCAATGACTATTCCTCTTTCTTTTGGTCCCTTTGGTTTTTCTGTGGCTTTTAGCTTGGATTTTGGAGGATGAGAAGATTTTTGTTTCTTGGGAGGAGGAGATGGTAGAGATGATTAGGGAGATGATGAAGGAGTGTTTTGAGACATTTTGGTCTTGGAAATTTGAGAGATCAAAGCAAAGTCTTGATTTTTCAGAAATAAATGTACGATTCTCAGAGGTTAGGGTTATAGATTTATGATGAATTAGGTTGTTTTAATGCACTGGATAGGTTATGATCGAAATTAAATGGGTAAGACGATATGAAGAGATTGGAATAGAGATTTTAAAGTGATACTTGAAGTGAAAATGTGAAAAATGACAAAGCCCCGACATATATAGACGTTATGCTAGACATCACTTGAGTTATCACTCGAGTAATCTTGAGCATTACTCGAGTGGTCACTCGAGTGATCGTGTATGACTTATGCAAAAGCTCAAAAATTAAGCATATAACTAGCATGAATAATGTTGTAATTACCCATGTATAATCCCTTGATGATTTGAAATTACTTTATGGCAAATCTGACTTGAAGATTTGTTAATTTTCCTTCCTATCTAGATGATCACTCGAGTAGTCACTTGAGTGATCTGTCCCTTTAGCTGGTAACCGTTCATATTCCAACCATATAGTTGATACCGTTGAATTAATTGAATTTATTACACTATAACTTCTCTACCATGTCAGCATAACTGCCCTACTAAGTCATTACTTGAGTAATGAAGCCATCACTCCTAGTTATCACTCGAGTGATCATATGATCACTGGAATTTTTCATTTGAGTGATTGCTCCCTCTATTTACCCCTATTATTCCTATCCCTTAACAGAGTATAAACGTTCTGTAAAACAATTTTTTTGGAAACTCTGATGCTTAAATCAATTATCATCAAAACATATTTAAATAACTACATCTAACATTTAGAAATATATAACAACTTACAGTTCATTGGGATTTACCATTCCCAATTATCTTCGAACATATAAAACTTGATCTTTAGCAAGAAGCTTTGTGAAAATATCAGCTAATTGTAAATGAGTTAGAATGAATAACACCTTGACATATTTCTTTTGGATGTGATCTTTAATAAAATGATGTCTTACATTAGTAGGCTTAATTCTTGAGTATTGTACATGATTTTTTGCTAAGCCTATTGTGTTGGTATTGTCGTCATAGTATATGGGAATTTCCTTGAGATATATGCCAAGATCCTACAACTGTTGCTTTAACCAAATACCTATGCACAATAACTTGAAGCCGCTATATATTCAGCTTCTATTAAGGACAATGAGATTGTGGTTTATTTCTTGCTAAATTAAGAAACCACTGCACCTCCAAGGAATTGGTATTGTCCGTCCACTCGTACTCTTTCTATCTGTCTTGTGACTACCATGATCAGAATCAGAATATGCAACTAGATATTCATTACCTCCTTTTGGATACCATATCCTTAATTCCTTTTGTATCTGTAAGATATCTAAAAATTCTTTTCATTGCTTCAGTATGTGATACCTTAGGACACGATTGATATCTTGCACAAAAGCCAAAGGCCAATTGAATATTTGGTCTATTGGCCATTAGATAGAGTAATAATCTGATCATTCCTCAATATTAAGTTATGTTGAAGTTAACTCCTTCTTTGTCAGCATCCATAAGAGTTGTTGAACTTATGGGGATGCCCACTCCATTAGCTTGATCTATTCTAAACATTTTGAGTAGTTCTTTTAAGTATTTGGTTTAGGATATAAAAAATACATTCTTTGTTTTTTGATTTATAGGCCTAGAAAGAACGTTAATTCTCCCATTATGGGCATCTCAAATTCTCCCTACATTATCTCAGAGAATCCCTTGCACAAAGATTCATTAGTAGCACCGAATATGATATTGTCAACATAAATTTGAACTACTAATATGTCATTACATTTTCGTTTTATAAATAAAGTTGTATTGACTTTTCATCGTACAAAACCATGTTTGATGATAAATTTGCTTAGCCTTTTATACCAAGCTCTAGGAGCTTGTTTCAAACCGTATAAGACTTTTCTTAGTTTGAAAACATGATTTGGTTTTGAAATGTCTTCAAATCCTAAAGGTTGTTTTGCATAAAATTCCTCTAAAATATACCCATTTAAAAATACACTTTTTACATCCATTTGGTAAAGCTTGAATCCCTTGATGCATGCAAAGGCTAAGAATACTCGTATTGCCTCCAATCTTGCTACTGGAGCATATGTTTCCTTATAATCAATGCCTTCTTGATCATAGCCTTTGTCAACCAATATTACCTTGTTTCTAACAATGGTTGCAGATTCATCACGTTTGTTTTTTAATACCTATTTAGTACCAATGATCGAATGATCTTTAAGCCAGGGTACCAAATCCTAAACTTGATTTCTTTCAAATTGATTAAGTTCTTCTTGCATTGCTAATACCCAATTATTGTCTGTTAGGGCTTTGTCAGTGCTTTTACTAGAAGATTCAAATTCATCGAATACAACATGAATTGATTCTTCAACGACATATGTTCGTTTATTAAATACTCTATTGGCCTTACTTTGATTTGAATAGCCTAAGAATAATCCTTCATCAGCTTTTGAATCAAACTTTCCTAGATTATCTTTACCATTATTATGAATGAAACACTTACAATTGAATATGTGCAGATGAGTAAGGTTTGGCTTTCATCCTTTGTAGAATTCGTATAGTGTCTTTCCAAGTTTTGTTCTAACATAGGATCTATTTGAAATATAGCATGCAGTGCTCATGGAGTCTGCCCAGAAGACTTGAGATACATTCTTTTCATTAAGCATAGCTCTAGCCATTTCAGTAAGAACTCGATTCTTTCTTTCTCTACTCTATTCTACTTAGGTGTTCTTGGTGCAAAAAAATTGTAATCGATGCCATTGGTGTCACAGTAGTCTCCAAAGACTTGATTATCAAATTCTCTACCATGATCAGTCCTAATTCCTACAATGGACATATCTTTCTCATTTTTCACTTTCATGGTAAAAGCAATAAATTCATTAAAAGTTTCATCTTTGGATGATAGAAAGATAGTCCAAGTGAATTTAAAAAAGTCAACAACTATAAGCAATGAATATAGGTTTCTACCAAGACTTTTAACTCTTGCTGGTCCTACTAAATCCATGTAAAGTAGTTGAAGAGGTCTATTTGAAGAAATTTATTTTTTTTTAATTTGAAAGACGATTTTGTTTGTTTACCCTTTTGACAACCATCATAAATAAAATCATTTTTTAAATTTACTTTAGGTAAGCCAATTACTAAATCCTTTTTAACTAATTTTTCTAGTTGGTGCATAGTGACATGAGCTAGCCGTTCATGCCAAAACCAATTTTCATCAGAATTACTCAGAAAACAATTTTCAAAAACATTTTTACTCATATCAAGAGTATAGCAAATACCTTCCATTTTTCCTCTGAGTTTTGCTTTAAGACTTCCCTTTTGTATTTGCATATCTTTCTTGCTAACTATCAGACATTCTTCTGAGTCAAATATTACCCAATTGTCTTTATTTGTGCTTTGACTCACACTTAGTAGATTGTGACACAAGCCCTCAATATAGTACATGTCTTTGACTTGTATGCCTTTTTCACATTTAATTTCACCAATTCCTGCTATGTTTCCAGTTTGATTTCCTCCAAATTGGACCTTTTCACCTTCTACTGGTTTCAATGTGCTAAAATTTTTAAGGTCACCAGTCATATATCTAGAGCATCCAATGTCTATATACCATTTGTTGGCTTTGGGTACTCTAAAGCAAATATGCAATTATAGACAATTAAGTTTTAGGTACCTATATCTTTTTGGGCCCTTTCAGGTTAGTACAAATAAATTTATGAACATAAGAATCTTTAGGCATCCATTTATAGGTTACTATAGTTCCTTTCTTTTTATGAATGCAGATGAAGTATAATGTCCTTTCCTATTACAGTAATTACAATGAGCAAAAGGATTAGATGTATGCACAGAATATCTAAAGTAATTTAAATATGTTCGTCCTCCTATTTTCTTCTTACCTTTCTTTTTTTTCTAATTTTAGATTATATCCAATACCAGACTTATCATTTTCAAAACGTTGTGCTTTCAAAATGACATTTAACATTTCACTTCCGTTTGTAAATTTTTCAGGAGTTTTGATAAGATCAGTGTTTTTCTTTTCCAAAGAAGTAAAGTTTTCAAAATCTGAAGTTTTAAGTTTTTCTTCAAGTAATTTATTTTTTTTCTTAAATGCAACAAGTTCTTTGACCACTTTGATGAATTTAGAATGTAAAGCATTATATTCATAAAGTAATTCATCATGAGTAAGATCAGAATCACTTACCTCTTTTTCTTCTGTTTCCTCTTGAGCATCTAGGCATATATCAGTGATTTCTTCATCATCGATTTCTTCATCTGAGGAACTATCTCCTTATATTGTAGAGATAAAAGCTTTCTTTCTGTTGAAGGACTTGCTTTTCTTCTTTTCTATATTTTTCTGCAGTAGTTCCTGACATTTTGATTTGATAAACCTGGCTTGCAACATTCGTAGTAGATGCTTTTTTTGGCTTCCTTTCTGCTACTCTTTACTCCTTTTTATGAGTTTTTGAAACTTTGACCTTTATAGAATTTCTTGAATCTTTCTTATCATCAGTCCATTTCATCGTTATCAAACTCATCATCATCTTCTTTCTTTCTGCCTTCGTTGTAGTTAATGCAAGATTTTTCCTTTTCTTATCACTAACTTCCTCCAACTCTCATATGAATTTCATTTTACTTTCATATTCAGAAAGACTTCCGAATAGAGAAGCTATTGATTGCATTGACTCTCCTTTAGCTTCTTCGATTGCTGTAACTTTGGCTTCCCACTCTTTGGAGAGTATATTTAAAATCTTTCTTACTTCAATTTTCTGTTCATATCCCAAGAGCTGCAGATTGATTAACAAGATGAGTATATCTAAGTTTGAATTTAGCTATCGACTCATCTTCCTTTATATGAAGTAAATCAAATTCTATAATCAGAGTATTGATTTGATTTTCCTTAATGCTTGAAGTTCCTTCGTGTGCTACTTCTATAGCTTCCCACATTTCTTTGATAGTTCGTAAGGTGTAAATTCTGTAGTATTTTTTTTTTACTCAATGCACTCTAAATCTTCGTAATTGCTTTACTATTAAGAGTCACGAGCCTTCTGTCATTCTTATCATATTCTGTAGGTGACTTGGGAACTTGGCGAGATTCTATGGTCATTGTAGGAACATAATTCTCGGCTTTAAACACGTCCTAAAGTCCGTATTCAGTTGCCATGATGCATACTCAAAACTTTGCATTCCAGAAAGAAAAGTGTTCATCGTTGAAACCTGGTGGTCTAGTAATAGAAGCTCTGTTAGGAAGAATTAATTCACCTATGCTTGCCATCGGATCCTTCTTGAGTTGTTATACTTGAACAAGAAGACCTATACTCTAATACAAAATGTTAGAGCAAGCTTATCACCCAAAAAGGGGTGAATTGGGTGATTAGAGAATAATCGGATAGTAAATAAAAATTTATGAAACTTTAAAACACAGTTGAGAGTAAAGAGTGAAATCATCGAAGTATACATTGTGAGTTTATACTAGTTTGGTCACAACCACTTTGACCTACGTCCAGTCCTCAGAAGTTCCTTTTGAGCCTTTCACTATATTTTCCAAGATTTGATGGGTTCTTGGCACCTCAGTACAATCGTAAGTTCCTCACCGGACACTCACTTTCCTTTACATAAGGTAATTCCAAATCCCAACTTAAGGTCCCACACCCTTAAGTTATCTCACTGAGAAATAACAAGTTTGCAAATCAAATCTTTCTCACAAAGTAAATGTATAAATATTGAATTATAAGGAAATACTATAAGAAACAGAGCACAATGAATGTATTGATTGATGTATGTTCATGTGATACAAGTGTGTATCTTCTATATTAAATGCTTCCATATCTATAGTTGAGATGAAGTATCCGTTGGATAGGTTTCAACAAGTCCGTTAGAGTCACATAGCTTTGTTTGACTGTTGAGCTTGTTTGAAAACAAGCCATTATGCTCCTCACGCTTTGTAACGTCTATCTTTCCTCTCATTGCATGATTCCTTCATTGAATTCCTAAAATAATACCTAGATGCTAATACAATGAAGTGTTAATCATTAGGATAACAAATCAATAAACAAGATGATAATCATGCAATTTATACCACATCATTCGAGTGATCCCTTCTAAAAACTGGCAGAGAGTTCAGAGGCTATTTTATGAATACATCACTCGAGTAGTCACTTGAGTAATAAAGGCTATTACTCGAGTGAGTGATCCCTTCTTATTTCTTCCAAAGACTTCTGTCACAATACTTTTCTCACTGCACAATACATCTTTCGAGTGGTTACTCGAGTGATCCATGTCCATCACACGAATGTTCCCTCGAGTGATCCGTTTTAGAAACTAGCAGAGAGTTTAGCTTTATAAAGAATAGTAAACTTACCTTATCACTCGAGTGACGAAGGGTCATCACTCGAGTGATCACTTCTAAAATTTTTTAGAGACTCTTCTTTCTATTTTCTGACTTCATCACTCTAGTGGTCACTACAATCGCTCGAGTGATCCTTTATAGAAGTTGGTAGAGGCTCTTTTCCTTTGAGTCAAGGGCTTGCCTTATGAATTTATCAAAGCTCTATACACTTAGTCAAAGATATTAGATTACCAAAAACATTTTTCTTTAACATTAAATCTTCCTTTTATTATCATCAAAACATTGAATCTAACAGCATGCATAGTGTCAAACCCCTTAATATTTTAATATTTATCATAGTATTGTCATGCAGTTCAATAGGTATACATATATAGTAAAAATATATTGATATACAATTCTTGATTACATTACAGGAAATCCCCATAGGGTTTGTACATGTTACAATACAAATCCTAAATACAAAGAAAGACTGACATATAACCAAAAGAAAATTTCTTGATCAGCACCAGACCCTTCGTTACAGGTTACTATTACTTTGCCCTCTGAGCGCTTCCTTTAACTAAATTAATTTTAAATTATAGAAAGGGTGAGATTCATATGAATCTGAGTAATGACATGCTATCAATCATATAAAATTTCAAAAGTAAACATGCAATGTAGCATATATGATACAACAATTAATAATATTATGCACATGTCTATCAATGTTCAGGATCAAAGTGATGATTTTGTCTAGATTAAAATGATCGTCTAATCCCTATTTGTCACATATTGTCATATTGTAATCACATTAATGTTTTAGGGCAGATAATAACCTCTCCATACTTGTTATGTCTCATTATTGTTCCAGAGCAGGCACCAACCTGTTCATACTTGTCATGTCATTCAAACTAAGTCCACCTGGCCTTATGATATTTATGTTATTCTCATAGGGTGGTACTTATGCTTTTCCCACATCTAGCAAAAAATTATGTCATACAGGCTTATCATCAATCATATTGGCTAATCAAGATCGGATACCTACTGTCTAAGAAGTACTTGTGTTTTTCCCTCAAGGTAGTACTTATGCTTTTCCCACACCCAACTCTAAGAATTACTGTAATTCACATATCATTGTACAGAACATGACAAACAATGTATATTAACAATCACATAGAATATGAGAGATATAGTTACTACATGGAATCCTTTTTAAAGCCTAGCTACTACTGGCCCTTTAACTTTTCGTCCAGTTGGGGCAAATATCAAATCCTTGTTTTCTCCTTCTTTCTCTCTCTGGGATGTGTACCTTCCCTCTCTAATCCCCTTTGATTTTCTTCTTGATTTTGCTTCTTGCTCTCTCTTGTATTTTTCTTTTTTAATTTTTGTCCAAGCTCTTTCTCTCTTCTTCTTTTTCTTGTTTTTTCCACTTTGCCTTTATGCTTCCACATAACATTATTTATACCCAAAAATTCATTTTCCATCCCCTTTTCCTCTCTTGGTTGAAATTAGCCATTAATAATGGAAAAATTAAGAGCCTTCTTGATTATCTAACAAATGACCATTTCACTTTTACATTTCTTGAATTTTTATATCAAGTATGGCTTTCCTTCTTTCCTTTTCTTTATGGTTGAATGTTTCAATGTAAATTGGGCCAAGAATTGTGGTCTTCCATACTAAATTTTTGACTTCAATATTAGGCCTTTGTCATGACAAAAATTGGGTTTTATGTCTTTCTTAGCCAAAAATTTCTCATAGTCATTATTTTCAACATTTTGGCTACTTCAAGTACATCACAATTCTCCATTTTATTCTTTTGAGTATAATCAAATGTCCAAGGATCTTCAATGAATAAAATTTGGGGTGTTACGCATAGTGAATGACAATTCAACCTTAATGGCAAAAGGAATTGCACTCCTTAATACTGTGCGGCATTATATTTTAGTCTCTCAAATATATTTTATTTGAAACGGTGGTCATTATATTTTCAAAAAGACTTGGACATACAATTAAGACCATTTATTATGCTTATGCAGCATTAAAAAAGAGGATGAGATAAGAGATGGCATGACCCTTATATGGTAGTTTATATTGTGTGTGTGTATTTACATTATTTATTCAGACCTACCTTTTTTGACATACTCAATCTTTTATTTATTTAATCTTTTTTTTGGACAAGAGAGGGAAGATGCCCTAATGATAAAGAAAATTAAGTAGGGGGACAAAATCATATACACTCTCTATCAACATGAGTCCCAAGATGGCTCGGACATGAGTCTAGGAAAGAAGATCTAGAAAATTCATCTAGCTTCAAGGGTATCAGCTACACAATTTTGCTTCCAAGAAATATATATAAGTTGCACCCAATCTTTTTTTTTTGGCTAAATAAAGGTATCCTTTTGCTTGAGATAATAATGTTTGAGACACTATCTAATATTAAAGATACCTCTTGTAATACCCCATTTTCCACCAATACACTTATGTGTATATTTGATGTATATTTAATGGAATAAAATGGTGAAAAATGATGTGAATGAATTTATGTGAATTTATGGAAAATATTCCAATTGCCGGTTACACATAAATTGGCCGAATAAGGGTATAAGAGACCGGTAAAGGCCCAATATGGTAACCAAAATTCACAAAATTTAATGATATGATTATGGCCTCATTTAAGCGTCAAAATGGGGTTTAGTCAAAGAATGGGCGGAAAATGATTTATTTCGGTAAATCATAAAATGCAGGGGCAAAATGGTAATTTTTCCGAAAAGTGAAAAATAATTATTTTTCCTCAAATTCCTAATGATTTGAGCTAAATGGGAATTAAAAAGAGCAAAATGACTAATTGATCATTAATGGATCAAGTTTGGTGAATTATTGTAAAAATGGTCAAATAGTCAAAAAGTCAATTACTTGGTCAATAAGTTACATGTTGGCACAATGAGGTAATTGGAGAAGCAATATTTCCCTCCTATTCTCATGAGATTTTCGGCTGGAATGAGGGAGTAAGAAGGAAATGGAATTAATTAGAGGAAAATGACATTTATGGACCAATTATGAGATGTCACTTGACATAAGTAATTAACCATTGCCTTATATTATTAATTCTCATTCCATCAGCTCTCATTCTCGAACGAACTGAATCAGAAAGAGTGAGAGAGAGCTGGAGAATGAGAACTGAACGGGAAGAACGACGGAGAGCTAGGGATCATCCAATCTTAAGGTATGGGACTTGTGTCTTGTGATCTAAGGTTCTAAATCTCTCCATAACTTCTCCTTCTCATCTCTCTATCATTGGTTTTCTTGAATAGCAGCTGAATCAAACGCTTGAAGGAGGAGTGAGAAATCAACCTAGAGAGAGAAAGTGAAGAAAATCAAGAGGTAACTTCCAAAACTTGTTCCTCTTGCTTGATTAAGGTTAGTAGAATTGTTTTGGGCTTGATTATGGATCATTTGGTACAAGATAATTCAAGAAAACCAAAGAGACATTAATATGTAAGTGTCTCCAAATCAAGTCCAATGAATGTCTAACTAGTTAATATATTGGTTATAAGTAGAAAGGAGGTGATTAGGTCAAAGAAAACGAGAATCCGACACAACTTTTCTGGAAATTTATTTTCCCTTCCCTGTGTTGGACATGATAAATGAGTAGGAATTTGACCAATTAGATGCTTCCATTAGATTCAAGAGGCCGAATTGTTTTGGGTCTATGTTGACCCTGAAGTGAGAAGAGGCCCGGAGAGCGAAATGACAAAATTGCCCTTTCTAAGCCTTATTTGAGGTTTTTCAAGGGTATTTTTGTCATTTGGGATTGATTTTGGCCAATTCGAGGTCAGAAATGAATTCTACACACGAAAATGTGTAGGAATAGCCTAAATCATGATTTTGGAGAAAATACTGATAATAAGGACCTAAGGGGTATTTTGGTAATTTGGCACCAATAGGCTAAATTTACCAATGAAATGAGTTTGGAAAGATATATGGATGAGTAATAACTCATTTGTGATGTTTGAAAATTTTAGGACTTGACAACCGAGTTGGCCTCAGTATGTATTGTTTGTTATCATCATCAAAATGTCTAACATGTTTAGATTGAGCGGAGTGATCACCTGGGGCCTATCGCAGGTCAGGATGACACTGACGCGAAATGTTCATAATTGCACGAGCGGGACCCGGGGCCTATCTTTGCACGGGTACCCCTCGGGGCCAAGAGAACCTGTCAAGCGCGATGTCGGTCATGAGGTTGTATTGTATGCGTTGTGCACAGGCGCCCTTCGGGGTTGAGAACCCGTCTAGCGCGAAGTCAGCTTATGAATTGCATGTTTGCACTGAATAATATTTGATGATTTTGTTGATGATTTTATATGAGTCAAGCATGCTTGTGTGTGTTATCTTATATTTTTAATGACGTTACTACTAAGATTCCTGTGAATCTCATTCTTTTTCCGAAACAAATCTCCAGTACAGGGAGGAAGCTCGTGGGGCAAAGAGAAAGTAAATGACGATGAGATGAGGCCGAGCATTGGGAGACCTTAGTTTAGGTTGTCAAGTTTCTGTTATGTATTTTGGGAATATTGTAAGGTTGTGGTTTGTATATGAAATGAAGTGAATAATGAATATATATTTTGTAATATGAATTGTGCATAAATGTGTTCATATGTGAATATGTATATCCAACAGAGGTATTGTATGGAATTTCTAACATTTTCCGCACTCTGATGTTTATATTCGGTGAGTATTGGCTATTGAGTACTCTATCGTTGTGTTTGGAAATGAGGTATCACACCTCTCCCAATGAGATTTCAAACCTTGGTTCCATACATTGTGAGAGTTTAGCCATTTCCGCTAGACCAACCCTATTGATTGCTGCACCTAATATTTTAATTCTTTGGACAAATAGTTGGAAAGCACAAATCAAGTGATAGTTAGAGATGAGAATCAGGGCCGGCCCTTGACAGTCCAAAGCCTAAAAGGGTCAGCCTTACAGGGCTTGAGGTAAGAAAAATTACAATTTTCCAAAGCCGGCCCGAGAGCATGCAGGTTAGGGCAGGCCCGTAGGGCCGAAAGCTATTTTCACAAGATTTAACTACACGTTTACGCGTCTCATGCAATAAAACAAATATAATTACTAATTCGTAATATAGGTAAAAAATAGTATCTACAAATAACTTATAATCTCACACAAAAGCAAAAGAAAGCAAGAAGCTAAACACTCTAAGCTACAGGAGTATAACGACTATCATTTTCATCTTCTTTGCCACTATCATCAATTTCAAGAAAATTCGATTGTGCTTCACTTTGATTAATAGGCTCTGCTTGAGGGGTAAAAATATTAAGAATTTATTTTCTAGCATAATGAATACATCCATAATCTTTATCCGCAACAAATAATAAACCAAAATGATAAATAACTCTATAACAAATACAAAATACAAATAAATTAGTAAATTACCATCATATGTGAAACTTTAGAGTAAATAACAAAGATCTAACGTATTTTTCTTATAAAATAATAAATATATTTTATAAATTTTAAATTTTTAAGATTCTTAATATAAGATATTTTTATGAAACTTAATTCTAAAATGATAATAACAACTAAATATAAAAAATCAATTATATTATTATCATATAAATAATTTTAAAAAATAAAAAATATATATAGGGCTATAAGCTGACCCTTTTAGACTCTTGGCTCTACAGGACCGGCTCTTTTAACTCTTGGCCCTACATGATTGACTCTTTTAAGCTCGTTTCATTTTTAAAACAAAAATTTTAAACCTGACCTTTATAAATTCAAGACCTAAATGAGACGTGATAGACTCGACCTGTTTTTACAGCTCTTAGAGCTTGTTTGTTATCACTTATCTGAATCGTGCTTATTATATAAACCCGATTCATGTAAATCGAGACAAATCTCCTCCACATATTTATCTCGTAGACCGTGAAAACACTTCGTAGACCATAAAAATTACTTCATAGACCGTAAATTACAATTCATAAGCACTTATAAAATTTTCATAAACTATTCATGATCTCAAGCACAAAAGTATATTTGAGAGAGGTTTCTAGGTTTTCTACGTATCGCTGCACTCACGTCTCTTTCCCCCTATCATTGTTGTTATATCAAATAACGCGTTCTCACTTCACACTGTCTCTCATATCTGTATGAATGGTAGATTCATCGGTGTGATTTTCTGTTTTTCTTATCTAATTTCATCTTCTGATTCTTCCATTACTTTGAATTCACAGAGAACGTATAGGAATCGGTTACTGATGGAGTTCGATAGCAAGTTTCTTAACACTGGTATTCTTACAGTGACCACCATTGTTTTGGCCAAGCTGATCTCTGCTTTCTTAGTTCCGAAATCGAGGAAGCGTCTCCCTCCTGTGGGGAAATCATGGCCACTGGTCGGTGGATTGTTCCGATATTTGAAAGGTCCGGACGTGATGCTGCGTGAGGATTATCACGAGCATGGGAGTGTTTTTACGTTGATCTTGTTTCATAAGAAAATAACGTTCCTGATTGGGCCTGAGGTGTCTGCTCACTTCTTCAACTCTTCAGATTCTGATCTTAGCCAGCAGGAGGTGTACCAGTTCAGTGTTCCTACGTTTGGGCCTGGAGTGATGTTTGACGTTGATTACACCATTAGGCAGGAGCATTTCCGCTTCTTCGCCGAGGCTCTGAGAGTGAATAAGCTCAAGAGTTATGTTGATCAGATGGTCATGGAAGCTGAGGTAAATGCGTTTCTTACAATACTGTTGAAATTGTTTTCGTTATTTTGCTCGCTTGGTATAGTCATACATGGAGGTGGAAAGTTTATGGCCCTCAAATTCGAACCCCTAAGGTAGAAACAAATACAGTTAGACATAGATGACCATCAGAGACCAAGATAGGAAGCCAACCGGTGAGGTTTGGCGGTTGGGTAAATTGCAGATAGTTTTATTTCAATAGTAGTGGATGCACTTACATTTGGTAACTAGAAGGCTTTGACATGGCTATTTTAAGACGTGTCACATGTCTGACACGGACACCGACTGAACACTCGTCTGAGATGTGACAGGGTCAGATTCCTTTCAGCTTGGACCGAATTTGGACATGGCTGACCTCTAAAAAGTTAAAAATTAAAGACTGGAGATCCATCTTGATGTAATAATTATATTGCTTTTCTGATTATTTTATTTAAAGATGAATAAATTGAATGTGATAGATTAACAACTTGTGATTAAGTTTGATTTAGAAAATAATAGTGTAGGACGCTTGAGATATATAATGATACTGATTGTGTTTTTCTCCAGAAGTATATCACTATTAGAAAGTTTTAATCTAGATGTGCTCTGTTATCTAATCCTCTGCATCTTTTAAGGTTTGATGTGCCAACACATCCATGTGATTTCACATGTCCGCGCTTCATGATTTGGTAACCTTGTGTTAATCACAAGCAACGCCAATAGTGAGCGGGTTATATGGCTTATTAGTGCATCTCTCCTATGTTTCTGCTGCCGCTAAGCTTGATAGATTGGATTGGATTTCTTTTTGAACCTTATAAGTTCATACCTCATGTCAGTTGCATAACAAATAAGATGGCCTGCTTATGATGCAGATTTACTGCACCCTTTTTTGTTTTTTCTTGGCTCCTATAGTATACTTAAAGTTTGGGTCTTTGAGAAACTCACAAGGTGCGTGCGCATACAATGAGATGCAGTTGATGATCATCAGCTGAGATCATGAAGATGCTGAGTTAGATGAAATAATTGGATGGTCTGTTGAAAGTTCCAAGTCCGAACCTCATATTATCTTTAGTTCATATCACATAATCTGTTTATGGCACATATTACTGCATCATTCTTTTGTTCCCTCTTTGTTCTTATGTTTGAGTCTTTGAAGAGCTGTTGACTTTCTTTAGGGTTTGATATTTTCGACATTTCAAATATCAACCTATGTTTGATATGACAGACAACTGGGAGCTTTATTGTTATCAATCATGTCCTGTGGTCTAATAGGCAGAGATTTTTATAGAAATTGCTTTTGAAGTGTTGTTCGTAGCTGGTTTCTTCCTTTACCCCTTGTTATTTCTTCTTTTATGCACTAATTTGAAATTTCTGAAATGTAAACTTAATTTGCAGGACTACTTTTCAAAGTGGGGACCTAGTGGTGAGGTAGACTTGAAGTATGAGCTAGAACACCTGATCCTCTTGACAGCTAGTAGGTGTTTCCTGGGCCAGGAAGTTCGTGATAAGCTCTTTGATGATGTATATACTTTGTTCCATGACCTAGATAATGGATTGCTACCTATCAGTGTCCTGTTTCCATACCTGCCCATTCCAGCTCATAAGCGCCGCGATCGAGCTCGCAAGAAGCTCGCTGAAATCTTTGCCAGCATCATAGCATCCCGTAAATCCAAGGGTGTATCAGAGAATGACATGCTGCAGTGCTTCATTGACTCAAAGTACAAAGATGGTCGCCCAACAACAGAATCTGAGGTGACTGGATTGCTCATTGCTGCACTTTTTTCTGGACAGCACAACAATTCAATTACCTCCACTTGGACAGGGGCATATCTCCTGTGTAAGAAGCAGTATCTTTCTGCTGTCTTGGAGGAGCAGAAGGAATTGATGGGCAAGTATGGTGACAGAGTTGATCATGATGTCTTGGCTGAAATGGACGTCCTATATCGGTGCATTAAAGAAGCCTTGAGGCTCCACCCTCCTCTTATCACGCTGATGCGAAGCTCACAGTGTGATTTTAGTGTCAAAACAAGAGAGGGCAAAGAGTATGATATTCCAAAGGGCCATATAGTTGCCACAGCCCCTGCTTTTGCAAACCGCTTACCTCATGTTTTCAAGGACCCTGATAGGTATGATCCTGATAGATTTTCCCCAGGAAGGGAAGAGGACAAGGTGGCTGGGGCCTTCTCTTATATCTCATTTGGAGGCGGCACGCATGGTTGCATTGGCGAGCCCTTTGCATATTTGCAGATTAAGGCAATTTGGAGTCATTTGCTGAGGAATTTTGAGTCGGCGTTAGTCTCACCTTTTCCTGAGATTGACTGGACAGCCAAGGTTGTTGGCATGAAGGGAAAAGTGATGGTCCGATACAAGCGCAGGGAGCTTAAAAGTTAGGGAAAATCATTGTACAGTCCCAAAGAAATAAAAAAATGAAAAATCAGTCCCACAAAATGACATAATCATTGTCAAGTCCCAAGGGACTGATTCTTAATAAATTGTAATTGTACAATGACCTAAGTAACCCTATACAGTAATTTCCAAAAAAGAAAATGCAAACTCAAGCTTCACTTGCAGCTGCATCAACCTCACAGCATTTTCATTTTCGTCCTTCAATCTGAGAGACAACTCTCCTCATTCTACTTTCCTTCTCTCTTTTCTCTATTCTTCTTATTGTTTTCCTTTCTTCGTCTTCCTCCTCTCCTTCACATTCTAGCCCTGACTCCTTTCTCTTTCCATCTCACCAAACCAAACGCATCATCTTCCACAAAGCCGCCCAATCCGATCCCTCTCCTCCCTCCATTGCTTACCTCATTTCTGGATCCCGCGGCGATTGAAATCAGCATTGTCAGTGGAGTTTTGGCGCCGGCTCACCAAGCGGAGCTTCTGAGACAAAGCGGCAAAATTCGCTTCAAGAAAGATCGTTTTGGCGCCACAATTGACGAATATATTGAGGTATTGTTGCTGAATTATTCTTTTTATACGCCGTTTCATGTCTTTCTTACATGGTTCTCATTCTTTTCTTGTGCGTCTATTTCTTCTTCAAGGCAATCGCTCTGTGCGCTGACATTCCGGTTTATTATACGAATCGTGCTTTGTGTCACCTTAAGCGCAAGTATGTTTTGGGTTTGTTGTGAAGTCAGTTTTTGTTGTTTTTGGCTCTTTATTTGGTTTCCCTTCTGTATGATGCCTTTCTTTGTTTTTGGTTCTTTAGTGACTGGGTTAGAGCGGAGAAAGACAGCCGGAGAGCTATTGAACTAGACAACACGTCAGTTAAGGTCATTAAGTTCCTGAATCCTCCATGAGACCCACATTTTTTTAGTCTTGCCCGTTTGATTTACCCATATATCTGTATAATTTCTTGTTTTGGTCTTAAGTTTGTAAGCACATTCTTGAATCTTGATCAACTTTTTCTTGCTAACTTGGATAAGCAGGGTGTATACTTTTGTAAAAGCTGAGGTTTTCTGAGAGTCTTCATGACAGAATTTGTTTTAATTGTTTGTTGTATTTATTTAGTTTATTTCGCTTTTTAAGAGTCTTAATTTTGTTTTAGTCAAGAAAGTTCCATTTATGTATTATGTTTCAAAATATATTGTGTTATGAACTTAACAAGCCAAAAGAGAGAATGAAATTGAGTGAATTTCTATATATTTTCTTGTTATGGGCTTTTAACTTTAGTACATTCTTTTTTTATTAGGTCTTTAATGCATTCTTGATTAACTTGTTTGATGCAAATTGGCCATAGTGGTTTGCAATTTTGCATACAGTTTGGTTCAAGCACTAGCGTTGAGAATATGTGACTATAACATTTTGTATTTGTTTTATTTGTTTCATTTTGTTTAGTTAGCTTGTCCTCGTTTGCAACTGGCTACTCATTTGTGCTCAGCCAAATCTTCTTATGGCTATATTGCAGGCCCATTATATATTGGGGTGTGCATTGTTGGAGGAAAATGAATATTTTGAAGCGGTCAGAGAATTGGAGAAGGTTTATAACCATTGAATTGCATCTTTCTTGCTTAAGATGACTATTCATCTCCTCAAACTGACTGTACCATTTTATGTTTGGTACATGTGGATATACATTTATTCTGATGTTTATTTTCAGGATATGGAATCATACTGACTATATTGACAACCTCGACAGCCTTCATTGACAACCCCTACAGCCTATATTGACAACCTCGACAGCCTCTATTGATAAGTCCTTCATGTTGCGTTAACAACCCCCACAGCCTATATTGATAATCCCAACAGCCTCCATTGACAACCCTAACAGCCTCCATTGACAGACAACCCCAAATGTATGAGGGGAAGATTATCAAGAGGGGGAGATTATCTCAAATTCTAAGCAAATGTACGAGGCTCACTTTAGTTTGTAAAGAAAGCATTTATATACAAAATTTCTTATTGAAAAGTTGCATTGATAGTTTGCAGGATTTTTCTATACAGCATGTTTGTAAGTAGATGTAAATTCATTTGTAACTTCAACTTTATGTAAATCGATGTAAATTCATGTTTGGTATTGGGGTTGTCAATATAGGTTGTAGGGGTTGTCAATATAGGCTGTTGGGGTTGTCAATAGAAGCTGTCGGGGTTGTCAATGAAAGCTGTCGGGGTTGTCAATGGAGGCTGTAGGATTTAATATTGCTCACTGTACTGTACTCTTTTAGATGTTAAGAATAACAATTTCTCAGCACTTTCCAAGCTCTAATCTTCACTCTTAATTCTGAATTGTTCACAACATTTTCTGTTTAGAACAATGTTGGATTAAATGTCCACAGATTCCAATATCTCAATCCTCAAGTGATGAACTTGGTGTTCTCAAGTGAAAATATTAATATTATTGTTGTTGATAATCATGAGAAAAAACTATAATAAATCTCTTTTCAATAACCATACTTGTCTTTGCTGACTGATACTACAATTGTTTTATAGCTTAAGCAGAATGGAAATTCACAATTCATGTGTAGCCAGAAAGAGAAAAGAATGTATAAAGCTACGGGAGAAGGAACCAAAGCAGGATTAAGAAGAGGTTGAAGAGAAGTTTTTCAGAATAAATTCAATACCATGGATCTTGATTGGCAAAATCAATTTCCAACCACCCACGAGATGAACACGAGCAAGTATCAGCAAATTTGGGAATAGACAATGTCTTCTGAGCCAATGGCCATGTTGTTATGCAGCTTTTTGAGCTTCTTGAGGAATGGAATCCTCGTGAAGGGTCCCAATCAGAACACAACAACCTGGGACCATCTTGTTTCTCAGTGTCTCTTCATAAAGATTCAGTTGTAGCTTATGATAATGAAGCTTGAATTTTCTTGTGGCTCTTTTTTTAGACCAACAAAAGGAAAATGTTGTGTCTTGAATTAAATATAAACCAAAGGAATGTTCTGGATTGATTTGCCTTGGATTCTCACAGATTTTTGTAACATATTGTCCAATCACGCATCTTCTGTCCCTTCCATTGTCAATATAGGTTGTTGGGTTGTATGTCAATGGAGGCTGTTAGGGTTGTCAATGGAGGCTGTTGGGATTGTCAATATAGGTTGTGGGGGTTGTTAACGCAACATGAAGGACTTGTCAATGCAGGCTGTCGAGGTTGTCAATATAGGCTGTAGGGGTTGTCAATAAAGGCTGTCGAGGTTGTCAATATAGTCAGTATGATTTCATATCCTGGAAATAAACATCAGAATAAATGTATATCCACATGTACCAAACATAAAATGGTACAGTCAGTTTGATTCCATATCCTGGAAATAAACATCAGAATAAATAGTTCTCTTGGTCTCAATTTCAGTAATGAATTTCTACGAGTTATCCAAAACATGTTACAAAATGATGTGATGGGGTTATGCAATTACAATCAAACTGTACAACATTGATCTTTATATAAACAAGTTTGTTAAAGGCCTTAAGCGAATACAATGTTCCATAGACTATCACACTCAGTTAACAATCACTGGTATATACAATTTAAATCAGCATGTCAGTGGGTTCTCTTCTTCTTTTGGATGTCTTCAATTTAAATCAGCATGCCCTGATTTGTTCCCTCTATCAGGTTTTTGTTTCTGCAGATTTTTCCCCTGTAAAACAAATTTACACCACTTTAGTTGTGTAGTATATAACTTATACTTCAATAAAGTGAACTTCCAACTAAGTTTCACAATCACAGCGTACATTGACAAGTCATTCATGTTGCGTTAACAACCCCAACAGCCTCCATTGACAACCCCAACAGCCTATATTAACAACCCCGACAGCCTCCATTGACAACCCCGACAGCCTCCATTGACAACCCCGACAGCCTCCATTGACAACCCGACAGCCTATATTGAAATAAAGGCAACTTTTCAATTAGCCTATATATGGATAGCTTAGAACTGTTGGCTAGGATACAAAAACCTTATAATGTCCATAAAAATCCATCTTACATGAAATAAAGGCAATTTTTTCTAATCCAACAATTTCTAATCATGCTCTTTTAATAATCTTAAAATTCTCAATCAGATTCACAAAAAGAATGTAAAAGAATGATACAAGGAATGAACGCTCATATAATACATATGTATAACACATACCAAGAGCATCCAGTTGTGAGGAATTGGGGTTGATCAAGGAAGAAGTAATAGGGTTGGGCATGGCGGCGGGAAAAGAACCAGGAGGCATCATAATGTTTGGTGGTGGCGTCGATGAATGTTGCTGTTGTGAGCGTGACGGAGGCGAAGACTGAGGTGGCTCCCGAGAATCCATAAGGGAGACCAAGGGAGATAAGTCGATAGCAATAAAGTGATTTTGGAGACTTCCGTAAGGGGATTCTTGAATTGCGCAAAATGGCCGCAAATGCAGCTTCTTGAGATTCACTGAGTTGTCTTCTCTGAAACCTACTTTCACAGAGAAAGAGAGTGGGGAGAGGGAGACTGTGGGAGAGAAAGACAATGAGTATGCACTGGAATTATAATATAGGTATAGGGTTATTTAGGTGAATGTACAATTACAATTTATTAACAATCAGTCCTTTGGGACTTGACAGTGATTATGTCATTCTGTGGGATTAATTTTTTGTTTTTTTGTTTCTTTGGGACTGTACAGTAATTTTCCCTAAAAGTTAATCAAAATGAACACATTACTGCGCCTTTTGTCTATCTAAGCTCGTTGCCGAAATCAGACAAAAGCTCAGAAATGCCACTTTGCATTCGCTCAACTATGATGTAACCAAGTACAAAGTATTAGTGATTGTGCTGTTTCAAGTGAACTCGAGCTTCACTGTTTGTTTGACCATGACTTTCTAGAATCTTGATTTTGTAGTTTTTTTCCCCTTTCACTTTCTTTTTAGTGCGCTAGACTGTGGAAGTATCCGCCAGACTTGGCTCAAGTGGTTGATCAGGGTAGTGTTTTGAGTAGCGCCCTTGAGCTCTAATGGTTTAGGAAAAATTTGGTTGATGTCAGCTTATAGTTTTCTAAATGTGAAGGTGATCCCAGCAAATCTCTTTTGATGCTTCTGAAATATCTGAGGAACAAAAAAACGGACTGAGCAATGAACCGGTCACGGTACAGGTTCAAGGGTTAATAGTTTAACCGGGGTCGGACCAGTGGTCGGACCGGTCATATTAAAATATTATAATTTATTAATAGATATATATAATATATATATATATATATATATATATATATATATATATATATATATATATATATAAATATATATTTTTAAACTTCTATAGATAAAAATGAAGATTTTTAGAAAAAAATGCTTAAAATTTATTAGTATTAGTTATGGTGCATGTACTTATATAATAATATCTCTTTTTCTATAATTAATTATTTATTATATCCCCCAAAATCTTTTTTTTTTTAAATTTGTTATTTCTTTACTTACTTTTCTCTTCATTTTGGTCTTTAAACTTTCATTTTTTCCTAAAAAATAGCGCGAGATAGTAGTTAGAGGAATAAAAAAATATATTTTTTAAAAAAAGGGGGGGACCGGTTCGACCACCATTTTGACCAGTTTAGACCAGTCCACCGGTTTTTCACCCCAACCGGATCGGACCATTGACCGGTTCACCGGTTTTTCGGTCTGGTCCGGTTTTTTTCACAGTGGAAATATATGAGTAAGCAAATGAAGAATATCCTCTGCACCACATTGTGGTTTAAATAAAAAAATTAAAATTAAACCAAGATTTTATTATTAGTTATTTTTTTGGAAGTTAAACCGAGATGTTAATTCATGGTACATTTGTCATATTGTAATTAAATTGTAATGACGACAATTAGATTCGCGCGCGCGCGTGTTACATTTTGAGTATCAAAATTTCATATAATGCGAAAAATGTAGTTAAAATAATATAGGAAATTAATTTGCAATTATAATAATTTTAAAAAGTAGACGTTAACGCCCGTATGAAGTTCCAATTAGAAAGTCTCATTGTCCATGGTTGATGAATCATAAAGAATTCAATTTACATCCTCATAACCTTCCAAAATGCTTCAAAGCTTGAGTTACAAGATAAAAGGAGTCAAAACAACAACAAAAAATATCTAAGCAAATATTCTGCTTATCAGACTTAATTATGGGCTTGTTTAGCCATGAAATCCGCACATTGCAGGCTCCACGTATTTAGAGAGTTAATATCAATTATAAATATAATTATTATTATTTATATTTGTCACTCTTTTCTCAATTTATCCCTATTGATGCTCCTTACTCATCAATAATTAAGAAAGAAAATGAATGAAGGAATTAAGAAATATAACTAGGGTATTTTAGAAGATATATCATATATTAACTTACTTAATTAACTTCTTTAATCTAATCAACTTAAATAAATATAACTTATATTAAGCAACAAATGGAGTACTAAACCTTTGGTTTTAGATATCTCAGTGGCAGGTGGATGATCATCCGCTCCATACCTCAACCAAATCTATAGCCTCAATCCAATCAGAATGGGCTATGGCTTCAATAAACCCAAGTTGTCTACAAGCTTCCAGATCATATTTTAATATGTTTGCATGAGGAATGAGCTAGAATCAAACTGAAAAAAAATGAACGGATATGATCAATTTGATTATTAAATGTCGTATCCGCCCACACCTAATAAAACACGACATTGTTAGGTTGCATTCGACATAGTATAAAATTTGCATTAGATATTCAAGATCCAAATTTCATTACAGATAACCGAACACAAGAGAAAAAAAATGCTGATCAAGATTAAAGTTACCATGTCCAGTTATGAACATTTTCAAATCATCACAACAGAGAAACACAATCACATTGTAAATCACATCATATCAAATGAAATATATATATATATATATATATATAAATCACACATAAAAAAAATTCCACCAGGCAAAAATCAATGATGACCTAGTTGAACAAACAAAAAAAGCAGATCTTAATTAACTGCAAAATGAAATGTACAAGGAAATATACCATACCTTCATCACTTTAGTACATTTTCCCCCACTTTCTTTTACTTCTATGTTTTGTTACAATTTGTGCAACTAAACGAATCTTACGCCTTTCTACCAAAAATTTCATATCCTCTTTTCCTATTTTACAACTCACCAAAACAATTCCAAATAGAAAGCCTAAAAGCCATTCCTTGAATCCTTTCCTTCACCATAGCTGAATCATAGAAAGTCCAATGAGGAAAAAACATGAGACCCTCAGAAACATGTCTAACTTCGAAATTTTCCAACACAACAGACCCGTACCACAGTTTAATACTAAAACAAACCATGATAGTTTTCCACTTGGTTTTTTCCTTCTCCATCCATTTAAAACTCCCAACCTTTTGGAGTTCAAATAAAATCCCATTTCCATCTCTTTGGGCAAATTCTCCAATAAGAGAATTTAACGGTTGCGGTAATATATTGAGATTCAATGCAACCATGGATGCTAGCTCAAGCATCAATTTTCTTGATGGTTAGGAGCCTCCACGCTCTCCAGTCTTTCTAGTGGGATAAGGTTTGTTGTTGTTGCTACTGCAATTGGGTGGTTTTGATTACATGTGATGTAATTGGTAAAAATGTTACCTTCCTAAATAACTTGAATTTAAACATCGTGTCAAAGAAGATTTAAATTTAACCGAAATATGGATCTTAGCCCACTAATTATTACATTGAGGGTTGTTAATTTAGTGGAAGATTAGTAACTAACTTTGCATGTTTTAATTGTAGAATCATGTCAACTAGTAATATTGCTACACTATCATTGTGATCAATCATTGAGAAGGACAACCTCAATGGGACAAACACTCTTGACTAGTTTAGGGACTTGAGAATTGTTCTCAAGTAGGAAAGAAAGGCATATGTCCTAAATCAACCCATTCCTATAGTGCTTGCAACCAATGCTCCAAGAGCTCAGAAAGATGCTTACACGAAGCATAAAGACGGCACTGTTGATGTATGTTGCCTAATACTTGCCACCATAGTTTCAGAGCTCCAAAGAGATCTGAAACTTATAGAGGCTCATGAGATGATTATACATCTCAAGAAAATGTTCTAGCAACAGGCAAAGCAAGAGAGGTATGAGACCATAAAGGCCTTACATTCCTACAAGATGGTTGAAGGTGTATTGTTAGTCATGTGTTAAAGATGAAAGACTATATTGATCACCTTGAGAGGCTTAGATTTCCCATGAGCCAAGAGTTAGCTACATATTTGATCTTAAACTCACTTCCAGAAAGTTACCAGTTTGTTATGAACTACAACATGAACAAACATGGAGAAATAAATTTCTGAACTACATAGAATGCTTAAAACTGTTGAGAAGAACATTAAGAAAAGCCTAACACTGTTTTGATGGTTCAGAAAGGAAAGGGTATGAGAAAGAAAGGCAAGGGTAAGGGGAAGGGTAATAGCTTAGGTGGTAAAACCAAAGAGTCAAATAACCCCAAAACTAAGCCTACAACCAAGAAGGCAAATCCTTCAAAGTAAGAAGTATGCTTCTTCTACAATGAATCCGTTTATTTGAAGAGGAATTGCAAACTCTACCTTGAAGATCTAAGAAAAATGAAAAAGGATCAAGTCAAACGATTTGAATCTAACCTACCTATGGCATTGTCGTCTAGGTCAAATAAATGAGAAAACACATTTCTAAACTCCATCAAGATGAATTTCTTAACTTACTTGATTTTGAATCATATAATACATGTGAATTTTTCTCATTAAGAAAGATGATAAATGAACCTTTTACTGGGCATAATGAGAGGGCCACTGATTTATTTGGCCTCAAATATATAGATGTACGTGGACTATTGAATACAGCTGCTAGAGGAGGTTATATGTACTTCATTATGTTTATGGATGACTTTTGTAGATATGGATATATCTATCTAATGAAACATAAATATGAATCTTTTAAAATGTTTGAAATATTCTAAAATAAAGTATAAAACCAACTTGAAAAAATAATTAAAGTACTTCAATCTAATTGAGGTAGTGAATATTTGAGTTAAGAGTTTATTGACCATCTTACGAGTTGTAAGATAGTCTTACAATTAACTCATCCAGGAACACCACAATAGAATGATGGTTCTAAGCAAAGGAATCAAACACTATTAGATATGATTCCATCTATAATGAGTTAAATAAATCTTCCACCATCCTTTTAGGGCTATGCCCTAGACACAACTGTATTCACACTAAATCGTGTTCCATCTAAGGCAGTTGAAAAGACACCATATGAAATATGGACTGGGAAGAAACCTATTTTATTTTTTCTCAAAATTTGAAAATGTGAGGTTTATGTTAAGCAACAAGCCTCTGGTAAATTAGCGCTCAAATCTTTAAAGTGCCTTTTTGTAGGGTATCCTCAGGAAACAAAGGGATATTATATCTACAATCCCACCTATAACAAAGTATTTGTAATCTGGAATGATATCTTTCTAGAATGAGAGTTTATTCTAAAAGAACCAGTGGGAGCAAGGTACATCTCAAAGAAGTTCGAGAGTTACAAGATAGTATAGAACCACATATGGAAAAGAGAGAAGACTCACAACAAGTTGCTGAGCCTCCTCAAGTAATACAATGCCCATAAAGGTCTGATAGGATATGGTAACAACCTCAGAGATATGGATTCCTGATTATTGGAAGTTGTGATGTGTTGCTCATTAAACAGAATGAGCTAACCACCTATCCAGAAGCCATAATGGGACAAAACTCTGAGAAATGGCTTAACGCCATGTAGTCTAAAATGTAATCCATATATGACAAGCAGGTATGGACCTTAGTCAATCCACCTGAAGGTGTAAAAACCATTGGGTGCAAGTGGGTTTTCAAGGAGAAAATCGACATGGATAGTAAAGTAAATATCTTCAAGGCACAACTGGTTGCAAAAGGGTTTACTGAAACTCATAGTCTAGACTATGATGAAACCTTTTCCCAAGTTGCAATGGCCAAGTCAATAAGAATCCTTCTTGCCATTACAACATATTATGACTATAAAATATTGCATATGGACATCAAAATAACCTTCCTTAATGGAAAGCTCCTTAATAATGTGTATATGACACAACCTGAAGGTTGTATGTGTCCAAAGTGTTGGAAATTGTGCCCTATGGGCCAATTATTATACTTTGAACATTATTGTTTAATGAATTTCTCCATTTTGTTATCATGTCATTTACATATTTATTCTGATAACTGCATCTTTGATAAACATAATGTTTGTCCTAAAAATCTCTGGTCGATCATCTGTGTGAGAGCAAAGATAAAATAAGACCGGTATGACTTTGATAAGATATGAGAATATAAATCAAAGTTATATGCACTTGTAAGAGTATAAGGTGCTGGACCGACTTGTTACGAGAAAGCTGCATGGATTAAGTCATAAGCTTATATCATGTATAATTGCGTCACAATGCATTTTGACATGAGATCATCATTAATTCCTATATGAGAGTCATTGAGATTTGACCTAGTTAAAAGTCACCTTTGACCGAGTGATGATAAAGGTTGCAATCGGGCTTTGGGGATTTCATGCAAAGGAATGTGAATAGTCAAGATGAAATTTCTCCCTCATATTAGAAGAGAGATATTACTGGGCTTCTCGATAAGTGAGTCTGAGAAATGCATGGCCATACTACGATGGAAAGAAGTTTCCATTTCAATTGTTAGACTACTCAGGAATCCAGAAAGTAATGGTCAGGAACAGGAGGATGACATCATCCATGCCTCATCTTTAACCAAAATATCATGTGATAAAAGGGACGTGACATGGTTGTATGACAAGTTGCATCGTGTTAATGATCCTCATGTGAACTAGGTAGTTATAATGTCTTGCTAGAGGCCACTTGTGACTTGTGGGCTAGTACGGTTATTAGCCCACTGCCAACTTCATATGGGCCTACAGGGTCCCATACAAGAATAGTCAAACACGAGCTATAATGTCCAGATTTATTGAATCTAAAATATGTCTAAGATTCAATGAATATAATGTTTAATCTATGGTGAATCAATTATATATATATATATATATATATATATATATATATATATATATATATATATATATATATATATGATATAAAAATTCGTAATTAATAAAAATATTATATATTATTATATAGTGTTAGTTTCAAATTTAATTTATAAAGATAAATTAAATCTATTGGTTCTTTATTTAGATTAAATAAATACAATAAGTTAAATCTACTGGATAGATTTAATCAAATCAAATTTATTTGATTTAATACGGATTTTAAAATTAATTAGTATTAATTTTGAAGATCCAATGTGGCCTATATAAGTTATAAAACAAAGGGCTAAGAGAACCCTAGGGGTGAAAAAAAATCATAGAGAGCTGCAAGAAAACCCTAAAGAGAGGCATTAGAGGTACTAGTACGTTGCCAGTGTTAGGGTCCTGTTCATGTGGATACAAGTAGAGGGAGCTGTTCGTGCAATTGGCTCTTAGAGATTAAATAAAACGCAAAATGTAAAAGGTACAACTTTAACTACTTGGTTTAGGCACCATTGATAAATCCGCAATAGGGATTGGATTAATTTAATAATTTAAATTCTTTCACTGTGTACCTTCCAATTCCAACATAGAGGACTCTGGTAAGGTATGCAAGCTTCAAAGATCCATTTATGGATTAAAGCAAGCATCTCGGAGCTGGAATCATTATTTTGATAAAGTAGTTAAAGAGTTTGGATTCATTCAAATCATGGATGAACCTTGTGTTTACAAGAAGATTAACGGGAGCATAGTTATATTTTTAGTGCTTTATGTAGATGACATCCTACTCATTAGGAATGACATTCCTACATTTAGAGTGTCAAGTCTTGATTAGGAAAGTCTTTGTCGAAAAAAGACTTGGGTGAAGCCACTTACATCCTAAGGATTATGATCTATAGAGATAGATCCAAGAGGCTAATAGGCCTATGTCAGAGTAAATATATGATAAGATACTGTATAGGTTCAGTATGTAAGATTCAAATAAGGGTTATATGCCTATGTCTTATGGCATCCATCTCAGCAAAGATATGTATCATAGTACAATTAATCAAAGAGATTGTATAAGTAAGGTTTCGTATGCCTCGGCCATTGGATCCATCATGTATGCCATGTTATGTACTTGACCGGATGTCTCATTTGACTTAAGTATGGCCAGCAGATATAAACAAGATCCTAGAGAGGGTTGTTGGACTACTGTCAAGAATATCCTAAAGTACCTGAGAAGGACTAAAGAATTATTCTTGGTTTATAGTGGATTGGATGATAAGATTTGTGTAATTAGTTATACAAATGCAAGTTTCCAAACTAAACAAAATGATCTTAGATCTCAATCAAGATATATATTCCTTTTGAATGATGGTACGGTAAGTTGGAATAGCTACAAGTAGAGTTCTATAGTAGATTCTGCAACAGAAGCTGAGTATATAGTAGTATTGGATGTAGCTAAAGAAGCCATTTGGATAAGAAAGTTCATTACTGAACTAAAGGTGGTACCTACCATCTCAAATCCAATAGACATGTTATGTGACAATAGTGGTGTTATTGCACAAGGAGGCTAGGTTAGATCAAAGGACCAAGCTTATACTCAGACAATTTCACCTCATTAGAGAAATCAATAATAGTGGTGATCTAAAAATATGTAAAGTATCAGGAGAAGCCAAGGTTTCCGATCCTCTTACCAAGTTGCTTGCACAGGAAAAACATCAACGTCATTTTAGGATAATGTGAATTAGACCAACTAATGATCGTACTTAGTGCAAGCGGGAGGCTGTTGGAAATTGTGCCCTAGGGGTTAATCATTGTACTTTGAATATTGTTATTCAATGAATTTTTTCATTTAGTTATCACATTATTCATATGTTCATCGTGATAATTGTATCCTTACAAAAATCATAATGATTGTCCTAAATGTCCTTGGTCGATCATCTATATGGGAGCAAAGATGAAATAAGATAAATATGACTTTGATAAGGTATGGGGATAAGAATCAAACTCTTAGGCACTTATAAGAGTACAAGGTGCTACACCGACCTGCTATGAGAAAACTGCATTGATAAGTAATAAGTTTATCTAATGTATAACCACATCACTATACCCTTGGACCTAAGATCATCATGGATTCCTATATAAGAATTGCTACGCTTTGACCTAGTCAAAAGTCACCTTTGACCAAGTGATGATAAATGCTACAATTGAGCTTGGTGGTTTTCATGTAGATGAATGTGAATGGTCAAGATGGAATTTGTACCTCACATTAGTAGAGAGATATTACTAGGCCCCTTGATAAGTGAGTTTGAGAAATGTGTGGCCATACTACAATGGAAATTTTTTTTCCATTTCTACAATCAGACTATTTAGGGATTTAGAAAGTAATGGTCAGGAAAGGAGGATGACATTCTCCATACATCATCCTTGACCGAAATATCATGTGACAAAAGGGACGTGATGTAATACCCCGAATTTTGGGATTAAAGGCTTGAGGTTTAGCCTGGATTAAGTAGGCTGCTAGATCCCGGTTTAGCAAATGTCCAAGTAAGGAATAATATTTATCCCAAAATTCCTTAATATCTTTGGATATTAAAATGGAAATAAAAGGTGAGGGAAAAATGATAATTTTGCCATAAGTTGAGGAATGAAGACTTTTCCCTAATATTTCCTATGATTTGAGTTGGATGGGAATTAAAAGGAGGGAAATGACTACTTGGTGATTAATAAGCCCAAGCGGGTGAATTATTATCAAGTAAAGTCAATGAGCGGAGAAGCTTAAGGCTTCAGTTGACCACTTAAGGTGGTATAATGGGATAATTTGAGAGTGAATTATACTCTATTATTTCTCATTAATATTGATGGAATGATGAAGGAAAAGAGAAATGAAACTTGTTGTGCAAGAAATGAGATAGGTGGACTAATTAAGTAAAGGCCACCAGGATGATTTTAATTAATCATCATCCTTCATCATTTATTTCCTTTCTTTCCTACGTTCGGATTAAAAGGGAAAAGAAGGAAAGAGAAACAAATCAGAAGATAAATAAGAGAGAACGAGAATGAGACGGAAAGACCGAGAGAACACGGAGGAGAGAGAGAAGAGAGAGAAAGTTGTTATTCTCCTGAACTCGACTGAAACGACGTTTTCTCTCTGAGTACCTAGTACAAGCATTACTCTACTCATCTTGAGCTTTGATTCTATGGTTTTAGATTCTCGTTTAGATATGGTTGATGTCGTCTCGCCTACCGAAGCGTCGCCAGAATTCCGAACCGAATTCAAAAAGGTGTAGAGGTAACCGTAAGCTTCATTTCTACCATTTCGGTTTGTTGTTTGGATGAGTAGTTTAAGAGTAGGGTATTGTTCATCTCTCATTCTATTTGTGTTTTGGAGGCCGAAACGATGTCCAATGGATGTCTAAACTGCTAATCTTGTAATAACTAGTAGAAAGGAGGGTATTAAGTCAAAGAAAGGGAGGAACCGACAAAACTCTTCTGAGAACTCTAAATTAGCTGCCTGAGGTGTGGCATGAGAAAAGAGTTGGAATTTCATCAATTGGATGATTCCATTGAGTTTAGAAGAACAAATTGTGTAGGGTTCATGTTGATGATGAAGTGAGAAAAGGCCTAGGGAGTGAAATGACCGAATTACCCTTTAAGGCTTTAAGTAAGGGCTATCAAGGGTATTTTCATCATTTGTGCCTGAATTTGACTGATCTAAAGTTATAAATGGATTCTACATGTGAAATTTTATAGGATTGGCCCATATTGTAATTTCTGTAAAAGTACAGTTGGGCCGGGCTTCCGGGGGTATTTTGGTAATTTAGCGTAATTGGGCTAAGTTATCAACTGAAAATGAGTCTAGAATGTTATAAGGATGAGTAGTGACTCATGTATGCTATGTTTGGGAATTCAGGACTCGATGAATGGATGTGCCCGAACCTGGATATGCCTACAGGTTCCCATATAAGAATAGGCCAACACGAGCTATAATGTTTAGATTCATTGAATATAAGATGCGTCTAAGATTCAATAAATACAATGTTTACTCTAGGGTGGACGAATTTTATATATACATACATACATGTTTTGTGAATATTTATTTGATAAATATTTATATGTGTATAATATATATATATATATATGGAAAAGAAAATTAATAATATTATATATACATATATGTATTTTTTAAATACATACATATATAATATATATTATATATGGTAATATTATATTAATGATAATATTATTATATTATGTATATATATAGATATTATATAATAATATCTCATATTTAATTTATAAATATAAATTAAATCTAATTCTATTGTGAGCATTTAAACAAACATGAATAAGGTATGTTTTCTACTACTCGATTTAAATGTTATTGATAGATCCGTAATTGGGATTGATGAACTTTTACAATTTTAAATTATAATTTTTCCGTTGTGTGCCTGTCAATTCCAACACAAAATACTAAATTTGTGCTTCCAAGGAAATTTACAAACAAGAAGGTGCATCATTTCACCAAGAAAGGGTGTATCATTTCAAAACAGGAAGATTTACAATGAAAGAAGGTAATGCTGGAAATGCTGGCATTCTTTTAATTTTGACGAAGATAGATTAATCTATTGCTTTGAAATACTCCTTTCTTATTTTCCCCCTAAAAGCTGATAGCAGACAATACATTTAAAGAACGGTCAAGAAAGTTCAAACAACGCCTGTACATGAGAAGATAGAGGAATTTTCATCCCCTTAACTGAGGCTTCTTAAATTGACTTAATCGAGGGATGTTATGTTAGATTAGGAATGATTTATAAGTTTATTTAAAAAGAAAAAGTCTTTAATCATAACTCTCTCTCCCAACACCGTTAGATTACAATTTAATGTTAATAACCCTCAATATACAAAAACCAAATATACAGGATTAGAAGCAATCCAAATCCTATACGTTCACAAGACTAGCAAGAGTAAATAGTGAAATCTGTATTACATCAAGGGAAAATTATACTGAAAAAAATGATTATGCTCGATCATACTATCATTTTAAATGTACCCAAAGCATTATAAACGCAGAGATTTCGTATTGAATATGGAAAAAGGAGGAACTTCTTGAGAAATTTAGTGACCCATAATAGGTTTCGCTAGTAGAAGATGAGAGAAAACCATAACACCAGGAGTTTTGAAGTTTTTAATGCAGATCTGGAAAACCGGAGAGAGTATGTGAGAGCGAGGGGGAGGAGGCGATGGCAGCGAGGTTGCTCCGCCGTTGGCGACGGAGGAAAAAGAATATTTCAATGTGATGTACAATACAGTGGACATCGAACTACTGAATATCCATAAAATGGCAGAAAACCATGAACAACCTTTGGAAGAAGCCGAACTGCCAAAGGAAAAGCAAGGAGAAATTTGGGTCATTCAAATTTTAAATGTTGTTTTAATAAAAGGAGGTTAAAATTTTCGATCTTCCAAATTTTGATGTAGGAGGAAACGTTTATATTATATGGTGCTTTTAAAAAAATAATTTAATTTAAAAGTTATTTTTAAAATAATTAATATTTATTTTAAAATTTTGTTCATATAATTAATATATATTTTTAATTTTTTACCTATTAAATTTTCAAACATGTTCTTTGATAAAAGTAAGAGTGAAAATAATTTTTAATTTTTGGAAAATTTAATGAGTTACTAATCTCTTCTTATTTTTAGTGAATTAGTTAAAGTAGCCTATTATAGATAGGATGGAGTATGTAGATTATATTATTAGATTCAATAAAAAATTTTTCATAAAATTGTATTATAAGTTTTGGGAAGAAAAAATAAAAAATAAGGAAAATACAATTTTTTTAAGTTTAATTCCTATAATTCAATAAGACCTTAAATCATTTTGGCTATTAAAAAACAAAACCTATGACTTAAAATTTCAGCAACTAAAATAAAAATGAGAGTAAGCTTAAGTAACTAAAATTTACTTTAGCCCAAATTTATTCAGATAATTGTTCTAAAAATTATATTTGTCAATTGCTTATAATAATAACCAGACACTTAATTTAAGAATACAATTTATTAAAAGAAAAGGTTGTTCTCAGCTTTTTTACATAATTTTGGGAAAAAGATTTTGCATAATAACTATCTGAGGTGATATGATCATTTTAATTAAGACTTTGATTTATCCCGCAAGACTTTTCCACATGTAACTACAACTATGGCACCACATCAAGTGAAACAACCACCACCTTATGACAGCTGGCAGAAGGCACTAGGATAGCTTCAGATGAATATTTAATGATGAATTGAGTGATTTGACGTGGATTATAAATTTATAAGGTGATAATATATTTTTGGGAAAATCATAAAAAAATATCATTTAAACTTTAAAATCTTGTTGACAAATACGTTAATGGGATTAACGATAATAGTAATGTAATTGAAAACTCATTTTATTGTTAAATCTTCTATTTAGAATTTTAAAGTTCAAATGATTTTTTTTTTGGATTTTCTCTAATTTTTTTCCACCTATTAAATATATTTTGAATGGGGTAAAAATAATAATAAACTATTAAAAATAGTGATAATTTAATAAAATCATTAAATTTAATCTAACGGTGTTTAATTATAAGAGGAAAAAATCTCTAACAGTGTTATATCAAATATAACGATTTTGTTATGTGGAATATTTTTAAAAATGCTTTTGATTCTAGTTTTTGAAAGCAAGAATGACTAGTTTTATAAAAACATCTGATTTTGGTATGTGGAATGTTTTTTAAAAAAATTTTGATCATAAATTGAGAAAGGATTGGACAAAAAAGGAAAAGAAAATATTTTGTTTGAACATTTAAGCAATGAAAATCTATATAATGTTTTAACTGAAAAATGATTTTGAGAAAATTAAATTTTATTCTAGTGCTAAAGATACTTGTGATACTCTTAAATCTATTTATACTTATAACAATTATGTCGAAGTTGAATGTATTGACAGTTCACTTGAAGCTATATGTTACATATCCACGATTGATGAACAAATAGAAGGTGAGAATGAAGAAGGAGAAATTATAAAATACTTCCATGATCTAGTCAACACAGAAGAGCAAGAAGAAGAGGATTCCCAAAGAGAGCTTATCATAGACGACTATGAAAAATCACTCTCTGGAGCTCAAGATGAATTTAAGATAAAAAGTTTTAATTCTTCTTATAATCTTGGTAAAATTGATTTTCAAAGTTTGTATAAAATTATTTGCCAACTAATTGTTGATTCTATTAAGAAAAGTAAAAATATTTTCTTTCATGCTAGAAATTTATTTGTGAAGAAAGAACGTGAAGAAACTGGATATTTGAGATTGTTGTCACTCAAACAACACAATAATTGTATAAAACCTCTTAATTCATATCTTCATATAATTTACAATTATTGTGGTAAATCCGGTCATATTTCTCACACATGCTATATTAGAAGAAATTCAAATGTGAGAAATAAATTTGTTTGGGTTCCGAAAAAGCAAGTAGATTTAAATGCTAACATTCGAGGACCCAAAGCAAATTGGATACCAAGATGTCCATCTAGTATTTTATGTGTACTGATTAATTCTAGAAAGAATGGACATAAGGGTACAGAGAAAATGAAAAAGATTCTAAGAGGTCCTAATGCACCTAAAAAGATATTCACATCAATTGAGAGAACTCGTGGAAAAGCCATTGCAACAACATCATTATCAAATCAAAAGAAGCAATGAACGAATGCAAGAGAAATACATTCCACCTCAATAATGGACTAACATAAAGTACCGTACCATTAAACTATTTTAAGGAGAACAAGACAAGGAGGATTTCTCATATATAAAGGAAAAGACTCTCCCAGTCTACATCATATGAAAGAGCTTTACTTGAATCCAAGGCTAAATATGAAAAGACAAAGTGCTAGAGAAAGATGCATTACATAAGAAAAGGAAATTCTCCAAGTGCTTAAGGTAAAGGTATATAATGGTAAAACCTCTTGTACTATTATCTTTAGTATTTATTAAGGCTTATATCTTGTTACCTTAGGAATGAACATTGCAAACTATCTTAGAAACATGGTTTCCACATCCCTTTGGAAAACTGATTTTGTAAATTTATATTCAAAGGGATTACAATGTTCAATATAGTTTAATTCTTTATGCATACATGATGATTTGAAGAGAAAGCATTTCTTCTATGCATAAAGTCATGATTAATTCATTGTGCTCAGTTATTCTGAATTGACTATATTATAGGAGCATGTGAATTTTGTTCCTACAAGCTAACGATGAATGGATACAAATAAGGTTGTATGCCAAGGTAGAAAAAGATTTATATAGTTTTGTAGGATAAGAAAAAGCTTTTCAAGAGTGCAACTACATAGAGAAATAAGTTATGATTGATGTTGATGGTGAACATGAACTAGGAGACATCTACACTAATTTATCTAGACTAAGTAAGCTCTTGTAAGGATAAGAGGAATTACGGTGATATCTAATCCTTATCTTATTTTGTACTTATATGAATTATTTGGGTAATGAATATTTGTCCATTATTCATTCCTTTAGCAATCAATATTTGATGATTGTCAAATTATTTACAGATTGCTAAATGAACTGAAAGTGAAATTTGCATCACCATTCTACAAGTTTATTTTTGAAACTAATAATTCTAAAACTTGATCTGATTTTCAATTCACATTGTTTTATAAAAATGCATACACATTTTTTTGCAAAATATTCATACTTTGATTACATTCAAATGATTTCAAAATTAAAAGTTAATATCTTTGTATACTGAATGTCAGAATTGCTTCAAATTCATCCTCCAGAGAATTTCCTATTATTGACATATTGATCATTTATCTCAAATGTGTTATCCAATGTTTGAACTCATTAGTCTTTATTTTCCAACATGTTAGACCTCATGCCTAACAAGTTAACCATTTATATGAGTCTTAAGCCTATATCCTAGAAAAGAATTCAATTCATGAAAAGCCTTGTACCTAAAGCGAACATCATCAGTGGTTGAGTTACTCTAAACATTATGAATGTTCATTAATGCATTGAATGTTAATGTATTAATCATTATATTGGAATAACTTACTAGGATAATATTCTAGAACTCTAGTCATTTGGACTAATGAGTATGTGCTTAATCATCCATAAATCCTTATACTCATCTTGTTACTAAAATGCATTAGCATTTATCTTCATTCTTTTTTTAGTAACTAGAGTGTCGTATTCAAATTCTCACCTTGAATGTTCAGTTTTAAGACACGACTCTAAGAGTCAAAATTATATCTCTTGATTAATAACAAAGTCATTGTGCTTATATACGTCTATCAAGCTAAGTCTTTTCTGGCTAATTCCTTATCTTTATGACCTTTGCACTTGGAAAAATTCTTCAATAGTTGACATAAATTAAAGCACTCTAAAATATTAACATCTTCAACCATGTTTAGCATGTTTCAAAAATGAATTTTCATACCTTGAAAATCTCAATTTTATAATGAATTATCGTTATTTGAAAATATGAGATTTGATATAATTTATATATTTTCTCATCATTCCTAAGAAATTTGATTTCATTGATAAGGTTCATATCAATGAGATATTTTCTACATGAAGTATATTTACAAAGTTATCATTATGAAAAACAAAGTCAAATAGAGAAGGGATCAATTGCAAGGGAACCTAAGTGATTGTGAAAGTGGTGCCCAATCACTCGAGTGATAGGAAGGGCACTCAAATTCCATTAAGAAATCTACGTAAAGCGCTAGAAATTTCAGACATCACTCAAGTGAGTTACTAAAGCACTTGAGTGATGCACTTGAGTTGAGCTTCAGATAACTCGAGTGTTGGGAAATTAAGGTAGAATTTGAACAACAAACACAACAGACACACGAGTAAAGAAAAGGGTAACTTAAGTGAGCCACTCAAGTGGAGCATATGAGCAATCGAGTGCTAAAGGAAAAAAAACATGAATAGAAAGCCAGAGTGAGATTTACTCAAAGGAATAAAGTGGAACTCGAGTGATCAACCAAGCCCACTCTCAAATAGGGTCGAGTATTCACATTACACAATTGAGTGAGGTACCTTATAGTTTTCATTTTTTTATTTGCACTCGAGTGACACAAGGTGTAATATCTCAAAATTTTGGGATAAAAGGCTTGAGATTAAGCCTGGATTAAGTGGACTTCTAAACCCTGATTCAATAAATATTATAGTAAGGCATGATTGTATTCCCCAAAATTCATTTATACGCTTGGGGTATTAAAGGAAATATTATGGTGAATTAAAGAGCTTGGGGAGTAACAAAACAATGCAATTAGAAGTCACACACAACATGGTTACTTGGAACAAAAAGTGGTATTGCTACTAGTGATTTTCCTTGTGTGGCAGTCGTGTTGTGTGACATCTGTCAAGGAGCATATGATATCCAAAAATTATGAAAATTTCCAAAATGAAATTAGACTTATCAAGCTTTAATTTGATTAGGTCATATGAGTTATTTAGAGCTGTACACAAAGAGAAATGAATTTTTGAATTAGCTCAAAAAAATTAATTATTTTCTGGGGCAGCGTCTAATGATTAAAATTATAGGATGAGTAAGCTTTCAATTAATAAAGGTTATATTTTTTCTTAAAATTAGACTCAATAAGTGTAGCATAGCCTTTAAAACCACCCCAATTGGATATCTAAACAGTTATATATGAATTTTCAAAGTTTGATGAAAATTCTACCAAGTTTTTCATTAAGTTTGAAAATGGAACAAATGTAAGGGCAAAATGGTCATTTGATGAATGAGACAAGAGATGATTTCCCCCCCTAATATTCCCAATACTTTTAGTTAAATGGGAATTAAAAAGTAGGAAATGGATACTTGGTAATTAATGAGCCAATTTTTGTGAATTATTATCAAGAAAAGTCAAATAGTCAAAAAGCCAAAGGCTTTGGTCAACAAATTAAAAGATGGTATTATGAGATAATTCAAGATCAATATTATTCTTCTCATTTATCATGCAATTTTTGGTGGAGATAGCAAGAGGAATATATATGTATATGGTGATATTAAAGTAAGAGGAAAAGAAAAGAAAAGAAAAAAAATGTTAACTAATGAAAACTTGCCACATGTAAAGCCAACTTTGACAATTTCATTAATCAACAATTCCTTCATCTTCTTCATCTCATTTCATGCCAACTGAATCAAATAGAGTGAGATAGAGAGTTTGGGATGGAGGGAGAGCTTCAAGCACACCAAGCTAGGGTTCGCACAAATCCAAGGTAAGGAAGTTGTAATCTTGAGGTTTAAGATTCCTAATCCTTCTATAATCTCTCATACTCACCTCTACTTCTTTGAATCTATGGTTTTCAAGAGAAATCAAGGGTGTGGAGTAAGAGAGCAGAAAATTTTTTTTAGAGAGAGAAGCAATAAGAAATCAAAAGGTAACTCCAAAATATGCTTCTTATGGTTTGTAGTTGTTGTTCTTGTTGTTCTTTAGCTTAGTTTGGTTGTTTGGTGATGTTTGGATGATAAAAGTCCTAAGGGGTCCTGTTGCTTAAACATCCTTTTAAACATGTCCAATGAGGTTTTAAATAGCTAATCATTTGATTAGAAGTAGTACGGAGGTGATTAAGCAAGAGAAAAGAAGAAAACAACAAACTTTTCCGGAGAACTTTGATTTTTTGTTATGTATTGTGACATGATGAAGATGTAAGAATTTGGTAATTTTGATGATTATATGAGCTTTAGAAGGAAAAATTGCATAGGTATGCAAGTGTTCATGATTTTTGGATGCTTGTATATGAATTTGGAAATTTATAAAGTAAGTATGTATATGTTGTTAATCTGCCTTGTCTAGAACAATGTAATTGTGACGTGTTTTTTAGTGACCAAATGTTATTGAATGACCATGAAACTTTCCAGATTAAAATTAGGCATAATGAACTTTAAAATGATATGTAATATAAAGGACTTGGAGAAGTACATTAGGAGTTATGATTTTTTAAATTTTGGTAATGTAAAACTTGGCAATTTTAGAACAGAGTCTAATAAAAGGGAATTCTATACTTATGTAAGTGCATTTAGCTTATAGCTCTATATTTTCCCTTAAAGTGGACTTAAAGAGGGGTCAAATAGAGCTTTGAACTAGTCAATTTGGATTTTTCTAGATTTAGTTATGATTTTCCCAAGTTCGGAGAAGAATTAGGGAAATCTATTGACCTATTTAGCCCTCCTTAGCTTCTTTGGCCTTAATATACACTTCTAATGACTCACAATCATGGCTCTAATGATGTAATTATGTATTTAGGGCCATGGAGAAGTCAAGAAAGAAGTGGAATATAATGAAAGAATTTCCAAGAAGCTCCAATGGTTGGAAGAAGAGGAAAAAAGGAATGACAGTGGTCCATAAGGTAGTGAACTTACATTGCTTGTATGTATGTTATATGTATGTTTTTGCATTGATTATGTTACTGCTTTGTGTGATACCTCATTTCCCAACACTACGGTATACTACCAATTAGCTAATACTCACCGAATATAAACGTCAGAGTGCCAAAATGCTAGAACTTTATACAATGCCTCTGCTGGATATAAATATTTACATATAAGCACATTCATACACAATTCATTTTACAATACTTATATCCTCTCACTACTCTACTTCATAGACAAACCCAAAACTCATAAAAGTCCTAGAATACATAACAGGAATTTGACAACCTAAACTAAGCTCTTCCGCCGCTTGGCCTCGGCTCATCATCATTTACCTTCTCTTTGCCCCGTGAGCTTCCTCCCTGTACTGGAGATTTGTTTTTAGGAAAAGAATGAGATTCACAGGAATCTCAGTAGTAATGCAATCAAGCATATAAGATAACACACACAAGCATGCTTTACTCACACAGTCATCAACAAAATCATCAGAACATTATTTAGTGCAAAACATGCAATTCATAAAACCATGCTAGCGCTAGACAAGTTTTTGGCCCCGAGGGGTACCAGCGCAAAGATAGGCCACGGGCACCGCTCGTGCAATATGAATACTATCGCCTGAATGTCAACCCGTGCAAAGATATGCCCCGAGTGATCACCCCGCATAATCTAAACATGTTAGACATTTTGTGATGATATCAAACAACACATATGCATGCTATGTCATATGAAGACGGTTACTACCTAGTTGCTCCTCTATGCAACTTTCCCACTCGATTCAAGCTCAAGCAACTACTGAGGCTAGACTGGTTGTTAAATCCTGAAATCTTCAAATACCACAAATGAGTTATAACTCATCTATACATCCTTCCAAACTCATAATATTGGTAAATTTAGCCTAATGGTGCCAAATTACCAAGATGCCCCTTAGGTCTTGATTATCAGTATTTTCTCAAAATCGTGATTTAGGCCATTTCTACACATTTCTGCGTGTAAAATCCATTTCTAGCCTCAAATTGGCTAAATTCATGCTCAAATGACGAAAATACCCTTCACAGCCCCCAAATAAGGCTTAATAGGGGTAATTTTGTCATTTTACTTTCTGTGGCTTTTCTCACTTCGGGGTCAACATAGACCCTACACAATTTGGCCTCTTAAATCCAATGGAAGTATCAAAATTATCAAATTTCTATCCATTTGCCACATCCAACACAGGGAAGGAAAAATAAATTCCCAGAAAAGTTGTGTTGGATTCTCGTTTTCTTTGCCCTAATCACCTCTTTTCTACTTATAACCAATATATTAACTAGTTAGACCTTCATTGGACTTGATTGGAGACATTTACATATTATGGTCTCTTGAGTTTTCTTAGATTATCTTGTACCAAATGAACCATAATCAAGCCCAAAACAACTCTACTAACCTTAATCAAGCAAAAGGAACAAGTTTAGGAAGTTACCTCTTGATTTCTTCAACTTTCTCTCTCCTAAACATTTTCTCTCTCTCCTTCCAGCGTTTGATTCAGCTGAAATACCATGGCTCTAATAGTAAGGAAATGAAGAGAAGAGATCATGGAGGAGATATATAGCTTAAATCACAAGATATAAGCTTCTCACCTTAATCTTGGATGAACCTTAGGTTCCTTTCTTCTTCTGTTCAGTTCTCGTTCTCCAGCTTTCTCTCACTCTTTTTGGATCAGTTTGATCGGGATAATGGAGCTGAAGAGATGAGGGAATAATAATATAATAAAGGGTTAATTAAGTGTGACAAGTGTCACCCTTTCATTGGCCCATAATTGCATTATTCCTTAATTAATCACATTTCCCTTTTCTCTTCCTCTTCCAGCCGAAATTTACATGAGAAATAGGAGAGAAATCGGAATCTCCAATATCCCATTGTGCCATCTCATAACTTGTTGACCAAGTTATTGACTTTTTGACTATTTAACCATTTCCGACCATAATTCACCAAAATTGGTTTATTAATGATCAAGTAGTCATGTCACTCTTTTTAATTCCCATTTAACTCAATTTAGTGGGAATATTGGGGAAAAATAACTATTTTCCATTTTACGGCAAAATTACCGTTTTGCCCCTGCATTTTATGATTTACCGAAATAAATCATTTTTTTCACTCATTTCTTCGACCTAACCCCATTTTGACACTTAAACGAGGTTATCAATCATGTCATTTAATTTCTTGAATTTTGGTTACCATAATAGGCCTTTATCGGTATATTAATCACCTTCTTATATCCTTATTCGGCTAATTTACGCGTAACCGGTGATTGGAATATTTTCCATAAATTCTCATAAATTCATTCATATCATTTTTCACCATTTTATTCCACTAAATATACATCAAATATACACATAAATGTACTGGTGAAAAATGGGGTATTACACTTTACCTATTTGTGTTGAGCATATTTGATTGAAAAGACAAGTAAAAGCTCGCCTATACTCTGATTTAATGAATTTAAGAGTCGATGAGGCATTGGTGATGTTATGAATCTTGTGGGAACAATTGAAAATTTTGCTACCCTTTTGAGAAAAACCCTCTCAAATCTAAGTTCAAATGCTGAGTTAAAAGTGGGAGTTTATGAACAATTTTGAGAGTTGGGTAGACCGGGTTCAAATCTTTGTTCCATAATGGATTCTACTACTCTTTTGTACTCATCTGAGGTAATTGGAAATAAGCTATTACAGTTTTGGTATCAGAGCAGTGATTATGACAATAGAATTGTCTGCTTTGAGATAAGGGACCAGTCAGAGCAAAGAGTTCTGACTATAGGTTACATTATCTGCTCATGTGAATAGTATAGTGACCCCTGTTAGTGCTACTGTAACTGGGAGTTACAGATAGTTGAGGGACCTTGCTAATTAGACCACCCCTATCTGTTAATCAGCCTGTTGAAGGAAGGGGCAAGGGTTTACATAGAGGAAGTGGCTTCATTTAACAGGGATGTTAGCGGTACCCAGGCTCAATGGGGATTCCTCTAATGGTGACAATGGGAATGATACCCTAAGGATAAAAGAGGAAGCGTAAGATTTAGATTCTGTTGCTAACTTTAGGGCTCCTATTATTGAGTTAGGTACCAATTTTTCCCCCTGTGTTATGAAAACACATTGAAGGGCTATACTAAGAAGCTGGTATTGCTTATGTTTTCCAATGGGGACAGTATCTAGTATTGTTGGGTAGGATAACATGTCATGTTGGGATTGAGGTATGTACAAGCTACCGATACCCACTAACAAATGGTATGGTACTTGTAATATCCCAAAGTTTAGGACTAGAGGCTTAAGATTTAGCCTAAATTAAAGGGGGCTACTAGACCCAAGCTTGGTAAATGTCATAGTGAGACAAAGCATTATTTCCCAAAATATCTTTATATCCTTGGATATTAAAATGAATTATATTGTTGAGCTAAAGAGCTCGGGGAATAACAAAACAAAACAATTAGAAGTCATACACAATATAGTAAAGTGTAACACAAAGTAATTTTGCCACCGGTGAAATTCCCGGTGTGGCAGTGGTTATTGTGTGACATTTTTCAAAAGTTAAATGATTTTGGAAATTATGAAACTTTCTAGAATAAAATTAGACTTATCAAGCTTTAATTTGATAGGTCATATAATTCATTTGGAGCTGTACACAAAGAGAAATTAATTTTTGAATTAGCCCAACAAAATTAATTATTTTCTGGGGCAGCGTCCAATGATTAAAATATGGGATGAGTAAGCTTTTAATTGGCTAAATTTTATATATTTTTTAAAACTAGACTTAATAAGGGTCGCATAGCCTTTAGAATCACTCCAATTAGACATTTGTACAATTAGATATGAATTTTCAAAATTTAATGAAAATTCTGCCACGTTTAATACAATATGCGAAAAATCAATTATTGGACCAATGATAATTAGCCATATGTAAAGTTCACTTGACCAATGCATTAAGTTTCATTTCTTCATCTTCTCATTTCTCAATCCCGTGCTGAACTGATCAGAAATTAGAAAAGGAAAGGAAACTGAACGTGAGAACAAGAAACACACACAAGAGGCTTGGGTCTAAAAGATCAAAGGTATGGAGGCTTGTAATCTTGAAGTTTAAGCTTCATAATCACTCTCTAACCTCCTCTAATCTCTTCTCCTATATTAATTTCATAGATTCAAGGATGAAATTCCAAGAGGGGAGAGAGAGACAGAAAACATTTTAGAGAGAGAAACCACAAGAATCAAAGGTAAACTCCAAGAACTTGCTCCTTGCACTTTTGTTGTGATTGTTGTTGTTGTTGGCTTGAAATTGGTTATTTTGTGAAAATTGGATGATGAAACCCTAAGGGGTCCTAATGCTCAAATTTCTTCTAATAATGTGTAATGAGTGTTTAAATAGCTAATCATTTGATTAGAAGTAGCAAGGAAGTGATTAAGCTAGAGAAAACGAAGAAACAACAAATTTTTTCTGAGAATCTTAATTGTATGCATGTTCTATGACGTGATAAAGATGAAGGAATTTGGAAATTTTGATGCTTTTATTGGCTTTAGATGGAAAAATTGTGTAGTTTTACAAATACTCATCATTTTTGGATGCTTGTATATGAATTTGGGAATTTATGAAGCATATGTATTCATAGTGTTAATCTGTCTGTCTGGAGCCTTATTACCCTGCATGATAATTCAAGGGGTAAACCTTGTCTGAAAGTTATGAAATTTTTCAATTGAAAATTATACATAAATACCTTTAATTTGATAGGTCATAATGGTCAATTGGACTTGTGTGTTGGAAGTTCTGTATTTTTGAAGTCAGGTAATGCAAAACTGGAATTTTTGGAATAATGTGTAGAAAGTTGAAATATTGTATTAATTTTTGTATATATAGCTAATGGTATATTTTTTCTTTAAATTATACTTAATAAGGGTAAATTATGACTTGTAACCACCTCAATTGGATTTTTTTGGATTTAGAGATGAATTTGTGAACTTATACCCTGTTTCTAGAATGTAATCTGGACATGTTGAGTTTGAAAAAATTCTGGGAATGTTATGGTTGTGATAGATGGAATTTGTAATTTTTATGTGAAACTATAATGAAATATATTTACATAGAGTTTAGAATCAGTCCAATTGAAGTTTTGTAGAATTATTCATGATTTTTGACATTTGGACATTGAATCTGAAAGATGTTTTGGGGCAGTGGAGTATAATCATGAAATCTGGACTTTTGAGAATGGGAACTACAAGAGTAATATTTTTCTATAAACTAGACTTAAAAATGGTCATATATGCCTTTCAAAAACCTCAATTAGAGTTCTATAGAATTAATTATGATTTTTCAAAGTTTGATGAAAAATATGTCAGCTTTATGTCTTATGTGAATTTAAGACTTAATGGCACAAATGTAATTCATATGAACTCCAAGGGTAAAAGTAAGCCTTTAGGGCTAGTGTGGTCCATTGGGCATTCACTTTTCATGGTTTTAACGATGTGACCACTTATCTAGGGCCATGAAGTAACAAAGAAGAAGTAATGGTTGGAAGATCAAGATACAAGAGGAGGACACAAAGTCCAACAGGTAATGAACTTACCTTACCTACATGTATATGGTATGTATGTTTGTGCATTGTGTTTATGTGACTGCTTTGCCTAATTGTGTAGAACATACTTGATTGATTGAAATGTTGTTATATTTATACGGTGGCCATGAGTATATTGCATTATTGAGCATGTAGATGTCATTATTGGCATGATTTTATGAATGGCAAGCATGTCATGTATTAACTATATATCTTACATGCATAGTGGTATTGTTTACTATTGAGATTCCTTTGAATCTCACCCTCCCCATCTAACCATTTAGACAGGTGAAGAGTGCATGGAGATACACAATGAGGAATTACGAAAGAGGATAGAAGATTGAAGTACAAGGCGGATTTTGTATTTGATTTAAGCGTATGATAGTCATATGTGGCTATACATTTTATGTATGTAATTGTATTAAGTTAAGTTGAATAGATAATAGGTTTGGCTAAATTAAAGAAAAAAAATGCTCGTAAACTCTGATATAATGATTTTAAGAGACAATAAGTTTTAGTGAGGTAGTGAAAAAATTTGAAATTCTTTTTTATTTTCCTTTGAAAAATCCTCTCAACCTTATGTTCAACTCCTGAGTTGAGATTGAGATTTGTGAACGTTTTTAGAAGATTGGGCAATTCGGGTTTGAATCCCTGGTCCCATGAATGATTTCACTACTCATTTGTACTCATCTTGGGTTATTGGAGATAAGGTGTCACAGTACTAGCACTAATGCCCCGGATCTTATCGAAACTCCATGGTTAAGTGTGCTCAAGCAAGGAAAATCCCGGGATGGGTAACCACCTGGGAAGTACCTTGAAAATATTAAATCTTTTGATTAAAGTTTTGGAATTATGATTAGAGATTCTTAGATGACTTAAAAAATGATTGGAGATGATAAAGTAAGTTTTGATCTTAATCTAAACCATTTCTGTTGCAGTGAGTACTGCGCAGGAAAGGTTCGCTTGATGGGGTTATGGAAACTTGAGGCCTACTGGTTGTCTTGAGGTTTCTCCGTGCTAAGTAATAATCCTTAGTAACTGTAGGGTTAAAGGTATATAGGTATAATATACGGTGATGCATGATGAGTAGTGGTTATGCCGGATATCAATCCAAGCAGAACCAATTTGATGATACTGACGTTTGATGATATGATTGGGTTAGATCTAAGCTGGATATTGCTTAGGTCAAAATGTGAATAAGGTTGTACTATATTTCTATTCCATGAAGGAAGTTTGAACCTTATGAATGATGTTGAACCTTTAGTAATATTTTGAGGATATTACCTGAAAACCATGGAGGTTAGAATAGGTGCTATTGATTCTGATCCTTAGTGCACCTATTAGGCATAATTGAGGAAACATGATTTGTTTGACTCAAGTAATGTTGAAATTCTAAGAATAGAATCATAACCTGAGGATCAATTGCAATAGTTAAATTGGTTCTTCAGGAATCTGAAATAGCCTGGGGGGCTTGAGGTAGTAGTATATATAGTACAAAAACGTGTATGAGGTTATTGGAGGTTGCTAGTTGCTAATTTAGCAAAGAGAAAGATCTTAATTATAGAATATTCCCTTAGAGTTATGATTATTGTCTGGAGCGGGACCAATATCAAAAGTCCAAGTAAATTAACCCCAGATGAAATGTCAGAAATTTGAGAGAGTAGATTATAAAACTGCTAGAGAAGAAGGACCTTATGAGATATGGATTTTCGTTACAATGGTACTTCCATTCAGAGATGACCAACCAAACAGAGTTACCTATGAAGGATTTTGATCGAAAAGGGCTACCTACGGGGAGTTTGATCAGAAAAGGCTACCTGTGGGGAGTTTTGATCGGAAAGGGCTACCTATAGATAGTTTAACCAGGGATGACCAGTCAGGAGACTGAGTAAAGCACCAAGTATAGTACTGTAGTGTAGAGCCACGATAATGTTAAACTATAGTGTGTAGCTGCCATGATGACAAACCGTGGCATGAAGCCACCATGACGTTGAAACTGGAGAGTAGAGCTACGAGGATATAAGGTCTCAGTGGCGGTATATAGTAATGAGTCTTCTATCACATAAAATTCCTTGAGAGAGGGATTAGGTGACCCAGTGAATCCTCATTGGGTACTCTAGGGGCAGTTAATGAAAGAGATCTGATCGAGATTTTTCGAGCTCTCGCAAAATAACCAGTTTCAATAAGGGTTTTCAGTATAGAGAACTTGGATCGTTTCCCACGGAATTTACATGCAGTCTAAAACATTCGAACAAAGATCGATGGGGGTGTTTAATTCAACTATTAATGAACAATGAACTCAGCTTAAAGACAGAATCAAAAATGAACTAGACTAGACCAAACAGATTAAAACGATTGACCTAGGATTGTGATTCATAGTTTCCTACCATCATCGGACGAAGATTATAATGAACTCGTGATTGGTTCTGGACGAACCGAAATCTCTGTATCTATCCAGAAAATCCCTTGACTAGACGATCATCTAGGTTCTATTCATATACGTGGTGTGCTACTGTGCAATCGTTCAGTAGCACTGTGACCCGATTCGAACTATGTCCTTGGGATGTACCAATCCGAACATTAAAACAAACATTCAAACTATTTCCAGAAATCGAATCTGATTAGAGTAAATAGAAACGAGTTATGTTACCGATTTAAATATATCCTCTTGATTGGAAACGTGAATCCTCAATCCATAGGTCAATCACAGAAACTTAGCCGGACATGGCTGGAAAATCCGAAAAATGAATGAAGAACACGAAGAACATCTTCAGATAATCCATAATTTCTGATTTCAATCCAAAAACGTCCCAAAATCCATTCTCCTCTATTGTTTCAGCTAAATTAGGTTAAAACCTAATTGTCAAATTGGCCAGAGCCCATCAGTTCAGCCCAAAACAAAAATCTATAATAAATGGTGATTCATTACAAAATTTGGGCCCAATAAAAATCTAGAAAAATACATATAACATTGACTATATTTTTGACTATCCTCTTATCCGAATCTTCCCTTCAAGTCTTCATATCAATTGTTTCCCTCTGAATCATCTAAAAAATGAGACAAGAATGAGATAATTCGGATATCTGGTTCAAGAGTTATGATCAAAATAGAGAAGGGTTGTAAATCTGGAATTTTTATTGTTAAAATATGTTAAATCCAATAAAACACTCAAAGCCTAAATAAGCATAAAAGCCCATTATTTATTACTAAACAATCTAAATTTATTAATCAAGAGATACAAATGAGTGTAATAAATATTCAATTATCAAATTCCCCCACACTTATCATTTTGCACTCCTGAGCAAAACTAAAAGAAAAATTTATCCTTTCTAACAATTGCCAACAATGTAAAATTGGAACAATGGACATAGAGCTTCAAAAGACCAACTAATTAAAACTGAGATCCCTGCATATCAAATTACAAAACACGGCAGTCTCGATCAATGATACTACTTACACAAGATGGTCTTTCAAAGGATTCTCTCAATAACTCTCCAAAGTGTATAGGGTAAATAAGTGTATCACTCAAATTCTGCTCAAGAAATTGTCCTACCATAGGCTTGCTCAATTTCTACTTCTCCACTACTCATATCACAAACATGCACAAATCAAGAGAGCTTATTATTCAAGGTTGTAATGGGGCTAAGGTGAAGGTGTGTGTAAGTATGGATATGTGAGGCTAAGCACCAAAGAAATTTGAAAGAGCATGACAATAATAACACTCAAAACAATGGAATATCCTCTTTCAAATATAAATCCCTCATTCTCCTTTCTTTCTTTTGTTTTTGTTTTTGTTTCTTGTTGTTGTTGTTTTTTTTGAATGACCCAACTCCCAAATCAAATATCCAAACATCCCCCCAACACTTAAATTGTGGCACTCCTGGGCAACCCCCACACTTAAACTCTTCAAGGTGCGGTATAACATGGTTTTACACTTTGGCTAATAATGTGGTTGAAGAAAAGAATTAGTAAAAAAGGAACAAAGGGGCTAACAAAGGGAAATTAATAGTGTAAGGGAAGGCTATTTGGTCAAAGTGGCAAATAAAAGAAAGAAACTAAACAAGCCTCCATCATATTTATTCATGTAAGTGAAAAAACTGTAGCCTTAAAAAGAAAGAGAGCAAGTTCTAGAGAACATAAATCAAGAGCAGAGACACACAGAAAAAAGAAGAATGGTAAAGATGAATCCCATTCATGTAGGCCTAAAATCTCACAAAGGTAAATACCAAATCATGTAATCAGCATTACCAAAATCAACTACCAAAAAGTAAGGAATTCAGCCCAAACAGTATGATCCGATCCATCAAAACCAATATGTCCAAGTCCACAATATACATAGCTAAACAATGATAGAAGGAGAAAGTGTATTATTTAGAAAATCTTCACTAAGTGTGAAAAGGAAAGCGAAAAAGAAACACAAGAAATAAAAGAAAAGGGAAAAGGTAAAGAAAAATACTCCCCAGGTGTTTACGAAGGATAAGTGGCATCAGTGAGTATGAGGTCCACTTCTTCAGGTTGCTGCTATGATCCCTCATAAAATGGTTTGAGTCGATGTCCATTCACTTTGAAGGTCCTCCCTGTAGGTGGATCACATAACTCAACAGCACCAAAAGGGAAAACATTAGCAATCACAAAAGGACCATCCCATCTAGATCGAAGCTTACCGGGCATAAACTTGAGATGGGAATTGAATAGAAGAACTTTCTGGCCCACAGAAAATTCTTTCCTCAGGATTTGCTTGTCATGGAATGCCTTGGTCTTTTCCTTGTACAACCGTGAACTCTCATAGGCATCCAATTGAAGCTCATCCAACTCTTGCAATTGGAGCTTCCGTTCTATCCCAGACTTAGCTAAATCCATGTTACATTGCTTAATGGCCCAATAAGCTTGATGCTTTAATTCCACCGAAAGGTGGCATGCCTTACCAAAAACAAGCCTATATGAAGACATCCCAATTGGAGTCTTGTAGGCAGTACGATAAGCTCACAAAGCATCATCTAATCACTTGCTCCAATCCTTCCGGGTAGAGTTAACAGTCTTCTGAAGGATTTTCTTAATCTCCCTATTCGAGACTTCAGCTTGACTATTGGTCTGTGGATGGTATGCTGTGGACACCTTGTAAATCACTCCATACTTCCATAACAAAGCACCCATGCTCCGGTTACAAAAATGAGAACCCTGGTCACTAATAATGGCTTGAGGAATGCCAAACCTGCAGAAAATGTTAGACCTGACAAAATCTACCACCACAGCAGAATCATTAGACCGGGTGGCCTTCGCCTCAACCCATTTCGAAACATAGTCAACAACAAGCAATATGTAAGTGAAACCATGAGAAACAGGAAATGGACCCATAAAATCAATACCCCAAACATAAAAAATTTCACAGAACAATATGGGGTGCTAGGGCATCTCATGCCTACGAGAAAGACTACCTGCTCTCTGACAATTATCACATGACTTACAAAATAGATGGGAATCATGAAACAGGGTTGGCCAAAATAGACCAGAGTCTAGGACTTTCCTAGCAGTCCTTTGGGGTCCAAAGTGACCACCACAGGCAGAAGCATGACAAAAATGTAATATGGAGTCAAACTCATGATCAGGTACACATCGCCTAACTACTTGGTCACTACAAAATCTCCACAGATAAGGGTCATCCCAAACGTAATATTTAGATTCACTTTTTAATTTTAGAGTTTGGACCCTAGTGGAATCAGAAGGTAAAACACCAGCAACCAAGTAATTAACTAAATCAGCATACCATGGAAGCTTACCTTACAGCTGTAAAAGCTGCTCATTAGGAAAATCATCCTGAATGGCAGAGGGGGAAGAGGAATGAGTGATACGACTCAAATGATCAGCTACCCAATTATGTGCTCTACTCCTATCTTTGATCTCAACATCAAATTCTTGGAGCAATAACATCCACCGAATAAGTCAAGGCTTGGCATCTGTCTTTTTCAAAAGAAACTTCAAAGCAGCATGGTCAGAGAAAACAATTACCCTTCTGGCTAGCAGATATGACCTAAACTTATCAAAAGCAAATACTATAGCCAAAAGTTCTTTCTCAGTGGTGGTATAATTGGATTGGGCAGGATCCAAGGTCTTAGATGCATATGCAATGACATGAGAAACCTTGTTAACCCTCTGAGACAAGATAGCCCCAACAGCATAATTGGAAGCATCACACATCAACTCAAATAGTAGAGACCAATCCGGTGGTTGGATAACTGGAGTGATGGTCAGGCAACGCTTCAAGTGATCAAAGGCTATCTTACACTCAGCATCAAATGCAAACTCAGTGTCCTTATGTAGAAGGTTAGAAAGGGGTCGGGAAATCCTGCTGAAATCCTGAATGAAGCGTCGATAGAAACCTGCATGGCCAAGAAAAGAACAAACTTCCCGCACAGATGTGGGATAAGGCAAAGCAGTGATAACATCAATTTTAGCAGGATCTACCTTAATACCCTCTTTAGAAACAATGTATCCCAACACTATCCCTGACTCAACCATGAAGTGACACTTTTCAAAATTAAGCACAAGATTAGACTCAATGCATCTATTCAAGACTCTAGACAAACTAGCCAAGCATGCATCAAAATCAGAACCATACACAGTAAAATCATCCATGAAAACCTCCATGCAATCATCTAGTAAGTAAGAAAAGATACTTACCATGCAACGCTGAAAGGTGACAGGTGCATTGCAAAGGCCAAAAGGCATTCTTCGGTAAGCATAGGTTCCAAAAGGACATGTGAAGGTCATCTTCTCCTGATCCTCAGGAGCAATATGGATCTGGAAGTACCCTGAGTAACCATCCAAAAAGTAGTAGTGAGACTTACCAGCCAAACGCTCTAACATCTTATCAATGAAAGGTAAAGGATACTGATCCTTGCGGGTAGCTTGGTTGAGTCTCCTGTAGTTTATGCATACTCTCCAAATGTTCTGAACTCTTGTAGGAATGAGCTCATCCCTTTGATTGCCTACCACAGTTACTCCGGACTTCTTGGGAACGACCTAGAATGGGCTAACCCACTAGCCATCAGAGATGGGATAGATGATGCCAGCCTGTAGAAGCTTAGTCACTTCCTTCTTAACCACTTCTAAAATGAGAGGATTAAGACGTCTCTGAGGTTGTCTTATTGGCTTAGCATCTGCTTCCAACAGAATCCGATACATACACATAGAAGGGCTAATGCCAACAAGATTAGCTAACGTCCACCCAATTGCCTTCTTATTGGCCCTCAACAAGCTTAGCGGCTTCTCTTCTTGATCAGGTAGAAGGTTATTGGCCACAATGACTGGAAGTTGCTCATCTACCTCTAGAAAGGCATATTTCAAGTGAGCTGGCAATGACTTCAACTCTAACTTGGGTGGCTGCTGAATGGAAGGAAGAAGCTTAGGTGATTGGGCCATTTCAGAAGTGTATACACCTGCTATACCTAAAACTACATGCACAGAAGCAGAACTGTGGCTAGGCAGCTCACTGTTAACATCAGGGTTCAGTTCATAATCTCAACGAACATCAGAATAAAGCTCAGCTTCACCACAATCAATATCATGATTCACAGGTAAAGTAGAATCATAAATTAAGTCAATATCTCCATACAATACATTATCAATCTCAGTGCAAACAGGGCACCATTCAGTGTCAGAACATGCACATATCACAGAATCTCCCACTGATGCAAAATCAGAAAAATCAGCATACCAAGCAGAAAGAACATCATCAACAGTCTCATCTATCACATCAATGCACAAAACATAATGCTCTTCCCTAGGATGTCTCATGGCATCAAAGATATTAAAAGTCACAACAATATCACCAAATTCCATGGAAAGAGTACCAGAATGCACATCTATCTTAGTCTTAGCTGTTTTCAAGAAAGGTCTCCCTAAAATGATTGGGGACCTACTGCTAGGAGATTTATCCTCCATATCTAGAATGTAAAAGTCAGCAGGGAATATCAATTCATTGACCTTAACCAAAACATCTTCAATCAGACCAGCAGGATGAGCATTACTCCTATTAGCTAGTTGGACAACAACACCAGTAGGTCGCAAGGGACCAAGACCAAGGGATTTATAAATAGATGCAGGCATAACATTAATGGAAGCATCTAAATCAGCCAAGCAATTATCAAATCTATAATTACCAATAATGCAAGGGATAGAAAATGTACCTGGGTCCTTGCACTTGTGAGGCATGGATTGTTGGAGAAGCGCTGAGACATTCTGGTTCAAGCTCACTCGTTCAGTCCCCCTCAGTCGCCTCTTGTTGGTACACAACTCCTTTAGGAACTTGGCATACTTGGGGATCTGTTTGATGGCATCCAAGAGAGGGATGTTAATCTCAACTTTTCTGAATGTCTCAAGGATATCACTGTCTTGCACTTTTTCTGACAACTTCTTGGAGTGAAGTGCTCTCTGAGGGAAAGGAAGAGGAATAGGAACTCCATACTCCTCTTCACCTTGCTTTACAGCCTTTTTGTTTCTAGAGTCAATGTTCACTTTTTCTGATGTGGATTCAGTCACATCTGCAGCTGGTTTATGCCCTTGTAATTGCTTACCAGACCGTAGGGAGATAGCACTAACGTTTCCCTTCGGATTAGGAATTGTCTGTGAAGGGAGAGTATTGGATCCCTGAGGCTGGAGTTGGTTCAATGATGTTGCTAACTGCCCAATCTGAGTCTGCAAACTCTGGATAGAGGCCTTAGTTTGTTGCTGGAATTGCAAACTGTTTGCTGCAACCTGCTTCATCATTTCTTCTAGTGAGGGACCACTGCTGCTGCTGGTGGTCTGCTGTTGTTGTGCTGGCTGTGGGGGTGCGAATTATTGGAAATTCTGTTTGTTCTGTGGAAACTGTCTCTGTTGGTAATTTCCAGAATTCTACTGCACATGACTATTATGGTTCTGAATCTGACTCAGATTCTGGCTCCACCTAAAATTCAGATGATTTCTCTAGCCAGGGTTATATGTATTGGAGAAGGCATTATTTTGCTGCTGATATTGTGGCTTCCTTGGAAAAACGCCCACAACAGCCACTGACTGATCTTGATATGTGTTGTCTTGCAAGGTGGGGCAGGAATCAGTAGGATGGGAGGGATCAGAACAGAAACCACATGAATAGGCCAACTGTGGAGTGGAAGACTGCACCATTTGAGTCACTGCCAGTTGTCTCACCAAGGAGGTCAGATCATCAATTCTATTCTCCAATCGTTAGTGAGAATCATTAGATCCACTGATCTGGAACACAGCACTGCTATTTGCTCTAGTGCCAAATTGTTGAGAGTTAGCTGCAATAGTGGATATTAAATCTCTGGCCTTTTGGGGTGTCTTGTTAACTAAGGCTCCACCACTAGAAGCATCCACCAGATTTCGGTCATTAGGTAGAAGACCCTCATAGAAATAAGTAATCAAGAGCTGCTCAGTTATTTGGTGATGGGGGCAGCTAGCACACAACCTCTTGAATCTCTCCCAGTATTCATGCATATTTTCGCCATTAATTTGCTTGATCCCACTGATTTCTTTTCTGATTGTAGTGGCTCTTGAAGAAGGGAAAAATCTCTCCAGGAACAATCTCTGCATATCAGCCCAACTTCCAATAGATGACGGTTGAAGATTGTATAACCAGTCCTTCGCTCCATCCTCAAGGGAGAAAGGAAAAGCTCTCAGCTTAATGTGGTCTTCATCAATATGCTGTGGTTTCATTGTACTGCATACCATATGGAATTCCTTCAGATGCTTGTGTGGTTCATCACCTGCAAGACCACAAAACTTGAGCAACAAATGTATAAGTCCAGATTTAAGTTCAAGGTTAGCACCAAGGGCAGGGTATTGGATACACAATGGCTGATAATTATCACCAGGTGCAGTTAACTACTTTAAAGTCCTATTATTTCCCTGATCTGCCATAGTGTCTGAGGACTAGAAGTGCTGCCAATAGAATCAGTGTCAGAATCAAAAACAGGTTCAGTAATAACACTCTAACTTAACTGAACAGCCCTTCTAGCAGCAAGAATTGTGCGTTCTATTTCAGGATTATTATCCAACAGATCAGATGCACTAGTTTTGCTCCTAGTCATACAGCATAGGGAAAAATCAGGACAACCACCAGAACACCCAAAAACGCAAAATCACAAAATCACAAGCCCACATTGGAAATTGACCAAAATAAATTCAAAAACACTACCAACTGATTTTTAAAAATTATGGGACTTGCACAGAACAACTTCTACACTATCCGGAAACCCAAAAAAGCAATAAAAAAACTTAAAAATTTAAAAAGTGGTCTAAACGATGGAATTTGGCAAAGTTAGGTGGGAGCTCATGGCAAAGCGATGAGTTATGCTCAGAGGCACATTTTCTTTCAGCTCACAAAAAATCAGCCCAATCAGAGCAACTTGCAAAGTCTAGTAGAAATCCTAGAACAATTTCAGAAAAACCGGCTATGTCCTACCGAGACAAAAAGAATAGTGAAAAACTGGTCTAGATGATGGAATTTGGGAAAATCAGGGGTGATCTCACTTCTTAAAGGAAGTGACTTTTGCTCAGAATGCCCAATTCCTTCAGAAATACCTGGGGCTGAGTGGTTTGGTTGAGATACAAATCTGCCAAACCACCAGAACCACCTGACTCAAACACTACACTACTGTTACTACTAGACCGATACAAATTCCTCGGCAACGGTGCCAAATTTTGACCGAGATTTGTCGAGCTCTTGCAAAATAACCAATTTTAATAAGGGTTTTCAGTATAGAGAACCTGGATCATTTCCCACAGAATTTACATGCAGTCTAAAACATTCGAACAAAGATCGATGGGGGGTTTAATTCAACTATTAATGAACAATGAACTCAGCTTAAAGAAAGAATCAAAAATGAACTAGACTAGACCAAACAGATTAAAACAACTGACCTAGGATTGGGATTCATAGTTTCCTACCATCATCGGATGAAGATTATAACGAACTCGTGATTGGTTCTGGACGAACCGAAATCTCTGTATCAGTCCAGAAAATCCCTCGACTAGACGATCATCTAGGTTCTGTTCGTATACGTGTTGTGCTACTGTGCAATCATTCAGTAGCACTGTGATCCGATTCAAACTATGTCCTTGGGATGTACCAATCCGAACATTAAAACAAACATTCAAACTATTTCCAGAAATCAAATCCGATTAGAGTAAATAGAAACGAGTTACGTTACCAATTTAAGTATGTCCTCTTGATTGGAAACGTGAATCCTCAATCCATAGGTCAACCATAGAAACTTAGCCGGACATTGCTGGAAAATCCGAAAAATGAATGAAGAACACGAAGAACATCTTCAGAGAATCTAGAATTTCTGATTTCAATCCAAAAACGTCCCAAAATCCGTTCTCCTCTATTGTTTCAGCTAAATTAGGTTAAAACCTAATTGTCAAATGGGCCAGAGCCCATCAATTCAGCCCAAAACGAAAATCCATAATAAATGGTGCTTCATTACAAAATTTGGGCCCAATAAAAATCCAAAAAAATACATATAACATTGACTATAGTATTGACTATCCTCTTGTCCGAATCTTCCCTTCAAGTCTTCATATCAATTGTTGCCCTCTGAATCATCTAAAAGATGAGATAAGAATGAGATAATTCGGATATCTGGTTCAAGAGTTATGATCAAAATAGAGAAGGGTTGTAAATCTGGAATTTTTATTGTTAAAATATGTTAAATCCAATAAAATACTCAAAGCCCAAATAAGCATAAAAGCCCATTATTTATTACTAAACAATCTAAATTTATTAATCAAGAGATACAAATGAGTGTAATAAATATTCAATTATCAAGATCAAAGGAGAATAGGCTCAGCAATGTAAAGTTAAGAAACTCTTGCTCTTGTATCTTTTGTAATGGTTTTTTATGTATATGTTTATTGTTGGGTATATTCGTGTTATCAATATACAGAGGTAGTAAGACCTATTGAGCCAGCATGTCCTTAGGTAGTCAGACTTGATGGGTAGAGGCCCGAGGTTGTAGTTCCTGTGATGCCAATGGCATATAGGTGATTCCTTAGGTAATAAGACCTAATGAGCATTCATAAGTTACAGGGTGGTCTCCCAGGGCCTACCTTTGAGTGGGTGGACGCTACAAAAATTTCTATTATGCAGAGTAGTCACTCGGGGCCTATTTTGTGCGAGTGGACACTCGGGGCCATGGAAACTCCTACTTTGCAGAAGTGGAATTCTAGGGCCTATTGCACGGATGAATACTTGGGGCCATGTGACTTATAGACCGAAAGTCCAGTGGATGCTGTTATGCTATATGCTAACATGCCGAATGCTCTTGTGATAATTATGTTGATGATGGTTTGCTTGGCATGCTTTATGAACATTACATAAAAGTGTGAATGACTTGTGTAGCAAGAGATGGAGCTTGTAATGAGTCCAAAGTACCTAGAGGACTATGTGTCCTGGGTAGCTAGACTTGATATGTATTCAGTGAGATAGTGGACTGATTGTCTTGAGGCCATAAGACCTAATGGGGTCGTAAGTCCCTAGGCTGACAAAATGTGATATGTTGAGAATGGAGCTGGGTAAAGGCTTGAGGTGGTAAGACCCAATATGCAAGTTTTCATAGGGCAGTGTCTCAGGGCGATAAGACCTGTATGTCTAACACTGTGGTTGTTATCTAGCGCGATGACATTAGACCAAGGTGTCCAGAGAATCTATTGAGACTAGTAGAACATTTAAACAATACCAGGTTGTAGCTGAGGCAGTAAGCCCTAAGATGCCTATGGCATGGGGAAATCCCCTAGGCGATAAAGCCAGAGTATCCAGCACTTCGATAGTTGAATGAGCCGTAAGGCTTTATATGCATTTAGTGTGATTCAGGAAAGTTCTAAAAGGCTAGAAGGCCTAGTATACATACAGTGTGATCCAGGAAAGAATCCCAAAGAGGCAGTGAGGCCTAAGAAATCAAGCGTTGTGAGAGTGAACCAGTGGGTCTTGCATTGAATGCTACATACTGGGACAAAATAAATGAGAATGCTGAATGATGATTGTTGAATGCTATCAGGGATCTTGATTGAACATATAATGAATTGTGTCACGTGCTATGTGAGCCTCCACACGAAAGAGATGGACTAAGTGTTTAGAGATGATTCCCTAAGGTATGGATGTTCAAAATTTTAAGGACAAAATTTATTGAATGGAGGGAGAACTGTAATACCCCAAATTTTTAGACAAGAGGCTTGAGATTAAGCCTGGAATAAGTGGACTACTAAACACTGATTCAGTAAATGTTCTAGTAAGGCATGATTGTATTCCCCAAAATTCCTTTATACCCTTGGGGTATTAAAGGAAATATTATGGTGAATTAAAGAGCTTAGGGAGTAATAAAACAATGCAATTAGAAGCCACACACAACATGATTACTTGAAACAAAAAGTGGCGTTGCTACTGGTGAATTTTCCTGTGTAGCAGTGGTGTTGTGTGACATCTGTTAAAGACCAAATGATGTCCACAAATTATTAAACTTTCAAAAATAAAACTAGACTTATCAAGCTTTAACTTTATAAGTCATATGAGTTATTTGGAGCTATACACAAAGAGATGTGTATTTTTGTAGCCTAGTGAAACTGGAAATTTTCATTGACAGCTTTAAAAATTGAGAATTCTGGGAAAGATGGGCTTCCAATTGAGAAATTTTATATTTTTTATTAGACCTAGACTCAATAAGCGTCACATAGCCTTTGGAACCACCTCAATTGGATATCTACACAATTATATATGAATTTTCAAAGTTTGATGAAAATTCTACCAAGTTTTGCATTAAGTTCAAAAATGGAACAAATGTAAGGGCAAAATAGTCATTTGACCAATGAGACAAGAGATGATTGTTTTTCCATAATATTTCCAATACTTTCAATTAAATGGGAATTAAAAAGAGGGAAATGGCTACTTGGTAATTAATGAGCTAATTTTGGTGAATTATTATCAAGAAAAGTCAAATAGTCAAAAAGCCAAAGGCTTTGGTCAACAAATTAAAAGATGGTATTATGAGATAATTCAAGATCAATATTATTCCTCTCATTTCTCATGCAATTTTTGGTGGAGATAGCAAGAGGAATATATATGTATATGGTGATATTAAAGTAAGAGGAAAAGAAAAGAAAAGAAAAAAAATGTTCACTAATGAAAACTTGCCACATGTAAAGCCAACTTTGACTATTTCATTAATAAAAAATTCCTTCATCTTCTTCATCTTATTTGCATGCCAACTAAACCAAATAGAGTAAGATAGAGAGTTTGGGACGGAGGGAGAGCTTCAAGCACACCAAGGCTAGGGTTCGCACAAATCCAAGGTAAGGAAGTTGTAATCTTGAGGTTTAAGCTTTCTAATCCTTCTATAACTTCTCCTACTCACCTCTAATTCTTTGAATCTATGGTTTTCAAGAGAAATAAAGGGTGTGGATTAAGAGAGAAGAAAATTTTTTAGATAGAGAAGCAATAAGAAATCAAAAGGTAACTCCAAAATATGCTTCTTATGGTTTGTTGTTGTTGTTGTTGTTCTTTGGCTTAGTTTGGTTGTTTGGTGAAGTTTGGATAATGACAACCCTAAGGGGTCCTGTCACTTAAACCTCCTTTTAAACATGTCCAATGAGGTTTTAAATAGCTAATCATTTGATTAGAAGTAGTAAGGAGGTGATTAAACAAGAGAAAATAAGAAACAACAAACTTTTCCCGATAACTCTGATTTTTTGTTTTGTATTATGATGTGATGAAGATGTAAAAATTTGGTAATTTTGATGATTCCATTAGCTTTAGACAGAAAAATTGCACAGGTATGCAAATGTTCATGATTTTTGGATACTTGTATATGAATTTGGAAATTTATGAAGTAAGTATGTACATGTTGTTAATCTTTCCTTAATAGAACAGTATAATTATGACATATTTTTGAGTGACCAAATGTTATTGAATGATCATGAAACTTTCCAGATTTAAAGTAGGCATAATAAGCTTTACAATGATATGTAATATGAAGGATTTAGAGAAGTGCAATAGGAGATATGATTTTTCAAATTTTGGTCATGTAAAACTTGGCAATTCTGGAACATGGTCTAATAAAAGGGAATTATGTACTTATGTGAGTAGATTTAGCTTTTAGATATATTTTTTCCCTTAAAGTGGACTTAAATTGGGGTCAAATGGAGCTTTGAACCACTCAATTTGGATTTTTATAAATTTAGTTATGATTTTTGCAATTTCTGACAAGAATCAGGGAAATCTGTCAGGCAGATTCTTGAGTGGTTCTCTGAAATGCCATGATTTCCCTAAAAAACATTGACCTATTTAGCCTTCTCTAGCTTCTTTAATATACACTTCTAATGACTCACAATCATGGCTCTAATGATGTAATCGGGTATTTAGGGCTATGGAGAAGTCAAGAAAGAAGAGGAATGGAAGAATTTCCAATGGTTGGAAGAAGAGAAAACAAAGGAATGACAGTGGTCCATAAGGTAGTAAACTTATCTTTCCTGTATGTATGTGATATGTATGTTTTTATATTGATTATGTGACTACTTTTCCTATTTGTGTTGAGCATATTTGATTAATTGAAGCTCTGTTATATTTGTATAATGGCTATGTGTATGCCATAACATTGGGCATGCAATATGTTATTATGTTGGCATGAAGTAGTGTAGGCAAGCATGTCATGCATTCATATATATATCTTACATGCATAGTGGTATTGTTTTCTAGTAAGATTCTCTCAAATCTCACTCCTCCTAACTAACCATTTAGACAGGTGAAGAATGCATAAGGATATGTACGGAGGAGATATAAAGGTGAAGTGAAGAGCGTAGTGTAAGGCACTATCTTTCGTATTGATGCAAATACTTTGGTTATTGTATTTTATGAGAAGTTATACATTTGATATATATGTATATGAATGTACGAATGAGTTTAGTAGAGAACAACTTTAGTTTAATTAAAGGTGAATAGCTCTAATTTCATTAAAAAGACAAGTAAAACGCTTGCCTATACTTTGATTTAATGAATTTAAAAGCCGATGAGGCATTGGTGACGTAGTGAATCTTATGGGAACAATTGTAAAGTTTGCTACCCTTTTGAAAAAAAAAACCCTCTCAACTATAGGTTCAATCATGAGTTGTGTAATACCCCATTTTTTACTGATACATTTATTTGTATAATCAGAATATATTAAATGGAATAAAATGGTGAAAAATGATGTGGATGAATTTATGTGAATTTATGGGAAATATTCCAATCACCGGTTATACGTAAATTGGCCGAATAAGGATATAAGAAACTAGTAAAGGCCCAATATGGTAACCAAAATTCACAAAATTTAATGATATGATTAATGGCCTCATTTAGGTGTCAACATGGGGTTGAGCCAAAGAAATAAGCGGAAAATGATTTATTTCAATAAATCATAAAATGCAGGGGCAAAGCGGTAATTTTGCCAAAAAGTGGAAAATAACTATTTTTCCTCAAATTCCCAATGATTTGAGCTAAATGGGAATTAAAAAGATAAAAATTACTAATTGATCATTAATGGATCAATTTTGGTGAATTATGGTAAAAAATGGTCAAATAGTAAAAAAAGTCAATTACTTGGTCAACAAGTTACGTGTGGGCACAATGGGATAATTGGAGAATCAATATTTCCCTCTCATTTTTATGTGATTTTTTGCAGTTATGAAGCTTGAAATGGAAATGAGGATTTAATTAAGAGAATTATGCATTTTGAGTCAATGCAAAGGTGCCACTTGTCAAATTAATTAAGCCATGGTATTATATGATCAATTCTCTATTCTCATCAGCTCATTCCTAACTAAAACTAATTCAGAAAGAGTGAGGAAGGGCTGGAGAATGAGAACTCGACGGAAGAGAAGGAGAGGAGCTAGGGTTGATACAAGATTAAGGTATGGGACTTGTGTCTTGTGATCTAAGGCTCCAACTCTCTCCATAGCTTCTTCTTCTCATCTCTCTATCATTGGTTTGCTTGAATAGCAACTGAATCAAACGCTTGAAGGAGGAGTGAGAAATCAACCTAGAGAGAGAAAGTGAAGAAAATCAAGAGGTAACTTCCTAAACGTGTTCCTCTTGCTTGATTAAGGTTAATGGAGTTGTTTTGGGCTTGATTATGGTTCATTTAATGTGAGATAATTGAGAAAAACCAAAGTGAACAAAATGTGAAAATGCCCTTAAATCAAGTCCAGTGAATGCCTAATCAATTAATATTATGAGAATAAGTAGAAAGAAGACGATTAGGCTAAAGAAAATGGGATTCCGACACAACTTTTCTGGGAATTTATTTTCCCTTCATTGTGTTGAACTAAGAAAATGAGTGGGAATTTGACCAATTTGATGCTTCCATTAGATTCAGGAGGCCAAATTGTGTAGGGTCTATGTTGACCCCGAAGTGAAAAAAGGCCCGGAGAGCGAGATGACAAAATTGCCCTTTTAAGCCTTATTTGAGGGCTGTCAAGAGTATTTTCCTCATTTCGGCTTATTTTAGCCAATTAGAGGTTGGAAAGGGATTCTACATGCGAAATTGTGTAGGAATGGCCTAAATCATGATTTTGGAGAAAATACTGATAATAAGGACCTAAGGGGTATTTTTGTAATTTGGCACCAATAGGCTAAATTTACCAATGATATGAGTTGGAAAGGTGTGTGGATGAGTAATAACCCCTTTGGTGATGTTTGGAAATTTCAGGACTTGACAACCGGTTTGGCCTCAGAAGTTGTTGCCCGAGTTTGAATCAAGTGGGAGAGTTGCGTAAAGTAGCAACCGGGTAGTAACTGTCTTCATATAACATAGCATGTATATGTGTGATGTGTTATCATCAAATGTCTAACATGTTTAGATTATGTGGAGTAATCACCCGGGGCCTATATTTGCGCGGGTTGATACTCAGGTGATAATATTCATATTGCACGAGTGGTGCCTGGGGCCTATCTTTGCGCGGGTACCCCTTGGGGCCAAGTCCTTGTCTAGCGTTAGCATGGTTTTGTGAATTGCATGAAAATAGCACTAAATAATGTTATGATGATTTGATTGATGATTGTATGGTGAGCATGCTATATATGTGTTATCTTATATGTTGTATGTGTTACTACTGAGATTCCCATGAATCTCATTCTTTTTCCAAAAACAAATCTCTAGTACAGGGCGGAAGCTCACGGGGTAAAGAAAAGGTAAATGACGATGAATCGAGGCCAAACAGTAGAAGGAATTAGTTTAGATTGTCTGGTCTTTTGTTATATATTTTAAGACTCATATGAGCATTTTGGGTTTGTATATGAAGTAGTTGAAGTGTATGATATAAGTATTGTAAAATGAATTGAGTATGTATGTGCAAGGATGTGAATATGTATATCCAGCAGAGGCATTGTATAAGTTTCTAGCATTTTGTGCCACTCTGATGTTTATAATCGGTGAGTATTAGCTAATTAGTACTCTACCGTAGTATTGGAAAATAAGGTATCACAAGTTGAGAGTGGGAGTTTATGAACGATTTTGAGAGTTGAGTAGACCAGGTTCAAATCTTGCTTCTATAATGGATTTCATTACTCTTTTGTACTCATCTGAGGCAATTGGAAATAAGGTATTACACAAGGCCAACTCAAGTGATGAAGTATCACTTAAGAAGTGACACTTTAGCCACTTAAGTGAAAGTTTAAAAATGTCAGATTTTATATAAGAACTTTCATTTACATTCTTACTCTTACTTGCACTTTGTACTCTCAAACTCCCTAAATTACCAAAATCCTCTCCTATTTCAAACTTCTCAATTTCCAATCTTGTAATCGATGAACCGTTTCTCTTTGAATCCGGCCTCTCTATTTCCATTCCTTTGTATTGTCTCTCTCTACATTTTCAACCATAAAACTCTTGAATGACATTGTCATTTTCACAACTTGATTTCTCACCAAATCTTTAGACTTTCATAATTATTTTCTCAACAAAGATTCTAATAGTTTTTCAAATATGAGAGAGCTCTAAAATATATTCTTTATAATGATTCTTAAAGTTATCCATTCATTAAGGGGGAGCTTCACACGTGTTTTATATCTTAAAAGCTCATCTCTTTTATTTGAAAAAAAATCTTTATAGATTCATTAATTTTGATGATGAAGTGATCATATATTTTTCCTTTCATTATCTTAATATCATATAAGAAATAATATTTTTATACTTGATCACACTAATAGTTCTCTTTTGCAAGAAAGGTTTGAACTTGTGACAGGAGAATTCATTATGAGTAAAGGTATTCATTAATGCATTACAAGGAGAAACTATCAAATTTAAGGAAAAATGCTTCGATGATCAATCAAAACAAATATACTAAAGGCAACCTTCAAAGCAACATATAAAGGAAGAGGAATGCCTCTTCAAGCTAACTGAGATATGCTCTACAAAAGAGCTTTATGAAGAAGAGGCATACGATGGAAGCTAGGACTTCGAGGATAGATGAGGGACATGCCTTGGTCCATCTGAGAAATAAGCTTTAAAGTTTTCACATAGATTGCCACCAATAATGTTGAGTTCATCACTTTTTATGGATTATAAGATGAGGCAGTTGTATGACATAGTTAATTAGAACTCCAAGCTCCAAGATTCTATTTGAGCAGTAAAAGGCTCAAAACAGGGTGATGTTTAAGGCTAGCACCATTATAAGGAGTTATAAGCAGAGATTGGATTGATTTGAGGTACTCTTAAAGATTACATGGATACGTCTGCTCTTGAGGCACCTATTAAAACCACATCTACAGAAACTCAACCTTTTACAATTCCACCTTCTCCACCTATCTCTTCAGATATCCTGAGTACTAACCATATTCATTCAGTTAAGACATCAATTGTGAATCCAGTACTTCAGTCTCATTTCACATCTCAAAGAATATTCATGATCCTTCTATTAAGCACACTTCAAAATCTACTACTGAGTCATTCATGCTTCACACTTTCATGCCTAATTTATAAGAGTTGATTAAAAAAAAGGAAATAAATAAAATTGGTGCTTCATCTTAGACCATGGCAAGTCAACCAGATTTCACATAACAAAAAGCAAGCAAATTGACTTCACACATCATTCATCAATTTTTCGAGCATTTCTAAACTCTATCTATTTATATTTTGAGAGTGCTTTACATATCTCTTATTTCATTTTTCTTTGATTATGAAAGTTTTGTTGAAAATCTCTCTAAATTCTTTCAAACTTGTTTTCACGAAAACTTTCTTTTATTTTCATCACATTAGAAATGAAAATACTTTCACATAGGGGAGAGAAAATTGTTTTCTTAACGCATTCATTTTGATTGATGGAGAGAAAGGATTTCTAATTTATTTTCATACTTACTTTTCTACAAGCACTTCTTCCTTATACTTCAAACTTTTTGCTAATGTCAAATAGGGGAGAGAAAACAAGAAAAATATGTTGTTCTTATGTTGCTTTTATAACTTTTATGTTGCTCTTTATTTATAACTCATACATATTTTTATAAGGGATTTTCCATCATTAAAAAGGGGGAGAATATTAGATGTGATTAGTTTTGATGATGTCAAATATAGATATTAAATATTAAGAACAAAATATTTACATAATATATTTATCTCCTACCTTGACTAACTGTTATATTTAATGTAGATATCAAGTTGAATTATGGAGAATGATCAAGAAAAATATTAAGAAAGAAGTTATTAAGTTGGATTGATTAAGAGGAAGAAGAAAGAGATTAAAGCAAATTATCAAAAGATTTTTAGAGAATAATCAAGAAGAAGAGAAGATATTAAAGAAAAAAAAATAATTTGGAAAATATAATGGGAATATCAAATTTAAAGTTCTTAGGTTTGATATTGGAAGTCTCTATGATCAAATGGAAGTTAGAATGACTTAATTCAAAGTTAAAATAAGCTATTTCAAGCTTTATGATGAATAGTAATTTTCTACGCTACACTAAAATCACTCTCGAGCTTCAGGAACGTCACTTGAGTGAGCTCTATGAGTGATAACACTGCTTACTCGAGAGGAACATGAGTTACTCGAGTGGAACACGTTCTACTCTATTCAGCTTTGTTCTTCAAGGACAAGGTTCAATAATTCATCTGTAACTGCTAAACCATAACTCTAATTGAGATGAAACTAGTAGCATATGAAACAAGACTTCTAGTACGTCATTTTAACAGTAAGATCGATTTAAAAGAAGCTTAGATGAAGGAGATAGGAATTTGTTAATTTGACCTTTAAATCACTATCACTTTCAAGAACATGTTTGGTATTTTGGACATAACTCCCAAGCTACAAATCCAATTGAGCTGAAACTAGTGGCATATGAAAATAGACTTAAAGAGATTTCATAGATATATAGTATGTCAAATTTAGAGTTATATTGAAAGTAATACAGATTTTGGAATTTGGTGCTAAAATATATATATATATATATATTATTTATACTCTTTGGATTATAACTTGCAAAATACAATGAGTTTGGTGCTGATTCTTTTTGGATTGCAGTATAAATGACAAGAGATTTCTAGTGATAAATCATTTGTAAAATTTGAAGTTATATTTTAAGCAGTATGGCTTCTGAAAGTTGATGTTCAAAAATACATACACTATCTTTACTATTTGGATCATAACTTACAAATGAGTTTAGAGCTTATTATTTTTGGATTGGAATATAAATGACAAGAGCCTTCTGATGATAAATCATTTGCTAAATTTAGAGTTATATTCGAAGACCTCTATATTTATAGTTTTGCAAATGGATTAGAATTGACGTCTCAGTGTAGTGAATGATAATTCTAACGAAAATCACTTGAAGGAATCTCAAAAGTCACTCATTTCTAAAATTTATAACTCTCCACTCGAGTTAATCAGTTGTCACTTGAGTGATCCTTTCTCACTTGCAAGGTTTCAGCAAGTGACTCACATACTTTCTGAGAGTTACGTTAAAAGGTCACTCGAGTGAATAAGTAGCCATTCGAGTAATAGTGATCACCTGTAGTTTTTCAAAAGTCACTCACTGGTTTTTTGAAAGCTATGATAAAAGCTCGCTTGAGTGAATGAGTGTCCACTCGAGTTGAAAGAGCTTACTTACAAAATTTCAGAAAGTTACTTACAGGTCCTCTAAAGGTTATGAAGAATACTCACTCGAGTGAGAATGCGTTTACTCGAGTGAAGTAACTCACTTGCAAGTATTTCACAAGTTACTCATGATAGCTTAGCAAGTTTCAGAAAGAGCTCACTCGAGTGATAACATCTACTTTCAGCCTTTAGCAAGTTATAAATAAAGCTCACTTAAGTAAGCTATTACTCGAGTAATGGCAAGCAACTTGCTAGACTTCAACAAGTCACCCTCTGACAAGCCAAGAGTGTAGTGTATTTCAACAGAAGATCACTCAAGTTATATTTCATGCACTCGAGTGATACTGATAACAGATTCTCTTAATCATTATATCAGATTTCTTTATAATCTTGCAAACTCATTTAAACCTTGATTATGTTGCTTTCAATCATTTCTAATCATTACTAATCAAGTTTACATGAGGATTATAGGTTATTAAGCATGGATTAAAGCTCAAGATCCATAAATCAATTTGTGTTAGAATCTCCAACGGTCATATTTCTATAAAGAGATAAAATGACAATGGGAAGACTAACGTGCTTAACGGATACTTTAATATCTCTAACAGTCATCTGAGCTACATCAACTATAAATTGAAAAGCATTCAAAGTCAAAGATGTGAGCTTTCACCTATACTGTTAAAATGCCAAGATTCTGATGACTCAATTATTTCTTTTTGGGTGGAGGATCTAGTTTTTGTAGAATGGTTCTTTATCATTATTGATCTTATTCTTCTAAGAGATATTGAGGGTCATTTATTAGGCTCCCTCTTATTCTTCAATTCCTCAAATTCAGCATATAAATCATTTATAGTATCAAATAAACTAGCAATAAAACTTAATAAGTTCGAAATACTATTATTTACCTAGCTACTTAAAAGACTTATATTCATTTCAAGGATATTTACCTTCATTACAAGATGTTTGATTATTAGTGTTGATATATTCATTTCAAGGATATTTACCTTCATTACAAGATGGTTGATTATTAGTGGTGATTCTTCTTTGTCCATAACCCTGCTTACTGGGCTATAACTATTCTTTTTGTTTATTGGATCCATCTGCTCATATAATCACCAATAAGGTTATTTTGACCTTTAATATATTCAATTTCATAATCATAATAAGAAAAATCCTTATGCCATTTAATTAGCATTTTATGAGAAGGTAAGGGTTTCCTAGTTTAGTATGACTCAACTGCATCATATAGGGATCACGCTACCTATAGAGGACAAGAGACATACACCCTTTCTTGAAGGTACAGCTGATGAGGCTTAATCCTCAGTGATAAGTAGATCATTGTCTCTATCCTTCTTTGGAGCATCTATTTAAGTACATGTTGCTGATGTGATCAACAAGGCTGTGGTTGGTCTAAAGAACGAGTAAATCCAGCAGTGTGATCACTTAAATAAGATGTATGAGTAGTTAGTCAACAAGATGGAGCAATAAGTAATCAAGTTGGTAGATAAAGCTAACCATAATTTTGACATCTTGGTCAAGACCTAGGAGGATCATATGAGAAGACTCACTGAGTTAGAGATGTTCCTGCAAGCCCACCTTGCACCTACATCAGTTCCACCTTCTACCACATCATCACCTGTAGTATCTACTACTCTTTCCATAATATAGTTTACATATATCGATCCTCTTACTTCAACTACTATAGACGTTACCCTTGATAGCCAACCCACTCCTCAGCCCAACATATCAACTACTTAGCCATCTTCACCATTATTCATTCCTAAGCCTATTGATCCATCTACTATACTAATGTTGTACACTCCACCTCCATCATCTGATATCATCACATTTCAAGTTCCTCCTGCCATTAATAATGACAAAAAGGAGGAGAAGGATCAGTGATGGTTTTTGAGCTCTATACTAGTTTAAGGAGAGTTTAGGGAGTCTTGGGGTATATGGCATAGCTTAAGGGGGAGTTTATGTTGTTTTCTTAAGCTTATTGAACAATTTGAATTATGTAGTATGTACTCTTTTCAAAATTTGCAATGAAGTTATGAATTCTAAGTCTATGTTTTGTTAGATTATGAGCTTATGCTTCTGCATTCGAGTTTTGATATGCTTAATCTCATAACAAGTTTATGCAATATGAATTATGCAGTGTGAATCATACAGCATTGAAGAAGGAAGAAACCAAACTAATGTCAAAAATCTTGATTTCAAAACAATTTCATTATTACTTTGTGTCTATTTATTTGAAACTCTAATTCATAACTAAACAAGTCAAAAAGTTTTTCAAATCCATCACTAAGGTTTTGTCATCATCAAAAAAGGGGAGAATGTTAGAATATATTTTTTGATGATCCCTTTTTTTATGACAACAAATAATAATGAATTTTTTTGCAAAGGAATGACAAAGTTTAATCAAGAACAAAGAGTTATATTGGTAGATGAATGCATTGCACAAGTTGACAATTCCATGTTCTAGAAAATAGCTTATGCACTTGAGTCCTATAAGGGAACTTGGGTTCTGATTAGTCAAGAATTTAAGTTTGGTAGATGCACTCGAGTTTTGCATGTATATTACAGTATAACTCTTACAAGTTTTATCTAATACTCGAGTTGTAAACATTGCAGGAAGTGATGTCGAGCTGATGCAATCAAGTTTTGGATGAGTACTTGAGTTTTGACCTGAAGTAAGCTTGAGTCCTAGAAGTTTTACATTGAGAGTTTCTACCTGAGAGTTTTGATATTGTGAAGAAAAGGTAGAGAGCTCGAGGTTTCAATGAACACTTAAGTTCAAGACAGAAGTGCACTTGAGTTGGCAAATTAACTCCTACGAGTTTAGTCTAGAAACTTAGCTAGAATATTGCATTGACTAGAGAACTTGAGTTTTAGGATAAAACTAGAGTTAAGGTGTGAAATGCACTCAAGTTTTGGGTTAGAACTCGAGTTCTGGTTCAAGTTGCACTAGAGTTTGCTTTTGCACTCTCGAGAGTTTTATCCAGACTCCTGCTCAGAATCCTACAACACTTTGAGAACTTGAGTTTGTAAGTAAAAATTGAGTCCTGTAAGTTTTACACTGAGAGTTTTGGTGTTATGAAGAAAAGGCAGAGAACTTGAGTATTCAATGAGCAATCGAGTTTTGGAAAGAAGTGCACTTGAGTTGGCAAATTAACTCCTACAAGTCTAGTCCAAAAACTTAGGTAGAATATTGCATTGACTTGAGAACTAGAGTTTTGGGATAAAACTCGAGTTAAGGTGTGAAGTGCACTTAAGTTGAGATTTGAACTCTTACAAGTTTTACACAGAAGCTGAGCCAAAAATTGAAGTTAACATGTGCAGTTGAGTTTTGGGTTAGAACTCAAGTTCTGGTTCAAGTTGCACTTGAGTTTGCTTTTGTACTCTCAAGAGTTTTATCCTGCTCAAAATCTTGCAATACTTTGAGAACTCGAGTTTAAAAGTAAAACTCGAGTCCTGGTAAGAAATGAACTCAAGTGTGGATCTTAACTTCCGCAAGTTTTCTTTCAGAGATTTGGTCAGAATGTTGAAGTTCCTAGAGAACTTGAGTTTTCAGATGAAACTCAAGTTCTGGATATAAAGTAACTCGAGTTTGGTTTTGCACTTCTGCAAGTTTTGTCTAGAAGATCACTCAAAAGCAGGAAAAAGCTGGAGAACTCGAGTTTGGTAACAAAATGAAAGTTCTAGTGAAAGGAAAACTCAAGTCCTGAAGTTAACTTTTGCAAGTTTCAACCATAGACTCATGTAGAAAACTTGAAGTACAGGGAGAACTCGAGTTTACAGAGAGAACTCGTGTTCTTGACACTTTTGCACTTGAGTCCAAAATGTACTATCGTGAGTTCCTCGCAGAGACCTCCTGGAGAAGTGCTGACAACACTAATAACTTGAGTTTGCTAGTAATGGAAATAGAGTGAATAACAGAGATCAATATGAATATGTTAAACATTATCTAATCATTATGTTTACACTTTTTGCTATACTTAAACATCAACTAACATATGTTCTAAGTGTGAAATAGGTTATTCAACGTTTGGATTGCAAATACGATTAAAGAAATCAAATATGGAAGAAGACATCATGATATGTGCTAGTTGTCACTGAATATGGGCTAATAACCACCATGAGTAACTGATACATACCATGATAGCATATCTGAAGATTCAAACATCTCGCTCCACAATGGATACTCTGCAACGTCTATTTCTAGACCAACTGTATATAAAGAGATTCAAAGATGAACAAATGTAGAAAGATGAACAAACACGAAAAGAGTCATACACACACACGAGTCTTTGATTTCATATTTTCTCTATTGTACTTCAGTGATTATCATATCTACTATGTGAGAGAGTTTTGTAAACACTTTCTATTATAATTTTCATCTCAAGGTAGAGGGACATTGAGAGGATAGAGTTTCCTTACAGGCGAAGTTGTAGAGAGAGTTCCTAGAAATACTTTCTGCTAGTAAGACTTACAAGGTACAAATAGTAAAGACATTACTGCTTGTAAGACTTAGAGAGGTTTAAGCAGAAGAGAACGTTGCTGCTCGTAAGACTTGCATACATAAGCAGGAGAGAAAGGTCATTAGAATTGCTCTACTCTTAAGAGTTTCTATAGAGGGAGAGAAAGTTCTAAGTCTAGAACATTTATGCTTGTAGTCTTTAAGTGGACAGTTGTTGTACTATGACGTTCCAAGAGCTTTATGAATCTTAGAGGTTTAGTGAAAAGCTTAGGAGGTATTGATCTATGAGGATTAGATGTAGGACTGGGATTAAGGCTGAACCAATATAAATCTTTGTGTGAAATTCCTCTTATCTCAACTCTTTCTTCATTCATAACTCTGTAACAACCGAAAATTTGCTACATCACCCAATTCACCCCCTTGGATGAAGCTTCTTGCCTCTTACAACTCTTACTATTTAAGGTTCCATTTTTTAACCACCAACATTTAACTAGAGAATAAATTATGTATTTCAATATAAAGATATTATTTTGGATACTTACTATTTATAAATAATTTTTGAAAGATTTTTTTATCTTACATAATTGACTAATGCTATAATTTTAATTTTGTACAGAAATTTATTTTATTTTTGGTATTTATTATGAAATTTAGTGTTAAATAATATATAAAATATAATCTTATTTTTTATATATAATTATCACAAAAGTTAATGTCATTTTTAGAAATTTAACTATAAAAAGAAGTGATTAAGATCACAATACCCAAACATTATCATTTTATCAAAATCACTTTTTTTCCAGATTCTATTCTCTAAAATCACTTTTATCAAATTACTAAAAGGACATTAGCTTTTATGATAATTACATATAAAGGATAAGATGATTTTTTATCTATTATTTAACATTAAATTTTATAATAAATACCAAAAATGAAATAAAATTGTATGCATATGAAATTACTCCATTTCTTAATTTTTTTATTTCTGTATTCTTTTTAAATTTATCTCTCTATATATTTTTTATTTTTTTCCTTCTTCATTTCCGTACATGTAAAATGTTAATTTTGAATTATTTTTTATTTCTTTCTTCCATTTTTCCTTTTTTCTCTCTCCAGCGCAAGCATATTTCATTTCCATACATGATGATTAGACTATTCAACAATTTTTTTCTCCTTCCCTTTCCCAAGGCACAAGCATAGGAGCTTCTTGATTCAAGAAATAAAACAATATTAGATTCTCTAAAGCCATGGTTTTGAAGGCTAAAACCATTGTTTTGGACAGAAAATAACTTTTGCATATTTTTTGAATGTTTGAGTAACATTTTCCAAAACCTTGGTTTTGGTACTAGAAGCACCTTTTTCTTCAACCAAACATACTGGTAGTTTATGTTTGGATTAGCTTTACGATTTACGGGATAAGTATGTGAGAGGATTTTTGTCTCGGCTTGCAGAAAAGGGCTTCTAGAACCATAGTTTCAGAGTTAGCCAAATACACATGTAATAATGGAGAAATACTTAGCTACTCCAATAGAATAATATCGCCTCATATATACTTTGACTAATTAAAATTTATGTAGGATTCAAATAAAATAAGTTGTTGTATTGTAATTAGTCAGAGTATATATGAGGTGGTGCTCCTATAATATGTAAGTGCTTCTCATAATGAAGAAGATAATGTGAGTGAAATTAAGTTGGAAAAGGTAAGGGAGAGAATGAGTTGAAAAAAATTATGATAAAGGCATATAATTGATTAGGGTAAAAATAGAAAAACTATATTAAATCTATAGATAGCCAAATTATTGATACTATAAAGGACCAACCTTATATGTGACCCTTTTTTTTAGGGCCCGGGGGGGGGGGGGACTATATATGTGACTAGAAGGAGAAGAAAACAAGAATGTATAATTTTTATAATTAGTAATCCCTCCCTTCCTTAATATAAGACTTATTTAAAGAGCTAATTTTGATCCTAAATATGAGATATAGTTTTTATATTTGTCAATATTTTTATAAATTACCCATATCAATACTCCTAATTCAAGAAGAAGGGGAATGAGGAAAGGGAAAATACTAATTAAATCCATCTAAAATAACAAAATCCAAATTCAAGCCTATACTTTTAATAAATTCCTAATCATGCCTATAGACCTTATTAGGATTTTAAACTTCATGGTTGTTACATAACAATCATTATTTATATTACTGAATAAATAATGGTTGTCTATGTGAGACCGTTATGTATTATGTCTGCATTACTAAATATATAACGCTATTTACATAAGCCCATATTTATTATTCCAGCATTACGTAATTATGGCTTCATCAAGCCTCAATACATAACCAGTGTTATATTAGAACTGCTATAATAGATACTAAATTTATCAAAGACTAAAACCATTATATATCTGTGTCGAGCTTATATAGTGTCTTCATATAAGATAGTTCATAATCATCATATATAGTTGATAATAACAATGATAAAAGCCATTTTCTGTAGTTGTAAACATTATAAGAAACCTTGTTACTTCCCACCTAACACATACTTCCATATTATTAACATAATGATTTTTATTTAAATTTTTTCTCAGTACAGAGATGTTAATTCTAATGATTATTTCTCCTATATTTTCTTAACTTCAAATTTAACTTTAAAATATGATTTTTATTTATATATACAAACACGAAAGAAAATTATATCTAACTTCACTTTACTATCAATAAAAAAAATCTAAACATAGATATCAAATATGCAAATCCAATTATATTTAATATTAAAATTTACTACGACTGCTGGTGCTACATTTTTTTCCAAAATACTACTACTATTATTATAGCCACCACCTTCAGCTATACATATTATTTCTTCTCCTTCTCTCTCTCTCTCTCTTATAAAAAGTTATTAACATACTTCATCAATTAATCAATTACTATTCACTTGAGAAGTCTTAAATAATAATTGGTTCATTATACACTTGTTCATCAAATATGAAATAACCCATATTGCCAGAAGACCAAGTCATATAATGATGTCTCATCACGGGGATTATAAATTAAATGATATTAATATAGAAAAAGCAAGAGAACTTGAGATAACATTGCTTTTGTATCTATAGATGTATCTACTTGCAAGAAAATTGTATGTCCATACAGCCTACATATACTATACTTGTAGGATTCTTTTTTATTAGCAAAATGCTTTCTTGAGACAAAAAAGGCCGATGAAAATAGTAGGTCAAAAGAACAAAAGAGAGTACATTATCGGCTATCAAAACTTGGTTAACCCATGTCTGAAGTAGTATGGAAGAACTTAAATCACTTTATGCTCTACTTTTGACCGTGTTAGTTGAAAAACAATGAACATTGTGAAGTAACTTTTTAACGAATAAAAGCGCAATACTTAGAGAAGCATCAACATCTACAACAAGTAGTTGACTTGAATAAACTTTAACAAAACACAAGACGAGAAATTGGGAAACTTATTGAACACAACAAAAGATTTGAACAAAACATACAAGGCAACTTATTCAACAAAATAAAATATGAGAACACAACATAAAAGGCAAATAATTTCATAAATAAATTTTGTAAAACATAGGAAACAGAAACTCAAAAGAAGTTTCCATTATTAATATCATCTACATCCATAATCAATACTCAAAATTTGTTTTCAATCTGTAATGGAAAAGCAGCTTTGTTAAAGGAGCACTACTACATAAAACACTTTTAATGTCCCTTTTTTAGTCTTTTTAACGTTTAAACATAGGGGGGACACCTATGCCAGAGACGTAAAAAATTTAGGATATGACGTCCATTAAAAAAGGGACGTCTAAAGTTGTTTTTTTTAAAAAAAAAATTTGCTTATATTTTTCACTGCCTAACAATTAGAATCTACAGAAATAAGATCGAACAGTTCTTCATAAACCAAAATGTCCTTACAGAATAATATTGGTGAAGGATGATAAATCAAAATGAATCTACAATGAAGATAAATCTAAATCTTAACACAACAAAATACATATACAATAATCCCAGTTCAGAACTTAGCCTATAAAAAGAAAAAAGTAATTATCCATACCTTTTGGCCACAGTAGGAGAGGGAGAAGGGAGGGCAACAGCGGGAGAGGGAGGGAGGAGGAACCAACAGCATCAAAGATCGAGGAAGGACAATAGGGACGAGCTTCAACAGTGGAGAGGAAAAGAGGAAGACGGTAGAGGATGATGGTGGAGAGAGAGGAGGACGACCTTCAAAAAAGAGCAAAGATAATTAGAGGGAATGAGAGAGAGAGAGTTATGGTGGAAAATGAGTTTCAAGAGAGTGGTGGAAGAAGCAGCTTCAAGAGAAAATGAGAGTTTTGAAATTTGAATCGAGAAAGCTAGCTTGCGGGGGTAGACATAATCTTGAAAAGAGTAATGTCAGTATCAGTTTGACTGATTTACTTTATCTTTAGACGTCCCTTTTTGAATTTGGGACGTCTAAAGTAAAAAAAAATTGACTTTAGACGTCCCTTCAAAAAGGGACGTCTAAAGTTTAAAAAAAATTTAAAAAATTAATTTTTTATATTTTATACTTCCCTTTTTCAAAAAGGGAAGTATAAAGTCAGACTTTATAAAAAAAAATCTTTTAATATTTTTTTAAACTTTAGACGTCCCTTTTTGAAAAATGGACGTCTAAAGTTACTCAATTCTCACCCAGAATTACAAAAATGCCACCGTCTTTATTTTTTACTTCCCTTTTTTAAAAAGAGACGTCTTTTAGGGACGTAAAATCTACATTCTGTAGTAGTGGAGGCCAAGTATTCATAATGGTCAAATGCTCTATATCATATCGGATGATCTTCATCAACTAGCTCTTCTTGTGTTTGAACTATCTTACTATTAATTGAAAAGAATCCAATGGAGTACCTCTCCTTCTCTTCACTCATGTTGACTTTATGTTCACAAGCTCGGATTCTATCATTACTCCAAACCTAAAATAAAAAGAAAAAAACTTTCAATGATTCCTAAAACTTTTCAAAACAATTTTATGAGATGCAAATATGAAAATAACCCACCTTTATTGCGTTACCTGCTAAGATTAACAGCATAGAGGGTGGGGGATCAATATTGATCCATTCACTAGTTTTCAGTTTAACTTCCAAACCTGAAACATTTTTCTGATGTAATATGCTAAAGTATGAATTGTATTTGTAAGCAATCAATCCTAAATTACTCTCAGTCTTTTGAGGCTCTAGCTATTTGAAGCTACGAAGCAAATAATTGGTTGATCAAGAAGGGAATCAAACATCTTTTTTCCAAACCATAAGCATCAAAGAGTAATATTTTCGAAGTTTGGTCCATTTCTTCTAGCAAGTTGGAATAGAGATTGATTGTCTTACTGCTAAAAAAATTATGAAATAAAATTATTAATCATTGCAAAAAACTAATAAATAATTCAAAAGGTACTCGTGTAAACAACATAAATGAGTTTTAAGTAGTACCAGAAATGATCATATCTTGTCGGCCACATAATGTTGGTGAACTTTTGAATTGCTTCCTCACTCAAGGGGCCATCCAAGTCAATTCCGATGGCTTCGAATAAAGTGACTTTTGGATTTCGTTCAAAGTAACTGTGATACCCTATTTCCAATAGCCTCAGATGAGTACAAATGAGTAGTGAAATCAGTTGTGGAACCAGGATTTGAACTCAGACTACCCAGCTTTCGAAATCATTCATAATTTTCCACTCTCAACTCAGGATTTGAACCTAAGGTTGAGAGGGTTTTTCAGAGGGTAAAAAACTTTTCACTTATTTCCACAAACCTCACTATGTCATCACTGTCCCATTAGCTCTTATATTCATTATATCAGAGTATGCGAGCGTTTTCCCTTTTATTATATTAAAGCTATTCTCTATTTAAACTACATTCATTCATTTATATACATCAAATGTATAGCCAAATAACTATCTAAACAATTAGACAAACGTAAAAATAGTGCCTTACACTATGATCTTCAATTCACCTCAGAATTCCTCTTGGCAACTCCCCCAGTATTCTTCACCTGTACTCAACATACCTATATGTTTTGGGTGAGGAGGAGTGAGATTTAAAGAATCTTAGTTGCAAACAATACCATTATGCATGCAAGATATATATTTAATGCATGACATGCCTGCCATTTATAAAATTATGCCAATATGATGACATCTACATGCTTAATGATACAAAATATTCATGGCCACCATATAAACAAACAATGTTTCAATCAATCAAGCATGTTCAACATAATTAGGTAAAGCAGTCACATAAATCAATGTAAAACATACATATCATATACATGCAGGCTAGGTAAGTTCACTACCTCTTGGACTTTGTGTCCTTCCTTGATTCTTCATCTTTGGTCCGGCTTGGTACCATCTGTAGAGTCCTAAAATTCCCAAGTATGCAATAAATGAGTTATTACTCATCTATGTATCATTTTATACTCATATTATTAGCTAACTTAGCCTAATAATGCTAAATTATCAAAATTCCCTAGAACACCCGTCTTGCGCCCCTCCGTACCCCATCCAACTGTACTTTACTAGAAATTATGACCTAGGCTAATCTTATACAATTTTGCGTACATAATCCATTTCTGATCTCAAATTAGTCAAAATCAAGCCTAAATGACAAAAATGCCCTTGGCAATCCATAGCTCAGGCTTTTAAAGGTAATTGGTCATTCACATTCTAGGGCTTTTCTTACTTCATCATCAACTTGAACCCTACATAATTTTATCTTCTAAAATCAATGAAACTATCCAATTGATGAAATTCTAAATATTTCATTATGCCACACCCAAGACAGCAATTTAGAGTTCTCAGAAAAGATGTGTTGGATTCTTGTTTTCTTTGGCTTAATCACTTCCTTTTTACTTCTAATCACATGCTTAGACATCCATTGGACGTCGTTTAGACTTCAAAAACACCCTTTTGGTTAAAGGTGAACAGTACCCACCCCTTTCCAAATCTCATCCAAACAACCAACCAATAGCTTCAAATGGAAGTTTACACTTACCTCTACATGTTTTCGTAGACGGTTCAAAATTTTGATGAGTGAGATAGACCAACCACCTCCAAATGAGAATCCAAAACCGTAGAAACAAAGCTTGGGATGAGTAGAAGAAGGTTCATGAAGAGTACTTTGAGAGAAGGCGCCAATTTGACAGTGTTTCGACAAATTGAAGTTCTCTCTCTCTTCTGTTCTCTTGATCGCTCGCCCAACTCCCTCTCTTCCCTTCTACTTTGATCGAACGAAAGAATGAGAAAAGAAGATGAAGGATGATGACTTAAATGAGTCAGCTAAAGTGGCTCCCAAATGGTCCAAAATTTTATTCTTTGTTCAAATATTCCATTTTCCTTTCTCTTTTCTTTTACCACAAAAAATGCAATGAGAAATGAGAGAGTATAATTTACTCTCAAATTATCCTATTATGACACCTTACAAGTGGTTAACTAAAGCTTAATACTTTTGGCTCTTTGACTTTCCTTGTTAATAATTCACCAATATAGACTCATTAATTACCAAATAGTCATTTTCCTCTTTTTAAATTCCCATTCATCTAAAACCATTAGGAATATTAGGGAAAAATCCTCATTTCCTTGTCTTATGGCAAAATTATCATTTTGCCCTTACGTTTTAATTATTTATCATAATAAATCATTTATTGCTTCTTTCCTTTATTACCCTCCCTATTCGATTGAATTGGGCAACAATTTAAGGGAAATAATAGTTTCCTGCTTTTATTGGTCAAATGACAATTTTGCCCATTACAAGATGCCATACAAACATAACTACTACACTGGAAAGTACACCGATAGCAACATTACCTTGTGTGTGACTCTTAATTGCATCTTTTTTCATTCCCCAAGCTATTTAATTAACCATAATATTCCCTTTAATACTGCACGAGTATAAAGGAATTTTGGGGAATACCATTATGCCTTACTTGGACATTTACTAAATCGAGGCTTAGCAATCCACTTGATTTAGGCCTAATCTCAAACTTCTTGTCCTAAAATTTGGTTAGGCTTATCACTAGTATATTGCTTTTTTGTCTCCAGTGGGAGATAAAATAGTTCTTTAACAAGACCAAATACTAAGTTGCAAAGCTGGATAAGGACCTTATTACTTGAAACAAAAAAAAACTATAACCCTCTAATGCACTTCTCACGACTTGTCTAGTTGAAAGCCAAGTGCCTATACCAGACTTCAAGTTTTCATATGTTAAGTCTATAATAGGAATCTGGGAAATTGCTGGGGAACCCATCTTCTTAATAATATATCTCCAATCTGTTAAAGTGATAAGAAATAATGAGTTTGACGCTCCTTCAATTAATGCATATGTAGATCTCTTATGCCATTATGCTATTGAAGTTTTATACAAGGTGAAGTTAACAAAGAAAAGATTAACAATGTGGAACTTTGTGAAAGTTGCAATCAAATTAGTTGTACATATATGGAATATCATAATGGCTTCAATCTATTGATTATAACATAGAAGTTTGAAAAGACATATAGATATTTCAAGAGGTTAAGCAATTAAAGTGAATTAAACTAATTAAATTCAAGTAAGAATTAGACATGCCTTAATAACACAAATAGCTCAAGTTCTTACCAAGGTTAAAGAGAGTAAGAGCAGAAGGGGAAGCACATGAGTCTTGAAATATTATTGAAATAGAGAAGCTCACTTGGATTCTCTACTAGGGTTTGACACTCAAGCTTGAAGTCATAATTGATAGCTAGCTGTATTTAAGTTGTGGAGATATAAATAGTTGGTAGGGTGAAATATAGAAACAAATCACTAAAAAGGAAAGGAAACCATAAGGTTCATGAATCTTTGAGAGAGTTTCCTCTTAAGGAAGGCTAATGAATTATTTGGTAGAACTATTCTTGAAAGATGACATGGTTATAATTCATAAAGAGAGGTGTCTCCATAAAGGTTCATTATCATTAAGAGATATTTCTTTTATTAAGGCTCATGAATCACAAGGTTTATAAATTATTTGTAGAACTCTTAAAATGATTCATGAAAAATCACAAGATTCATGAATATTTACTACTATAGAATTGTAAATATATAACACTTAATACTTAACTATTAAAGAGAACAAATGTTAAGTATGGTAAGGAAGAGTAACGCCTCACTCTAGGGGCACTTATAAGAGTTGTTTAACTATTTAAGAATCATATGTGACCCAATAGGTACCCATGGAATGACTAAAAAGCATGAAACATTTCTTAAAGCTTGGGTACCAGGAAATATTGATAAATTTTCCTAAAACTTTGAAAATTCATAACTATGTCAATTTAGATTCAAATTTAGTGGTTCAAAGCTCTATATTTATATGTTGGTGAGATATGTGAAAAAAAAGACCTGAGTGTAAATCTAAATTTTTTGTCCATAACATTTATTTATCAAAACTGGAGAGGGAAGATTCTGAGGAATTTTTTATTTTTTTGGAACAGTATTGAAAAATTATATCTTGAGACACCTCTAAAAATTATGATTTAGTACTCATTTTAAAGGAATGGATGTGTACTATAAAAATACTAAATTTCATAACCTAGTTAAAATGCTTGTTCTGTCAAATATCTCTCCCAAAATCATAGCTCATTAATAAAACAACAAGTAACTAATTCCCACATTTACTTTTATACTTCCAGAGATTCAAATTGTAACATATAATAGCATTTACCTCACAGGAAACAACATTCTAATGTAGTAAATCACAAATTATAAACTCTATCCATGTATATATTTGTTTTCTTATACTTTTCTCTCTCATTATAAAACTTTCTCTCTTTAGATTCAAACTTTATAGAATGCTCCACTTGCAAAATAATTAATCAAATGAGAAATCACATGTATGATAGTGATTTAAGTAGATGAAATGACCTATGGAATTGCTTGCATGTAAATTTTAGCCTCTTCTTTCTCTTTGTTCTTCTTCCTTTTCCTTCTTTTGCCTCTCAAGCTCTCTCTCATGATTCTTGAATGTCCCAAATTTTGGGCCTAGAGACTTGAGGAAATGCCTATATCAAGCAAACAAATAAACCCATTTTGGGAAGAGTCCCAATAATGATTAGATATAGAAAGATTTTTAGGGACTATGCAATTTAGCCTTACCGAGGCAGAGGGCTCGATATTTGTAAGTAATATGATTAAAATGTTGGTATAGATGTGCATAGGATATAATACCCCACTTTTTTACAAACAGTCCTTATATGTATATTTGTGATATTTAGTGGAATAAAATGGTGAATTGTGGTGTGCATAAATTTGCAGAAATATTACAATCATTGATTACACATAATTCTGCTAAGTAAGGACACAAAGAGGAAATTAATGTCCACTTAAAGGCCTAATATTGTAACCAAAATTTGAGCATAAAATGACACAAGTATTGACCCAATTATATTGTCTTAAATTCAGCCAAAACATGTAGAAAGGAAAGAAGAAATGATTTATTTTTAATAAGTTATAAAATGTAAGGGCAAAATGGTAATTTTTCCATAAAATAAGAAATAATTATTTTCCCCCTAATATTCCCAATAATTTTGGCTAAATGAGAATTTAAAAGGGGAAAATGGCCACTTGGTAATTAATAAGCCTATTTTGGTATATTATTACCAAGAGAAAGTCAAAGAGTCAAAAAGCAAAATTATGTGACCAAGTTTGACCAATTAGTAGATGCAATTGCAAGGTAATTCAAGAGGTCAATTATGGGACCCATTTCCCTTGGTCATTTTGGTTATATGAGGAGAGATAAAGTAAATGGATATATGTGGTGTGAATTAAAAAGAAGAAGAGGCATATGGACAAGGAAATTCAATTTTTAAGTAATTATCACAAATTCTTTAATTAGGTGATAAAGTCAAAACACCTTTTTGCCTCCTCCTTCCCTTCCTCATTTCATCAAAACAAAACCAAAAGGGAGAGAGAGACATATTTGGAAACAAAGAACAAAAGAAGAGGAGCTTTGGGATTAAGTCAAAAATCAAGGTAAGTGATTAAATCCTAGTACTTTTGCCATCCAAATCATGTAGGAACTTCTTCTAACCTCTTCTCCTCCTCAAAAACCATGATTAGAAAGCTTAATCAAGGGTGTAGAGAGAGAGGGTAGAGACATTGAGGAGAGAGAAGGAACAAGAATCAAGAGGTAAACTACAAAACTTGCTTCTCTTAGCTTGGTTGAAGTTTTTGTTAGTGAATATTGCTTTGTTTTCTCTTGTTTTCAAATTATGGCCTGAAGCAAAATATAGGGGAAATTCTTCTTAAATTTCCTCTAAAATTTTCCATTTAGTGTTTAAGTAGGTAATAATGTGATTAAAAGTAGAAAGAAAGTGATTAAGCAAGAGAAAGCAAGAAACCAACATGTTTCTCCTAAGAACGCTAATTTCTGACTTGTATATGGCATGATAAAGGAGTGATAATTTGGAAATTTTGATACTTCCATTGGCTTTAGAAGGTAAAATTGTGTAGGTATCCAAGTGTTTATAATTTTTGGATGCTTGTATATGAATATGGAATTTTTGGAAGTTGAAGAGTAAATGTTGTTAATTTGTCTTCTAGAAGCCGTTTTGTTGTAATGCATTTTTCATTAGTCAAATGATGTCGAAATGTTATGAAACTTTCCATTCTAAGAATATAATTAACAAGCTTTAATTTGATAGGTCATAATGGTCAATTGGATTTGTGTGCTGGTAGTTCTGTATTTTTAAAATTTGAACATAAAAAACTGGCAATTCTGGAGTAGGGTCTAATAAAATGGAATTATGTACTTATATGAGTGTATTTAGCTTATGTCTATATTTTTACCTAAAATTAGACATAACAAGAGTCATGTAGAACTTAGAACCACTTTATTTAGAGTTTTGTAAATTTAGTTATGATTTTTAAAATTTAGCCAAGAATTTGGAAAGGGAAATCTGGACCCCCAGGTTCTTGGCCATAGCCAGAGGATTTCTTGGCAATGGCCAAAATGTTTTTAACATATTTTTGGCTATGGCTAGGCATTTTTACTACAACCAAGGCTTGAAATTTTCTATATTTCATACTTTTCAAGAGGTGTTGATTCATATGGTCTTTCCCAACCTTATGAACCTTTATTAGGACTTCTAAGGGCTACCTAAGTGACTCAAATGACAACCAACAAGCTAAATTAAGAATAATTTAGTGTACATTATACCAAAAGGATTAGATTTAGTATGATTCATTGTCTATAATTCTAATTATAGGACCTAACAGCTATACGAAGCTTATGACTTGCCCAAGCTCAGATAAACGAGTGGAAATTGCTTAAGGGAAATAGCCAGGTAGTAACTCTGTCTTTCATATGTTATAAGACATACTATATGTTCTATGTGTTCATCATGAATTTTCTAGCATATTCTGTAATATACGAGTGGATACTCGAGGCAGATTATACAGGTAATCCTTAAGGCCTTGGGATATACCTAGCAATATGATAGTATATGAATTGCATGTTTTGCTCTAAATGTTATGGTGATGATTCTGTTATATATTAACCATGTGGCATGCTCTGTGATGTTGTATCTATATGATTGACTGTTTGTTACTATTAAAATTCTTTTGAATCTCACCCTTTTTCTATAAATTAATTTACAGTACAGGCTAGTAGCTTAAAGGTCAAGAGAGTAAGCGCGAATAGCTAGAGGATGAAGCTGCATAATGTTTTTTCTATGTTGGTTTCCTGTTTTAGTATTTAGGATTTTTTATCTGTATAAGGTGTGTATAACCTTATAACATTAGTGACAGTACAATATAAAAATTAGTAATGTATGTAGCCTATAAATGAACAATAACCTATATTGGGTTAATGCTTCCAGACAAAAAGAAATTATGACTAAACTATGAAACATAAGACTTAAGCAGAGAATCGCTCGCATACTTTGATGTTATTAAACTAAGAGTCGATAAGACTTAGTTACACAATGAAACTTGTGAAAATAATTGAAAATCTTTTCTACCATTTGAAAAACCCTTTCAACCCTAGGTTCAACTCCTGAGTTGAAATTAGGGATTTGTGAACATTTTCAGAAGTTAGGTAATCCGGGTTCGAATCCTGGTTCTACGTCTGATTTCACTACTTACTTGTACTCATCTAGGGCTATTAGAAAAAAGGTATTACAAGTTAGTCCCTGCCACCGTAGGCTGGCAGTCCGGACCAACTTCCACCTCAACTGGGGATTAGAAGGTAAGGTACTGTCCTCACCCCATGGGGATTTCTCTCAACTTCCACACCAAAGGGCTCAGAAGAGAATACCTCCCTAAGGAATTGAGGCCATGACCTGGGGCTTAAGTTACGCTTTAAGAGCTCCCTCGTTGTAACATCCTGAATTTTTGTATAAGAGGCTTGATATTAAGCCTTGATTTAATGGACTGCTAAAACCCATTTTATCAAATGTCATAGTGAGGCATGATTATATTCCCTAAAATTCCTTTATACCTTGGGTATTCAAGGGAATATTATGGTGAATTAAAGAGCTTGGGTAATGACAAAAGATGCAATTAGAAGTCACACACAAGGTAATGTTGCTACTGATGAACTTTTAGGTGTGTCAGTTGTATTTGTATGGCATCTTGCAATGGGCAAAATGATCATTTGGCCAATAAAAGTAGGAACCTATTATTTTCATTTTAATTGTTGCCCAATTGAGTTAAATGGGGAGGGAAATAAAGGAAAGAAGCAAGAAATGATTTATTATAATAAATCATTAAAATGTAAGGGTAAAATGGTAATTTTTCTATAATATATGAAATGATGACTTTTACCTAATATTCCCAATAATTTCAGCTGAATGAGAATTAAGAAGAGAGAAATGACTATTTGGTAATTAATGAGACTATTTTGGTGAACTATTATCAAGAAAAGTCAATGAGTCAAAGTGTAAGGCTTTAGTCAACCACTTGTAATATGGCATAATGAGAAAATTTGAGAGTAATTTATACTCTCTCATTTCTCATTAATTTCGATGGAATGAAAAAGGAGAAAGGGAAATGAAATATTTGGCAAAAAATCATAAGATTTGGACCAATGAGATGCTACCACATATGAGCCCTTTAGATGAATCATTATAACATCCCCATTATTCATCTTTTTCCCTTCTTTCTCATGAAAACTGATTCAAAAGAGAGAGGGAGAGAGTCAAAAGAGAAAACGGAGAAGAGAGAAGTGAATAGTGTTTTAAGAACTTCAATCTACAGAAACACTGTCGAATTGGCATCTTCTCTCAAGGTACTCTTCACAAACCTTCTTCTACTAATCCCGAGCTTCATTTCTATTGTTTCACATTTTCATTTGGAGGTTCTTAGTATTGTCTCATCTGCCAAAATTCTGCCAGATTTCCAAACCGTCTATAGAAATGTGTAGAGCTAAGTGTAAGGTTCTATTTAAACCTATTAGTTGGTTGTTTAGATGAGTTTTGAGAAGGGTTAGGTATTGTTCATGTCTCATTCAAAGGGATTTTTTGAGTTCTAAATGTCATCTTATGGATATCTAAGTGCCTAATCATGTGATTAGAAGTAGAAAGGAGGTGATTAAACCAGAGAAAACAAGAATCTAACATAACTCTTTTGAGAACTCCAAATTATTGCCTTGTGTGTGGCATGAAGAAAGAGTTGTAATTTCATCAATTCAATGATTCTATTGAGTTTACAAGGGCAAATTGTGTAGGGTTCATGTTGATGATAAAGTAAGAAAAGCCTTAGAAGGTAAAATGACCAAATTACCCCTTTAAGCTCTAAGTAGGGGATGTTAAGGGCATTTTCGTCGTTTGGGACTGAATTTGACTAAGATAAGGTTAATAATAGATTCTAAATGCAAACTTATGTAGGATTAGCTTAACTTATAATTTCTAGTGAGGTACTATTGGACCGGGTATGGAGTGGCGTAGGCCGGGTCTCCTAGGGCATTTTGGTAAATTAGCATAATTAGGTGAAGCATGAATGAATGAAGCTTTATTTCTATTTATATCATGGCCATAGAGATATTTCATAAAACATTGAGCATGCAGAATATCATTATGTGAACAGGTGCCTATGTAAGCCAAGCATATCATGTACTAGCATTAATCTTAAATGCATTTTTTATAATATTTGCTACTGAGATTCTTTGAATCTCACTCCTCCCAACCAACCATTTAGACAGGTGAATAATGTATGGAGATATGCAAGGAGGAGATATGAAGGTGAATTGAAGAGTGTAGTGCAAGACACTATTTGTATTTGATGTAAATACTTTAGTAGCTTTATGTGGTTATACATTTTTATGTATATGAATGAATGAATATAGTTTAAGCATATAATCAATTTAATTTAATTAAAGGAAAAATGCTTGTGTACTCTAATATAATGAATATAAGAGCCAATGAGACAGTGATGATGTAGTAAGGTTTGTGAAAATAAGTAAAAAGTTTTCTACCCTTTGAAAAACCCTCTTAACCTTAAATTGAAATCCTAAGTTGAGAGTGGGAATTTGTGAATGATTTCAAAAGCTGGGTAGTCCAGGTTCAAATCCTGGTTCTACAACTAATTTAACTACTCATTTGTACTCACTTGTGGCTATGGAAGATAGGGTATCACATTTAGTGGTATCAAAGTGTTGGTTATGGTAATATTGGATAAGTGCTAGAGTTCCCTGCCAATGTTGATAGGTCATAATCCTTAGCTAGATGCCTTGTGATAAAAGGCATGGTAGTAGAACTATGTTTAAGAATGATGATTAGTAGAAAAATAAGGATTGGATAACCTATGAGTGAACTCAGAATGATTTTTGATGTGAATTCAACTTTGGATAGCTGATGAACTCGAGTACAACTTGGAGAACTCGAGTTCATGGGTTATTTTCTAGTGTATCAGGTGGTCTCAGGAAAGAACTCTCAGGGGTGGAAAACCTAAACTCGAGTGCAATTTGTGGTGAGAACTTGTGTTCATCTTTGAGAACTTGTGTTCATCTTGGAGAACTCGAGTGCATGGGGTATTTCCTTATACATTAGGGAGTTTCAGGAAGGAACTTGCGAGCATGCATGGCTCAAACTTGAGTATAGACACCTGAGAACTTGAGTTCATATAGGTAAACTCGAGTACAAATAGCCAAAAAATTGAGTTCATATGTGTGAACTCAAATATATCTTCTGTTCTTATAGTTGGAATCCTTTCTGATAGAAACTCTTTCTCTAGAACACGAAGGACTTGAGTACAAGCAAGCTGAGGACTCAAGTTTATGTATAAGAACTTGAGTACATCCCCTCCTCTTGTAGTTGGAAATCTCTCAGGAAGAAACTCTTTTCCCAGAATTTGTAGGACTCAAGTGTGATATCCACAAAACTCGAGTGCAATACTTGGTTAAACCATATGAGGAGTTATATGGAACAAACCCTCACTTCCAAACTTCCAGAACTTGAGTGCATGGAGGAGAACTCGAGTTTGTCATGGTATACTCAAGTGCAAGCCTTTTATGGCATGTGCAAATATTGAAGTATTAGTTAAGTCTCAGCGGTAAACCACCAGAACTAGAGTGTGATTAGTAAGACTGGACTTTTTGGGTCAAAACTCGAGTTCTTGAGTTCAAACTCGAGTGCAGGGCAATTGTGCTGAATGTGAAAATATGTCTTTATGAAATGCTTTGTTTGGAGATTTTAGCACATTGTTGGAGACTTTCCTGACATGTCATGTTGTGGTTGAGGTATGTATCGGCTACCGATACTCGGTGACATATGATATGGTATGAAGCTAATACTGATGCTCAGATTCCATTAGAACTCCTTGGTTAAGCATGCTTAGAAGATGAAATATCATGGGTAGACTCTATGTAAGCTTGCCCAGTTGTGGGCTGGAGTCCCGTACTGTTGTAGTGGGCGCCCAGTAAGGGTAGTGCTACAGTTGGGCCTAGTGGGGGTTTGTTGTAGAGGTTTGGAATTTTGATTAGAGGTTCTTAGCTGACTTAAGAAAAGCTTAGAAGCATGGAGATGATAAAATAAGTATTGATCTTTAACCCGAACTCTTTATGTTGTAGTGGCTATTGCTCAGAAAAGTTCATTTGATGGGATTACGGAAACTTGAGGGGTATTAATTATGTTGAGATTCTTCGTGCTAAGTGCAATACCCCATTTTCACCGATACATTTATTTGTATAATCGGAATATATTAAATGAAATAAAATGATGAGAATGTAATTATGTGAATTTATGGAAAATATTCCAATTGCCGATTACGCATAAATTGGCCGAATAAGGGTATAAGAGACCGATAAAGGCCCAATATGGTAACCAAAATTCAAAAAATTTAATGATATAGTTAATGGCATCATTTAAGCATCAAAATGGGGTTAAGCCGATGAAATAAGCGGAAAATGATTTATTTCAGTAAATCATAAAATGCAGGGGCAAAATGGTAATTTTGCTGAAAAGTGAAAAATAATTATTTTTTCCTCCAATTCCCAATGATTTGAGCTAAATGAGAATTAAAAAGAGAAAAATGACTAATTGATCATCAATGGACTAATTTTGGTGAATTATGGTAAAAAAATGGTCAAATAGTCAAAAAGTCAATGACTTGGTCAACAAGTTACATGTTGGCATAATGAGATAATTGGAGATACAGTTTTCCCTTGTATTTCACATACATATTTCGGCTGATTAAGTGAAGAAAAGGGAAATGGGAAATTAATTAAGAGATAATGCCTTTATGGACCAATGAGGAAGTGACACATGGCATGGTTAATTAATCCCTTTGATTATATTAGTCCTTCCTCATGTCCAGCTGCTCATTCTCGATTAAACTGATCCAAAAAGAGTGAGAGAGAGCTGAAGAATGAGAACTGAACGGGAAGAATGATGGAGAGCTAGGGATCATCCAATCTTGAGGTATGAGACTTGTACCTTGTGATCTAAGGTTCTTAATCTCTCCATGATATCTTCTCCTCATCACCTTACCATTATTTTCCATGGTGCTCAGCTGAATCAATCGTGGAAAGAGAGAGAGAGAAAACGTCCAGGAGAGAGAAAGTGAAGAAAATCAAGAGGTAACTTCCAAAACATGTTCCTCTTGCTTGATTAAGGTTAGTAGAGTTGTTTTGGGCTTGATTATGGTTCATTTGGTACAAGATAATTCAAGAAAGCCAAAGAGACCTTAATATGTAAGTGTCTCCAAATCAAGTCCAATGAATGTTTAACTAGTTAATATATTGCCTATAAGTAGAAAGGAGGTGATTGGGCCAAGGAAAATAAAAATCCGACACAACTTTTTTGTAAATTTATTTTCCCTTCCTTGTGTTGGACGTGATGAATGAATGAGAATTTTGACCAATTTGATACTTCCATTGGATTCAGGAGGCCGAATTGTGTAGGGTCTATGTTGACCCTGAAGTGAGAAGAGGATCAGAGAGTGAAATGACAAAACTGCCCTTTCTAAGTCTTATTTGAGGGCTGTCAAGGGCATTTTCGTCATTTGGGCTTGATTTTGGCCAATTCAAGGTTGGAAAGGGATTCTACATGAAAAAATTGTGTAGGAATGGCCTAAATCATGATTTTGGAGAAAATACTAATAATAAAGACCTAAAGGGTATTTTGGTAATTTGACACCAATAGGCTAAATTTACCAATGATATGTGTTAGAAAGGTGTATGGATGAATAATAACCCCTTTGGTGATGTTTGGCAATTTCAGGACTTGACAACCGGTTTGGCCTCAGAAGTTGTTGCCCGAGCTTGAATCAAGTGAGAGAGTTGCGTAGAGTAGCAACCAGGTAGTAACTGTCTTTATATAACATAGCATACATATGTGTGATGTGTTATCATCAAACGTCTAAGATTTTTAGATTAAGCGGAGTAATCACTCGAAGCCTATTTTTGCGCGGGTTGATACTCAGGTGATAATATTCATATTGCACGAGCAGTGTCTGGGGCCTATCTTTGCGCGGGTACCCCTCGGGGCCAAGTCCTTGTCTAGCGCTAGCATGGTTTGTGAATTGCATGAAAATGGAACTAAATGATGTTATGATGATTTGATTGATGATTGTATAATAAGCATGCTATATATGTGTTATCTTGTATGTTGTATATGTTACTACTGAGATTCCCATGAATCTCATTCTTTTCCCAAAACAAATCTCCAGTACAGGGAGGAAGCTCGCGGGGCAAAGTAAAGGTAAATGACGATGAATCGAGGCCGAGCAGCGGAAGGAATTAGTTTAGGTTGTCTGGTATTTTGTTATATATTTTAAGACTCATATGAGCATTTTAAGTTTGTATATGAAGTAGTTGAAGTGTATGATATAAGTGTTGTAAAATGAATTGTGTATGTATGTGCAAGTATGTGAATATGTATATCCAACAGAGGCATTGTATAAATTTATGGCACTCTGATGTTTATATTCGGTGAGTATTAGTTAATTGGTACTCTACCGCAGTGTTGGAAAAAAAGGTATCACACTAAGTAATGATCCTTGGTAATCCGTGGGGTTAAGAGTATGTAGGTATAATATACGGCGATGCATGATGAATGCAGATTATGTAGTATATCAATCCTAGAGGATCCAAATTGATGATACTGAAGGTTGAGGATATGTTTGGATCAGATCTAAGCTAAAATGGTGCTTAGGTCAAAATGAGAATTAGGGTGCACTATGGTTCTATTTCATGATAGAAGTTTGAACCTTGTGAACCTTGCAGATGATGTTAAACCTTTGGTAATGTTTTAAGGCTATTACCTAAAAACCATGAAGGTTAGAATATGTGCTATTGATTATGATTTTAGCATGCCTATTGGGTATATTTGAGGAAAATGATTATTGCTTTGTGCGATGTTGAGATTCTAAGAATATAAACATAACCTAAGAATTAGTTGCAATAGTTGGATTGATTCTCTAGAAATTTGAGATAGCCTGAAGGCTTGAGGTACTAGAGTATAGTACATAAATGTGTAAGAAACCTCATACATATTTCTTGAGGTTGCTAGTTGCTAATCTAGCATAGGAAAATATCTTAATTATAGAATATTCTCTTAGAGTTGTGATTATTGCCTGGAGTGGGACCAATATCAAAAGTTCAAATGAATTGATCCCAGATGAGAGAGTAGGTTACAGAAATGCTAGAGAAGAAGGACCTCATGAGATTTAGATTCCTGTTATAATGGTACTTTCATTCAGAGATGACTAACCAGATAGAACTACCTACAGAGGATTTTGATCAGAAAGGGATACCTACAGAGAGTTCTGATCAGAAACGACTACCTACTGGGAGACATGATTGGAAAGGGCTACCCATGAAGGGTTTGACCAGGAGGCTGACCAATCAGGTAACTGAGTGTAGTACCATAGTGTGGAGCCACCATAATGTTGAACCATAACATACAGCCGTCGTGTTGACAAACCGTGGAGTGAACCCGCCATGACATTGAAACCGTAAGTAGAGCTACGGCAATGTTGACTCTCAATAGTGGTATATTGTAATGAGTCTTCCATCGAATAAGTTTCCTTGAGAGAAGGGTTGTATAACCCAGTGAATCGCTATGGGGTGCTCCAGTGCCGAATGATGAAAGAGATTAAGAAAGAACAGGTTCATCGGTATAAAGGGAAATAACTATTACTCTTATCTTATGTAATGGTTCTGCATGTATGTGTTTACCATCGAGTATATTCGTATTATGAATATATGGTAGGCAATAAGACCAAGTAGGCCAGCGTGTCCCTAGGCAGTTAAACTTGATAAGCAAAAGCCCGAGGTTGTAAGTCCTATAATGCCTATGGTATAAGGGTAATTAGCTACACTACTACAAAATATAGATTTAGCGGTGCTACTCTTATGACATGTTTTCAAAAAGCACCGGAGGAAACTTCTATTTTTTTAGAAAAAAAGACATGTGGTAGTTATGGCGTTTGACTGGAAAAGCGTCATAGCTACCTAATTACCTTATATGACACTTGCTTGGGGAAGCGTCATACAAGGGGTTATTTAAAAAAAAATTTAGAACCTTTGTACAGCGCTTACCTAGATAAGCGTGATAACTGACCTTCTTCTTTCTTAATAAAAATAGAACTTATATGATGTTTACTTACCACCCTTAAAAGGTAAAAATTGAAAATGTTAGATATGATTAGTTTTGATGATGACAAATATAGATGTCAAATATTAAGAGCAACAAGTTTGTATAGTGTACTTCTCTAATACAATGACTAACTACTATATTTAATATTATTTATCTTGTAGATTAGTCAAGCAATGGAAGAAAGAAATTGAGGAATGAAGAACTTGCAAGAATTAATGAAAAACATCAAGATTCAAGTTGTATGGGTACTGTAGCAGTGGGCACTGTAGCATATGGTCACTGTAGCATATTTCACTGTAGCTTATTGTAGCAACACTGTAGCATCAAATGATTTTAACAATCACTCGAGTGATTTTCATAATCACTCGAGTGATTCTGAAAAGAGTGAAAATCACTTGAAGTGATTCACTATTCACACGAGTGATGTTCAATTTTTCATGCTCTGTTTTTCGTTCAGCTGAGCGAGGTCTAGTAATTCAATTATATCTCTCAAATCACAACTTTGATTGAGGTGAAACTAGTGGCATATGAAACTAGACTCTCAATGTGTCATTTTGACACTAAGATCAATCTTAAAGGAGTTCAGATGAAGGTGATATGAATTTTGGAATTTAAGCTTCAAATCATCGTTACTTTCCAGAACAGTTTTTGTATTTTGGGGATAAATCTCAACCACATATCCAATTGAGATGAAACTAGTGGAATATGAAAGTAGACTTAAATATCTTTTCATTGATATAAAATATGTCAATTTTGGAGTTATATTTGAAGATTTATGCCATCTGGAAGTTGACACATGTTTGCTGTCAAATTGAAAGAGCAGCTACGAGTTTAAATGATCTGAACAGAGAGCACCCAAGTGATTTTCATAATCACTCGAGTGATCAGGAAGATCACTCGAGTGATCATTAATAATAACTCGAGTAAAATGCGTCAGATGACAGATCACTCGAGTGGCACTAGAATCATTGCAAGAAAAATTCACTGTTTGCAAATTCATTTCCAGTGATATGGAATTCACTCGAGTGATATGAGATTTTTTAGGATCACTTCCAGTGCGAGCTAGAATTACTGCAAGAAAAATTCACTGTTTGAAAATTCACTTCCAGTGATATGGAATTCACTCGAGTGATATGAGATTTTTCAAGATCACTTCCAGTGTGAGCTAGAATCACTGTAAGAAAAATTCACTGTTTGAAAATTCACTTCCAGTGATATGGAATTCACTCGAGTGATATGAGATTTTTCATAATCACTTCCAGTGCAAGCCAAATCATTGTAAGAAAAATTCACTGTTTCGAAAATCACTTCCATTGATATGAATTACACTCAAGTGATCTCTGAACGTTGCAATATCACTTCCAGTAGGTGCTGAATCACTTCCGGTGAATATTAAACTTCTTCATATCACCTCCACTGATCACTTCCAGAGAATACCAATATGTACCAGATCACTTCCAATGAACTGATATCCACTCAAGTGATCTTTTGTTTGAGATATCAGTGAATGAACTAATAACTCAAGTGATGTAGAGATTTTGATGAATCACTTTCAGGCTTGACAAAAATATGAAATCACAAAAGTAATATTGTGAGCCATCCGAGTAAAATGTTGTTTCATGGAGATCACCTTTAGTGAATTAATGCTGCACTCAAGTGAATTGATATCACCGCCAAAGAATTTACTGATAGCTCGAGTGATTCACTATTTTTATCAAAAACACCTCCAGAGGCTGTTTGAACATTCGAGTAAAATACTGTCTTGAGAAAGTCACTTCTAGTAATCACGCAATACACTGCCAGAAAAATACTGTGTTTGTGAAAATCACTGATAGAGAATCAGAATCACTTCCAAGACAAGATCACCGCCAATGGAATATTATTTTCTGTAAAATAACCATGAGTGAAATCAAGTTCAGTTCCGGTGATTCTCCAGTTTTCAGAAATCACTTCCAGTGAAGTTAAAATTCACCCGAGTAAATATTGCTTTTGAGAAATCATTCCCAGTGAAATGTATAATCACTCGAGTGATATTTAAAATATTATCTGACGGCTATTTTCCTGAGTGTATTACAGGTGTTATCCACTACCACTCATCATAACAACATTCGATGGAAACTAATCATGGGTACTAGCAATATTCAACAAATAACCAACAACGTGCTAATTGTAAGCAACTGATGAAGCATCTTTTAGATCAATGGAAAATGCTGAAGTATTTGTCAGACACACAATGGGCCTTCAACGGGAAAATAATTGAATAGACACAACGGCTCTCACAGCTTCTGCTATATAAGCTCAATCTTTCAAAAACCAGAAAAGAGAGACTTCATCGAACTGAGATACACATAAGTGAACAGATATGATGAAGTAACAAGAACCCAACTGCTAACATGCTGTTGTCATGAATCTTCATCTCTCACACTCTCCGTTAATATCTGTTTTCCTTGTCATGTATAATTGAGAGTGAAAATATTTATATTGTACTTCAGTGAGCATTTAAACACTCTGTAAGAGGGCTTGTAAACACTTCATCTATATTTCAGAAGTGTTCTCAAGGTAGAGGAACCTTGAGAGGATTGATCACCTTACGGGGGAAGTTGTAGAGCGAATTGTCAGTAAGACTTTCTGCTCGTAAGACTTACAGGGTGCAAGCAGTAGAGAACGTTGCTGCTCGTAAGACTTACAGTGGTGTAAGCAGGACAGAACGTTGTTGATCATAAGACTTGCACAGCTAAGCAGGAGAGAAAGGTCTTTGAGATTGCTTTGCTCGACTTGCCGTAAGAGGGAGTAAACCTTACAGTGTGTAAGGGGGAGTAATTTCATAAGAGATTTGTAGAGGCTTTTCTTGTGCCCGATTAAATAAGAAGATAGTGGATTGGAAATCTCAGGAGGAGCCTGGGGACTGGACATAGGTCATCGTGGATTGGACCGAACCAAGATAAATCACAGTTCGCACATTCTCTTCTCTAAGTTTTTATATTTCCAGCATATGCGCTTTACATAATTGCTTGTAAGTTTATACTTCCATATAACAATCTGCGAAAAGATTTTAAAAGATCAGACTTTCTCATCATACACCCAATTCACCCCCCTCTTGGGTGTCAGCCAGTTCTAATAGAAAAGGCACCTTAAACGGCGCTTGATCTCAAGCGCCATTTAAGGGACATATATGTGCCAATAGCAATACATACATACATACATATACATATATATATGTATGTATACATATATATGTATGTATATATATATTTAATATTATTTTTTATTTTAGTCAAAATTATGTATATTTAATTTATTGGTCATGTTTAAGTTCTTGTGTCTTTAGTGGTGTCACTTTATCTGATTTAGCCTCATCCATTTGAAATTGGATTCATTATATCTGATGATTGTCTTTAAAGATATAATTTGAAATTGAATTTTAATTATGAAGTAAAATTAAATAAAGTAAAAACCAAAAAAATATATTAAGTATATATGAAGCATGAGAGTTGAATGCTAGATCTAGGGAAATGAAGCATTGCAAAAAAAGCATGTTATGTTGTTTTTTAAAAAATACATTAGAAAAAATTAAATAATTGACCTTGGCTGGCGCTTTAATGTAAAGTACCGTCTAAGGTTTCTACAATAAACCTTGTTAAGTGCCAGCCAAGGTTTAACCTTAAGCGACGCTTTAACATAAAGCGCCGTCCAAGGTCTTTTTAAAAAAAACAACCAAATATTCTGCTTCATCTCTCTAAAATCCAAAATGCCTTTTCATTTTTTCATTTTTTAAAAAGTGGAATTTTTCCTTAATTGCAGTCAAGTAATGTCTTTTTTATTTTTTTTAAAGCAAGGTCACATTATAAATTCATTTGAAAGACACAGGAGAGCCATTTTTTCATCTTCTTCTATGCCTTCCATCTCCTTATTTCCCAAGGCATTATAAATTCATTTGAAAGACATAAGAGAGCCAAATTTTCATCTTTTCCTGCGCCTTCCATCTCCTTATTTCACAAAGCTCTCTTTCGGTCCCTTTAGTTGGTCTACTACCTTTCCTGTCTCCTTCTCTATAATTTTCTTCAACATTTGGTCGTCACTTCGGTTGCAGTACGAAAAGCTTCTAGCCCCACGAGTTTTTCCTACTTGTGTCTCCTTCTACAGAAGCATCTTTTCCTGTAAGTGGTTTTTCCCCAACATTTGGTCTAAATTTTTTTTTATTTAAGATTTGTCCTGTATCTAAATCTTATGTGTAAAACGTGTATTACTTAAGTTTAAGGAACTTAAATATTAGAGTTCTTGCAAATGGTATTTAATAACATTTGATCCACGTTTATTTTTTTATGAACTAGTTATGTGTATAATTAATTCTGATTTAGTTTATTTTTCATTGTCAATTTATATTGTAAATTATTGTGGATTTAAATTGATATGGTTCAGAAAAAGGATATAATTACGTTAAATAAAAAAAATTGTTACCTCTTATGCCGCTTCCCTGGGAAGCTGCATAGGAGGTTAATACCTCCTACGGCGCTTCCTTGGGGAAGCGCCGTAGGAGGTACATATCTCCTATGGCGTTTCCATTGGAAGCGTCAAAGGAGGTATATTGAAATAAAAAATAAAAAGAACCGACGCTTTTAAAAATTCAAGAGACGCCATAGGTTGTTTTTATAGCACTGGAAATTATGACACTTCCCAAATGCCATAATATTTATAAAAATAAGCACCATTTATGACCTTTTTTGTAGTAGTACTAGGCAGTAAGACCTAATGAGTATTTAGAGTTACAGGGTAGTTGCCTGAGGCTTATTTGCGCGAGTGGACGCCATGGAGATTTCTATTATGCATGAGCAGTCTCCTGGGGCCTATTGCGCTGGTGGATACTTGGGGCCATAGAAACTCCTGTTATGCACAAGTAGAATCTCAAGGCCTATTACACGGGTGAACATTTGGGCCCATGTGACTTATGGGATGAAAGTCCAGAAGATGAGGTTAGGCTATATGCTAACATGTCAAATGCTCTTGTGATGATTGTGATGATGATGGTTACGTTACATAAAAGTAAGAACAGTTTGAGTAGTAAGAGATAAAGCCTATAATGACTTTAGAATACCTAGTGGACTATATGCCCTAGGTAGCTAGACTCGATATGTATTCAGCAAGATGATGGACTAGTATGTCCTTAAGCGGCGGAATATGATATGTTGAGAATAGAGCCGAGCAGAGGATCAAGGAAATAAGACTCGATATGTAAATTTGAATAGGGAGGTGTCCTTGGGCTGTAAGACATGTCTATCTAGCGCTATGGTTATTGCCTAGTGCGATGACATTGGACCAATATGTCTAGAGAATATATTGAGACTGGCAGAAACATTTAGACTGTACCAGGTTATAGCCGAGGCCATAAGCCCTGAGATGCCTATGGCATAGGGATGATTCCATGGGTAATAAGGCTGAACATCCAGTGCTATGATAATAGAATGAGCTGTAAGGGTTGGTATGCATATAGTATAATTCGGGAGAGTTCCAAAAAGCTAGAAGGCTTGGTATTCCAAGAGAGAGTCCTGATGAGGTAGTGAGGCCTAAGAAACTAGGCACTATAAGAATCGACTAATGGGTCATGTGTTGAATGCTACATATACTGGGAACATAATGAGTGTTAAATACTATCTGAGGTTTTGTGTTCATAATATGATTATTGAGTTTCATGCTCTATGAGGTTGCAAATGAAAGAGCTAGTTAATAAGATGATCATAATTCACTACTGTGATTGGGGGTTCTCAATATGTGATAGTGGGATAAAGCATTAGCTATTACCTTGACATGGCGTAAGGGCTAACTACCCTATTGTTTCCTGGTTAAAGAGCTAACCAGGTGTATGGGCGCCTGTGTGAGGCACTAATCCTTGGTCGAGAGAAGAGGCTTAAACTAGAGGCTAAGGTGCCTTATATAGTTCCCAGAAGGGCTGACCAGCAATTAAGCTGTGTAACGCACTGAAACTCTACATTTAATGGTATGGATAGTACCATATGATGTTCAAAATTTTAAGGATGAAATTTATTGAATAGGGGGAGAGTTGTAATATCCTGAATTTTGGGATAAGAAGCCTGAAACTAAGCCTAGACTTCATGTACTCCCCAGACCTTAGTTTAGCAAATGTCCTAGTGAGGCATAATTGTATTCCCTAAAATTCCTTTACACCTTAGGTATAAAAAGGAATATTATGGTGACTTAAAGAGCATGGGGAATGATAAAAGATGTAATTAGAAGTCATACATAAGGTAATGTTGCAACCGGAGAACTTTTTGGTGTGGCAGTTGTGTTTGTATGGTATCTTGTAATGGGCAAAATGGTCATTTGACCAATAAAAGCCGACAACTATTATTTTCCCTTTACTTGTTGCCCAATTTAGTCAAATAGGGAGGGAAATAAAGGAAAGAAGCAGGAAATTATTTATTACGATAAATCATTAAAACATAGGGGCAAAATGATAATTTTGTCACCATACAAGAAATGATGACTTTTCCCTAATATTCCTAATAATTTCAGCTGAATGGGAATTAAGAAGAGGGAAATGGCTATTTGGTAATTAATGAGACTATGTTGGTGAATTATTATCAAGAAAAGTCAATGAGTCGAAGTATAAGGCTTTGGTCAACCACTTGTAATATGGCATAATGGGATAATTTGAGACTAATTTATACTCTCTCATTTCTCATTAATTTTGGTGGAATGAAAAAGGAGAAAGGGAAATGGAATATTTGGCAAAAAATCATAAGATTTGGACTAATGAGATGCTACCACATATGAGCCCTTTAGATGAATCATTAAAACACCCCTTTTATTCATCTTTTTCCTTCATTCTCATGCAAACTGATTCAAAAGAGAGAGGGAGAGAGTCAAATAAGAAAATGGAGAAGAGAGAAGTGAATAGTACTTTTAGAACATCAATCCGTCGAAACACTGCCGAATCGGCATCTTCTCTCAAGGTACTCTTCACGAACCTTCTTCTACTAATATCAAGCTTCATTTCTATGGTTTCAGATTTTCATTTGGAGGTGTTTGTTGCCACCTCACTTGCCAGACTGCTACCAGATTTCTGAACCATCTTGTAGAGGTAAGCATAAGCTTCCATTTAAACCTATAGTTGGTTGTTTGGATGAGTTTTGGGAAGGGTTGGATACTATTCATGTCTAGTTTAAGGGGAGGTTTTGAGGTCTAAACAACGTCTAATAGATATCTAAGTAGCTAATCATGTGATTAGAAGTAGAAAGGAGGTGATTAAGCTAGAGAAAATAAGAATCTAACACAACTCTTCTGAGAACTCTAAATTTCTGCCTTGTGTGTGGTATGAAGAAAGAGTTGTAATTTCATCAATTCGATGATTGCATTGACTTTAGGAAGGAAAATTGTGTAGGGTTCATGTTGATGATGAAGTGAGAAAAGCCTTAGAAGGTGAAATGACCAAATTACCCCTTTAAGCACTAAGTAGAGATGTTAAGGGCATTTTCATCATTTAGGCCTGAATTTGACTAAATTGAGGTCAATAATGGATTCTACATGCAAAATTATGTAGGATTTTCTCGAGTCATAATTTCTAGTGAGCTACAGTAAGACCGGGTACAGATTGCGTAGACCGGGTCTTCAAGGGCATTGTGGTAATTTAGCATAATTAGGCTAAGTTAACATGAGTTTGGAATGTTACATGGATGAGTAATAACTCATGTATTGTACATTTGAAAATGTTAGGATCATAAGGTTATGCCGGAGCCGGATCAAAGATGGTGGGTCAAGAGAAGGACACAAAGTCCCAGAGGTGGTGAACTTACTTACTTACATGTATTTGATGTATGTGCTGTGTATTGATGTGTGATATTGCTTTGCTCGATTATGTGAAGCATGAATGAATAAATGGAGCTTGGTTTTTGTTTATATCGTGGCCATAGAGATATTGAATAAAACATTGAGCATACAGAATATCATTATGTGAACATGGGCCTATGTAAGGCAAGCGTATCATGCACTAGTATTAATCTTACATACATTATTTCTAATGTTTGCTACTAAGATTCTTCGAATCTCACTCCTCCCAACCAACCATTTAGATAGGTAAATAATGCATGGATATATGCAAGGAGGAGATATGAAAGTGAATTGAAGATTGTAGTGCAAGATACTATTTCTATTTGATGTAAATACTTTGATAGCTTTATGTGATTATACATTTTTATGTATATGAATGAATGTAGTTTAAGCAGAGAATCACTTTAATTTAATTAAAGGAAAAGCTCTCCCGTACTCTGATATAATGAATATAAGAGCCAATGAGATAGTGATGATGTAGTGAGGTTTGCGGAAATAAGTGATAAGTTTTGTACCATTTGAAAAACCCTCTTGACCTTAGGTTTAAATCCTAAGTTGAGAGTGGGAATTTGTGAATGATTCAAAAGCTGGGTTGTCTGAGTTTAAATCCTAGTTCCATAACTGATTTCATTACTCATTTGAGCCCTTGGGGAGGCGTCCTCTTCTTAGTGCCCAATGAGGTTAGAGAAAGAGGAATAAATTCCCTAGAGGGGGGACAATACTTACACCACGTCGGCCCTGCGGTGTTTGGAGCCGAGGGTACCGTTACGTCAGCCTACGGTGGCAGGAGGCGGGGGGCTATTACAATTCCAGTTGGAGGGGATGAAATGATTGAGGAGGCTAGAGTGATTGAGTTAGGGTAGGAAATGTTTTTTTAATTAGCCTATGGGTCCTACATAAAATTAAACCATTTTAAGCCAATTTTCTGTTATTTTGTTTGAATCAACATGAAAAACTGATGCCTCTACCTTTGGTTCTGGTAGAGCGCATCCTGGGCTTCTAAATTTAAGCCAAACATTGGCCTAATTTCATTATTTGGGCTTTGGGTAGTGATTGGACCATTTTACCCCTTTCTATTGACACTGAAATTAGTAAATAAATTCTATAGATTAATTCTTAATAGTTTGTAAGGATTTTATACCTTAAATAGCTTCTTTTAGGGGCTAAAGATCATCCTCTAGATAGTTTTCTTGAATTTATCTAGAAAATAAGCCCTTGATTCCTGTAAATTAGCTTTAAAATTATTTAGACCACTTTTGAGAAATTAAACCTCTTCACAAGTTTTTGGAACTCCAAAAAATAGACTTTGTTTTGTTTTGGGCCCAAAAGCATGAAGTGGCCTAACATCTATTGAATAAAGAAGGTAATAATATCATAAGGTTATTTTAATTATCTTGTGTTTTGGCATTATGGATCTATCATGTTTTCATGATAACAAGGAAAAATGTTGAATAACTGGATGGAATTTGAATAAAAGGTCATTTCTATTGGGGGGAGAGGCACCCTTAAAATGAAAATGACGGGAAGAGCAAAACTAAGACACGTAAATATTTGATACTGATACATAGACAATCCATGGAAATGGAAGAATCATTTAAAAAGGTGGTTATGACCAATGAAGAAAAGTCGATTAATGTCAAAGGGGAGAAAAAACTTCTTAGACCAAACAACTATATCTTTTAGGCCATCGTTGCAACCCAACCTGATATAACTAGGTTGAGTGTTACTCATATTCCTACAACCTACTATATCCCAGATTTTAGGCTTAGAAACTTGAGGATAAGCCTAAATCAGGAAAACTAAAAGGCCCGTGTTTAGTAAGAGTCCCAAGAATATTGAGGAGATAGAATGATTTTGAGGGACTATATCCGGGTAAAGAATGTGCCTCTATGTATATAAGGCTCAGAGTGCATAAATATTGGAAAGAAAATTCATTAGTGCTAGGTAATACTATGTATGACGCCATTTTTAAATAAAATGTACACTTGGCAAAATTATACTTGTTGATTGATAAAGTAATGATAAATTAAATTAATTTTACATTATGTGGGGACCACGTAAAATGACACCTCATGGGTGGACTCAGGAAAAATCCCCAGACTTCTCTCACAAAGTGGATAGTTAGGTGGAATACAAGAAAAAAAAGGAACATGGGTCCACGAGAAAGGGACACATGGTGCCATTTTATAGGAGGAGGCATAATTTCATTTTTGACTTTATGTGTTGGCTAAATGAGAGCATGACACATGTCCCCTAATGGTGATAAAGTAGCTTTAGCTTTTGAGTTGTCATCACGGGAGGGTGCCACCTCGCCCCGAGCCAGGGAAATCCACTGGTCTCTGGTGTAGTTATCCAACTAACTTTCCCTAATATTAAACCCAAGAGCTGAGGAAAATCATCAAACAAGATGGCTGAAGGCTTGAGTAAAGTGGTAAGACCTACTTTATTAAAGCGAGTGACACGTATCATGCAATGTCTGGAATTTTGGTCACTAAGTATCATGTAAACTATTATAGTATTTAATGATAAAAGAGCACATAAAGTGACAAAACAAAGCTAATAGAAGTCACATATAACATACTAGTTGGTATATATGACAGTCAGTGTGTTCTCTAATGATGCAGTCGGGTTGTGTGACATTTTTAAATTAGTAAATGATCTCTAAAAATTATGAAAATTTTTAAAATGAAATTATACTTATCATGATTTATTTTTTGATATGTCATTTGAGTCATTTGGAGTTGTACACAAGGAGGTATGTATTTTTGAACTTAGCCCAACGAAACCAGTGTTTTTTCGTGGCAGCATTCAAAATAATAATTTTTGAAATAGTAAGCTTCTAGTTGGCTAACGGTTATATTTTTTTCCTCAACCTAGACTTAATATGGGCCAAATAGCCTTTAGAAATATTCTAATTGGATATCTATACAATTAGTTATGAATTTTCCAAACTTGGTAACAATTCTACCAACTTTCCTAATTATTGCAAAAAAGGGAAAAATTGTTAGGGCAAAATGGTCATTTTGACCAAAAAAATATAATTTGGAAATTTTATGAATAAATAAATAGGGATTGGATGGGTAGAACCACATGAAAATATTATACAATAAAATATACAATTAAATTACACATATGATTTAATTACATAAAATAATAATATGTAAGGGACAACTAAGCCATTTTCTAGAGCATTCTTTCTAGCTTTATTTAAAGGCTAAGTCGGCCAAATGGAGGAAGGGAAGGAAAAGAGAGAGAGCTAAGAGGAAAGGAGGGAAGAAGTAGGAGTTGTGACACCCTTCCCACAATACTCCAAATAAGTATAAATGGTTAGTGAAATCCACTGTGGAACCAGGATTTGACCCGGACTACCTAACACACAAAATAATTCGTAAATCCTTGCTCTCAACTCAGGATATAAACCTAAGGTTGAGAGGGTTTTCCGAAAGGTAGAATACTTTAAACACATTTCCATAAGATTCACTATGTCACTAATACATCATTTGCTCTTAGTTTCAATAAATCAGAGTGCGAGCGTTTTATTTTAAATAAACTAAGAGCTATTTTATTAGAGTCGTTCTCTACTAAACTCATTCATTGATACATATACATCCACATATACATACATAATAAATGTATTACCACAAAGCTAATACATCCTTTTACACCAAATACAAACAGTAGTGCCTTACACTACAATCTTCACTTCAACTCCATATCTCCTCTTGCATCTTCATACGTCTCCACTTGTCACTATGGTTGGTTGGGAGGAGTGATATTTAAGAGAATCTCAATAGTAAACAATAACACTTTACATGCAAGATATATATGAATGCATGACATGCTTGCCTATACTATTTCAGGCCAACATAATAACATGATGCATGCTCAATATTATGACATTCGTATGACCATTGCACAAATATAACAGAGCTTCAACTAATCACATATGTTCCATACAAATAGGTAAAGTAGTTACATAATCAATGCAAGACATACATATTAACTACATGCAGATAAGGTAAGTTCACTACTTGTAGGACTTCATGTCCTTCCTCAAACCTTCATCTTTGCTCCGGTTTGGGCACGACCATCCATCGAGTCCTAGAATTTCAAATGTATTTAATGAGTCATTACTCATCCATATAACATTTTAGACTCGTTCGATTGGTTAACTTAGCCTAATTATGCTAAATTACCAAAATTCCCCTAGAGATCTGGCTTATGCCACTTCATACCCGGTCTAACTGTACCTTGACAGAAAATATGACACAAGCCAATCCTATATGATTTCGCACTTAGAATCCATTTGTGACTTCAGATTAGTCAAATTCATGCTCAAATAATGGAATACCCCTTAACAACCCCTATTGAGAGCTATAAGGGTAATTTGGTCATTTAACCCTTTAGGCCTTTTCTCACCTCATCACCAACAGGAACCCTACGTAATTTACTCTTCCAAACTCAATGGGATCATTTAATTGATGAAATTCCAACTCTTTGCTCGTGCCACACACAAGGCATCCAATTTAGAGTTCTTAGAAGAGTTATGTCGGTTTCTTCCTTTCTTAGGCTTAACACCCTTATTTCTACTTCTAATTACATGATTAGTCGTTTAGACATCCATTAGACATAATTTCGGCCTCCAAAACACTGATTAAATAAGAGATGAATAGTACCCAACTCCTATATTACTCATCCAAACGACAAACCAATCAATGCGAAAGGAAACATACGCTTACCTCTACACGCATCTAAATTCAACACAGATAACATGATGTACTTTTATTTCATGCATAAGAAAGGAGATAAATTTTAAATTACCAATAGAATAGGCCATGAACTATGTATACTGCTTAGGCTACCATAAGGATTCATGCCATCCATGTTAAGCCCAAGTCTAAGGTTCCTAGGTTCTTCGCCAAAGGTGGGAAATAATTGATCAATTTTATTCCATTGAGAAGAATCAGCCAGATGTCGAAGCTTTCTATTAGAAATCCTCTAATCTGCATGCCATCTCAAATTTTTGGCATCAATTTCATTAGAAAACAGGTGTTTGAACCTCAGTATGATTGGAAGATACTACAACACTTTTGCAGGGGCTTTATTTGATTGATACCTGAGGATTTCACATATCGAACACTGCTGCTTCTCTTTATGCTCTTTTCTATACAATATGTAATCATTAGGGCATGCATGGATCTTTTTACACTTCATTCCTAGTGGACACAGTATTTTCTTAGTATCATAGTATTGGTAAGGCAGCACGTTATCATTTTAAAACATGTCCTTAAAGGCCTCAAGTGTTTATGAACAAACTCTTGTCGCTCCATCCATGATGTGCTTTCAAGCTTACCAATTTCAATACTGCTTTTATTAATTGGTATTTTGTGCACTCTAGGTACAGTTGCTTCTCATCATCACTACACATATTACCATATGCATGTGATTGATCAAAAGCCTCTTATCCCACATCACGAATAATATCCTCTATCTGATCATCCAGATCGGTGTCATTATCATTAAAGGCTACTCCTGCCTATTGAGTTGCTCTTGGAATTTCTAATTCTTCACCATGCCATACCCATACTGTATAACTCTTACAAAATCCTTCATAAATTAAATGTGTATATATTTATGTAGCACTTAGTTGCTTCTCATTCAAACATTCTACACAAGGGCAATAGAACATCCCACTATCATTATCAGAATTTCTTCTAGCAAATTCCAAAAAATCTGTCACCCTATTATCATATTCAACACTCATCCATTTATCGTTTACCCAACTACGATTCATATATTTCAACACTTTTTTTTCTTCTCTTTTATACATTTTTTCCTTGGAAAAGGAAGGAGTATGATGAGAGTATGAAATCATTACACTTATCAAGTTGCCTAGTTTAACTACTACATAATGACCAAGATTTCTAATTTTACCTATGTTAAATTAGGTACTAAAGGAGAGAGAGAAATATAAACAAGATGAGAAATATGATTTCAAGATACAACTAAGGAATGAAACAAAGCATAGAAAACCATAAATATATAAGCTCATTCATTCATAAACCATTATGTGCTAGGCATCACTTAAGTTATGTAATGGCAAAGAGTAATTAAATTACCTATCAATCATTTCGAAGAAAGCCTATGAAGATCAAAAACTACACAGCAGAGTTCAGTGTGGTATGATGGGGAGAATTGCACACGGGAAGAAAGGCTTTGAAGATCGTGGAAACTACACACCAATAACCAAATTCAAAATAAGCCTCAACAACAACAATAGAAAAGATAAACTTTAGCAATAATAAAACCCACATTAACAGACAATCATGATTGATTGAAGAGAAATGATAATTTGGTAACAAGACACAAACAAAATCTTGAAAATATGGATGACAATAATGTAAAAGAAACCAAAGGGAATGCATGCATAAATATTTTTTGAAAGAAGAAAATTTAGGTGGGTATGAATATTTGAAGTTTTTGATTTGATTAAGGTAAGCATTACATTTCAAAGAGCACCTAATAACTCACCAATGATAAAGTCTTGGCCATATTTGAATACACACGTCTTGGTGAAAAAGATATGGTTGTTATAATAATAGTAATAATAGGATTATAGTGGCTCACTAAGTCTATAAGGTCACTAATTAATTAAGGGTAGGATGGTAATTGATGGCTTACTAATCCAATAAGGTCATCAGGGTAATTAGTTAGGGACACAACTGTCATTAGGATAGTAAGGACCGAGTCTATGTATATAAAGGGTCTGGTGCTGTGATATCATGTTTTTGGTTTTACTAAGGAAATATATAGTGATTGGTTAATATGAAAGTGCATTATTCAGTATGTATCTGGGCTTAATAAGTATTTTCAATTATATAAGGTCTCAGAATGATTTTACATCATTGATAATGCATAAGGGATGATGCACTGACTTGGAATTTAGGAGTTAAACATGAATAGATTATAATTAATGTTTCAACAATAGAGAGAATGTAATAAAGCTCAGAGTATGATCATTAATTCCATCTTCATAATTATAAATTCATTTGGGTAATAACAATACAAATGCCAAGTATGTATAGCTCAAAGGAAAGATACCGAAAAAGAAAAACAAATGACAAGCTCCTTATGGTTGATATTTAGTTACTAGCCACATGGCTTAACATGAAGTTGTAACAAGTGCAATAATTGACCTCATCCTTTTGGTTGAAACTTGAAAGAAGCCAATGTGTAGCTTACTAATAAGAATATATCTAAGAGAGTAGTTTCTAGAAGTTGAAAATTTATTTCAAAGATCTCCTACGTCACTGCTAAATTGCCTAATATCAACACTTTCTTTGGTAAACAACTTCTAATAACTTTGAAATCTAACCTATCTTAACTAGTTCAATATAAATATTAACTCCCACCCCCACTCGAAAAAAAATATGATGATGATAATGAGAGCATACTAAAAAAAGAAGAAAAATTAGAATTTGCAATTAAAGTAAATATCATAAAAACAGCAAAAGTAACAATATTCGATCGCTGAACAAAATAATCAGATTTTAAACAATTTTTGTGAACTTACAAGAGACAACATGCTTAAACACCAGAAGTAGAAGAACAAGCAGAATTACAGTTAAAGTGAATTGAAGAAAGAAAAGAGTTACCTGTAAACTTTAGAGCTAGAAGAGTAAGCAGCTAGCAAAACTCAGGAAAACCGTGGATCTAGAAATAAGAATCGATCATAGATAAGCAAACAAGTTTAGATCGTCTGAGTAAATGGCGATGACTGAAATAACGAAAGAAAGGAAGGAAGGAAGGGGGAAAAGCTGCAAGAATATTTTATACCATTTTAATCTATGAGTAGTGGAAGCATTTTACCATAAGCAGAGAGGACCCAGATTCGAATTTAGAAAATAGGATCACTTTCTCGGATCCTTAACCATAAGAATGGCCTTCTCCGGAGCCAATCCACATTAAACAGAGTGTAGAATGAAGGTCTAAGAAAGAGAAGTCACCAAAATGTCACTTCCAGTAAACATGAAACAAATAGAGAAGAGCGATGAGAGGGGATCAGAGTGTGAAATAGAAAAATAGGGCTTCAAGAGAAATACCAAATACTTCTTGTAAGAGAATTAGGGCTTCAAAAAATTGCCCATATAGATTTTGCTACTGAAGTAACAAGAGAATGAAGGGAAAAATATCTCAAGATCGCCAATGACGTAAACCAAGCTCCAAAGAACATAGAGTAGTAGTGGAAACTTTGAGCAAAGAAGGCGGGAAGTCTGGAAATATCAGACTTTTAAGACCGATTATCCAAATAACCAGACTTAAAGTATGATAATTGGTCTTAAAACAAAAATGCTTTTTTATTTATTTTCTCTGATAATTTTTAGACCGGTTTTAAATAATAACCAATCTAAAAAATTCTATATTTTAGACCAGTTTTCAGTTGCAACCAGTCTAAAAAATTAAAAAATATATATCTTTTATAGATAATTTTTATTTCTGTTATGTTTTAGACTGGTTTTTTGGAAAACTGGTCTAAATAATTTTTTAGACTGGTTTTTTAAATAACCGATCTTAGAAGTTTCTTATAATTACAAAATTGCCATCGTATATTTCTTTTAGACCTTATCCACTATAATGGTCTAAATGTGTCGGTCTAAAATGCCTTTTTGCACTAATGAATGAAATCTGTGGCAGATTGAGTTTGACAAAATTTATGGAATTGGGTGGTTATAATTGGTACGTTATAATATTTTTCATTGAAATATGACTTGAATATATTTTCAAAAAACCTAGAAACAACCCATTTGCATTCTTGTAGAATTAATTATGAATTTTTAATATTTGGTCATGTAAAATTATCAAATTATGGAGCAGTAGTTAATAAAGTGAAAAACAGTATTAGTGTGCGTCTAGAAGGCTAATGGCTATATTTTTTCCTCAAAATTAGGGGTCACATAGCCTTTGGAATTATTATCCCTATTGGACATTTATACATAGAGTTACGAATTTTCAAAGATTTATAAAAATTCTGGTAGATTTGAACAAATGTGTGACAATAGAAGATGTAATGTCATTATGAAATCATGTGGAACTTTAAGGGTGAAGTTAACCAACTTGGGATGGTTTGACTACATTGACCCTAATTTTTAATTAGTATTCTAACCTTAATTACAATCAACATAAGTGCTTGGATTATAAGAGAAATGAACCAAACAATGCTTTATTAGTCACGACAGATATGATGTTGCCTTACTATTTGCATGCCTCGGATTACCTAGGGAAAATCGAGGTGAGTAAGCACCTGAATGATGGCAACTATGCTGGTTAGCATTATGAATAATGCTCTTTTTTTCTAAGAACAAGATAGGCCTTGTCGATGGTTCCATCGAGATGCCGAGAGCATATTCAACTGACTTAAAGTTATGGATGGGAAGTAATTCCATGGTGAAACGGTAGTTTAATAGTGCTATGGGGAAAGGATATTCAAAACAAGATGAGATATGTGAAAATGGAAGGTGATATTTGGATAGATCTCAAAGAAAGATTCAAGGAAGGAAATGCCCAAGGTTATATAAGTTAAGGAGAGAGGTGGCTCTTCTCATGAAGGAGAAGGAGAACGTATTATCCTTTTAGTTTAAAAATTTATGATAAGTTAATTAAGATGTTCTTTCATGTTTCTATTTGTAATTATTTTTTGAATTTTACTATTGACAAGAAAAATTTATAGGTAACACTACTGTTGATTTGTGTATAAAATGTTATATGTCAATTTTTTTCAAAAACATGTTTGGTAGCACTTGTAAGAACCCAAATTTCAAATACCGAAATTCTCCCATACCTTAAGAGTATAAAAAGGGATAATATGGTAAATCAAAGAAAATATTAAGTGACAAGATGAGGTAATTAAAGATCTAACATAACATAATTATTTGGTGCATAAATTGAAGTTGCTGCCAAGGTGATTTTCTGTTGAGGCAGCTAGATTGTATGACACTTTTAAATTAGTAGATAACCTCCAAAAATTATGAAAATTTTTAGAATAAAATTAGACATGGTAATATGTAGTTTGATAGGTATATGGAATTTTTGGAGTTATATACAAGGAGAAATGAATTTTTGAATTTTGCCCAGTGAACTTGATGTTTTTCTAGAACATACTTCAAAAATAAAAATTTTGGGATGGTGAGCTTCTAATTGTCTAAAGGATATATTTTTTACTAAAACTATATTTAATAATGGTCACATAGCCTTTAGAATCACCTCAATTGGATATCTATACAATTAGATATGAATTTTCAAAGTTTGGTGACAATTCTGTCAGTTTTTCCAAATATTGAATTACAAGGGTAAAATGGTCATTTTTACCAAATAAATATAATTCTTTAAATTTTATTGATAGATTCAACTAAAGGGGACATATGTCTCATGGAAAAAAATATTACATAATTAATTATGTAATTAAAATGTAATATATACAATATGCAATTAAGGACCAATGAGAAAATGCCATATCTAGAGCTCTAGAGATTTCCAAAAGGTGCTGCCTTGTTTATTTAAGGCCTAAGTTGGCCATTTTGAGAAATAAAGAAGGAAAGAAAGGAAGGAAAAAGAAGAAGAGGAAGAGGAAGAAAGTCCTAAGCTCAAGTATAAGGTAAGTATGCTAAAATATCTACACAATCTTGTGTTATAGTACCAGAAACCCCTCTCTAACTTCCCTATCATTTTGAATTAGCCATTCATTCAACAAAAAATTCAAGGGAAAAGAGGTAGAATTTCAGCCAAGTAGGAAGCAAGAGGAGGAAGTAAGGTAAGTTACTCAAACTTTAAGATTCTTACCGATAACTGAGTTATAACTGTATTCTGGCTAGATTTTGGACTGTTTTTGGTATTTTTGTAAATTTAGGATGTCTATTTTCTAAAGGGAAATGCTGGCCAAATTTATATTGATTATATTAAATTTGAGAATCAATAGCTAAACAAAGGGATATAAGTAGAAAGAAGGAGTTCCAGGAGCTAGAATTATGAAAATATAAATTTCTCCAACTTCTTGTTATTTTTGGCCAAAGGAGAAAATGAGGGTTAGAGCTGGAATTTCATGATTCTAATTGTTCCATGATGTTTAGGAGGGAAAATTATGTAGAATTCATGTTTAATGCGAAGTGTAAAAAAGCCCAGGATTGTGAAATGATGAATTTTCCCTAAGACCCTAAATTTGGGTTGTCAAGGATAAAACTATAATTTGAGTTGGAGTTGATCTAATCTGAGGTCAAATATGAGATGTACATGTGAAAATATGTAGAATGGGCTTAAGTTGAAATTTTTGGAAAAGGTATAGAATACCGGGGCCCGACCAGGTACCCAGGGGTATTTTGGTAAAATTTTGTGATTTTGAAGGAAATGCTAAAATTATGAGTTTTAAAGTGAAATAGATTTAAATAGTAGCTTAATTGCAGCTATTTTGGTTAATTTTAGGATTTGATATTTGTATAGCGGGACCCATAAGGGCCAACAAATTAGAATAGGAAAGGAGTTCATCTCTCGTATACTATGTGAATATTAATATGCATTGTTTGCCATGTTCTGTACAATGTACTACAATTATGTTAGAGAGATTATGTGGTGTTGTTACCCATGGGATATGAACATAAGTATGATGTGTGCAAGATGTTCACAATTATTTGTTATGTGGCCATAAGTATGTTGTGTGCAGGATGGTCACCGTGATCATAATTATGCTGTGTGTAGGATGATCATGATGTGATATACTATGTGATCATAAGTATGCTGTGTGCAGGATGATCATTGTACGGTTACTATTTATGCAAGTTAGGAACAAACGATCATTTTGTACCCCGAGCAAAATCATCGTCTGATTCCTGAGCATTATTTGTCATGTACTTAGCATTTTAATTGCTGCATCATGATGAATGATGCACTGCATGTTTATATTTCACATTTTATACGATTGAAAGCTTGTTACTACCACCGGTACAAAAATCACTTTTAAGACCAGTTAAAAACGATATTTTAGACCGGTTCTGGAATAGGTCTTAATACAACCGGTCTAAAAAGTATTAAACTTTTTAGACCGGTTAAAAAACCGGTCTTAAATATGAACTTTTAAGACCGGTTCTACAACAACCGGTCTTAAAGTTTAACTAAGGAATAAGTAGAAAAAAATAACAATTTAAGACCGGTTCTAAGAATAACCGGTCTTAAATATATATTTAAGACCGGTTATTCTTAGAACCGGTCTTAAAGTGTAATATTTTAAGACCGATTCTCTTAATAACCGGTCTAAAAATTTTGTTTTTTTTTCGTTTTATTTGTTTCAATCTTACCCAGGCCAGTAAGCCATATTCAACAACATCCCCCCTGTGCCATATTACATACACATGCATATATGTATATATTGACAATCAGAAGCAGTGACAACATCATTTTTATTTCCAGAAACAATTGGCCCTTACAATCCTCGACTCTCAACAATCAAATATTGAACATTATAAAAAAAATTCCTAAGATTTACAGAGAAATGAAAAAAGTGGAGGAAAATTTACAATAATGATCCCCTGCCTGGATCAACAGCCAACTAGTATCGCCAATATCCAAGAATTTGTCCTAAACAGAGATATAAACCAAGTTAGATATATATAAAAACCATAAGTATTATTAGAACAACATAAATCGGATTCAAAAACTTACTAATCTTGTAAAAGCTCATAAATGAATTCAGCACAACAATTGCGGATGAAATCAATATCTTCTTCAGGAAAGGGATCAACAAGATCAAACATCTGTATGTGTAACACCGAAGCCAAACAAAACATTAACTTACTAACTTAAAAACAATAAAGTAATACAAAATATTTGAAATATACATTTATTACCTCCTCGGTAAAGTCAGTCGTGCCTAGGCTGATAATATTGTAAATAACTATATATATAATCTGCATATAAGTTATAACGATAATGACTTTAAATAGATAGCTAACATTTAAAGTAGATTTATAAAGAGATATCCTCCCATATCCCTTCACGATGATCATTTCTTGTGCCGTGTTCATTATCAGCTTCATCTTCTTCGTTCAATGCAGGAAGACCCCTAGAAAAAGAAGGGGTCTCGAGAAGATCATAATTTGAACGAATTTCCTCTTCAATATCGATGACCCTTTTTCCTTGGAGAGCTACAGACCACATTTTATTTGCTTGATCAATAATATAGAACACTTGTTTCGCTTGATCAGCCATAATGAAATGTTCATCTCCAAAACTTTTGTTGTTCAGATCAACTAATGTAAACCCTGACTTATCGATCCTCACTCCATTATTGACATCAACCCACTTACATTTGAAAATGGGAAATTTAATTTTAACATAGTCAACCACCCAAATCTCGTCAATAACCCCATAATAAGGTATGGCTGCCAATTTAGGGTTCTTATCTTTTGAACTAGAGAAGTGCATAGATTCAGCTACTAACATAACACCGCTGTTCTGGATAGTGCTCCTATCATCCAGGGACTTTGTGTAAAAGGTATACCCATTGATCACAAACGAAGTCCAACTTATGACATCAAACTCAGGACCACGTGTTAGCCATTTAATTGTATCAGAAACACATTCTTCTCCGTCAACCTTGTGTTTAAACCAATGTGCAAAGGTCCTGGTATGCTCCCTAATTAACCTTTGTTCAGTCAATCGACTGTTCGCTTTCCGTACAATTTCTTTATAAGCATTTATGTAATCTTGAACTGCATCAACATTATTCAAAATGTACAAGTGGACTTGTTGTAATTCATCAGGATCCACACTCTTGACGGTAGCCCCGCGCCTACCCCCTTCTTCATCATGTCGTTTAGGAAGGCCGATATGTCCTACATTTTCCAAATAATGTTGACAGAATTCCATGGCTTCTTCAGAAACATATTTCTGAACAATAGAAGCTTTAGGCCGGTTAGGGTTCTTCACATATCCTTTTAGGATTTTCATAGTTCTTTCAATTGGGTACATCCATCGAAAATAGATAGGCCCACACAATTTTATCTCCCTCACTAGATGAACAACTAGATGTACCATGATGTCAAAAAAGGAAGGACAAAAAGCTTCTCAAGCTGGCACAAGATCAGGTAACCTTCATCTTCCAATTCATCCAACCTTTCTATCTAAATGACTTTACTACAAATCGCATTGAAGAAGAAACAAAGTCTGGTCAATATGTGTTGAAGATCATATTCGGCGATGCCTCGAATAGCCACTGGGAGTAGTTGTTGCATCAAGACATGACAATCATGAGACTTCAGCCCTACTAACTTCAAGTCTTTCATAGACACAAGCTTCTTAAAATTTGAAGAATACCCTGAGGGAACTTTGATGCCATGTAAACACTCACAAAAAATTCGTTTCTCATCCTTGGACAAAGTATGAGAAGCTGGAGGACAAAAAGTTCTCTTACCATGTGGCCTCGGATGTAAGTCTGCCCGTATTCCCATTTCTTGCAAATCTAATATTGCCTTAACGCCATCCTTAGAACTTCCTTGTATGTTAAGTAGTGTCCCAACAATACTATCACACACGTTTTTCTCCACATGCATGAAATCAATACAGTGTCTGACATCAAGATTCTGCCAATATGGAAGGTTAAAGAAAACATACCTCTTTTTCCATATATTTTTTTCATTTCGACTCTTTGAAGTCTTACCGAAGATGACATTGATATTTTTGACCTTTTCATACACTTTCTCCCCAGTCAAAGCCTCTGGAGCATCTTCAAACTCTTGGCCATCAAAAAAGGCCTTCTTTAATCTGCAATATGGGTGGCCCTGTCTAAAGAATCTCCTATGACCAAGATAAACAGTCTTTCTTTCATGTTGAAGTTGATGGTAGCATGTGCCTTCTTCACAAATAGGACAAGCTTTGTGGCCTTTAACGCTATATCCTGACAAGTTTCCATAAGCAGGGAAGTCGTTTATAGTACAAAAGATCAAGGCTCGCATTTTAAACATCTCCTTCTTGTTCACGTCAAAAATGTCGACACCTTCATCCCACAACTCTTTCAAGTCTTTGATCAGGGGTTCTAAGTAAACATCTATGTCATTTCTGGGTTGTTTTGGTCCCGAAATCAACATAGACAATATGATGTACTTTCGTTTCATACATAACAAAGGAGATAAGTTGTAAATTACCAACAGAACAGGCCATGAACTATGTATACTTCTTAGGCTACCGTAAGGATTCATGCCATCCGTGCTAAGCCCGAACCTAAGATTCCTAGGCTCTTTGCCGAAGTCAGGAAACAACTGATCAATTTTCTTCCACTGAGAAGAATCAGCTGGATGTCGAAGCTTTCCATCAGAAATCCTCTCATCTGTATGCCATCTCAAATTTTTGGCATCAATTTTATTAGCAAACAGCCGTTTGAACCTTGGTATGATAGGAAGATACCACAACACTTTTACAGGGGCCTTATTTGATTTGTATCTGGGGGTTTCACATATCGGACACTGCTCTTTCTCTGTATGCTCTTTTCTGTACAATATACAATCATTAGGGCATGCATGGATCTTTTTATACTTCATCCCTAGTAGACACAGTATTTTCTTCGTATCATAGTATCGGCAAGGCAGCACGTTATCATCTGGAAGCATGTCCTTGAAGGCTTTAAGTGCTTCTGAAAAACTCTTATCGCTCCATCCATGCCGTGCTTTCAAGCTTACCAATTTCAATACAGCTTTCAACAATTGGTATTTTGTGCACCCCGGGTACAGCGGCTTCTCAGAATCACTGCACATATTACCATATGCATATGATTGCTCAAAAGCCTCTTCTCCAACATCACGAATAATATCTTCTATCTGGTCATTCAGAACCGTGTCATTATCATCAAAGGCGACCCCCTCTTGTTGAGTTACGCTTGGAATTTCTATTTCTTCACCATGCCATACCCGTACTGTATAACTCTTACAAAATCCTTCACAAATTAAATGTGTATATATATCTGCAGCACTAAGTCACTTCTCATTCAGACATTCTACACAAGGACAATAGAACATCCCACTATCATCATTACCAGAATTTCTTCTTGCAAATTCCAAAAAATCCCTCACCCCATTATCATATTCAACACTAGTCCGTTTAGCGTTTATCCAACTACGATCCATATATTTCAACACCTTTTTTTCTTCTCTTCTTATATTAACTGCCCTGGAAAAGGAAGGAGTATGATGAGAGTATGAAAAGGTTACACTCATCAATTTATCTAGTTTAACAAAATTCTTCATTAGAATTCCACATAAGATATAATTGCAGTCTGTTCCATTTTCTTCAAGTAATATGAAAAATGTATCAACATACACTAGCAATTTCAGGACTTAAATTAGACCACATACACAAGAATTGCTTTAGTCTAAACCTAAAATTACCTCTCAAATTTAGTTTCAAAACTAACTGAATATTATGTAACAATTTTCTAATCAGTCATTCATAAGCATACATGCCAAGAAATTTGACACAATAACTTAAGCAATCCAGAGACTATGAAAACTAGCAATTATCAGTACCATGATCCTCAAATAATCAAATCACACCAGTTCAGGACACCGTTAATTAAGCTTCACCAATTAATTTCCATCAGAGTAAATGTCATTTTTCTCCATTTCTATTTTAATTTCTAGTTCAATTATAGTACAGATTATATTCTTGGACAGACAGTGAATACACAATGTCTATTTATACGGAGTATTGAGACAGGGGACATTACCTATTTGAAGTAACTTGGACCGTGGCTTGAGGCACAGGAGGAGAGGGGCAGCAGTGGCTGGAAAACACGCTGGAGTGAGATAAAGGCTGGAGAAATAAGATGCTCAACCGCCCTTCACGATGGTACTCACGGTGACTTCTTCGCAGCAACGGCAAGTACGAACGGAGAAGGAGGGAGTTTCAAACGCCGACAACAGAATATGGGAAAGAAGGTGGAAGTGGCGGCGGCGACTCGAAGGGTGGCAGGAGAATACGGCGGAATATCACCTACTGCATTGGACTTGAGCAGTTCACGGCGGTGGAAGCAGAGGGGGAAGTGAAACATAACTGATGAAATGAACTTTCGTGGCCAATATAGGTTTGAATATCATACTTTTAAGACCGTTATTTAGATAACCGGTCTTAAAAGTACTTTTAAGACCGGTTATTTAAATAACCGGTCTTAATAACAAAGTGATTTTTTATTCATTTTAATAATTTGTTTTTCAGACCGGTTGTTTAAATAACCGGTCTTAAATTATTGTCTTTTAAGACCGGTTATTTAAAAAACCGGTCTTAATAATATCTTGATTTTTTTATTCATTTTAATAATTTGTTTTCAGACCGGTTGTTTAAATAACCGGTCTTAAATTATTGACTTTTAAGACTGGTTATTTAAACAACCGGTCTTAATTTGTTTTTGAGACCGGTTGTTTATATAACCGGTCTAAATAAGATTTTTTTAGACCGGTTTTTAGACAACCGGTCTAAAACATTGCTTTTAATTACAGAATTGCCACCGCGTATTTCTTTTAGACCTTATCCGCAATAACCGGTCTAAATAATGCAGTCTAAAAATGCTATTTTGCACTAGTGTACTGAGATTCATTTGAATCTCATTCCTTTCCTGTAAATTATATTTATCAACTAAATATGACAATACCGAAGGAAAAGGGAAAATAGTCCTCGGATGCTTAGAAAAATTTGTTAGAAGGACGTTTCTGCTGCTGAACAAATCAAGACTTATGTTTTACTTTTGGATTATGTAATAAGAAATACTTTATATTTTATGAACACTCATGTAATGTAATCAAAGATATTATATCAGTATGTTGTACTTATTTTGTATGCCTATTGAACGTTGCAATAATATTACATGAAATGTCTATATTTTATGGGGTTTGGCAGCACTTCCTTAAGAAAGTGCTATAGCATGTTTATTTGTAGCATTTTCTAAAGGAAGGGCTATAGAAAGAATACTTTTCTATAGTGTCATCCCAAAGAAGCACTATAGCAAGTAATATTTTTTTTAAAAAAAATATATCCTCTATACCGCTTTGATGCTTCTATTTGTAGTAGTTATGTAAATAGGCCAAAAACAATTATTAAAACAAAATACCATACTTCACAGTTGTTAACAAAAAACCATGACAAATCTAATCAAATAAATAATGATTCTTACTAACAAATGTGATATAAAGTCTTGGGCATGATAAACCATAAATGTAATATCCAAAAATTTAATAACAAGTTAAATTTTCTAAAGAGAAAATTGAAATGGTGTTAGAAATTAAACTTGGAAATTAAAGGCCTATTTTTTCAAAAATTTGAGGAACAATAGTTAACGGTCATAATTTGGCTTGGGAATTTCTGAGAAATTATTTTAAGGCTTCATGAAGTTAATTAAAGAAGAGAATCCTTAAAATTGTTAAGGATTAATTTATGGGAGTTAGATAGTAAGCCAAATTATGGAACCTAAGAAATTTAAGAAATCTTAAATTTCATAAAGGGAAAAATTAAGGCCTAGTGTGTGTAATTTATAGGATAAAAATATACTTATATGTATATAAAAAGAAGGGTTAAGGTGCAAATTTACCAATGAAGTTTTACCAAAGGAGCGCTTGGCACAATTGTGTTTTGTTCGATGCAAAAATACCAACAAACAATTAAAAAGAGTGCAAATTTACCAATGCCGTTAAATTTGACCTAAAACCGTTAGAGGTTTTCTTCTCTTATAATTTAACGTCGTTAGGTCAAATTTAACGGCATTGGTAAATTTGAACCCTTTTCAATTGTTCGTTGGTATTTTTGCACCCAACAAAGCATAATTGTGAGAGGCACTCCTTTAGTAAAACTTCATTGGTAAATTTGTACCTTAACCTTAAAAAAACACACAAAGACACACAAAAACCGATGCACACACCCACACTTGGCATTTTATAAGAGCACATCAATAGCCCCCACCTTGGATATAATTTTCTTCCATCATTAGAAAATGCATGGTTCATTTACAAACACATCCAAGTGAGATAATTGTCTCTTCATGATAGCGGCATCTCTTTTCAGAAGACAGTTGAGTCTCCCCGTCTTTTGTTTCATTCTCAAGTCCCTGAACTTATGAAGTCTTACCTTCTTTTAGACAAATACACATACTCTTGCCATTTGGAATTCACACAACCGAACACCATACTTAATCACCTATTAAATAAATACATCCTCACCTCTCCATTTATGCAAAATGTCAAGAGAAGAGAGGGTTGGAGAAACAAAAAAAATAAAGAAATAGAATAGAGAAAGAGGGAGAGACGTGAGCGAGAAAGGTAAACTAGAGAAAGTTAACACTAGAGAAGAGGAAGAAGGAAGCTCCAAACCTCACATGCAACATCATAAACATGTTTAGGTAAGTCTCCTTTACCTTTGCCTTGATTTTAAATAGGATTTGAGTGGTTTTTTTAGGCTGTTTGACAGCTAGAAGTAAGAAAGGTCACCGAAAAGTTTCTGTCACTGATAAGTTTCAAAACCAGTATTTATATGTTGATTTTGGGTGGTATTTCTATTGTATTTTGTTTTGGAAATGCGTCATCAAACATAGGGAACATGTGCAGGAGTATGTAGAGTCAAAATCTTTGAGATTAGAGTGTAAATCCATAGCTTCATGTTAGTTTTTCTTCACCCCCTTGTTCTATTTGTTAGAAAATAAAGTTTCTATCAGAAAGTTGTCGAAGCTTAAACAAATTCTATAGATAGGGTTTTTTTTTGTTTAAAAGAATCAAGAAGATTACAATTTAGAGAAAAAATGAATGAGTTCTTAAGCTTTGAACTGAGACTCTCAAAACTGACATTTTTGAAAGCTAGTCAATTTCTTGTTGAGTTTTGACAAAAAAATCAAATATTTATGAAATTTTATAGGGAAATAAGAGACATCTAAATTTTAAAATGATTTTTAGAATGCATCATTTGGATATCTGTAAAGAAAGTTATGATTTTTGAAATATAGGCCAAGAAATAGGGGAAATTCTAGAAGTCTAGGTTCTGATAGTTTGATTGTGTTATGTTTTTTTTTGTAATATAATATTGTCTAATGGCTACGAAACCTTCCAAAACAAAATTATACATGCTAAGCTTTAAGTTGATATGTAATATGTGTTATTTGGATCAATATATTAAGAGATATGAATTTTTAAAGTTAGTTGTTACCAGATTATGTTTTTAGAAGTTAGATTGGTTGTAACAAAATTTTGAAAAACTAAACCTTGACCAAAAATTATAAAGATATGAGTAGAACATGATTTTTGGACTAGTAGATTAAAAGATATGATTTTTGAAATTTAGGCCTTATTTCTGGAATGAAATATGGAATAGAGGAAGTTCAACGCTGGGAATCTTATAGTTGTAATGGCCATATTTGGGTATTTTTCCATAAAAGGATACATAAAGAGCTTTACATATAATTTGGAATTATTCAATTTGGAGTTTTCTAGAATTAATTATGAATTTTCAAAGTTGACTAAAATGTTGGCATTTTTTGGAAAGCTACGAAAATGCAATATGAAAAATTGTATTGTGCAGAAACTGATGTAACTGTGTTAGATAACCAATAGAATGTGAGTAAAAGATAACCAATAAATTACTTGTGAACTCTAATTTATAGGGATTGATAATAGCCCAAACCGAATCAAAGGCATTGGACAGACAATAGAGCAGGAAAAGGGACATTAAGATAGTAACTCTTTCTTTCATACATTATGTGATTATATGTATGCTTTGTGCAGCGTATGCCATCTTCTATAACATTAGCATAGTGTTTGGGGCACGAACACAGTGCCAGGGGCATATTATCTTAGTTGTGGTATTGGACCCAACGGAGGTGTAGAGATAAGCCAGGGTTGCAAACAATCGTTTGGCCTTAGACAATGTGCACACAACATTTTTATCTTACATAACATGGTGCATTGTATGTTTATTTTCATATTTTATATGTCTGATTATATGTTACAACTGATATTAGCTCGAATCTCACCCTTTTTTCAGCATTTAAAAATATTTCAGCAGAAGGTATCAGCTATAAGGGTAAAACCGTAATTACTAGCAACTGAGAGTCTGGTTCAAGCAGGAGTGCAGTAAGTTATCTTTAGTTGTAAATTTTATTTCTTTTAGACTATATATATATTTTTCAAACCCTATAGGGATTTCCTGTAATGTAAACAAGAACTTGTTATTAGTATAGTTCCGCTATTTCTATATGCCTTTTGAACTTGCATTTATTACTCTACGAATATCAAAATGTTAAGGGGTTTGACAATAAAACCTTACCATTCTACTTCTATTTAAAAATCTAAAAAACAATCTACTAAAAACTTTACCTTATTGAATGTAACCTAAAGACCTCAAAACCTTACTACTCCTATTGTCTTTTTCAGATATCAAGAGTCATTTTCAGTTAAGCCACACCATCAAAAGCCTTCGTCACACTTCTCAAAGGCAGCTACACAAGTGAATACACTTAAGACTTGTCTTTACGACAGATGTGGGAGTTTCTTTCACTTGCCCTAAGTCTTTTTTTTTGTTTTTAAGCCTAGCTAGGTTGCATTTCTTTGGTGCTCTACACCACAATGTCTCACTACAATGGTAGAAACCAACATGAAGCTCTCTCGCACCAACCGTCACTAGCCATATCCTAATCTTCTTGGGGTCCAGATGTTGCTTGGAGCAAGCCATAAGGTGACGCTTCCTCGACTGCTTCAAGTGATGAGTTAGGGCAGTCAACATTGTAGCCTTTGGTTCCATCACTATCAAGACTTTGAAATGTGTTGATCAACCAGATTTTGGCAACTAACATTGCAGTCTATAGCTCCTTCAATGGGTGGTATGTGGTTTGAACAATTTTTTTGCGTAACTGAGAGATTTCTTTGCTTGATTGCTTGCAATGCGTCCTACATTATTTTCTTTGTCCTATTGATTATTAATTTATTTTTATTTATTGGATTTTTATTTATGGCTAGTTCTAATGGCGACACTTGAATTTTTCCTTAGTTATTTGAATAAGCTTGAGAATTTTATCTTGTCATGAGCTATCCATATCTCCAAAAATTACTTCCAAATAGATCAATAGGAATGTTATGAATAAATTAGTTTAGTTGTACCAAGAATCAAACATGAACAGGAAAATACCAATGAATTGATAAAGTAGTCACAGTGTCATTAAATTGCTTTTTTCAAGTCATATTTTGTTGGAAAACCCATTACTTTAACTTAAGGTCCTATTTTTGTATTGAATAGGTGGCACTAATTTAAAGCTGTAAAATTAGATAATGTGAGGTCAGTCCTAAACTCTTCAATGTTAGAGTTTTTGAGCTACTTAGACTTGACTATATATAATAGTGTAATACTTTCTACATCAAGTAGCCATGCAATTTGGGACAGATCAAGATTTTATAGGCTTTATAGCTAAAATCAATCACACTCCTGACACACACGTGTGCACGCGCGGCACACACACATAGCTGTTGCCCTATATATGATAATTGAATATTTATTACACTTATTTGTATCTCTTGATTAATAAATTTAGGATTGTTTAGTTAATAAATAATGGGCTTTAAGGCTTATTTGGGCTTTGGGTGTTTTATTAGATTTAATTTATTTTAATGATAAAATTCTATATTTACAATGCTTTACTATTTTGATCATAACTCTTGAACCAGATATCTGATTAGCCTCAATCTTGTCTCATTTTTTAGATGATTCAAAGAGCTACAATCAATATGAAGACTTGAAAGGCAAATTCAGACAAGAAGATAATCAAAATTGGAGCTAAAGTCAGATGTGTTTTTCTGGAACTTTTATTGGGCCCTAATTTTGTAATTAAAGACCATTTATTATTTATTTCTGTTTTGGGCTGGACTTGTGAGCCCTGATCCATTTTTCAATTAGGTTTTTACTCTAGTTATCAAAAATGTATGTGTGAGGACATTTTGGGCTGAATATTGGATTGAATACATAAGTTTAAAAATTCTCTAAAATGTTCTTCGTCTTTTTCAGCCATGCTTGGCCAAACTTCTGTGACTGACCCATGAATTAAGGATCTACGTTTTCATCCAAAGGACACGCTTTAATCGTTAACGTAACTCATTTCTATTTACTCGAATCGGATTCAATTTCTGGAAATAGTTTGAATATTAGATTTAATATTCAGATTGATACATCCCAAGGACATAATTTAAACTGAGTTGCAGTGATTTCTGTGCGATTGCACAGTGACACACCATGTGTTTGAACGAACCCTAGACAATCGTCTAGTCGAGGGATTTTTTGGACGAATGCAGAGATTTCGGTTCGTCTATAATCAATCATGAGTTTAGTTACAATATTTTCGTCGAATGATGGAAGGAAACTCTGGAATCCCAATTCTGGGTTAGTCGTTTTAATCTAATTGATTTCTGTCTTTAGTTCTAGTTTATTATTTTGTTGATAACATAGTGAAAACCCCCCAACCAAATTGTGTTTACTGTTTCATCGACTGATAATTTTAGACCTACTGAGAATTCCGGGGGAAACGATCTAGGTTCTCTATATTGCAAAATTGTATTGAAACTGGTTATTTTGTGAGAGCTCGGCAACTCTCGATCAATATACCTTGTGTCTTTTCACAATAATTAAGCTAGCAAAATCAGAAAAGGGTGAAAATAATGAATATATTTATCAAAAAGGATGCAAGGGGGTATACAAATCTCAAGCAAGTCTATCAGGTCTTGATATAGTCTTGCTCGAGATTGGTAAGCCACTTGCACCCTTTCTAATAGGCATTATTTTTTCTTTTCACTCTCCTTGTTTTCCAAGCTTAATTCCTATGAAGAAACATAAGCTATAAGTCAGCAGTTACATTATCATAGATATAGGTCAATAATTGCCATTGATTCTCCCTACAAAGCCTAGAATGTGATCCCTCCTAAATTGAATGGCAACATGTTGTAGGAGGTACCATTCTATTAGACACATTTATTCCAACTAGCTAAAAAATTCTCAAATAAAGAGTCTATTGTCAATACATCACATTTATTATATAAGAATTATAATGTATTATAAAACTTCACTGTTCTTACATAGCAACCATTATGCATGTTACCGAATAAATAACGGTTGTCTATATGAGACCATTATTTTTTATTAAACTTCATGGTTTTTACATAACAACTATTATGTATGTCACTGAATAAATAATGGTTGTCTACGTTAGACCGTTTTGTATTATGCCTGCATTATTGAATATATAACAACTATTTACATGAGCCATTATTTATTATTCCAAGTGTTATATTAGAATTGTTATAATAGATACTAATTATATCACGAACTAAAACCATTATATATCTATGTCGAGCTTATATAGCGCATTCATATATGGCAGTTCATAATCATCATATATGGTCAATATTAACCATGATAAAAGCCATTTTTTTTGTAGTTGTGAACATTATAAGAAACCTTGTTACTTCCCACCTAATCCATACTTCCCTATTATTAACATAATTATTTTTATTTAATTTTTTTCTCAATATATAAATGTTAATTCTAATTATTTCTCCTATATTTTCTTAACTTCAAATTTAATTTTAAAATATGAATTTTATTTATATATACAAATACTAAAGAAAAATATATCTAACTTCACTTTTATTGTCAATCAACAATTCTAAATATTGATATGAAATATACAAATCCAATTATATTTAATATTAAAATTTACTACGGCTGCAGGTGCTACTGTTTTTTTTCAAAATACTACTACTATTACCATAGCCACCACCTTCAATTATACACATTGCTTCTTCTCTTTCTCTCTCTCTCTCTCTCTCTCTCTCTCAAAACATTATTAACTTACTGCATCAATTAATCAATTACTATCCACTTAAGAATTCTCAAATAATAATTTGTTCATTATACACTTGTTCTTCAAATATGAAATAACCTATATTGCCAGATGCCCAAGACATATAATGGTGTCTCATCACGGGGATCATAAATTAAATGATATTAATATAGAAAAAGCAGGAGAACTTGAGATAACATTGCTTGTGCATGTATAGATGTATCTACTTGCAGGAAAATTGCATGTCCTTACAGTCTACATATACTATACTTACAGGGTTCCTTTTTATTAGCAAAGTACTTTCTGGAGACAAAACAAGCTGACAAAAATAGTAGGTCAAAAGAACAAAAGAGAGTACATTATCAACTATTAGAACTTGCTCAACTCATGTCTGAATAAGTATGAACAAACTTAAATCACCTTCATGCTCTACTTTTAACTGTCTTAGTTGAAAAACAATGAACACTGTGAAGTAATTTTCTAACGAATAAAAGCACAATACTTAAAGAAGCATCAACACCTACAACAAGTGGTTGACTTGAATAAACTTTAACAAAACACAAGACGAGAACACAATATATTGGGCAACTTATTGAACACAACAAAAGATGAGAACAAAACATACAAGGCAACTTATTCAACATAACAAAATATGAGAACACAACATAAAAGGAAAATAATTCCAGAAACAAGTTTTGTGAAACATAGGAAACAGAAACTCGAAAGAAGTTTCCATCATTAATATAATCCACATCCATAATCAATACTCAAACTTTGTTTTCAATCTGCGATAGAAAAGCAGCTTTGTTACGGGAGGCCAAGTTTTCATAATGGTCGAATGCTCTATATCGTATCAGATTATCTTTATCAACTAGCTCTTCTTGTGTTTGAACCATCTTACTATTAAATGAAAAGAATCCAATGGAGTACCTCTCCTTCTCTTCACTCATGATGACTTTATGTTCACAAGCTCGGATTCTATCATTACTCCATACCTAAAATAAAAAAAAAAACTTTCAATAATTCCTAAAACTTTTCAAAACAATTTTATGATATGCAAATATGAAAATAACCCACCTTTATTGCATCACCTGCTAGGATTAATAGCATAGAGGGTGATGGATCAATATTGATCCATTCACCAGTTTTCAGTTTAACTTCCAAATCTGCCACATTATTCTGATGTAATATGTTGAAGTATGAACTGTCTGTGTGATCAATCAATCCTAAATTACTCTCAGTCTTCTGAGGCACTAGATATTTGAAGCTACGAAGCAAGTAATTGGTTGATTCAAGAAGGGAATCATAACATCCTTTTTCCAAACTATAAGCATCAAAGAGTAATCTTTTAGAAGTTTGGTATATTTTTTCTAGCAAGTTGGCATAGAGATTGATTGTCTTTCTGCTAAAAAAAGTATGAAATAAAATTATTAATCATAGCAAAAAACTAAAGAATAAATTGGAAGGTAATTGTGTAAACAATATAAATGAGTTTTAAGAAGTACCAAAAATGATCATATCCTGTCGGCCACATAATGTTGGTGAACTTTTCATTTACTTCCTCCTTCAATGAGCTATCTAAGTCAATTTTGATGGCTTCAAATAAAGGGACTTTTGGATTTTGTTCAAAGTGACCATGATTAGGCTTATCACTAGTATATTGCTTTGTTGTCTCCAATGGAAGATTAAATAGTTCCTTGACAAGAGCAAACACTGAGTTACAGAGCTCAATAGGGACCTTGTTACTTGACACAAAAAAACAACCATAGCCCTCTAATGCACTTCTCACAACTTGGCTTGTTGAAAGCCAGGTATTTGTACCAGGCTTCAAGTTTTCATCAGTTAAGTCTATAATAGGAATCTGGGAAATTGCTGGGGAACCCATCTTCTTAATAATATATCTCCAATCTCTTAAAGTGATAAGAAATAATGAGTTTGATGCTCCTTTAATTAATGCTTATGTAGGTCTCTTGTGCCATTATGCTATTGAAGTTTAATACAAGGTAAAGTTAAAAAAGTACATATATATAATATCATAGTGGCTTTAATCTATTGATGATAACATAGAAGTTTGAAAAGACATATAGATATTTCAAGAGGTTAAGCAATTAAAGTGAATGAAACAAATTAAATTCAAGTAAGAATTAGACATGCCCTAATAACACAAATAGCTCAAGTTCTTACAAGGGTTAAATAGAGTAAGAGCGGAAAGGGAAGCACACGAGTCTTGAAATATTATCAAATGGTGAAGTTCACTAGGATTCTCCAAAAGGGCTTGACACTCAAGCTTGAAGTCACAATTGATAGCTTGCTATATTTAAGTCGTGGATTTGGAAATAGTTAGTAGGTTGAAATATAGAAACAAATCATAAGAAAGGAAAGGAAATCACAAGGTTCATGAATCTTTAAGAGAGTTGCCTCTTAAGGAAGGCTAATGAATTATTTGGTAGAGTTATTCTTGAAAGATGGCATGGTTATGAATCATAAAGAGAGGTGTCTCCACAAAGGTTTATTATTGTTAAGAGATATTTCTTTTTATTAAGGCTCATGAGTCACAAGGTTTATGAATTATTTGGAGAACTCTTAAAATGATTCATGAAAAATCACAAGATTCATGAATCTTCACCACTACAGAATTGTAAATATATAATACTCAATACTTAACTATTAAAGAGAAAAAAAGTCAAGTATGGTGAGGTAGAGTAACACCTCACTCTAGGGGCACTTATAAGATTTGCTTAGCTATTTAAGAACCACATGTGACCTAATAGGTACCCATGGAATGACTAAAAAGCATGAAACATTTCTTAAAGCTTGGGTACTAGGAGATATTGATGAATTTTCCTAAAACATAGAAAAGTCATAACTATGTCAATTTAGATTTAAATTTACTTGTTCAAAGCTCAAATTTTATATGTTGGTGAGATCTGTGAAAAACAAAAAAAGCACAAGTTTAAATCTAAACTTTTTGTCCATAACATTCATTTATCACAACTGGAGAGGGAAGATTCGGAGGAATTTTTTAGATTTCTAGAACAATATTGAAATTTTTTTAAGAATTATACTCATTTTAAAGGTATGGATGTGTACTATAAAAATACTAAATTTCATAACCTAGTTAAAATGTTTGTTCTATCAAATATCTCTCCCAAAATCATAGCTCATCAATAAAACAATAATTAACTAATTCCCACATTTACATTTATACTTCTAGAGATTTAAATTGCAATATATAATAGCATTTAACCCACACGCAACAATATTCCAATGCAGTAAATCACAAATTATAAACTCTATCCAGGTATATATGTGTTTTCTTTGCTTTTCTCTCTCATTGTAAAATTTTCTCTCTCTCTAGATTCAAACTTTAGAGAACGCTCCACTTGTAGAATAATTAATCAAATGAGAAATGACATGTATGATAGTGATTTAGGAAAATAAAATTACCTACAAAAAGGCTTGCTCTTTGTTCTTCAGTATCAAAACTTTCTCTCTATCTAGATTCTTCCTCTTTGTTCTTCTTCCTCTTCCTTCTTTTGCTTCTCTAGCTATCTCTCGTGATTCCAGTCGCTGGGGACGAAATGATTGAGGAGGCTAGAGTGATTGAGTTAGGGTAGGAAATTTTTTCTTATTAGCCTATGGGTCTTACATAAAATTAACCCATTTTAAACCCAATTTCTGTTATTTTATTTCAATCAACATGAAAAAATGATGTTTTTCCCCTTTGGTTCTGGTGGAGCACGTCCTGGGCTTTTAAATTTGTGCCAAACATTAGGCTAATTTCATTGTTTGGCCTTTGGGGAGTGATTGGACCATTTTACCCCTTCCTATCAATACTAAAATTAGCAAATAAATTCTAAAGAACAATCCTTAATAGTTTGTAAGGATTTTATACCTTAAATAGCTTCTTTTGGGGGCTAAATATCATCCTCTAGATAGTTTTCTTGAATTTATCTAGAAAATAAGCCATTGATTCTCGTAAATTAGCTTTAAAATTATTTAGGCCACTTTTGAGAAATTAAACCTCTTCAAAAGTTTTTGTAACTCCCTTAAATAGACTTTCTTTTTTTGTTTCGGTCCTAAAAGCATGAAATGACCTCGCATTTATGGAATAAGGAAGGTAATAATATCATAAGGTTATTTTAATTATCTTATATTTTGGCATTATATGGATCGATCATGTTTTCATGATAATAAGGAAAAAAGATGAATAGCTGGCTGGAGTCTAAATAAAAGGTCATTTCTATTAGGGGAAGAAGCACCCTTAAACTAAAAATAACAGGAAGTGCAAAATTAAGATGCACATGAAGATTTGATACTGATACACAAACAATCCATGGAAATGGAATAATAATTTAAATAGGTGGTTACAACCAATGAAGAAAATTCAATTAATGTCAAAGGGGAGAAAAAACTTCCTAGACCAAACCACTACATCTTTTAGGCTATCGTTGCAACCTGACCTGATATAACTAGGTTGAGTGCCTACTCATATTCCTACCACCTGTAATATCCTGGATTTTGGGCTTAGGAACTTAAGGATAATCCTAAATCATGCAGAATATTAGGCCCAAGTTTAGTAAGAATCCCAAGAATACTGAGGAGATAAAATGATTTTTAGAGACTATATCCAAGTAAAGAACAAGCCTCTAGGTATATGAGGCTCATAACACAAATAGTTAGAAGAAACTTCATCGGTACCAAGTAATACTATGTATGACACCATTTTCAAATAAAATGGACACTTGGAAAAATTCTACTCATTGATTCACAAAGTAATAATAAATTAAATTAATTTTACTGAGGGGACCACAAAAAATGACACCTCCTGGGTGGACCCTGGAAAAATCCCTAAACTTTTCTTCCCCGACAAAGTGCATGGTTTGGTGGAACACGGAAAATAAAAGAACATGGGTCTTAAGAGAAAGGGACATAGGGAACCATTTTATAGGAGGAAGCGTAAAGTCATTTTTTTACTCTATGTGTTGGTTAAATAAGAGGATGACACATGTCCCCTCATGATGATAAATTTGCTTTAGCTTTTGAATTGTCATCAAAGGAGGGTGCCACCTTTCCCCGAGCCGGGAAACTCTACTGGTCTCTAGTCTGGTCACTCAACTAACTTTCCTGAACACTAAATGGAGGAGCCAGGGAAAATCATTAAACCCTTACTTTCCTTGACTAATTGGATGGCTAAAGGCCAAGTAAAGTAGTGGGACCCACTTTATTAAAGCCAGTGGCATGTGTCACCAAATTACAGGATAATTAGACAAATAGTACCACAGGAATGTGACACGTGGCACTAACTTTTCAAGACTCTTTCTTGGCCTTATATTTTCCTCCACCTCTCATAAAAATAAAAAAATGCCTAAAATGCCAAGAAATTGAAAAAAGAAAGAGAAGAGGTGAATAGTGATTTCCTAGAACTTCAATCCGCCAAAACACTACTGAATAGGCGTTTTCTCTTGAACGCCCTTTATAAACCTTCTTCTACTCATCATAAGCTTCATTACTATGGTTTTAGAATTTTTTTTGGAGGTTTTTGGTGACTTATTGCTGGTCGAAGTACTGCCAGATTTCCGAACCGATTGCGGAAACACATGGAGGTAAGTGTAGGCTTGTCTTTAAATAAGTTGGTTTGTTGTTTGAATGAGTTTTTTTAAGGTTTGGCATACTATACATTTTCATCCAAGTGGCATTTTTAAATTTTAATCATAGATTAATCATGTGTTTATGGTTAGATAGTAATTTATGATGATTTTGGTTGATGAAATTACAAGAATCCATTTTCAATAGAAGTTAGGGTCTGTATGATTCTGCCTCTAATTTTAGGAAGGAAGTGGATTTTGATATTTCTGATCATTCCATTGTGTTGTATATAAAAAATTATGTGGAAAAGCATGTGGTTATAATCTTTGGATAGTTATACATAATTCTGGAATTTTTGTAAAGTTGGATGACCCAGCTGCCATATTCATTTTTCTAGAGTAGAGTTATTATGGCATGTTTTTTAGTAGTCAAACTTGGTCCAAAATTTATGAAATTTTACATGATAAAAGTAAACATCATGGGATTTAATAGGTCAGGTAATAGATGTAATCAACCAGTGGATTCAGAGATATGATTTTTAAAAGATTGATGTTGATTCTGGAATGAAATATGTGATAGACTGTGTTTGATGAATTTTCTAGAATTGGGTGGTTATAACTGGTACTCTATGATATTTTTCATTGAAATAAGACTTGAATCTATTTTCACAAAACCTAGAACACAACCCATTTTGATTCTTGTAGAATTAATTATGAATTTTTAAAGTTTAGTTATATAACACTTGAAAATTCTGGAGTAGTGGACAACAAAGTGAAAAACTATATTAGTGTGCGTCCAGAAGGCTAATGGCTATATTTGTTCCTCAAACTTAGAGGTCACATCCTTTAGAATCATCTTAATTGGACATCTATGCATAAAGTTTTGAATTTTCAAAGATTTATAAAAATTCGGGTATATGTGAATAAATGTGCGAAAATAGAACATGAAATGGCATTATGTAATTATATGGAACTTTAATGGTGAAGTTAATCAACTAGAGATGGTTGGACTACATGGATCATACTTTTGACTTAGTATTCTAACCTTCATGACAACCAATATTTGTGATGCATACTTTGAGAACATGCACACAATAGGGCTAAAATTGTATACTAAGATGGGATTCCCTAAGGATAATCAATGTAATATCTAAAATTTTGAGAACAAAATTTTATTGACAGGGGAAAAAATGTAACATCCCAAATTTTGGGACTAGAGGCTTGAGAGTAAATCTGAATTAAGTAGACTTTTAAGCCTCAGTTTAGCAATTGACCCAAAAAGGGCATAATTTTATTCCCTAGAATGCCAATAAAATGGTGAGTTAAAGAGCACATGAAATGATAAAATAAGTCATTTAGAGGCCATATACACAACATAATTATGTTGTAACACAAATTGTAACAAATTGAGATTTGCTGTGAGTTTATTTTTCCACGTGGCAGTATTGTTGTGAGATATCTTTAAATAGGTAAATGATGTCCAATGCATATTAAACTTTCTAGAATTAAAATAGACTTATCAAAATTTAGTTTAATACATCATATAGGTCATTTGGAGCTGTATATACGGAGTTATGTATTTTTGAATTTAACCCAGTAAAATTGGTGATTTTCAGTGGCAGCGTCTAAAGAATAATTTTGGGAATTGTAAGCTTCCAATTGGCTAAAGGCTATATTTTTCCTTGAAACTAGACTTACCAAGGGTCACATATCCTTTAGAACCATACCAATTAGACCTTTGTATAATCAAATATGAATTTTCAAATTTTGATGAAAATTTTTGCCAGTTTTCCAGCAAGCGCAAAAAATGGAAAAAAGGTATGGGTAAAATGGTCATTTGACAATAAAGTAAGTAGCTATTTAATTTTCCCTCTAATTGGGATAAATATTGGCTGAAGTAGGGAGCAAGAAAGGAGAGTAATTTATTTGATAATATTAATTCTAGAAGGAAAACTCTTGACTAATGGGAAACAAGCACATTTTAAAACAAGTAGATATTTCAAAAGCTCTTTATTCGTCTTCTTCCTTCCATTATTTTGGCTGAAGCAACATCAAGAGAGAGAGAGAGAGAGGGAGGGAGAGAAGAGCTGAAATAACAATGAGAGTTAGGGTTTGAAGAAGTAAGAACTTAAGGTAAGAGTTTGAAATCCACTTGTTCTTACCTTCTTATTCTTTATAACTCACTCATATCTCTTCTCCATCTTAGAAACCATGTGTAGCAAGCAAAATCAAGAGAGAAGAGAGAGTGAATAGTGACCCCTAGAGAGAGAAATCCAAGAAATCAAGAGATAGTCTCTAAAACCTCAATCCTCTTGGTTAATAGATCGTTGTTGTGGTGGTTGTTGTTGATTTTTGGTTGTCTTGGCTTTGTTTTGATAATTGAGATGCACAAACTTTAAGTGGAGGTGCTACCCAAATGTTCATTAATCATGTGTAAAACATGTTTAATAGGTTAAATATAGGATTAGAGGTGAAAAGAAGGTGGTTTATGGATTAAAATCAAAGAAACTCATTTTCCCTTCAGTTTTCCATATTTTGTCCAAGGGCATTTTTGTCCTGTTACCTCTAGATTTTGGTATGTTTAATGGTTTCATTGAATTTATAAGGGAAAATTTTATGGGAATATAAGTGTTCATGATTTTTAGATGACTATGTTTAAATATGAAGTTCTTAGAAGTTAAGAGGGGTGCTGTTTGATTTGGTTCACTAGAAGCAATTTTGTTATAAAATGATTTTCCTTGGCCAAACCTTGTCTAAATATTATGAAATTTTGCAAGATTAACGTAGACATATAGAACTTTAATTTGGTAGGTAGAACACAATTTTTGGACAAGTAGATTAAGATATATTAGTTTTCAAATTTGAGCTTTGTTTCTTGAAGGAAATCTAGAATATGGGAGGTTTGACGAATTTCTAGGAATGACATGATGATGATGGTCAGACTTGGATATTTTTTTTTGTAAAATTAAATTTAAATTAATTCACATAGGATTTAGATTCAGTAAATTTAGAATTTCCTAGAATTAATTATGATTTTCCAAATTTAACTGATAATCTTCCAATTCTGGAAAAATTGTGAAACTGTACTGTGCAAAATTATACTGTGCAGATACTACTGAAACTATGATAGATAACCAACAAAATGAGTTAAGAATGATTTATGAATAAATAATAACTTATTTATCCTAAATTTGGCATTTTAGGATATAACAGTAGCCTGAGCGGGATAGACAAAGCCGGATTAATAGGCAGGCAAGGAAAGAGCTCATGCCATATGCCAACACTTTCTTTTATGCACTATGTGATTATATGTATGTCATTTTCTGTAACATGATCATAGTGTCTTGGACATGCTTATTAGCCTAGTTGCAACAGGGGTATAGAGTTAAGCCGATGTTGCAAACAGTCGTTTGGCCTCAGACAATATGTACACAACAATCTATCATCTTACATAATATGGTACATGACATGGTTATTTTCACATCATATATGTTTGATTGCTTGTTACAACTGAGATTCTTTGAATATCACCCTTTCAATAAATGCATAAAGTTTCCAGCAGCATGGAGCAGCTCAAAGGTATAACTATAAACTTCTGACAACTGAATGTTCTGGTCTGGTACAAGAAGAGAAGCAGTTGGTTATCTGAAGACCTTTTAGTATTTTAAGGTCTATATTTATTATGTACACCCCTATAAGGAATTTTTGTAATATAATCAAGTACAATATATACATTGTATCAATAATATCAGTAAATTTATACTATTCGTATGTGCCTACTAAACTGTGCATTACTACTCTAAATGATATCAACTCTAAGGGGTATGTTAGGCGGGGTCTTACAAAAACAATTGGATATTTCTCAAGAAAAGTGACCAAGTAATAACTTTATCTTTCATGTGTTATAAGATATATTGCATGTTTTGTGGATTCATCATGAATTTGTCTGACATATTCTGACTATACGGGGTAGTCGCCCGAGGCCTATTGCACGGGTGGACGCTCAGGCCATTAAATTTTTCTGTGATGCACAAATAGATCTTAGGGGCCTATTGCATAGGTAACACTTGGGGCCATGTTATTTCTTATACTTGGAGCTATAATGATATGTTGAACTGCATGTTGTGCACTATTAGGTGTCGTGATAGTTCTGTTTATATGATGATTGTATGGCATGCTTTATGATTTTGTATCTATATGATTGACCACTTGTCACTAGTGAGATAATTTTGAATCTCACTCTTTTTCTATAAACAAATGTACAATACATCTAGCATCTCAAAGGGCAAGAAGGTAAAAATAGATAGCTAGAGAACAAAGCTAAAATATTTTATTTTCTATTAGTTGTCTATGTTGGATATTTTGGGAAATGTATATGATGTATGTAACTATGTGAACCTTATAATATTATAGTAGTACAACTGGTAGTACAATAACATAATAAAGGGTTAATTGAGCTAGGTAACACTTTCGATTGACAAAGAAACGTTAGCTAACGAATGCAATGTGAGACTTAAGTAGAGATACGCTTGCTTACTCTAATAAAAATGGAATTGATTACCAATGAGACTTAGGGAGATAGTAAACTTTGTGAAAATGTTTGAAGAGTTTTTATCCTTTGAAAAACCCACTCAATCCTAGGTTCAACTCCTAAGATAAGTTTAGGATTTGTGAATGTGATACCTCATTTCCCAACACTACGGTATAGTACCCATTTAGCTAATACTCACCGAATATAAACGTCAGTGCCAAAATGCTAGAACTTTATACAATGCCTCTGCTGGATATAAATATTCACATATCAGCACATTCATACACAATTCATTTTACAATACTTATATCCTCTCACTACTCCACTTCATATACAACCCAAAACTCATAAAAGTCCTAAAATACATAACAGGAATTGACAGCCTAAACTAAGCTCTTCCGTCGCTCGGCCTTGGCTTATCATCATTTACCTTCTCTTTACCTCGCGAGCTTCCTCCCTGTCTTAGAGATTTGTTTTTGGGAAAAGAATGAGATTAACAGGAATCTCAGTAGTAATGCAATCAAGCATATAAGATAACACACAAAAGCATGCTTTACTCACAAATAATCAACAAGATCATCATAACATCATTTAGTGCAATACATGCAATTCATAAACTGACATCGCGCTAGACAAGTTCTCAACCCGTGAGGGCATCTATGCACAGTGCATATAATGCAATCTCATAACTGACATCATGCTAGACAAGTTCTCTTGGCCCTGAGGGGTACTCACGTAAAGATAGGCCCCAGGCACCACTTGTACATTTATGAACATTTCACCGAGTGTCAGCCCAACCTTCGAAAAGCCCCGGGTGATCACTCCACTCAATCTAAACATGTTAAACATTTTGATGATGATATAAACAATACATATGCATGTCATCTCATATGAAGATGGTTACTACCTGGTTGCTCCTCTATGCAACTTTCCCACTTGATTCAAGCTCGGGCAACTACTGAGGCCAAACCGGTTGTCAAGTCCTGAAATCTTCAAATACCACAAATGAGTTATTACCCATCCATACATCTTTCCAAACTCATAATATTGGTAAATTTAGCCTAATAATGCCAAAATACCCCTTAGGTCCTGATTATCAATATTTTTCTCAATATCGTGATTTAGGCCATTCCTATACATTTTCGCATGTAAAATCCATTTCTAGCCTCAAATTGGCCAAATTCAAGCTCAAATGATGAAAATACCTTTGACAGCCATCAACTAAAGCTTATAATGGGTAATTTTGTCATTTCACTTTCCGTGGCTTTTCTCACTTCGGGGTCAACATAGACCCTACACAATTTGGCCTCTAAAATCCAATGGAAGCATCAGAATTATCAAATTCCTATTCATTTGTCACGTCCAACACAAGGAAGTAAAAATAAATTTCCATAAAAGTTGTGTCGGATTCTCGTTTTCTTTGGCCTAATCACCTCCTTTCTACTTATAACCAATACATAACTAGTTAGACATTTATTGGACTTGATTTGGAGGCACTTATGTAATACCCCGAATTTTGGGATCAAAGGCTTGAGGTTAAGCCTATATTAAGTGGACTGCTAGACCACAGTTTAGCGAATGTTCAAGTGAGGACATGGTTTATATCCCAAAATTCCTTAATATCTTTGGATATTAAAAGAAATAAAAGGTGAGGGCAAAATGGTAGTTTTGCCATAAGTTGAGAAATGATGGATTTTCCCTAATATTCCCAACATGTTGAGTTGAATGGGAATTAAAAGGAGGAAAATGACTACTTGGTAATTAATGAAGTCATGTTGGTAATAATTATCAAGTAAGGTCAATAAGTAGAAAAGCTCAAGGCTTTGGTGGATCACTTGAGGTGGTATAATGAGATAATTAGAGAGTGAATTATACTCTCTTATTTCTCATTAATATTAATGGGATGATGAAGGAAAAGAGAAAGGAAACTTGCTATGAAAGAAATGTGATAGGTGGACTAATTGAGTAAAGGCCACCGATGATTTTAATTAATCATCATCCTTCATCAATTAATTCTCTTTCCTGTGTGTTCAGATTAAAAAGAGAAAAGGAAAGAGAAATAGAATAGATCAGAATGAGAAATAAGAGAAAGAAAGAACGCGAACGCGAACAGAGAACAGAGAACACAGTGGAGAGAGAGAAGAGAGAGAAAGTGTTGATTCGCCAGAACTCATCCAAAAAGGTATTTTCTCTCAAAATGTCCAGTACAAAGGTTGTTTTAATCATCTTGAGCTTCGATTCTATGGTTTCAGATTCTCATTTGAAGGCCATTGGTGCTGTCTCACTGACCAGAGCGTTGCCGGAATTCAGAAGCGGGTAGAGGTAAGCGTGTGCTACCTTTCTACCATTTCATTTTATCATTTAGATGAGTATTTTGGAAGTATTGTACTGTTCATCTCTTGTTCTTTCCATGTCTTGGGAGCTGAAATGATGTCCAATGGATGTCTAAACAGCTAATCATGTAATAAGGAGTAGAAAGGAGAATATTAAGATAAAGAAAGGGAGGAACCGACACAACTCTTCTGAGAACTCTATAATGGCTGCCGTGTGTGTGGTATGAGGATAGAGTTGGAATTTCATCGATTGGATGATTCTATTGAGTTCAGAAGAGCAAATTGTGTAGGGTTCATGTTGATGAAAATGTGAGGAAAGGCCTAGAAGGTGAAATGACCAAATTGCCCTTGTTGCTCTATTTAGGGGCTTTTCAAGGGACATTTTCATCATTCGGGCCTGAATTTGACTGATATGAGGTCAAAAAAGGATTCTACACCTGAAATTGTATAGGATTGGCCCATGTTGTCAATTCTGTAAAAGTATAGTCGGGCCAGGCTTCCGGGGGCATTTTGGTAATTTAGCATAATTGGGCTAAGTTATCAACTAATACGAGTCTAGAATGATATACGAAAGAATAATGACTCATGTATTAAATTTTTGGGAATTCTAGGACTCAATGGATGGTTGTGCCCGAACCGGAGCAAAGACGAAGGATTGAGGACCGACGTAAAGTCTGACAGATAGTAGACTTACTTTTCCTGCATGGGTGTGATATGTATGTTATATGCATTGATTGTGTGACTGCTATTCCTATTTGTGTTAAGCATATTTGATTGATTGAAGCTCTGTTATATTTGTGCGATGGCCATTGGTATGTCATAACATTGAGCATGCAGCATGTCATTATGTTGGTATGAAATAGGGTAGGCAAGCATGTCATGTATTCATACATATCTGCCATGCATAGTAGTACTGTTCACTACTGAGGTTCTCTCAAATCTCACTCCTCCCAAACAACCATTCTAGATAGGTGAAGATGCATGAAGATGCACGGAGGAGATATGGAGACGTGAAGTGAAGAGGAGGTCGTAGTGTGGGGCACTACTTCTTGTATTTCATATGTGTGTATATATGGATGTATGTGTATGTATGAATGTTGTATAAGAAGAGAATCACTCTAATGTATTTGAGAAATTTTCTAGCATGAATAAGAGAACGGCTTTTAGTTTATCGATATATTCGCTTGCATACTCTGATATTATAGAACTAAGAGCCGATAAGGTAAGTATATGGAAGGGTGTTTACACTTTATGGTATCAGAGCTATTGGAAATAAGGTTTTACAACTTACATATTATGTTCTCTTTGGTTTTCTTGGATTATCTTATACCAAGTGAACCATAATTAGGTCCAAAACAACTCTACCAACAACAATTAAGCAAGAGGAATAAGTTTGGGAAGTTACCTCTTGATTTTCCTAAACTTTCTCTCTCTACATGTTTTCTCTCTCTCTTCCACCAGCTCTTGATTCAGTTGTCCAACAAGGAAAACAATGGTAGAGAGGTGAAGAGAAGAGATCATGGAGGGATTAGGTGGCTTAAGACACAAGGTAGCAGCTTCTTACCTTTAGATTTGATGAAACCTAGCTCCCTTCTCTCTTTCATTCTCCACGTTCTCAGCTCTCGTTCTTCACTCTTTCTGATTCAGTTTGATCGTGAGAATGGAGCTGGAGAGATGAGAATTGATCATATAAATCAATGGTTTAATGACTTTGGACATATGGCACTATTTGATTGGTCCAAATGTAAGATTTCTCTGATTAATTCCATTTCTCTTCATACTCCCTCATTCAAACCGAAATGCTCATGGGAAATACCAAGAAAATCTGAATCTCCAATGTCTCATTGTGCCATCTCGTAACTTGTTGACCAAGTTATTGACTTTTTGACTATTGACCATTCTTGACCATAATTCACCAAAATTGGTTCATTAATGATCAAGTAGTCATTTTACTCTTTCTAATCCCCATTTAACTCAAATTATTGGAAATATGAGGGACAAATAATTATTTCCCACTTTTCGGCAAAATTACCGTTTTTCCCCTGCATTTCATGATTTACAAAATAAATCATTTTTTGCCCATTTCTTCGGCTTAAACCCATTTTGAAACTTAAATGAGGCCATCATTCATGTCATTTAATTTCTTGAATTTTGGTTACCATAATAGGCCTTTATCAGTATATTAATCGCCTTCTTACATCCTTATTCAGTCAAATTACGCGTAACCGGAGATTGGAATATTTTCCATAAATTCTGATAAATTCATCCACAACATTTTCCACCATTTTATTCCACTAAATATACATTAAATATACACATAAATGTATTGGTGAAAAATGGGTATTACAGTGAATGTTTTCCAAAGTATATTTAATTCGGGACTAAATCCTGGTTCAATAATAGATTTAATTACACTTTTGTACTCATATGAGTCTATTAGAAATAAGGTATTGCACCACCTAAACTACACTTGTAGGGTTATTTCCAATCTGCAAAATAAATTTTAGACACATAAAAAGTCTCAAAATGAATTTCTACTACACAGAATTGTAAGAAATAAAAGCGAACATGCAGTTGAGAAATCAATCATGCAGTTAGGAAATTGATCATGCAGTTAGGAAATCAATGACACAATGGGAGACGAATCATGCAATTAGGAAATCAATCATGTAGTTGGGAAAGAGATCATGCAATTGAGATATATTTAGAAAAAGATACAAATGTTTTGTAAATATGTTTGTTATTATTATGAAGGATCAAGTAGTTACCATATCTCAAATATCTCACTTATAGGGATATTACTGTATTATATGTATGTATCTTTAGTGAAGTAATAATGTCAAGTCACTATTACGATAATAGAAATGAGTGATGCAGGGAAAAGAAAATAAATAAGGCTTCATTAGTCACGACAGATATGGTGTTGCCCTACTATTTGCATGCCTCGGATTACCTAGGGAAAATCTAGGTGAGTGAGCTCCTGAATGATAGGAACTATGCTGAATGGGTTAGTGATATGAATAATGCTCTTTTTTCCAAGAACAAGGTGGGACTTTTTGATAGTTCCATCAAGATGTTAAAAGCTGATTCAACTGACTTAAAGTTGTAGATAGGATGGAATGCCATGGTGAAATTAAGAGTGCTATGGGGAAAGGATATACAATATAGCATGAGATATGTGAAAATAGCAGGTGAGATTTGGATAAATCTCAAAGCAAGATTCGAGGAAGGAATGCACAAGGTTATATGAGCTAAAGAGAGAGGTGGCTCTTCTCAAGAAGGAGAAGGTGAATGTGTCACCCTTCTAATTTAAAAATTTATGATAAGTTAATTGAGATGTTCTTTCATGTTGTCTATCTGTAATTATTTTTTTAAAATTTACTATTGACAAGAAAAAATTATAGGTAAAACTGCAGTTGATTTTTTTATAAAAAGTTATATATTTTTTTTTTTTAAAAAAAATCCTCTATAGCACTTTGATACTTCTCTTTATAGTAGTTATGCTAATAGCCTAAAAATTATTAAAACAAAATACCATACTTCACAATTGTTAACAAAGATCTGTGACAATTTGTAATACCCCATTTTCACCAATACTCTTTATGTATATATATTTGAAATATATTTAGTGGGATGAAGTGGTGAAATGTGGTGTATAAAGTTATGTGAATTTATGGAAAATATACTAATCGCCGGTTACTTGTAAATTGGTTGAATAAGGATATAAGAAGGCAATAAATGCACCAATAAAGGCCTATTATTATAACCAAAAAATTTAGAAATCAAGTGGCGAGTAGAGTGGCCTTATTTAAGTAATAAAATGGAGTTAAGCCGAAGAAATGGGTGAAAAATGATTTATTACGGTAAATCATGAAACGCAAGGGTAAAACGGTAATTTTGCCGAAAAGTGGAAATAACTATTTTCCCCTCATATTCCTAATGAGATGAGTTAAATGGGAATTAAAAAAAAGAGTAAAATGACTACTTGATCATTAATAAACCAATTTTGGTGAATTATGAAAAAGAATGGTCAAATAGTCAAAAAGTCAATGACTTGGTCAACAAGTTACGAGTTGGCACAATAGGATAATTCAAGAATCAATATTACCCTCTTATTCTCATGTGATTTTTGACTGAATTCAGAAGGGGATAGAGAGATGGAATTAATTAGGGATAATTGGCATTGTGGACCAATTACAAAGTGACGTGTTTAAGTTAATAAACCCATGTATTATATCATCTAAGTTCTCATCTCTCCAGCTCCATTATCACGATCAAACTAATCAGAAACGAGTGAAGAACGAGAGCTAAACGTGAAGAGAAGGAGAAGGCTAGGGTTTCTTGGGAATTGAGGTAAGAAGCTTGTACCTTGTGTTTAAAGCCACCTAATCCCTCAATGATCTCTTCTCCTCACCTCTCTACCCTTTTATTCCTTATTGAGCAGCTGAATCAAGAGTTAGAGAGAGAGAGAGAGAGTCAAAAAGTCCAGGAGAGAGAAAGTTGAAGAAATCTAGATGTAACTTCCCAAAATTGTTCCTCTTGCTTGATAAAGGTTAATAGAGTTGTTTTGGGCATGATTATGATTCATTTGGTGCAAGATAATCCAAGAAAACTCAAGAGACCTTAATATGTAAGTGTCACTAAATCAAGTACAATGAAGGTCTAACAAGTTAATATATTGGTGTTGGAAATTGTGCCCTAGGGGCCAATCATTGTACTTTAGACATTATTGTTATCTAATGAATTTCTCCATTTTCTTATCATAACATTCGCATGTTTATTATGATAACTGTATCCTTGGATAAATCATAAAGATTATCCTAAACTTCCTTGGTCGGTTATCTATGCGGAAGCAAAGATAAAATAAGACCAGTATGACTTTGATGAAGTATGGAGATTCAAATCAAAGTCTTAGGCATTTGTAGGAGTACAAGGTGCTGGACTGACCCACCATGAGAAAGCTGCATGGATTAAGTCATAAGCTTATCTCATGTATAACCGCGTCACAATACCCTTTGACCTGAGATCATCATGGTTTCCTACATAAGAGTCGCTAATATTTGACCAAGTCAAAAGTCACCTTTGACCGGATGATGATAAAGGCTTTGATCGAGCTTAGGGGTTTTCATGCAGAGGATTGTGAATGGTCAAGATGGAATTTGTCCCTCACATCAGTAGAGAGATATTACTGGGCCCATCGATGAGTGAGTCTGAGAAATGTATGGCCATACTGAGATGGAAAGGAGCTTCAATTTCTATAGTTAGACTACTCAGGAATTGGGAAAGTAATGGTCAGGAACAGGAGGATGACACTGTCCATGCCTCATCTTTAACCAAAATATCGTGTGACAAAAGGGACGTGACATGGTTGTATAATAGGTTGCATCATATCATCGATCCTCATGTGAATTGGGTAGTTGCAATGTCTTACTAGAGGCCGCTTGCAACTTGTGGGCTAGAACATTTTTTGGCCCACTGCCAACTTCATGTGGGCCTACAGGATCGCACATAAGAATAGCCCAACACGAGCTATGATGTCCAGATTCATTGAATCTAAGATGTGTCTAAGATTTAATGAATACAATATTTGACCTTGGGTGGATGAATTATATATAATATATTTGAAAAATAATAATAATAATAATTATAGTAATATTATATACAGATTATAATATTATTATAAGGTGTTAGTTTTATATTTAATTTATTTGATAAATTAAATAATTAAAGCTGATATAGATATCATATCTTAGATTTAATTTATAAAGATAAATTAAATCTATTGGCTCTTTATTTAGATTAAATAAATATGATAAATTAAATCTGTTGGACAGATTTAATCAAATCAGATTTATTTAATTTAATTGAAATTTCAAAATTAATTATGATTAAATTTTGAAAATCCAATACGGCCTACATAAATTATAAAATTCGAAGGGCTAGCGAACCCTAGGCTGTACAGATGATTTGAAGAGCAGCAAGAAACCCTAGAGAGGTATCTCGGAGGCACTAGCACGCTGCCATGTTGGGTCTTGTTCGTGTTGATACCGGTAGAGGGAGGCGATAAGAAGTATTGACTCTTAGAGATCGAAAGCGCGAAAACCACAAAGGTACTATTCTAACTACTCGATTTAGACGTCTTTGATAGATCTGTGATTGTGATTCTAGGATTTTAAACGGTTAATTTCTTCCGATGCGTGTATGAATCCCAGCAATTGGTTATAAAGTAGAAAGGAGGTGATTAGGCTAAAGAAAACGAAAATCCGACACAACTTTTCTGAGAATTTATTTTCCCTTCCATGTGTTGGATGTGGCAAATGAATGGAAATTTGATAATTTCGATGCTTCCATTAGATTTAGGAGGCCAAATTGTGTAGTGTCTATGTTGACCCTGAAGTGAGAAAAGAATCAGAGAGTGAAATGACAAATTTACCCCTTATAAGCCTTATTTGAGGGCTGTCAAGGGTATTTTCGTCATTTAGGTTTGATTTTGGCCAATTTAAGATTAAAAATGGATTCTACACACAAAAATGTGTAGGAATGGCCTAAATAACGATTTAGAGTAAAATACTGATAATCAGGACCTAAGGGGTATTTTGGTAATTTGGCACCATTAAGCTAAGTTTACCAATATTATGAGTTTGGAAGGGTACATGGATGATAAATAACTCATTTGTGGTATTTGAAGATTTTAGGACTTGACAACCAGTCTAGCCTCAGTAGTTTCCCGAGCATGAATCGAGTGGGAAAGTTGCATAGAGGAGCAACCAGGTAGTAACTATCTTCATATGACATGGCATGCATATATATTGTTTGATATTGTCTCCAAAATGTCCAACATGTTTAGATTGAGCGGAGTGATCACCCGGGGCCTACCTTAGGTCGGGTTGACACTCAAGCGAAAATGTTCATAATTGCACGAGCGGTGCCCGGGGCCTATCTTTACATGGGTGCCCCTCCGAGCCAAGAACCTGTTTAGCGCTAAGTTAGTTATAGATTGTATCCATAGAAAACCTGTCTAGCGCTAAGTCAGTTTATGAGTTGCATGAGATGCACTAAATGATGTTATGATGATTTTGTTGATTGATGACGTATGAAGCATGCTTGTATATGTTATCTTATATGTATGATTGTGTTACTACTGAGAATCTCTCGAATCTCACCCTTTTTTCCCAAAAAAAAATCTCCAGTATAGGGAGGGAGCTCGCAGGGCAAAGAGAAGGCAAATGACGAAGGGTTGAGGCTGCGCAGTGGAAGATTTTAGTGTCGGTTGTCTAAGTTCTTATTAAATGTTATGTATTTTAAGGTTTTATGAACTTTTGGGTTTGTATATGAAGTGAAGTGGAAAGGTGGCACGTTTTGTGTTGTAAGGATAAGTAAATCTAGTGAATGGTGCATGTATGTGAATATCTGACAAAGGTATTGTATGAAATTCTAGCATTTAGCAACTCTAATTTTTTGTAATGATAAATTCGGTAAGTATTAGCTAGAGAATACTCTACCGTAGTGTTAGGAAATGAGATATCACACAAATATAATCAAATAAATAACGATTCTTACCAACAAACCGTGTTGTAAAGTCTTGGGCATGATAAACCATAAAACCCTACAATTCCACTTCTATTTAAATATCTAAAACAAAATCTACTAAAAACATTGCCTCATTGAATGTAACCTATCGACCTCCTAACCCTACTACTCCTATTGTATTTTTTAGCTAGCGAGAGTCATTTCGAGTCAAATCATACCATCAAAAACCTTCTTCAAACTTCTCAACGGCATCTACGTAAGTAAATACACTTAACACTTGTCTTTATAGCAGACGCGAGAGTTGCTTTTGTTAATACCCATTTGACATTTCGCTTAATATTGATATTAACTAGAGTAGCGATGCACAATTCAGCAGGTACACATGAATAGCATAAATATACTGATAATATTGATACAATGTACTTAGTTATATTATAGAATAATCCCCTTAAGGTTTAGAAAATACTTACAAAGAATACAGAGTGTTCAAAAGAAACAAAAAAAATACAAATTAATGCAGCCAATAATAGCTGGATTCCTACTCTCTGGTGGTTACTGTCTTGACTTTCGAGTCACTGCTTACCGTTGGAACATTTTTATTGTTGAAAAAGCGTGAAATTCGAGTGAATCTCAGTAGTAACAAGCATTTCAGACATATAAAATGTGAAAATAAATATGCAATGCACTATGTTATGTAAGATGATTGAATGTTGTATGCATACTGTCCAAGGCCAAACTACTGTTTGTAACCCCAGCTTAACTTTGCACCTCCATTAGGTCTAGACCACAACTAAGCTAATATGCATGTCCAAGACACTATGCTCATGTCATAGAAGATGACATATAGAAAGCATACAATAATCAAATACTATATGAAAGAAAGTATTACTATGTGAAATCCCTTTTTCGGGCTTATACCATCCATCCACATTTATTTGATCTGGCTCATGCAATTGTCAACTCCTATAAATTAGAGTTAACAAGTAATTGGTTATTACTTGAACTATTACTGCCTTTAAATCAATTCTGCTAGTTATGTAATGTAGTTACAATAATTTCTACACAGTACAGTTTCACTATTTCCATAAAACTGACAGATTTTCAGTCAAATTTGAAAATCCATAATTAATTATAGAAAACTCCAATTTGATTGATTCTAAAGCCTATATAAAGCTCTTTAAATGTATATTTTGTAAACAAATACTTAAGTATGACCACTACAACTATGTCATTCATAGAAATTTGTTAAACCTCCCCTGTTCCAAATTTCCTTCTAGAAATAGGGCTCAAATTTGAAAAGTCATATCTCTTAATCTACTTGTCTATAAATTGTGTTATACCCACCAAATTAAAGCTACCATGTCTAATGTAAGCCTGTAAAGTTTCATAGTATTTAGACTAGGTTTGTCTAACAAAAAATATGTCACAACAACACTGCCTCCAGGAATCAAATCAAACAACACTTACTTCTTAACTTATAAAATTTCCATATTTCAACATAATCATCCAAAAATCATAAAGACATATATTCCCATACAATTTTCCCTTCTAACTCCAATAGAACCATCATAAAACCTAAAATCTAGCTCTAACAATCCTTAATAAGTCTAGCTGAAAATCATAGTCTTTTCAAGGAAAATGTGTTTTCTTGATTTTAATCCATAAACCACATTCTTTTCACCTCTAATTCCAAGATTAACCACTTAAAAACCTTTTAAACATGATTAGTGTGAATTTGTACATCACCTCCCCTTAGAGTTTATCATCCTAGTCATCAAAACAAAGCAAAACCAAGTTAAATTCAACAACAACCACAACAATATCATACACTAAAAGAGAATCAAAGTTTGTGAGACTAACTCTTGATTTCTTAACTCTCTCTCTCTTACATGCTTCTGCCCTCTCTCTGTTCTCTCTTGACTTAGCTTGCTAATCTTGATTTACAAGAAGAAGAAGAGGTTAAGAGAGGTTCTAGGTAGATTAGAAGGCAAGAACACTTTGATTTCAAGCTCTTACCTTAGATTTTTGGCCTCTTGAAACCCTAAGACCTCTTTGTGTTCTTGATGTTCTTCAAGCTCTCCTCTCTCTCTCTCTCTCGGATGTGTCTTAACCAAAAATATGATGAAGAGGAAGGGATATAAGGCTCTTCACCATATCTCACTTGCTTTTAGAATACTATAGTTTAATACCTAATTATATGCATGTGCAATTTACTTGGCCTTAAATTTTTCTTCTTGAATAAATATCAACCAAGAAAATTCATTTCCCTTTATTTCCATTACTTGATTGAAAATCAAGAGGAAAATGGAAATAATTTTTTACTTCTTGCTTTATTGGTCAATAGATCATTTTGCCCTTACATTTTTTCTATTTTCGCACTTGTATTAAAATTTGGTAGAATTTTCACCAAACTTGGAAAATTCATATCTAATTATATAGATGTCCAATTGATGTGGTTCTAAACGAAATATGACCATTATTAAGTATATTTTCAATAAAAAAATATAGCCTTAGCCAAATTGACACTCAGAATTCCAGAATCACTATTTGTTCGACGCTTTCACATAAGCTTGCCAGTTTCACTAGGCTAACTTCAAAAAATCATAATTCTTTGTATACAACTCTAAATGACTTATATGACCTATAAAATTAATGCTTGATAAGTCTATTTTCATTCTAGAAAATTTCATAGGCATTGGAAAATATTTACCTATTTATTAATGTCACACAACTAGATTGCAATGCTAGAAAACACACTAGCAGCAAATCTATGTTTTTACAATTTGTGTTCAAAACACAATTAAATGGTGTTTGACCATAAATTACCTTGTTTTTTCATTCCCAGTACTCTTTAATTCCCCATTTTATTAGTATTTAAGAGAATAAAATCATGCCTTCCTAGGATACTTGCTAAACCAAGATTTAGCAATCTACTTGATTCAGGCTTATACTCAAGCCTCTAGTTCCAAAATTTGGGATGTTACATTTCTCCCCTTGTCAATAAAATTTCATCCTCAAAATTTCGAATATCACATTGATTATCCTTAAGGAATCACATCTTAATATACAATTTATCTCTACTAGCCACATTGTGTACATTGTTCAATATAGCACAGAGTACTCATCAGGTCTTACAGCCAAGGGATACTGCCCTATGCAAATATACACATCGAGTCATATTACGTCTGTTTACAGCTTAATACAACTTTAATTGTGTAACAATCTACTAGCCTGTGGATACACTAATCCAATAGGCCTTATGATATAAGGACACATAGTCCACTATTAGCTCTAAGCCTCAATGCCTTACCAAGACACTGCCCGATGTATTTAGCCTTATAGCTATGTCATTCTACTCTCACAACATGAAATATTTTGGTCTTACTGCCTTATACAAGCGTGTATACTAGGACTTACTACCAATCTAATGTTTGTAAACATAACTATTTGCAACTATGTCTGTCTGTTCAGTGTTCGGAATCAAATAACTATTTGAACCTTACTGGCCACCTTGTGTGCACTATTTAGTATCAAAGCAATTTTCCTTATCCCCATTTAACACATCTTGATTATATCAATATTCTGGATCAAGCATCAACCTGTCCGTACTTGCCTTATGTTCTCAAATCAAAATCAACCATTGCTAGCTCCTTATCATGTGTTGGTAATTAATTCTATGAGGCTACAACTGTTAAAATGTATAGGCCCTTACTCGGCCCTATTATATCAGAACACATCCCAATCTGTGTTTTTTCACATCTATATAGATCAAAAAGTTTAACTATGGATCTGGGATTGTTAACAATGTACTATTGAGAGGTATTTGCCACCATTATGCTTTACTACACGAAGGTTCATCCCAATCTCTATTCACATGCGTTACCATAAACCATATAGATTGTGTTATTATTGACCCACAGGTCATGTTACTACAAACCATACAAGTTTACATGGGTACTATCACTATACACTACTCAAGATGTCATACTGTTAGCAATATCGCCGAGTAACATATTTTACGTAACGCCTCTCTACCTTAAGGTACTTGTGCTTTTCGCTGGTACAACCATAACTCTCTCTCCTGGCCATGTTAGGGGTGCATCCTGATCAAAGGGTTGATTAACATGCTCTGATAGGGCTATCTCATGACTAACCATATAGGGTAAATCACTATATACCATACAGGCTGTGTTACTAGAGATCACATAGGTCTAAACATGATATGGGATGATTAACACTGACGCAAATATCAACCTCTCCTGCTGTGTCAAAAGTGGGACTCATTATAATGCACCACCCTTGAGAGTTAACATCCTGGTAGCTTTACTCTACGGTTCAATGTCACGGTGGCTTCACATTATGGTTCAACATCACTGTGGCTCCACACTACAGTTTGACATCATGGTGACTTCACACTACGGCATTGTACACGACACTTTACTTAATCACCTGACAAGTTAGCCCCTTCAGTCAAAATTCCCTACAAGTAGCCCTTTCTAATTAAAACCCTCTGTAGGTAGCCCTCTCTGATCTGTACCTTCCATAGGTAGCCCTTTTTGATCAGAATTCTCTATAGGTAGCTCTCTCCGGTCAGCCATCTTGAAGTACCCTTGTAACAGGAAACCCAGATCTTATAAGGTTCCTCAATTATACCCAACAGGCATACTTAAAAAAATCAAAATCAATAGTGCATATCTAACCTTCACTGTATTCAAGTAATATCGTCAAAATATTATTGAAGGTTCAACATCATCCATAAGGTTCACAAGGTTCAAACTTCTTTCATGAAACATAACCATAGTGCTATATTAATCACATTTTAACCTAAGCACTATTTTAGCTTAAATATATTTTAAACCTGTTCTTTTAGTATCATCAGATTGGATCCTCTAAGATTGATATACGACATAATTACTATTGGGTTACTAAGGATCATTATTAAGCATAGAAAAATATTAAAATAATCACTATGCCTCAAGTTTCCATCAAATGGACTTTTTGGGGGTAGCATTCACTGCAACAAAAATTGTTTAGATTAGAAATCAATACTTCCTTCATTATCTCTATGCCTCTAATAATTATTTATGTCATTTGAGAACTTTAAATTAGAATCTTAAATCTTTAATCAAAAAATTTTAAATCTCCAAGGCACTTCCTAATCAGTTACCCATCTCGAGATATCTCTGGGTTGAGCACACTTAATGTTTATGTACTTGTGCAAAACATAGATACCAGCTATAATTGTTTATGATTCTCGGTACCCTGTGACTACCCTTGATCTATAAAGTCATGCCAACTATCGCTGGCAGACCAAATACTATGTATGGACTATATATCAATACGAGTATATGTACTTAAACACATACCTTATATGCTAATCTATAAGGGTGTCATGTTTTTAGATAGCCCGCAGATACGTACTCTTGACGTCTTCCTATAGCTTCTAATATGCTGTAGATCATGCATCATGTATACCGTTCCAGCTTTGGAACTGGTAACAGAATCCAGATCTGACTTTTCCTTATTTATCTTTGGCTTATCTATTTAATATTGTTGTTTATGTTCTAGAATGACCATACTTTAGCCTAACCCTGATCCACTCCCTTAGTGACCATGACATCTTTATAACACCCTTAGACTGACATTATGATACTAGCTACCCTCCAGATATTTCACTGTTTCTCCTGGTTTATCTATTCCTTTCTGGAGCTTAACTATGAACTAGCTGAAGTAATTTGCTTTGTTGTTCCTATCACTATATAACCAAGCATATCAATATACTATCTTATTGTCAGAACTGCATGACTGTGGTCAGAACTACTACTCTGATACCAAAAATGTCAACACCTATAAACACCTATTTAATATTTGATATTACTTAGAGTAGCAATTGCATAGTTTAGCGGGCATATAAGAATAACATAAAAATACTGATATTATTGATACAATGTGCTTATTTATACATAGAAATTCCCTATAAGGGTATACAAAATAATTATATACCTTGAACAAATAAAAAGACTTCAGATAACCAACTTCCTCTCTTGAACTGGTCTGAAACCTTCTATTTCTAAAAATTGACATTTTTCACTTTGAGTCGCTGACTACCTGATGTAAAGACCTCATTTTCAATAGCTTTGATACCATTACTGTAAGCACCCTTCCTTACATTACCTTACCGGCTCTTAGTTCCATTATATCAGAGTGAGCGAGTGAATATATCAATAAACTAAAAGCCGTTCTCATTAATTACACAAGAGCGGTTCTCTGCTTATACAACATTCATACATACACATACATGAAATACAAATGTAGTGCCTCGCACTACGGCCTCCTCTTCACTTCACGTCTCCATATCTCCTCCGTGCATCTTCATGCATCTTCATACGGACTCTTTCTTATATCATCAACATGAACCCTAGACAATTTGCTCTTTTAAACTCAATGGAATCATCCAATCAATAAAATTCCAACTCATGCCTCACACCTCACGCATGACAGCCCATATAGAGTTCTCAAGAAAGTTGTGTCGGTTCCTCCCTTTCTTTATCTTAATGTCCTCATTTGTACTCCTTATTACATGATTAACCGTTTAGACATCCCTTGGACATCATTTCGGCCCCCAAAACATGGATTGAATGTGAGATGAACAGTATACTACTTCTAAAATACTCATCCAAATGATAAACTGAAATGGTAGAAAGGAAGCTTACGCTTAACTCTACCCGCTTGCCATTCATGAAATCATGCTAATATAATGAAATTTTCATGCTCAATAATACAATATACTTATGGCCATCATATAAACATAACAAAGTTTCAATTAATCAAGCATGTTGAATACAATTAGGTAAAGTAGTCGCATAAAACAATGTAAAACATACATATATACATGCAGGCTAGGTAAGTTCACTACCTTGTGGACCATTGTCCTTCCTTTGTTTCCTCTTCTTCCAACCATCAAAGCTTCTTAGGAATTCTTCCATTCCTCTTCTTTCTTGACTTCTCTATGGCCCTAAATATCCAATCACATCATTAGAGCAATGATTGTAAGTCATTAGAAGTGTACATTAAGGCTTAAGAAGCTAGGGAGTGCTAAATAGGTCAATTTCCCTAAAAAACATGAAATACTAGAATTTGGGGGTCTTTGCCATAACCAAAAATAGGTCAGTAACTTTTTGGCCGTGGCCAAAAATTTTCTATTTCTTGACCAAACTTCCAAAAATCATAACAAAATATGGAAAATTCCGAATGAGGAGCTTCCAATTTCTATAGAACCCTCTTTAAGTCTAATTTTAGGGGGAAATATAGCCATAAGCTAGAAGCACTCACATAAATATAAAATTCTATTTTATTAGACCCTATTCTAAAAATTTCCATTTTTTCATGCCCAAATTTTAAAAACTCATATCTCCTAATATACTTGTCCAAAAATTACAAACTACCTATTAAATTAGAGCTTTATGCCTCTAATTTAATTCTAGAAATTTTTAGGATTTTTTAACAAGGTTTAGCCCTTGAAACACCATATACGATCACATTGTTCTAAACAGGGTAGATTCACAACATGCATACACATACTTCATAAATTCCCAAATTGATATACAAGTATTCAAAAATTATGAACACTTGCATACCTACACGATTTTTCCTTTTAAAGCCAATAGAAGTATCAAAATTACCAAATTATAACTTCTTCATCACATCACTCACATAGCAACAAGTTTAGGTCTTTAGGTAACTTATGTTGTTTTCTTGCTTTCTCTTGCTTAATCACTTCCTCTCTACTTCTAATCACATGATTAGCTATTTAAACACTTATTTGACATGTTAATAAGGAATTTTAAGCAGCAGGACCCCCTTAGGGTTTCATCATCCATTTTTCACAAAATAGCCAAATCCAAGCCAAGAACAACAACAACAAAGGTATAAGAAGCAAGTTTTGGAGTTTACCTATTTATTCTTGTTGTTTCTCTCTCTCTCGTCTCTTGGATTTTTTCTTGAATACCATGAATTTCATAGAGGAGAAGAGATTAGAGAAGATTATGAAGGGATTAGGAAGCTTAAACTTTAAGATTACAACTTCCTCACCTTAGATTTTGGAAAACCTAGCTCCTCTCTTGTGTTTGAAGCTCCCTCCATTCCAATAGCTCCCTGTCTCTCTTGCTTCAGTTTCTTGCACAAAAATGAGAAGGAAAGATAAAGAAAAGGGTGTTTAATGAATTGGTTAAAGGCTTTACAAGTGGTGAATTCCTGTTAGTCCAATTATTTGACTTTTACATCAATTATTTCATTTCCTTTTTCCCTTCTTCATTGCCATCAAAAAATGAATGAGAAATGAGATTATATAAATTACTCTCAAATTTTTCCATTATGCCACCTTACAAGTGGTTGACTAAAGCCTATTGCTTTTGACTCTTTGACTTTCCTTGATAATAATTTGCCAAAATAAGTTTATTAATTACCAAGTAGCCATTTTCTTCAGTTTAATTCCCATTTAATTGAAATTATTAGGAATATTAGGGAAAAACAATCATCTCTTGTCTAATTTTTCAAATGACCATTTTGCCCTTACATTTATTCCATTTTCTCACTTAATGCAAAACTTGGCTGAATTTTCATCAAAATTTAAAAATTCATATCTAATTATGTAGATATCCAATTGGGGTGGTTCTAAAGGCTATGCGACCCTTATTGAGTCTAATTTTAAGGAAAAATATATATTAGAGTATATACGAGCTTAACTACGTCACTAAGACTCATTGGCTCCTAATGTCAATATATTAGAGTATATACGAGCATTTTACCTTTAATTTAATTATACCGATTCTCTTAAAGCTGTTCTCTGCTAAACTTCATTTATACATCCATATACATACATATCAAATGTATAATCACAAAATATCAAATGTTTACACTAAATACAAAAGGTAGTGCCTTGCACTACAATCCACCTTTCACCTTCAGAGTTCCTCCTTACATATCTCCAAGCATTCTCCACTTGTCTAAATGGTTGGTTTGGGGAGAGTGAGATTCGAAGGAATCTCAGTAGCAAACAATACCACTATGCATGCAAGATATATATGAATGCATGACATGCTTGCCTACATTATTTCATGCCAACATAATGACATGCTGCATGCTCGATGTTATGACATATATATGGCCATTGTATAAATGTAACAGAGCTTCAACCAATAATACATGTTCCACACAAATAGGAAAAATAGTCACATAATCAATGCAAGACATACATATCGCTTACATTCAGAAAAAGGTAAGTTTACTACCTCTCGGACTTTATGTCCTTCTCTTCTTGTCCCTTGATCCGCCAACCATTGCTTCTTCTTTGTCACTTCATGGCCCTAGGTAAGTGATAACATTATTAGAGCCATGAAAAGTAAATTCCCAATGGCCCACATTAGCCCTAAAGGCTTACTTTCACCTTTGAAGTTCATACCAATTACATTTGTACCATTAAGTCTTAAATTTGCATAAGACATAAAACTAACAGATTTTTCACCAAACTTTGAAAAATCACAATTAATTTTATAGAACTCTAATTGAGATAATTCAAAGTCTTATGTGACCCCTATCAAGTATAATTTACATAAAAATCATTACTCTTGCGGTAATCATACCCATGAGTCCAGATTTCATGATTACACTCCACTACCCCAAAACAACTTTCAGATTCAATGTCCAAATGTCACAAATCATGAATAATTCTAAAAAACTCAAATTGGAATGATTATAAAGCCTAAATGAATATATTTATGTGTAAATTTAAGGAAAAATAATTAGGTTTCCACAATGTAGACAAAGTATTCCTAGAAGATCGCCCAACAACACTACTCCAGATTTTGTTCCAAGAACAAGGCCAAACTTTAGCAGTTCACCATTAATTCTATGAAATTATAAATTGAGTGGTTTAAAGTTATATTTAACATTATTTAATTATAATTTAAGGTAAAAATATTCCCATAATCTAAATGAACTCACACAATTACAGAATTCCACTCGTTTGAACACTAGTCCATAAATTCCTAGATTCACATGATCAGAGTTTGTAAAATCATAACTCCTAGCACACTTGTCCAAAAATTACAAATTACCTATACAATTAAAGCTATACATGTCTAATTTAATCCTGAAAAATATCATAATTTTTGGACAAGTTTTAGACCTTCAAACATCACGCACAATACTGACTGCCACACAGGGCAGATTTAAGTAACATGCACACATATGTTTCATAATTTCCCAAATTCATATACAAGTATCCAAAATTCATGAACACTTTCATACCTACAAAATTTTTCCTCTTAAATCCAATGGAAGAATCAAAATTATCAAATTCCCACTCCTCCTACACAAAACAGTTCAGGGCAAATCTAAGGATTCCCGAAAATAGTTTGTTGTTTTCTCATTTTATCTTGCCTAATCACTTCCTTCCTACTTCTAATCAAATGATTAGCTATTTAAATACTCATTAGACATCATTTAGGGAATATTTTGGAAGTATTTCCCCTAAGGTTTTATCAGCCCAAATTTTAAAAACAAGAGAAATCAACAATATATTCACCAAGAACAACACCAACAACATCTAATCAAGCAAGAGAAATAAGTTTGCAGGAGTTACCTCTTGATTTCCACCACTTTTCTCTCCTCCACGTTTTCATCCCTCTCTCCAAAACCCTTAATTCAGCTCAAATTCCATGGTTCCAAAGGTATAGAAGTGATTAGAAGAGGTTATGGGAGGATTAGGAAGCAAGAATCACAAGGTTACAACTTCCTTACCTTAAATTTTGGTTGAACCGTAAGCCTTCTTGTTCTTTCATGTTCTCAGCTCCCTCTCTCACTCTTTCGTTCTTATTTAACGCAGAAAATGAGCTGAAGAAGATGAGGAATTGATGATTAAATGGAGTATTAAGTGACCTGCCTCATGTCAGCTCCTCATTGGCCTAAAAATCAAATTTTTACATATAAGACTAAATCTAGCAAAATTTTAATTAAAGTTTGAAAATTCATATCTAATTGTAAAAATGTCTAATTGGAGTTGTTCTAAAGGCTATGTGACCCTTATTGAATCTATTGTTAAGGAAAAATATATAATTTAGCCAATTGGAAGCTCACTCTTCCTAGAATTTAATCTTTGGATGATGACCCAGAAAATAGTTAATTTCGCTGAGCTAACTTCAAAAATTCATTTCTCTTTATGTACAATTCCAAATGAATTATATGATATATCAAATTAAAGCTTGATAAGTATACTTTCACTATAAAAATTTTCATAATTTTTGGACATCATTTTTCCCTTGAAATCTGCCACAAAAACATAACTACCATATTGGGAATTTCACCGATAGCAATAGTACTTTATATTCCACTTCACTATGTTGTGTGTGACTTCCAATCACTTCTTTTTGTTATTCCCTGAACTCTTTCACTTACCAATATAATTCCTTTTAATATCTAAGGATATAAAGGAATTTTTGAAAATAATACTGTCTCACTATAACATTTACTAAACAAGGGTCTAGTAGTTCACTTGTTACAGGCTTAATCTTAAGCCTCTAATCCCAAAATTTGATATATTACACCTTTTGTACAACTCCAAATGACTTATATGACCTATCAAATTGAAGCTTGATAAGTCTACCTTCATAACAAAATAGTTGTTATACAAGATAGTTGGTGAATTCTATTAAGGCAGTTGGATCGTGTGACACTTTTAAATTAGTAAATAACCTCCTAAAATTCCATATGACCTATAAAGTTAAATCCTATCATGTCCAATTTTATTATGAAAAGTTTCAAAATTTTTGGAGGTCATTTACTAATTTAAAAGTGTCACACAACCCAACTGCCTCAACAGAAAATTCACTAACTATCTTGTATAACAACTATTTTGTTATGTGTGACCTTATTGGCTTTGCTTTGTCACTTTACAAGCTCTTTTATCATGAAATACCATAATAGCTATATGACACTTAATGATCAAAATTTGGGACATTACAATTCTCCATGTCAATAAAATTTCATCCTTGAAATTTTGGGACATTGTATAGACTCAATTATGTTTTGGGGAGTTACTCCTTTATGCTCATTCCATCTTTTATAACTTAATCTCTCCCCTTCAGTGCAACTTCACAGAGTATGCAATACATCCTTTAAAATTCCATAAATGTTGAGCATTGGTATCTCTCACATTCTATAATTCTTTCATAATTTAATCCCCCAAACAACCTTTAGTATTTATTGAAACATATTTCCTAGCCTTACTAGTCTAGTATCATATCATAGCCCTTGCTCTTTGGAAGTTTACACACTAGGTTTCTCTCATATCTAATTTCTACTCAACACATTCTAAAGGTTTTCCCAAATAAATATAATATGTAAATTTTTATTAATAAATACAGCAAGAGTGGACAGATGGTGCATGTAAAAATATTGTACAATTAATTATGAAATTATAATATAACATGTGCCAAAAATAAACTAAGAGCCAATAGACAAAGAACACATGTGCAATACTAGAAAATTCCAAAGCTTTCCTCCCTTGTCTATGTAAGGCCTAGGACGTCCAGATGAAGGAAGAAGAGAAAGGAAACAAAGAGAGAAAGAGAGAAAGAAGAAGAGGAAGAAGAAAAGTCCAAAACTTACATATAAGATAGGTATGCCGAAATCTCCACTCAATCTTGTGTTATAGTTTCATAAAATTCTCCTTAACCACCCTATCCTATTAGATTAGTCATTCAACAAGAAAAACTTTAAGGGAAACGAGATAAACTTTCATCCAAGAAGGAAGAAGAAGAAGAAGGAGAGGTAAGTTGCCTAAACTCTAAAATTCTTATTGAAAACTGAGTTATGACTGTATCCTGGCTGGCTATTGGATTGTTTCTGGTGTTTCTGTAAATTTGGGATATCCATTTTGTTAAAGCAAACTCATCACCCAAGAGGGGGTGAATTGAGTGATCATATATAACTCAGTATACTTATAAAAATTTATGAAACTTTAAAGAACAAATAAGAGTAAGGAGAGAAATCACCAAATTGTACACCAGGAGTTTATACTGGTTCGGTCATAACAACTTTGACCTATGTCTAGTCCTTAGAAATCCTTCTGAGCTTTTCTCTATATCTTTCAAGATTCAGTGGGTTCATGGCACCTCAGTACAAGTGCAAGTTCCTCATCGGATACTTGCTCCCCCTTAAACAAGGTAATCTCAAATACCAAATTAAGTTTCCACAACCTTAAGTCACTTCAATATGAAGTATGAGTTGATAAAATAAATCTCTCTTACAGAGTGTATATCTAATCACTGAAGTACAATGAATGAATATGATGACAAAGCACTAAAGTTGCATTGAGCAATGTATGTTCGTGTGTTGTAAGTTCAAGTACTTCCTTGTTGAATGCTTTTGTATTCATAGCTAAGTTGATAAAGCTGTTGGTAGTAATTCAAAATGTCCGTTAAGTGGGAAAGCTTCATTTGACTGTTTTCATCGTTTGAAAAGCTAGCCGTTAGACAATACGATCCTCACGCTTTGTAGTGTCTCTTTTCTTTTCTATGCATGATCTCTTTATTGAATTTTTGAAATAATACTTAGATACTAATACAATGAAGTGTTAATCATCAAAATAATAAATCAATGAATAACGGATGATTATCTTGCATTCTGTATTACATCACTTGAGTTATTACTCGAGTAACACCTTCTGAAAACTGGTAGAAGCTTAATGAGCTCTTTTTTTAACATACCACTCGAGTAATCAGGGCCATCACTTGAGTGATCACTGAAGTGATCCCTTCTGATTTTAACCAGACACGCCTATCTCAATATTTTTGCTCACTCGAGTGATTTGATCAAAAATCTAGTAGATATTTTTTACCTTTGAAATAAACAGTCAACTTACCTTATCACTCGAATGGTCATCACTCAAGTGATCATTTGAATAACCCCTTCCAAAATCTGGCAGAGATACTTCTGGCTATTTTCTGACTTCATTACTCGAGTGATCCATGCCATCACTCGAGTGATCCATTGTAAATCTTAGTAGAAACTTTTTTCCCTTAAGTCATGCTCTTATATTATAATCTGCACACTTAAACATATATACTTATCAATGTATTCTAAAACCATACATTATTTATTATCTTCTTTTGTTATCATCAAAACATAGAATCTAACGACTATAATTCATAACAACAACTGAAATTCATAACATAGATGACATTGAAATTCAAATATGATGTTCAAAATACATAATCAAACTTAAATATGCCCCATACATTCAATGTGCTACCCAAAATCCCAATACACCCATGTTACCCAAAACTCATTCAGATTCCAAATCTTCTCCCCCTTTTTTTGACATCATCATAAAAGGGTGGATTAGTCATAGGATGAAGAGCTTGTCTAAGAAGGATGGGCTGCAGAAACTGGTGAGGCCTTATGAGGTGTGGAGTCAGAATCCTGTGAATCCTCATAGGTAGAGAAATTGGGAGATGGCTGAGGCTCAGGAAGATTAAGTGGAGGGATTTGAAGGTCGTTAAGTGGGTTTTGTGGTGGTAATTGTGGTGTAGTTTGGGATGTGACCATAGTGGTATCTGTGTGAGTAGGTGACTAATGTGAAGGCGAGTGATATGGGGATGATTAGTGTGAAGAAGACTCAAATAAATTATCAATGCCTACTGGAGAAGGTATGGGAGTAGGAGTAGGTTGGGGTTCTATAGGTTTTGGTTGGATAGGCTCATCCATGGTGATATGAATTTGACAAGAAGAGGAAGGATCGACCATAGAGAATAGTATGTTCCCGGCTATGGGTTCTGGAGGAGGAATAGATATAGGAATAGGCTGTGAGACAGGCATAGGACTAGAAGTAGAAGGACCTAATGTCCCATGAATGAAGGTATCTACCTTCTAATGTAAAGATCTCAAGAGATTCCTAATCTCCTGCATGGCACTTGTATGAGCCTGCTACTATGCCAACATCGCCTCATTGTGTTGAATAATGAAATCCACTAGCTAACCCACCTTAAAATTCATTTGAGTAATGAGTTCAGCATTAGTATTGGCAATGTCAATGTGAAAGCAATTAAGTACCTCCTTTATGTAATTCTTCATAGTTGTTACAAGTGTAGGATAATGTATTTAGAAATTGTAAGTGTACACTGTCGTAAACAAGTAATATAGAAGTAAGTAAAGTATCGTTCCCATAAGGATTGATCACTAAGTACCAAAATTGATAATTTCAATACTATTTAGTTAGTCGGTTAGTTGTGATTGAGATTACAAGATACAAATGATAAAATGTGAATGCAATTGATATGAAGACAAATATAAGAAAAAGGCTCTAGGGATCATATTTCACTTTACAAATTTCGAATTGAATCACCTATCTATTCTAGTCCAATTTATTCCTCATGATTGATAGTCGAGTTTCCCCAATTTAATTACTAGCCTCTTCTAAGGTCAAGTAATTCTATGATTAATTGCTAATCCAATATATTCCTATATGAATTTAAGCAATTAATCATGCATTAAGATTTATGGAACTCATTAAGACTACACAACCCATATGAATATATTCCTATTTCATTTGTAAATTATGGTTTTAATTATAGGATCTACACACATGCATCTCCTTCCAGTCTCAACATACATATTGAAATCATTCAAAAGGTGGCAAGTTAATTGAAAGCATTAAGAACAATAATTAAAACTCAATCATGAAGGAAAAATTAGAACTAGATTTAATAAGTTAAGATTCAATCCGTCATTAGTAAGCTACGTCATCACCTAAAGAAAATGGAAATTTAGCTCATGATGAAATTAAAAACAAAACTAACATAAATTAAAAACATAATAAACATTGCATAAAAATTAATTACAAAAGCATAAAAATATAACTACAAGATGCATGAAAATGGAAAATCTAGCCTACCATATAGGAGGTAAAACCTTTCATGTAGTTGGCAACCTATATCATCCATAAAGGAGGACTACCTAGACCTTCCATATAGGAGGTAAAACCATCTATGTAGGAGGCATGCAAGAAGTAAGAAAATACAAGAAATAAATTCTAAAATAATAACTCTCTCTCTAAAATAGAAGCTATCTATCTCTCTCTTCCTTCTTCTCCATTTTAGAATGCTAAGCACCTCTATTTATAGGCTTTATGTTTAGGTGCTACAGTGAAAACAGTTAGCTACAGTACTAACACCATTGCTACAATACCGTACTTTTACACCAACTGTGTTTCACCTACCGCACACTACAGTGAGTGAACAATAACTGCTACATTTCCTTATACTACAGTACCATATTGTGCTACGTACCATATTTGAACAGTGAACTGCTACAATGCATCCCTTTAATATTTTTTTTCAATATTTTCTTAATATGGTATTGTATGGCCTGTTAGAAGAAAATCATTATTTATTTATCAATTACACCCAAATTCATTACGTTAAGCTTAAATATTGTCCATAAAATCATCATATAAGGGGAAATAAATATGCCAATATTTTACTTATCAAATTCCCCCACACTTCACTCTTAGACGTCCTCGGACAAGAAGAAATGACTAATAAGTACTTTCAACAAAATCAGAAGTGTCAAGTCATAAGCAAGGACACAATTGAAGAATAAAGAGATCATAGTATTCTTGAATCAATAAAAGTATAAACTGATAACTTCATTTGAAAATGAATGAACCAAATTTATAATTGTACTCATCCTCTCAATCTCTCAAGTATTTAGGGTAAGTGTTTCGCTCAAATTCACCTGAAAAAATTGTACTACCATAAGCTTGGCAAAAATCTTAATCTCTACTGCCTAATTCACATGCATAATTAAAATCAAAAGGACTTATTTGAGGGTTGTAATGGGGCTATGGTAAAAAGAATGTAAAAGGTGATATGAAGGGCTACATTTAAGAAGTAAATAGAGCAATTGAAATATGAGTCATCTTATGAATAAACTTATTTCATCACAACAACCCACAATTTTTATTCAAATACTAAATATCTTTTTTTTCTCTTTTTTTCCTTTTTTCTCTCTCTCTCTTTTTTTACACATTTCTTTTGCAATTCTATTGTTGATGATATATACATCCCCACACTTGTCAAAAAGCTAATTTTATAAGAACTCAAATGCTCTGCTAATCTTTCAAATTAGGTAAAAACATTTGATATATCATTAAAACACATATTAATGGGTTGAGAAAAGAAAATAATCAATCAGGCTCAAAGGGGCTTATCAACGGTATAATTGCAAGGCTGGCTATTTGGCTCTAGCTAAAGAAAGAAAATAAATGCCTTTATCATTTTTGAATGTGCATGTAACATGTAATTTCAACCAGATTTAAAGCAAGTTCTAAAGTGACAACTTGATAGGTGAATATCACACACAATAAATATGATCATTATTAACAAGATAGGCTCAAAAGCTCACGATTAAGGGCATTCAAATTCATCTCATTCATTCATAAAATTCATCACCAATCCCAACAATCAATTGTTCAATCATGCTATAAAATCTCTAATCTTAATTGATCCATGCTTCAAACTTATATACTTCTTAAAATCATTGAAAAACATTTACCCATAGTTCTTTTCTTTAAGATGAAAGAAAAACATGCAACTAATAAGATGCGTTTTAAGAGTTAAGAATAACTTTTTACTCTGCCATCTTTACACACCCCATGCATCTAATGGTTTTACTAACTAACTATCTAATAGATTTTTTTAAATACTCCTCTCCCAACCTAAATCAAACATTATCCTAAATGTCTTTAACAGATTAGAGAAATTTTTTTATAACTAAACACACAATAGAGTAAATCAAAATGCTAAGAGTAAAACCATTTAGATTAAAGAAAGTTACAACCACAGAATGGTATCTGGATTCTGCTTTTGACTACTATATGAAGATTGCCCACCTATTTACTTGACTAATAGATCTGGTTGAGGTTTTCAGGTTTAAAGTTGATCCAATAGTTGATCAGCAATTAGCGCATAAATTATGGAATGACGAGTCGCTTGGGTATGAATTTTTTTTCTATGTCACCTTATCTCTAATAGGCTAAGATGAGTGCAAAGAAGTAGTGAAATCATTTATGGGTCCGAAATTCGAACCCGAATTGCCCAATCTTCTAAAACATTCACAAATCCCTAATCTCAATCCAGGAATTAAGCCTAGGGTTAAGAGGGTTTTTCAGAGGAAAAAAACTTTTCTAAATAATTTCACATGCTTCACTACGTCACTAGGACTCATTGGCTCTTAATATCAATATATCAGAGTATATACGAGTATTTTACCTTTAATTTAATTAGAGTGGTCCTCTTATAGATGTTTTCTGCTAAAACCTCATTCATACACTCATATACATACATGAAATTCAAAGCCATACAAAGCTATCAATTGTAAATCAATTACATCAATACAACTCCACTTCAACTTCATATCTCCTCCGTACATCCTTATGTATCTTCACCTGTCTGAATGGTTGGTTGGGAGGAGTGAGACTCGAGAGAATCTCATTAGTAAACTATACCACTATACATGCCAGATATATATAAATGTATGACATGCTTGCCTACACTATTTCATGCCAACATAATGACATGTTGCATGCTCCATCTTATGACATATATATGGCCATTGCACAAATATAACAGAGTTTTAACCAATCATACATGTTCCATACAAATAGGCAAAGAAATCACATAATCAATGCAAGACATACATATCACATACATGCAAAAAATGTAAGTTCTCTACCACTTGGACATTGTCTCCTCCTCTTGTACCTTGATCTTCCAACCATAGCTTCTTCTTTATTATTGTATGGCCCTAGATAAGTAATGACATCATTAGAGCCCTGAAATATAAATTCCAATGGGCCACATTAGCCTTAAAGGCTTTCTTTGACCCTTGGAGTTCATGCCAATTACATTTGTGCCATTAAGTTTTAAATTCACATAAGATATAAAGCTGACAGATTTTTCACCTAACTTTGAAAAATCATAACTAATTTCAAAAAATTTCAAATGAGGTGGTTAAAAGCTCTATATCAACATACTTCAGTATAGTTTCACATAAAAATACTCAATTTCAAACATCATAACCACAACATTCCCAGAATGTTTCCAAACACCAACTGTTTCAGATGTTCTTCCACCAACAGGGCATAAATTTGAAAAATCACATCTTTTAGGATACTTGTCCAAAAATTAAAAAAAACCTATAAAATTAAAGAGCTATGTCTCTACTTTAAATGTGGAAAGATTTTGAAATTTTGGATAAGGTTTTCCCTATGAAAAACTTCGTACAACATCATTGTTTCAGATTCTTTCCAGAAAATAAGGCATATCTTCAAAAATTCATATCTCATACTATACTTATCCAAAAATTACAAAATACCTATAAAATTAAATCTCCACATGTCTAACTTAATCCTGCAAAAATTCATAATTTTTTTACAAGTTTTAGATTGTCAAACATCACACCCAACACTTACTGCCACACAGGGAAGATTAAGCAATATGCACACATATACTTCATAATTTCCCAAACTCATATACAAGCATCCAAAATTCATGAACACTTGCATACCTATACAATTTTTCCTCCTAAAGCCAATGGAAGCATGAAAATCATCAAATTTCTACTCCTTTAACACAAAATAGCTAGAACAGAAAATCAAAGTTCTCTGGAAGAGTTTGTCGGTTTCTTGTTTTCTTTGGTTTAATATCTTCCTTTCTACTTCTAATCAAATGATTAGCTATTTAAAAATCTATTGGACATCATTTAGCCATTAAAAAATCCTTTAAAATCCTTTCAAATGATTAACTCATCCAAACAACAAACCAATCTGTTAAAAAGAAAGCTTACTCTTACCTCTACTTGTTTCTGCAAACGGTTTGGAATTCTGGCAATACTCTAGCCGGTGAGATGGTGCCAACCACCTCCAAACAAAAATAAAAAACCATAGAAATGAAGCTCGTAATGAGTAGAAGAAGTTTTCAAAAGGGCACTTTGAGAGAGGACGTCGATTTGGTAGTGTTTTGGCGTCTTGAAATTTCACTCTCCTCATTTCTCTAGTTTGTTCAATTGATTTCTCTCTCTATCAGTTTGATTTCTGCATGAAAATGAAGGAAGAAGATGATGGTTTAATGGTTAAATGAGGTGTTAAAATAGCTTGCCACGTGTCAGCTTCTGATTAGCCCAACATTCCAATTTTCGCATATAATGTTTGATTTGGCAGAATTTCCATTAAACTTTGAAAATTCATATCTAATTGTACAAATGTCCAATTAGGTGGTTCTAAAGGATATACGACCCTCATTACGTCTAGTTGTAAGGAAAAATATAAAATTTGGCCAATTAAATTCTCAATCTTACCAAAATTTTAATCTTTTAATGTTGTCCCATAAAATAATTAATTTCACTGGGCTAACTTCAACAATTTATTTCTCTGTGTACAACTCCAAATGACTTATATGACTTATCAAATTAAATCTTGTTAAGTCTACTTTCTTTCTATAAAGTTACATAATTTTTGGACATCACTTGAACATTGAAATCTGCTATACAAACACGACTGCCATATCAGGAGTTTCACCAATAGCAACAATACTTTGTATTCCACTTCAGTATGTTGTGTGTGACTTCCAATCACTTCGTTTTGTTTGTTAGAGCAAGCTTTTCACCCAAGAGGGGGGTGAATTGGGTGATTACAAAATAATCGAAAGCTTAAATTCAATTTATAAAACTTAAAGCACAGTTAATGAAAGGAAGAGATATCACCGAGATTCACACAGAGATTTATACTGGTTTGGTCTCAACCACTTGACCTACGTCCAGTCCTCAGAAATCCTTCTGAGCTTTTCACTATATCTTCCAAGATTCAGTGGGTTCTTGGCACCACAGTACAACTAGCAAGTTCCTCAGATACTCGCTCCCCCTTACACAAGGTAATCACAAATCCCTACTTAAGGTTCCTCAACCTTAAGTTAACTCTATTGAAAATGATTAAGTATGAATGACAAATCTCTCTCACAGAGTATGAAGATAGGAACTGAAGCACAAATGATGAGCTGAAGCTTTTGTGAGGATATAGCTTTTTGGAGTATTCAGGCGTTTTTCTTCGTTGTTGTATTTTTCAAATGGCTGGACATATATAATAGAACCACTTGAAGACCGTTGTAAATTTGCCCGTTGATTCAAAGATGCTTCTGACAAATGTAACAGCATTTGTCTTCCGTTACTTTTGAATTTCTGCTGCTACCATGAATAGTTATCGTTTGAGTGGAGTGTTCAGTTACAAGTCAAGTGCGTGATGGTGGAGTACAGCTGTAACACACTTATGAATATAACCGTTAAGCAATATTTGTGTCTCAGCAAATTAATATGGATCACTGGAGGTGTTTTATAAAAAGTGACAGAATAAAACCATAGAGAGTGATCCTATTTTCGCAACTAAGTATTGAAATGATATATCATATGATTTTGATAGTTATTTGGAGAAATCAGTAATAATAGAATTTCACTAGAAAAATCAGTTGAGGTAAAATCACATGGAAACAATAGATCATTATATGAGCAAGAGCAATATCACTGGAAGTGAATATAATGTCATTGGGAGTGATTTTGAAAACTTTGAAAGCTTCTGTCAGTGATTGCTGGTTCACTGGAAGTGATATTGGAAATTGCATATTTCACTCGAGTGAATTTGGAATCACTGGAAGTGATTTTGTAAATAGTGATTTCTTCTTGGAGTGATTTCCAATTCACTGGAAGTGATTTGCAACTTTTCAAACTTCACTCGAGTGATTCAAGATCACTGGAAGTGATTTGGTGAACAGTGAAATATTCTTGCAGTGATTTCCAATTCACTGGAAGTTATTCAGCGAAAATGCAACATCACTCGAGTGATTGAAGATCACTGGAAGTGATTTGGAAAACAGTGAAATTTTCTTGAAGTGGATTCTAGATCACTGGAAGTGATTGGCCGTATCACTCGAGTGATTCACAATCACTGGAAGTGATTTGGCGCATCACTCGAGTGAGTCAGAATCACTGGAAGTGATTTGCAAAACCGTGGAATTTTCTTGAAGTGAAATCACAATCACTGGAAGTGATTAGCCGTATCACTCGAGTGATTCATAATCACTGGAAGTGATTTGGCGCATCACTCGAGTGGTTCAGAATCACTGGAAGTGATTTTCAAAACAGTGAAATTTTCTTGCAGTGATTTCGCGATCACTGGAAGTGAAATTGTGGATCACTCGAGTGATTTCCCATATCACTCGAGTGATCTGTTATTTTTCGCAATCACTCGAGTGATTTCAGCGATCACTCGAGTGATCTTGAATATCACTCGAGTGATTAATAAAATCACTCCAGTGATCTTGCACAGATCACCAGAATTGATTGCTTTGCTGGTAATTAATCCATGAGCTTCCAAAACATGATTTGTTATCATCAAAACATGAAATCTAACATTCTCCCCCTTTTTGATGATGACAAAACATATCATATGATCAAGTTTAAGATTTTGATTTTCTAATACACTTGATCTTTTTGAAAACTTTTGTAATAATTTTGATTTGCAATTGCTAAGATGAGTTTGTTTAAAAGATTAAGAGTTTTTGACCTTAGGAAAGTAAAAGATGTAAGTTCAAAGTTCAAAAACCATTATAAACAGAAAATGCACATAAGAAGTGAATTTTTTTGAAATCATTTTGGCGGCTGCAATACACTAGGATTTCCATGAGATCATGTTGGCTACTGCAATCATAAACACAGATGTATTAAAAATTTCATGAGATCATATCATAAACTCATATTTCCATTAGATTAGAGTCAGTTCAGATTACACAAGCTACACAATGACAAGTTCTTGGAAAAGTAAAATACATAACTTGGAATTACAAACTAGAACACATATGCATCAAAAGAAAATATATCATATCTATCATATCAGCTCTTCTCCCCCTTTTTGGCATCATCTAAAGGAGAGGTAGACGGTGTAGAGGCTTGAGTGGATGCAGAAGCAAAGAAGGATGTAGGTGGAACATATGGAATAATGGAAAGTTGTGGAGGATATTGGAAGGAAAATGTGGTAGGAGATGGCTCAAGAGGAGTGGTGGAAGTGGAGTGAGTAGGTCCTATGACCTCTGTGGTGGCTTCCTCAGCTATAATTTCCTCAGTATGAGAACTAGAAGCAGTATGATGTGAAGAAGATGATGGAGTCTGGAGAATGGGGTCAGTGTGTGGAATATCACCAGCAGAAATAGGATCAGAGATAAAGATTGTGGGAGGTGCTGGAGGAGTGTCTGAAGGAATAATGGGAGGAATGATGGGAGGATCAGAAAGTGAAATCTCTGGAACTAAAGAATCTGATGGAGGAGGTTGTGAGGAGGCAGGTGGTAAGTCAGGGAAGGGGATATAAAGGTGAGTCCTGAGAGCATCCTCAATCCTCTGAATTCTCTGTGACTGCTCAGTCAGGCGCTCAAAAAGGAGATTGGAGTTATGATCCACTGCTGCCACTAAGATTGTCACTTGATTATTGACTTGATCAATCAGTTGAGCATTAGAGTTCTTCAATTAAGTGACTGCAGACTGAATGGCCTCCTGGATATACGTCTGAATAGCAGCCTGAGTAAAAGAAGGACCATGGGAGACTGCTCTAGAGGACTGTGCCTCATCCATCTTGGAGGGTGAAGGGTCCATCCTCTGAGGTTCTCTCTAGCTGGCCTCAGGAGAAGGTGAATGGTGTCTCTGTTGTGAAGATGCTCCAGCAGGAATGGTAATTCCCATCCGAGTGAGGTGGATTTTCCCAAACTTAGGAATCCTCACAATATCTCCCTCAGGTGTCAAATGCCAAATGTTGTGTATGGAAAGAATGTAGGACACAAGCTGAGGATAGGGAATAGTAGTAGACTTGGAAGAGTGAAATCTGAACCTCTTCATCTCTTGAAAAATGAGTTCCCCCACGTTTATTCTTTCCCTTGTCATAAGAGAAGCCATCATCTGAAGATCCTTCCCCGTGATATGAGTGAAATTTTTTGCTTTGTTAACCATGCTACGGGAGTAAATGTAGAATAAGGCTCTCTGGTTGTTGGTAAGAGAGGCTGGGGAATTGGGTAAAGGCACACCAGGCTGTCCTGGTCTAAAGATATTAACTAGTTCATGAATATTGAAGACACGTGGAGGCCTCATGGTAGCATCCTCTATGCCTAGATAGGTGTTGATAAGATCCCCAGACAGAAGAATTTTCTGATCTCTAATACTTGTTTCAATTCTCTCAGCAATGATGTTTCCTTGGTCATCCTTTACATCAGCAGTCTTCATGTTACAGTAAAAATATTTGACAACCAAAGGATTGTATGACATTCTCAATCTCAGCCAAGGTTCATATTGTTTCAAATATGGGGCTAGATCAATATGAAATTTCTGTTTTAGTTCCTCCAAGTCAACCCACACAACAGGACAGAAGGTTCTTTTGGCAAAGTGTGAGGCAAACACAATGGAGTTCAAGATGCTGAGATTACCAGTGTTAAATCCAGAAGGAGGTTCAAGGAGTTCTGTGGTTTCTTCAGCCAGAGATCCAGATTGATGACTACCAGTGGCTTGACTTGCATACCGTGACTTCTGAGGAACTGAGGCTGCCAAGATATTCACTGCCCGTGAGATTTTTCTTTGCAAGGTAGACTCTTGGACATCTGCTTCTCGCTGTTTTTCTTTCCCTTTCCCTTTTATGCTGGTATGCGAACGGGTAGCCATTCCCGTTGGTTCCTCAATCCGAATCCCCTTGGGTCTTGGTCTGGGTGGATTGGGTTCTGGTTCAGCGGGGCCTTTCGCCCTCTTAGACGGAGGTGGAGGTGGAGGAGATTACCCGGGCCTTTTTGTTCTTGCCATGGGTACCGACACTTGGTGGAGGCGAAGGTTTTGACGCTGGGTATACTGTCGGAAACAAATGGCGAGAGAAAAGCGAAAAGGAAACTGTCGGGAATGAAGGGCGAAACTGACGGAAAAGGAAGGAAGATTTTAAACTGAAATGGGTTGGCTTTTGAGGGGATTTTTCGGTTAAGAGTAGTAAAGAAGGTTTCCGTTACTGGGTTCAAGAGGTTTCAAGGAAAATGAGAGGATTTCAGCGAGTGGAGGTGACGGTTTGAAGAAAGTGAACAGTCGCGAGAGAGAAAAACTGATATAATAGAGTTTTTAACATTCACTCGAGTGAAATATAAAAATCACTCGAGTGAAGTACAAAAAACACTTCACAGAATCTCAAACCATGCTGTAATTCCAAAATTAATAATTAAAATACTCATGTGACTTACCAGTGACAAATTTATTAATTTAATTATCTAATTTACCTGTGATTGGAGTGTTTCACTTTTTACTTACTCTACTGTCTTCCTCTCTGTTTGACCCTGTTACTTAATGATATTACAGAGCATCCTGTAAAACAACTTTGTAGATACTCCGATGCTTAAATTAGTAATGGGATCATCAAAACAATTATGAAATCAAAATTTATAAAGATTAAACAACTTACAATTCATTGGGATTTACCATTCCCAATTCCCTTCGTATGTGCATGAATTGTTCTCGGGTAAGAGGTTTGGTGAAGATATCAGCTAATTGCAAGTGTGTGGGTATGAATAACACCTTGACATCTCTTTTCTGAATATGATCTCTAATGAAGTGATGTCTCACATCAATATGCTTGGTCCTTGAATGCTGTACAGGATTTTTCGCCAAACTTATTGTACTGGTGTTGTCACAGTAAATAGGAATTTCTTTAATATATATGCCAAGATCCTGAAGTTGCTGTTTTAGCCACAGTACTTGTGCACAACAGCTTGAGGCTGCTATGTATTCTGCTTCCGTTGAAGATAATGATACTGTAGTTTGTTTCTTACTGAACCAAGAAACAACTGCGCCTCCAAGGAATTGACATTGCCCACTTGTGCTCTTCCTATCTGTTTTATAGCCACCATGATCAGAGTCAGAATAGGCTACTAAAGATTCATTACCCTTTTTGGGATACCATATACCCAACTCTTTTGTGCCTGCGAGATATCTGAAAATTCGTTTCACTAATTCAGCATGTGACACTTTAGGACATGACTGAAATCTTGCACATAGACCAACACTGAACTGGATATCAGGTCTGCTGGCTGTGAGATAAAGTAATGATCCAATCATTCCTCGATATTGAGTTATGTTGAAGTCAACTCCTTTTTCATCAGCATCCATCAGTACGGTTGAGCTCATAGGTGTATCTGTACCATTAGCGTCATCCAATCCAAACTTCTTGAGCAATTCTTGAAGATATTTGGTCTGTGATATGAATATTCCATTCTTCCTTTGTTTAATTTGTAAACCAAGAAAGAAGGTCAATTCTCCCATTAATGACATTTCAAATTCTCCCTGCATTATCTCAGAAAATTCTTTACACAAGGAGTCATTAGTAGATCCGAATATAATATCATCAACATAAATCTGAACTACCAAAATATCACTTAGTTTTCGTTTTATAAATAAAGTTGTATCGACTTTTCCTCGAGTAAATCCAAATTCGATGAGAAATTTGCTCAACCTTTCGTACCAGGCTCTAGGAGCTTGTTTCAAACCATATAAGGCTTTCTTGAGTTTGAAAACATGATCTGGTTTGGATACGTCTTCAAAGCCAGGAGGTTGTTCTACATAAACTTCCTCCTTGATGTACCCATTTAAGAAAGCACTTTTCACATCCATTTGATATAATTTGAATCCTTTGATGCATGCAAAGGCTAAGAGTACTCGTATAGCTTCCAATCTTGCTACTGGAGCATATGTTTCCTCATAATCAATTCCTTCTTCCTGATTGTAGCCTTTGGCAACCAATCTTGCCTTGTTTCTGATAATAGCTGCGGATTCATCAAGTTTGTTCTTGAATACCCATTTAGTACCAATAACCGAGTGGTCTTTAGGCCGGGGCACCAAATCCAAAACTTGATTTCTGTCAAATTGATTTAACTCTTCTTGCATTGCTAACACCCAATCATTATCTGATAGGGCTTCTTCAATGTTAGAAGGTTCTAATTGAGAAATGAATGCAGAAAAACTTACTTCGTTTAAAACCTTGTTTCTAGTTTTGACACCTTCATTAACTCCACCTATTACTTGATCTAGAGGATGACTCTTGATGTATTTCCAGGCACGAGGTTGATCTGAATTACTCAGTTCAACTTCTTTTTCACAATCATCATCTTCAAGATTTGAAGAGTTAATAGATGGTTGGTTTCTAGTTATCTCATCATCAAAGTTTTTACTAGAGGATACATATTCATCGAATACAACATGAATTGATTCTTCTACAACACATGTTCGTTTATTAAAAACTCTAAATGCTTTACTATGATTTGAATATCCTAGGAAAAGTCCCTCATCAGCCTTAGAATCAAATTTTCCAAGATTATCTTTACCGTTGTTATGAATAAAGCACTTACAGCTAAATATGTGTAGATGAGCAAGGTTTGGTTTTCGTCCCTTGTAAAGTTCATATGGTGTTTTTCCAAGTTTGGTTCTGACATATGCTCTATTTGAGATGTAGCATGCAGTGCTCATTGCGTCTGCCCAGAAGACTTGAGAGACATTCTTTTCGTTGAGCATTGCTCTAGTAATGTCTGTAAGAACTCTATTCTTTCTTTCCACTACACCATTCTGTTGTGGAGTTCTTGGTGCTGAAAAATTGTGATCGATGCCATTTGTATCACAGTATTCTGCAAATGCTTGATTATCAAATTCTCCACCATGATCTGTCCTGATTCCTGCAATTGACATACCTTTCTCATTTTGCACTTTCTTGGAAAAGGTAATAAATTTATAAAAAGTTTCATCTTTGGATGATAGAAATATATTCCAGGTAAATCTAGAGAAATCATCAACAATAACAAATGTGTACAAGTTTCCATCGGGACTCTTAACTCTTGCTGGACCAATCAGATCCATATGCAATAGTTGAAGTGGTCTGTTAGTGGTAATTTCAGTTTTTGTTTTAAAGGAAGATTTAGTTTGTTTACCTCTTTGACAAGCATCACAGACTAAATTATTCTTGAAATTAACATTAGGTAGTCCAATTACTAAATCCTTTTTGAGTAACTTTTGTAATTGATGCATATTAACATGAGCAAGTCGCTTATGCCAAAGCCAACTCTCGTCAGTGTTACTCAGAAGGCAATTTTCGGAAATATTTTCATTCATATCAAGAGTATAGCAGTTACCTTCCCTTTTTGCCTTGAGTTTGGTCTTCAACTTTTTCTTTTCAATTTGCAGATCCTTCTTGCTGACTATCAGACATTCTTCTGAATCAAATATTACCCAGTTGTCTTTATCCGTGCTTTGACTTACACTTAATAGATTGTGACATAAACCTTCAACGTAATATACGTCTTTGATTTTATCTTTGACTTCCCCAAGTCCTGCTATCCTTCCAGTTTGATTTCCTCCAAATTTCACCTTGCCACCTTCCTTAGGTACTAATGTGGTGAAGTTCTCAGGATCACCAGTCATATGTCTTGAACATCCACTATCTATATACCATTTAGTTGATTTGGATGTTCTGAGACAAACCTGCAGTTAAGGATAATTAAGTTTTAGGTACCCATATCTTTTTGGGTCTTTTTGGGTTAGTACAAATAACTTCTTGTTCATGAATCTTCTTAGGTATCCATTTATGGGTTCCTATAATTCCTTTCTTTTTATGAAAACACGAAGAAGTATAATGTCCTTTTCTATTGCAATAATTACAATAGGCAAAAGGATTAGATGTGTGCACAGAACGTGTGAAATAACTTAGATAGGATTTACTTCCTGTTTTCTTCTTACCTTTTCTTTTGTTTAGGTTCGGATCATATCCTATACCAGACTTATCATTCACATGACGTTGTGCTTTTAAAATAACATTTAACATTTCACTTCCTTTTGTAAATTTTTCAAGAGTTTTAGTAAGATCAATATTTTTCTTTTCAAAAAACAAACACCTTTCGCAATCTCTTTCCAAAGGGTTTTTAATTATTTCTTCAAGAAATTTGTTTCTCTTTTTACAGGCAATCAAGGTATTAACAATTTTGATAAATTCAGAATGTAAAGCATCATATTCATTTTGTAACTCATCATATGTAGGGTCAGAATTCATTACCTCCTCGTCTGTTTCTTTTTGAGCAACCAGACATATATTGGCTGTCTCTTCATTATCACTTTCTTCTTCTTCTGAGGAGCTATCTCCCCATATTGCAGAAAAAAATGCCTTCTTTTTGTTGAAGGATTTGAAGTTTCTCTTTTCTTTATTTTTCTGCAATAGCTCCGGAAATTCTGATTTGATATGTCCTGGTTTACCACATTCATAGCAGATGATTTCCTTGGCGTCTCTTTTGCCACTTGTTCCACCTCTTTGAAAATTTCTGAATCCTTGGCCTCTGTAGAATTTTTTGAATCTTCTGATCATCAGGCCCATTTCATCATCATCGATCTCCTCTTCTTCTTCCTGGTTTTCTGCCTTTGTTTTTGTTACACTCAATGCAAGACTTTTCTTCCTCCTGTCGCCAACTTCTTCTAATTCTCGTTTGAATTTTAGTTTACTTTCATATTCTGAAAGGCTTCCAAACAGAGAAGCTACAGACTGCATTGATTCTCCTTTGGCTTCCTCTATTGCTGTGACTTTCGCTTCCCATTCTTTGGAGAGAATATTTAGTATTTTTCTTACTTGGACATTCTGATCATAGAATTTTCCAAGTGCTGCAAGTTGATTAACAATGTGAGTATATCTAAGTTCAAATTCAGCTATTGACTCACCTTCCTTCATACGAAGCAGATCAAACTCTGTAGTTAGAGTATTGACTCGATTTTATTTTATTCCAGATGTTCCTTCATGGGCTACTTCAAGCGCTTGCCACATTTCTTTAGCAGTCTGAAGAGTACAGATTCTGAAGTATTCTTTTTGACTTAGTGCACTCTGAATCATTATAATTGCTTTGCTGTTGAGAGTCACTAGCCTTTTGTCATTGTCGTCAAATTCTGCTGGTGATTTAGGAACTTTTCGAGATTCTTCAGTCTTTGTAGGCACATAGTTTCCAGTTTCAATCACATCCCATAGTCCGTATTCTGTAGCCATTACGAATACACAGAACTTAGCTTTCCAGAAGGAAAAATGTTCACCACTGAAACCAGGTGGTCTAGTGATAGAAGCTCTGTCAGGAAGGATTGCTTCACCCATGCTTGCCATCGGATCCTTCTAAGGTTGTTAAGCCTCAATTAGAAGACCTGCGCTCTGATACCAAATGTTAGAGCAAGCTTTTCACCCAAAAGGGGGGGTGAATTGGGTGATTACAAAATAATCGAAAGCTTAAGTTCAATTTATAAAACTTAAAGCACAGTTAATGAAAGGAAGAGATATCACCGAGATTCACACAGAGATTTATACTGGTTCGGTCTCAACCACTTGACCTACGTCCAGTCCTCAGAAATCCTTCTCAGCTTTTCACTATATCTTCCAAGATTCAGTGGGTTCTTGGCACCACAGTACAACTAGCAAGTTCCTCAGACACTCGCTCCCCCTTACACAAGGTAATCACAAATCCCTACTTAAGGTTCCTCAACCTTAAGTTAACTCTATTGAAAATGATTAAGTATGAATGAAAAATCTCTCTCACAGAGTATGAAAATAGGAACTGAAGCACAAATGATGAACTGAAGCTTTTGTGAGGATATAGCTTTTTGGAGTATTCAGGCCGTTTTCTTCGTTGTTGTATTTTTCAAATGGCTGGACATATATAATAGAACCACTTGAAGACCGTTGTAAATTTGCCCGTTGATTCAAAGATGCTTCTGACAAATGTAACAGCATTTGTCTTCCATTACTTTTGAATTTCTGCTGCTACCATGAATAGTTGTCGTTTGAGTGGAGTGTTCAGTTACAAGTCAAGTGCGTGATGGTGGAGTACAGATGTAACACACTTATGAATATAACCGTTAAGCAATATTTGTATCTCAGTAAATTAATATGGATCACTGGAGGTGTTTTATAAAAAGTGACAGAATAAAACCATAGAGAGTGATCCTATTTTCGCAACTAAGTATTGAAATGATATATCATATGATTTTGATAGTTATTTGGAGAAATCAGTAATAATAGAATTTCACTAGAAAAATCAGTTGAGGTAAAATCACATGGAAACAATAGATCATTATATAAGCAAGTGCAATATCACTGGAAGTGAATATAATGTCATTGGGAGTGATTTTGAAAACTTTGAAAGCTTCTGTCAGTGATTGCTGGTTCACTAGAAGTGATATTGGAAATTGCATATTTCACTCGAGTGAATTTGGAATCACTGGAAGTGATTTTGTAAATAGTGATTTCTTCTTGGAGTGATTTCCAATTCACTGGAAGTGATTTGCAACTTTTCAAACTTCACTCGAGTGATTCAAGATCACTGGAAGTGATTTGGTGAACAGTGAAATATTCTTGCAGTGATTTCCAATTCACTGGAAGTGATTTGGAAAACAGTGAAAATTTCTTGAAGTGGATTCTAGATCACTGGAAGTGATTTGGCGCATCACTCGAGTGATTCAGAATCACTGGAAGTGATTTGCAAAACCGTGGAATTTTCTTGAAGTGAAATCACAATCACTGGAAGTGATTAGCCGTATCACTCGAGTGATTCACAATCACTGGAAGTGATTTGGCGCATCACTCTAGTGATTCAGAATCACTGGAAGTGATTTTCAAAACAGTGAAATTTTCTTGCAGAGATTTCGCGATCACTGGAAGTGAAATTGCGGATCACTCGAGTGATTTCCCATATCACTCGAGTGATCTGTTATTTTTCGCAATCACTCGAGTGATTTCAGCGATCACTTGAGTGATCTTGAATATCACTCGAGTGATTAATAAAATCACTCAAGTGATCTTGTACAGATCACCAGAATTGATTGCTTTTGCTGGTAATTAATCCATGAGCTTCCAAAACATGATTTATTATCTTCAAAACATGAAATCTAACATTGTTATTCCCTGAGCTCTTTAGCTCACCAATGTAATTCCTTTTAAATCTAAGGATATAAAATAATTTTGGAAAATAATACTATGTCTCATTATGACATTTACCATACAGGGGTCTAGTAGTCCCCTTTAATCCAAGCTAAATCTTAAGCCTCTAGTCTCAAAATTCGGGATATCACAGTTTCCACAGCTTGATTATGAAAAGACAACAGGTTATCATAAAAACCATTAACATTTAACAATCCTAATGGTTTTTTATGAAAGTTCAGTTTAACCCAATATGCAATGCTAGAGATGCCATCTAATGTTTCTAAACCACTGGGTAAAGCGATAAAAGCTTTAGCATGGTAGAACATATGTCTCATTCGGTCAAGTAGGCTTGAAACCTGTAACTATTGCCCTAAGGAAAATATATGATTTTCCAATTCCTTAACCCCTACACACAAACCTTTGCCACCATTAATGGTTGCAGAAATTGCCACACTTCCCCTTAGGCCCTGGATACCTCCCCTGTAGACGAAGTTGATCTTTCTAGCAGCTAATTCTCTTCCAAGTTCCTGGGCTGCAGGTATAAAATCTCTATCCTTCCCAAGTTAGTTTCACCAAAAATGCAAATAGATGTATATCTACATTTTTGGGTGACACCCTTGCTCTTTATTTTTCTCTTAGACATTTTTTGTGTTTTTACAAGTAAAAGAATACATATTTATACTACTAAAAAAATGACAATAAAATCATGCAAATCACACATTTTTTCAAACAAGTTTGAAAAAAGTTTCTGACACGAATTACCAGTAGCCGTTATGTGAAGAAATTAAACAAAAGGAGTAACGAAAGCCAAAAGTTACTAAAAAGATAAGACATATTAGACAAAAGCATGATTATGTACAATAGTTATGATTTTGGCTGACATCTTCCTCTGGTTTTATGTCTAGTAACGGCTTAAATGCTTTCTATGAATCGAGGATTTACATCCCATCCAATTTTCTTATAAATTGGCAAACATGGTCTTTTAATGTCAGATTCCGAAGACGGTAGCGCTCTTTTTCTTTGTTGAATTGTCAAATAAATCAAGAAGAACATGATGAACATCACCACTTGGATGTGTCTCAAGAGTTTGAATAATATCATCCAGTGACTCCTTACTCAGTCCATTCTTTAAGAATTGAATTTTTTCTTCTCGATTTATAGAAACCATACCTTTGCTCCAATAGGGCTTATCATAATTCCACCTTACACATCTAGGATAGACCTGCATTCTTTTAGCTCTTCTCATTTTGGAGTAAGAACTTCTTTCCATTCTTGGCATAGGTTTAATAAATGAATCATGAATCTTACCTGCTAAGCATACCTTAGCTTCAATTATCCAATGTACATCCTTAGGAAGGCCTAAATGCTTGAATGTCTTCATTCTTTCAAGTCAACAAATATAGATCTTCCTAAGCACATCTTTGAGAAGAGTGGGGAACCTGGTCTTAAGATGTGCAAGAAATTCCTCCATAAAAATTATGAGAATTAAAAATTTAAGGATACAGTGTAAAGTGCTACGATGAGTATGAAAGAAAGATTAGTAAGAAAGGAAAAAAAGTTTTGGGTTGCCTCCTAAATAGCCGCCCTTCTTTAACGTCTTTAGTTAGACAAATACTAAACTAATTGACTTGTTTTCTTTTTTTTATGATTTTTTTACTTTTTATTTTTTTCCATTTTTTTAATTTTTTTAAGTTTAGGACTTACCTATTAGTTCCTCAGACGTGATGATAGTTTTCAAAGTGTTGAGTATATCGTCATTATACTCTTTCAGTCTTTACTCGTTCCCTTTGAATTTTCGGTCACCATCTTAAATCTCCACAGTTCCATATGGCCATACTTGAACCATAGTAAAAGGTCCTAACCACCTTGATCTCAGCTTTCCCGAAAAGAGCTTTAACCTTGATTTGCATATCAGTACTTTTTGTCTTGGCTTAAACTCTCTTCAAAATTCTTTTGTCCTGCCACGTTTTTTTCTTCTCCTTGTATAACTTTGCATTCTCATAAACTTGTTGTATAGATTCTTCAAGCTCATTGAGTTGGATAAGTCTCTTCTTACTAGCTGCTTTTAAGTCAGAATTTAAGGCTTTTATTGCCTAATATTCTTTGTGTACTTCAAGATTAGTAGATTTTGAAACATCTACTATTCCCATTGCAAATGGTTAATCCATGTTGTAATACCTTATTCTCATAGCCCTAGATTAGTGTAAATGAGTAGTGAAATCATTGGTCGGGCTAGAATTCAAACTGGGTTGCCCAACTTTTGAAAACATTCACAAATCATCAATCTCAATTTAGGAGTTGAAGTTAAGAGAGTTTTTCAATGGGTAAAGAAAAATTTTCAATTATTTTAACAAGTTTCACTGTCATTGACTCTCATCGGCTCATAAATTCATTATATCAGGGTATGCGAGCAATTATCTTGCCTTTTTAATGAAATTAGAGCTATTCTCTGTTAAAGTCTTATTCATACATTCATATACATACTTGAAATTCAAAGCCATACAAGGCTATCAATTGTAAATCAATTACATTAAATATAACTGTACTTCAACTTCATATCTCCTCCGTGCATCCTCCTACATCTTCACCTGTCTAAATCGTTGGTTGGGAGGAGTGAGATTCGAGAGAATCTCAGTAGCAAACATTACCACTATGCATGCCAGATATATATGAATGCATGGCATGCTTGCCTACACTATTTCATGCCAACATAATGACATGTTGCATGCTTGATGTTATGATATACATATGGCCATTGCACAAATATAACAGAGCTTCAACCAATCATACATGTTCAAACTTTGAAAAATATAACATTTTCCATTAAGTCTTAAATTTTGCATAAGACATAAAGCTGACAGATTTTTCACCAAACTTTGAAAAATCAAAATTAATTTTATGGAAATCCAGTTGAGGTGGTTCAAAGCTCCATTTGATTATATTTAAATCTAATTTCAAGTAAAAATATCATTTTATGTAAAATACCAATACAAAAGCCCCTAAAATTTTCTAAACATCAACTATTCCAGAAATTTCCAGTTTTACATGACAAAATTTTAACAATTCACCATTAATTCTAGGAAACTCCAAATTAAATGATTCCAAATTTTGTGGAAATATATTTCAGTATAAGGTTACATAAAAATATTAAATTATGGCCATCACAACTAAAAAATTCCCAGAATGTCACCCAACATCCCTGTTCTTGGTTTCTTTCCCGGAAATAGGACATAATTTTAAAAATTCATATCTCCTAGAATACTTGTCCAAAAATTACAAAATACTCACCAAATTAAATCTATAAATGTATAATGTAAGCCTAAAAATTTTCATAATTTTTGGATAAGTTTAGGAACATGAAATATCACGCACAAGAACACTGTTCCAGACAGGGCAAATTATCAACATGAATACCCAAACTTCATAAATTTTTAAATTCATATACAAGCATCCAAAAATCATGAATACTTGCATACCATACAATTTTTCCTCCTAAATCCAATGGAAGCATGAATATTATCAAATTATCACTCCTCCTATATGAAACAGTATAGGGCATATTTTAGGTTCTCGGGAAGAGTTTGTCAGTTTCTTGTTTTCTTTGGCTTAATTACTTCTTTTCTACTTCTAATCAAATGATTAGCTATTTAAACATTCATTAGAAATGATTTTCCATTGAAAACACATTTTTTTACAATAATGAATAGTACCCAACTTCCAATATACTCAGGTTCAAAAGAAAGCTTACGCTTACCTCTACTTGTTTCCGCAAACGGTTCATAATTCCAGCAACACTCTGGCAGGTGAGATGACACTAACCAACTCTAAATGAGAATATAAAACTATAGAAATGAAGCTTGAAATGAGTAGAGAAGAAGTTTCCAGAAGGGCACTTTGAGAGAAGACGCCGATTCTGCAGTGTTTCAAAGGAAGGAAATTTTTCTCTCTCTTCTAGTCTGTTTTGCATGCCTGAATGGATGAAGAAGATGATAATTGATGATTGAAGGAAGTGTTAAAATGGATTACCACATGTCAGTTTCTGATTGGCCCAAAATTCCAATTTTCGCATATAATGCTTATTTGGCAGAATTTTCATTAAACTTTGAAAATTCATATCTAATTGTACAAATGTCCAATTGGAGTTATTATAAAGGCTATGATACCCTAATTGAGTCTAGTTTTAAGAAAAAATATAATATTTGGTCAATTGAAAGCTCAATCGTCTTAGAATTTTAAACTTTGAATGTTGTCCTAAAAATAATTAATTTCGTTGGGCTAACTTCAAAAATTCATTTCTCTTTGTGTATAACTCCAAATGAATTATATAACCTACAAAATTAAATCTTGATAAGTATACTTTCATTATAAAAATTTTCATAATTTTTGGACATCATTTGCCCCTTGAGAATATGACTGCCACATCGGGAATTTCACCGATAGTAATAATACTTTGTATTCCACTTCACTATGTTGTGTATGACTTCTAATGACTTCGTTTTGTTATTCCCCAAGCTCTTTAGCTTACCGATATAATTCCTTTTAATATCTAAGAATATAAAGGAATTTTGGGAAATAATACTATGTCTCACTATGACATTTACCAAACAGGTGTCTAGTAGTCCCTTTTAATCTAGGCTAAATCTTAAGTCTCTAGTCCCAAAATTTGGGATATCACACATGCAGCTTTCATTCACCACATCTTTTGTGCAGCTAGTCAATGTATCTAACCTTTAAGAAGTGTCACCTTCATTTGGAAAGGGCCAAGCCTTAAAAATGTTGAAAGATACTTGATCATCTTGAGCTCACAAGGTTAACTTTTTCTCTTGCACATCTATTAATGTTCTACGAGTTGCTAAAAATGGCCTCCCAATAATGATAGGAATTTCTTGGTTTTCTTCCATATCAAGTATGATGAAATCAGCTGGAAATATGAGTTAGTCCATCTTTACCATAACATCTTCTAAAACACCCTTGTGATGTTTTATTGATCGGTCAGCTAGAAGTAATGAAAACTGTAGTAGGCTTCACCTCTCCAAGACTGAGTTTTCTGTAGATAGATAGAGGCATAAGATTTACTCCTAGGTCATAAAGTGCTCTTTCAAAGTTGCATTGACCTATGGTGCAAGGTATGCAAAAGCTTCCTAGATCTGTCAACTTTGGTGGTAATTTCTTTTGCATAATAGTATCGCACTCCTCAGTAAATGCAACTGTCTCAAATTCCTCTAGTTTACGCTTATTTGAGAGAATATCCTTCGTGAATTTTGCATAACTGGGCATTTAGGCAAGAGCATCTATGAAAGGGATGTTGATATATAGCTTTTAAAAACCTCCAAAAACTTTTTAAACTACTTGTCTAGCTTTGCCTTTACAAGTATCTGAGGGTTTGGAACTGGTGGCACATATGGAGGAGGGTTATCTAGAAAACTGATTCTTCCTGGTATCACATCATCCCCTTCAGGTTTCTGTGCTTCCTCCTTCTGTTCTTCTTTACTTTCTTTCTTTTCTCTATCATTCTTCTGTTGAATTAGGATCTTTCAATTCTTTCCCACTTCTTAATGAAATGGCCTTCACATGCTCTCTTGGGTTTCTTTAAGTGTCACTTGGAAGAGTACATGGTTGTCTGGAATTTAGCATATTTACAATTTGGCCCATTTGGATCTCCAAGTTCTTTATTGAGTGTTGTGTTAGTCCTAGCCATGAATTGAGATGTAATCATAGTTAGCTGAGCTAGTGCTTCTTCCATATTCATTTTCTGTTGTGGTGGATTTGGCGGTTGAAGAGGTTGTTGCTAGTAGTTCCCTTGCGGTTTGAACACATTTTGATTATTCCTCCAACCAAAGTTTGGATGATTCTGGAAACCTGGATTGTAAGTATTTGAAAATAGGTTATTTCTTTGATTTCTGATGTAATGAGCTTGCTTCGACTGAAAAGGCATGGATGGGTGTCCTTCTTGACATTGCGTGCTTATATAAGGTCCTCCACATCAATCACATGTTTCATGATGAGTACTAATTGCATTTGCTTGGTTTGTTAATGAGCTCACTTGCTTGGATATAGATGTAACTTGAAAAGATAAAGTTGTAAGGATATCCAGCTCGTGAACTCCAAGTACTTTCTTTGAAATGTTACATTTAGAAGGCCATTAGTATGTATTGGCTGCCATCTCCTCAAGTAAATTATAGGCATCATCTAAAATTTTTCCCATTAAAGATCCTCCAACTGCAGCACCTACAAGAATTTTGGTGGTATGCGCCATCCCATTATAGAATGTTTGCAGTTGCCACCAATCCAGTAACCCATGATGAGAACATCTCCTTAGCAACTCCTTGTATCTTTCCCAGGCTTCATAGAGGCTCTCTAGTTCATGCTGGAAAAATAAGGTAATTTCATTCCTCAACTTAGCAGTTTTTCCTAACGGAGAGTATTTTACCAAAAATTTCTGCGCCAAGACTTCTCATGTAGTTATGCTTCTTACTGGTAGAGAGTGTAACCAGCTTTTAGCCTTATCCTTAAGTGAGAAAGGGAAAAGTCTAATTTTAATGGCATCATCAGTAACACCATTATGCTTGAATATGTCACAGATTTCTAGAAAGCTAGCTATATGTATGTTGGAATCTTTTGTTGGCAAACCACTAAACTAATTTGCTTGCACCATCTGGATAATTGCAGGCTTGATTTTAAAATTTTTGGCTGCTATTGGAGATTTTCTTATTCCAGAAGTTGTCTCCATGACTGTTGGTGTTGCATAGTCACATAATGTTTTGGTATCTATTGCTTCTTCAGCTGGATTTTCCATTGAACTGATTAGGACTGAGGTTGATTGCTTTCTAACTCTTTAATTTCATCGACAAGTTCTCTCAATCTCAAAATCAAAAGGTTGTAATTTTAGTCTCCTTCGATCGGGTCATGCACTAAGCTAAATCCTGAAAAGAAACACAAGACACCAAAAAGAAGACAAATGTAATATGAAGACTAAATTAGTATTAAAATTACTTGGTATTGATATTGACAACAATCCTCGGCAACGGCGCCAAAAACTTGTTACGAGTGAAGGATAGTGTATTTAGAAAGTGCAAGTGTACACTGTAGTAAACAAGTAATATAGAAGTGAGTAAATTATTGTTCCCATGAGGATTAATCACTAAGTACCAAAATTAATAATTTCAATACTATTTAGTCGGTCAATTAGTTGTGATTGAGATTACAAGTTACAAATGATAAAATGTGAATGCAATTGATGTGAAGACAAATATAAGAAAAAGGCTCTAGGGATTAGATTTCAATTAGAAAATTTTGGATTGAATCACCTATATATTCTAATCCAATATATTCCACATGATTGATAGTCGAGTTTCCCTAATTTAATTACTAGTGTTTTCCAAGGTCAAGTAATTCTATGATTAATTGCTAACCCAATATATTCCTATATGAATTTAAGCAATTAATCATGTATTAAGATTTATGGAACTCATTAAGACTACACAACCCATATAAATATATTCCTATTTCATATGTAAATTATGGTTTTAATTATAGGATCTATACACATGTATCTCCTTCTGGTCTCAACATACATATTGAAATCATTCAAAATGTGGTCAGTCAATTGAAAGCATTAAGAACAATAATTAAAACTCAATCATGAAAGAAAAATTAGAACTAGATTTAATAAGTTAAGATTCAATCCTTCATTAGTAAGCTACGTCATCACCCTAAGAAAATGGAAATTTAGCTCATGATAAAATTAAAAACATAATAAACATTGCATAAAAATTAATTACAAAAACATAAAAATACAACTACAAGATGCATGAAAATGGAAAATATAGCTTACCATATAGGAGGTAAAACCTTCCATGTAGGTAGCAACCTATACCATCCATAAAGGAGGACTACCTAGGCCTTCCATATAGCAGGTAAAACTATCCATGTAGGAGGCATGCAAGAAGTAAGAAAATGCAAGAAATAAATTCTAAAATAACAACTCTTTATCTAAAATAGAAGCTCTCTCTCTCTCTCTCTTCCTACAGTGAAAATCATCAGCTACAGTACTAACACCGTTGCTACAGTATCGCACTTTGACACCAACCGCGTTTCAGCTACCGTACTTCACCAACCGCACGCTACAGTGAGTGAACAATAACTGCTACAGTTCCTTATGCTATAATACCGTATTGTGCTATGTACCGTATTTGAACAGTAAATTTGTATGAACAGTGAACTGCTACAGTACATCCCTTCAATGCTTTTCTCAATATTTGTTTAATATGGTATTGTATGGCTTATTAGAAGAAAATCGTTGTTTATTTATCAATTACACCCAAATTCATTACATTAAGCTCAAATATTGTCCACAAAATCACATATAAGGGGAAATAAATATGTCAATATTTTACTTATCAACAGTCGATCCAATGAAGGATAGTGCTGAGGTAATGGAAGGGACAGAGGACTGTGTATCATCCAACTTACTTCCCTCTGTCTCATTCTTCTTCTTCTTCGAAGTAGATGCCATGGGCTTCTTCAGGGGAAGTTGAATACCCAACTTACTTATTTGATTTCTCCCCACCAGAAACAATCTTTTAACAGGCTCATTTAGCTCCAAATACCAAATCTTATTTTTCTTTAAAAATAGGGATATCAATTGTGGAAATGGCATTGGAGTAGTCCTTGTCCCTGAGGACTTGTGCCTCTTGATCTCATAAAAGATCATCTCTCCTAAATTTATTTCTTCCTTTATAAGGATTAAAGCCATATTCCTATAATCCCTCTCGATAAAGTTTATGAAATTATTTGACTTATTGGCTAGGCAACGTAAATAGATGTACTAAAGAACTTGGTACATATCACATATGTCACTCAGGTTGAAGATAAGAGGTTATACTCTCTCATTTGATCTAAGGATAGAAAAATTTGGTTGGCTTAAGGTTTTATTGAATATCATCTGGGGGATCCTCTATGCCTAATCAAGTGTTAATCTTTGAAGCAGAAATCAATATGGTTTGGCCTCTTACTTTTGTGGTCATTTCTTCCTTTATGGCTCTCCTCACAGGATCATCCACATACTCTAAATTACAATAAAAGTGTCTAACTACTTTAGTGCAATATGGGAGTTTAATGGACAACCAAGGCATGTAAGTATTCAAATAAGGACTTAGGTCAAATTTCAAGACTTCTGTAAGAACTAAAAGGTTAACATAAAATATTCTACACACCTTTCACCTTAAGAATTCTTCCTTAAACTTAGGAGATTCTTCAAGCTTCAATTTGTTGAATCCCTTTAGAGGCACAACAATTTCTTCTTCCTTTTCTCATGTTCCCTCCTTCAGTGGAGACTTAAAAGCCTTGGATGGTTCTTGCTACCCTTCTTTGGTTTTTTATGCTTCATCAATCATACCCACCATGATATCTGTAAGTCTAGTGTCATACCTTGTTCTCTTACTTCTAACTTCGGTAAAAGTTGGAGTGTCAAAGGAGCTTGGTGAAGGAGTTGGTCAACTTGTGACTTCTTTGTATTTTCTAATGCCAGTACCTGGAGAAAAGGCTTTCTTCGTTCTAGCCCTCGTCACTCTAGGCTCTTCAATCACAATCCCTTTTTCTTTTGGTGCCTTTGGGTTTTTGGTGACTTTTGGCTTAGATTTTGAGGTTTGAGTGATTTTCTGTTTCTTGGGAGGAGGAGATGAAGGAGAGGACTCGCAAGATGATGGAAGAGTATTTTGAGGCATTTTTGTTTTAGCCATAGACAATAATAAAGCAAAAATGCTATTTTCCAGAAATTTAGCTTACGACGGACGGTAGCTAGGGCACGAGATTTTTGAGATTTTAGGAAGTTTTTTATGCTTAAATTTGCTAGGCTTCTGTTTAAATTGAGTGGGTAAGAAAGTGTCAAAATATTGGAGCAGAGGTTTTGGAGTGAGACTTAAAGTGAAGATGTGAAAATGTGACTAAGTTGTGACAGTTATACCCACTGTGCCTGACATCACTTAAGTGGTCACTCGAGTGATCATGCTTGACATATGCAAAAACAAAAAATTTAAACGTGTACCTAGCATGAATAATATTGTAATTACCCATGAATTATCTCATGATGATTTTCAGCTACTTTGTCACAGATTCGAGTAGGCAATTTACTGTTTATATTTTTTCCTAGATGATCACTCGAGTGGTTACTCGTGTGATATTTAGACATCACTTGAATGATCACTCGAGTGATCTATTCTTCACCTGATAACCATTCATATTCCAAACTTTGATTAGTTACATTTGAATTATTTGACTTTATTACACCATAACTGCTCTCCTACATCGTTATAACTGATTTGCCAGGTCACCACTCGAGTGGTCACTCAAGTGATGAAGCCATCACTCCCAGTTATCACTTAAGTGATCTGCTGATTACTTGAAGCAGATACTCGAGTGATTACTTCCTTTGTTTATCTCTGTTCTTCTTACCATTTAGTAGAGGATAAATGTCATGCAAAACAAATTTTCTAGATACTCTAATGCTTAAGTCAGTTATCATCAAAACATATTCAAATAAATATATCTAACATTTAGAAACATGTAACAACTTATAATTCATTAGGATTTACCATTCCTAGTTATCATCGTATGAATAAAAATTGATCTTTGGCAAGTGGCTTCATGAATATGTTAGCCAATTGCAAATGAGTTGGGATTAACAACACCTTGACATCTTTCTTTTGAATATGATCTCTAATGTAATGATATCTTTCATCAATATGCTTGGTTCTTAAGTGTTGTACATTATTTTTTTCCAAGCTTATTGTGCTAGTTTTATCACAATATATGGGAATTTCTTTGAGATAAATGCCAAGATCCTGTAGTTGTTGTTTTAGCCACAATACTTGTGCACAATAAGTTGAGGTTGCTATGTATTCTGCCTCCCTTAATTATAATGACACAGTAGTTTGTTTCTTGCTAGACTAAGAAACAACTGCACCTCTAAGGAATTGACATGGTCTACTTGTACTTTTCATGTCTGTCTTATAACCACCATGATCATAATCTAAATATGTAACTAGATATTCATTTCCTCCTTTAGGATACTATACACCCAATTCCTTCATGTCTGTAAAATATCTAAACATTCTTTTCACTGCCTTAGCAAGTGATGCTTTAGGACATGTTGATATCTTACACATAAGCCAACGCTGAATTAAACATCTGGTTTGCTGGCCATGAGATAGAGTAATGATCCAATCATTCCTCGATATTGAGTTATATTGAAATCAACTCCTTTTTCCTCATCAGCATCTATAAGAATCATTGAACTCATAGGGGTATCTATTACATTAGCTTTATCTAATCTATACTTTTTAAGAAGTCCTTTAAGATATTTAGTCTGAGATATGAATAACCCATTCTTTCTTTTTTTTATTTGTAATCCTAGAAAGAACGTTAATTCTCCCATCATAGACATCTTAAATTCACCTTGCATTAACTTAGAAAATTTCATACACAAGGATTCATCAGTAGCCCCAAATATAATATCATCAACATAAATTTAAACTAGTAATAAATCATTTTGTTTTTGTTTTATAAACAATGTTGTATCGAATTTCCCTCGTACAAAACCATGTTTGATGAGAAATTTTTTTAGCCTTTCATACCAAGCTTTAGGTGCTTGTTTTAAACCATAAAAAGCTTTTAGCAATTTGAAAACATGATTTGGTTTTGAAACATCTTCAAATCCTGGAAGTTGCTCTACGTAAACTTCCTCCATAATATAACCATTTAGAAATGCACTTTTTACATCAATTTGATAAAGTTTGAAACCCTTGATACAAACAAAAGGTAAGGAGTACTCATAGAGCTTCCAGTCTTACTAATGGAGCATATGTTTCCTCATAATCAATACCTTCTTCTTGATTATAGCCTTTGGCTACCAATATTTCCTTATTGCTGACAATGGTTGCTAATTCATCAAGTTTGTTCCTGACTACCCATTTGGTGCCAATAATCGTATGATCCTTAGGTCGGGGTACTAAATCCCAAACTTTATTTCTTTCAAATTGATTGAGTTCTTCTTGCATTGATAATACCCAATCATTGTCTGATAAGGCTTCATCAATGTTAAAAAGTACTAATTTAGAAATAAATGCAGAGAAGCTAACTTCGTTCAAAAATTTATTTCTAGTTTTAACACCTTTGTTTACTCCTCCTATGACTTGATCAAGGGGGATGACTTCTGTTGTATTTCCAAGCTCCAGGTTGTCCTGGTTAAGGTAATTCATCCTCTTTTTTAGCTTTGTCAACCTCTTGATTAGAAGTCTTAGGAATATGATTGTTTTTGAAATCATTAGGTATTTTCTGCTTATCTTCAATGATTTTGTTAAAAGACTCGAATTCATTGAATACAATGTGAATTGATTCTTCAACAACACATGTTCATTTGTTGAAAACTCTATAAGCTTTACTATATTCGAATAGGCTAAGAATAATCCTACATCGGCTTTGGAATCAAATTTTCCTAAATTATCCTTACTATTATTATGAATAAAACACTTACAACTAAATATATATAGATGAGCAAGGTTTGGTTTTCGTCCCTTGTAGAGTTCATACGGTGTCATTCCAAGCTTGGTTCTGACATAGGCTCTATTTGATATACAGTGCTCATTGTGTCTGCCCAGAAAACTTGTGAAACATTTTTCTCATTTAGTATGGCTCTTGCCATTTCTGTAAGAACTCTATTCTTTCTTTCTATGACTCCATTTTGTTGTGATATTCTTAGAGCTGAGAAATTATGATCAATACCATTGGTATCACAATAGTTTCCAAAAGCTTGATTATCAAATTCTCCACCGTGATCTGTTCTAATTCCTGCAATTGATATACCTTTCTCATTTTATACTTTCTTGCCAAAATAATAAATTCACTAAAATGTTTCATCTTTGGATGATAAAAAGATTATCCAAGTGAATCTAGAAAAATCATCAACTAAAACCAATGAATATAGATTTTCACCAAGACTTTTAACCACTGCTGGTCCTACTAAATCCATGTGAAGTAGTTGAAGAGGTCTATTTGTTGAAATTTCATTTTTCAATTTGAAAGATGTTTTAGTTTGTTTTCCCTTCTGACAAGCATCACAGATCAAATCATTTTTGAAATTTACCTTGGGTAAACTAATTACTGAATCCTTTTTAATTAGCTTGTCTAGTTGGTGCATATTGACATGTGCTAGTCGTTTATGCCACAACCAACCTTCATCTAAGTTACTCAGAAAACAACTTTCAGACATATTTTTATTCATATAAAGAGTATAGCAGTTACCTTTCCTTTTTGCTCTGAGTTTTACTTTAAGATTCTCCTTCACTATTTGTATATCTTTCTTACTTACTATCATACATTCTTCTATGTCAAAAATTACCTAATGTCTTTATCAGTGCTTTGACTCACACTTAGCAAATTATGACATAGACCCTCAACATAGTATACATCTTTGACTTGTATGCCTTTATCACATTTGATTTCACCAATTCCTGCTATATTACTGGATTGATTTCCTCCAAATTTCACCTTCCCACCTTCTCTAGGCTTTAGTATGGTAAAATATTCAAGGTCACTTGTCATATGTCTGGAGCATCCACTATCTATATACCATTTATTGGCATTAGATGCTCTAAAGCAAATCTGCAATTATAGACACTTAAGTTTTAGGTACCCATATCTTTTTGGTTAGTACAAATAATTTTCCGATCATATGAATCTTTAGGTACCTATTTATAGGTTCCCATAGCTCCCTTTTTTTATGTATGCATGATGAAGTATAGTATCCCTTTCTATTGCAATAATAGCAATAAGCAAAAGGGTTGGATGTATCCACGGAATGCCTAAATTAATTTAAGTATGTTTTTCCTTCAGTTTTCTTCCTACCTTTCTTTTTATCCAATTTTGAATCATATCCAATACGTGACTTATCATTTACAAAATGTTGGGCTTTCAAAATGACATTTAACATCTCACTTCCTTTTGTAAATTTTTCAAGTGTCTTGAGGAGATCAGTATTTTTCTTTTCCAAAGAAGAACAATTTTCACAATCTGAAGATTCATTTAGTTCGTCTTCAAGTAATTTATTTTTCTTTATAAATGCAATAAGTTCTTTGACTACTTTGATAAATTTAGAATGTAAAGCATTATATTCAGAATATAATTCATCACAGGTAGGATCAGAATCACTTACCTCTTCTTCCTGGGCGACTAGACATATGTTAGCTATTTCTTCATCGTTGCTTTCTTTATCTAATGAACTATCTTCCCATATTACAAAAATGAGTGCCTTCTTCCTATTGAAATATTTTCTTTTTCTCTTTTCTTTATTTTTCTACAATGTTTCTGGACATTCTAATTTGATATGTCTTGGTTTGCCACATTCATATCAAATGATTTCGTTGACTTCTTTTTTGCTACTCATAGCTCCTCTTTGTGAGTTTCTGAAACCTTAGCCTTTATAGAACTTCTTGAATCTTCTTATCATTAGACACATTTCATTATCATCGAACTCATCATCATCTTCTTCTTGTGTTTCCACCTTTATTGTAGTTAGAGCAAGACTTTTCTTTTTCTTGTCACTAACTTCCTCCAGTTCTTGTTTGAATTTCAATTTACTTTCATATTCAGAAAGACTTTCAAATAGAGAAGCTACTAATTGTATTGACTCTCCTTTAGCTTCTTCGATTGCTGTAACTTTGGTTTCCCATTCTTTTGAGAGTATGTTTAATATTTTTCTTACTTAGGTTTTCTGTTCATAAGATTTCCTAAGAGCTGTAAATTGATTGATAAGATAAGTATATCTAAGTTTAAAATCAGCTATTGACTCACTTCCTTCATTCAAAGTAAATCAAATTCTATAATCAGAGTATTGATTTGATTTTCTCTGATGCCTGACGTTCCTTCGTGTACTACTTCCAGAGCTTCCCATATTTCTTTAGCATTCATCAAGGTGCAAATTCTGAAGTATTATTTTTTACTTAATGTACTTTGAATCATAAGAATTGCTTTACTATTAAGAATCATGAGCCTTCTATCATTCTCGTCATATTCTGTTGGTGGCTTAGGAACTTGACGAGACTCTTCGATCTTCATAGGAACATAGTTCCCTGTTTCAATCACATCCCATAGTCCGTATTCAGTTGCCATGATGAATACTCAAAACTTTGCCTTCTAAAAGGAGAACTGTTTGTAACACCCCAAATTTTAAGACAAGGAAATTGAGAAGAAGCCTAATTCAAGTGAACTACTAGGCCCTAGTTTGGCCAGTATCATAAATAGGCGCGAGTAATTCTCACCAATAACGCAAGGGAAAAATTATAATTTTGCCAATAAAGCAAGAAATGAGTATTTTCCCTTATGATTATAGTTATATGGGAACTAAAAAAGGAGGAAAATGATTACTAAGTAAATTAATACCCAAGAAAAGATAAAGAGCCATTAAGCTAAGGCTACGATTAACCACATGAAGGTGGTATAATGGGTATAATGAGATAGTTTGAGAATAATAATTTTCTTTATGAGTCTCACTATTTTATTGGATGAATAAGCATAACAAAGGAGATGAATTATCATGCAAGAAAGCTAAAGAAGTGGACTAATGAGTATAGCCACATAAGAGCCATTTTTAATGACTTATCATCCTTTCTCATTAATTCCTGAGTGTAGAATGAATCAGACAAGAATGAAAGAAATGAAGAAAGAGAACGCAGAAACAGAATGAGAAAGCGAGAATGAGAACGAGGAAGAGAGAGAGAAATCTTTGGAGCACCGAATCTCTATCAAAACTGCGTCTTCTCTCCAAGTACCCTTCTCTAACATTCTTCTACTCATCACAAGCTATAATTCTATGGATTCAGATTCTTGATTGGAGGCCGTTTTACTGGTCGGAGTGTCACCAAAATTCTCAACCAAATTCATAAACGAGTTAAGGTAAGTGTATGCTTCCTTTCTACCATTCCAGTTTGTTGATTGGATGAGTATAGGAGAAGTTGGGTACTATTCATCTCTCATTCAATTATGCATTTTAATGGTCAAATGATATCCAATGCTTGCCTAACTAGTTAATCATGTGATTATAAGTAAAAAGGAGATGATTAGGCAAGACAAAACGAGAAACCGACACAACTCTTCCGAGAACTCATAATTGCTACTAATTGTATGGCATGATGAAGGAATTGGAATTTCATCAATTGGATGATTCCATTGAGTTCAGAAGAGCGAAATGAGTAAGTCTTATGTTGATGTCGGAGTGAGAAAAGGCCTGGTGTGTGAAATGACCGAATTGCCCTTTAAGCGCTAAGAAATTGTTGTAAAGGGGTATTCTTGTCATTTATGGCCTGAATTTAAGTAAAATGAAGTTACCAATGGATTCTACACATAAAATTGTGTAGGATCACCTCAAGTCAATATTTTGGGTGAAGTGCAAGTAATTGGGTACAAAAGGGCATAAGCCAAGTCTTGGGGCTATTCTGATAATTCTACAACCATGAGTCATGATAACCAACACTATGAGTCTAGAATGAGTTACGAGTAATCAATAACTCATTTATCCTAAATGTGTAATTTTAGGATATATCGATAGATGAGCTAGAATCGGAGCTGGACCAAGGACGAGCTGGAAAGGTCATATTCCAGGTAGTAACTTTCTTCTTACATATACTATGTGATAACTATTATGAATGTCATCCATTGTAGCATGAACTAATGTTCTAAACAACCATTCACCATGTTGCGGTCGGGGACCCAACATGGGTACTAAGTCGACCAAGGTGCAGACGTATAGTTTCGCCTTGGGCAAGTGTATACACAAACCTACGATCATCTTACATGCCATGACATTGCATATCTATTTCGCATTCTATTTGTATGTAAGCATATTACTACTAAGATTCTCTTGAATCTCACCCTTTCCATAAATATGTAAGTTTCCAGTAGTTTTTGATGGCTTGATAAGCGAGGAGGACGATTCCGTCAACTGGAGGTTGCGGACTAGAGCAAGAAGAGGACGTTGGTTATCAAGCATTATTATCATTATCATTGTTGTAACAACATCAGTATATTTATTCTATTGCTATATGCCTTATGATGTGTAATCGTGACTCTGAGTAATATAATTGATGGGATAAGAGTCCCTACAATTCTTCCACATTATGCTACTCTAAGCACTATCCATGATTGGACAAGTGCGTTAAGCAATTTATGCTCGTAAGGACGGTCGTTACAATTTTGGTATCAGAGCATAAGATAGATTTATGCTTCTATTTAAGGGTCCTTACACTGTTCACCATTAAAACCAGGTGGTCTAGTGATAGAAGCTCCATCAGGAAGAATTCATTCACCTATGCTTGCCATTAAATCCTTCTTAGGTTGTTATACCTGAATAAGAAGACCTATGCTCTTATACCAAATGTTAGAGCAAGCTTATCATCCAAGAAGGGGTGAATTGGGTGATCACAGATAACTCATTATACTTATAAAAATTTCTAAAACTTTAGAGAGTTTGATTGTATAGATTGACTCAACACACAGTGCATCACTCGAGTACTTACTTAAGTGATATATGATCATGACTCGAGTGATCCATTCCAAAACTTGGTAGAGAGTCCTCATTGAGTTTCATGAGCAAACTTACCTTATCACTCGAACACTTACTCAAGTGATGAATGGTTATCACTCAAGTGATCACTTCTAAAATCTGGCAAAGAGTTATAGGCATTATTTATGACTCTATCACTTAAGTGATTCCTTATAGAATCAGTCAAAGTGTTTCCTTATATCATCAATGCTCTGCACACTTCAATAAACTTGTTAAATTTTTAAAAAAACCTTTTGTTTATCATTATGTTATACTTAACATCTTTTGTTATCATCAAAACATAGGATCTAACATTCTCCCCCTTTTTGATGATGACCAAACATGTCGATTTTTGAAATACTCATTTTAAATTGATTTTTCCTTTCAACTCAAATATCATGATTCAATTGAAAGCTTTAACATTGCATGAACCCAATATTGTTTTGATAAATAAGGAATTGAACATTTAACCATATATAGAGGCAATAATCAATACTTTGCACAATAAGTACAATGATTTCCAGAAATTGCATAAATTAAACATAGATAACATAAGTATGTTCAATATGACATGATAAAGACATAGAATGCTCCTAAGGTCCCTGTACACCTATATACACCCTAATGCTATATATCTACATTATGCTAAATCACAAAATCACTATATAGTCTTCTCCCAATCTTCTCCCCCTTTTTAACATCATTAGAAAGGGTAGATCAGTCGAGAGAAGCAAAGCTGGAATTAGATGATGAGGAAGGATGAATAGTAGGGATGGGGGTAATGTTAATAGGTATAGTTCCAGTACCTTATGTGTCACCCTACTGAGTAAAAAAGATAAGTGATGATTGCTCAGGCTCAGGGAGATTCACAAGAGGAATCCAAAGAGGATCATCTAGAGATGGTGTAAATATAGGAGGATTTTGTGGTGGTAATAGTAGTAAGGTCTATGAGGTAACTACTATCTCCTCAGTAGTAGTGGGTGACTAATGTGATGGTCAAGGAAGAGTAATATGACTGATAATATGGGGAATGGTGTGAAGGTCACTGTGAAAGTGGCTTAGTGCCTATATGTGAAGAAATAGGTATAGGCACTGATTAAGGTTATACTGGCTTATCAAGAGTGATATGTATCTAATCTAATGAGGATAGGTCAATCATAATGAAAGGAAGATTGCTTGGAGTAGTCTAAGGTATGGTAGGATGAGGGATAAAGGTCAGGATAGGCTCAAAGACTAGGATAGAACTAGAAGCTGGAACAGAGGAAGGTATAGATGGTGCAAGGGTAAAGGTACCAGTAGTCAATACATCTACTTTCTCATGTGAAAATCTTAAGTGATTACCAATCTCTAGTATAGCACTAATCTAGCCCTACTGCTGTGCTAATATGGCCTTATTGTCCCTGTTCATATGATCCACCAACTCACCCATCTTAAAGTTCATATGGTGACTAATCAGTATTCATATTGATAATGTCTACATGAAAACCTTCAAGGACATTCTTTAAATAGGTTGCATTATAGAACCGAAGAATGAACTTGCAGAGGTCATAGCAAGAGTAAAGGACTGAGTGTCACCTAACATGCTTGACTCAACCTTTATTTTTTCTTCTTAGATGAGGACTCCATGGGCTTCTTTAATGGGATTTCAATACCTAATTTTCCTATCTAGTTCCTCCCTACTAGTAATAAACTTTCAATAAGCTCATTTGGCTCCAAGTACATAATCTTATTCTTATTCAGGAATAATGAGATCAACTGGGGAAATGACATTGGTATGGTCTTGGTTCTAGAAAACTTGTGCCTCTTGATCTCAGCAAAAATAAGTTTACCCAAATTCCTTTGCTCCTTCAGAAGAATAGAGGCCATGTTCCTGAAATCCCTTTCAATGAAATGCGTGAGGTTATTAGATTTATTAAAAAGGGCTCGAGAGTAGATATACGACATAACCCTATGCATATCGCACGTGTCACTAGGATTAAAGATAAGTGGTCCTACTCTCTCCACAAGCCTCAAAATACTAAAGGTTTAGTTGGAGTATAGATTGGCTTAGATATCATCAAGAGGGTCCTCTATGCCTAGCCAAATGTTTATTTTGAAGGGTGAGATCAATATAGTTTGTCCTTAGACTTTGGTTACCATTTCCTCCTCTACTGATTTTCGTACCTCATTATTAATTACTTCCAAATTGTAATAAAAATGTCTAACAATCTTAGTATAATAGTAGGAAAGTTTTACAAAAAGCCAGTGCATATAAGGTTCGAGATAAGAACTTAAATCAAATTTCAAGGCTTCATATAGGACTTGGGGATCAATATAGAATATCTTACGTACTTTTCTTCTGCAGAAGTGTTATTTGTACTTCGAGGATTCCTTGAGTTTGTTGACAATGAATCCCTTAGAAGGAACGATTATTTCTTCTTCTTTTTCTCCTTCTCCTTCTATCAGTGGTGATTTTGTTATTCCTTGCTTCCCTTCTTGTGATTGATAGGCTTAATCTTTTATACTTGCCATAGCCTTGGCAAGTTTAACATCATATATGGGTCCCTTGGAACCTTTCCTAGACCATGATGGAGTGTCAAATGAATCTGTAGAAGGAGTAGAATAAAATATAGCCTCTTTGCCACTTCCTAAACGAGTTTCCTTATTGGTTCTAACCCTTGTGATCAAAGGTTCCTTGATCACTACCCCATTTGCTTTGGGTTTTTCTTGAAATTTTGGCTTCGATTGTCTTTTAGGCTTAAAAGTTGGTGAAGTCTTTTGTTTCTTTAGAGAATGTGATGGAGGAGAATCAGAAGATGAAGGAGAAGCAATACGAGGCATCTTAGTTCTCACAATTTTGGACTTGAAGCAGAAAACTGGATTCCATTTTTTTAAGTATCGACAGTTACAAATACTAGGGCAAGAAATTTTAGAGATTGTAGGAGGTTTTTGATCTTGAAAATGGATGGGTTTTGCTCAGTTTTTAGTAGGTAAGTGATTAGGAAAAGATATGGGCAAAGCTTTTAAATGTCACTAGAAGTGATTATGAGAGAAATAGCAGAGTGCTGATAGATAAAGCCACTATGCCTGACATTACTTGAGTGGTCACTTGAGTGATCTTGAGGTATTAGTTTGTAGTTACTAAAGTAATCATGCATGACTGATATAAAATTTTAAAATTCAAGTGCGTACCTAGCATGAATAATATTGCAATTACCTATAAATATTCCCTTGATGATTTTTTTGGCACTAGATGGCAAATTTAAGTTGAAACTTAGTTGATTTGCTGTCAACCCTGATACTCCCTCGAGTAATTCTACAACATCACTCGAGTGATTAGTCTTTTCATCTGCTAATCGTTCATATTCAACTGTTATGCCATTTCTTTTTAAATTTATTTGAATTAATTGCAATTACCTTGCCTTGCCAAGTCATCACTCGAGTAGTCACTCAAGTAATGAAGCCATCACTACAAGTTATCACTCAAGTGATCTATTAGTTACTAGAAGTTGTCACTCAAGTAATTACCCCTTCTATTTTCCCTGCTTCCCTTACCACTTAATAAAGTATCATGGTCCTGCAAGGAAAATTTCTAGATACTCCAATGCTTAAGTTAGTAATCATTAAAACATAACCAAATAACAACATCTAACATTTATAAGCACTAATAACTTATAATTCATTAGGATTTACCATTCCTAATTCTCTATATATAAAAAAACTTAATCTTTGGAAAGGGGCTTTATAAGTATAATATCTACTTGCAAATATGTTGGAATAAATAACACCTTAACATCTTTTTTTTAAATGTGATCTCTAATGAAATGATGTCTCACATCAATATGCTTGGTTCTTGAATGTTGTATGAGATTTTTTCACCAAGTTAATTGTGCTAGTGTGGTCACAATAGATATGAATTTCTTTGAGGTAAATTCCAAGAACCTATAATTATTGCTTTAGCCATAATGTAATAACTCAAATTTTAGAACTAGAGGCTTGATAATAAGACTAGATCAAGTGGAATGCTAAGCCCCGAGTTAGCAAGCATCCTAGTAAGGCATGATTAAATTCCCTAAAATTTCTCTATACCCTTGGGGGTATTAAAGAGAATTGGAAATGAAAAAAAAAGCAATTAGAGGTCATACACAACATAATTATGTTATAACACAAATTAGTGTTGCTACCGGTGAAATTCTCGGTATGACAATCGTGCTTGTGTGGCATTTTTCATGGGGCAAATGATGTCTAAAAATTATGAAATTTTTAGAATAAAAGTAGACTTATCAATATTTAATTTTGTAGGTCATATAAGTCATTTGGAGCTGTACACAAAGAGAAATAAATTTTTGAAGTTAGCCCAACAAAATTAATTATTTTATGGTACATCATTCAAAGATTAAAATTATAGGAAGAGTAACCTTCTAATTGGACAAATTTTATATTTTTTCTTAAAACTAGATGCAATAAAGGTCGCATAGCCTTTAGAATCACTCAAATTCGACATTTGTACAATTAGATATAAATTTTCAAAGTTTAATGAAAATTCTGCCATATTGGATATTATGTGCGAAAATTTGAATTTTTAGACCAATCATGGCTTGACAAGTGGTAAAATGTGGTGGTTAATTATTTTAACCATTAATTCATCATCTTCCTCACCATTTTCATGCAGAAAAGCAGATGGAGAGAAAAAAAAATCTGAATGAAAATGTAGGGAGAGGAGAGAGAAATTTCAAGGCTCCGAAACACTGTCAAATCGGCGTCCTCTCTTAAAGTGCCCTTTAGAAAACTTTGACTTATCACGAGCTTCATTTCTACAGTTTTAGATTCTCATTTGGAGGTGGTTCGTACCGTCTCACCAACAGGAGTGTTGCCAGAATTCTGAACCGTTTGCGGAAACGAGTAGAGGTAAGCGTAAGCTTTCTTTTTAACCGATTGGTTTGTCGGTTGGATGAGTATAAAAGAAGTTGGGTACTGTTCATGACTGGTTTTAAAGGATTTTTTTAATGGATAAAAAATTTCCAATGGATATCTAAATAGTTAACCATTTGATTAGAAGTAGAAAGGAAGAGATTAAGCCAAAGAAAACGAGAAACCGACAAACTCTTCCTGAGAACTTTGAATTTTCTGTTATGGCAGTTTTATGGAGAAGGAGTGGAAATTTGATGATTTTGATTCTTCCATTGGCTTTAGGAGGAAAAATTGTGTAGGTGTAAAAATGTTCATGATTTTTGGATGCTTGTATATAAATTTGGGAGTTTATGAAGCATATGTGTTCTTAGTGTTGATTTGCCTTGTCTGTAGCACTGTTACTGTGTGTGATAATTCAAGGGGTAGATATTGCCTAAAAATTCTGAAACTCTCCATTTTGAAATTAAACACATAGAAATTTAATTTGATAGGTCATAATGATCAATTGAATTTATGTGCTATAAGTTCTACATTTTCAAATTTTGAGCATGAAAAACTGGAATTTTCTAGAATGATGTGTAGAAAGTGGAAATACTGTAATAATTTCTTAACATAAATATAAGGGCTATATTTTGCATTACAAATATACTTAATAATTGTCATTTGGGACTTAGGACCACCTTGATTGGATTTTTTTGCATTTAGGAATGAATTTTTGAAATGTCTGCCCTGTTTCTGGGAAGGAATCTTAAACAGGGTGAGTTTTTGAAATACTGAAAATGTTTTGGCTCTAAAGGCTAACATTGAGTATTTTCATGTGAACCAAGAATGAAATTTATTTCCATATAATTTGGAACCACTCAATTTGGAATTTCCTAGAATTAATGGTGAATTTTTAAAGTTTGACCTGATTTCTGGAACTAAATCTGGAACAGTGGTCTTCAACAAAATATTGGGAATAATTTGTTTACATTGAGGAAACCTAACTATTTTTCGATAAATTAAGCTTTCAAACTCCATTTCTTTCAAACTATTAAGCTTTTCTTGCATTGCTAATACCCAGTAATTGTCTGTTAGGCTTCTACAATGTTATAAGGTTCCAACTCATAAATGGATGCAGAGAAACTAACTTCATTTAAAACTTTATTTCTAGTTTTGACACCTTCATTAACTCCTCTTATGACTTTTTCTAAAGGGTAGTAATTCTTATTATATTTTCAAACTCTAGGTTGTCCTAGTTGATGTAATCGAACTTCTTTTTCTGTTTTATCAACCTCAAGGCTGGAAGAAATAGGAATATGTTGGTTATTTTGTTAATTATCAACTATTTCTTGCTCATCGTCAACATTTAAATTAATTCTTAAACTATAAATGTTCACTTAATAAAAAATCTATATGCTTTGCTTTGATTCGAATAACCTAAGAGTAAACCATCATCAGCCTTAGAATCAAACTTTTGTAGATTTTCTTTATAGTTATTATGAATGAAGCACTTACAACTGAATATGTATAGATGAGCAAGGTTTGGCTTCCGTCCCTTGTAGAGTTTGTACGGTATCTTTCCAAGTTTGGTTTTAACATATGCTCTATTTGAAATGTAGCATGCAGTGCTCATAGTGTCTGCCCAGAAAATTTGAGACACATTCTTTTAATTCAATATGGCTCTAGCCATCTCTGTAAGAACTATGTTCTTCCTCCTTACTACTCGATTTTGTTGTGGTGTCCTTGATGTAGAGAAATTTTGATAAATGCCATTGGTATCACAGTAGTCTCTAAAGGCTTGATTGTCAAATTCTCTACCGTGATCAATCCTGATACCTACAATGGACATGCCTTTCTCATTTTGCAATTTCTTAGCAAGAATAATGAATTCTCTAAAAGTTTCATCTTTAGATGGCAAGAAAATATTCCACATATTTAAAGAAATTCATCAACGATGACCAATGAATATAAATTTCCACTTACACTTTTACAAGTCCATGTGAAGTAGTTAAAGTGATCTGTTGGTTGTAATGTCATTTCTAGATTTGAAAAAAAAAATTCTTTTGTTTACCACTTTGACAAACATGCATCACATATTAAGTAACTTTTGAAATTTAGTTTAGGTAAGCCAATAACTAAATTCTTTTTGAGTAATTTTCCTAGATGATGCATATTGACATGAGCCGGTCATTTATGCCATAACCAACTTTTATCGACATTACTCATAAAGTAATTTTCAGAAGCATTTTCATTCATATCAAGAGTATAACAATTACCTTCCCTTTTTGCTCTAAGTTATTCTTTTAAATTCTTCTTCTTAATTTGCATATCCTGTTTGCTTACAATCAAACATTCTTCTAAGTCAAATATCACCCAATTATCCTTATTCGTGCTTTGACTAATGCTTTGAAACTTGTGACACAAGCCTTCAACGTAATATACGTCATTGACTTTTATACCTTTATCACTTTTGATTTCATTGAGTCCCCCTATCCTTCTGGTTTGATTTCCTCTAAATTTTACCTTGCCACTTTCTTTTGGTTCTAGTGTGTAAAATTCTTAAGATCACTAATCATATGTCTGAGCATCCACTGTCTATATACCATTTGTTGGCTCTGGATGCTCTAAAGCAAATATGTAGTTAAGGGCAATTAAGTTTTAGGTACCTATATCTTTTTGGGTCCTTTTAGGTTAGTACAAATAATTTTCTGAACATATGAAGCCTTAGGTACCTATTTAAAGGTTCCTATATTTCCTTTCTTTTTATAAATATGTGAGGAAGTATAGTATCCCTTCCAATTGTAATAATTGCAATGAATGAAAGGATTAGATATATATACAGAATGTCTAAAATAATTCAAGTATGTTCTTCCTCTTGTTATTTTTTTACCTTTATTTTTGTCAAATTTTAGATCGTATCCAATACCAGACCGATAATTCACAAAATGTTAGGATTTTAAAATAACATTTAACATCTCACCTCCTTTTGTAAATTTTTCAAGTACTTTAGTGAGATCAGTATTTTTCTTTTTCAAAGAAAGACAAATTTCTCAATCTTTTTTCTGAAACCTCTGAGTTTTTCTTTAAGAAAACCACTTTTCTTTTTTAATATAACATGTTCTTTAACTATTTTAATGAATTCAGAATGTAAAGCATTGTATTTAGCATGTAATTCATCATAAGTACAGTCAGAAATGTTTACCTGTTCTTCTATTTCCTCTTGAGTAACAAGGCATATATCGGCTATCTCTTCATTATCACTTTTTTAATCTGAGGAACTATCTTCCTATATTGCAAAAACAAATACCTTCTTTCTATTGAAAGATTTACCATTTCTCTTTTCTTTATTTTTCTGCAATAGTTTGGTACATTTTGATTTGATATGTTCTAGTTTACCACATTTTTAGCAAATGATTTCCTTGGTTTCCCTTTTTCCACTAGTTCCTCCTTTTTGAGAATTTCTAAAACCTTGATCTTTATAGAATTTCTTGCATCTTTTTATTATCAGGCCTATTTCATCATCATCAAACTTATCATCTTCTTCTTAACTTTCTTCCTTCATCACATTTAGTGTGAGGCCCTTCTTTTTCTTGTCGTCAACTTCCTCCAGTTCTCGTTTGAATTCTAGTTTGCTTTCATATTCAAAAAGAGTTTCAAATAGAGAAGCTACTAATTGCATTGACTCTCCTTTTGCCTCTTCAATTCTTTCTACTTGGGTATTCTGAACATAGAATTTTCCAAGGGGTACAATTCAATTCACAAGGTGAGCATATCTAAGTTCAAATTCAGCTATTGACTCATCTTCCTTCATATGAAGTAGATCAAATTCTATAACTAAAGTATTGATTCAATTTTCTTTTTATTCTCGATGTTCCTTTATGTGCTACTTCCAAGGCTTACCATATTTCTTTAGCAGTTTGGAGTGTACAAATCTTGAAATATTCTTTTTGACTCAAAGCACTTTGAATCATTATAATTGCTTTACTATTGAGGGTCACAAGCATTTTTTCATTGTCGATAAATTCTACTGGTGACTAGGGAACTTTATGTTAATCTTCTATTTTTGTAGCCATATAGTTCCCAGTTTCTATCACATCCCGTAGTCCATATTCTGTAGCCATGACAAATACTCAGAACTTTGCTATCCAAGAAAGAAAATTGTTCACCATTGAAACCTGGTGGTCTGGTGATTGAGGCTCCGTCGAGAAGATTCCTTCACCCATACTTGCCATTGGATACTTTTTAGGTTGCTATACTTGAACAAGAAGACCTACGCTTTGAGACCAAATGTTAGAGCAAGCTTATCACCCAAAAGGGGAGTGAATTAGGCTATTACAGAATAATCGGACACTTAATAAAAATTATGAAACTTAAAGCACAATTAAGAGTAAGGAGAGAAATCACCGAAGTATACACCAAGAGCTTATACTGGTTTGGTCAGAACCACTCTGACCTACGTCTAGTCCTCAGAATTCTTGTTGAGCCATTCACTATATCTTCTAAGATTCAGGGGGTTCTTGGCACCTCAGTACAACCGTAAGTTCCTACCCAGACACTTACTCCCCCTTACACAAGGTAATCTCAAATCCCCACTTAAGGTTCTACAACCTTAAGTCACCTTAATAATAGATATTGATTTTTTAAATAAATCTCTCACATAGAGTAAATATATGAATACTGAAGTACAAAAAATGAATATTAGAAACAGAGCACTAATAGTATATTGATCGATGAAAGTTTGTGTGTTGTAAGTATCTATCTTTCTTTGTTGAATGCTTCCATAGATATAGAATGTGATAACTGTTGGTAACATTTCAACATGTCCGTTAGAGTGGCGTAGCTCCTTTTGACAATTTTCTACATTTGAAAAAACTAGTCATCGCATTCGGTGGACGTTACTCTTTGTAACTTGATTTTCTCTTTTCTTGCATGATCTCTTCATTGTTTCCCTGAATATATACGTAAAATACTAATACAATGATGGTTAATCATATAGATAGCAAATCAACAAACAATAGATGATTATCATGCAATCTAGTTTTCATCACTTGAGATATCAAAGGCCATAACTCGAGTGATCTCTTCTAAAAACTTACAGCGTTCAGTGTCCTTTTTCTGAACACATCACTCAAGTAATCACTCCAGTGATCCCTTCTAAATTTTGTTAGAGAGTTTGGCTATATAGAATGACTTAGTGCATAATGCATCACTTGAGTGCTCACTCAAGGGATACATGATCATAACTCGAGTAAAACTTAGCAGAGAATCCTCATTAAGTTTCATGAGCAAACTTACCTCATCACTCGAGTGCTTACTTGAGTGAAAAAGGGTTACCAGTCAAGTGATCCCTTCCAAAATCTTACAGAAAGTTATGGGCATTGTTTCTGACTCCATTACTCGAGTGATCATTCGAGTGATTTAGGGTATCACTCGAGTAATTACTTACAGGATCAGTCAAATTGTTTCCTTATATCATCAATGCTCTACACACTTCAATAAACATGTTAAATCTTTCAAAAACCTTTTGTTCATTATTAGGTTGTACTTAACATCTTTTATTATCTTCAAAACATAGGATCTATAATGAATAGTATAAATATACTGATAATATTGATACAATCTGCTTGATTATATTACAAGATAATCCCCTTAGAATTTAGAAAATATTTACAAAGAATACAGAGTGTTCAAAAGAAAAAAATACAAATTAATGCAGCTAGCGACAACTAGATTTCTACTCACTAGTAGCTACTGTCTTGCCCTTTGAGCCACTATGTTTCACTAGAATATTTTTATTGTTGAAAAAGGGTAAGATTCGAGTGAATATTAGTAGTAACAGGAATTTTAGACATATAAAATGTGTAAATAAATATGTAATTCACCATGTTATGTAAGATGATAGAATACTGTTTGCATACTGTCTAAGGCGAAATCCCTGTTTGCAACCCCGACTTAACTTTGTGCCTCTATTGGATCCTAGGACACAACTAAGCTAATATGTTTGTCTAAGACACTATGTTCATGTCATAAAATATGCCATACACAAAGCATATAATAATCGCATAGTATATGAAAGAAAGTGTTACTACATGAAATCCTTTTTTCCCTGCATATACCATCTGTCCACATTTCTTTGATCCAGCTTGGGCAATTATCAACTCCTATAAATTAGAGTTAACAAGTAACTGGTTATTACTTATACTATTACTGCCTTTAAATACAATTATGTTGGTTATCTATTATAGGTACAATAGTTTCTACATAGTACAATTCTTTATAGTACAGTTTCGCTATTTCCAGAAAACTGGCAGATTTTTAGTCAAATTTGAAAATCCATAATTAATTCTGGGAAAATTCAATTTGACTAATTCTAAAGCCTATGTGAAGATCTTTAAATCTACCTTGATGGAAAAATACTTAAGTATAACCACTACAACCATGTCATTCCTAAAAATTTGCTAAACCTCCATTGTTCTATATTTCCTTCTAGAAATAGGGCTCAAATTTGAAAAATCATATCTCTTTATCTACTTGTCCAAAAATGGTATTCTATCTACCCAATTAAAGCTTTACATGTCTACTTTAAGCTTGTAAAGTTTCAAATTATTTAGACTAGTTTTAGTAATAAAAAATATGTCACAACAACACTACCTCCAGGAATCAAATCAAAGAGCACTTACTTCTTAACTTCTAAAATTTCCAGATTTAAACATAATCATCCAAAAATCATAAACACATATTTCCCATACAATTTTCCCTTTTAAATCTAATGGAACCATAAAAAAATACCAAAATCCAGCTATAACCCTTCTTAACAGGTCTAGCCAAAAATCATAGTCTATTCAGGGAAAATGTGTTTTCTTGATTTTAATCCATAAACCACATTCTTTTCACCTCTAATTCCACGATTAACCACTTAAACACATTTTAAATATGATCAATATGAATTTGGACAGCACCTACCCTTAGAGTTTGGTATCCCAGTCATCAAAACAAAGCAAAACCAAGCCAAATTCAACTACAACCAGAACAATATCATATAACAAAAGAGGATCAAAGTTTGTCAGACTATCTCTTGATTTCTTGACTTTCTCTCTCTTATGCGCCTTTGTCCTCTCTCTCTTCTCTCTTGATTTAGCTTGATAATAATATTTTCAAGAAGAAAAAAAGATTATGAGAGGTTCTAAGTAGAGTAGAAGGAAATAACACTTTGATTTCAAGCTCTTACTTTGGATTTTTGGCCTCTTGAAACCGTAAGACCTCTTTCTACTCTTGATGCACTTCAAGCTCTTTTCTCTCTCTCTCTCTCTCTCGGATGTGTCTTAACCGAAAGTATAATGAAGAGGCTGGGATATAAATCTCTTCAAAATATCTCACTTTCTTTTAGCCCTCTTGAAACCCTAAGACCTCTTTTCTTCTTGCTTTATTGGTTAATAGACCATTTTACCCTTACATTTTTTTATTTTTGCCCTTACATTGAAATATGGCAGAATTTTCACCAAACTTGGAAAATTCATATCTAATTGTACAGATGTCCAAGTGTTGTGGTTCGAAAACCTATGTGACCCTTATTAAGTCTATTTCATGAAAAAATATATATATAGAATTTATCCAAATAGACACTTAGAATTCCAAAATCACCATTTGTTGAATGCTGTCATAGAAGCTTGCCAGTTTCCCTAGGCTAAATTCAAAAATTCATAACTCTTTGTGTATAGCTCCAAATAACTTATATGACCTATCAAATTAAATCATGATAAGTCTAATTTTATTCTAAAAAATTTCATAGGTATTGGACAAAATTTTCCTATTTAAAGTATCATACAACTAGACTGCGACACTATAAAACATACTAGCAGTAAATCTTGTTTTTTACAATTTGTGTTCCAAACACAATTATGTGGTGTGAGACCACTAATTACCTTGTTTTGTCATTTAAGGGAATAAAATTATGCCTTTCTAGAATACTTACTAAACCAGGGCTTAGTACTTTACTTAATTCAGGCTTATACTCAAGCTTCTAGTCTCAAAATTTGGGATGTTATAGCTTTCGCTTGCCCTAACTCTTGTTTTTGTTTGTGAGCCTAGCTAGGTTGCATTTCTTTGGTGCTCTACACCATAATGTATTACTATAGTACTAGAAATCAACTTAAAGTTCTCCAGTAGCAACCATCTCCAGTCCCATCCCAATCTTCTCGAGGTCACCCCAATTTTTGCTTACTTGCATCACCACAAACCATATAGGTTGTGTGACTTTTGACTATATAGGCGGTGTGACTGTAGACCATATTGGTCATGTTCCTACAAAAAAACATATTTACATGGATAATATCACTGTACATCATGTAGGATGTAATACTATTGGCCATACCGCCTCAGCCACATATTTTACACACTGCCTTTCGACAATAGGGCTACTTATGCTTTTCACTAGTGCAACCAGGACTGTCATCCAATCATGTCTGGGGTACATCCTGATTATGGGTTTGATTAACATGCTCTGATAGGGTTGCCTTATTATTTCACACCACACAAGTACTTTACTGTAACCACACAGGTCATATCGTACACTACATATGTTGTATCACTATTGACCTTACAAGTCAAATCATGATAGACCCCAAAGGTCATACTATGATGTAAGATGATTAACACTGGTGAGCCAACAACCTCTCCTGCAACTCATAGGATTTATGCATAGATTCACTATGCTTTTGTTGTGCCACTATAATATTCTATTTCCTCATAAGAGCTAATAATATCAAGATGATCCGATAGGAGTTCTATAGAAACCTCATAAGACATCTGATTGAACCCCAAATAAACATTGTCAAGCATAAGTAGGGCTGCACTGATAGCCCGCACTCATCTTACTACCTTAACATCACACGAATCAGGAATTACTTTCCTCAATTATACCCAATAGGCATACTAAAAACAATCAAAATCAATAGCACCTATTCTAACCTTCACAGTATTCAAGTAATATCCTTAAAATACTACTAAAGGTTAAACATCATCTAGAAGGTTTATAAGGCTCAACTTCCTTCATAAAACATAACCATAGTGCAACCTCATTCACATATTGATGTAAGCACTATTTCAGCTTAGATATGTTTTAAACCTATCCTCATCCTTTAATATTATCACATTCGATTATTTAGGTTAAATATAAGGCATAATCACCACTCACCATACATCACTGTATATCATATCTACATACCTTTAATCCTACAGGATTATTAAGGATTATTACTTAGCATGGAGAAACCTTAAAACAACTACTATGCCTCGAGTTTTCATAGCCTCATTAAATGAACATTTTTGTGCAGTACTCACTGTAATAGAATGGTTCGGATTCAAAATCAATGCTTATTTCTTCATCTCAATGTCTCTAATAATTCTTTATGTAATCTAAAAACTTATAATTCAACTTCACACATAACTTGAGGGTATATTGGTTGTTTAACAATATGTTGGATATACAGGTACTCTTGTAATGACATATAATAGGGGTTTACAATAGACAGGGGAAAACCTATAACAATATATAGCATCTGAACTACTGTATAACGTGTCCTTGCTTTTTTGCATTACAAAACATAACATATTCATGTAACTTCCTAGGGGCTCACCCATCCTAAGATTTTCCTGGGTTGAGCTCACTTAACTTTTGTGTACCCATGCAAAAACACAGATACCGGATTTAACTGCTTCTAACCATCAGTACCCCGTGATTGTCCTTGTTTTAGTAATCATGCCTACTCCCTCGGGGCATCAAAGTACTGTATAGGGACTACCTATCAATAAAAGTACATAAATAATGTCAATTATGATACCATTATCAGAACTGATACCGTTGGTGTTCTGATGCTACCATTACATGCATTGATACTACTATCAAGTGTACTGGTACCACTGATACAACAATTAGGTACTTGTGCCACCTCTATGCGCATTGATACAACTATTATCTGATACTGTTGATACGACCCTGATACTGCTAGTACCATCCTGATACCACTATCACGAATACTAGTATCATTATGTGTGCACTAGTACCACTGATACTACTAACTAGGTATTGGTATCACCTCTGAGTGTAATGATACCACTATCTCTCTAATACTATCCTTAGACCGGTATTATCTACTATTGCCCTCCAAGTATTGACTACTTCCTCCAGGGCTTGTCTATTTCTTTTAGGGCCTTGTTTGTAAACTAGCCAAAGTAATTCACTTTGTTATTCCTTTCACTGTATAATCAAACATATCAATATATCATCCTATTGCCAGAACTACCCATACTGTAGCTAGAACCACTATTCTGATACCAAAAATGTAAGACTTTGACTTACATACCCCTTATAACTTATAATAACCAAAGTAGAATTTGTATAGTTCAATGGGCACATAAGAATAACATAAATATACTGATATTATTTAAACAATTTGCTTGTTTATATATAGGAATTCCTTACAGGGGATATACACAATAATTACATACCTTAAAATAATTAAAAGGTCTTCAGATAACCAATTGCTTCTCTCTTACTAGACCAAAACCCACAGTTGCCAAAAATTTACAGTCATGCCCTTGGAGCCATTACCTGCTATTAGAAATTTTATACATTTATGGAAAGGGTGAGATTCAAAAAATCTTAATAGTAATATACAATCTGACATATATGATATGGAAATAAATATGTCATACATCATGTTTCTAAAATAATAGAATGTTGTGTGCACATTGTTCAAGGTCAAATGACAGTTTGTACCCTTGGCTTAACTCTGTACCTTCATTTGGTATAGACCACAACTAGGCTAATATGCATTTTGTAATACCCCGAATTTTAGGATTAAAGGCTTGAGGTTTAGCCTGGATTATGTGGACTGCTAGACCTCGGTTTAGCAAATGTCCTAGTAGGGCATGATATTTTTTCCAAAATTCCTTAATATCTTTTGATATTAAAAAGAAATAAAAGGTAAGGGTAAAATGGTAATTCCGCTAAAATATGAGAAATGATGGTTTTTCCCTAATATTCCCAATTATTTGAGTTGGATGGGAATTAAAAAGAGGGAAATGAATACTTAATAATTAATAAGCCTATATGGTAAATTATTATTAGGGAAAGTCAATAAGTGGAAAAGCTTAAGGCTTTAGTTGACCACTTAAGGTGGTATAATGAGATAATTTGAGAGCGAATTATACTCTCTCATGTCTTATTAATATTAGTAGAATGATGAAGGAAAAGAGAAAGGAAACTTGTTGTACAAGAAATGAGACAGGTAGACTAATTGAATAAAGGCCACTTGGATGATTTTAATTAATCATCATTTCCTTCATCCTCTTTCCACATTCTTGTGCGGATTAAAAGAGAAAGAAATAAAGAGAAATCAAAATAGAACGAGAAAGAGAAAGAAAATGGAGAAAGAACGAGAATGAACAGAGAGAACACAGGAGAGAGAGAAGAGAGAGAAAACTTATAATCGCCACAACTCTACCAAAATGTCATCTTCTCTCAAAGTTCCCAATATAAATGTTCTTCTACTTATCCCGAGCTTCATTTCTATTATTTCTATTTCTCGTTTGGAGGTGATTGGTGCTATCTCACCACCTAAAGCATCGCTGAAATTCTAAACCGAATTCAAAAGCGTGTAGAGGTAAGCGTAAGCTTTCTTTTGACCATTTCGGTTTGTTGTTTGGATGAGCATAGTGAGAGTTTTGTACTATTCACTCTCTATTCAATTAGTGTTTTGAGGGCCAAAATGATGTCTAATAGATGTCTAAATGGGTAAACATGTAATTATAAATAGAAAGGATGGTATTAAGCCTAAGAAAGGGAGAAACCGACACAACTCATCTGAGAAAGAATTAGAATTTAATCGATTGGATGATTCCATTGAGTTTAGAAGAGCAAATTATGTAGGGTTCATGTTGATGATGAGGTGAGAAAAGGCCTAGAGGGTGAAACGACCAAATTACCCTTTTAGCTCTAAATAAGGGTTGTTAAGGGGTATTTCTGTCATTCAGGCCTGAATTTAACTAACCTGAAGTCATAAATAGATTCTACACATGAAAATGTGTAGGATTTTCCTAGGTCATAATTTTTGTCAAGATACAAATAGACCAGGTACGGAGTGGCGTAAGCCGGGTCTCCGGGAGCATTTTGATAATTTTGCATGATTGGGCTAAGTTAACCAGTAAAAAGAGTCTAGAATGTTATATGGATGAGTAATGACTTATTAAATGTATTTGGAATTCTAGGACTTGATGGATGGTCGTGCCCGAATCGGAGCAAATATGAAGGTTTGGGGAAGGACACAAAGTCCTATAGGTAGTAAACTCACCTTGCCTGTATGTTTGCGATATGTATGTGTTTGCATTGTGTTTATGTGACTGCTTGATTGATTAATGCTTTGTTATATTTATACAATGGCCATAAGTATGTATAACATTGAGCATGTAGATGTCATTATTAGCATGAGTTTTAGAAATGGAACGCATGTCACGCATCATATATATATCTTATATGCATAGTAACATTATTTACTACTGAGATTCTCTCGAATCTCATTCCTCCCAACTAACCATTCAAGATAGGTTAAAGTATTTCTAAAGAAGTACATGGAGGAGATATGAAGGTGAAGTGAAGCTTGAAGTATAAGGCGCTAGCTTGTAAAGGTTGTATTCATTGGTGAATATATGTGTTTATACATTTGATGTATAAATGTATGTATAAGCTTGTATGAATGATTGTTGTTAAAGTAGAGAAAAAATCCACTCTAATGTAAAAAAGAGAATAGCTCTTAGTTTATTTAAAGAAATGCTGGCATACTCTGATTTATCGGAACTAAGGGCTAACATTTATACTCATTATAGAGTATTGGAAAGAGGGTGACACATTTATGGTATCAGAGCGTTGATTTTAGCATTAATGGTAATTGGTAGAGTCATTAGTACATTGATTCTGGCAATAATGGAATTTGCTAAAAGTTCCCTGCTTATATTGATAGTCCTAATCCTTGGTTGTGATAGGAGGTATGGCAAAGGAACTATGCCTAGGAATGAAAATCAATGAAAGAAAAAGGATTAGGTAGTATATGGGTGAAATTAGAGTTGATTCAGAATGATTTTTGAAGTCTTTATCAGCTTAGAATAGCTGATAAACTCGAGTGCAAGCTAGTAAACTTGAGTTCATAGGCCATTTTCTAATGGAAAAGTAGTCTCGAGCAAGAACTCTCAAGGGCGAAAAGTGCGAACTCGAGTGCAAAATGGGGTGAAAACTCGAGTTCATGTAGGTGAACTTGAGTTCATCTTCTATTCTTGCAATTAGAAATCTTTCTGTAACAAACTCTCATCTCGCACTTCTAGAACTTGAGTGCAGATGAACTCGAGTGCATTTTTGAGAATTTGAAGTATAGATGAACTCGAGTGCGTTTTGAGAACTCGAGTACAAATGAACTTGAGTGGATTTTTGAGTACTTAAAGTGCAGATGAACTCGAGTGCATTTTGAGAACTCGAGTGCATTTTTGAGAACTTGAAGTGCAGATGAACTCGAGTGCGTTTTTGAGAACTTGAAGTGTAGATGAACTCGAGTATGTTTTGGAGAACTCAAGTGTAAACCTTCATCGCATGTGCAAGGTTGAAGTATCAGCTAAGTCTCGGTAGATTATCAGCTAAACTCGAGTGTGATATTTGGAACTCGAGTTTTGGGCCAGAACTCGAGTGCATGAGTTTGAACTTGATTGCGGGGCAGCTATACAAGATATGGAAATATGACCTTATGTAAAGTTTTGTTGGGGACTTTAGCACATTATAGGGGACTTATCTGACATGTCGCATAATGGTTAAGGTATTATAGGATACTGATACCCAGTGACAAATGATATGAGATGATGCTAGCACTGATGCCTGATAAGTAAAATATTTGCATATTTCTTTTCCCTTATATGATGATTTTGTGGAAGATATTTGAGTTTAATGTAATCAATTTGGGTGTAATTAATCAATAAATAATAATTTTCTTGTAGCCATGGACAACACCGTATTAAGAAGAATTAAAGAAGGAATTTAAGGGGAAGTACTATTCATGCAGTACTATTCATTGTTCACTGTAGCAAAATACGGACGGTGAAACGGGACGGTGTAGTGGGTTAGGTGGAGGTCACTGTAGCTAACATTTTTCACTATGCACAGAACTGTAGCTTATGGTTTTCACTGTGCATGGCACTGTAGCTGATGGCTTTGGCACTGTAGTAGACGGAGTTACTATAGCAACCAAAAATTGAAGCCTATAAATAGAGCTTCTTGGCACCCTAAAATGGGGGAGAAAGGAAGTGAGAGAGAGAACTTCTATTTTAGAGAGAGAGAGTTGTTATTTTAGAATTTATTTCTTGCATTTTTTTTACTTCTTACATGCGTCCTACATGGATGGTTTTACCTCCTATATGGTAGGCTAGATTCTCCATTTTCATGCATCTATTAGTTGTATTTTCTATGTTTTTGTAATTTATTTTTATGCAATATTTATGATGTTTTCATTTTATGTTTGTTTTGTTTTTAATTTTATCATGAGCTAGTTTTCCTTTTTCTAGGGTGATGACGTAGCTTACTAATGACGGATTAAATCTAACTTATTAAATCTAGTTTTAATTTTTCCTTCATGATTAAGTTTTAATTATTGTTCTTAATGCTTTCAATTGACTGGCCACCTCTTGAATGATTTCAATATGTATGTTGAGACCAGAAGGAGATGCATGTGTGTGGATTCTATAATTAAAACCATAATTTACATATGAAATAGGAATATATTCATATGGGTTATGTAGTCTTAATGAGTTTCATAAATCTTAATGCATGATTAATTGCTTAAATTCATATAGGAATATATTAGTTTAGCAACTAATTATAGAATTACTTGACCTTAGAAGAGGCTAGTAATTAAATTAGGGAAACTCGACTATCAATAATGTGGAATAAATTGGACTAGAATAGATAAGTGATTCAATCTGGAATTTGTTAAGTGAAATCTAACCCCTAGGGCTTACTATCATATTTGTCTTTATATCATTTGTGTTCATATTTCATCATTTTTATTTTGTAATCTCAATGACAACTAATGGATCGCTAAATAGTACTAAGATTACCAATTTTGGTACTTAGTGATCAGTCCTCATGGGAACGATACTTTACTTACTTCTATATTACTTGATTACGACAGTGTTGTTAGATTTCATGTTTTGATGATAACAAATCATGTTTTGGAAGCCCATGGATTAATTATCAGCAAAGCAAGCAATTCTGGTGATCTGTGCAAGATCACTCGAGTGATTTTGTTAATCACTCGAGTGATATTCAAGATCACTCGAGTGATCCGCATATCACTTCCAGTGATCGAGAAATCACTGCAAGAAAATTTCACTGTTTTGAAAATCACTTCCAGTGATTCTTAATCACTCGAGTGATGCGCCAAATCACTTCCAGTGATTGTAAATCACTCGAGTGATGCGGCAAATCACTTCCAGTGATTGGGATTTCACTTCAAAAAAAATTCACTGTTTTGCAAATCACTTCCAGTGAAGCTGAGATCACTCGAGTGATCCGCCAAAATTCTCAAATCACTTCCAGTGATTCTCAATCACTCGAGTGATGTTGGATTTTCGCTGAATCACTTCCAGTGAATTGGAAATCACTGCAAGAATATTTCACTGTTCACCAAATCACTTCCAGTGATCTTGAATCACTCGAGTGATATTTGAAAAGTTGCAAATCACTTCCAGTGAATTGGAAATCACTCCAAGAAGAAATCACTATTTATAAAATCACTTCCAGTGATTCCAAATTCACTGAGTGAAATATGCAATTTCCAATATCACTTCCAGTGAACCAGCAATCACTGACAGAAGTTTTCAAAGTTTTCAAAATCACTCCCAATGACATTATATTCACTTCCAGTGATATTGCACTTGCTCATATAATGATCTATTGTTTCCATGTGCTTTTACCTTCATAAACTTCAACTGATTTTGCTAGTGAAATTCTATTATTACTGATTTCTCCAAATAGCTATCAAAATCATATGGTATATCATTTTAATACTTAGTTGCGAAAATAGGATCACTCTCTATGGTCTTATTACTGTCACTTTTTATAAAAAACCTCCAGTGATCCATATTAATTTGTTGAGATACAAATATTGCTTAACGGTTATATTCATAAGTATGTTACAGCTGTACTCCACCATCACGCACTTGACTTGTAACTGAACACTCCACTCAAACGACAACTATTCATGGTAGCAGCAGAAATTCAAAAGTAACGGAAGACAAATGCTGTTACATTTGTCAGAAGCATCTTTGAATCAACGGACAAATTTACAACGGTCTTCAAGTGGTTCTATTATATATGTCCAGCCATTTGGAAAAATATAACAACGAAGAAAAATGCCTGAATACTCCACAAGCAATATCCTCACAAAAGCTTCAGTTCATCATTTGTGCTTCAGTTCTTATCTACATACTCTGTGAGAGAGATTTTTCATTCATACTTAATTATTTTCAATAGAGTTAACTTAAGGTTGAGGAACCTTAAGTAGGGATTTGTGATTACCTTGTGTAAGGGGGAGCGAGTGTCTAGAGGAACTTGCTGGTTGTACTGTGGTGCCAAGAACCCACTGAATCTTGGAAGATATAGTGAAAAGCTCAGAAGGATTTCTGAGGACTGGACGTAGGTCAAGTGGTTGAGACCGAACCAGTATAAATCTCTGTGTGAATCTCGGTGATATCTCTTCCTTTCATTAACTGTGCTTTAAGTTTTATAAATTGAATTTAAGCTTTCGATTATTTTGTAATCACCCAATTCACCCCCCCCTCTTGGGTGTAAAGCTTGCTCTAACAAGTGTACACTTGCACTTTCTAAATATACCATCCTACACTCGTAACAATGCCCGGATCTCATTGGAACTCCATGGTTAAGCATGTGCTTAGAAGATAAATGTTGTGAGAAAATTTTACATAAGTTTGCTAGCTGTGGGCTGGAGTCTCGTGTCGCTATAGTAGGCGCCTATTGAGGGTTACGCTGTAGTTGGGCTTAGTAGGGACCCATTGTAAAGGTTTGGGAACTTGGAATAGAGATTCTTAGATGATCTAAGAAATGCTTTGATGCATGGAGATGATAAAGTAAGCATTGACCTTTAATCTAAACCCTTTCTGCAGCAGTAGTACTGCTTAGAAAAGTTCATTGACGAGGTTATGGAATTTAAGGTTTAGTAATTGTGTTGATATTCTCTGTGCTAAGTGATAATCCTTAGTAACTCGTGGCGTTAAAAGCATGTGGGTATGATATATGGTGATGGATGATGAGTGATAATCATACCGTGTATCAATCCTAGAGGATCTAAATTGATAATATTGAAGGTTAAGAATTGAATCAGATCTAAGTTGAATTGATGCTTAGGTCGAAATGAGAATTAGGTTGCACTTTGGTTCTATTTCATGATGAAAGTCGGAACCTTGTGAACCTTGTGGATGATGATAAACCTTCAGTAATTGGTTGAGGATATTACTTGGAATCGTGAAGGTTAGAATCGGTGCTATTGATTTTGAATCTTAGCATACCTAATGGGTAATTTGAGGAAATGATTATTGTTTGGTGTGATGTTGAGGTTCTAAGAGTTGAACCATACCTTGAGAATCAATTGCAATAAGTCGAATTAGTTCTTCACGAATCTAAGATAGCCTGAATAGCTTAAGGTACTGAAGTATAGTACAAAGAGGTGTATGAAACCTCATATATATGTCTGGAAGTTGCTAGTTGCAAATCTAGCATGAGGGAAAGATCTTAATCATATACTTATCCCTTTGAGTTATGATTATTTCCTAGGGTAGAATCAATATCAAAAGTCCAATGAGTTAACTCCAGAGAGTAAGTAGATGGTAGAACTGCTAGAGAAGAATAACCTTATGAGATCTGAATTCCGTTAAAATGGAACTTCCATTTGGAAGCAACCAATCGGACAGAACTACCTACGGAGGATTCTGATCGAAGAGGACTACCTATGGGGAGTTTTAATCGAAGAGGCTACCTATAGAGGGTTAGATCGAAGGGGCTGACCAGTCAAGAGACTGAGTAAAGCACCGAGTGTGGTACCATAGTGTAGAGCCACCGTGATGTCGATCCATAGTGTAAATTCGCCATGATGGCAAACCATAAAGTAAAGCCGCCGTGATATTGAACCCGTAGAGTAAAGCTACAGGGACGTTGACTCTCAATAGTGGTATATTGTAATAAGTCTTTTGTCAAATAAGTTTCCTTAAGAAGAAGGGTTTATATGACCTAATGGATAGTCATGTAATGCGTCAGTGCCAAATGATAAAAGAGATTGAGAAAGATCAAGCTCTGCAATGTAAAGCTAAGTAACTCTTGCTTTTGTATCTTGTGTAATGGTTCTGCATGTATGCGTTTACTATCAGGTATATCTGTGTTATAAATATATGGTAGGCAGTAAGACCTATTTGGACCCACGTGTCCTTAGGCAATCAGACTTGATGGGCAGAGGCCCGAGGCTATAAATCCCATGATGCCAAAGACATAGGGGTGATTCCCTAAGTAGTAAGACCTAATAAGCATTTATAAGTTGTAGGGTGGTTACCTGGGGCCTATCTTTGTGCGAGTGAACGCCACAAAGATTTCTATTATGTACGAGTAGTCGCTCGAAGCCTATCTTTATGCGAGTGGATACTCAGGGCCATAGAATCTCCAGTTATGCACGAGTGGAATCCTGAGGCCTATCTTTATGCGGGTGAACACTTGGGGCCATGTGACTTATGGACCAAAAGTCCAGCAAATGCTGTTAGGCTATATGCTAAGATGTAGGATGCTCTTGTAGTGATTGTGATGATAATGGTTTGTTTATCATGCTTTTTGAACATTGTATAAGAATGAGAATGAGTTGAGCAATAAAAGATGGAGCTTGAAATGAGTAGCTAACTCAATGGTGCCAAGGTTATCAAACGCGGCTTAAGTTTCTAATGTCATGTGTTTGATACCTGAGGAGACCTCCTTCGGTAGATAGTTGGTTGGACGATCAGTGAAGCTTTCCTTCTTGGCTCCAGTTGGGAGGGGGTTCAGTTGGGTTGAATGCTACACCCGTGCACGGTCAGTCCAAGTGAGCTTGGAGCGGGGCCTAATAGATGTAGGCCTAGTGGATACTTATCTGGCAAGATGATGGATCTGTTGGTAGGGAAGTGGCTATTCCATATGTTTTCCATACTCAGTCCTTGTGAGCCAGGGGGTGTGGACCGAATCTTTGTGTGGCTGCAGGGAGCGCCCAGTGAGGGTAGCTCTGCAATGGGCCAATGAGAGAGTTATGATTTAGTAAAGGTGATGGACTAATTGTCCTAAGGCCAAAAGACCTGACAGGCTCGTAAGTCCTTAGGGTGGAAAAATATGAGATGTGATTGAGAATGGAGCTGAGAAGAGGCTCAAGGTAATAAGAACAAATATGCAAGTTTACATAAGGTAGTATCCCGGGGCTATAAGACCTATGTGTCTAACTGTTATGGTTGTTACCTAGCATGGTGACATAGGATGAGTGTGTCTGGAGAATATGTTAAGACTAGCAAAACATTTAAATTGTACCAGATTGTAGCTAAGGCAGTAAGCCTTTAGATGCCTGTGGCATGGGGGTGAGTCCCTAAATTGTAAAACCAAAGTATCCAGTGCTATGGTAGTAGAATGAGCCGTAAGGCTTAGTATACATACAATGTAATTCGAGAGAGTCCCGAAGAGGCTCGAAAGTTTGGTATACATACAGTATAATCTGGGAAAGTCCCGAAGAGGCAGTAAGGCTTAAAAAACCAAGCACTGTAAGAACAGACCAGTAGGTCTTGAGATTAAATGCTACGTACTGGGTACATGATGAATGAAAGTACTGCATAGTAATGCAGAATACTACATGAGATAATTTGATGAGATAACGATGAGATGGCTGTAATTTTCCATCGTGATCAGAGGTTCTCACTAGGTAAGAGTGAAACAAAGTGATAGCTTTTACACCAACACGGCGTAAGAGGCTAGCCATCCTATGATTACCATGACTAGAGGAGCAGACCAGGTATATGGGTGCTTGTGTGAAGCACTAGTCCTTGGTCGATGTAGTTTTCGGAGGAGCTAACCAAAAAATTAAGCTATGTGAAGTGTCGAAAATCTACAATTAAGGGTACAGTGGTACAATATGACATTCGAAATTTTGAGGATGAAATTTAATAAGGAGAAATATAATACCCCAAATTTTGGGATTAAAGGCTTAAGGTTTAGCCTGAATTAAGTGGACTGCTAGACCCCGATTAGCAAATGCTTAGTGGGGCATGCTATTTTTCCAAAATTCCTTAATGTCTTTGGGTATTAAAAAGAAATAAAAGGTGAGGGAAAAATGGTAATTTTGCCAAAAGATGAGAAATGATGGTTTTTCCCTAATATTCCCAATCATTTGAGTTGGATGGGAATTAAAAAAGAGGGAAATGACTACTTGATAATTAAAGGTTGTATTCATTGGTGAATGTATCTGTTTATACATTTAGTGTATAAGTGTATGTATAAGCTTGTATGAATGATTGTTGTTAAAGCAGAGACCCGATCCGCTCTAATGTAAAGAAGAGAATAGCTCTTAGTTTATTTAAAGTAAACGCTCGCATACTCTTATTTATCGAAACTTAGGGTTGACATTTATACTTGTTATAGAGTATTAGAAAGAGGGTGTCACAAGTTTCCAAGCCACAATGCTCATATTATAGAAGATGGCATAAACAAACATACAATAATCATATATTGCATGAAATAAAGTGTTACTACCTGAAACATGCCATTTCCTTACCTATCATTTGGTCCAGCTTTGTCTCTGGCTCAGTCTTTCAGTATATCTTAAAATTTCAAATTTATGATAAATGAGTTATTATTTATTCATAACACATTATAAACTCAATGTGTTAGTTATCCTGACTCAAAACTACAAAAGTACCAAAATACCCTTATGACTTGGTTTATACCCTTTTGTACCCAGTCCAACTATACTTGACCAAAAATTATGAATTGGGCTAATCCTACATAATTTTTCATGTAGAATCCATTTTTGACCTTAGATTAGTCAAATTCTAGCCTAAATTACAGATTTACTATCAAACCTCGTATAATTTAGACATTTTATATAGTATCGTCACATTGTTCAGTGGGTATATAGAAATAGTACAAACATACTGATATAATATCCTTCATTATATTATCAAATTTCTAGAGTTTTACATATTATGTAATCCAAAATATAAGTGAAATACACCATAATCATCTCCAGATTTCCTTTAAAGCTAGCCTTCTCATTTTCTGGAGTCTACCTTTTCTTTTCCTTTTGAGCCGCTTTATCTAGCTGTATAGATTTTTTTTATAGGAAAGGGATGAGATTCAAATGAATCTCAGTAGTAATAGATAATCAATCTTATAAGATGTGAAAAGTAAAAATGTAATGCAGCATTTATCATGATGCATCAATCAAAATGCCAATCACATGTCTAATAATCTTGAAGAACCAAAGCGATGATTTTTTCTGAATCAAAATGATTGTCCATTCGCTACTCACATATATCAAACTATATGGTGATCATATTGCCACATATGCTACACATCTCACAAAGGAAAGCACAACCACACTAATAAATCACATTGGCATACTTAGACTGGGTACCATTCAGTCCTTGAGGTACACCACTCATCTCTTAGGACGGTACTCATACTTTACCACACCTAGAACTAGGAAATACCGCCATTTACAACTCATTGCATAGAACATGGAAAATAATGCATATTAACGATCACATAGAATATGAGAAATAGAGTAACTACCTAGTTGCCTTTCCCATCTAATTAACCTTTACTTCTTTAGCTCGGTTTGGCAAATATCAAATCCTAAAGATTCCAAAGCAATTACAAATGAGTTATCACTCATCTATATGTCTTTATAAAATTTATAAGTTGATTATTTAATCTCAAAATCGTGTAATTACCAAAATGCCCCTTAGGAACCTAGTCTAATTCCCTTTTTACCTGGTATATTTGTACTTTTTCAAATATTATGACTTGGGCTAATCTTACACAATTTTGCATGTATAATCCATTGTTGACATCAAATTAGACAAATTCCAGCCCAATTTACATATTTACCCCTGACAGTCCAAACTTAGGGTTTTAGGGGCAAAATTGTCATTTCACATTCTAGGGCTTTTCATGCTTCACCATCTATATGAACCCTACAAAATTTTCCCTTCTAAACATCATGGAACCATTAAAACATGAAATGTTGGAAATTGTGGCCTAGAGGCCAATCATTGTACTTTAGACATTATTGTTATTTAATGAATTTCTCCACTTTTTTATTATATCATTTGCATGTTTATTATGATAACTATATCCTTGGATGAATCGTAAGGATTATCCTAAATGTCCCTAGTATCTATGTGGGAACAAAGATAAAATAAGACCAGTATAACTTTGATGAGGTATGGAGATATGAATCAAAGTCTTATGCACTTGTAGGAGTACAAGGTGCTAGACCGACCCGCTATGAGAAAGCTGCATGGATTAATTCATAAGCTTATCTCATGTATAACCGCGTCACAATGCCCTTTAACCTAAGATCATCATGGTTTCCTATATGAGAGTCGCTAATCTTTGACCAAGTCAAAAGTCACCTTTGACCGGATGATGATAAAGGCTTCAATCGGGCTCGGTGGTTTTCATGTAGAGGAATGTGAATGGTCAAGATGAGATTTGTCTCTCACATTAGAAGAGAGATATTGCTGGGCCCCTCGATGAGTGAGTATGAGAAATGTATGGTCATACTGTGATGGAAAGAAGTTTCCATTTCTATAGTCAAACTACTCAGGAATTGAAAAAGAAATGGTCAGGAACAGGAGGATGACACTATCAATGCCTCATCCTTGACCAAAATATCATGTGACAAAAGGGACGTGACATGGTTGTATGATAGGTTGCATCGTATAATCAATCCTCATGTGAATTGGGTAGTCGTAATGTCTTGTTAGAGGCCGCTTGTGACTTGTGGGCTAGTGCACTTATTGGCCCACTGCCAACTTCATGTAGGCCTACAATGTCGTACATGAGAATAGCCCAGCACGAGCTATAATGTCCATATTCATTGAATCTAACATATGTCTAAGATTCAATGAATACAATGTTCAATCAAGAATAGATGAATTATATATATATATATATATATATATATATATATATATATATATATATTATAAATATGGAAATAATAATAATAATATTATTATTATGAGGTGTTAGTTTTATATTTAATTTATTTGATAAATTAAATAAAGCTAATATAGATATCATATCTCATATTTAATTTATAAAGATAAACTAAATCAGTTGGCTCTTTATTCAAATTAAATAAATAGTTTAGATTAAATATGTTGGACAAATTTAATTAAATCAAATTTATTTAATCTAATTCAAATTTCAAAATTAATTAAGATTAATTTTCAAGATCTAGTACTGCCCACATAAGATATAAGACCTAGGGTTAGAGAACCCTAGCCGTCAGAGTGAGACATATTAGAGAGCCGCAAGAGAAAACCTTAGAGAGGAATTTTGGAGGTACTAGCATGCTGCCGATATTGGGGTCCTGTTCGTATGGATATCGGTAGAAAGAGTTGGTTCGTATAGTTGGCTCCTAGAGATCAAACAAGACGTAAAACATAAAAGGTACGATTCTAACTACTCGGTTTAAACACCGTTGATAGATCCGTGTTCGGGATTCGAGAATTTTAAACGGTTAATTTCTTCCGCTGAATGTACGAATCCCAACATGAAATTCCAGCCGTACTATCTCCTTAATGTAAGGATCTGCTAACTTGTTCAAAGAGTAATTGATGCTAATAGGTAGGAAATGAGCTGTCTTGGAAAACCAGTCAACAATTACCCAAATAGCATCATAATTCCTTACTTTAGGTAATCTTGTCACAAAATCTATTATAATACTTTCCCATTTCCATTCAAGAATTTTAGGATTTTGTAATAATCTTGATGTCCGCTGATGTTCAATCATGACTTTCTAACAGGTAAGGTAACATGATACAAATTTAGTCACATCCTTTTTCATATCCGGCCAGCAATACATAGACTTTAGGTCATGATACATCGTAATTGATCCTGGATGTAGCATGAATTTACTTTTCTGTTCCTCCTCTAAGATTTTCCATCTCAATTTAGCTTAGGGTGAAATATATATTTGTTCCCTATATCTGACTAGTCCACTTGGTGATAAATCATATTCCTGAGTTTCTCCGCTTTCTATCATACTCTTCATATTTTGTGCTTATTCATCCTGCAGCTGAGATTCCTCAATTACGGCTTGTAAGTCATTTTTTGCTTGCTAAAACCACTGTCACTAATCAAAATCTGATTAGAAAAATTTAGATCTCTAAAATCCTCAATCAGTTTTTGCTCTTACATTATCAGGACTGCTGCTTGCACTGTCTTTTGACTTAATGTACCTACAACAAAATTATCTTTTCCTAGATGGTATTTAATTTCTAGGTTATAGTCTTTAAGAAACTCTATCTACCGGTGCTATATCATATTTAATGCTTTCTAATCATACAAATATTTTAAACTTTTGTGGTCATAGTACGATTCTATGGTCGCACTATAGAGATAATGTCTCCATATTTTTAATGCAAATACAACTACTGCTAGCTCAAGATCATAAGTGGGATAGGTCATTTCATGGGGCTTTAGTGATAGGAGGCGTATGCTACTAATCTGCCTTGCTGCATCAAGACACAGCCCAATCCATGCTTACTCGCATCACTATAGACTACATAGGTCAATTGTGGATCAGGAATTATCAATACTGGTGTTGTTATCAATCACCCTTTTAGCTCTGTAAAGCTCCTCTTATAATTCTCATCCCACATGAAATGTTGAGCTTTCATGTTAGCCTCGTTAAAATTAACGTGATTCTGGAGAAAGTTTTTATAAATTATCCATCATAACCAGCTAGACCTAAAAAACTGCGTATTTTAGCCATATTTTCCAATCTTTTCGAATTTAGTACTGCTTCTACTTTACTGGGATATACTAAGACCCCTTTTTATGAGGCTACTTGGCCTAGGAATTTTACTTTCGTAAACCAAAACTCACATTTACTTAGCTTGGCGTAAAGTTATTAGTCCCTTAATGTGCCTAACATGATTCTTAAATGCTCCTTATGTTCAGCTTGGCTCCATGAGTGTACAAGGAGATTATCAATAAAGACTACCATGAATCATTCCAAATATGGATGGAAAACATTATTTATGTAGTCTATAAATACAGTAGGTACATTGGTCAACCTAAATAGCATTACTAAGAATTCGTATTGCCTATATCTAGTTGTAAACGCAGTCTTAGGTATATCCTCTTCCGTTACACATAACTGATGATACCTAAACCTCTAATCAATTTTTGAGAATATGCATGAACCAGAAAACTGATAGAGCAGGTCATCAATTATGGGAAGTAGATACTTATTCTTTATGGTTACTTTGTTCAACTCCCAGTAGTCAATACATAGTTGCAAGCTGCCGTCTTTCTTTTTAATGAAAAGCACTGGAGCTCCTCATGGCAACACACTGGGTGTGATGAACCTTTTTTTCTAAAAGCTCCTTAATCTATTTCTTTAGCTCTGCCATCTCGTTCAGAGCCATTCTATATGGAGGTTTTGATATTAGTTCCACTCCAGGCTAAGTCTCAATTATAAATTCCACTTCCCTTTCTAGAGGTAACCCTCTAATATCTTCTGAAAATACTTTGAGAAACTCTCTTACCACAGGGATATCTTTAAAGGCTAACCCAGTTTCTATTTGTACAAAAAAGATTACCATATACCCCTAACAACCTTTATGCAAGTAGTTTTCAGCCTTAGCTGCCAAAAGGAAATTAAGATTGCCCTTTAAACTTGTTCGTGGTTATGGATTAGGATAAAAAAAATTTATTCCTGCAATCCAACAACATATTAGTAGCTATTAGCCAGTCTATATTGAGGATCACTTCTAACTTATGCAAGGCTAAACAAATTAAATCTACCTTCAACTCACGTTCTTCAACATTTATAACATAATTCAAATAAACTTTATTAGTAATAGATCGAGTACCCGTGGGTGTTGATACTACCAAATCATATAGTAATCGATGTACCATTAGGCCTAGTCATCTCACACAATCATATGCAATGAATAAATGACTAGCACCATAATCATATAATGCTTGCACACAATTACCATTAAGTAGAATTGTACCTTGAATTAATTCAAGAGACTTCCTGGCTTCTTCCTGTATCATGGGAAAAGACTCTCCCTTGGCTTTTCTACCTCAACTGATATGGTTTTTGCAGCTATTACGTACAGTTGACAACTATATGTCCCGGCTATTGGCAATTGTAACAGGTTTGTCTATAAAGTCTACCTGGATGGTAGGGTTTCCTGCATCTCCACCATGTTTAGTTCTTGGATGGTTGTTGATTATTGTGATTTCCAGGTTGATAAGGCTTTTTATCATTTCCTCAGGATGGTCCTCTCAAATTCCTATGTTTCTGGTAGGAACTTCTACTACTAAGTATACCTTTATTATTGGTACTCTTGTTTGTGTAGAGGTCCAATAAATTGTTTTCAGTAATTCTGCACGCCTATACTACCTTATTAAACTCTTTAAATTGCTTTCAAACTAGCTTTTCCTTTAATTCTGGCTTCAACCCCTGAATTAGCATATAAGAACTCCATTCCTCATTATCCCCAAATCTCAGGTAAGAGGAATATCTAGATAACCAAATATAATAAGGAAGATATTAATCAAACCTTTCTTTTTCTCCTTGCTTGATTGTCAAAAACTCAGGTTCTTTAGCAATTATGGGTCTTGATGATTATTAAGAAATGAGTTATGTAGTATTTCTCCAGTATTGTTTTGCCTTTGATAAGGCTGATATGAAAACTCAACATTTTATATAGGATGATAGTTATGAGAGGAGCTTCACAAGGCTAAGAAAGGAATTGATGATAATATTGACATGAGTGATCTTGATTAGCAATTGACCTACGTGGTCTGTGTTAATATGAATAAAATATGAATTGGAATGTGTCATGATACAACAAGATAACATAGTAGTGTCAACCTCTCATCAGTTGGAGACTCATTAGCTAAAATATCCTACATATGAATCCTGAGATAGTAATAATTGTTTGTACATGGGGAAATTTAGAGATTTTGGTTCTACGGGGCACCATAGAGTTATACTACAACCACTGAAGTTTGAAGTAACTATGTGATCATAAAGAGTTGAACATAATATAGCACTGATGGATAGATTTGCTTAAAGATTTTAACCTGGAAGTTAAATACTATCCAAAAAGTGGTAATGTGATTGCAGATGCATTGAACAATAATAGTGGAGGTCAAGGAAATTTTGTTTCCATATCTGATATAGTGGCTTGGCATATATGAGTTCATTCATAAGAATATAGGTATTGATAAAATACAGTAGGCAGTATGACCTATTGGGCTAGTATATCCATGGGTTATAAGACCTTATAAGCAAGCAAGGTAGGGTGATAAGACCTACAGAGTAACCCAAATTTTGAAAATTTAAGCAATGACCAAAAGCATGGAATTTCAAATGATCCAATGCAAGAGAGTATAGGTAATATCTCAAAGAGGTTAAACACCAAAGGTGATGAGACAATAAGTCTGAAGGTAATAAACCTATAAGACAGTTTACACGGGAAGTTACCTAGGTTATAGAACCTTATGGATATTCAGTAGTAGATAGACAATGTGCCCATTTATTTTCCAAGGACTATGTGTTCTGTGGTTATTAAACGTCAGTAGACTAATTGTACCTGGACGATTTGTCCTTGCACGCTTCGTAAACTATATATACATGTATAAAGGCTGAATAGAAAAAGTTAGAATTTGAGATGTGTTCAGAATAGTTATAACACTGTGTTGATAGAAATAAATCTTGATATGCATCTAATATAGATATTGGACTAGAAATCCAAAGGCCATAAAACCTATCAGACTAATGCGTCCTTAGGTTGGTAAAATGAGGAACACTTAAATTGTAATAGATATAAGGTAATTACGGTGAAAATTGGTGTGCAAATTTAAAAAAGGGCAAAGTCTCTAGTATGGTATTAGACTAGTAAGTCCAAGAAATGTGTTTTAATAAGTATTAAAGGTAATTTGAGGATTATCTACAGAATTCTAAAAGAATTTCATAAATATAAGAGCTATCAATGCTCAATATTCATCAGAAATTGCACAAGAAGGAAAACATTAAGCTATGAAAAGAATGGAATAACTAATGGGAAATAACTCCCCAAAACATAGTTGAATCAATGTAATGTCCTAAAATTTTGAGGACAAAATTTTATTTACGGGAGGAGAACTATAACATCCCAAATTTTAGTCATGAAAACTCCTTTATACCTTGATGGTATTAAAGGGGATAAAATGGTGAATTGAAGAGCACATTAAGTGATAAAACAAGGCAATTAGAGGTCACACACAACATAGTTATATAGTGTATAAGTTGGGGTTGCTGCCAGTATGTCTCCCTATAAGGCAATCATGTTGTATTACATTTCTAAATAGGAAAATAATGTTAAAAAATTTTGAAAATTTCCCAAATGAAATTATACTTGTCTAGCTTTAATTGATAGGTCATATAAGTCATTTAGATTTGTACACAAGGATATATGTATTTTTGAAGTTAGCCTAGTAAAATTGGCAACTTTTTGTAGCAGCAACAAAAAATGAAAATTCTAGAAATGATGAGCTCATAGTTGGCTAAAGGATATATTTTTTTATTGGAAATAGACTTAATAAGGGTCACAAAGCCTTTGGAACCATACTAATTGGATATCTATACAATTAGATATGAATTTTTAAAGTTTGATAAAAATTCTACTCAATTTTTGAACATGTGCAAAAATGAAAAATAAGTATATGGGCAAAATGGTCATTTTAGCTAAAAAAATAAATTCAGAAAATCTTCCTTAATAATTAAGGAAGAGATCAATTTTTGAAGAATGGATAAGAAGGTGAAGATTTTTTTTAAAGGGTAGACAAGTAAAAGCAAGATAGGAAGCTTTGAAAAAAATGTTATATTAAAATCACATGTCACAATTCTTGATAAAAAATTATAAAATTGGAGAATTGGAGAGGATACTAGAGAACACTCTAAAATCTCTTTAAAAGGGCCTAAAGTCAGCCATAATTAAGAGGAAAAGAAGGAGGAAGAAAGGAGCAACAAGAGAAGACCCAGTTCAAGAAGCAAGATCAAGGTAAGTAAGTAGAAATTTATGCTTGTTCTTGTTCTCTAATTCATGAAATCTCTCCTTAACTACCATATAATCTTGAATTAACCATCCAAAAATTAAAAAAAACACTTAAGGAGGGAGAGGAGGGGTGATGGTTTAGAGAAGAGCAGGAAGAAGCAAGGTAAGTTACAAAAACCTTCAAATTCTTGTTGAAATTATAGTTGTGGTTGTTGTCTGATTGGATATTGGTTTGTTTGAGATAATTTTATAACTTAGGATGTTCAAATATTAAGGGTAGATGCTTCCCAAATTAACATTAATTATGTTCAAATGATGTTTAAGGGGTTAATCATAAGGTTATAAGTGAAAAGGAAGGTGTTTTAAAGATTTAAACGTGATACTTGACTTTCCTAATTTGTACTAGATTTATTGTAGCATGTTTTTATGTGCCCTAACCTGGTCCAAATCTTATGAAATTTTACAAGATGAAATTAGACATCTTGAGCTTTAATTTGATAGGTATTATAACCATTTGGAATAGTGTATTGAATGATATGATTTTTCAAAGTTTAATCATGAATCTGGAACAAATTCTGTGGCAGATTAACTTTGACAAATTTTCTGGAATTTGTTGGATGTATCTGGTACTTTGTGATATTTTTAGTTTAAAGAGTACTGAAATTGATTTACATAGGAAGTAGAACCACTCAATTTGAAATTTTCTAGATTTAGTTATGAATTTTCAAAATTGATTGAAAAATATTGAAAATTTCTAGAAAATTTTGCCCCTACAACCCGTAGTTGGTGGCTTTCAAGGGTAATCTGGTCATTTGAGTGTGAATTTTTCTACAATAAGGTCAAAAATGGGTTCTACACATGAAATTATGTAAGGGTATCCTGAGTCATAATTTTGGAAAATGTACAGTTATACTGGGAATAAGGGATATTAGGGGTATTTTGGTAATTTGGCTCCTTGAGTAAAGATAACCAACTTATGAGCTTTTAAATAAGATATGAATGAGTAATAATTCATTTATTATCAATTTAGAAATTTTAGGATTTGATAATTGTCCGAGCCAGATGAAAAGTTAAGGGACCCGTAGTAGCCAAGCCATGGAAATGAGTCCAGGTAGTAACTATATTTCTCATATTCTATATGATCGTTAATATGCATTGTTTTTCATATTCTGTGTAATGAGTTTTAAATGGCGGTAATTTCTAGTTCAGGGTGTGGTAAATTATAAGTACCACCCTGAGGAACAAGTGGTGTATCTTAAGGACCGAAAGGTACCTAGTCTAAGTAGGAAAATGTGATTTATCTGTTTGACTATGCTTTCCTATGTGAGATGTATAGCCTGTGTGGAGATGTGATCACTATATGGTTTCTTATATCTAAGTATGGAATAAGTGATCATTTTGATCCAGAGAAAATTATCACTTTTGTTCTTGAACATTACCAAACATATGCTTGGCATTTTGATTACTACATCATGATAAATACATCATTACATGTTTACTTTTCACATTTTATATGATTGATAGTCTATTACTACTGAGATTCATATAAATCTCACCCATTCTAAAAATTTAAAATTTATTTAGAAAATGGAATGGCTCAAAGGCAATGTGGCAGATGCTGGAAATTATAGGTCCAGTGCTGATCAAGATATTTATCGTTGGTTATCAATTAATCTTCCTATGTATTTAGGATTTGTATTATATTATGTACAAACCCATAGGAATTTTATGTAATGTAATCAAGAATTTTATATAAGTATAATGTATTATTTCTATCACTAGTGTAAAATAGTCTTTTTAGACCATATTATTTAGACCGATTATTACGGATAAGGTCTAAAAATATGACCGGTGGCAGTTTCATAATTATAAATAATTTTTTAGACCGGTTCTTAAAATAACCGGTCTAAAATATATTATTTAGACCAGTTATCCACAAAATCGGTCTAAAAATATAAAAGTAATTAAAAGTTAAAAAATTTTAAGACTTTTTAGACCGGTTGTCACTAATAACCGGTCTAAAAGATAAAACTTTTTAGACCAGTTGTTGATGATAACCGATCTAAAAGATGCTAAATTAAAAAATTAATTTTGATTTTATTTTTAAGATTGGTTATTAGTTATAACCGGTCTAAAGGTGAACACTTTTAAGACCGGTTTTGTCAAATAACCGGTCTTAAAAGTCCGCCCTAAAATTTAAAATCTTCTCTCGCGGCTTTATCTCGCGCCTAATTTCAAGTTTGAAATTTGATACTCATCAAGTTTCTTATAAACTCCTCCCCCGTGCTATAACAACTCCTCCATCCTTGACCATCTTCGCAATCAACGCAGAGGTACAGTGGAATCCATCATTGTAAAGCTCGGCTTTTCTTCCCTCCGATTGGTTTAAGATAAGCGCTCTACTTAATTAGTTTTATACATACTTCAGAGTAGATACTGTCATATATTTCAGATCGATTTCTATTACAAAAATTTATACTCATATTTGTTTCAGGTTTACGATTGCGACATCTGAGAAAGTTTACAAATTGGATTCTTCATTAGGGGCTGAGGTTAGTGTTTTCTTTTGTCATTTGCCTTGTTTCTAAATATTTATTCTCCGAAAAAATTTCTTAAACAAAAATTATCTTCCAACTTGCGTTCTAATTACTTTATTTTCTAACTTATTTCCTAATATTATTTCATATTGTTGAGCCATTCACAGCTCATTATGTATTTGCACTGGGTGTTGCAATATTTCTGAGTTGCGCTTATTGTGTTCTTCAAGTATGACTCCACCAAGATATATTCATGATTAGTAACTATAAGTATGACCTTGGAAGCATACTTTTAGGATATGTACAGATTAAGCATATTAACATAATCAATAGACTCGCAAAAAAAAAATTAAGACACTTTTTAGACCGGTTATTTAAATAACCGGTCTAAAAAGTGTCTTAATTTTTTTTTGAGTCCATTGATTATGTTTATATGCTTAACTTTTTAGACTGGTTATTTAAATAACCGGTCTTAAAAGTCTTTTTTAGACCGGTTATTTAAATAACGGTCTAAAAAGTGTCTTTTTTTTAATCCATTGATTATGTTTGTATGCTTAACTTTTTAGACCGGTTATCCACATAACCGGTCATAGAAGTCTTTTTTAGACCGGTTATCCACATAACCGATCATAAAAAGTCATACTTTTAGACCGGTTGCATAACCGGTCTAAAAAGTATCACACTTTTTAGACCGGCTGTATCAATACCTCATCTAAAACCTGTCTAAAAAGTTATTTTTACCCGGTCTAAAAAACCATTTTTCCACCGGTGTATATGCCCATTGAATTGGGCGTTAATGTTATGATGAATGTCAAAATATTAAGGGGTTTGACATTTTCAATTGGCCATGTCGGGGTAAAAACAAAGACTTCGTCCTCATATTATCCAGTGAGAACCCCTGATCATGCAGTTGAATTCGCCATCTACTTAACTAGCCCTGATACCAAAAGTGTCAAACCTCTTAATATTTTGACAATTATTAGAGTAATCACTCGCAATTTAATGGGCATACATAATTAATACGTTATACTGATATAAAATTTCTTGATTACATTACAGAAAATCCCCATAGGGTTTGTACATCTTACAATATAAATTCAAAATACATTGAAAATTTATAGATAACCAATGATAAATATCTTGGTCAGCACCAGACCTTCAATTGCTGGTATCTGCTGCATTGCCCTTTGAGTCATCTCTACTAACTGAGTAAATTTTTAAATCATGGAAATGGTTAGATTCATACAAATCACAGTAGTAACATGCTATCAATCATATAAAGTGTGAAAAGTAAACATGCATAGCATCATTTATCATGATGCATCAATCAAAATGCCAAGTAAATATCTGACAATATTCAAGATCAAAGTAATGATTTTGCCCAAGATTAAAATGATCGCCTGATCCTTACTTGCACACAACAAATCATATCATGATCACCTGACACATCATTTTTGTGTGATCACACCCACTATATTGTAATCACCCTGCACACATCATATTTTTGTGATTACACCCAGTGGGTAATAATGCCACACAAGCAAATCAACGCCATACAGGCAATGCCACATAGGCAAATCTCATTGGCCATACTGGCAACACATCTCATTATACAGAACATGGTTAGCAATGCATATTAACTTTCACATAGTATATAAGAGATAGAGTTACTACCTAGACTCATAAGTCGGATATCTTTGCTCAAAAGTATATAATTAACAAAATGCCCCTAGGGAATCCAGTCTAATCCCTTTCTATCCGGTATATTTGTACTTTCTTAAAATTATGTCCTAGGCTATTCCTACATAATTTCATGTATATAATCCATTTTTGAACTTAGTTTGGATAAATTCACACTCAAATGACTAGATTACCCTTGATAGCCACATATTTAGGGTTTTAAGGACAAAATTATCATTTTCATAGGTTTTTTTAATTTCTAGCATTTTTAGTTAACTTTGAAAATTCATAACTAAATCTAGAAAATTCAAAATTGAGTGGTTCTAGTTCCTATGTAAATATATTTAAGTCCTATTTTAAGAAAAAATATCACAAAGTACTAGACATAATCACAAAACTCCATAATATTCAACCAAACTAATTTGCCACAAAATTTGTTTCATATTCATAATTAAACTTTGAAAAATCGAATATTTTAATCTACTAGTTCAAATGGATTATAATACCTATAAAATTAAAGCTTATGATGTCTACTTTTATCCTGCAAAATCTTATAAATATTAGATTAGAATACGCCATTGAAAAATATGCCACAACAAACCTGGAACAATTGAAAATGTGGAAGTTTCATGTTTTAATCTTTAAAACATCTTCCTTTTAATATTATGTTTAACTCCTTAAACACCATTTGAACATGATTAGTGTTAATTTAGGCAGCATCTCTCCTTAGGGTTTGAACATCCTAAATTACAAAATCCAACTAAAATAAGCCAACCACCAACAAGAACATCAAGAACAAGCTTAAATCTACAAGAATTTAAAAGTTCTTATGCTTACCTTTGCTCTTCTTCCTTTAGCTCCAAAACCACCACCCTTTCCTCTTCTTCTCCTTGAATTTAAGCTAGATATATGGATGATTCAGCATAGCATGACAATTAGGGAGGTGTTTCTATGAATTAGGAGACAAGAACAAGTGAAACTTGCAACCATACTTTACCCTTTTTACACCTTGAATTCTTGAGCTCTCTTTCTTGTTCTTGTTTCTCCAACTCTTCCTCTCTCTTTTTCTTCTCATTTTGATTGAAATTTTGGCCTTTTAAAAGGTGTAAGATTGATTCTTTAATAAGCTCCTTCCACCTCCTTAAATTAATAATAATTTATTGTGATTTTAGCATATGTTTTTATTATATTATTTTTTTCACATGCTTCATCTTTTTGCTTTCACGTGTAACTTGTCTAGAGTTTTTTCTTCTTCTTCTTGCTCCTTCCTTCCTAAGGCAACATTTCTTTAATTATTAAGGAAAATTGTGGAATTTATTTTCTCTAGCTAAAATGATCATTTTGCCCTTACATTTTCTTGAATTTTGGAACAATTGCTCTCTCCTTATTTCCTTTCTATTTTACCACAATGTTAGGCTTTCACCACAAATAAAATTAGGCTTTAGGTCTTTCTTGGCCAAGAATTTCATATAATTTATTTCTCCAATATTTTGGCTATTCTAAGTGCACCAAAATTCACTATTTTATTCCATTGAATGTAATTAAATATTCAAGGAATTTTAATTATTAAAATTTGGGATATTACAGTTCTCCCCCGTCGGTACAATTTTGTTCTCAAAATTTGGATATTATGTAAAATTAACTATACTTTGGGGAGTTACCTCTCTTTATTCATCCCATTCTTTTCATAACTTAGTATTTCTTCTCTTGTGCAACTTCTCAAAGTATGCAACACATTTATTAATAATTTCACAAATGTTGAGCGTCGGTAGCTCTCATATTGTGGATCTGGAGTTTCAAAAATCCGTAGGTTGTTCCATATATATCCTTTAGTAATTATCAAAACAAATTCCCTGGACTCATTATGTCAAACCCCACAGAATTAAGACATTTCTTATTGTATCATTGCATAGTTCAACGGGCTTACAAAAATAGTACAATTATACTGACATAACATCTTGATTATATTACAAAAGCATAAAAAGGTTCCGAGTATATCATACTACATGAACCAAAATAAAAGGCAGGTTACATTATTCTTGAAACAAAATTCCTTCACAAGCTTGCCTTCCTAGACCTTGGGGTCAACTTTCTCTTTTCCTTTAGAACAACTCTGCCTAACTATATAGATTAAGTTTATACGAGAGGAATGAGATTCAAACGAATCTCAATAGTAATAAACAATCATTCATATAAAATGTGAAATGTAAACATGCAATGCATCATTTATCATGATGCAGCAATCAAAATGCCAAACACATGTCAGACAATGCCCAGGAACCAAACGATGACTTTGCCCAGGATCAAAATGATCACCCATCCCTGAGGTACACAAATCATAAACTCATACATAAGAATTCTCATGAATTCACCTATGTAATGTGATCACATGAATAACTGGAGCACCTACCCCTAAATCACTTAATTGGGTTCTAGTGGCCACATGGTACCTGGCTTGTCCTATAGGGTGGTACATCTTATCACCCACGCCCAGTGAGTACTCATATCACATACAACACATTATACAGAACATGACATACCAATGCATATTAATATTCATATAGAATATAAGAGATATAGTTACTACCTTGTTGTCTTTCATGTCCTACTGTATCAGTCTTTATTCGTCCAGCTAGGCAAATATCAAATCTAAAAAATTAACCAAGATAGTTGCAGATAAGTTACTATTTATAGCTTCTTCACCATAAAACTTACAATTTTAGTATCTTTCTTCAAAATCGTATGTTTACCAAAATGCCCCTAAGGACTCGGTCCGACCCTCCTTTTACCTGGTACATTTGTACTTTTTCATAAACTATAACTTGGGCTAATCGTACATATATTTTGTGTAGAATCCATTTTTACCTTAGATTAGGTTAATTCAGGCTCAAATTATAGTTTTGCCCTTGACATCCCTAATTTAGGGTTTTGGGGGGCAAAATTGTCATTTCACATTTTGGGGCTTTTCACAGTTCACAATCTACATGAAACCTACACAATTTTCCCTTCTAAACATAATAGAACCATTAAAAACATGAAATTCTAGCCCTATCCCCTACTTCTTGGTTTGGCCAAAACTTTGAAGAATTTTAGGAAAAGTTGATTTTTCATGATTTCATTTCTAAAACACCTTTTTCCTTCTTGAATTAATAGGTTTGACTACTTATTCATCAATTTAACATAATCAATGAAAATTTGGGCAGTATCTTCCCTTAGAAATTGAACATCCCAAATTTACAAAACTGTCAAAAACAACCAAATAACTAGCCAGAGATTCACCACAACTCAGTTTTCATCAAGAATTTCAAAGTTCCAACAACATACCTTATTTCTTCTTCTTCTTCTTATCTTGGTTGTGGGTTTTCTTCCTTCTCCCTTATGTTTATGGTTGTTTAATGGCTATTTCAAGAGGATAAAGAGGTTGAGTAGAAGATTCTTGAGCTAGAACACAAGAATAAGTAGAGATTTCTACCTACTTACCTAGTTCTTGTGCCTTGGGCCTTAGCTCCTCTTCCTTCTCTTCTCTTTCTCCTTAGCTCTCTTCCTCTTCTTCCCTTTCTTCCTCTTGGCCGAAATAGCCTTTATATAGAGAACATGAGAGTTCTCTAGAAAAATGCTTGTGTCCTTGTTTAATATTATTTTATTGAATTTTAACATATGTTATAATTTATATTTTTTTTATTCTGTAATATTTCTTTCAGATATTTACATAGGATTATTTCATATTCTTCTCTCTTCATCCAAACTGTCCATATCACCTTAAATTATAGAAAGTTACTAAATTTATTTATTTAGCCAAAATGACCATTTTTCCTTTACATTTTCCTTAAATTTTAAAATATTTATAATTTCCTCTTTCTTATTCCTTCTTGACCAAAACTTAGCATATCATAGACCTAAAATTATGCTTTGTAATACAAAATTTTAAGGTTCCAAAGTATGCTTTTCTTTGATCTAAATTGGTTAATAGGTCTCTTTTTGCCATAATTTAAATGTAATTCCTTTTTCACTATTTTGGCTATTTCCAATACACAAAAATTCACCATTCCATGCTATTAAATACAAATAAATTTATAGGATATTTTTTGTGACTAAATTCAGGATATTACACACTAGTCCAATACCATGTCAATGCTTTTGCTCCCTATAAGTTTGCACACCAAGTTTCATCATATCTAGCTTCTGCTTGTCACAATCTGAGTGTTTCTTAATTTGCTACCCTAAGGACACATCGCTCCAATAAGTTTTATGGCCTTTGGACTTCTAGTCCCATACCTATACTGAAAGTATATCAAGATTTATAATCATAAACACAATCTTACAACCATTCTGAGCACGTCTTAAATTCTAAGTTTTGCTATCCAGCCATTTATACGTTTACATGTTGTTTACGAAGCATGCCAGAATAAATCATCTAGTGGCAATCAATCCATTAACATTTAATAACTACAGGATACATAATCCATAGAAAACATAAGGTACCTTACCTATAGGGTCCTATAACCCGGGTAGCTTTCCCATTCAAACTATGATTACATATCCTATTGCCTTAAAACCTTGGGACTTATTGCCTCATCATTCTCTTGTGTTACAACCTTTCTAAGATACTACTTGTATTATTTTACATTAGGTTACTCGTGAAATTTCATGTTCCAAGTCATTGCTTAAATTTTCAAAAATTTAGGCTTTACTGTAGATGTTATGACCCTACTTTACATGTTTATAAGGCCTTATGGCCTATGGACATACTGGCCCAATAGGTCTTTATGCCTACTATATTTTTTCAACACAAATATGCTTATAATCGAACTCATATATATAGAGTCATTACATAAGATATGGAAACAAAAGTTCCTTGACTTTCACTATTGTTGTTCTCAAACCATGCTCTACTTAACTAATATCGTTGTCATAGATCAAAATCCAATTAAACAGATTAAAATCCTTGAAATTTTCAATAAGGTTTCTACTTTTGCATCATTAGGGCTACAACTTTCACCATCTTATTGCTTAATGCATCCGCAATAACATTAACCCTTCTTGGATAGTATTTAAGTTCTAGGTTGAAATCTTTAAGCAACTCTATCCATCCATGTTATCTTATGTTCAACTCTTTCTAATCATACAGTCATTTTTTAGCTCTTGTGGTTGTAATACAACTTTATTGTGCCCTGTAGAAATAATGTCTCCAGATTTCCTAATGCATACACAATTACTGCTATCTCAAGATTCATATGTAGGATACTTTAATATGTGAGGCTCCAGTGGACGAGAGGCTCATGCCACAATGCTATCTTGTTGCATCAGGACATATTCCAATTCATATTTGTTCATATCAACACAAACCACATAGGTCAACTACAAATCAAGACCACATAGGTCAATTCCAAAATAAGGACCACTCAAGTCAATTCCTCTCTCAGCCCTGTGGAGCTTCTCTCACAACTATCATCCCACATAGAATGTTGAATTGTTATGTCAGCCTTATCAAAGGAAAAACAATATTAGAGAAATGCTATATAAGTCATTCAAAATAATCATCAAGACCCATAAAACTATAATTTTCTGGCATTTTCCAGTTCGGTACTGCTTCCACTTTGATAGGATTCAACAAGACCCCTTCTTATGAGACTATACGCCCAGAAACTTAATTTTTGAATGCCAAAACTCATACTTGCTTAATTTGACATACAATTGCTTATTTTTTTTAATATGCTCAGCACTACTTCCAATACTTTTCGTGTTTTACCTTACTTATGAATACAAAAGATATAATTGATTCTTATTCATTCAAAAGGCCAAATTGGTCAAGTTTGACATTCATAGGACATAAAATCCATTGCAATATTTCTCAAGTCACACCGTTTATTTTTTTAGCCTTTCGGCTATTCCAGAATACTTCCTATAATTTTTGGGCTTTTTCCTTTCTAATTTTAGGAAAAAAGTACTATAACTCCTCAAAGTAAACTAATCGCTTGTTAATTATTCCATTTAGCTTGAAGCCATTTCATATGGAGCTTTGCTACTGATCCCGCTCCATGTTTTAATCTCAATTATAAACTCTATTTTCCTTTCAAAGGTAATCCATTGATATCCTTTAGAATATTATAGGGAACTCATTTATTATCGGAATATTTCAAGTGCTGCTCCAGCCTTAACTGCTTGGAGTAAAATATCATGTACCTCTGATAACCTTTTTTAAACATCTTTCAGATTTAATTGCTAAAAGAAAATTGAGATTAATTTTTGAAACAGTTATATGATCATAAATTAGGTTTAATACATTTTCTTCCACATCTAGTAAAATATTATTTGTCGCCTTTTAATAATTACCAGGAATTACTCCTGATTCTTACAATTATAAGCTAATCAGATCTATTGCCAAAGCTTTTCCTTCAGCGTTTATTACATAGTTCCATATACATTAGCTATAATAGATCTAACACTCATGGGTGTAAACATAATCAAATCATGGTGTAGCCAATTTTACTCAAGAGTAGCCATCACTCCTAATCATATAAAGGAAGTACTAATATCTAAATCACATAGTACTGGTATGAAATTACCATTAGGTAGATCCCTACTTTGGATAAGTTCCAGAGATTCACTAGCTTTCTTCTGTGTCATTACGAGTTCTACCCTGAGTTCTCTGCCTAAACTCCTCTGACCATCATCACTATGGACAGTTACTAGATAAATCCCCCAATTGTTAACAATTGTAATAGATTAATAATCTAGCTAAAATACTACATGGCCTCCTGAATAATGGGGGTTACCATAATGCTAACAGGCTTTGCTCCCTTATTGCCAATTTTGTTGTTTGTGTACTCATTCAGTAAGTTACTTTCGATGTCTCGGTGTTACTCCATTGTTTATTAAATTTAGTATATTGTTTCAAGACCGATTTCTTTTCTAGTTATGGTCTTAATCCCTATATCATCACGTCTATACTCCACTCCTCATCATCAACAGGTGTATTGACTATCAATGCTAGATTGAGATAAGGTTTGAACATAAGCCCTGGCTACCTTCCAAGCATACTCTGATCCACAGTTGACTTATATGGTTTATAGTAATGCAAGTAAGCATGGGTTGGGTTGTGTTGTGTCTTGATGCTACAGGGCAGAGTCATAGCTTATGCCTCCCATCATTTGAAGTCTTATGAAATGAATTATCCCACCCATGATCTTAAGCTAGCGACAGTTGTGTATGGTGCTACTGTAGAATTGTATTGTCACCATAAAAGCCTGAAATATTTATATGAACAAAAAGAATTGAATATGTGACAACATAGGTAGATGGAGTTTCTTAAAGACTACAACCTGGAAATTAAATATCACCCAAGGAAGGCCAATATTGTTGTAGATGCTTTGAGCAAAAAAGAAGTGCAGGTGGCAACCTTGTTGAGGTAGCAGCGAAAGCTAATTGGGGATTTTTGAGATCTTGGTTTGACAAATAAAGTTATGATTAGAGACAGCGGAATGAGCCAAGTAGAGAATGACTTATGAACAATAATAAAAAAAGCTCAATTGTTGGATGAGCAAGCACGAAGCATGTAGGAAATAACTGAAAGAGGAGAAACTCAGGATTATGACCTGCTATCTAGTGGATTGGTAAGATACAAGAAGCAAGTGTATATACCACCTCAAGTTGAATTAAGACGACAGATTCTGGAGGAAGTTCATAAAAGTAAGTATACCTTTCATCCAAGAGCCATTAAAATGTATCATGACTTAAAATTCTTGTATTGGTGGCCAAGCATAAAAAAGATGAGACTAAGTTTGTAGCGTGGTGTCTTACCTATCATAAAGTAAAGATTGAACATCAGCGAACATTAGGAATATTATAGAATCTGAAATTCCTAAATGGAAATGGGAAGGTATAAGAATGGATTTTGTGACAAGATTACCCAAAGTAAGAAATTTTGATGCTATTTAGGTAATTGTTGATTTGTTTACCAAGTCAGCCCATTTTCTACCAATTAGTATCAATTACTCTCCGGATAAGTTGGCAAATCTTTATATTAAAAAGATAGTAAGGCTGCATCATATATCAAATAATATTATTTCAAATCGAGATCATCAATTCACCTCAAGGTTGTGGAGGGCAATACACTAAGTTTTAGGTATGAAACTTAGATTTAGAATTGCATATCATTCTCAAACTGATGGATAAACAGAGAGGATAATACAGACGCTAGAAAATATGCTTTAAGCATGCATATTAGATTTCAAAGGAAGCAGGGAAAAATTTCTTTCACTTGCCAAATTTGCATATAGCAACATTTATCATTCAAATACACAAATGTCCCTATACGAGGTATTATATGGTAGGAAATGTCAATCGCCGCTATACTGGATATAACTGTCTGAAAGGAAGATGCTTAGGCCAGATATTACAGATCAAACCACAGAGCAAATCAAATTAATCAAACAAAGATTGTTAACGGCTCATAGTAGATAGAAAAGTTACACGGACAAAAGGAGGAAGCCTTTAGAATTTATAGTGGGAGACCATGTGATCTAAAAGTCTCAGCGGTTACTGGCATTGGGAGAGCTCTAAATAAGAAGTTAAGTCCTAGATACGTTGGTCCATTTGAAATATTATCAAGAGTTAGATTAGTAGGGTATCAAATAGCTTTACCCCTGAACTTAAGTCATTTACATGATGTCTTCCATGTCTCTTAATTAAAGAAATACCAACCAGTTCTTGAGCACATCATTGAACACGATATTGATATGCAGGAAGATCTCACGTTCAAAGTAGAGCCCGATCAGATTATTGAATGACAAGAAAAACGCTTAGGCATAAAAGTATTACATTTGTAAAAGTAGTCTGGAAAGGATTGTCTCCGAGAGAAGCTACATAGGAGATGGAAGAAGATATGTGGAAGCGTTATCTGGAATTTATGGATATGTTTGTATGAAAAAATTTAAGGACAAAATTTTATTGACGGGTGAGAGCTATAATATCCCAAATTTAGTCACCAAAAATATCATGTATGTTTATTTGTAATTAATAGTATGAGATAGTGAATTATGGTGCTTTGGAAATGGCCAAAATAGTGAGAAAGGAATTATATGGAATTTATGGTAAAAAAAATCTAATGCCCAATTTAAAGAAAAGAAAAGAAAAGCATATTGTTGGGATTTTACAATTTAGTATTAAAGAGTATAAATTTAAGTCTAAAATATGCTAAATTTTGGTTAAGAAGGAATAAGAAAGAGGAAGTTATCATTATTTTAAAATTTAAGGAAAATGCAAGGGTAAAATGGTCATTTTGGCTAAATAAATAAAATTAGTAATTTTCTACAAAATTAAAGGGAGGCGACGGTGATTAAGGGAAAGGAAGAAGATGAAAGAAACTTATCAAAATATCTACGAGAAATGTTATGGAATAAAAAATATAAAAATTTTGACACATGTTAAAATAAAAACAAAATAATATATATAAAGGACACGTAAGACCATTTCTTGAGAACTCTAATGTTCTCTATATAGGAAGGCCATTTCTGACAAGAGAAAGAGATAGAAGAAGAGGAAGAGACCAAGGAGGAAGAGAAGAGAAAGAGGAGAAGCTAAGATCTAAGGAACAAGAGCAAGGCAAGTATGTTGAAATCTCTACTTATTCTTGTTTTCAAGCTCATAAATCTTCTCCTTAACCTCCCTATCCTCTTGGAATAGCTATCAAACAATAATAAACATAAAGGAGAAGGAGAAAAGCGCACGGCCAAGAGGTGAAGAAGAAGAAGAAGCAAGGTAAGTTGTTGGAACTTTGAAATTCTTGTTGAAAATTAAGTTATAGTTGTTATCTGGCTGTATATTTGCTTGTTTGTGGAAATTTATGTAACTTTGGATTTCCAATTTCTAATGGGAGATATTGCCCAAATTTCCTTTAATTATGTAAAATTGATGTTTGGAAGGTTAAACAATTGGATACATATAGAAAGAAGGTGTTTTAGGGGTTGAATCATGAAAATCCAAAGTTTTTCCTAAATCTTTAAACTTTCGATCAGTTCAAGACATAAGGGATGGAGAAGGAATTTCATGTTTTTAATGGTTCCATGATGTTTAGAAGGGAAAATTGTATAGGGTCTATGTAGATTGTAAAGTATGAAAAGCTCTAGAATGTGAAATGACAATTTTGCCCATAAAACCCCAAGTTATGGTTGTCAAGGGAAAAACTATAATTTGGGCTAGAATTAGCCTAATCTAATGTCAAAAATAGTTTCTACACATAAAAATATGTAGGATTAGCAAGGGTTACAATTTTTGAAAAAAGTACAAATATATCGGGTAAAAGGGCGATCAAACTGGGTTCCATAGGGGCATTTTAATAAATACACTATTTTAAAGAAAGATACTTAAATTGTAAGTTCTAAGATGAATAAGGTATGAATAGTAAATTATTTGCAATTATTTTGGCTAATTTATAGGATTTAATATTTGCCTAGTCGAGCCAGCTAAAACTGATAAACGAGAAAAGGGAAAGGCTACAAGGTAGTAACTCTATCCCTCATATTCTATGTGAAATATAGGTTGTTTGTCATGTTCTATACAATGTGGTTATTTGTGTGGTTATGCTTACCTGTATGCACGCATAACCTATATGACTGTACTTATCTGTGTGTTGTATAGCCTAGCTATGCTTACCTACTTAATTAGTTGTCTAGTTCATGCATATTCTCCAAGATTGATTTGAGGTCTGGGTATCATCTATTACATGTAAAGGAAAAAGATGTCGTGATTGGAATCAAATATACTCATTATGAATTCTTTGTAATGCCATTTGGACTGACTAATGCACCTGCCATATTTATGGACTACATAAACCATGTTTTTGTCCCTATTTGGACCGATTTATGGTATTCTTTATTGATGATATTCTTGTATACTCATCAAGCAAAGTGGAGCATGAGGAACATCTAAGAATGGTGTTAGGCACATTGAGAGACAAGTAACTCTATGCCAAATTAAGCAAATGTGAATATTGGCTTATGAAAGTAAAATTCCTAGGCCATGTAGTCTTATGGGAAAGGGTCTCAGTAGATCCCAGTAATGTGTAAGTAGTACTGAATTGGAAAAAACCAGGAAACTTAGCTGAAATACACAATATTATGGTCTTACCAGTTATTACCAACGATTTATATAGAATTTATCCATAATCACATTACCTTTGACAAGGTTAACACAAAAGGCTCAACTATTTATATGGGAAAAAGATTGTGAAAGGAGCTTTACAGATTTGAAGGAGAAGTTGACAACAGTGCTAGTATTAATACTTCCTAATCCACAGTTGATTCATGTAGTTTACAGTAAAGAAAGTAAGCATAGGTTGGGCTATGTCCTAATGCACTAGGGTAGAGTCGTGGCTTATGCCTCTGGTCAGCTAAAGCCCTATGAAATGAATTATCCCACCTATGATCTTGAGCTAGCAGTAGTTATATTTGCATTGAAAATCTAGAGACATTATATGTACAGTACAACCGTGGAATTGTACTACGACAAGAAAAGCTTGAAATATTTATATGATCAAAAAGAGTTGGATGGAGTTGCTTAAAGACTACAACTTGGAAATTAAATATCAACCAGGGAAGGCCAATATTGTTGTAGATGCTTTGAGCAGAAAAGCAGTATAGGTGGTAACCTAGTTGAGCCAAGAATGAAAGCTAATTGAGGATTTTGGAGATCTTAATTTGACCAATCAAGTTATTATCAGAGATAATAGAGTCAGCCAAGTAGAAAATGACTTGCGAATAGCAATAAAAAAAACTCAATTGTATGATGAGCAAGCATGAAGAATGAAGTAAATTATAAAAAGAGGAGAAACCCAAGATTATGACCTGCCATCTAGTGGATTGGTCAGGTACAAGAAGCAAGTGTACATACCACCTCAAGTTGAATTAAGACAGCAGATTTTGTAGGAAGCACATGAAAGTAAGTATACCTTCCATCCTGGAGCCATTAAAATGTATCATGACTTAAAATCCATGTATTGATGGCCAGGCATGAAAAAGGATGTGACTAAGTTTGTAACATAGTGTCTTACCTGTCAGAAAATCAAGATTTCATATCAGCGACCATCAGGATTATTACAGAATCCTGAAATTCCTAAATGGAAATAGGAAAGTATAAGAATGGATTTTATCATAGAATTACCCAAAGTAAGAAATTTTGATGCTATTTGGGCAATTGTTGATCGATTTACCAAGTCAACCCATTTTCTGCTAATTAGTATCAATTACTCTCTGGATAAGTTGGCAGATTTTTATATTAAAGAGATACTAAGGTTGCATGGCATACTGAAGAATATTATTTCTAATCAAGATCCTCGATTCACCACAAGGTTTTGGAGGCTAGTACAAAAATCTTTAGGTACTAAACTCAGATTTAGCACTGCATATCATCCTTAAACTGATAGATAAACAGAGAGGACAATATAGACGGTAGAAGATATGCTTGAGTGTAATACCTTATTTTCAATAGCGTCATATAAGTACCAAAGAGTAGTGAAATTAGTAGGGAAATCACGATTATCCAAACTTACAAAAATGTTCACAAATCCTCAATCTCAACTCAAGAGTTGAACCTAGGGTTGAAAGGCTTTACAGAGGATAGAAAAAACTTTTTAATTATCTCTACAAGTTTCACTACATCACTAAGTCTCATTGGCCTTTAGTTTTATCATATTAGAGTAGGCGAACAATTCTCTACTTAAGTTTTACGTTTTATACTTTTACATCCAGAAGCGTTAACCTAGTATAAATTACTGTCCATTTACTAGGCTACCGGCATTACTAGTTCTTACACTATACTATCGTCAGGGTTACAAAGTTATACACACTTTATATAGATCAAAATATCCAATATACTAAAAACAAACAACCAACATAGAAAATATATTCTACAACTTCATCCTCTAGCTATCCACGCTTACCCTCTTACCCTTTAAGCTACTAGCCTATATTGTAAATTGGTTTATAGAAAAAGGGTAAGATTTAAAAGAATCTCAGTAGTAAAAGATAGTCAATCATATAGATATAATATCATAGAGCATGCCACATAGTCATCATATAACAGAATCATTGCCACACAACATTTAGAGCAAAATATGCAATTCACATACCATCATAGCCCTAGGTATATCATAAGGCCCTGAGTATTACCCGTGCAGTTAGCCCCAGGCATCCACTCACGAACCAAAGAATGTGCTAGACAATTCTGATGAATCTACAAAATATACAGTGTATCTAATAACATATGAAAGACAAAGTTACTATCTGGTCGCTTCCCTTGAGCGATATTCAATTTCTTCCTTGAGCTCTGGTAGGTCTTAGACTCCGGACAGCCGTCAAGTCCTATAATTAGAATTATGGATGATGAGTTATTATGTAATCCAATCCTCTTTGGTATAATGTAAGATAATTTATTCTTGGTTTATCTTGTTGGTTTTCATTTGAGTCACTTAGATAGCCCTTGGAAGTCCCAACAAAGGCCCATAAGGTTGGAAAAGACTATACGAATCAACACCTCTTAGAAAATATGAAATATGGAAAAATTTGGGCCTTAGCCACAACCATAAATGCCTGACCGTAGTCAAATCAAGTCAGAAAATTTTTGGCTGCGGCTAAGAACTTGGCTGTCCAGATTTTCCTTCCTTGATTCTTGGTTGAACTTATAAATATCATAACTAAATCCACACTAATCTAAATAAGGTGGTTCTAAGTTCCATGTGACCTTGTTTATGTCTACCTTTAGGGAAAAATATAGCTATTAGCTAAATTTACACTCATCAATATAGAATTCCCTTTTATTAGACACTGCTCTAGAATTTTGAATTTTTACAAGACCAAAATTTAAAAATATAGAACTTCCAGCATACAAATCCAATTGACCATTATGACCTATAAAATTAAATCTTGATAAGTCTACTTTTAGATTGTAAATTTTCACAATATTTGGATGTCATAAGCAACTCAAAAATATCACACAAAATGATTGTCACGCAGGAAGCTTAATATTACAGAAATTTACAATTGTAATACCCCATTTTTTACCAATACATTAATGTGTATATTTGATGTATATTTAATGGAATAAAATGGTGACAAATTATGAGAATGAATTTATGTGAATTTATGGAAAATATTCCAAGTGTCGGTTACGTGTAAATTGTCCAAATAAGGGTATAACAGACCGGTAAAGGCCTAATATGGTCACCAAAATTTACAAAATTTAATGACATGGTTAATAGACTCATTTAAGTGTCAAAATAGGGTTAAACTGAATAAATGGGCAAAAAGTGATTTATTTCGGTAAATCATAAATGCAGGGGTAAAACGGTAATTTTACCGAAAAGTGAAAAATAATTATTTTCCTCTAATTCCCAATGATTTGAGCTAAATGAGAATTTAAAAAGAGAAAAATGACTAATTGATCATCAATGGACTAATTTTGGTGAATTATGGTAAAAAATGGTCAAATAGCCAAACAATCAATGACTTGGTCAACAAGTTACATGTTGACACAATGGGATAAATGGAGATTCTGCTTTTCCCATATTTCCCTACATGATTTTGGCTGGAATAAGGGAGTAAGAAGGAAATAGAATTAATTGGAGGATAATTACATTTATGGACCAATGAATGCATGTCAAGTGTCCAACTTAATTAATCTTGCCTTATATTATACAATTCTCATTCTCATCAGCTCATTCTCGATTAAACTAATCAAAGAAGAGTGAGAGAGGGCTGGAGAACGAGAAGGATGACGGAAGAGAAGGAGGAGCTAGGGATTTCCAAAGATCAAGGTAAGAGACTTGCTATCTTGTGATTTAAGGCATCTAATCCTTATATGATATCTTCTCTTCATCTTCCTACCATTAAAACTCATGATGATCAGCTAAATCAAGCACAGGTAGGAGAGAGAGAGAAAACGTCCAAGAGAGAGAAAGTGAAGAAAATCAAGAGGTAACTTCCAAAACTTGTTCCTCTTGCTTGATTAAGGTTAGTAGAGTTATTTTGGGCTTGATTATGGTTCATTTGGTACAAGATAATTCAAGAAATCCAAAGAGACCTTAATATGTAAGTGTCTCTAAATCAAGTCCAATGAATGTCTAACTAGTTAATATATTGGTTATAAGTAGAAAGGAGGTGATTAGGCCAAAGAAAATGAGAATCCGACACAACTTTTCTGGGAATTTATTTTCCCTTCCCTGTGTTGGACATGATAAATGAATGGGAATTTGACCAATTCGATGCTTCCATTGGATTCAGGATGCCAAAATGTGTAGGGTCTATGTTGACCCAGAAGTGAGAAAAGGCCCGGAGAGCGAAATGAAGAAATTACCCTTTCTAAGCCTTTTTTGAGGTCTGTCAAGGTATTTTCATCATTTGAGCTCTATTTTAGCCAATTGGAGGTCAGAAATGAATTCTACACGCGAAAATGTGTAGTAATGGCCTAAATCATTATTTTTGAGAAAATACTGATAATAAGGACCTAAGGGGTATTTTGGTAATTTGGCACCAATAGGCTAAATTTACCAATGAAATGAGTTTGGAAAGGTGTATGGATGAGTAATAACCCATTTGATGATGTTTGGCAATTTTAGGACTTAACAACTGATTTGGCCTCAGGATTGCCCGAGCTTGAATTAAGTGGGAGAGTTGCGTAGAGTAGCAACTAGGTAGTAACCGTCTTCATATGACATAGCATGTATATGTGTGGTTTGTTATCATCAAATGTCATACATATTTAGATTAAGTAGAGAAATCACCCGGGGCCTATCTTTGCGTGGGTTGATACTCATACGATAATATTCATATTGCACGAGCGGTGCTCGGGGCCTATCTTTGCACGGGTACCCCTCGGGTCCAAGTCTTTGTCTAGCGCTAGCATGATGTATGATTTGCATTAATTGCACTAAATGATGTTATGATGATTTGGTTGATGAGTATATGATGAGCATGCTATGTATGTGTTATCTTGTATGTTGCATGTGTTACTAGTGAGATTCCCATGAATCTCATTCTTTTCCCAAAAACAAATCTCTAGTACAGGGAGGAAGCTCACGGGGCAAGGAAAAGGTAAAGGATGATGAGTTGAGGCCGAGCAGTGGATGAGCTAGTTTAGGTTGTCAAGTTCCCGTTATGTATTTTGAGAATATTGTAAAGTTGTGGTTTGTATATGAAATGAAGCAAAGAATGAATATATGTGATGTAATATGAATTGTGCATGAATGTGTTCATATGTGAGAATGTATATCCAGCAGAGGTATTGTATGGAATTTCTAGCATTTTCCATACTCTGATGTTTATATTCAGTGAGTATTGGTTATTGAGTACTCTACCGTAGTGTTTGGAAATAAGGTATCACAACAATTTTATAACTTGTGTCCCAATAATCCAAAATTCATAACCAAGCCTATTTCTACACAATTTTCTGTAGAACAGAATAGGATGATCAAAATCCTAAAGTTTTAGCCCTTTCCCTTCTAACCCGACAATTTACACTCATCAATATAGAATTCCCTTTTATTAGACACTGCTCTAGAATTTTATAGTTTTACAACACCAAAATTTAAAAATGTAGAACTTCCAACATACAAATCTAATTAACCATTATGACCTATAAAATTAAAGTTTGATAAGTATATTTTTAAATTGTAAAGTTTCATTATTTGGACATCATTAAGCAACTCAAAAACACCACACAAAATGACTACCACGTACGAACCTTAACAGGACAGAAATTTACAAAGTTACAACTTATGCTCTAATGATCCAAAATTCATAACCAAGGCTATTTCCACACAATATTTTGTGTTGAACGTAACACAATGGGATGATCAAAATCATCAAAATTCCAAATTTTTATCCCCTTCCCTTCTGACCCAATAGAACCATTAATTAACCAAAATTACCAAAATAGAATTTTGTCCAACAACATGGTCTAATATCATCATAAATCATAATCTAACCATAAATACATGATTAAACCATGATTGAATCTAAAAAATACCCTTTGGATGAAAATTAACAGTACCACACCCCCATAAAAACTCATCCAAACAATAAACCAATCGGTTCTAAAGGAAGCTTACACTTACCTCTATGTATTTCCGCAGTCGATTAAAAATTTAGCAGTACTTTGACCGATGAGATGGAACCAACCAACTCCAAATAATAATCCAAAACCATATAAATGAAGATTAGGATGAGTAAAAGAAGGTTTGTGAAAGGTACTTTGAGAGAAAATATCGATTCGGTAGTGCTTCGGCAGATTAAAGTGCTTGAAAGTTATTATTCATACACTATTCATCTATTCTCTCTCTTCTAAAATTTTCTTGATTTAATCTGATTTTTCCCTTCATTTTTGAGTGGCTGGATGAAATATATGGCCAAGGGAGGTCTTGAAAAATTATGCCACGTGTCACGATGTTGTCGTGCCATTTGTCTGGTAAACCAATTATTCGATGATACCTGTCATTTACTTTTTAGTCTTCCCTTTTTCTCTCTCTTAGGTAGTGCCATAATTGTTAGAGGAAGGGAAAGGCCTGACAATTTCCCTGGACTGTCGGGTTTGGTGTTTAGGAAGTCAAGTACATGACTAAGCCAGAGACCTATGGATTCCCAGGACACCGGTGTTAGGTGGCTTGCTCCGGAGATACCAGCAAAAAAGGCATAAAGGTGGGCGTAATGATGAGGGACACTTGCACCTCTTTACTCTTCTAACACAAAAGTGGCATTGTCCTTTGTAATGATTAAGGCATATGTGTCACTTTCTCAAGAAGCCAACACAAAAGCTAGTCATCATGAGACATCATTACATATTTTATTGAAGCTATTTTAATAAAATTACTTTAATAAATCTACTTTATTGGTGTCTACTCAGGATTCTACTCAGGTTTTACTCAGGACTGCAACACATTTATCGAAGCCTATCAAATGATACCAGGTCAAAGTATGTATGTAGGACCTACTTGGCACCACGTACTGGCATTCATTCTAAAAACACAAGTACACATGTACGCCTACAAAATGGCATGTGTACATCTACACCGGCCTATTTCACTCAACTAATCAGTCTCTTACCTCATGACATAGATGGGTGGTACCTTTCTACTAACCCAATGGCACTGTGTATGCATCCTGTGCATATCTGCATCGATACTTTAATCATTGTTTTGCAAATACCAAGCCATCTACCAAATAGGGCTAAATCGTATAGTCCCTGAGAGTCTTTTTATATCTCATCTTTCTTGGGACTCTTCCCAAACTGGGATTAGTCTTTTTCCTGATACAGGTTAATCCTCAAGTCTCTAGGCCCAAAATTCAGGATATTACACCAAGCATGCATATTGGATATCAAAGGAAGCTAGGATAAATTTCTTACACTTGCCGAATTTGCATATAACAATAGCTATCATTCGAGTATACAAATGGCCCTATATGAGGCATTATATGGTAGGAAATGTCAGTCACCGTTATGATGGACATAATTTTCTGAAAGGAAGATGTTTGGGCCATATATTATTGATCAAACCACGAATAATATCAAATTAATCAAATAAAGACTATTAACAGCTAAGAGAAAATGGAAAAGTTATGAAGACAAAAGGCGGAAGCCTTTAGAATTTACAGTGGGAGACCACGTGTTCCTGAAAGTCTCACCAATTACTGGTATTGGGAGAGCTCTGAAGATGAAGAAGTTAAGTCCTAGATACGTTGGTCTATTTGAAACACTATCAAGAGTTGGACCGGTAGCATATCAAATAGCTTTACCCCTGAATTTAAGTCATTTACATGATGTCTTCCATGTCTTTCAATTAAATAAATACCAACAAGATCCTTAGCACATCATTGAACGTTAAGATATTAATATGCATGAAGATCTCACATTCAAAGTGGAGCCCGATCAGATCATTGAATGTCAAAAGAAGCGGCTCAGGTATAAAAGTATTCCATTTGTAAAAGTAGTATGGAAAGGATTTTGTCTCCGAGAGAAGCTATATGGAAGATGGAAGAAGATATGCGGAAGCATTATTTGGAATTTATGGATATGTTTGTATGAAAAATTTTGAGGACAAAATTTTATTGATGGGGGGAGAACTGTAATTCCCTAAATTTAGTCACTAAAGATATCCTATAAATTTATTTTTAATTAATAGTATGAGATGGTGAATTTTGGTACTTTGGAAATGGCCAAAATAGTGAGAAAGAAATTATATGGAATTTATGGTCAAGAAGGACCTAATGCCCAATTTAATCCAAAGAAACACATATTGTTGAGACCTTAAAATTTAATATTAAACAGTATAATTTTAGGTTCAATATATGCTAAATTTTGGTCAAGAAGGAATAAGAAAGAGGAAGTTGTAATTATTTTAAAATTTAAGGAAAATGCAAGGGCAAAATGGTCATTTTGGCTAAATAAATAAAATTAGTAATTTTCTACAAAATTAAAGGAAGGGGACAATGATTAAGGGAAAGGAAGAAGATGAAAGAAACTTATGGAAATATCTATAAGAAATATTATGAAATAAAAAATATATAAAATTTTAACACATGTTAAAATAGAAATAAAATAATATATATAAAGGACATGTAAGACCATTTCTGGAGAACTCTAATGTTCTCTATATAAGAAGGCCATTTTGTCCAAGAAAAGAGAAATAAGAAGAGGAAGAGACCAAGGAGGAAGAGAAGATAAAGAGGAGAAGCTAAGATCCAAGGAACAAGAGCAAGGTTAGTAGGTTGAAATCTCTATTTATTCTTGTGTTCTAGCTCATGAATCTTCTCCTTGACCTCCCTATCCTTTTGAAATAGCTATCAAAAAATAATAAACACAAAGGAGAAGGAGAAAAGTGCATGGCCAAAAGAAGAAGAAGTTGAAGAAGCAATGTAAGTTGTTGGAACTTTGAAATTCTTGTTGAAACTGAGTTATTGTTGTTACCTGGCTAGATATTTGGTTGTTTGTGGAAATTTCTGTAACATGGGATGTCCAATTTCTAAGGGGAGATGCTACCTAAATTTTCATTAATTATTTCAAATTGATGTTTGGATGGTTAAACAAGTTAGATACATATAGAAAGAAGGTGTTTTAGGGGTTGAATCATGAAAATCCAAAGTTTTCCCTAAATCTTTAAACTTTTGGTCAGTTCAAGACATAGGGGATGGAGCTGGAATTTCATGTTTTTAATGGTTGCATGATGTTTAAAAGTGAAAATTGTGTAGGGTTTAAGTTAATTGTGAAGTATGAAAAGCCCTAGAATGTGAAATAACAATTTTGGCCCTAAAACCCTAAGTTAGGGCTGTTAAAGGCAAAATTGTAATTTGGGCTAGAATTAGCCTAATCTAATGAAAAAATTGGATTCTACACACAAAAATATGTAGGATTAGCTTGGGTTAAAATTTTTGGAAAAAGTATAAATATAACAAGTAAAAAGGGAATCAAACTGGGTCCCCTAGGGGCATTTTGGTAAATACATGATTTTGAAGAAAGATACTTAAATTGTAAGCTTTAAGATGAATAAGGTATAAATAGTAACTTATTCATGATTATTTTGGCTAATTTATAGGATTTGATATTTACCTAGTCGAGCTAGCCAAGACTGATAAACTAGAAAATGGAAAGGCTACAAGGTAGTAACTCTATCTCTTATAGTCTATGTGAATGTTAATATGTATTGTTTGCCATGTTCTATGCAATGTGGTTATTTTTGTGGTTTTCTTACCTATGTATGTACATAACCTATATGGCTATACTTACATGTGTGTTATATAGCCTAGTTATGCTTACCTATGTGCTGCATAGCCCGTAAATCAGTGCGCTGCACTTCAATCTTTAACGCTTTCCGCATCTCCCCCATTGCGTATTTCCATGCATTCTTCACCTATATTTAATATACCTATATGCTTGGGTGAGGAAGAGTGAGATTTGAGAGAATCTCAGTAGTAAACAGTGCTAACAAATGCATACAAGAAATATTGTGTATGGCATGCTTGCTTACATAAATTCATGCCAACATAATGATATATATGCATGCTTAATGCTTAACATGTTAGACTAATGGCTATAGTATAAATAGAGAAAGAGCTTCACTCATTCACATATACTTCATACAATTTAACAAAGCAATCAACACATCAATACACAAGCACATATATCAAGTTATGCAAATTAGGAAAGTTCACTACCTTTTGGACTTTATGTCTTCCTCTTGTATCTTGGTATTCCAACCATTGTCTCTTCTTTGTTACTTCATGTCCCTAGATAAGTAATGACATTATTAGAGCCATGAAAAGTGAATATCCAATGGGCTACATTTTCCCTAAAGGCTTACTTTCACCCTTGGAGTTCTTACCAATTGCATTTGGCCCCTTTCTTCCCCAAATTCTCATGGTAGTCAAACTACCAGCATTTTTTTACCAAACTTTGAAAAATCATAATTAATTTTATAGAACTCCAATGGAGATGGTTTAAAGCTCTATTTGAAGATATTTAAGTGTAAAAATACTTTATTCTAACCAATATTATCATATTTATCCCAAAAATTCGCCAAACCTACACTATTTCAAATTAATTTCCAGAAATAGGGCCTAACTTTAGAAAATCATATCTTCTATTATAATAGTCTAAAAATTACAAAATATCCATAAAATTAAATCTCTATGTCTCTAATTTAGTCTTACCAAGTTTCATAATTTTTGGATAAGGTTTGACTTACGAAATATATCATACAATATCACTGCCTCATAGGAGGCAGATCAACCAACATGCACATTCAACTTCACAAATTTTCAAATTTATATACAAACATCTAAAAATCATGTACACTTGCATACCTACACAACTTTTCCTTCTAAATCCAATGGAATCATCAAAATTAAAAATTCTCACTCCTTCCCGCTGTTCTGGCTCCTGAACGAAAATGAGATTCTTAGGAGGAATATGTTGTTTTCTTGATTTCTCTTTCTTAACCACTTCCTTTCTGCTTCTAATCAGATGATTAACCATTTAAACACTAAATGAATATGTTTAGAGGGAATTTGGGCAGCATGAGCCCTTAAGGTTTCTTCATCCATTTTTCACAAAACAAACAAATCCAAGCCAAAATCAACAATAATAACATAATATTCAGCAAGAGAATCAAGTTTTTTGTGATTACCTCTTGGATTCCATCTCTTTCTCTCTCTAAATGACTTCTACCCTCTCTCTCTCTCTACACCCTTGCTTTAGCTTGCTATCAATGGGTTTTATGGAGTACAGGAGGTTAGGAGAGGTTATATAGTGATTAGGAGGCAAAATCAACTAAGTTTGCAAGTTCTTACCTTGGATTTATGAAACCCTAGCTCTCTTGAGCTTGAATGTTCTTCCTTTGTTCTCAAGCTCTCTCTCTCTCTCTCTGTGCATATTTTTGGCTGAAATATGAGAGTGGAACAAGAAGAGTATTCATTTATCTATTGATCTCTTCTTTTGCCTTTTACTTTTACACATGCATGTTTGTGATTAGTTGTTATTTCTTTTTCCTCTTCCCAAATTAATTATGGCCATATATGTTAACTAAGAAAATACATATATATATTTCCCTTGGATTGACTGAAAGTGTAGTAGAGGAATGGAATCATCATAGTTTAGTTAATTTCCTCTTCTTGCTTCCTTACTTTTAGTTGAGATTGTTGACCAAGTCATCATCTTTTATGACTTAGTCAAATTATCTCCAAAAGACATATTCAATAACTCATATCTATTCCCTCTTGCTTTATCCCAAATCATACAAAATATAGCATAGGAAAGATGATGATGATATTATAAAAATATCATATAGCTTTTGGAAATAATATTGTTTAATACAAACCAACATGCGCATGCTTTTACTTGGCTACAATTAATTATCTCTTGAATTATTTTGACCAAGTAAATTAGCTCCCTCAATTTCCTTCATGTTGACCAAAATAATTGGCCAATTGAAGATAAAAATAATGCCATATTGCTTTATTTGGAAATGACCATTTTACCCTTACATTTTTTTGTGATTTTCGCACTTAATGCAAAACTGGGCAGAATTTTCATCAAACTTAGAAAATTCATATCTAATTATTTAGATATCTAATTGGGGTGATTCTAAAGGTTACATGACCCTTGTTAAGTCTAGTTTAAGGAAAAATATAACTTTTGGCCAATTGGAATCTCAATCATCCTATAATTTTATTCTTTGGACGCTGCCACGGAAAATAGCCAGTTTCACTGGGCTAATTTCAAAAATATATATCTCTTTGTGTACAACTTCAAATGACTTATATAACCTATCAAATTGAAACTTGATAAGTCTACTTTCAGTCTGAAATGTTTCAGAATTTTTGGATATTATTTGCACCTTGAAAGATGTAAACACGACTGCCACACCAGGAATTTCACTGGTAGCAACACTACTTTGTGTTTCACTTTACTATGTTGTGTGTGACTTCTAATTGCATTATTTTGTCATTCCCAATGCTCTTTAATACCCCAAGGGTATAAAGAAATTTTAGGGAATTTAATCGTATCTCATATGAATACTTGCTAAACGAGGACTTAGCAATCCACTTAATCAAAGCTTAATATCAAGCCTCTTGTCCTAAAATTCAGGATATTACAATCATCGCTTTGGTTCATGAACATTGTTAGTCATGTGCATAGCATTTGATTGATACATCATAATAAATGTTGTATTGCATGTTTACTTTTCAAATTTTATATGATTGATAGCTTTTTACTACTGAGATTCATTTGAATCTCATTCCTATCATATAAATTGCATTTATCAACTAGACATAGCAGTTCCAAGGGAAAAGAGAAACTAGACTCTAGGAATTTGAAGAGGCTCAACTTATAAAGACGCTCTGGTACAGTTTGTAACAAAATTTGTCTTATATTTAAGGTTATGTAAGATAAGATACTTTAGATCTTTTGGAAACCCTTGTAATGTAATCAAGGATATTATATCAGTATGTTTGTACTATTTCTATATGCCTTTGGAACATTGCAATGATACTATGCGAAATGTCTAAATTCTACGGGGTATAACATTACTCACTAAGGGTATTTGTGGGCTATATGGGGCCCTAGACTGGGTAATTTGAATCCTCAAGGTAGAGAACAAGTCCCCAAATTATATGGGGCTTTGTGGGCATGATTAGACAGATAAAATATATCAGTAGTAGTTTGCACATGACATTTTTAGGGTAGGTACATATGCCTTGCGTTTTCAAAAGAGAAGAAGAGATATAGGTCATACAGGTTCCACATAATTCTCTGAGTCATAAGCCATGTGGCACTATCTGAGGATTACATGGACACTTGGCAAGGTTTTGAGGCCATAGGGATACGTGATGCAAAACCAAGTGACTTCGTATAAAGTAGCTTTACAAAGTAAAAGTAATGATTAAGGATAAAGTAGCTTTATTAAAGTCACTTTTTGACCTTCAACCTTGATTGACCAATAAGAGGTTGCCACCTAGTACTTTCATAAAGTAGCTTTTGTGTTGGTATTCTCATATCATGCCATCTAGAGCAATAGTCAAGGAATTCACCAATCCCTAACTTCGGGACCAGGGAAAAGTAGCATCGGGCACCCTAGGATATGTTTAACACAAGGTGAAATAACTCTCTCTCTCTCTCTATCTATTCTTTATTAATTCAGCTAGCAAGAGGAAAAAGAGGAAAGAAATAGAAAAAATCATATAGAAATGAAAATAGGAGAGAAGGTGGATAAATAGTGAAATTTCCAGAGCTCTAGAGTCGATTTCACCGACAATTTAGTATTTCTACCTCCCGAAGTCTTCTCTAATGTTGTTAACACTTCTATGGCTTTAGATTTCCTATCAAAGGTATTTGGTGCCATCTACTTGGGAGCGGTACTGCCGGAATAAGGAAGCGGTTATGAAACCGAGTTGAGGTATCTATAAGCTCAGTTTGAGCCAAATATTCTGAGATTTTGATAAGTTTTCTTGGGCTACCTAGTTTCATCCAAAACAAGGTAGATAGAGAGGGATTCTGATTTTACTAGTTTTGATGCTTCCAATAAGTTTAGAAAGAAAAATTGTGTGGGAAAGTGGTGAGAAACTAGTCCCTAAAGCATCAAAATAGAAAACTGAATTTTTGGCCAAAGAACCCTAAGTTTCAACCGGAGCCAGAACTAGAGGAACGAATATGATTTTTCCTAGTTTGAGGTTTCTAATTGCATTCCTTGGGCCAAATTGTATGGGTTTAAGGTGGGGTTGTGATTTTAGAAGGGATAAATTGAAAACCCAAAAATTGAAGTTAAAGGATGCTAGATTTCATTTTATAGACTGTTTTTGATGTGATTTTAGGTGATCAAATGTTGTCTGATAATCCTAATATTTTCCAGAGTAATATTAGACACATTAATTTTTAATTTAATACATAAGATGTGTGATTTAAGTTAGTAGATTGTAAGATATGAATTTTTAAAATTTAGGCACTGAATCTAGAACAAATCCAAGCACAGTTCGGATAATTGAGGATTTCTGGAATTTTACCCCTATAATTGGCAATTGCTAATATTTTTCCCTTAAATTATACTTAAATAGCTTTACGTAGGACTTTGAACTACCTCATTTGGAGTGTTAGAGAATAAGTTATAATTTTTCAAATTAGGGTACTAAATCTAGCAGTTTAGGGTGGCCCACAAATTTGCGGCATTGGAAGTAATTTTGAGATAAGTATGGGTCCAAAAATTAAAGAAAAGTTCTAGAGGCTAAAGTAGCCTTATTGGACATTTATTTTTCATGGTTCTAATAATGTGGTTATTTATCTAGGGCCATCAGGTGACAAAGAAGGAGCAATTTCAATGGTTGGAGAAAAGGTACAAGAGGAGGACTCAAACATAAGAGTTAGTAAACTTACCCTAGTTGCATGTACTTGATATGTATGCCTATGCATTGATTTATGTGATTTCTTTACTTGATTATGATGAGCATTTTTGAATGATGAAGTTCATTTTCTATTTATGCCATGGCCATAAGTAAAGTATGTGAAATTGTGAGCATGTAGAAATTTAATTATATGGCATATATCTAGTTAAGGCTATCATGGCATACACTTAGCGCATATCCTACATGCATTATGTTATTTTATACTACTAAGATTCTCCCAAATCTCACCCCTACAATCAACCATTTAGACAGGTGGACACAGGTGGTTTGCTAAGAATAGAGAAGAAAACTGCACAAGAGAAGGGCAAAGGTAGAATGAAGACATTAATGTGTCTACTGTGTTTGTATGTACGTTTTATGTACTAGATGTACATAATTTGGTAGTCAAGTATGGCTACACTATTTGTATATATTCATTTTATGAATAAACTAAGAATAAGCAAAGAACTGAGATGAGTATCGCTCTGATAGAAATAAATGAATGGTAACCCCATGAAAGGAAAATTAATATGGTAAGTTTTGATTTGGGAACATTAATTAATGATATTCCTAAGTCAGAACAAGTGAATTAATGCTTCCATATTCATAAAAAGGGGCTTAAAATTAAGGTGTTACATTTTTTTTATATCAGACTGGCTAAGTCAAATAACAGCATGATCTGAGGTTCTCATAGTATGATCAGTAGTAAAGTATTGGCTCTTACCCCAAAATGACCGAATAACCAATTATAGTAGGCATATGCCCCTAGGTTGAGAAGCGGTATGTAAAATCAAAATTTGAGGTACCTTTTATTTCCACGGCGTCTAGGGGCCAGGTTGCATTAGCGCTAGTAAGACATTTTTAGTAGCAAAGCAGTTATTATGGCAAAGAAATTATCTTCTCAGAGATAAAGGTCCAGTCAAAGCAAAAGGTTATGACTCTAGGAACGTTCTCTACTCATAAGAATAGTATAATGACCCTCTGTTAGTGTTACGATGACTAGGAGTTACAATAGCAGAGGAAACCAAAAAGTTAGACTACCCCTTTTCTGTTAACCAGCTTGTAATAGGAAGGGGTAAAGGTATCGATACCTAAGTGATGGTACTAATGGTATAGAGAGTAGAGTTGTCAGTGCACTAAGAAGCGGTACAGTATCTAATTGGTGGACCAATACACATAGTAATTATACCAGCATTCATAGTAGTGGTATCAGGATAGTACCAATGGTATTAAGGTAGTATCGCGGTATCAATGAATTATGGTATCAATGCACACAGGGGGTATCAGTACCTAGTTGACGATATCAATGGTAGCAGTGTACTTGATAGTGGTATCGATGCATGTAATGGTGGTATCAGAACACCATTGTTATTAGTTTTGATAATGGTATCAGAATTGATATTGTACATAATAAGCAAGAACAAAGGTAGGTAATTAAATGACACGAGCCTATGGTTTATGATACTGAGATGGAATATAATCTAAATCCCGCCCTGTGTTAGGGAGGTATAAAGAGAAATCCTAGGATGAATGACCCCCTTAGAAGTACCTTAGAAATTAAAACCTTTTGATTAAAGGTTTGGAATTCTGATTTGAAGTTTTTATATGACATAAAGAATGATTATAAGTATGGAGATGATGAGGAAAGTATTGATTTATGTTACAGTGAGTACTGCCAAGAAAAGTTCATTTGATGGGGTTATAGAAACTCAAGGCCTAGTGATTGTTTTAAGGTTTCTCTATGCTAGTTAATGATGCTTAGTAACACCGTGGTGCTAAAGGAATGTAGATATGATATATGGTGCTATATGGGGTGTGATGATTATGCCGTATATTGATCCTAGAGAATCTAATCTTATGATACTGAAGGTTGAGGATAGGTTTGAATCAAATCAAAGTTGAAATAGTGCTTAAGTCAAAATGTGAATCAGGTTACACTATGGTTCTGATACATAACAGAAGTTTAAACCTTGTGAACCTTGTAGATGATGTTAAACCTTCAGTAATATTTTGAGGATAATACCGGAATAACATAAAGGTTAAAATAGACACTATTGATATGATTCTTAGTAAGCCTATTGGGTATAATTGAGAAAAGTGATTTTCAATCTATGTGATGTTGAGTTTTAGACTTAGTGATGAACCTAACCGTTAGATGTCTATGCAACATCCAGAGAAGAGTTACTAAGTGAACCTTAACCTAAGAATCAACTATTAAGTTTTGATTCCTTAAAGCAAGTTAAGGTATTTAAGCGTGAATGCCTAAATGATATAGAAATAATTTGGGAGCAGAATTGTTAGCTATTGTGGCTTTTAGTATAATAGTGTAAGCGCTCCTGTAAAATGAGTTGGGTTAGAGACAGAAGTATGATACCTGCTTGTATATGATTCCCTGGAATATTTCATTTGCCTGCCATTCCACAAACTTGAGGTAATGCTAGGAATTGATTAATTGGTGGCAGACAAGGTATTGTTAAAGATGTAACAGACGTGGATAGATTACCATAGTAAGGGAATAGAATTATGCCTGAAGCGGGACCGATATTGATAGTCCATACAGAATGACCCCGAATGACATGATGGAATTAAAGAAGAAATTGTAGAATTGCTAGAGAAGAGGGACCTTATAAGATATAGGTTTCCCGTTACAATAGTACTTCCATTCAGAGATGGCCAACTAGAGATATCTACCTATGGACAATTTTGATAAGAGAAGGCTACCTATAGAGGATTCTGATCAGAAGAGGCTACCTACAATAGTACTTCTATTCAGAGATAGCCAACTCGAGTGTATTATCGTAGCATGGAGCTACCATGACATCGAACTGTAGAATATAACTGTTGTGATGTCGAACCGTAGAGTGAAACTGACATGACGTCGAACCTTAGAGCAGAGATACAGGAATGTTGACTCTCAGCAATGGTGTATTGTAATAAGTCTTCCATTGAATAGGTTTCCTTGAGAAAATGGTTTATATGACCCAGTAAATCACCATGGGGTGCTCTAGTGCCACTTTTATAAAGAAAGATGAGGAAGGAAATTAAGGAAGAACAGACTCGATGGTATAAAAGATAGAAACTCCTGCTCTCGTATCTTATATAATAATTCTGTATGTATATTTCTACTATTAGATATATTCAAGTTATGAATATATGGTAAGTGGTAAGACCTATTAGGCCAACGTGTCCTTAGAAAGTCAGACCTAACGAGAAGAGGCCCAAGGTTGTATGTCCCATAATGCATATAGCATATGGGTGATTCCTCAGGTAGTAAGATCTAATGAGTATTCAAAATATGTGGGGTGGTCTCCTGGGGCCTATTGCAAGGGTGGATGCCTAGGCCATAGAGATTTCTTCTAATGCATGAGTAGACACCTCGGGCCTATTACATAAGTAGATGCTTAGGGTCATATAACTTGTTTTACCATGCTTTGGGAACATTACATAAATATATGAATGGCTTGAGTAGAAAGAGTTAGAGCCTTGAATGTATAAAGAATACCTAGTAGATTGTGAATCCCAAGGAAGTTACTCTCAATAGGTATTCAACAAAGATGATAGACTTAATGTCCTGAGGCTATAAGACCTAAGGGGCTAGTATGTCCTTAGGCTGATAAAATGTTATGTGTTGAGATGAGCGAAGGCTTATGTAATATCTCGAATTTTGAGAATAGAGACTTAAGATTTAGCCTGAATTAAGGGGACTGCTAGACCCCAATTTATCAAATGTCCTAGTGGGACATGGTATTATTTCTTAAAATTCCTTTATATCCTTGGATATTAAAAGGAATTATATTGGTGAGCTAAAGAGCTCAGGGAATAACAAAATGAAGTGATTAGAAGTCACACACAATATAGTAAAATGGAATACAAAGTAATTTTGCTACCGATCAAATTCCTGGTATGACAATGATGATTGTGTGACATGTTTTGATAAGTAAATGATGGTCAAAAATTATGAAACTTTCTAAAATGAAAGTAGACTTATAAATATTTAATTTAATAGGTCATATAAGTCATTTGGAGTTGTACACAAAGAGAAATGAATTTCTGAAAATAGCCCAGCGAAATTAACTATTTTCTGGGGCAACATTCAAAGATTAAAATTTTGGGAAGAATGATCTTCCAAGTGGCTAAATGTTATTTTTTTTAATTAAAACTAGACTCAATGAGGGTCGTATAGCCTTTAGAATCACTCTAATTTGACATTTTTACAATTACATATGAATTTTCAAAGTTTAATGAAAATTCTGCCAAATCTAGTATTATATGTGAAAATTGGAAATTTGGGCCAATGAGAAGCTGACACGTGGAAAGTGATTGGTTAATTGTATTTAACTATTATTCATCATATTCTTCCTCATTTTCTTGCATGAATCAGCTATAAAGAGAGAGAGAGTCAGCTGAACAAAAATGGAGAAGAGAGGAGAGAGAAACTTTTAGCCGCCGAAACACTGCCGAATCGGCGTCTTCTCTCAAAGTACCCTTCACGAACCTTCTTCTACTCATTATGAGCTTCAATTCTATGGTTTTCGATTTTTTTTTGGAGGTGGTTAGCACCATCTCACCGGTCGAAGTGTTACCGGAACTCCAAATCGTTTGCGGAAACGAGTACAAGTAAGCGTAAGCTTCTTTTTTAACCGATTGGTTTGTCGTTTGGATGAGTATAGAGGAAGTTGGGTACTGTTCATGGCTAGTTTAAAATGGTGTTTTCAATGGTAAATCATGTCTAATGAGGGTTTAAATAGCTAATCATTTGATTAGAAGTAGAAAGGAAGTGAATAAGCTAAAGAAAATAAGAAAACAATATAATTTTTTGAGAACCCTAAATTGAGGTTCTGTGTGTGATATGGTGATGCACTTAGAATTTGATGATTTTGATGCATCCATTGGATTTATTAGGCAAAATTGTGTAGGAATACAAGTGTTCATGATTTTTGAATGCTTGTATATGAATTTGAGAATTTATGAAGTAAGATTGTTCATAGTATTAATCTGCCCTGTCTGTAGCACTTTTGTTGTGCACGGTGTTTTAAGGGCCGAACCTTGTCCAGTGACAATGAAAATTTCCAAGATTAAATTAGACATGTATAGATTTAAAATGATAGGTAATATGAAGGATTTGGACAAGTATGCTAGGAGTTATGATTTTTCAAACTCTGGTCATGTGAATCTGGGCGATTCTGCAGCAATATCCAATGGAATGGATTTATGTGATTATTTGAGTTCATTTAGCTTTTTAACATATTTTTACCTTAACTTAGACTTAACGAGGGTCAATTAGAGCTTTGAACCACTCAATTAGGAATTTTTTGGATTTAGTTATGATTTTTACAAGTTTGGCCAAGAATCAGGACGATGAAATTCTTAGCAGCGAGATTTTTTGCCGCGGCCAACTGTTTTTGGCCGTGGCCAAAATGTTTCTGACCTATTTTTGGCCGCGTCTAACACCTCCAATTTCCAAAATTTCATATTTTTGAAGGAAATTGACATATTTAGCCCTTCCTAGCCTCTTGGGCCTTATTATACACTTCCAATGACCCACAATCATGATTCTAATGATGTGATTGGGTATCGAGAGCTATGGAGAAGTCAAGAAAGAAGAGACATGGAATAAATTCCATAAAGGAAGAGGCATGGATGAATTTTCAAGAATCTCCAAAGGTAGGAGGAAGAGGAAGCCAAGGAAGGACTATGGTCCACCAGGTAGTGAACTTACCTTACCTGCATGTTGTTGATATGTATGTCTTGCATTGATTATGTGACTGCTTTTCCTATTTGTGTGGAACATGTATGATTGGTTCAATCTCTGTTATATTTGTGTAATGGCCATATGTATATCATAATATTGAGCACACAGTATGTCATTATGTTGGCATGAAATATTGTAGGCAAGCATATCATGCATTCATATATATCTGGCATACATAGTGGTAATGTTTGCTACTGAGATTCTCTCGAATCTCACTCCTCCCAACCAACCATTTAGACAGGTGAAGATGCATGAAGGTGCATGGAAGAGATATGAAGTTGAAGTGAAGATCATAGTGCAATGCACTACTATTTGCATTAATGTAATGAATTTACATTTGTGGTGTATGTATATGTGGACGTAAGCATGTATGAATGAGTTTAGCAGAAAACGGCTTTAATAGAAGAGCTCTTAGTTTATTTAAAGTAAAATGCTCGCATACTCTGATTGTAATGAAACTAAGAGCCGGTGATGTATTAGTGACGTAGTGAATATTATGGAAATGTGTTTAAAGTTTGCTACCCTTTTTGAAAAACCCTCTCGACCTTAGGTTTAAATCCTGAGTTGAGAGTGGGGATTTATGAATGTTTTGCAATGTTGGGTAGTTTGGAGTTAAATCCTGGTTCCGTAATGGATTTTACTAGTTACTTATACTTATTTATGAGTATTAGAAATAAGGTGTCACAGCTTAAGGCAATAAGTCCTGGTGTGTAAATTTGCATAGGCCAAAGGCCCTGGACCATGAGACTTGTGTGTCTAATATATGACATTAGACCAATATGACTAAAGTATATCTTGAGGTTGGTAGACCCTTCAAACTGCACAAGGTTATAGCACGTGGTAGTAAGATCTGTAAGTATGTGAAGCACATAATTGTATCCCTGGGTGGTAAGACTAGAATACCCAACACTGTAGGAGTAGAATGAGCTGTTAGGCTTGATATGTTTATAGTGTGACCCGGGTATAATCTTGAAAAGACTGTGAGGCTTGATATTGTGATCCAAGTAAAGTCCTGAAAAGGCTATGTGGCCTGAGAAACCAAGCACTATAGGAATAGACCAGGGGGTCCTGTGCGTGAATGCTACATACTATGTACTGAATGAATGAGAATGTTGTATGATGATTGCTAAATACTATATGAGATCTTTATGGAAACTATAATAAATGTGTTGTGTGCTTAGTAAGCATGCATAGGAAAGGGATAGACTGAATCTCTAGAATGACTCTTTGAGGTATTAACTTTTAAATTTTGAGGATTAAATTTATTGAACAAGAGGGTAATTGTAATATCTTGAGTTTTAGGCCCAAAGACTTGAAGATAAGCCTATATTAGGTAGAATACTAGGCCTAGGTTAAGTAAGAGTCCCAAGAATATTTATGTTAAACCCCATGGAATTTAAACATTTTGTACCATAGCGAAGCAAAGTTTAATAAGCATACAAATGTAGTACATCACACTGATATAACATTCTTAATTACATTACAAAAGTGGCATGTGAACCAAAACATTACAATTTACAAGATCCAAAAATTTACGAGCAAATATAAAGAGTCTTCAGCATAAAAACCTTCCTCGATTCAACCTTCTTAATTCTTGAAAACCTCATTTTCCTTGCCTTTACTACCTCTAGATCTAGCTGTATAAATATGGTTATAGAAAAGAAATGAGATTCAAATGAATCTCAGTAGTAACCAGAAATCATTCATATAAAATACAAATAATAAACATGCAATGCAGCATTTATCATGATGTAGCAATCAAAATGCCTAAGCCTATATGTCAATGCTCTCGAAACAAATGATGATTTTGTCCGGATCAAAATAATCATTCATTCCTGATTTGCATAATATCATTTCATAAGGTGATCACATCAATATCTTGAAGCAGGGTTGTACTTGTCCGTACACATCATAACTTGGAGCAGGCCTATACCTATCAGTACATATCATATTGCCCAATTGGGTCCACCTGGCCACATGGTACCCCAAAGGTTTCATAGGGTAGTTTAACTTATCTCCCACACCCAGAGAGTATCAACATTGCAAGCAATACATTGAATAGATCATGGTAAACAATACATAATTACACCGGTACAAAAAACACTTTTAAGAGCGGTTAAAAACGATATTTTAGACCGGTTCTGGATCAGGTCTTGATACAGCCGGTCTAAAAAGTATTACACTTTTTAGACCGGTTAAAAAACCGGTCTAAAATATGAACTTTTAAGACCGGTTATTAAACAACCGGTCTTAAAGTTTAACTAGGAACAAGTAGGGAAAATTTCAGCATAAAAAAATAAAAATTTAAGACCGGTTCTCTTAATAACCGGTCTTAAATACATATTTAAGACCGGTTATTAAGAGAACCGGTCTTAAAATTTTGTTTTGTTTTTTTTCGTTTTATTTGTTTCAATCTTGCCCAGGCCAGTAAGCCATAGTCAACAACATTCCCCCTGTCACATTACATACACATGCATATATGTATATATTGACAATCAGAAGCAGTGACAACAACATTTTTATTTCCAGAAACTACCAATACACAATCCTCGACTCTCAACAATCAAAGAATGAACATTATGAAAAAAATCATTGAAAACAAACACATTCAATTCCAATGACTACCAATAACACATGATCAATTTATTCAATTCTCAGAAACAGTACAATATTTCTCATTATATGGAAAAAATTCATAAGCTTTACAGAGAAATGAAAAAGGTGGAGGAAAATTGACAATAGTGATCCCTGCCTGAATCAACAGCCAACTAGTATCGCCAATATCCAAGAATTTGTCCTAAACAGAGATATAAACCAAGTTAGATATATATGAAAACCATAAGTATTATTAGAACAACATAAATCGGATTAAAAAACTTACTAATCTTGTAAAAGCTCATAAATGAATTCAGCACAACAATTGCGAATGAAATCAATATCTTCTTCAGGAAAGGGATCAGCAAGATCAAACATCTGTATGTGTAACACCGAAGCCAAACAAAACATTAACTTACTAACTTAAAAACAATAAAGTAATACAAAATATTTGAAATATACATTTATTACCTCCTCGGTAAAGTCAGTCGTGTCTAGGCTGATAATATTGTAAATCTGCCTCAAAATATAAAGACCACATAAGTTGGAGCCCGGTGGTTGCCTACGGGTCTGAAAAAGAACATGATATCATCAAAGCAAGCATAAAAGCATAGCTTATGAAACGCATCTTAAAGAAAACAAATATGTACTAACCTTTGGCGTGATCCATGTAGGGTCTTTTAAGTCACGAACATGCCTACCACACTTAGCGTGTAGGAAAGTCCGCATAGCCCTATGATCAAAATCACAAAGACTACTTATTCTGCGCACAAACTTTGCACACAAAAGGTAATAAAGCAAGAAAACTTACGAGTTCATGGTCTTCTTCAAGTCAGTCCCCGGTTTGAAGTGGAGGGAGCAGAGGAGGATCACTGTGTAACTAGCCTTACACAGAATAACCAATTGCCAATGATCCCTGAAAAAAAGAGATGAATGTTAAGCAAATATAAAGCATTATATGTGATGTTTCGGAATATAAATTTGATGTTTCTTACCCATGCACATAAGGAACCAAGAAACAGTCAGTTTCTGTTTCACTAAGCCTCTGTGATAAATATCTATGTCTGATGGCAGCAGTGGTCCCTTTCTCTGTGGCATGAGCTGGGCACATGAATCCAAATTTAGCGCTCTGCCCAGAGGAAACCAACCTACGATTCATGTACCTACAAAAATGGAAGCACACAAATTAAGGTTACAGAGCCTAATTTTTAAGATATTTACTTCAAATTGAAGAAGATACTTACATCAAAAAAACCTGGACAATCGCAATCGTAAGATTTTGTCTAGGAGCGACCATGAACATTAAATCATCCCTCTCAAGATAGCATGCCGCCCCTGACAGTCCAACAACTGAATCCATAGGCCAATGTTTAGTCGGGAAAGATGTGTCAAATGCCATCAGAATCACTTGCTGCATCACATTCAGTGGTGGAGGCTGTGAAACTTCACGAGGGACGGGAGCTGGACTTGGGGCTCTGATCGGGGAATCCGCAGCTCCAACAGAAACAAGGTTCTTCGGCCATGATATGAAAGTACCCAAGACATCGGCCACAATCTTGAACTCCTCAGAAGGGATAGGGACAGGTGCGTCTGAGATAATAACCTCCTCAACTGACACCCTAACCTGATCATCTGTCATCTCGAGGTGGTGAACAGTTGATCCTAGGTTGTGCACACTCCCCCGTGCAACTAACCGTCTCAGAGGATCCTCAACATATAAATCACAAGGCTCAGCATCGTCCTTTCCAGGACCCTCTGATGACTGTCCCACATTGCAACAACTCCCTTTGGTGCTCTGCTTATGGCGATCGAGCGATTGTGCGTGGACAGGAGCGGTGTCTTGTCTTGTGCTCACCATGAAATATACCTCGTCCTTCATCTTACTCAACCGGGCATCCAATAGTACATTAAATGATGCTTCTGCCTCAGCCCTTGCTTCCGCCCTCGCAGTGGCCAACATACGCTCCAATTCGTCTCTCGTGACCACATTGGAGGAGGAACTGCGTGAGGAGGATCCAAAGTAATCCTTTATACCCACCCCTCCTACAACTCCCCTGACGCGGCCTGGATGCTCACGTTTTCCAGTAGCAACCATGAGAATGTCATTCCTCCCCTCGGACTTGAAGGTTCCCTCGGCTTTCTTTTTTTGAAGTTCCTCCTGTGAGATATACAAAAAACACACATGAGTAATGAAAAATGTTTATTAAACAGTTAATAAGAACAACGATACTTACAATTTTTTCACCGACTATACGAGACTGGTCGCTCGTATAGGATCCACCACTCTTCCGGCGAGCATGCAACCACAACTCTTCACGCCGTATCGGAGATGGTGGAGATAGTAGAACAGAAGGATCGGATTGAGAAGCTTCTTCCAATCTCCTCCGTTTGGCCACCAACAAGTCTTTCTCGGCCTTTGCGTATCCCCCACGAGACATTGTATGGGGGCAATCATTCTTCCTGCCGCTCGCTTGTGCCTTTTGCCTTCTTGCCTGCGAATAGGAAATGGGAAAAAAAAAGTTACAAACAGTAAAGACAAAAGATAAGTACATAAAGTACAAAATAAGTTATCTCACCAAAGCCTCTGGAGTAGTTCGAAGCCTAAAAAACTCCTGCCATGTTGCTTCATCGATGTACGAGTACTTGCTGCAAGGAGTAGGACGTGGCTTACCAGCTGGCACCTCGATATGCACGTAATTGTTCGCCAGACTCGTCTTGAACTTCCTCCAGCGCTCACAACAATATGTCATAGTCTTGTGATACAAGATCTCACTCTGAGGAACGTCGTAGGTGAGCTGTTATTCATGAATGAAAGGAGTTAGTGACAGTAATGAAACGAATTTGATAAAAGAAACATACAGAGGGAATTTTATACCTGAATAGTGTCCCAAATATGCTGCTTCACATTTTTGTCGACATTCCTCCACTCCTCTATCAATATGCTAGGCTTATTCCGTGCGAGGAGGCCGACAAAACTCCTAAAACGACTGGCATTCGGCCCGACCGGTTTCCAGTATTGATTGAACTGGATCGGTATCCTCTCCCCGGCAGACCGACTCAAGGAAACATCCCTCAACCGTGTGGCCGTCCTGCCCCTCCTTCTAGGCTGGTGACTCGGCTCACCCGATGACTGCCCCTGATTAACACTCTGAGGCTCGCTGTGCTGAGCAGTACGGTGCACCTGATCCTCGGCTGTAGGAGGCACCTGATCCTCGGCTGTAGGATGCACCTGATCCTCGGTTGTAGGATGCACCGGATCCGTCATTGTACTGTTAAGACAAATTGTTGAGTTATTAAGTGACTTGCTGAGATTACGCAAGTGAAGTGGGAGAGTATAACAGATAGTATCGGCCCGGGAGAAAATGAGTGTAAGGGAGCCCACATGATTGTTTTATTGGGTATTTGGAATCAAAGACAAATCATCGTCTTTAAAGACTTTTATCGTACCCACCTAAACTTTTAAATACCAAAAAAAAACAAAAGACTTTTACCGTATGGTGGATTGGTGGTGCATGATCTGAAGACCATAATAAGACAACTGGTCTTGGTTCCCCTCTCTAGCTCTCTTGATATATCGTTTTCCATTGTCATCTCATCATGATGCTTTCTGGACTTTTTGTTTGGTAGAAACCTCTTAAATTTGTGTCCTTGATCTTGTCTCTATCCCAACCCATTTATCAATTCTTGCTCAATCAGAGCATTATTATTATCCACCCCTCACATTCTTCCCAACTGTTATTTGCTTTTGTGTATATCATTCTATTTTTATTTATAAGTCTAAATTAACTACCTCTTATATACCAAAAAGAGTTAGTTAACTCATTAATTATAGATTAAATTTCTAATTTCACCCTTATATTTGATTGATTCCAAACACACACACCCATATGCAGTATATACCTAATTAAACGCTTCCTTCATCTACTACTACTAGTACCTCATATTTCAAAGTCATTGATCAATTGTGAATAGATCAAAGGATTAAAAATAAGGTTGATAAGGGCATGGTTTGAATTGTCCACCAAGAGGATTAACAAAAAACGGGTTAATATGATATTTATTTCTTATTTTTACTCTATTTTAATTTTGACACCTCAAATTTTAAATAATAAGAAATAGCATCAAGAAGGGCTAGCCCTTCAGCCTTCAGCAAAAAGCACAGATTTCGCATGAACAATTCTACAAGTACGGTCCAGAATCCAGCCATTATCAATATCCCAAACGATGAAAGAAATTGCAGCCATTATATTAACAGAGTTTTACCTGTTTGACGCGCAGGAGGAGAGGGGCAGCAGTGGCTGGAAAACACGCCGGAGTGAGATAAAGGCTGGAGGGAGTCTCAAACGCCGACAACAGAATATGGGAAAGAAGGTGGAAGCGGCGGCGGCGATTGGAAAGGTGGCAGGAGAATACGGCGGAATATCACCTACAGCGTTGGAAGTGAGTAGTTCGCGGCGGTGGAAACAGAGGGGGAAGTGAAACGTAAATGTGAAATGAACTTTCGCGGCGGTTCTAGGTTTGAAAATCAGACTTTTAAGACCGGTTATTTAAATAACCAGTCTTAATAAATACTTTTAAGACCGGTTATAAAAATAACCGGTCTTAAATTATTGATATTTAAGACCGGTTATTTAGAAAACCGGTCTTAATAATATCGTGATTTTTTTATTCATTTTAAGAATTTGTTTTTAAGACCGGTTTTTTAAATAACCGGTCTTAAATTATTGACTTTTAAGACCGGTTATTTAGAAAACCGGTCTTAATAATATCTTGATTTTTTTATTCATTTTAAGAATTTGTTTTTAAGACCGGTTTTTTAAATAACCGGTCTTAAATTATTGACTTTTAAGACCGGTTATTTAAACAACCGGTCTTAATTGTTTTTTAAGACCGGTTTTGTGTATAACCGGTCTAAATAATATTTTTTAGACCGGTTTTTTAGACAACCGGTCTAAAAAATTGCTTTTAATTACGGAATTGCCACCGCGTGTTTCTTTTAGACCTTATCCGTAATAACCGGTCTAAATAATGCGGTCTAAAAATGCTATTTTGCACTAGTGTTATATTCACATAGTATATGAAAGATAGCGTTACTACCTTGTTGCCTTTCCTTCTCTAACTTATTCGCCTCTATGGGTTCCGTTATGTAAATATCAAATCCTAAAATTAACCAAAATAGTTGCAATTAAGCTACTATTTAAGTCTATTTCACTTTAAAACTCATAACTTTAGCATTTCCTTCAAAATCACAAAATTTACCAAAATGCCCTTGGGCACCCAGTCCGACCCTAGTGTTTTTGTACTTTTTCAAAAATTATAAATTAAGCTTATTCCATATATTTTCATGTATAAATCTCTTATTTGACCTCATATCAAATCAATTCCAACTCAAATTACAGTTTTTCCCTTGACAACCCAAACTTGGGGTTTTAGGGGCAAAATTGTCATTTCACAATCCGGGGCTTTTCACACTTCGCACTCAACATGAACCTTACATAATTTTCCCTTATAAACACTATAGAACCATTAGAATTATGAAATCCTAGCTCCTTCCCCTATTACTAACCTTCGCTGAAACTTACACAAGATTTAGGAAATTGGAGTTTTTCTTGGTTTTAATCCTTAATCAACCTTGTTAACACTTGTTTCCATTAGTTTATACATTCAATCACCATTTCAAAAAAAAATCCATGGAAATATGGTCGGTATTTACCCTTAGCAAATGGACATCCTAAATTTACAAAAACACCTAAAACAGTTCAATAACCAGCTAGAATACAGTTACAACTCAATTTTTGATAACAATTTCAGAGTTTGAGTAACTTACCACACTTCTTCTCCCTTCTTCCTACTTGGCCGAAATATCTCTCCCTTCTCTTTAGATTCTTTTCTTGTTGAATGACTAATTCAATAAGATAAGGAGGTTAAGGAGAGGTTTCTGCTACTATAACTCAAGATTATACAGGGATTTCGGCATACTTACCTTATATCTGAGCCCTGGACTTCCCTTCTTCCTCCTCTTCTTCTTTCTTTCTTACTCTCTTCCTTTCCTTCCTTTCTCTCCATCTTGGCTGACCAAAGGCCTTAAATAACCAAGTGTGCAAAAATTTTTGGAGTTCTCTAGTGCATTTTGTAATATCCCAAAATGTACTCAAGGGCTATTTGTATAAATAGATAGTGAAATTAATGATAGAATTGTTCCTAGAAATTGTATGATGATTTTAGTACCGATTAGTTATCGGTAAATGATCTGATTTTCAAAAAAAATTAAGAATGACTAAAAATTAATTGGAACATAAGATGACACTACTAGTATGGAAACAAGACCGTCTAAACCATTAGTGTACAAACAAAGAAACATGAAAGCATGAATGGCACAAGAACTAATATTGTCATGATCAAGGGTAAACAAGTCAATTGCAACTTGATCTTAAGGTTAAAATTGGAAGGGTCAAGATTAACACTTGAAAAGCAAATTAAATCTCCTCCATTCATGCTATAATTTCATCCAAGACTAATGGGAGAGATGAATCAATTAATATCTTCACCTTTTATACAACAAAAGTCAACAAAAATGGCTTGGACACTTGTAAAGTAAAAGGGAGAGGTTTTAATTGGTAGTTTGGTAATTGTTGGTTTATATGTCAAACTTCTGCCCTGTGCATGACGTGGTGAAGGAATTAGAATTTGATAATTTTAAAGTTTCCATTGGCTTTAGAAGGCAAAATTGTGTAGGTATGTAAGTGCTTATGATTTTTGGGTACTTGTAAATGAATTGTGGATGTAATATCCCAAGATGTACTCAAGGGCTATGTGTATAAATAGATAGTGAAATTAATGAAAGAATTATCCTAAGAAATTGTACAATGACTTTAACCCGATTAGTTGTCGGTAAATGACCTAATTTTTGCCTAAAGTCGGGAATGACTAAAAACTTAATTAAAATGTAAAATGACACAATTAATGGCCTTATGTAAGTTTCAAAAATTAGGCCAAGCCAAAGGAAATGAGCAAGCAATGATTTATTTCGATAAATCATAAAATGCAAGGGCAAAATCGTAATTTTCCAAGTATGCAAGTAATTAATAATTCTCATTTTCTTGCCATTTTCGGTCAAGTAAGGGAAATATTGAATAAATCAAATGCATGGCTTAAATGAATCAAGAAGGAGTGAATTTTGACCAATTAAAGGTTAGAGTTGAAAGTCAAAAGGTTAACATGTGCAAACTTGCAACTTGGAAATTTTGACCAAGACAAAAATGAATTGCAAAAGGACTTGGGTAATTAAATTGACACCTTTTTGGGGCAGAAATTTTGCTCAAAAGAAGAAAATGGAAGACAAGAGAACTAACCAAAGTGACTTGACCATGGTTGGCCATTTAACTCAAGCTTTTTAAGAAACCACATGAAGTTGACCCATGGATTTTTCCCTTTTTCCTTGAATGCATGTCGGCCAAGTGAACTGGGAGCTAAAGATAAGTTAATTAAACTCATCAAACACTCCCTCACACAACTCTAAATTCAGCCAAGTGAAGAGAAGAAGAAAGAGAAACAGCCAAGGTGAAGAATAAGGGTTTAGATAAGAGTTCTAGCTTGATTTTCACCTAGTAAATCTCTTCTATAGCTCAAACACCCTTCATAAACATTGTTCCTCTTGATGAGAGTTTCAATTCTATAGTTTTAGAATTTCAATAGGTAGTGTTTTGAGCCATCTTACAAAAGCACAAGTTCAAGAAACAAAGAAAGAACCTAAGGAGGAGCAAGAGGTGAGCTTTAGCTTCATTTTGATCTATAGATTGTGTTAGTTGGTTGAGGATTTTCTCATGTGAATTTCTACCCTGTTTTTGGTCAAGATAGGGTTTTAAATATTTATGGTGTTTTGATTGCATTCATGGTATTTTATGATGTTTAGAAGGCATATGAAACTAGTTTGAGGCTTAAATTGCAAGTTTGGTAATTGTTGGACTATATGTCAAACTTCTACCATGTTCATGACATGGTGAAGGAATTGGAATTTGGTAATTTTGATGTTTCAATTGGCTTTAGAAGGCAACATTTTTTAGGTATGCAAGTGCTCATAATTTTTAGGTACTTGTAAATGAATTGGGGATTTTTGGAACTAAGGAATCAATGTTGTGTAATATGCCTTCTGGAAATAGTTTTGTTGCAATGGGTATTTTATTGGTCAAATGATGTCCAAATTTTATGAAAATTTTCATTCTAAAATTAGACCTATCAAGCTTTAATTTTATAGTTCATAATGGTCAATTGGATTTGTGTACTGAGAGTTCTGCATTTTTAAAATTGAGTCATGTAAAACTGGAACTTTCTGGTATAGTGAGTAGAAAGGGGAAATTCTAAATTAATTGGTGCACAAATAGCTAATGGCTATATTTTTTCTTGAAAGTAGACTTAATGAGGGTAACTTAGAACTTAGAACCACCTCATTTCAATTTTTCTATAATTAGTTATGAATATTTGAAGTTCGGTCAAGAATCAGAGGATTCTTGGCCGTGGCCAAAATGTTTCTGACCTGTTTTTGTTCGCGGCCAAAACCCAAAATTTTTCATATTTCCTATTTTTCAAGAGGTGATGATTGGTATGACCTTTCCCAACCTTATAGGCCTTTATTTAAGCTTCCAAGGGCTACGTAAATGACTCAAATGATAACTAACAAGTTAAAACCAAGGGTAAACATAGGAATGAGTCAAGGATAGTTCGTTTACCTTATACAAAATGATTCGAATAAGTAATAACCCGTCCAATTCATGAATTTCCATACATATAGGATTTGATATGTGCCCGGGACGACCAAGGAACTGGTAACACATCACAAAACATTAGAAATACTAAGGTAGTAACTTCTCCCTTATATTCTATGTATCCTGCTTCATGCATATTATTGCCATTATTCATACTTGAACTGTGAACATCAATCGGGCCGAATTGCCCTTTAAGCATTCAGTTGAAAAGGGCTTTGGCTCAATAGAATACCCAGTGCTGTAGGAAGGGACGGTACGTCCTTAAATATAATTATTTATTGAATGAACATATCTCTAAATGTTGAATGAATATTGAACTGTTTGGTATGTGGTGGTTGTTATGGCATGTTTCTTCATATGCATTTTATATGAGTGCTATTTGTTACTACTGGGATTCTTTTAAATCTCACTCTTTTCCAACAACTAACCTGCAGCACGAGTAAGTAGTTCTCATGGAAAGAAGATAGCCACGGATGGGTAGAATTGAAGATGTAGAATTTATTTTCTGTTGGTTATCTTACTTTTGGAATTCTATATAAACCGAATGGTATTTTGGTAAACTTAGTACTCATGGTGGAAAAGTACACCAACTGTAAACATGGAAGGTTGTATGTAACCGATGTAAATTATCTAGAACCGGGTGACAGTACCAGGTGGACCCTCTAGTGGCGAACTTATTCTAATTATCCGCTAAGAACTTCAGTAAGTACTCTGATATTAAGAAATGGAAATAGACCCGAATGAATTAAACCAATTTGAAAAATGAAAATGAGAACACAACTAAAATGTTTTGAAATACCTTTCGAAAACCTACTTAACTATAGGATCAGACCCTGTAGTCAAGTTGGGATCATAAATGGATTAAGAACTGCTTCTGGTCTCTAATCTGGCATCAAGTCACATTTTTGACTGCTTCGTACAGTACAAAAGTAGGGTGTTACATTTTTGGCATCAGAGAAAAAGTTCTGGCATTAAGTTAGAATTATTGCTAGGTAGATATACTGACTCTTGGATAGTACCCCAGGGGTAGGAGAGGTAGTATATGGTAATGGGTCCATGACTAGCTTTAGGGCTCCAGAGATGAAGCTAGTTTATGATTCTACCTCCAATCCTGAATTAGACCAGTAACCCTGGAGGTTGAAATAAGGTTAGAAGTGCCCCAGAACCTACCTGATCCTATGCAACAAGTACTAGGCATATTGAGAGAAGAACACACTCTGATACTGGAACTCCATGAAGATCTTTAGAAGGTAAAGGCCAAACAAAATGAAGATTGGGTGCATTCTGAAACTAATGATAGTGATCAAGATGAAAGAGAAAATGAAGAGAGTGAATCAGAGGAGGAACTGTCACAGCCTGAGGGCCAGCCTTACGTACCCCAGCCGCATATACCTCAGAATAACCAGATAACACCTGCTAGAGAGATACTGCAATACTAGATTACTGAACTCAACATACACCAGTTTTCGGTATTTAAGGGAAGGTTTGACCCAGAAGATGTTGAGAATTGGATGCTGAGGCTAGAAAAGATCTTTCGAGTACTGGAGTGCCCCAGTGAGAAAAAGGCGCCAATGGCAATATACATGTTGCAAGGGGATGCAAATAGATGGTGGAAGAACATAAAAATGATTTTACAAGCTCGAAACATTCCTGTCACTTGGGAAATATTCCAAGAAAAGTTTAATGAGAAGTATTTCCCTAGGTCGGTCATGATTGCTAAGGAATCAGAGTTCTTGGAAATTCAACAGGGCAGTGATGAGACCTTTGATGACTACTTGGCTCAATTCATTCAACTATCTCGATATTCTCCCTATGCGAGAAACCAAAATTGTGAGCGATGGAGTTCTGACATGCTGATAAGGGGATTGAAGTATGAGATCAAAGACAGGTTGGTCTCACGACAATTCGATGAATTCAACAAGGCGGTGGAGGAATATCGGATCATTGAGAATAATCTAAAAGACTTGCTTGCGATGAAGAATGCTAATAGCCGCAGTGAGTCAAGTCGAGGGAACTCTTCTCAGAAGAGGAAATGGTAAGGGTTCAAGCCCCGAGAAGACAATAAGAAATCCTCTAAATCAGAGAAGAAAAGCTACCAAGGCCCCCAAACACTGCGACCCTATTCTCGATGCGGTAGGACACACCATGGTAGGTCTTGTGATGGGCAATTGATTTGTCATGCTTGTAAGAAGCCTGAACACTTTATCAAAGATTGTCCACTACGACCAGCAGAGCCTAGACCCTGAAATCAAGGCAAAATTTTTGCTATGACCCATGAGGAGGCCTGGAAGTCCCCTGAAATGATCCAAGGTACTATCCTCCTCTATGGTAATACTTTGCAAGCATTGTTTGACTCGGGTGCTAGTCATTCTTTCATTGCATGTGATTATGCTAGATGCTTAAGACTGAGTACCCATAAACTACCGTATGATTTGATCGTCTCAACGCCTATCGATAGCAAGACAGTTACTACTGATGCATGTTTAAATTATATTGTAAATGTTATGGGACATCAGTCTATGATAGATTTAATTTTTCTGCCACTACATAATGTCAAAGTCATATTAGGTTTGAATTGGCTGACGGCAAACAATGTGTTATTGGACTGCGGTAATAGAAGGCTTATATATCCTGATCCGCAGATGAATGGCAATGCAAGTGTGAACTTGAATTTTCTCTTAGTAGCTGAAGCTGAGAAATGTCTGGAAATAGGATGCCAAGGATATATGGTATTTTTCTCCACGCAAACAAAAGTGGAAACCACACTTGAGAATATATCGATAGTAAATGAATTTCCTGAGGTATTTCTAGAAGACATTAGTGGATTGCCTCTAGAACGGGAAGTCGAATTTGCTATTGAAATTGTGCCAGAAGCTGGATCGATATCCAAAGAACCTTACCGAATGGCACCGAATAAAATGGCAGAATTAAAGAAGCAAATAGAGGAACTACTGGAGAAAGGGTTCATACGACCCAGTGTTTCACCATGATGAGCTCCAGTATTATTTGTTAAGAAGAAAGATGGAAGCCTGCGGTTATGTATTGATTACCGAGAGCTGAATAAGGTAACCATCAAGAATAAATATCCACTCCCCAAGATTGATGATCTACTTGATCAGTTGTCTAGTTCTAGTATATTCTCTAAGATTGATCTGAGATCAGGCTATCATCAACTGCAAGTCAAAGTAGAGGATGTTTCGAAAATAGCCTTTAGAACCATATATGGGCACTATGAATTCTTGGTGATGCCATTTGGCTTAACCAATGCACTTGCCGTGTTTATGGACTACATGAACTAGATCTTTCGTCAATACCTAGATCAGTTCGTAGTAGTCTTCATTGACGACATTCTGATATATTCGAAGAGTAGAGAAGAGCATGAGAATCATCTGAGAATAGTATTGAATATTCTGAGAGAAAAGCAACTCTACGCCAAACTAAGTAAATGAGAGTTTTGGCTTACAGAGGTCATATTTCTGGGCCATGTTATCTCACAAGAAGGGGTTTCTGTAGATCCTAGTAAAATAAAAGCAATGCTGAACTGGATGAGACCAGAAACTGTGGCTGAGATACGCAGCTTTCTGGGTCTTGCTGGGTACTATCGCAGGTTTATACTGATTTTTTCCCAAATTGCCTTACCATTGACAAAGCTCACGAGAAAGAACCAATCATTTGTGTGGGATGAGAAATGTGAGAAAGGCTTCATACAACTAAGGGAGAGGTTAACATCTGCACTAGTATTAATTATTCCATATCCCAGTGAAACCTACGTGGTGTATAGCGATGCTAGTAAACAGGGATTGGGATGTGTCCTGATGCAATAGGGCAGACTAGTGGCGTATGCCTCTAGACAGATAAAGCCTCATGAATTGCATTAACCCACTTATGATCTGGAACTTGCAGCAATCATCTTTGCTTTGAAGATATGGCGGCATTACCTGTATGGTACCACTGTAGAATTGTACTGCGACCACAAGAGTCTCAAGTATCTTCATGAACAAAAAGAATTGAATATGAGACAGCGTAGATGGATGGAGTTGCTAAAAGATTACAACCTAGAGATTAAATATCATCCAGGAAAAGCAAATGTCATTGCAGATGCTCTAAGTAGAAAAGCGATGCAGGTGGCATATATGATGGTACAAGAACAGAAATTGCTAGAAGAATTTTAAGATCTGAACTTGTCAAACCAAGTATTCATTAATATGAACGTGCCCAATGAAGTCTTCATTGCTAACTTTAGCGTTGGCTAGGAGGAAAACAATTTGAGAACAAAAATTGAAAAAGATCATATGAAAGATGAACATGCCACATCTATTCGAGATATGATCACACGGGGTAAAACTCATGATCATGATATCTCGCCTAGTGGATTGGTACGATATAAGAAGCAAATATATATACCCCCATAGGCTTATCTGAGGTGAAAAATTCTGGATGAGGCACATAAGAGTAGATATACACTTCATCCAGGAGTGGTCAAAATGTATCAAAATTTGAAGTCTGAATATTAGTGACCAGGACTAAAGAGTGATGTAACCAAATACGTGGCTCGATGTTTCACCTTTCAGAAAGTGAAGATCAAACATCAATAACCACCAGGACTTCTTCAAAGCCTAGAAATTCCTGAATGGAAGTGGGAGAGTGTTAACATGGATTTGGTAGTGGGGTTACCTAGAATTCGAAACCATGATGCGATTTGGGTAATTGTCGATCGTCTAACCAAGTCAGCACATTTTCTCCCTATCAAATCTAGTTATTCTCCTGAGAAGCTGGTAGAAATCTACATAAGGGAGATAATTAGACTACATGGTACACCGAAGAGCATTATTTCTTATAGATATCCTCGATTTACATCTAGGTTCTGGACAGCTCTACATGAAGCTCTAGGCACGAAGCTAAGATTCAATACAGCTTATCATCCCCAAAAGGATGGACAATCAGAAAGAACCATACAGATGTTAGAAGATATGTTACGGGCGTGTGTATTAGACTTTAAGGGGAATTGGGATCATTTCCTTCCACTCGCAGAATTTGCTTACAACAACACCTATCATACGAGCATCCAGATAGCACCATATGAAGTACTGTATGGGAGGAAGTGCCAATCACCCCTTTGCTGGACAGAATTATCTGAGAGAAGGCTGTATGGGCCAGATCTAGTCGATCAGACCACAGAGCAGATTAAGGTTATAAGAAAGAGGCTCCTAGCATCACAAAGTAGATAAAAAAGCTACGCTCATAAAAGGAGAAAACTTCTAGAATTTGAAAGTGGTGATCATGTATTTTTGAAAGTATCTCCAATCACCGGAATTGGTAGAGCAATTAAAAGAAGGAAACTTAGCCCATGCTACATCGATCCATTTGAAATTCTTGCAAGAATTGGACCAGTGGCATACAGAATACCCCTACCTCTGAACTTGAGCAGACTCCATGACGTATTCCATGTCTCACAATTGAAGAAGTACCAACCAGACCTCGAGCATATTATCGAATATGAATTATTGATCGACAAGAAAAATGGCTCAGAAACTGAAGCATTCCATTTGTGAAAGTGGTCTGGAAGGGACTCTCCCCAAGGGAAGCAACCTGGGAAGCAAAAGAAGACATGAAAAGGCGTTACCCAAAGTTTATGCCTCAAGATGTGTAACAAATTTTGAGGACAAAATTTTTTTTGAACGGGGGGAGAATTGTAATATCCCAAAATGTACTCAAGGGCTATGTGTATAAATAGGTAGTAAAATTAATGAAAGAATTATCCTACGAAATTGTACAATGACTTTAGCCCAATTATTTGTCGGTAAATGACCTAATTTCCGTCTAAAGTCGGGAATGACTAAAAACTTAATTAGAACGTAAAATGACACAATTAATGGCCTTATGTAAGTGTCAAAAATTAGGTCAAACCAAAGGAAATGAGCAAGAAATGATTTATTTTGATAAATCATAAAATGCAAGGGCAAAATCGTAATTTGCCAATTATGCAAGAAGTAATTAATAATTCCCATTTTCTTGCCATTTTCGGTCAAGTAAGGGAAATATTGAATAAATCAAATGCATGGCTTAAATGAATCAAGAAGGAGTGAATTTTGACCAATTAAAGGTTAGAGTTGAAAGTCAAAAGATTAACATGTGAAAACTTGCAACTTGGAAATTTTGACCAAGACACAAATGAATTGCAAGAGGACTTGGGTAATTAAATTGACACCTTTTTGGGGCAGCAATTTCGGTCAAAAGAAGAAAATGGAAGACAAGAGAACTAACCAAAGTGACTTGACCATGGTTGGCCATTTAACTCAAGCTTTTTAAGAAACCACATGAAGTTGACACATGGATTTTTCCCTTTTTCCTTTAATGCATTTCGGCCAAGTGAATTAGGAGATGAAGATAAGTCAATTAAACTCATCAAACACTCCCTTACACAACTCCAAATTCGGCCAAGTGAAGAGAAGAAGAAAGAGAAACAGCCAAGGTGAAGAACAAGGGTTTAGGTAAGAGTTCTAGCTTGATTTTAATCTCTTCTATAGCTCAAACACCTTTCATAAACATTGTTCCTCTTGATGAGAGTTTCAATTCTATAGTTTTATAATTTCAATAGGAGGTGTTTTGAGCCATCTTGCAAAAGCACAAGTTCAAGAAACAAAGAAAGAACCTAAGGAGGAGCAAGATGTGAGCTTTAGCTTCGTTTTGATCTATAGATTGTGTTGGTTGGTTGAAGATTTTCCTATGTAAATTTCTACCTTGTTTTTGGTCAAGATATGGTTTTAAAGAGTCATGGTGTTTTGATTGCATTCATGGTATTTTATGATGTTTAGAAGGCATATGAAACTAGTTTGGTAAATTGCAAGTTTGGTAATTGTTGGACTATATGTCAAACTTTTTCCCTGTTCATGACATGGTGAAGGAATTGGTATTTAGTAATTTTGATATGTCCATTGTCTTTAGAAGGAAAAATTTTTTAGGTATGCAAGTGCTCATGATTTTTGGGTACTTGTAAATGAATTGGGGATTTTTGGAAGTAAGGAATCAATGTTGTGTAATCTGCCTTCTGGAAATAGTTTTGTTGCAATGGGTATTTTATTGGTCAAATGATGTCCAAATTTTATGAAAATTTTCATTCTAAAATTAGACCTATCAAGCTTTAATTTTATAGTTCATAATGGTCAATTGGATTTGTGTACTGAGAGTTCTGCATTTTTAAAATTGGGTCATGTAAAACTGGAACTTTCTGGTATAGTGAGTAGAAAGGGGAAATTCTGAATTAATTGGTGCACAAATAGCTAATGTATATATTTTTCCATACAAGTATCCTTAATGAGGGTCACGTAGAACTTAGAATCACCTCATTTCTATTTTTCTATAATTAGTTATGAATATTTAAAGTTTGGTCAAGAATCAGGGGATTGCCAAAACCCAAAATTTTTCATATTTCCTATTTTCCAAGAGTTGATGGTTGGTATGGCCTTTCCCAACCTTATAGGCCTTTATTTAAGCTTCCAAGGGCTACGTAAATGACTCAAATGATAACTAACAAGTTAAAACCAAGGGTAAACATAGGAATGAGTCAAGGATAGTTCGTTTACCTTATACAAAATGATTCGAATAAGTAATAACCCGTCCAATTCATGAATTTCCATACATATAGGATTTAATATCTGCCCGGGACGACCAAGGAACTGGTAGCACATCGCAAAACATTAGAAATACTAAGGTAGTAACTTCTCCCTTATATTCTATGTATCCTGCTTCATGCATATTATTGCCATTATTCATACTTGAACTGTGAACATCAATCGGGCCGAATTGCCCTTTAAGCATTCAGTTGAGAAGGGCTTTGGCTCAATAGAATACCCAGTGCTGTAGGAAGGGACGGTACGTCCTTAAATATAATTATTTATTGAATGAACATATCTCTAAATGTTGAATGAATATTGAACTGTTTGGTATGTGGTGGTTGTTATGGCATGTTTCTTCATATGCATTTTATATGAGTGCTATTTGTTACTACTGGGATTCTTTTAAATCTCACTCTTTTCCAACAACTAACCTGCAGCACGAGTAAGTAGTTCTCATGGAAAGAAGATAGCCACGGATGGGTAGAATTGAAGATGTAGAATTTATTTTCTGTTGGTTATCTTACTTTTGGAATTCTATATAAACCGAATGGTATTTTGGTAAACTTAGTACTCATGGTGGAAAAGTACACCAACTGTAAATATGGAAGGTTGTATGTAACCGATGTAAATTATCTAGAACCGGGTGACAGTACCAGGTGGACCCTCTAGTGGCGAACTTATTCTAATTATTCAGTAAGTACTCTGATATTAAGAAATGGAAATAGACCCGAATGAATTAAACCAATTTGAAAAATGAAAATGAGACCACAACTAAAATGTTTTGAAATACCTTTCGAAAACCCACTTAACTATAGGATCAGACCCTGTAGTCAAGTTGAGATCATAAATGGATTAAGAACTGCTTCTGGTCACTAATCTGGCATCAAGTCATAGTTTCGACTGCTTCGTACGGTAAAAAAGTAGGGTGTTACACATTTAGGTGTCTTATTCTCATTAGTCCTTATTTTATTTAATTCACATGCTCTAACATAAATTCATATTTAATTAAATAACATTTTTTCATGCTCCATCTGTCCACCCTTTCTGCATTTATTTATAAAAACTTCCATATTTATTTAATTTGTTCAAAATAACCATTTTTCCTTTGCAATGTTCACAATACTTGAGAAAATTGACAAAATTGTCACCAAATTTTGAAGATTCATATCTAATTGTATAGATATCCAATTGGGGTGGTTCTAAAGGCTATGTGACCCTTATTAAATCTAGTTTTAGGGGAAAATAAACTTAAGCCAACTAGAAGCACATTATTCCTAGAATTATTATTTTTGAAGTCTTCCCCTGAAAAATGTTGAATTCGCTGGGCAAATTGTAAAAATTCATATCTCCTTGTATACAAGTCCACAAATTCCATAGGACCTATCAACTTAAAGCTTATCATGTCTACTTTCATTCTAGAAATTGCATAATTTTTAGATGTTATTTACTAATTTAAAAGTGTCACACTTTCTGAATGCCTCATCAAAAAATACACCCACTATCATATGTAACAACTATTTTGTTATGTGTGACTTCTATTAACTTTCTTTTGCCACTTTACATGATCTTTTATCATGAAATACTATAATAGCTACATGATACTTAATGATAAAAAATTTGAGACGTTACAGTTTGGGAGATAGAATGATTTTCAAGGACTATATTCGGGTATAGAATGAATCTATAGGGAGAATGTTGGCATACTTAGGTGCTATTTTGGGGTCACACACTAAGGGCATTTATGGGCCATGTGGGCCCTATATTGGGTGATTTGGCTCCTTAAGGTAGAGAACAAGTCCCAGGATTATATGGGGGCTTAGTGGGTATTATTAGACGTATAACATATGTTGGTAGTAGTATGCACATATCATTTTTAGGGCAGGTACATATACCCTGCGTTTTTAAAAGGAAAGAAGAGACATAGGCCATGTAGGTCCCATATGTAGATGCACCAATATACACTCAATAATATCTTGAATCATAGGCCAGTGCCACTATCTGAGGATTACACGGACACTTGGCAAGGTTCTGATGCCACAAGGACACAGTGTAAAACCAAGTGACTCCATATAAAGTAGCTTTAATAAAGTAAAAGTGATGATTAAGGATAAAGTAGCTTCATTAAAGCCACTTTTGACTTTCAACCTTGATTAAATAATGAGAGGTTACCACCTAGTACTTTCATAAAGTAGCTTTCATGTTGGCACTCTCACAAGATGCCATCTAGCGCAATAGTAAGGGAATTCACTGGTCCCCAACTCTGGGACCAAGGAAAAGGAGCACCGGACACCCTAGGATATTTTTGGCACAAGACACGTGGCATCATAAGACAAAACTCTCTCTCTCTCTCTTCTTTATTAATTCGGCTAGCAAGAGGGAAAAAAGGGGAAAATAGAAAAAAATCATAGAAAAATGAAAGAAAGATGGATAAATAGTGGGTGTTTCCAAATCTCCAGAGCTGATTTTACCTCAGATTCTACATTTCTAGCTCCTAAGTCTTCTCTAATGTTTTTTCCCTCAATGAGAGCAACACTTCTATGTTTTTAGATTTCCTGTCAGAGATGTTTGTTGTTGTTTACTCTTAAGAGGTACTGTCAGGAATCAGTTATGGAATTAAGTAAAGGTACATATAAGCTCTTATTTGAGCCAAATATTCTGAGATTTTGATAAGTTTTCTTAGGCTGCCTAGTTTTTTCTAGAACAAGGTAGAGAGAGTGGGAGTGTCATTTTGCCAGTTTTGATGCTTCCAATGAGTTTAGAACAAAAAAAATGTGTGGGATAGTAGTGAGAAACCGGTCCCAAAAGCATCAAAATAAACAACTGAATTTTTGGCCTACGAACCCTAAGTTTTGACTAGAACTATAACTAGAGGAAGGAATATGATTTTGACTAATTTGAGTTTTCCAATGGATTCCTTAAGCCAAATTGTGTATGGTTAAGGTATGGTTGTGATTTAAGAAGGGTTGGATTGAAAACCCAAAAATTGAAGTTAAAAGAATAGTGTTGTTAGATTTCATTTTCTGGAGGCAAGTTGTTTTTATGTGATTTTGGGTGATCAAATGTTGTCTGATATCCTGATATTTTTCTTAATAATAATAGACACATTAAAATTTAATTTTATAAATAATATGTGTCATTTGGGTTAGTAAATTGTAAGATATGAATTTTTAAATTATAAGCACTAAATCTAGAAAAAAAATCCTAGTACAGTTAAGTTAATTAAGGATTTTTGGTGTTTTAGCCCTACAGTTGGCAGTGGCTAATATTTTTTGCTTAAAGTATATTTAAATAACTTTACCTATAACTTTGAACCACCTCATTTGGAGTCCTAGAGAATAAGTTATGATTTTTCAAATTAAGGTAATAAATATGGCAATTTGGGGTGACCCACAAATATGTGGCATTAGAAGTAATTTGAGTTAAGTGTGGGTCCAAAGATTAAAGAAAAGTCCTAGAGGCTAAAGTAACCCCATTGGACATTCATTTGTCATGCCTATAATAATGTGGCTATTTATTTAGGGCCATGAGGTGACAAAGAAGGAGCAACTTCAATGGTTGGAGAAAAGGTACAAGAGAAGGATTCAAAGACAAGAGATAGTAAACTTACCGTAGTTGCATATACTTGATATGTACACATGTGCATTGATTTATATGATTTTTTTAATTGATTATGATGAGCATATTTGAATGATGAAGCTCTGTTTCTGTTTATGCTATGGCCATAAGTATAGTATATGTGTTAGAACTGGCTGACACCCAAGAGGGGGTTGAATTAGGTGTATGATAATAAGGTATGATCTTTAAAAATCTTTTCACAGCTTATCAAATCAATATATATAGAAGTATAAAACCATAAGAAGTTATGTAAATCTTATATGCTCAAAATGTAAAAGCTTAGGGAAGAGAATATGCAAACTATGATTTATCTTGGTTCGGTCTAATCCACGATGACCTACGTCCAGTCCCCAGGCTCCTCTTGAGATTTCCAATCTACTATCTTTTTATTTAACTGGGCACAAGAAAAGCTGCTACTACCTACAAGTTTAACCGGGAACTTGTGTAGCCTACTACAGAGTTACTCTCCCTTACACACTGTAAGATTCACTCCCCCTAACGACAAGTCTTACAAGCAGAGCAATCCCAAAGACCATTCTCTTCTACTTGTGCAAGTCTTACGAGCAGAAAGTCTAACCGGAAATTCTCCCTATAGCTTCCCTCATAAGGAATTCAATTCTATCAAGGTCCCTCTACCTTGAGATCATTACATAAGTATATTTGTAAGGATTTACAGATATCACATTCATCAAAGTGGTATGGAAAGAGTTATCTCCTAGAGAAGCAACCTGGGAAACTGAAGAAGACATGAAGAGACGTTACCTAGAATTTATGTCCTCATATATGTAACAAATTTCGAGGACAAAATTTATTTTACGGGGGATAATTGCAACATCCCAAAAATTTAATGTAAGGATTAATTTATAGAAACTAGATAATAAGTCAAATTATGGAATCTATAAAATTTTAGAAATCTTAAATTAGATAAAGGGAAAAATTAGGACCTAGTATGTGTAGTTAATAAGATAAATATATATATATATATATATATATATATATATATATATATATATATAAACACACACACCCAAGCCTACTGACACTAAGAGAGACACACACCCACACTTGTTCATTTATGAGAGCATACGTACAACCCACGTTGCATATAATTTCATTCCATCAATACAACACACATGGTCCATACACATACTCACACATGCACCCTCCTTTACACAAACCAATATCCTACGTACACACACACTTTCCATTTATTTTAAAATGTTCATTCACCTCTCCATTCATTTCACTTTGGGCAGCAGCTGGAGAAAAGATAGAGGTAAAACAGAAAAGAAAAACAAAGAAACAGAAAAAAAAATAGATAGAGAGAGACGTGAGTGAGAGAGTTGATCGGAGGAAGTAAAAAGAAGCTTCAAATCCTACATGCAAGCCTATAATCTGATATAGGTGAGTTCTCTTCACATATTTCTAACAATTTCTATTAGATTAAAGGCTAGTTTGGGTGGCTGGAAGTAAGAAAATTTTCCGGAAAAATTGCTGTTACCGATCAGTTTCAAAACCAGCAATCATGTAACCATTTTACATGGGATTTTAAATCTCTTTTCTTCTATAATCATGTCCCCAAACCCAAGGAACATTTTAAGGAGTATATAGAGTCAAAATCTTTGAGATTGGAGTCCAAAATCATGGTTGTACATCAGTTTTATCAACTCTGTTTTGGTCGCCGGAAAATAAAGTTTCTACCGAAAAGTTCCAGAAGCTCAAATAGAAGCTATAGATGAAATTTTAGTCTGATTCATTTTTCTATGGAAATTTTATGATGTTTAGTATGAAATAGAATCAAGAAACGCACAATTTGGAGTCAAAATGAATGAGTTATTGAATTTTGAATACAGACTGTCAAAACTGACGTTTTTAGAAGTCAGTCCCCATTCGTGTTGTATTTTGACCACGTGAATCTTATCCAATAATTACTAAATTTTACATGTACGTATTACACATAACAAGATTTAAAATTAGTGATAGAATGCATCATTTGGATTTCTGTAGAGGAAGTTATGATTTTTGAAAATTAGGTTTAGAAACAGGTGCACTCCTAGAAGTTCAGATTCTAGTAGTTGGTTTGGTGGTGTTTTTGAATTATGTAATTTTCCCCAATAGCCATGAAAATTTCCAGAATTATATTAAATATTATAAGCTTTAATTTGGTATATAGTTTGTGTTAATTGGATTAGTATACTAAGAGATATGAATTTTTGAAGTTTGTTGCTCTCAAACTGTGTTTCTGAAAAACAGATTGGTTATGTCAAAATTTTAGAAATTCAAACATTTACCAAAAATGATGAAAATTTTTATATTTAAATTATACATTCAGAGATTTAATTTGACGGGTAGAACATAATTTTTGGACAAGTACATTAAGAGATATAGATTTTCAAAGTTGTTCTATGTTTCTGGAAAGTAATTTGAAATAGGGTTATTTTGGGAAATTCTGGGAGTAATATGGTGAATTTCAGCAGATTTTGATATTTTTCCATGAAAATATACTTCAGGATCTTCATTTAGGATTTGTACCCAATTAATTTTGATTTTTTTAAAATTAGTTATGATTTTTCAAAGTTGACTGAAAAATCTGTCAAATTTCTGACAAATAGAAAAATTGTACTATGTAGAAGCCACTAAAACTGAGATAACCAGCAAAATATGATTAATGGAAATAGTAATAAAAGTAATAATCAATTACTTATTAAATTTAATTTATAAGAATTGATAATAGCCCGAGCCGGAGGAAAAGTTTTGGATAAACAGTTAGACTGAAAAAAGACCCAAGTATCTTTCTTTCATACATTATATGATTATTTATATGTTGTGTATGCTATTTTCTGTAACATGACAGTGCCTAGGGCACAACACATGAATAAGCCAGGGTCAAAACATGTAGTTTGACCATGGACACGAGTTAAGCCGGGGTTGTAAACAGTCGTTTGGCCTAAGACAGTATGCATACAACATGAGTTAGCATTTTACATATCATGGTGCATTGCATATTTATTTGTCACATTTTATATGACTGATTTTATGTTACTTCTGAGATTCATTCGAATCTCACCATTTTTCAACATATAACAATATTTCAGCAGAAGATAGCGGCTCTAAAGGCAAAATTGTAATTACCGGTGATTGAGGTCCAGTTCAAGTGAGACTGCAAATGGTTATCTTTAGTTCTAAATTTTATTTCTTTTGGACTTTGTATATATATATTTTCTAAATCCTATGGGATTTCCTGTATGTAAACAAGCATTTATTATCAGTATATTTATGCTATTTATGTATGTCATATGAACTATACATTTAATACTCTGTGAATATCGAATTGTTAAGGGTTTGACAACTCTCCCTCACACACTGTAAGATTCACTCCCCCTTACGACAAGTCTCATGAGCAAAGCAATCCCAAAGACCATTCTCTTCTACTTACTTGTGCAAGTCTTACGAGCAGAAAGTCTAACCGGCAATTCTCCCTACAGCTTCCCTCATAAGGAATTCAATTTCTATCAAGGTCCCTCTACCTTGAGATCATTACAGAAGTATATTTGTAAGGATTTACAGACTCTCTCACAAAGTAGATAAAATGCTCACTGAAGTACAATACAAATATTCACTCTCTCAAATATACATGATATATAAACAGATAAGAACATAGAGTATTTAAGGCAGATGACTCATGATAACAGCATGTTGGTGTCGTTGTTCTATTTGTTGTAGTATCAATGTCTTCTTGTTGAATGTTTCAATTTATATAGCAGATATGTTGAGAGCCGTTGGAAGCATTTCAATATGGGCGTTGTAGATACATTGCTTCATCTGACAGTTTTCCACATTTGAAAAACTAGCCATTATTAGTGGACGTTCCACTTCTCGTGAAACAGCTTTTCTTCTCTTCCCATGAATTCTACATTGTTAATCTGGATAAGCACTTCAATCATTAATACAATGAAGTATAAAACATGAATATATTGAATAAATGATTAGAGACTAATTTTCTTCTTTCTGGGATTCATCACTTCGAGTGACGATATTTATCGTGAGTCACCTCTAAACTTGAAGATGCAACCTAAATGTTTAATCTCATGTTTCACACTTGAAATAAATGTCAAATGATGTTTAAGTATAGCAACAACTATAACCATAATGATTAGATAATGTTTAAGCATATTCGAATTCGTCTCATAATTTGACTTTGCTTCAACATCTGCCAAACTCTAGTACATCAGCTGATTTCTAGTTTCTGTAATGTTTTCTGATTCTGGAAGCATTCTGATTCTATTAGAATTCAATGGCAGTGCGTTCAGGCTTCACTAGAAGTAATTTGAGAAAGTGTGGTACTCACTGGAAGTAATTTACCAACATAAGCATTTCACTCAACACTACTAGAAAAAACACTTTTAACGTCCCTTATTTGAGACTTTTAACGTCCTTTTATGAGGGGACGTGTATGTCAGCGACATAGTAAATTTGGACTTTAGACGTCCTTTGCAAAGGGACGAGTAAAGTTCAGGGTTTAGGCGTCCCTTTTGTTAAAAGGGATTCCTAAAGTACCCACTTTAGGAGTCCATTTAGCTAAAAGAGACGCCTAAAGTCCCCGTTTGGAACTTTTTTTTTCAAATTAGGGACTTTAGGCGTCCCTTTTAGCGTAAGGGACGCCTAAAGGTTTTTTATTTTTAACCTTACAATGCTATTTGTATTGTTTCTGGCCATTCTGAAAGCAAACAGCAACATAGTCTCCTTATTACACAAAAAGGAAACATACAGCGCAGTATATAATTAACAAAACACAACATCCAGCTCTAATGAAACATTCATGCACTACAATGTTGATAGAAATGTTGCCTACTAATAAACAACTACTAAGTAAATGTACAGGAAACGATAAACTTCTACAAATCAACGTGTTGAAGAATCCTCCCAGCCAACAAGTCTTTGATCAAATTAATGTCTTCATATAAGTAAGCAGCATCATTATCAAAGATCTGCAAATTAGAAAATATGATTATACGAAATCAATGAAATTAAAGGATTGTTTAGCAATTCAATTAAAATACACTCAAAATATTATCATTTGATTACCTGTTGAAAATCACTTGTAACGCCACTTTGAATGATATTATACATGTAAAGAAGAACATAATAGCCACATTCAGTACCACCTGGCTATTGAGGGCACTATAAATCAAAAGCAATTAGTTCAGCTTGGACTTTGTACTGATGGAATAAATCCGTATGGAACTCTTACTAGTATACATAGTTCGTGGCCAGTTCTCATTGTAATATATAACTTACCTCCCTGGTTATGTATGAAGCGCAAGTACGTTATACTTTCTATGATGATCTCTGGACCAAAACAACCAGGAAATGACATCGATGTGTATTTGGCTCCTTTAATTGAGGACTTGAAGAAGTTGTGGGAGGAAGGTGTGGATGTGTTCGATGTTTATAAGAAAGAGTCTTTCAAGTTGTGTGCAATGATTTTTACCACGATAAACGACTTCCCCGCATACGAAAATTTGTCAGGGTATAGTGTGAAGGGTCATAAAGCATGCCCAATCTGTGAATGAGAAACACACTTTCGACAACTTAAGTATTGCAAAAAAACAGTGTACCTTGGCCACAGGAGGTTTCTTCATCGATTCCACCGATATCGTAGGCTGAGAAAGTGTTTTGATGGCTTACCAGAACATGGAGTTGCACCAAGGGCATTAACCGGGAAGGAAGTTTATAGTCGGGTAGAACGTGTCAATGTGACGTTTGGTAAAAATCAAAGGACTACGGGTGAGAAGAACATATGGAAGAAGAGGTCAATTTTATTTGATCTTCCGTATTGGCATTGTCTTGATGTAAGACACAGTATTGATGTGATGCATGTCAAGAAAAACGTGTGTGACAGCCTTGTAAGTACGTTTTTTCACATCCCAGGGAAGACCAAGGATGGAATAAGCATGAGACTTGACCTAGTTGATATGGGAATAAGAGATCGGTTGCATCCAAAACTAAGAGATGATGGTAGGAGGGCATATATGGAGCCAGCTGCGCATACGCTATCAAAAGCGGAGAAAATAAGTTTGTGTGGGTGTCTGCATGAAATTAAGGTCCCATAGGGCTACTCTTCTAATGTTAGCAGGTGTGTGTCAATGGACGATTTGAAGTTAGTGGGAATGAAATCCCATGACTATCACATGTTAATGCAACAATTGTTACCAGTAGCCATTAGAGGCATTATGAAAGATGAAGTGCGAACTACTATAACCAGATTGTATGTTTTCTTTAATGCTATCTGTAACAAAGTCATCGACACTGAGAAGTTGGATGAACTAGAAAATGAGGGTTATATAATTCTGTCCCAACAAGAGATGCATTTTCCTCTATCATTTTTTGATATAATAGTGCATTTGGTAGTTCATTTAGTAAGGGAGGTAAGGCTTTGCGGTCCAGTTTACTTGAGGTGGATGTACCCTTTCGAATGATACATGAAGATCTTAAAAGGGTATTCTAAAAATCCTTATCGACCTGAAGCCTCAATAGTTGAGCGATATGTAGTTGAAGAGGCTATGGACTTTTGTAAAGATTATCTATCTGGTAAAAAGGAACAGTCTCGGCATGAAGAGGGGAGAAGCAAGGGAACACGAGGACTTAAAATGAAGACTACGGATCGTGAAGAGGTGTTGCAAGCACACTTGTATATCTTGAATAATATGGAAGAAGTTCATCCATACATAGATGAGCACAAAAAGACTTTGAAGAACTTGAATCCAAAGAAGAGTGACATGCAAATAGCTATTGAGCAAAACAAGACATTTGTTAAGTGGTTTGAGGAGAAGGTTTCGCATGAGATCGGTGTGTCCGAGACAATCAACTGGCTAGCTTGGGGGCCTTCATTTCAGGTTGTTACTTGGACTGGTTATGACATAAATGGGTATTCTTTCTACACCAAAAGAGCAAGATGACAAAAGTACCATGCAAAATAGTGGGGTGATGGTTGAAGCTGAAGCTATGCACTTTTCCAGTTCGAAAGACAAAAACCCCATATATGCATCAATGGCTTATTATGGAGTTATAGAAGAAATATGGGATATGACCTACAACAAGTTCAAAGTTGCTTTGTTCAAATGTAAGTGGGTTAGCAATGCTGCTGTGGTAATAGATCCATAATTTGCATTTGTCTCAGTCGATCTTTGAAGAGTTGGTTATAGAGATGAGCCCTTCATTCTAGCAAGCCAAGCGAAGCAAGTGTTTTATGTCACAGATCCTGCAAATAAAAATATGTCCATTGTACTTCAAAGCAAACAACAAAAGTATGGTGATCTAACCTTCAACCTTGACGACACACCACCTTTGACAACAAATCCACCTATAGGAAGTAAGGTCGAGTTGGTAGATGATGAAGATTATTCTACAAGAAATGATCATTGTGAAGGAATATGGGAAACAGTATGAAGTAAGACCTTTAACTATATAAAACTGTATTATGTCCTATGTGCTTTTTTCCCTTAATGTAGTTTATACATATACCTACAATCTACTTACCTCTCTGACAATGATTTTTTTGTGTCCAGGAATATGTCAAGTTCTAGTGACTCAGGGAGCGACAGAGAGCAGCATAATGGAAGGCAAGAAGAGCCACCCACTCCGAGAAGAACAAGGGGTTCCACGAAGATGACTGTATTGGCGAAGCGACACTACAATGAACAAGAGAGGGTTCACATAGAGTTTGATGCCAACATGAATCCAGAGGGTCCTGAGGAAGACCACTTCATTAGTTATCTTGGTTTTTTGGGTCAAAGCAAAGTCCGAATCATCTATGATAGTTGGAGGCAGGTTCCCAAAAAGACGAAAGCCATGATATGGCAACAGATTTTGGTACATAACTTTCGATATATTTTATGTATTTAGATCTTTCTTCCTATTCAAGTTTAATTGTCTCCGTTTTTGCAGCAAACGTTTGATGTTCCTGACACCACAGACATGTACAACCACTGGATAGGAGAGGTTCATTTGCGCTGGAAGGATTTTAAAAATAAGCTCTCCAAGAAGTACCTTAGAGGTGACAAGAGACATCTGGATCCTTGTCAGGAATATTCATATCTATCTCCAGAGGACTAGAGGTTGTTTGTAGGAAAACGACAAGCTCCTAAATTTTTGGTAAATTTTCTGTCTTGAGTATGAAAATTTTTAATTTCAATATAGTTAATGCACTAATGACTTGTTTTTCCCATTTTCCCTTAAACAGGAATTAAGTGCGGCGAACACACAGAGGCAAGAAGCAAATCAGTACCAGCATTGCATGTCTTGGGGTGGCTACAGGAAGCTGGAGCGGATGATGATGGCAGAAGAGCTGGAAAAAATAAAGGAAGCTACGAAATCGGATCCTTCCATTGTTGTACAAACGCCAGCTCCTCCTCCGCGTCACAAAAAATGGAAAGCAGGGAGGATTAAGGGTGGCAAATATATAAATCCGACTATTGCTGAGGTTGCCTCGAGGATTGTAAGTAGTAATAGCACAAGTAATTAATTGTGAAATTATTTTACATTTCTAGCATTTAATTTTCGTTCATAATGAATTGTATGCTACAGGATGAACTCGAAGAGCAGAGTAGCCAAGGTTCGTTCACTCCAAGTGGACGGATAGACATATTGGCAACGGCGATTGGGAAGGCTGAATACCCCGGCCGTGTTAGAGGAGAGATGAGGGGAGTTGGTATTACGAAGTATTTTGGTAAAGCCTCGATATTTTCTTCACAAGCTGAACCCAGTCAACAGTTTGTGGCTAAGCTTCGCGATCAAATCTGAGAAGAGCTCTGAGATGAGCTAATGACAGAACTACGTGGTGAAATGAAATCTTGGTTTGATTTTCATCAAACGGAGGGTACTAGGGTTAGAAACCTGGAATCCCCGGCCTTCCCCAGCATAAAAGGAAGTCACCACCCACCGGGCGAATCCCTTGTACAGTCTTCCCACACTCCGCAACTCGTTGCCGAGGCTTTCCACAATCTAGAACCCCTTGTCCAGCCTTCCCACACTCCAGAACTTGTTGCCGCTCCTTTCCATAGTCTTATTCAGCCTTCCCATAGTACAGAACCCTGTGGCCAGCCTTCTCACATAACAGAACCACTGGGCCAGCCTTCTGCCACTCCGGAGTCGGGCGAATCGTGTTTGCTCTATTTGGATGCCCCCATGATTCGTGTTGTAGCCGATGCTCTCGTTTACACACAAGCTACCACCCACCATCATAATCAAATTCCACAGTATTTACGTAGGGTGACAGTGACACGTGTTCGTGAGGGGGAAGAAGGTATAGCCATCCCTATCCCTGACGTTGAGATTGCCACGCTGGGTCAGGCAATTGGAGCTTTCATCCTTTGGCCTCAACATCTTATTGGCACGTTGGCAACCCCACCAATGGTAGGAATTATATTCATATCACTTGACATTTATTGGCATCATTGTAATATAATTGGTTTTGTTTTCTTTGGTTATAGGAGGAGCAACATGCACTGAAATGGCCTTTTCTAGCACGGCTACAACAGGTTTACAAAGGTATTCGTCAAGTCAACTTCAATATGCCTCCAGGGATTGTGGGTACAGAATTGATGTATCCCTACACGATCGACAATAAAGATCTTAAGGAGTTTTTGCATTTGGAGGAGATAGATGCAGGATGGGTCAAACTTGCCATTTGGTTAGTTTTTCTTTTCTAAGTTCAAGATTTCATAAGTTCAATAATTCATTGGTCATTTTATTTCTATTTTAGGTCCTTCTACCACATGTGCATTGATATGGAAATACCAAATTTATACGGATTCTTGTGTCCGGCAAATACGACATCGGATAAAAATGATGTTGTAAAAAGGACGTATTATGTGGGTTTCACAATGGCAGCGACCAAATTGAGATGTTATCTAGCGCCAATTGTTCAAGGGTATGTAGTAAAAAAAAAATTTTGGGATGCTTCAGTGCTAATAATTTTCTTCTAATCTAAACATCATTTTAATCTATGTATTGTTGTAGTTACCATTGGAGCCTGTGTGTTGTTTGCCCACGCCTCAATGAAATCTATTGGTTTGATTCCTTGACAAAAAAGCCCGACAAGGACACAAAATCCGTCTTCAATACGTTAGTTATTTCTTTTTTATTAATTAAAGAAATGCTTGATTTAAATAAATTGTTCTAACTTAAAATGTTTTACATTTTAATGGTAGCGCGACCCAAACATATAGAATGCTTGGCGGGTCACGTGAGGGTAGAGTTGTTCGCAAGCCAAAGTGGTTCTATCCCAAAGTATGTGGTTCCAATATAATTTAAGTTCTTTTTCACTCTCTTACAATCACAAACCGAAACCTAAATTTCCTCTCCAAGTCGTCATCAAAATTCTCTTTTCACTTGCTAAAGAGAACAAATTTTTCAATTTCAATATAAAAAGGAGAGTAAAACAACCGATGTGAGAAGGAGGATGGCTCCGCTGGTGGCGGCTAGGAAGGATGAGAGAGAGATGGGGAGACGAGGAGGGGATGGGTTGCACAAAAATCACGTTAGTAGAGTAAGTTAGGAGCAAGATTGATCCATTATTTTTATTATATCATGGGCTTTGTATGACAACAACATTAACAACTAAAATGCTCAAAAAGTTTTTAAACATAAATATCTATATAGTGAAATTTAATTAGTGTAAGAATAATACAAACATCAAAGATTCTAATAATTCAAAAAATTTACTCTGCCGCCATTTGAAAGCGACACAAAGGACACCTATGGCTTGTTCTCAACCACCTCACAATACAATTATTATGAAAAATATGCTCACATGGCATTATCAAAAGGTCATCATCATGATGAAAATTTTCTAAACAAATGGTACATGGTTCTACTTTTATTTCACCATAGACTTTGAATTTTTTTAGTGATGCAATAGCTTCTTTTGATGCTGGAACCATGTACAATTGTTGCATCGATTGCTCTATGGCTGAATTAATATTGTTGTCAACTTCGTTCATCCCTTGAACTTCTTCATGGAAGACTCGAAAATAGGTGGGTAAAGGTATCAAGCGATGATGATGAGTAGTTTCAGAGGTAGCGGCTTGTTCAAGGATTCTTAGGGCTTCAGATGTGACATCAGACGTCAAGGATTGAAAACGCGTTTCAGGAAGAACGTTATGAAAGGCTCTACGAAGGAATCCTGAAACATCTCGAAGGAACTCTTCACAAGAGATAATTAAAGGAGACTCAAATACGTTTATTGTTCGTGGGGGTCCGCGGGTTGAAATGAATAAAATCGAACTTGTAAATTCAAAACTATCTTCAGTCAAATTTTCTAATACTGAAAGGTTGGAAGCCATAACTCCTTGTTGCACTGCGAACAAAAGTAATGTGTTATGATCGAGCGTCTATAAATTTTCTCTAAAGAAATATGTATTTATAAGGATTTATAATCTGATATGGGAAAAAAATACGGATAAGATATATATATATATATATATATATATATATATATATAATCATACGATATTTTCATCTTAAACTTTTCAAAGGAATTATAATACTTTAAACATAAAAATATTTCAATAATTATCTCCATTAAAAAGAAATAAATTAATTCTCTTGATGATATATTAATTATTTTTATAAACTTCTAGCCAAATTTAAATTGACGGACCACATTTAATCATAATCAATTTACTGAATTAATATTTCTAAAAACAAGAAGAACTCATTATTAGGATAACCTTTAGTTCTTGGTTTGGTCTGATATTCTATATATCAGGTTTTAGTTCTCTTATAATCCTTTATCTTTTTTTTCTTGTCAGAATCTTATCTCCAAGCTCAAATTAAAAAAAAAATGAATGGTTCACATTTCATATTTTGTAAAACTACTATTTTAAATATAAATCAATAAATTTAAACTATTAAAATCATATCCACACAATTCATAACTAAAATACAAACAAAATTTAAAAAAAACATTAAATTATAAAACACTATAATAATAGGTTTAGAAAATATTAAATATGAATCATTTATTTTTTAATTTCAGGGTGAAGACAGAATTCTAAGAAGAAAATGAGAAAATTGATTTTAAGAGTATCCTCTTCTCTCTCTATGTTCTTGAATTAACTTTTTTTAGGAGTTTTTTTTTCAGAAGATATTCGAGCAGTTATTATTGCAGATGCAAAAAAAAAAAATTAATATCATAATTAATAGTACATAAAAGTTAAAAATAAAATCAAATTTAAGAATATGTTTGGTCAATAACTTGTTAAGATATTGCATGTAAAAAAAATTACAGAAAAATTGATAGAAGATATTATTTGTATAAACTTAATAATTTAACAGATTTTTTTTGTCAAGTTTTAAAGATTGGATGGGTTATTTATATGCCAATATTTATATGGGTTTCGTGTAACTTATTTCTGATTTAACGCTGTTGCTAAAAATATTACTAACTTGATTCATCGTCGTATATTTATATCTATCGCAAATCGGTGTGGAGTATAATAAACAAAAGTAAAAGTCTTAATTAAATATAGTTGAAATATCAAAATCCAAATTCAGGCCTACCATTTTAACAAATTCCTAATCCAATCAAAAGTCTAATTAAGGATTGTGAATGTTTTTAAAGAATAGATTATCTCCTTTTTAAATAAAAACAAGAAAACGAATGTCCACCTTTCTTCCTAAAAGCCATATTACAACTTCTCAGTGTGAAATTCTCTTCAAATTCCTTGGCTTTAATGGCACCCAAATTTGTAAGGCCATCTCTTACAGACACGAACCCATGTTTACTGCAACAAAAATATCTTCATACATGGCATCATATAGAATGTGAAAATCACCTTGTCATCACAATGTCTATTGGAGAATTCTATATATACTACTTCAACAAAAATATCTTATTTTCAAAATTAGGGCGACTGACTAATAATATAGGATAGCTAGACAAATCTTTATCAAACTTGCTTAATTAAAGCTGTACAGCTATTGATCGTGGAAGTGTTAACATAGATCAAAACAAAAGAGATAATAAGAACGAACGGGAAGAAATGAACACGAGACGCTGATAAAGTGGATTTAAAAAATTGAGGGACAATATAGTCTTTTTAACAAAATTCTAAAATCTCTAATAAGGCTTCTTGACCTGAATAGGAATTTATTAAAAGTGTAAGCCTGAACCTAAACTTTTGGTATTTCAACTATATTTAATTGAGATTTTCTTTAAACAAAATCTATATATTGTTATGAATATAATATTTGTGTGAATGTCTCCTCCTTATTTCACAGAATCTCACATTATCTCTATAATCATTAGATATGTATATACTGATATATCTGATTGAGATTACTACTACAAAAAACACAATAAATAACACTTATTTTTATGAATATTATAGCATTTGGAAAACGTCATAACTTCTAATGTTATAAAAGTAAGCTATGGCACTTGTTCAATTTCTGAAAGCGCCATAACTTGTGTTTTTTTTAAATAGTGCATAGGCACTACCTATGACGCTTCTATGGAGAAGGGCCATAGAAAGCAAGAACCTCCTATAGCGCTTCCCCGAGGAAGCATCATAAGAGGTCCCAGACTTCCTATGGCACTTTTAGGGGAAGCGCCATAAGAGGTAGGGATATTTTTTTCCTAACGATTTTATATAATTGTTTCCTTTTCTTGAGCCCTCTATATTTACAAATTCAAATGCACAGCAATTTATAATACAAAGTGATAGCAAAAAAGTAAACCAAATGAAAATGAAATAATACATAATTAATTCATAAAATCAGTAATAAATGTATATGATTATAAGGTAACAATTGTAATATACAACTAATTTTAAATGAATAAACAACACAAGAATAGTCAAGAAACAACCTACGTATGTACCTAAATATTAGCTAATTAATTGACCATATATTCATACCATTCATCAATGATTTCATCTACTTTTTGATCAGTCAATTGGGCACAACATTAAGTTTCATAATACTACATAAAAATCATGCACAAAATGAATTAAAATCACTAAAAATCAATTAAATTAGACACTTGTAAATTAAATTTAAAACACAGTATGAGCTATAAGTAAAAGAACTTATTTTCATAGGAACATGATTTTGATTATGAGTAACTATATCTTTCATAAATTTCATAATGTAATAATTGTAATCATTATTGTTTGGTTGGAATAGGCATTACAATAATACAATGAAATAGTTAGTCAATTTTTTAAGAAAAATTTTTGAAAAACAAAATTTGGGTAAATTCATACATAAATACCACAATCTTCCTCCAGGTATAGGCATTGACTGGGTCATTGCATTTCGAATAGCTCAATCCAACATGTCTTCTATGAGCGGTTAATGTACTAACAAAACAAGTAGTGGCTGATTCATTATTATTATTCAAAAAATCACATAAGCAAAAATTTGCACATACACTCATTGTAATATCTCAAATTTTAGAACTAAAGGCTAGAGAATAAGCCTAAATTAAGGGGACCGCTAAGGCCCAGTTTAGTAAGTATCCCAGTAAGACATGATTGTATTCCCCAAAATTTCTTTATATCCTTGGGTATTAAAAAGGAATATTATGGTGAATTAAAGAGCTTGGGGATGACAAAACAATGCAATTAGAAGTCACACACAAAGTAGTGTTGCTATCGGTGAATTTCCCGGTGTGGCAGTCATGTTTGTGTGACATCTTTCAAGGGGAAAATGATGTCCAAGAATTATGAAACTTTCTAAAATAAAATTAGACTTATCAAGCTTTAATTTGATAGGTTATATGAGTTATTTGAAGCGTACACAAGGAGTTATGTATTTTTGAAGTTAGCTCAGTGAAATAGAAAATTTTCAGTAACAACTTCCAAGAATGAGAATTCTTGGAATGATGGGATTTCAATTGGCAAAATGTTATATTTTTCCTTAAAACTAGACTGAACAAGGGTCGCATAGCATTTGAAACTACCCCAATTGGATATCTATACAATTAGATATGAATTTTCGAAGTTTAGTAAAAATTTTGCTCAATTTTGCATTCAATGTGAAAATGAAAAAAATGTATGGGCAAAATGGTCATTTGGCTAAAATAAATCCAGAGCCCATATTCTTTCCTTTTCTAGTGTGTGGGATGTCACTTGTGATCAAGAAGCAAAGGGGATTAATAATGAATTCCAAATTCCAAGTTGTAGTATTAAAACCAAGCAAAAAGGTGAAATATAAAAAGTCAAAAATTATAGGCTAAGAATTAAAGTGGAAATGGCTTATTCAAGAAGCCTTTTTAATTCTCTTACGAGAGCACTTTCGTATGATATGAGCAAGGGGAAAGAGAAAAGAATTAATGCATGGTCCATATTTAAATATGTAAGGAGATGGAATTGGAATATTTTCAAAAGCATTATCCCTTCCCAAAGACCCAACAAAGAAAAAAGGAAGATAAAATAATACTTAGCCATAAATGATTGGAAGCATTATGAGTCAAGTATAAAAAGATGATGACTTCAAGTCAACAATTGTGGCTAGGTTTGAAAAGAAAATTTGAAAGAACACTTGCTCAACATTTTCTCTCCCATTTGGAATGTAATTGACATCCAAGCTAATAGAGGAAAGGGAAGAGAGAATTCATCTTAACTAAACCACTCTTGGTCAATTAACTCAAGCACTCTCAAAACACCATGAAATTGTGACACTTGGATTTTCTTTTCCTCCCTTAGCAAGTTTCGGCCAAGTGTTTTATGAAGGATGAGGAGTAGATATTTAACCATTATGACTCTCTCATTTGGCTGCCCAAATCGTGCAAAAATAAAGGAAAGAAGGAAAAATGAAAGAGGAAAGAGAAAGGTGAAGAATGAAGAACAAGAAGCAAGGTAAAAGACTCTTGCTCAATTTTCACCATTCAAATCACCTCTATTACTCTTAAGGTCTTCATGAATATTGTTTCTCTCTCTTAGAGCTTCATTTCTATGCTTTTAGTTTCTTGAAAGGAGGTGTTTTGTGCTATCTACAAAATACCAACATTGGAGGAATCAAGAACAAGCCCTAGAAAGTGAAAAAGGTGAGTATAAGCTTCATTTTGACCTATGTATTAGGTTGGTTCGCTGAATTTTTGGGACTTTTCCATGGTGCCATATTTTCATTCATTTAGGGCTTTTAGGGTTTCATCATGCTTTGCTCATATACATGTGGTTATATGAGGTTTGGGAAGCATATGAACCTAGTATAGTGAATAAATTGTGAAATAGTGAACTGTTGTCTTGTGAGGTTATGTCTTGATCAGAACAAGGTATGAAGAAGGAACGAGAATTTTCCAAATTTGAGATTTCCAATGGATTTCTTGGGCAACATTTTGTAGGTATGCAAGTGTTCATTATTTTTGGATGCTTGTATATGAATTGCGAATTTTTGGAAGTGAAGAGTAAATGTTGATAATCTGCCCTGTCTGGAACAATATGTTTATGTGTGGTATTTCAGAGGTAAAAACTTACCCAAAAATTCTAAAACTTTCCATAATTAAATTAGAGACATAGATGTTTAATTTGATAGGTATTTTGTAATTTTTGGATAAGTATACTAGAAGATATGATTCTCCAAAGTCAGGCCCTGTTTCTGGAAGGTAATCTAGAACAGTACAGGTTTAGCGGATTTCTGAGAAACATATAATGATATTTGTCAGACCAAAGTATTTTTACACAAAATTAAACTTAAATATCTTCACATAGAACTTTGAACTACCTCAATTGGAGTTCTATAGAATTAATTATGAGCTTTTAAAGTTTGGTCAAAATGCTAGCAGTTTTGACTACCATAGGAATTTAAGAAAGAAAGTGGCAAAATGAAATTAGTATGAACTACAAGGGTTAAATGTAATACCCTATTTTTCACCAATACATTTATGTGTATATTTGATGTATATTGAGTAGAATAAAATGGTGAAAAATGATGTGAATGAATTTATGAGAATTTATGGAAAATATGCCAATCGCCGGTTATGCGTAAATTGGCCGAATAAGGATTTAAGAAGGCAATAAATGTGCCATTAAAGGCCTATTATGGTAACCAAAATTCAAGAAATTTAATGACATGAATGATAGCCTCATTTAAGTGTCAAAATTGGGTTAAGCCGAAGAAATGGGCGAAAAATGATTTATTTTGGTAAATCATTAAATGCAGGGGTAAAATGGTAATTTTGTCGAAAAATGGAAAATAGTTATTTTCCCCCAATATTCCCACTAATATGAGTTAAATGGGAATTAAAAAGAGTAAAATGACTACTTGATCATAAATAAATCAATTTTAGTAAATTATTGTCAAGAATGGTTAAAAAGTCAATTACTTGGTTAACAAATTACGAGATGGCACAATGGGATATTGGAGATTCATATTTCCCTTGCATTTCTCATGCATATTTCAGCTGAAATGAGGGAGTATTAAAGAAATGTGATTAATTAAGGAATTATGTCATTATGGACCAATTAGATTGTGACACATGGAAAGATTATCTAAAGCCATTTTAATATATATCAATCTTCATTCTCATCAGCTCTCATTCACACACGAAACTGATCCAGAAAGAGTGAGAGAGAGCTAGAGAACGAGAACTGAACGGAAGAAGAAGGGAAGCTAGGGTTCATCCAAGATTAAGGTGAGAAGCTTATATCTTGTGATTTAAGCTATATATCTCCTCCATTATCTCTTCTTTTCATTTCCTTACCATTAGAGCCATGGTATTTCAACTTAATCAAACGCTGGAAGGAGAGAGAGAAAATGAGCAGGAGAGAGAAAGTTGAAGAAATCAAGAGGTAACTTCCCAAACTTGTTCCTCTTGCTTGATTAAGGTTAGTAGAGTTGTTTTGGGCTTGATTATGGTTGATTTGGTACAAGATAATCCAAGAAAACTCAAGAGACCATAATATGTAAGTTCCTCCAAATCAAGTCCAATGAATGTCTAACTAGTTAATATATTAATTATAAGTAGAAAGGAGGTGATTAGGCCAAAGAAAACGAGAATCAGACACAACTTTTCTGGGAATTTATTTTTACTTCCCTATGTTAGACGTGGAAAATGGATAGGAATTTGATAATTCCAATGCTTCCATTGGATTTAGGAGGTCAAAATGTGTAGGGTCTATGTTGACCCCGAAGTGAGAAAAGCCACGGAAAATGACAAAATTACCCTTATTAAGCCTTAATTGAGGGCTGTCAAGGGTATTTTCATCATTTGAGCTTGAATTTGGCCAATTCAAGGCTAGAAATGGATTCTACATGCAAAAATGTGTAGGAATGGCCTAAATCACGATTTTGAGAAAATACTGATAATCAGGACCTAAGGGAAATTTTGGTAATTTGGCATCATTAGGCTAAATTTACCAATATTATGAGTTTGGAAGGATGTATGGATGAGTAATAACTCATTTGTGGTATTTGAAGATTTCAGGACTTGACAACTTATCTAGCCTCATTAGTTTCCCGAGCTTGAATCGAGTGGGAAAGTTGCATAAAGGAGCAACCAGGTAGTAACCGTCTTCATTTGACATAGCATGTATATGTGTTGTTTGATATCATCACAAAATGTCTAACATGTTTAGATTATGCGGGGTGATTACCCGGGGCCTATCTTTTCACGGGTTGACACTCAAGCGATAGTATTCTTATTGCACGAGTGGTGCCCAACGCCTATCTTTGCGCGGGTACCCCCCGGGGCTAAAAACTTGTCTAGCGCTAGCATGGTTTGTGAATTGCATGAAAAGCACTAAATGATGTTATGATGATTTGATTGATGATTGTGTATAAAGCATGCTTTGTGTGTTATCTTATATGTATGATATGTGTTACTACTGAGATTCATGTTAATCTCATCCTTTTTCCCAAAAACAAATCTCCAGTACAGGGAGGAAGCTCGCGGGGCAAAGAAAAGGTAAATGACATGGAATTGAGGCCAAGCTGTTGAAGAGCTTTGTTTAGGTTGTCTAGTCTTATATAAGTATTCTAAGGACTTTTAAGAGCATTTTGGGTTTTGTATATGGAGTGGAGTAAAGAGAGAATATAAGTGTTGTAATATGAATTGTGTATGAATGTGTTTATATGTGAATATGTATTTCCAGCAGAGGCATTGTATAAAGTTTCTAGCATTTTATGCACTTTGACGTTTATATTCGGTGAGTATTAGCTAATTAGTACTCTACCGTAGTGTTGGGAAATAAGGTATCACATTAAAAGTAAGCCTTAAAGGCTAATGTAGCCTATTGGGCACCTACTTTTCATGGCTCTAATAATTTCATTACTTGTCTAGGGCCATGAAGTGACAAAGAAGAAACAAATATTAGAAGGTCAAGGTGCAAGAGGAGGACACAAAGTCCAAAAGGTAGTAAACTTACTTACTTGTATATATGTGATGTTTATGTTGTGTATTGATTTGTTGTATTGCTTTGCTTGATTATGTGAAGCATTTATGAATGAATGAAGCTCAGTTTCTATTTTTATTGTGGCCATAAGTATGTTGCACGAAACATGGAGCATGCAGAATATCATTATGTGAACATGAGCCTATGTAAGGCAAGCATATTATACACTAGCACTCATCTTACATGCATTGTCTGTATGTTTGCTACTAAGATTCTCTTGAATCTCACTCTCCCCCCACCAACCATATAGGTCCGTGAGCAAGACAAAAAAGAATGCATGAAGATGATTCAGAAGGAAAGAAGATGAAGAACTGAAGACCGAATTGTGTTTAGATTACTGTGTGTATCATTATTTGCGAACAGAAAATATTTGGTTGTAAGAATATATGCGAATTTGAATTAAGTCGTAATCGGGATCATTAAGAATAAGAATTAACTCTAATATTCGGTAAGAATAATGGTTAAATAAGTCGTGAATAAGTAATCACCCCTAACAAAGTAATAATGAATGCTTCCATGTATGTAATTAAGGGGCATGTAAGACAAGTGCTACACTCATATATTTACTTATTGATTTTAATCATCATAGTAGGCTGATTATCTAGATAACCAACCTCTAGAGTATCCAAATAGAAAATGCAGGGGCCTCCAACTGCCGCTAGATGTATAACAATCAAACTCCAACGTGCCCTAAAATATTTTGAAAATTTTACTTTGACAATAATGTTATGGTAAAATTGAAAGAATAAAAAAACATACATTAAAATACTGTCACAAATAATTTACCCCAGATTATATAACACAATAAAGAGCATATTAGGGGTTGCTCTCTGCATGAAGTAATCCTTAAGAAAGTAAGATTATGTTTCCAACTTACTCCCCTTATGCTAGCTAAGGAGATGTGGGTTGACAAATACGAATCTATGAACTATTTCCACACCCAATAATAGATCGTAGTACAAGTAACTTTATAGAAAACAAACAATGCCATTAAAACTAAAAAAAATTGAATGATGAATAATAATAACAGTGATAGATGATGATGATAAAGTACCTAATCTATATGTTGATGGTTGTCATACTAAGCCATGTTGGGATTGGTACGCACAGCAGAAGATTAAAATTCAAAATTTTTCCAATTCCTACTGTGGATCTCTCAACGAATTTAAATTGGGTAGTAGAGAAACATACCTTTCTTATAAGTATAGCCTTTCTTTTCGATCTCAATCAATGAGCTAACAACTCAAATCAGCTCCCACTACCGGTATCCACATGAATAGGAATCAAATACGAATAGCATGCTAGCACCACCAACATTCCTTTAGAGTTTTCTTTTTCTCACAACTCTATATATTTTTCATCATCTGTAGAAAACCTTAGCTATATATTAAATAACTAGTAAGGGTTTTCTAATTTATGATGTATATTAGATTTTTAAATTAATCTTAATTAATTTTAAAATCCATATCATATCAATTAATACTTAATTGTTTTTTATAAGCAAATTAAATATATATGGTTTAATTAAATCTATCTAGCATTTTTAATTTAACCTATTTATTTAATTGAAATAAAAAGCCAATAGAATTAAATTAAATTTATCTTTATAAATTGAATTCAAAATATTATAATATAATATCTATATGTACACAATATAATAAAATTATCATATAATACACACACACACACACACATATATATGTATTTCAATATATATATATATAGACACATATACATACACACACACACACATATAATTCATTCTTCCTAGATTAACCATTACATTCATTAAATCGAGACATATCATAGATTCAATGAATCTAGACAGCTTGTGTTGGGCTATTTTTATATGCGACCCTATAGGCCCATATGAAGTTGGTAGTGCACCAATAACTATACTAACCTACAAGATGTAAGCAGCCTCTAGCAAGACATCATGACTGCCTAATTCATATGAGAATCGATAAACCGATACAACCTGTCATACAACCATATCATGTCCCTTTTGTCATACGATATTTCAGTTAAGGATGAGATATAAAGAATGTCATCATCCTATTCTTAACCATTACTTTCTTAATCCCTGAGTAGTCTGACTAAAGAAATGGAAACTCATTTCCATCGTAGTATAACTATACATTTCTTAGATTGACTCATTGATGGGCCAAGTAATATCTCTCTACTTATGTAAGAGACAAATTCTATTTTGACCATTTACATTCCTCTGCATGAAAACCACTAAGCCCAAATATAGCTTTTATCATCACCCAGTCCAAAGTGATTTTTGACTAGGTCAAAGATGAGCGACTCTCATGTAGGAATCCATGATGACCTCAAGTTAAAGGACATAGTAAAGTGGTTATACATAAGATAAGCTTATGACTTGATCCATGTAGCTTTCTCATCGTGGGTTGGTCCAACACCTTATACTCTTACAAATACCTAGGACTTTGATTCGTATCTCTATGCCTCTTTAAAGTCATACTAGTCTTATTTCATCTTTGCTCCCATATAGATGACCGACCAGGGACATTTACGACAATCATTATGATTTATCCAAAAATAGTTATTATAGTTAGCATGCAAATAATATGATAACAAAATGAAGAAATTCATTTAATAACAATATTCAAAGTACGATAATTGGCACCTAAGCACAATTTCCATCATCCTCCTACTTGCATTCAATACAATTATTAATTTGTCTAATTCTTACATTTCTCAGTTCAATTCATCTGATTTGGAGGTCAAGATTGCACTCATATCTCACTATGGCTAATAAATCATCTCTTTCATAGGAAAAAACCTTAGCATGTCCTAACATAACGCTAATGTTTTTCCTATGCAAGCGTCTTGGTAAGAGGATTAATAACATTGTCTTTTCCTACTGCTTTGATATTTTTGTATCACCTCTATTATTCATTTCTCTAATGAGATGAAATCGACTGACTATATGCTTGGTCCTTTAATATGACCTAGGCTCCTTAACCTGTGCAATAGCACTCTTGTTGTCACAGAACAAATCTGTTGAATTTGATATGGTAGGCACCACCCCTAATTCAGTAATGAACTTTCTAATCCAAACGGCTTCCTTAGCTGTATCCAATGCTGCTATATACTCAACTTCTATAACAGAATCTACTACAGTGCTCTAATTGGAGTTCTTCTAGCTTACTGCTTTACTATTCAAGATAAATATATATCCAGATTGCGATTTATGGTCATATCGATCAGTTTGGAAACTTGCATCTATGTAACCAATTACACAGAGCTCATCATCCAATCCACCATATACCAAGAATAAGTCCTTAGTCCTTCTTAAGTGCCTTAAGTCCAATGACCCTCACCAAAATTTTATTGATATCTGCTGGTTATACTTACGGCAAATAAGACATCTGGTCGGGTATATAATATGGCATTTTTCTTAGATAGAACACGATTTAGTCTAAACATAACTGTCTTAAGGCATGGCCCCAAAAGGATGATTGAAGATCTGTTTGACTCATTATAAATCAAACCATACCTAATAGTGTTTGATTCCTCCAATCAGAAATGTCATTCCATTATGGTATTCCTGGAGGAGACAATTGTAAGATTATCTCATAACTCCTAAGATGATCAATGAACTCTTAGTTCAAATATTCGCCACCTCGATTAGATCGAAGTGCTTACTTATTTAGCCAAGTCGGTTTTGTACTTCATTTTGGAATATCTTGAACATTTCAAAATATTCATATTTATGTTAGATAGATATATCTATATCTACTAAAGTCATCTATAAATGTTGGAAATTGTGCCCTAGGGGCCAATCATTGTATGTTGAACATTGTTATTCAATAAATTTCTCCATTTAGTTATCACATTATTCGCATGTTCACTGTGATAACTGTATCCTTAGATAAATCATAGTGATTGTCCTAAATGTCCCTGGTCAGTCACCTATGTGGGAGCAAAGATGAAATAAGACCAGTATGACTTTGATAAGGTATGGGGATACGAATCAGAGTTTGAGAAATGTATGGCCATACTACGATGGAAAGGAGTTTCCATTTCTATAGTCAGACTACTTAAGGATCGAGAAAGTAATGGTCAAGAATAAGAGGATGACATTCTCCATGCCTTATCCTTGACCGAAATATCGTGTGACAAAAAGAACGTGATATGGTTATATAACAGGTTATATCATATTGTCGATCCTCATATGAATTGGGTAGTCGTAATGTCTTGCTAGAGGCCGCTTACGACTTGTGACTGCCAACTTCGTATGGGCCAACAAGATCGCATACAAGAATAGCCCAACACGAGCTATAATGTCCAGATTCATTGCATCTAAGATTCAATAAATACAATATTTAATCTATGGTGGATGAATTATATATATATATATATTATACACATGTTGTGTGAATATTTATTTGATAAATATTTGTGTGTGTGTGTGTGTATTTATATTTGAAAAGGAAATTAATAATGTTATATACACATTTGTATTTTTAAAATACATACATACATGTATAATATATATTATATGAAAATATCATATCATATAATATATATATATATATATATATATATATATATATATATATATATGATAATATTATATTGTATATATAATATATATTATTTGATAATATACATTAAATATATTATTATATTATTATATTGTGTATATATAAAGATATTATATGATAATATGTCAGATTTAAATTATAAAGATAAATTAAATCTAATTCGATTGGCTCTTTATTCTAATTAAATAAATAGGTTAAATTAAAACTATTGGACAGATTTAATTAAACCATATTTATTTAATTAGCTTATTAAAATAATTAAGTGTTAATTTATATAATAAGGATTTTGAAATTAATTAAGATTAATTTTAAAATATATAACCCTACTAGTTATAAAATGTAAGAGCTAGGGTTTTCTATAGATGATGAAAAAATAGAGAGCCGCAAGAAAACCCTAGAGGGAGCTAATCAAATTAATTGGCTGCCGGTATTAGGTCCTGTTCGTATGGATACCAGTAGAGGGAGCTAATCAAATTAATTGGCTCCTCAAGATCGAAAAAGGAAAAAATAAAAAAGGTACGACTCTTTATAACTCAATTTAAATATCATTGATAGATTGGCAATTGGGATTAGTAAACTTTTGCAATTTTAAATTTTAATTCTTCCATTGTGTGCCTACCAATCCCAACAATAAATGTAATAAAGCACATATAACCTCCTCTGGCAGCTATATTTAGTGGTCCACATATATTTGTATATATGAGGCCCAATAAATTAGTGGCTCTCTTACTATGTCCAGTAAAAAGTACCTTTGTCATCTTTACTAATAAGTAATATTCACATGTATCATATGATTCAAAATCAAATGAGTTAAGAAATCCATCTTGATGGAGTTTAAAAATGAACTTCTCATTTATATGGCCTAGACAACAATGCCATAGGCTTATCAGATTCAAATCGTTTGACTTGATCCTTTGGATAGTTACATTATAGATATTTACACTATTAGGATGTTCCAAATTTAATATATAATTACTAACATGCAAATCACTAATAGCATAGAAAATGTCATTACAATTAATAGAACATTTATTATTCCTAGTAATGGAAGTATAACCTTCCTTATCCAAATAGAAAGAGAAACAATGTTACTACTCAAAGCAGGAACATAATAGCAATTGTTCAAAACTAATAAAAACTCACTAGGTAGAACTAATTCGTAAGTGCCTATAGCTAAAGCAGCAACTCTTGCCCTGTTTCCAACTCATAGGTCCACTTCGCCTTTCTTCAACTTTCTACTATCCTTAAGACCCTGTATATTTGTACAAATGTGAGAACCACATGCAGTATCTAATACCCATATAAAGGAAGTAGAAAGATGAATAACTATAACATAAATACCTGAAGATATAGTCTTGCTATCCTTCTTGTTCTTTTTCAGATCTTTAAGGTAGAGTTTGCAATTCATCTTTCAATGACTGGTTCCATTGCAGAAGAAGCATACTCCTTTCTTTGGAGGCTTTAGCTTTTTAGGTGCAGGCTTGGTTTCGGGATTGTTTGACTCTTTAGTCTTACCACCGAAGCCATTACCCTTCCCTTTGCCCTTGCCTTTCCTTTTTATACCATTTCCTTTTTGAACCATAAAAATAGTGTTGGCCTTTTTCTTAATGTTCTACTCAACAGTTTTAAGCATCACATGTAGTTCATAAATTGATTTCTCTATGTTATTCATGTTGTAGTTCATAATAAACTAGTTATAACTTTCTAAGAGTAAGTTCAAGATCAAATCTATAGCTAACTCCTGGCTCATGGGAAATCAAAGCCTCTCAAGGTAATTAATGTAGCCTTTCATCTTTAACTCGTGAGCACTAACTGATGCACCTTCAGTCATCTTGCAAGAATGTAAGACCTTTGTGGTCTCATACCTTTCTTGCCTTACCTGTTGCTAGAACATTTCCTTGAGATGCACAATCATCTCATGAGCTTCCATAAGTTCCAAATCTCTTTAAAGCTCTGAAACCATAGTGACAAGCATCAAGTAACCTAAATCCAAAGAGTCTTTCTTATGCTTTATGTAAGCATCTTTCTAAGCTCTTGGAGCATTAGTTGTAGGCTCCTCAGGAATGGGTTAATATAGGACATATGCTTTTCATTCTTGCTTGAGATGTAATATCCTGAATTTAGTCACCAAAAATATCCTGCAAATTTATTTGTATTCAATAGTATGGAATGGTGCATTCTGGTATTGGAAATAGACAAAATAGAGAAAAAGGAATTGTATGGAATTTATGGCAAAAAAGGACCTAATGCCCAATTTAAATCAAAGAAAAGCATATTATAGGAACCTTTAAATTTATTATTAAATAGCATAATTTTAGGTCCAATATGTGCTAAATTTTGGTCAAGAAATGATAGGAAAAAGGAGGTTACAATTATTTTGAAGTCTAAAGAAAATTCAAGGGCAAAATGGTTATTTTTGCTAAATAAATAAAATTAGTAATTTTATACAAAATTAAGAGGAGGGGACAGTTATTAAAGTAAAAGAAGAAGTTGAGAGAAGCTTATGTAAATGCCTAAGACAAATATCACAAATAATATATATATATATATATATATATATATATATATATATATATATTATAAAAAGAGAATAAAATATTATAACAAAAGGACAACTAAGTATATGCTAGAGAACTCTTTAGTTCTCTATATGAAGGGCCATTTTCAACCAAGCTAGGAAGAGGAAGGAGAAGAAGAGAGCTAGGGAGAAAGAGAAGAGAAAGAAGAGGAACTAGAGCCTAAGGAGTAAGATCATAGTAAGTAGGTAGAAATTTCTACTTATTCTTGTTCCATAGTTCTTGAAATATCCTCTTAGTCTTTATATCACCTTGGAATAGCTAGTGCATAAGCAAAAACTCAAGGGGAAAGAGGAGCAAGTTTTGGCCAAATAGGGAAGAAGAGAAAGAAGCAAGGTAAGTTGTTGAAACTTTGAAATTCTTGATGAAAAATGAGCTGTGGTGAATCTCTGGTTATTTGGTTGTTTTGGACAGTTTTGTAAATTTGTGATGTCCAATTTCTCAGGGGAGATACTCCCCAAATTTCCATTGATTACGTTAAATTAGTGAATAAGTGGTTAAACACATGAATTCAAGAAGGAAGATAGTGTTTTAGAAATGAAATCATGGAAATTTCAATTTTCCCAAAACTTCATAAGTTTCAGCCAAGGCTATAAAATAGGGTTAGAGTTGGAATTTCATGTTTTCAATGGTTCCATGATGTTTAGAAGGAAAATTATATAGGGTTCATGTAGACTATAAAGTGTGAAAAGCCTCAGATGTAAAATGACAATTTTGCCCTTAAACCCCAAGTTTGGGATGTCAAGGAAAAAACTATAAATTTGAGCAAGAATTATCATAATCTGAGGTCAAAAGTGGATTCTATATTCAAAAATATGTAACATAAGCTCATATTGTAATTCTTGAAAAAGTACAAATATACGGGTAAATACGAGATTTTGAAGAAAGATATTAAAATTGTAAGTTTTAATGTCAAGAAGACATACATAGTAGCTTACTTGCAACTATTTTGGTTAATTTTAAGATTTGATATTTACATATCGAGTCAACGATGACTGATAAAGTAGGACACAAAAGGCAACAAGGTAGTAACTCTTTTTCTCATATTCTATATGAATGTTAATATGCATTGTTTTGCCATGTTCTGTACAATATGTTGAATGTGTCGTGAATACTCATTGGGTGTAGGCGAATGTTTATACCACCCCATGGGACAACCAAGGTACCATGTGGCCAGTAGGACCCAACTGAGTGATTTGGGTCAGGTGCTCCAGTTTGTTCATGTGATCACAATACATAGGTGAATTCAAGGGAATTACTATGTACGAATTTATGATTTATGCACCTCAGGAACATATGATCATTTTGATTTAGACAAAAATCATCAATTTGTTCCTAGGCATTGTCTGACATGTGTTTGGCATTTAGATTGCTACATCATGATAAATGATGTATTGAATGTTTATTGTTACAGATGTAGGATAGTGTATTGATAGTGTATTTAAAAGTGTAAGTGTACACTGTCATAAATAAGTAATATAGAAGTGAGTAGAGTATTGTTCCCACGAGAATTGATCACTAAGTACAAAAATTAATAATTTTAATTCTATTTAGTCAATTGATTAGTTGGTGGTTGAGGATAAAAAATAAAAATGATTAAATATTGTTACGAGTGTAGGATGATTATTTAGAAAGTGCAAGTGTACATTGTCATAATCAAGTAACATAAAAGTGAGTAAAGTATCGTTCCCACAAGGATTGATCATTAAGTACCAAAATTGATAATTTTAATATTATTTAGCCGATCAATTAGTTGGTGGTTGAGAATACAAAATAAAAATGATTAATAAAAATGCAATTGTTGTAAAGACAAATATAAGAAAAAGGCCCTAGGGATTAGATTTCACTTAGCAAATTCTGGATTAAATCACATATCTATTCTAGTCTAATTTATTTTACATGATTGATAGTCGAGTTTCCCTAATTTAATTACTAGCCTCTTCCAAGGTCAAGTAATTCTATAATTAATTGCTAACCCAATATATTCCTATATCAATTTAAGCAATTAATCATCCATTAAAATTTATGAAACTCATTAAGACTACACAACCCATATAAATATATTCATATTTCATATGCAAATTATGGTTTTAATTATAGAATCCAATCACATGCATCTCCTTCTGGTCTCAACATGCATATTAAAATCATCCAAATGATAGCCAATCAATTGAAAGCATTAAGAACAATAATTAAAACTCAATTATGAAGAAAAAATTAAAACTAGATTTAATAAGTTAAGATTCAATCCGTCATTAGTAAGCTACGTCATCACCCTAGGAAAAAGAAAATTTAGCTCATTATGAAATTAAAAACAAAACCAAAATAAATTAAAAAACATCATAAGCGTTGCATAAAAATTAATTACAAAGATATAAAAGTATGACTATTAGATGCATGAAAATGTAAAATATAGCCTTCCATATAGGAGGTAAAACCTTCTATGTAGGTGGCAACCTATACCATCCATAAAGGAGGACTACTTAGGTCTTCCATATAGGAGGTAAAACCATCTATGTAGGAGGCATGCAAGAAGTAAAAAAAAATATAAGAAATAAATTCTAAAATAGTAACTCTCTCTCTAAAATAGAAGCTCTCTCTCTCTTCCTTCGTCTTCAATTTGGAATGCTAAGAACCTCTATTTATAGGCTTCATTTTTGGGTGCTACAGTGAATAGTAACAGTAAAACCGTCTGCTACAGTGCCAATGTCGTCAGATACTGTACCATGCACACTGTCAGCTACAGTACTAACGTCGTTGCTACAGTCCACACTTTCCACCCAACCCTCTTCACCGTCCATATTTTGCTACAATGAATCAGTACTATATTCCACTGTCTGTATGTTGCTTTAGTGAATCCGTGAATAGTGATCCGTACCCATGAAATAGTGAACAGTGAATAGTAACTACTTGAATAGTTCCATAAATAGTAACTTTCCCTTAAATGCCTTCTTTAATTCTTTTTAATGTGGTATTATCCGTGGCTGCAAGAAAATCATTATTTATTTATTAATTACACCTGAATTGATTACATTAAGCTCAAATATAGTTCAAAAAATCATTATATAAGGGGAAAATAAATATGCAAATATTTTTCTTATCAAATTCCCCCACACTTAGCTTTTGGACATCCTCGGACAAGAAGAAATGACTAATAAGTGTTTCCAACAAAATCAGAAATGTCAAGTCATAAACAAGGTCACAATTAAAGAATAGAGAGATCATACTATTATTGAATCAATAAAAGTATAAACTGGTAACTTCATTTGAAAAAGAATGAACCAAATTCATAATTGTGACTCATCCTTTCAATCTCTCAAGTGTTTAAGGGTAAGTGTTTTGCTCAAATTCACCTGAAAAAATGCACTACCATAAGCTTGCCAAAAATCTCAATCTCTACTACCTAATTCACATGCATAATTCAAATCAAAAAGACTTATTGAGGGTTGTAATGGGGCTAGGGTAAAAGGAATGTAAATAGTGATATAAATGGCTACTTTTAAGAAGTAAATAGAGCAATTGAAAAATGGGTCATCTTATAAATAGACTTATCCCATCACAACAACCCATAATTTTTATTCAAAAAGTAAATATCTTTTTTTCTTTTTTTTCCTTTTTTTTATAACTTCTACAATTCTATAGTTGATGATATACACACCCCCACACTTATCAAAATCTCATTTCACAAAGATTTCAAATGCTCTTTTAATCTTTTGAATTAGGTAAAATCACTTGATATATCATTAAAACACATATTAATTGATTGAAAATAAAGAAATAATCAATCAGGCTCAAAAGGGCTTATTAATGGTATAATTGCAAGGTTGGCTTTTTTGCTCAGGCTAAAGAAAATGAATCCCTTTATCATTTTCGAATGTGCATGAGACATGTAATTTCAATCATATTTAAGGCAAGTTCTAGAGTAACAACTTAATAAGTAAATATCACACACAAGAAAGATAATCATTATTGATTAAAGAGGCTCAAAAGCTCACGGTTAGGGACTTACAAATTCAGCTCATTCAATCAAAATTCATCACCAATCACAACAATCAATTGTTCAATCATGCTATGAAATCTCTAAAATTAATTGATCCATGCTTCAAACTTATATACTTCTTAAAATCATTGAAAAACACTTACACAACAAAAAATTTAAGGTCGGACGTCTTTTTTTTTTTTAAGATAAAACAGAAAAAAAAATACAACTAATAAGATGCATCTCAAGAGTTAAGAATAACTCTTTACTCTACTATCTTTTCACACCCCATGCATCTAATGGTTTTACTAACTAACTATCTAATGGAGAAATTATGTTTATTTTTTAACTTATCCCTCAACCTAAATTAGACATTGTCCTTAATGTCTTCTAAAGATTAGAGAATTTTTAAAAAAAAACATAAACAAACAATAAAGTAAACTAAAATGCTAAGAGTAAAACCATTAAGATTAAGGAAAGTTTACAACATGAGAGTGGTATTTGGATTCTGCTTCTGACTACTATCTAAATATTTTCCACTTATTTGCTTGACTAATGGATCTAGTTGAGGTTCATAGGTTGCAGTTGATCTAATAGTTTATCAGCAGTTGGCGCAGAAATTATAGAATGGCGAGTCACTTGGGGTATCTTGTTTCCATAGCATGATCAAGAAAAGACTACAGGTTATCATGAAAACCATTAATATTTAACAATCATAATGGGTTTTTGTGAAAGTTAAGTTTAGCCCAATATGCAACGCTCGAGATGCCATCCAATGTTTTCAAACCACAAGGTAAAGTGATAAAAGCTTCAGCATAGTAGAACATACATCCAGTTTGTTCAGGCAGGCTTGAAACCTCTAACTCTTGCCCTAAGGAGAAGATGTGATTTTTCAACTCCTTCACCCTTACACTCAAACCCTTGTTACCATTAGTGGTTGTAGAAATAGCCATAATTCCCCTCAGTGTAACACCCCAAATTTTAAGAAAAGGAAATTGAGAATGAGCCTAATTCAAGTGAACTACTAAGCCCTGTTTTGGCCAGTGACATAAATAGGCACGAGTAATTCTCATCAATAATGCAAGGGCAAAATGGTAATTTTGCCAATAAAGCAAGAACTGAGTATTTTTCCCAATGATTGTAATGAGATGGGAACTAAAAAGGAAGAGAAACAAATACTAAGTGAATTAATACCCAATAAAAGATAAAGAGCCATTAAGCAAAGGCTACGATTAACCACATGAAGGTGGTACAATGGGTACAATGAGATAGTTTGAGAATAATAATTCTCTCTATATATCTCACTAATTTATTAGATGAAGAAGCATGACAAAGGAAATGAATTATCATGCAAGAAAGCTAAAGAAGTGGACTAATAAGTATAGCCACATAAGAGTCACTATTAATGACTCATCATTCTTTCTTTATTCATTCTTGCGTCTAAGTGATCGGATAAGAACGCAGAATGAACGAGAAATTGAGACAGAATGAGAAAATGAAAGAACGCAGTGATGGAACGAGAACGCGGAGGAGAGAGAGAGGAGAGAGAAATCTTTGGAGCACCGAATCTCTACCAAAACGGCATCTTCTCTCCAAGTACCCTTTTCTAACATTCTTCTACTCATCACGAGCTTTAATTCTATGGATTTGGATTCTTGATTAGAGGCCGTTGGTACCATCTCGCCAATTGAAGTGTCACCGAAATTCATAAACGAGTTAAGGTAAGTGTATGCTTCCTTTCCACCATTTCGGTTTGTTGATTGGATAAGTATAGGAGAAGTTGGATACTATTCATCTCTCATTCAATTAATGAATTTTAACGGTTCAAATGATATCTAATGCTTGCCTAACTAGTTAATCATGTGATTATAAGTAAAAATGAGATGATTAGGCAAGACAGAACGAGAAACCAACATAACTCTTCTAGGAACTCATAATTGCTACTAATTGTGTGGCATGATGAAGGAATTGGAATTTCATCTATTGGATGATTCCATTGAGTTCAGAAGAGCTAAATGAGTAAGTTTCATGTTGATGTCGGAGTGAGAAAAGGCCTGGGTGTGAAATGATCGAATTGCCCTTTAAGTGCTAAGAAATGGCTGTCAAAGGGTATTATCATCATTCGGACCTGAATTTGAGTAAACCAAGGTCACCAATGGATTCTACACATGAAATTATATAGGATTGACCTTAAGTCAATAATTGGGTACAAATGGGCATAAGCTAAGTCTTAGGGGTATTTTGGTAATTCTACAACTATGAGCTATGATAACCAACACTATGAGTCTAGAATGAGTTACAAGCAGCTAATAACTCATTTATCCTAAATGTGTAATTTTAGGATATATCAATAGACGAGCCGGAATCGGAGCTGGACCAAGGACAAGCTGGAAAGGTCATTATTCCAGGTAGTAACTTCCTTCTTACATATACTATGTGATAACTATTATGAATGTCATCCATTATAGCATGAACTAATGTTCTAAACAACCATTTGCCATATTACGGTCGGGGACCCAACAGGGGCACTAAGTCGACCAAGGTACGGACGTATAGTTTCGCCTTAGGCAAGTGTACACACGAACATACAATCATCTTACATGCCATGACATTGCATATCTATTTCACATTCTATTTGTATGTAAGCATGTTACTACTGAGATTCTCTCGAATCTCACCATTTCCATACAAAATGTAAGTTTCCAGCAGTTGTCGATGGCTCGATAAGTGAGGAGGACGATTCCGTCAACTGGAGGTTGCAGACTATATCAAGAAGAGGACGTTGGTTATCTGAAGGCTATGTATGATTTTAAGGTCTGTAAATAGTTGTAAACCCCTATTATGAAAACTATGTAGCATTATCAAGCATTATTATTATCATTATGGTTGTTGTAATAATATCAATATAGTTATTCTATTGCTATGTGCCCTATGATGTGTAATCGCGCCTCTGAGTAATATAATTGATGGGATGAGAGTCCCTACAATTCTTCCGCATTATGCTACTCTGAGCACTATCCCATGATTGGACAAGTGCGTTGAGCAATTTTATACTCATATGTGACGGTCATTACACTCAGGCCCTGGATACCTCCTCCATATATAAAATTGATCTTCCTAGCAGCTAATGCACTTCCCAGCTTCTATGCTGTAGGTATAAACTCTCTATCTTTTCCTAGGTCAGGTTCACCAAAAATGCAGATAGATTTAAATCTACATTTTATTGTGATACTCTTTTTCTTTTCTTTACTCTCAGACATTTTATGTTTTTACAAGTGGAAGAATACATCTTTATACTACTAAAACACGACAAAAAAATCATGCAAATCACACATTTTTCAAAAAAGTTTGAAAAAGGTTACCAATGTGAATGGCTAGTAGGCCATTGCGTGAAGAAATTAAGTAAAGTGAGTAAAAAAACTCAAAAAATTACTGAAAGGGATAAGACAAATTAGACAAAAGCATGATTATGTACAATAGTTGTGATTGTGGCTTACATCTTTCTTTGGTTTTACGTCTAGTAACGGTTTAAACGCTTTCTATGAATTGAGGATTTTCTTCCCATCCAATTTTCTTATAAACTAGCAAATAGGGTCTTTTAACTTCAGATTGACAATAGCTCTCTTTTTCTTTGTTGAATATGTCAAATACATCGATAAGAACACGATGAACATCACCACTAGGATGTGTCTCAAGAGTCTGATTGATATCATCCAATAACTCCTTACTCAGTCCATCCTTTATGAATTTAATTTTATCTTCTCGATTTATAGAAACCATACCTTTACTTCGACAGTGCTGATCACAATTCTACCTTGTACATCTAGAACAGACCAGCATTCTTTTAGCTCTTCTCTTTTTGGAGCAAGAGCTTCTTCCCATTCCTGGCATAAGCCTAATAAATGACTCATGAATCTCACCTATTAAACGTACCTTAGCTTCAATAATTCAACGGACATCTTCAGGAAGGCCCAAATGCTTGAATGTCTTCATTCTTTCAAGTCGACATCTATAGATCTTCCTAAGCACATCTTTGGGAAGAGTAGGAAACCTGTTCTTGAGATTTACAAGAATTTCCTCCATGAAAATGATGAGGACTAAAATTTAAGGATGCAATGCAAAGTGCTTCAGTGAGTATGAAAGAAAAATAAAAGAGTAAGGGAAAGAAGTTTTAGGTTGCCGCCCAAATAGCCACCCTTATTTAACGTCTTTAACTAGACAAAAACAAAACCAATAAAACAATTTATTTTTTTATTTTTTATTTTTTTTTATTTTTTTAATTTAGGACTTACCTGTTGTTTCCTCAAAAGTGATGACAGTTTTCAAAGTGTTGAGTGTACCGTCATTATACTCTTTCAGCCTTTGCTCGTTCACTTTGAATTTTTGATCACCATCTTGAATCTCCACTACTCTATATGGCCATGTTTGAACCACAGTAAAAGGTCATAACCACCTTGATCTTAGCTTTCCTGGAAAGAGCTTTAACCTGGAGTTATACAACAACACATTTTGTCCTGGTGTGAACTCTCTCCTCAAAATTCTTCTGTTATGCCACATTTTATCTTCTCCTTATATAACTTGGCATTCTCATAAGCTTGTTGTCTAAATTCTTCAAGCTCATTTAGTTGAAGAAGTCTTTTCTCACTGACTGCCTTTAAGTCAAAATTTAAGGCTTTGATTTCTCAATATGCTTTATGCTCCATTTCTACTGGAAGGTGACATGCTTTTCCCTAGACCAATTGATATGGGGATGTACCAATTAATGTCTTAAAGGTAGTTCTATAAGCCTAAAGTGCATCATCTAATTTTCTTACCGAGTCTTTCCGATTAGAATTCACCGTCTTCTCTAAGATCCATTTCAACACTCTGTTTGAGATTTCCACTTGCCCGCTAGTTTATGGATGATATGGAGTTGCAACCTTATGAGTGACTCTATATTTAGCTAGTACATATTAAAGTTGTTGATTACAAAAATGCCTTCCTCCATCACTGATAATAGCTCTAGGCACTCCAAATCGTGTGAAAATATTTTTCCTCAAAAACTTTACAACCACCCAAGAATCATTTGTAAAAAGAGCAACTGCTTCAACCCATGTGGAGACATAATCAAAAGAAACTAAAATAAACTAATTATTGAATGAGGATGGAAAAGGCCACATAAAATTGATCCCTCCATACATAAAAAAGCTCAACTTCTAAGATGTTAGTAAGAAGGGCTTTATGTCTCCTTGAGATATTTCCTGTTCTTTGACATTTGTCACATGTTGTCACAATTCTTTAGGCATCCTTAAAGAGTGTAGGCCAATAAAACCCAGATTGAAGAACTTTAGTAGCTGTTCTATTTGCTCCAAAATAACCACCATATCGGGATAAATGGCAGTGATTTAAGATGCTGGCCATTTCTTCCTCAGGAAAACATCGCCTGATGATTCGATCTGGGCATTGTTTATATAAGAAAGGATCCTCCCAAAGGTAATGTTTTACATCAACTGGAAACTTCTTCTTTTGCACTTTAGAAAGTTCATAAGGCATTACTCTACTTGTTAAGTAATTTAGAAAATCAGCATACCAAGGAGTGGACTGTGACTGTATGACAAAAAGTTGCTCATCTGGGAAATTCTCCTGGATTGGTGATTCTTTCTTTTGTTCAAATGGCTCTAACCGAGAAAGATGATCTGTAATGAGATTCTCAGTCCCTTTTTTATCTTTGATTTCTAAGTCAAATTCTTGCAGTAGAAGCACCCATATGATCAATATGGGTTTAGCATCTTTCTTCTCGATCAAGTATTTGATTGATAAGTGGTCTATCATGATAATAACCTTTAACCCGATCAAGTAGGCTCTTAATTTGTTAAATGAAAACACCACTGCTAACAGCTCCTTTTTTGTTGTTACATAATTCAATTGTGCGTCTGAGAGTGTCCTACTAGCATAATAGAAGGCATAAAAAACCTTACCTTTTCTTTGGCCTAAAATAGCTTCGACTACATATTCACTTACATCACACATCATTTCGAATGGAAGGTTTCAATCTAGAGCTATGATAACTGGTGCAAACGTCAAGGCTCTTTTTAGAGTTTGAAAAGTTGATAAACATTCCATATTAAACATAAAGGGAGTGTTTTTCTCTAATACCATGCAAAGTGGCTTTATGATTTTAGAGAAGTCCTTGATAAATCTTCTATAAAAACCTACATGTCCTAAAAAAATCTAAATGCCCTTGATTGAGGATGGTGGTGATAGCTTTTCATTTGTTTCAATCTTAGCTCAGTCCACTTCAATGCCTCGATCAAATACCTTGTGACCTAGCAAAATTCTTTCTTTCACTATGAAATGGCGTTTCTCCCAATTTAGAACTAAATTTGTCTCTACACAACGTTATAAAACTTTTTCCAGATTTGAAAGACAATGATCATATGTTTCCCCAAAAATTCAGAAATTATCCATGAACACCTCAATGAATTTTTTAACCATATCTGAAAAGATTGACATCATACTCCTTTGAAATGTTGTTAGTGCATTACATAGATCAAATGGAATCTTTCTAAAGGAAAAGGTACCATATGGACATATAAAAGTTATTTTCTCTTGATCCTCTGGTGCAATTATGATTTGATTATATCCTGTGTACCCGTCCAGAAAACAGTAGTAGGCTTTCCCAGATAGTCTATCAAGCATCTGGTCTATAAATGGCAGTGGGAAGTGATCTTTTCTAGTAACTTTGTTGAGCTTTCTGTAATTAATGTACACTCTCCAGCCCGTCACTGTTTGTTGTGAAATTAGTTCATTTTTCTCATTAGGCACCACCATCATTCCACCTTTCTTTAGTACAACTTGAACTGGACTTACCAACTGACTGTCAAAGATTAGGTAGATTATACCAGCATCCAGCCACTTTATTACCTCCTTTCTTACCACCTCCTTCATATTCAGATTGAGTCTTCTCTGGTGCTCAATTGATGGCTTATAGTTATCTTCCATTAGGATCTTATGCATACAAATGGAAGGACTGATTCCTTTTATATCAGCTATCGACCATCCAAATGTTGTTTTATACTCCCTAAGAACTCTTAATAACTTTTCTTCATTTTCGGGAGTAAGAGCTGTAGAGACAATCACTAGCAATGTTGAATTTTCTCCCATATAAGCATACTTTAAGTGGGATAGTAGTGTTTTCAACTCAAATACTGGTGGCTTTTCTACTATGGTACTGGCTTACTGGGCCTTTCTCCCAAATCTTCAAATAGTTTCTTGATAAATATGGGGGAATTTGCATCAAGGTACATAATCTGCTCCAAAACTTTAGGATTAATAGATTTTGATACCTCTACCATTCCCATTACCAATGGTTGATCCATGAAGATTTCATTCACCACGTCTTTTATGCAGCTGGTTAGTATATCTACTCTGTAACAGGTGTCACCTTTACTTGGAAAGGACAAAGCCTTAAAAAGGTTGAACGATACTTGATCATTTTGAACTCACAAAGTTAACTTTCCCTGTTGTACATCTATTAAAGTTCTTCTAGTTGCAAGGAACGGTCTCCCAAGAATGATAGGAATTTCTTGGTCTTCTTCCATATCAAATATGATAAAGTAAGCTGGGAATATGAGTTTGTCCACCTTGACCAGAACATCTTCTAAGACACCTCTTGGATGTTTTATTGACCGGTCAACTAGAAATAATGAAACTGTGGTAGGCTTCACTTCTCCAAGACCGAGTTTTCTATAGACAGGTAGAGGCATGAGATTTACACTTGCTCCTAAGTCACAAAGTTCTCTTTCAAAGTTAAATTAACCTATGGTACAAGGTATGCAAAAGCGTCCTGGATCTTTCAACTTTGGTGGTAATTTCTTTTACATAATAGCAATGCACTCCTTAGTAAGTGCAACTGTCTTGAATTCCTCCAGTTTACGCTTATTTGAAAGAATATCCTTCATGAATTTTATATAACTGGGCATTTGGGCAAGAGAATTTGTAAAAGGGATGTTGATATGTAGCTTTTTGAAAACCTCCAAAAACTTTTTAAACTGTTTATCTAGGATTGATTTCACAAGTCTTTGAGGGTATGGAATTGGTGGTACATATAGAGGAGGATTATCTGGAAAGCTGATTCTTCCTGGTATCACATCATCCTCTTCAGGTTTTTATGCTTCATCCTTCTATTCTTCTTCACTTTCTTTTTTTTCTCTATCTTTCTTCTGTTGAATTACAGGATCTTTCAATTCTTTCCCACTCCTTAATGCAATGGCCTTCACATGCTCTCTTAGATTTTTTTTAATGTCACTTGGCAGAGTACCTGGTTGTCTGGAATTCAGCATATTTGCAATTTGGCCCATCTAAATCTCCAAGTTCTTTATTAAGGCCTCCTGACCTTTTAATGTTGCGTCAATCCTAGCCATGAATTAAGATGTATTCATGGTTAGTTGAGCCAAAGCATCTTCTATACTTACTTTATGTTGTGGTGGATTTAGTGGTTGAAGAGCTTGTTATTGGTAGTTCCCTTGTGGCTTGAACACATTTTGATTATTTCTCCAACTAAAGTTTGGATTATTACGCCAACCTGGATTGTAAGTATTTGAGAATGGATCATTTCTTTGATTTCTGATGTAATGAGCTTGCTCCAACTGAGAAGACATGGATGGATCTCCTTCTTGACATTGTGTGCTCACATGAGGTTCTCCATATCGATCATAGGCTTCATGAGAAGTGCTTATTACATTTGCTTGGCTTGTCAATGAGCTCACTTGCTTGGATATAGATGCAACTTAAGAAGACAAAGTTGTAAGGATATCCAGCTTGTGCACTCCAAGTACTTTCTTTGAAAAGTTACGTTCAGAAGGCCATTGATATGCATTGGCCACCATCTCCTCAAATAAATTGTAGGCATCATCTATACTTTTCCCATTAAAGATCCTCCAGTTGCAGCATCTATAAGAATTATGATTGTATGAGTCATCCCATTATAGAATGAGTGCAATTATCACCAATCTAGTAACCTATGATGAGGACATCTCCTTAGAAATTCATTATATCTTTCCCATGCTTCATAGAGGCTCTCAAGTTCATGCTAAGAAAATGAGGTAATTTCATTCCTCAATTTAGCAGTTTTTCCTGAAATAAAGTATTGTGCCAAAAATTTCTGTGTCAAGGTATCCCATGTAGTTATGCTTCTAATTGGTAGAGAGTATAGCTAGCTCTTAGCCTTATCCCTGAGTGAGAAAGGGAAATGTCTAAGTCTAATGGCATCATTAGTAACACCATTACGCTTGAATGTGTTGCAGATTTCTAAGAAGCTGGCTATATGTATATTAGGATCTTCTGTTGGTAAACCACCGAACAGATTTGCTTGCATCATCTGGATAATTACATGCTTGATTTCAAAATTATTGGCTACTACTGGTGGTTTTCTGATTCTAGAAGTTGTTTCCATGATTATTGGTATTGCATGGTCACGGAGTGTTTTGGTATCTACTGCTTCTCCTTCTGGATTTTCCATCGGATTGATTGAAGTAGACTGCTTTCGAAATCTCCAATTTCTTCTACAAGTTCTCTCAATCTCTGAATCACAAGGTTGTACTTCAGTTTTCTCCGATCTTCTCATGTACTAAGCAAAAGCTTGAAAAGAAATACATGACACCAAAAAGAAGACAAATGCAATATGAAGACAAAATTAGTATTAAAATTACTTGGTATTGATATTAATGACAACAATCCCAAGCAACGGCGCCAAAAACTTGTTACGAGTGTAGGATGATTATTTAGAAAGTGCAAGTATACACTGTCGTAACCAAGTAATATAAAAGTGAGTAGAGTATCGTTCACACAATAATTGATCACTAAGTACCAAAAATGATAATTTTAATACTATTTAGCTTATCGATTAGTTAGTGGTTGAGAACACAAAATAAAAATGATTAAATGAAATGCAATTGTTGTAAAGAAAAATATGAAAAAAGGCCCTATGGATTAGATTTCACTTAGCAAATTCTGAATTGAATCACCTATCTATTCTAGTCTAATTTATTCCACATGATTGATAGTCGAGTTTCCCTAATTTAATTACTAACTTCTTCTAAGGTCAAGTAATTCTATAATTAATTGCTAACCCAATATAGGAAATTTAAGCAATTAATCATCCATTAAAATTTATGGAACTCATTAAGACTACACAACCCATATGAATATATTCATATTTCATATGCAAATTATGGTTTTAATTATAGAATCCAATCACATGCATCTCCTTCTGGTCTCAACATGCATATTAAAATCATCCAAATGATAGCCAATCAATTGAAAGCATTAAGAACAATAATTAAAACTCAATTATGAAGAAAAAATTAAAACTAGATTTAATAAGTTAAGATTCAATCCGTCATTAGTAAGCTACGTCATCACCCTATGAAAAGGAAAATTTAGCTCATGATGAAATTAAAAACAAAACCAAAATAAATTAAAAAAAATCATAAGCATTGCATAAAAAGTAATTACAAAAATATAAAAATACAACTACAAGATGCATGAAAATGTAAAATTCAGCCTTCTATATAGGAGGTAAAACCTTCCATTTAGGTGGCAACATATACCATCCACAAAGAAGGACTACCTAGGCTTTCCATATCGGAGGTAAAACCATCCATATAGGAGGCATGCAAGAAGTAAAAAAAATGTAAGAAATAAATTCTAAAATAGCAACTCTCTCTCTCTCTCTAAAATAGAAGCTCTCTCTCTGTCCCTTCCTTTCTCTTCATTGTTGAATGCTAAGAACCTCTATTTATAGGCTTTATTTTCGGGTGCTACAGTGAATAGTAACAGTCAAACCATCTACTACAGTGCCAACGCCATCAGATACAGTACCATGCACAGCGTCAGCAACAGTACTAACATCATTGCTACGGTCCACACTTTCCACCTAACTCACTTCACCGTCCGTATGTTGCTACAGTGAATCCGTGAATAGTTATCAGCACCCATAAATAGTGAACAGTGAATAGTAACTACATAAATAGTGCCATGAATAGTAACTTTCCCTTAAATGCCTTCTTTAATTCTTCTTAATGCGGTACTGTCCATGGTTGCAAGAAGACATAAATAGTAGCTTACTTGTAACTATTTTGGTTAATTTTAGGATTTGATATTTGTAACGTCCCTCATTCCAATATGGAAAAATACTCAAAGTCGCAATAGCGCGGAATACAATAGCCCATTAAGATAATTGAAGCACTAATATAATGATATAATGATACGATAATGCTTGACATCATACATAGTGTTTATTGGGGTTTACAAAATAGTTACAAACCTTAAAATACATTACGGAGTCTTCAGATAACCAACGTCTCTTCTTGTACTCGTCCGCAACCTCCCGTTGATGGAAAACACCCTTTTGTTCTCCGAGCCACTGCCTGTTGCTGGAAACTTACATTTTTATGGAAAGGGTGAAATTCGGAGGAATCTCAGTAGTAGCATGCTTACATACAAATAGAATGCAAAAATAGATATGCAATGTCATGGCATGTAAGATGATCAACTTTTGTGCGTACACTAGCCCAAGGCCAAACTTACGTCTGCACCTTGATCAACTTAAGGCCCATGTTGGGTCCATGACCATAACATGGTGAAATGGTGTGTCTAGGACACTAGAACATGTTATAATGTATAACATTCATGATTTAGTATCACATAGTATAAGTATGAAGGATGTTACTACATGGAATAGGTCCTTTCCTTGCTCGTCCTTGGTCCAGCTCTAATTTCGGCTCGTCTGTCGATATATCCTAAAATTACACATTTAGGATAAATGTGTTATTATTTACTCATAACTCATTCTAGACTCATAGTGTTGGTTATCTCAACTCATAGTTGTATAATTACCAAAATACCCCTAAGACTTGGCTTATATCCAAATTGTACCCAATTACTTGCACTTTACCCAAAATATTGACTTAAGGTAATCCTACACAATTTCGCCTGTAAAATCTATTGGTGACTTTAGTTTACTCAAATTTAAGCCCTAAATAATGAAAATACCCCTTGCCAGCCATTACTTAGTGCTTTAAGGGCAATTCAGTCATTTCACACCCTAGGCCTCTTCTCACTTCGACATCAACATGAACCTGACTTATTTTTCTCTTCTAAACTCAATGGAATCATCCAATCGATGAAATTCCAACTCTTTCTTTGTGCCACACAACTAGCAGCAACTATTGAGTTATCATAAGAGTTATGTCGGTTCTTTGTGTTCTCTTGTCTAAACATATCCTTTTGACTTCTAATCACATGATTAACTGTTAGGAAAGCATTAAACATCATTTAGACCCTTAAATCATTATTTGAATGAGGAGTGAACAGTACCCGACTTCTACTATACTCATCCAATCAACAAACCAAAATGGTCAGAAGGAAGCATACGCTTACCTTAACTCATTTATGAATTCGGTTCAGAATTCTAGCGACACTCCAGCCGGCAAGATGGCACTAATGGCTTCAATCGAGAATTCGAATCAATAGAATTGAAGCTCGTGATTAGTAGAAGAATGTTAGTGAAGGGTACTTGGAGAGAAGACATCGTTTGGATATCGTTTCAGCCTTCTGAAGATTTCTCTCTCTCCTACATTCTCGTTTCTCCGTTCTCGTTCTCTGTTTTCTCTCATTCTGATTTGATTTGCCAAATGAATCAGATTAAATGGATAAAGGATGATATTGATGAGTTATTAAAGGTGACTCTTATGTGGTCAAACTTATTAGTCCACTTCTCTATTCGGGGGTAGTCCACTGATATATTCCAGAAATACAATAGGGATATTCTCCAACTTTATGCCTGCTTCTGACTGTATAGAGAAAAACACAATATACCCCTGACAACCCTTGTGTAAGCATTTCTCGGCTTCAGCTGTGGAAAGAAAGTTCAAATTGGTTTCTATATTAGCTTTTGTTATTGGATTAGGGTAAACAACCCTTTTGTTCCCACAATCTAACATTACATTGTTTGCAGTTAACCATCAATTCTGAGTATCACCTCAAGTCTCTTCAACGATGAACAAATAAGGTCAACCGTCCACTCATGACCACTACATAGTAATTCACTGGTAGGAACACTACCTTACTTTATAACATAACTATGTCGTGTGTGTGTCCCAATTGCTTTATTTTTCCATTCCTTGCATTCTTTAATACCCCCAAGGTATCAAGAAATAGTGAGAACTTACTCACACCTATTTGTGACACTGGCCAAACTAGGGCCTAGTAGTTCTCTTAAATTAGGCTTATTCTTAGTTCTCTTGTCTTAAAATTTAGGGTGTTACAATATTTACATATCGAGTCAACGACGACTGATAAAGTAGGATACAAAAGGCAACAAGGTAGTAACTCTTTCTCTCATATTCCATATGAATGTTAATATGCATTGTTTTGTCATGTTCTACACAATATGTTGAATGTGGCATGAATACTTATTGGGTGTGGGCGAATGTTTATACCACCCCATGGGATAACTAAGGTACCATGTGGCCAGTAGGACCCAGCTAAGTGATTTGGGTCAGGTGCTCCAGTTTGTTCATGTGATCACATTATATAGGTGAATTCAAGGGAATTCCTATGTATGAGTTTATGATTTATGCACCTCAGGAACGGATGATCATTTTGATTTGGACAAAATCATCAATTTGTTCCTAGGTATTGTCTAACATGTGTTTGGAATTTGGATTGCTGCATCATAATAAATGATGTATTGAATGTTTATTGTTGCGGATGTAGGATGGTGTATTTAAAAGTGTAAGTCTACACTGTCGTAAACAAGTAATATAGAAGTGAGTAGAGTATTGTTCCCACGAGGATTGATCTCTAAGTACAAAAATTAATAATTTTAATTCTATTTAGTCAATTGATTAGTTGGTGGTTGAGGATACAAAATAAAAATGATTAAATATTGTTACGAGTGTAGGATGATTATTTAGAAAGTGCAAGTGTACATTGTTGTAATCAAGTAACATAAAAGTGAGTAAAGTATCGTTCCCACAAGGATTGATCATTAAGTACCAAAATTGATAATTTTAATACTATTTAGCCGATCGTTTAGTTGGTGGTTGAGAATACAAAATAAAAATGATTAAATAAAAATGCAATAGTTGTAAAGACAAATATGAGAAAAATACCCTAGGGATTAGATTTCACTTAGCAAATTTTGGATTGAATCACTTATCTATTCTAGTCCAATTTATTCCACATGATTGATTAGTCGAGTTTCTCTAATTTAATTACTAGCATCTTCCAAGGTCAAGCAATTTTATAATTAATTGCTAATCCAATATATTCCTATATAAATTTAAGCAATTAATTATGCATTAAGTTTTATGGAACTCATTAAGACCACACAACCCATATGAATATATTCCTATTTCATATGCTAATTATGATTTTAATTATAGGATTCACACACATGCATCTCCTTCCAGTCTCAACATGCATATTAAAATATACCAAAAGGTGGCCATTCAATTAAAAGCATTAAGAACAATAATTAAAACTCAATCACAAAGGAAAAATTAAAACTTTAAAATTAGATCTGTCATTAGTAAGCTATGTCATCACCCTAGGAAAATGGAAATTAGCTCATGTTGAAATTAAAAACAAAACCAAAATAAATTAAAAAAATCATAAACATTGCATAAAATTAATTATAACAACATAAAAATACAACTACAAGATGCATGTAAATGAAAATGAAAAATCTAGCCTTCCATATAGGAGGTAAAATCTTTCATGTAGATGGCAACCTATACCATCGATAGAGGAGGACTACCTAGGCCTTTCATATAAGAGGTAAAATAATCTATGTAGGAGGCATGTAAAAAGTAATAAAATGCAAGAAATAAATTCTAAAATAAAAACTATCTCTCTAAATTGAAATACTCTCTCTCTCTCTCTCTTCCTTCTCCTCATTTTAAGATGCCAAAAATCTCTATTTATAGGCTTGAATTCAGGTGCTACAGTAACTACTACAGTGAAAATGCACTTACACACCGACCCACTTCTACATCGATGCTCGTCTGCACTGACAACTACAGTGAATCTAATGAATAGTACCACTACCTTGCTACAGTGGATTTTCTACAGTACCCGTATTTTTGCATCGACCTAAACAATGATATACTACAGTGATATGAACAGTCCATACGCTACAGTATCGTATGTGAACAGTAAACTGTATGAATAGTAACACTGCTACATTGCCATCCCTTCAATGCTTTTCTCAATATATGCTTAATATGGTATTGTATGGCCTATCAGAAGAAAATCATTATTTATTTATCAATTATATTCAAATTCATTACATTAAGCTTAAATATTATCCACAAAATCATCATATAAGGGAAAATAAATATGTAAATATTTTACTTATCATTTATATATCACATTTTATATGAATGATTCATGTTACTACTGAGATTCATTTGAATATCACTCCTTTCTTAAAAACTTAATTCCTATAGCTAGGCAGAGCAGTTCCAAAGGGAAAGAAAAGGTTAACCCCAAGGTCTAGGAAGGCGAACTTATGAAGGAATTTTGTGTCAAGAATATTGTAATCTGCCTTTAGTTTTAGTTCATGTAATATGATATACTAGAAAACATTTTTATTCTTTTGTAATATAATGAAGAATGTTATGTCAGTATATATGTACTATATGTATGCCCATTGAACTATGCAATGATACTATAAGAAATGTCTTAATTATGTAGGTTACATGAGAACAATTCTCAAGTTTCTAAATCAGTCAAGAAAATTTGTCCTATTAAACTTGTCTTTCTTAAGGACTAATCGCTATGATAATATAGCAGTATTACTAGTCGACATGATTTTCCAATAAAATAGCCAAAGTTGTTTAGTAATCTTCTACTAAATTAACAACTCTCAATGTAATAATTAATGGGCTAAGATCCATATTTCGCTTAAATTTAAGTCTGCTTTGGCAGGACACTTAAATTAAGTTATTTGAGTAGGTAACCTCTTTACCAATTACATCACATGTAACTCTTAGATATTTAGGGGATTCAATCATCATATGATCCGGTATATTTAATCACATCTAATGCCTTAAGATCCAAAACTATTTTGTTAATCTTAATTAAGTCAAAACAATAATAAATCTTTGTAAGCAGCAGCATTACTCATGTTTGTCTCATCAAGATAACTCAAATGCATCCACTTCGGTAGAATGTACAATTGAGCGATCTAAATTTTGACAAGTATTCATTAATTGACGGTATTGTGACTTAAGATTTTATTTAGAGAGCTTAATTAATTATCTCATTTATATGAATTCATATATCATGGTTGTACAAATATGTGTGTGTGTGTGTGTGTGTTTGTAAAAATATGCATATAGTGATCTAATCAAAAGAAATATAATTATTTAAACGTGACACAATATAGCTCACCTAATCTAAATCCTCTCAAGCAAATGAGAGCACAGAGCACCTCTCTAGTAAGAAAAGAAAATACATTAGAAACCTTATTTAAACATATGAGGAGGAGTAAGATGAGAAGAGAATGTACATTTATACTATATAGAGGAAGGCACGGCATGCAGCCTGTATTTAAAAATTTACAACATTTGTAAAACTAGAGCCATATTGTTTATTATAGCTAAACAATTTTAGAAAACAAAACCACAACAAATAACAATTCATATAATATGAAAAGCAATAAATGTTAGGATTTTATCATGCTACGAATAGTCAGCTATGACGATCTCGCTAAATTGCTAGATTTCTTACCTAAATTTGAAAAATCATAATTAAATCTAAACAACTCCAATTGCAGTGGTTTCAAGTTTTATGTGACCCTCATTAGGTCTATTTTGAAGAAAAAATATATACTTTAGAAAATTATACATATATTATTCCATAAACTCTAATTAATCCTCACTGCCATAGAAAATGTTTCAAATTCGATATGTAATTTCAAAAATTCATATCTCTTAATGTACTAGCCCAAATGACACATATTATATATCAAACTAAAGATTAAGATATGTACTTATATATCACAAGTAGGCTACCTCCAGAAAATGAAATTTGGTAGCACTACTATAACTTCAATCTTTGGGTTTTCAATCTAACCCTTATAAAATCATGTTCAACTTATATATCATATATATAAACACACAATAAGTACTCAAACTCAACTTAAATGCACAAGTGATTTGGCTCTAATACCACTGTTTGGATTGGTAGGAACAACGTAAAATTAAAATTTAAAAGTTTTCCAATCTCTACTATGGATTTGTCAACGGTATTTAAATCGAGTAGTAGAGAAATGTATCTTTATTATTTTTTCAGTCTTTCTTTTCAATCTCAAGGAACTAACAACTCGAATCAGCTCCTTCTACCAGTGTCCACATGAATAGGAATCCAACACGAACAACGTGCTACTGCCACCAACATCCCTCTAGAGTTTTCTTCTTCTCATGGTTCTCTATATATTTTTATCATCCGTAAAAAACCCTAGCTATATATTAAATAATTAGTCAAGGTTTTCTATTTTATGATGGATTTGGATTCTTAAAATTAAGCTTAATTAATTTTAAAATACATATCATATTTATTAACACTTAATTATTTTTATAAGAAAATTAAATAAATATGGTTTAATTAAATCTATCTAACAGCTTTAATTAAACATATTTATTTAATCTGAATAAACAACCAATGGAATTAGATTTAATTTATCTTTATAAATTAAATATGAGATACTATCAAATAATATCTATATATACACAATATAATAATATTACCATATAATATATATATATATATATATATATATATATATATATATATATATATGTATGTATACTGTAATATCCTAAATTTCAGTCACCAAAAATTCCTCTATAATCTAGTGGTATTAAAGGGATAAAATGGCGAATTAAAGAGCATATTAAGAAGACAAAATAAGGAAATTAGAGGTCACACACAACATAGTTATTTGATACATAAGTTAAAGATGTTGCCAGTAAGTTTCCTTGTGAGGCAATGATGTTTTGTAATATTTTAAAAATGCAAATGATGTTCAAAAATTGTTAAATTTTCCAAAATGAAAGTAGACATAACAATATTTAATTTTATGAGTCATATATAATTTTTGGAGTTGTACACAAGGAGATATGAATTTTTGAATTTAGCCCAATGAAACTAGGAATTTTCTCTGGCATTGTTCAAAAACGAAAATTTTGGAAATTCTGAGCTTCCATTTAGCTAAAGACTATATTTTTTTCTTAAAAGTAGACTTAATAAGGGTCACATAGCCTTTGGAACTATCTCAATTAGATATGAAATTTTAAAATTTGATGAAAATTCTGCCAATTTTTCCAGCAATTGTTAAAATGGAGAAGATACAAAAGGTAAAATGGTCATTTTGATTGAATAAAATAAATCCAACAATCTATCCTTAATAATTAAGGAAGAAGGAAGCTATGAAAAAATGGAGAAAAAGAAAGAAAAGTCTAAAGTTTCCAAAAAGATTTTTAAGGAATAAAGAATAATAAAGAGCTAAGCATGTGATTAAATGCAATAAAATAATAATAAATAAGAAAAGAGCATGAAATGTCTAGAACTCTTCTTTCATTATCTATTTAAGGCTTATTTCCCAAGAGGAGAGGGAAGGAGAAGAGGAAGATAGCTCAGAGGAAGAGAAGAAAAAGAAGGAAAAGTAAGGTCCAAAGAGCAAGAACAAGGTAAGTAGCTAGAAATTTCTACTTATTCTTGTCCTATAGTTCTTGGAATCTCTTCTTAGGCTTCATATCATCTTGGAATAGCTATTGGATGAGTAAAAACTCAAGGGGGAAAGAGGAGCAAGTTCGGCCAAATAGGAAAGAAGAGAAAGAAGCAAGGTAAGTTGTTGGAACTTTGAAATTCTTAATAAAAACTAAGTTATCGTGAATCTCTGGTTGGTTATTTGGTTGTTTTTGACACTTTTGTAAATTTGGGATGTCTAATTTCTAAAGGGAGATGCTGCCTAAATTTTCATTGATTATGTTAAATTGGTGAATAAGTGGTTAAACACATGAATTCAAGAAGGAAGGAAGTGTTCTAGAAAATGAAATCATGACAAATTCAATTTTCCCAAAATTTTATAAGTTTTAGTTAGACAAAGAACTAGGGGTTAGATTTGGAATTTCATGTTTTAAATGGTTCCATGATGTTTAGAATGGAAATTTTTGTAGGGTTTATGTAGATTGTGAAGTGTAAAATGCCCCGAAATGTGAAATGACAATTTTGCCCCTAAAACCCCAAGTTAGGGCTACCAAGGGTAAAATTGTAATTTGACCTGGAATTATCCTAATCTGAGTTCAAAAATGCATTCTATATGAAAAAAAATATGTAAGATTATCCTAGGTCATAATTTTTGGAAAAGCACAAAAATATTAGATAAAAAGAATTAGATCGGGTTCCCCGAAGGCATCTTGGTAAATATGCGATTTTAAAGTATGATAACCAACTTGTAAATCTATAATAAAGTATGAATGAGTAATAACTCATTTGTAATTACTTTGAGAATTTTAGGATTTGATAATTGCCTGAGCTGGATGGAAAATTAAAGGATCAATAATAGCTAAGTTTTGGAAAGGAGTCCAGGTAGTAACTCTCTCTCTCTCACATATTCTATGTGAATGTTAATATGCATTGTTTTTCCATGTTCTGTATAATGTGTTGCATCTATGGTGGATGGGCCTATGTGGTATTGTCACCCATAGGATGTAATCACAAGAATATGTTGTAAGAAGGGTGATTACAATGTAGTGAATGTGGTTGTAGTTATGTTATATGCAGTATGGGCATGATGTGATTGGTGTATATGATGAAAAGTATGGTGTGTACAGTATGATGATGATATTTTGTTTTAAGCACATCAGGAACAAATGATCATTTTGATTCAAACAAAATTATCGTTTGGTTCCTGAGCATTGTCAGATATGTGCTTGGCATTTTGATTGTTGTATCATGATAAATGCTGCATTGCATGTTTATATTTCATATTTTATATGATTAATATTCTATTACTAATGAGGTTCGTATGAATCTCACCCCTTTCTATAAATTAAAATTCATCTCAGCAAGTGGATACAGCTCAGACAGTAAAGTAGCAGATACCGGTTGCCAAAAGTTCGGTACTAGTTCAAGAATTTCTTTGTTAGTTATTTGATATTTCTTCTTTGTATTGGATATGTATTGTATCATGTATAAACCATGTGGGGATATTTTATAATGTAATCAAGAATTCTATATCAGTATATTTGTACTATTTTTGTATGCCCATTGAACTGCACATTAATACTCTAATAAATGTCAAAATATTAAGGGGTTTGACACACACACATATATATGTAGTTCAAAAATACATATATATAATATTATTAATTTTCTTTTCCAAATATGTGTGTGTATCGTTGCACGCATGTGCGTGTGTGTGTGTACAAATGTACATATATATACATATGTGTGTGTGTACACATACATACATACATACATACATATAAAGTAAATATTCACACAACAAGTTTGTATATGTATATATAAAATTTGTCCACCCTAGATTAACCATTACATTCATTAAATCTAGACATATCGTAAATTCAATGAATCTAGATACTATAGCTCGTATTGGGCTATTTTTGTGTGTGACCCTGTAGACCCATATGAAGTTAGTAGTAGGCCAATAACTATACTAACCCATAGGTCGTAAGCGGCCTCTAGCAAGACATCACAACTATCCAATTCATATGAGGATTGATAAAACCGATGAGACATGTCATACAACCATATCACGTCCATTTTGTCACACGATATTTTAATTAAGGATGAGGCATGGAGAATGTCATCCTCCTATTCCTAACCATTACTTTCTCGATCCCTGAGTAGTCTAACTATAGAAATGGAAACTCCTTTCCATCGAAGTATGGCCATATATTTCTCAGACTCACTCATCAAGGGGCTCAGTAATATCTCTCTACTAATGTGAGGGACAAATTTCATTTTGATCACTCACATTCCTCTGCATGAAAACCACTAAGCCCGAACATAGCCTTTATCATCATCCAGTCAAAGGTGACTTTTAACTATGTCAAAGCTGAGCGACTCTCATGTAGGAATCATTGATGTTCTCATGTCAAAGGGCACAGAGATGTAGTTATACATAAGACAAGCTTATGACTTAATTTATGCAGCTTTTTCATAGCAAGTCGGTTCAACACCTCGTACTCTTACAAGTGTCTAAGACTTCGATTCGTATCTCCATACCTCTTTAAAGTCATACTGGTCTTATTTCATCTTTGCTCCCATACGAATGACTAACCAAGGACATTGAGGACAATCATTATGATTTATCTAAGGATAGATATCAAAGTGAGCATGCAAATAATATGATAACAAAATGGAGAAATTCATTGAATAACAATGTTCAAAATACAATGATTGGCCCCCTAAGGCACAATTTCCATCAAGCCATCCATGACTAAGCACTTCATTCAGTACACTACCATCAACATGATCAGTTATATCTGTATGATAGATATCGATACTAAAAAAATATTTCCTAACCTCCGTAAAGGATCAAATATGGTGCCATTGATGCCAATTATTGGCAATATGATCCCATTTGTCTGTTGCTTTAGTTACTAGTTGAGGGTTAGGACTTCTGTTGGGTTGCTAAACAGTTTAAGTTCTTCCCACTCCCTTTAATTTATTTTCCTTTAAGACGAGCAGCAACCTATAAAAATCATGAAATTAAATCATGTAGTTTTAGATAAAAATGTATATAAAAAGTAAAAAGATTGTAAATTAACTACCTTTTGAAATGGCTCAATTCTGAGAAGGGATTGGTAAGAGGGCATCTTCATTTGTGCTTAATCATGAAATTAAATCATGCAACATTGATAATTGAATATTTATTACACTCATTTGTATCTCTTGATTAATAAATTTAGATTGTTTAGTAATAAATAATGGACTTTTATGCTTATTTGGGCTTTGAGTGTTTTATTGGATTTAACATATTTTAACAATAAAAATTCCAGATTTACAACCCTTCTCTATTTTGATCATAACTCTTGAAACAGATATCCGAATTATCTCATTCTTATCTCATTTTTTAGATGATTTAGAGGGCAACAATTGATATGAAGACTTGAAGGGAAGATTCAGACAAGAGGATAGTCAAAACTGTAGTCAATGTTATATGTATTTTTATGGATTTTTATTGGGCCCAAATTTTGTAATGAAGCACCATTTATTATGGATTTTCGTTTTGGGCTGAACTGTTGGGCTCTGGCCCATTTGACAATTAGGTTTTAACCTAAGTTAGTTGAAACAATAGAGAGAACAGATTTGGGGACTTTTTTTATTGAAATCAGAAGTTCTAAATTCTCTGAAATGTTCTTCGTGTTCTTCGTGTTCTTTGTTCGTTCTTCAGATTTTCCAGCCATGTCTGGCTAAGTTTCTGTGATTGACCTATGGATTGAGGATCCACGTTTCTAATCAGAGGACATACTTAAACCGGTAACGTAACTCATTTTTATTTACTCTAATCGGATTCAATTTCTGGAAATAGTTTAAATGTTTGTTTCAATGTTCGGATTGGTACATCCCAAGGACATAGTTCAAATCGGGTCACAGTGCTACTGAACGATTGCATAGTAGTACACCACGAATACGAACAGAACCTAGACGATCGTCTAGTCGAGGGATTTTCTGGACGGATGCAGAGATTTCAGTTCGTCCAGAACCAATCACGAGTTCGTTACAATCTTCGTCCGATGATGGTAGGAAATTATGAATCCCAATCCTAGGTCAGTCGTTTTGATCTGTTTGATCTAGTTTGTTTTCGATTTCTGTCTTTTATCTGAATTTATTGTTCGTTAATAGTTTAATTAAACCCCCCCCAATCGATCATTGTTCGAATGTTTTAGACTGCATGTAAATTCTATGGGAAACGATCTAGGTTCTCTATACTGCAAATCCTTATTGAAACTGGTTATTTTGCGAGAGCTCGACAAATCTTGGTCAAAATTTGGTGCCGTTGCCGGGGAGTTTGCATCGGTCTAGCAGTAACAGTAGTGTAGTGTTTGAGTCAGGTGGTTCTGGTGGTTTGGCAGATTTGTATCTCAATCAAATCACTCAGCCCCATGTCTTTTTGAAGGAATCAGGTATTCTGAGCAAAAAACACTTCCAAAAGGAAGTGAGATCACCCCTAATTTTCCCAAATTCCATCATCTAGACCACTTTTTCACTGTTTTTTGGTCTCAGTGGGACGTAGTCGGTATTTCAGAAATTGTCTAAACTTTGCGACTTGCTCCGATTGGGCTGATTTTTGGTGAGCTAAAAGAAAATGTGCTTCTGAGCATAACTCATTTCTTTGTAATGAGCACCCACCTAATTTTTCCAAATTCTATCGTTTAGACCACTTTTTCAATTTTTAAGTTTTTTTATCACATTTTTGGGTTCCCGGATAGTGTAGAAGTTGTTCTGTGCAAGTCCCATAATTTTTAAAAATCATTTGGTAGTGTTTTTGAATTTATTTTGGTCAATTTCCCGTGTGATTTTGCATTTTTTTTCTTAGTGTTCTGGTGGTTGTCCTGATTTTTCCCTATGCTGTATGACTAGGAGCAGTACTAGTGCATTTGATCTGTTGGACAATAATCCTGAAATAGAACGCACAATTCTTACTTTTAGAAGGGCTGTTAGGTTAAGTCAGAGGGTTATTACTGAACCTGTTTCTGATTCTGACACTGATTCTACTGGCAGCACTTCTAGTCCCTCAGACACTATGGTAGATCAGGGAATAATAGGTCTTTAAAGCAGTTGATTGCACCTGGTGATAATTATCAGCCATTGTGTATCCAATACCCTGCCCTTGGTGCTAACCTTGAACTTAAATCTAGACTTATACATTTGTAGCCCAAGTTTCGTGGTCTTGCAGGTGATGAATCGCACAAGCATCAGAAGGAATTCCATGCGGTGTGCAGCACAATGAAACCACAGCATATTGATGAAGACCACATTAAGCTGAGAGCTTTTCCTTTCTCCTTTGAGGATGGAGCGAAGAACTGATTATACAATCTTCAACCGCCATCAATTGGAAGTTGGGCTAATATGCAGATATTGTTCCTAGAGAGATTTTTCCCTTCTTCAAGAGCCACTACAATCAGAAAAGAAATCAGTGGGATCAAGCAAATTAATGGCGAGAATATGCATGAATACTGGGAGAGATTCAAGAGGTTGTGTGCTAGATGCCCCCATTACCAAATAACTGAGCAGCTCTTGATTACTTATTTCTATGAGGGTCTTCTACCTAATGACTGAAATCTGGTGGATGCTTCTAGTGGTGGAGCCTTAGTTAACAAGACACCCCAAGAGGCCAGAGATTTAATATCCACTATTGCAGCTAACTCTCAATAATTTGGCACTAGAGCAAATAGCAGTGCTGTGTTCCAGATCAGCAGATCTAATGATTCTCACCAGCAATTGGAGAATAGAATTGATGATCTGACCTCCTTGGTAAGGCAACTGGCAGTGACTCAAACAGTGCAGTCTTCCACTCCACAGTTGGCCTATTCATGTGGCTTCTATTCTGATCCCTCCCATCCTACTAATTCATGCCCCACCTTGCAAGACAACATATATCAAGATCAGTCAGTGGCTGATGTAGGCGTTTTTCCAGGGAAGCCACAACATCAGCAGCAAAATAATGCCTTCTCCAATACATATAACCCTGGCTGGAGAAATCATCCGAATTTTAGGTGGAGCCAGAATCCGAGTCAGATTCAGAACCTAATAGTCATGTGCAGCAGAATTCTGGAAATTACCAACAGAGACAGTTTCCACAGAACAGACAGAATTTCTAATAATTCGCACCGCCACAGCCAGCACAACAACAGCAGACCACCACCACCAGCAGTGGTCCCTCACTAGAAGAAATGATGAAGCAGCTTGCAGCAAACAGTTTGCAATTCCAGCAACAAACTGAGGCCTCTATCCAGAGTTTGCAGACTCAGATTGGGCAGTTAGCAACATCATTGAACCAACTCCAGCCTCAGGGATCCAATACTCTCCCTTCACAGACAATTCCTAATCCGAAGGGAAACGTTAGTGCTATCTCCCTACAGTCTGGTAAGCAATTACAAGGGCGTAAACCAGCTGCAGATGTGACTGAATCCACATCAGAAAAAGAGTCAGAAAAAGTGAACATTGACTCTAGAAACAAAAAGGCCGTAAAGCAAGGTGAAGAGGAGTCTGGAGTTCCTATTCCTATTCCTCTTCCTTTCCCTCAGAGAGCACTTCACTCCAAGAAGTTGGCAGAAAAAGTGCAAGACAGTGATATCCTTGAGACATTCAGAAAAGTTGAGATTAACATCCCTCTCTTGGATGCCATCAAACAGATCCCCAAGTATGCCAAGTTCCTAAAGGAGTTGTGTACCAACAAGAGGCGACTGAGGGGGACTGAACGAGTGAGCTTGAACCAGAATGTCTCAGCGCTTCTCCAACAACCCATGCCTCACAAGTGCAAGGACCCAGGTACGTTTTCTATCCCTTGCATTATTGGTAATTATAGATTTGATAATTGCTTGGCTGATTTAGATGCTTCCATTAATGTTATGCATGCATCTATTTATAAATCCCTTGGTCTTGGTCCCTTGCGACCTACTGGTGTTGTTGTCCAACTAGCTAATAGGAGTAATGCTCATCCTGCTGGTCTGATTGAAGATGTTTTGGTTAAGGTCAATGAATTGATATTCCCTGCTGACTTTTACATTCTAGATATGGAGGATAAATCTCCTAGCAGTAGGTCCCCAATCATTTTAGGGAGACCTTTCTTGAAAACAGCTAAGACTAAGATAGATGTGCATTCTGGTACTCTTTCCATGGAATTTGGTGATATTGTTGTGACTTTTAATATCTTTGATGCCATGAGACATCCTAGGGAAGAGCATTCTGTTTTGTGCATTGATGTGATAGATGAGACTGTTGATGATGTTCTTTCTGCTTGGTATGCTGATTTTCCTGATTTTGCATCAGTGGGAGATTCTGTGATATGTGCATGTTCTGACACTGAATGGTGCCCTGTTTGCACTGAGATTGATAATGTATTGTATGGAGATATTGACTTGATTTATGATTCTACTTTACCTGTGGATCATGATATTGATTGTGGTGAAGCTGAGCTTTATTCTGATGTTCGTTGAGATTATGAACTGAACCCTGATGTTAACAGTGAGCTGCCTAGCCACAGTTCTGCTTCTGTGCATGTAGTTTTAGGTATAGCAGGTGTATACACTTCTGAAATGGCCCAATCACCTAAGCTTCTTCCTTCCATTCAGCAGCCACCCAAGTTAGAGTTGAAGTCATTGCCAGCTCACTTGAAATATGCCTTTCTAGAGGTAGATGAGCAACTTCCAGTCATTGTGGCCAATAACCTTCTACCTGATCAAGAAGAGAAGCCGCTAAGCTTGTTGAGGGCCAATAAGAAGGCAATTGGGTGGACGTTAGCTGATCTTGTTGGCATTAGCCCTTCTATGTGTATGTATCGGATTCTGTTGGAAGCAGATGCTAAGCCAATAAGACAACCCCAGAGACGTCTTAATCCTCTCATTTTAGAAGTGGTTAAGAAGGAAGTGACTAAGCTTCTACAGGCTGGCATCATCTATCCCATCTCTGATGGCTAGTGGGTTAGCCCAGTCCAGGTCGTTCCCAAGAAGTTCAGAGTAACTGTGGTAGGCAATCAAAGGGATGAGCTTATTCCTACAAGAGTTCAGAACAGTTGGAGAGTATGCATAGACTACAGGAGACTCAACCAAGCTACCCGCAAGGATCAGTATCCTTTACCTTTCATTGATAAGATGTTAGAGCGTTTGGCTGGTAAGTCTCACTACTGCTTTTTGGATGGTTACTCAGGGTACTTCCAGATCCATATTGCTCCTGAGGATCAAGAGAAGATGACCTTCACATGTCCTTTTAGAACCTATGCTTACCGAAGAATTCCTTTTGGCCTTTGCAATGCACCTGTCACCTTTCAGCGTTGCATGGTAAGTATCTTTTCTGACTTACTAGATGATTGCATGGAGGTTTTCATGGATGATTTTACTGTGTATGGTTCTGATTTTGATGCATGCTTGGCTAGTTTGTCTAGAGTCTTGAATAGATGCATTGAGTCTAATCTTGTGCTTAATTTTGAAAAGTGTCACTTCATGGTTGAGTCAGGGATAGTGTTGGGACACATTGTTTCTAAAGAGGGTATTAAGGTAGATCCTGCTAAAATTGATGTTATCACTGCTTTGCCTTATCCCACATCTGTGCGGGAAGTTTGTTCTTTTCTTGGCCATGCAGGTTTCTATCGACGCTTCATTCAGGATTTCAGCAAGATTTCCCGACCCCTTTCTAACCTTCTACATAAGGACACTGAGTTTGCATTTGATGCTGAGTGTAAGATAGCCTTTAATCACTTGAAGCGTTGCCTGACCACCACTCCAGTTATCCAACCACCGGATTGGTCTCTACTATTTGAGTTGATGTGTGATGCTTCCAATTATGATGTTGGGGCTATCTTGTCTCAGAGGGTTAACAAGGTTTCTCATGTCATTGCATATGCATCTAAGACCTTGGATCCTGCCCAATCCAATTATACCACCACTGAGAAAGAACTTTTGGCTATAGTATTTGCTTTTGATAAGTTTAGGTCATATCTGCTAGCCAGAAGGGTAATTGTTTTCTCTGACCATGCTACTTTGAAGTTTCTTTTGAAAAAGACAGATGCCAAGCCTTGACTTATTCGGTGGATGTTATTGCTCCAAGAATTTGATGTTGAGATCAAAGATAGGAGTAGAGCACATAATTGGGTAGCTGATCATTTGAGTCGTGTCACTCATTCCTCTTCCCCCTCTGCCATTCAGGATGATTTTCCTAATGAGCAGCTTTTACAGCTGCAAGGTAAGCTTCCATGGTATGCTGATTTAGTTAATTACTTGGTTGCTGGTGTTTTACCTTCTGATTCCACTAGGGTCCAAACTCTAAAATTAAAAAGTGAATCTAAATATTACGTTTGGGATGACCCTTATCTGTCGAGATTTTGTAGTGACCAAGTAGTTAGGCGATGTGTACCTGATCATGAGTTTGACTCCATATTACATTTTTGTCATGCTTCTGCCTGTGGTGGTCACTTTGGACCCCAAAGGACTGCTAGGAAATTCCTAGACTCTGGTTTATTTTGGCCAACCCTGTTTCATGATTCCCATCTGTTTTGTAAGTTATGTGATAATTGTCAGAGAGCAGGTAGTCTTTCTCGTAGGCATGAGATGCCCCAGCACCCCATATTGTTTTGTGAAATTTTTGATGTTTGGGGTATTGATTTTATGGGTCCATTTCCTGTTTCTCATGGTTTCCTGTATAAACTTCTACATAAGGACACTGAATTTGCATTTGATACTGAGTGTAAGATAGCCTTTGATCACTTGAAGCGTTTCCTGACCACCACTCCAGTTATCCAATCACCAGATTGGTCTCTCCCATTTGAGCTGATGTGCGATGCTTCCAATTATGTTGTTGGGGCTATCTTGTCTCAGAGGGTCAACAAGGTTTCTCATGTCATTGCATATGCATCCAAGACCTTGGATCCTGCCCAATCCAATTATACCACCACTGAGAAAGAACTTTTGGCTATAGTGTTTGCTTTTGATAAGTTTAGGTCATATCTATTGGAAATTGTGCCCTAGGGGCCAATCATTGTACTTTGAATATTGTCATTCAATGAATTTCTCCATTTGGTTATCACATTATTCGCATGTTCACTGTGATAATTGTATCCTTGGATAAATCATAATGATTGTCCTAAATGCCCCTGGTCGGTCATCTATGTGGGAGCAAAGATGAAATAAGACCAGTATGACTTTGATAAGGTATAGGGATACTAATCAAAGTCTTAGGCACTTGTAGGAGTATAAGGTGCTGGACCGACCCGCTATGAGAAAGCTGCATGGATCAAGTCATAAGCTTATCTCATGTATAACCATGTCACAATGCCCTTTGACCTGAGATCATCATGGATTCCTACATGGGAGTCACTAAGCTTTGACTTAGTCAAAAATCACCTTTAACCGGGTGGTGATAAAGGCTACAATCGGGCTTAATGGTTTTTCATGTAGAGGAATGTGAATGGTCAAGATGGAATTTGTCCCTTACATTAGTGAGAGATATTACTGGGCCCCTTGATGAGTAAGTCTGAGAAATGTATGGCCATACTACGATGGAAAGGAGTTTCTACTTCTATAGTCAGACTACTCAGGGATCGAGAAAGTAATGGTCAGGAATAGGAGGATGACATTCTCCATGCCTCATCCTTGACCGAAATATCGTGTGACAAAAGGGACGTGATATGGTTATACGACAGGTTATATCGTATTGTCGATCCTCATATGAATTGGGTAGTCGTAATGTCTTGCTAGAGGCCGCTTACGACTTGTGGGTTAGTATAGTCATTGGCCCACTGCCAACTTCGTTTGGGCCTACAGGGTCGCACACAAGAATAGCCCAACACGAGCTATAATGTCCAGATTCATTGAATCTAAGATGCGTCTAAGATTCAATGAATACAATGTTTAATCTAGGGTGAATGAATTTTAAATATATATTTATTATATACACATGTTGTGTGAATATTTATTTGATAAATATTTATATGTGTGTTATATATATATTTGGAAAGGAATATTAATAATATTATATACACATGTATTTTTGAAATACATAAATACATATATAATATATATTATTTGATAATATATATTATATATATATGATAGTATTATATTATATGATCATGTGATAATATTATATTATATATATATATAATATATATTATTTGATAATATATATTGAATATATGATAATATTATATTATATGATGATATTATTATATTGTGTATATATAAAGATATTATATGATAATATCTCATATTTAATTTATGAAGATAAATTAAATTCCATTGGCTCTTTATTCTAATTAAATAAATAGGTTAAATTAAAACTGTTGGACAGATTTAATTAAACCAGGTTTATTTAATTAGCTTATTAAAACAATTAAATGTTAATTGATATGATAAGGATTTTGAAATTAATTAAGATTAATTTTAAAAATCCAATATCCATCATAAAATAGATAACCCTACTAGTTATAAAATATGAGAGCTAGGGTTTTCTACAGATGATGAAAAAACTAAAAAGAGCCACAAGAAAACCCTAGAAGGAAATTAGAGGCGCTAGCACGCTGCCAGTGTTGGGGTCCTATTCGTGTGGATACCAGTAGAGGGAGCTGATATGAGTAGTTAGCTCCTCAAGATTGAAAAAGGCAAAACTCCAAGAAGAACTAGTTGACATGTTGATGTTGGGGATGGTTAATCTCATACTCATAGAGATTGACGCTCTTTTAAGAAGAATTAGCGGACATGTAGATGCCGGGGAAATTATTTTAAGAGCAACCAAACATGGAGATTTGTGAACTCGTAATACGTTAATGATTGTGGGAATTCAAACAAACATGAATAAGGTATGACTCTTTCTAACTTGATTTAAATGCCGTTGATAGATCCGTAATTGGGATTGGTAAACTTTTGCAATTTTAAATTTTTTTTAATTCTTCCGTTGTGTGCCTACCAATCCCAACAATATCTGCTAGCTAGTAGGGTAATTGTTTTCTCTGACCATGTTGCTTTGAAGTTTCTTTTGAAAAAGACAGATGCTAAGGCTCGACTTATTCGGTGGATGTTATTGCTCTAAGAATTTGATGTTGAGATCAGAGATAGGAGTGGAGCACAGAATTTGGTAGCTGATCATTTGAGTCGTGTCACTCATTCCTCTTCCCCCTCTGCCATTCGGGATGATTTTCCTGATGAGCAGCTTTTACAGCTACAAGGTAAGCTTCCATGGTATGCTGATTTAGTTAATTACTTGGTTGCTGGTGTTTTACCTTCTGATTCCACTAGGGCCCAAACTCTAAAATTAAAAAGTGAATCTAAATATTACGTTTGGGATGACCCTTATCTGTGGAGATTTTGTAGTGACCAAGTAGTTAGGCGATGTATACCTGATCATAAGTTTGACTCCATATTACATTTTTGTCATGCTTCTGCCTGTGGTGGTCACTTTGGACCCCAAAGGACTGCTAGGAAATTCCTAGACTCTGGTTTATTTTGGCCAACCCTGTTTCATGATTCCCATCTGTTTTGTAAGTTATGTGATAATTGTTAGAGAGCAGGTAGTCTTTCTCGTAGGCATGAGATGCCCCAGCACCCCATATTGTTTTGTGAAATTTTTGATGTTTGGGGTATTGATTTTATGGGTTCATTTCCTGTTTCTTATGGTTTCACTTACATATTGCTTGTTGTTAACTATGTTTCGAAATGGGTTGAGGCGAAGGCCACCCGGTCTAATGATTCTGTTGTGGTGGTAGATTTTGTCAGGTCTAACATTTTCTGCAGGTTTGGCATTCATCAAGCCATTATTAGTGACCAGGGTTCTCATTTTTGTAACCGGAGTATGGGTGCTTTGTTACATAAGTATGGAGTGATTCACAAGGTGTCCACAGCATACCATCCACAGACCAATGGTCAGGCTGAAGTCTCGAATAAGGAGATTAAGCAAATCCTTCAGAAGACTGTTAACTCTACCCGGAAGGATTGGAGCAAGCGATTAGATGATGCTTTGTGAGCTTATCGGACTGCCTACAAGACTCCAATTGGGATGTCTCCATATAGGCTTATTTTTTGTAAGGCATGCCACCTTCCGGTGGAATTAGAGCATCAAGCTTATTGGGCCATTAATCAGTGTAACATGGATTTAGCTAAGTCTGGGATAGAACGGAAGCTCCAATTGCAAGAGTTGGATGAGCTTTGATTGGATGCCTATGAGAGTTCACGGTTGTATAAGGAGAAGACCAAGGCATTCCATGACAAGCAAATCCTGAGGAAAGAGTTTTCTGTGGGCCAGAAAGTTCTTCTATTCAATTCCCATCTCAAGTTTATTCCCAGTAAGCTTCGATCTAGATGGGATGGCCCTTTTGTGATTGCTAATGTTTTCCCTTTTGGTACTGTTGAGTTGTGTGATCCACCTACAGGGAGGACCTTCAAAGTGAATGGACATCGACTCAAACCATTTTATGAGGGATCACAGCAGCAACTTGAAGAAGCGGACCTCATACTCACTGATGCCACTTATCCTCCGTAAACACCTGGAGAGTATTTTTCTTTCCCTTTTTCCCTTTTCTCTTATTTCTTGTGTTTCTTTTTCGCTTTTCTTTTCACACTTAGTGAAAATTTTCTAAGTAATATACTTTCTCCTTCTATCATTGTTTAGCTATGTATATTGTGGACTTAGACATATTGGTTTTGATGGATCGGATCATACTGTTTGGGCTGAATTCCTTACTTTTTGGTAGTTCATTTTGGTGATGCTGATTACATGATTTGGTATTTACCTTTGTGAGATTTTGGGCCTACATGAATGGGATTCATCTTTACCATTCTTCCTTTTTCTGTGTGTCTCTGCTCCTGATTTATGTTCTCTAGAACTTGCTCTCTTTCTTTTTAAGGCTACATTTTTCACTTACATGAATAAATATGATGGATGCTTGTTTAGTTTCTTTCTTTTATTTGCCACTTTGACCAAATAACCTTCCCTTACACTATTAATTTCCCTTTGTTAGCCCCTTTGTGCCTTTTTGACTAATTCTTTTCTTCAACCACATTACTAGCCAAAGTGTAAAACCATGTTATACCATACCTTGGAATTTACTGAGCATTGGTTTCACTTTAGTTTTGTGTTTAAGTGTGGGGGTTGCCCAAGAGTACCACAATTTAAGTATGGGGGGATGTTTAGATGTTTGATTTGGGAGTTGGGTCATTCTGGAAAAAAATACAAAACAAAAATACAAAACAAAACAAAACAAAACAAAAAGGAGAGAGAAAGGAGAATGAGGGATTCATATTTGAAAGGGGATATTCCATTGTTTTGAGTGTTATTATTGTCATGCTCTTTCAAATTTCTTCGGTGCTTAGCCTCACATATCCATACTTATACACACCTTCACCTTAGCCCCATTACAACCTTGAATAATAAGCTCTCTTGATTTGTGCATGTTTGTGATATGAGTAGTGGAGAAGTAGAAATTGAGCAAGCCTATGGTAGGAAAATTTCTTGAGCAGAATTTGAGTGATACACTTATTTACCCTATACACTTTAGAGAGCTATTGAGAGAATCCTTTAAGAGACCATCTTGTGTAAGTAGTATAATTGATCGAGACTGCCGTGTTTTGTAATTTGATATGTAGGGATCTCAGTTTTAATTGGTTGGTCTTTTGAAGCTCTGTGTCCATTGTTCTAATTTTACATTGTTGGCAATTGTTAGAAAGAAGAAATTTTTCTTTTACTTTTGCTCAGGAGTGCAAAATGATAAGTGTGGGGGAATTTGATAATTGAATATTTATTACACTCATTTGTATCTCTTGATTAATAAATTTAGATTGTTTAGTAATAAATAATGGGCTTTTATGCTTATTTGGGCTTTGAGTGTTTTATTGGATTTAACATATTTTAACAATAAAAATTCCAGATTTACAACCCTTCTCTATTTTGATCATAACTCTTGAACCAGATATCCAAATTATCTCATTCTTGTCTCATTTTTTAGATGATTCAGAGGGAAACAATTGATATGAAGACTTGAAGGGAAGATTCAGACAAGAGGATAGTCAAAACTGTAGTCAATGTTATATGTATTTTTCTGGATTTTTATTGGGCCCAAATTTTGTAATGAAGCACCATTTATTATGGATTTTCGTTTTGGGCTGAACTGTTGGGCTCTGGCCCATTTGACAATTAGGTTTTAACCTAAGTTAGTTGAAACAATAGAGAGAACAGATTTGGGGACTTTTTTTTATTGAAATCAGAAGTTCTAAATTCTCTAAAATGTTCTTCGTGTTCTTCGTTCGTTCTTTGGATTTTCCAGCCACGTCCGGCTAAGTTTCTGTGATTGACCTATGGATTGAGGATCCATGTTTCTAATCAGAGGACATACTTAAACCGGTAACGTAACTCGTTTCTATTTACTCTAATCAGATTCGATTTCTGGAAATAGTTTTAATGTTTGTTTTAATGTTCGGATTGGTACATCCCAAGGACATAGTTCGAATCTGGTCACAGTGCTACTGAACGATTGCACAGTAGCACGCCACGAATATGAACAGAACCTAGACGATCGTCTAGTCGAGGGATTTTCTGGACGGATACAGAGATTTCGGTTCGTCCAGAACCAATCACGAGTTCGTTACAATCTTCGTCCGATGATGGTAGGAAATTATGAATCCCAATCCTAGGTCAGTCGTTTTAATCTGTTTGATCTAGTTCGTTTTCGATTTCTGTATTTTATCTGAATTTATTATTCGTTAATAGTTTAATTAAACCCCCCCCCCAATCGATCATTGTTCGAATGTTTTAGACTGCATGTAAATTCCGTGGGAAACGATCCAGGTTCTCTATACTGCAAATCCTTATTGAAACTGGTTATTTTGCGAGAGCTCGACAAATCTCGGTCAAAATATGTTGCAAAAAATAATAATGTTGTACATATGTCTGTCAATCAATGTTTAGGATCAAAGCGATGATTTTGTAATGATGGCCTTATCCCTACTTACCATATCTGAATCATATCAATATTCCAGAGCAAATGCTTTTCTATCGTACTTACCACAATAATATTCCAGAGCAGACAAAACATGTTCGTACTTGTAACATCACCTCAACTATGTCCCACTAGCCTTATGATACTTTTACTGTTCTCAAAGGGTGGTACTTATGCTTTTCCCATACCATAGCAAGGAATTATGCCACACAGGCTTCATATTGGCCTACCTAGGCTGGGTACCATTGGACCAAGAGGAACTTATGCTTTTCTTATACCTAGCTCTAGGAATTACCACCATCCATATGTCATTGCACAGAACATAGCAAACAATGCATATTAACAATCACAGAATATGAGAGATAGAATTACTACCTGAAATCTTTTCCAATAGACTAGCTATTACCAATGAATTAATTTTTTGTCCGACTTTGGCAAATATTAAATCCTAAAATTCCAAATTGATAATAAATGAGTTATTACTTATTCACACCTTGTCCTAAGACTCTTAAAGTTGGTTATCTCTACCAAAAAATGCATAATTATTAAAATGCCCTTAGGAAAACTGGTCTAATTCCCTTTATATCTTGTATAATTGTACTTTTTCAAAAATAATGACCCCAACTATTCTTACACAAATTTGTATGTAGAATCTATTTTTTACATCAGTTTTGGCAAAATCACATTGCATTTCTAGAATTTCCATTGACAGCCACAAAATTAGGGTTTTAGGGGCAAAATTGTCATTTCACACCCTAAAGCCTTGATACTCCACTTTTCACACATTCCCTACATAATTTTTCATTTTAAAGACAATTGAATCATTAAATCCATCAAATTCTAGCTTAAATACCCAAAAACAGCAAGGACAAATTTCTAGAAGTTTTTAGAAAGTGGAAGATTTTCAATTTCCATTCAACTAAATATCTTCTTTTTACTTCTAATAACTTGTTTAACCACTTAAACACCTCTTGAATATGATTAATTAAAAATTGGATAGTATCAACCCTTAGGGTTCATGCATACCAAATCATAAATTCAAGACAAAACAAGCCAATAACTAACCAAAACCATCAACAACAATCATAAAGCATCAAGATAAGACAAGTATTCAAGCTTACCTTGATCCCTCCTCTTTCCCCTTCATTTATTCTTGATTTACATGATTTCAATAAGAATGTAAAGATTAGAGGGGATTTCCAAGCATTTAGAGTCAAGAACACATGAATTTTCCTACCAAACTTACCTAGTTGTCTTCATGATTTCCTACTCTCTATTCTTTGCAATTTGTGCTCTTAAACTCTCTCTCTCTCTCTCTCTCTCACTCAATTTGGCCAAAATTATGGCCTTTAGAAGTGTACAATGGCTTCTTGAAATATCTCTTGCCACCTCCTTAAAATAATATTTGCTTATTACAATTTTATCATATGTAATTTACTTTTTCTTCTTCTTTTTCCATGACACATAAGGCTTCCACATGGCACCATCTTGGTCGTCCAAAAATACATGTTAAGGGAAAAATATTGGCTTTTTATTTTATTGGCTAAATGACCATTTTACCTTTATATTTTTTGAATTTTTGTACCAAGTATTGTTTTCTTTCTTCCCTTTTCTTTTTGGTTGAAATTTTCATCATAAATTGTGGTAAAAATTGTGCTCTTCCATACTTAATTTTAGGCTATAAATGCTACAACTTTATCAAAATAAAAATTGGGTTTTATGTCTTACTTCTCCAAAAATTTCATGTAACTATTATTTCCAACATTTTAGCTACTTCTAATGCACCAAAATTCATTATTTTATTTCTAAGTATAATCAAATATTCAAGGATTTTTTGTGAATAAAATTTTGGGTGTTACAGCTCTTCCCCCATCAATAAAAATTTTTCCTTAAAATTTCGAGCATCATTAGATTCAACTATACCTTGGGGAATCACTTATTATTACCCATCATATCTCTTTCATTACTCAATCTTTCGTTTTCTTCTACGAGCTCATAGAACATGTAGCTCAAATCATTACGGGTCTTACAAATGTCGAGCGTCGGTGGTTCTCATACTACTAGTCTTGATCCCAAGAATTCCTTAGATAGCTCCAAATAGCCCTCAGTATCCATTAGAGTACATTTCTTAGACTCACTAGTACAATACCATAGTGCTGGGCAATAACCACAATGCTAAGCATACTGGTCTAATGGCCCAGAGCCTTTGTCTTATACCGACTTGCACACTGAGTCTTGCCGCCTCGAGCCTTTGCTAGTTACAATTTAAATGCTCATTAATTTACTGGCCTAAGAATACACAGGTCCAATAGGTTTTATGGCCTTTGGACACTCAGTCCAACATTCATACTGAATGCATATCAAGACTTATAACCTCAACATACAATCCCTTCAGGATATTGCTTGGAATCTCATGCATTGGTTATTCCCAGAATTTCATGCCTCGAGTCATTGCCTAAAATCTTGAATTTGGACTATACAGTAGGTCTTTCAACCCTGCCCTAATTATATATAAGGTCTTATGGCCGATAAACGTACTGGCCCAATAGGTCTTACTACCTACCATATTTCCACAATATGAATATACTTAATGGTAAACATATATATACAGAACTATTACATAAGGTATGGAAGCAAAAGGTTCTTAACTTTAACTATTGTTGTTCACAGGTCATATTCTGCTTAACTAATTCCATTGCCCCTTATCAAAATCTAATTAGACAGATTAAGATCCATGAAATTTTCAATCAATTTCCTACTCTTGAATCATTAGGGCTACAACTTGTGTCATCTTGTGGCTTAATGCACCTGCAATTTCATTAGCCCTTCCTAGATGATATTAAATCTCTATGTTGTAATCTTTAAGCAACTCCAACCATCCACATTATCTCATATTCAACTCTTTTTAATCACACATATATTTCAACTCTTATGGCTGTAGTACAACTCTACGGTCGCCCTATAGAGATAATGTCTCCAGATTTCCAATTCACATACAGTTGCTACTATCTAAAGATTCATGAGTAGGATATTTTAGTTTGTGAGGCTTCAGCTGATGAGTGGCTCATGCTACAATTATGTCCTGCTGTATCAGGACACATCACAATCCATGCTTGTTCACATCACTGTAGACCATATAAGTTAATTGTGAGTTAGGACCATACAAGTTAATTATGGATTGAAGATTATCATATTGATATTGGTGTCAATCTCTTCTTCAGCTCTATGAAGCTCTTCTCACAACTATCATCCTACACTGAATGTTGGGTTTTCATATCAACCTTATCAAAGGCAAGACAATATTGGAGAAATTCTATATAAATCATTTGTAATAACTAACAAGATCCAAAAAAATTGTATATTTCAGCAACATTTTCTGGCCTTTTCCAATTTAGTACTGCTTCCACTTTGCTGGGATCCATCGAGACCCTTTTTGTGAGACTACATAGCCCAAAAATTTAACTTCTGAAAGCCAAAACTCATACTTTCTCAACTTAGTATAGAGTTGTTTATCTTTTAATATTCTCAGCACTGTTCTCAAATGTTTTTCACGTTTGCCTTTACTTTTTGAATACACAAAATATCATCAATTCTCAAATATTCATAAGACCTAACTAGTTAAGTTTAGCATTTATAGGACATATAGTCCATTGAAAAATTCTCAAAACACACAGTTCACTTTATTTCAGCCTTCTGGCTGTTCCAAGATACTGCTCGTAATTCTCAGGCTTTACAAACTCTTCAGGACAGTACCTGGTACTCTTGGTTTCTTGACCATGGGCTTCTGCCCTTCTAATTTTTGACAAAGAGCACTGGAGCTCCCCATGGTGAAACATTGGGTCTGATAATCCCCTTTTCTTTAATAGCTTATCAATCTACTTTTAATTCTGTCATTTTGTTTAAAGCCCTTATGTATAGAGCTTTAGGTATTGGTCCCACTCCAAGCTTAATCATAATTGCAAACTCCACTTCCCTTTTCAAAGGTAATTTACCGATATCCTCTAGAAACATTACAGAGAATTTATTTACTGCCAAAGTATTTTCAAGTGCTACTTTAGCCTCTAACTTCATGGAGAAAAGTATCATGTACCCCTAACAAACTTTTTGCAGACATATCTCAGCTTTAGTTATTGAAGAAAAATTAAGGTTGACTTCTGTACTATCATGTAATCATGCATGAGAGTAATTAACTCCCTTTTGCTTCTATAGTCTCACAGAATTTTGTACATCATCAACCAAATCATTACCAATAATTACTTCCAATTTATACAATGATAAGCAAATTAGCTCCACCATTGATCCTTATCCTTCAGTGTTCATTAGATATAATCAAATTATAGGGTAATTGATGTACATTCAAGCCTTGCCATCTTACACAGTCATATGCTATAAAGGTATGACTAGAAACCAAATTGTATAACACTTGTACTGAATTACCATTAAGTAGAACTGCACCTTGGATTAGTTCCAGAGACTTTCTGGCCTCCTCCTGTGTTATGACAAAAACTCTACCCAGAGTTCTCTGCCTTAGCTCTTATGTCCATTCGTTACCATGGACAATTGTTGATAAAATGTCTGAATTTCCAACCATCATAATAGATTTCCTGCCTTACTGGAGTACTTCATGGCCTTCTAGGATGATGGGGCATGTAATAGTGCTAACAGGCTTTGCTCCCAAGGGCCTCTAGTTATTTCGACTACTAAACTAATTTTTCTCACTTCCCTTGGATGGACCTCCCAAGTTCCTACACTTCTGAGATGAACTCCCACTGCCAAATGCTCCCTCATTGTCAATATTTTATTGTATAAATTTAGGAAATTGCTTTCTGTGATTCGGCATTCTTCCACTGCATTATTAAAATCTGTAAACTACTTGGAGACTAATCTCTCTTTCAATTCTAATCTTAGTCCATGTATCATTATGTTCGAGCTCCACCCATCATCATGATGATACTTCAAATAAGAAGAGTATTGAGACAATCAGATTTAGCATGCCAATTATTTATCAAAACTTTCCTTCTCATCTTGATGAATGGTAGGGAATTATGTTTCCTTTGCAATTTGGACTGATTGGGGGAAGTAGTTGTTCATTAAACTACTCCTAAAATAATTCCTAAGTAACAGGAATATTTTGATCATGCATAATCATTTCAGTGTTTTTCCACCATCTGTCTGCATCACCCTTTAATTTATATATTGCCAGTTAAACTTTGATGTTATCTAGGCATTCCAAGATTCTGGGAATTTTCTCCAGATGAGGTAACCAGTCCTCTTCCATCTGAGGATCAAATTTCCCTCAGAAGGCAGGTGGTCTCTACTGGTAGAACCATGCTACCCATGTCTGCAGACTCTCAGCCTTAACAACAAGTCTAATTGGAGGCTATATGTTAAGAGAATTCTTAGGCTGATTGAGCTCATTCTCCTATCTACAAGGATGGTTCTCTTCCTTTCCCTATCTGCATCTTGTTTTTGTTGCATTTCTCATAGCTTGTCAATTAGATTATATATCATTATACGTTACTCCGTCAACATGCCCATTCTCTGTTGTATTGGGTCAGGTCTAGCTTCTTAACCCTACTCAACACCTCTACCTCTTTGTCTCACCATCTTTATATCTTATTATTTAAAGAGAAGGAAGATATATATTCCATATATTATACATAAATACTCCAATAATAGCATACAGCAGGCATTTATAGTAGTTTAGGGAAAACTTTTAATGATATATAGCCTATACACAACTGTACAACATGTTTCTTCTCTCTTATATTACATGACTTAATATTTTCAAAAACTTCCCAGGGGTCACCCATCCCTCTATTTCCCTGGGTAGGGCAAAATTAATCTTAACATACTCGTGTAAAAATGTTGATACTGGTTTTAACTGCTTCTAAGCTCCAGTACCCCGTGATTATCCTTGTCATAAAAAGTCATGACAACTATCCCCAAACCACTCAACACTAAGTATATGCTATATATCAGCATCGGTACATGTACTCCAACATGAGCATCATGATATGCTCCATGTGTAAAATACTTTCCTTGAAACAATAATTTTAACTAAGGGTTTAATAAAAAACCATATGCTAAAATATTCTCATACACCCAATTGGACTTTGGACTTTACAGAGTTCAAAAAAACTATTCACTATCAAATTCAAACTCTTTAATTGAATAATATCTCATCATATATTAAAATATTTGTATCAGACCAAATTGTGGATCCACAAGTTCAAGATATGGCATAAGGCCTCTAAGCCATCCAGCATCATCAAGAGTAATTAAAAATATATATAGTTGATGTATCAAATCTCCAAAATAGATCAGAGTATGCAAGATGAGCCCTAACGTGGCAATATACAATAATCCAACATATATTTAAAAGATGGAAGCAATACTCTTAACAGAAGTAATTTAAACTTTTGAAGTCTTCCTAGATGGACCCGCATGACAACTATCACCTGGAAAAATGTTAAATCAATAGGGTGAGACAAAAACCTCAGCAACCAGCAATCCATCTTATTGGGCATACGAGTAAGTGCCCATAAGATGTCAAGTGAGACAGTTATAAAAGCATAGTATTATTAAAATATCACATGTCCATATGTATATATATGCATAATAATTCACAATATCATAATCTTATTCTCATATTTATGACATAAGCGTACAATAATCAATACACAAGAATTTATTCTCTATCCTCCCCTATTTCCTCTCTGCTTTATTTCCTCTAACTGAACCTATGGGCTAGTACTCACCTATATGAATGGTGGCTTAACTCAACAAGCTCACCAATCAAGTGATATGGAACGGCTAAAGTCTATAGAGCATAAGACCGAACCATGGGTTCCCCCTCTAAATATATTAGTGGGGTGTCAATGCCCTATTATACAAATGGGCTAAAGGACTAACAGTGTATACCTGGAAGTCCACCACCTTATTTCCTTTTTTGTATAAGAATTCACCCCCTTATTTCCGCTTTAAGTAACCTCCCCTTAAATCCATATCCACCATCCCCTCTGATATCAATATTGTGTGGTTACAATCTTATAAATAAATATCAATTCATAGTATATAATATAACTAGTCATTTTGTCAATGAAAATAGGTCCGATAAGACAATTTCATTAACAACATAGTTACAAAGTCCACATCACATATCCATAGCCAAATTTATAATTTTATATAGTTAAAAATCACTCACAAATACCATACAAGCATGCACAACAAGAGGAAAGTGGTTACTTCAAGTTCTTGACAACTAAACTTGAGAGAATTTAAGTTCAACAAGCCAATTTCACTCTACAATAAATATATAATTATATGTAAATAAAATTAATAATAATTACTAACTAAAACAAAATAATCCCATAATTAGCTCACTTTAATCTTCGTAGAAACATAACAACAATTTGTCTATTCTTCAAATAAAAATTTTTAAAATTTATTAACTCTATTTAACTAAATAAAATCTTTAACACTAGTAATTCTCTAATCACCTTAACTTCAAGGGTGACAAAATTATCAATATCAACATCCTAGATTAATTAAATCTATTTTCTAACTCATATGAGCATAATCTAATTATTAAATAATATTGAAATCTCTACATAATTAAAATTGTAATATCCTAAATTTTGGGCTTATAGCTTTGAGGATAAGCCTGTATCAGACAAAAGACTAGCCCAGTTTAGGAAGAGTCACAAGAATGATGAGATATAAAAAGACTTTTAGGGACTATGTGATTTGGCTTTATCATGCAGAGGCCTCGGTATTTACAGGAAGTATGATTAAAATGTCGGTACAGATGTGAACATGACATATACACGATGGCATTAGGTTGGTATAAAGACACCACCTAACTATGTCATGAGGTAAAGGACTGATTAGTCAAAAGAAAATTCACTGAAGCCAAGTAATGCTATGTATGGCACCATTTTCAAATAAAATGGACACTTTGCAAAATTCCATTTGTTGATCCATAAAGTGACAATTAAATAATTAAATTAATTTCACTTTATATAGGGACCACGAAAAATGACATCCCATGGGTAGACTTGGGAAAAAAATCCTAGACTTTCCTTTCCACGACAAAGTGGACGATTAGGTGGAACATAGAAAAGAACATGGGTCCTACGGGAAGGTACCACATGGTGCCAAATGAGAGGGAGAGAGCATAAAGTTGGTTTATTGCCTTATGGGTGGACTAACCAAAGCAGGACACTTGTCCCACTTTTAAGATAAAGTGGCTTTTGCTTTTGAGTTGTCACCCTCGGTGGGTGCCACCTCACCCCAAGCCAAGGAAATCCACGGATCTCTGGTCCAGTCATCAGACTAACTTTCCTGAACACTGAGCCCGAGAGCTGGGGAAATTCATCCCTACTTTCCTTGACATGTCGGATAACTAAAGACCTAAGAAAAGATACGAGACCCACTTTATTAAAGGAAGTGACGTGTGTTACCAAATCTGTGGAACACCGAACAAGTGGCACCATAAGAAGCTGACATGTGGCATACTTTTTCCAAGAATCTTCCTAGCCATATATTTTTGTCTAGCTGTTCTAAAAATTCAGAAAAATGCTAGAAAATCAAGAGAAAATGTGATAAGAGAGAGAAAAGGTTAATAGTAACTTTTCACAACTTCAATCAGCTGAAACACTACCGAATCGGCATTTTCTCTCAAAGTACCCTTCACAAACCTTCTTCTACTTATCCCAAGCTTGATTTCTACAATTTTGGATTTTAATTTAGAAGTTTTTGGTGCCATCTCACTTTTCGGAGTACTGCCAAATTTCCGAACCTACTGCGAAAACATGTAGAGGTAAGCATAGGCTTCCTTTTGAACAGATTGATTTGTTGTTTGGATGAGTTTTTGTAAGGGTGTGGTACTGTTTATTTTCATCAAAAGGGGTGTTTATGGAGGTTTAATCATGATTTAATCATGTTTTTATGGTTAAATTATGATTTATGATGATATTGGACTAAGTTGTTAGACAAAATTCTATTTCGGTAATTTTGGTTAATTAATGGTTCTGTTGGGTCAGAAGGGGAAGGACTGAAACCTTGGGATTTTGATCATTTTGATTATCCCATTGTTTTATACATAAAAAAATTGTGTGGAAATAACATTGATTATGAATTTTGGATCATTAGGACACAAGTTGTAACTTTGTAAATTTCTACCCTATTAAGGTTCTTGCGTGGCAGTCATTTTGTGTGGTATTTTTTAGTGAATGAATGATGTCCAAATCTTGTGAAACTTTCCAGTCTAAAATTAGAATTATCAAGATTTAATTTGATAGGTCACAATGGTCAATTGAATTTATATACTGGAAGTTCTACATTTTTAAATTTTGATCATGTAAAACTAGGCAATTCTATAGTATTGTCCAATAAAAGGGAATTTTGTATTTATTTGAGTGTATTTAGCTTATAGTTATATTTTTTTCATAAAAGTATACTTAAAGAAGATCACTTAACACTTAAAATCACTTCATTTTGATTTTTGTGGATTTAGTTACGATTTTTACAAGTTTGGCTAAGAATTAGGAAAGCGAAATCAGAACGGCCAAGTTCTTAGCCGCGACCAAAGAGTTTCTGACCTTCCTTGGCAACAGCCAGGAAGTTTTAGCCGCGGTCAAGACCTCAAATTCCAGGATTTCATGTTTTTAAAAGAAATTGACCTATTTAGCCATTCCTAGCTTCTTGGGCCTTAATATATGCTTCTAATGACTTGCAGTCGTGACTCTAATGATGTAATTGGGTATCTAGAGCCATGGAGAAGTCAAGAAAGAAGAAGAATAAGAGAAGAAACTTCAAATAACCCTGATGGTTGGAAGAAGAGAAAATAAAGGAAGGATATTGGTCCACAAAGTAGCAAACTTTTCTAACTTGCATAACTTGATATGTGTACTTATGTATTGATGTGTTAATTGCTTTGATAAATTATATGAAGCATATGTGAATGAGTAAAGCTTTGTTTTATTTATACTATGGCCATTAGTGTAATATGTTAAACATTGAGCATGCATATATGTCATAATGTTGGCATGATTTTATGGTAGCAAGCATGTCATACACAAAGCATTTCTTGTATGTATTAGTTAGTACTGTTTACTACTGAGATTCTCTCAAATCTCACTTTTCATCACCCAATTGTATAGGTATGATGAGTACAAGTAAAGAATGCATGAAGATATGCAAAGGGGAAATACAAAAGAGAATTGAAGATTTAAGTGCAATGCACTATTTATGTATTGGACTTAAACATTTTGGTGTATACTTGTACATGAATTAACTAAGAACGAGCAGAGAAATACTTTAGTATTTATAAAAGGAATTAAAAGTCAATAAATCACTATAAAGTTGCGAACCACTAGAATACGCTTCAGCAAGAATTTTAAAATTTTCAAAAAAACCCACTCAACTGCAGGTTTGAATCATGTTTGAGATTGAGATAAACAACATAGGTTAGTGGTGCGAGTTCGTTGCATAAAACTTATTAGAACGAGTGTAAAAATGTAAGGTGTTGCAAAAATCATATCAAACACTAATTTCTAATATCAAATTATAATTTATAATTTCATATAACATAAGATCTATAAAACTAAACCGATTAGAATTACAATAATACCTCCAATAACCCAAACAAATTATTTAATCTAAATTTAATCGGTTAAAAAGCCTAATATATAATTATTTATATATTGATTATACATAAAAATTTCATTTTAAAATCTTATACAAACTAAATAACAAAGTAAATTGATTAAAATTAACTATTAATCATCATCTACATTCCTAATATCATCTATTGTACGTATTCAAATATCATCCGGAATCCCCAAATAAAAATATCCCTGACCCTGGTACAATGTATTTACTTCATCCAGTATGCTATATATTGAGCGACTGGGGTGTCCCAATGATGGAAAGCTTACAGGTATATGCTTTTGACGTGCTCCCATAACTCTGGATCTGGCTACTAGTTATATCTCACGTGCACGGGTTGTACACTAGAACTAGTGACACTATTTGGATCTATCTCCGACCATCCAACAGTGGCTACCCGTTATCACCAACAGAAAAACTGATTGTTGGCTCTAGTCTAAGTTGTGGTTTGAAGACTGATCTTTGCCACACTCGCCTTCTCGGGGTACGCAACCTCCTGAGAGTACCCCCAACTTTATAAAGTCGGGTATGCTTCCTGTAAAATCCTTTCCTTAACACTGTAAAATCCTATTATTAAAACTCAATTCTCCAAAAGTCTACCACAGTATAAAATATTACAGCTCATCTTTTAAAAATTTAACCATGGAAAAATAAAATCATTTTCCTTGCTGAATAATATCTCATCAGATATTAAAATATCCTTATCAGATCAAATTGTGGATCCACAAGTTTAGAACACATCATAAGCCATACAGGCCTTCTAACATCATCAGAAGCAATTAAAAATATATAGATAATATATCAAGTTCTCAGAAATAGATCAGAGTATGCAAGATGAGCCCTAATGTGGCATTATACAATAATCCAACATATATTAAAAAGATGGAAGCACTACTTTTATCAGAAGTAGTTTAAGCTTCCGGAGTCTTCCCTGATGGACCCGCACGACAACTATCACCTGGAAAAATGTTAAATCAACGGGGTGAGACAAAAGCCCCAGTAACCAGTAATCCATCTCATCGGGCATACAAGTATGTGCCCGTGAGGTGCCAAGTGGGACAGTTATAAAAGTATAACATTATTAAAATATCACTTGTCCCTACGAATAATTTCATAATAATTCACAATATCATATTCTCATTCTCATATTTACCATATAAATGTACAAGAGTTAATGCACAATAATTTATTTTCTTTCCTCCCTTATTTCCTCCCCACCTTATTTCCTCTGACTGAACCCATGAGCTAATACTCACCCATATGACTGGTAGCTAACTCAACAAGCTCACCGATCAAGTGATATGGATCGGCCAAAATCCACAGAGCACAAGACCAGACCATGGGTTCCCCCTCTAAATACATTAGTGGGGTGTCATAGCCCTATGGAGTACAAATGGGCCAAAGGACTAACCAGTGTATACCTGAATGTCCACCACCTTATTTCCTCTTTTGTACAAGAATTCACCCCCTTATTTCCTCTTTGAGTAACCTCCCATTAATTCCACATCCACCATCCCCTATCTTATCCATATTATGTGATTATGACATGTCATTATAATTTCATAATTATCAAAAAGGATCTTTCCAATCTCATAAATAAATACCAACTCATATAATATAATATTGCTAGTCATTTTCTCCATGAAAATAAGTCCCACAAGACAATTTCATTAACAACATATTTTCCAAAACCACATCATATATCAGCAGCCATATTTATAAATCTGCGTGATTAAAATTACTCACAAACATCATACAAGCATGCACAACAAGAGGAAAGTGGTTACCTCTCGCCAAAGCTATTTATTACCACACTGCTCCTAATCCAAGAGCTCAAGTAAACGCCAAAATCAATCTACCACAATCAATTTACTACCCATTAATAACTCTCCAAAATTCCACATAATCAAAATTATAACTTATATACAAATTTTTAATAATAATATATAATATATTCTAAAAACTGAAAAATAACAGTTTGGGGTTTAAATTTTAGAAATGACCGTTCAGTCCTTCAAATATCAAAAATGACAGTTTAGTCCTCCTAATTTCATAAATGACAGTTTAGTCCTCCGAATTTCAAAACTAAACCAATTAAAATTTCAGTAATACCTTCATTAATTCAAATAAAGCTTTTAACCCACATTTAATCGGTTAAAAAGTTCTATATATAGAATTATTCATAGACTAATTATATAGAAAATTCGTTATAAAATCTTATACCAACTAAATAAGAAAAATAAACCGATTAAAATTAGCTATTAATTATTCTCTACATTTTTATAGCCTTATACTAACAAAACTCAAACTTGTTCAAAATGCTAATCTTAAAATATTTCTCTAATCAGTACAATATTATCCTTATTAGAAAGAGAAAAATACATGGAATAATTTTCATGAAAGAAATTTGCTGAAAATAAGTTATTTTAGCTATCTAAATAATCTTATAAGATAAATAACTTACCTCAGAAAATCTTAAATAAGCTTCTTGTTCTCTCCCTCTTTTTCTAACTCTTCTTTCTCATAAAACCGCACATCTTGTGCGGTTTTATAGAGAAATTGAGGGGATGTTGGGAGTGGATAACCACTCCCTCCATCATCAATTTATTATTCTCGTGGGCAGCCTTCACGCTGCCCACGTTGTAATATAATATATTATAAATATATAATATAATATAATATTAATATTAATATAATATTATTATAATAATAATTTTTTTTATGTTACAATTCTCCCCACCTAAATGGAATTTTGTCCACAAAATTCTTACACAACATTACACCAATTCAATCTCAATATAATATAACAAAAATACCATGTATATACCTAAGTAAACAAATGAGGAAAATCACGTTGCATACGCTCTTCAGTTTCCCAGGAAACATTCCCTTCCAGAAAACTTTTAGGAGACGGATTGTTCTATTCCGTAACTGCTTGTCCTTTACATCTAAAATTCTTTCTGGTTCGGTCACATACGTCAAATTCTCTCTTAATTCAACCTCTTCAGGCTCAATGATAGAAACGGATCTGGATGATACTTCTTTAGCTGTGACACATGGAACACGTCATGCACCTTAGATAAATGTGGGGGCAAGGCGATCCGATAGGCAACCTGTCCAATCCGTTCTAAAATTTCAAATGGCCCAATGAATCGTGGAGTCAACTTCTTTGCTTTAATAGATCTAACAATGCCCGTAACAGGCGAAACCTTCAGAAAAACATGATCTCCCACACTAAATTCCAACGGTCTCCTTCGACGATCCGCATAACTCTTCTGTCGGCTCTGAGCTGTCAACAATTTCTGTCGTATCATTTCAATCTTCCGTGATGTTTGCTCTACTAGATCTGGTCCAATAATAGTCCTTTCACTCAATTCGATCCAACATAACGGCGACCTACACTTTCGACCATATAAAGCCTTAAATGGTGCCATTTGAATACTAGAGTGATAGCTATTATTGTATGCAAACTCTGCCAATGACAAGTGCTTATCCCAACTACCTTGAAGCTCGATAGTGCAAGCTCTCAACATGTCCTCAAGTGTCTGAATAGTTCTCTCGGTTTGACCGTCTGTTTGAGGATGATAAGCGGTATTGTACTTTAACTTTGTACCCATGGCTTGTTATAGGGACTTCCAAAAGTTCAAAGTGAACCTTGGATCACGATCCGATATGATACTCTCCGGCACTCCATGCATACGTACAATCTCTTTAATATACAACTCGGCCAATTTCTCCAAAGAATAATTTTCCTTAATAGGTAAAAAGTGTGCTGACTTGGTTAATCGATCTACAATCACCCAAACAGCATCATAAATATTCTGGATTGGCGGTAAGCCCATGATGAAATCCATAGAAATACTATCCCATTTCCATTTAGGGATATCTAGATTCTGAAGTAGTCCTGGTGGTTTCTGGTGTTCGATCTTGACCTTCTGGCACGTCAAGCACTTCAAAACGAAGTCGGTCACGTCTCTCTTCATCTTTGGCCACCAATATTGTCGCTTCAGATCGTTATACATCTTGGTGATTCCTGGATGTATGGTATATTTTGTTAGAACTGGCTGACACCCAAGAGGGGGGTGAATTGGGTGTGTGATAAGAAAGTATGATCTTTTAAAATCTTTTCACAACTTATCAAATCAATACATGTGGAAGTATAGAAACATAAGCTGATATGTAAATCATATATGCTGGAAATGTAAAAGCTTCGGGAAGAGAATATGCAAACTGTGATTTATCCTGGTTCGGTCCAATCCACGATGACCTACGTCCAGTCCCCAGGCTCCTCCTGAGATTTCCAATCTACTATCTTCTTGTTTAACCGGGCACAAGAAAAGCCTTTACAAATTCACAAGAGTTACTCCCCCTTACACACTATAAGGTTTACTCCTTCTTACAGCAAGTCGAGCAAAGCAATCCAAAGACCTTTCTCTCCTGCTTAACTGTGCAAGTCTTATGAGCAGCAACGTTCTCTCCTGCTTACACCACTGTAAGTCTTACGAGCAGCAACGTTCTCTACTGCTTGCACCTTGTAAGTCTTATGGGCAGAAACTCTTACTGGCGATTCACTCTACAACTTCCACTGTAAGGAAATCAACCCTCTCAGGGTCCCTCTACCTTGAGTTCAATACATAAGTATAAATGGTGTGTTTACAGACTCTCTCACAGAGTAGATAAATCCTTACTGAAGTACAATACAAATATTCACTCTCTCAAATATACATAATATAGAAGATGAAGTAGAGCAAAGAGTGGTCGGAGGTAGAAGACTTATAATATCAGCATGTTCATGTTCTCATTGTGTTGCTTGCTTTTCTGTGTTTGAATCCTCTCCTATTTATAGCTGAGTTGTGGAAGATATCCGTTAGAGTCTGTTGATTCATTTGACCGTTGAGCCCATTCGGATATTCTTCTGTTATAATCCCATCTGATGCTTAGACAATCACTATATCATTTTCGGTTGGAGTCCCATTGCTTTGCACGGTCGTTGAGTGTATTTAAATATTTTCCCGTTGATCGTGCTCTAACACATGCTTCAGCGTTTCTTACAGTTTGCCCATTGGTCTGACAGATGCAATAGTATTGTCTTCCGTTACTTATGAATTTTTCTGCCGCCCACGAATAGTTGTCGTTTGAATGGAGAGTTCAGTTACTTGTCATGTGCGTGTTGGTGGAGTACAGCTGTAATACACTTTGAATATAACCGTTAGAAAATATTTGTATCTCAACAGACTTATATGATTCACTGGAAGCGTTTTCTGAAAAACAGTAATAAGACCATTGGGAGTGATCTTGTTTTCGCAACTGAGTAGTAAAATGATATACCATATGATTTTGATAGCAATTTGGAGAAATCAGTAATAATAGAATTTCACTAGCAAAATCAGTTGTTGTTTATGAAGGTAATAGCAAATGGATCATAGTGTATGTAGGAAAGTGTATACTGGAACAATAAATCATTATATGAGAAAATGCAATATCACTGGAAGTGAATATAATGTCATTGGGAGTGATTTTGAAAACGTTGAAAACTTCTGACAGTGATTGCTGGTTCACTGGAAGTGATATTGAAATTTCCATATTTCACTCGAGTGAATTTGGAATCACTGGAAGTGATTTTGTAAATAGTGATTTGTTCTTGGAGTGATTTCCAATTCACTGGAAGTGATTCAGCGAAAATCCAACATCACTCGAGTGATTGATGATCACTGGAAGTGATATGGGAATTTTGGCGGATCACTCGAGTGATCTCAGTTTCACTGGAAGTGATTTGTAAAACAGTAGATTTTTCTTGAAGTGAAATCATAATCACTGGAAGTGATTTACTTCATCACTCGAGTGATTTAGAATCACTGGAAGTGATTAGCAAAGCGGTGGGATTTTCTGGAAGTGAAAACAAAATCACTGGAAGTGATTAGCCTGATCACTCGAGTGATTCACAATCACTAGAAGTGATTTGGCGGATCACTCGAGTGATTCAGAATCACTGGAAGTGATTTTCAAAACAGTGAATTTTTCTTGCAGTGATTTCGCGATCACTGGAAGTGAAATTGCGGATCACTCGAGTGATTTCCCATATCACTCGAGTGATCTGTAATTTTCCGCAATCACTCGAGTGATTTCAGCGATCACTCGAGTGATCTTGAATATCACTCGAGTGATTACAAATCACTCGAGTGATCTGTTGTTCAGATCACTTCAGCTGCGTTTCTAATTCTTCAGCAAACAGGGGTAACTTTCCAGATGCCATAACTCTTTGAATATGACTCCAAAAATTATGTATTATATATCAATGGAACTCTCTTGAGGTCTAGTTTCATATGGCACCGGTTTCAGCTCAATTGGATATGTGGTTTGAGAGTTATAGCCAAAATACCCAGTCTGTTCTAGAAAGTGACGCTGATATGAATCCCAAATTCAAACACTGATATATCCCTCATCTGAGCTCCTTTGATGTTGTTTCTGGTGTCAAAATGACGCATTGGGAGTCTAGTTTCATATTCAACTAGTTTGGTCTCAATTGGATTTGTATTGAGAGAGTTATGATCAAATAACCAGACCTTGCTCAGCTGGACGAAGAACAGGGCATGAAAATCACTCGAGTGATCTGTGAATCACTGCAAGTGATTTTCACTGTTCCGAAAATCACTCGAGTGATTCTCAACATCACTCGAGTGATTTCCAAAATCACTCGATTGCTACAGTGATGCTACAGTAGCTACAGTGAAAATGCTACAGTAACCGTATGCTACAGTGCTGCTGCTACAGTAACCATATGCTACAGTCTTCTGCTACAGTAACCGTAGAGCTTGAAATTTGCTATTTTTCATTGATTCTTGCAAGTTCTTCATTCCTCAATTTATTTCTTCCATTGCTTGACTAATCTACAATATATGCAATATCAAATAGTTAGTCAATGTATTAGAAAAGTATACTATGCAAACTTTGGCTTTCATAATATTTGATATATATATTTGGCATCATCAAAACTAATCATATCTAACATATTTGCTCCGATGGGCCTCTTCCAAAATGGTTTTCTTGATTTCATCATTATTGGGAACACAAATTCTCCCCTTGTATCTCAAAATATTTGCATTCCCAACGTCATAATCTAGAACTTTCCCATGCTTTAGTTCTTCTCGAATTTTGTCTAGCTGATCATCTTTCATTTGAGCGTCTTTCAAGTCCTGATAAAACCCATATTCACCAATGATTGCATTCAAAGCAACTATCTTCTTCTGATACGGAACAATATAGATGTCCCTCAAGCTTTCCAACCAATAGTGCTCATTTAAACTCATACAGAAAACATGAACAGATTTTTGACTTAAAGCATCGGCCACAACATTGGCCTTTCCAGGGTGATACTTTATTTCAAAATCATAATCTTTCAGGAACTCCATCCATCTGCGTTGTCTATTATTCAGCTCCTTCTGGTCAACTAAATAGTTTGAGCTCTTGTGATCACTTAAAACTTCAAATTGAGCTCCATATAGATAATGCCTCCAAATCTTTAATGCAAATACTACAGCGGCAAGCTCCAAATCATGAGTCGGATAATTCTCTTCATGAGGCCTTAACTGCCTTGAAGCATATGCAACAACCTTGCCTTCTTGCATTAACACACAACCCAAACCCTTAAAGGAAGCATCCGTATACACTGTGTACGGACGTCCAGGATCAGGAAGGGTAAGCACAGGTGCTGTAGTCAACTTTGCCTTTAACTCTTGAAAAGCAGCTTCACACTTATCAGTCCATATAAACGGTTGATCTTTCTTGGTCAGCTTGGTCAAAGGCATAGCAATTTGAGAGAACCCCTTAATGAATCTCCTGTAGTAGCCAGCCAATCCCACAAAACTTCTTATTTCAGTCACTGACTTTGGGGATTCCCATTTTAACACGGCATCAACTTTACTAGGATCAATAGCTACCCCCTCAGCAGACACCACGTGGCCAAGGAAATTCACTTCCCTGAGCCAAAACTCACACTTACTCAACTTAGCATACAACTGGTGGTCCCTCAATATACGCAATGTAATGAGTAGATGTTCTCGGTGCTCCCCCTCATTCTTAGAATAAATGAGAATGTCATCAATGAAGACAACAATAAAACGATCTAAATACGGCCTAAAAATCCGGTTCATATAATCCATGAAAATAGCTGGAGCATTGGTCAACCCGAAAGGCATAACCAAAAACTCATAATGTCCATACCGAGTCCGGAAAGCAGTCTTTGAGATGTCCTCAGCCTTAACTCTGAGCTGATGGTAACCCAATCTCAAGTCGATCTTAGAGAACACTGCGGCTCCTTTGAGCTAATCCAATAAATCATCAATCCTAGGCAACGGATATTTATTCTTAATGGTAACCTTATTCAACTGTCTATAGTCAATGTACAACCGCATACTTCCATCCTTCTTTTTGACAAACAATACTGGTGAACCCCAAGGAGAGACACTTGGTCGAATGAAACCTTTCTCAGCAACTCCTCTAACTGTTTCTTTAACTCTGCCAACTCTGATGGTGACATTCGATAAGGGGCCTTAGAAATTGGAGTTGTGCCTGGTACTAACTCAATGGAGAACTCTACCTCTCGCTTCGGAGGCAGTTCTGATATCTCTTCTGGAAACACTTCTGGAAACTCCTTTACCACTTCAATCTGATTGATCCCAATATCCTTGTCAGCACTAATTGAAAAGAAGACCATATATGCTTCACAACCTCGTCGAATGCACTTTTCTGCTTTAGTGGCCGACAATATCAAGGGGCTAGAAGCCACCTTAACAGATGCGAGACTTAAGGGAAAATTCACTTTCTTTCCCTTACAGTCAAGATGAGCATTATTGGCAGACAACCAATCCATGCCAATGATTACATCTATACCCTTAAGCGGTAAACAAATTAAATCTATCTTTGAATTACAAATATCACACTTAAGAGTAAGGTTTAAACAAGCACGACCGGTCATAACAGAAGCTCCAGCAGGAGTGGACACTTCCAAATCATAAGGCAATTCACAAACATGCAATCCCAATCTTTGAGCACAGTTATCAGAGATAAATGAATGTGAAGCGCCAGAATCAAATAACACGAATACATCATGCCCTTGAAGAGAAACAGTACATCGGATCACATTTGGAGATGCTCCTACTTCTTCTCGGGTCAAAGCAAACACACGACCAGGAACGGTAGGGCGACCACTCTGTGGGACCTGTGGAAACTCAGGGCAAAAGCGAGCAATATGCCCGTATTTGTGGCACTTAAAGCATTCCCAGCACTTCCCTGCATGTACTGTACCACAATTCTGGCATAGTCTACTCACGCTGGGTGTAGACATAGTAGAATCTTGACGAGACACCTGACTCCTACTATAGTGATTCCTCTGGGTCTGGAATCTTTGTTGTGTGGCCTTATTACCTTGAGACCCTCTCTGATAAGACCCTCCAGTCTTCCTTGAGCTCCTGAAACTTCCTGTACTAAAACTTGGCTTTTTCATCACATTAATATTTGGCCTTGGAAAGCTGGAGAATCTGCCAGAGCTATCACGGCGCTTGGAATCTTCCACCTCTCGTACCGTACGTGCAGCAATACGTAGTTTAGTACAAGCATCCTCAAAATTTGTGATGTTCGAAGACCTCATAAATGACTTCAGTTCTAGCCTGGCTTTATCGATTAGCTGTCTAATCTTCCAATTAGGGTTATTGTGCTCCTTCAAATATGTGACATATTTTGTCAATCGAATGAAAGTAGAGATATACTCATCTTCACTCATATCACCTTGACGAAGAGCGTAAAATTCCAATTCCTTCTCATGTTGCAACTCCTCTGGAAAGTAGTGCGCATAAAACATATCTTTGAATTCTGCCCACTTCAAAGATGACACATCCGATGGTCTCACACTCTTCCACCACTCATTCGCGTCACCCTTAAGAAGAATGGTGACTGCCTGTACCATCTGTTCACTAGTACAATCTACAGCCTGGAATAACGTCTCTATGTCCTCAATCCATTTTTTGCCTCGACAGAATCTGGGTTTCCATTAAAAATAGGAGGGCGATGACAAGCCAAATCTTTATATACATTGGAAATGGAACGAGGAGCCGGAACATGTGGTTGTTGGGGTATATAATCACCATGGCCCTCATTAGTAGTTTCATGCAGTCTTTCTGAATTTCCCACGCTTTGATGATCATCACCATTCCCCATAGGGGTCTTGTCCCTTGCTTGATGCCCACTATGTTCTTTAAATTTCTTCAATCATTCGTCTACAACATCTACCACAACTCCCTTCAGTTGTTGCATAAAAGCGTCCTTATCAAATGAGAGTTGTTGTTGCTGATGCGGTTGGACAGGTGGGTGTGGAGGCCTACTACCACCAGAACTAGTACGACGAGTCTGAACCATCTTCTCCCCACTTAAGGATACAACCTACCATAACTAGTAAGTAGTCAACAGAATCATAACAAATACAACTAACAGGGAAGATATATGTGAATTTTGTATACTGCCACTATATATAATGCATGCCATATAGTTCGCAGAATCGTTGGGCTCTGATACCAATTTGTAAAATCATTTCCTTAACACTGTAAAATCCTATTATTAAAACTCAATTCTCCAAAAGTCTACCATGGTATAAAATATTACAGCTCATCTTTTAAAAATTTAACCATGGAAAAATAAAATCATTTTCCTTGCTGAATAATATCTCATCAGATATTAAAATATCCTTATCAGATCAAATTGTGGATCCACAAGTTTAGAACACATCATAAGCCATACAAGCCTTCTAACATCATCAGAAGCAATTAAAAATATATAGATAATATATCAAGTTCTCAGAAATAGATCAGAGTATGCAAGATGAGCCCTAATGTGGCATTATACAATAATCCAACATATATTAAAAAGATGGAAGCATTACTTTTATCAGAAGTAGTTTAAGCTTCCGGAGTCTTCCCTGATGAACCCGCACGACAACTATCACCTGGAAAAATGTTAAATCAACGGGGTGAGACAAAAGCCCCGGTAACCAGTAATCCATCTCATCGGGCATACAAGTATGTGCCCGTGAGGTGCCAAGTGGGACAGTTATAAAAGTATAACATTATTAAAATATCACTTGTCCCTACGAATAATTTCATAATAATTCACAATATCATATTCTCATTCTCATATTTACCATATAAATGTACAAGAGTTAATGCACAATAATTTATTTTCTTTCCTCCCTTATTTCCTCCCCACCTTATTTCCTCTGACTGAACCCATGAGCTAATACTCACCCATATGACTGGTAGCTAACTCAACAAGCTCACCGATCAAGTGATATGGATCGGCCAAAATCCACAGAGCACAAGACCAGACCATGGGTTCCCCCTCTAAATACATTAGTGGGGTGTCATAGCCCTATGGAGTACAAATGGGCCAAAGGACTAACCAGTGTATACCTGAATGTCCACCACCTTATTTCCTCTTTTGTACAAGAATTCACCCCCTTATTTCCTCTTTGAGTAACCTCCCATTAATTCCACATCCACCATCCCCTATCTTATCCATATTATGTGATTATGACATGTCATTATAATTTCATAATTATCAAAAAGGATCTTTCCAATCTCATAAATAAATACCAACTCATATAATATAATATTGCTAGTCATTTTCTCCATGAAAATAAGTCCCACAAGACAATTTCATTAACAACATATTTTCCAAAACCACATCATATATCAGCAGCCATATTTATAAATCTGCGTGATTAAAATTACTCACAAACATCATACAAGCATGCACAACAAGAGGAAAGTGGTTACCTCTCGCCAAAGCTATTTATTACCACACTGCTCCTAATCCAAGAGCTCAAGTAAACGCCAAAATCAATCTACCACAATCAATTTACTACCCATTAATAACTCTCCAAAATTCCACATAATCAAAATTATAACTTATATACAAATTTTTAATAATAATATATAATATATTCTAAAAACTGAAAAATAACAGTTTGGGGTTTAAATTTTAGAAATGACCGTTCAGTCCTTCAAATATCAAAAATGACAGTTTAGTCCTCCGAATTTCATAAATGACAGTTTAGTCCTCCGAATTTCAAAACTAAACCAATTAAAATTTCAGTAATACCTTCATTAATTCAAATAAAGCTTTTAACCCACATTTAATCGGTTAAAAAGTTCTATATATAGAATTATTCATAGACTAATTATATAGAAAATTCGTTATAAAATCTTATACCAACTAAATAAGAAAAATAAACCGATTAAAATTAGCTATTAATTATTCTCTACATTTTTATAGCCTTATACTAACAAAACTCAAACTTGTTCAAAATGCTAATCTTAAAATATTTCTCTAATCAGTACAATATTATCCTTATTAGAAAGAGAAAAATACATGGAATAATTTTCATGAAAGAAATTTGCTGAAAATAAGTTATTTTAGCTATCTAAATAATCTTATAAGATAAATAACTTACCTCAGAAAATCTTAAATAAGCTTCTTGTTCTCTCCCTCTTTTTCTAACTCTTCTTTCTCATAAAACCGCACATCTTGTGCGGTTTTATAGAGAAATTGAGGGGATGTTGGGAGTGGATAACCACTCCCTCCATCATCAATTTATTATTCTCGTGGGCAGCCTTCACGCTGCCCACGTTGTAATATAATATATTATAAATATATAATATAATATAATATTATTATTATAATAATTTTTTTTTTGATGTTACAGTTCCCTTCAGGTAGCCTCTGATCCTTTAAGGGATGATTCACCACAGTGAAGATTTACTCCTCTGATAGCTCCACCCGCTCATGTTTCCTATTACAATGTAATCAAAACCATATCAGTATATTATTTTGTTACTGCCAGAACCGCATGCTCTAATACCAAAAATGTCAAACCCCTTATTATTTTAATATTTATCATAGTATTAACATGAAATTTAATAGACATACATAAATAAAAAAAATTATACTGATATGAAATTCTTGATTATATTACAGGCAATCCCAATAAGGTTTGTACATAGCAAATTATAAAATCCAAAATATATAAAAAGGACAAAAATAACCAACTCTAAACTCCTACTCTGAACCAGACCCTCAGTTGCCAATGGCCACTTCCTTGCCTTTAGAGCCGTTTCTTCTTACTAAATAAATTTTAAATTATGGAAAGAGTGAGATTCAAACAAATCTCAACAATAACATGCTATCAATTATATAAAATGTGAAAGATAAACATACAATGTAGCATATGTTGCAGCAAATAATAATGCTATACACATGTCTATCAATCAATATTCAAGTTCTAAGTGATGATTTTGTTCGGATCAAAATGATCGTCTTGTCCCTACTTGCTATATCGTGATCACATCAATATTCCAAAGCAGATATTTTTTGTCCATACTTGCCACAATAATATTCCAGAGCAGGCAACAACATGTCCGTACTTGTCACATCACCTCAACTAGGTCTCATTGCCCTCATGATACTTATGTTGTTCCCATGGGATAGTACTTATGCTTTTCCTATACTATAACGAGGAATTATGCCACACAAACTTCACAGTGGCCTACCTAGATTGGTACCACTAGGCTAAGAGGTATTGGTGCTTTTCCTTTAAGGTCATGCTTTTCCTTTTCCCATGCCTAGCTCTAGGAATTACCATCATCCACATGTAATTACACAGAACATGGAAAATAATGCATATTAACAATCATATAGAGTATGAGAGATAGAGTTACTACCTAAAATCCTTTCTAATAGCTTAGCTAATATCAGTCCTTTAACTTTTCGTCCAGCTTAGGAAAATATCAAATCGTAAAATTCTAAATTGATAGCACGAGTTATTACTCCTTCATACCTTGTCCCAAGACTCTTAAAGTTGGTTATCTCTACCTAAAAACGCGTAATTACCAAAATGTCACTAGGGAAACTGGTCTAACATTGTACTTTTTCTGAAATTATGACACAGGCTATTCCTACACGATTGTGTGTAGAATCCATTTTTTATCTCAGTTTTGGAAAAATCACACTGTATTTCCAAAATTACCATTAACAGCCACAAAGTTAAGGTTTTAGAAATAAAAATGTCATTTCACACCTCTAAAGCCTCCATACTCCATTTTTCACATGTTTCCTATACATTTTTTCATTCTAACACAATGGAATCATTAAATCCATCAAATTCCAACTCAAACACCCAAAAATTATCCTGGACGAAATTCTGGAATTTGTTAGAAAATGGAAGATTTTCAATTTCCATTCAACCAAATATCTTCTTTTTTACTTCTAATAACTTGTTTAACCACTTAAACACCTCTTGAACATGATTAATGACAAATTGGACAGCATCTCTCCTTAGGTTTCATACATTCTAAATCACAAATTCAAGACAAAACAAGCCTATAACCAACCAAAATCATCAACAACAATCATAAAACATCAAGATAAGACAAATATCTAAGCTTATCTTGATTCCTCCTCTTTCTCTCACTAAAACCGTGTACTCCTCCTCCGCTTTCCCCTTAATTTTCTTCTTGTTTTACATGATTTCAAGAAGAATATCAATATTAGAGAGGATTTCCAAGCATTTGGAGTCAAGAACACATGAATTTTGCTACCAAACTTACTTGGTTGCCTTCTTGATTTCCTACTCTCTTTTCTTTGCACTTTGTGTTCTTGAACTCTCTCTTTGCTCAATTTGGCCAAAATTATGGCCTTTAGAAGAGTATAATGGATTCTTGAAATATCTCTTGCCACCTCATTAAAATAATATTTGTTTATTACAATTTTATCTCATGTAATTTACTTTTTCTTTTTCTTTTTTCATATGACACATAAGGCTTCCGTATGGCATGTTACATGGCACCATCTTATTTTTCCCTTGCCTTCTCCTCTCTTGGCCATCCAACAACACATGTTAAGGGGAAAAATATTGGCTTTTTATTTTATCGGTCAAATGATCATTTTACCTTTACATTTTTTTAATTTTTATACCAAGCATTGTTTTCCTTCTTCCCCTTTTTTGTCTGAAATTTTTATCATAAATTGGGCCAAAAATTGTGATATTCTACACTTAATTTTGGGCTACAAATGCTAAGCCTTTATCAAAATAAAAATTGGGTTTTATGTCTTACTTAGCCAAAATTTTCATGTAACCACTATTTCCAACATTTTGTCTAATTTTAATGCACCAAAATTCATCATTTTATTCTTTTAAGTATAATCAAATATTCAAGGATTTTTTGTGAATAAAATTTGGGGTGTTACGGGGATATTCTTCCTACGCTATTAAAAAGAAAATTTAATATTAGAAATATTATTTAATTTTGATAAATATCTTTTAATTATTGCTTGCCTCCTTATCGTTATATATAATATATATCTTTTCCAAAAAAATTAAGGAAAATTAAGGAATAAATATTAAATTTTTTATCATTTTTTATTAAAAAAAAGGCTTACACACCCATCTATAATGAGATATTATATATTAAAAATTAATTTCTTAGGCGTTTTATTTTAATGTTATCTAAAATCTTAAAATATTAATCTATTACTTTATAATATTATGTTGATAATTAGCCGTATTGTGATATTTTCTTTTGAGTTTGATATTATATTTCTTTATCATTTGCCATTATATATTTATATAATATTATTTAATTTAATTATTACATCACCAGTCTGATCAAACAGCCCAACCGATCTGACCATCCGAATCATAACTTGCTAGCCTCACCAATTCAATGTTTGATCCGACTTTTAAAATATTTACTAAAAGTGTACCTTTTAAACATAAAGGACTAAATTGAAATATGCAAACTAAAATGACCAAATATATATTTTAGCCCTCAATATATTAATTTATTCCGGATGCAGTTAATGTGAGATTTAAAAAAATGAATATGTGACGAGTAGGTATACGTTACACCAATAACAATGATTTAAAATGGTGCTGGCCCAATTAAAGTGTGACTATGAGATTTAGAGAAGAAATTTAATTTAATTTAATTTAATTCGATTGAGGTTTGATTAATGAAATCAAATTTGAATTTTATGATTTAATTGAGAGTAACCCTCCTAATATAATATTTTTTACTCATAAAGATAGAGCCATGTAATAAATATTCTGAAGTCTGGAAAAAAAATAGAAGATTCTAAAGTTATAGATTTTTTTTTTAATGGAAAAGTTATAGATTTTTAAATAGGAGTCTTTTTTAATTCTTTCTATGTTAGATAAGAAAAAAGAAAAGTATATGCCTTTATCCAAATAAATTATATATATATATATATATATATATATATATATATATATATATATATATATATAGTTATGTATGTATGTATATTAAAATTATACTTCACGCTGATTTACGGTAGATATGAAAGTATCATATAATCATATTTTGTGTGTGTGTGTCTTATCTGTATTTTTATCCACTTTCTTAATTATCAGTTTATTTTTTTATTCTAAATTTATCATTTTTTAAATTCTTATAAATACATATTAAGAGAAAATTTATGTGCATGTACGGTTCACAATTGAGCACCATCATAACGAAGTACGGTTCACAGAAGAGGACTTCATCACAACAACGTATTCTCTACAATTAAGCGTGGAGTTATGGCATCTCCCAACCTTTCTGTATCAGAAGATTTGACAGAAAATTTGACTGGAGATAGTTTTGTAATTAGATGTTATACACATTTATTCTTGATTTCAACTCGTACTGGAGAAACTCGACGAATAATAAACGAGGAATTTGAATCTCCTTTAATAATCTCTTGTAAAGAGCTGCTTCAAGATGTTTCAGGATTTCTTCGTAGAGCTTTTTCTAACCGTCTTTCTGAAGCACATATTCAATCATTGACGTCTCATGTCACATTTAAAGCTCTAAGAATTCTCGAACGTGTCACTACCTCTGAAACTACTCATAATCATCCTCGTTTGATGCCTTTGCCCATATATTTTCGAGTTGTCCATGAAGATGATGATCAAGAGATGAACGAAGTTGACAACAATGTTAATTCGGTCATAGAGCAGTCCATGCAACAATTGTATATGGTTCCGGCATCGAAAGAAGCTATTGCATCACTCAAAAAATTCAAAGTTGATTGCGAAACGAGAGCAGAACGATGTACCATTTGTTTAGAAATTTTTTATCAGGATGGTGATCTTTTGGAAATGCCATGTGAGCATGTTTTTCATAATAATTGTATTGTAGGGTGGTTAAAAATAAGTCATATGTGTCCCTTATGTCGTTTTCAAATGCCGGTAGATTAGTTTTTCTTTAAGACTCTTTTGTGTATACAATATACAATATTTATTATTAAAAAATATTTTGAGCATTTTTAGTTGCTAATTTTATTGTGGTATGAAGCCCAACCATTAGTTCAAAAGGTTCCACCAATCACCAATGTCACGCTTAAGGATATTAAGCTTATCAAATCACAATAAAATTGATGTAATCAAGCGCAACCACCAAACCAAAAGCTATAACGACTTAGCTCATCAAATCTTAAGTGCCTGTTTGGAAATGCAGTGAAAAAGTGGATTTTTTTTTTAATGTGGTTTTTGTAAAAGTCAAATAGAAAAAAAGTCATATTGTTAATGTGATTTATATTTGAATTGGCAGTGGGAGAATTGTCTTTTTTTTTTAAAGCTGTGTGAGTGAGTTTATAAAAAAAAATACTTTTTCACTTAAAGTTCATTAAACTCCAATAGATTCTCAAATACTCATAAATAAGTCAAATGAGCTTATACATGATAAATAGGCTTTTTTTTTATCCCAAATAAGATCCCAAACAGACCCTAAGAAACTGCACCAATCATTGTTAAGCCCAGCAAGTCATACGGAAGATATGGATCAAACCTACCCTACTTTAGTTTTACAAATTCGTAATTATTTATTATTGAGCAGAATATTATAGTCTTTGTACATTGATGAGGCCAATGAAACAAAGATTTTCTTCATAATTGAATTTTATTTTTTTTTAGATTTTTTATATTTTAAATTAAGATTTGAACCGACAAGAAACTATAAACACTAAACTCAAAAAATGCACTATTAAACAAATCAAATTTCACGGCTAAATTTGGTTTGATATAATGGTAATTTTATTTTCGAAATGTATGCATGATGGAGCAATTCCCAATTTTATTGATTCCGACTTTTAGTTACATTATTTATATAAAAATAGAACGAATAAATAATCTTATTCTATAATTGTTTCACTATTTACCATGTCTGAAATCGCAGCCGCCGATTTCATAGGTTGGAGCTATATATGATTCGAAAGTTATGTTAAAAAGAAGAGTAAAGTTTAAAATTATCATAACAACTTAAAATAAAAGAGAATTAATCCGCGTCAATTGTGAAGATAATTTAGTTAGATAGTTGTAACTGGATGATAAGTATCTTGACCAAAAAAAAAAGATGATAACTATCAAAAATAAACTTTTTTCCAAATTTAAATCCACCAACACATACACCAAAATAATATGGCTCAAGTACCAAATAAGCAAGGTGTCAGAGAAAGATTGTAAGGCCTAGTGCTCGTATAGGTTACGTTTCCTCAGGTTTTCGTCTTTTTCATCCAAAAAATATTTTATAGATTATTGTGGTAACAAAATAAGTTTAAAATTAACCCATTAGTTTAAAATAATACGCACACTTGATACTAATTTATCAAATAAAATCTATTAATTGATTAATATTAATTTATTTAAAAACACTATTAACACATTAATTTTAATATCATTAATCTCATAAATAGAAAATACTAACTCGTCAAATTTAAATAGTGATTCTGCAATTAAATGTTAATAAACCATGTTTAAATCTTAAGTTATAATTTTGAGGTTGGGCCTATCAATTTAGTTTAAACTACTTTGATAGAAAGACAAACCTAAAATATACATAATTCACTAAAAATCTAATATTTTGAAATCTTTACCCCATATACCAAAACCTGGGGAGGATAAGTATGAGGGGGCGATCGCCACGGTTTTAGAAGGCAAAGTTTTTCTGACGGACACAAGACTGCGGTGCAGGAGACAGTGAATAGAAAAAGATATTAAGGATCTTGAAAAAACAAAACAAAAAAAACTTTTAGAGAGTTATTTGCATGAATGAGGACGTGTCAAAAAATCCACATAGCACTATATGATTGGGAGACCCGAAATTAAGTAAGAAAGAGTACATGCTTAAGTTTTCAACTGTTTTTGGTATCTTAATGGAAGTTAGGCTATGTTCCGCATGTGGTGCCACATTTTTCAAACGCTGCGTTTCATGTTGCATTAGGAAGGGTGCATTGCTATATTATTAGAGCTTGTTTGGAATAGTGATTGAAAATTTCATAAGTGCTTATGAATTGTAATTCACGGAATACGAAGTAACTTTTACGGTCTACGAGGTATCTTTTACGGTCTACGAGGTGCTTTTATGGTCTACGAGATAAATATGTGGAGGAGATTTATCTCGATTTACGTGAATCGGGCTTATATAATAAGCCCGATTCAAGATCGCTCTACCAAACAACCACTTAGTAGAAGCTAAATCTAATTAAGCTATCCCATCATTATGCTTTCCTATGTTTGTGAAGAGGTTCAAAGCATATTCATGTGAAAGATGGAAATGAGTAGTTCTGGATTGGCTATCTAATCTGATATGTAAGCAGAAAGACAGATAAGCTTGGCTGAACCAATCACTTTTGCTTGCACAAAAGTCAAGGCATATGAAAACATCCTACATATGTATTATCATTACATAATGCTACGTATAGCTTTTCCCAAATTAGCCATATTGATATTCCCTCAATAATAATCAAGTGGTTGTTTGGTAGAGCGATCTTGAATCGGGCTTATTATATAAACCCGATTCACGTAAATCGAGATAAATCTCCTCCACATATTTATCTCGTAGACCGTGAAAGCACCTCGTAGACCGTAAAAGCACCTCGTAGACCGTAAAAGATACCTCGTAGACCGTAAAAGTTACTTCGTATTCCGTGAATTACAATTCATAAGCACTTATAAAATTTTCAACCACTATTCCAAACAAGCTCCAAGTAAGAAAAAGTAGGAGCGAATTAAGAAAGATTTATATTAACTAACTTAACTAGCTTCCTAAATCTAATCAAATTAGCTAATTATGTCACTATTACTGAACTATTGTATGTGAAGCATGCTATTTAATTTACACCTTTTTGTTTCCTCTTTGTATAATCCATCTTAAAAATCACTGCACCTGAATGATTTTATTTCCTAAAGAACCTCAATGCAGGTGGACAAAATGAACTGACAACAATTGATCAGAATCTGGTCCTCACTTATCAACACAAAGTTGGTCTACCGGTATAAGACCCCGCTAGATCCCTCTTAGTCTCAAGTTTGAATCTCAGAAAAGACACAAATGTTGGAAGGGGCAGCCATGAACCTCAAACCAGATACCAAATAATAATATCAAAAAAAAACCAAAAATCCTGTCCACACTTTTTAAAGTCAACCAGTAGTATGTTAATTTAATGGTTGCAACAATTATTAATAGATTTGAGATTGCCTAGGTATTTTTGAGTAATCTATCAAGCATAAGGATATTTACCACTGAATATCAATGGAATCTCATGCATACAATAACTTTTTGAATCAAGATTGATCATTCTCGATTCCATGAAAACCAGTTTTTAGAGTCACTACCTCTAAGTAATTACTATAATCATAACAACCAATCAAGTAGTGGTTTCATAACTTACTGTTCCATCATTTATAATTTTAATCAGTACCAGCAATCCACCACTTCCTCTTGAACTGGGTTATGCCACTTCTTTGGGGGCCCTGAGGTCTTTGGGTGGCCACGAAAAGCATCCTTACCAGGTTTTGCAACTTCTACATATATTTTCCGCCCATCAAATACCTACCAAAATAAAAGGCAGAGCACTTGAGAACTAGTTTGATTCTTTTTCTCTGTTTCTTGTTTTCACCATCATTGAGAACAGAAAATGTGATTGAAAATGGGTTTGTTAATAGTTTTCAGCACTTCTGCAAAATGACTTGGCATTTTGTGCACTTTTACAAGAGAAGTGAAAATCAAAAAATTAAGTTAGAGGAAGCCATTATATATATATTGGAGGGAGGAAAACCAAGAGGGTCATTTGGCTTAGGAAAGCCTCTATTCTCTTGAAAAATAGACAATCCCTTTTCTTTCTCATGTTTTTTCTCCTTGTAGGAAGCATTGGTTCTGCATAAGTCCCTTCCATTCACTGATTGGATAGGCATAGTGAACCTCATTAGTATTTCAAAGGTTCACATCATCATGAAAAATTAGTGAATTAAAATGGGCTTTAAGAATTTAAAACGCAAAATAAAAATGGTTAATTGACAATATTCTTAGAGCTTGTTTGGAATAGCGGTTGAAAATTTCATAAGTGCTTATGAATTGTAATTCACGGAATACGAAGTAACTTTTACGGTCTACGAGGTAGCTTTTACGGTCTACGAGGTAGCTTTTACGGTCTACGAGGTGCTTTCACGGTCTACGAGATAAATATGTGGAGAAGATTTGTCTCGATTTACGTGAATCGGGCTTATATAATAAGCCCGATTCACAAAAGCTTGACCAAACAAGCACTTAGAGACCATATGCACCCCGAGTTTTCATGATTTGATAAGCTAAAATGACGAAGAATAGTATGAAAATTGAACCTTTTGATCCATGTTTTCTAGTGCAAGCATTGCATCATCTTGACAAGTGTACTGAATAAAGGCATATCCCTTGGATCTTTTTGTGGTATCTTTAACAACTTTAACTGCAAAAAAAAAAAAAAGAGAGAGAGAGAGAGAGGAGAGAAAGAAAGAGAAATACCATGACTCAAGAGGTACACGTTAAAAGTACTGAATTAATAGTGATATGAAAACACAAGACACACCTTCAGCTATCTCGCCAAAGTTTGAAAATTCCTTCTTGAGAATATTCTCACCAGTAGAATATGGTAAATCTGGCACAAAAATATACTAGAATTAGAAGTTGACCAAAACAAACTATGTGGAAAACCCTTAAAAAAAACAAATTGTCCATGGCATCTGGACATTAGATTGGAACGAAAATTAGTTTGACTGCATGAACAGATTACTAATATTGAAGGACTACATACAATTTAGAAGAACATCCACCTGAGATTCATCAGAAAAAGAGACTGAAAATTGACAAAATTAATTTGAATATAATTGTATCAATTGATGTTGCAGGTGATGAAAATATGTTGGAATTCAGCAAGTTAAGAGGTAGATATTTTAATCAAACATAATTCATTGCACTAGATATAATCATTTATGAGGCAGTATGGTAAGGAAGAAGCAGAGGTTTCCAGGGGTTGATGTCAGCTAGCTCATCAGTCAAATCCAGATTAAATCAACTATTGAGGGAAAGAGGTTCATTCTTGTAAGGACCAAAATATAGAAATATGTGATAACAATGACAGTTTATAATGTCTTATTGCATTCTAGAAATCTAACTGTATTCTTTTCTTTCTTTTTTTCTTGGCCAAAATATATGCTTAAATGTAAAAAGCACATAATATATAGTCAATTTTGTTTGAAGACACGGCAAATTGTAGTCAGCAGATCTATAAAAACATGACCAAAAGCTTTCATGGGAACCTGGGTATCTCATAGTATTATTTATCTGGAGCAGTAGTTCCAAAGAAATCATGAGATAAAGCTTTCAGTACTTGAGATGGCAGAATCTCTTCTTCCTAATAGTGACATCTTTTTTAACCTGGCTACTAAGCTCCATATTTATATACACATAAGTTGATTGGTTGGTTTTTAGCTGGCACGCAGGAAGAAAACTCACACTGATACTGCAAATTAATATTTTGGAAAAGGTTAGGATATGCACCTACGAGTTTGAGGGGGAGTGTTGGATGTGGCCTTTCATCTATTGAGCCCATATACTTTGTAACCGAAGTTTCTTTGTTTTGTGATTTGTTATCTTCATCTCTATTGTCATTATATTCTGTAATTATCTCTAGGGTTACAGAAGCATATCCTTTATTTTTTATTTTTTATTTTTTTGTCAATCATTGAAAGAGGATTTTTATGGGATTTGGACAATCTCTCTCCCTCTATATGCATTAATCAGATCTTGATGAATAAAGATCCGATTTTGCACTGCAAACTCTCAAGAAACTTTCGAAGGCATACTGAAAAGGCAGAACCATGACACAGAATCACCAGAATCACACGCCATACAAAGAATTACTAGTTCCACAATTTCGGACTGTGTTTTCCCTTCATAAGGAAAACCTACATCCTCAGTTTTATGGCTTGTATTATGGCAAAAACCACCAAGATAGTGATTATCAGGTGTGTTTTTCCAATTTTATTCACATACTAATTATCCTATCCTAATAGAAACTATAATTCTATAGGCTCAAATGTCCAGAATGAGAACTAACAGGTTCTTAACTATATAGGAAATGGTCACCAGGGACAACCATAAAAGTATCAGTAACCTTGTAAGCAGGCTATATACCAGTGTACATTGATATCAGAAGTATCTACGCTTCTTCATTCAAGCAGAGAATCCTATTATATTTGTAATTATGATTAAGGAAGAATTTGGTAAACAATTTTCTCTTCTAGCAATCTCCTCCTCAATCACCCCTTGAAGCATGTGAGATAAGGAACACCTCATCACTATGCAAGGAACTCAACTCCCTTACTAGTGACAAATTCTTCAACACATCACAGTAAAGCTCAACATTGACAACTTCATATAACAAAACCCTACATTCCCGTATTGGTATCACCAAAAAAGAAGAAAAGGCAACCAACATGATACATATGATCAAACAAAATAGAGCTAAAGTTTATATATTTATTTCCTGTGAAAGCTGAGTATTCTTTCTTTGGACTATGTGCATGTTTCAAACATATTTGCTAATGAAGATACCTGCATATATCTATCTATGTTAATACTTCAAATCAATCGACAAAAATTCAGAAACATTGTCAGAAATAAAGTTCTGTTTGATTGTTTGCTGCAATTCCAACATAGTTTAATGTACACGTCCCTAACAAAATTCCCATACAAAGTTTCAATTTAGCTAGCTAAGATATACTTTGATCATTTTATTGCTTGCATCAATTTCGCTATTTCCCCGTTTAGTTCCCAAATAAAACCCTCCTTTATCGTTGAGACATACTCTTAACATTCGACTACAAGCTCCAAAAATTCAGCAGCCTATATATTCTACCAAAAAAGAAACAAAATTGTATACCCATAAACTTTCTACACTCTATGAACGAATGAATAAAATGAAAACTCTCGGTTTTTAAGTACAAACGGGCAAGTACTCAGCCAACATAGTTCCATGAAAGCTAAAAGCAGAGATGTGCTTAAATGAATTAGAAAAGAAGTAAGCATAAAATAAAGAAACATCGCATTACTTTTTACCACAATTTTGCTTGCGAGCGGATAGTCGTGGAGAGATGCTCTGAGCTTCAGAGGAAAAGAATTGTTTGAACCAGATTCGGAAGGTCTTATGGTGGCGAACTGGAAGGCGGAGACAGAGGAAAACGCAGTTGTGACGAGCATCGCCATTGGGGACTCAAAAAGTGAAGCCCATGCCGGAGACTGAGCTTCTTACCGCACAGGCTCGCGCAGCCGGAAACAGCAGTAACCAGTAACCACACTATCTCTTTTGGATGTGTTCAGTTTGAAGAGAGGAGAGAGGAGAGCTTCTCTACTATAATCCATTGTTTAGTTAAAAGAGGGATAGTCCAAGAGGAGGAAGCACAGGGTAGCCCCTAGAATAAGAAAATACTAATTGAATTTTAAAATCTTAAATAATTTAGATACTTACAAAATAAAAAATTACAATAAGGTCTCGGATAAATAAAAATATAAAGAAATGGTTTAAGAGGTTGTTAATAACGATCATCATATTGTTAATGGAGGATTCTCATGTTATCATTAACAACCCCTTAAAACCATTTCTTTATATTTTCTTTTTTTTTTTTACCTTATTGTAATTTTCCCTTACAAAAATATATGTACTAACTAAAAGAGTATGGCATTGAACTCATTTTAAGTAAAATATCATTTATATATCATAAATAAATTGGTTTGGCATTTCTTTTTAGAAAAATTATATTAAAATGCCATCTAAACTTACTTAATTCATATAAGTTCATAATAACTTATAAAGGATAGATAAGGGTTGGGGGATATGGGTTCATGAAGTTTAGAGGTAAAGACCAAAACGTTATTCACACTCCATTCTCTATTTTCTTCACCATCATGTGTCGTTCAGCTTCATAGGATCGCAAAAGAAGAAGAGTGAACTTTCATCCTTCGTTTAGCTTGCGTTTTCTCCCCACTCCGACAAAGAAAGAGAAATAAGGGATAGGGACGACATACTTTTTCAATTTCCGCGCTAAGTTATGTAGTTTCCAGCGAGTTCATAAGCTTTCCGGCAAGCTTATGAATTTTCTAGCTAGTTTTTTCAGCTTCCAACGAAAAGTAATTGACAAAATAAATAATGAGATTGACAAAAACGTTTGAGATGATTTACCAATATTTGTGGCCTTAAACAAAATTTGTAATAGGATTGACAAGAGCAATAATGAATTTAACAAGATTCGTAATATGTTTCACAAGAGTGATTCTTTATAGAAAAAACGTTAGACATGATTCACTAACATTTGTAGCCTTTAACAAAATTCATAATGGGATTCATAAGAGTAATAATGAGTTTGACAAGATTTGTAATGATTTTCACAAGAGTGTTTCCTTATAGAAAAAACGTTAGACAGGATTCACCAACATTTGTGGCCTTTAACAAAATTCATAATGAGATTTATAAGAGTAATAATGAGTTTGAAAAGATTCGTAATGGTTTTCACAATAACGTTTCCTGATGAAAAAAACGTTAGATAGGATTCACTAACATTTGTGCCTTAAAATTAGTAATAGGATTCATAAGAGCATTTCCTAATAAACATTAACAAAAAAAACTTTCAATATGGATCATACAACATGGTCCTTCACATATACACAACTTTCATTACTAAACTTATTAATCCCATCACGAATTTTGGTGAAATGCCACAAATGTTGGTGAATCTTGACTTGCATGTTTTTATCAATAAACTTTTTTGTCAAAATCATTACTAAACTTGTCAATTTTATTTTGAATTTTGGTGAAATGCTACAAATTTTAGTGAATCCTTACTTACATGTTTTCTTCATCAAACTCTTTTATCAAAACTTTTACAGTTTTTTTCAAAACTATTATTAAACTTGTCAATCCCATTACGAATTTTGTGAAACCAGTTTTACATTTAGTTAATACCATATTAAAATTTATGAGACATTAATGACTGATTTTTCAAAAACCAAACGAGATTGAAGGTAAAGAAAAGCACAAAAAGATAGAAATCAAGAAACAATCATTAATAACAGAAAAATTATGAAGATCTTGGATTTTTTTTTCACAACCTCGTTATCACCTTCCTTCATTTTTTATGGCGACATTTTTTCCTCTACCTCCGCTCCACCATCTTCGCCAGCAAGTTCTAATCATAGCACCAAGTTTCAATGGCAACGATGGCGAGGATTTTGGTCACTGATGGTAAGGAGGATTCGTGATGAAGACAGTTACCGAAGGGAGAGGGAGAATTCACTATGGAGAAAAGAGTTTAGAAAACAACTTTGATTTGGGCAAGTGTGTGAGTCAATGAGTGTAAAGGGTATTTTGGTCTTTAGCCTTAAACATCATAAACCTAGATTCTCTCCCAAATCCTTATCTGTCATTTGAAAGTTATAATGGACTTTATGGATTAAGTAAGTTAATAGGGTATTTTAATGTGATTTTTTTAAAAATATTTTATTTATTTATATATTATATAAATAAATGAGAATATCCATACTTCCTCAACTCTGTCCGACCCTGCCGCCTCTACCGGCTCAAGCAAATAGCCCAAACTCGTTTGTCACCATCGCTCACTCTACTCCGCACATGTTCACCCTTCAAATTCGACAATAGGGTTTATTTCTGTTTGATTCCTTTTTTGCTGTGTCCATATAAGGGTAATTTTGTCTTTATTCTATCATACTTGTTGACACGCAGTTTGGCATGAGGGATTTTGAGAGGGGGGAGAATTTTTTTTATGAATTGAATGTAAAAAAAATAGAGAAATGAAGTTGAAGGTTTTTAATTAATTTTTTTATCTTTATATTTTAATCTTATTTTTATTAAAATTTTATTACTAATTTTTTTTAATTTTTTTAAATCTAACTCATAAAATTTTTTCCTCCACTCACTTCCCATCCATTTCTCTCTTACCAAACATACCTTATATACCTAAACCTTAACATTATTCCATCCATTCTCCAATTAATTTGTTAATTAGGAGTTTATTTCCAATTTTCCCTAATTCTTTTAGCTATTATTACCGCTAGCGGTGATTAAGGTTTGCGACCAAAGGTAATTCAAGAGTAATGTTTGGTTGGGGTTTTTCCTGAGAATAGGTGAGGGCATGGAGGGTAGGGAGAAAAAAAGTGTGTTTAGATGAAAGAGGGGAATGTGAGGGGTGTTAAAATTTTTTGTCTTCTAATATTCCTTCCATTCCTCTCTCAACCCTCCAAAAGTTGGAAAGAATCCTCAGTGTTACATCTCCTGACCTCTTCCCCTCCATTACTCTCCTCTCTTCTTCTTCACCTTTTCATAAAAAATTCAATAGTCTACATTTAATATTTTATGAAAATAGACATTATTATAATTTTAGATCAAAATAGAGAAATAAATTTAAGGTGGTAAAATTTAATCTGAATAATTCACTATTGTAGACTATTATTATAAAGTAAATTGTTTCAATTTTTTCATGTCAAGTGTTCAGATGGAATTTTAGCGATTTAAATTTATTTTTTTATGTTTTATCTAGAATAATAATTATGAGGCTAAACTATACTTTTAATGTTTTAAGTTTTACATGAGGTATGCTTTTCGCCTCTTAATATTATAAAGTATACTTTTAATCTTATATTTCTAATACTACTAATGTCAGCTAACGAAAAATGTTGACCCAACAATGTCAAGTAATAACTATGCAGCTAAGAAAATATATTTAATTTTTAATTTTTTAATATAATATATTTATATTATTAAAATAAAATAAACTAACAAATCACTACAAATGAAATCAAGGTTTTGTTATTTAGATTATTAAACTAAAATAATTAGATTATTAAAATAATTTTTTAAATGCAATCAAAGTTATGATATTAATTGCTTCATTAGGTTTTTAGATATTTTTCAATTTAAACATATTTTGAATTTAAAATTAATTGTATTTAATTACATAATCATCACTTAAGTTTGTTACGTCATCGTTTTTCGTTAGCAATATTAACGGTGTTAAAATTAAAAGACCAAAAGTATACTTTATAAAGTTAAGAAACTAAAAATATACTTTATATAAATTTAAAGGCCTAAATGTATAATTTAGCCTAGTTATATTATAAGAATATCTATTTTTAAATTAAATATCAACCGGATTTTTAATCCAATGGGTGGTAAATAGTAAAAGAGCGTAATGGAGGGGTAAACGAGGGGATGGGTAAATGAGAGAATCCATTTCCATCAAAAGTGGAAAAAGTGGGGTAATGAAAATTTTCGTGTCTCATCCGGACTAAATTGCACATGCTAATTTTATCATAATCCATGCCTGCCCTCTAGACTAAAACCCCCGCTCCGCTCCACCAGCGTCATCTCTTCTCCTCATCATCGACCGCCGCCCCTCCTCCTTCAGCTTTCCGCCGCCTTTAATTAGGTAAATGTCAGAGTTTGTTCTTAATTCTTGTTGTTCAACTTATGCCTTCATTTGATCATTCTTGTGTGTACTGAGAATCTTGAAGTTTTCTGTGGTCTATATAAGTTTATTGCTTAGTCTGATCAGTTTTAACTTGAAAAATTCAGAATCTTGAAGAGAAATCTAATTGTAGCCACGTCATTTCATTCACCTCTTCTGTAGCCTCGTCATTTCATTCACCACTCCTTATTATGTCTGATTCATAGTTCTTAATAAACTGAGGTTCAGCGTTTTATTATGAATGACGGTTTGGTTTTTGCGTTTTCTCCCTGTTCCATTTTGGAATATGGAGCAAGTAAGGTAAGTCATCCTCCCCCGACTCGTTGGATCCTTTCTTTCAGCTTCCTCTGCTCCTATCAAATTGCGAAATTTTAATCATCCATAGTAATTATAAGTTAAGCACCGCAAGAGAAGAAGACTAACATGAAATAGTGATGTTTATTTGATTGTAGTGATGATGCTTGTTTGACCTTGTGATTTGTTGGTATCTTTGAAGCCAAGGATTGTAAACTTGAGAAGCTCAGTAATTTAATATGCATGATACAAATTTAAATTTGTCATGCCAACTTTGAGTTATCTGGCGGTTGAATTTAATTTCTCATGGGAATGTTGTTCATGCGTACTGATTTTGCAATCTTGTTAGATAATGATGCCTTAAGATGTGGTTGTTTTGGGTTCCAAAACATGTGAGGATGGTTTTATGGTTTCTAATTTATCTCTCAGGGATTGTCATTACTTTATTTCCTGTTTTGTATAAGGTTTCTAATTGAACTATAATGCATGGTTTGAAGGATGACCTTTATTGATAAAAAAAAAGATGGTCTTTATAGTTTTCCTACATGTTGCCGTTTACTCTAGTTAGTTAAATTAGTTAAATAATGAACAATGAATATGATTGTCAATGCAGGATTGTTGTCCATTCTGGTGGATTTCTTTATGCATCAAAAACTAACATCTCTGTCTACTGTCTATGGAATTTATTAGTTCTTCATGGTTTTTTATAATCATTTGCTTGTGGATATTGTGGGGCAAAAAAGACAATCTGAAAATCTGAACATTTGGAATTTTGATGCATTCATCCTCATTGAGTATTGGACTTGGGCAATATCATTGTTCTGAATCCATGTAGGTGCAAATGTTGTCATTTTGCACCAGAATTTTGCTTGGATGTCAGATTTTTTGATCTGCATATGTAGCATTATTGATGCCATCAATTCTAACTCACATCTGAGCATATTCCACCTGACTTACATCTGAATTTTTGGTCCCGTAAGCTATTGAATGCATTCTCAATTTTCTGGTGTTTTTATGCCCACCATTTGTTTAGCAATTCTCTTTTTCCCAATGATCTAAGGTCTGTTATTCTTGGTGGTTTGTATTCTGTATATATATATATATAGCTTTAAAGTGATGATCTTAACATATATTCCTATACGTGGATGAATCAGTGATGGTGGAACTTTGCATTATTCTGTCAAATGGACTACTTTTTGCATATTTGGAGAAAGGAAAATGAATTTTCTTACCTTCATTTGTATATTGATTGATATATGGATTCTCATATTTAGTTGGCATCATCAAAACTTTGTATATAACCTTTATTCGAACAGTATATGTTGTTTATGTTCATTATTTGTCAGAGAAACTATTTGTCCTGCACTCCTGATGATCTCAGCTTCGAAATTCCCAGGGTTTTAAGTTCTGCATAAACCTAACAATGAATATGATGATTGAAGCCCTTATTCTATGTGTGTATGAACCAGTGATGTGGGAATTTGATATGTCGTACTGAGGTGGATACTGATATTCTACCCTGAAATACTTTCTTCAGAGTTTTGTGTGTCTTAAGAATTTATTATCGTGCATCAAGAATGCCAAATACCACAAACTTTCATCTAACTTCATTTTATCCTCTAATGGGATTTTGCCCTCTTGGTTGAAGGTCTAACAAATGAGCTGAAACTCCTGTTTCTGATCTTAAATACTGGAGAATCGACTGAAATCTCTACCTGATGACCTGTTTAGAGCCTCTAAATTCAGGAGGGTCTATTCTAATAAAGGCTGGTGGCATTAGGAAGCCTCGGATTCTTCTTGCTAGGCTGGTGGCATTAGGAAGCCTCGGATTCTTCTTGCTGCAAGCGGGAAGAGCTATGTTTTAAAGAGCTTTTGAGATTCATAAATTACGAAATAATAATTCTGATATAAAAATTATAAAAGAATGAGAATATATAACAACAACAACAATAACAACAAAGCCTTTATCCCACTAGGTGGGGTCGGCTACATGCATCGCACGACGCCATTGTGCTCTATAAAGACCATAGATTTCGATATATTATTAATTAAAATGTCTCTCTCAATGACCTCATTAAGCGTTCGTTTCGGTCTTCCTCGACCTCGTTTAACAGGATTCCATTCTGCTTGATCAACCCTTCTCACCGGAGCACTCAATGGCCTTCGTTGAACATGTTCAAACCATCTCAAACGATTTTCTACCATTTTTTCGTCAATAGGGGCCACTCCAACACGCTCACGTATATGAGTGTTACGAATCTTGTCCTTTCTTGTATGGCCACACATCCATCTTAACATCCTCATCTCAGCTACCCCCATTTTATGTTCATGATATCCCTTTAAAGCCCAACATTCACTACCATATAGCATTGCTGGTCTTATAGCAGTGCGGTAGAATTTTCCTTTTACCTTATTAGGTACCTTACGATCACAAATAACTCCCGTAGCTTTTCTCCATTTATACCATCCGGCTTGAATTCTGTGATTGACGTCTCCATCCACCTCACCATCTTGTTGTATAATTGATCCCAAATATCTAAATTTTGTCACTTGCGGGATGACTTGCCCACCCAATTTAACTTCCACTTCACTTTGACTTTGACTCTTATCAAATTTGCAATGCATATATTCAGTTTTGCTCCTACTAAGACGAAAACCTCTCAATTCCAAAGTCCGCCTCCATATCTCAAGTTTGGAGTTAATTTCTTCCCTAGATTCAGCCAACAGCACTATATCATCCGCAAAAAGCATGCATTTAGGGATCTCCTCTTTAATAGGTTCAATTAGGACGTCTATCACTAGGTTAAACAAATAAGGACTTAAAGCTGATCCTTGATGTAGTCCAATCCTTATAGGGAAGTCCTTTGTAACACCTCCAGACGTTCTAACATTGGTTGTAACCCCCGCATACATATCTTGAATGGCTTTAATATATGCAATCCTCACCCCCTTCTTTTCCAAGGCTTTCCAAAGCACATCTCTTGACACCCGGTCATAAGCTTTCTCCAAATCAATGAAGACCATGTGTAAATCTCTTCCTTTACTCCTATACTTTTCCATTATCCCCCTTAATAAATAAATCGCTTCTGTTGTAGACCTTCCTGACATGAATCCAAATTGGTTTTCAGCAACATCAGTCTCCAACCTCAACCTATATTCAATCACTTTTTCCCACAATTTCATTGTATGGTTCATTAGCTTAATTCCTCTATAGTTTGCGCAATTCTGAATATCCCCTTTATTCTTATAAATAGGAACCAAAGTACTTTTCCTCCACTCATCTGGCATTTTCTTGGTTCGTAAGATCTCATTAAATAATTTTGTGAGCCACGACACACTCTCCTCACCCAAACATTTCCAAACTTCAATTGGAATACCATCAGGTCCGACAGCTTTACCAGTTTCCATCTTCTTAAGAGCTTCTTTAACCTCGCCAATTTGAATCCTGCGATAAAATGAAAAATTGAGGTCACCTTCTCGAGTTGTCAAATCTTCCAAGTCACAATGCGGCCCTTCTCCACCATCATTAAACAAATTATAAAAGTAGGCTTCCCACCTATCCTTAATATCTCCATCAGTAACCAAAACTTTTCCTTCTTCATCCTTTATACACCTCACTTGGTTCAAGTCTCTTGATTTTCTCTCCTTGTTCTTTGCGATCTTGTAAATCTTACGCTCTCCTGCCTTTGTCCCTAACTCCTTATAAAACTCTTCATATGCTTTATTACGAGCTTCACTCACTACCTTTTTAGTCTCTTTTTTAGCCATACGATATTTTTCCCAATTTTCAGCATTATTACATAAGGGTATGACTTTAAAACAATCTTTCTTATGCTTGGTTTTCTCTTGAACAGTCTCATCCCACCACCAAGTCTCCTTATCTTGCCGACCAAGACCTTTTGATTCTCCCAGAATTGCATTAGCAACCTGCTGGACCTTTTTAAACATATTCTCCCACATGATATTAGGATTTCTTTGCAACTCCCACTCCCCCTCCTCCAAGAGAGTTCTCTTAAAAATCTCCTTTTTTTTCCCTTTCAATTGCCACCACCTGACCCTTGGGTTTAAAACTTGCTGGCGTTTTTGTTTTACATACTTAATATTCACATCAAGGACCAGAACCCTATGTTGTGCTGTCACGCCATCCCCAGGGATCACTTTACAGTTAGTACAGAATCGTCTATAAGAATTCTTTACCAAGAAGAAGTCGATCTGTGACCTTGCGGCTCCACTCTTGTATGTTATTAAATGCTCCTCTCGCTTCTTAAAACAAGTGTTGACAATCTTGAGATCATATGCGAGGGAGAAATCAATAATAGATTAACCTTCATTATTGAGTAACCCAAATCCAAAACCACCATGCGCTCTTGCATGAGGTCCTGCCTCCTTACCAACATGTCCATTAAGATCACCTCCAATAAAAATCTTTTCAGTTAGTGGGATACTCTGAATTAGTCCCTCCAAATCTTCCCAGAATTTTTCCTTAAGATGTACTTCTGCCCCTACTTGAGGTGCATACGCACTGATAATGTTAATAGTATCCTTTCCAACAATCATTCTTAAGGAAATAATTCTGTCCTCAATCCTCTTAACGTCCACCACATTCTTCCTCCATTCCTTGTCAGCAATGATACCAACACCATTCCGTCCATTGACCTTTCCTGTGTACCAGAGCTTAAAACCTTAATTTCTCTAGACTTTTCTCCTGACCATTTAGTTTCCTGGAGACACAAGATATTAATCTTACGATCCTTCATTACTCCCACCACCTCCCACGATTTGCCGCTCAAAGTCCCAATGTTCCAAGTGCCAAATCTGATCCTGTTTTCATGAACTAGCTTCTTTAGCCGCCTCCGTTCAGAAGAAAGCGGTAGCCCTTGCTCATTTAACACTACATCCGGGCGACGATGCAGCGGCCCTCGCTCACTTCTCACTGTACTCGAGCCATACAGCGCGTTACTTACAGGCAACGACCTAGCATTAGCACAATTTCTTCGTTGATCCATGTTCATAAAGATTCGACAGGGTTTTACGTTGGCTGTCGGGGCCTAACACAACCCTCCTCCTTTACCCGGGCTTGGGACTGGCTATAAACATAGGCGGAGTTAAATAAAGAGATAAAGGTATATTTGTTAACTTATAATTAGTTCCCATCTCCTGCTAAACCAAACAAGAAACTAAGTCTCCCCTCCCCTTCAACCAAACAAAGCACATAACGTCCCCTACCCTCCCCTCTGTTGAACCAAACACACCCTAATCTTATATGTAGAAGGTGAGGCAACATTAATTTTTAACATGTCAATCGTGATCCTGGCCTTCTCCACAGCTCCACCATCTCTGCTCACTGCTTTGCACCTCTGCCTTTCGTTCTTCAGTCACCAACCTTGATCTCCAACTCCTTGCGCTGCAACCTGACCTCACATCACTCACGCTGAAGCTACTGCTGCTCCCTCTCACCACCATTGTCGTTTGTGTTTGCATCTCTACCTCTCGTTGTTCACCTTTGCCGTCCTTCCAGTTGGTTTGCTTGCACAATTTTTTGTTTTTATATTTTTTATTAAAAAGAATGCTATTCAGAGTCTCTTGAATACTATATCAATGTAATTGAAATTATTGGCTTTGAGTAATTTTGGTGGACTTAAATGTTCAAGCAATTGTTGCTGTGATGTTGACAGTAATAATACATGGTGATAATTTTGTGGATGGGGTGCTTATGCTCAGACTAATGCTGATGTTAAAAAACTCTTAGTTTCCCAATTGTGTTGTTCTTATGACAGTGCAATTTGTCATGGTAGAAATGGGAATGCTTTAATTCAGGTTAATTTATATGTGAAATACTGACCAGTTGGTGGTATATTGATACAAATATGTGAAGTGGTTTACTCAATTCCAGTCCCTGGAAAACATGGGCTTCAATCTTTTTGGCATTTTTTTCCTTTAAACAACCGTGTTGATATTCAAATTTTTTTGCTTCAATTGACAAGTTTTTCTTCACCTGTATGTATTAACGTCTTGAGGTCTGTATTAGCAATTGAAATTGCTACATTATTGTTTGGCATTGTGTAGCCTGCTTCTCTAAGATATCCAGTTTTGCTGTAAAGGCATGCATTCATATTCATTTGCTTGGGGAATTTTTTTTTGGAAATGTAATAAGAGGATTTTCAAGTTTATGCTGTTAGATAGATATATGTGAATCGCATCAGTCAAGCATTTGGAAACATGTTTTGTGTCTTGTAAATAAATGTATGCTTGGGCCAAATTTGTATATGTTAATATAAATTTTACGTGTATTCCTCTTTGATTGCCCCTTCCCTTATCAACTTGGCAATGATTTATGTTTTATATTGATCTTTCTGCTTTAGGGACCGGTATCCAGATCAGTTCAAGGTTTGAATATTCTTGATTTGATATGCTTAATGAGTTAAGTTGCATGTTCAAATGTGTATGATTGGGTTAGGTTGGATTGGCGAGACTCAGACCTAGGTCAAATCCATTGTCATCCCTAGTTTATGTCACTATTCTCGTCTCACTTTCAGTTACACTTTTCAGTTCATGTATGGGCTAAGATTTGTATTTTTTTTTTAATTCACTTTTGTTTTTCTGTTAACTAGTAATACCACAAAGAACATGGTTTTGCCAAATGCCACCGAGGACTTGTCAACAGAAATGGAGGTCGATGCATTTAGATGCCTCTTTCCATTACGGTATTATGAGCGTCATCTTGTTGAATCTATCCGGCCTGATGGCAGAGCACTTGCAAGGGCTAGAGATACAACTATAGCTCTTGGTTAGCTGCTTCCTTTGCTTACAATCTGCAAAATCTTAGTCTTCTGTTTAGTGCTTAATTTTGGTTTCTAACAAAGCTGAGGCTGTTAACTTCATCAGGGGCTGTTGCATCTGCTAATGGATCAGCCCTTGTTAAGATCGGGTCAACTGTTAGTCACTCTGTCTCTATTGCTCTAAATGTCTTTGCCAATTGAGGTTATCATTTTTATAGTTTAATGTGCTTTAATCCCAAAATTTATTCATGGCACAGACTATGTTGGCTGCTATTAAAATGGAAGTTATGACTCCTACCATGGAGTTACCAGACGAGGGCTGTATAGGTGGGTCAATCATTTGCTACACAACTTGGACAGTTTTTGCTCCATTCTTTAGACTTATGTGTGTCAATTTCTGCCATTTCAGCCATTGATTTCCACATGCCTCCAATTTGTTCTCCTATTGTTAGGCCAGGCAGGCCAGCTGAGGTAGCACCAGTTGTGTCAAAGCAGTTGTCTGACACTATTTCAAGGCAAGTCTTCTCATTTTAAAAAAGCTCTCTGTATAGTTGTAATTATAGTCTGTCACTTTGTTAGGCTTGATTAATTTGGGTTCTGCAGGAAGTTAACAGTCACAAAGTCTATCCACCCCTCTTTTGTGTTTAAAATAACAAGAAAATAAGAAGAAAACAGTTTTAATTTGAGAAAAGCTTTTTCAACCGTTGTAACGATGTATTAACACCCCTTTCATAATGCTTGTTGCAAATATTTTCCCATTGATATAGATAATGTGGTTGTCTTCCTTTTGGTACATCCTTTGATATATTTTGTTTTTGGTGAAAATTTTATTTCTAATTTTGACTATTATTACCAGTTGCGTGTATAACTTCGGTGAGAGTCTGCTGTTGGATTTAGTTACTAAGACAGGCAATAAACAAATATTGGCATATTATTGTCAATAAATCAATACAATCTATGTTATGTGCTGGTATGCAAGAAACGCCTGAGTTTATGTTAAGAGTGCTATGATTGCTTTAACGTAGTTCTGAAGTTTTGATGTTCTACAAAGTCTATGGTCTTAACCTTGATTGACAACAGATGGCAGGAAAGTAAGCTTAATTTCTAGATGTTTTGGATCTTTTCTGTTCATGTTTCAGATGCCAACGCATCTCTAGATTGGGCATATAATTTGATCTTTACTGATTATATCCTTTTTCAATAATTATTTTATGATTCTCTTGTGATGCATGTTCTCATGCATTGATTTTTTAACTTACTAATTATTTTTTCAGTACTAGTTCAGAGAACAATAAGTACACATGTAATATATAGGATTGCATCAGGATTTCACAAACTTATCAAACACGATTCAATCTGTCAACTATATTGAACTATCAATATGCTGGTCTGTTGTGCTAGCCTTGTAATTCTTAAATACATCAAGGTCTTTTTCAAGTCAATGCATATAGATTTCTTGTCCCATCTAGGTCTATCCCGCTCCCACCTCCAGCATGATTGCATTTCTTTCAATCTTATTGTGTTGGCCTTTTCTTTTTTGTGGAGGATTGATGACAGTATATGCGTAAATAATTTGGGGCATTCTTCTTATCTGACAAATTGGGTTCCTGTTAAAATCACCTCATTTCTTCTTATCAGCATTTTATTTCTGTAGCTCTGGATTGGTTGATTTAAAAGAATTGTCTCTAGTCAGTGGAAAAGCTGCATGGATGGCATTCTTGGTAAGTCTTAAGTTTTATTGTTTGGATGACCATGGTCAAGTGACAAATGTAGCCATCTTTGTCATTCAGGATATTTACTGTTTGGATGCTGATGGTGCTGTTTTTGATGCTGCTTTACTCTCAGCAACTGCTGCCTTATCTCATTGTAAGTGTTGCATCTTCTGTGTTATTCAGTTGCACTGTGAACTTTTCAGAAGTTTGACCAGATTGTGTCTTTTCTATTTTGTTCCTGGAAAATTCATGTATCACTGTGGACATTGTTACAGTGAACAGCTAATTATTGATGCATGTACTATTAGCTTAGCTGTGATGTATCTTATACAAGTTTCCATGCCTGGCAGTGCAAATTCCTGCAGTTGCCATGAATGATGATGGCAAAATAGTGCTGATGTCTGAGGAAGATGGAGAGAGGCTGGCGCAAGAGCCAGTGAATAAGGAAAAGAGGAAGCTTACATTAAGAAGCATTCCATTCTCATTAACATGCATACTTTACAAGAACTACATCTTAGCAGACCCTTGTGCAGAAGAAGAATCCATCATGGAAACTCAGGTGACCGTAGTTTTGGATTCATCCAGTCAACTGATATCTTTTTATAAGCCTGGGGGATCAGTTCTTGCTTATACGCCAGCTATTCAGGTTTGTTTGCACTTTATTTTAAGAAACTAAAATTTCATATGGCATTGATTAACCAGTGTTAGATGAACCACCCATTATGTTTTGGATGTTACCAATTACTACCTTCAGTCGTTATGAGAGCTAGATAACTAATTTGGGTAGATTAAGAAAATTAGTTAAGTTAGTTAATTGTAACAAGTATGGCTTGGTTTTCTTAAAATACCCTCTTTCACCATGACTACTCTCGGATGGAAATCTTTTAATATGTGCAAACAACAGGGATACGTGGGGGAAAATCATAAATTTGGGAGATATAGTGGTGGATTCAGATCTTATATTTTGGACCAAATTCAACTCCCAACTATCTTTTTATTAGGGACCAGAGGCAGTACAAGCTATTATCTCATTGGACGTTAATCATATCTTAGAGCATGAAGTATTTTGCACTGTGAAAACTGCCCATTGCATCATCTTTTGTCCTTAAGATTGGAATAGGACAAGGTAGACTTGAAGTTATCAATTTATATAGTGCCACAACTGATTACCAAAGTTATTAGCCTTAGAATTAAGTGATATAAAAGACTTCTGATGGTACATATTACATGTGATGTAAGAGAAATTTGTTGGCATAGGAGTTAAATGGTGATTGGTGTGGTTTCAGGATTGTGTGGCATTGACCAGGCAACGAGTAAAGGAGCTACAGGGTGTTTTAGATGAAGCAAATTCTGCTATGGAGGTTGAGTAGATTGACGCTAGTATTTTTTGTTTTTTAATTCTTTGTACATTGTAGATCATTTTGATGGAAGCTTTCTCAGTTCTCTGATTTCAACTTGTTAACTAATCAATTTTGTTGCCCCAAGAAAAGGGTTTTTAAAGTTTTGGCTGATGTTATCCGGTTTTTTGTGGTTTTTATTTGTATGTTACTCCATAGTTTTTTGGGATTTTACGTTTCAAAAATGTCTAGTAAAAGAGGAATCAATTTTTCCTTGATGCTTGTGGGTTCAAATCCTGGATCTAGAGATTCCGATTGTGGGCGTAAGGTTGTGTAGAAGGGATTTGATGAAAGGGAAAATAAGAAGCAAAATATTTCTAAATGTGTGTAGTATATATGGCATAGTGAAATAGAGCTTACATTGTTGAGCGGAAAGTTTTTGCATCAGTGCTTGTCTGTCTTAATCGTCCAAAAAGAAATAATCTAGCAATATATATTAATCAAAATAGTTGCAACAAAAGGTGCAAAAGATGGATGAACCCCATCTACTTCACTTCAGTAAGAATGAGCGCAAACCACATCCATTTTCGCTTCGCGATGATATTCAGGTCTCAAGATTATAACTGCATTTTCATGGGTTGGTTGAACCCAATCATGGTCTCGCAAATCTTGAATAAACGGAGGTGGAAGTGGTGGTGAGAGGAATTGCTGATGAATAATTATCATCTTTAGTAGCTGAATCGGAAGAGCATTAGGCGTGGCATCTTCAACGGCTACGCTCGGCCTTTCCGATGACTTCCCTCAATATTTTCTCTCCCCTCGAGTGGTGGGGTTTGTGGCCTTTGTCTATACTCTTCATCTTTCCTTCTTTTTTTTTTTTTTTAAATATTTGAGTAAAATAGATTAGCTGCCCCTCTATTTTATATAAATTATATGAACATCCCCTCTATTCTGAAAAAGTATATAAACATTTCTTAAAATTAAAATATATGTTACACAAACCTCTTATGTATATTTCAGATTTGATTTCTATCCATTCAGTTGTTAGTTGGCCTTTAAGCTTAATTTTTAATCTTTTACTTTGACCAAAGTTCCCCTCAACAGAAAAATTGGTTTTAACAATTATATTGTTTTAAAAAAATTTAACGCCACCAAAAAAAAAAATTCTGATACATATATTTTCAAAATATTTGTCATAAAATTTTTTAAATTTTGTTTTATTATATTTTTATTTAAATTTTCCATTATATTTATTTATGTTTTATAAATGACTAGAAAAATATTTCAAACATATTTTTTTTATTATACAGTAAAAGTGATATAAGTTTGAGAGGCTATATAAATAATTTATATTTAAAATTTAAATATTTTAAACATTTTTTGATACAAACATCTATAAATATATTTAGCAAAATTAGGAATTTAATATGATGAAAGGTAAATTAATAAATAAATAATATTTTAAAATAGAGGAGAGGCATGTGTAAATAACGCAAAACGTAAGAGAGGTTAGAGTATTTTACTCTTAAAATTTTATTGGGGGAAAAAAACCCACGTGGGAGTTGGGTTGTAAATAAATTTTGCTATATAGGATGATTTTATAGGGTGTTTAGGGTTTAGGATAATAATATAAAAATTAAAAAGATAAGGAATTGAGTTTTATCAAAAGTTTAGGGGTAAGTAAATAGTGTATTAAAACCAATATCAGCTGGTTTAGACCCAAAACCGATGAACCAATCATTTATCTAGTCTATTTGTTATTTGGACCAAAGGATTTATGACTTGTAAACCACTCTAACTTAGTTTGAACCGATCATAACTTGACTAACCCACTGGGTTAGATGGTCTACGGAGTTGCTACTTTTTTCCCACCCATAACCCATGAACTCTGGATGGAATGGCCGAAGAAGAGAGGATGATCAGGGTAGAAATTGAAGGCTACAGCCTACTATTTCTTGAAAGTGATTCATTGAACCATCAACAAAAGCTTTAGCATGGAAGCCAAGACGAATTGATCGTGAGAAATTACAGTGAAAGAAGATGGATTGCTAGCCTTAAAGGTCCGTATTAGGAGCTCATAGGATCAATGAGAACCTAGTGCTAACCCATCAATATATCTAATAATTTTCTTATATCTTTATTTATAAATCGATAAATTGCATCTGCAGCAACAAATTAGCTTAGCAATGTTTAAAATCCAAAGATTGTTTCAATTCCAGCTTTCATCTCAAAAGCATAAGGTAGAGTTTTTGACATCATGTCATTAATTAAGTCTTTATATAGTCCTAACATCTGAAAATTTATGACTATGTAAAATATTAAACATTAAAATTAATACTATGCACTTGAATTAACGGGCCATGGGTTCCAAGGGCCTTGGCCCTATTAAAATTTTAAAGATATCCAATTTATTTGACATAGGCAGATCATCAATAAAAATAAAGTCCTTTGAAATTAAACATTAAAAATTACAAATATGATTGATTGGGCATTGCATATAAATTAATTAAATTAAAATACTACATTTAACCACTTCTATATATATGTTAAAAAAAATAAGCCATTGAAAATAGTTTTCTTTAAGAAATTTAAGAAGATAAAACAGAGAAATAGACCCATACTTAACTCCAAGATTTGAATAATTATCCTAATTGTTTCCAACAAAAATGTTTAAGCTGTTTTCTTATAAATTCGGCATGGTTGACACATGTTAGCAACATATTCCTGGTGTCATTATGTGGCTTCGCATTTGCATGCAAAATTATAAATAGACACTCGCAAACTCGACGGGGTTGACAAATCAGCTATGATAGGTATTATCTTCGGTCCTCAAAGTAGGATATAATTAGGAAGGTTATTTTAAATTTAAATGTAAGATCTATTTTTCATATTTACCAATATCTTTGTAATTTACTTATATTAATGCTCCTTCAACAATAATTAAAAGTAAGATAAAGGGAATTAAGGAAGATAATTAAGGTATTTTAGAAAAAGCATATCATAACAATTAACTTAACTAATTTCATCATCTAATCAAATTAGGTAAATAGATCTTACATTAAGAAATGGATGGAGTATTATTTTTAGCACTGTTTTAAAAGCCGGATCGGACGTCGAGCCAGAAAGACCGACGGGTCATGGTTCAACCGGTTGGAACGGTTGAGGTCGGATCGGTGACATAATAATTAAATTTAAAAATATTACACACACACACACATATGATATGTTGATTTCACAATTTTAAACACCTTGAAAGTAAACCAGACAAGCAGCCAGATATACATGAGAAATCCATTTGGTCATGAAAGTAAACCAGACACTGGCAGCACTCTCTATGTGTCCTTTCATTTGGCCATTCCCAAAGGCAAAGATATACAAAAGCAATGCATTTGTTCATTTTTAATTCAGAAGAACTCGTGATCCTAATTACATAAACATTATAGTACTAGCAGAAATGACCAAATCCAGTGTATCAGAGCATAACTCAGTAGTCAGTTCACAACGCCACAGGGGAATACAAATAAAGACTCATCAGACTATCAAAGATTCAGAACACCTCAGTTCAAACTATCAGGGGAATATAAATATTTGACAGAGTACCTGAGTTCAAAAAGCGATCAACATCGACTTTGCCTGAATGAGGAGACACCGACACGGACTGAACAAGAGGGTGAGCTGACTGCCAAATGAATCATCGAGAGTCCGAGACTGACGAGACTAAGGAGGATTGAGATTGACAAGATGCCCGATGCCGAGACTGAGAAAGTGAGGAGGAGCCAACTTGGAGGTTGGAGGTTGGAGGTTGGAGCTGGAGGGAAGGAAAGGATCGTTGAAGGGTTAGGAAAAGAGAAAGAATCACACCACCAAACATGATAGATGATGACGATGAAAATGGTGGAGGATGACACTGCATATGGCAGAAGACGATGGCCACAGACAACGGCCAGCGTCACTGCAATCGGCAGGAGAAGCTTCAAGCTGTGACGGAACTTCTAATTTGGGACTCCCAACAAATCAATTTGGAGGTATATGTGATTATACCGTATGTAACTATGTATATGCCTTAAAAAAAATGACAGATCATGTGACCCGGCCGGTTTTTACAAACGGGCTCCAATTTTCGGCCCAATAGCGGGTGGTGGCCCAATAGCGAGTAAATAGCAGTCCAAAATGGCTTTAAAAAAAAGCCTGTTACATATAGCCGGGCCGCTGTTGAGACTGAATGACAATCCGACTAGTCGAACCGTCTGGCCTGGTTTGATTCTTAAATCCATAATTTTTAGGCTTCACATTTGCCTACAAATCTCCTAATTGAACCAAAGGTTTTCCTTCATGCCTTTTCCTCTCAGAAGAATACGTATGTAGTCTTCAACATCATTGCCATGTTTATATGCTCTCAAGATCAAGCATCACAAGCATTTATATATATATATATATGCTACAAAACTGCATGGTAAGTCCCTTCTATCTAGCTTGTTTTTACAATCAAGTAATTAATTATTGAGTAAGTTGTTATTTATAGAGACAATTAATGAAGTTAATATTCAGTGATTCAATTGGAAAGCTAGAAGCCACAAGCAATTTTACAAGCAAAAAAGCCCAATCACCATTAAAAAGCCCATTTGATTTAGTTTAGTGTGTTTGGAAAATCATTAGATATTAATGAGCTTTAAGTCATAAAGCTACTTTTATCCATAAGTTGCCAACGTGAGCTTCTTCCAGCTTCTCATCAAAATTATGATCGTTACGTTTGGGCATTAATTTTACGTTTTATCTTCAACATCAACTATTCGTAGATTATCTTTAACACATATGAATGATATCCGTGATATGATCAAAGACGAACTTGTTAAGGGTAGATGATCCAATTATGATCCACTTTCTGTATAACATTCTCATTGAAATATATATTTATCCTTTTTTTTAATTAAGTGTTTTTATGTATTTTTCTTCTTTTTCAATAATTATTTAACTTTTTTTTTATTTTAAAAAAATTTATTTATATTTTTCACATCAATTACAACAATATATATACAAACAATATAATATGTAATATTCAACAAGGTTCATGCATTTTTCAGTCATTTTCCATCTAAACGGGCTTTTTAAACACTAATCCAAACAGGTTCAAGATTAAAAAAAAGTCACTTCTTACACAGCCAATTCAAACACAAATCACATTGACAAAGTGACTTTTTTTCAATATGGCTTTTGTAAAAGCCACATTAAAAAAAAAGCCACTTTTTCACCCAGTTCCCAAACATGGACTAATTTATAAAGTTGCCACTTTCATAACGTTAATTGTCACTACATTTTAGTAAAATTAGAGACAAAATAACACGCATTTGTGACATAAACTCTTACTTCTTCAATGTAGAATTTCATAGACAGCCCAATATCCTAACTCCTTTAGGCTTACCAAGAGACTTTAGGCTTACCAAGAGTCCAATTCTTCAATGAAATACATACGCCCTATTCAACATTTTTTGGGTAGCTAATAAATTAAATAGAAGAGAGAATTATACCAACAAATTGTTGGTTGAGGTGGTAAACGGCCTTATCCTATAAAAAAAGTTGAAGTAAAGAAAATAGTGAGAAGAATTATAATACCCATGATCCTCAAGAGAGAGAGAGAGAGAGAGAGAGAGAGAGAGAGAAAATTATAGTAGCTTTGCCCAATTTTATAAAATAGGCAAATGGATCCCTACTTGAATCATTGCATAGCTCCAAAAATATTTAAAGCGTTCAATATACAATAAATTCCAGTCTATCACATATGGTACATCTCATGTCTTGCAAAATCCATCAAAAGAGAATTTCATATGGCATGATCCCATCCTACTCTCTTCCACTCCTCCAAATGGTAATCCTCGAGTTGCAGCCTCCATCCACATTATCAATATTAGTGTACATACTAACATCTGATAATGCCATAAAACTCCGCTCTGTCATGTTGGACAAAAATAAAAAGGATAATGCCATAAAGCTACTGCATAAAAATTCAGTTCTCTGGTTTAGTCATGGACAGGTCATTCATGGCGAGGCTAGGAAATTGAAGAAAAACATTCTTGTAGTTTTTGAGCTAAAACATTGAGGTTTGTGAGAACAAAAATTTGAAAATGGCGTTCATAGGAAGAAAAAGAAATTATAAGATGACGATTACATGTTAAAATAGTGTCATTGATGAGCATACGACCAGAAGATATGTTCCAGATGGCTTCCATTGGCAATATATATGGCCCTGGTAGCAATACCAGAAAAAAAAAATTGTCAATTTTCAGCCATGACCTAGAGCAATTCTTCAATCCAAGAGGGAGTGTATCATAGGCTTACCAAGAATAATGTTGGGCACATTTGATTATTAGTAAACCTAAGCATGGCTTATCAGGATGCCATTCAGTTCTACAACCATACGTTCCATGGCCGATTTTCAGAACCATTTCAAAGGCTCTGTATATTGCTGTTCTCATGATACACCAATCATCCAGATGTGATCCATGACATTTATTGTATCTCAAACGGAGCAATGCTAATATATCATCTTAGTTATAGATTTCCTGACTTTGCATGCATATTTTTGCAAATCATCCCAATTCATTTTATCTCACTTAACATGTGAGGAGTTAGGACCAATTAACTGGCTAAATTTTAATCCATGGCACAAAGACACTTATTCCAAAATTAGAGGATATCAAAGTGTATGTTACTACTGATTCTGAAAATATTATTAGTTCCAAAAAGTGCATGGCAGAAGCGTGCTGCAACGACACCTTTCAAGCTGAAAGGAGTGTGTGGTCAGTGTGACTTTGTATTTTTAACGAAATAAAAAATGCAATACCGTTGCAATAGTGAGTGGTTAGTTATTTGTTCTTCCTCATGTCTAAATGACAACTAGAAGAGTTAGTCATGGGAACTTCATTCAACATAAAGCATTAAAGTAACAAGAAATAACTTGAACAGTCCACAGTCCTTGAGTTGGGTCTATTAGGAGTTTAAGAACTAAAAAAGCTATATTCAGAATCTTCCCTAATCGGAAACTAGCAAAGTTACAGTCACAGCCTTCCTCTTCTCTAACCAGAAATAACTTCGCTCACTATGATGAGAACATGATATTAAACTCACCCATAAAGTGATTTCCAAAAGTGCAGAATGAAGTGAAGATCGAGGATCCTTTTTCAAGATTTAGTTTTAACCATTTACTCTCGCCAGATTTCTGAATAGAAGGGAAAAAGGCAATCCAGGCCTGTACATTTTGTGATCAGCAGAAACAATAATCATCCTGTAAGCAATAGATTTTAGAAATATTCCAATTTAAACAGCACAACACTGATAAAATTGAATTCACATTATAATTTCAACAAAAAAATAGTTCAACAACACTCAAGTCAGCTAAATTCAAAATGTCACAATTTGTTTGCCCACGGTGAGAGATATATAATTCACAGAATATTTTCAGTATATCAAATGGGTAAAAAATTTGTATAGAAAATACCTCAGTTCTTATGAAATAATGATGCTCCTCTTTTCCTTTAATCCACCTTCTTTCAGAAGAGAAAAAGCGAGATTGTCTTGCCAATTGCAAGCTCGTGATCAAGTCATCCCGCATAACTGCATCAAGGTGTGAACTTAATGAGCACCGTGATTGACAGGTCTTGACCATTTTCTATAGAGATGGTACTCATGGGTCTATGATGTTGTAACTTGTCACTGCATGGCATACTCCTAAGTTGAAATATGGAGCTAAATGCCTCCTTTGATACGTGCAGTAAATTGAGATAAAATTAATGTTTAAAATCCATAATTTGATCCATAATCCTCTCTTCCAGTCTTGAGTACCCATGCTTCTTACAACCATCAAGGGCTATGGTTAACATTGAAATTGAAGGCTCAATAGGCATTGTCTTCAAAAAGTTTTCAAGTTCATCCATGTATCCATGTCGGCTGTAGAGTTCAATCATGCAATTATAATGCTCCAACCGAGGCAAGATACAGAACTCATTGCTCATTGACCTGAAGCATTGGGTACCGAACTCAACAAGGCCTCCTTCTATACAAGCATACAAGATACCCTGAAAGGTCATGTGGTCTGGTTGGGTGCCTTCCTTCACCATTATCCTAAACAATTCAAGGGCTTCCTGACCCCTATGATTGTGACAACACCCAAATATGATGTGATTCCAAAGGACCACATCTCTAAAATCTGCCCCTTTAAAAACCTCAAAAGCATACTCAAGAGAATGAAATCTACAATACATGTATATCAAAGCAGTTATAATAACAGTATCCATCTCAATCTTATGTCTAATTATATAACCATGAATTTGTTTGCCATGGTGAACTGCACAGGAATTTGCACAAGCTGTCAAAAGGGTTGCAATCGTATATTTAGTTGGCTTAGTCTCCCACTGCATCTCTAAAAATTTTGTTAAGGCTTGCTCACCTAATTGATGATGAGCATAGCTAGTCAACAAAGAATTCCAAGAAACCATGTCACGCCAGTAACTCATTTGGCTAAACCAAACTTTGGCACTATTCAACATCCCACATTTACCATACATGTCAAGAAGGGCATTGCTAATCATAAGGTTGGTGTGGAAGCCATGTCGATAGATATAACCATGAATCTGCTTCCCCAGTTCATGATCTGAAAGTCCAGCAGACAAGTTTAACATCAAGCTAAGAGTAACATGATCCAATTCTTTAGTTTCATCAAGCATCAAATATACAAAATCCAATGCCTCTAACCATTCAGAGGAACGGATATACCCTGCAAACATTGCATTCCATGAGATCACATTACGTTCAGGCATCTCATCAAAAAATTTCCTTGCTGCTTGAGTTTTCCCACTCATCACATGTCCTGATACAATTGAAGTCCAAGCAACCAAATCTTTTGAGCCAAGCTGATAAAAAATCCTAGAACCATTATCTAGTTCATCACACTTTACATACATGTTAATAAGAGAGCTTGAAACAATATTGTCCTCCTGAAAACCTAGTTTAGTAATAAATCCATGTATTTGCATCCCCTCCTTTAGTGCAGATATACTCGAACAAGCCACAAGAGCATTAGAGAGGGTAAAGTTGAATGGCTTGACTGCAGTAGAGAGCATCCGTGAGAACATGATAATGGCTTCCCGACCATCACCATTATCAAGATATCGCCTCACAATGACATTCCAAGTGATGGCATTAGGATATTGGATCTCATTAAACATTCTACGAGCATCACACATCACCCTACACTTAGCATAAACATCAACAAGGGAACTCCCCAGAATTACATTGCGATCAAAACCATGTTTCGTTATAAGCCCGTGAATTTGCCTTGAGAGATGAAGCTCAAATACTGCAGCACAAGAACCAAGAACGCTGGCAAATGTGATATTATTTGCATAAACTCCCAACTTATTCATGCATTGGAATAATAACAAGGCCTCATTTGGGAAACCCCCCTGCGCATATGCTGTGATCATTGCATTCCAAGACCCTCCATCTCTTTGGGGCATTTCCTCAAACAGTTCTCTGGCATCATTCAAATAACCGCATTTACCGTATGTTTCTATTGCCCGGTTGAGAAGAAAGACCGGTGGGGTATGAGAGAAGGTGACCAAATGAGACTCGACCTTCCGAGCCTCAACAATGGCTCGATGAGAGGAGCATATCTGGAACAAATGAGCATACAGGGAATACGGGAACAGTTCTGGGAAAGCGAAAAGTACGGACACGGCTTTTCGGAGGCGACCCGCTCTGAGGTAAGTGAAGATTGAGTTGATTGCTTTTCGAACACCCAGGGGTTCAGCTTGGACCTTGAGATTTCGGTTGTAAAGGAATTGGCTGAGTGCAGAGGCAGGAGTCTCACCCATGCAACAGATAACGATGGCTTGATAATCAAATTTTCAAGAATCAAAACTTCAAATGGAAGACTCCAATTTCCCATGGCATGCTATTCTATAGTGCTTGAAAAGCTTCCATCGTATTCTCGCTGCTTTTTACGTTCACGTGATGAAAACTATACAGAAAAAACTCGCAACAAAAATGTCATAACACTAATTCCTCTAAGTATTTCTCAAGCCCAGAAAGGTAACTGATGCATAAGCAAGCTCGAAGCTTTGCGTCGTCCAACATCAAATCCTGACTCTCTTACTCTCTTTTCCTTCAAGTTATCTCCTGTTCACATTTTTTACAATGATTTGGTCAGCATACACACAGTGGTTAAATAATTAACCGCTGCTTCTGCTGCTACGAGAAGGAACGACGCAAATGCTCTGGTGCTTTCTCCCGGACGAACAAGGAAAAGGATTTGAAGTTGAAGCAGGTTCCGATTTTCCTCATGGTATCTTTTAGTAGTGAGCACAAGCACCGGGTCGAAGATCTGTTACAAGTACAGAGGACTGGACTGGGCTTCATATGGGTTTCTAGATAAGTAAACCCTAAATAAATAATATTTCCGACCGAAGAAATTAGAGTGTTTAAAACATCTCAGTTCGGTGAATTTACTGTCCAGTCAAGATTTGGATCGAGATATATTGAAACCGGGACTAGAACCGAGGTTGTCCTTGAGATCCCAATATTAGTCTCGGTCTCTTTTTTTTTGAAAAAAAATTATTTTATAAATTAAATTATCTTTTTATCTTTTTATTTTTTATCTTATAAATTAAGTTATCATTTAATAAGATGTATATAAGATCTTTAGTTAAACCGTATATATCGTGATACTAATCCTAATTATATAATGTATAAAGATAATAATGAAGATAAAGATAATGATCATGATAATGATCATGATTATCATAATAATACTAAAATATTATTATTTAATTCTAAATCAATTTGTGTAATTATTATGACTTTGTTAGAAGGCTAAATGATCACTTTAAACATTATATTATGAAAAATTTAACTAATATAATAATATATTTTAAATTTAATTTAAAAAAACCGGAATTTCTTGATTCCGGGATCGGGATGCAATTTGCATCTCGAACAAAAACTGAGACAAAAAACCAGGATTGGGGGATCCCAGTCCTAACCTATGTTTTGGACACCCCTATGTTTTGGACACCCCTAGAAGAAAGAAATCATTCTAATTCCATAATTTTTGGCGCATTCTATGTGTTTTAGGAGGGGATTGACTTTTGCTTTTATGGTTCTCTTTCCCTGTACTTCTCTTCTCAATCTTAGATTAAAATTTGAGCAGTTTAAATTTAATATTTTATAAAACTATTAATAAAAAATCAAATTAATAATAAATAAATAAATTCAAAAAAGGCTAAGATTTAGTTATCATCATTTAAAATTGCAATATAAATTTGAATTTAGACCACTCAAATTTCAATTTAAAAACTAAGATGAGTAGTAGAATGAAAGAGGAGGAAATAAAATAATAAGAGCATAAGATGGTAGTCAACCCCGTTATGAAAAAAGGTGTCCCATTTACCTTCATTTCCATTTTCTCTTCATTTATTATCTCTACCATTAGATTAATTTCCAATGGTTGAGACTTAATATTTAATGATATTATTATTATTATTATTATATTAAATACAAATATATATAAAAATAAATTTAAAATGTTTGAACTATATACACACACACTTCAACACGGTAAACTTTTATTAATATATTTAAAAAAAAATTTACTTTGTATTTAGAGCTGGAAATCAGGGTTGGCTCGGCTCTACAGGGCTGGCCCTTGACAGGTCAGGGTCTAAAAGGGTCAGCCTTACAGAATTCGGGGAAAACAAAATTGTTGTTTTTCAAAGCCTGCCCTGAGAGCATGCGGGCTAAGGCAGACCTGCAGGATCAGAAGTTATTTTCATAAGATTTAACTATATGTCTACACGCCTCATACAATAAACAAATACAATTATTAATTTATAATCAAAGGTAAAAGATACTATTCATAAGTAACTCATAGTCTCACACAAAGCATAAAAAGGCAAAAAGCTAAACACTTTAAGCAACATGATTATAATGACTATCGTTTTCATCTTCTTCGCTACTATAATCAATTTCAAGGAAATTTGATTGTACTTCACTTTAAGTAGTAGACTCTGTTTAAGGAGTAAAAATATCAAGAATTAGTAAATTATCATCATATATAAATTTGACAATTTTAAGGTTTTTAAGGAAGAGTTAGTAAGGGCATGGGCAGGAGGGGCATGAGAATTTAAAAAAAAAAAAGCTAGAAGGCCTAACAGGCTGGCCCTACAGGGAGGGTCATTTTAGGCTCAACTTTCTTTTGAAGCTTCATTTTTTAAGCCCGACCCGTGATTTAAAAAGGCTTAAACGGGCTCGGCCCGATTTCTCAGCACTATTTGTATCCCTGCCCTCTTAGAATGTATATGTTAAATTTTAATTAGTTTAAATTTATGTATAAATTCATGTTATTTATTATAATATATTATTATAAAATATTAAATCTCAATCATTGAAAAGTTAATTCAATGATAAAAATAGTAAATAGAGAAAAAATCAAGATGGAGGTAAATATAGACATTCATCTCCCTTTCTGAAATGCTTCAATGTCAATTTCTCAAGTATAATAATAATAATAATAATAGTCACCATCATCTTAAAATTTAAAAAAAAAACAGAAAGAAAGAAGATAGAAAACCCTCTCAAGTACTAGAATGTTTCTTAGTATGGCATTAGGTGTTATCCTATAATGTTAAAAGGGGTAAATTATATCTATTTTCTTAAGATATATCATATGCACATTACCTTCTTAACCCATGAAAGTTTAAACTAATAGCCTTAATATTTCATGCTTTGATTATCAACTTCTGCGCCATTAAAATCACAGTTAAAGTCAACAATTTTTTTCATCTCATGATTTTTATATTCTTTTTTATTATATAACATGTGATTTAAAAAACAATACTTAGCATTTAACACGTAATTTTAAGTCTTTATTTTTTATTTAAAAAATACATGGTCAAATAAATATTTTAAATGCTTTTCTAAGTATTTTATATTTCTTAGGATATTGGATCTCATCAAACATTCTACGAGCGTCATACATAACCCGACAGTTAGCATAAACATCAACAAGGGAACTCCCCAGAATTACATTGCGATCAAACCATATTTTGTTATAAGCCCATGAATTTTCCTTGAGAGATGAAGCTCAAATACCGCAGCACAAGAACCAAGAATGCTCGCAAATGTGATATCATTTGCACAAACTTGATCGCCACGAACACCAAGCATAAAGCATAACTTGAAGGCTACGAATACTAAATGCCAATCTAAGAACACGAATAACAAGCGTTCTGTGTTTAGTTCCTCTAAAAAAAAGTGTTCACAATCTTATAAGTCAATTCATGAAAATTGCTTTTGTATAAAATTCTATATAACATTCATAAACTATATTTCAAGCATCGTGCGTGCGTGCGTGCATGCATGCATACATTGATTGATGCAAGATAAAATATAATAAAATTTTCAATTCAAGTGGTCCATTACCAACTACCATATAGCGCTCTATGTTTTTCAACCCTTTTAACCACAAAATAGTATGACGTCTTAAGCTTGTATGGATTTGAACATCGTAAATCAATTATTTCAAATGCTTAAGAAAATCAAGACAAGGTAGTAAAACACTAGAGAATGAAATGGTACCCCGAAAAATTCCAATAATCCAAACCAATCCTTTCCTTCGATAAATAGCTCAAATACGAATCTTTGTACACTAAAAAAGAAGTAAACACAATAATGCATAATGAAGTACTATGATTTCAGAAATAATTTAAGCAAATCCAATCTTTGTAAATAACTACAGCACGTACACTTGTGGCAGGACTCTTTCCTTAACAATGCCATAATATAGTAAAAAACCAAAAGCTACAAGTAACCCCTCCTCAAGACATGGAAAGCTATGTAATATCACCTACGGCATGCCATGTCTTTTCTTAAATTTATGCTAATTTAAGATCAAAATTATTCTTCTATTCCACAAGTCTCACCTTAAATCTAGATTTTCACTTCAATCCTCTTTTAATAAATTTCATTCTTCACATCAGAAAGCTCCATCCACAAAGTCTCCATTCAATACTCATAATTTAATAATTAACCAGTGACCAATAATTCCAACAAGCTTAAAAGCACCATGTGTTACTTATCCTTATAGTTTGAATGTCAAATGTGAATTCACGTTCATTATAACTATCCGCACAACCATAACAAAAATATATCCTTTCTTTCAAGCATTGCATCAAAGATGTAAATTACTCTAATATATGTAATGCAGCAAACATTCTGGACTTCAATTTTTTCCCCTCCAAAAACACGCAAGCATGAATCAACTCCATCAAATATTAAACAATCAATTCACCAGTTAAACAACATAAATCAAAAATTTCAAATTCATTACAACTTAGAAAAATAAGAGGAAAGGGAATTTGTTAGCTTTGGCTTGTCTTTTAACTAAAATCCCACCTTAAAACATTTTACAAACACCTTGTAAGCATAAAATAGATGAAGTAATACTACAAGGTCTTAAAAGCACTATCCAAACTGCTACATGCATCAAACACAACTCCAATGTTTCAGCCAGACAGAAACTCTTCCCGGGTTTCGGATGTTCAGCAACAAAGAAAAGAAAGACCCAATCCCACGCACACAACCCAAAATAATAAACAACACGGAGAAGAAAAGCGATAGTGATAGCACAAGTTTATCACAACAGCCAGCAACGCAGAGGAAGCAAGAAAACCGAGCAAGGATAAAAATATGCTTTGAGAGAGAGCCCCCTACCTCACATGGCACGTAGAAAAATATGGAAGGAGAAGATGGAAGCTTGCACACAACTCATTGACGGAAAGGAGAAATGACGAAGAGGAAGGGAGGAGCTACAGGGAATTCCTACAAAACCCACCCACAAAGCGCCGGAGGAGGAAAAAGGAGGTTCGACGGTTGAAAGCTCCCACGGCAGAGATGAAGACGACGATGAGGCCGAAGGAGATGATTCCGTTCAAGGTGAAGACTGAAGGCAAGAGGAGGAAGAACGAATCTGGTGGATTTTAGATTAATCTTCATCTAGTGCTTCCTCCATTACTCTGTCTGTGAACGATGGCCCGGCAAAGGAAAAAGGAGTGATGTTTAATATTTTAAACACAGAAGGGTATTATCGCAAATTAAGTTTTCGATTTAGCTATCTTAGTTAAATTTGAATGCGGTTAACAATTCCGTCCAAGAAGCATTTACAAAATCGCAATGTTATCTTGAAAATATTTTTAGTTTTAATATCGCGTTTAAAATTTTAAAACGTAAAAATGTTATCACCTGACTATTAACAAAATTAGTTTTGACCATTAACTTTCTCAAGTTTAACTGAAGATAACACTTGTAATATTCTGAATTTGGGGACAATAAGTTTGAGATTAAGCTTAAAATAAGTGAACTATTAAACCCCAATGATAGAGGTACAAGTGACATGTTATATGGTGTTGAACAAGGCATCTAAGTTGGCAACCAAGGTAACATCATCCATGGTAAACACGTTGTAGGTGGCACATATAATGAACAAGATGATGTCTATATCTTACAAGAAGATTCTAAGCAAGCCCAAGATCCTCTTCATAACATCAAGGGCCTAATTACTAGAAGCCTAGAAAGGAGTGAGCTGTTCAAGGGGCTAGAGCAAATATTTAGGCTTCAATTTGCTTCATTAATGGCTTATAATATTAGTATATATGTTGAGGGTGCAAATGAGGCCATAATCATGCATATTCAAGCCCATATGCATGCTTTTACAACACCTAGAAGCTTGACCACATGACAAAATATGAAGATCCATGAAATTGGGATAACATGAAGTAATAAGCCAAACATGATGATGTGCAAGGCCCATGTGAAGTATAGATTGAAGAATTTACTTTAAATACCATGTGACAAGCATGTGCCTTGGTGGAGGATTATAAGTGATGTCCAAGACAACTCAAGAAGCATCTAGAAGGCATCCTTGTGCATCAAATCTGATTTGATTACTCTCTTATTTTATTTGTATTAAATAAGGCCTTTTTTTGGTCAAAAATTGTTCTTGAAAACTTTGATTTAGTTTCCTAGTTTTAGGTAGCTGACTTAGTCTTGAAGAATAAGTAATTTCCTAATATTTTTAGGCTTGAATGGTGCCAACCAAGGCAATCAATCATCATTAAGGCATCATTTATTGCATTTATGACTAGGATTAGAGTTCTAGATTGTTCTTTTTTTGCCTATATATGAAGGCTACGTTTTGTACTCTTTTCTTCAGACTTGAATGATAAATTGAGAATTTTATTTCTCTTGTGTGAGCCTTGCTTGCATCCTTGTGCAAATACTCCGACTGTATCAAGGACTGATCATCCTTATGGTGTCTTTTGTGGCTAGGGTTGTAAGAGGCAGGTTCTCTTAAGGTCCTACCTTTGTTCATCCATTCCGTTTGTGTTTTCAAACTTGTTTTCTAGTCGGTCCGTTCCCCCATTCATATTAGTTTAGCAAATGTCCCAGTAAGGCACGATTAAATTCCCTAAAATTTCTTTATATCTTGGGAGTATTAAAGAGTACAGGGAGTGATAAAACAAAACAATTAGAAGTCACACACAATATAGTGAAGTGGAACACAAAGTAGTATTGCTACTGATGAAATTTTCGGTATGACAGTCGTGTTTGTGTGGTATTTTTCAATGGGCAAATGATGTCCAAAAATTATGAAACTTTTCAAAATTAAAGTAGACTTATCAAGCTTCAATTTGATAGGTCATATAAGTCATTTGGAATTGTGCACAAGGAATTATGTATTTTTGAAGTTAACCTAATGAAATTGACTATTTTCTATGGCAATGTCCAAAAACAATAATTTTGGGAAGAGTAAGCTTCTAATTGGCCAAATGTTATATTTTTTCTTAAAACTATACTCAATAAGGGTCACATAACCTTTAGAACCATCCCAATTGGATATCTACACAATTAGATATTAATTTTCAAAATTTGATGAAAATTCTGTCAAGTTTTGCATTAAGTGCGAAAATGGAATAAATGTAAGAGAAAAATTGTCATTTGACCAATAAATCAAGAGATAATTATTTTTTCCTAATATTCCTAATAATTTCAGTTAAATGAGAATTAAAAAGTGGAAAATGGCTACTTGGTAATTAATAAATCTATATTAGTGAATTATTATCAAGAATTGTCAAAGGTCCAAAAGTCAACTATTTACAAGATGACATTAGGATAATTTGAGAACAATATTTCCTTTTCTATTTCTCATGCAATTTTTTGATGACCAAGAGAAGGAAAAAGAAAAAGAAATATTTTGACAAAATGGGATATTTGGACATTGGAGTATGACACTTGGCATGAAGCTTTGGTTAATTCATTTAACCATTCTCTTCATCCTTCCTCTTCTCATTTCTGTCATGCCAAACCAGAACCAAGAGAGGGAGGGAGCTGCTGAACGAGAACCAAGAGCAAGGGAAAAAATCTAAAGTAAGGAGGTTGTAATTTTGAAGTTTAAGCTTCCTAATCACTTTATAACCTCTCATAATCTCTTCTTCACCATTAAATTCATGGATTCAAGGAAAAAATCCTAAGAGAAGAGAGAGAGAGGGTGACGTTGAGGAGATAGAAAATGGAGAAATCAAGAGGTAAACTTCAAGACTGCTTCGTTTACCTTGATTGGATGTTGTTGGTATTGTTCTTGATGAATATAGTGTTATTTCTCCTGTTTTCAAACTATGGGCTGAAGTTGAACTATGGGGAGATGCTACTTGAATTCACTCTTAACATGTCTAATGAGTGTCCAAGTAGTTAATCATTTGATTAGAAGTAAAAAGAAAGTGATTAAGCAAGAGAAAACAAGAAACCAACAAACTCTTCACAATAACTCTGATTTTCTATTCTGTGTGTGTCATGGAAGAGGAGTGGGAATTTAATAATTTTGATGCTTCCATTGGCTTTAGGAGGAAAAATTGTGTAGGTATGCAAGTATTCATAATTTTTGGATGTTTGCATATGAATTGAGAATTTTTGGAAGTTGAAGAGTAGATGATGTGTAATTTGTTTTCTAGAGGTAGTGTCATTGTGATGTGTTTTTGAGTAGTCAAATACTATCCAATGACCATGAAACTTTCCACAATTAAAGTAGAGACATAGAGATTTAATTTGATATGTAGTTTGTAAATTTTGGACAAGTATGTTAAGAGATATGAATTGTTGAAGTTATGCTCTGTTTTTTGGAAAGAAATCTGACAGTGATGTTGGGCGAAATTCTAGAAATTTTGTGGTTGTGATGACTATAATTTAGTATTTTCATGTGAAATTAAACTAAAATATCTTTACATAGAATTTGGAACCACTCAATTTGAAGTTTTGTAGAATTATTTATGATGTTTGAAAATTGGACATTGGATCTGGAAGCTGTTTAGTGACAGACTTATTGTGGCATGATTTTGTCTCATCTAATGAACTCCAATGTCCATGATATTTTCTAGAAACAAAGTATACCCAACAATATTTAATTTGGTGGGTAATTTGTAATAGATGGACAAGTACATTGGGAGATACAAATTTTAAAAGTTTAGTGAGAATTCTAGATGCTGTCTTGAAATAGTGATAAGTAATTCTGAAATATGGAATTGTGTGCGTAGAGACTGCATGAGTAATAATTTTTCCTATAAAATATACTTAATAAGGGTCACATATGACTTTGAACCACCTCATTTGGAATCTTGTGGAATTAGTTATGACTTTTTGAAATTGAATGAAAACTCTGTCAGCTTTATGTCTTATGCGAATTTAAGACTTAATGGCACAAATGTAATTAATATGGACCATAAGAGTGAAAGTAAGCTTTTAAGACTAATGAAACCACATTAAACATTCATTTTTCATGGCTCTAATAATATAGATATTATCTAGGGCCATGAGATGTCAAGAAGGAAGCTTCAATGGTTGGAAGAAAAGGTACAGGAGGAGGACTTAAAGGCAAGAGGTAGTAAATTTTTCTAACTTGCATAATTTGATATGTGTGCTTATGTATTGATGTGTTAATTGCTTTGATGAATTGTATGAAACATATGTAAATGAGTGAAGCTCTGTCTCTGTTATGCTATGGCCATGAGTATATTATATGAAACATTGAGCATGCATATATGTCATTATGTTGGCATAAATTTATGTAAGCAAGCATGTCATGTACAAAACATTTCTTGTATGCAATAGTTAGCACTGTTTACTACTAAGATTCTCTCGAATCTTAATCTTCCTCACCCAACCATATAGGTACATTGAGCATAGGTGAAGAACACATGGAAATACACAATGGGGAAATACGAAAGAGAGTTAAAAATTGAAGTGCAACACATTGATTTGTATTTGATTAGATGCTTTGATAGCCTTATGTGGTTATACATTCCATGTATGTAATTGAACAAATTAAGTTTAAGTAGAGAGTAGCTCTAATTAAATTAAAGGAAAATCGCTAATGTACTATGATATAATGAAATTAAGAGCCAATGAGACTTGGTGACGTAGTGAAACATGTGGAAATATTTGAAAAGTTTTCTATCCTTTGAAAAACCCTCTCAACCTTAGGTTCAAATCTTAAGTTGAGATTGAGGGATTTATGAACTATTTTCGAAAGTTGAATAGTCCGGATTTAAATCTTAGTTCAACAACTGATTTCACTACTCATTTATACTTATCTTGGGCTATTGGAAATAAGGTATTACAACACTCATGCTTTTCACTTATTAGCAAGGTTATTAAGCATGGACTAGTGACCGAACCGGTCGAGGTATTGAGTCAAGAGTCAGTAGGTCAAATTGGAGTCAAACCAGAACTAACATGAGACTAAACCAGTAAAGAAGTGAAGATTTCAAAACTATTTATATGAAATTCTGAATAAAATTTTAAAAAAATGAATTAATTTAATTTTTTTTAATTTTAAAAATGTTGAACCGATTCAACCTATCGGACCAAACCAATTAGATCATCAGTTGGCGGACTCCAACCCAAACCGACTGGTCCAGTTAAGATAACATTGCTTATTAGTCATTATGCCACCTCATCATCTTTTATTCAACATGTCAGATAAAATTGTCATATGTATTATTTCAGTTAAACTAAAAAGTTAACTGTCAACAGTTAGGAGTAATATTACTACATTTTTAAACTTTTGGAGCAATATTGAGACCAAAACAAACTTCCAGGTAATATTAAGATTTTTTGAATAATTCCCGGATATATTTCCACCTTAACTCATTTGAACACTATCAAGTCTAATAAGTCTCTCTATTATGCTTTTAGTTTTTTGCTTTGCACCCACCCACACTTGAGGTTTCATGTATATATGTATAGGTATGAAAACAACATAAAATTACTTCCCATCCCACACAAGGATCCAATCCCAAATTCCAATGAAAAAAAAAAGAGAGCCTCAAATTGCACTTAACTCACCAACTTGCAGAGCCCTTAGATGTTTAAACTCATTTTAAATAATTTTCACAATTCTCTCCTCTTCTCTATTTCCTGTGAGAATTAAATAAGAGTAAAATTAGATGACAATCATTAATAACTCTATAAAAAGACTTATATTTGAGACTAAAAAATTCTTTCTCAAGCCGCTTGTAAGGAAGACTAGAGTGGCACATATCGATAGATATAAATAAATAGAATATTAATTAGTAATCAAATAATTTCCCTATTTCATTATCAAAGCCATTACACTTATTTTTTACAAATTACGAGGGTGTTTGGATTAGTTTGTTTTAAGTGATTTTATATTGTATGGTGTAAGAGTTTTGTTCATTCCTCTTATTGTACTTATTCTTTGTTCTTTGCTTCGTTGGTTTTCATTAGTCGGGCAAGAGGTTTTCATACTGTTAGATTTTATTTTCGTGGACAATAGTTGTATGGTATATTTTAATCAATGATATGATTTCTTTCTTGGCCAAAAAAAAAAAATAAATAAATATGTGTAAGAGTTTTGTTTGTAAAACAAAAAAAAAGTTAATTGATTTTATAATTTTTCAAACAAGCACTATTATTTTGATTCCTAAAATGAAATTATTCCCGTTTTATTGTTCCCTTTCCCTTCGAATATACTCATTGCTTAATTTGCACTAATCTATTTGGGCACACATAATATGTGTGTACTGTTACTTCTCTCTTTTCTTTATTTTCAGTATGTTTGGATAGCTTCCATAAATACTTTTCAATCGTGATTTACGAAATATGAGGTAACTTTTACGGTCTATGAAGTAAATATGTGGAGGTATTTTATCTCGATTTATATGAATTGGGTTTATGCTTCCAAACAAGCCTATTTATCTTCCTTTTTAGATGACTTTCTTTCTGAGTATATAATGCATAATAGAATATCTAATTGACGTCTGTTTTGCTCATCAGATTCATACCTCAATGCACTGCGCCTAGATGATCTATTAAATGCAAATATACAAGGGTCAAGCTACATTTTAACCGGAAAATCTCCAATCGATCATATAGATGCAGTACCTACAGGCACATAGCACGCTGGGGGTTGAAGTTCCCTTTTGAGTAATAATATAGAAACAGTACATAGGTAAGGGAAAAAACACAGCCATTGAAAACCTCGAAGCAGTGAAGATGTTCCTTATTTTGTGTATGAATATATTTGAAAACCATAAAGAAACAAAGATGTTTCTTATTTGGGATCTGAATCCTGAAGAGATGAAATTTAGTCCATCAAAGTTCAGTGCACCGGTAAAAGTGGGTTCATACCTGAGTTAAGGCAAATTCCGGTTCAGTCAAAACGAGCTATCGTATCAAAATGGGTCATCTTCATCACCGAGCGCCGGTCTGACTGTCTGGGCTGGTCCAATTCTGAAAACACTGGTTCAAACAGGGTGGAATCCACTAAACGGTAGATTGGCTTGGCATTTTGCCAACACTTAAATTACAGTATCAAGAACAAAAATCACAAAGCCATGGAAACTTAATTTATTAAAGTATATGGAGCAAGAACGGGGAAAATGAGACCGAAATGATAACAGAAGCATTTCCCAACTTATCCCCAGAAAGCAACATGGGTCTTTACTCTTTTTTCCTTCAGTTGACCACAAAGCTCAAAACATTGTGGAAGTGCTTTACAGATCTTAAAACCCATAAACAAAGAGAATGAATTTTTCATTTCATTTCTGTCCTGCCGTCTTTTCCCTAAAAGAAAGAAAGGAAAAGAAGGAAATAATCACTCACTACTCAAAACAAAGAAAGACTTTAGGGTCCATTTGTGTTGCAGCCGAGGGCACCAACTGAAAAAATCCCACAATTTCTTGAATCTGAACTAATATAAGATATCATTCTTGTAGTGCCCAAAACACTGTGTAGAGGCATAAGTGATTGCACACATCCTAACTTGTACACTGAAGTTCTGTAAAAAAATAACATGAATTGTTAGCACAAAACTCAGTCCAACTTTCAGCAATTCTTAATAGAAGAACCACATAAAGTGGTCATGTAAATGTATGCACCAAACATAGCTAACAACTGTTAGGAATGAACATGAAATTGCTAAGAATGCTCAAACACCCATCTGTATTAAGCAACAACTATCTTTTTATTTGGAAGGTAAAAGGGGCACGTTACGAGAAATTTAAATGTATCAAACTATCCAAGAAATAACCATCTTTGTGTCCACTACACTATGTAGATGAAAAAGTGACTTTAAAAACCCTGACATCAAGAATCTGACTTATCAGCACCAAGCATACACCAAATTTCAGCAAATCGTCGAAGAAATAAATAAACCGCAGAATCATGCATATATACTAACACGGCTATCAACTAGTTACACAAGAATTGTAAGTACCGTTTCCAGTTGAAGTAATAAACAACAAGATAGAAGCCCAAAAAAAAAAAAAAAAGGAAAGAAAGAAAGAAAGAAAAAGGAAAACGCAAGCATACTACCAATAACAGAGGAATTTCCTCCAAAACCTTTTTAACTCTGAAGCTAGGAATTAGCAGATACCTACGGGAATGTAGTCCGTACTTCTTGTACAACTCAGGCCATGAAGAAAGAACAAGGGTTTAAAGCTCCGAAATACAGAAATTACCTGCTAAACGAAAGGAATATGCGTTGAGGCGGCATTGTTGTTGAGGCATTTCGAAGCGGAGAATGGCTCATTGATTTAACGGCGGATTTCAGGGAGGAGACAGCGGACATTCCGATCCGAGAGCAATTCGAGTAATATGCCATCGCCACTGAAAATAAACAGAAACTTTCTTTTGGGCTAACGGGGGAGAGAAATGGTACTTGGTGCTTACAGAGAGGGCGGCTTTCAAGTGTGTTTTCGTTGGGGCTAAAATGAGGGGTTTCAAGTTGGTTTGGGCCGTAGGCTAAAAGAATACCCGAGGCCTAGAATTTCACTGGCAGCTTTTGTAAACTGGAAATTAGAAAGGTTCAATTCCCTATATGGGTTGAGTTTAATAGATGGAGTGGTTAGGCTATTACAATATAACCAATCAAAATTTGAATCCCTGTTAAAAAAAATACATATATTTAATATCTCATAATACTTCAAATATATTTTCCTCTAATAAGATAATACATGTACCTAACAAAAAATAAACAAGAGTTGGAATGAGGAGATATGTTGATAGTCTTATACTCTAGTTGGAATGAGGGTTATGAGGTTAGGGATTTGATCTTTCTGGTATCTCAAGTCATTTTGTGTATACCCCTCTAACAGTTACTTTCTCTAAAATGTATAATGCATCCGTACGTGCCTTCTTCATTTAAAGCTTATTCCTTTTTTTTTTTCCAAAAAGATTATATTCAATGGTTTTAACTAATAGGCGAACTAATGGTCCATTCAAATGAAAGAAAAAGCTAAGAGGAAAGAAAATGAGATAAGAAAATGTAGAGAGAGAAAAAACTGGAGAGATAAGTCATAACCCTCTCCTATTTTGATAAGGAGATAAAATACAAAAAAAAAAAAGAAAAAAAAAAGGACAAATGTTACAGTGACAATAACATATTTATAACATAAATTATTATATTTTATGTCATCACATGTAATAAAACCATATAAAAATAAACATTATCAAAATATTTTCAAGTAAAAAGATCTAAAAATTATATTTTATATTTTCATATTTTAAAATCAAATAATTTTGTCAGTTTAAAAAATTATTTGAGAAATTAAATAATAAATTTTTAAAAAATCAAAAGATATATGTTTAAAAATATATTATTCAAAGCATTAAACACACACATAAAGGTGACTCGGTGAGGTTGGTTGGAGTGAGAAGATCGTGATGTAGGCCACTGAATGAAATTGGTTTGAGTAGAAGAAAATTTGCCTTTACAAAGTCTCTCCACATTAGGGGGAGAAAAGAGGTTTTTTAGGGGATGTGGTGGGTCCCACCCCTCATCCCCCTGTTCATTACTTAAGTCCTCTCATAATTGTTTCCCTATGTTTTTCTTGCGTTCGGCTTCCATCCACTGCTGACTGGTGCGCTGCGCATCCTCTGCAGCAAAACGGCGTCATTTGAGCGTCAGATCTGGGCCGTCCGTCTTTAACCATTAAAATGAACGGTGATGAAAGGGTAATAAATGAAACGACGTCGTTTTACGTGGGTGATCTGGTCCGTTAAATTTGTTAAACCATCTCAGCCGTCTATTTATTCCAATGACTTAATCCCTTTTTGCTACAGTGGAGTTAATCAATTTCAGTCAATTTGGCGCCCTTCTGCTGGTGTTCTTCCACGGGAAAAGAAAGGGAAATTGGCTTGCCTTGCGTGGGTCCGTTCGTGTTCTTCCGTGGGAAAAGAAAGGGAAAATGACTTGCGTGGTTGCTTTGCTATTGGAGGATAATGCAATGTATTACATTATTACAAAAGACAATCAATAAGTATTAGTCTATGGGAATTTGATATTAAAGATTGATGAGTAAAATAATAATCTTTTATATTTATAATCTAGTTTTTACATTTATGATTTATAATCAAACTTCCTGTACATATGTATTTATATCTAGTTTTTTTTTATATCTAGTTTATATCTAGTTGATATCAAGCATTTATATGTAGTTTCTTTTATCAAACACGTGGCTTGTTGGTAAGGGTAATTGTTGATTTTAAGTCAGGGGTCTTATTGAGTAATATAGATAAGGATAATGCAATGTATTACATTATTACAAAAGACAATCAATAAACACTAGTGTATGAGAATTTGATATTAAAGATTGGTGAGTAAAATAATAATCTTTTATACTTATAATTTATAATCTAGTTTTTACATTTATGATTTATAATCAAACTTGTTGTACATATGTATTTATATCTAGTTTTTTTTAATATCTAGTTTATATCTAGTTGATATCAAGCATTTATATGTAGTTTCTTTTATCAAACACGTGGCTTGTTGGTAAGGGTAATTGTTGATTTTAAGTCAGGGGTCTTATTGAGTAATATAGATAATAAGATAATCTATCACATATATGTGTGTGTATATGTAAATATAATTTGTCACATTATTTGTATATGCACACGTTTATCGATCTTTAGATCATAATTTGTAATCCTATTTAATTTTGCAGGAGTTTTATACCATGGATATAGATTTAATTCCCAGACTTAATCTTGAATTTGACAATTTAGAAGAAGCATAGGAATTTTGGAAGGCATATGGTAGGAAAACGGGTTTTGGTGTTCGAAAACAAAGCTTTAACAAGAGTAGAAAAGATAAGTCCGTATACACCTCTTATCTATAAGTGTGCTGTAAAGAAGGGGTGAGAAAGTCAGAGAAAGAAGAGATGCCAAATAAGAGGCCCAGGGATGAGACAAGAACAGGTTGCAATGCTAGAATGAAAGTTAAACAAATGGATGGAAAATACAAAATAAATGAAGTTTTTTTAGAGCATAATCATCCTCTTCAGGCACCTGAAGCTGTTCACTTGTTTGCATCTTTTCGAGAACTATTACCAACTCAATGCTATGAATTAGAAAATGCTGAAAAAGCTGGAATTAGTAAAAAATAAGCATTCAATTTGCAAAGCCAATATGCAGGAGGTCGAACCAATTTGGGATTTACAAGAACTGATGTCAAGAATTATCTTAACTCAAGAAGGCAACGATCTATGAAATACGGTGATGCTGGATGTATATTTCAGTATTTTGAGAAACAATTAGCAGAAAACCCATCATTTTTCCATGCTCACCAAATGGACTTAGATGAGCAAGTAACAAACGTATTCTGGGCTGATACGCGTATGCTAGTCGACTACGCTTGCTTTGGAGAAGTTATTTCTCTTGATTCAACTTATTGTACGAATTGTAATCATAGACCTCTTGTAATTTTTTCTGGCTTCAACCATTACAGAGGAGGAGTAATATTTGGAGTGGCATTGTTGTATGATGAGACTGTTGAGAGTTTCAAATGGCTCTTTGAGAGTTTTTTGTGTGTACACAAAAATGCAAGCCACTCACCGTTTTCACTGACTAAGACGCTGCTATGTCACGAGCATTACAAGAGGTGATGCCAGATACAAAGCATGCTCTGTGCACCTGGCATATTTCGAGAAATGCAATGAAGCACCTCCCAAACTCAATAGTTAGTGATTTTAACCATTGTATGTATAACTGTTGGGATGAAATTAAGTTCGAAGAACGTTGGCAAGAATTATTATCAAGACAGGATATGACAAAAAACTCATGGTTGATATCTATGTACCAAATCAAAGAGAAGTGGGCAGCATGCTATATGAAGAACTCAAGGACACTTGGCATGAGAAGCACACAAATAAGTGAAAGTGTCAATGCATCCGTCAAGAGTTGCACCCATGTTAAATTGGATATCAATTGATTCTTCCAACAGTTTGAACAAGTCCTGGAAGATAAGCGCTACAATGAACTGAAAAGTGATTTTGAGTCACTTGACAAATTGCCAAGGTTGATATTACAGAGTTCAAATATGCTTTGTCAACTTTTTGATGTGTATACTCGCCCCATTTTTTACTTATTCCAACAGGAATGTGATCTTCATGATGCTACATGTATTGAAGAGAGAAAAGAAATAAAGGTTACCATAGATGAGAATGATGATGCTTTCGTATTTGATTATGTGATTACCATGGATGGTAGCAAACGGGAACATAACTTGACATATGATCCTTCCACAGAGACAATTACCTGCAGTTGTAAAAAGTTTGAACGAGTGGGCATATTATGCTGTCATGCTTTGAGGGTATTGTATGAACGTGATGTCAAATTACTCCCCAAGAAATATATAGTTAAGAGGTGGACAAGGGAAGCATGATGTGGTGTCGTGTATGATATCAACCAAAAACAAATTGAAGTTGATCCTAAATTACAAAGATCAAATAGGTATAGACAATTATGTCCCTTACTTGTTAAATTAGCTAATGATGTATCAGAAAGTCCAGAGGCATTCTCTCTTGTTCATGAAGGTGCGTTGGAACTAAGCAAGAAAGTGGCTGAACTTCACATCAAATACATATCAAATGATAGTAATTGTGATAGAGGTAATGGTGGAGGAAAATTTATTGGCTTGAAAAAGAGATATGGTAGAAATATAAGTAAACGGATTAAGAGTTCTATTGAAATCAGTCAAAGAAGACGGGGAATAAAAGCCTCTAAAAAGCCTCCTCAACTTTCACAGGTATAGTTTTTCTCTATTTAAGTTATTTGAGATGTTTGTTATATATTTATTAATTTTTTTTGGGTGGCAAATGTGTTTTAGGGACACTGTAATGAATTTCAAGCACAAGATGATAACGTCATGTTGGATAACTCTCAACCAAGTCAAATGACTTTTACAAATTTATTAATGGTATGCCATATGACGGGTGTGCATCATTATCAACTACTTTGTTTATGTAGGAAATGTATATTGAGACATTCTTTTATATTTCTTGATTGTAGGCACCACTTGACTCTGACATCACATCGCTTGAAGCATTGGATTTCAGTCAAACATACAATGCAGGTACTCATAAAGAATGACGATAATATCATTGAAAACATGTAGTCACTTTTATTGAAATCTGAATTTTTTTACATATCATTGTCTCACTATATATTCATTGACATTACAATGTTACATTGTCTTGTAAATACAGGTTCCATGAGTGCCTTAGATCCTTCTACATGAAGTCTCTACTACTTTGTACAGCTTTTAACTTCCTTTGGGCTCCTCTCTTTTTTTGTCAAAGAAGCTAATCATGGTGTTCCTTTGGCTTGCTCTCTATTCTAGTATTGCAAACTCATTATTTTGTGCTCTTGTATTGCCCTCTATTTTGGTGAAGGAAGCTCATTGTAATCTGTTATGAAACAAAGTGAAAAAGCAATCAAAAGTTTGTATATGAATAGAAAAGATGATCACAATAGACATGTGTAATGTGAGGATAGTTTAAATTAATAGTTAAACCACGGCATGAATGGTTACATGCCCTTCCTCCTTTTTCATTATTACAACCAATGGGTAGACAAATTATTTCCCCTCTCTGCTGCACTGAGAAATGTACAACTAAGCTGCATGAATCACAAGTATCTCAACACTCATTGCCATGATTAGTCTCCCCTAGTTCCAGGCATGCACTGCATTATAATCCTAAGACTAGGTCATTTGTGGATCCTAATTTTCAATAGCTTAGCTAGTTTTGCACAATTTCTAAAGATTCTGTTGTAGTAATATTCAACTAAATCTTATTCACAAATTCAACCACAAGTTTACCTTAATAGTTATTCTGCTTGAGACCCTTTTTTGAGAGTAGTCTTCCTGCAAGATCACAAATTTCACATCACTAAGAATGTTTTCTATGAAGAGGAAAAAATAACACCAACATTGCTACCATTATTAAATTTAATTTTTGTTAGTCAATGGGTAATATAAATATCATCAAGTTGTTGACGTGATGCCAAGTGCTATGTTACATCCCTTTGATTCTACATACAAACCAACTAATAATGAATATCCCTTTTGTCATTTTTTTTTCAAATCTCTGTTTCAATTTTTTTGAAATATGATAGTCAAAGTCACTAAGGTAAGGCGCTATTCAATGTAAGCACCTCTCAAACTTATGTAAGCACCTTTCGGTCCCTTTGCTTTTCAAGCTAGTACCTTAGGTGCCTCTACATGCTCTAAAGCAAAAGGATAAAAGTTGACTTATAAGTTTAGCCTTAAAATTATATAGCAACAAGTTGAAATAGGAAACTAAAATACCCAATGTTAGTGCCAGTACCTACATCACCAGATTTTACAGAACATGAACTTCATAGTGATGTAAACATCATACATGTTATAGATTGAGAAATTAAAAGCACAAACTTCACTTTATACAGCGAGTAGCATCAGGGAGTGCATCATTTCAATAATACTTTCAAGTCATCTAGTGGTGTACATCAAATCTATTTACATATATATACATATAAATGACTATTTGATTTACTTTGATATTTTTAGGTTGCCTGGGGAAAAAAACATAGGACCAAGGATTATGGGAAGAGAAAGCTTGAATCAAATATAATTTCCTCAACTCTTCAAATAAATTATGCTTATTTTGCCATATACTTGAGCTCTAGTTTCTATTAAAAACACAAGTTGACACTGAATTTTAATAGGTCCCTGAACTGATGTACAAAGTATTTGATAAACCAAGCATTAGGGAAAAAAAATCTTAATTTACTTTTAAGTCATACTCATTGTCAAGTTCAACCTCTTGTAAGGCCTTGTAAACTATTGTAATTAACACAAAACCAGCTGCATTATTATGATTTACTTTTAAATCATACTCATTGTCAAGTCCAGTTAGGATAAGTTATAATTAAACGTAACTACAACTAACTAACTAATTAGTAAACCATTTATAATAACCAAATACAAATACTCTTTGGAAAAAACCAAGCATAATGCTCCAGAGACAAATATCAGGAAAAAAAACCAAGCATTTTTATATTGTCTGACTACAATCATTTATAAACCAAGCATTAGGAAAAACACAAAAATCATAATGCTCCAGAGACAAAATACTATAATAACCAAATACAATGACTCTTTGGAAATAGAAATCAACTCAGGTGGCCAAAGATTGATTATAACCCTTCTTTAATTTGATGAACTTTTTTCAGTACTCTAGCAGACAACTAATAACTTCAGCGAAGAACATCTTGACTCAATAATTCAGTGACATGCATTTATGTTAATCAAATAAACCACAATGGTGAGTAAAGTTCAGATATGAACTTGTCACATTTAAAAAGTACTTACTATGGAAGATAGAATTTTCCCAGTAGAAACAAACTTGGCATTAGATTGTAATTAGAGCTAGGAATTTTGATTTCCTGCAAAACAAGATGCTGTCAAAAAGGTTAAAAATCTAAGATAATTGTGATTCCTTAAAAATGAAAAATATAAAAATGCCAGCCAACTTCAAGAAATCGCATCTGCATATAAGCTCCCTATTAATTTTGGAGACACCGTAAGCAATAGGAAGAAATGCCCAAACACAAAAAGTAAAAATCAAAACTCAGGAACATTTGTAAATTATAATACCTAGAAGGCACACCAATTATATTATATCCAAGCATGAAAAATCATGATGATTTTGGTAGAAATATTTGGGGAAGCATCCACCTTCTTGCCCCTCAACTGTGGCGAACTCTGTCTATCGTGGCTATCTCGGTGAGAGAGGAAGATGTTGAAAATATTGACGCTTAAGGACTTGATTGGTACGACACTTCATCCATTTTGGCTTCCAATCAGTGTTCAATTGATTTCTATCAATGCTTTTTCTCGAGATGAAGGTTGGCTTGGCCAAAAAAGGAGAGATGAAGGGGGGGCACTGGGCAGCAACCGAGATGCAGGTGGTTAATGGACGGCCTAGATTACAATTAATGGAAGGCTGAGATTTAAGCTCAAATAGAGCAAAACATTGCCGTTTAAGGAAAAGGATGGGTAGCGGATGGGAAGGCTACGGACGCAAGCCAGATCCGTTTTTCTTACCCTCAAATTTTTCCTGCCATCCAAATATTGGGTGAGAGTGGCCAAGTCTCAAATAAAAAAAACCCCTCCCAACTAATTAGGGCTAAGCTTAGTAGAAGAGGTTATTAATCACTCACAACATAATAAATTAATAGTTGAATTTTTTATTACTTTAAATATGATTACTTTCAACAAAAAGATGTGGTTGTGTAATAAAAGCCACCATACTTTTATCTCCACGTGCCCTAGGAGGAGGAGACAACTTTTTTTTTAGCTGCCCACTGGGAGATATGGTGAGTCCTACCCTGGAATGGGAGGCACCTTATAGACTTAGAGAAAGAGAAAGCGAGATAATGTAACTGAGGGAGGTCGGACCCATTTGGGGACTATTTAAGTCTTTTCTTATTGTAATTGTGGGGCTCTTTTGCTTCTAAGCCTTTCACTTATTGGGCCCATTAGCCCAATATTTCCATGTTGACGACCAGAATATTCTAGCTATCTACCCACTAGGTATATACCCGAGGAGTGTTTGCAGGCGCCTGTGTTGGTTTAGTAGTGTGGGCTTAAATAAACCTATTTGAGCCAGTAAAAGTAATTATAAAACTTACCTTATTTATTTTATTTGGGTAAGTTTTATAAAATCTCGATTAATCGTGATTTCACTCTCCCACCATATATTAAGCATAAATGATAAGGGGTTGATTATATGATTGGAAAATTATGATAAAACTTTCAAAATATGAATTTCTCTAATTTACTCTATGCTCCCTTGTTCAAAATTCACTCTATAAATATTCTCTACACATATTTTTTGCCTTATATTTTTCAATTAAAGTTGTTCAAATAATATTAATTTGAACATTTGTTTGTCTATTCCTTAACATGAATTTTTAAATCTAATCTACCTATTATATTTATATAAAACTTGCAGTAATGGTAGTTATTTTTTAACAGATTCTTTTACTGGTTTAGTTCATTTTAACATATTCCATCACAAACATGTTGAATTAGGTATGGTTTTATTTAACATTCAGTTTTTAACAACCTTTAATATTCATTATCATTTAATATTTATTCTTGAAGTCCAAAAGCCATCTTTAAAAGGAAAATACATATATTCTAGAAGTTTGAAAGCCATGTTAATAAAAAAAACCTATCTTGAAAAATGATGGGACCTAAATCATTTTGTGGAATATCTAGATATATATGTGTGTATGTCTATATATATATATATATATATATACATAAACCAAAACGTGACAGATGAGATGCAAGAACTCATAATCAGGATATAAGAAACAAATCATGGGTTTGACCGAATATGATCCGGGTTATAGAAAGATCTATGCTCTCTTTCATGCATAGATAATATTACAGAGAGTATATCCAAAAGAACCTCAATAGACCTCCTACCTTCTCCCTTCATATCATACCAGCATAATCTGCCTTCGTTTCCTACTGGAGGCGTAACCATAATATATCCCTTATAATAATGATTATAAGAACTTGCATATCATAATCCCAATTTAGATCATACTCATTTTAGAATCTGATAAAACTACTTCCCTAAACCCCTATAAGGAGTTTAGCCGGACATACCTTACTAGATTATCAATACAAATTTTTGTTCTTCAATAAAATCCACGTATATGTTGCTGAATGAAGGCTTTATTGATAACAAAAGGTTACAAGAGAGCTTCGAGAGTTCAGAATTGAAAACTCGAAATATTCCAATAGAGTTACTAACATGATGCCTTACACTGAGTATTACATGGCTTTATATAGACTTACAAACTAACTCTAGTTACAAAACCATGGTTACTTTTCTAAACTATAGTTCTTCTTTCTTCCTGTTCCTTTACATGTCCTGTCTGCTTCTTTTATTATTCGCCACTACTTTTCTTGATTGGTACTATGATAAGATTCTCATAGTCTGACATATTTTCTTCAACAGCAAAATCTTCTCCCATTAACTCAACTGCTTTGTAATCTTCTACCGACAATTCCTCTCTTTTCTTTTTATCATTTTTTCTGCTTTCCTTGCTTTTTTCAGTCTTTTCTTTATCTTCTTTATTCTTCTTTCAATTTCCTCCATTGATTTTTCTTTTTCTTCATCTTTCACTTCTTGTTGTTTGTCTTCTTCCATAATAGAATATTTGGATTAATTGGAATTTCTTGTTCTTGTTCTTTTTTCTCATTTTCTTTACAATACTAACAATTATGATTTGGATATTCGGATAAAAATCTGCATACTTTCTCGCTTGTTTCTTCTGTGTGGTCCATCTCATTCTTCTTGATATTATCATACCAGTTATAGAATTTTCTATGTGTTCCATCTTTACTCTTTCCAAGAGAATATATACAAGTCAAATTACTTGAATGATACACCCAATGATTTTCATCAATATTCGCCACAATTCTGTTCATTTCTTGAAATATAATATGATGGTCTTGAGCTCTTATATTGGATACTCTGAACTGGAATTCTTCATCATCAATTTCTTCTTTAATCTTTGGTTCATACTCAATGGGCTTCTTTGTTGTTCCAAGTCTGATTAGATTAATTGGATTATAGAACTTGTCAGGCGTGATCTCAGCTACTGTGGAATAACACCTGATGAATAATTGATGTTGCAGAATAATCTTAAAATACTTTTCAACAGATTCTTTAAATCTTGGGGGAAATAACTCAATTTCTTTCATACTATGAGAGGGATATATAGTTTGAATTAATCCATAACTATACAAGGTTTTTACTATCTCAGGAGGTGTTCCTGGATATATAATGGCTTTATTGAAGGCATAATGAGATACATACTTAATGGTTTTATGAGAAAGGGTTAAACAATTTAATCTTTTTACAATGAGTTTATAAAATTGGTATTGCTGAGGTATATCAAATATTTCTGAATTACTAGTTGATCTAGAGGTTGATGCTAGAATACTCCTGTTGGGTAATATAGTCTTATACTTTGGACTTTGACTTTTTTCTTTTTGGGCTTCCTTCTCTTTTTGGACTTGTTGGGTTTTTATAATTTGGACTAAAGGGATTAATTTCTTGGGACTAACTGGTTATTGGGCTTTTCTTGAATTTGGATAGAAGACCTAATTAATAATTTCTGAGTGAATGATTCAGTTTGGGTAGGTGACCCAATTACAGGTAGTTCCTTGTTTTTATTCTTTGTCTTCGAAGGTTTATCAACAGGTTCCTTCATTACAGGTATTTTTTCCAGGTTTTCCACTCTAGTAAATAATTCATATACGATACTAGTAAGATTAGATATAGAATTAGATAAATTCTGTACACTATTACTTACTTGACTTCCTAGTAAATTTATATTTACTTCGAGCATATTAATCTTCATAACAATATGAGTCATAAAAGGATTTTTGTCTTGTGGCTCATTTAAATGTATTCTGCTTACATGACTGTTACTCATTCTGTTTCCTTGTTCCATCTGCTCAAATAATCAGCAATTAGATTATTTTTTCCTTTAATATATTCAACATCATAATCATAATAAGATAAATCACTATGCCATTTCAATAACATTTTATTACTTAACTTTCCATTTTTTATTCCATTTTTCAACCAATGTTTTACTTGAGTATTATCAGTTCTAATCATGAATTTACAATTTACTATGAATAACTCAAATTTCTCTACATCTTTCTTTATAGCTAAAAATTCTTTCAAATTTGAATGATAATTACTATGGGATTCATTAAATTTTCCACTTGCATATCTAGTTATTTTTTCTATTCCTTTACTGTCTTCAAAATATAATGCTGCACCCTAATAATTATCTGATACATCTGTATATATTATCCATTTTATATTCTCTTCTAAAGGTATTGTCAATTTTGGTAATTTATTGCATAATATTTTTATATTTTCTACTATTTTCTGAGTTTCTTCATTTCATTTCCAAATTGTCTTTTCTCCTGCTAATTTAGATATTTTTGCCGTTAATTTTGATAAATGAGATATATAATTCCTAGCTTGATTTACTAATCCTAAAAATGATTATAATTCTTTTTTGTTATTTATCTTTAGAAATTCTTTTACTTTTTGACTTATATGTTCTTGTAATTCCCTTCCATCTTTAAATATTATTTGTCCTAAAGAAGCTATTTTAGTTTTCCTTAATTCTACTTTCTTGGGTGATATATTTATTCATTTTTGTTCTACTAATTCCATAAATCTTTCTAAATGTTCTTCATGTTATTTTTCATTTTTTGAGAATATTAATATATCATCTATATATATTACTGCAAATTCCTTATCGGACTTAATAATTTTGATACATATTCTTGAAATATACTCGGACTATTGTGAAAACCCATAGATAACACATTCCTTTCATATAATTCTTCTGAAGTACTAAATGTTGTATATTTTCTACTTTCTTCTTCTAATTTTATTTGAAAAAATCCTGATTTACAGTCAAACTTACTAAATATAGTTTTTTCTCTTATTAAATTAAACAATAAATCCATTTTAGGTATATGATATCTATTTCTTATAGCTATTTCATTTAATTTTGTATAATTTATAACATTCTTGATTTTTCTCTTTTTTCTTCACTATGTTTTACCACTATCATTGCTGGTGATGAATACTCAGATATACTTTCTCTTATTAAATCTTATTTTTTCATTTCTTCTATATGCATTATAAATTCATTTCTATCATTTTCTGTCCATGGATAAGGTTTACAGTTTATTTCTTTGCTATAATATTTTAGTTCAATTTTTGCTAAAGGTTTCAACTTTTCCCAATGTATTAAAGGATTATCATTATAATTTTCTTCTAATCTTTGTTCTATAGATTTTTCTTTTTTATTTTCCACTTCTCTTATTGTTAAAGTAACTAACATATGTTTTATTTGTATTGGTTTATTATTAGGTAAAAATTGTACTTCATTATTATGAGTCTTTAATTGAAATTTTTCATTTTTTCTGCTATATGGTTTATTTATTCTTATTCCCCATGCTTCATGCTTACACGGTGTGATAAATATGAAAGCCTTTTCTATCATATGTATTGGATAATATTGTTCAATAAAATCTAATCATAATATTAAATCACATGATGATTCATTAAACTGATTTAATACTTTTAGTTTTAGTTCATATTTTCCTATTTGAATTTTTACATCTAAGGCTTCATATTCTATTAAATGTATTTCTTTTCCTGTACTTTCCATCTTTAAAGGTTTTTTCTTCTTTTTCCACATTACTGTTGGTAATACATTATATTTTGCTACTAATAAATTTTCTCATGTGTCTATTAATACATGATACTTTCTAGATCTATATTTTTCATAATTAAATTTTGCAAGTATATAGTATAATTTCGTCATATTGTAGATAATAATTCAAATCTTTCCTTAAATTCATTTCTTACTCTTATTCTTTCTTTCATTATTCATTTTTCTTGAATATATCTATGTTTATCATTATAATATAATATTTTTAATATTTTTATATCTTCTTTTATCATTTTTTCTAATTTTCTTTTCAATTTTATTATTAAAATTTTATATTACTATTTATTTTTATAACTTATCCGTCTCTTGTCATATAATAGTTATCCATTTAAGCACCTGACAATATATTTAGTTTATTTTTTCAATATTTTATATATTCATTCCTATTTCTTATTCTTAAATATGCCTGATATCTTATTCTAGATCTTGCTTGAGTTTTTCTCCTTATTTCATCACTTAGTATATCTTTTATAATGTCTTCCTCTTTTTTATTCCATTTTCTACATTTGTTTATTATCTTTCTCATAATAGTTTTATTGCATTGTGGTATTATTATTTCTTGATTTTTTACCCTGTATTTGTCTATTGGAATAATTCTAAGACTCATATTAAACTCTAGATAACACTTCTAATATTTTCTTGAATTTATTAGCATAATGTCTTCTTTCCACAACTATTTCTATTTTATTATAATATTAATCAAAAAATAAACTTGGATCCTAAAAATATAATTCTTTTAATCTTATCCTTTGTTTTTTATTTAATTTTTCAAATTTATGTTTTATACATCTCATAAAATTTACATCTGTATGATTCACTTTTATTATTTATCCTTCAATTTCTATATAATCTGGGTTTCCAAAATTATATTATGGTTCTTCTATATTGTTTTGGTGGTTCTGATTATCCATTTAACACTTTTAATAATCTTATTGTTACATTGTTTATGTTAATTACTATCCTATTTTCTTGTATTCTATATGGACTTACTTTCTCTAAAAAATCCCTTCCTAATATTCATCCATAATTTATTATATTTTTTTTTATTTTTAATGTTAATTCCATTATGTCTCTATTATTAAATCTTATTAGTATATTTGTTTTTCCTGAAATTGTTAATGTTACATTTCTATCTATATATTTTAAATCTAACTTTCATTTATTTTTTCCAATATTAAAGCTTTTATTTCTATCCATTCTATATTCTTTTTTATTTCCAATTTTATAATATTTTGAGTTATAATTTCTTTATCTTTATTAATTGGCCTTATTTCTTCCAATCTCGTTGTTATAGGAATTTCTGCTAATCTGTTACTTAATGATCTTATCATTCTATTTTCTGGTGTTCTTAGTTATTCAATACTTAATCTTCTAGGATTTGAATTAAAACTTAATGATCTTTGTCCTAATTGATTATTAGTTTGTAATCTTAATCTTCTTATATCTTCATATTCTCTTGTTCTGTCTATATCAATTTTTAATTGTTCTGGTAATGTTATTGTTGTTGGATCTACAGATAATTCTTGTAATATTGGCATAAAATGATTTTCTATACATATTCTTCCTTTATTTTTGTTATAAATTTTATGTTCAGTTGTAAATATTAATCCTATCATTGCTGTTATACTTATTGTTTTTGATCCTTCTAATAATCTTACTCCTCCTAACTTATGATATACATTTATAGTTTGATTTATATGTTCATATGTTCTGGATATTGCAAAATTTGTATTTAATGTGAATTTTAATTTTTGATATATTAAATTTCCTGCTAACATTCCTATTATACTATCTTTTACATCACTTATTATTCTTCCATCTGTTATTAATAATTCTATAAGTGTATCTATACCTTCTTTAAAATATGATTTTACTAATAATTGTATTCCTGCTATATAAATTTCTGTTACTTCATCTTTAAATGATACTTTCTTTATTTCTTCTTCAATTAATCTTTTACTTATCAAAGGTATTGCTAATACTCATTCTGTTAATGTTGATTCTATAGGATGTCTTTTTTCTAATACTACACAATGTGTTTTATAATTCTTTTGTTAGAGCAAGCTTTTCACCCAAGAGGGGGTGAATTGGGTGATTTGAAACTAATCAGAAGTTTAAAATTCAATTTAGAAAACTTTAAGCACAATAAATAAAGAGGAAGACATATCACCAAGATTCACACAGAGATTTATACTGGTTCGGTCTCAACCACTTGACCTACGTCCAGTCCTCAAAAATCCTTTTGAGCCTTTCACTATATCTTCCAAGATTCAGTGGGTTTTTGGCACCATAGTACAACCAGCAAGTTCCTCTGGACACTCGCTCCCCCTTATACAAGGTAATCTTAAATCCCAACTCAAGGTCCCTCAACCTTAAGTTATCACTATTGGAAATAATTAAGTATGACTGACAAATCTCTCTCACAGAGTATGTAGATAAGAACTGAAGTACAGATGAAGGCTTGAAGCACTTGTAAAGATATTGATTGTAGTGTATTCAGGCGTTTTTCTTCATCCTCTTATTTTTCGAATGGCTGGACATATATATTAGAGGCTTTGAAGACCGTTGTAAATTTGTCCGTTGATTCAAAGATGCTCCTGACAAATGTAACAGCATTTGTCTTCCGTTACTTATGAATTTTGCTGCTGCCCATGAATAGTGTCGTTTGAATGGAGAGTTCAGTTACTTGTCATGTGCGTGATGGTGGAGTACAGCTGTAACACACTTGTGAATATTACCGTTAGAAAATATTTGCATATCAACAGAATAATATGATTCACTGGAAGTGTTTTCTGAAAATCAAAGAAACCATCAGGAGTGATTTTGTTTTCGCAACTGAGCAATGAAATAATATGCCATATGATTTTGACAGCAATCTGGAGAAATTAGTAATGGTTATCAATAACAGAATTTAGCTAACAAAATTTGTTGATCTTCATGGAAGTAGTTGCAAGTGGATCACAATGATTGTTTGAGAGAGTTACTGGCAGAAAGAAACATTACTGGAATGAATATGATATCACTGGGAGTGATTTTGAAAACGTTAAAACCTTCTGACAGTGATTACAGACTTACTGGAAGTGATCATGAAATTTCCATATTCCACTCGAGTGAGTTTGGAATCACTGAAAGTGATTTTGTAAATAGTGATTTCTTCTTGCAGTGATTTTGAATCCACTGGAAGTGATTTGGAAGTTTTCAAACATCACTCGAGTGATTCAAGATCACTGGAAGTGATTTGGCAAATAGTAAAATATTCTTGCAGTGATTTTCAATCCACTGGAAGTGATTCAGCGAAAATCCTATATCACTCGAGTGATTCAGGATCATTGGAAGTGATTTGGAATTCTTCAGGTATCAGTCGAGTGATCTGGCATTCACTGGAGGTGATTTTCAAAACAGTGAATTTTTTTTGCAGTGATTTTTCAATCACTTGAAGTGATTTGGCGCATCACTCGAGTGATTCAGGATCACTGGAAGTGATTTGGAAAACTTGGCGCATCACTCGAGTGATCTGGAATTCACTGGAAGTGATTTTCAAAACAGTGAATTTTTCTTGCAGTGATTTTTCAATCACTGGAAGTGATTAGGCGCATCACTCGAGTGATCTGGAAATTTTCCACATCACTCGAGTGATTTTAATGATCACTCGAGTGATTAATTGAATCACTCGAGTGATCTTCCTCAGATCACTTGAATCACTTCTTTTGCTGATATAAAATCCATAGACTTCCAAAACATGATTTGTTATCATCAAAACATGAAATCTAACATTCTCCCCCTTTTTGATGATGACAAAACATATTATATGATCATGTTCAAAATTTTGATTTTCTAACAAACTTTACTTGATCTTTTTCAAGAATTTTGCAACAACTTGACTAGTGAGGACTAAAAGGAGTTGTTTTAAAGATTAAGAGTTTTTTGACCTTATATAGGAAATAAAAGATGATAGTTCAAGGTTCAAAAACTATTATAAACAGAATTTAAACATGCACATATGAAGTATAACTTCTTGCTTTTCATGATATCATTTTGGCAGATGCAAACATAAGCACAATTGCATTAAAACTATATTCTTATTAGATTAGAATCCTTGAACAAGTACATGTTAGTTCAGAAAAACATACTAAAACTACACAAATTGCACTACTACACAAAATGCACTACTACACAACGGAAAACTATATTATAAAAAGTACATATGGTCATATCAGTTCTTCTCCCCCTTTTTGGCATCATCTAAAGGAGATGCAGAAGGCGTAGATGCTTGAGTGGGTGCAGAGGCAAAGAAGGAGACAGGTGGAACATATGGAATGATAGAGAGCTGGGCAGGAGACTGGAAGGAAAATGTCATAGAAGAGGGTTCAAGAGGAGTGGTGGAAGTAGAATGAGTAGGTCCTATGACCTCTGTAGTAACATCCTCAGCAATAATCTCCTCAGTATGAGAACTGGAAGCAGTGTGATGTGATGAAGATGATGGAGTCTAGAGGATGGGATTAGCCTGTGGAATATCACCAGCAGGAATAGGGTCAGAGATAAAGGATGTGGGAGGTGCAGGAGGAGTGTCTGAAGGAATGATAGGAGGATCAGAAATTGAAGGATCTGGAAGTGGAGAATCTGATGGTGGCGGTACATGTGAGGTGGTAGGTGGTAAGTCAGGGAAGGGAATATGAAGGTGAGACCTGAGTGCATCCTCAATCCTCTGAATCCTCTGTGTCTGCTCTGTCTAGCGCTCAAAAAGTATTTGGAAGTTGTGATTTACTGTCTCTACTAACACTTTAACTTGGTAGTTTACTTGATCAATCAGTTCAGTGTTAGACTTCTTCAACTGAGTGACAGCAGACTGGATGGTATCCTGAATATATGTCTGAAGGGCAGCCTGAGTAAAAGAAGGACCATAAGATACTGCTCTGGAAGACTGAGCCTCATCCATCTTGGAAGGTGAAGGATCCATCCTCTTAGTATGATGATCTCTCTGGCTTGCCTCAGGAGGTGGTGAATGATGTCTCTGAGGCTGTGAAGAAGCTCTAGCTGGAATAGTGATTCCTATCCGAGTGAGGTGAATCTTCCCAAACTTAGGAATCCTCACTATGTCTCCCTCAGGTGTCAAGTACCAAATATTGTGCATGGAGAGAATATATGACACAAGCTGAGGATAGGGAATTGTAGTAGACCTGGAGGAGTGAAACCTGAACCTCTTCATTTCTTGGAAAATGAGCTCACCCACATTTCTTCTTTCTCTGGTCATAAGAGATGCCATCATTTGAAGGTCCTTCCCCGTGGTATGAGTGAAGTTCTTTGCCTTGTTAACCATGCTACGGGAATAAATATAGAACAAGGCTCTTTGGTCGTTGGTGAGAGTTGCTGAGGAAGTAGGTAGAGGCACACCAGGCTGTCCTGGTCTAAAAATGTCAACCAGCTCATGAATACTAAAGACTCGTGGGGGTTTCATAGGTACATCCTCTATCCCTAGGTAGGTGTTAATGAGATCTCCAGAAAGTAGGACCTTTTGATCTCTCACATTTGTTTCAATCCTCTCAACAATGGTGTTTCCATGGCTATCTTTTACATCCGCAATCTTCATGTTACAGTAAAAATATTTAACAACTAAGGGATTATAGGATATTCTCAGTTTCAACCATGGTTCATATTGTTTCAAATAGGGAGTCAAATCAATATGAAATTTCTTTTTCAGCTCTTCCAAGTCTACCCAGACAACAGGACATAAATCTCTCTTGGCAAAATGTGAGGCAAACACAATGGTATTTAAAATTCTTAGGTTACCCGTGTTAAACCCAGGAGGAGGTTCAAGGATTTCAGTGGTTTCTTCAGCCAAAGACTCAGAAAACCGACTACCAGAAGCTTGAGACGCATACCGTGATTTCTGAGGAACCGAAGCAGCTAAGATATTGACAGCCCGAGTAATTTTCTTCTGCAATGTAGATTCTTTAATGTATGCTTCTCGTTGTTTCTCTTTCCATTTGCCTTTCAAGCTTGTATGAGATCGGGTAGTCATCCCCGTTGGTTCTTCAATGCGAATCCCTTTGGGTTTGTGAATGGTTGGATTGGGTTCTTGTTCAGATGGTGCTTTCGGCCTCTTAGACAGTGGAGAGGATGGAGGAGATTGCCCGGGTCTTTTGGTTCTTGCCATTGGTATAATCGCTGGGTATAGTCGAGAGTTTGCGAAAGGGTGACGTCGGGAACTGTCAAAAATTGAGAGGAAAGAGTGAGACTAAAATGAACTTGCTTAGAGGGGATTTTTTGGTGAAGGAGAGCTATGAGGATTTGGGTTTCTGGGTTCAAGAGATTTCAGAGAGTTTGAGAGAATTTGAGCGAGTGAAAGTGAACGTTTGAAGTGAAGTGAACAGTCGCGTGAGAGAAAACTGATATAACTGAGTTTTTAATATTCACTCGAGTGATTTTGGTTTTCACTCGAGTGAAGTATAAAAATCACTCGAGTGAAGTCCAAAATTACTTCACAGATTCTAAAAGCACGTTGTAACTGCAAGATAATTAATTAAAACACTTCATGTGACTTACCTGTAATAAGATTATCAATCTAATTACTTGATTTACTTGTGGTTGTAGTATTTCACTGTTCACTCACTCGAGTTGGTCTTTTATCATCACCCGAGTGTTTTCCTCTCTGTTTGTCTCTGTTATTTGAAGATATTACAGAGCATCCTGCAAAATAACTTTATAGATACTCCGATACTTAAGTTAGTTATGGGATCATCAAAACAATATGAAATCAACATTTATAAAGATTAAACAACTTACAATTAATTGGGATTTACCATTCCCGATTCCCTTCGTATATACATGAATTGTTCTCGGGAAAGAGGTTTGGTGAAGATATCAGCTAGTTGCAAATGTATAGGTATGAATAACACCTTGACATCCTTTTTCTGAATATGATCTTTAATGAAATGATGTCTTACATCAATATGCTTGGTCCTTGAATGCTGTACAGGATTTTTTGCCAAACTTATTGTACTGATGTTGTCACAGTAAATAGGAATTTCTTTAAGATATATGCCAAGATCCTGAAGTTGCTGTTTTAGCCATAGTACTTGTGCACAACAGCTTGAGGCTGCTATATATTCTGCTTCCATTGAAGATAATGATACTGTTGTTTGTTTCTTACTGAACCAAGAAACAACTGCACCTCCAAGGAATTGACATTGCTCACTTGTGCTCTTCCTATCTGTTTTATAGCCACCATGATCAGAATCAGAATAGGCAACTAGATATTCATTACCTCTTTTAGGTTACCATATACCCAAATCTTTTGTGTCTGCCAGATATATGAAAATTCTTTTAACTAATTCAGCATGTGATACTTTGGGGCATGATTGAAATCTTGCACATAAACCAACACTGAACTGAATATCAGGTCTGCTGGCTGTGAGGTAGAGTAATGATCCAATCATTCCTCGATATTGAGTTATATTGAAATCAGCCCCTTTTTCATCAGCATCCATAAGTACCGTTGAACTCATAGGTGTATCTGCACCATTAGCTTCATCCAATCCAAACTTCTTGAGCAATTCTTGAAGGTATTTGGTCTGTGATATGAATATTCCATTCTTTCTTTGTTTAATTTGTAAACCCATAAAGAATGTCAATTCTCCCATTAAGGACATTTCGAATTCTCCCTGCATTATCTCAGAGAATTCTTTACACAGAGAATCATTAGTAGCTCCGAATATAATATCATCAACATAGATTTGAACTACTAAAATATCATTTAGTTTTCGTTTTATAAATAAAGTTGTATCGATTTTTCCTCGAGTAAAACCAAATTTGATGAGAAATTTGCTTAACCTTTCATACCAGGCTCTAGGAGCTTGCTTCAAACCATATAAGGCCTTTTTTAGTTTGAAAACATGATTTGGTTTGGATACGTCTTCAAAACCTGAAGGTTGTTCTACATAAACTTCCTCCTTGATGTACCCATTTAAGAAAGCACTTTTCACATCCATTTGATATAATTTGAATCCTTTGATGCATGCAAAGGCTAAGAGTACTCGTATAGCTTCCAATCTTGCTACTGGAGCATATGTTTCCTCATAATCAATACCTTCTTCTTGATTATAGCCCTTGGCGACCAATCTTTCCTTATTTCTGATAATAGCTGCGGATTCATCAAGTTTGTTCTTGAATACCCATTTAGTGCCAATAACCGAGTGGTCTTTAGGCTGGGGTACCAAATCTCAAACTTGATTTCTGTCAAATTGATTTAATTCTTCTTGCATTGCTAACATCCAATCATTATCTGATAAGGCTTCATCAATGTTAGAAGGTTCCAATTCAGAAATGAATGCAGAAAAGCTAACTTCGTTTAAAAATTTGTTTCTAGTTTTAACTCCTTCATTAACTTCACCTATCACTTGATCTAGAGGATGACTCTTGATGTATTTCCAGGCTCTAGGTTGATCTGGATGACTTAGTTCAACTCCTTTTTCAAAATTATCAACCTCAAGATTTAGAGAGTTAACAGAAGGTTGGTTACTAGTTATCTTATCATCAAAGTTTTTACTGGAGGATACATGTTCATCGAATACAACATGAATTGATTCTTCTACAACACATGTTCGTTTATTAAAAATTCTATATGCTTTACTTTGATTTGAATAGCCTAGGAAAAGTCCTTCATCAGCCTTAGAATCAAACTTTCCAAGATTATCTTTACCATTGTTATGAATAAAGCACTTACAACCAAATATGTGTAGATGAGCGAGGTTTGGTTTTCATCCCTTGTAGAGTTGATATGGTATCTTTCCAAGTTTGGTTCTGACATACGCTCTATTTGAGATGTAGCATGCAGTGCTCATAGCGTCTGCCCATAAGACTTGAGACACATTCTTTTCGTTGAGCATTGCTCTAGCCATATTTGTAAGAACTCTATTCTTTCTTTCCACGACTCCATTCTGTTGTGGAGTTCTCGGTGCTGAAAAATTGTGATCGATGCCACTTGCATCGCAATATTCAGCAAATGCTTGATTATCAAATTCTCCACCATGATCTGTCCTAATTCCTGCAATTAACATATCTTTCTCATTTTGCACTTTCTTGGCAAAGGCAATAAATTTACTAAAGGTTTCATCTTTGGATGACAAAAATATATTCTAGGTAAATCTAGAGAAATCATCAACAATAACAAATGTGTACAAGTTTCCACCAAGATTCTTAACTCTTACTGGACCAATCAGATCCATATGCAATAATTGAAGTGGTCTGTTAGTGGAAATTTCAGTTTTCGATTTAAAAGATGATTTAGTTTGCTTACCTCTTTGACAAGCATCACAAATTAAATCATTCTTGAAATTTACATTAGGTAATCCAATTACCAAATTCTTTTTGAGTAATTTACCTAATTGATGCATATTAATATGGGCAAGTCGCTTATGCCAAAGCCAACTCTCATCAGTGTTACTCAAAAGACAATTTTCAGAGATATTTTCATTCATATCAAGAGTATAGCAGTTACCTTCTCTTTTTGCCTTGAGTTTTGACTTCAAATTCTTCTTTTTAATATGCAGATCCTTTTTGCTGACTATCAGACATTCTTCTGAGTCAAATATTACCCAGTTGTCTTTATCTGTGCTTTGGCTTACACTTAATAGATTGTGACATAAACCTTCAACATAATATACGTCTTTGATTTTATCCTTGACTTCCCCAAGCCCTGCTATCCTTCCAGTTTGATTTCCTCCAAATTTTACCTTGCCACCTTCCTTGGGTACTAATGTGGTGAAGTTCTCAGGATCACCAGTCATATGTCTTGAACATCCACTATCTATATACCATTTGTTTGATTTGGATGCTCTGAGACAAATCTGCAGTTAAGGATAATTAAGTTTTAGGTACCCATATCTTTTTGGGTCCTTTTGGGTTAGTACATATAACTTCCTGTTCATGAACCTTCTTAGGTATCCATTTATAGGTTCCTATAATTCCTTTCTTTTTATGAAAACACGAAGAAGTGTAATGTCCTTTTCTATTGAAGTAATTACAATAAGAAAAAAGATTAGATGTGTGCACAGAACGTGTGAAATAACTTAGATATGGTTTACCTCCTGTCTTCTTCTTACCCTTCCTTTTGTCTAAGTTTGGATCATATCCTATACCAGACTTATCATTCACAAGACGTTGTGCTTTTAAAATAACATTTAACATCTCACTTCCTTTTGTAAACTTTTCAAGAGTTTTAGTAAGATCAATATTTTTCTTTTCAAGGGACAAACACTTTTCGCAATCTTTATCCAAAGGATCTTTAATTCTTTCTTCAAGAAATTTGTTTCTCTTTTTACATGCAATCAAGTTATTAACAATTTTGACAAATTCAGAATGTAAAGCATCATATTCATTTTGTAATTCATCATAAGTAGGATCAGAATCTTTTACCTCCTCGTCTGTTTCTTTTTGAGCAACCAGGCATATATTGGTTGTCTCTTCATTATCGCTTTCTTCATCCGAGGAGCTATCTCCCCATATTACAGAAATAAATGCCTTCTTTCTATTGAAGGATTTGATGTTTCTCTTTTCTTTATTTTTCTGTAATAACTTTGGACATTCTGATTTGATATGTCCAGGTTTACCACATTCATAGCAGATGATCTCCTTGGCATCTCTTCTGCCACTAGTTCCACTTCTTTGTGAATTCATGAACCCTTGGCCTTTATAAAACTTCTTGAATCTTCTGATCATCAGGCCTATTTCATCATCATCGATCTCCTCTTCTTCTTCTTGGCTTTCTGCCTTTGTTTTTGTCACACTTAGTGCAAGACTTTTCTTCCTCCTGTCACCAACTTCTTCTAGTTCTCGTTTGAATTTTAGTTTACTTTCATATTCAGAAAGACTTCCAAACAAAGAAGCTATAGATTGCATTGATTCTCCTTTGACCTCCTCTATTGCTGTGACTTTGGCCTCCCATTCTTTGGAGAGTATGTTTAATATTTTTCGTACTTGGACATTCTAATCATAGAATTTTCCAAGTGCTGCAAGTTGATTAACAAGATGAGTATATCTAAGTTCAAATTCAGCTATTGACTCACCTTCCTTCATACGAAGTAGATCAAACTTTGTAGTTAGAGTATTGACTCGATTTTCTTTTATTCCAGATGTTCCTTCATGAGCTACTTCCAATGCTTGCCACATCTCTTTAGCAGTCTGAAGAGTACATATTCTAAAGTATTCTTTTTGACTCAGTGCACTCTGAATCATTAAAATTGCTTTGCTGTTGAGAGTCACTAGCCTTTTGTCATTGTCATCAAATTCTGCTGGTGATTTAGGAACTTTTCGAGATTCTTCAGTCTTTGTAGGCACATAGTTTCCAGTCTCAATCACATCCCATAGTCCGTATTCTGTAGCCATTACGAATACACGGAACTTAGCTTTCCAGAAGGAAAAATGCTCACCACTAAAACCTGGTGGTCTAGGGATAGAAGCTCCGTCAGGAAGGATTGCTTCACCCATGCTTGCCATTGGATCCTTCTAAGGTTGTTAAACCTGAACAAGAAGACCTGCGCTTTGATACCAAATGTTAGAGCAAGCTTTTCACCCAAGAGGGGGATGAATTGGGTGATTTGAAATTAATCATAAGTTTAAAATTCAATTTAGAAAACTTTAAGCACAATAAATAAAGAGGAAGAAATATCACCAAGATTCACACAGAGATTTATACTGGTTCGGTCTCAACCACTTGACCTACGTCCAGTCCTCAAAAATCCTTTTGAGCCTTTCACTATATCTTCCAAGATTCAGTGGGTTTTTGGCACCATAGTACAACCAGCAAGTTCCTCTGGACACTCGCTCCCCCTTATACAAGGTAATCTTAAATCCCAACTCAAGGTCCCTCAACCTTAAGTTATCACTATTGGAAATAATTAAGTATGACTGACAAATCTCTCTCACAGAGTATGTAGATAAGAACTGAAGTACAGATGAAGGCTTGAAGCACTTGTAAAGATATTGATTGTAGTGTATTCAGGCGTTTTTCTTCATCCTCTTATTTTTCGAATGGCTGGACATATATATTAGAGGCTTTGAAGACCGTTGTAAATTTGTCCGTTGATTCAAAGATGCTCCTGACAAATGTAACAGCATTTGTCTTCCGTTACTTATGAATTTTCCTGCCGCCCATGAATAGTTGTCGTTTGAATGGAGAGTTCAGTTACTTGTCTTATGCGTAATGGTGGAGTACAGCTGTAACACACTTGTGAATATTACCGTTAGAAAATATTTGCATATCAACAGAATAATATGATTCACTGGAAGTGTTTTCTGAAAATCAAAGAAACCATCAGGAGTGATTTTGTTTTCGCAACTGAGCAATGAAATAATATGCCATATGATTTTGACAGCAATCTGGAGAAATTAGTAATGGTTATCAATAACAGAATTTAGCTAACAAAATTTGTTGATCTTCATGGAAGTAGTTGCAAGTGGATCACAATGATTGTTTGAGAGAGTTACTGGCAGAAAGAAACATTACTGGAATGAATATGATATCACTGGGAGTGATTTTGAAAATGTTAAAACCTTCTGACAGTGATTACAGACTTACTGGAAGTGATCATGAAATTTCCATATTCCACTCGAGTGAGTTTGAAATCACTGAAATTGATTTTGTAAATAGTGATTTCTTCTTGCAGTGATTTTGAATCCACTGGAAGTGATTTGGAAGTTTTCAAACATCACTCGAGTGATTCAAGATCACTGGAAGTGATTTGGCAAATAGTAAAATATTCTTGCAGTGATTTTCAATCCACTGGAAGTGATTCAGCGAAAATCCTATATCACTCGAGTGATTCAGGATCATTGGAAGTGATTTGGAATTCTTCAGGTATCAGTCGAGTGATCTGGCATTCACTGGAAGTGATTTTCAAAACAGTGAATTTTTCTTGCAGTGATTTTTCAATCACTTGAAGTGATTTGGCGCATCACTCAAGTGATTCAGGATCACTGGAAGTGATTTGGAAAACTTGGCGCATCACTCGAGTGATCTGGAATTCACTGGAAGTGATTTTCAAAACAGTGATTTTTCAATCACTGGAAGTGATTAGGCGCATCACTCGAGTGATTTCACATATCACTCGAGTGATCTGGAAATTTTTCATATCACTCGAGTGATTTTAATGATCACTCGAGTGATCTTGAATATCACTCGAGTGATTGATTGAATCACTCGAGTGATCTTCCTCAGATCACTTTAATCACTTCTTTTGCTGATATAAAATCCATGGACTTCCAAAACATGATTTGTTATCATCAAAACATGAAATCTAACATCTTTTTGGTTTTTAGTTTTTTATTAACTTTTTCCATAAATGTTTCACTTTGTAATTGTTCAATTTTCATATCTAATTTCTTATCTTTTATTTATTAAATTATTTTTGATTAAATGTCATTCTTTTTTCTACCGATCCTTCATTTACATTTCTATATTAATCATATTCTTCATATTTATTTTCTTCTTTATTACTTGGTTCTCCATCTTCTATTTTTCTCATTATATATATATAATTCCTATATGTCTCTTCTTCTGATTCATCTGATTCTGATTCTTTAGTTTTCGATTCACTTATTTCTTTTAATTTATATATTTCTATTTCTTCATTTTCTATATCACTAAATATTGGTTCATCTAATTCTATTGGTTCTAATTCGTATTTTTCTCCTTCTTCTAATATCTTCATTTGTTTCTTTTCTCTTGGTTTTTTACATTCTGTAGATATATGTCCTATTTCTCCACAATTATAGCATCTACATTTCTTTGGTCTTTTACTATAATTTATTCTTCTTTTACCTTTCTTAAAATATCTTTTAGGTCTATATCTATTATAATATTTATATTTTGGATATCTTTTAAATATATATTTCTTTCTCTTAATTTTATTATATTTTCCTGATATTCTTTTTCTATATATCTTCCTTTCTGTTTCACATCCCCATCTATGAGGTGTTTCATATTTGTTACAATTTATTATAATTTTATTTCTTTTATAATACTTTGTATTTCTCCAAGCTTCTTTACATTTATTAGATAAAAATTCTTTTAAAAAACTTGCTCTTCTTCCCATTGTATCTACAAATGGTATTAAATCTTGTCTATTTCCAAAATACTTATAATATTTATCATTTATTTCTTTTGAAACTAATCTTGGCAATTTTCTATAAAACATTTCTAAATAAAACTTTTTTTTCCATTTGTTTCTAATCTTGCTTCATAATAATATTTTTTATATTCACATATATATTGTTCTAAATATTTTGGTTCAAAAGAACATATTTCTATTTGGTGTAAACTTAATAATGCTTTACTTATTTTAGTTTGTTCTTCGGCTCCTGCACTTCTTCCTACAAATATCTTTTAGGTCTATATGTGTGTGTGTGTGTGTGTGTATACATATACATATATGTATATACATATATACATGTGTGTGTGTGTGTGTGTCCATTTATATCTGGGGTCTTAACATAGCTTGCAAATGATCAAATATTTTCATTCAAATATTTTTTTGATAAAATTGCCCATAAATACTTTATCAAAAATTTATTTGTTAAATGAGACTTGAGGAAAGATCTTTTTATACACAAGAAAATATTGTTTGAACATAAGGAAAAGTCACATAGGAAGATATATTGAACACATGGAAAGATTGTTTGAACATAAGGAAGATCTTTTACACACCGGGAAGATTGTTTGTATCTGAAGGTCCCATTTGGCAAACCAATTTCTAGTGAGGTATTTATAGAAAATTTTCCCTATTTTTTCCACAAAGACATTGAACCAAGTAGCTTCCTAGTGGGTAAAGGGAGAAAAGCAAATCACAACTCCTATGTATTTTTTCAATATAGCCAGATCAATGGTCTTGATTTGAAGGTATGAAAATCTTTTTTTGATGTAATCCATTGTCAAGGGTCTGAAATAAAACGATAAATCTCATGTCTAATTTTTTTTTTATTATATCGGCTTATTATGATTTTTTTTCCTTACAAGAGAAATTTCATGCATATTCCATGCAAACAAATCGACATTTGTTTGACAACAATTAGATCTATGCGGCTTCTTTCACTGTACCGCATTGAATTTACAATTTCCCTATGATCTAGACTTATTGTGATTTTTTTAAGTACTCGCTACTAAAAATTTGTTTATATTTAATAATTTTTTTTACTAATATTTAATAGTTTTTAACCGTTAAATATTTGACACTATATTTTACAATTTTTTCAAATACAACGGTTTTATATAAGCCACTATATTTAATGGATGCAAGACAATGACTGTTAAATATATCTATCTATATTTGATGGTTGTTTAATAATAACCGTGAAAGATGTTGTACAATACTTAACAGTTAAAATCATGAACGGTAAGTATTTGTCACCAGAAGAAGGGGTTTATTTGACGGTTATTTAGAAAAATCATTATATATATATATATATATATATATATATATATATATATATATATATATATATATAATATTTGATGATTATTAGCGAATAACCGTTAAATATGTGTGAACACTCCATTTTGTCTGGGCCTCATACACAAAAAAAAAATAAATAAATAAAAAACATGAAAAAAATCCTCCTTGATGCTTGTATATCTAAATTAATAAGAAAAGGACATTGATAGTGATTGAATTATAATTGAAATTTGAAAAATGATAATCATTAATGGTGATTGTTTTGCAATTGAAGTTTGTAATAAATGACAACAAATTTCAAAATAATTCATCTTATTAATGTTGATTGATAAACGAATTAGTAAACTTAGTGTGGAGTCATTGTAGAGCAAAAAAAAAAAGTAGAAATTAAAAAAAAATATCTTATTCATCTTGATAAATTTAAATTAGGAAATTGCTTGTAGGAAAAATATAAAAAATAAATAGAAAATTAAAATTAAAAATATCTCTAATTTATGTTGATAGGTTTAAATTAGGAAATTACTTGTGGGAAAATTAATTAAAAAATTAAGAACAAAAATTAAAAAACATATTTTATTGATAGTGATTAAGTCAAAGTTAGGAAGTTTTATTAATAGAAAATATAAAAAATAAAAAAATAAAAAAAAAAGAATTAATAAATCAAAACCCTATGAGATTCCTATTTAAAGAGGAGCACAAGAGTAAACAAGACAAGATAATTTTTGGGAGAGCAAGTAGGCAAGGTAGAGAGCTAATTTGATTTCTTATTTCATTGCTCAAACACAATTTTCGTGGTGAAGGGTAGTTCATATAGGAGGCCATTGTGTCTTTACTTTGTTCAAAAAGAGGTCTTGAGATTGTTGCCATAATCCGATGAACATCTCTAATTAGAGATTGAGGCATGACTTGTATGAATATTGGGTAAATCTCTAAGGCATGACTATTTTATGACTATTGTGATATAATTTATGATTGTAGTGATACTTGTTCATTGATGATTACACATGCTCATATATTCTCTCATACACTTTGATTTATTCACCCTTGTTTTCTTTCTCTACTTCTTGAAGGCGTGGATGCAAGAGGGACATACATATTTCTTATCTTTTTGAATTTCTTTATTGATCACTCTTGCCTCCAATATGTTCTTTCTCATTTTAATGTCATAATCATGCAAGCATCTTTTTGTCTTATTCTTGAAAGTTCATTTGCCTTCTTATGGTTCAACATTCATGAATAGCAATTAAGCTTTTTTTTAAAAAAAAAAGGAAAAAGAGGATTCTTATGCTTTGATGATATTACATGACCAACATATTTTCGTTGGTTTTCTCACTTGGTTTCTCAAAGTACTGGAGGTATATGCTCTCACCATGTCTTTATTGATTTTCTTACAATTTTGGACTTTATACAATGAATGATATGAGGAGAATACTATTCCTTGTTGACTTGATAGACTCTTTTTTTTTCTTTAGCAAATAAGAAGTTTCAAAGGAGGTTCTTTTTTTAAAATAAACAAGTTTGGTTTCATATGAGAAAGTAAGGAAAATGCCTTCTTTAAAAATAAAAATAAAAAATACAAACCAAACAAAAAATTATTTTTCTCAAATAAATTAAATAAAATTTTCCTAAACGACAACAACCAAGCGTCATGCCTTTCTATCCCTAATAAATTACGTGGGCTTTGATTCTCTAAAGAATACGTAAGCCTTAAGGTTTTTTTCTAGGTCAAATCCAATAATGTAAATAATAAATTTTTTTTTCTCATTTTGTATATTTTTTTTTGGGTAATTATGATAAAATTTAAAAGGGTCATATTTATTTTTAAATAATTAACTTATGGTAATCTTTCTTATGAATAGGTGTTGTAGGGTACCTAAAAACTTTCCCACACACAATCGATCCCCGAACCCTATCTAGTTGTCTTTTTTTTTTTTTCAAAAAACAAAGTTTCCAAAATTATCTTTTAAAATTTTGGTAGCAGTTCCATATTTTTCAAATTTCGGATGCTACAATATGTGTGACAATTTTCTTAAAAAAATTGGGGGCTTATTGATATGCATATTACATACATATGTACATTATAGAAACCAATTACAGATCTATTACAGAAACTAATTAAACATATCTATTCCATGCAATTATTAAAAAGTACATATACAAAATTGTATATTACAGAAACCAAAAGCTAATCCAAATTATCAACCAAAAGCAAATCAGTTAGAGTAAAAGAGAAAACAAAAGAGAAACTAAATGCATGAAACAAAACTGTCATAGCCAACTCTATAGCATCTATTGATGATAAAAAAATGTTACTCTTCTATAGTTAACTCTTTTATGCTCCCATCCATTGACGATAAATTGTCATAGGCAACTCTTCTATGACTTCTTCAATTTGTCCAGGTGAATATTGCTGACACAATATATATATATATATATATATATATATATATATATATATATATATATTTACTTTTAATTTAACTTAAACACACACACACACATACATACATACATACATACATACATATACATACCTTAGTATCAATAGAGTTAGGATTGTAGGTAACTAAGTCCTTCATGAACTTCATTATACAGTATGTGATACCCCGAATTTTGGTACTAGAGGTTAGAGAATAAGCCAGAATAAAGTAGAATATTAAGTCTAGTTTAGTAAAAGTCCCAGGAATACATAAGAAACATAATGAATATTAGAAACCACACTCAGAATAGAATATGAATTTCGGTGCAAATTAGTCAAAAGAAAGTACCTGATTCCTTTAGGATGTGTCAGAATGACATAAAACCTAACCTGGATCCAAAGAAAAAGGGACATGACGCCTAGAGAGAAGTAAAAAAGAGAAAGAAAATAATTAATGATGCAAGAATTAATATTGCCATAATCAAGGGCAAAAGAGACAAGTGCTACTTGATCTTGAGGTTAAAATTGGAAGACAAAATAAAGGGCTGAGATTTGCTCTTGAAAAGAAAGAGTAATGATTAAGAATGAAAAGCAACACAACTCCCTTCCCTTGTAAGTTTAAAAACGTCTAAGGGGGTAAAAATGGGAAAAGAGAAGAGTTGGTCAAAGTTTCAAAGCACTTTTGAAGAAGATTTAATTAACTTAAATTTATACACCAATAAGCACTTGGTCAACATTCTTCCTTCCTTCTTATTGAAGTAATTTAGTCAAGAACAAGGAGGAAAGAGGGAAGATCATTCCAATTGACCAAGCCAAAAAGTAAAGAAAGAAGTGGAGAAGAAAAGTCAACAAGATTTGCAATTGGTTTCAACTTGGTAAGTTGACTAAAAAGCAAGTTTACAAGAGCAATTTGGTTAACAAAATTGTCCCCTTTTTGTGTGCCCAAGTTCAGTCAAGTAAGAGGAAGAGGGAAGGAAAAAGAGTTGACTCAACCAAACCATGGTTTAGTTAAATTAACCAAACAGCCAAGTAAGTGTGACACATCACCTTTCTTAGCTTTTTTGAGTGAATTTCAGCCAAGTAAATTCATGGGCTAAAGCTAAATGAATTAAACACAATTACACACTCTCAGCCACTCTTAAAAGTTGGCCAAAGTGAGAAAAAGAAGAGAGAGAAACTTGGAAAAAGAAAAAGGAAAGAGAAAGAGCATCTTGAGATCAAAGAAGCAAAGTAAGATGTTCTTGTTCAATTTTCACCTTCTAAATCACCTTTCTAGCTCTTGAAGCCTTCATAAAAGTTGTTTCCCTCACTAAGAGCTTACTTTCTATGGTTTTAGTTTCTTGAATAGAGGTGTTTTGTGCTATCTACAAAGTGTCAAAGTTGGAGAAACCAAGAACTAGCTCTAGAGATGGCAAGATGTGAGTATAAGCTTTGATTGAACTATATATTGTGTTGATTGGGTAAGTTTTTGGAATCTTCTTTACTGCCTTAATTTTAGTTGCAATATGGTTTTAGGGTTTCATGATACTTTGTTCATATGCATGTGGTTATGTGATGTTTGAGAAGCATATGAACCTAGTTTGGTGAATAAATTGTGAATTGATGAATTGTTGCTTTGTGCTCTAATTTTTGATCAAAATAGGACATGAATAAGGAGTATGATTTTTTTGTTTTTGAGGTCTTCAATGGATTTCTTGGGCAAAATTTTGTAAGAATAGGTTGTTGGTATGATTTTAGAAAGAATGGATTTGAAATCCAAAAATTGGAATAATGTTGCCAATTAGGGTTTCCTGCGTAGTAGTTTGAATGTTTTGTGTTTTTGGATAATAGAATGTTGTCCAATGGCCATAAGGCTTTCTAGAATAAAATTAAACTTGTCAATCTTTAATTTTATATGTCATTTGTGCCATTTGGATCAGTACACTAGGAATTATGAGTTATTGAAGTTAGGCATTGAACTAGAATGAATTCTGTAGCAGTGTGACTTTAGTCATAGTTTTTGAATTATTTGGCTATAATTGGCTTTGAATAATGTTTTTATAGGCAAATTACTCCTAGGTCCTAAGGGACCAAAATAATAATAATGAAGTCCCATTGCAAATTGTTAAGTCAGAAAAGTCCCTATGAATTCCCTTTATGAAAAGGCCATCATGCCCCCAATGAAAAAAAAACAAGAAAAACACACAGAAGGGAGTAAGAATGACACGTTTTGGTGATTGATGAGAAAGAGAAAAACACACAAGAGAAAATCCACGTTGGTGTTCGCAGCAACGTTGAAGGGATTAAGTTTGGTGATCACATCCTTGCGAAAGGTTAGACCTTTAGTCGTCATCTACTGCTATAGCGCCTGAACAGTAAAATCAAAAAATTTTTTTCTGGTTTGTATGGTAGGTGTATTGAGATTGATGGGTTGGTGAAATGTTGGAGCTTAGGGTCAATAGTAGATTATGTGGTAGAAGATAGATAAGTAATGCAAAGATTTTGCTGAAAATATGATTTTGACCATTGAAGTTGGGGTTTCACCATGGTTGGGTTGTGAGAATGTTATTGTGCTTTATTTTTGGGGTTGGTTACAAAGGGAGTGCTATTTTTTAGTAGGAATAGTTGAATGTATTGGGGGTTTATTTATGAGAAAATGCTGATATGATATTAAAATATTGTTGTTAATATGTGCAGTTGTAGTTGTTAATATTGTTGTTGTAGTTGTTAGTACATTGTTTTGTTTTTGGGAAATGTAATGGATTGCTGTGTTATTGGTGAGAAAATGCTTAAATGATAACAAAAAACTTTTGTTAATATGTGTAGTTATAGTTGTAAATATGGTTGTTGCAGTTGTTACTACAGAATATATGCTCTATTTTTGGAAAATGTAATAGAGAGATTGATATGGTTTTGGGCAAGGTAACAGAGGGATTGATTAGTTTTAAGTGGGAATGAATGAATGTGATAGTGGTTTTTGTGATAACAAAATGGTGAAGTGATATAAAATAATGGTTGTTAATATGAGCATTGGTAGTTGTTAATATTGCTGATGCAATGGTTAATATACAGGTTCTGTTGCACATTGTCATGAAAGATGGGAACTAGTTCAAGGAAGAATCTAACCTGAGATAAACCATGTCAGAAAATATGATTTTTTTTTACCACTTGTTCAATATGTTTTAATATGTTCATTAGTCATATTCACAACTTCGTGAGTCTTCCTAAGGAGTGGCTAACCTGAGATGAACCATGTCAGAAAATATGATTTTGTTGTTACAACTTCTTTAGTATGTTTTAACAAGTTCATTAGTCATATTTACAACTGCATGAGTCTTCTTGGAGGAGTGGCTAACTTGAGATGAACCATGTTAGAAAATCTCATTTTTTTCAATAACTGGTTCAGTACGTTTTAACAAGTTCATTAGTCATATTTACAACTTCATGAGGCTTCGTGAAGGAGTGGCTAACTTGAGATGAACCACGTCAGAAAATATGATTTTGTTTTCACAACTTGTTTAGTATGTTTTAACAAGTTCATTAGTCATATTTATAACTACATGAGTCTTAATGAAGGATCTCTCACTACAGCTTATTTGTATTTTAACAACATGTTGTGTATATTTTGACTAGTTCTTGAGTCACATTTACAACTTAAGTGTTAGTCCTGATGGAGATTTTAATTTTCACAAGTGCCAACTGCCACAAAAGCATATCACCATTTGAAACATTCTTGTGCCTACTTTTTGTACAACTCATTGTACCAATTTCGACAGTAATTGACGCCTGTTTACACAATTTCTAATGCATATTTTCACAATTACTTGAGTTTTGTTAACAACCTAATTTTCCACTCTGCAGGAGGTTATAAATTAAACATTCCACCTGTCAGTACAGTATATAAGCAATTATAACAACTGCTAGTACATATTTTAGCAACTTACTCAACCAGTTTTCACAACTGAATATCATATCATATAGACATATCATATAACATTAAAATATTAAGTTATATGAGTAAGTGTCCTTTTCCGCCTACTCATTTAACTTAGTGATTGTTTGCCAAACATTGAAACCGTGATTTAAGAAGCCATTTTTCGCAAGTTGAGACAAAACTTCTCTTACATACTTACCTTATAAATCATAAAAACTATTCTCCAAAAGCTAATCCAAACACACACTTAATATCATATCATTTGTAACTAAGTACACTAATTTCTGGACCCATCCAAAAACCAAAAGGGGTTACAAGAAGTCACTAATTCTTTGTCTATATAGACATCATTACTAAAAAGTTACTATCAAAAATATTTACAGGCATGTACAAATTGTTTTTTAGCTTGGATTTAGATTTTTGCAAGTCCTCACTGTGTGTCTAGCCTCATGACATCTCCTACAATGATAAAGCTTCTTGTTTTGACAATCTGCAACAAACCTACATATTAACAATTGCATCAACAATATTAACAACTACCAATGCTCATATTAACAACAATTATTTTATATCAATTCACCATTGAGTTATCACATAAACCACTATTACATTCATTTATTCCCACTTAAAATTGATCAATCCCCCTGTTACCTTGCCCAAAACTAGATCAATCCCTTTACTACATTTTCCAAAAATAAAGCACATGTTCTATAGTAACAACTATAACAGCCGTATTTACAACTACAATTACACATATTAACAACAATTTTTTATTACAATTTCAACCTTTTCTCACCAATAATAGAGCAATCCATTACATTTCCCAAAAAGAGAGCACTGTACTAACAACTATAACAACAATATTAACAACTACAACTGCACGTATTAACAACAATATTTTAATATCATATCAGCGTTTTCTCATAAATAAACCCCTAATACATTCAACTATTCCTACAAAAAACATAGCACTCCCTTTATAACCAACCTAAAAAACAGAGCATAATAACATTTTCACAACCCAACCATGGTGAAACCCCAACTTCAATCGTCAATATCATATTTTCCATAAAAGCTTTGCATTACTTCTTTATCTCCTACCACATAGTCCACTATTGACCCCAAGCTCTAACCTTTCACCAACCCATTAATCTCAATGTACCTACCACACAAACCAGGAAAAAAAATTTTGATTTCATTGTTCAGGTGCTGTAAAACTAGATGACGACTAAAGGTCTAACCTTTCATGAGGATGTGATCACCAAACTTAATCCCTTCAACGTTACTGCAAACACCAACGTAGAGTTCTTCCTGTGCATTTTTCTCTTTCTCATCAATCACTAAAGCGTGCCATTCTTACTCCCTTCTTTGTGTTTTTCTTGTTTTTTTTCTTAGGGGCATGATGGTCTTTTCACAAAGGGCATTCATAACAGAAAAGCCCCTTAGGACTTTTCTAACTTGACAATTTGCAATGGGACTTTATTGTTATTATTTTGGTCCCTTGGGACCTGAGAGTCATTTTCCCTATTTTTATTATAAAATAGACTCAAAGATATTTAAATAGGAATTTGAACCACCCTAATTTAAGTTCTATTGAATTAGTTATGAATTTTCAAAATTTGGTCAAAATGCTAGCAGCTTTTAGCTACCAAGCGAATTTAAGAAAGGAAGGGCCAATTGTAATTAGTATGAACTCCAAGGGTGAAAGTAAGTATATGGGACTAATGTAGCCTATTAAGAATTATTTTACCATGATAATAATTATATGATTATATATATCTAGGGTCATGAGAAGTCGAGAAAGAAGAAGAATGGAAGAATTTCTAAGAAGCTACAATGATTGGAAGAAAAGGGGACAAGAAGAAGGACATTAGTCCACAAGGTAGTAAACTTACTTAACTTGCATGTATTTGATGTGTATGTTGTGTATTGATATATGGTATTTCTTTGCTTGATTATGTGAAAGATGAATGAATAAATGAAGCTCTGTTTCTGTTTATACTATGGCCATAGATATGTTGCACGAAACATTGAGCATGCCAAAATGTCATTATGTGAACATAAGCTTATGTAAGACAAGCATATCATGCACTAGCATTCATTTTGCATACATTGTTAGTATCGTTTGCTACTGAGATTCTCCCGTATCTCACCGTCCCCCACCAACCATATAGGTACGTCAATACAAGACAGAAGGAATGCTTGAAGATGAACAAGAAGAAAATAAGATAAAGAATTGAAGAAGAAAGAATATTTATTTTACTGTGTGTAAATTATTTACACTCAATAAAGAATTGAATGAATACATGAGTTAGAATTTAAGCCATAATCGAGATTGTTGAATCACTGAAAATAAGGATAAGAACTAGAATAAGAATTAACTCTAATATATGAATCTGATAAGAATAATGGCTAATAAGTCGTGAAGAAGTAGCTAACCCCTAAGTAATTAAATAACAACGCTTCCGTGTACGTAATAAAGGGGTATATAAGATGGGTCTTACACACTACCTACAATAAGAGCTATGATATGGTTGTCATGGATACTATAAACAAACAAATGAAATGTATTAGTCTAATAGAAAATACCAACTCTGACAAGTCTAACATAAATCTGACAAGTCAAACACAAAATGGTAAGTATTGGTGAATTACCGTTACCTCTTCTAGTTATAAGCGGATGCAATGCCTTTGCCTTTTAACGAGGGGAAGGTGAGGAGGACTTCGTTCATGGCATAATAGTAAGCAAATTTGACAAGATGTATCACAATAAGAAGTCAAATTACCAAATTCATGATAATTTTTAACAGGACAATAAGAAATTAAAGTACCAAGTTTAAATTCATCAAATTATTTATTGAAAACCTCAACCATCTGTGGTCGATTGTCCGCATCCCTATAAACTGAATCAAAGTACCAAATCCTTTGCTCGAAGGGATTTAGCATGGTTTGCATCCGATGGCCCCTAAGTACATTAAACATAATGAGAACAAAACTAAGAAAAAAAAACATAATGAGCATCTAATTTAATAAAGTAGTATACTTACCCCTGGCAGTACAACACCAAGAAAAACTTGTCCTTCTCCTTTAGCACCCTTTTAATGACAATATCCACCATTTACCTTACTTTTCTCTCTACAAAATATGGTTTATTGCCTACGTCCAACATTCCTGAATAGAGGTGGGGTTGAGGAACAAGAATGTGTCTTATGGGCCATTATGGGCTACGTGCTCCTTTGCGGAAGGGTTAGGACCCTCAGTACTTGAGCTACCATTGGATGCCGACATATTAACCTATAACAAATCTTAAATCATAATTTTAACTTCTCCAACCATAAGCAATTAAAAATTTAAGACAAAAAATCTCTTGAAGAAACTATGTTTTGAAAAGAGAAAAGGGATTGTCTTAACTCCTAAGGTTTAATAGCCCATAAAACCTTGTAAAGATATCGAGCAGAACTGTATTTAACCAAAAATATGATTGAAAACATAACAAAAAAAAAAAGAATGACAATAAAATCAAATTCAAAAGTACTCATCTCTATGAACAAGTCTCATAAGCTTAGATCCAACTAAGGTAGTAAGATAGGTGCCCTAGCTTTGATAACCATCTAGATTATTAGTGAACATGGTAGAAATTCAATATTAGTGATCCTTTGGACTTATAATATTAGGAGGAGGTCATGTTACATTAATAGTAGAATCGAGATAAAAAGGAAAGCACAATCCTACTACAACTAAAAGATATAAATTAGACCCCTAATCCAACTAAAAGAAAAAAAATCTCAAAAATTGGATAACCTTATCCCATTTCAAATATAACACATATCATAAAATGCATTAAAACATTATTCAATAGAGATAATTATAGAAAACAAAAAAGCCTTAACTAAAAGGAAACAAATAAAGGAATCAACTTAATTAAACTTAACTCAAACAAAACAATTTATCAAAATAAATGCACAATACAAGTCAAGTCTTTCTTGAGCAAGAGTACATGGACCCACAACATTTTCAACAAAGTTCTAATACTTATTTCTAATTAGATCTTGTATAAGAGTACTTCAAGACCTCAAAAACATTTCTTTTAAAGGTAAAAAATGTGAAGTTATCTAATTCAAGAAATCTCATAACTGAAACAATAGCCACTGATATCGACAAGAATGAACCAAGCTTGGCTAAGCAAAACTCTATCCTAAACCTAGAATAGAAAATGTCAGAACTTAAAAAATAACCAAATGTACTCATGTGGCTATCACCATGAATAGTAAATTAGGAACCCTAAACCCAAAATCTAGAATAGATCCATAAGTACTCTAACTGAATAAGTCATCTAGAAATAAAAATTTAGAGTATGCATTTCGACTTTACAACGAATTAAGACCACCAAAAACTCACCTTTATAAATGCGCATGTACTATCCCAAATTTTATTTACCAAAATTCCTTGTACATTTGTTACATTAAATGGAATAAAATGGTAAATTTTGGTACACTTAAAATGGCCAAAATATTAGAAATAGAGATTACATGAAATTTTGGCTAAGTTAAGACATAAAAACCCAATTTTTGTCTTCATAAAAGCCTAATATTGTAGCCTAAAATAAAAAATGGAAGAGCACAATTTTTTGTCTAATTTATTGCACAAAATTTCTGCCAAAAGGAAAGGAAAGAAGGAAGACAACATTTAATTCAAAAATTGAAGAAATGTAAGGGTAAAATAATCATTTGACTAATAAATTAAAAAACCCTTATTTTCTCTAATATTAAGGGCCAAAGTTGGCCAAGACAAGGAGTTAAGTAAATATATTATTTGATCAAAGATTGAGCCATATGGAAGCCTTTCTTGATATGAAAAAAAGATGACACAAAAAGTAATGTCATGTGCACAAATTAGCATTAAATTAATATATTTTTAAGGAGTTGGAAGATGATATTATAAGAGTTAATTATGCTATTCCAAAGGCCAATATTTCGGCCAAGTTGAGAAAGCAAAAAGAGAGAGAGAGAAAGTTGAAGAACAAAGAGCAAAGAAGAGAGAGAAGGGATCAAGAAGCAAAATTAGGTAAGTTGTAGGTTAAATTCACTAATTTTTATCTTCAATCTCTTGGAAACCTCTTCTAATCTTCATATCCCTCTTGAAATCATGTAAAGCAAAAAGGAAAAAAAAGGAGGAGAAGGTTGTAATACCTTATTTCTAATAGCCTTAGATGAGTACAAAAGAGTAGTGAAATCCATTGTGGAACCAGGATTTGAACCCTCACTACCCAAGTTTCAAAATCTTTCACAAATTCTCGCTCTCAACTCAGAATTTGAACCTAGGGTCGAGAGGGATTTTCAAAGAATAGAAAATTTTATAAATTAATTCCACGAGTTTCGCTACATCACAAATGCCTCATCGGCTCTTAAATTCATTATATCAGAGTATATGCGAGCATTTTTTTTCTTTTTAATTAAACTAGAGCTATTATATGCTCATACTACATTCATTCGTTCATTCGTATTCATGAAACATATAGCCACATATAGCTACCAAGTGAATTACATCAAATATAAAAATAGTGCCTCGCATTACGATAATCAATTCACCTTCTTCGTAATTCTTCTTCGCATTTATCCATGCATTCTTCACCTGTACTCAACACCTATATGTTTGGGTAAGGAAGAGTGAGATTCGGAGAATCTCAATAGCAAACATTACCACTATACATGCAAGATATATATTTAATACATGACATGCTTGCCATTCATAAAATCATGCCAATAATGACATCTACATGCTTAATGTTATACATACTCATAGCCATTGTATAAACATAAAAAAGTTTCAATCAATCAAGCATGCTCAATACAATTAGTGAAGCAATCACATAAAACAATGTAAAATATATATATCTTATACATGTAGACTAGGTAAGTTCACTACCTTAATTGCCCTTCCTCGATCCATTGTCGATTCTATTGTCTTTGGTCCATCTCGGCACAACTGTCCGATACTAAAATTTTCAATTTATAATTTATGAGTTATAACTCATTCTAAACTCACATTTCTGGTTATCTATCACAGTTTCAACAGTTTCTGCACAGTGCAGTTTCACTATTTTTACAAAAATTGGTAGATTTTCAGTCAACTTTGGAAAATCATAATTAATTCTAAAATATTCCAATCTGACAGATTCCAAAACATAAATAAATGTATTTAAATTTAATTTTGGGTAAAAATACTTTGGTTTGACATTGAAATCATAATTTTCCCATAAATTCGCCAAACCTGCACTGTTCCAGATTACCTTCCAGAAACATGGCCTCACTTTGGAAAATCATATCTTCTAGTATACTTGTCCAAAAATTAAAAATACCCATAAAATTAAAGCTATATGTCTCTACTTTAAGCCTAATAAGTTTTATAATTTTTGGACAAGGTTTACCATATGAAATACATTGTACAATGTCACTGCCTCATAGGAGGCAGATCAACCAACATGCACTTTCAACTTCATAAATTTCTAAATTTATATACAAACATCCAAAAATCATGAAAACTTGTATACCTACACAAATTTTCCTTCTAAATCCAATGGAAGCATCAAAATTACAAAATTCTCATTCTTTCCTCACGTCATAAACAGGACAGAAAATCAGGGTTCTTAGGAGAGTTATGTTGGTTTCTTGTTTTCTCTTGCTTAATCACTTCCTTTCTACTTCTAATCAAATGATTAGCTATTTAAACACTAATAGCCCGTTTGGTATACTAGAATTGATTTTGATGGATATGGATATGGAAATGGAAATGTGGTTTAAAAGTGTGTTTGGTATGTACATGGAATTCAAATATTATTTTTATTTAATATTTATCTTTAAAATGTAAAATTACCAATATGCCAACCTAAGAAAGTGGAATGAGATAAAACCATTGTTACTAAACCCGGACTGTACCGGTTTTTTTTAATAAAAAATGATTTTTAATTTTTTTTAAAAAAATTCATATTAATAAGACTAAAATATTCAATTTCTCACCAGTTTAGCTCTAGTCTGACCCACTAACCTTTGACCTAGTACCTTGACCGCTCCAGTTCAGTTTTTTTATAAAAAAATATTTTTATTTTTTTAAAAAAATTAATATTAATAAGCCTAAAATATTCAATTTCTCACCGGTTTGACCCTAGTTTAGCTTCGGTTTGACTCCGATTTGACTCAGTACCCTGACCGGTTCAGCGACCGGTCCAAGTTTAATAACCTTGGATAAAACCATGCAAGTTGAAGGGAAAAAATGGATTTAGGTACATGGAATTGTAAATCTTTGCTTTTTGGGTGGAAGCAAATTTGATGGAATTGGAGAGATTTGGGTTCCACATGGAATTACAAAAATTTCCAATTCCATCATACCAAACAAACTTAGGCATGGAATTGATATCCAATTCCAATTCCATACCCCTCAATTCCATCATACCAAACATGCCCTAAATGGACATATTTAGAGGAAATTTGGGCAACATTTCCCCATAGTTTAGCTTCAACCCATTTTTCAAAATCAAGAGAAAATAAAGTAATATCTACCAACAACATCAAATAAGCCAAGATGATCAAGTTTTTTGAGATTACCTTTTGATTTTCACACTTTCTCTTACTAGGGTTGACGCCTCCTCCCTCTTTTCTCTTGAATTTTTGCTTGCTAAACATAGTATTCAAGAAGAAGAAGGGATCAAAAGAGGTTTCTATATGATTTGGAAGCATAAACTTCAACTGTACATGCTTCTTACATTAGATTTGTGATAACCTTAGCTCTTGTATGCTTGAAGCTCTTAAGATTTTTTTGAACTCTCCCTCTCTCTCTTTCAGCTTAGTTTGCACGAGAATGAGGATGGAAAGATGATGGTTTAATGACTTAATGGATGATCAAGTTACTTTCCATGTGGTCACATCCTATTGGTCCAACAAATATGGTTTTATCCAATATTACAAATAATTCCATTTCCCTTTTTCTTGCTCCCTACTTCAGCCATAATTTATCCCAATTAAAGGAAAAAATAAATGGATGCTGGATTTATTGGTCAAATGACCATTTTGCCCTTACAAATTTTCCCATTTTCACACTTAATGCAAAACTTGGTAAAATTTTCATCAAAATTTGAAAATTCATATCTAATTGTGTAGATATCCAATTAGGGTGGTTCTAAATGATATACGACCTTTATTGAGTATACTCTTAAGAAAAAATATAAACTTTAGCCAATTAGAAGTTCACTCTTCCCAGAATTATTGTTTTTGGACGTTGCCACAGAAAATAGTCAATTTCGTTGGGCTAACTTCAAAAATACATAATTCCTTGTATACAACTCCAAATGACTTATATAACCTATCAAATTGAATCTTGATAAGTCTAATTTAATTCTAGAAAGTTTTATAATTTTTGGACATCATTTTCCTATTAAAAAATGCCACACAAACATGACTGTCACACTGGAAATTTCACCGGTAGCAATGCTACTTTTTGTTCCACTTCACTATGTTGTGTGTGAGTTTTAATTGTTTTTTTATCACTCCCTATACTCTTTAATACCCCCAAGATATAAAGAAATTTTAGAGAATTTAATCATGCCTTACTGGGACATTTCCTAAATCAGGGTTTAGTAGTTCACTTATTTTAGGCTTAATCTCAAACCTTTAGCTCATTTGGTTGAGCGGTCGTAAATCGGGATTATTATATAAGCCCGATTTATGTACATCGAGATAAATCTCCTCCATATATTTACCTCGTAGACCGTAAAAGCTACTTCGTATTCCGTGAATCACAATTTATAAGCACTTATAGAGCTTCCATAAGCTAATCCAAACGAGCTAAATATTGTTCCAAAATTTGGGATATTACAGAGGTGGCGGTTTTGGAGGAAGAAGAAGAAGATAAACTAAGAAGTAATCATAAAATCGTGCCTAACTTATTGATTTGGTTGGTTGTTTGACTTGGTTGTCATGAATTTGTAAATTTGGGGTGCATAAACCTTAAGAAGAGGTGTTGTCTAAATTTTTATTAATTATGTGGAAAGTGTAATTAAAGAGTTTAAGAAGTGATTTAGTGTGAAAAGAAGGTGTTTTGTTGAATCAAATCATAAAACTCTAATTTTCCCAAAACTTTATGATTTTCAGCTAGGGGCATTTTTTAGTGTTTGGACCAAAATTTGATAGGTTTGATGATTCCATTGTGTTTAGAATGACAAATTGTGTAGGGAACATGTGAAAAATGGAGTATGGAGGCTGTATGGTGTGAAATGACAATTTTAACCCTAAAACCCTAGTAGTTGTGGTTGTCAACGACATTCTAGGAAATGGAGTGTGATTTTGGCAAAACCAAGGCCTAAAATGGATTCTACAATGGAAATTATGTAGGAATAGCCTGGATCATAACTTTTGGTAAAGTACAGTTATACCGAGTATAAAGGGAGTTAGACCTGATTTCTAAGGGCATTTTGGTAATTATGCATTTTTGGGTAGAGATAACCAACTAAATGAGTTTAGGAATTAGACATGAATGAGTAATAACTCATTTATTATGAATTTTGAATTTTAGGATTTGACATTTGCTCGAGTTGGACAAAGAGTTAGAGAACCGAAACTAGCTGAGCATTTTCAGGTAGTAATTCTATCTTTCATACACTATGTGATTGTTTATATGCCTTTTATTGCCATATTTTATAATGTGAATTACATGTTATAAAGCCTAGCCGTGGTGTAGGAAAAGCACAAGTACCACCCTATGAGAAAAACACAAGTATCATTAAGCCAAGTGGAACCTAGCTTAGGTCATGATACATGTTTGATACAATTCCTCGCTATGGTGTAGGAAAAACACAAGTAACACCTCGTGGGAAAAGTACAAGTACCATCAGGCCCAATAGGACCCAGTTGAGGTAGTGAGACAAGTACAGACAGGCACAACTCCAGAACATTACAACGAGTAGAGGTCAAATAGTCATTTGATCCTAAACAGTTATCACAGTGTGGCTAGTAGGGACAAAATAGTCATTTTGATAATGAACGTCGAGCAAAGCATACCAGTTCACAGTAATTATTTTTGTTACATTATATGGTGCATTGCATGTTTATTTATCGTATTTTATATGACTGATTGTATGTTACTACTAAGATTTGTTTGAATCTTATTCCTTTCCATAAAATTAAAATTTATTCAGCTAGAGGAAGTGGCTCTAAGGGAAAAGAGGGAGACATCGGCAACTGAGTTCCAATCCTATCCAAGTGTTGATGTTGGTTATCTATAGATCTTTTATACTATTTTGGGATTTGTAAAATATTATGTACAAACACTATAGGGATTCTTGTAATGTAATCAAGTACTTTATATCAATATGTTTATGCTATTTCCGTACGTCTACTGAACTACGCGTTGATACTCTGATAAATGTCGAAATATTGAGGGGTTTGACAGTACGACTCAAAAATGGAGATTCAAAGAATGATGAATGCCTTCATAGACTGCAACGAACACACAATGGAAGAGAATGACAAGTCCAACAACAACAGTAGAGAGCAAAATAGTGGTAGGAATTACCAGAAAAGAGTGATCAAAGCTGTTTTGAGCTCCCTAAGAAATGGTGGGATTTTGAAATTGTAATATCCCAAATTTTGGGAAAAGAGGCTTGGGATTAAGCCTGGATTAAGTGGATTACTAAGCCCCGATTTAACAATTATCCTAGTAAGGTATAATTGTATTCCTCAAAATTTCTTTATACCTTGGGTATTAAAGGGAGTGTTATGGTGAGTTAAAGAGCTTGAGGAATGACAAAACCAAGCAAATAGAAGGCACACACAAAATAGTGTTGCTACTGGTGAATTTTCTGGTGTGGTAGTTGTGCTTGTGTGACATCTTTTGATGGGAAAATGATGTTCAAAAATTATGAAAATTTCTATAATGAAAGTAGAATTATCAAGATTTAACTTGATAGGTCATATAAGTAATTTGGAGCTGTACACAAGGAGTTATGTATTTTTGAAGTTAGCCTAGTGAAACTGGGAATTTTCAATGTCATCTTCCAAAAATAAGAATTCTGGGAATGATTGCCTTTCAATTGGCCAAATTTTATATTTTTTCTTAAATTTAGACTGAATAATGGTTGCATAGCCTTTAGAACCACCCCAGTTGGACATCTACACAATTAGATATGAATTTTCAAAGTTTGATGAAAATTCTGCCCAATTTTGCATTAAGTGCGAAAATGGAAGAAAATGTAAGGGCAAAATGGTCATTTGACCAATAATCAAGGAGTAATTATTTTTCCCTAATATTCCCAATAATTTCAGTTACATGGGAATTAAAAAGAGGGAAATGGCCACTTGGTAATTATTAAGTCCATTTTGAAATATTATTCCAAAGGAAAAATCAAAGCTTGAAAGAGAAGTCAAAAAGCAAAGGCATAAGACTTTGGTCAACAAATTGTAAGATGACATTAAGGATTCAAAAGCAACATATACTTCCTCATTCCTTATTAATTTTGGTGGAAATGAAGAAGGGAAAAAGGAAATGAAATATTGGACAATAAATAGGAAATTTGGACCAGTAAGAACTCACCATTTGTACAACAATTTAGATGACTTCTTTAAGTCATATTCCCTCCATCTTTCCATCCTCATTTTTGTGTAAAAACTGAACCTAGAGAGAGAGGGAGTGTTCAGCCATATTGCAAGAGCAAGAAGCACACAAGAGCTAGGGTTCTCACAAATCCAAGGTAAGAGGCTAGTAATCTTGTGATTTTTGCCTCCTAATCACACTGTAACCACTTCTAACCTCTTCTCCTTCTTGAAATCCATTTTTTTCAAGACAAAATCAAGAGAGAGGAGAGAGTGAATAGTGTAATTTTAGAGAGATAAAGTGGAGAAATCAAGAGGTAATCTCATAAACTTGATCCTCTTCTGCCATATGTTGTTGCTTTGGTCATTGTTGGTGGATATTGGATTGTTTTTCTTGTTTTGAAATTATAGGCTGAAGCAAAACCTAAGGTAAATTCTACCCTAATTTTATTTAAACATTTCCATTTAATATTTAAATGGTTAATAATGTGATTAGAAGTGGTAAGGAGATGATAAGCAAGAGAAAACAATAAAACAACATAAATCTCCAAAGAACCCTAACTTACTGCCCTGTTCATGATGTGATGAAGGAATGATAATTTGGTAATTTTGATATTTCCATTAGTTTTAGAAGGACAAATTTTATTGTTATGCAAGTGTTCATAATTTTTGGATGTTTGTATAAAAATTTGGAAATTTATAAAGTTGAAAGTTCATGTTGGTTGATCTACCTCCTGTGAGGCAGTGACATTGTACAATGTATTTTGTGGGGAAAACCTTGTCTGAAAATTATGAAACTTGGCAGGATTAAATTAGATAAAAATATATTTAATTTTATGAGTATTTTGTTTTTTGGACAAGTATACTAGAAGATATGATTTTTCAAAGTCAAGCCCTTTTTTTAGAAGGTAATATGGAACAGTGTAGGTTTGGTGAATTTCTAGGAAAATTATGATTTCAATAGTCAGACCAAAGTATTTTTACCCAAAATTAAATTTAAAGATCTTCATTTTGGCTTTGAAATCAGTCAAATTAGATTTTTCTAGAATTAATTATGATTTTCCAAAGTTGACTGAAAATCTGCCAATTTATGGAAAAACAGTGAAACTGCACTGTGCAGAGTTGTATTGTGTAAAAACTGTTGAAACTGTGATAGATAATAAAAAAATGTGAGTTTAGAATGAGTTATAACTCATATATTATAAATTGGGAATTTTAGGATCGGACAGTTGTGCCGAGTTAGACCAAAGACAGTGGAATTGACAATGGATCAAGGAAGGGAAATTAAGGTAGTAAACTTACCTAGCCTGCATGTATTTAATATGTATGTTTTTGCATTGATTTATGTGATTTCTTTGCCTATTTGTGTTGAGCATAGTTGATTGATTAAAGCTCTATTATATTATGCAATGACTATATGTATGTCATAACATTGAGCATGCATATATGTTATTATGTTGGCATGATGTATAAAAGGAAAACATGTCATGCATTAACTATATATATATATATATATATATATATATATATATATATCTTACGTGCATAGTGGTAATGTTTGCTACTGAGATTTTTTGAATCTCACTCTTCCTCACCCAACCATATAGGTGTTTGAGTACATGTGGAGAATGCATGGGGAAATGCAAGAGGAATTATGAAGAAGATTTGAAGATTGTAGTGCAAGGCACTATTTTGAATTTAATTTAAGCATTTGGCAGCCTTATGTGGCTTTACATTTTATGTATATAAATGAATGAGTTAAGTTTGAGCAGAGAATAGTTCTAGTTTAATTAAAAGAAAAATGCTCACATATACTCTGATATAATGAATTTAAGAGTCGATGAGGTATTGGGACGTAGTGAAACTCATGGAAATGATTGAAAAGTTTTTTACCCTCTGAAAAACCCTCTCAACCCTAGGTCAAATCCTGAGTTGAGAGTCAGAATATGTGAAAGATTTTAAAAGTTGGGTAGTCTGGGTTCAAATCCTGGTTCCACAACGGATTTCACTACTCTTTTGTACTTATATGAGGCAATTAGAAATAAGGTATTACAGAAATCGTGATAGAATAGGGTTCAGAAGGGATATTAATGATATATATTTAATGGTTTATTTTGAAAAACCATCAAATGTATAAGTTTCACGGTTTTTTGATAAACAACCATCATATATTGGCATCAGTTTAGATAAGAACAGCCATAGTAAACAACCAAATTGCATCTCTATTACAGAGTCGGTTGAGCAAATGTGTTACGAGCGTAGGATGGTGTATTTAGAAAGTGCAAGTGTACACTGTCGTAAACAAGTAATATAGAAGTAAGTAGAGTATCATTCCCATGAGGATTGATTACGAAGTACCAAAATTGATAATCTTAATACTATTCAGCCAGTCGATTAGTTGTGATTGAGATTACAAGATAAAAATGATGAAATATGAATACAAGTGATATGAAGACAAATATAAGAAAAAAGCCCTAGGGATTAGATTTCACTTGACAAATTCTGGATTGAATCACTTATCTATTCTAGTCCAATTTGTTCCACATGATTGATAGTTGAGTTTCCCTAATTTAATTACTAGCATCTTCCAAGGTCAAGTAATTCTATAATTAATTGCTAACCCAATATATTCCTATATGAATTTAAGCAATTAATCATGCATTAAGATTTATGGAACTCAGTAAGACTATACAACCTATATGAATATATTCCTATTTCATATACAAATTATGGTTTTAATTATATGATCCACACACATGCATCTCCTTCCGGAATCAACATGCATATTAAAATCATCCAAAAGGTGGCCAATCAATTGAAAGCAGTAAGAACAATAATTAAGACTCAATCATGAAGGAAAAATTAAAACTAGATTTAATAAGTTAAGATTCAATCCGTCATTAGTAAGTTACGTCATCATCCTAGGAACATGAAAATTTAGCTCATGATAAAATTAAAAATAAAACCAAAATAAATTACAAACATCATAAATATTGCATAAAAATTAATTACAAAAATATAAAAATACAACTACAAGATGCATAAAAATGGAAAATCTAGCCTATCATATAGGAGGTAAAACCTTCCATCTAGGTGGCAACCTATAGCATCTATAAAGGAGGACTACCTAGGCCTTCAATATAGGAGGTAAACCATCCATGTAGGAGGCATGCAAGAAGTAAAAAAAATGCAAGAAATAAATTCTAAAATAACAACTCTCTTTCTAAAATAGAAGTTCTCTCTCTCTCTCTCTCTTCCTTCTCTTTCCTTTCTCCTCATTTTAGGATGCCAAAAAGTTCTATTTATAGACTTTATTTTCGAACTGCTACAGTAAATTCTATCAGCTACAGTGCAAAACGGCGTCAACTACAGTACTCTTGCACATTACAAACCGTCAGCTACAATACTAACGTCGTTGCTACAGTGTGGTTCTACCTACCCACTTCACCGCCCCATTTCACTATCCGTATTTTGCTACAGTGAATCCATACACCGTATTCCACCGTCTGTAGTTGGCTACAGTGAATTCGTGAAAAATAGTGAACAATACATGAATAGTGAATAGTACCCATAAATAGTAAACAGTACGAGTGAATAGTACATCATGAAATAGTAACTTCCCCTTAAATGCCTTCTTTAATTCTTCTTAATGCAGTATTGTCTGTAACTGCAAGAAAATCATTATTTATTTATTAATTACACCAAAATTGATTACATTAAGCTCAAATATCGTCCACAAAATCATCATATAAGGAAAAATAAATATGCAAATATTTTACTTATCAAGTTCCCTTATACTTAGCTCTTGGACATCCTCGGACAAGAAAGAGTGACTAATAAGTACTTCCAACAAAATCAGAAGTGTCAAGTCATAAGCAAGGACACAATTAAAGAATAAAAAGATCATAGTATTTTTGAATCAACAAAAGTATAAACTGGTGACTTCATTTAAAAATGAATGAACCAAATCCATAATTGTGACTCATCCTCTCAATCTCTCAAGTGTTTAAAGGTAAGTGTTTCACTAAAATTTACCTGAAAATAATTGCACTACCATAAGCTTGCCAAAAATCTCAATTTCCACTACCTAATTCACATGCATAATTCAAATCAAAAGGACTTATTAAGGGTTGTAATGGGGCTAAGGTAAAAGTAATGTAAATAGTGATATGAAGGGCTACATTTAAGAAGTAAATAGAGCAAATAAAAAATGGGTCATCTTATGAATAAACTTATCTCATCATAACAACCCACAATTTTTATTCAAATACTAATTTTTTTTACTTTTCTCTTTTTTTTAATAACTTCTTTTTTTCTTTTTTTTAACTTCTGCAATTTTACAGTTGATGATATATAGACCCCCACACTTGTCAAAAGCCCATTTCACAGAAATTTCAAATGCTCTACTAATCTTCCAAATTGAGTAAAAGCACTTGATATATCATTAAAACACATATTAATGGGTTGAGAATAAAGAGATAATCAATCAGGCTCAAAGGGGCTTATCAACGGTATAATTGCAAGGTTGGCTATTTGGCTTTGGCTAAACAAAATAATGCCTTTATCATTTTCAAATATGCATGTGACATGTAATTTCAACAATATTTAAAGCAAATTCTAGAGTGACAACTTAATAGGTGAATATCACTCACAAGAAAGATAATCATTATTGATCATATAGGCTCAAAAGCTCACAGTCAGGGGCTTTCAAATTCAGCTCATTCAATCTCAAAATTCATCACCAATTGCAACAATCAATTGTTCAATCATGCTATAAAATATCTAAACTTAATTGATACATGCTTCAAACTTATATACTTCTTAAAATCATTGAAAAACACCTAGACAATTTTTTTTAATAAAATGAACAGAAAAGAAAAAAATGCAATTAATAATATGCGTCTCAAGAGTTAAGAATAACTATTTACTCTGTCATCTATGCATACCACATGCATCTAATGGTTTTACTAACTAACTATCTAATAGAGAAACTATGCTTTTTTTAGATAACTTTTTTTTATAATCTTCCCCCAACCTAAATCAGACATTGTCCTCAATGTCTTCTAAAGATTAAATAAGGGTTTTTCTTTTTGACAACTTAAACACACAATAAAGTAAACCAAAATGCTAAGAGTAAAACCATAAGCTAAAATAAAGTTACAACCGGAGAGTGGTATCTGGAAAGCTTATTCTTCCTAGTACCACTCTATCCTCTTGAAGTTTAAGTGCTTCCTCCTTCTGTTCTTCTTCACTTTCTTTCTTTTCTCCGTCATTCTTCTTTTGAATTATAAGATCTTTCAATTATTTCCCCCTCCTTAATGAAATAGCCTTCACATGCTCTCTTGGTTTTCTTTTTGTGTCACTTGGAAGAGTACCTGGTTGTTTGGAATTCAACATATTTGCAATTTGGCCCATTTGGATCTCCAAGTTCTTTATTGAGGCTTCGTGGCTTCTGAGTGTTGCATCAGTCCTAGCCATGAATTGAGATATATTCATGGTTAGTTGAGCTAATGCTTCTTCTATATTTACTTTCTGTTGTGGTGGATTTGGTGGTTGAAGAGCTTGTTGCTGGTAGTTCTCCTGCGGTTTGAACATATTTTGATTATTCCTCCAGCCAAAGTTTGGATAATTTCGCCAACCTGGATTACAAGTGTTTGAGAATGTGTCATTTCTTTGATTTCCGATGTAATGAGCTTACTCCGACTGAGAAGGCATGGATGAGTGTCCATCTTGACTTTGTAGACTCATATAAGGTCCACCATATCGATCACAGGTTTCATGAGGAGTACTAATTACATTTGCTTGGCTTGTCAATGAGCTTACTTGCTTGGATATAGATGCAACTTGAGAAGATAAAGTTGTAAGGATATCCAGTTCATGCACTCCAAGTACCTTCTTTGAATTATGACGTTCAGAAGGCCATTGGTATGCATGGGCTGCCATCTCCTCAAGTAAATTGTAGGCATCATCTAGAGTTTTTCCTATTAAAGATCCTCCAGCTACAACATCTACAAGAATTATGGTGGTATGCTTCATCCCATTGTAGAATGTTTGCAGTGTCCACCAATCTGGTAACCCATGATGATGACATCTCCTTAGCAACTCCTTGTATCTTTCCCAGGCTTCATAAAGGCTTTCTAGTTCATGCTGGGAAAAAGAGGTAATTTTATTCCTCAATTTAGCATTTTTTTCCTGACGGAAAGTATTTAGACAAAAATTTATGTGCCAAGGCATTCCATGTAGTTATGCTTCCCACTAGTAGAGAATGTAACCAGCTCTTAGCCTTATCCCTGAGTGAGAAAGGGAAAAGTCTAAGTCTAATGGCATCATCAGTAACAACATTATGCTTGAATATGTCACATATTTCTAAGAAGCTGGCTATATGTGTGTTGGGATCTTCTGTTGATAAACCACCGAACTGATTTGCTTGTACCATATGGATAATTTAGGCTTGATTTCAAAATTGTTGGCTACTACTGGTGGGTTTCTGATTCTAGAAGTTGTCTCCATGACTGTTGGTGTTGCATAGTCACGAAGTGTTTTGGTATCTGCTGCTTCTCCTTCCGGATTTTCCATTAAATTGATTGAAGTAGGCTGCTTTTGAACTCTCCGATTTCTTTGACAAGTTCTCTCGATCTCATAATCACAAGGTTGTAATTCAGCCTTCTTCGATCTGGTCATGTACTAAGCAAAAGCCTGAAAAGAAACACAAGACACCAAAAAGAAAACAAATGTAATATGATGACTAAATTAATATTAAAATTACTTGGTATTGATATTAATGACAACAACCCCTGGAAAAGGCACAAAAAACTTGTTACGAGAGTAGGATGATGTATTTAGAAAGTGCAAGTGTACACTGTCATAAACAAGTAATATAGAAGTGAGTAAAGTATCTGTAATACCCCGAATTTTGGGATTTAAGGCTTGAGGTTTAGCCTGGATTAAGTGGACTGCTAGACCCCGGTGTAGAAGATGTCCTAGTGGGACATGGTTTATTTATCCCAAAATCCCTTAATATCTTTGGATATTAAGATGGAAATAAAAGGTGAGGGCAAAATGATAATTTTTCCATACGATGAGAAATGAGGATTTTTCCCTAATATTTCCAATGATTTGAGTTGAATGGGAATTGAAAGGAGGGAAATGACTACTTGATAATTAATAAGCCTATGTGGGTGAATTATTATCAAGTAAAGTCAATAAGAGGAAAAACTTAAGGCTTTGGTGGACCACTTGAGGTGGTATAATGAGCTAATTTGAGAGTGAATTATACTCTCTTATTTCTCATTAATATTAATGGGATGATGAAGGAAAAGAGAAGGAAACTTTTTGTGCAAGAAATGAGATAGGTGGACTAATTGAGTAAAGGCCACCGGATGATTTTAATTAATCATCATCCTTCATCAATTAATTCTATATGAATCAGAATTAAAAGAGAAAAGAAGGAAAGAGAAACAAAACAAATCAGAACCAGAACGAGAACGAGAACGAGAACGAGAAAGAGAACGGAGAAAGAACGAGAACGTAGAGGAGTGAGAGAAGAGAGACAAAACTATGATTTGTCGGAACTCGTCCGAAACGGCGTTTTCTCTCAAAATGTGCAATACAAACATTCTTCTACTCATCCCAAGCTTTGATTCTATGGTTTCAGATTCTCGATTGGAGGTTGTTGGTGCCGTCTTATCGGCCGAAGCATCGTAGGAATTCCGAACCGAATTCAAAAGCGGGTAGAGGTAAGCGTTGGCTTCCTTCCTACCATTTCGGTTTATCATTTGGGTGAGTATTTTGGAAGTAGTGTACTGTTCATCCCTCATTCTTTCCATTTTTTGGGAGTCAAAATGATGTCCAATGGATGTCTAAATGGCTAATCATGTAATACGGATTAGAAAGGAAGATATTAAGCCAAAGAAAGGGAGGAACCGACATAACTCTTCTGAGAACTCTATATTAACTACTTGAGGTGTGGTATGAGTAAAGAGTTGGAATTTCATCATTGGATAATTCCATTGAGTTCAAAAGAGCAAATTGTGTAGGGTTCATGTTGATGAGAAAGTGAGAAAAGGCCTAGAGGGTGAAATGACCAATTTACCCTTTTAGCTCTATATAGGGGCTGTCAAGGGGTATTTTCATCATTCGGGCCTGAATTTGACTGATATGAAGCCATAAATGGATTCTACATGTGAAATTATGTAGGATTGACCCATGTTGCAATTTTTACAAAAGTACAATCGGGCCAGGCTTCTGGGAGCATTTTGGTAATTTAGCATAATTGGGCTAAGTTATCAACTGAAAATGAGTCTAGAATATTATATGGATGAGTAGTAACTCATTAAATGTATTTGGATGGAATTCTAGGACTCGATGGATGGTCGTGCCCGAACCGGAGCAAGGACAATGGTTTGAGGAAGGACGTCAAGTCCAACAGGTAGTAGACTTACCTTTCCTGCATGTGTATGATATGTATGTCTTGTATTGATTATGTGACTGCTTTGCCTATTTGTGTTGAACATGTTTGATATAGTGAAGCTCTGTTATATTTGTACATTGGCCATATGTATGTCATAACATCGAGCACGCAACATGTCATTATGTTGGCATGAAATAGTGTAGGCAAGCATGTCATGCATTCATATATATCTGCCATGCATAGCGGTATTGTTCGCTACTGAGATTCTCTCGAATCTTACTCCTCCCAAACATCCATTTCATACAGGTTGAAGAGTTCCTAGAGAAGTGCACGGAGGAGATATGGAGACGTGAAGTGAAGAGGAGGTCGTAATGCGGGGCACTACTTCTTATATTTCATATGTGTGTGTGTATATGGATGTGTGTGTATGTATGAATGTTGTATAAGAAGAGAACCGTCCTTGTGTAATCAATGAGAATGGCTTTTAGTTTATTGATATATTCGCTCGCTTACTCTGACTTAATGAAACTAAGAGCCGGTAAGGTAAGTATATGGAAGGGTGTTTTACAGTATCGTTCCCACGAGGATTGATCACTAAGTACCAAAATTGATAATATTAATACTATTCAGCTAGTCATTACTTGTGATTGAGATTGCAAGAAAAAAATAATGAAATATGAATACAAGTGATATGAAGACAAATATAAGAAAAAAGCCCTAGGGATTAGATTTCACTTAACAAATTCTGAATTGAATCACTTATCTATTCTAGTCCAATTTATTCCATATGATTGATAGTCGAGTTTCCCTAATTTAATTACTAACCTCTTCCAAGGTCAAGTAATTCTATAATTAATTGCTAACACAATATATTCCTATATGAATTTAATCAATTAATCATGCATTAAGATTTATGGAACTCATTAAGACTACACAACCTATATGAATATATTCCTATTTTATATGCAAATTATGGTTTTAATTATAGGATCCACACACATGCATCTCTTTTCAGTCTCAACATGCATATTAAAATCATCCAAAAGGTGGTCAATCAATTAAAAGAAGTAAGAATAATAATTAAAATCAATCATGAATGAAAAATTAAAACTAGATTTAATAAGTTAAAATTCAATCCGTCATTAGTAAGCTACGTCATCACCCTAGGAACAGGAAAATTTAGCTCATGATAAAATTAAAAATAAAACCAAAATAAATTACAAACATCATAAATATTGCATAAAAATTAATTACAAAAACATAAAAATACAACTACAAGATGCATGAAAATGGAAAATCTAGCCTACCATATAAGAGGTAAAACCTTTTATGTAGGTGACAACCTATACCATCGATAAAGGAGGACTACCTAGGCCTTCCATATAGGAGGTAAAACAATCCATGTAGGAGGCATGCAAGAAGTAAAAAATGCATGAAATAAATTATAAAATAACAACTCTTTCTCTATAGTGTAAACGGCGTCAGCTACTGTACCCCTGCACAGTGCAAACCGTCAGCTACAGTACTAACGCTATTGCTACAGTGCCGTTCCACCTAGCCCACTTCACGTCCCATTTCACCATCCGTATTTTACTACAGTGAATCTGTACACTGTATTCCACCGTTCGTAGTTGGCTACAGTGAATCTGGTGAATAGTGAACAGTACCATGAATAGTGAATATTGACAATACCCATGAAAAAATAGTGAACAGTAGTGAATAGTCCGCATGAATATTACCTTCCCTTAAATGCCTTCTTTAATTCTTCTTAATGCATTATTGTCCGTAGCTGCAAGAAAATCATTATTTTTTTTACTAATTACACCTAAATTGATTACATTAAGCTCAAATGTCGTTCACAAAATCATCATATAAGGGAAAATAAATATACAAATATTTTACTTATCATATACAAGATGCCATAATAGCCTATTACGATGTCAGTTTAGCTTGAATTTGACGCCGTAACATATTCATTTACAACGTCATATATTGAGCAACTAACATCGTAATATATTCATTTATGGTGTCATATATTAAGCAATTGATGCCGTAATATCTATTTTTTGTTACGCCTATTTCCACTACACCCTATATGATGTCGCAAAAATGCAATTTTAACCGATGTGAAATATAGGTTTTTGCACTAGTGTAAGAACAAGTATTAACAAGATAATCCCTTTGAAATCAATTGCCGGTCCCCACAAACGACACCAAATTGTTTATGCAATAATTTGTAAGAAGGAATTTTTGTTTAAGGAGGCTACCGACAACAAAGAGAATAATGAATAAAATAATAAATTATAATAGGAACGAAAAGTAAGGAAATAAAGTGGTTTTATTATTGATCTTTGCTGAATACAAGATAGCAAGAAGTAAAATGAGAAAGAGGCAAGATTGCTTCCCTAGACTGAACCACTCTTATTTATGGAGCAGCCCGGCTATGGTCAATCGGTTCCTATTTTCTCGGAGATTTCTATATATGTGGATCAGAGCATCTACCAGAAAGTCGGTTTTACTAAGTAGTCCAAACAGAGGGTGCTATGCAGATGTGGGCTGTGTCTAGGTATGCTTCGTTTGGGCTTGTAGGCATTGGGCCCAGGTGCTAATTTTGCTGTGCCTATAACAGTTACTGAGAATTATTCTATCTTTTGAGACTTTTACCAATTAGGATGGGTAGCATATTTAATTTATACTAATTCTTAAGATATTACAACTACCAACTTATATTTTTTTATATTATATCACAGTAAAAGGAAAACTCTACCAATATTCAAATTAAAACAATTAAAGTTATACATAATTATTTCGTTATTTTTTTAATATTATAAATATTTTTTGATGAATATTTTTTTAGAAAAATATACTAAGACATTAAATAGTAACTGACTCGAACCTAATTTCACATTGCCAATCACATGCATCAACCCTGTTCTTTGTGGTAGAAGTTTCGGCATGATTGGCAGATGTTATTTGATAGCTTCACATTTGCATACTAAATCACTATAAAAGGGAAACTTTAACCAATATTCCAATTAAAACAATTAATGTTCTTTATAATTATTTAATTATTTTTATATTTAAGCTCACAAATATGTTTTGACAAATAGTTTTCTTAAAAAAAAATACACAAAAGCATGAAAGAGAAATAGACTGACACCTAATTTCATACTGTCATGCATCAATACATTAAAAGAAATATACTAACAACTAATTTCAGATTGTCAATCACATGCATCACCCCCTACTCTTTTCTAGAGATTTTTTGGCATGATTGACAGATGTAATTAGATGGCTTCAATTTGCATACTTCATCACTATAAAAGGGAAATTCTAACCAATATTCAAATTTAAACAATTAAGATGTATTTTTTTTATATTTATGCTTGCAAATCTGTTTTACCAAATGGTTATTTAAAAAAAACAAAAACAAAAACAAAAACTCATACAAAGAAATTAAAAAAACCCACACCTAATTTCTTACTGTCAATCGCATGAATCCACACTATTTTTTCCAACGAAAATTTCGGCATGATTGACAGATGTTATTAGATGGCTTCACATTGATAAGCTACAGCATTATAAAAGGAAATTTCTCTTACAAATATCCTCATTCATATCAAAGACCTTCCTTCATCTCTTGCCCTCTTTAGAAGAATACACATGGATTTACTACCAACATTGACACATTTGTACAATAAACTTATGGTGTAAGTTCTTCTATCTAGTTTTTTTTGTACAATCTACAATATAATTTGTCAGGTATTATTTTTTTTTAGTTGACACCCTACAAATGAAAGCTCAATTTTCTCTTGACATGCAGGTTAACATTGTTGTGGAAGTCTTGGGAAAATGAGTTGTTCCTTGCAAATACCATGAATTTATGTTCAGTTCTTCACCTTAATGGGCAAGTGTTTACCCACATTCTAAACATTATAAGATTCTCTCAAGATCTGAAGGTGTTCTGGTGACCTTACCGAGCAACCACATGAGGAGGATAATGAAACTGAGGTATATATAATAGAGTATTTGCTAAAACTTCTTTTTGCTTCGTCAACATAGCCCTTTGTAGTGCATAGCTGATTCTATAAAATAAGTGTCCAATGTCCCATTTAAAACTAATGAGTTCTATTTCCTTTGTTTTTCTCTTAAATTATTTCCTATCCAGGTTCCAGATCTTCGGGTCAAACCTCAGGCTCACTGAATTCGGGTCGGGCAGGCGAGTGCCCGTGCAAGACCTTGGGTGTTACTACAGTGTGCTTCTGGGTAGCTACACTTCTGCATGAGTTTGACGGATATACTGTCGGGTGAAAGTGAAGTTGATCTCTCAGAAGTGCTGAGGCTCACTTGTGAAACGGCTAATCTCTCACAGTGAAAGTACGCCCAAGGCGTGTGTTAGAATTAACCCATTGTTAAATAATAAGTTAATCTTAAAGCTAAAACTTAAATACACAAAATGAAGAAGGATAACGGGTTTAGGCCTGTAATGGGTATTAATGTTTTCTATTTCCAAAAGTATGAAGCTTACATAAAAGCTCTCTATATTATTATACAAGATATAAGTAATGGCGTTGTAAATATTGGTGACATTGATACCATGCTGTGAGTTTACACGGTCTCTTCTTTTGAATAAAATTGGCATACACTAATGGCCTAAAGTTACAGATAGATCAAAACTGTAACTTTCCATCTATAAGAGAGCTTTCATGCCACTAAATAATAAGGCCACTGGTTTATGCGGTCTCTTTTCACTCTAAAATTGGGAAAATGGTTAAAAAATACCTTTTAAGTAAATTAATTGCTAAATGGTACCAATGTGCAAGCAAGCATCCATCATGTGCAATCAGCATCCACATGTGCAAAAAGTATCCATGCGAAAGTGCAAATACCATCCCTTATGTGCAAAATATCATCCACCCGTGTACAACATACCACCCACCGTGTGCAATGGTAGCAATGAGCAATTAATTTGCTTGCAAGGTGTTTTTTAGCAATTCTCCCTCTAAAATTTTTAGTAGCAAAACGAAAAGATAAGCTATAGTGAGAAGCTTATAATTATTCTTGATGCTTTTGGCACTACGGACAGAGGGTAAAGAGATACTCAGCGTTATTCAGACGAAAAAAAAAAACAAAAAACAAAACAAAAGGAAGTGTCAAAGATCAAAATGTTATATATACTCGGTGAGATATGATTATGTTCAAAATAAATTTTTGTTTTACTCTTTTTGGGAAAGCTTCTTCAACCATCAAATATCAATATAGAGTCACTCGTGGGTGCTATACATAATCTTTATCACAAACTCATCATCAGAAATACATGTTTAAACGATTACACGCCACAATAAAATTAAAATTGAACTTTTAGCATGACATATATGAAAGTAAAGAAAGGGCCAGAAGAATTTCAGTTACTAAAGAAATCTGTCAACTTAATATCACCTTCACTAATAGGAATCTCTTAAAGCAAAAGTGAGAACACAATACCACCATACAATTGATTTGGTGATATTTTATATAATTTAGTGCTTGTTTGGATTAGTAATTGAAGCCTTCAATAATAGTTTCTCAATCGTGATTTACGGTATATGAGGTAAGTATGTGAGAGAAGTGTTATCTCGACTTACGTGTATAAATACTTTTAGGCCTCTAACTTGCAGATTGAGTTTATTCCCCACTTCACATCATATATACTATATATCATGTCTTGCAAAATCAATCAGAAGAGAATTCCCTATGGTATGATTCCATTCCACTCTCTTCCACTCCTCCAAATGGTAATCCTCGAGTTGCAGCCTGCATCCACATTATCAATATAGTGCACATAATAACATCTGATAATGCCATAAAACTCCGCTTTGTGATGTTGGAGAAAAAAGAAGATAATGCCATGAAGTTACTGCATATAAATTCATTTCTCTAGTTTAAGTCATAGACAGGTCTATGGCGAGGCTTGGAAAATGAAGGAAAACATTCTTGTAGTTTGTGAGCTCAAACATTGGGGTTTGTGAGAATAAAAATTTGACAATGGCCCTCATAAGAAGAATGAACAATTATAAGAGGAGGATGATTACATATAAAATAGTATCATTAATTCGCATGCCTCCAGATGATATGTTCCAGAGATTCCGATCTTCCCAGTGATATGCGGGACAAACCTCATTATAAGTTGTCCAAGTTGCCAAGAAATAGTTCCTTTGCACGAGTAAGAAACCGATGTATTTCCACGGGTCTCCCTCGTTCTGTATACGAGTTCTTTTGAATTTCTTGTATCGTTTTTCGTGGATTAGCATCTCGAGGTCCTTTTACGGACATAAAGAAATCGTCTTCCTTGAGCAATATATATGGGCAGCATAGCTTACCTGAATTAAATTGTCAATTTTCAGCCAGCCATTCTTCAATTCAATAGGGAGTGGATCATATAGACTTACCAAGAACAATGTTGGGCATATTTGATGCTAAGTAAGCGTACTGCTATCAAAGGATGGCTAATCAGGACGCCATTCAGTTCTACAACCATCTAGCCATGAAATTTGTGACAGACATTAGAGATGAAATTTTTCTGTCACTAATTTCACTTACTAATGGATTAGAGACAGAACCAATTCTTTTCCTAATGTCCATTACTAATCCCTCACAAAATTATGTCACTAATTCCGTGGCAAGGGCATCGCTATTTCTGTCACTTATTTTAAGGATAACTTATTCCATATTTGTGATGGAAATTAGCAATGGACTTAATTCCATAGATAATTTCTGTCTCTATAATTTTTTTCCCAGTTCATTTCTAAATTCTGTTTCTATTATATTCCGTCTTTCTTCTATCACTAAATTGGAAAAATGTATTATTATTATTAAGTGAAAATATAGTATTATTAATTTAATTTTGATAAAAATAGAATGTTATAATTAAAGAATATTATTATGAAATAAAATTTTAAAAAATTATTTTTTTATAAATAAAAATTATTATAATAATAAAAATATATTATTATAAAATTAATTTAAAATAAAAGTATTTTCATAAATAAAAATTATTATAAATAAAAATTATGTTAATATAATTTTAAATAAAAATATGTTATAATAAATTAAAAATTATTTTTAAAATTAAAAAAAAAACAAAACTTATATCGAGTTACTTGAATCCAGTTTATACAGTTCATCAATAAACAAATGCCATATGTATTTCTTAAACAGATCATAGTTAACGGAGTTTCTCTCTACAACCTCCATTTCCATTCAAAAACAAACCGACGTGATGTTGCTTTACATTTCGATCAATTGTGTCCAATGTCTATCTTGTGTGAAAATTTAATGTGTGAGAATCCTAAAGTGAAACCCACTTCATCTATTTTAAACCCCAACGAGAGCGCCAACCTGCAAGGTTTCAACTTGCAAACTTTAACAAAGAAGAAAAAGGCTTGAGGCATGACAAACGATGTTGGCATGGAAGGGGGAGGAGAACTGGAGGAGCAACAAGTAACAGCGAGAACGACAACTTGGAGCAAGAATGACTAGCAAAAACCAGAGTGCCAACTGCGAGCTCAAACAACAAGAGAGAACGACATTCTTCAGAGTTTAGATTCATAGCACACACGATTCGTCATTCACAAATTCATAGCGAGTGTCAACGTTGGGGTCACGAAAGATGAACAAGAAAGGATTCAAAAATATCTAAAATGAAGAAGAAGATAGCGTGATTGAAAGAAGAAAAAACGCAATCAAACTTGGCATTAAGGAGATAAAAAAAATGTTATTGTAAATAAAAAATAATGTTGTAGTTAAAAATATATTATTATAAAGTTAATTTAAAACAAAAAATATATTATTATTGACAAAAAACATTATTCCATGTTTAAAATATATAAAAACAGTTGTCATAGTATATATCTTTTTTTTCTGGGAAAATTAGGGACAAAGATATTATATTGTAAAATTTTATTAATGATAAATTAGAATTGAAAACTTAAAATAGAAAAATTAATGATTATGTTAAATGGTAAAAAGGAATATAGAGATATAAAAAGTAAAAGGAAAAAGAAATTTACTACTACCTTCAGTATCTAATATAAAACTCATTTGATTAATTTGATGGGATTTTTTTGTGCATTCAAACTAATTTGAAGAGATTAAAGAAGTCAAATAAATAACTTTAAAGTATATATATTTATCATATTTTCTAAACTAATTTGTGGGACTTATAAATTGATATATAATATAATGATACAAATAAGTATTTTGGAGATATCATATACATATGTTATAATTAAATAAATAATTTATTTGATTTCTTAATCTCCCTAAATTAGTCAACTAGTCTTATATTAAAGACTGGAGGTAGTACGGAGTGAGCATTGGCAGTCTGTTAGGGCTTAGGCGGTGCATACTCAGTGTTGCAATGGTGAACGGAGGAACTTCACCGCCCACTACGGCGGGGTTTAAAAGAGAGTGCTCCAGTCACGTGATGTGTGTGGCAGAGCAATTGTGAGCTATGGTGTTCGTATTTAGAGGATCATCACTGTCGATGGTGGAAAAATCGAAGGAAGAAAGGTATATGGCTGATAGGAAAAGGAAGAAAGGAGGAGGAGGAGGTGAAGGCTTCATAGGAGATGAGTCACGCAAACCACGAATGGAGGATTGGATGGAGGAAGAAGACCTGAGAGGTAGGAAAGCACAATACAAAGATTCTCTGATGAGGAATATGATTCTGGCTTGGTGCTATTTAGATGATGATGGGGATGGAAAGGGGAGCAGGGTTAGCATGGGGTTTGAGGATTTGAAGGATCTAGCGGAAGGAATCTCAGTAGATATGAATGATCCTCTATTCCCAAAGATCATTCTGGATGAGGCTGAGAGAGAGCGTCTACTGAAGCCGTTCACTGATTGTGAAATTGCTGGGGGCTACGCCTAATTACGAGTTCCTCAGGAAGAAATTTAGCCAGATGTGGGCTAGAACAGGGGATATTCGGGTATTCAATCTGCTTAATGATTTCTATTTGGTGAAATTCAAAAGCTATGATAACTATGATGTGGCACTGACCAATAGACCATGGGTTGTGGCTGGCAGCTTTCTGAGTGTAATGCATTGGAGAGCTGACTTCAATCCAAGGATAGAGGTGGTTGATCGGGTTATGGCGTGGGTAAGCCTTCCTAACCTTCCAGCTACACATTATGATAAAAAGTTTCTGTTCAATTTGGGTAATGTATTGGGGAAGCTTATTAAGGTAGATATTCCTACTACTCAAAGGGGAAGAGGTAAGTTTGCTAGACTGTATGTTGAATTGGATCTATCGAAAATGTTAATTCCTCAATTTAGTATTGATGGTGTGACAGACGATAGATTATGAATGCATGAATCTACTATGTTTACACTGTGGTAGAGTAGGTCATGTTAGAGATCACTATGAGGAGATGGCAAAGATTCATAAAGAAAAATATGAGAGGGGTGACATGGAGAAGGAGGAAGGTGATAGGAGTTATAAGGAGGCGGGTGAGGGGGATGTGAATAAGGAGAGTCGGTGGAAAGTAGTACAAAAGCCTTAGCGTCTGAGGAGGACAAGGCTTATTATGGATACGGAGAAGGAGACAAATAAGGTTGTAGGACCGAGTAGTGGAAATGTGATTGGTTCTCGCTTCAGCCTTCTAGTAGATATTACAAATAGAGGTACAAGGCCTGAAGGAGGAAGGGGCATAAGTAGACCTGGTTTAAGGATCTCCAAGGAAGGTTATAAGGAAAAGGGTTTTTCTATGGATAAAAGGAGTGGTAAGCATATATAGGGGACTGGTAACAACCTGAGGAGTGGAGAAATTAAGGGGGAGGAGAAGCAGACAAGAGTTACAATCTGTGAGAGGCAAGAAATGAGGAGAGTCGTGTGATCCGGAGTAGTGGGGTCAAGGTGGATCACGGAGGCTCTTCCAAGATGGTAGTTGATAAGGCTGCAAAGGAGGGAGGAGTGATTCCTAAGGATGGGGGTGTCAGATTTAATGACTCAGAACAGGCAGGAAGTAAGGGGAGGGGGAGTGTGGTCTGATGCTATTTTAAGTATGAAGATCATAGTTTGGAATTGCTGGGGAGCTGTAAAGAAGGGATTTATGCCTACTTTAAGAAGTATGAACGCATAATTTAAAACTACCTTGGTTGTCTTGCTTGAGCCTAGAATGAGTGGTTAAAAACTTATGTTTTGAGTCTTATAAGTTAATAGAAGCAAGAGGGTTTGCAGGTGAGATATAGCTATTGCGGAGGGAGGAAAATATGAATGTGAAGATACTGGAGAAGAACCCCCAATTTATCCATTGCTGTTTTGATGAAGGAACAACGAAGGAGTGGTATTTCTCAGCCATTTATGCTTGTCCACAAGAAGAAGGAAGAAAGGATTTGTGGTCTAGATTACAATAGGTAGCACAACATATGAATGGAAAGTGGCTCTTGGCTGGTGACTTCAATGAGATTGCTGATTCTAATGAGCAAAAAGGAGGTACGAGGGCGAGTGTTCATAAATGTAACCGGTTTTGTGAGACTATAGAGGAATGGGAATGTATGGAGGTGGAAATGAAAGGTCCTCAATAAATGTGGAAGGGGCCTAAGTGGAGGGGATATAAGAGGGTGTATAGGAAGTTGGATAGATGTCTTTGCAATTATAATGGAAGGCTGAGTTTACTGATGCAATTGTGAGGGAAGGCTTACGCACTTGTTTTGATAATCACCCATTACTTATTGACACAATACTTCACAGGCAGTTCGCTAGAAGGCCTTTTAGGTTTGAAGCTGCATGGCTTTTACATGAAAAATTTAAAGATTTGTTATTCAATAAATGGAGTAATGTAGTAGAGACTCCAAGGAATTTGTGGGAATTACAAGGGGATTTGAGGCAGTGGAATAAAGAAGTGTTTAGGATAATTGATAGAAGGAAGAGGGAGATAAATAGAAGATTGTATTACATTCAGCAATAATTGGAAATGGAAGGGAGCGAGAGACTAGATGAAACACTTAAGCAAGAAGGGTTTCAAAAGTTGAGAGGGAGATGGATTGAGCAAGGGGACAGGAACACAAAGTATTACCATATGAAGACAATTGTGAGAAGAAGGAGAAATAAGGTTTTGTGTTTAAAGAACAATGAGGGTCAGTGGGTGTCAGAGGAGGAGAAAGTCAAAAAATTAGTAGTGGATTTCTATCGTGACTTGTTTTATGAGGAGGAGAGGATTAGGGATTGGCATTACACAAGGCAAAGGTGGGCATATGTAGAGGAAAGGGTGCTCAGAAGACTGGATAGGGCTATTAGTAGTAGTAAAATCCGAAAGGGCATTTTTAGCATGGGGGTTTTAAAGCCCCTGGAGATCATGGATATCAGGCTGTGTTCTTTCAGCGTAATTGGGGAATCGTGGGAGAGATTTTTATAGATATGTGAAGGAAGTTTGGGATAAGCTAAGGAAAATAGAGGAGATCAACAAAACTTTGCTTGTGTTGGTGCCTAAGATAGAGAATCCAGAAGTAGTGGCACAATTTCGACCGATTGCTTTGTGTAATGTATTGTATAAAGGAATTAAAAAGATTGTTGTCCAACGCTAAAGAGGGATTATAGACAAGCTAGTTTCACCTTTCCAAGCTAGTTTTATCCCGGGAAGGAACATTCATGACAACATTGTGATAGTTAAGGAGGTCGCACATATGATGAATAGAATAAAGGGAGGTAAGGGATATTTGGTCATAAAGATTGACTTAGAAAAGGTGCATGACCGTCTGAATTAGAACTTCATTATTGAGGTCTTACATAAAATTGTAGTTCCAGACCAAGTAGTGAATCTCATTAGATGGTGTGTCATATCGGTTAGCATGATAGTTTTGTGGAATGGGGAGAAGGGTGAGTTTTTTCATCCTTATAGGGGAGTGAGGCAAGGTGACTCATTGTCTCCCTATCTCTGTGTTGGAAATGAAAAATTTATCTCACATGATCGCATATGAACTAGAAGATAAGAAGTGGAAACCCCCGAGGTTTGGAAGAAAGGGTATGCCAATTTCCCATTTGATGTTCACGGATGATCTGCTGTTGTTTTGTGAGGCAGATATAAGGAAACTATGCAATCAAATGGACTGCTTGGATCTCTTCAGTAAAGTTTTGGGGCATAAGATAAACAAACAGAAAACTAGCATCTATTTTTCGCATAATGTACCCAGAAGCAAGAGGGAAGAGTTAAGTGTAGCTTGTGGATTTCAAAGGAAGGAGGAACTTGGAAGGTATTTAGGCATGTTTATTGCTAATGGTTGAGTTAAAAGGAGTATCTTTCAATATCTCATTAATAAAGTACAAGCTAAGCTGGGCAACTGGAAGAAACATTGCTTATCTCTAGCTGGGAGGATGACACTGGTTCAATCGGTTTCTTCTTAGTTAGCAGTCTTTGCCATGCAACACGAGGTAATTCAAAGGGGGTTTGTATGGAGATAGAGAGATTATAGAAGGAGTTCATTTGGAGGTCCTCTACGGAAAAGAAAAGGATGCATGCTGTGAGTTGGAATACCTTATGTCTGGAGTAGGATTAGGGCGGCTATAGTTTAAGGGATATAGAAGGAATGAATAAAGCTCTTTTAGCCAAGACTGTTTGGAACATGCTGGTTAAACCATAGAGCCTTGTATTGACCATCCTAAGGGAGAAATATAGGAGAGAGGCTAACTTGTCTAAAAAGTGTATAGTAAGGAAGCTTGATTCTGGGTTATGGAAGGGTTTGGTTGAAATTTATGGGAATATTGTAGAGCATATTGTGTGGGATTGTAGGAATGGAAGGAAGGTCAGGTTCTGGAAGGACCTATGGCTGAGTGATGATGTCCCTTTATACTAGAAAGCATTACAGAAGCCGACAGGGTTACCCACTGATTGCAAGGTAAAAGACATGATTAATGAAAGGAGGGACTGGGAATTCATCTTCTTAAAGGATTACTTGGGGGAACAAGATTTGTTGAGGCTAAGGGCGGCCACAACTCCTTGTGCTGAAGTAGGGGGAGATGTGATCAGATGGAGGGGAGCTAGTGGGAATAAATACAGTGTTGCTAATATGTATAAAAAGTTGACAGACATCTCGAGCACCAGGTCAAATGCTATTTAGAGTAAAGTGTGGAGCTAGAAAGGCCCGAGGAGAGTACAAGTACATCTATGGCTGTGTAAACATGATAGATTACTTACGGTTAGTAGAAGGGCAAGGTTGGTTGGTGGAAGTCCAATTTGTGGCAGATGTAATGAAGAGGAAGAGTGTAAGATCCCAACCCAATAATCAAATACGTATTTATAATATGGCCAATTAACAAATACCCAACTTTACAAGGTCAAATTAATTTCCCAAAAATATTTTAATATTAATAAAAATGCAGAAGTCTTATGGTCATGGTAAATACAAAGACATAACATGAGCTCTAGGAGTACAAAAGAGCCTTCAAGACTCACTCCATATGTGCCTTCCCTTTCTCCCTACTAAAATAATCACCTGAAAAAAAATAAAAATAATAACCATAAGATCTAAAGATCTTTGTAACCATTAGTTATTTAGAAATATACATGTAAACCAAGATCGAGAACATACAGTTCAAACTCACAATATATATATATATTTTCTTTTATATATAAAACCTTTCACAAACTAGTTCTCGATTTGGTTACCAAAACCTCCTCCCAAAAAGAATTTCAAAACAATTGAACATTATTTCATTTTTAAAATATTCTTCATAAGAGATATCACATGTATAACATGTCAAACAAATATTGATGCACAGACCATTCTTATTACCCTGACCACCCCCTTATAACCGTTAACTGGAGCCATAACTAACACATAATCCAACAAAAATACATCTATTTCACATAATATCCAAATCATGAGGCGTCACCCTATCAAGGTCCCTAGCTTATCATGATTACACCATGGCTCCCCTCCTTTTAAGAACACAACCAAGGAGGTGACACTGTCCCTTATCCCGGTTAAAAGGAAAGGTGATACCAAGAGCTCTAAAAATTTCCAAACTCATCAATATAATTTTAATTCAATATACAATTCCAAATCAAACTCTCAATAAGCATAACAAATCCCCAAGACAAATTAATATATACATATATAAATATAATTGACAAGTATATAAAAAAAATAACCATGGTTACCTCTATTCCAAGCCTATATTTACCAATATTTGAATGCTTCCAATTTACTAACACCAAATAATTCAACTTCAAAACTCTTCCTCTTTCTCTCTCTTCTCGCTTATGCTCTCCTTCTCGCTGATACGCACCTTATGCGTTTAAATAGAGAGGGAGAGGTGAGATTTGGGTGCAATAATGCACCCCTCCCCTTTTTTTTAAAAGGTGGGCTGCCCACGTGCTGCTGCCCTTTATATTATATTAATATATATAATATAATATTATAATATATTTCTATAATATTATATATGTAAATATATATGAAGATAGGAAGAGAGAGGGTTTGATATAAATTATTGTGGGCTCCATATTATTTTATTATATATATATTGATTTATATAGATAAAAATGCTTCTAGATCTTTTATAAACCTTAGATTATTTAATAAATCATTTCCTAAGAACATTTAATTACTATTTAAAAATTTTAGGATGTTACAATTCTCCCCTCCTAAAAGGAATTTTGTCCTCAAAATTCAACACATTAATTGGCATTCAAATAGGTTCCATTACTTTATTTTCATTCGGTCCTCATAAATGTCATCTCTTATACTACCTATTATTTTACCATCTTCCGCTGCACCACTCTGATACAATATCCAATCTCAATAAATTCTCATAACCATTGAGTTATCCCAAACCTCTTATGATAAATACCATAATAATCTTAAGAAAGCTAAACAAATAACTAAACAGATTACAAAACTAACTAAAGGGAAGTGCACATGTTATATTTAATTTACCATGACCACTAAAAAATTTAAAGAAAATAGTTAGAAAATCAATAAAATAAATATGGAACGTTTGGGCTCTGATACCAAATTGTAAGATCCCAACCCAATAACCAAATACGTATTTGGTTATTGGGTTGGGATCTTACAAAGAGGACCTGATGCATGCATTGAGGGACTACAAGATGGCAAGGGATGTTTGGCATGGGGTTGGTGGCGATAGTATGGGTAGTCAATTTCACAATCTACAGCACAAGGAATAGATAGAGATGAATATTAACAAGGGGGTTCTTGGAGGAATAAGTTTATGGTGACATGTTGGTGGCAATGGCACTGGAGAAACAAATGTCTGTTTGAGGAGGGTTTTGCTGTTCCTCCCAGGCCTGACCTTGTTATTGAAAGGTATATTGGGGAAGTGGAGAATTTTGCAGGTCAATGTAGTCTGTTGAACTAAAAGAGATAGATGGCACAAATTCATTAGTTGGCTCTAAATGAAAATTGGCTGAAGTTGAATTTGAGAGATGTGTGAAGGGAGGTTCAGGAATTGCAGGATATGGGGGAGTGCTGCGGGACTGCCAAGGGAATTGGGTGGAAGGCTATATGGTAAAGCTTGGCATATGCAATGCTTATAGGGCTAAACTATGGGGGGTTCTATAGGGCTTGCAGATGGCAAAGGTCAGAGGTATAGGGAACCTGATTGTTGAAGGTGATTCAAAGGCTGTTATTGTTGAACTATCTACTTTGCAAGAAGGTGCTGAAGCGCAAGGATTGCTACAGAAGAGGATTGTTGAAGTTATACTCTCTGACTGGAATTTGGTTTATTTTCACACTTATAGGGAGGGTAAACGAACAGCTGATATATTAGCTAATTTGAGCTTATCTCAGGAGTATAAATTTGTATCTATAGTAGACCTGCCTAATGAGGTCAGAGATGTATGGCAGGCAGACTGTTTGGGAGTTTCACTTCCAAGGAACATTTTGGCTAAATAATATTTGATTGGGGAGTTCCCCATTTTACCAAAAAAAAAAAGACCCGAGGTAGTATCTTGGCATTTGAAAAAACTTCAGTTCTTGTATAGTTTGAAAACAAAAATTAGTCATTAAATAAAACCCTCTTACATGAAAAATTTAGCTTCAATTTTTCCCCAAATTCAAATATTTCACCTCCCAAGTGGTAAAGCTCTTTTATGAAAACAAAAAATGTCACACTTTTTGGGCTGAAAACAACGAGTTATTAAAAAATCCCTCTCATCTTTTGATAAAAAAATCCCTTTAATCGAAAATATTTTTTTTTCCAAAATTCAAATACCACAGAAAAAAAAAACGCCTTGCCCTAAGTCTCATACACCCAAAATTTTTCCTCCAAGTCCCCCTTTTTTAATCCTAAACCTCTCGATCTCCGCCTCCTCTTAATCCCTAAAATTTCATCTTGCTCGAGTAGGTTTGTCTCCATCCCACACCTGTGTTCTACTCTCATCTTGTATCGTTTCTCCATCTTGGGCAAAGCCACTCTTCCTCCAAGTCTTAGAGTGTTGCAGATTCCGTCGATCTCGTTTGTGTATCTGGAAGGGTGTCTGGTTTGTGTCTTTAGAAGAATCATTTATATTCTACCATCATTTTTTCTACATTATACCATAATTTTTTCTAAATTCTACTATTTCTACATTCTGTCACTCCCGACATTTGTGTCTCTACTTATTTCCTTTTACTGTAGAACTAAACTAACAATCATAATCATTAATATTTGATAAATGGAATGTTACAGTAATTTGTATTCAGAAACACCGGTGGTTGAAACTTAGTCCTATACACTTGTAATATATCCTAATCATCTAATTGTTCTTAGCAAAAAAGAAGTTTTCTTCTATTATGTTTGTAATATGTACTTTGCTTGATTCGGATATGGACTTTAAAGTTCATGGACAATGAAGGTACAAGTATGACCATTCATTTTTGTTCAACAAGCTATGCAAGTATACTACATGCCTTATCCTTGTTGTCGTCACAAGGCAAATTGGTTATCTATTATCATGGTCAAGGCTCGTAGCATTATTGATGCTCCTACATCTGAAACAAACATATGGGCATTCCAAGTGGATGGACTAGAAGTCATACTACTAGTAATTATCCATGATGATGAATTGAATAACCAAAGAGACTCTAAAATTCAATATAAAGAAGTAGATATGCCAACTAATGACATAGCTGATGAAGAAGAAGAAGAAGAACAAGAAGATGATTATAAAGAAGTTGAAGATGATGAAGATATAGAACATGAAGAAGATTCTTATATGGAAGAAGTTGATGGTAGTGGTAGTAATGATGGTGACGATGATAACAATGCATAAATGATGGTTTTATTTTGAGTTTTATTTTGTATGCATTCATTTTTTTTAGTTATGATGTAGATTTAATTTTGTGGTGATTTCAATGGTATTTATTTCTAACTACATATTGAACTTTGAATATGCAGATGTCAAATTGTCTTGTAAAGCATAAAGTCTTAATGACCCTATAGCATCTGATATAGAAGCTATATTTGCTACTAATATGGAAGAACAATCCACTAGACCTCCAAAGGTTGCACCATCTATACCTATACCTATATCGGCTCCTAATGTGGGAGAATCATGTACTAGACCTCTATTAGCTCCATCATCTATACCTATATCATCTCCAATCATGACTGAATCAATTAGGAAACCCTTATTATCACTTGCATAATCTCCTTCAATCCCATCTTCTACAATAGAATGCTTGCATCCCCTAATCCACGTGTTCCTAATGGTTCCAAGCTGTGGGGTCGTGATCCCTCATATGATTGAACATGGATATATCCTGAGAAGAATACGTAAGTCAAGAAGGTTACTTTACTTTATTTGATCCTTCCTTTTAGTAGCTTAAAGTCAGATTTTAAAATTATAATGATTTTTGTAAAATTATTATTAGGTTTCATGCTATTGTTGTTACTGTACAAACTATTCTTCCTATCATTCAAGGAAATTTTGAACATGCATATTGTACTTGGAAGGAAAAATCCCCTTGGCTGAAGGAATTGTAGTTAAAGGAATGGGCGGTGTACCTCAATTATATTTGTTTTATGCCTTGAGTTTTTCTCTTACTTTATTTTAGTTTTGATTTTTTTATCTTCTCATTTATGTAGAAACAATTTAAATAGTTCCACAAGATGGAGTTGCTATTAAGAAAAGATGGAATTCAAAGTAGTGTGTGGAAATCTTAACGCATGCAATGCATAATGTCAAACAAGACATCTTTCATAAAGAAATTAGGCCTAATTGGATTTTGCCTAATGTGATGGAAGATTTGGAGAAATTTTGGAGATCAAAAGATTATATGGCCAAGTGTGGCATATGTAACACCTTACTTTTATACCACATTAAATAGTCCAAAACGTAACCTGATGCCAGATCAGAGACCAGACATAGTTTTCAATCCATTTGGAATCCTGACTTCACTACAGGGTTTGATCCTATAGTTAAGTGGGTTTTCAAAAAGTTTTTCAAAACATTTTAATTATGGTCTCATTTTCAATTTTAAAATCCGTTTAATTCATTCAAGTCTGTTTTCATTTATTAATATCAGAGAATTTACTGAAGTTCATAGTGGATATTCGGGTTAAGTTTGTTACTAAAGGGTCTACCGGGTGCGATTACCCTATTCTAATTAATTTACAACGTTACATAGAAACTTACAGGTCTACAGTTGGTGCACTTCTACCACTATAGGTATTAGTTTTATAGAATACTATTCAGCATTATATACAGATCCAAAAGTTAGATAACCAATAAAAAATAAACTCTAAGCCTTCACTTCTATCCATCCGTGGCTACCTTCTTTCCATAAGAGCTACTTGCCCGTGCTGCAGGTCAGTTATTAGAAAAGGGTGAGATTCAAAAGAATCTCAGTAGTAACAAATAACACTAACATAAAATGCATACAGAGAAACATGTCATATCAACCACCACAGATCATACAGTTCAATATTCATTCAACATTCAAAGATATGTTTATACAACAAGCAATTCTATTCAAGGACTTACCGTCCTTTCCCACAGCGCTAGGTATTCTACTGGGCCAAAGCCCTTCTCATCTAAATGCTTAATGGGCAATTCTGCCCAATTCATGTTCACAGTTCAAGTATGTATAATGGCAATAATATACATGAATCAAGATACATAGAATATGAGGGAGAAGTTACTACCTTAACTTTTTCAATTTTCTGAGATGTGATACCAGTTCCTTGGTCGTCCCGGACAGATATCGAATCCTATATGTGGGAATTCATGAATGGACGGGTTATTACGTAGCCCAATACTTTTATAAATCATTCTCTTATGTTGGTTATCATTAGGGTTATTATGGTCATTTTACCAAGTCAACCAATGAGTTAAAGTAGTCAAATTATCCCAAGGGACTAACTTCTACCCTTGGTGTTCAAAGAAATTATAATGTGCCATTACATGTTGCACTTTCCGCACAGCCACTAATGCTAGAAGAATTGGTCAACTAACTTTAAAAATTCATATCTCTTTGCACAAATGTCCAATTGCAGTGGTTCTAAAGCATATATGACTCTTATTAAGTCTAAATTTACAGAAAAATATATTCCTTAGCTAAATGGATACACAGTAATACAAAATTCCTTTTTATTGGACACTGTCCCAAAATTTTTTAGTTTTACATGGCCAAATTTTAAAAATGTAGAACTCCCAACATATACATCCAATTAACCATTACGACCTATCAAATTAAATCTTGATATGTATAATTTTATACTAGAAAGTTTCACATTTATTAGACATTATTTTCATATTCAAAATTGTCAACCAACCAGACTGTCACGCAGGAAATTCTCATTGGTAGAATTTGCAATGTTACAAATTAGATTCCAATGATCCAAAATTTATAACTAGGGGCTGTTCTCACACAATTTTTCATGTAGAAAACAATGGTAACATTAAATGACCAAATTCCAACTGCTTATATGTTTCCTATTTTGGCAGAAATTTAATATATAATCCAACAATTACCCAACCTTGTAATTTAAGCCTCAAACTAGTTTCATATGCCTTCTAAACATCATAAAATACCATGAACACAATCAAAACACCATGAATCTTTAAAACCCTAGCTTGACCAAAACTAGGGCAGAATTTCACATGAAAAAATCCTCGACCAACCAACACAATCCATAACTCAAAATGAAGCTAAAGCTCACATCTTGCTCCTCCTTAGGTTCTTTCTTTGGTTCTTCAACTTTTACTCTTGTAAAATGGTCCAAAACACCTCCTCTTGAAATTATAAAATAATGGAAATGAAGCTCTCATTAAGAGGAACAATATTTATGAAGAGTGTATGAACCATAGAAGTGATCTACAAGTTGAAAATTGAGGTAGAACTCTTACCTAAACCCTTATTCTTCACCTTGGCTCTTTCTCTTTCTTCTTCTTTTCACTTGGCCGACTTTAGAGTTGCGTGAGGGAGTGTTTAATGAGTCTAATTCATTTATCTTCAGCTCCCAATTCACTTAACCATGAGTCACCAAGAAAAAGAAGGAAAATGGAGTAAAGAAAATTATATGACTATAATTGGTTCTTGCAAAAAGTAAGAGTTAATTTAACCATAACTTGGTTGAGTTAAATAATTCAATCTTCACCTCTTCTCTCCTCTTCTTTTGACCATAATATCCAGCCCAAAAAGGTGTCAATTTGATTACCCAAGTCCTCTTGCAATTCATTTGTGTCTTGGTCAAAATTTCTAAGTTGCAAGTTTACACATGTTAACTTTTTGACTTCCTTCCTTCCTTCTTTTCTTTTCTTTTTAACTTAACCACATATATCCATTTCCCTATTTTTCTCTTTGTCCACTGAATTTAAAGAGGGAAGAGAATGGATGATGCTTCTTACAATTCATTGATCAAAGTCCTATGCTTTTTGACCTTTTGACTTCTTGTAATTGGCCAAGAATTTTCTTCTTGAATCATTGTTGACCAACAAGTATATATGTATACTCCCCTTGCTTTTCTATTCCATAGAAATTATAAGGAAAAAGGAGGGAAATAATAGCTTCTTGCATCTCCTGTCATTGCTTCTTACAAATTTTAGCTTTAGTTGAAATTGTTGACTTTTTCCCAACTTTGATTTTCCCTTGGTAATAATACTCCAAAATGGACTTATTAATTACCAACTAGTCATTTTCCCCTTTTTAAATTCCTATTTGAACAAAATTATTGGGAATATTAGGAGAAAAATATTTGTTTCTTGTTTTATGGCAAAATTACCATTTTGCCCTTACGTTTTATGATTTATCAAAATAAATCATTTCTTGCTAATTTCCTTTCGTTTGGAAAAATTTAAAACAATATAATCAGCCAATATTTATGTCATCTTATGTTCCAATTAATTTTTTGGTCATTCTCGACTTTAGGCGAAAATTAAGTAATTTACCTATAACTCATCGGGACTAAAGCCATTGTACAATTTCTAGGACAATTCTATCATTAATTTCACTATCTATTTATACACTTAGCCCTTGAGTATATTTTAGGATATTACAACATAGTTAAAACTAATCAGGCCTCTTCTACAAGAGGCCATTAATACAAAGGGGGTAGCATTTCTAATACTAAGTACAAGGGAAGGATGGTAAGAATTTATTTTCAAATGTACTCATTGTTTTTTAAATACATGATTTGATACATCCTTATAAATTAGTATAGGCTTCACAGTTGGAAAGAAACCCTACTTCATTTGAATTGTTCATGAAGACACATTATGATAAGAAAACTAGTGAATTTGTGGATCAGAGGTCGGCTGAAGTATCAGTAAGTATATGTTTTTTTATAGTCTTTTCCAATTGAGTTGTGTTGACAGTCGGAGGCTGGACTAGTTGTAGTGTTTATGTCTTAATCTTTATAGTTTTGTTTGAAGTTAAATTTAAGGCTTTTGTTTATAGTCACTTGGCTCAAGGAAAATGAATTTGGTTCATTGGTTTATATATTGTATGACAAGTTGTTAAAGTTTATTGTTGGAACTCATTTTCTCAATGGTTGTCTTATAGGACATGTATTGAAAATTTTTCATGATAGTTTTCATATGAGAATGTTAAAGATTGATCAATTGTCTGTGGCTTTTCTAGCAAGATTGATCAATTTTCAAACAAATATGACTCATCATATATTGCAAAAGTTTGAGTTCATACCTTTCTAGTCATTTCCACATACATTACTAGAATTGAATGTTAACTTAAGTTGTCATATTATTTTGCCTTGAGCCATTTGTCTATGCACATTCCATGAAAACTACTAGCTACCTAGTGTATGTAACTTTAGTTTCATGCTTGTTGGAAATCTAAATGTGTTATTGTTTTGTTGTCTTCATAAAAATTCTTTTTGATTTTGCTACTTATGTGCATTTGCCAAAGAAAGTTTGTTGTGTATAATTCATTTTAGTGGATTCATATCATCCTTAATTTATATTTATTCATATATTTTGACTTTTTGTACTCATTATTTTCTTTAATAGGATCATTATATGAGGATTAAGGCATCTACAAGTTCTACTACAGATTCTCTAAGTGATGTGCAATTAAATCAGCTAGATGAAGAAGAAATAATGAACATATATTTAGAGGATACAGGTGGTAAGAACAAGAAGGGTCACATCTTTGGCTTAAGATATGAGGCCCAATATATTGATGGCACATCTTATTATTATAAGTCTTCTCATCTTTCCATCAACACAAATTACACAATGCTCTAACCTGATATTGAAAAGGTTGTCATAGAGCTTAGACAAGAGAATCAAAATCTTAAGCAATAATATAATGAAATTATCTTAACTAGGTTGCAAGAAATTGAGCAAAAATTCTCTAAGGTTGTCAACAATTCAGACACACAAGTTGATGATGCTGATGATGGCACACTATAAAATAAGGTAGCTAATAGGTTGTTTGACTACATTATGACATTTGTGTGGTTTGTTTGATACATTATATAGATTTCTACTTGAGTACTTTTGTTGCTTTATAGTTGTTATATTACAATCTTTTTATAATTTTGTTTGAAAATTTTATTTGCAATCCATTTTATTTCACTTTTGGTCATTTAACCATTATTAAGGTTGACTTACAAGTAAAATAAAATTATAGAAAATTTGTAAACAAAAAATATAATTAAAAAAAATATTAGAGATGGATTTGTGATGGAAATTCCTTCACTAAGTTTATTAAAAAAACAAAAAAAAATCATTGAGCAAATTGAGCGCTGGAAATCTTATCTTATTAAATACCAATAATGTGTACATATAGATGAGAAAAAGATACGTCTAGCTAACCCTAGATATTTTTCTCTCTATATTATCGAAGATATCAAATAGAAAAGGAATTTCAAATTTCAAAACAATAATCCCTAGCTAGAATCATACTAATTAACTAATATCCTAATTAAAGATAATTAAATATTGATTATTATTAATTAGGCCCATTTATTCTAAGCTCAATTTTAACACTTTCCCTCAAGCTGGAGAATAGATATTAGACATTTCCAGATTGCTTCTAAACTCATTGAACTTTGGCTACACAAGAGGCTTGGTCATTCATATAGGTTATCTGTTTCCCTGAAGGTATATAAGCTAAGTCTATCACCTTAGCTTCAATCTTTTCTTTAATGAATTGCCAATCTATTTCAACATGCTTAGTATGATAATGTTGTTCTAGATTATTTGCTATTTTGACAGCTACCATGCTATCACAACATATCTTGATTGATGTAGTTTGTCTTAATCCCAATTGTTTCAAAACACGAGTACCTATATTCCTTCATAGATTCCTAGTGTCAATGCTTTATATTTTAATTCTGTAGAGCTTTTTGGTATTACAGGTTGTTTTTGCTTCTATAGGTCACTAGGTTTCCCTAGAAAAATGTGTAATATCCCTATAGTTAAGTATCTATCATATATTGATCCAACCCAATCTTCATCAGTATAGACTTTTACACCATTTTCTTCTTTGCTTCTTGGTACTCATTTATTTCCATCAGTGTTGATTTCTACATTTAACTGTCTAACTTTTGAAAAGAAAAGACCCTTACCAGGTGTACTCTTTAGGTACCTAAGAATCCTATTTACAGCTTTTGTATGTTCTTTCTGAGGATTGCTAGCAAATTGACTTACTACCCCTACTAGATAGGATATATTTGGTCTAGTGTGAGATAAATAGATCATTTTTCCACTAATCTTGGATGTCTCTCCCTATTGATTGACTTTCCATATGGTTTAATCTCTAAATTACAATTGGATTGCATTGGAGTCTCTACAGGTCTTGCACCAAGCATCCTAGTTTCTTTGCGAAGATCCAAAGTATACTTTCTTTGAGATACCGTAATGCTTGTGGGTGATCTTACAACTTACAACCTAAGAAAATACCTCATATTTCTGAGATCTTTTACTTCAAATTCTATAGCAAGCTTATTTTTCAGCTTTGCAATCTATTCTACATCATTCCCTATCAATACTATGTCATCCACATAGACAATTAAAATAGTAATCCTGTTATTATAGTTTTTAACAAATAAGGAATGATAAGCTTGACACTATTTACACCCAAAACTCTTCACAACACATGTAAATCTCTCAAACTAGGCCCTTGGAGATTGTTTCAACCTATACAGTGACTTAAGTAGTTTAAAAACCTTGCTAGAATTTTTTAGATTTCACAACCCTAATGGCACTTCCATGTACACCTCTTCTTCCAAATTAGCATTTAGAAAAGTGTTCTTGACATCTAGTTGATACCACGACCAATCTAGATTAGCTACAAGAGAGAGTAAAACATTTATAGTATTGAATTTAGCCAAAGGAGCAAATGCTTCTTGATAATCAATACCATAGATTTGAGTAAATCCTTAAGCAACCAACGTGTGTTATATGTCACACCTTATATCCCATAAGCTCAAATGAGTACAAAAGAGTAGTGAATTAAGTTTTAAAACCAGGATTCGATCCCGGATTACTCAAACTTTCAAAAACATTTGCAAATCTCAATTTTAACTCAGGAGTTAAACCTATGGTTAAGAGGGTTTTTCAGAGGATAAAGAAAACTTTTCAATTACTTTCACAAAATTTGACTATATCACTAAGTACTATCGGCTCTCAATTCCATCTTATCAGAGTATGTGAGCGATTCTCTGCTTAAGTCTCAAATTAATTCATTAGTTGATGTCTCACTATCGTTCGAAAGCGTCATCCAATTAAATTATCCCAATATTGGGTTACCATCCATTTATTAGGCCACCGGCATTACTAGTTCCACCACTGTACTATCGTCAGGTTAACAGAGTTATGTACATTATATAAATATCCTAAAATATCCAAAATAATTAAACAATAGAAAGAAAAATCTTTCAACTTTGTCCTCTAGTTGTCCGTGTTTACCTTTTTTCCCTTTGAGCTGCTAGCCTGCACGGTAGATTATTTATAGGAAAGAGTGAGATTCAAAAGAATCTCAATAGTAACAGACATTCAATTATATAGATACAAAATCAAAGAACATGACACACAGTTATCATATAATATAATTATCACAACAACATTCAGTGTACAACATGCAGTTCAACATATCACCATAGCGCTAGGCTTTACAAATCACAGAGTCCCGAGTGTTACACATGCAATAGGCCCCAAGCATCCACTCGTGCATCACATAAAATTTCATTGGCCTTAGCATCTACCCGTACAATAGGCCCCGGGCGACCACCCCGCATTATTAGAATGTGTCAGACAATTCATGATAAAACCACAAACATACAATGTATCTTATAATATATGAAAGACAAAGTTACTACCTAGTCATTTTCCCTGAGAAATATCCAATTGCTTCCCTGAGCTTGGGTAGGTCTTAAACTCTAGACAGCTATTAGGTCCTATAATTAGAAATACAGACGACAAATTATTATTTGGTCCAATTCTCTTACAATTCAATATGTTGGTTGTCATTAAGGTTAGAATACTAAGTCAAAAGCAAGGTCAGAGTGGTCCAACTATCCCAAGTTGGTTAGCTTTACCTTTAAAGTTCAATATAATTACATGATGCCATTACATTTTCTTATTTTTGCACATTTATTCAAATCTGCCATAATTTTCTTTAATATTTGAAAGTTCATAACTAATTATACAAATGTCTAATTGTGATGATTGTAGAGGCTATGTGACCCTAATTAGTCTAGTTTCAGGAAAAAAAATATGGCCAGTAGCCTTCTGGATGCACATCAATATAGTATTTCACTTTATTGACCACTGCTCCAGAATTTGCCATTTTTACATGACCAAATTTTAAAAATTCATAGTTAATTCTACAAAAATTAAAATGGGTTGGTTCTAGGGTTTTTAAAAATATATTTAAGTCCTATTTTATATAAAAAAAGTTATCATAGAGCATCAGTTATAACCACCCAATTTTAGAAAATTTGTCAAACCCAATCTGCCACATATTTCATTCCAAAATCAACATCAAACTTTGAAAAATCATATCTCTCAATCCACTGGTCCAATTGCATCATATTACCTATCCAATTAAAGCCCATGATGTTTAATTTTATCATGTGTAATTTCATAAAGTTTGGATCAGGTTTGACTACTGAAAAACACGTCACAAAAACTCTGCTCCAGAAAAATGAATATGGCAGCAAGGTCATCCAACTTCCAAAAATTCTAGAATTATGTAAAATTATCCAAAAATTATAACCACATGCTTTTTCACATAATTTTCCATTCTAAACACAATGATAATTTCAAAATCATTAAAATCACAAAGCTTCATCCCTTTATGGCTCTAACCAAATAGAACCCTTGCAAGCCAAAATTACCAAAACATAATTTTGTCTAACAACTTGGTCCAATATCATCATAAATCATTATCTAACTATAAATACATGATTAAACCATGATCAACCCTTAAAAATACCCCCTGGTAGAAAATGTACAATACCTCAACCCTTATGAAAACTCATCCAAACAATAAACTAATCTGTTCAAAATAAAGTCTACGCTTACCTCTAAGCGTTTCCGCAACTGGTTTGGAAATCCGGCAATACTTCGTTCGATGAGACGGTCCCAACCGGTTCCAAATGAAATTATAAAACCATAGAAATTATGTTTGTGATGAGTAGAATAATGTTTGTAAAGGGTGTTTCGGGAGGAAACGCCGATTTGACAGTGTTACGGTGGATTGAAGCTTTAGAAAATTACTATTCACTCTTCATCTCTCCTCTTACCTTTTTCTTAATTTTTTTTAATTTTTCCCTTATTTTTTTGATGCTGGAAAAAAATTATGAGGCCTTAAAGGTCTTGAAAATGTAATTGCCACATGTCAAAATGTTCTAGTACCATTTGTCCGATGAACCAATGATTTGGTGACACATGTCACTTGCTTTAATAAAGTTGGTCCTGCCTATTTTCTCAGGCTTTTACCCATCCTTTTTGTCAGGGAAAGTAAGTTTCTAATGATTTTCACCGGCTTCTGGGTTCAATGTTTAGGAACAGGTGGATTTCCCGGCTCGGGGCAAGGTGGCACCCTCCGGTGATGACAACTCAAAAGGTAAAGTAACTTTATCATAATTAGGGGACAAGTGTCATGCTTTCATTTAGCCAACACTTAACGTCAAAAGTGACTTTATGCTCCCTCCTCTTATATGGCGCCATGTGTCACCTTTTTGCATGGGACCAACATTTTTTCCTCCATGTTCCACCTAACCGTCTACTTTATCGGGGAAGGAGAATTCGGGGATTTTTCCCAAGTTCACCTATAAGGTGTCATCTTTCATGGTCCCTGCTTAAAATAAAATTAATTTATTTAATATTTAATCATTACTTTATGAATCAACAATTAAAATTGCCCCAAGTGTCCATTTTATTTGAAAATGATGCCATACACACATCATTTGGCTTAGGTGAATTTTCTTCCGACTATTTGTGCGCTCTGATCCTCAAATACCTAGAGACTTGTTCTTTACTCGGATATAGTCCCTAAAAATCATTTTATCTCCTCAATATTTTTAGGACTCTTTCTAAACTCGGGACTAGTAGTCTTCCTGATATAGGCTTATCCTCAAGTTCCTATGCCCAAAATATGAGATATTACATTATATTTGTTAATACTACCATTCAGGGTATATTTCTTTGTAAAAACCCACCACTTACTTTCTACAATAGGCTTCCTATGGGGTAGTTCATTAATTTTGAAGGTTTTATTTTTGTTCAACGCTTTCAACTCTTTATCAATAGCCAACTTCCATTTCTGATCATTTATAGTGTCTTGAAATGTCTCTAGAATTTCTTCCTTACCAACAATAGTCATAAATGCTCTAAACTGAGGTGGCAATTTTTCATAGGAAAATTACCTCCAAATAGGATGTTGAGTTCAGCTCCTTTTGCCTTTTCTTAAAGCAATAGGCACTTGTAGATCCTCAAGAATAATCTCAGGTTGAGTTTCATGACTTTTCCTTGGAATAGTAATGAAATCTTCTTCATTTGCTTCTTATTTTTCCTAAGTTCTTGTTGTTTCTGTCTTTGTTTCCATCACATGAGGTTCAGAACTAGGAACAAGTGAGTTTGTTGAGATATGTTTAAGTATCTTGAAGGTTTCTGGCTAAGTTTCAGAACTATTTATGAGTTTCAATGGTTGGAATATTATTTAAAGAACTATCTTAAGGTGTTGCATCTGCTGGAAAAAGAGGTTGAGGACTATTTAGATTTGTAGCGGTTAGGAGATGAAGTTAAGGGTTATTTGGAATAGGTTCAGGCTCATAAATACTGGCACTAATTCTAGTGATATTTTTAGATCATCTATCATAATTTGTTGATAAGATACTCTATCTTTTATAAGACAAGTTAGCCATTCACCACCACTCTCCCCCTAAATGGAAGATTTGGAATAGAATGACGATGTTTCATGAAATGGCACATTCATTGTGATATATTCTTTTTTTGTGGCTGAAGAAAAACATTTGTATCATTTTTTAGTATGAGAATAACCTAAGAAAATACATTTTATAGATCAAGAATCTAATTTTCCCCCACTATCATAAAAAATAAAGGCTATAGACCCAAAAACACATTCAAGAATAGAATTGACAAGCTGTGAGTTTAAAAAACTTCTAAAAAAGATTGAATAGGCATTTTAAAATTCAAAATCTTATAGGGCAATCTATTAATGAGATAGGAAACTGTAAGAACTACATCTCCCTAAAAAAACATTTGGAAAATTATTTTCAAGTAAAAGTGCTCAGGAAACTTCCAAAAGATGCCTATTTTTACATTCATCCACTTCATTTTGTTGTGGAGTGTTGACACATGACATTTGATGGTGTATACTTTTTTCAGCCAAAACATTTTGAAAACTTGAATTAATATATTCCTTCCATTTTCACTTCTTAAAATTTTGATAGAGGTGTTCATATTTTTTCCATCATTAAAAATAGCCATAGAAGTTGAGTATGATCATCAATGAATGTGACAAACCATCTGACCTTTCTATATTTGTTTCTATCTTAGATGGTCCCCAAACATCACTATGAATTAGTGTAAATGGTGCAATTGGGGTATATTTAGTAGGTAAATAGGTGTTGTGGGTTTGTTTAACAAAAGGAAAAATATCATATTGAAAAGGGATACTTTTATTCAAAGATTCAGGAAACAAATTAAAATTTTCATATAATCAAATCTTAGATGACCTAGTCTAGCATGCCATAATATAATGTCTTTTTGTGGCACCGAAACTGAATTAAGAGCAAAAACATCCAAATGACCTTTATTGTTGGAACATTTGTCTATGTAGTAGAGTCTATTACTTTCCTTAGCTCTACCAATTTTTCTCTTCAAGACTATGTCTTGAAAAACACAGCTAAACTTATTGCATAAGATTAGACATTTGAGTTGAGAGACTAAGCACTTCACTAACAGCAAGTTACAAGGTATTTCTAGTATATATAAGACATTTTCTTTAACAATATGTTCTGAAACAGTGATATTGCCATGTCTCTTAACCATAGCATAGGTACTATTTACGACTTGTACTTAGGAATGGTGAGAACAGAAGTAAAAGTGGACAACAATTCTATGTAGCCTGAGATATGATCTATTGCCTTAGAATCAACCACCCATATATTCTTAGATTTTGTAACATAACTTAGAGTTGTAATAAATGTTATACCTACATACACTAAAGTAACTAAGGGAGTGATATTTTCATCCTCACTTTGTTTATCAAACAAATAGTATATCAATGAGTATCATAAACTGTTAGATGAACTCTAGGCTAAAAAGATTAATCTTCTAGATGAATTTGTGGCAGGATTCTGGATTGAAAAACTGCCAAAAACATTGAATGATTACAAGCAGCAATTGAAGCACAAGTAGAAGTAGTTGTCACTGTCAAATCTAATAACACACTATTATTGAAGACACCAACATAAAAGTGATCCAAGCAGCAAAGGGAAAACAAATGACTGCAAAAGCAAATTTAGTAGAAGCAAAGCTATACAACAAGAGATACGACTCTAAACACCAACACAAAAAGAAATATGATTACAGGACCATTGAATCTAACCCCAAATTAAAGAAGAAAGGTAATTTTTTTTCTGTGGCTAGTAGGGAAATTTTGCTGCTCAGTGTAGAAAAAAGGCCAGAGTTGAAAAACATAAAAGAGATGAAATCCTACAAAGCCAAATGTAAATTTGGTTGAAAGAGATGAAAATAATGATGATGAAATTATGTTGCGGTGGTCTATCAAGCCTTATTGGTATCTGATGTGAAGAAATTGGTGGTAGACTCTGGAGCTACCAAGAACATATGTGAAAATATGGAGATGTTTTCCTCCTTCCGAGAAGGAGAAGACCACATTTATTTGAATGATTCACGAACTGCAAAAGTTCAAGGAAAAGTGATGCTGAAACTCATATTAGGAAAGACATTAGCACTGAATGGTGTTTTGTATGTGCCTGAACTTAGAGCAAATTTAATATCTGTGGCTCTATTAAGAAAATTTGGGGTTAAGGTATCATTCGAATTTGATAATATCATTATAACAAAGAACAATGTTCTGATAGGAAAGGGTTATTGTAATCAAGGCTGTTTTGTACTAAGTGTTGATGAAAATAATGACAATACATCCTCTTCTACTTACTTGAATGATTCCTTTGATTTATGGCATGCTAGACTAGGACATATACATAGATCTTATATAAAGAGATTGCTACATCTTGTGATAGTTTCTAGGATTAATATTAATGATGTTAATAAATGTGAAGTATGTACAGAAAAAAAACTAGGAAAACACATTTTGTCATTCAAAGAAAAACTAAATTGTTGTCTTTAATACACACTGACTTGGGAGATTTAAAAAAAAATGAGACATGAGGTAGAAAGAGATATTAAATTACTTGTGTTGATGATTTCTCAATATATACCAGAGTATATTTACTTAGAAATAAAGATAAGGCCTTTGAAAAATTCCTTTTTATACAAGGCAAAAGTAGAAAATCAATTAAATAAAAAGATAAAAAAGGGTTAAGTCAGATAGAGGAAGAGAATACTTATTACTTAATGATTTTTGTGAAAAGGAAAGAACAATTAATGAATTAACTCCCCCATACTCACCTGAATCTAATGGTATTGTCGAAAGGAAAAATAGAACCTTAAAATAAATGATGAATGCTTTACTTGTGAGTTTTGTTGCACCTAATAACTTGTAGGGAAATCCTTATTGTTTGTATATTTCTTACAAAATAGAAGACCCCATAGAAAAACAAAGAAGACACCATATGAGTTGTGGAAAGGTTTTAAACCAAACTTGAAATATTTGAAAGTGTGTGGGTGTCTAGCAAAAGTGTTATCACTTGATCCTAAAAGAAAAGGCTAGATTCTAAAATTGTTGATTGTATGTTTATTGGTTATATTCATCAAAGTCCTGCATATCATTTTTTAGTTTTGAAAGTGATATTTTAGAACACAATACTATTATTGAAACTAAAGATGCAGAATTTTTTTTAAAAGTATTTTTCCTTTAAAAGTTGAGCATATTCCTAAAAGAGTTGAATAATTTTGTGAAAAGATTCAAATGAAGATGTGATTGAAAATTTACGGAGAAGTAAAAGACAAAGAAAAGAAACATCTTTTGGAGATTATTTTTATACATATTTAATACAAGATGAACCTAAGAATTTTTATGAAGTTGTTTCTTCTCTGGATGTAAAGTTTTGGAAAAGAAACTATTAAAGCTGAGATAGACTCTTTGAATCAAAACAAAACTTAGGTTTTGGTAGATTTTCCCTTAGGAGCAAAACCTATTGGGTGTAAATGAGTGTTTAGGAAAAAATACTTTCCTGATAGGACCATTGACAAATATAAAGCTAGAATAGTAGCCAAAGGCTTTACCTAGAAGGAAAATATCGATTACTTTAATAATTTTTTTCTTGTAATCAAGATTTCCTCTGTTAGAGTCTTAATTGTCTTAACATCAATTCATAATCTTATTATTCACCAAATGGATGTCAAAACAGCATTTCTAAATGGTGACTTAAAAGAGAAAATTTATATGATTCAACCTGAAGGATGTATTGTTTCTGGGCAAGAAAACAAAATTTGCAAATTAGTTAAGTCATTATATGGATTGAAACAAGCACCTAAACAATAGCATAAGAAATTAGATCAAGCTTTGATAAGTGGTGGTTTCTATACTATTGAAGTAGAAAGATGTGTTTACATAAAAGTTATAAATAATGATTGTGTGATTGTTCGCCTATATGCGAATGATATGCTTATCTTTGGTACTAGCTTAAATGTTTTGTTTGAGACAAAAAGTTTCCTTGCTTCAAACTTCAATGTGAAAGATCTTGGAGAAGCAAAGGTAATCTTGGGTATAAAAATCATAAAGAATTAACATGGTATTCAACTTTCTCAAGAACATTATGTTGAGAAGATTCTGAGAAGGATTGAAAAATCTGATGAAGATCCTTTGAGTACTCCTTATGATGGTAGTGTACATTTGACAAAACACGAAGGAGATCCAATAGCTCATTCTAAATATGAAAAATTCATTGGGAGTTTGTTGCATTTGATGAATTACACTAGGTCAGACATAGGATATGTTGTGTGTAGATTGAGCAAGTATACTCACTGCCTAGGCAGTAAACATTGGGAGGCTCTCATAAGATTATTATGATATTTGAGAGGTACCATGAATTATGGTATACAATATAGTGGAATTGACGTTGTATTAAAAGGGTATATTAATACTAACTAGATCTTAGATTCAAACAAAACAAAATCCACCAGTGGCTATGTCTTTATTATTGGTAGTTAATCAGCCAAGCAAAACATTATAACACCAACCTTGAGGGACTCTGATTTTGTTGATATGGAGTTGGTTGGTACTGAAGCTGAGTGGTTGAAAAATTTCTTAGCAAATATCCTATTAGGTGACAATGAACACCATTAGTGTTGTTGCACTATGATAATAAAATAACGATAGTTACTACTAAGAACAAAACCTTCAATGGTAAAAGTAGACGTATACGATTGAGACATAATATTATAAGGCAGCTGCTAAAGGATGATGTTATCTCAATCTATTATGTAAAGTCAGAAATGAACTTAGCGGACCCGTTAACAAAACCCCTTAGGAGGAAAATGATTGTTGAAATGTCAAGAGGAATGTGACTAAAGACAACTACTAATTGACAGTCATGTCAACCTAACCTTTATGATTGGTGATCCCATGAAGAAGGTTCAATGGGTAAGAACAAGTTGTTTCATTAATTCTGACTAGCACAAATATATTTTACATTCCTTTTTGTGACACTTTGAATGTGCTAGACTGCATTATTGTAGGTTAAGCAGAGCTCTTAATGATTTCATAATTGAACGAGATAGTGTGCTTAATGTAGGTACAATTACATGAAATCACCTCTATGAATGTAGAGTGTGGCCGCTCTTATAAGATCATGGAAAAATCTCTAAAGCATTCATTACGCACCAGGCACGCACATGGCTGACATAATGAGCAAAACCATTGTTAACAACAGAAATGTTAGGATATAATATGAGCCTTAATGCTTCTAATACACACCAAGATTTGTTAGTTCATAGAAGCAACCTTCACTGACATTTCTTTGTATAAAGTATTACTGGCTTAGGTCTGGTTTATAGTTCTAAGGACCACTAGATACAATGGTTATATTCATGTGGGTAACATAACGGGTTTCTTTGACACATGTGTGGGATTGTTGTAAATATATGTATACATGTTTGGGTGTATCAAAGAAAACTAGTTTCATATTGCTTAGGAATAAGAGAGTATAAGCCTATATATATCATCATCATATTATCTTATGCTTGTAAAGAGGCCTAGAGAAGTAATGGGCTCGCGCGCACAACAACGGGTCACCAAAAAGCAAATATAATGGAAATCCGACGATTTCCCCCTGCACGTGAGTAAATATGTGGTACTGGAACTTTTTATGAAAATATTTTGCTCCCCAAAAATATTACTTTTAAATAATAATTTATTTAGGCTTACCAAAAAGTCTCCATATTTTGGGGTTTAAAGTTTGTAACTCTTTATGACCTAAAGCTGTCAATGGTCGGGTTCTTCCCTAAACGTTCTCTACGTTGTTAGCGTACAAACCTGTCTTCCGGTGGTGTCTATTCGGTCTTAAGGGACGCATTGTCCAGACTATCTTACGTTCGTCGGCTATCAGTGGACTGTGCCTATAAAAGGGGCATAGACAAAGTGCTCGAATACTTAATTCTAATCTTTCCTCTGCATGGTCTTTTCTCGCTGTGATTACAATTACCTTCCGTTGGTTCTGTCGCCTTGACTTGTTCAAGAAGGGACTATTCAATCTTGGGGAGTACCACTTTCTCTCTGCTGGTAGTAGTGGAATAACTCTATAGAACAGTGTCCTCGGACGCGATTCAGATCATCCACTTCTTTGTTCATCCAGATTGCTCGTGAATTACAACATAAAATATATTATCTCATATATTTATCATTTTTTCCTAAACTAATTTACCTCAGTTATAAATTAATATATGGTCTACGATTGCACATGGATATATTAGGGAGATCATGTCACATTATTTGTTCTAATTAATCTTTTTAATTTATTTCCTTGATTTTCCTAAAATTAGCTAATTAATTAGTTCGATCTAGCTACTTAAGATTTTATTTCATATGGTTACTCCGAAATCTCGCAAGAAACACCCATGATAGGAATTTAGGATAAAACTGAGAATTACCCTCAACGGAGTGTTAGACTATGGTAGTCTAACATCTCTCTATCATTAATTTGAGTTTTAAACTCAAAAATTCATTTCTAAATAGAAATCCCCAAATTGGGATTCTCAAACCCTAACCTAGATTCCTTAGAACCTCATAATTAAGGAAAGAGAAGGAGGAGGAGAATTAGAGCTCCTAAGAATCCTCCTCATGAAACCCTAGCAGAGCCCTGCCTCCGTGATTATTTAAAATTTTTGTGAGGTAAAATTTCTCATTTACACCTCAAATAGGCATGTTAGGGATCACAATTGGTGATATCAAAAGTACTTATGCACGTAAGTCGAGATAACACTCATTTTACATACTTACCTGTATACCGTAAATCACGATTAAAAAATTATTTTTAAAGTCTTCAATCGCTATTCTCTACCTTGTATCTCTGAAAACTTTTTCCTAAAATTTTAGGTGTAGTGTCCAAAATTACCCTTCCGTGCCCGTAATTTTCAAAAGTTATGCTTTTGCTCAAAACCGGGAGGGTAGACATATACATGGTTACCTTCTGATGTTTATTATTTTATTTGGCCTTTGGCTAAGGTTTTGTTACATGTTTACCCTTTATTCAAGAAAACCAAATGTTACAAAGACCTTGAGAATTATTCTATCTTTCGGCACTCTTTCTCAACTAGGATTGCAATTTGGTAACATATTTAATTTATACTAATTTTTAAATTTTTAGGTGCAAAATATGGGATATTACAACTGCCAACTTCTTATTTTTTTTTATGCTATATCACAATAAAAGGGAAACTCTACCAATATTCAAATTAAAACAATTAAGGTTATACATAATTATTTAGTTATTTTTATATTTAATATTATAAATATTTTTTGATGAATATTTTTTAAAACAAAATATACTTACACATTAAAGAGAAAATGACTCACTTGATTTCATATTGCCAATCATAGGGATCAACCATGTTCTTTTCAGTAGAAGTCTCGGCATGATTGACAGATGTTATTTGATGGCTTCACATTTGCATACTAAATCACTATAAAAGGGACTTCTAACCAATAATCCAGTTAAAACAATTACTGTGCTTTATAATTATTTAACTATTTTTATATTTAGGCAAAAATATGTTTTGACAAATAGTTAGTTTTCTTAAAAAATATATACAAAAGCATTAAAGAGAAATAGACTGACACCTAAATTTCATACTGTCAATTATATACATCAACGCATTAAAGAGAAATATACTGACAACTAATTTCATATTGCCAGTCACATGCACCAACCCTATTCTTTTCTAGATTTTTCGGCATGATTGACATATGTAATTAGATGGCTTCACATTTTCATAATTCATCCCTATAAAAGGGAAATTCTAACCAATATTCAAATTCAAACAATTAAGATGTATCGTCTTTATATTTAAGATTGAAAATCCTTTTTTTTGCTAAATAGTTTTTTTCAAAAAAAAAACTCATACAAAGAAATTATTAAAAAAAACCCACACCTAATTTCTTACTGTCAATCACATGAATCAACACTGCTTTTTCCAATGGAAATTTCGGCATGATTGACAGATGTTGTTAGATGGCTTTACATTGGTACGCTGTATCATATAAAAGGACTAATTTCTTACTTCTCATGTGGAAATTGGGCACCCTTCTATAAGAAATGTATGATCCAGAATATAACTCATATCTTGTTTAATTAATGTTATTTTACCTGTTTTTCTCTTATAATTAATACTCACTTTCTAATTTTGCCTCACTCATTATATAGCTCTCTCTCTTTAAAATAATACTCCCAATACAATTAAACACATTTATCAACGAGGGTAAAACTGAAAAAAAATTATATTTTTAGATATATTAAATAACTTAACTATCATTTTTTATTTCCTATAATATAGTTAAAATACCTTATATTATAGGTCCTATAGTACTATTAATCACATAAATCAACACTGCTTTTTCCAATGAAAATTTCGGCATGATTGACAGATGTTATTAGATGGCTTTACATTGGTACGCTGCATCATTATAAAAGGAAAGTTCTCTTGCAAATCTCCTCATTCATATCAAAGATCTTCCTTCTCTCTTCCCCTCTTTAGAAGAATACATATGAAGTTACTACCATCATTGACATTGATGTACAACAAACTTTTAGTGTAAGTTCTTCTATCAAGTTTCCTTGTACAATCTACTATACAATTTGACAAGTATAGTTTTTTAGTTGACACCCTAGAAATGAAAGCTCAATTTTCTCGTGACATGTAGGTTAACATTGTTGTGGAAGGCTTGGGAATATGAGTTGTTCCTTGCAAAGACCATGAATTTACATTTAGTTCTTCACCTTAATGGGCAAGTGTTTTACTCACATTCTAAACATTATAAAATTCTCTCAAGATCTGAAGGCGTTCCGGTGATCTCACTGTGCACCCACATGAGGAGGATGATGAAACTGAGGTATACGTAATAGAGAAATTGCTAAAACCTCCTTAAAAAAAGCATCAAAATACATGCATACCTTGATTGAAGAACTAGCTCATTCTTATGTTCTTATTGTGTCTTACAGTTTCATATGGGAACTACGTCTCCTCCTGGACATTCTCAATGGAACTCTGAACTGCTCCTTCTGCCTCCAATTTCCAGAGAACCCGGTTACGGTAACTTCGAATTCCCTTTGATATATGAACTTCACGAGTATCAATATATATTTCACTCTGTTCTTTAATGAATGTGAATATCTTAATTATTTTTTATTCTCTTCTTTTTGCTTTGTCAACATAGCCCTTTGCTGGTACACAAGTCATTCTCTAAAATAAGTGTTCGATGTCCCATTTAAAACTAATGAGTTCTATTTCTTTTGTTTTTCTCTTAAATTATTTTCTAGCCAAGTTCCAGAGTTTTGGGTCAGACCTCAGGCTCGCGATGCATTCAGGTCGGGTAGGTGAGTGCCCACACAAGACCTTGGGTTTTGCTATTGTGCCTCTCGGTGGCTACTCTTCTCCATGAGTTTGAATGGATACCGTTGGATGAAAGTGAAGTTGATCTCTCAGAAGTGCTGAGGCTCTCTTGTTAAATGGCTAATCTCTAACAAAGAAAGTACGCCCTAGGCTTGTGTTAGAGTTAATCCATTGTTAAATAATAAGTTAACCTTAAAGTTAAATATACAAAGTGAAGAAGGACAAAGGGTTTAGGCCAGTAATGGGTATCAAGGTTTTCTGTTTTCATAATTATATATATATATATATTGATGTTTGAAATTGATGTGTTACAGATGGAGCTCAACTTTTTGTTAATGCAGGTTCAACATAGTTTCAGTTCTTGAGAATGATAATTATGTAATTTACTCACATTCTAAACATTACAAGGTTCTCATGTTCGAGTCAAAAGTTGTAGAAATTGCTTAAAGTCAAGCTCTGGATATCATCTAGAAAGTTGTGTTAATCAAAGATTGAAGTTGAAGCTAGAAACAATAATAATTTAATGGAAATTGGCGCAACTTAGCTGATGGGGAAACCTCCGGATATCCTCTTGAAAGAAACTCACCAATTCTACCATGGAGAAGCGATTGTTTGTACATAACTGCTCTAAAGCATATTGTGGCTAGTTTTTTTAATACCCTTTGGTCACCTGGTATCCAACGATTTTTCTAGAACATATTTTTGAAATTTGAGTAACTGACTAATTCTAATTCAAATCAAATTTTTATAGACAGATGCCTTAAAAACGTTTCGTCCACTTTATGATATAATTGGTCCAATGCTAGACCAAGTACTTTAAAATTAAACATTAAAAATTACAAATATGATTGATTGGCCATTGCATATAAATTAATTAAATTAAAAACTACATTTAATCATTTCTATATATGCTCAAAAGTATGTCATTGAAAACATTTTTCTTTAAAAGTTTTAAGAAGACAAAGCAAAGAAACAGACCCAAAGTTAACTCCAAGCTATGAATGACTAACCTAGTTCTTTCCAACAAAAATGTTTTAGGTGCCTTCTTATAAATTCGGGATGGTTGACACCTGTCAATAACATATTCTAGGTGTCATTATGGGGCTTCACATTTGCATGCAAAATTATGTAAAGACACTTTGTAAACTGTCAAACTCCTTAACATTTCGATATTCATAAAGTATAAGCTCATAGTTTTGTAAGGCATACAGAAATAGCAGAAACATACAGACATTAAGTGTTTGTTTACAATACAGAAACTCCCCGTAGGATTTGAAAAATATATATAAATGCACAAGTGTTCAAAAGAAATTAAATTACAATGCTAAATAACTAGTAGCAGCTTCAGTCTGCACCGAGACTCTATTCACCGGTAACCACTGCCTTATCCTTGGAGCCGCTAGCCTCAGTTGTAATATTGAAAAATGGTGAGATTCAAGTGCATCTCAGTAGTAACATGCATTTTAGACATATAAAATACAAAAATAGATATGCAATACATCATGTTATGTAAGATGCGAACTTAAATAATGTTGTGTGCACATTATCCGAGGCCAAACCGATGTTTGCAACCCCGGCTTAACTCGTATACCATCACTGGGTCCTAGACCTCAGCTAGGTCGTGTGTGCCCTGGGCACTGTCATGTTATAGAAAATGGCATACACAAAGCATATAATTATCACATAGTATATGAAATAAAGAGTTACTATCTAAGTTCTTTTTATGTTCCCATGTTTGTCTAATAACTTGGATTCGGCTCGGACTATTATCGATTCCCATAAATTAAAGTTAACAAGTAAATGATTATTACTTACATTACTACTTCCTTTTAATCATATTCTGTTGGTTATCTAATGCAGTTATAGCAATTTCTGCACAGTATAATTCTGCATAATGCAATTTTATAGTTTTTCAAATAACTTTAAAAAATCATAATTAATTCTAGAAAATTCTAAATTAATTGGTTCCAAGTTCTATAAAAAGATCTTTAAGTTTACTTTTTGAGAAAGATACACAAGTTTGGTCATTACTCTCATATCATTCTCATAAATTCGCCAAACTTCCCATGTTCTAGATTTCCTTTCAGAAACAGGGATCAACTTTAAAAATCAATATCTTTTAATCTACCAGCCCAAAAATTATTATCTACCTATCAAATTAAATATCTACACGTCTACTTTAATCCTGTAAAGTCTCATAATATTTGGATCAGGTTTGACTAACAAAATTCATTTTAAAACAACATTGCCTCCGGTGAACCAAATCAAACAACATTTCCTTTAAACTTCCAAAAAGTTCAGATTTGCAGACAAACATCCAAAAATTATGAACACATGTATTTATAAATCCAATGGAATCATCAAAATTATAAAATTCCAAATCCTCCCCTATGTTCTGCACTTGACCGAAATTTACAACGTAAAAAGGGAAGTTGTGTTTTCTTGATTTCTCTTGATTAACCACTTCTTTTTCACTTATAGTCACAAGATTAACCATTTAAACACTCAATAAATATGAGTCATGGGAATTTTGGTAGCATTTCATCTTAGGGTTTCATCTTCCAAATTTTACAAAACCAACAAAATCAAGCAAACCACAATAACAACATATTTAGCACAAGCTTACCTCTTGATTCTCTCACTTTTTCTCTCCAGGCGCCATTTTCTCTCTCTATTTCTTCTTGGATTTTGTTTGCTAAACATGATATTCAAGATGGAGAAGAGATTAGAAGAGGTTTTCTTGAAATTAGAATGCAAGAATACTTGATTTCAAGCATAGTTACATTGATTCTTGCTTCTTGAACCCTATCTCTTCTCTTGTATTCTTCAAGTTGTTCAAACTATCTTCTCTCTATATTTGTTGTGTTTTGAACAAAAATGAAGGATAGGAAAAGGGATATTGGCTTTATCAAATATCTCTTATTGTTTTTTGGTTTACTATTATTTAATGCAAAAATTACCATGTTCATTATTTACTTTATCATAATTAATCCTTCTTCTTTTAATATGAACCAAATATATTTATTGCCACCCATTTTCCCTTGTTGACCGAAATTGGGTCTTAAAATGGAAAGATAATAGCTCTTAAAATATCCTTCATCACCTCCTTTAAAATATAATATTTTTATCGCTTTTCTTGCACATGTTGTTTGATCAAGTTTTATCCCCTTTTCTCTCTCTCAAATGGACGTCCAAGAGCTGCAAAAAGGGATCAAATAAATCTCTTAATTTGACTTGATTTACCTCTTTAAATTACCATGTAAGAGCCCTTTGATTACAACTTTGCTTTGTTGACTTTTCAAACTTAATTTACTTGGCCAATATTAATCCCTCTTGATTAATTTGGACCAAACATTTTATTTCTCTCTTGCCTCTTCCTTTTTGACCGAAAATATCAGGGAAGAAAGGAACAACTAACAGCTTCTTGCTTTATTTGGTAATTTACCCTTTTGCCCTTACATTTTTTACCAACAAACTTTAAAAATTCATATCTTTATTTATAGATATCCAATTGGTGTGGTTCCAAAGGCTATGTGACCCTTATTAAGTCTATGTTTAAGAAAAAATATAGCCTTTAGCCAAGTGGGCGCTCAGAATTCCCTAAATTACCATTTTTGGACACTGGCACATAAACTTGCCAATTTCACTTAGTTAACTTGAAAAATACATAACTCTTTGTGTACAACTCCAAATGACTTATATGACCTATCAAATTAAATCTTGATAAGTATACTTTCATTATGAAAAATTCATAGGCATTAAATATCATTTTACTATTTAAAAATGTCACATAACTAGACTGCATGCAAAACACACACACACACACACACACTGGACGACAACAAATCTAGATTTCTAAACTTTGTGTTCCAAACATAATTATGTTGTGTGTGACCACCAATTGCCTTGTTTTGTCATTTCCTGTACTTTTTAATTCACTTTTTTATTCCCTTAACTATCTCAAGTACATGCAAGGAATATTAGTGAATAAAAATAGGATGTTACACAAACTCTGCATGGTTGACAAATCAGCTATGACATGCACTCTCTTCTATCCTTAATATAGGACATAATTAGGAAAGTTATTTTAATCCTAAATGTAAGATCTATTTTTTATATTTGTTAATATTTTCCTAATTTATCCTATTAATACTCCCTCAATAATACTGAAGTAAGAGAGAGATAGAGGGAATTAAGGAAGAAGATTAGGCAATATTGACTACTTCGGTGTAGAGAATGACAACTTAAGAATCACAATTAAGAACTTGAGTATAGAAAATGACAATTGGAAAGAAAAAAACCCTTGGCAAAAAAATATCTCACCGAAGCTCCGGCCATATGATTGTTAATATTTATGGAGCTCAAATTGTCAATATGTATATCCAAGTTGCTAATTTCAATTCTTAAATTGTTATTCTCTATACTAAAATAGTCAACGTCGCTTAATAAGTGTGGGTTCAAAATATGACCCTGTTAGGTGATGTTGACTACTTCGGTATAGAGAATAACAACCTAATAATCACGATTAACAACTTGAATAAATATGAGAATTTGGAAAAAAAAACCCTTGGCTAAAAAAGGTCTCACTGGAACTCTGGCTATAAGGTTATTGACATTTAGGAAGCTTAAGTTATAAGTATGTATACCCAAATTATTAATCGTGCTTCTTAAATTATCATTCTTTATACCTAAGCAGTTAAGTAGTCAATGTCGCCTGACAAGAGTGGGTTCAAAATATGACAATTGATTACTTTGATATAGAAAATGACAACCTAAGAATCGTGATTAACAACTTGGTTAAAGCAAATGACAATTTGGGGGAAAAAATTCATGGCCAAAAAATGTCTTATTGGAGCTCTAGGCACTAGTGCTGAAGCTTTAGCGGCCAGTGGTCGGTGAGGGTTGTTTCCCTTTTTATTTAAAAAATAGTGTGGGGCATTTTGATAAAAACACCTAAGTTTCAAAATTCCAAATTCATAATTGATTATCTATTTGTCATTTTGCTAATTTAGAAGACATTTTAGAATTTTGTAATTCAAATGATATTTTTTATATTTTTTGCATTTAATTTTTGATTTAGCTATTTGAGTTAAATTTGAGCATTGCCAAATCATATTAAATAAATTTCATACATAAGTTAAATTTGAACATTGTCGAGTCATTTAAACACAAAAGGGCTCTTAATTATGCTTTTGGTTTTCTTTTTCTTTCTTTCTTTTTTTTTCTGTGTGGCATCACACCGACTCAAACTTAAAATTTCATATATGGTATGAGAACAAACTAAAATTGCTCCCCATCCCACACAACATGGATTCAATCCCAAATCCCAATGAGGCAAAAGAAAAAAAATCAAATTGAACTTAACTCACCAACTTACATTAATACCACTATTGTGGATGCTTAAACTCATTTTAAATAATTTTCACATATTAAGAAATTATAATTAAGTCGTGAAATATATCTTCAATTGATATAAATTTTTTTTAAGTTTAACTTTATTAAAAAAATTTCTTTTTACATCTACAAATTATTCTTATCCCTCTATCTTCTTTTGCTCTTTCTAGAAAGAATTAAATAAGAGTAAAATTGGAAGACAATTATTAATAACCATTAAAGTAAACTTATATTTGAGACTCAAATTTTCTTTCTCAAGCCTCTATAATCAATAAATGGAATATTAATTAGTAGTAAAATAATTTCCCTATTTTATTTTCAAAACCATTACACTTATAGTCCACAAGTTATAAGGATGTTTAGATTAGTTTTGATTAATTTATTTTAAGTGATTTTATATTTGTATGAGATAAATGTGTAAGAAATTTGCTTGTCAAGCGAGAAAAAAATAATAATTGATTCTATAATTTATATTTTCAGTCCTAAAATGAAATTATTCCCCTATTTTTTCCTTTCTCTTCAAGCACTATAATATCCTCAATTTTGGGACTAAAGTCATAAGATTAAGCCTGGATTAAGTGGACTGCTAGACCCCGGTTTAGCAAATGTCCCTATGAGGCATGTTTAAATTCCCCAAAATTCTTTTGTATCCTTGGATATTTAAAATGAATTATATTAATGAGCTAAAGAGCTCGGGGAATAACAAAACAAAGTGATTGAAAGTCACACATAATATAGTAAAGTGGAACACAAAGTAATTTTGCTAAAGGTGAAATTCCCGGTATGACAGTAATGATTGTGTGACATGTTTTGATAGGTAAATGATGATGAAAAATTATGAAACTTTCCAGAATGAAAGTAGACTTATCAAGCTTCAATTTGATAGGTCATATAAGTCATTTGGAGTTATACACAAAGAGAAATGAATTTTTGAAGTTAGCCTAGCGAAATTAATTATTTTCTGGGACAACATTCAAGGATTAAAATTCTGGGAAGAATGAGCTTCCAATTGGCCAAAGGTTATATTTTTCCTTAAAACTAGATTTAATGAGGGTCGTATAGCCTTTGGAATCACTCCAATTGGACATTTGTACAATTAGTTATGAATTTTCAAAGTTAATGAAAAATCTGCAGAATTTGGTATTTTGTGCGAAAATTCAATTTATGGGCCAATAAGATTGTGACACGTGGCACATAGTTGGCTGATGCATTTATCCATTAATTCATCATCATCTTCAGCGATTCTTCTGCGTGAAACAGCCGAGAGAAAGAGAGAGAAAAGAGAGAGATGGAAATGGAGAAAGAAGAGGGAGAAAAGTTCTTTCCTCCGAAACACTGCCGAAACGACATCCTCTCTCAAAGTACCCTTCAGGAAACTTCCTATACTCATCGAGATCTTCATTTCTACGGTTTCATATTTTTATTTAGAGGTGATTGGTGCCGTCTCACCGGCCGGGGTGTTGCCGGAATCCCAAACCGTTTGTAGAAACGGGTAGAGGTAAGCGTAAGCTTCCTTTTTAACCGATTGATTTGTTGTTTGGATGAGTATAAAGGAAGTTGTGTACTGTTCATGGCTGGTTTAAATGGTGTTTTTAATGACTAAATCATGTCCAACGAGTATTTAAATAGCTAATCACTTGATTAGGAGTGGCAAGGAAGTGATTAGGTAAGAGAAAACGAAGAAACAACATATTGCACCTAAGAATATGATTTTCTGCCCTGTTTTGACGTGGAGAAGGAGTAAGAATTTGATGATTTTGATGCTTCCATTGACTTTAGGAGGCAAAATTGTGTGGATGTGCAAGTGTTCATGATTTTTGGACGCTTGTATATGAATTGAGAATTTTTGGAAGTTAAAGGGTAAATGTTGTGTATTCCGTTTTCTGGAGGCAGTGTTATGGTGACGTGTTTTTGAGTGGTCAAATGTTATCCAATGACCATGAAACTTTCCAGTCTAAAAGTAGAGACATAGAGCTTTAATTTGATAGGTCATAATGGTTAATTGGACAAGTATGCTATGAGATATGAATTGTTAAAGGTATGACCTGTTTTCTGGAAAGAATCTGAAACAGTTGGTGTTTGAAAAATTTCTGGGAATGGTGTAGTGGTGGCGTTTAAAATCGAGTATTTTTATATAACACTACACTTAAATTGCTTCAAATAGAGCTTTGAACCACCTCAATTGGAGTTGTATAGAATTAATTATGATTTTCCAAAGTTTGGTCAAAAATGCTGGTAGATTGAGTACCATGCGAATTTGAGTAAGAAATTGGTTAAATATAATTGGAATGAACTCTAAGGGTGAAAGTAAGCCTATAGGACTAATGTGGGCCATTGGGTATTCACTTTTCATGGCTCTAATGATGTTATCACTTTCTTAGGGGCCATAAAGTGATAAAGAATGAGCAATGGTTGGCGGATCAAAGGACAAGAAGAGAATGCCATAAAGTCCGACAGGTAGTGAACTTACATTTTCTGCATGTATGTGATATGTATGTTTTGCATTGATTATGTGACTGCTTTGCCTATTTTTGTGGAACATGTATGATTGGTTGAAGCTCTGTTATATTTGTGCAATGGTCATATGTATGTCATAACATGGAGCATGCAGCATGTCATTATGTTGGCATGAAATAGTGTAGGCAAGCATGTCATGCATTCATATATATCTGGCATGCATAGTGGTAATGTTTACTACTGAGATTCTCTCGAATCTCACTCCTCTCAAACAACCATTCAGACAGGTGAGCATTGGAAACATGCTGAGATTAGAAAAGAGGTATAAACGAAGAAGACTGTTGCTGGTTGTTTGAAGGTCTGTAAATATTGTGTAAACCCCTGGTGGGGAAACTTTTATATTATAATCAAGCAATATTGTATTAATATTATCAGTATATTCATGCTATTCCTGTGTGCCCATTGAACTACGCATTGCTACTCTGAGTAAGGTCAGTAATAAGGGATATATGAGGTGGGTCGTTACAAGCACACTCATTGCTTAATTTGCACTAATTTTGTTGTGCACACAAAACATGTATGTACGGTGCTCCTCTCTTTTTTGGTTCTCTTATATATATATATCACTATCGTTCTGAATATATAATGCATAACAGAAGATCTAATTGATGTCTATTGTGCTCATCAGATTCATGCCTCAATGCCCTGCCCCTAGATGATCTATTATAATGCAAACATATAAGGGGCAGGCTATATTTTTATTTTTAACCAGAAAATCTCCAATTGATCATAGATGTAGTAACTACAGCCACATAGCACGTTAGGGGTTGAAGTTCCCTTTTGAGTAATAATATAGAAACAGTAACATAAATAACGGAAACCCTGCCTTTGAAAACCTTGAAGCAGCAGAGATGTTCCTTATTTTGTGTATGAACGTCAGTTGACCCCAAAGCTCAGAACATTGTAGTAGTGCTTTACTGATCTTTAAGACCCATAAACAAAGAGGTTAAATTTTTCATTTCATTTCTATCCTGCTTTCTTCTTTTCCCTAACAGAAATATAGCGATAGAAGGAAATAATCACTCACTACTCGAAACAAACAAATACTTTTAGGGTCCATGAGTGTTGCAGCAGAGGGCACCAACTGAAATAATCCCACCATTCCTTGAATCCACACTAATATAAGATAGCATTCTTGTAGTGGCCATAACACTGTGTAGAGGCATAAGTGATTGCACACATCCTAACTTGTACACTGAAGCTCTGTCAAAAAATAACATGGATTGTTAGCATAAGACATGCAAATGTAAATCCAATTTTCAGCCATTCTTAATAGAAGAACCTCATAAACTGGTAATGTAAATGCATGCATAAACATAGCTAGCAACTATTAGGAATGAACATGAAATTGCTGAGGATGCCCAAACACCCACCATCTATACTAATAACAACTATCTTTTTATTTGGAAGGGTAAAAGGGCCATGTTACAAGAAATTTAAATGCATCAAACAATCCAAGAAACAACCTTATTTGTGTCCACTACACTATGTAGATGAACAAACGACTTCAAAATTCTTAAGACCAATGTAGATGAACAAGTGACTTTAAAAACCCTGACTTCAAGAATTTGACTTATCAGCACCAAGCATACCCAAAATTTCAGCAAATCGTCGAAGAATATATAAAATGCAGAATCATGCATATATGCAAACAAGGCTAACAACTAATTACACAATAATTGTAATTACTATTTCCAGTTCAAGTAATAAACAAGAAATAGAAACAAAGGAAAACGCAAGCGTACTACCAGTACCAGAGGAATTTCTTCAAAAATCTTGTTAACTCTGAATGTAGGAATTAGAAGATGCCTATGGAAATGTAGTCCGTACTTCTTGTACAACTCAGGCCATGAAGAAAGAACAAGGGTTTAAAGCTTTGAAATACAAACATTACCTGCTAAACGAAGGGAATAAACGTTGAGGCGGCATTGTTGTTGAGGCATTCTGAACCGGAGAATGGCTCGTTGATTTAGCGGCAGATTTCAGGGAGGAGACAGCGGACGTTCCGATCAGACGATGAGAGCAATTCGAAAAATACGCCATCGACACTGAAAATAAACAGTAACTTTCTTTTGAGATGACGAAGACAGAAATGGTAATCTTTGACGACCGAGAGGGCTTTCAAGGCTTTTTCTGTTTTTTTTTATTTGGGCTAAAATGAGAGCTTTATTTGGGCCTTATGATAAAAGCATACCACTGGCCTTGTATTTCATGGGCAGCTTTTGTAGATGAATTGGAATTAGAAGAGTCCAACCATAATCATAATGTTGTAAATTCAAACTTTACCAATCTGAAAATCTTATTAGTGAGTGATATGTAATTTAGAAGCTTCATATTCTACCCATAATACATATCATATACATCTCTAAAATGTATAAAGCATCCATACATGTCTTCTTAGTGCTTGTTTGGATTAGCAGTAAAAGCTGCTTTTCCAACGTGATTTACCATATACGAGATAAATTTGTGAGATGAGATTTTGTCTTGACTTGTATAAACGGGCTTTTCCACCGCCAATCTATATAGGCCCTTAATTTAATGCTTCATTCTTTTTATGGGCCAAAAGATTATATTCAATGCTTTCAACTACTCCTTTCGTTCTTTTTTATAATACAGGATTAACCGAATTGTGTTATCTAAAAATGTAGTTAAACTAGTTAGGTACAATAAATAGGTAAAAAAAAATTATTCTCCAAAAATGCTCTCATTTATGTTGAAGAGAGATAATATATTATATCAAGTGCTTTAGTCAAACATGATAATTAAATACAATAATGATATGAGTAATTTATGTAATTAAGTAAGAGTAAAATCACGAGGTTACAAAAAAAATTTCAAATATTCCTTAATCCTATCTTATAAAAAGAAACAAAGGAGTAAATATATAAACTAGTGGACCGTTTGGAGGGAAGCACCAGTTACGGGGATGAAGGAAAATAGATAGAAGAGAAAGCTGAAGAGATAAGGCATCACCACACCTATTTTGATGATGAGAAAAATTGAGAAAATATAAAATAAAGAAAATGGACAAATGTCACAATGGAAATAATATCTTTATATGCTGAATTATTATATTTTATGTCATCTGGTATAATAAAACTATATTAAAAGAAACATTATCAAAATATTTTCAATTAAAAAGATTTTAAAAATTCTTATTTTTTCATATTTTTATATTCTAAAATCAAATAATTTTGTATGTTTAAAATATATTTAAAAAAGTAAATAAAAAATTGAAAAAAAAATCAAAAGATATAAGTTCAAAAATATATTATACTAATTTGTATATGCTTAAAAATAAATCGAAAAAAATGTATTTTTCATATATGTAAATGTGACTGGATGGGGTTGGTTGAAGTGAAAAGGGTCAAAAGTGTATTTTTTTAACCACTGAAACTTTTCATTAAAGAACATTGAGCACTTGGAAGTACTTTTTTGTGTAACGCCACCCCGGAAGTTGCAAAATTGTAGAAATATCACTCTATTTTAGTAGCACCAAACGGTCAACCATTAGTTTGACCAATTTATGTTGGCATGGCTTTGCTGTTAGCTCTCACACCACAATGTTTTGATAATAACAAAACTTTAAGATTATGGAGAACGATATCATTTCGCCAAGCAAGTAACAAATCCTATAGAAAATGCTAAGTGTTGAAAAATGGAGTTAATCGATTTATGTCCTACGTAAATCGATTTACTTATGACAGCAGAATCTTTGGAACTATGAAATAAATCGATTTACTTGTATTGTAAATCGATTTACCACATCAGATAGAGCAACCAAATCTTCTACTATGGAGTAAATGTATTTAATAATGTTGTAAATCGATTTACAGAATATGGCCGAGAGTAGTCAAGTCTGCATACATGGAGTAAATCGATTTATGGAACATATAAATCAATTTATAAAAGATGGCTGAGAGTTGCTAAGTCCTTGGATGTGAGATAAATCGATTTATAGGTGCTATAAATCAATTTACACAAAATGGCTAAAAGCAGTCAAATGATCAAACGTAAAGTAAATCGATTTATGATTGTTGTAAATCAATTTACTAAATCTGACCGAGAACTAAAAGTTGTTCAAAACTCAAGTAAATGGATTTGGTGCTGCTCAAATCGATTTACCCAAGGTACATAATACAAAATAAATCGATTTAGGGAGAGATAAATTGTGTAACACCCCATTTTTAATCATCAGTATTCCTCCTATGTAATTAATACATTTAATGGAATAAAATGATGAATTGTGGTGTGCATAAATTTACAGAAAAAATCTAATTGCTGGTTACACACAATTCGACTAACTAAGGATATAAAGAAGCAATTAATATCTACGTAAATGCCTACTATTGTAACCAAAATTGGAACATAAAATTACATGATTAATAGGCTAATATACTTGTAAAAAATAGGTCAAAACAAGGGGAAAAGAGTATGACATGAATTTTTATAAAACGTAAGGGCAAAACGGTAATTTTTCCATAAAACAAGAAACAATTATTTTCCCCCTAATATTTCCAATAATTTCAGCCAAATGGGAATTAAAAAGAGGAAAATGGCTACTTGGTAATTAATAAGCCTATTTTGGAATATTATTACTAAGGGAAAAATTAAAGTTGTAAGAGAAAGTCAACAATTTCAATTAAATCAAATATTTGTAGATACAATTGTGAGAAGTGCAAGAAGCAATATTGATTCCCTTTTCCCATTGTAGTTCAGTCAAGCTAGAAGACTAAGGGGAATATATATACTCATTAGGTCATATTAAAGCAAGGAAGGTCAAAAGTAAAAAGGCATAAGACTTGGTCAATAAATTGTAGGATAGCTTTATTGGATATTTTAAGAGATAATATCAATTCCCTTCCCTCTTTAAATTTCGGTGAGCCAAGGGAAGTGTGTGTGTGCGCACGCGCGCCCCCCCTTGGATATTATATAAGGCCATAATTAATTTAGAAAGAGGAAAAAGAAATGACCACCAATCACAAGCATGCAAGTGTAAAAGTAAAGGGCAAGAAGAGAGGAGATCATTAGATAAACACCATTTCCTTCTCTTCCACTCTCATATTCAGCTAGCTGAAGCAAAAGAGAGAGAGTGTGTGTTTCAAACACTTAAGAACTCAAGAAGAAGGAGCTAGGATTTCAAGCCAAGCATCAAAAGTAAGAAGATTGGAATCTTATGGTTTTTGTCTCCTAATTACTCTATAATCTCTTCTACTCCATTAAATCCTTGATTTTCAAGACAAATCAAGAGCTTAGAGAGAGAGAGAGAGAGTAAAATTTCATTCAGAAGAGAGAAGGAACAAGCATTAAGAGGTAAACTTCAAAACTTGCTTTTCATGCCTTGTTGGATGTTGTTGGTGAATATTGCTTTGTTTTATCTTATTTTTGAAAAATGGGCTGAAGCTAAATCTAGGGCAAATGCTACCCAAATTTCCTCTAAACATGTCCATTTAGTGTTTAAGTAGTTAATCATGTGATTAGAAGTAAAAAGGAAGTGATTAAGCAAGAGAAAATAAGAAAACAACATAAACCTCCTACGAACCCTAAATTTATGCCCTATTCATGATATGATGAAGGAGTGAGAATTTGATAATTTTTATGATTCCAATAGCTTTAAAAGGAAAAATTGTGTAGGCTTGCAAGTGTTCATGATTTTTGGATGTTTGTATGCCAATTTGGAAATTTATGAAGTGTGTATGTACATGTTGTTTAATATGCCCTTGTGTGGCAGTGATATTTTACATGGTATTTCATAAGGAAAACCTTGTACAAAAATTATGAAACTTTCCATAATTAAATTAGAGACATATAAATTTACTTTGATAGGTAGTTTGTAATTTTTGGATAAGTACATTGGGAGATATGTAATTTTGAAGTTATGCCCTGTTTTCTAGGAAACAATATGGAACAATGATGTTTAACGAATTACTGGGAATGATATGGCTATAGTGATCAAACGTAACTATTTTTCATAAAATTTAAATTGAAATATATTTAATTAGGCTTTATAATCAATCAATTTGAATTTTTTTATAATTAATTATGAATTTTCAAAGTTGACTGAAAAAACTACCAGTTTCTGGAAAATAGTGAAACTGTATTGTACAGAATTATATTGTGCATAAACTGTTATAAATGCATTAAATAACTAGTAGCATTCAATCTAAAAGCACTAATGCTACAAGTAATAACCATTTACTTGTAACTCTAATTTTGATAAGAATTGGAAATAGTCAAGCCAAAACAAGGTAAGGACAAACCTCGAAACTGAAAAAGAAGTCAGGTAGTAGTACTTTCTTTCATATACTATGTAATTATCTATATGTTTGTGTATGCCATCTTTTGTAACATGACATTAGCCTAGTTGTGATCTAGGATCTAACGATGGTACACGCGAACAAGCCAAGGATTCAAACATGTTATTTGACCTTGGACACAAGTTAAACTGGGGTGCAAACATTATTTTGACCTTGGACAGTATACATAGCATAAGTTAACATCTTACATGACATGGCACATTTCATATTTATTATTGCATTTTATATGTTTAAATTTCCTACTACTACTGAGATTCTCTCGAATCTCATCCTTTTTCCCAAAATACAAAACCTTAAGCTGAAGTGGGCGGCTCAAAAGGTAAGACGGTGGCTTCCGGTGATTAGGATCCCGGAGCTATGTGGTGTTACTATAGTTATTTTTGCTTGAAATTTTTACTACTATTAAATGCTCTATACATTTGAATATATTTTCAAACCCTGTGGGGATTCTCTTGTAATGTAAACTTGTACTTAATATCAATATGTTTTCACTGTTTCTATATGCCTTATGGAACTTCATACTTATCACTCTGTGAATATCTAAATGTTAAGGGGTTTGACAAATCGATTTATGTAAACTGGGGAAAATAAGACAAGTTTTGAATGAGTGATAAATCGATTTATGGTATAGGAAAATTGATTTATGTCATTGTGACAACAATAATAAATCGATTTATCAGGAACAAAATTAATTTACCACCTGTCTCTTTTTTATGACCGTTGCGAGGATTTTTACAGGAAATGATTTATGATATTTCTAATTATTAAGCCTTATTTGATTTGATTATATTCACATAACAACAGTTATGAAGCAAAAATTAGGTGTCATATCAAGACAAGAAGCGGAGAAAATCAAAAGGCAAAAATCCCTCCTATAAAAGGAGAAAGACGCGCGATTTTGTTTAGAGTTTCCAATGACTATGAAAAGGATAAATCCCACTAGCAAAAGGAGAAACACATGTGATTGTGATCAAAGTTTCCAACGAATCTCTAACGAATATATTCTAGCAATCATGAAAGCTTCTAGCAGTAATCAATCTAACTGCTATAAAAGAGGAAGTGATTAACACGAAGAGATACACACTTGATCAAAAGCAACGATTTATCTTGAGCTCTTAATATACATTCTCTGTACAAGTGTTAGATTAGTGTATAAGCTTCAGTGTTTATTTGTCCACTCTATGTAAGAGAGAGAGACTGATTCAATTACTCTAGCTGTGAGCAACTCAAGATAGTGGGATCTTGAGTAGGTGTTTTTATTACAATATGTAAGGGGGAGTAAGTGTCCAAGGAGGAACCTTGCTTACAGTTGTAAAGGGTACCAAGAACCTGATTCAATCTTAGAAGATAGTGAAACACTCAGAAGGACGCTGGGGACTAGACGTAGGTCAAGAGATTAGACCGAACCAGTATAAAATCCTTGTATGTACCTTGGTGATATCTTTATAATCTCTTACTCTTTATTTGCTCAAAATTCAATTTATAATTTTAAATTTATATTCTCACCCACTTAGGTGATACGTGGACCTAACATTTGGTATAAGAGCCGTTCTTCTTTCTTTTAGGCTTAACATCCTAAGAAGGATCCAATGGCAAGCATGGGTGAGAGAATTCTTCCTAAAGGAGCTTTAATCATCAGACCCCCTAGCTTCTCTGGAGAACACTTTTCATTCTGGAAAGCTAAATTTAAAGTCTTTGTGATAGCTTCGAAATATGGTTTCTGGAAAGTTATTGAAGAAGGGAACTATGTTCCTAAAAAGAACGTAGAAGATAAATGGGTTCCAAAGACTCCAGCTGAATTTGATGAGAATGACAAGAAAATGGTCACTCTAAACAATAAGGTCATTCTCATGATACAAAGCACTCTGAGTTAAAAGGAATACTTCAAGATATGTACTCTCCCCACTGCAAAAGAAATGTTGGAAGCTTTAGAAATAGCTCACAAAGGTACTTGAGGAATCAAGGAAAATAGAGTCAACACCTTGATTACTGAATACAATCTCTCAAGGATGAAGCTAGAAGAAACAATTGATGAATTTGATCTTAGATTCACTCACCTAATAAACCAACTAGGTTCCCTTGGAAAGGTATATGATCAAAAATCTCAAGTAAGGAAAATCTTAAGCATCCTGACCAAGGATTGGGAAGCTATACTACTACAAAAATGCTTTTAACATCCATTTTTTAGCCTTTTAATATCTAAAAATATGGGGACGCCTATGCCAGTGATATAGAAGAGTCAAGAAACGGCGTCCGTTAAAAAAGGGATGTCGTAAGTTACTTACGACATCCCTTTTTAAAAAATGGACATTGTAGGTGACCCACCTACGACGTCCCTTTTTTAAAAAAGGAACGTCTAAAGGTTCTTTATTCTTAAAAAAATCATTTATATTTTTCACTACCCAGCAATTAAAATCTACAAAAATATAATTAAACAATTCTTCATAAATGAAAATGTCCTTACAAATAGTAGGGAGCATCCAGCACTAGCTAATTAAAGTGTTAACTCCTAATCATACAATGTAAAATAATTACCACAAAGTGTCAAAAAGTTATCTACACAATTACTAACTAATAAAAATAAACTTATTAGTTATCATCAATTTATCACAAAATGCTAGAAGAGAAACTCAAAATCCAAAAAAGATTAATATTGGTGAAGGTTGATAAATCAAAATGCATCTACAACGATGATAAATCTAAATGCCAGTACTAAAAAAATGCATCTACAATAGAGAATGGTGGAAGGAGGAGGAGGAACCAACGGCATCAAAGATCGAGGAGGGACGGTGGTGATGAGCTTCAACAGTGGAGAGGGAGAAAGGAGGATGACAAAGGATGGTGGTGGAGAGAGAGGAGGATAAACTTCAAGAGAGAGTGACGGTAGTGAGAGGGAGTGATGGTGGAAGAAAGAGCTTCAAGAGAGTGATAGTGGAAGGAGGAGCTTCTAGAGAGAATGAGAATTTTGAATAGAGGAAGCTAGCTTGCGGAGGTAGGCATGACTTTGGAGGGAGTGATGTCAGTTTGACTGACATGCATTACCTTTAGGCGTCCCTTTTTGAATTTGGGACACCTAAAGTAAATTTTTTTTTTACTTTAGGCATCCTAAATTCAAATCGGGACACCTAAAGCTACCCACCTAGAATTACAAAAATATCACCGCCTTTATTTTTTACTTCCCTTTTTAAAAACGGACATCCTTTGGGGTAGTAGAATCTATATCCTGTAGTAGTGCCAAAGTCACAACAATTGAGGAAGCAAAAAACAAAAGAGTCTATAAGGTCAGTTGCTTCTTTATTTGGTAGCCTTTTTGAATACAAAGGAAAGAAGAAGTTTAAACGAGAACTAGAAGAGTTTGATGAAAAGAAAAAGAAAGGAATAGCCTTAACGGCTATCTAAGAAGAGGATGCTGAAGACAAAGATGATCTTGATGATGATAAAATGGGAATGATTATGAGAAGATTTAAGAAATTCTACAAGAAAGGTTAAAGCAGAAACTTCAAAGGAGGCTCCAGTAACAACTTCAAAAAGGAACCCAGAGAGCATATAAGGTGCTATAAATATGGGAAGCCTGGTCACATCAAATCTGAGTGCCCTAAATACTTCAAGAATAAGAATAAAGAGAAGAAAAAGCAAATACATCAAAAGAAAAGCCTTTGTTTTAGCAATCTGGGGAGACAACTCATCAGATGAAGAAAATGAAGAAGAGGAAATAGCTAATGTCTATCTAGTGGCACAAGAAGATGAAAGAGATGATGAGGTAAATGATTCTGATCCCACTTATGAGAAATCACAAGATGAATATAATGCCTTACATTTTGAATTTACTAGCATAGTTAAGTTGTTAAGAGAATCTAAGAAACAAGTCAAGGTGCTTGAGGAACTACTCAAGAAACCAACGTCGTATGACAACTATACTTCTCTTAACAAGAAAAATGAAAAATGTACAAATACTCTTGAAAAATTTACCAAAGGTAATGAAATGCTTAAAGTCATTTTGAAAAATAAAAAATTCACAAATGACAAGTCAGGACTAGGTTATGATCCTAAAAATGATAATCATGAAAAAAAGAAAGTAGGAGGTAAAGTATATTTAAAGTATTTTCAACATTCTATGCATACTTCTAATCCATTTGCATACTGTAGTTACCGTAATAGACAAGGTCACTACACTTCTTCATACTTTCATAGAAAAGAAAAAAGATTAGGAACCTATAAATGGGTTCCCAAATGAACTTATGAGAAAAATATGTTTCATACTAATCCAAAAGGACCCAGAAAGATATGGGTACCTAAGTCTCAATGATCTTTGTTTTGCAAGTATGTCCTAAAGCATCACAAACAAACAAATGGTTAATTGACAATAGATGCTTAAGACACATGACAAGAGACAAAAAGAAATTCTCCAAAATCAAACCCAAAGAAGGTGGGAAAGTAAGATTCAGTAGAGACCAAATTGGAAAAATAGCAGGAATAGGGGAAGTAGGCAAAAATGAAAGAATTATAGTGAATGATGTATATTATGTAGAAGGTCTCTGTCACAACCTGTAATATCCTAAATTTTAAGATTAGAGGCTTGAGGATAAGCTCGAATCAAGCGGACTACCAAGCCTCAGTTTAGCAAGTATCCTTGGAAGGCATAAGAAGCATAATGGATTTGAATTCCAAAAGTTGGAATAATGCTACCAGGGTGTATCCTGTGTAGGGCAGTCAGTTTGCATGACGCTTTTAAATAGGCAAATAATGTCTAAAAATTGTGAAAATTTTCAAATTAAAGTAGACTTAACAAACTTTAATTTAATAGGCCGTATAAATCATTTGAAGCTATACATAAAGAGTTATGTATTTTTGAAGTTAGTTAAGTGAAACTAGCAAGTTTCTATGGCAGCGTAAAAAAATGGTAATTCTGGGAATTTTAAACGTCTAGTTAGCTAAAAGCTATATTTTTTCTTAAAAATAGACTTAATAAGGGTCACATATCCTTTAGAATCACACCAATTGGACATCTATAAATAAAGATAAGAATTTTCAAAGTTTGATGAAAATTCTGCCAGTTTTCCAGCAAAGTGAAAAATTGGAAAAAATGTATGGGCAAAATGATTTTCTGGCCATAAAAGAAGAAGCTCTTATATTTATTCAATAATTAAGGAAAATTTTGGTCAAAAGAGGGAGCAAGATGGGAAATGAATATTTGAGATGATTATGCCAAGAGTTGGACTAATTTGAGCCAAGTAAACAAATGAGTTGAAAAGTCAACAAAAGTGGCTAGGACATAAGAGCAAGGGAGAAAGAAAATTTAATCACTATATTTCCTCACTTTTTCTTATCTTGGAAAGTTAAGGAAAAAGTAAGAGGGAGAGTGAATATTCAATATGCCAGCTATATCCTTCTATTAATTAATCAATTCACTTTTTCATGAAGCCACAAGAAATTGACACAACATCAAACTCTTCCAACTCTCTTTAAATTTTGGCTGAGTATATTAAGTGAAGAGGGTCCATTTATTTAAACATCTCACTCTCTTATTACACTCCAAATGGACGGCCAAACTAGAGAAAATAGGAGGAAAAAGAAAAAGGAAAGAGAAAGAGAAGCCATGGAAGAACAAGAAGCAAGGTAAGGCTTTTAACTTGATTTTCACCTTCTAAATCACCTTTCTAGCTCTTGAGGTCTTCATGGAAATTGTTCCTCTCACTAAGAGATTCATTTCTATGGTTTTATCTTCTTAAAATAAGTCATTTTGTTATGTCTACAAAATACCAAAGTTGGAGAAATTAAGAACAAGCCCTAGAAAGTGAAAGAGGTAAGCTTGATCTTTAATTTGAGTTATATATTGTGTTGTGTGGGAACCTCCTTATTGACATAGTTTCATTTTTTAAGGGTATTTAGGGTTTCATCATGATTTTCTCATATACATGTGGTTATATGAGGTTTTGAAAGCATATGAACCTAGTATAATAAATAAATTGTGAATTGGTGAATTGTTGTTTTAAAACCCTAATATTTTAGTTAGAATAGGACACATAGAAGGACTAGGATTTTTCCAATTTTGAGCTCTCCAATAGATTTCTTGGGAAAAATTATGTGGGAATGCACGAGTTTATAATTTTTGGATGAGTATGTATGAATTTGTAATTTTTAGAAGTTAAGAGGAGGTGTTGTTTGATTAGTTTCCCTGGATGCAGTTTAGTTGTAAAATAATTTTTGTTAGGCCAACCTAGTCTAAATATTATGAAATTTTACAGGCTTAAAGTAGACATTTAGATATTTAATTTGATTGGTAGATCATAATTTTTAGACTAGTAGATTAAAAGATATGATTTTTTTAAAATTAGGCCTTGTTTCTATAATGGAATCTGGAATAGGTTGGATTTGGTGCAATTCTGGGAATTTTTTGGTTGTGATGGCTAGACTTGGGTATGTTTATGTTAAAATATACTTAAATAGCTTCACATAGGACTTTTAACCACCCAATTTTGAGTTTTTTAGAATTAATTATGATGTTTTAAAGTTTGGTCAAAATACTGGTAGCTTTTAGCTACCATACGAATTTAAGAAAGAAAATAGCCAAATGTAATTAATATGAACTCCAAGGGTAAAAGTAAGCCTATGAAGCTAAGGCAGCCCTATTGGGCATTCATTTTTCATGACACTAATAATGTGACATTTATTTAGGGCCATGAGAATTCAAGAAAGAAGAAGAATGGAAGAATTTCCAAGAAGCCTAAGTAGTTGGGGAAAAAGGGGGACAAAAAGAAGGGCTTTGTCCACAAGGTAGTGAACTTTCTTAACCTGCATAACTTGATATGTGTGATTGTGCATTGATGTGTTAATTACGTTGATAAATTGTATGAAGCATATGTGAATGAATGAAACTTTGTTTTATTTATACTATGGTCATTAATGTAACAAGTTAAACATTGAGCATGCATATATGTCATTATGTTGGCATGAGTTTATATAAACAAGCATATCATGCACAAAGCCTTTCTTGTATGTATTTGTTAGCATTGTTTACTACTGAGATTCCACCAAATCTCACCCTCCCTTAACCAACCATTTAGATAGGTGGACATAGGTGAGATGTTGGAAGTTACACGAGAAGAGAACGCGATGGTGGACTGAAGATTTAAGGTTCCATTATTGTATATATTTTTTAAAAAATGTTAGACACTTTGGTAGCCTTGTGTGGCTACATAGTTGTGTATGTAAATGAATGAACTAAGTTTGAGTAGAGAATCGCCCTAATTGAATCAAAGGGAAAGGATAAGAACCGATAAGTAATAATGAAGTTACGAACTGCTAGATTACGCTTCCGCAAAAGTTTTAAAATTTTCAGAAAAACCCACTCAACTACAAGTTCAAATCCTGTTTTGAGGTTGAGATTTGAAAAAAGCGTTATAAAAGAATATCTTTTAGTGGTTTGAATTCGTTGCATAAAACTCATCAGAACTAGTATAAATGTAAGGTGTTATACTACCTACTAAGCGTAAGCTAAAGCACTGACAAAAATTGATGGGTAATATTTGACTCTGAAGAATGCTTGGTTGTAAGTAAGGAGGATCTTCAGTTAAAGAAGAACAAGATCAAAGTTAAGATTAGAGCAACAAGGGAAGGTAACTGCTATACACTTGATTTAACTAGTAATATATCATAAACTTGTCTTGTAAGTAACAGCGATGATACTTGGCTATGGCATAAGAAACTTGTACATGTGAACATGAAACAACTAGATAAACTAGTTAATAATGATTTAGTAAATGGTCTACCTAAATTCCAATTCAAAAGTAATATGATATGTGATGCATGTCAAAAAGGGAAACAACAAAGGACATCATTTAAGTCCAAAATGGAGATTTCCACTCAAAGACTTCTTTAACTACTCCACATGGACTTGGTTTGACCTGCAAGGGTAAAGATTCTTGGTGGAAATATTTACATATTGGTTATAGCTAATGACTTCTCTAGATTTAGATGGTTAATATTTCTTAGATCTAAAGATGAAACTTTTATTGAGTACATTACTTTTGCTAAGAAAGTGAAAAATGAGAAAGATATGTCTATTGCAGCTATCAGGACTGACCATGAAAGAGAATTTGAAAATCAATTATTTGGAAGCTACTGTGACAACCATGGAATTAAATACAATTTTTCAGCTCCAAGGACACCCCAACAAAATAGAGTTGTGGAGAGAAAGAATTGTGTACTGACTAAAATGGCAAGAGCCATGTTGAATGAAAAGAACGTATTACAAGTATTTTGGGCCGATGCAATGAGCACTGCAGTTACATCTCAAATAGAGCCTACATCAGACCTAAGCTGGGGAAGACACCTTACGAGCTCTTCAAAGAAAGGAAGCTAAATCTTGCCCATCTTTATATTTTTGGTTGTAAGTGTTTTATTCACAATAATGGTAAGGATAATTTAGGAAAATTTGACTCAAAAGCTTATGAAGGAATATTTCTTGGATATTCCAATAGAAGCAAGGCTTTTAGAATTTTTAATAAAAGAACTTGTATTGTTAAAGAATCCATTCATGTAGTTTTTGCTGAAAATGAACCCTGGATAAATTCTTCTGAAGAAAAAGACTTAATAGAACTAGAAGAAAAACAAGTCTTTTCAAATACCCCTATCTCTACTAAACCTTCTATCCCAACCACATAAACTCCTACCCCTGAACAACCTAGAGCTTGGAAATACAATAAAAACCACCTTGTTGATCAAGTTATTGGGGATATTCATGAGGGTGTAAGAACTAGAAACAGAACCTTTAATGAAATAAGTTTTTCAGCCTTTATTTATGAAATTGAACCCTCATGTATTGATGAAGCCCTCTTAGATAATGATTGGGTAATAGCCATGTAGGAGGAACTCAATCAATTTGAAAGAAACCAAGTATGGGATCTTATGCCTCGTCCTAAAGATCATCCTGTCATAGATACCGAATGGGTGTTTAGAAATAAACTTGATGACTCAGGCACTATAACTAGAAACAAAGCTAGATTAGTTGTTAAAGGGTATAGTCAGGAAGAAGGGATAGACTATGAAGAAACATGTGCCCTAGTAGCTCGATTGGAGGCCATAAGAGTACTTTTTGCTTATGCATGTATAAAAGGTATCAAGCTTTATCAAATAGATGTCAAGAGTGCTTTTCTGAATGGCCACATAATGAAAGAAGTTTATGTTAAGCAACCTTAAGGTTTTGAGGACTTTTTCAAACCAAATCATATTTTTAAACTAAAGAAAGCTCTCTATGGTTTGAAACAAGCTCCTAGAGCTTGGTACGAAAGACTAAGAAAATTTCTTTTGGATCAAGGCTTTGTTAGAGGATAGGTAGATATAACCCTATTAATCAAACACAAGAAAAATGACATGATAATAGTACAAATTTATGTTGATGATATTATTTTTGGTGCTACTAATGATCTTCTATGTAAGGAATTTTCAGAAACTTTGCAGGGAGAATTTGATATATACATGATAGGTGAACTAACATTTTTCCTTGGCCTACAAATTAACCAAAGGAAAAATGGAATCTTTATATCCCACACCAACTATCTCAAGGAAATACTGAAAAAGTATGGCATTAGATATTTATTTCCTCTTTTCGGATACTAGATCCTAGTTCACTTGTGTCACCAAGATATCTCAGAATCCTTTTTACTGTTTCAACATGTGATTCTTTTGGTGTTGATTGGTATCTTGCACACATTTATAGGCTGAATTGTATGTTTAGATGACTTGCTGTGAGATATAGTAAGGAAACGATCATGTCTCTATACTTTGTGATGTTGAAGTCAGCACCTTTGATATCAGTGTCTAGTAGGGTAGTTGAGCTCATTGGGGTATCTTCTCTATTCCTTCGACCACCTAGAGACTTCACCTAGGGAGAGATATGTAATCTCATGATATTTGGAGAGCCAATAAGACCCTTGAACATCTCAGTTAGCTCTATGAACAACATCAACTGAACCATTTTCTACATTTATTCAAGGTTCCTAATCAATAAGGGCAAGAATTTCTCCTACATCACTTTACAAGACTACCTCAACATGGCATCCATCTTATCTCAAGAACCTCGGAACATAGGCTAATGAATATATGATGAGATGGTATATTCAGATTCCACTCATCCAAGAGAACCATTATCCCATTTCAACAACTAGTATCTTACTTTCTCTTTCTCGACAACATCTGGCACCTTAATCCAAATGAGCCTGTAATTCACATACCACCTTTTGGTGAGCATCAATTAAATAGAATAGGTATTCTACTAGCGTATTAGGATATGAGTGCCCAATCTCAACTCAAGAAGAAGAAAAAGGTGGCGGTAAAACCTACGGAGTCCCAAAAGATAATACCAGCAGAGAAAGAACAAACCTCACAAGTAGAACCTCCAAGCCCTTCTTCTCTCCCAAGTTACCTTGCTCAAGCAATTGGTGAGATGAAGAAATACAATAAAAATGTTATAGACTTGGTAACTTATCAAGTGAGGGTTATGGTAGAAGCAGTCAACACCAATATGAAGCAGTTGTTTGATCTTCATGATAAGTAAAATTTCTGCACATTTATTTTCCCTTATATGAAGTGTTTTTGGATGATATTTGAGCTTTAATGTAATGAATTTGGGTGTAATTGATAAATAAATAATGATTTGACATAAAATAGAATTTATTGGAAAATACTAAATTTTGACCCTATTTTAGTTTTTAGGAAATATCTAGAGCTATAGATATCGAATTGGGATGTTATTTATATGAATAGAAAGCTGAGAAAAATTCCTACAACTTTTATGTTAAGGCAAAAACCCAGTTCTGTCTTTAAGAGCTCCGAATTTTATGTAGAAGTTGAGCACATGATTTTGTCCAGGTCTGACCTTTGTCCACTAATTTGACCATAACTGAAGCTACAAATGTTAAAATGAGAAGCTCTCATATGCGTTTTCAAGTAAGATCTAGATCTACAACTTTCATGAAGACAACAAAGTGAGATTCCAACATTTTAATTGCTAAACGTTAGCTGCAATCAAGGAGCAAGGTGGTCACAAAGTCAATATTGGTGGCTTAGAGTCAAGATTCTTACCTAACATGTGGAAATTCTTACACCCATTTCATCTATAAATAGAGGAGTTGAAGGCACAAGGGAGGACATCATCTTAGAGTTTAATTTCATGCATTTTTGTTGTTCTTGCATACCTCCTACATGGAAGGTTTATGTTGCCTCCTACATAGAAGGTTTTACCTCCTATATGGAAGGCTAGATTTTTCTATTTTCATGCATCTTGTAGTTGTATATTTATGTCTTAGAATTTAATAATAATGTTTTCTACAATATTTATGAAGTTTTCAATTTATTTTGGTTGTTTTTAATTTCATCATGAGCTAAATTTTCATTTTCCTAGGGTGATGACATAGCTTACTAATGATGGATTGAATCTTAACTTATTAAATCTAGTTTTAATTTTTCCTTCATGATTGAGTTTTAATTATTGTTCTTAATGCTTTCAATTGATTAGCTACCTTTTGGATGATCTCAATATGCATGTTGAGACCGGAAGGAGATACATGTGTGTGGATCCTATAGTTAAAACCATAATTTGCATATGAAATAGGAATATATTCATATGGGTTGTGTAGTCTTAATTGAGTTCCATAAATCTTAATGCATGATTGATTGTTTAAATTCATATAGGAATATATTGGGTTAGCAATTAATTATAGAATTACTTGACCTTGGAAGAGGCTAGTAATTAAAATAGGGAAACTCGACTATCAATCATGTGGAATAAATTGGACTAGAATAGATAAGTGATTCAACCCGGAGTTTGCTAAGTGAAATTTAATCCCTAGAGCCTTTTTATTATATTTGTCTTTACAACAATTGCATTTTTATTTAATCATTTTTATCTTGCAATCTCAACTACCAACTAATCGATCGGCTAAATAGTATTAAAATTATCAATTTTGGTACTTAGTGATCAATTCTCGTGGGAACGATACTCTACTCACCTCTATATTACTTATTTACGATAGTGTACACTTGCACTTCTAAATACACCATCCTATACTCGTAACACTTCACGCTGCTCAGATTTTGAGGATTGCGAGGATGGAGGACATGATGAAGCAACATCTCCAGATTCTGATTCCTACTACTGTTCCATCATTCCAGGTCCCTATTACACCTATAGTCATTTCTTCCCATATCCACTAGTGCAAAACAACATTTTTAGACCACATCATTTAGACCGGTTATTGCGGATAAAGTCTAAAAGAAACACGTGGTGTCAATTTTGTAATTAAAAGAAACTTTTTAGACCGGTTATTTAAATAACCGGTCTTAAAAATATTATTTAGACCGATTTTCTAAAAAACCGGTCTCAAAAGTAAAGTGTAATTAAATGAATTAAAATATCCTTTTATTTTTAAGACCGGTTATTTAAATAACCAGTCTTAAATATCTAATTAAAATAAAAATAAAAAATCCACGACGTTTTAAGACCGGTTGTACTGATAACCGGTCTTAAAATGAATTTTTTTAGACCGGTTATTTAAATAACCGGTCTTAAAAACCTTTTTAAGACCAGTTATTTCATTAACTGGTCTTAAAAGTTATCTAATTAAGACCGGTTATCAAATAACCGGTCTTAAAGGTCTTAAAATCCTTTTTAAGACCGGTTATTTCATTAACCGGTCTTAAAAGTTATCTAAGTAAGACCGGTTATCAAATAACCGGTCTTAAAGGTCCTAACTTTAAGACCGGGTATTTAAATGACCGGTCTAAAAAACCTTTTTAGACCGGTCATTTAAATAACCGCTTTTAAAATTACGATATTCAAACCTAGCCCGCATTCATTTCGTGTTCCTCTCAGTCCTTCCACAGCCGTGAATGCTCTATTTCAGCCCTGCGCTTCTTCTCTGGTCATATTTCTCCATCTTCTTCGGTCATATTTCAGCCTCGGCTCTGGCTGCCGCCGCCACCGCCCCTCCCTTCTCTATTTTCCATTCAACCGAGTGGTTTTAAAATACCACCGCCGCCCCTCCTTTTCCATTTTCCGTTCAACCTAGTGGTTTTAAAATACCACTGCCGCCCCTCCTTCTCCATTTTTCGTTCATCCCTCGGCCCGTATCCACGAAACCACCATTATCTCTGGCGTGTTCTCCATCCACTGCAACCATAGCTCCTCCTGCTTCTCAAGCCATGATCCAAGGTCACTACAACCAGGTAAGAGTAATGTCTCCTTGTCTCAATTAATTCTTCATATAAATAGCAAAATTTAGTGAAATTGATTTTTAATTGCGGAAATGATTTTGAAGAACTCTTCATATAAATGTTGGCGCTGGCTTGTAGTTTTATTACTGGATAGGAAACAATTGTTTGATGCTGTGGTCTGTGATTTATAAATTTGGATGTTATGAATTTGTTCAATCACAATTTCTTGGCCTTTCGCATTTTGCATATCAATTTCTTTCTGTTGAATATTTTGAAGATGTAATTGTGTTGTTTATCAATTTCTTTCTGTTGAATCTGTTGAAGTGGTCCCTTGAACATGTTTTGAATCTGTTGAAACATTTTCTTTCTTGAGTCTATGAATTTCGCTGTTTATGTTTTCAAAATCAGATGTAATTGCAGTGGTCTCTTGAATAGAAATAACAACTATGTGAATGGGGAAAAATTACTTGAAGAAAATGGAACAGATTATAACTACATCTTATGAGGAATTCTGATGAAGAATTTTGTTAAACTAGATAAATTGATGAGTGTAATTATTTCATACTCTCATCATACTTCCTTTTCTAGGGGAGTTAATATACAGAAGAGAAGAAAAAAAAGGTGTTGCAATATATGGATCGTAGTTGGATAAACGCTAAACGGACTAGTGTTGAATATGATAATGGGGTGAGGGATTTTTTGGAATTTGCTAGAAGAAATTCTGGTAATGATGATAGTGGGATGTTCTATTATCCTTGTGTAGAATTTCTGAATGAGAAGCGACTAAGTGCTACAGATATATATACACATTTAATTTGTGAAGGATTTTGTAAGAGTTATATAGTATGGGTATGGCATGGTGAAGAAATAGGAATTCCAAGCGCAGCTCAACAAAGGGGAGTCACCTTTGATGATAATGACATGGATCTGAATGATCGGATAGATGATATTATTCATGATGTAGGAGAAGAGGCTTTCGAGCAATCATATGCATATGGTAATATGTGCAGTGATGCTGAGCAGCCGCTGTACCTGGGGTGCATAAAATACCAATTGTTGAAAGCTGTATTGAAATTGGTAAGCTTGAAAGCATGGCATGGATGGAGCGACATGAGTTTTTCAGAAGCACTTGAGGCCTTTAAGGACATACTTCCAGATGATAACGTGCTGCCTTGCCGATACTATGATGCTAAGAAAATATTGTGTCCACTAGGGATGAAGTATAAAAAGATCCATGCATGTCTTAATGATTGTATATTGTACAGAAAAGAGCATGAAGAGAAAGAGCAGTGTCCGATATGTGAAACCCCCAGGTACAAATCAAATAAGGCCCCTGCAAAAGTGTTGTGGTATCTTCCAATCATACCGAGGTTCAAACGGCTGTTTGCTAATGAAATTGATGCCAAAAATTTGAGATGCCATACGGATGAGAGGATTTCTAATGGAAAGCTTCGACATCCAGCTGATTCTTCTGAATGGAATAAAATTGATCAATTATTTCCTAACTTCGGCAAAGAGCCTAAGAACCTTAGGCTTGGGCTTAGCACGGATGGCATGAATCCTTACGGTAGCCTAAGCAGTATATATAGTTCATGGCCTGTTCTATTGGTAATTTACAACTTATCTCCTTTGTTATGTATGAAACGAAAGTACATCATGTTGTCTATGTTAATTTTGGGACCAAAACAACCCGAAAATGACATAGATGTTTACTTAGAACCCCTGATCGAAGACTTGAAAGAGTTGTGGGACGAAGGTGTCGATGTTTTTGACGCAAACAAGAAGGAGATGTTTAAAATACGACCCTTGATCTTTTGTACTATAAACGACTTCCCTGCTTATGGAAACTTGTCAGGATATAGCGTTAAAGGCCACAAAGCATGTCCAATTTATGAAGAAGGCACATGCTACCATCAACTTCAACATGGAAGAAAGAATGTTTATCTTGGTCATAGGAGATTCCTTAGACGGGGCCACCCATATCGCAGATTAAAGAAGGCCTTTTTTGGTAGCCAAGAGTTTGAAGATGCTCCAGAGGTATTGACTGGGGAGAAAGTGTATGAAAATGTGAAAAATATCAATGTCATATTTGGTAAGACTTCGAAGAGTCAAAATAAAAAAAATATATGGAAAAAGAGTCTATTTTCTTTAACCTTCCATATTGGCATAATCTTGATGTGAGACACTGTATTGATTTCATGCATGTGGAGAAAAACGTGTATGATAGTATTTTTGGGACACTAGTCAACATACAAGGTAGTTCTAAGGATGACGTTAAGGCAAGATTAGATTTGCAAGAAATAGGAATACGGGAAGACTTACATCTGAGGCCATATGGTAAGAGAACTTTTTATCCTCCAGCTTCTCATACTTTGTCTAAGGATGAGAAAAGAAGTTTTTGTGAGTGATTACGTGGCATCAAAGTTCCCTCAGGGTATTCTTCAAATTTTAAGAAGCTTGTGTCGATGAAAGACTTGAAGTTAATAGGGTTGAAGTCTCATGATTGTCATGTCTTGATGCAACAACTACTCCCAGTGACCGAGGCATAGCCGAATATGATCATTAACACATATTGACCAGACTTTGTTTCTTCTTCAATGCAATTTGTAGTAAAGTCATTGAGATGGAAAGATTGGAGGAATTGGAAAATGAAGGATACCTGATCTTGTGCCAGCTTGAGAAGCTTTTTCTTCCTTCCTTTTTTGACATCATGGTAGATCTAGTTGTTCATCTAGTGAGGGAGATAAAATTGTGTGGGCCTATCTATTTTCGATGGATGTACCCAATTGAAAGAACTATAAAAATCCTAAAAGGATATGTGAAGAACCCTAACCAGCCTGAAGCATCTATTGTTCAGAAATATGTTTCTGAAGAAGCCATGGAATTTTGTCAACATTATTTGTCAAATGTAAGACATATCGGCCTTCCTAAATGACATGATGAAGAAGGGGGTAGGCGCGGGGCTACAGTCAAAAGTGTGGATCCTGATGATTTACAACAAGTCCACTTGTATATTTTAAATAATGTTAATACAGTTCAAGATTACATAAATGCTCATAAAGAAATTGTACGGAAAGCGAACAGTCGAATGACTGAACAAAGGTTAATTAGGGAGCATACCAAAACTTTTGCACATTGGTTTAAACACAAGGTTGATGGAGAAGAATGTGTTTCTGATACAATTAAATGGCTAGCACGTGGTCCTGAGTTTGATGTCATAAGTTGGACTTTGTTTGTGATCAATGGTTATACCTTTTACACGAAGTCCCTGGATGATAGGAGCACTATCCAGAATAGTGGTGTTATGTTAGTGGCTGAATCTATGCACTTCTCTAGTTTAAAAGATAAGAACCCTATATTGGCAGTCATACCTTATTATGGGGTTATTGACGAGATTTGGGTGGTTGACTATGTTAAAATTAAATTTCTCATTTTTAAATGTAAGTGGGTTGATGTCAATAATGGTGTGAAGATCGATAAGTTAGGGTTTTCATTAGTTGATCTGAACAACAGAAGTTTTGGAGATGAACCTTTCATTATGGCAGATCAAGCGAAACAAGTGTTCTATATTACCGATCAGGCAAATAAAATATGGTATGTGGCTCTCCAAAGAAAAAAGGGTCGTTGATATTGAAGACGAAAGTCGTTCAAATTATGATATTGTTGAGACTCATTCTTTTTCCAGGGGTCTTCCTGCATTGAACGAAGAAGATGAAGCTGATAATGAATACGGTACAAGAAATGATCATCATGAAGGGATATGGGAGGATATCTCTTTATAAATATACTTTAAAAGTTAGCTATCTATTTAAAGTAATTTATCATTATAAGCTATATGCATATTATATATATAGTTATTTTATAACTTACTAACTTAACAATTTGTCTGAACAGTACAATGACGGACCCGGTGCATCATACAGCAGAGGATCAGGTGTCACCTACTGCTCAGCACAGTGAGCCTCATAGTGTCAATTAGAGACAGAGTGAAGGTGAGCTGAGTCACCAGCCCAGACGGAGGGGCAGGACAGCCACACGGTTGAGGGATGTTTCCTTGAGTCGGTCGGCCGGTGAGAAGATACCAATTCAGTTCGATCAATATTGGAAACCGATTGGGCCCAATGCAAGCCAATATAGGAGTTTTGTCGGCCTCCACACACGGAATAAGCCTAGCATATTGATAGAGGAGTGGAGGAATGTCGATAAAAAAGTTAAGCAACATATTTGAGATACTATTCAGGTATAAAGTTCCCTCTGTATGTAATGATTATCAAATTTGTTTCATTATTGTCACTAACTCCTTTGATTCATGAATAACAGCTCACCTACGACGTTCCTCAGAGTGAGATCTTGTATATCAAGACTATGACGTATTGTTGTGAGCGCTGGAGGAAGTTTAAGATGAATCTGGCCAACAATTACGTGCATATCGAGGTGCCAGCTAGTAAGCCTCATCCTACTCCTTGCATCAAGTATTCATACATCGATGAAGCGACATGGCAGGAGTTTTTTTAGGCTTCAGACTACTCTAGAGGCTTTGGTGAGTTTACTTATTTTGTACTTTATTTACTTATCATTTTTCATGACTGTTTGAAACCTTTTTTCCCATTTCTTATTCGCAGGCAAGAAGGAAAAAAGCACAAGAGAGTGGCATGAAGAATGATTGCCCCACCACAATGTCACGTGGAGGATACGCAAAGGTCGAGAAAGACTTGTTGGCTGTGAAACGGAGGAGATTGGAAGAAGCATCTCAATCTGATCCTTCTGTTCTGATATTTCCACCATCTCCGATATGGCGCGAAGAGTTGTGGTTGCATGCTCGCCGAAAGAGTGGTAGATCCTATACGAGTGAACAATCTTGTATAGTCGGTGAAAAATTATAAGTATCATTGTTGTAAGTCTCGGTAAATATGTTTCATTACTCATGTGTGTTATTTGTATATCTCACAGGAGGAACTTCAAAAAAAGAGAGCTGAGGGATCCTTCAAGCCGGAGGGGAGGAATGACATTCTCACGGTTGCTACTGGAAAACGTGAGCATCCAGGCTACTGAAAAATGTGAGCATCCAGGCCGTGTCAGGGGAGTTGGAGGAGGGGTGGGTATAAAGGATTACTTTGGATCCTCCTCACGCAATTCCTCCTCCAACGTGGTGATGAGAGACAAATTGGAGCGTATGTTGGCCACTGCTAGGGCGGAAGCAAGGGCCGAGGTAGAAGCATCATTTGATGCACTATTGGATACCTGGTTAAGCAAGATAAAGGAGGAAGTATATGCCATGGTGAGCACAAGACAAGATACCGTTCCTGCCCAGGCACAGTCGCTCGATCGTAATAAGCAGAGCACCAAAGGGAGTTGTTGCAATATTGGACAGTCATCAGAGGGTCTTGGAAAGGACATTGGCGAGCCTTGTGACATATTTGTTGAGGATCCTATGAGACGGTTAGTTGCACGGGGGAGTGTTCACAACCTAGGATCAACTGTTCACCACCAACAGATGACAGATGATCAAGTCAGGGTGTCAGTTGAGGAGGTTATCATCGCAGACGCACCTATCCCTATCCCTTCTGAGGAGTTTAAGATTGTGAGCGATGTCTTGGGTACCTTCACATCATGGCTAAAGAAACGTATTTCTATTCGAGCTACGGATTCCCTGATCAGAGCCCCAAGTCCAGCCCCCTTCCCTCATGAAGTTTCACAGCCTCCACTGAATGTGATGCAGCAAGTGATTCTGATGGCATACGATACATCCTTCCGGACAAGAAGTTGGCCTACGGATTCAGTTGTTGGGAAGTCAGGGGCGATATGCTATCTTGATAGGGAAGATTTAATGTCCCTTATCGCTCCTAGACAATATCTTACGGTTGGGATTGTCCAACTATTTTTGATGTAAGTATCTTCTTCAATTAGAAGTAAATATCTTAAAAATTATGTTGTTTAACTTTAATTTGTGTGCTTTCATTTTTGTAGGTACATGCATCGTAGGTTGGTCTCCTCTGGCTAGAGCGATAAATTTGGATTCATGTGCCCAGTTCAAGTCCAAGAGAAAGGGACCATTACTACCATTAGACATTGATATTTATCATAGAGGCTTAGTGAAACAGAAACTGCCTGTTTCTTGGTTCCTTATGTGCATGGGTAAGAAACATCAAATTTATATTCCAAAACACATATAATGCTTTATATTTGCTTAACATTCGTCTCTTTTTTTAAGGGATCATTGGCAATTGGTTATTCTGTGTAAGGCTAGTTACACAATCATCCTCCTATGCTCCCTCCACTTCAAGCCGTGGAGTGACTTGAAGAAGACCATTAACTCATAAGTTTTCTTACTTTATTAACTTTTGTGTGTAAAGTTTGTGTGCAGAATAAGTAATCTTTGTGATTTTGATGATAGGGCTATGCGGACATTCCTACACGCTAAATGCGGTAGGCATGTTCGTGACTTAAAAGACTCTACATGGATCACGCTAAAGGTTAGTACATATTTGTTTTCTTTAAGATGTGTTCCATAAGCTATGCTTTTATGCTTGCTTTGATGATATCATGTTCTTTTTCACACCCGTAGGCAACCACCAGGCTCCAACTTATGTGGTCTTTATATTTTGAGACCGGTTCTTATGAGAACCGTTCTTAAATAACAAACACTTTTAAGACCGGTTTTCATAATAACCGGTCTTAAATATAACTTTAAGACCGGTTTTTTTTCTGAACCTTTCTTAAAATCCTATACTTTTAAGACCGGTTCTTAGAGAAACCAGTCTTAAAAATATATTTTAAACCTGAAATTTCCTTTTAACGGTCTTGTTTGTCAGACTAAGACTGGTTGTGATACAACCGGTCTTAAAAGTTTGTATTTTAGACCGGTTTTTTAACCGGTCTAAAAAGTTAGAGAACTTTTTAGACCGGTTGTATCAATACTTGATCCAGAACTGGTCTAAAAATTCATTTTTGATCGGTCTAAAAAGTGGTTTTTGCAATAGTGATCCCTCCACATCCTCATGTTGATGCACCTAGCACCTCTACGCTTATCTCTGCTAATATGCCACTTACCACTGAGCCTACTGTACCACCATCCACTATCACTCCTGCTACCACTGAGCCTACCCCCACCCCTATCATCTTTCCTCAAGAACCTGTACCAACCTTCCCCTCTCCTTCATCATCATCTACTGTTCACTCATCTGACACAGAAACTCGCTCCTACACCTTTACTGCTCCTGACATGCCCCCCTCTACTTCTGTTGATGACAAAAAAGGGGAAAACTAGAGTGAGATGTGATTTCAAAGATGCCTTATGTTTTTTATGATTATGTGTTTATGTTCAATCTTCTCCTTTTGTGGTTAAACTACTCATGGTTGTGTCATACATGCTTAATTTATCTTGAGATTGACTTGTGTAAACATTTGACAAGCTAATGATTAACCACTTCGTTTTCTTTGTGTTGATTGTGCTCCTACTACTTTGAAATCTAGAGTTTTGTTATCATAAAAAAGGGGGAGAATGTTTGCTACCACAACACAATGTTTTGATGATAACAAAACTTTAAGACTATGGAAAACGATATAATTTCGCCAAGAAAGTCACAAATCCTGCAAAAAAAGGCTAAGTGTTGAAACATGGAGTAAATCGATTTATGTCCTATGTAAATCGATTTACTTATGACAGCAAGATCTTCTAAACTACGAAGTAAATCGATTTACTATATCAAACAGAGCAGCCAAATCTTTTTTTCCACTGAAAGTTTTCGTTAAAGATCAGAGTATTGAGCACCTGGAAGTACTTTTTTGAGTAACGCCACCCCGGAAGTTGCAAAATTGTAGAAATATCACTCTATTTTAGTAGCACCAAACGGTCAACCATTAATTTGACCAATTTATGTTGATATGGCTTTGCCACATAGGATATTAAGCCACATTTTATTCCACATATTATGTCACATCACAAAAAAATTTAAAACCTCAAAATACCAAACGTGCCCTTAACTTTCAACACCCTCACTGACACAAAAGAATCTAGAGAGAGAAAATCGAGAGTGAAGTAGATGAAAAATCAACCCAAAAAAAAAAAAACAAATCAACGATGAGCTTGAAGGATCAAAGGAACTCATTGCCATAAAATTTTTTTGCCAAATCGACCATTACCATTTCTCTCATATTGAAGAAAACCCCCTCGCATTATGTCTCAGATGAAGAAACCAAATTTAGAATATGATTTAAAGCAGCGGCGGCGTGGCGGGGAGGGTAGCGATTGTAGGCATCTGTAGCATGAGACCTACTCGAAGAAATTGATCATATGGTGAACCAATCGTAGACAACAGACGGAGAGCTAATGGCTTGGGATCAAATGAGACGGGATCCATTGGAGAAGAATCGACTATTGGCGATGGTGATGTACGTGGTGAGGTTTTTTTGCAGATTGATTCTTTTTCCAAATTCCTTTTCTTCCTCCTCCTGCATTTTTTATTGTTCCAGATTGATTCTTTTTCCATTTACTCTCTTTTCTTTTGATTTTCTTTTTTTATAATTTCAGCAAGGATGATGATGAAGTGGGCATATTATGTGCCAAAAAATTTGACGTGACAGAGCTAACTCCACAAAATTTGTCAAACTAATGGTTGACTGTTCAATATTGTTAAAAAAGAATGACATTACTACAATTTTGCAACTTTTGAATCCACATTGATAAAAAAATATTTCCAGTTATAGATGCCCAATCCTCTTTCATAAAAACTCTTGGTGCAAAAAATATCCTTTAACCCAAGTGAAAAGATGGTGATAAAAGTCACTCGATGGAATTGGCTAAGAGTGGAAGAAGAATTGTCTTCGCAAAATCTCTTGATACTGGGGGAGAAAAGTTTGGGGGCGGGTTAGATGGTGGTGGGCCCCCCAAAAAAATCATCTTGCTTTTATTCATCCATTCAAATAATGAGAAACTCCAATCATCCAATATTTTTCCCCATGTTTTCTTGCCTCTCAATTTTTCCTCCCATCCAAACATAGATTGAGAGTGGTCAACAAGCCTCAAATAGGAAAAACCCTCCCCAACTGTTGTGCTTAGTAGAAGAGGCTGCTAGTTCCTCTTAACATAGCAATTTTTTATTTAAATTTTTTTTAGAAGAGATACCATATAGATTTAGTACTTGATTGTATTTTGAACATGATTACTTTCAATAAAAAAAAATATTATGATTGCTACACGCTGGGGTTGGGAGGCACTTTATGGACCCAAAGAAAGAGAGAGCGATATAATGTATTTGAGGGAGGTCGCGCCCATTTAAGACTATGCTTATTGTAATTGTGGGACTCTTCGGCTTTTGAGCCTTTCAATTATTGAGCCATCAGCCCAATATTTCTACGTTGATGGCCAGATTATTCTATCTACCCACTAGGTGGGTGGGGTTTGTTCTGAATTACTATAACAAATCACCTGAACTTTTTTTTTTTACCGGAAAAAAAATCAAGTAATTAAATATTTTAATTTGAAGGTCTTGATTGGATCATACGTACTAATTGTAAAATTTAATTTTTCAATATCTTTTGACAAATAAATTTTTTAGCATAAATATCTTTGATTTTGGTCAATTAATAATTCTGTCTTAAAAGATCACATTATACCAAATTTAGCCATCTATAATCTATTTAGGGTGTGTTTGGAATCAGCTTTTAAGAATAGCTTATGAAAAAAAAGTGAAAAAAATGATTTTTGAGAATAGATTCTGACAGAATAGATTATGTGAAAAAAATGATTTTAATAAATGAGAGTATTTGGATATTTTGATTAGAATAACTTTTTTTATGGTCAAATTATTGAAAAGGACATTAGCTTTTGTGATAATTACATATAAATGATAAGATTATATTTTATGTATTGTTTAATAAGAAAATTCATAATAAATACAAAAAATGACATAAATTTATCTGAAAAATTAAAAATTATAAAATTAATCAATTATTTAATATAAAAAAAATCAAACATATATATATATATATATATATATATATATATATATTATGAGAAGAATAGATTATAGGACAAAAAATGATTTTGATAAAATGAGAGTGTTTGGGTATTGGGTTAAGAATAACTTTTTTAATAGTCAAATTACCAAAAAAGACATTAGCTTTTGTGATAATTACATATAAAATGATAAGATTTTATTTTAAATATTTTTGACATTAAATTTCATAATAATACCTAAAATTAAATAAATTTGTCTAAAAAATTAAAATTATAACATTGGGCAATTATATAACATCATAAAAAATAACTCAAACATATATGTATTAATAAATTATATAAAACATTTATATATAGTAATTATTCAAAAAATACTATATTTTAGATTGAAATAAATAATCCCTCCGGTCTTAAATATAGGATATAATTGATTTTTTTAAAAGATTAAGGAAGCTAAATAAATTAATTAATCGTATCATATATTGTGTATCCTTAAATTACATATAAGTTTATTATTCAAATTAATTAGTTTGGGGGAAAAATTAAAATATAAATACTCTAAAATAATTTAATTATTTTTTTAATCTCTTGAAGAAAGTTAAATTTATCTTATATTTAAGACTAGAGAGAATAATAAATTTTGACATGAATAATGATTCTTTAAAAAAGATCACACAATAATTTTTTTGCAATAGGTATTTGAAAAAAAAAGGGAACATGGGGACGAAAATAGAAGAAATGAAAGAGGGAAAATGAAGAGAGAGAAAATGAGGTGGGACCTACATACAAAAAAATAAGAAATATTAGCTTCTCCAAAACTATGGTTTTACAACCCAAAATCATGGTTTTAGTAAAAAAAAGTACTTTTGACTTTTTTATTAATATTTATATTTTTTTACCTAAACCATAATTTAAAATTAAAACTATTGTTTGGTTTTAACATCCAAACATATAGTAACCTGGTCCTTCGGAAGCTAAGCTAGACTCCAACATTTTTTAATCACGGGTTACCTTTACTGTACGGATTTTAAGAAATAAATATGCCCCTTATAATTTAGGAATATATTCATTTTTAATAGGAAATCCGGAGTTACGGCTACAACTACAAGGCAACGCAATTTAAAATTTAGTAATTTAAAGCTAATAATATAATAATTTTAAATAATTCAAATCCCAATAGATAACAACAGAAGTAAAAATGTAACATGATGCAGAAAAAAACCTATGGAAGAGCTACTTCCATTTTACCTGATAACGCTCAAACATAACCAAAAAGTATCAAATATCATATAACATATGACGCATTTTTTTTTTGGGGAAAAAAAATACTTGAGACGGAAGATATGATTTTTCTTGTAAATATTTTTTCTTATGTCTCGATTATAAAATAAAGTGATGAAATTTTGAATTTTTTAATTTGATGACAAATCTTTAAAATTAATTTTCACTTTGATACTGCTCTCCTAAATCAACTCATCACGATTTTCATAAGATTCTTGCTTATCCGATGATAATTTCCTTTTCATAAGTATATTAAAATGTTACCTAAAACAACATAATTATTTATAGGAGAGAGAAAAAAGGAGAATTGCTAAAAACTACTTTGTAAGTAAATTAGTTGTTAATTGCTATCATTGTATATGGTGGATGATAAGTTGTACACGGGTGGATGATATTTTACACATGAGGGATGGTGTTTGCACATTTGCAGGGATAAATTTTACACATGTGGATGATACTTGCACATAAGGGGTGCTTGTTTGCACCAATGGTACCAATCAATAAATAATTTTCTTATAAGATATTTTTAAACCATTTTTTTAAAAAAATAAAATAAAAGCACATAAATAAAGTACATCACTCAAAATTTCCAAGTAAATAAGGAAAAAATGCTATTGATTTGTCCTGCAGTTTTATGGGCCATGATCACGTCAATCACTCGACTTTCAAAATATTCAAAATTGTATACATCTTACTTTATTGCTCATTAAGCTTCAGCTTCACTAATTAAAAAAAAAAGGTAAAAAATGGAAAATTATTTAAAAATATTTTATTAAAAATTTATTTGTTATAGGACCTTCGCGTACAAATAATCTTCCAGTGTGCAAAAAATCTTTTCTTATACGTGTTCAAAAAATATTCCTTGTATTCAATAAATTTTTTTTATGTATGTGTGAACAATATTCCCTTATGTGAAAAAAATCTTCCTTAGATCTCATTTAACAAATGAGTTTTTAATGAGGTATTTATGAGTAATTCTCCCAATAAAAAATGGCATTTCATCATATGGTTATATATGCATAATCTAAAGTTAAAAAGATTTATTTGCAAAACAATTATTTTAGAAAAATTCATTGTCGTTGTTGAAGTGTCAAACTTGATAATTGAAATCAAATATTAATTAATGACACGAGCAATATACACAAATTTAACAATCTAAGAATGTTTGTTATTGAAGAATATTCATCGGTTCATTACAAGAGCATATATGTTTATTTATTTTTTTAATGAACGCATATATCTGTATTTTTTCATGAACACATATATGTGTAGTTTAAACATTTTTTTTAAAAATAATATACATAAAGCATGCAACAAATATAAGTATATTCACCAAATATTATCACTATTTAAAAAGTCATCGGCTTCCCACAAATCTTTAGTCATTTAATTTAGCATTATTCTTAGCGGGATGAATTTAATTTTTCAGTCATATCACCTGAAGTCACGATGATATTTGAGTTGCATCATGCATATTTTTCAACGTAAACTGTTGTCATGACTTGTAATGACATGTATTAATTTTATAGTATTATCTCTAAGTCAGAGCTAATAGAGAAATTTATCTTGAACATAATATCTTAATTCATTTTATTTTCCTAAATTTGTATCTTTTTCAAATCATCTATATCAATTTCACATATTAAATAACAGTTTTAATCCATGGGTAGTTTCCAAAACACATAATTAAAGGGATATTGTAGGAAAACTAACACATTTTTTTTTGGATCATTAAATTGATTTGAATTGAAATCCCATGGAATCTGAGTTAGATTAATTTAAATTAAGAAAACATCATTTTACCCTTGTTAATTTGAGCTACGAATGATAAGTCAGGATGTCACTAACAACTTAATAACTTATTGCTCAATGATTTGTCATTATGGCACCCTAACTTTTCTCAATTTAAATTAATCTAGTATGGGGCTTCAATTCAATTTGATATGATTTCAAAGAATAGGATACTATCTTTTAAATTAGTTATCTTACTTATGTATTTAGCATAAGAGGGGTATCTTTTATGAATATCATTGCAACTTGCAAATATAAATATTAATTGCAACTTCAAATGAAGCGCCCATGTTTCACCACTTATTTTATGATGCTATTTACCTTTTTATACATACAAAATCTGACTTCAACTTGCAGACAAAAGGATTACTTTCTTTGTGCATGATTTGTTTTGTAAAGAAGAACTTTAGTTAGCCGTCAAAAGTCTAATCCTAATTTTAACTTTAATAAAGCTTAAATCATGCTTTGCTCAAATGGTACTTGATCTGATACTGAAAAGAATAAATAAAATAGAAAGAAAAAGGAGATTCGGATCAATGTTGATGGAGAATCGTAGATCTTGAAAAAGACTCAAACTTTTCTTTTTAAAACTCAAGACGACGTTTCAGATGTGGACATTCATCGGATCTTATAACTAGTATTATATTTTTCAAGGCATATCCGGACCATGTACTTTTATATTATAAATTAATATTGTTTTAATTGGCAAAAAATATTGTTTTAAATATTAATAAGATAAAAGAAAAGTTTTATCACTCACCTTAAAAAGAAAAAAAATAAAAAAAAGGAACATATAGAAAAAGTGCATATAAAGTAGAGTAACTAATTAATATGACGATGCTAAAATGAATGTGTAGTCATGAAAAAAAAAAGAGAGAAGAGATTCATAATGAACATATACGTTGAAGAATTGGAATGACATCTATTAAAAAGAAAATTGTAGAAAATTGAATGTGTACACTACTACAGGTTTGCACATATATAACGCTTAATAAATAATGATTATAACTAATAAAAACATTATGTATGTCGAGACAGAGGTCACAAAATAATATATAATGTTAAAACTTAATGATTAATTTTATGCAGCATCATGTATTATGATGTGGAATTCGCGAAAGCATAAATATAATTGTTATAGTTACTAACCGTCATTTACTTAGAGACAAAACTTACAGTTCTTACAAAACAACCGTCATACAACATTTACAAACGATTCGTCTTCCAATATTTTATATTAGTGAAAATAAAACATAACAGTCTTTATAAACAACTGTCATGTAATATTTTCATTACCCTTTGTAATATCATCGAACCTTCATAAGTCATAAACTCACTTATTTCTTGTGATTCTTACTAATCTTTATCGGCTTGCTCCTTCTCTCCTTCATCATGTTAAGATCCTAGGAAGCACCTCTACCGCCGCCACCCCCTCCTCCACCGCCACCATCTCCCCTACCCTTCCAGAATGGAGGTTCTAATGCAGATGTTGGAAAGCCTTAACCACCACACAAGGTGTCTCATGACATATGCTAACAAGCTGAACCTCATACTTCATCACAATGAGATTGAATATGACTTGCAGTAAGACCCTTCATCTTCTTCCTTCGATGATAAGAATGAGGAGGAGGAAGAGGAGGACGAGGAGATAAGGAGGAGGACGAGGTAGTGGCGGTAATGACTAAACACCACTATTGTTTTTTTCCTTAAATATTAAAAAATAAGTTAACAAAAGAAACTACTTAATAATTCATGGTTATTAATTAAAAACCATAAAGTATTCTTGTAACAATAACACCAATACACTTAACGGTTCTATCTTAATATACATTAATTAAAGCTCTGAAAAACATTTCCTCTTCCTTGTGCTGATTTTGGGTGCCTCCTTGTTATCCAATGATCGTCAGGAGAACCAGGTACCCTTTCATTATGTCCTTTAACCTCCAACACGTGGAATCATGGTTTTTTTTGTCCCTTCCAGATATCTATTCAAACTGCTCATTTTCATTTGTTTTCCTTACGTTTTCTTCATCATCCTCCTCTTTGTTCTTTCAATCACTAAGATGAAACGTAGTGCATAAGACTTGCTAGAAAACTCTCAGCGTCATCCTCCACCTCTTTCTCTTCCTTGCCAACCTCTACCTCTTGCTTCTCCTCCCCAACATCCACCTCTACCGTCGCCACCTCTGTCACCTTTTCCTCAACCTCCAAATAGTATGCTTCCTTAACTAGAGGCAATGTTGCGATATGCAGAACACATTGACCATGATGTGAGGAGGCTTTTTAGATACCCCTTGAGTATGAATAGGAAGGTCAATATCATACTTGATGAGTATGTGATTGGCCATGATCCTGGAAACTCATCTGGTGATGGGTAGCCTGGTGATCTCATCAGTTCATCAAGTTACTCGTAACTGTTCTTTTTTCATTTTATCCTTTTGTCCTTTTTAAATATATTGTAAAAAACATATCTAACGGCTCTTATAGAAAAATCGTCATGAAATAAGATAAATAATAGTTCGTAAACTGTTCTTTCGAAATAAACATAATGAATTTGAAGATAAATAAAAATTTTCTTGAAACAACCATCATGTTACTTATGGCGCGGGAAAAAAAACAATTGTCAGGTAACACTTTCAAACGATTTGTCTTTCCCAACTACTCTTATTTAAAGTACCTTTACATAAATCTCTAATTAAATTCATCTATTTTAATTTTTCTGTAATATAGTGTTTGATATATGCAACAATGCATGCATTAAAATAAAAAATTTCAAATAAATAACGATTATAAAGAAAAACTTGTCACTTATTAGAATATCACTTTAAATTCCTAACGGTTATTAAAAAAACAACCGTTACCATTTATAAAATATAATGATATGTAAAACTAAAGGACATGATGGTTTGATAATCCATGAAACCCTATCTATATAAACGTTCAAAAATTGAATTATATTTCTTCATTGTTATTTCAACATCTCATAGACAACTGCAAGCTTTTGTTATTTTTCACAAAATTATGGACAAATGCAGAAGAACTTTTTTTTTATTTGGGGACAAACCGAAAGATGAACTCCCTCCACTAATAAGCTTTGATGGGCTTGTCCATGTGACCTACAAGCTCCATCATATGGTCCAGATTTACCTGTGAGAGCAAGAACACATGGACTACTACTTAAAGGAACCTACCACTCTCGTTCTCTCTTTGAACGAGAAGGTGGACAAGTTATTGGACAAGGAAAAATCTGATGATGCATCAAATTCTTAATACATCTCCATAAATTTTTATTATTAGTTTGTGTATATACATTGTCTTTTGTTTTTTTACTTTGTTTGTAAGATGATGGTTGCATAATCAACCACCAATTTGTTTTTTAAAAAAGTGAAATACATAATAGTTATTAAGTAAAACACATCACTTATTATAATACCATATAAATAAATAATGGTTGTAATTAGTAACCATCATATTTTGTCTCACAAGAATAATGATTATTACGCAAAAACCATCATGTAACAACAAACACCATGATGGTTCAAAACCTTTCCCCTTCCCCATGTTGACGATAATACCCTATAATGCTTCTTCGTTCTTCGATGATCAGGCACGAGAACCAAGTATCCATTCATTACCCACCATTATGTGCAACTGCTCCTCTTCAACTTCCAAAGTGTACAATAATGGTTTGAATCTGGCACTTTCAATATATTTAAACTCCCAATTTCCCTATGTTTTTTCTTACTATTTCTTCCTCCTCCTCCTTTGTTCTGTCAACATGAAACACCATGATGTAGACTTGCTAGAAAATCTATGGTGTCATCCTCCTCCTCCTTAACCTCCACAACCTCCACCTCCTTCTTTTCCTTCTGCTCCTCCTCCATAACCTCCATCACCTCCTCCGATTCGCCTTTGCCTCTGTATCCTTTGCTCCCTCAAGTAAAGGCAATGATATGTCATGCAGAATGCATTGACTATGTTGTAAGGAGGATGGCCGAACATTTGACCTTCATGTATTATAGAAGTTCACGATTCTTGTTTTTAAACTATTATTTATGTACTAAATACATAATGGTTGTCTACGAGAGACCTTTATTTAGTTTTATTAAAAGTCACAGTTCTTATCTAAAAATTGTTATTTATGTTATTGAATAAATAACGGTTGTCAAAATGAAACCATTATGTATAATACAAATATTACCATATATTATGATAGTTATTTATGTGTGCCCGTTAATTATTATCACAGCAATGCGTATATCATGGCCTCACCAGGCCTCAATCCATAATGGGTGTTATATTATAATTGTTATAATATGTATATAATAAATAACAATATCTGCCCTGAGCATTTATAGAGCTTGCATAGATGACTGTTCAGAACCATGATTTGTGGTCGATAATAACTATTATATATCGCAAATTCAGTAGTAGTGGCACTACTACAGAACAAAGTATATTTTACATTTATTTTTATATATTTTATGATTCTAAATCGTAAAATAGATTAACATTAAATATTAATATTTTATGGTTTCAAATCAATATTTTATGGTTACAAACTATGAAATATGATGTCCAATATTTTATTGTTGTTACATAACAATCGTGAAGTATTTGTGAAGTATTTGACGTAAACTTCACAATTTTTTGCCAATCACTGTCAAATGTAGTATAATTTATTTGATGGTTATTCATAACCAACTGTGAAATATTTATAGAGTACTTTATAGTTCCAACATTGAACCGTTAAGTATTTAACAATAATTTTGGTCATTTTTAAGAAGATTATTTAATGATTGCTATTATATAATCATAAAATATTATAAAATACTTTACAGTTCTTTATACTTTATGGTTCTTTACGAATAACCGTGAAGTACTTGTGAATTCCTATAAAAACAACAAATATATAACAAACACCAAAACAAATCTAGTTCCAGAGCTATCAAATATATTAAAGAACCAATTCTAACAAATGTGAAATGCTAGTACAACAAAATAGATCGAGTACTATACAATTAACAACATCAATATCAATATGTGCCAAATGTAGCTATATATATATATGTGTGTGTGTACAACAAGCAATGGATGACCAAAAAAACTAACATCATATTAGTGGGTTGATCATGATCATCATTACTGGAGCTATCAAACCCCACAGAATTTTGACATTTATCAAAGTACCGACGCACAATTCAATAGGCATACAAAAATAGTATAAATATACTGATATAAAATTTTTGATTATATTACAGGAATTCCCCACAGGGTTTGTACAATTTCAAATAAAAAGCCCAAAAATACATACAATGAACAAAGATAACCAAAAAAATTCTTTATCTGACCTGGATCCTTCAGTGGCCGGTGTCCTTCTCTTTGTCTTTGGAGCCGCTACCTCTCGATGAATAAATTATAATTTTTGGAAAGGGGTGAGATTCGAGCGAATCTCAGTAGTAACAAGAAACCAATCATATTAAATGCAAAAAGTAAACATGCAATGCAGCATATTGGATGCAACAATCAATAATGTTGTGTACATGTTTGTCAAACAACATTCAGAATCAAACGATGATTTTGTCCAGATCAAAATGATTATTTTTTCCTATTTGCTAATCAGTGATCACATTGCAATTTTACTCGGCGGTTAGATACAAATAACTATTTATACCCTACTGACCTTACTGTATGCTTAATTCAGGATCATATGCTATTATGACCCCTACTCGCTATAATATTTTGGTGCAGATGTTGTTCTGCTCGTACTTGCCACTAGCCTACCTAGACTGGGTACCTGCCGGTCTTAGAGGTACTTGTGCTTTTCCCTCAGGATGATATTTGTATTTTTCCCACACACAACTCTAGAAATTACTGTCATAGACTTGTCATTACCTAGAACATGGCAAACAATGCATATTAATAAGCACATATAATATGAGAGATAGAATTACTACCTTAATACCTTTCCTTGCCCTAGTTAGTGTCGGTCCTTAGTTTTCTGGTTCGTCTTGGTAAATATCAAATCTTAAAATTCCCAAATTAATAAAAAAAACAAGTTATTACTTATTCACACCTTATTCTAAAAATTATAAGTTGGTTATCTTTACTCATAATCGCGTAATTACAAAAATGCCCCTAGGGAATCCGGTCTAATTCCCTTTATTCCTGGCATATTTGTCCTTTTCGAAAAAATTATGACCCAGGCTATTTCTACAAAATTTTGTGTGTAGAATCCACTTTTTTCCTTAGTTTTAACAAATTCACACTCTAATGACTAGATTACCCTTGACAACCATGAATTTAAGGTTTTAGGGGTAACATTGTCATTTCATACCCTAAAACCTTCACACTCCATAATTCACATGTTTCCTACACAATTTTCATTCTAAACATAATGGAATAATAAAATCCATGAAATTCCAACTCCAACACCCTACACAGCTCTTGACCAAAAATTTCAAAATAAAATGGAAATTGTGTTTTTCATGATTAATCCATTAAATCACCTTCTTTTCTCTTGTAATCACATGTTTAGCCTTTTAAACACCTATTGAACATGATTAGTATCAATTATAGCAGCATCTTCCCTTAGGGTTTGAGCATCCCAAATCACAAATCCAAGATTAAACAAGCCAATAATCAACCAAAACCACCAAGAACAAGTGTAAATCATCAAGAATAATCTAGTTCTTAAGTTTACCTTTCTTTCTCCTTCCTTTTCTCTCTTGACCGTGCACTCCCTCTCTTTCTTCCCTTTGATTTCCTTCTTCTTAACATGATTCCAAGAAGGATACATGAGTTAGGGAAGGGTTACAAGTGATTAGTAGTAAAAACACTTGAATTTCACAACTATTTACCTTGATTTTGCTTCTTGAACCCTTCCTCTCTCTCTCTTGTTCTTGTTTCTTCAAGACACTTCCTCTCTCTCTTACTTCTTGTGTTTGATGAAAATGAAGAAGGACAGAAATATTGCCCTAAAATATCATGTCCACCTCCTTTAATTTAATATTTTTTATTGCAAACACTTGGCAGTTTTTCATGCAATCTTTTCCATAAGCTTTTTTTTATTCTTCCACATGTCCATACATGTGGAAAATTCTTGTTCCTTCTTGCCTCTTGTCAAACCCCTTAACATTTTGATATTCGCAGAGTAATAAGCACAAAGTTTGGTAAGACATATAGAAATAACGAAAACATATTGATATTAAATACTTGTTTATAATACATGAATTTCTCGTAGGGTTTGAAAAATATATACAAATTCATAGAGTGTTCAAAAGAAACTAATTACAAAAGTAAAAACATAGATAACCAGATGAAACTTCAGAATGCATTGGGACTTTAATCCCGGTTAGCCACTTCTTTGCCCTTAGAGCAGCTAGCTTCAGCTGTAATATTTTTCAGCTTGAAAAAGGGTAACATTCAAGCAAATCTCAATAGCAATGTGCATTTTAGACATACAAAAATGTGAAAATAAATATGAAATACTCATGTTATGTAAGATGATAGAATGTTGTGTGCACACTGTCCGAGGCTAAACCACTATTTGCAACCCAGGCTTAACTTTACGCCTCCGTTGGGTCCCAGAACACAACTAAGCTAATATGCGTGTCCAATGCACTATGCTCATGTTACAAAAAATGGGATATAAAAAAATATAAATAATCACATAATGTATGAAAGAAAGAGTTACTACCTGACTCCTTTTTCACTTCCTTGGTTTATCCTAAATCTTTATTCCGGCTCAGGCTATTGTATATTCCTATAAATTAAATTACAAGTAACTAGTTATTACTTGTATTATTACTACCTTTAATTAAATTATGCTGGTTATCTAATATAGTTTTAGCAGTTTCAATAATTTCTACACAGTATAACTCTGTACAGTACAATTTCACAGTTTTCCAGAAAATTGGCAGATTTTCAATCAACTTTGGAAATTCATAATTAATTCTAAGAAAATCCAATTTGACTGGTTCCAAAGCTTGTGTGAAGCTTTTTAAATGTACTTTTGTATACAAAAACTTAAGTCTACCCATTGTCATCACAATGTTTCCATAAATTCACCAAACTCCCCTGTCCTAGATTACATTCTAGAAATAGGGCACAACTTCAAAAATCTATATCTTTTAATCTACTAGTCCACAAAATTAGGATCAACATATAAAATTAAAGCTCTAGATGTATACTTTAGTCTTGTCAAATTTCATAATTTTTGGATTAGGTTTGACTAACGAATTTCATTGCACAATAACACTGCCTCACTAGAGGTAAATCAAAGAACATTTCCTTTCAACTTCAATAAATTCCAGCTTTGCATACCAATATCCAAAAATCATGAACACATGTATTCCTTCACAATTTTCCCTTCTAAATCCAATGGAACATCAAAATTATAAAATTCTAACTCCTTTCCCCTATTCTACCTCTGGCCGAAAATTAGAACCTTAGGAGGAAAGTTAGTTTTCTTGATTTCTCTTTATTAACCACTTCTTTTTCACTTATAATCACATGATTAACTACTTAAATTATTAATAAACATGATTCATGGAAATTTTGGCTACATAACCCATTAGGGTTTCATCATCCATTTTTCACAAAACAACCAAATTCAAGCCAAACACAATAACAACATCAACAATAACATCATATAAGGCAAGGTTATCAAAGTTTGGAGATTACCTCTTGATTGCCCAACTTTCGCTCTTTAAGATGCCTCTACCCTCTCTCTCTTCTCTCTTGATTTAGCTTGCTAACCATGAATTTCAAGAAGGAGAGGTTAGAAGAGGTCCTAAGTAGTTTAGAAGGCATAAGCAATTTAATTTCAAGCTCTTACTTTAGATTTGTGCCTCTTGAAACCCTAGCCTCTCTTGGTGTTCTTGAGCTTCTTCAAACTCTTCTCTCTCTCTTGTTCTTATGCTTTGGCCAAAATGAAGAAGGAAGAGGAGAGATAATGATTTTATCATATTATCTCTCTTGCTTTTTGAAATATCTTGTTTAAGGGAAATTAATGTGAAATTTACTTGGCTCTTATTTTCCCCTCCCCTTGAATTAACCCTAGCTATGCAAAATATTTCCCTTCTAATTCCCCCATTTAACTGAAATTAAGAGGAAAAAGGGAATATTTAATTGCTTCTTGCATTTCTCTTAATTCCTCCCTTAAATACTTAATTGTGTCATACTTGCTTTTATGACATCATCTCTTCTTTTTAACTTTAAGTTAATTCCATATGGCTTTCTTGCCTCCCAAGTATTTATTTTCCCCTCCTTTTCCCCTTATTTAGGCAAAAATGTTAAGAGAAAAAGGGATAAATATTTGCTTCTTGTTTTATTAGAAAATTATCATTTTGCCATTACATTTTATGATTTATTGATCTTTTTCCTTTAGTTTGGCTGAAGTTTTAGCATGTTAATTAGGCAAAGATTTGTGTTCTTTCATGATCCAATTTAGGTTACAATATTAGGCCTTTAAGTGGACAATAATTACTTCTTTGTGTTCCAACTTAGCTAAGTTGTGTGTAACCACTGATTGTAGTGTTTTTATCATTTCATGTACATCACAATTCATCATTTTATTCCATTAAATGTATTAATTACATACAAAGAATATTGATGACTTAAAAATGGGATGTTACACCTCTCCCTTCATGACTGACTTTCCCTTATTTATCAAGGGAAATTATTGAATTTTATTTTATTTAGCCAAATGACCATTTTGCCCTTACATTTTCTTGAATTTTTAAAACAATTGCCATTTACTTCTTCTCCTTTCTTCTCTACAGACTTTTTGTAATATTTTGGGCTAAAAAATTGCGCTCTTTCATACTCAATTTTAGGCCACAATGTTAGGCTTTTGTCAAAATAAAAATTGGGCTTTAGGTCTTCCTTGACCAAAAATTTCATGTAGTTACTATTTACACAATTTTGGCTATTTCAAGTGTACCAAAATTCACCATTTTATTCCTTTGAATATAATTAAATGTACAAGGAATTTTGGTGATTAAATTTGAGATATTATAGGAGCTACTAACAGAAGGCATATTTATCTATAACAAAGTTGACAAATGAAATGAAATCGTCATTAAGAATTTTAAGTCAAACAATAATTAACTCAAGAAATAAAGCTAAGGAAATTTACATGATCAATGTCTCAAGAATTGTAATGCTCTTTTTGTTTACAATTTTTTTCTTCAATTTGTGAAGCAATTTCCCCCTGTTTTAAAATCTAAATTCCTTAGATGTGGTCATGCCTTATGTACAAAGCATAATCTTCATTAAAATGTGTTTCAAGTGATGTCCCTTGGAATGGCTTATCTTTAGTTGCATTGTCTTTACCCTCACATCCTCATTTATTTTATTAGTTAACAAAATGTTGGGAAAAAAATTAGTTAAAAAAATAATAGACTACTCTTTGTTAGCATTATAAGGAACATAAAGCACTTATGTAGCTTAAGAAGTCAAAATAAAAGGATCTTCTTTATACTCTTGTTTCTTCAAATTCAATTGCATCAACCCTAACTCATCTACTTTTAAAGTATTATTATTGTAAACCCACATGCACATGAATATTTGAACCTAAAATCCTACATAATCTAACTCTCAAATGTGCTCAACCACTCCAGAATATGACATATCCACATAGATAGGATTTTTATTTTTTGTACTTGATATTGTAATAATAGTTACACCATTATTTTACATTTTGCTCCAGCCATCTTGTTCTCTCATATACATGGTGAATCCATTGATGTGATAGTTTGAGTAAGAAAACACATGTTTGATCAAACTATTTTCCAAGAACATTAATTTCTCAGAAACAGAATTATGATCAACATTATACTTATCATGCACGTCTCATTTCAACCATGTTGTAAATTGTTTATTATATTCTTTTGCAAATAAACTTTCTACTTTGTTGGTGTTTTCCCTCCTAAGCTTATCCATATACATATCTACATTCTTGTTAACCTCTTTAGAGTTGTGCAGTATATATAGGTGTGCTTGCTCTTACTGTTGGTTTGAGATAGAGAAAACTTTCTTTCCCATAAACCCTTCTCCATATGTCCTTTATTTATGCTAAGACACCAAAAGCCCAATATCACATGCATTCTTTAAATAATTGATACAAAACTCAGTAGCCTATTCATAGATATAGCATTCAGGGCTAACTCTGAGTTTTCACATGCCCTTTCAAGTCCATCATCTTGCGCTCGACTGGCTACATCCATCTCAAATACACTGGGTCACATAGTTGTGCCTCTTTAACCAAGTGAACAATTAGGTACACCATGATGCCAAAGAATTCTAGAGGAAAATACATCTTCAATTCACATAATGTAGTCACGATTTGAGTTTGCAACCTCAAAAATTTCTTGGAATACCTCGACAACTCACTAGTCAAAGTTTAGGGGCCATCCTTTCCTCTAATTTCCCATTGAAGAACTTTCTCATACACTGATAAGGATGACCATCGTGCAACCATATGAATTGTCCCATATAAGAATTCTTCATACTATGCTTTAACCTTTTTGAATGTGTACCCTTTTCACAAATTGAGCATCTAAATTGGCCTTTAATGTTGTGTCTTAACAAATTACCATAGCAAGAAATGCATTGTTTATGCCAAACAATATGGCTTTCAAGTTGAAAGTTTCTTTACCATAACCATCATATATATGCACCATACTCTCCAACAATAGCTTCAAGTCTTCAGTTAGTGGTGTTAGGTATATATTTATGTCATTCCCTATTGCTTAGGCCTCAAGGTTAGCATCGACAACATAATATACTTCCACTTCATCGAGAGCCATGGATAGAGGTTATAAACAAACAACATAGCCGATCATGTACTGTGTGGGTACTGCTTTACATCCTATATAGATTCATCCTATTAGTAGCCAATATTAGGAAGAGGTTTCTATTTTCTTGTGCAAATTCAAGATAGTCAAGATCAAATTTATTCCATTTAGAAGAATAAGCAAGATCTAAAGCATACTGTCATGAATTCTTTTATCTTTATGCCACCTTAAATTTTTCACATCATGTGCATCACTATACAAGCATTAAAATCTAGGTATAATTGGGAAATACCTAACGTTTTCTTCAGAATTTTCCTATTCTCTTGGTAGCATGAGTCACAATGTATCTCAAATATAGCCAATAAGAATGTCTAACATCCAAACCATCAAAATACATAATTAGTTTACATAAAAACCTATACCATAGTGTCAATTTAAATCCTCAAATATTTTGGTAAATAAAATAAAATGCGGAAGTATTAGGGTCATTGAGAATAAAAACGACATAACATGTTCTCAAGGAGCACAAAAGAGCTTTCAAGACTCACTCCATAGGTGCCTTCCCTTGCTCCCTACTAGAACAATCACCTGAAACTTGTTAATATAAAGGGATGAGATTCCACATCTTAGTAACTACTGAAAGTTACTACCATATACAAGCAAACCTCATATGATTTAAAAGAAAGAACTGATTACATGTACATTTTCATGTATCATGATCCTCATACAAAATAATTGCAAATTTAATCATCATTATGCTAATCTATATTTTCATCACAACATGTAATATATAATTATGCAATATATAATATGCAACCTCCCTTGGATCACCATTTACCCTTATTCCGCTGACTGAAGCCATAAGCTTAATACATATCCAACATAAAGTAATCCATTTGACTGGATTATCCTAAACTCATCAGCTCTTAAGATATACCCAGATAAAGGTGTAAAGCTTAAGTCTAGACTATGACTCCCCTTCTTAAAAGAGCATAACTAAGAAGGTGTTGTATGGCCCACAACTTTATTGCAATCTCGACCAAAGGAAAATATGGAATAAGGGGCCATAACAAGTGTCATCTACTGTGCACTAAGTGATAGCATACCATGCAATAAAAGATCTCACCATACAAATTCCTTCTCCTTACTCCAACCTATCCCAAATGCAACCGTCATGACAGTTATATTCAATCAACAATAAATATAATATCATTAAAAGACAAGGTATAATAAATCAGCTCCCATTCATATTAAATATCATTATAAATATAAACATGTCTAAAAGGAAATAATAATCCAACTATAAATTAGTTATAATTAAAATATTAACTATGTGAATAAAGAGAGTTATACGGAAATTTACTTGTAACATTACTTTCTTGGGAATTTACAATACATACACTTATGTATATAATTTAGTCCATTTTTTTTAAAGATAGTCATTCACGATTCAATCATACACAATTCATAAGTATATGAAAGAATATTCAGAGTTACTTGCTGCTCCTAAGCGAACAGGTAGTCACACAAGAGTCACACAAGAGTTACTCCAAATCTTTTAATGAGAGTCTACAAAATTGCACTAATAAATATATATTACTATACTACGTAGCACTACTCTAAAGTTACTCTAATACTACTCTAAAATTAATCTAAAGCCTTAAAAATACCCTTTAAACTAATACACATTGGTTCCTACGTATTAAGCTATGTGTGTATGTATGTGTGTGAAGAAACAATATTACTTGGGAACAACAATTTCTTTAGAAGGAAAAGATTTAAACATGAAACACTTGTATATGTGTGCATTTGATAAGGGAAAAAAAGATTTGAATCAAGATTCAACATTGAACATAGAGGACATTGTATTGTATGTGTGTAGACATTTAAGAATGTGGGAAAATGGTGCATTTAATATCCTGAATTTTAGGGCTAGAGACTTAAGATTTAGCCTGGATTAAAGGGAACTACTAGACCCCTATTTGGTAAATGTCATAGTGAGGCATATTATTATTTCCCAAAATTCCTTTATATCCTTGGATATTAAAAGGAATTATATTGGTGAGCTAAAGAGCTCAGGGAATAACAAAATGAAGTGATTGGAAGTCACACACAAAGTATTATTGCTATTGGTGAAATTCCTGATGTGGCAGTCGTATTTGTGTGGCAAATTTCAAGGGGCAAATGATGTCCAAAAATTATGAAACTTTCCAAAGTGAAAGTATACTTATCAAACTTTAATTTTATAGGTCATATAAGTCATTTAGGGTTGTACACAAAGAGAAATAAATTTTGGAAATTAGCCCAGCGAAATTAACTATTTTCTGGGGCAGCATTCAAAGATTAAAATTCTAGGAATAGTGAGCTTCCAATTGGCCAAATTTTATATTTTGTCTTAAAATGGACTCAATGAGGGTTGTATAACCTTTAGAATCACTCCAATTGGATATTTATACAATTAGATATGAATTTTCAAAGTTTAATGAAAATTCTGCCAAATCAAGCATTATATGCGAAAATTTGAATTTCGGGCCAATAGGGAGCTGACACGTGGCAGGTCACTTAATACTTCATTTAATCATCAATTCGTCATCTTCTTCAGCCTATTTGCTGCGTGAAACAAGAATAAAAGAGTGAGAGAGGGAGCTGAGAACATAAAGAATGAAGGAAAGCTAGGGTTCAGTAAGAAATCTAGGTAAGAAGTTGTAACCTTGTGATTCTTGCTTCCTAATCCCTCTATAACCTCTCCTACTCATCTCTACTCCTTTGAATCCATGTAATTTCAGCTAATTTAAGAGTTGTGGAGTGAGAGTAAAAAATGTGTAGGGAGACGAAGAAGTGGAAATCAAGAGGTAAACCTCCCATACTTGTTTCTCTTGCTTGATTGATACTATTAGAGTTGTTATTGGCTTGATTTTGAGTGACTTGTGAAGATTGGATAGTAGAATCCCTACGGTGTCATGCTGTTTAAACATGCTTCTAATCATGTGTAATGAGTGTTTAAATAGCTAATCATTTGATTAGGAGTAGCAAGGAAGTGATTAGGCAAGAGAAAACGAGAAAACAATAAATTATTTTTGGGAATCCTTAGATCTTCCCTATACTGTTTCATGTAGGAGGAGTGAGAATTTGGCAATTTTGATACTTCCATTGGTTTTAGAAGTCAAAATTGTGTAGGTATACAAGTGTTCATGAATTTTGGATGTTTGTATATAAATTTAGAAATTTAGGAAGTTTGTATATGCATGTTGTTGATTCTGTCATGTCTGTACAATGGCGTTGTGTGAGCTGCTTCATATGATAAACCTTGTCCAAAAATTCTAAAATTTTGCAGACTTAAATTAGACATGTAGAGCTTTAATTTGGTAGGTAGTTTGTAATTTTTGGACAAGTATGCTAGGAGATATGAATTTTTACAGTTCTATCCTATTTTCTAGAAAGAAACCTAGAACAGTGATGTTAGGCAGCATTCTGGGAATTTTGTGGTTGGGATGAGTAGCAAGGAAGTGATTAGGCAAGAGAAAACGAGAAAATAATAAACTATTTTCAGGAATCCTTAGATCTTTCCTGTATTGTTTCGTGTAGGAGGAGTGGGAATTTTGATATTTTGATACTTCCATTTGTTTTAGAAGGAAAAATTATGTAGGTATATAAGTGTTTATGAATTTTGGATGCTTGTATATAAATTTGGGAATTTATAGATTAAGGTTGGTCATAGTGTTGATTTGTCTTGTCCGTAGCATTGTCATTGTACATGATAATTCAAGGGGTAGATATTGCCTAAAAATTCTGAAACTCTCTAGTTTGAAATTAGACACATAGACCTTTAATTTGATAGATTATAATGATCAATTAAATTTATGTGCTAGAAGTTCTACATTTTCAAAGTTTGAGCATACAAAACTGGAATTTTCTGGAATGATGTGTAGAAAGTAGAAATACTGTATTAATTTGTTGACATATAGCTAATGGCTATATTTTTATTTGAAAATAGACTTAATAATGGTCATTTGGGACTTAGAACCACCTTAATTGTATTTTTTTGGATTTAGGAATGAAGTTTTGAAGTATTTACCCTGTTTCTGGGAAGGAATTTAGAACATGGTGATTTTTTGAAATATGGGGAACTTTTTTTTTCTCTGATAGCTAACATTGAATATTTTTATGTGAAACTAGATTGAAATTTATTTTCATAAAATTTAGAACCACTCAATTTGGAGTTTCCTAGAATTAATGGTGAATTTTTAAAGTTTGAAGAAAAATCTGTTAGCTTTATGTCTTATGCGAAATTTAAGACTTAATGGCATAAATATAATTAGTATGAACTCCAAGGGTGAAAGTAAGCCTTTAGGGCTAATGTGGGCCATTGGACATTTACTTTTCATAGCCCTAATAATGTAATTTCTTATCTAGGGCCATAAAGTGACAAAGAAGAAGCTATGGTTGGAAGATCAAGGTACAAGAGGAGAAGACAAAGTCCAAGAGGTAGTGAACTTACCTAGCCTGCATGTATTTGATATGTATGTTTTGCATTGATTTTTTGAATGCTTGCCTAATTGTGTTGAACATATTTTATTGATTAAAGCTCTATTATATTTGTGCAATGGCCATGTGTATGTCATAACATTGAGCATGCATATATGTCATTATGTTAGCATGACTATGGTAGGCAAGCATGTCATGCATTAACTATATATCTTGCATGCATAGTGATATTGTTTACTACTGAGATTCCTTTAAATCTCACCCTCCCCAAACCAACCATTTAGATAAATGGCAGAGGTGGGAAGTAAGAGTTATACGTGAAGAGAACGTGATGGTGGTGGACCGAAGATTCAAGGGTCCGAGGTTGTATTGTATTTGATTTCAATATTTGATAGCCTTATATGGCCATATATGTGTGCTATGTATGTAATTGCACGTATGAATGAAGTCTTAGCAGAGAACAACTCTATGAAAACCGCTCTAGTTGAATTAAAGAAATACGCCCGCATACTCTGATTTTTATAGATTTAAGAGCCGATGAGGCATTGGTGATGTAGTGAATCTAGTGGAAATGTTTTAAAGTATTCTACCCTTTGAAAAACTCATCTGAACCCTAGGTTCAAGTCCTAAGTTGAGTTTGCGAGACTTATGAACTATTGTGAGGTTTGGATAGTCTGGGTTCAAATCCTGGTCCCACGAATGATTTCACTACTAATCTCTATTGATCTTGCACTATTGGAGAAGGGTGTCACAGTGCAAATATGTATACATATAAAAAGAGGCTTAAAAGGATACATGTCATGTCAGTTAAGTATATAAAAAAATCAGAAAACCTTGAGGACTTGAAAGAAATATTTGTATTATTATTTTTTTTGAAAAATTATTAAGACTCCCTAAATATGCTGGCCATGCAAACAAAGAGTAATAAGTGAAATTTGAAATATATACTTCTCATATAATCACAGCAAGGAGAAAAAGGGCTACTATTGAGTGTTTTATTTTCATATCACAAGTCATAAGTCCAACTTGCATAGGAGGTGATCAATCAAAATAAAAATAAAATAAAAGGACAAGAGGATATGACTGTAGTTAGGATTAAGAAGAACTAAAATACTATTTACAATCATATAGGATGAGAAGAAGAAGCATGTGGCTCTTGAAATAATATATATAACCATAAACAAACACTAAAAAAAGAATTCGGCTAAGGAAATCCAAAGTGATAGGGGAGACATAAATGAGTTTATTTTATATATATTTGTATGTGGGTGCGCGTGCATGGATATGTGCCCAAGAGAGTATGAGAAGAATAGGGAAACACATACTCTCCTCAATAAAAAACGAACAGGGAAGGGCGATTCTTGAAAGATATAATATATAATATACTTTCACTATCACCAACAGTAATATGATGGAGGAAGGAAAATGGATATGAAAAGATGAGACGTATAAGGTGAAACATTGAAGAAGAAAGATAGAAAAATAAAAATTATGATAAGACCCTATGGTAGAAGAGAACACGCTAAACAAGAAGAAGAAAGGAGAGAAAAAGGGAGAGGTACCTGCAACAGTGAAAAGTGGTAGCTGAGAGTGAGGAGAGAAGGAGAAAAGAGTATTTATAAGGGATGGTTAGGGTCTCCTTTTGATTAAAATAATAATATTTTTTTTCAGACAGCAAATTTTGTTTCTATATTACCTCGCAATGGTAGGATAAGTTTACCGACATAGACCTATATATTTAGAATAACTATTTTAAGGAGTTATTCCATTTGTATACATATTTTTTTAGAATAGATTTTTAGAACTTGATACTTCTTTTCACTTATTAATTTATTTTATACTCTTTGACTAAATAAAATCTAAACTACAACTAACTCTAAGTGCTAACAAAATAAGGATGTTACAATTCTCCTCTCCTAAAATAATTTTGTCCCCAAAATTTGACGCATAAACTAAAGGACATACTTAGTTAAACAAATGAGGGTACTCCTACTTCATCTTTTCCTCTGTCTCCTAAGTGGCATCACTAGGAGCCATTCCTCTCCATATAACCTTCACAAGTTAGTTGGTCTTATTCCTTAATTTCTTATCCATCACATTCACATTCCTTTTTGGCTCGGCTTTATATGTCATATTATCTCTAAGTTATATCTCCTCTAACTCGATAACATGGGAATGATCTGGTTGGTATTTTTTTTGTTTGCTTTAGATTGTAAGGAGTTTATGTTGAATCATCTTAATCTTTTGAGTAGTTTCATCCACCAAATCCTAACCTAGTAAACTCTGCTTACTCAATTCTATCAACAAATATGAGATCTACATTTCCTTTCATAGAATGCCACATAAGGTGCCATCTCAATGCTTGAGTGATAACTATTGTTATATGAAAATTTTACTAGATGAAGGTGATTGTCCCAACTTCTTGCCAGCTCAATTGTGCATGCTCGCAACATGTCATCTAGAGTCCTCTCTATCTATCCATCAATTTGGAAATGGTAAGCGGCACTAAACCTGATTTGAATTCCCAAAGAACTTGTAATGATCTCTAAAATTGTGAAGTAAACTGTGGAACATGATCTAATAGGATGTTGTTTGGTACTCTATACAACTTGATAATCTCATTCAAATAGATCTTTGTTAGTGTTTCAAGAGAGTACTTTGACCTGATAGCTATAAAATAAGATGAGTTAGTCAATCTATCAATAATTACCCAAATGGTGTTATGCCTAGACGTAGCTGGAGGAAGTCCTATGATGAAATCTATAAATATGCTATCTTACTTTTACTTTGGGATCTCCAAATTCTGCAACAATCTCGAAGGCTTATAGTGTTCAATTTTGACTTTCTGATAAGTCAAACAACGAGCAACAAACTCAGTCACATCTTTCTTCATGCCTCACAACTATCAATTCCACTTAAGATCATGATATATCTTGGTTGCTTCTGGGTGAATAGTGTATTTTCTCCTGTGAACTTCCTCAAGTATGAGCTTCTTTAATTCTTCATCATTAGAGAGACATACTTTTTCTTTTTACCTTAATATCCCGTATTTACCAATCTCAAATTCTGACTCTCTTCCTTCTTCAACACCTTCTATGACACCTAATAGGTACTCATCCTTAAACTTATTAAATTTAATTTATTTACAGTTTGTACTTTCAATAGTGCTTCTATGGTAGCAACCAATCCTGACATTACGTCAATAGATGTACTCTACACATCCTCTAATAATTTATGTTTCTTGACCATCAATTGGGCTACATGGATTGACTTTTTGCTTAGGCCATCAACTACAATGTTTGCCTTTCCTTAATGGTACTTCAACTCATAGTTGTAATCATTGAGATACTCCATCTACCTCCTCTGCCACATGTTAAGTTCTTTTTAGATAAATAGGTACTTTATACTCTTTTAGTCGCTGAAGACCTTAAACTGTAAACCATAGAGATAAGTGCCTAAGAATTTACATCATGGTTCATCTATAAGAACTATTATTTATTTGTTTACATTTATTATAATTCTTTGTTAATAACTATTATGTATTTCACTTTTTTTGAAATTGTATAGTAATAAGTGACTAAGTTTTACTTAATAATCATTATGTGTTTCACTTTTTTCTTAAAAAATTTTATTGGTGGATTATGCAATTACCATTTTACAAAAAACATAAAAAATGAAAAGACAAGTTTATAAAAAATGAAAAATAAAAAATTATGGAGATATTTTAAGAATATAGTGAATCATCAGATTATTCCTTCTTCAATAACTTGTCCACCTTCTCATTCAAAAAGTGAATGAGAGTTGTAAGTTCTTTCAAGTACTATTCCATGCATCCTTGCTCTAACAAGTAAGCCTAAACCATATGATGGAGCTCGTAAGTAACGTGGATGAGCTATTCAATGCTTGTTAGTAGAGGGAGTTCATCTTTCAGTTTTTTAATATCCTAAATTTTGGAACTAAAAGCTTGAGATTAAGCATGAATTAAAGAGACTGTTAAGCCCCGATTTAGCAAGAATCCTAAGAATGTCCAAGAGCCATAATAACTTTTAGAAACTAATTTGGAATTAAGTATGAAATTTGTAATACTGTCTCTTATATAACATTTGATGTGTTCTAATCATGTAATGTTTACAAACCTGAGACCTTAACAAAGTGAGTTATTAAAGTCCTGACTTCAAGATAAGGTTTGATCATATACTTGTGTGGGCTTTTTGAAATTTTTTAAAATAAATATGTGTGATCTTATACCAGTTTGCAAATTCATTACCCTCATCGGTTTCAAAACCATTTATAAAAAATGCAAAGCATTCTTTTGCAATAGCTCGCGTAATGGTGGTTAACTTATGGGCTTTTGGTGTTTGGTTGCCCGATTCTATTTCAATTATCGCGTTTTGATACTAGCGTATTACTGAAAGTCTAGCATAAGAAGAGCCTCAAATATTTACACAATAAAAAATAGTTGAATATAAGACAGCGTCGCTGGATAGAGTTGCTAAAGGATTATAATCTAGAGATTAAATATCATCTAGGGAAAGCAAATATCATCGCTGATGCCTTGAGTAGAAAGGTGGTGCAAGTGGCAGTCATGATGGTCTGAGAACAAACATTGTTAGAAGAATTCAGGGATTTGAACTTGTTGAAACAAGTGTTCCTGAATGCATACAAACCGAAAGAAGTACTCCTAGCTAATTTAAATGTCATCCAGGAGGAAAGCGATTTGAGAGCAGAAATTAAAGAAGCTCAGATGTACGTAGGATTAATGAGCCAAGTTTATCTGGGAGATGATTGAAAAAGGAGAAACCCAGGATCATGACCTTTTGCTAAATGGATTAGTCAGATACAAATATTGAATATATGTACCACTAAAGGCTGATTTGAGGCAGAAAATCCTGGATGAGACGCATAAGAGTCGTTATACCCTTCACCTAGGAATGATTAAAATGTATCACAATCTGAAGTCCATGTATTGGTGGCTAGGACTGAAAAGTGATGTGACCAAGTATGTGGCTTGATGTCTCACTTGTCAAAAGGTAAAGATCGAACATCAGCAATCACCAGGACTTCTACAAAGTCTAGAAATTTTGAAATGGAAGTGGGAAAGTGTCACCATGGATCTAGTGGTGGTTTTACTCAAAATCAGAAACTATGACGTGATTTGGGTAATTGTCGACAATTTCACCAAGTTGGCACATTTCATACTCATCAATGCCAGTTACTCCCCATAAAAGTTAGCATATATATATACACAAATGTATACATATATATATATATATATACAGACACACACACACACACACATATACATACATACATACATATATATATGTATATATATATATATATATATACATGGGAGATAATCAGACTCCATGGTCCAACAAAGAGCATTATCTCTAACCGAGATCCTTGATTCACATCAAGATTCTTTCTCTTTTTTTTCTTTTTCCTTTCTTTTTCTCTTTTCTTTGGCTGACTTTTTAGTATATAAGAGAGAGAGGGTGCAATGTTTAAATATCCAATCCTTGCCTTCTTGAATCACTTGGCCAAAAGTTTAGTCTAAGGGAGTAAGAGAGATTATGTATAAAAAATTTGTGACTTCTTGAAAAAACATGCTAGTTAATTAACTAGAGTGGGTTTGGTTACTTTGAAATTCATTCCTTCTCTCTCTCTCCTTAACTTAGACCAAAATTATCACTGCAAAATGGGGTGGACTTGTGGACTAATTTCCTCTTAAATTTTGTCATGTTTAATTTTATTCTGGAAAGTTTCATGACCATTAGATAATATTTGGTCATTTAAAAATACATCACAAGAAGATTACCTCAAATCTTGCAGCATTAAACCTAAGTTCTAATTGTAACAATTTCATTCAAGTTCATTCAAAATCATAACCACACCTTAATCCCATAAAATTTTTCATGGGGAATACATTGGTGACCTTAAATTCACCAAAATCATACTCCTCCTACATGCCCTGTTCTGACAAAAAATAGCTTCCCTATGCAACAATTACCAAGTTTGCAAATTTAATCATCAAACTAGTCTAAAATGCTCTTTCAACACCATATAACATCATTTATATGATCATAGCACCATGAAACCCTAAGAACCCCATTTGTCTTAATTCTAGGGCAGCAAGAAAATTCACCAAAACTCAACCAATTAATAAGATGTTAGGTCCAAATTAAAGCTCAACCTTACCTCTTTCACTTTCCAAAGCTTGTTCTTGATTTCTCCAACTTTAGCTCTTCTTTGACAACTCAAAATACCTCCTCTTGAAACACAAAACCATAGGATTGTAGCTCTTAGTGAGGATAACAATGTTTATGAAGGAAATTTGAGCTTAAGAGGTGATTTACAAGGTAAAAATTGAGCTAGGAAGCTTACCTCCTCCTTTGTTCTTCCACCTTGCTCTTTCTCTTTTCATTTTCTTTTTCCTTTCTTTTTCTCTTTTCTTTGGATGACTTTTTAGTATAAGAGAGAGAGGGTGCAATGTTTAAATATCCAATCCTTGCCTTCTTGAATCACTTGGCCAAAAGTTTAGTCTAAGGGAGTAAGAGAGATTATGTGTCAAAAATTTGTGACTTCTTGAAAAAACATGCTAGTTAATTAACTAGAGTGGGTTTGGTTACTTTGAAATTCATTCCTTCTCTCTCTCTCCCCTTAACTTAGACCAAAATTATCACTTCAAAATGGGGTGGACTTGTGGACTAATTTCCTCTTAACATCTTGCTTTTTGGTCAAACTTTCCAAGTTAAATCATAATGCAAGACCTATTGACTTTTCTTCCTTTCTTCTTTCCTTTATTTTTGACTTAGTCAATGAGCTTGGGAATGACTTGAATTACATATTCTCTTCCTCTTTCCCTTGGCCTAAACCGAGATTTAAGAGCCTAATAGAAGAGAAAATTTGTTGACCAATTGATCTCATATGTGTATAGGTTTAAGTTTGATCAAAGTCTCTTTCATTCACAAATGGGTTGACACTTTAACCAAACCTTACCTTCTTCCTTCTTTACCCCTTTGGATGTTTTTATCACCATAAGGGAATGAAATTAATTTTCTTTTTCACCTTCATCATTACTCTTGTTTTTCAAGGACAAATCTTAGCCTTTCATTTTGGTTTCCAATTTTAACCTCAAGATCAAATGGCAAATGTCACTTTTGCCCTTGATTATGGCAACATTAATTATATTTCCATTAGACTTTTATTTTATTTTGTTTTTCCTCTTCCAAGATGCCATTCCCTTTTCTCTTAGATCCAAGTTAGGATTTACATCCGATTTGACTTTACATTAAGAAATTGAGTACTTTTTTTTAACTAATTGTAACTAATCCTGTAATATCCTAAAACTCATATAGGGGCTAAATGTCCCAAAAGCAAGTGTAAATAATGTTAGAAATTTCTTTGAGAATTTTGTAAGAAATTTAATTCCAATTGACTAAGGAAAGTACCAAATTCCCTTACTTAAAGAAAGAAAGGATACAAAGCCTAACATGAACCCAAAGAGAAAGGAAAATGGCGCCTAACATGGGAGGAATACGGGAATTAGAATGCAAAAGAAAAACAAACGGCCATTTAATAAATAATGCCATGATCAAGGGCAAAAGAGAAGAAGAAGGGAGATAAAATGAATTAGCCAAGTAACCATTGGTTAATTAGCTTTGTTATGTGTAAGAAGCTATAAACCATTGGGCACAAGATTGTCCTTTTTTTCTCCCACTAATTTCAACCCAAGCCAACCAAATGGAAGAGGAAATGGTTTCAAATGAACTAAACCTCAATTAGTTGGCCTAACAAGACCAATCTTCAAGATAACCAAGTAAACCCAATTAACCATTGGTTAATAACCTTGGTGCTTTTCTTACAAGACCATTGGACAATTGAATGCTTTATTTTCACTCCACTCTCTCTCTCATTTTTTGTTAAGTGAAGAAGAAAAGAAAGAAGAGATTTTTATGAAGCCACTTATCACTTATAGAGTTAATCAAGACACATGTCACCTTGGTAGCAAATCGAACTAAAGTGAGATGTGATCTTGGCCTTCCATTTTCTTTGGGATTTGGTCAGCCCATAATGAAGGGAAATAAGTGACTTAAGAACAATACATAACCCTCCTTCTTTATCATTTTGGATGGATGAGCAAGGAGCAAGAGAGAGAGAGACAAACCTGAAATTTCAAGAACAAGGTAAAGCTTCTCTCTAAGATTTCACCTTGCTGCTCACCTTTCTAGCTTAAAATCTCTTCATACACATTGTTCCTCTTAATGTAAGCTTTATTTCTATGGGTTTTTTTTTCAAGAGGATGTGTTTTGAGCCCTTAAGCAAGAAGAAAAGTTGGAAGATCAAAGAAAGAGCTTAAGAAAGCTAAAGAGGTGAGTTAGGGCTTTGTTGTGAGCCAAGTATTGTAATGAATGATGAAGTCTTTTAGTTTTCTCATTCCTTCCCTAGCTTTGGTTCATATGGAAAAATAGGATTTGATGTTGTTTTGGTGTTGTAAATGGTAAAGTATGGTGTTAAATGATGGGTATAGAGAAGCTATGTGCTAAAACTTAAATCCTTATGGTTGTTGTCTTTAGTAGCTATTCGATCATAGGGCATAAAAGGAGTGAAATTTTATTATTTTGTAGTTTACCAATGGCTTATAAATGAAAATTTGTGTGGGGCTAGCCTTTGGTGGTGATTTTAAATGAGTTAAGCACAAAAAGAACCATGTGAAACTTTAAGTGTTGTTGGTAAAAGCACTGCCCAATCCGTGGTAGGTTGGATTGTGACCTGTGTTTTCCTAATCAAATGGAATCAAATGATTATGAAAATTTCCATAAGTAGATAGGGCAAGCTTTATTTTGATATATAATTTGAAATATTTGGATCACTACAAAAAAAAGTTATGGCTTGTTAAATTTGATGTTGAAGTCTGGATTGATGTTTATGGCAGAGAGGGCTATTTATGTCCTCTAGATCCGTGTTTATTTAGTAATAAGGGGAACATAATTTTTATTTATAATATACTTAAATGGGGTCACATAGGATTTTGAACCACCCCAATTGGAGTTTTCTAGACAAAGTTATGATTTTTCAAAATTAAGGAAAAATCTGCCAATTTTTAAGAATAGTGCGAAATTAATGATTGAGGGTAAATTGTAATAAGTGCAAACTCCAAGGGTAGGGTTAAGCACGGGATTAGTGTAACCACTTTAGCTAATTAAGTGGGCTAAGGTATTAACCCAAATGATAACCAAAAAAGTGTCTCAAGTAATCAAAGTAGTGGATAAGTATTAACTCACCGATCGTAAATTCTAACTGATAGGATTTAACATTTGCCTAGGACGTTTGAGAGACGGGGAACAAGAACCCAAATTTGAAAGACTTCCAGGTGGTACCCTATCCCTTATATCATATGTGCTGCTCTGTATGTATTCTTTGTCATCTTTGTATATGCGAAATAGTTAGTTCTTAGGTGGTAAGACCTGTAAGTACAAGTTCATAACTACTTAGTATTCTGCATATCATATTTGTGATTTGTGTACTATTGGGACTCTTTTGAATCTCACCTCTTTCCAACCAATGATATACATCAAAGGCGTCTTGCTCAAAAGGCAAGAAGGTAATACGGACAGACAAAGAAAAGGCAGAGTAGTTATGAACTTTTTGGTTATCATTTTATTTTGGATGACTGTAAAATATCTATATATAATTAAGTAGAAGTAGCGGTAGTAGTACTAGTAACTACGACACTAACTGCATAAGTTGTAATCTGTATGCTAGACTTTCAGTAACGCACTACTATCTAAAAGCGATAATTAAACTAGAATCAGGAAACCAAATACCGAAAACCCATAAGTTAACCACTACTATGTAGGTTATTTCCAGAGAATGATATGTATTTTTAATAAATGATTTTGAAACCGATGAGGGTAATGAATTTATAAACTGGTATGAGATCACACATGATTATTTTTAAAAAATTTCAAAAAGCCCATACAAGTATATGATCGAACCCAGTCTTCAAGTCGGAACTTTAATAACCACTTTTGTTAAGGTCTCAGGTTTGTAAACATTACATGATTGGAACCTATCAAATGTTATATAAGAGACAATATTACACTTTTCGGTGTCAGAACAGTTGATCTTGGCAAAAGCTATCATACTTTGTCTTTCTAGGTATACTGACATATTGACCAGAAGTCATGAGTAATAGAAGAAGAAAGAGAAATGGATCACCCCCTTCAATTAACCAGCCTCCGAGGAATAGGTGTATACAAGAGGGTAGGCAGGGCCTGGTATATAGGTTAAACCGCGGGGCAAGAATGATGCGAACCCCAAGAAAGAGAGTCAAAACCCCAGTGATGTTCGGACTGCCACTAAGGATGGGGCTTCCATCGGTGACATGGATAACTTAGAGATTGGAGACATTAGGCAGTACTCAAACTCTGATGCTAGCTCTAGGGCTCCCTCAATTGAGCTAGCATATGATTTGTGTCTTGACCATGAGTTAGGGGAACATATCCGGGGATTATACTGGAAAGTCTCTAAAGACCAACCCTCCCAGCAAGCTTGGTACCTATATGAGTTATGGATGCCTGATGGCATCTAGATTAGGACTGTCCTATACTTCTTTCCTGACTCTGCTTTTTGGACTAGGAAGAAGAATGATCTTTTAGCTTATGGTCCTTTTGGGTTTTTCCATTTTTGATTATGTATGATTGAGTATGTGGGGAAGTATATGTCAAGAGAGTAGTACTAGTATGTCTTTGGCTTGTATGGATAAAGTAGTAAAGACCATTTTTTATGTAAATATGATAGTCTGTAGTAATATATGTATATTCTTTTTTATGTCAATATGGTGATATTTAAGTTTAAGGAGAATATATATATATATATATATATATATATATATATATATATATATATGAACAAGCTAAATATGATATTAACAGTATGATTTCTTTTTAATAGTAAAAAGAAACCATGGTTCGATCGAGAAAAAGACCCGTTGTGCAAGAAGTTAAGGAAGTGGGAATTGAAAATGCACTTGATCCCCTGCAGAAGATACTTGGCATGTTGATTGAATAGCAGGCCATGATACAAGAACTTAGAGAAGAGCTCCAGGAAGTGAAAGCCAAGCAAAATAAGGATAGGGAGCATTCGATAGATAATGAAACAAATCAAGAGGAAACGGAGAATTAGGAAGGGTAATCACAACTCGAGGAATCACACTAGCAGACAAAGTTGAATCAGGAATCCTAAGAGGGACCAGCCAGTAATGAATGAGACTTATAGTACTAGGTTATAGAGTTCTATAAGCATCAACCTTCAACATTCAAAGGGAGATTCGAACCTTAAGTAGTTGAAGACTAGATGATCAAGCTGGAGAAATTTTTTGAGATATTAGAGCATCCTTCTGAGGTAACGGCATGACTGGCGGTATACAAGCTAGAGGGAGATGCAGACCGATGGTTGAAGAACACAGCCATGATGTTACAAACCCAAAATATTCCCGTTATTTGGAAGCTATTCTAGGAGAATTTCAATGAAAAATACTTCCCCAGGTATGTGAGAATAAAAAAAGAAGAAGAGTTCTTATCTATCCAACAGGGTGAGGAGGAGCCATTTGACAAATACCTCTCCCGATTCATCCATCTGGGCTGTTACTCTTCTTACCTGTGATATAAAGATGATAAGGAGTGGAGCTCTGACCTACTGATCAGAGGGTTGAAGTGTGAGCTGAAAGATCGATTAACCGCCCGACAGTTCATAGAGTTCAACAAAGCAATAGAAGAATGCAGAATCATAGAGTATAACCTATGGGACCAAAATCTGGCTAAGAATACCAACAACCATAGTAGACTAAGTTAGGGAAGCTTCCCTTAGAAATGGAAGGGTCAGAGATCTTTATCCAAGGAAAATAACAAGAGACCTTACTAGATTGAGAACCATGGAAACCAGGGGCCCTTTACACCTCCAATATGTTCTCGATGTGGCAAGGTGCGTCTTGGAAGGACGTACGATATACAAATAATCTATTACATATGTCATTAATTGGGTTACTTCACTAGTAAATGCAAATAGCAAGCGTAGAGCACAAGCCCAAGACTTAAGGAAGAGTATTTGTGATGACCCACGAGGAGGGCCAGAAATCCTTCTTAATAGTACCACATTACAAGCCTTGTTTGATTCTTGTGCTAGTCATTCGTGTATTTCCTCTGAATGTGCTAGACAATTAGAGTTGAATATGCATAAACTACCTTATGATCTAGTTATATTTACACCGATAGGTGTTAAAGCTGTTACTACGAATGCTTTTTTGAATTGTATTGTAAATGTAGCGGGGTGATAGTCTAGGATAGATTTGATTTGTCTACCGTTCCATAAATTAGAAGTCATCATAGGCACTGATTAGATGACGGTGAACAACATTTGACATATGTGTGGGATTCTAAATTTAAGAGGAGCTCCATAGAGCTGAAGGAGAGGTTGACATTCGCACCAGTACTGATTATCCCAGATCCTAGTGAGGCCTACGTGATCTACAGTGATGCTAGTAAGCAGGGATTGGGACATGTCCTTATGCAGCAGGGTAAAGTGGTGGCGTATACCTCTCAGTAAATGAAGCCTCACAAGAAGAACTATCCCACTCATGATTTAGAGCTCAAGGCAATCGTGTTTGTATTAAAAATATGGCGACACTACCTGTATAGTACTACTTTAGAGTTATACTGCAACCAAAAGAGCCTCAAATATTTACACAATCAAAAAGAGTTGAATATAAGACAGCGTCGCTGGATGGAGTTGCTAAAGGATTATAATCTAGAGATTAAATATAATCCAGGGAAAGCAAATAAATTGTGTCATGGTTTCATTGGAATATATATTCCTGAGGATGATCTTTCATTTGAGTTGTTGTGGTCAAAGTATGTTGATATAGAAGAAGATGAAAATGAAGATAAACCCTTATACATGAGACATGATCATGAAGAGGGGACTTGGTTTTTAAATCAAACAAGAAAGAGGAAAAGTTGATAACCAGTGCCTCATTTTTTCCCTTGTATGTTTTATTACATGTATATCTATATATTTTACCTTAATTTAGTTTTATTGTTATGATTGTGACTGTGCATTGATGTTTCATTTGATTTATTTAACTTGTAGGAAAATGGATCCCAACAATGTAGATGAAGTTCCTGAAGATGAACATCATGGTTAGGTTGCATTTGAGGCTAACGTAACCCGAGGAAGGATCGTAATGAAAAGACTGATCAAGCTGAGGAGTAAAGGCGTTAGGTTACCACTTTAATGGAATGAAAAAGACAATCCAATTGGACCTAATGCTAGCTCGTTTAATAATTTTATTGGGACTACCGTTAGAGAAACAGTCCCAATTACCCATTCAGATTGGAGACAGGCAAGGAAACAATACGCACATATCGTCTTAGGTGCAGTTAAGGTAAATAGTATTTAATTTATTATCCAGGTTATTTAGTTTCATGAAATTATGATCTAATAAGTAATGTGTGCTTTTTTGTTACAGTCTTGTTTCGTTATCAAAGAAGACAAAGACAAATATGTGTTACAAAAATGCGGTAGACTTCTACGGAATTTTCGGTATGACCTCGTTAGATTCTACTTGTGTGATAACAACGGTAATATCAATCGTACACTGATAGAGTTGTACGATGGAATCATAACACAAGAGCAGTGGGATGAGTTTGTCAGCTCACATACTACACCAGAATTTATGGTAACATAATATTTACTTTTACGGACTACTTGTAAAGTATTTGTAACTTACATTTATTGATATGATTGATTTGGATCTAAACAGGAAAAAAGTGAGCATAACCGGGAAAGCGCATCGAACATGCCATACCGATACATGAAATGAGGGGTATCATATGGAGTGTTGGAACAACAATTTGTAAGAACTTATCACTATTTATTAGGAATATAATTTCTATCACTAAATGTTCACTACAACTAACTTTGAGATGCAGATACAAGAGTCCCATTCTGAGCTCACATGTTTACCACGACATGATTTTTGGCTGGCTGGCTGTACAAATAAAGAGGGCGACATTCCCAATGAGCAGGCCAGGGAAGTTATGGATTACTGTGTGAGTAGTGGGTTATACATACAATAAAGAATTAGCTTTATTTAAATATTTCTATAATACAATAACTATTATTGGAGTAATTATTTTTGTGATAGCGCACAATGACACAAGAACAGCCGGAGTTGGCGAACTATATTAGGCTTGACGACCTACTCAGTAGAGCGCTTGGAGCTCCTGAGTATGATGGTTGTCTTTGGGGTACTGGATTTGAAGTCACATACAGAAAGTACTTTGGCTCCTAAAAGCGACCCAACAAGCATGACTTTATTCAACTAAAGGAGGAGATATCTAGCTACAAGCAGAAATTAGACCAGCAGATGAGTGACTATAAGCATGATATAGAATAGAAGATTAGTTACTAGGAACATCAAGTCGAGTAATTTAGTGATCATATGCGGTTGTTGCAAGAGCAAAATGCTCATATTGACGCCGTCTTGCAGTCTAGGCCAGCACCAAGTCCACTATGTAATAGCACTAGTGGCAGAGATAGTTGCCCCTCTACGCCTAAATTCCTTATTCCTTTTGTAATAACTTTCTTCTCTAGTTAACTTTTTGTTATGATATAATGTTAATATATTAACTCAATATTTCATAGGGTGAATCAAAATGCAAGTTGCACGTCGATGATTCTTTTAAGCACGCGGTTGCTATAGGCTTGGCCTATAACACCAATAATGATATACTACACAACTCACTATTGCCTCCCAACACACTCTAAGTGAGGGTTGACATATGCACAAATGATGATGCCCTCCTACCAATCCCTTCTTAGGATGAAGAGACAATGGTTAAAGATGTTATCGGTGGCTTTGTTGCATGGCCAATAGGTCTAATTGAGCCAGTAATAAAGGTAGTTAATTTACAATTACTTCTACTTTTTCTATGCACTTTCATGTAAAGCTACATGATTTAATTTCATGATTTTTGTAGCTTGCTTGTCCTAAAGTAAAACGAGTTGAAGGGCGTGGGAAGAAATCAGACTCCTTAGTAACACAATAGAAGTCCCAACCCTTAACCAGCAACAGACAACAAATAGCCTCATATCACCAATAATTGGCGTTAATGGTACCCGATATCATCCATCGAAGCGGTCAGGAAATACATTTTGGTATTGAAATCTATCATATAGATAAACCTGATCATGTTGATGGTGATGTCTTGAATGACGTGCTTGGTCGTAGATGGGTTAGTGCAACAACCATCAACATGTGGGTTAGGTACTTTATCATCATCGTATATTATTGTTATTCTTATTTATCATTTAAGGTTTTGGTTTTATTTAAACTATATTTTTCCATAAAGGCACTTATACCACGATCTGGTAGTGGGTGTGGAAATGGAGAATAAATTTGTATTTATCAGCCCACACCTCCTTGCCTACCATGTGGGGAGTAAGTTAGACATACAAATTGACGCTCTTAAGGATCAGTTTATGCGGAGAGCAACCCCTACTAACATTTTTATTATACTATACAATCCGGGGTAAGTTATTTACGACATTATTGTATGTTTTTTTATTCTTTCACATTTACCATAACATTATTGTTAAAGTAAAATTTTCAATACATTTTAGGCAACATTGGATTTTGCTTGTGATCCAGCCTGCAATAGTTGGACGCCCCCATATTTTCTATTTAGATCCTATATAAACTAGTTATCCAGAGAATTGGCTTGATATGGTGATTATGATTAATAGGTAAGTGTATGGGTGTATATGTAAATTGCATGTGATTATTGAATAACCAATTAATTAGTCATTACTTATTTTGTTAGTACATTAACCGCATATAGAAGTAATGTTGGATTGGCCTATTCTAATAAACGCGCTGACTCTACCACAACCTATGCCTAGAAGAAGATTCAAGTATATGATGAATTTATTCAAATTTTGTTATTAAAATTTTTTTCTTCAAACAATAACTTAACTTTTTTTTCTATTATTGCAGTGTCCATTCCAACCAAATAATAATGATTATGGTCATTATATCATGAAATTTATGAAAGACGTAGTTACTCATAATCAAAATCATGTTCCCTTGACAGTAAGTACTTTTACTTACAGTTGATACTGTGTTTTGAATTTAATTCAAAGTGTTCAAGTTAATTGATTTATAGTAGTGGTTTTAATTCATTCTGTACGTGATATTGATGTAGTATTATGAAGATCAATGTTGTGCCCAATTGACTGATCAACAAGTGACAATAATCATTGAGGAATGGTGTCAATACATGGTCATGAAATTATCACCTAATACTTAGGCACATATATTTTAGTTATTAGATTGTTTCTCTTGTATTTTAGCTTGTACAATATGTGTTGTGCAGTCTCTTAAAATTAGTTGTACATATACGTTAGAATGACATACATTTGGTATTGTGATCTTATGAACTAATTATGTGTTATTTAATTTTGATATGGTAATTTTTTTTAGTGTCAATTTATATTATAAATTGCTACTGTGGCATTAATATGTTTATCAGGTAAAATACATGAAACAAAATAAAAAAATTAAAAAAAAAATTAATACCTTCTACGGCGCTTCCAAAAAATTAGTCGTAGAATGTATCAGCTTCTACAGTGCTTCTAAAAGAAGTGCAGTAGGAGGTTAATTAATTCACCATTGGATGTAAAGATTAATCACCTCCTCCGGCGCTTCCTTAGGAAGTGATCCGCTTCCTACGGCGGTTCCTTCAAAAGCGCTGGAGGTTTTAATTTTCTTAAAAAATAAAAAAATAAATTCTGGCATTTTCAGAAATTTAAAAAGCCTGTAGGTTGAATTCATGGCAGTGAAAGCTATGACGTTTGATAAACGCTATAATATTTTTTTAAAAAAAGCGCCGTCTATACGGTTTTTTGTAGTAGTGCTTGATTAACTCCATAAGTGACAAGTGGTTTGATAAAAATCTCTTCTTGATTTTCTTCTTCACTTAACCAAAAATGAGAGAGTGAGTGGAGTTAAAATGGAGCATTCAATTGTTCAATGCTCTTACAAGAAAACCACCAAGGTTATTAACCAATGGTTAATTGGGTTTACTTGGTTACCTTGAAGATTGGTCTTGTTAGGCCAACTAATTGAGGCTAAGTTCAACTGAAACCATTTCCTCTTCCATTTGGTTGGCGTTGGCTGAAGTTAGAGAGAGAAAAGGAAAATCTTGTGTCGAATGGTTTATAGCTTCTTGCACATAATAAAGCTAATTAACCAATGGTTACTTGGCTAATTCATTTTGTTAGATATGATTAGTTTTGATGATGACAAATATAGATGTCAAATATTAAGCATAAGAAGCTTGCATAGTATACTTTTCTAATACATTGACTAACTATTTGATGTTGCATATATTGTAGATTAGTCAAGCAATGGAAGAAAGAAATTGAGGAATAAAGAACTTGCAAGAATTAATGAAAAAGATGAAGATTCAATTTTTTTATGGGTACTGTAGCAGTGGGCACTGTAGCAATACGGTTACTGTAGTAATTGGCACTGTTTGGCACTATTTGGAACTGTAGCAGAGTGATTTTTAAAAAATCACTCAAGTGATTTGAGGAATCACTCGAGTGATTCAGCAAAAATAAAAATCACTCGAGTGATTTAGCAAATCACTCGAGTGATGTTTAGTTTTTCAGACTCTGTTCTTCATCCAGCTGAGTGAGGTCTGGTTATTTGATCATATCTCTCACAATACAACTCTAATTGAGACCCAACTAGTTTCATATGAAACTAGACACCCGATGCGTCATTTTGACACTAGAACCAACATCAAATAAGCTCAGATTAGGGAGATATAAGTGTTCGAATTGGACCTTCATGTCAGCGTCACTTTCTGGAACAGGTTTGGTATTTTGGCTATAACTCTCAAACCACGGATCCAATTGAGCTGAAACCGGGAAATTAGACTTCAAGAGCTTTCCATTGATATATAATTCAGAAATTTTGGAGCTATATTCGAAGAGTTATGATATCTGTAATTTGACCCCTGTTTGCTGTCGAATTGAAAGTGAAGTTTCGAGTTCAAGTGATCTTAATAACAGATCACTCGAGTGATTTTTAATCACTCGAGTGATATTGAAGATCACTCGAGTGATTCCAGAATTCACTCGAGTGATATGGCTTATTTCACAGATCACTTCCAGTGGCGTAGAATTCACCGGAGGAATTTTTCACTGTTCTCAATATCACTTCCAGTGATAGGGAATTCACTCGAGTGATATGAAGTTTTCTGCAGATCACCTCCAATGGATGCTAGATCACTTCCGGTGAATTTCACTCCTTCTCAAATCACCTCCAGTAAGCTTCAATGCATCTCCAATGAAAGCCCATATGCACCAACGTCTATTAAACCAATAGCTCAAGTAATGCGTTTGATTCTATCAGTGTTGCTAGACCAATGCACATCCATCTCTTAATTACTCCAAGTCTTCATTCATGTGATATGGTCCTTTTGGTTTATCACCACCAGTGGAATTCAATACACTCTGGAAGTTTATGCTAGAAGCCATCCAGAGATATTAAAGTTTCTCTGTGCACTTGAGTCTGGTATGAGGAACTTGAGTTCTTATGTTGACGAAGCAAAATGGAATACAGTGATCAATCCAAATGGGTTCATATGTTATGCAATCTTTGTGTTTTTACTTGCTATCATTCTTAGACATTGCTTAATACTTATTTCAAGTGTGAAATAGGGGCTCAAGCGTTTGGGTTAAAACTTCAAGTCTGGAGGTGACTCACGGCAAGCATCGTCACTCGAAGTGATGCAACCCAGAAAGCGGAAATCCTGTCTTTGGCCAATGATCCAACATATTTATGATTAACACTTCATTGTATTGATATTTGATGTATTGTTACAGAAAGAACAATGAAGAGACCATAGAGAGAGGAAAAACCACTTCACGAAAAGCCGAGCGTCCACTGATAACGGCTAGTTTTCTGAAGTGGAAATCTGTCAGAACAAGCAGTGCGACTCCAACGGGTATGTTAAGATGCTATCAACAGATCAACATTTAAAGACCTATCTGACAATGAATCATGGGCAACAACAGAATTAAATGAACAACCAAGAACGTGCAAACAGAAAGCAACGATATGAGTTATCTGTCAGAAGCACGATCAGATTCCAACGGGCAGAATGTTTGAATGCTTCCAACGGCTCTCAACCATCTTCTATATAAACCAATGTATTCAAACAAGAAAGGAAGAGATGATACGACAGTATCCAAACACATGAGCAATGAGAACCCAACTGCCAACATGCTGATATCATAAGTCGTCCACCTCATATACTCTCTGTTCTTATATGTTTATATATCATGTACATTTGAGAGTGAATATTTTGTATTGTACTTCAGTGAGTATTTATACACTCTGTGAGAGAGCTTGTAAATACTTCATCTGTATTTCAGAAGTGTTCTCAAGGTAGAGGGACCTTGAGAGAATTGATCATCTTACGGGGGAAGTTGTAGAGCAAATTGTCAGTAAGACTTTCTGAGACTTACAAAGTGCAAGCAGTAGAGAACGTTGCTGCTCATAAGACTTACAGTGGTGTAAGTGGGAGAGAACGTTACTGCTCATAAGACTTGCACGGGTAATCAGGAGAGAAAAGTCTTTGGGATTGCTTTGCTCGACTTGCTGTAAGAGGGAGTAAACCTTACAGTGTGTAAGGGGGAGTAACTCTTGTAGATTTGTAAAGGCTTTTCTTGTGCCCAATTAAACAAGAAGATAGTGGATTGGAAATCTCAGGAGGAGCCTGGGGACTGGACGTAGGTCATCGTGGATTGGACCGAACCAGGATAAATCACAGTTTGCATAATCTCTTCCCTAAGCTTTTACATTTCCAGCATATATGATTTACATATCAGCTTATGTTTCTATACTTCCGCATGTATTGATTTGATAAGTTGCGAAAAGATTTTAAAGATCATACTTTCTTATCACACACCCAATTCACCCCCCTCTTGGGTGTCAGCCAGTTCTAACACATTTTGTCTCCCTTCTTTTTCTCTTTTTGGCCAAAATTTAGGTTTAATTGGAGGGAATTAATTAATTTTTTTATGCTTCATAATTACTTTACTTTTCAAGAGTAAATTCTAGCCCTTAATCTTGGGTTACAATTTTTACTACAAGATCAAAAGGCAACTATCTCTTTTGCCCTTGATCATGTCATTATTTATTGAATGGCCGTTTGTTTTTCTTTTGCATTCTAATTCCCTTCTTCCTTCTATGTTAGGCACCATTTTCCTTTCTCTTTGGGTTCAAGTTAGGTTTTGTATCCTTTCTTGCTTTGAGTAAGGGAATTTAGTACTTTCCTTAGTCAATTGGAATTAAATCCCTTACAAAATTCCCAAAGTAATTTCTAATATTATTTACAGTTGCTTTTGGGACATTTAGCCCATGTATCAGTTTTGAGATATTATAATTCTCCCCCTTATAAATAAATTTTGTTCCCAAAATTTGCTACACTTCTTGAGGTATAAATTCTGGGTAATGTTTTTTAGGTCCTTTTCACCTTCGCAAGTTGCCTCTCTTGGAGATAGTCCTTTCCAGACCACCTTCACAAATGGTATGCTATGATGTATGAGCCGCCTTTCTTATCTGTCAATGATTCGTTGTCGTTCAGCTTCATAAGTGAGATTATTTCACATATCCACATCTTTATATTCCATAATATGTTCGGAGTCCTAGCTGGTACTTCTTCAACTGTGAGACATGAAACATATCGTGCAGTCTATTTAGGTTTGGGGGTAGGGCCATTCATATGCCACTGGCCCAATCCTTGCCAAAATTTCAAATGGACTAATATACCGTAGGTACATCTTCTTTCTTTTTATTGCTCCACCAATTCTAGTAACTGGAGATATCTTTAGAAACACATGATCCCCAACTTCAAATTCTAGAGGTCTTCACCTTTTATTAGCATACCTTTTCTGTCTACTTTGTACCGCCAGGAGCCTTTGTGTGATGATCTTAATTTGTTCTATGGTTTGATCTACCAGATTCAGCCAATATAGTCTTCACTCGGATAATTTTGTCTAGCAAGGAGGTGAGTGAAACTTCCTTTTATATAACACTTCATATGGAGCAATCTGAATGCTCGTATGGCATCCCACACATATGTCAAATGTTGTTCACCGTCAGCTAGTGAGTGCCTAGGATGACTTCCAATTTATGGAACGGTAGATAAATCAAATCTATCCTAGACTCTCACCCCGCTACATTTACAATACAATTCAAAAAAGCATTCGTAGTAACAGCTCTAGCACCCATCGGTGTAAATATAACTAGATCATAAGGTAGTTTATGCATATTCAACTCTAATTGTCTAGCACATTCAGAGGAAATACACGAATGACTAGCACCAGAATCAAACAAGGCTTGTAATGTGGTTAAGAAGGATTTCTGGCCCTCCTTGTGGGTCAGCACAAATACTCTTCCTTAAGCCTTGGGCTTGTGCTCTACGCTTGCTATTTTCATTTACTAGTGAAGTAACCCAATTAATGACATGTGTAATAGATTATTTGTCTATCGTACGTCCTTCCAAGACGCACCTTGCCACATCGAGAACATGTTGGAGGTGTAGAGGGCCCCTGGTTTCCATGGTTCTCAATCTAGTAGGGTCTCTTGTCATTTTCCTTGGACAAAGATCCCTGACCCTTCCATTTCTAAGGGAAGCTTCCCTAACTTAGTCTATTATGGTTGTTGGTATTCTTAGCCAGATTTTGGTCCCGTAGGTTATTCTCTGTGATTCAGCATTCTTCTATTGCTTTGTTGAACTCTATGAACTGTCGGGCGGTTAATCGATCTTTCAGCTCACACTTCAACCCTCTGATCAGTAGGTCAGAGCTCCACTCCTTATCGTCTTTATATCACAGGTAAGAAGAGTAACAGCCCAGATGGATGAATCGGGAGAGGTATTTGTCAAATGGCTCCTCCTCACCCTATTGGATAGATAAGAACTCTTCTTCTTTTTTTATTTTCACATACCTGGGGAAGTATTTTTCATTGAAATTCTCCTAGAATAGCTTCCAAATAACGGGAATATTTTGGGTTTGTAACATCATGGCTATGTTCTTCAACCATCGGTCTGCATCTCCCTCTAGCTTGTATACCGCCAGTCATGCCGTTACCTCAGAAGGATGCTCTAATATCTCAAAAAATTTCTCCAGCTTGATCATCTAGTCTTCAACTACTTAAGGTTCGAATCTCCCTTTGAATGTTGAAGGTTGATGCTTATAGAACTCTATAACCTAGTACTATAAGTCTCATTCATTACTGGCTGGTCCCTCTTAGGATTCCTGATTCAACTTTGTCTGCTAGTGTGATTCCTCGAGTTGCGATTACCCTTCCTAATTCTCCATTTCCTCTTGATTTGTTTCATTATCTATCGAATGCTCCCTATCCTTATTTTGCTTGGCTTTCACTTCCTGGAGCTCTTCTCTAAGTTTATGTATCATGGCCTGCTATTCAATCAACATGCCAAGTATCTCCTGCAGGGGATCAGGTGCATTTTCAATTCCCACTTCCTTAACTTGCACAACGGGTCTTTTTCTCGATCGAACCATGGTTTCTTTTTACTATTAAAAATAAATCATACTGTTAATATCATATTTAGCTTGTTTTTATATATATATATATATATATATATATATATATATATATATATATTCTCCTTAAACTTAAATATCACCATGTTGACATAATAAAGAATATACATATATTACTACAGACCATCATATTTACATAAAAAATGGTCTTTACTACTTTATCCATACAAGCCAAAGACATACTAGTACTACTCCCCTGACATATACTTCCCCACATACTCAATCATACATAATCGAAAATGGAAAAACCCAAAAGGGTCATAAGCTAAAAGATCATTCTTCTTCCTAGTCCAAAAAGAAGAGTTAGGAAAGAAGTATAGGACAGTCCTAATCTAGATGCCATCAGGTATCCATAACTCATATAGGTACCAAGCGTGCTGGGAGGGTTGGTCTTTAGAGACTTTCCAGTATAATCCCCAGATATGTTCCCCTAGCTCATGGTCAGGAAACAAATCATATGCCAGCTCAATTGAGGGAGCCCTAGAGCTTGCATCAGAGTTTAAGTACTTCCTAATGTCTCTAATCTCTAAGTTATCCATGTCACCGACGGAAGCCTCATCCTTAGTGGCAGTCCGAACATTACCGGGGTTTTGACTCTCTTTCTGGGGGTTCGTATCATTCTTGACCTGCCGTTTAACCTATATACCAGGCCCTGCCTACCCTCTTGTATACACCTATTCTTCAGAGGCTGGTTAATTGAAGGGGGTGATCCATTTCTCTTTCTTCTTCTATTACTCATGACTTCTGGTCAATATGTCAGTATACCTAGAAAGACAAAGTACGTTAGGTTTTTGCCAAGATCAACTACTCTTACATCGAAAAGTGTAATATCGTCTCTTATATAACATTTGATAGGTTCCAATCATGTAATGTTTACAAACCTGAGACCTTAACAATAATGGTTATTAAAGTTCCGACTTGAAGACAGGGTTCGATCATATATTTGTGTGGGCTTTTTGAAATTTTTTAAAAATAATCATGTGTGATCTCATACCAGTTTGCAAATTAATTACCCTCATCGATTTCAAAATCATTTATTAAAAATACATATCATTCTCTAGCAATAAGCTGCATAGTAATGGTTAACTTATGGGCTTTCGGTGTTTGGTTTCCTGATTCTAGTTTAATTATCGCTTATGGATAGTAGTACGTTACTGAAAGTCTAGCATACTGATTACAACTGATGCGGTTAGTGTTGCAGTTTCTAGTACTACTACCGCTACTTCTACTTAAGTATATATAGATATTTTACAGTCATCCAAAATAAAATGATAACCAAACAATTCATAACTAATCCGCCTTCTCTTCGTCTGTCCGTATTACCTTCTTGCCTTTTGAGCAGGACGCCTTTGATGTATATCATTGGTTGGAAAGAGGTGAGATTCAAAAGAATCCCAATAGTACACCAATCACAAATATGATATGCAGAATACTAAGTATGTAAAACAAATCATCACAGAGCACTTACAAATTATGTAGGAAATAAAGGGCCTAACTAGTCGCTTATCACAGAACCATAGCACTTAGCAATCTCAATCTGGCATCCCAAGGCCTCTGCACCTTAGAAGGTGCACTTACAGGATTTCTGCCTCGAGCCTACCTGGCTCAAGACGGCCCCGGTAACTCCCTGTGCAACTTGTACTTACAGGTCTTACCACCTAAGAACTAACTATTCCGTACATACACAGATGACAAAGAATACATACAGAGCAACACATATGATATAAGGGATAGGGTACCACCTGGAAGTCTTTCAAATTTGGGTTCTTGTTCCCTGTCTCTCAATTGTCCTAGGCAAATGTTAAATCCTATCAGTTAGAATTTACGGTCGGTGAGTTAATACTTATCTACTTCTTTGATTACTTGAGACACTTTGTTGGTTATCATTTAGGTTAATACCTTAGCCCACTTAATTAACTAAAGTGGTTACACTAATCCCATGTTCTTAACTCTACCCTTGGAGTTTGCACTTATTACAATTTACCTTCAATCATTAATTTCGCACTATTCTAGAAAATTGGTAGATTTTTCCTTAACTTTGAAAAATAATAACTTTGTCTAGAAAACTCCAATCGGGGTGGTTCAAAATCCTATGTGACCCCATTTAAGTATATTTTAAATAAAAATTATATTCCCCTTCTGAATAAATGAACACGAATCCAGAGGACACAATTATCCCTCTCTGCCATAAACATCAATCCAGACTTCAACATCAAAATTTAACAAGCCATAACTTTTTTTTGTAGTGATCCAAATATTTCAAATTATATATCAAAATAAATCTTGTCCTATCTACTTATGGAAATTTTCATAATCATTTGATTCCATTTGATTAGGAAAACACAGGTCACAATCCAACCTACCACGGATTGGGCAGTGCTTTTACCAACAAAACTTAAAGTTTCATATGGTTCTTTTTGTGCTTAACTTATTTAAAATCACCACCAAAGGCTAGCCCCACACAAATTTTCATTTAGAAGCCATTGGTGAACTAAAAAATAATAAAATTTCACTCCTTTTATGCCCTATGATCGAATAGCTACTAAAGACAATAACCATAAGGATTCAAGTTTTAGCACATAGCTTCTCTATACCCATCATTTAACACCATACTTTACTATTTACAACACCAAAACAACATCAAATCCTATTTTTCCATATGAACTAAAGCTAGGGCAGGAATGAGAAAACTAAAAGACTTCACCATTCATTACAATACTTGGCTCACAACAAAGCCCTAACTCACCTCTTTAGCTTTCTTAAGCTCTTTCTTTGATCTTCCAACTTTTCTTCTTGCTTAAGGGCTCAAAACACATCCTCTTGAAAAAAAAACCCATAGAAATAAAGCTTACATTAAGAGGAACAATGTGTATGAAGAGATGTTAAGCTAGAAAGGTGAGCAGCAAGGTGAAATCTTAGAGAGAAGCTTTACCTTGTTCTTGAAATTTCAGATTTGTCTCTCTCTCTCTTGCTCCTTACTCAGCCATCCAAAATGATAAAGAAGGAGGGTTATGTATTGTTCTTAAGTCACTTATTTCCCTTCATTATGGGCTGACCAAATCCCAAAGAAAATGGAAGGCTAAGATCACATCTCACTTTAGTTCGATTTGCTACCAAGGTGACATGTGTCTTGATTAACTCTATAAGTGACAAGTGGCTTCATAAAAATCTCTTCTTTCTTTTCTTCTTCACTTAACAAAAAATGAGAGAGAGAGTGGAATGAAAATAGAGCATTCAATTGTCCAATGGTCTTGTAAGAAAAGTACCAAGGTTATTAACCAATGGTTAATTGGGTTTACTTGGTTATCTTGAAGATTGGTCTTGTTAGGCCAACTAATTGAGGTTTCGTTGATTTGAAACCATTTCCTCTTCCATTTGGTTGGCTTGGGTTGAAATTAGTGGGAGAAAAAAAGGACAATCTTGTGCCCAATGGTTTATAGCTTCTTACACATAACAAAGCTAATTAACCAATGGTTACTTGGCTAATTCATTTTATCTCCCTTCTTCTTCTCTTTTGCCCTTGATCATGGCATTATTTATTAAATGGCCGTTTGTTTTTCTTTTGCATTCTAATTCCCGTATTCCTCCCATGTTAGGCGCCATTTTCCTTTCTCTTTGGGTTCATGTTAGGCTTTGTATCCTTTCTTTCTTTAAGTAAGGGAATTTGGTACTTTCCTTAGTCAATTGGAATTAAATTTCTTACAAAATTCTCAAAGAAATTTCTAACATTATTTACACTTGCTTTTGGGACATTTAGCCCCTATATGAGTTTTAGGATATTACAGGATTAGTTACAATTAGTTAAAAAAAAGTACTCAATTTCTTAATGTAAAGTCAAATCGGATGTAAATCCTAACTTGGATCTAAGAGAAAAGGGAATGGCATCTTGGAAGAGGAAAAACAAAATAAAATAAAAGTCTAATGGAAATATAATTAATGTTGCCATAATCAAGGGCAAAAGTGACATTTGCCATTTGATCTTGAGGTTAAAATTGGAAACCAAAATGAAAGGCTAAGATTTGTCCTTGAAAAACAAGAGTAATGATGAAGGTGAAAAAGAAAATTAATTTCATTCCCTTATGGTGATAAAAACATCCAAAGGGGTAAAGAAGGAAGAAGGTAAGGTTTGGTTAAAGTGTCAACCCATTTGTGAATGAAAGAGACTTTGATCAAACTTAAACCTATACACATATGAGATCAATTGGTCAACAAATTTTCTCTTCTATTAGGCTCTTAAATCTCGGTTTAGGCCAAGGGAAAGAGGAAGAGAATATGTAATTCAAGTCATTCCCAAGCTCATTGACTAAGTCAAAAATAAAGGAAAGAAGAAAGGAAGAAAAGTCAATAGGTCTTGCATTATGATTTAACTTGGAAAGTTTGACCAAAAAGCAAGATGTTAAGAGGAAATTAGTCCACAAGTCCACCCCATTTTGAAGTGATAATTTTGGTCTAAGTTAAGGGGAGAGAGAGAGAAGGAATGAATTTCAAAGTAACCAAACCCACTCTAGTTAATTAACTAGCATGTTTTTTCAAGAAGTCACAAATTTTTGACACATAATCTCTCTTACTCCCTTAGACTAAACTTTTGGCCAAGTGATTCAAGAAGGCAAGGATTGGATATTTAAACATTGCACCCTCTCTCTCTTATACTAAAAAGTCATCCAAAGAAAAGAGAAAAAGAAAGGAAAAAGAAAATGAAAAGAGAAAGAGCAAGGTGGAAGAACAAAGGAGGAGGTAAGCTTCCTAGCTCAATTTTTACCTTGTAAATCACCTCTTAAGCTCAAATTTCCTTCATAAACATTGTTATCCTCACTAAGAGCTACAATCCTATGGTTTTGTGTTTCAAGAGGAGGTATTTTGAGTTGTCAAAGAAGAGCTAAAGTTGGAGAAATCAAGAACAAGCTTTGGAAAGTGAAAGAGGTAAGGTTGAGCTTTAATTTGGACCTAACATCTTATTAATTGGTTGAGTTTTGGTGAATTTTCTTGCTGCCCTAGAATTAAGACAAATGGGGTTCTTAGGGTTTCATGGTGCTATGATCATATAAATGATGTTATATGGTGTTGAAAGAGCATTTTAGACTAGTTTGATGATTAAATTTGCAAACTTGGTAATTGTTGCATAGGGAAGCTATTTTTTGTCAGAACAGGGCATGTAGGAGGAGTATGATTTTGGTGAATTTAAGGTCACCAATGCATTCCCCATGAAAAAATTTGTGGGATTAAGGTGTGGTTATGATTTTGAATGAACTTGAATGAAATTGTTACAATTAGAACTTAGGTTTAATGCTGCAAGATTTGAGGTAATCTTCTTGTGATGTATTTTTAAATGACCAAATATTATCTAATAGTCATGAAACTTTCCAGAATAAAATTAAACATGAAAAAATTTAAAATGATATATAATATGTGGCAATTGGATTAGTACATTGTGAGTTATGACTTATTAAAGTTAGTCACTAACTTTAGAGTGATGTTAGTGGCAGTGAGGACTAATTGGGAATTCTGGAACTGTGTGCATACAATTGGCAGTGGGAGGCATTTTTCCCTTAAACTAAACTCAAATCAGTCACATAGGACATTGAACCACTGCAATTATACATCCCTATAAAAGGATATAAATTTTCAAAGTTTATTGAAAATTTTGGCAGCTTTTAGCTAACATGTGAATTTAAGAAATTAAGGGCCATGTGTAATAAACTTGACTTCCAAGACTAAAGATAAGCACTTGAGGCTTGTGGAGCTACATTGGACATTCAATTGTCATGGCTCTAATAATGTGGTTATTTATCTAAGGCCATGAGATGTTAAGAAAGAAGGAATGGAAGGCTTTGCAAGAAGCTATAATGGTTGGAGGAAAAGGTACAAGAGGAGGACTCAAAGACAAGAGGTAGTAAACTTTTATGACTTTCATATATTTGATATGTAAATGCTTTCAAAAACTTTTGAAATTCTTTTAATATAGTCCTGAAATGGTTTGCACCTTCATTACAACTCATCAGTGCTTAATTTCATTTATTAATATCAGAGTGCACTGTTCTGAAAACTCACGGGATGTTCGTTAATTAATAGGCTTGTACCATGTGATTACCCATCCCTAGTTTGATTATTGCTCTTAGGAGATTAATCTATCCATCAGGTTATACTAATAATCACTTCAAACATTTATTTACACATAACGGATTAGCGCGTATTAATCTTCAATTCTTCACTGCAACTTCTTACACATTGTTCTGCATTCCCCTTCTGTGCTCTCCTACCTATATGATTGGTAAGGGGAGAGTGAGATTCAAGAGAATCTTAGTAGTAAACAATGCTAACTATGCATACAAGATAATGCTTCATGCATGACATGCTTCCTTATATAAATTCATGCCAACATAATGACATTTGCAAAAACCCACTCAAGTGTAGGTTTGAATCTTGTATTGAAGTTAGGACTTCAATAGTTTACAAAAGAATATTAGTCTCCTGTTTAAATTTATTATGCTTTTACACTCAGCTGATGACTTTGGGAAATAAGGTGTTACATTTTTTGATCATAGATAACATTTAGCAATCTTCAGAATACATTCTCTAGACTCACTAGTCTAATACCATAGCGTTAGGAAACAACCACAGTACTAGGCACACATGTCTTACAACCTCGGGCCTCTACCTTGTACAAGATGCATATTGGGTCTTACTATCATCTGGAAACCCAATAAAGAAAAGATTAAGTTCAGGTTTGGGGGCTTAAGTAATGTTCCCTTAAGCCGATAATGCTTTTGTAATGAAATACAAAGGGGTCTAGGAAGCCGGTGTTACAAGTTTTTCCTGGATGATGAAGTAGAAGTTCTCTTGCTTTTGTCTATAATTTTGGTGAAGAATAACAAAAGCTCACAGTTTTGCATGAGAAGTTAAAATGGAAGTGAAGAAGTGGAGTTTAGTTTGGACATTTATATAGAAAGTGTTTTATCGATTATCAAGCCGTCGAGTCCTTTACATTTATAGATCATTATAAATGGTGATGGTTGTTTTGGTAGAAATGTTATTGTTTTATTTTATGATGATTTTTCTGTAAGAACTATTGGATATATGTCTTTTACAAAATATTTAAGAAGAAAAAAAATTATAAAGAAAGAAAAAAGAACAGTGGCAAGTAGCCTGATAAGCCGATGAGATCACCAGGCTACCTATCACTAGAGGATTGGCCAAGATCATTGTTAAGATCATGGCCAATCCCATTCCTATTTATACTAGAGGTATTCAGAAAGCCTCCTCATGGCATGGTCAGTCTGTTATACATGCCGCAATATTGCCTCTAGTTGAGGAAGCATAGGATGTGGAGGCGGAGGAGGAGGTAACAGAGGCAGAGGCAGATGTTGGGTAGGAGAAATGGGATGTTGAGGTTGAGAATAAGGAGAAGTAGGTGGGTGTTAGGAAGGAGAAGTAGGAGGTTAACGTTAAGGAGAAGGAGGCGGATGTTGGGAAGGAGATGCAGGATGTTAAGGTTGAGGAGGAGGAGAAGGAGGTGGCAGAGGATGACTCTGAGAGTTTTTTTGGCATTTCTTCTGGATGTGTTTCATCTTGGCGATTAAACTAGAGAATAAAGAGGAGGATGATGAATAAAATGTAGGAAAAATAAATAAAAATGTAGAGTTTAAATACTGTAATAGACATCTAGAAGGGATGTGAAAAACCATCATTGCACGCATTGAAAGTTGAACAAGATGTAATGAAAGGATACTTGTGTTCTCCTGAAGATCATCAAATAACAAGGAGGAACCTATAGTCAGCACGGGGAAAAGGAAAGGTTTTGAAAGCTTTCAATAACGTTTATTAAGTTAGAACAGTTAAGTATGCTTGCAAGACTACTTTATGGTTTTTATTTAATAATTATGAATTATTAAATTATTTTTTTGTTAACTTTGTTTTTAACTTAACATTTATTAAGTTAGAACCGTTAAGTATGTTAGCAAGAGTACTTTATAGTTCTTAAATAATAATAGTAAATTATTAAAGTTTTTTTGTTAACTTCATCTCCCTCCTCCAATAATGAGAATCAGGGTGAGGATGAGGATGAGGATGAGGATGAAGAGGAAGAGGACGATATGTAAGAATAATTTATGATTCTTTATTAATAATTGTGAATTATTAAGTTCTTTTTTTCGGTTAACTTCTTTTTTCATATTAAAAAAACAATAATAATGTTTAGTTATCACCATTACTGCTCTCCTCATCCTCGTTCTCTTCCCCATCCTCATTCTCATCATTAGAGGAAGGAGATGAAGGGTCTGATTACAAGTCATATTCAACATCATTGTGATACCAATTCAGCTTGTTGGTGTATGATGCAAGACGCCTTGTGTGGTAGTCAAGGCTTGCCAACATTTGCATCAAAGCCTCAATTTCAGGGGGCGGCGGTGGAAGAGGTGGTGGTGGTGGTGGAGGAGGGGGTGGCAGCAACAAAAAAGTTCCCGGGAACATAACATGATCAAGGAAAAAAGGAGAAGGCCTATAAAGAAATGTAGTAAGAATCACAAGGAGTATATGATTTTAAAATAGAGGTCTAATGGATTACAAAGTGTAACACCTTAATTTTGTAATCAATCTGATGAGTTTTACGCAACGAATTTGAACCACTAAGCGATATTTCTTATAAAGCTCTTTCAATTCCCTATCTCAAGATAAGATTTGAACCTATATTTGAGTGGGTTTGTAAATAGTTTAAAATTTTTCAAAATTGTCGTAGTGGTTCCCTACTCTTTATGTCTAATCGATTCTTAATTCCTTTTATTAATATCAGAGTATTTCTTTGCTCATTCTTAATTCATTCATATGTGTACATACAAAACCTGTGTAGCCACACGGGGCTACAAAAGTGCCTAAATTTAATACATAAACTGTTTGACACATTTCAATCTTCAATCCACCATTGCATCTTCCTCTTGCATGTCTTCATGCATTCCTCTTCAGTACTCAACACGCCTATATGGTTGGGTGAGGGAGAGTGAGATTCAAGAGAATCTTAGTAGAAAACATTGCTAACTATGCATACAAGGTACAAACTTAATGCATGACATGCTGGCTTACATAAATTCATGCTAGCATAATGACATACTTGCATGCATAATGCTTGACACATTACACCTTTAGCCATAGCATAAGTAAAAAATAGAGCTTCAATCATTCATATATGCTTCATATCATTCATCAAAGCAATTAAACACATCAATGCATAAGCATACTAATGAAATATATGCAAGTCAGGAAAGTTTTACTACCTTTTGGATTCATGTCATCCTCTTCTTCCTCTTTCTCCTAACTATTGGCGTTGCTTGGAAATTCTTCTATTTCCTCTTCTTTGACATCTCATGGCCCTAGATACATAACTATATTATTAGAGCTATGAAAATTGAATATCCAATGTGGCTACATTAGCCTCTAGGACATGCCTTTACCCATGGAAGTCAAACTTATTACATTCCATACTAAATATCTCAATTTCACATGACAAGCCTAAGCTGCCAGAATTGTCACCTCACTTTGAAAATTCATAACTTTGTTTAGAAATCTCCAATTGAGGTGGTTTAAAGTCTTATATTACACTCTTTAAGTATATTTTAAATGAAAAATATTTCCTACTACCAATTATATATGCTAAATTCTAGAAACCTCAATCCATCCTTACTGCGAAAGAATTCATTCTAGAATCAATGCCTAATTTCAATAGATCATATCCCACCATCTACTAATCCACATAACAAATATTATGTATCAAATTAAATATTAAAAAGTATGTTATCAATCTAGAAAATATCATGGTCATTATACAAGGTTTGGCCATGAAAAATTTCACCACAAACAATCTGTCTCCCAAAAAACCCAATCTGGTAGCACTACTTCACTTCCAAATTTAAGGTATTTTATCAAACCCTTCTTAAATTATGTTTACAACCTATTCCCATATAATTTTATGTGTAGAATGTAACACCCCAAATTTTAAGACAAGGGAACTGAGAATAAGCCTAACTAAAGTAAACTACTAGGCCTTGGTTTGGCCAGTGTCACAAATAGGCGTGAGTAATTCCCACTATTTCTTGATACCTTGAGGGTATTAAAGGGCATAGGGTGTAATATCCCAAAAAGTACTCAAGGACTAAGTGTACTAATGGATAGTGAAATTAATGAAAGACTTATCCCAAGAAATTGTATGATGATTTTAGTCCGATTGGTTATCGATAAATTATCTAATTTTCGCCTAAAATCTAGAATGACCAAAAACTTAATTGGAAGGCAAGATGAAGGGTCAAGATTAACATTTGAAAAGAAAATTAAATCTCCTCCCTTCATGCTATAATATCATCCAAGAATAATAGGAGAGATGAATCAATTAATGGCTTCACCTTTTATACAAGAAAGTCAACAAAAATGGCTTAGACACTTGTAAAGTAAAAGGGAGAGGCTTTAATTCATTAAGTCTTCATTCTTCATCTTCTCATCCTCATTTACAATCAACTGCACAAGAGAAGAGGAAAGAGAAAGCTTGACTAAAGAAGCTAACTAAGGTTGGTTAATTAACCATGTAACTTTTCAAGACTCTACAAAAATGTGACACATGGCATATTTCTTTTCTCCTCTTGGTGATTTACAGACAAGTGATTTGGGAGCTGAGGATAAGCTAATTAAAAACTTCAAACACTCTCTCTTCAAGCTCTCATGGTCGGTCAAGAAGCTTAAGGAAAGAGAAAGAGGAAGACAACTTCAAGGTAAGAGCTTCTAGCTCCATTTTCACCTTTCAAACCACCTCTATGGCTCTTGAGGCCTTCATAAAAGTTGTTCTCCTCTCTAAGAGCTTCATTTATATGGTTTTAGTTTCTTGAGAAAATGTGTTTTATGCTATCTACAAAATACCAAAATTGGAGAACTCAAAAACAATCCCTAGAAAGTGAAAGAGGTGAGTATAAGCTTCATGTTGAACTATGGATTATGTTGGTTGGTTGAGGATTTTCCTATGTGAAATCTGCCCTGTTTTTGGTCAAGTTAGGGTCTTGAAGAATCATGATGTTTGATTATGTTCATAGTGTTTTATGAATTCTTAGAAGGCATATGAAGCTAGTTTGGAGCTTAAATCACAAGTTTGGTAATTGTTGGAATATATTTCAAATTTCTGCCAAAACAGGACGCCTATAAGAAATTGGAATTTGGTAATTTTGATATTTTTATTGGATTTAGAAGGAAAAATTGTGTAGGTATTATAGTTTTCATGATTTTTGGATGTTCCTATATCAATTTGGAAATTTTGGAAGTATGCATGAACATGTTGTGTAATTTGCCCTGTGTAACAATAGATGTTGTACGTGATAATTCAAGGGGTAAATCTTGTCTGAAAATTCTGAAACTTTCCAGTATAAAATTAGAGACATAGAACTTTAATTTGATAGGTCATAAGGATTAATTGGATATATATGCTGAGAGTTCCACATTTTTGAAGTTTGGTCATGTAAAACTGGAAAATTCTGGGACAATGTCCAATAACTGGAAATTCTGGATTTCCGTGCGTCTAATTGGATAATTAAAGTATTTTTACATAAAACTAGACTTAATAAGGGTCATATAGGCTTTAGAACCACTCTAATTGGATATTTGTTCAAAAATATATGAATTTTTAAAGTTAGTGGACCAAATCTGCGAGCATTTGTGCCTATGCGAAAATGACAAAATGTAATGGCATATTGTAATTTCTTTGTACACTAAGGGTAGAAATTAGTCCCTTGTGATAATTTGACCATTTTAACTCATTGGTTAACTTGGTAAAGTTACCATAATAACCTTAATGATAACAAACATTAAAGAGTGATTTATAAATGTATTGGGCTAAGTAATAACCCGTCCATTCATGAATTCCCACATCTAGGATTCGATATCTGTCTGGGACGACCAAGGAAGTGGTAACACACCTCAGAACATTGGAAATGTTAAGGTAGTAACTTTTCCCTCATATTCTATGTATCCTACTTCATGCATATTATTGCCATTATACATATTTGAACTGTGAACATGAATCGGGCAGAATTGCCCTTTAAGCATTCAGATGAGAAGGGCTTTGGCCCAATAGAATACCCAACGCTGTGGGAAGAGATGGTACGTCCTTGAATATAATTATTTATTGAATGAACATATCTCTGAATGTTGAATGAATATTAAACTTTCTGGTATGTGGTGGTTGTTATGGCATGTTTCTTCGTATGCATTTTATATGAGTGTTATTTGTTACTACTGGGATTCTTTTGAATCTCACTCTTTTCCAATAACTAACCTGCAGCACGGGCAAGTAGTTCTCATGGGAAGAAGATAGCCACAGATGGGTAGAAGTGAAGACTTAGAATTTATTTTCTGTTGGTTATCTAACTTTTGGAATTGTATATAAAACTGAACGGTATTTTGTAAAATTAGTACTCATGGTGGAAAAATGCACCAACTATAAACTTGGAAGGTTGTATGTAACCGATGTAAATTATCTAGGACTGGGTGACAGTACTAGGTGGATCCTTTAGTAGCGAACTTATTCTGATTATCCGCTAAGAACTTCAGTAAGTACTTTGATATTAAGAAATGAAAATAGACCCGAATGAATTAAACCAATTTGAAAAATGATAATGAGACCACAACTAAAATGTTTTGAAATACCTTTCAAAAACCCACTTAACTATTGGATCGACCCTGCAGTGAAGTTGGGATCCCAAATAGATTAAGAACTGCTTTTGGTCTCTAATGTGGCATCAAGTCATGTTTTCAATTGCTTTGTACGGTACAAAAGTAGGGTGTTACATAGGGAATGACAAAAATGAAGCACTTGGGACACACGCACGACATAGTTATGTTGAAAATCAAGGTAGTGTTCCTACCAGCGAATTACTATGTGGTGGTCGTGACTGTGTGATGATTTTTCAATAGGAAAATAACGTAAGAGCAAAATAGTAATTTTTTCATAAAGCAAAGAATGAGTATTTTTCCCAATGATTATAGTTATATGGGAACTAAAAAGGAGGAAAATGATTATTAAGTGAATTAATACCCAAGAAAAGATAAAGAGCCATAAAGCAAGAGGCTACGATTAACCATATGAAGGTGGTATAATGAGATAGTTTGAGAATAATAATTCTCTCTATATATCTCACTAATTTATTGGATAAAGAAGCATGACAAAGGAAATGAATTATCATGCAAGAAAGCTAAAGAAGTGGACTAATGATTATGACCACATAAGAACCATATTTTAATGACTCATCATCCTTTCTCATTAATTCCATGTGTGCAATAGATCAGATAAGAACGAAGAATAAACGAAGAAAGAGAATAGAATGAGAAAGCAAGAACGAGAACAGAACGAGAACGTGGAGGAGAGAGAAATCTTTGAAGCACTGAATCTCTATCAAAACGGCTTCTTCTCTCCAACACTACTACAGAATAGGGATTTAACGTCACATAAAGACGTCCCTTCTTTGAAAAGGAAAGTAAAAACTATGCGCAGTGGCATTTATGTAAATAAAGAGAAACTTTTTAATCTTTAGGCGTCCCTTCTTCAGAAGGGACACCTAAAGGCTGCATGCCAGCCACGTGGCTGGCATGCAGCCACTGCTACAGAAAAGGGATTTAACGTCACATAAAGACGTCCCTTTTTTGAAAAGGGAAGTAAAAACTGTACCCAGTGGCATTTACGTAAATAAAGAGAGATTTTTTAATCTTTAGGCGTCCCTTCTTGTAGAAGGGACGCCTAAAGGAGACATTAGGCGTCCCTTCTCAAGAAGGGCCGCCTAAAGGGTGCATGCCAGCCACGTGGCTGGCATGCATCCCACATTAGGCGTCCCTTCTCTATGAAGGGACGCCTATTTATATGTTTAGGCGTCCTTTCTTAGAGAAGGGACGCCTAAACATATTTTCCTCCACTTTTTCATCATTTCCCTCCATTCCGTTCGTCACTCTTCATCCCTCTCTCAAAAACACTTAGCCTCCTTCCACCGTGGATCCCTTCCACCGCTGTATCCCTCCTTCTTCATTTTCTCTCATCTCCTCCTTCTATCATCTCACTTCAATACTCACCCCCTGTATCTTTCTCTTCCGCCTTACTAACTTGTTGCAGCGAGCTGAGAAAGTTACGCTAGTCTTCTCTTCTTCTTTCTTTTTTCCCCCAACTAGCTAAGGAGACGAAGGTCAGCTATCCCCACCAGTGAAAGCCTCATTTTCCTTAATCTTTTAATAGTTTGCAGCATCGGAGCTCCCTCTCTCACGGTGGTGTGCGCGCCTCCTCCCTCCCAACCTCTTCATCATCACGCCATTTTAATTTCCAACCTGTAAGCTTTTTTATTTTTTTTTTGCTTTTGGTTTATTTTATTTCACTTTAGTTAATGTCATGATCGACCGTTTAATTTAAAGTAGTAGTTTTGCTAGAAACTATAAGCCACTCATATATGCCTTAAGTACATATGTATGCTAGAGATTCCATAAGTACATATAGTAGTTTTGCTAGTTAACTAATTTTATTAGATTAAATAAGTTATATAATTTATTTAATTATAAAATAAAACATGTGTAGGAAGCTCTGAGTGCTATAGAACTTTTATTGGTTTGAAATAATGAATACATGTATAGAACTTTTAATATTAGGTAGGTGCATAGAACTTTTAACTCGTACTAATTTAAACATATTAGTTCCCTAAAGAAAAATTGATATTTTAAAGTATTGATATTGTCCTTAATTGCCTAAGTTACTTTATTTTGTTTTGTTTTGTTTGAATTAAGGTGAAATGGTTTGTTATTAAAATTGTGGGATCTTACACTTAATGGGAAATGCTGCCGAAATGTTTTTTGAAAAAAGTGATAAAAGGCAATCTCATAGTTAACAATTGTTATAAACTTGAGTGTTATTGGGAATGGTTTAGGTGGTAAAACAATGGATCATAGTTGGATGAATGCTTTGAGAACTAGTGAAGAATATGAGAATGGGGTGGAAGAGTTTATTGAATTTGCTAGAAGGAATGCTCCAACTAAAAATGGGAAGTATTTTTGTCCTTGTGTTAATTGTTTAAATGAGAGTCGACGAGATGTTAATGATATAAGGGATCACCTACTTTGTGATGGAATAAATCTTCGATACACAAGGTGGATATGGCATGGTGAGGAAGTAACTGATTATCCGTCGCACAAGAAGGAAGGAGTGGATGTTATAGAGCAAGATAGAACGGAGAAAATGATTCACGATGCCGAGGTTGAATCCTTCGCCCAGGCACATGAATTTGACAGCCTGCGGAGTGATGCGGAGACACCATTATACCCTGGGAGTAAGTACACACGACTAACGGGAACATTGCATTTGGTGAACTTAAAGGCAACTTATAGATGGACCGATAGTAGTTTTACATTACTATTGGAATTATTGTGTGATATGTTTCCAGAAGATAATGTACTTCCAAACCGTATGTATGAGGCAAAGAAAATCTTGTCTACGATGGGTATGGAGTACAAAAAGATACATGCTTGCCCTAATGACTGTGTATTGTATAGAAAGGAGTATGCAGGTCTTAGTGAGTGTCCTAACTGTAAAACATCACGATGTAAAGTGAAGAAAGACGGTGGTTGTAGAGAAAGGACAACAAGTAAAAGGCAACCTTCGAAGGTGTTATGGTATCTTCCAATAATACCACGGTTTAAGCGTTTGTTTGCGACCGCAACAAAAGTGAAGAAGTTGAGATGGCATTCTGATGAGAGAATTTGTGACGGAAAATATCTTCGGCACCCGGCCGACTCTCTACAGTGGAAGAAGATAGATGAAATGTTCCCTCAATTTGGCAACGAGCCGAGAAACCTTCGGCCTGGACTTTGTACAGATGGAATAAATCCGTATGGAACTCTTACTAGTATACATAGTTCGTGGCCAGTTCTCCTTGTAATATACAGCTTACCTCCCTGGTTATGTATGAAGCGTAAGTACGTTATGCTTTCTATGATCATCTCTGGACCAAAACAGCCAGGGAATGACATCGATTTGTATTTGGCTCCTTTGATTGAGGACTTGAAGAAGTTATGGGAGGAAGGTGTGGATGTGTTCGATGCTTATAAGAAAGAGTCTTTCAAGTTGCGTGCAATGATTTTTACCACGATAAACGACTTCCCCGCATACGGAAATTTGTCAGGGTATAGTGTGAAGGGTCATAAAGCATGCCCAATCTGTGAAGGAGAAACACACTTTTCACAACTTAAGCATTGCAAAAAAACAGTGTACCTTGGCCACAGGAGGTTTCTTCATCCACCCATATCGTAGGCTGAGAAAGCGTTTTGATGGCTTACCAGAACATGGAGTTGCACCAAGGGCCTTAACCGGGGAGGAAGTTTATAGTCGGGTAGAACATGTCAATGTGACCTTTGGTAAAAATCAAAGGACTAAGGGTGAGAAAAACATATGGAAGAAGAGGTCAATTTTATTTGATCTTCTGTATTGGCATTGTCTTGATGTAAGACACAGTATTGATGTGATGAATGTGGAGAAAAATGTGTGTGACAGCCTTGTAAGTACGCTTTTGCACATCCCAGGTAAGACCAAGGATGGAATGAGCGCGAGACTTGACCTTGTTGATATGGGAATAAGAGATTGGTTGCATCCACAACTAAGACATGATGGTAGGAGGGCATATATGGAGCCAGCTGCGCATACGCTATCAAAAGCGGAGAAAAGAAGTTTGTGTGGGTGTCTGCATGAAATTAAGGTCCCACAGGGCTACTTTTCTAATGTTAGCAGGTGTGTGTCAATGGACGATTTGAAGTTAGTGGGAATGAAGTCCCATGACTATCACGTGTTAATGCAACAATTGTTACCAGTAGCCATTAGAGGCATTATGAAAGAAGAAGTGCGAACTACTATAACCAGATTGTGTGTTTTCTTTAATGCTATCTGTAACAAAGTCATCGACACTGAGAAGTTGGATGAACTAGAAAATGAGGGTTACATAATTCTGTCCCAAGTAGAGATGTATTTTCCTCCATCATTTTTTGATATAATGGTGCATTTGGTACTTCATTTAGTAAGGGAGGTAAGGCTTTGCGGTCCAGTTTATTTAAGGTGGATGTACCCTTTTGAGCGATACATGAAGATCTTAAAAGGGTATTCTAAAAATCCTTATGGACCTGAAGCCTCAATAGTTGAGCGATATGTAGTTGAAGAGGCTATGGACTTTTGTAAAGATTATCTATCTGGTAAAAAGGAACAGCCTCGGCATGAAGAGGGGAGAAGCAAGGGAACACGAGGACTTAAAGTAAAGACTGTGGATCGTGAAGAGGTGTTGCAAGCACACTTGTATATCTTGAATAATATGGAAGAAGTTCAGCCATACATAGATGAGCACAAAAAGACTTTGAAGAACTTGAATCCAAAGAAGGGTGACATGCAAATAGCTATTGAGCAAAACAAGACATTTGTTAAGTGGTTTGAGGAGAAGGTTTCGCATGAGATCGGTGTGTCGGAGACAATCAACTAGTTAGCTTGGGGGCCTTCATTTCAGGTTGTTACTTGGACTGGTTATGACATAAATGGGTATTCATTCTACACAAAAGAGCAAGATGACAGAAGTACCATGCAAAATAGTGGGGTGATGGTTGAAGCTGAAGCTATGCACTTTTCCAGTTCTAAAGACAAAAACCTTATATGTGCATCAATGGCTTATTATGGAGGTATAGGAGAAATATGGGAGATGACCTACAACAAGTTCAAAGTTGCTTTGTTCAAATGTAAGTGGGTTAGCAATGCTGATGTGGTAATAGATCCACAATTTGGATTTGTCTCAGTCGATCTTCGAAGAGTTGGTTATAGAGATTAGCCCTTCATTCTAGCAAGCCAGGCGAAGCAAGTGTTTTATGTCACAGATCCTGCAAATAAAAATATGTCCATTGTACTTCAAAGCAAAAAACAAAAGTATGGTGATCCAACCTTCAACCTTGACGACACACCACCTTTGACAACAAATCCACCTTTAGGAAGTGAGGTCGAGTTGGTAGATGATGAAGATTATTCTACAAGAAATGATCATTGTGAAGGAATATGGGAAACAGTATGAAGTAAGACCTTTAACTATAAAAAACTGTATTATGTCCTATGTGATTTTTTCCCTTAATGTAGTTTATACAGATACCTGCAATATACCTACCTATCTGACAATCTACTTACCTCTCTGACAATGATTTTTTTGTGTCTAGGAATATGTCAAGTTCCAATGACTCAGGGAGCAACACCGAGCAGCATAATGGAAGGCAAGAAGAGCCACCCGCTCCGAGAAGAACAAGAGGTGCCACGAAGATGGCTGTATTGGCGAAGCGCCACTACAATGAACAGCAGAGGGTTCACATAGAGTTTGATGCCAACCTGAATCCAATGGGTCCTGAGGAAGACCACTTCATTAGTTATCTTGGTTTTTTAGGTCGAAGCAAAGTCCGAATCATCTATGATAGTTGGAGGCAGGTTCCCAAAAAGATGAAAGCCATGATATGGCAACAGATTTTGGTACATAACTTTCGATACATTTTATGTATTTAGACCTTTCTTCCTATTCAAGTTTAATTGTCTCCGTTTTTGCAGCAAACGTTCGATGTTCCTGACACCACAGACATGTACAACCACTGGATGGGAGAGGTTCGTTTGCGCTGGAAGGATTTTAAAAATAAGCTCTCCAGGAAGTACCTTAGAGGTGACAAGAGTCATCTTGATCCTTGTCTGGAATATTCATATCTATCTCCAGAGGACTGGAGGTTGTTTGTAGCTAAACGACAAGCTCCTGAATTTTTGGTAAATTTTCTGTCTTCAGTATGAAAATTTATAATTTCAATATAGTTAATGCACTAATGACTTGTTTTTCCCTTAAACAGGAATTAAGTGCGGCGAACACACAGAGGCAAGAAGCAAATCAGTACCAGCATTGCATGTCTCGGGGTGGCTACAGGAAGCTGGAGCGGATGATGATGGCAGAAGAGCTGGAAAAAATGAAGGAAGCTGCAAAATCGGATCCTTCCGTTGTTGTGCAAGCGCCAGCTCCTCCTCCACGTCACAAAAAATGGAAAGCAGGGAGGATTAAGGGTGGAAAATATATAAATCCTACTATTGCTGAGGTTGCCTCGAGGATTGTAAGTAGTAATAGCATAAGTAATTAATTGTAAAATTATTTCACATTTCTAGCATTTAAATGGGTATTCATAACGAATTGTATGCTACAAGACGAACTCGAAGAGCAGAGTAGCCAAGGTTCGTTCACTCCAAGTGGACGGATGGACATATTGGCCACGGCGATTGGGAAGGCTGAATACCCCGGCCGTGTTAGAGGGGAGCCAAGGGTAGTTGGTATTTCAAAGTATTTTGGTAAAACCTCGTTATATTCTTCACAAGCTGAACCCAGTCAAGAGTTTGTGGATAAGCTTTGCGATCAAATCCGGGAGGAGCTCCGAGATGAGCTAATGACACAACTACGTGGTGAAATGAAATCGTGGTTTGATTTTCATCACATGGAGGCTACTAGGGTTAGAAACAAGGAATCTCTGGCCTTCCCCAGTACTAAAGGAAGTCACAACCCGCCGGACAAATCCCTTGTACATCCTTCCCACACTCCGCAACTCGTTGCCGAGGCTTTCCACAATCCAAAACCCCTTGTCCAGCCTTCCCACACTCCAGAACTTGTTGCCGCTCCTTTCCATAGTCTTGTCAAGCCTTCCCATAGTACAGAACCCTGTGGCCAGCCTTCTCACATAACAGAACCACTGGGCCAGCCTTCTGCCACTCCGGAGTCGGGTGAATCGTGTATCCTCTATTTGGACACCACCGACATGATTCGTGTTGTAGCCGATGCTCTCGTTTACACAAACGCTACCACCCACCATCATAATCAAATTCCATAGTATTTACGTAGGGTGACAGTGACATGTGTTCATGAGGGGGAAGAAGGTGCAGCCATCCCTATCCCTGACGTTGAGATTGCCACGCTGGGTCAGGCAATTGCAGGTTTCATCCTTTGGCCTCAATATCTTATTGGCACGTTGGGAACCCCACCAATGGTAGGAATTATATTCATATCACTTGACATTTATTGACATCATTGTAATATAATTGGTTTTGTTTTCTATGGTTATAGGAGGAGCAACATGCGCTGAGATGGCCCTTTCTAGCACGGCTCCAACAGATGTACAAAGGTATTCCACAAGTCGACTTCAATATGCCTCCAGGGATTGTGGGTACACAATTGACGTATCCCTACACGATCGACAATAAAGATCTTAAGGAGTTTATGCATTTGGAGGAGATAGATGCAGGATGGGTCAAACTTGCCATTTGGTTAGTTTTTCTTTTCTAAGTTCAAGATTTCATAACTTCAATAATTCATTGGTCATTTTATTTCTATTTTAGGTCCTTCTACCACATGTGCATTGATATGCAAAGACCAAATATATACGGATTCTTGTGTCCGGCAAATACAACATCAGATAACAATGATGTCGCACAAAGGACGCATTATATGGGCTTCACAATGGCAGCGACCAAATTGCGATGTTATCTAGCGCCAATTGTTCAAGGGTATGTGGTAAAAAATTTATTTTTGGATGTTTGAGAAATAATTTTCTTCTAATCTAAACTTCATTTTAATCTGTGTATTGTTTTAGTTAACATTGGAGCCTGTGTGTTGTTTGCCCACGCCTCAATGAAATCTATTGGTTTGATTCCTTGACAAAAAAGCCAGACAAAGACACAAAATCAGTCTTCAACACGTTAGTTATTTCTTTTTTATTAATTAAAGAAATGCTTGATTTAAATAAATTGTTCTAACTTAAAATGTTTTACATTTTAATGGTTCTAACTTAAAATGTTTTACATTTTAATGGTAGGGCGACCCAAACATATAGAATGTTTGGCGGGTCACGTGAGGGTAGAGTTGTTCGCAAGCCAAAGTGGTTCTATCCCAAAGTATGTGGTTCCAATATAATTTAAGTTATTTTATTTACGGTTGTTTTATAAATGATGTATGTTATTGATTTTAACCAATTACTTTTGATTTATAGTGCCCTCAACAGCCATGTGGTACTGAATGTGGCTATTATGTTCTACTTTACATGTATAATATCATTCAAAGTGGCGTTACAAATGATTTTCAACAGGTAATCAAATGATAATATTTTGGTTGTATTTTAATTGAATTGACAAACAATCCTTTACTTTCATTGATTTCGTATATATAATCATATTTTCTAATTTGTAGATCTTTGATAATGATGCTGCTTACTTATATGAAGACATTAATTTGATCAGAGACTTGTTGGCTGGGAGGATTCTTCAACACATTGATTTGTAGAAGTTTATCGTTTCATGTACATTTACTTAGTAGTTGTTTATTATATAAGTGGACAACATTTCTGTCAACAATGTAGTGCATGAATGTTTCATTAGAGGTGGATGTTGTGTTTTGTTAATTATAAACTACGTGCTGTATGTTTCCTTTTTGTGTATACGTTTCTGTTTGCTTTCAGAATGATATGGCCAGAAACAATACAAATGGCATTGTATAGAAAAAAAACCCTTTAGGCGTCCCTTTTGGCCAAAGGGACGCCTAAAGTCCCTAATTTTTAAATAAAAAAATTCTAAACGGGGACTTTAGGCGTCCCTTTTGGTCAAAGGGACGCCTAAACCCAGCCCTTTAGGCGTCTTTTTACAAAGGACGTCTAAAGTCCAAATTTACTACGTCGCTGGCATACGCGTCCCCTCATAAAAGGACGATAAAAGTCCCAAATAAGGGACGTTAAAAGTGTTTTTTCTTACTAGTGAGCCCACATTAGGCGTCCCTTCTGTATGAAGGGACGCCTATTTATATGTTTAGGCGTCCCTTCTTGGAGAAGGGACGCCTAAACATATTTCCCTCCACTTTTTTTCTTCATTTCCCTCCATTCCTTTCGTTCACTCTTCCTTCGTCTCTCAAAAACACTGAGCTGCAGAAACTTAGAGCATTTTTGTTCAATCCCCTTCCTCCCATTCCAGCAGTTTCTTTCACTCTTCCTCCCTCTCTCAAAAACACCGAGCTGATGCAGAAGGCCACCACAAGGCCAGCAACGTCAGTCCGGCCGTGCCCCTCCTTCCACCGTCTCCCTTCTACCATATCCCTCCTTCTTCATTTTCTCTCATCTCCTCCTTCTATCATCTCACAGTTGCAGCATCGGACTCGCTCCCTCTCTCACGGTGGTGTTCCTCCTCCCTCCCAGCCTCTTCACGCCATTTTCCAACTGATGTAAGCTTTTTTTTTTTGCTTTTGGTTTATTTTTTTTCACTTTAGTTAATGTCATGACCGTTTAATTTGAAGTAGTTTTGCTAGAAACTATACGCCACTCATATTATGCCATAAGTACATGTATGTATGCTAGAGATTCCAGAAACCTGTTGACTTGGTTTCTACAATAATTTAATGACGAAGATGAGTTTATACATTGATTATTTTAATTTCATACATACATGATTGAAATTAATTATGAATAAATGAAAATGTATATATTTATGTGAAGCAACTTTCTCTTTAAATATGTTTACTCATTTGTTCATATAGTTTGACATTTTACACTAAATAATATTTGTTTGTGTAATTTTATTACTAATTTTTATTTCTTGAAATTGAAATGACTTTATTGGTAATTCTATATACATTTTCAAAAATAAACATAAAACATGTTCAGGAAGCTATAAAAAATTTAGAAAATAATAGTTTTTTAGAAAATAAAACATTTAGAAAATTTGCACTCATCAATATGTTTTACTAAAATAAATTAATCAATAATGTTACTCATCATATATATCTTTAATGTAAGACCTATTTAACTAATTTTATTAGATTAAATAAGTTATATAATTTATTTAATTATAAAATAAAACATGTTTAGGAAGCTGAGTGCTATATAAAAAGACACATTTTAGAGTGCTAAATGCAATTTAAGTCTAAAATCTAAACATAGAACTTGTTTTATTTTATAAAACAAGTTATCAACAAGTAATTTTCAACATTAACCAATTGATTTTAATTTCATTGGTTTGAAATAATGAATACATGTATAAAACTTTTAATATTATGTAGGTGCATAGAACTTTTAACTTGTACTAATTTAAACATATTAGTTCCCTAAAGAAAAATTGATATTTTAAATTGTTGATATTGTCCTTAATTGCCTCAATTACTTTCTTTTGTTTTTGTTTTGTTTGAATTAAGGTGAAATGGTTTGTTATTAAAATTGTGGGATCTTATACTTAATGGGAAATGCTGCCGAAATGTTTTTTGAAAAAAGTGATAAAAGGAAATCTCATAGTTAACAATTGTTATAAAATTTAGTGTTATTGGGAATGGTTTAGGTGGTAAAACAATGGGTCATAGTTGGATGAATGCTTTGAGAACTAGTGAAGAATATGAGAATGGGGTGGAAGAGTTTATTGAATTTGCTAGAAGGAATGCTCCAACCAAAAATGGGAAGTATTTTTGTCCTTGTGTGAATTGTTTAAACGAGAGTCGACGAGATGTTGATGATATAAGGGATCACCTACTTTGTGATGGAATAAATCTTCGATACATAAGGTGGATATGGCATGGTGAGGAAGTAACTGATTATCCGTCGCACAAGAAGGAAGGAGTGGATGTTATAGAGCAAGATAGAACGGAGAAAATGATTCACGATGCCGAGGTTGAATCCTTCGCCCAGGCACATGAATTTGATAGCCTGCGGAGTGATGCGGAGACACCATTATACCGTGGGAGTAAGTACACACGACTGACGGGAACATTGCATTTGGTGAACTTAGAGGCAACTTGTGGATGGACCAATAGTAGTTTTACATTACTATTGGAATTATTGTGTGATATATTTTCAAAAGATAATGTACTTCCAAACCATATGTATGAGGCAAAGAAAATCTTGTCTACGATGGGTATGGAGTACAAAAAGATACATGCTTGCCCTACTGACTGTGTATTATATAGAAAGGAGTATGCAGGTCTTAGTGAGTGTCCTAACTGTAAAACATCACGATATAAAGTGAAGAAAGATGGTGGTTGTAGAGAAGGGACAACAAGTAAAAGGAAACCTTTAAAGGTGTTATGGTATCTTCCAATAATACCACGTTTAAGCTTTTGTTTGCGACCGCAACAAAAGCGAAGAAGTTGAAATGTCATTCTGATGAGAGAATTTGTGACAGAAAATATCTTCGGCACCCGGCCGACTCTCCACAGTGGAAGAAGATAGATGAAATGTTCCCTCAATTTGGCAGCGAGCCGAGAAACCTTCTGCTTGGACTTTGTACAAATGGAATAAATCCGTATGGAACTCTTACTAGTACACATAGTTTGTGGCTAGTTCTCCTTGTAATATACAACTTACCTCCCTGGTTATGTATGAAGCGCAAGTACGTTATGCTTTCTATGATGATCTCTGAACCAAAACAGCCAGGGAATGACATCGATGTGTATTTGGCTCCTTTGATTGAGGACTTGAAGAAGTTATGGGAGGAAGGTGTGGATGTGTTCGATGCTTATAAGAAAGAGTCTTTCAAGTTGCGTGCAATGATTTTTACCACGATAAACGACTTCCCCGCATACGGAAATTTGCCAAGGTATAGTGTGAAGGGTCATAAAGCATGCCTAATCTGTGAAGGAGAAACACACTTTCGACAACTTAAGCATTGCAAAAAAATAGTGTACCTTGGCCACAGGAGGTTTCTTCATCGATTCCACCCATATCGTAGGCTGAGAAAGCGTTTTGATGGCTTACCAGAACATGGAGTTGCACCAAGGGCATTAACCGAGGAGGAAGTTTATAGTCGGGTAGAACGTGTCAATGTGACTTTTGGTAGAAATCAAAGGACTAAGGGTGAGAAGAACATATGGAGGAAGAGGTCAATTTTATTTGATCTTCCGTATTGACATTGTCTTGATGTAAGACACAATATTGATGTGATGCATGTAGAGAAAAATGTGTGTGACGGCCTTGTAAGTACGCTTTTGCACATCCCAGGGAAGACCAAGGATGGAATGAGCGTGAGACTTGACCTTGTTGATATGGGAATAAGAGATCGGTTGCATCCACAACTAAGAGATGATGGTAGGAGGGCATATATGGAGCCAGCTGCGCATACGCTATCAAAAGCGGAGAAAAGAAGTTTGTGTGGGTGTCTGTATGAAATTAAGGTCCCACAGGGCTACTCTTCTAATGTTAGCAGGTGTGTGTCAATGGACGATTTGAAGTTAGTGGGAATAAAGTCCCATGACTATCACGTGTTAATGCAATAATTGTTACCAGTAGCCATTAGAGGCATTATGAAAGAAGAAGTGCGAACTACTATAACCAGATTGTGTGTTTTCTTTAATGCTATCTGTAACAAAGTCATCGACACTGAGATGTTGGATGAACTAGAAAATGAGGGTTATATAATTCTGTCCCAACTAGAGATGCATTTTCCTCCATCATTTTTTGATATAATGGTGCATTTGGTAGTTCATTTAGTAAGGGAGATAAGGCTTTGCGGTCCATTTTATTTAAGGTGGATGTACCCTTTTGAGCAATACATGAAGATCTTAAAAGGGTATTCTAAAAATCCTTATCGACCTGAAGCCTCAATAGTTGAGCGATATGTAGTTGAAGAGGCTATGGACTTTTGTAAAGATTATCTATGTGGTAAAAAGGAACAGTCTCGGCATGAAAATAGGAGAAGCAAGGGAACACGAGGACTAAAAGTGAAGACTGCGGATCGTGAAGAGGTGTTGCAAGCACACTTGTATATCTTGAATAATATGGAAGAAGTTCAGCCATACATAGATGAGCACAAAAAGACTTTAAAGAACTTGAATCCAAAGAAGAGTGACATGCAAATAGCTATTGAGCAAAACAAGACATTTGTTAAGTGGTTTGAGGAGAAGGTTTTGCATGAGATCGGTGTGTCCGAGACAATCAACTGGCTAGCTTGGGGGCCTTCATTTCAGGTTGTTACTTGGACTGGTTATGACATAAATGAGTATTCATTCTACACAAAAGAGCAAGATGACAGAAGTACCATGCAAAATAGTGGGGTAATGGTTGAAGCTGAAGCTATGCACTTTTCCAGTTCGAAAGACAAAAACCCCATATGTGTATCAATGGCTTATTATGGAGTTATAGAAGAAATATGGGAGATGACCTACAACAAGTTCAAAGTTGCTTTGTTCAAATGTAAGTATGTTAGCAATACTGCTGTGGTAATAGATCCACAATTTGGATTTGTCTCAATCGATCTTCGAAGAGTTGGTTATAGAGATGAGCCCTTCATTTTAGCAAGCCAGGAAAAGTAAGTGTTTTATGTCACAGATCCTGCAAATAAAAATATGTACATTGTACTTCAAAGCAAAAAACAAAAGTATGGTGATCCAACCTTCAACCTTGACGACATACCACCTTTGACAACAAATCCACTTATAGGAAGTAAGGTCGAGTTGGTAGATGATGAAGATTATTTTGCAAGAAATGATCATTGTGAAGGAGTATGAGAAACAGTATGAAGTAAGACCTTTAACTATATAAAACTGTATTATGTCCTATGTGCTTTTTTCCCTTAATGTAGTTTATACAGATACCTGCAATCTACTTACCTCTCTGACAATCATTTTTGTGTGTCTAGGAATATGTCAAGTTCTAGTGACTCACGGAGCGACAGCGAGCAACATAATGGAAGGTAAGAAGAGCCACCCACTCTGAGAAGAACAAGAGGTGCCACGAAGATGGATGTATTGGCGAAGAGCCACTACAATGAACAGGAGAGGGTTCACATAGAGTTTGATGCCAACATGAATCCAATGGGTCCTGAGGAAGACCACTTCATTAGTTATCTTGGTTTTTTAGGTCGAAGCAAAGTCCGAATCATCTATGATAGTTGGAGGCAGGTTCCCAAAAAGACGAAAGCTATGATATGGTAACAGATTTTGGTACATAACTTTCGATACATTTTATGTATTTAGACCTTTCTTCCTATTCAAGTTTAATTGTCTCTGTTTTTGCAGCAAACGTTCGATGTTCCTGACACTACAGACATGTACAACCACTGGATGGGAGAGGTTCGTTTGCGTTGGAAGGATTTTAAAAATAAGATCTCCAGGAAGTACCTTAGAGGTGACAAGAGTCATCTTGATCCTTGTCTGGAATATTCATATCTATCTCCAGAGGACTGGAGGTTGTTTGTAGCTAAACGACAAGCTCCTGAATTTTTGGTAAATTTTCTGTCTTCAGTATGAAAATTTATAATTTCAATATAGTTAATGCACTAATGACTTGTTTTTCCCTTAAACAGGAATTAAGTGCGGCGAACACACAGAGGCAAGAAGCAAATCAGTACCAGCATTGCATGTCTCGGGGTGGCTACAGGAAGCTGGAGCGGATGATGATGGCAGAAGAGCTGGAAAAAATGAAGGAAGCTGCGAAATCGGATCCTTCCGTTGTTGTGCAAGCGCCAGCTCCTCCTCCATGTCACAAAAAATGGAAAGCAGGGAGGATTAAGGGTGGTAAATATATAAATCCTACTATTGCTGAGGTTGCCTCGAGGATTGTAAGTAGTAATAGCATAAGTAATTAATTGTGAAATTCTTTCACATTTCTAGCATTTAATTTTCGTTCATAACGAATTGTATGCTACAGGACGAACTCGAAGAGCAGAGTAGCCAAGGGTCGTTCACTCCAAGTGGACGGATGGACATATTGTCCATGGCGATTGGGAAGGCTGAATACCCCGGCCGTGTTAGAGAGGAGCCGAGGTGAGTTGGTATTTTGAAGTATTTTGGTAAAGCCTCGTTATATTCTTCACAAGCTGAACCCAGTCAAGAGTTTGTGGCTAAGCTTCACGATCAACTCCGAGAAGAGCTCCGAGATGAGCTAATGATACAACTACGTGGTGAAATGAAATCGTGGTTTAATTTTCATCACATGGAGGCTACTAGGGTTAGAAACGAGGAATCCCCGGCCTTCCCCAGCACTAAAGGAAGTCACAACCCACCGGACGAATCCCTTGTACAGCCTTCCCACACTCCGCAACTCGTTGCCAAGGCTTTCCATAATCCAGAACCCCTTGTCCAGCCTTCCCACACTCCGCAACTCGTTGCCGAGGCTTTCCACTATCCAGAACCCCTTGTCCAGCCTTCCCACACTCTAAAACTTGTTGCCGCTCCTTTCCATAGTCTTGTCCAGCCTTCCCATAGTACAGAACCCTGTAGCCAGCCTTCTCACATAACAGAACCACTGGGCCAGCCTTCTTCCACTCCGGAGTCAAGTGAATCGTGTATCCTCTATTTAGATGCCCCCATGATTCATGTTGTAGCCGATGATCTCGTTTACACATAAGCTACCACCCACCATCATAATCAAATTCCATAGTATTTACGTAGGATGACAGTGACACGTGTTCATGAGGGGGAAGAAGGTGTAGCCATCCCTATCCTTGATGTTGAGATTGCCACGCTGGGTTAGGCAATTGGAGGTTTCATCCTTTGGCCTCAATATCTTATTAGCACGTTGGCAACCCCACCAATGGTGGGAATTATATTCATATCACTTGACATTTATTGGCATCATTGTAATATAATTGTTTTGTTTTCTATGGTTATAGGAGGAGCAACATGCGCTGAGATGGCCCTTTCTAGCACGGCTCCAACAAATTTATAAAGGTATTCCCCAAGTCGACTTCAATATGCCTCCAGGGATTGTGGGTACGCAATTGACGTATCCCTACACGATCGACAGTAAAGATCTTAAGGAGTTTATGCATTTGGAGGAGATAGATGCAGGATGGGTCAAACTTGCCATTTGGTTAGTTTTTCTTTTCTAAGTTCAAGATTTTATAAGTTCAATAATTCATTGGTCATTTTGTTTCTATTTTAGGTCCTTCTACCACATGTGCATTGATATGGAAAGACCAAATTTATACGGATTCTTGTGTCCGGCAAATACGACATCGGATAAAAATGATGTCGCACAAAGGACACATTATGTGGGCTTCATAATGGCAGCGACCAAATTGTGAGTTATCTAGCGCCAATTGTTCAAGGGTATGTAGTAAAAAATTTTATTTTTGGATGTTTGAGAAATAATTTTCTTATAATCTAAACTTCATTTTAATCTGTGTATTGTTGTAGTTACCATTGGAGCCTGTGTGTTGTTTGCCCACGCCTCAATGAAATCTATTGGTTTGATTCCTTGACAAAAAAGCCCGACAAGGACACAAAATCAGTCTTCAACACGTTAGTTATTTCTTTTTTATTAATTAAAGAAATGCTTGATTTAAATAAATTGTTCTAACTTAAAATGTTTTACATTTTAATGGTAGCACGACCCAAACATATAGAATGCTTGGCGGGTCACGTGAGGGTAGAGTTGTTCGCAAGCCAAAGTGGTTCTATACCAAAGTATGTGGTTCCAATATAATTTAAGTTATTTTATTTACGGTTGTTTTATAAATGATGTATGTTATTGATTTTAACCAATTGCTTTTGATTTATAGTGCCCTCAACAGCCAGGTGGTACTGAATGTGGCTATTATGTTCTACTTTACATGTATAATATCATTCAAAGTGGCGTTATAAGTGATTTTCAACAGGTAATCAAATGATAATATTTTGGTTGTATTTTAATTGAATTGCTAAACAACCCTTTAATTTCATTGATTTCGTATAATCATATTTTCTAATTTGTAGATCTTTGATAATGATGCTGCTTACTTATATGAAGACATTAATTTGATCAGAGACTTGTTGGCTGGGAGGATTCTTCAACACATTGATTTGTAGAAGTTTATCGTTTCCTGTACATTTACTTAGTAGTTGTTTATTATATTAGTGGACAACATTTCTGTCAACAATGTAGTCAATGAATGTTTCATTAGAGGTGGATGTTGTGTTTTGTTAATTATAAACTGCGTGTTGTATGTTTCCTTTTTGTGTATACGTTGTTGTTTGCTTTCAGAATGATATGGCTAGAAACAATACAAATGGCACCGTATGGAAAAAAACCCTTTTAGGCGTCCCTTTTGGCAAAAGGGACGCCTTAAGTCCCTAACTTAAAAAAAAAAAATCTAAACGGGGACTTTAGGCGTCCCTTTTGATAAAAGCGACGCCTAAAGTCCCTACCTTAGGCATCCCTTTTAGCAAAAGGGACGTCTAAACCCAGAGCTTCAATCGTCCCTTTACAAAGGACGTATAAAGTCCAAATTGATTACGTCGCTGACATACGCGTCCCCCCATAAAAGGACGTTAAAAGTGTTTTTTCTAGTAGTGCAAGTATCCTTTTCTAACATTCTTCTACTCATAATGAGCTTCAATTCTATAGATTCAGATTCTCGATTGGAGGCCATTGGTTCCGTCTCACAGGACAGAGTGTCATCGGAATTCCAAATCGAATTCATAAACGAGTTAAGGTAAGCGTATGCTTCCTTTCTACCATTTCAATTTGTTGATTGGATGAGTATGGTAGAAGTTGGGTTCTATTCATCTCTCATTCAATTATGAATTTTAACGGTCAAAACGATATTCAATGCTTGCCTAACTAGTTAAGCATGTAATTATAAGTAAAAAGGAGATGATTAGGCAAGACAAAATGAGAAACCGACACAACTCTTTTGAGAACTCATAATTGCTACTAATTGTATGGTATGATGATGGAATTGGAATTTCATCAATTGGATGATTCCATTGAGTTCAGAAGAGCAAAATGAGTAAGTCTCATGTTGATGTCGAAGTGAGAAAAGGCCTGGTGTGAGAAATGACCGAATTACCCTTAAAGCGCTAATTAATAGCTGTCAAGGGGTATTTTTGTCATTTAGGGCCTGAATTTGAGTAAACCGAGGTCACCAATGGATTCTACACATGAAATTGTGTAGGGTTAACCTAAGGCATAATTTGGACTAAAGTGCAATGAACTAGTATAAATAGGCATAAGCCAAGTCTTAGGGGTATTTTGGTAATTATACATCTATGAGTCAAGATAACAAACAATATGAGTTCATAATGAGTTACGAGCAGCTAATAACTCATTTATCCTAAATGTGTAATTTTAGGATATATCGATAGACTAGCCAGAATTGGAGCTGGACAAGGACGAGCAAGGAAAGGTCATATTCCAGATTGTAACTTCCTTATACTATGTGATAACTATTATGAATGTCATCCATTGTAACATGCATTAGTATCTTTGAACAATCATTCGCTATGTTGCGGTCAGGGACCCAACAGGGGCACTAAGTCGACCAAGGTGCAGATGTATAGTTTGACCTTGGGCAAGTATACACACAAACATACAATCATTTTACATGACATGACATTGCATATCTATTTCACATCCTATTTGTATGTAAGCATGTTACTACTGAGATTCTCTTGAATCTCAACCTTTCCATAAATATGTAAGTTTCCAGCAGCGACGGCTCGATAAGCAAGAAGGGGATTACCATCAACTGGAGGTTGCGGACTAATGCGCGAGGAGGAAGCGTTGGTTATTTGAAGGCTGTGTATGATTTTAAGGTCTGTAGCTATTTGTAACCCCTATTATGAGAATTATGTATGAGTTCAAGAATTATCATTATTGTTGTTATAATAACATCAATATAGTTATTCTATTGCTATGTGCCCCTATGCTGTATAATCGCGACTCTGAGTAATATAATTGATGGGATGAGAGTCCCTACAATTCTTCCGCATATGCTACTCTGAGCATGATTGATGGTATGTGAGGTCCTAACATTTTTGGTATCAAAGCAAAAGACAGATTTATGCTCATAAGGAAGGACCTTACATAGAATCCATTTCTAAATTCAAAATCCTCAAATCACATTCCTCCCTATAGTTCTACATCTATTCGAAACTTAGGGTCTTTTGGCCAAAAATTCTGTTTTCTATTCTGATGTTCTGGGAATCGTGGTTCCTCACATGTATTCGATTTTTCATTCTGAACCCATTGGAAGCATCAAAATCATACTTCTTCCTAGGTTTGTAGGTTTGGTCAAAATCATGGCAACCCAATAACCTCATGAAGACTTAACTAAACCTCAAGATATTATGCTCAAATTAAAGCTTAGGCTTATCTCTACTCGATTCCACAACCGATTGTTGATTTTGGCAACACTTCCATCAATAAGATGGTACCAAACACCTTTGATCAAAAATCCAAAACTATAAAAATGTTGCTCTCAATAAGAGGAACAACATTCGTAAAGGCATCGGAAGCTAGAAACGCGAATCTGGAGTCAAAATCGCTCAAGCATACTTTGTGTTCTTCAAGTTTCTCTACCTTCTCTCCTCTTTCATTTTCTCTTGATTTTCTCTCTATTTTTCTGCCATTTTTCATGACTCGGATGAAATTTATAAGGAGTGAGGGAGGTGGTTGATTCATATAATCACTTGTGTTAGGAGCTTAAATTATAAGAGGCCATGTGTCCAAGATTAAATCATGGAATGCCGTGTATCCTAGCATTTAGATTTCTCTCTCTTCCTTTAGGCCTTTGGTCGACTCTTTATTGTCAGGGGAAGGGAAGTCTGATGAATTTCCTTGAATCCTATCTTTAGTGTTTAGGAAAGTCAATCATGTATAGGACTAGAACCGATGAATTTCCCTGACTAATAGGCTAGGTGGTGCCTTCGCCTTTAGTCAACACAAAAGTCATAAAGTGGTTGTAATGATGAGGGGACATGTGGCATCCTCTTATGGTTCCATCACAAAAGCAAGGTTACTTTATTAAAACCACTTTATCGGTGTAGGCCTCAACCGTGCCGTACGTCTCTGTGTATGTATGGGCCCCACGTTACACCACATAGGTCTAGGTTTGTGTGGGCCCTACATGGCACTACACATGTCTCTCTTAAGCCATCAAATGGTGCCAAGTATACTCTAGTACACATATGCCAGTATATTTCATCCAACTACTTACACCACTAAGCCTCATGCCTGAAGGGCTGAATCATATAGTCCAAAAATCATTCTATCTCTTGGTTATTCTTAAGACTCTTTGCTAAACTGGGCTTAGTAGTCTACTTGATTCAGGTTTATTCTCAAGCTTCTAGTCCTAAAATTTGGGATATTACACAAAGGGTTATGACCCATGACTTATAATGGTTTAAATGATTATGAAGGGTTATGAGTTATGACTTATGACTTATGAAGGTCTGATGAAGTTACGAATGGTTATGAAAGTATTAGATGATGGTTGGATTTGAAGACTGTTATGTTTTATCTTTACTGATATAAGAGGTTAGAAGATGAATCATTTGTAAGTATTACATTATGGTTGTTTCGTAAGAACCGTCATATATCTCACTAAATAAATGACAATTATTAACTACAATCATTATTTTTGTGTTTTCTCATATTCCACCTCTTAATACATGACGGTGCACGTATTTAGCTATTAGGTTTTAGCATTATATATCCTTGCGTAACCTCTACCTTGACATACATGACATTTATTCACTATAACCATTATTTATTAAGAATTATGTATGCCCAAATTTGTAGTAGTGCAATCACATCAATACCCTTTATGGGTAGACAAAAAAGATCTATAGTTGATATCCTACCACCAAATTCAATCATACAATTCAAGCAATCCTTAAAATTTGTCACTAAGGCTCCCACCAATGTAGAAACAATCATGTCAAAAGGAAATTTACATATATGTAAATTTAATTAAGGCATACAAGAATAAGATATAAAAGAGAATGTTTCACCAAAATCAAATAAAACTTCAATTTCAAGGCCTTGGAGTTTGAGAATACCTTTAATCAGATTTGGTACAGCACTAGCCTCCTTGTGTGATAATGGATACACTCTGCCTGGAACTATAACTCTAGCATCATTGGCTCCTCAAGAGCCTTCCTCACATAAATTGAAGATGTGGCCTAGCTTCCTACATTTGTAATATATTAGACAATTTATCTAGTATACCCTTCCATACTTGACATACTTTTGGCTATTAGTTGTGTTGGCAACAGGAGCTAGGAGCCCTTATAAGAGTTTTGTCCCCCACTAAAAAGACTTCATTGAGGTCTATTTAAATGACTTCTCGAAGGTATACCAAATGATTCCTTCAGGGCTAACTAAACTGCTTTTTCACACCACTGAAGCTATAACTGTTCTTCATAGTAATTTTCCCCATAGGTCTCACAAAAGGTATAGATCTAGCTTGGAAGCCCTTAATTTTCTCAGCTTCTTCTTCTCGCTTGCTTCTAGCTATAGTGTATAGTTTATCACACATCTTTTCAAAATCCTCTATCTCATCAAGGAATGGTGACAAATTTGTCTTCAAATCCGGCATAGCTTTCTCCACTAATCGATCACACATTCATTTGGAGTTGTTTTGTGAATACTTGCAAAACTTGGAAGACTCCAAAAATCAAGCAATGAATTCATCTTCATCTAAATCCTCTTCTTAAAGGTAAGGAACTTAGTTTCCCTCTCTGCTATAAGGGAAGTTGGTAAATGATTGTTTGAACTTCTCCATAAACTCTTCCTAAGTAATCTTAACATCATCATCTAGTTTGGTGCTCTCCTACCATTATTGGGCTACTTTATGTAATAGTTATTTAGCAATTATCACCTTTTGCTTAATGGAGCACTTAACAACCTCAAAATTCTTCTTTAGTCATTTCAACATTTGAGTGCTTTAATCAGGTCTAACTTTCCCTCAAACATTGGGGGATTAATTGCTTTTTTTTAAATTTGCCAAAATTTTGGCAATGGATGCGATATGGTCTTAGAATAGGAACTGATGTCGCTTCTTGATTTAGTGCCTCTATGGCTGCAACCTCTAGAATGTGATCATTGAGAGTTTCTTCATTTTAAATATTTTAGTAAACAAAAATAAAATACATAAGTCTTAAGGACATGGCAAATAAAAATGACATAACATGTGCTTAGAAGAGCCTTCAAGGCTCACTCTATAGGTGCATTCCCTTACTCCCTACCAGAACAATAACCTAAAAAATGTTAATATAAAGGGAAGAGATTCTACATCTCAGTAACTACTGAAAATTTCTACCACACACAACAAACAATATATGATTTAAAAGAAAGATCTGATTATATATATATTTTCATGTATCATGATCCTCATACAAAACAACTACAAATTTAATCATCATTACACTAATTTATATTTTCATCACAACATGTAAGATATAACTATGCAATATGTAAGATGCAACCTCCCTTATATGACCATCTACCCTTATTCTGCTAACTGGAGCCATAAGCTTCACACACAGTCCAATAGAAACTCATATGTTTACTGGATTATCCTAAGCTTACCAGTTCTTAACATAAACTCGACCAAATGTGTAGATCTTAAGCTTGGATTATAGCTCACCTACTTAAAAGAACAAAAATAAGGTGTCATATATCCCACGGCTTCAATGCAATCCCGGCCAAAGGAAAACATGTAAGAAGGGGCCTTAACAAGTGTCATTTACTGTGCACCAAGTAATGGTATACCACGTGGTAAAAGATCTCACCATACAAATTCCTCCTCCTTACTCCAACCCATCACAAAGGCAACCGCTATGACAATTATATTCAATCACCAATAAATATAATATCATTAAAAGACAAAGTACAATCAAATCATGCTTTCATTCATATTAAGTATCATCACAAATACAAATATGTTTGAAAAGAAACAATAATCCAAAAATACATTAATTATAATTAAAATATTAACTATGCGAATAAAGAGAGTTATAAAGAAATTCACTTGTAACATTACTTGAGAATTTATAATACATACACAAATACATATACTTCAATCCATTTTTTAAAAGATAGTCATTCATAATTCAATCATACACAATTCATAAGTATATGGAAGAATATTCAGATTTACTTGTTACTCTCTAGTGTACAAATAATCACATAAAAGTTACTCCAAAGCTCCCAATGAGAGTCTACAAAATCGTACAAATAAATATCTATTAATATACTACGTAATACTACTTTAAAGTCACTCTAATGCTACTCTAAAATTACTCTAAAGCCTTAAAACTAACCTTTAAACTAATATAGATTGGTTCCTATGTATTATTTTTTAAAAGAAAATATTAAAACTCCCCAAATATGTTGGCCATGAAAAAAAGAGTAATAAGTGAAATATGAAATATATACTTCTCATGTACTCACAGTAAGGAAAAAAAGGGTCACTACTGAGTTGTTTATTTTTCATATCACAAGTCATAAGTCCAACTTGCATAGGAGATGATTAATAAAAATAAAAATAAAATAAAATGACAATAGGATATGGCATCCCTCTCCCCGTATTTTTCCTAACACTTATAACTCTGATCAATTCCATACATGACTAAGTGCAACTCACAATTGTCTTGAGTAACATGCTTCACAAGGCCACACCTTACGTAAGGAAAAATAATCCTACTGAAATCATCAACACCATAATGAACTGCAAATATAATGTAATTTGCCACTTCATCCCAGCATTCCTTGGATAGATGATTCGTAAACATCCATTCTTTATTTGTACTCTCCATCTGGAAGTGTGCTAAGAAACTCAAAACTATTGTGACATAGAGCTAAACAAACAATTTGGCAGTATAACGACTTAAAAATATATGTTTCCTAAGCCTTATGCCCTATATTACAAAAAAGAATTATACACATTTCAGAAAATCAAAATTAGTTACAACATACAAATCAATATACTAAAATTAGAGCAAAAGCTTTTAAAGTTCACAAATTCTCACTTTTATGACAAAAAACATTCAAAATCAATGGCAAAACTCTATGCACATACAAAATCATTCAAAAATAAAGAATTAAAGTAAGAGTAACTGCAAGAAGCAACTCTTGTCACAAAAGAAGGAAACTAAACTCACTATTAGGAAGAAGAGATGAGCTCAACAAACCAAGAAACCACGAACCAAGTTTATTTCACGGTATTTCACTTATAACCATAAAGTAAATGATAACATTTTTTTTAAATAAAAGGAAACTACTATTTCAAAATTTTTATACAGAACCATAAAATTTTTGCAAATATACTTCACGGTTTATCTTAAAAACCATAAAGTATTGATTTACATTATCTCCACCTCTTTATATTTCATGGTTGTTTATATAGCTGTGACGTATTGACCGCCAAATATTTATAATTCTGTAGTGGTAGTGGTTTAGACACATTTAAATAAGGTTATTAGATGTGGTGATGAAGAGGGTATATTAAACCTATGGAATCCTCTAAAAAGGCATAGAGAAAAACTGCAGAAAATATTTTATAAAGTTATTGAATGAGGTCTTTTGGTTAACAATAATCCATATAAATATTTAGCTATAGATAGAACACAATAATACTATGTGATCACTACCAAAAAAATCAAATTACCAACAAAATTTGAGTTTTCTGATGGAATTATTGACGGAGCAACAACAAAAAAATTATCGGCAAAATCACAAACAAAATCCATTCCATCGCTAAAAAATGCATGTCAGGTTAGTTTACTGATAAAATTTCAATTCAGTTGAAAATTACTGATGAAAATTTTTGACTGAATATTACCAATGGATTTTCAACAAAAAATATTTCATCATAAATTATTGATGGAATGTTCCATCATTCATTTTTTTTTAAAAAAAAAAATCAACGTGGAACATTTAAAAGGGGCTACAGGAAATCACCGGCAGCTAGCGTCCTGTTGACTGGCTGCCAGCCCCTCATTTCGCCATCCCCCACATATCCATGCCAGATAATTATTGAGTTTTACGATAAAGGGAGTATTCAAACATTTGACCTCTCATGTGCATTCTAATGCCTTTACCGATTGAGTTGCTTTGACTTTGCATTATTTGTTCACATAATATTTTATATGTTTGTGTGTGTGTACCTGGATATATATATGTATATGTGTGTGTACATATATATATCTAGAGATATATATGTACACACACATATATATATATATGTGTGTGTGGGTAAACACATATGTGTGTGTACATATATACATACATCTATACATACCAAAGAATAGAAAATATAGGTTAATAGAAATATCTAAACCAATAGAACAAAAAATGTATGAGTTAAGAAAAGAGGTAAAGAATTTTAATAAAGAAATAGGAGAAACAAAATATGATATAAAAGAAATAATGAAGTCATTAGGAATAAAACCTAGAATTGAAGAAAATAAAATGATTGAACCAATAAAAGAAATATACAAATAAACATGATGAGAGCCATAGAAGAATTTTTTGAGAAATTAGAACTAACAAAAGAACATATAAGGAGTCAACCTATGGATGAAAATGTAAAACAAACTAGAATAATAGTCCAAGAATTACATCAAGGACAAGAAGTAATAAATAAAAATTTATGGACTATATATGAATAAATAGAAAAGTTAGAAAAGAGAAGAGAAGAAGATAAAAAGATAACTCAATTAGTAATAAGAGAACGAGAAAGGAGACTAAAAGGAAAGGAAAAAAATAAATAAGGAGGAAGAGAAAAAAGAAATTAAAGGGGCTATAAAGTTATCAGAAATAACTTGTTATATAAGATCAAAAACTATTGAATTATTCAAAATATTAAAACCTTTCGTAGAAAAGAAATTAAAAATGATGAATGCTTATGAAGAGTTTGAAATAGAGTCAAACAAAGATTATCCTGATATAGAAAAATTAATGGTTCAAGAAGAAGAAAGATTAGAGGAAATAAAAAGAGAATTTTAAAACGCAACAAGAATTAAAATACCAAAAGAAAGAGAATTGAAAATGGCCGATACAATTCTGGTCCCAGCAATAGAAGAATCAAGTAATGCAAGTAGATTAAGAGAAGAAGAAAGATTAGCTAGATTAAGAGAAGAAGCTAGATTAAGAATAGAAGAAAGACTAAGACAAGAAGAAGAAGAAGAAGAATTATATCATAAAGAACTATTAAGATCAAATTATATGGAATTTGAAGCCAAGTTTAAAACACCAAGAAATACAGGATTTACACCACCACCTATAGAACAATATGAAACAAGGCAAGTACCTAATTCAGAAATATGTTTACATCTAGATTGTAGTAAAAATAATGAAAAAATATTAGAAGAATGGACTAATTCATAATTATTAGCACTAATAGGAAGAGCTATAGAAACATCAGCAACGATTATGTTAATAGAAGCAACTTTTATAGGAAATGTTCATAATTGGTGGAAGAGTAAAACCCAAGAATTCAGAGAAATTGTAAGAACAATAACAGAACCACACGAAACTAGAAAAGAATATTATGCATTATTAATAAGAAAATATGAGCAAGTTTTAAGAAATGAATTTATACGAAGAAGTGTAGGAGCTGGAAAAACAAAAAAATTGAAAAAGCAATACAAAATTTACATTAGATAGAAATATATTCTTTAGATCCAATATATTTAGATCAATATATTTGTGAGTATAAAAAATATTATTATGAAGCAAAATTAGAGACTGATGAAAGACAAAAATTTTATTTAGAAATGTTTTATAGAAAATTACCAAGATAAATATGAGAAACTATAATGGGATATTACTATAAAGCTTTTGGAGAATATCAAGAATTAATACCTTATATGGATACAATGGGAACAAGAGAATATTTTTTAAGAGATTATTTATCAGAAAAATGTAAACAAGCATGGAGAAATACTAAATATTATAAAAAAAAATAAAATAATATTACAATGTGGAAAATTAGAATCACCACATAGGTGGGGATGTAAAAAGGAAAAAAAGAAAATAGAAGAAAAAGAAAAAAAATTGAAAAATATAAAGGATATAAGAAATATAAATTTAAAAAATATCCTAAAAATATATTTTACAATAAGTATAAGCCGAGAAAATATTTTAAAAAGGGAAAAAAGAAAATAAATTATAATAAAAAACCCAAAAAATGTAGATGTTATAATTGTGGGAAACAAGTCATATATCTACTAACTGCAATAAACCAAGAAATAAGAAAATCAAGAAGATTTTAGAAGTAGAAAGATATGAATTAGAACCTTTAGAATTTGAAGAACCAGTATACTGTGATATAGAAGATCCAGAAATAGAAATATATAAATTAAAAGAAATTAGTGAGAGTGAAGAATTTGAAAAGGAAAACAAAAATACTATTTTTAGGACAAATAATATCAAAAGATGGTATACAATTACAAGATCATATAAGCCATAAAGTAAAATAATTCCCTAAGATAAATAATAAAAAGGAACTACAAGCATTTTTAAGATTAGTAAATTAGGCTAGGAATTATATATCAAATTTATCAAAATTAACGGCAAAAATATCTAAATTAGCGGGAGAAAAAACTATATGGAAATGGAATGAAGAGACACAAGAAATAATAGAAAAAATCAAAATATTATGTAAAAATTTACCTAAATTAACAATCCTTGTAATATCCCAAATTTTGGGACAAGAGGCTTGAGATTAAGCTAGGATTAAGTGGACTACTAAACCCCGGCTTAGCAAATGTCTGTGAGGCATGATTAAATTCCCTAAAACTTATTTATAGCCTTGAGGGTATTAAAGAGCATTGGGAATGATAAAATAATACAATTAGAAGTCACACACAACATAGTAAAGTGAAACACAAAGTAATGTTGCTACCGGTGAAATTCCCGGTGTGGCAGTCGCATTTATATGGCATCTTTCAAGAGGAAAATGATATCCAAAAATTCTAAAACTTTTCAGAATGAAAGTAGACTTATCAAGCTTTAATTTGATAGATCATATGAGTTATTTGGAGCTGTACACAAAGAGATATGTATTTTGAAATCAGCCCAGTAAAACTGGCTATTTTCAGTGGCAGCGTCCAAAAATAACAGTTTTGATAATTTTGAGCTTCCAATTGGATAAATGCTATATTTGTTCTTAAAACTAGACTTAATAAGAGTCACATATCCTTTGGAACAACCCAAATTGGATATCTATACAATTATATATGAATTTTCAAAGTTTGATGAAAATTCTGCCCAGTTTTACACTAAGTGCGAAAAATCATAAAATATAAGGGCAAAATGGTAATTTTCCAATTATACAAGAAGCAACCAATTATTTTCTATTTTCCCTTGATATTTCGGTTAAGAAGAGGAGGCCAATGGAGAATTGGATGCTTGGCTTAAATGAATCAAGAAGAAAGGTTTTATAGCCAATTAAAATGGAGAGTTGAAAAGTCAAAAGCTAATTATCATAAAGCAAGTCTTACATACAAATTGGAATGGAATAAATGAATACAATGCAATAGATCTTATTTCTCCAATTCAAGAGGCATTCTACGGTCAAAAAGCAAAGGAAAGAGAAAGGGATGAAAGCAATTAAATTGCCATGAAATAAGATGATGACTTGGTCAACAATTGCAACTAAAGCAAGAAGGTAAATATTGATATTTCAAGAAGCAAATTGTTATCCTCTTTTCTCAACACTTTTGGTCAAAAAGAGAAAAGGAAGGATGCTTGGTTAATATATTAATTCAAAGAGAAACTCTTGACCAATAAAAAATAAGCACATGTTAAAGGAAAAGAAAAGAAAAGCCAAGTAAATTTATTATTGATAATTTTCACTAACACATATTATGACCTAAGCAAAAGTTGATATTTTAAAACAACATATCACTCTTCCATCCTCTTCATTTCGTCCAGCAGCTAGCAAAATAGAGAGAGAGAGTTCATAAGCTTGAAGAACACAAACAAGAAGCTAGGGTTCCAATAGCAAAAATCCAAGGTAAGAGCTTGAAATCAAGTTGCTTATACCTTCTAATTTTCTTGGAACTTCTTCTAACCTCTTCTCCTCTTTGAAATCCATGGATAGCAAGCCAAATCAAGAGAGAGGATAGAGTGAAAAGTGATGTTTTTGAGAGAGAAAGTGGTGAAATCAAGAGGTAATCTCATAAACTTGATCTTCTTGTGTTATATGATGTTGTTGGTGGTGGTTTTGCCATGGTTTTCTCTTATTTTTTTCAAACTGGGCTGAAGCAAAACCTAAATAAAATGCTTCCCAAAGTTCCTATAAACATGTCCATTTAGTGTTTAAATGGTTAATCATGTGATTAGAAGTGGTAAGGAGGTGATTAAGCAAGAGAAAACAACAAAACAACAAAATCTTCCTAAGAATCCTAACCTTCTATTCTGAATAGGATGTGGTGAAGGGGTGGGAATTTTGCAATTTTGATAGTTCCATTGGATTTAGAATGAAAAATTGTATAGTTATGCAAATGTTCATAATTTTTTGATGTTTGTACATAAATTTGGAAATTTATGAAGTTGAATGTGCATGTTGGTTGATCTGCCTCCTGTGAGGTAGTGACATTGTACAATTTATTTCATTGGGAACAACTTGTCCAAAAATTATGAAACTTGGTAGAATTAAATTAGAGACATAGAGATTTAATGATGAGTATTTTGTAATTTGTGGACAAGTATACTAGAAGATATGATTTTCTAAAGTTAGTCCCTGTTTCTGGAAAGTAATCTGGAACAGTGCAAGTTTGACGAATTTTTGGGAAAACTATGATATCAATGGTTGTACCAAAGTATTTTTACCCAAAATTAAATTTAAATATCTTATTTTATGCTTTGGAATCAGTCAAATTGAATTTCTTATATTTAATTATGATTTTCCAAAGTTGACTAAAAATCTACCAATTTCTGGAAAAATAGTGAAACTGCACTATGCAGAGTTGTACTGTGCAGAAATTGTTAAAACTGTGATAGATAACCAGAAATGTGAGTTTGAAATGAGTTATGGAGGAATAATAACTTATTTATTATAAATTAGAAATTTTAGGATCAGACAGTTGTGTCGAGCCCGGGCAAAGATAGTGTAATCGACGATGGATCAGGGAAGGGCAATTAAGGTAGTGAACTTACCTAGCCTGCATGTGTATGATATATGTGTTGTTGCATTGTTTTATGTGACTGCTTTGCCTAATTTTGTTGAGCATGCTTGATTAATTGAAAATATGTTATGTTATACGATGGCCATGAGTATATTGTATCATTGAGCATGTAGATGTCATCATATTGACATGATTTTATAAATAGCAAGCATGTCATGTATTAACTATATATCTTGCATGCATAGTAGTATTTTTTTCTACTGAGCTTATTTGAATCTCACTCTTCCTCACCCAACCATATAGGTAGTGAGTACAAGTGAAGAATGCATGAGGATGTGCAAGAGGACGTGCGAAGGTGAATTAAGGATTATAGTGCGAGGCACTATTTTTATATTTGATGTAATTTGATTTAGAAGCTTGATAGTTGTATGTGGCTATATGTTTCATGTATATGAATGAATCAATGTAGTATGAGCAGAGAATAGCTCTAGTTTAATTAAAAGAAAAACGCTCGCCTATACTCTGATTTAATAATTTAAGAGCTGATGAGATATTAGTGACGTAGTGAATCTTGTGAGAACGGTTGTAAAGTTTGCTACCTTTTTGAAAAACCCTCTCGACCTTATATTCAACTCCTAAGTTGAGAGTGAGAATTTGTGAAAGATTTTGAAACTTGGATAGCCCAGGTTCAAATCCTTGTCTCACAACTGATTTTATTACTCATTTGTACTCATCTGGGGCTATTAGAAATAAGGTATTACAATCCCTCTAGAAGAAACTATAAAATGGATAATGTACATAGATGCCTCAGATATTTATTGGGGAGCATCTTTATATTTCGAAGATAAAGAAGGAATAGAGAGAATAACAAGATATGCAAGTGGTAAGTTTAATCAATCTCAAAGTAACTATCACTCTAATTGGTAGGAATTTTTAGCAATAAAAATGGCTATAAAAAATTTTGAATTGTTCATAGTCAATAATAAATTCATAATAAGAACAGATAATACTCAAGTAAGACATTAGTTAAAAAATGGAATCAAAAATGGAAAGTTGAGTAATAAAATATTATTAAAATGGCATGGAGACCTATCATATTATGATTATGAAGTTGAATATATTAAGGGTTAAAATAATTTGAGTGCTGATTATTTGAGCAGATGTAACTAGTAAATAGGAAGACTAATAGTTCAATAAGCAGAATGTCAAACCCCTTAACATTTCGATATTTGCAAAGTAATAAGCACAAAGTTCCGTAAGGCATACAGAAACAGTAGAAACATACTGATATTAAGTACAAATTTACATTACTGGAGAATCCCTGTAGGGTTTTATCAATATATATAACTATACAGAGCATTCAAAAATTGCTAGAATTACATGCACAAATAACTATAGCAGCAACAGAGAGCTCCGATACCCTAATCACCGGAAGCCACCATCTTACATTTCGAGCCGCCCAGTTCAGCTGTAATGTTTTGGTTTAAAAAAGAATGAGATTCGAGAGAATCGTAGTAGTAACATGCTTTTCAAGACATATAGAATGCAACAAATAAATATACAATGCTATGTCATGTAAGATGATCGAAATTATATGCACTTGCCTGAGGCCAAACGACATGTTTGCACCCTGGTCTACTCGGCGCCCCTGTTGAGTCCCTGCCCACAACTTGGAAAATTTGTGTGTCTAAGACACTAGCTCATGTTACAGAGTATAGCATATTCAAACATACAAATATCATATAGTATATGCAAGAAAAATTTACTACTTGAGTCTTTTTCAAATTCCCTTGTTTGTCCTACACTTGGATTTTAGCTCAGCTATGTCCAATTTCTATAAAAATTAAAGTTACAAGTAACTGGTTATTACTTGTAGCATTACTGATTTTAAATGGAATGCTTATAGTTATTTAATGCAATTATAACAATTTCTACATAATACAATTCTATACAGTGCAGTTTCACTGTTTTCCAGAAACTAATAGATTTTTTAGTCAACTTTGGAAATTCATAATTAATTCTAAAAAATACAATTTGACCGATTCTAAAGCCTAAATGAATCTCTTTCAATGTAAATTTGAGGAAAAATAGTTAGGTTTGATCAATGTAGTCATATCATTCCCAGTAATTCGTTAAACATCACTGTTCCAGATTGCATTATAGAAAACAGGGCATAACTTTAAAAATCCATATCTCCTAATGTACTTGTCAAAAAAATTACAAAATGCCTATCAAATTAAATTTCTATATCTCTACTTTAATCCTATAAAGTTTTAGAATTTTTGAACAAGTTTTGACCCACGAAATGTATTACACAACTTGACTACCACACAAGGACAGATCAAACAACATGTACATACACACTTCATAAATTTCGAAATTGGCATACAAACATCCAAAAATCATGAACACTTGCATACGTATACAATTGTTTCTTATAAAGCCAATATTTTACACTCATATTACGCCATTATTTGTGTCATTTTATGTTCCAATTTTGGTTACAATAGTAGTCCTTTGAGTGGACATTAATTGCTCATTTGTGTCCTTACTTGGCCAAGTTGTGTGTAACCGGCAATTGGAATATTTCTGAAAATGAATTTGTATCATAATTCACCATTTTCTTCCATAAAATGTATTAATAACATAGGAGGAATATTGGTGATTAAAAATGTGATGATACACAGAATGCCCTTGATGGAGCAATCTAAAGAATCACCATTAATCAATCATTTAGTCATGAAAATTAATGTTCTTGAAATGAATATGAGTTCATTAAGCAGCCAAGTTAGTAATTATGTACATAATTTATCTAATTCTATCGCTAATTTAATTGAAGCTGTAAATGACATATATTCTTGACTCGAAGAACAGACAAATAAGAAGGAAACCCATGAGGAACCTTCAAATAAGAATAAAGATCAAGAATCTCAAATACTTGGGTCATCTACCTAAGTTGGGCCTTCTACCTAAGCTCAAGGATCATCTCAATCCAATTCCAATAAAATAGTCAGTCCAACACCAATAAAGCCTACACAAATAATCCCTTTAGTAGAATCATAAAGGGACAGAAAGCCCAAAAAGATAAAGAAAAAGAAATTCCAAGCCCTCCATATAAGACCTCTTTGCCCAATAAGTCTATTACACCCATATCAAGACCATCTACCTCAATGTCTTTGATTTACCACAACAGTATAATTATTATAAGTTGATTGTCCCAAAACTAAACTAGTTAACCCTCACTCATAAAACCATCAAATATGTATCCTATTATGTTTTCAATAAAGCCATCATTTATCCAGGAACAACTTATATTATTGTAAAAATCTTGTATTGTTATGGATTGATCCAGACTATATATCCTTCAACAACCATAGAGGAAGTAGCCGAATTACCTATGCAATTAAGAAATGAAGTAAAGTTATATTTTGGAATTGTAACTCAACACCAAGTATTCATCAGGTGTTATTCAACTGTTGCAGAAGAAACTTGTGATAATTAAGTTTTATAATCCTATAAATTTGATTAGATTGGGAACAACCAGGAAGCCCATTGAGTATGAGCTAGAGTTAAAAGAAGAGATAGAAGATGATGAAGAATTCTAATATCGAATCTTCAATATTAAAGCACAGGATTATAATATAATATTTCAAGAAATGAACAGAATAGCAGTAAGCCATGATGAAATACCCTGGGTACATCATACGAGTCAGCTGACATGTATTTACTCTCTTAGAAAGACCAATAGCACTGATAAGATTTTTTATAAATGGTATGAAAAAATAAAGAATTGTGATATGGAGAACACTAAAGAAACCAGACAAAAAATATGCCTTCTATTATCAGAATATCCAAATCATGAATGGCATTATTGCAAAGAACAAGAAAAAGCAAAAAAGGAGCAAAGAATTCCACTTGATCCTAATTTGGTTTGAAGAAAATGGTAGACAAAGAATTGAAGAAAATAGAAAAAAAAGATAAAGGAGATAAGAAAAAGAATAAAAGTAGATGAAGAAACAGGAAAAGAAGACCAAACATAAGATTCTAAAGATAAGAAAAGAAGTGTCGGCAGAAGCAAACAAAGGAGTAGGAATCGTGCTCAACCAACAAGAAGGACAGGAGTGATAAAGCTATAGGAAAAGGTGGTCTTATATGGAGGGATTAGAATTTCTTTTCTTTTCCTTTTTAAGCTTTCTGTCCCTTTATAATGTCTATTAAAGGGATTTTTTGTGTGGGCTTTACTGGTGTTAGACTGGCTGTTTTGTTGGAATTGGATCCAGATGTTCCTTGAGCTTCGGTAGAAGACCCAACTTGGGTAGATGATCCAATTATTCGAGAGAGTATGTTAATAGAAGCAACTTTTATAGGAAATGTTCATAATTGGTGGAAGAGTAAAACCCATGAATTTAGAGAAACTGCAAGAACAATAACAGAACCACATGAAACTAGAAAAGAATATTATGCATTATTAATAAGAAAATATAAGCAAGTTTTAAGAAATGAATTTATAGGAAGAAGTGTAGGAGCTGAAGAAACAACAAAAATTGAAAAAGCAATACAAAATTTACATCAGATAGAAATATGTTCTTTAGGTCCAATATATTTAGATCAATATATTTGTGAGCATAAAAAATATTATTATGAAGCAAAATTAGAAAATTATGAAAGACAAAAATTTTATTTAGAAATGTTTTATAAAAAATTACCAAGATTAATATCAGAAACAATAATGAGAGATTACTATAAAGCTTGTGGAGAACATCAAGAATTAATACCTTATATAGATACAATGGGAAGAAGAGAAAAGGAAAAAAGAAAATACAAGAAAAAGAAACAAATTGGAAAATATAAATGATATAAGAAATATAAATTTTAAAAAATATCCTAAAAATAGATTTTACAATAAGTATAAGCTGAGAAAATATTTTAAAAAGGGAAAAAAGAAAATAAATATAATAAAAAACCCAAAAAATGTGTATGTATACTTATATATATGTACACACACATATCTATATATACACACATATACATATCTATATACATATACACATATGTACACAGACATCTACATACATACATACATATATGAAATTTCAGAATCTTTTGGGAGTTAACTGAAATAAAATTATTTATATGGGGTCTAAATGATATTTTTCTATTAAAAAATATTAAAATAATAGAGAGAGAATACCGGTGGGACCTACAATGTAAAAAGTAATGGAAGTTAAGTAATCTTAACGGCATTGTTATAGCTACTCTCAAATAAATTATTTATGTCTACTTTTTGCACTGAAAATAGATAGTTCTTATGGGTGCTCATAGCGAAATTACTCATTGCTAAATTTACACATTTGCCCTGTCTTCAACAGTATGCAAAATTGGAAAGTTGCCGAAAAATTTGCATCCATAATTCATCCTATTCTTATAATCTAAACTATGTTTTGGGTGGTTTTGTCATGTTATCCGTGTTCCATTTAATTAATTGGGATTTTTCTTTCATTAATATTTGAGTCATGATAATTGTCCTAATTTTAACTACTAGTTGAAACTTAACTCATATTTTTTTATTGAAATATCTAATTAATTTCTAACTCTACAATCCATCCACTTGTGAACATTAACAATTTTATTTTTTTTCAGATAATCTTTAGGGTTAGATTTGTACCTAAAGCTAGACTTTGTGATCCCAAACATGTCAAGGGGCACTTGACCTATATATCTTTTGGCATTTTTGGTATGTAAAATAATATAAAACCGGAAATAGAATAGAAAAGTAAAGGTGGATAAAAAGCATCATTTGTATTAATTATTAGATAAATATAATAAACCTTATAGTTATTATTGAGTGATAGAACATGAGTTAATAAGTGTTTCATATTTAAATTTTTATAAGAAAAACATGCAATGTAACCATAAATGGCATTTAAGTAATTTGCTATCACTAGCCATTACTTTATGGATTAAAAATTTATACTGACACACATTATTGAAGTGTTAAGACAATACTTGCATTATTGGCCAAAAAGCAATATTGTACATTTAAGTAATGCTTAATAATGTTTATTTTCTAAATATTCATTCCAATCAATTTTTCTTCTAAAACATAATTCTAACTTTTTTTAGACACCATTGTAAATAGCTTTTTGAAAATAGTGGTTCATGAGAGAGAATATCGAAGGAAATATGGAGATTCCGATAGAACCTTTGTGGCCCAGTGGCACACTGCGTAGGTCATCCCTTGATGACCCTAAGTAGAGTTCAATCCTGCTTGCTAATGAAAAAATATGGAGATCTATGAAAATCTCATAAAATATGGAAATAACTAATAATATTTTTTTACTATTATAAACAAACACAAATATTTTATGCATTTAAAAAATGCTCTAAACAATAAATTAATTTTCATGAAATCTTTAAATAATATAGAAACCAGTCAAATCACCTATTTTAAAGTTTAAATACAAGCATGCCCTAAATTAAAATTCTGACTAATTCAAGTAAAACTAAATTGAGAAAAGCTGTATATTTATCCAAGAGAACAGAGAGCTGGAAGTGTGGTTGTCTTCCAATTTCGTTACCAAAAAACGTAATTTGAGCTAGAAAGCAGAAATGAACAAGCTGTTAGTTGAGGTACTAATTGACCTCATCTCTATAAGGAGAAGAATATAAGTTCAAATTCTAGAAAGTGTACTTATTAGGAAAGATGAAAACTCTTTGTGCTCTAAGCCTCAAAAGGGAAAATCTTTCATATTTTTCAAAAAAAGAAAGAAAGAAAAGTACAGAAAGGCATAAAAATGTCAATGATTAATGATTGATTAATTAGTCAATTTGTTCCTATAACCATTGATCTAAACAAGGTATGTCTAAAATACTATAATTTTTTCAAACATTTGCGATCTCTATTACATGTTTTAAAACACTCAAAATTATTATTATAAGTTAATAGAGTAACTTAAATCATAAGTTAGCAATTTGTGTATAATTCGATCACTTTCATATAGACTGTATATTGACATGTTTAAGTTTCCATTATACCAAACAGCTGTTATCATTTTAGTTAATAAAGAATTCAATTTGGTTATCAATAGAGCAATCTATAGATAATAATCATTTTGAAAAGGATGGTTTGCTTAAATTAAGCAACCACGCCAATTAAATGAGACGAGTCCTTGGACTGGAAACAAAGTTTGGCATCCTTTTCAAGAAGTTATTTTTTTTTTATTCTTTGCCAACCAAGAAGTTATTAATACCTTTTAAAAACATAAGTCATTAACGTGCACACACACTAACACCTTTCTAAAAAAAGAAAAAAAGAAAGTTATAAAAACACACGAAAATTCTAACTACGTAAATGTACTATTTTTAATCCATATGTTTAGATTGGAGCTGATAAATTTTGAAATTTTTATCCCTCTATACTTATTCATTTTTATATTTCAAGTTTTTCTCAACCGATATTATGCTTATTTATGTTATTTTGAATAAATAATCTATCATATTAAATAAATAAATTTTCCCCCCATCGGTTTAATGTTACATCACTGCATTAATTATCTCATGCTTCTTTTTTGTACTTATTCATTCACTCATTCATATCACATTCTCTCTTTCCATAATTAAGGGTATTTTTATAAAAATATATTTTTACACATTTATTTCCTTTAACTAATGTTAACAAACTTTCTGATCAATGCAATTCAAATACTTGTATTGTAATACTCCATTTTTCATCAATACATTTATGTGTATATTTGATATATATTTAGTTGAATAAAATGATGAAAAATGATGTGGATGAATTTATGGAAAATATGTCAATCATCGATTACGCGTAAAATGGCCGAATAAGAATATAAGAGGTAATAAATATACCGATAAAGGCCTATTTTGGTAACCAAACTTCAATGAATTTAATGATATGATTAATGGCCTCATTTAAGTGTCAAAATGGGGTTTAGCCGAAGAAATGGTCGGAAAATGATTTATTTCGGTAAATCATAAAATGCAGGGGCAAAACGGTAATTTTGCCGAAAAATAGAAAATAATTATTTTCCCCAATATTCCCACTAATTTGAGTTAAATGTGAATTAAAAAGAGTAAAATGACTACTTGATCATTAATAAATTAATTTTGGTAAATTATGGTAAAAAATGGTTAAATAGTCAAAAAGTCAATGATTTAGTCAACAAGTTACGAGATGTCACAATGGAATATTGGATATTCAGATTTTCTTAGTATTTCTCATGCATATTTAGGCTGAAATGAGGGAGTATGAAGGGAAATGGAACTAATTGTGAATAATTACATTTCTGGACCAATTATAGGATGACACTTGGCATAAGTAATTAACCATGGCATTATATTATTAATCCTCATTCCATCGGCTCTCATTATCGACCGAATTGATCCAGAAAGAGTGAGAGAGAGCTGGAGAACGAGAACTAAACGGAAGAAGAGCTAGGGTTCATCAACAATCAAGGTAAGAGACTTGTACCTTGTATCTAAAGGTATCTAATCTCTCCCTAGCCTCTTCTCCTCACCTCTCTACCATTATTTTCCTTGATGCTCAATTGAATCACGAGCTTGTGGAGGAGAGAGAGAAAACATGTAGAGAGAGAAAGTTGAAGAAAATCAAGAGGTAACTTCCTAAACTTGTTCCTCTTGCTTGATTAAGGTTAGTAGAGTTGTTTTTGGCTTGATTATGGTTCATTTGGTACAAGATAATTCAAGAAAGTCAAAGAGACCTTAATAAGTAAGTGTCTCCAAATCAAGTCCAATGAATGTCTAACTAGTTAATATATTGGTTATAAGTAGAAAGGAGGTGATTAGGCCAAAGAAAACGAGAATCTGACACAACTTTTTTGGGAATTTATTTCCCCTTCCCTGTGTTGGACGTGAAAAATGGATAGGAATTTGATAATTCTGATGCTTCCACTAGATTTAGGAGGCCAAATTGTGTAGGGTCTATGATGACCCCGAAGTAAGAAAAGCCATGAAAAGTAAAATGACAAAATTACCCCTTATAAGCCTTATTTGAAGGCTGTCAAGGGTATTTTCGTCATTTAAGCTTGAATTTGGCCAATTCGAGGTTAGAAATGGATTCTACACGTAAAAATGTATAGGAATGGCCTAAATCACAATTTTGAGAAAAATACTGATAATCAGGACCTAAGGGGTATTCTGGTAATTTGGTGTCATTAGGCTAAATTTACCAATATTATGAGTTTGGAAGGAGGTATTGATGGGTAATAACTCATTTGTGAGGTTTTGGAAATTTCAGGACTTGACAACCGGTCTGGCCTCAGTAGTTGCCCGAGCTTGAATCGAGCGGGAAAGTTGCATAGAGGAGCAACCAGGTAGTAACCGTCTTCATATAATATGACATGCATATGTATTGTTTGTTATCATCATCAAAATGTCTAACATGTTTAGATTGAGTGGAGTGAACACCCGGGGCCTATCGAAGGTCGGGTTGACACTCAGGTGAAATGTTCATAATTGCACGAGCGGGACCTAGGGCCTATCTATGCACGGGCACCCCTCGGGGCCAAGAGAACCTGTCAAGCGCGATGTCAATTATGAAGTCGCATTGTATGCATTGTGCACAGGTGCCCTTCGGGCCTAAGAACTCGTCTAGCGCGAAGTCAGTTTATGAATTGCATGTTTGCATTGAATAATGTTTGATGATTTTGTTGATGATTGTGTGAGTAAAGCATGCCTGTGTGTGTTATCTTATATGCTTGATTGCGTTACTACTAAGATTCCTATGAATCTCATTCTTTTCCCAAACAAATCTCCAGTACAAGGAGGAAGATCGCAGGGCAAAGAGAAGGTAAATGATGATGAGCCAAGGCCGAGCGGCGGAAGAGCTTAGTTTAGGTTGTCAATTCCTTTTATGTATTTTCAGACTTTTATGATTTTTGGGTTTGTATATGAAGTGGAGTAAAAGAGAGAATATAATTGTTGTAATATGAATTGTGTATGAATATGCTTATATGTGAATATTTATATCCAGCAGAGACATTGTATAAAGTTTCTAGCATTTTTTCGCATTTGGATGTTTGGTACTCGGTGAGTATTAGCTAATTAGTACTCTACCATAGTATTGGAAAATAAGGTTTCACATGTATCTTATATATAAGATGGGAGGGACACTACCAAAAAAAATCCCACCTTTTTAGTAGCAGTTAAATTGTAGCGGTTACAAAAAACATCTATAAATATCAGGATTTGCAGCGGTTTTTAGGAAAATCGCTACAAATTTGTAATGGTGGGACTCGTGCCTAATGGCACACTAGTAAGCCACTGTACTTTGTAGCAGTTAGATTATATAAACTTCTACAAAATGTGGTGTCATCTTGGCGCCATAGTTGCAGCGGTGACTTAGTAGCGGTTGAATCATACTAACCACTATAAAATGTGGTGCCAACTTGGTACCACATTTATGACAGTGTATTTGTAGCAGTTGAGAAGGCAAAATCGCTATAGATCAGAAGACAAAACGTTACAGGTTTGTCACGGTCCCTTTGAGTCGCTACAAACTGTCATGATTTATAGCTATTTTTGAGGCAATAACCGCTATATAATACAAATGGTTGCATGTTTATAGTAGTTCTAGACAACCTCTACAAAGCGTCACATTGATTGAGGTAGAGATTCTTGATTTGTAGCGGTTGATGTAACTGTTTTGGGGGAATCGCTGCAAATGATGCGGCTATATAAGAGTCGCCACCTCTCATTTTACCGCCTTTGGCATATTTCTTCTACGCATGCTCTAAGAAGTTTTCATCATATCTGAGATTCTGCTGAAAGATCTAAGGAGTTAGGCACTTGAGGTTAGTTAAATTACTTATTTCATTTCATTTTTGAGCTGAGTAGATTTGTTTTTAGTAGGTTTATTGTTATTTAAATATATTTTTGTAATATTTATGAGGTTCTGAGACTATTTTTCAATGTGTAATCTATTTTTTAAACCTTTTTTGTCCATGCATTTTCAATTAGATGGTAGAAGATATTGAAATTTTTTTATATTTTGTTTGGTTATGAGTAATTATATTATTATAATATTGTGATATTATTTCTTTATAATGTTGGTTGTTGTTGTTTTTATTATTATTATATAAATATTGGTTATGTGTGATTGTAATTTATTTTTAATTGGTTAAGTGAGAAATTATAATAAATTATATTTGTATTTATTTTCTTATTCCAAAAAAATTTGCATTAATTAGAAAAGTGAGTAATTGTAGTTATAATATCTTCAGGAGAGATAGTGGAAAGAGAAGATGGTAGATGAACGTCCTCCAGAAGACCTCTTTTATGGGGGCAGTAGTCAGGGTAGAGAGCACCCTAGAGGTTGACATGTCCTTACGTCAGCACATCAGTCGACCTTGCCACAACAAAAGCCATTGTAGCAAGCATGACCACATCAGGCGACCCTACTAGAGGTGCCTATTCAATCAAAGGCACCTCATATTAGTGAAAGGAACTACGAGGATCAGGGGAAATTTGATATCAATTTTCCCTTGAGAGAGGCTGAGCGATTTCTTGACACCAAGGAGGCTAAGGACCAGAATCACCCATGATGGTCCTCTTCACAGTCGATCTGGTTTGATGTGCATGTTCAAAGTAAATAATTGTTTGAATAAGTTAATATTTTAATTAAAGCTGTTTAAATGTGAAATTATATTTAATTAAAGTTTATGATCAATTATGCAGATGAGCAGGGGAACATCACCAACAGGAGGCTGGATGTGGACGATCTAAATAAGCTGGGCCCAGGGCTATGTGTAGTAGTTCCATAGAGTGAGGTGATGGACCGGCTGATTGAGAATGGCGGTTATCTATTCAATCATTGTTATCTAAATGAGCTGGGTGGGAATTGGATTCGATTCCTTATCCACTTCTAAGATTGGAAGAAGATGTCTGTGAGGCAAATGGAGGAAGTGTGGAACAAGGCTGTGAAAGTAACTGATTTAATATACTGAATCAAATATAAATAATTATAATTTATCTAATTTTTTTATTTAAATAATCAAATGTATTTTAATTATAATTTATTTAATTGTTAATAATTTATTTAATTTTATGATGTAAGATAAGTTTACCATGCAAGACAATAGAAGTCGGTACGGCTTCTTAAAGATAGGGCATGGGTGGAGGAATTGGAGAAATCATCTCTACCACACTGTGGATAAGGATGGGATAATGCCTCTAGACCAATTAATGGAGACCGTGCCTGACGACGTCCTGCCTAATGACTGGGTAAGATTTGTCTAGTACAAGAGGACCCTAATAGGACAGGTAATTTTTTTAATAATTATTATTTAGAAGAAAATATTAAAAATTATTAATAAAGGAAAATTAATTTTGTTTGGTTGTTGTAGGCTATTTTTTAGAGAAACACCAAGAACCAAGGGCAATAGAAGATCCATCACATGGCAGGATTGAAAACATTTGCTGTAATCTACAGTGAATTGGTACTTTTTACAATTAAAATTAATTTTAGTTTAATATGATAAATTTATTTTTTTATTGTTCTTAATAATAATTTATTGTTTTAATTCTTTTAGGAGAAGAAGGTTAAGCAGGAGAACCATCGAACAAACTACATGGAGTTATTTAATGTTGTACACAGACACCAGGATAGTAGTGTAACCTCTCAGCAGGCAGAGGAAGCCATTATAAGATATAGACATTGTTTGTTTAAATATGTTTTATTTATTTTAATTATATAAATTTCTTAATAATTGTTTAACAAAGGACAAAAATCTGTAGAGAATTTGTGAAATCCCAAATCAGAGCAACTATAGGGCAAAAACATGGTTCTGAAGGGTTAGCCACCACTCGGTCTCTCCGCTAAGCATCACTCAACCATCTCTTGCTATTTACGTTTCCAGTTGCTTGTACCTATAGAAGAAGCCTACCTCTTACTCTCTTTGTCTCTCACCAAACTTATTTCGCTTGTTTCAGCGTTTATTCTAATTTTTTGAAGGGTTGTTTAACTAAGACACATACTACAAACCTAGAAGGGGAAGGGGTAAAGGGGTGGTCGGCACAATGGGATTGGAATGGAAGGACAGTATGGGCAAGGGAAGAAGAGGAAGGGAACTACGGGTCACCGAAGAGGAAACGTGGGATTGGAAGGGAAGGGGTGGTTTAGTCGGTAGTGTTTCAATTTGGAAGGTGGGTGTTTGTTATTTCACTTCAGACTTTGACAAGTTTAGAACCGACATTAACAACATGTCTCTCTTTATTAACAACACAATATGCTACATTGACGACTTACTTGTTTAACAACTTTGTATGAAAAAGGTGCCAAATAAACAAGTAGGGGAGGCCAATAACAATACGTCCCTCATTGTTAACGACAAGAGCTCCTACAATAATGACTTAACTTCCTTGTTTAACAACTTCATATGGAAACGTTCTAAATAAACAAGTAGGGGAGGCCAATAATAACATCTCCCTCTTTGTTAACAACACGAGCTTCTACTATAATGACTTAACTACCTTCTTTAACAGCTTGACATGGGAAGGTAACAACTAAAGAAGTTGGGGAGGCCAATAACAACATGACCCTCTTTGTTAAAAAAAACAACCTTCTACAATAACGACTTAACATCCTTGTTTAACAACTTCATATGGGAACTGCCAAATGAATAAGTCGGGGAGGCCAATAACAACACCTCTATCTTATTTACAACACTATCTTCTCCAATAATGACTTACCTTTATTGTTTAACAACTTCGTATGGGAACGTTTCAAATGAACAAGTTGGGGAGCCCAATAACTATACCTCTCTCTTACTTAACAACATGACCTTCTTCAATAACGACTTTACTTCTTTATTTAATAACTTCATAGGCATAGGTATGAAAGTAATAAGTCCGAGGCCCAATAACAACACTTCTGTAAACATTATCTCTTATAAAACATTTGAAGAGTTCTAATCATGTAACGCTTATAAACCTGAGACCTTAAAATAGTAAGTTATTAAAGTCCCGACTTTAAGACAGGGTTAAATCCTATACTTGTATGGGTTTGTAGAAATTTTTTTTAAAAATAATTATGTGTGGTCTCATACCAGTTTGCAAGTTCATTATCCTCATCTGTTTCAAAATCATTTATTCAAAATGCAGAGCGTTCTATGGAAATAGCCTACATAATGGTGGTTAACTTATTGACTTTTGGTGTTTGATTGTCCGATTCTAGTTCAATTATCGCTTTTGGATACTAGCATGTTACCTAAAGTCTAGCATACTTATTACAACTTATAAGGTTAGTGTTGCGGTTACTAGTACTATTACCACTACTTTTACTTAATTATATATACATATTTTACGATCATTCAAAATACAATGATAACCAAACAGTCCATAATTAATCTGCCTTCTCTTCATCTGTCCGTATTACCTTCTTGCCTTTGGAGTTGGATGCCTTTGCTATATATCATTTGTTGAAAAAGGGTGAGATTCCAAAGAATCTTAGTAGTACATCGATCACATATATGATATACAGAATACTAAGTATGTAAAACAAATCATCACATAGCACTTACAAATTATGCGACAAATAAAGGGCCTAACCGGTCCCTTAGCACAAAACCACAGTACTTGACAGTCTCAATCCGGCAGCCCAAGACCTCTGCCCCATACAAGGTGTAATTATGGGCTTTTTACCTTGAATCTACCTGACGCAAGACGCCCGAGTAACCCTTGGTGCAACTTGTACTTATGGGTCTTACCGCTTAAGGAATAAATGTTCCGTACATGCAGAGATGACAGAGAATACATACAGAGCATCACATATGATATAAGAGATAAGGTACTACCTGGTAGTCTTTCCAATTTAGGTTCTTGTTTCCAGTCTTTCGGGCATCCCAGGCAGATGTCAAATCCTATTAGTTAGAATTTATCGACAGCGAATTAATACTTGTTCCAATTCTTGATAACTCATAACACTTAGTTGGTTATTATTTGGGTTAGTGCTTAGGCCCAATTAAGTATTTAATGTGGTTACACTAGGCCCAAGTACTAATCTTTACCCTTAAAGTTCACCCTTACTACTTTCGGCCTAAAGCTCATTAAATTCGCATAGACTAAAGACTGGCAGAATTTTTCATTTAACTTTTAAAAATCATAACTAATTTTTAAAACCTCTAGTTAGGGTGGTTTAAAGCCATATATAGCCCTTATTAAGTCCAATTTAAATAAAAAATAATTAATCTTGCAGCTCATACGCACATAATCCCAGATTTCACAATTACTCACTTCTGTCACAGGACAGCTTCCAGAATCATTACCAAATTTTATAAATTTGTATCTCCCAATATACTTACCCAAATGACACATATTATATATCATTTTAAATATAATTATGTTAAATTTAATTCTTGAAAATTTTTTTTCCATTGGATTTCATTTGGCTAGACACAAATACGTCACAATTAGTCTGCCATAGAACAACTTCCAGATTCAATGTCTAATTTTTTCAAAAATCATAATTAATTCTAGAAAACTAGAAATTGATTGATTCTAAGGAAAATTTAAACCTATTTAAGTTTAGTTTCAAATAAAATTATTATTTCTAGAAATTCATCAAACCTTAACTTTTCTAGAATTGGTTCCAGAAACAGGGCTTAGCTTTGAAAAATCATAACTTTAAATCCACTTGTCCAAAAATTATGTTCTACCTATCAAAATGAAACTCAATATGTCTAACTTGATTATAGAAAATTTTCATAGCATTGGATGAGGTTTGACTACAAAAAAAAAGACAAAACATTACTACCTCTAGAAAACAAATTTTGGTAGTACCAAACCCTAACTTTCAAAATTTGGCATTTTCAAGACAATTACCTAAAAATCACAAACATATGCTATTCCACATAGTTTTTCATGCAGAATGCAATGAAGTACTTTAAAATATCAAAAAACAACTTTTTGTTTCTAATTTTATTCAAAACCAAACAGACCCCTTTATTTTCTCAAAAATCAAGTTCTTGCCATTTTGCCTCAAAATCATCATACAACAACATAAAACCTCTTCTAACCTCATAAGCATCAACAAAAGAACATCCAACCCCAAATACTCTCCTTGACCAAAAATCAAGGATTCACAAATATTCAACCAAATGACACGAGTCATAGCTCAAAATGTATCTCTTCCTTACCTCTTGCTTCTTCTAAGCTTTATTCTTTAGTTCTACAACTTTGGGTCTTTCAAGATGGCTTAAAATACCTTCTCTTAAAAAAAATAAAAATAAAACCATAGAAATGAAGCTTAGGCCAAGAGGAACAATGTTCATGAAGACATTTTTGGCTAGAAAGGTGAGTAAGAAGGTCAAAATCTAGAGAGACGCTTACATTTGCTTCTTGAACTTCAAGATCCACTTTCTCTCTATTGCTCTTGTTTTAGCCATCCAAAATGATGTAAATAGAGAGGAATGAAGTGTTTTTAAGTCATGTTCTCTATCTCCTTGGTGGCTTTCCAAAATTCATAAGTTGAAGGGCCAAGATTAAATCACAATTTGGCTTGTTTTGCTTACAAGGTGACATGTGTTCTATGATTAACTCTTTGGATGACAAGTGTCTTATTGAAATCTCTTTTTTCCTTTCATATTTACTTAAATGAAAATGAGAGAGGGAATGGAGTGAAAATGGAGCCTTTAATTGTCCAATGGTTTTGCAAGAAAAGCACAATGTTTATTAACCAATGGTTAATGGGGCTTACTTGGTTATCTTGAAGATTGGTCTTGTTAGGCCAACTAGTTGAGGTTTAGTTCAATTGAGACTATTTCCTCATCTATTTTGTTGGCTTAGGTTGAAACTAGAGGGAAGGAAAAAGGGGAATTGTTTTACCCAATAGTTTATGGCTTCTTGTACACAAGGAAGGTTATTACCCAATGGATACTTGGTTGAATTTTCTTGTCTCCATTCTTCTTCCATTTGGCCAAAATTTTCATCTATTTTAAGGGAAATAATTTTTGCTTTTTGAGCCTCATAATCACTTCATATCGTACCTGACACATCTTAAAGGAATTACATATTTTCCTTAATTCATCGAACAATTTCTTTACAAAATTCCCAACGCAATTTCTAACATTAATTACACTTGCTTTTGGAACATTTATCCTTGTATAAGTTTTGAGATATTACAATTCTCCCCCGTACAAATAAATTTTGTCCCTAAAATTTGCTACACTTCTTGAGGTATAAATTCTAGGTAATGTTTCTTCAGGTCCTCTTCAGCTTCTTAAGTTGCCTCTCTTGGAGATAGTCCTTTCTAAACCACCTTTACAAATGGTATGCTATGATATCTGAACCACCTTTCTTGTTTGTCATTGATTCATTTTGGCTCAGCCTCATAAGTGAGATAATCCCGCATATCCATATCTTCATATTCCATAACATGTTTGGGGTTTGGCTGGTACTTCTTCAACTGTGAGATATGAAACACATTGTGGAGTCTGCTCAGGTTCGGGGGTAGGGCTATTCTGTATGTCACTAGTCCAATTCTCGCCAAAATATCAAAAGGACTAATATACCTAGGCTTAGCTTCTTTCTCTTTATTGCCCTACCAATTCCAGTAATGGAAGATACCTTAAAAATACATGATCCCCCACTTCAAACTTTAGAGGTACTCTCCTTTTGTTGGCATAGCTTTTCTGTCTACTTTATGCCGCTAGGAGCCTCTGTTTGAAAATCTTGATTTGTTCTATGGTTTGATCTACCAGATCTGGCCCATATAGTCTTCGTTTATTCAATTCTGTCTAGCATAGGGTTAATTGGCACTTTCTTCTGTGTAGCACTTCATACAGATCCATCTGGATGCTCACATGATAGCAGTTGTTGTAGGAAAACTCAACAAGTGGAAGGAAATGATCACAGCTCCCCTTAAAATCTAATATACACGCTCTTAACATGTCTTCCAGCATCTGTATGGTTTTCTCTGACTGTCTATATGTCTATGGATGGTAGGTTGTACTGAATTTCATCTTTATACCCAGAGCTTCATATAGGCTCTCTAGAATCTTGATATGAATCTAGGATCTCAGTTGGAGATAATGCTCTTTGGTATACTATGGAGTCTGATTGTCTCCCGTATATAAATTTCTACTAACTTCTATGGGGAGTAACTATCATTAATGGTATGAAATATTCCGACTTAGTGAAATGGTCAACAATTACCCAAATTGCATAATAGTTTTTGGTTCTAGGTAAACCCACAACTAGATCCATGGTGACACATTCCTACTTCCACTCTAAAATTTCTGGACTCTGTAGAAGTCCAGGTAGTTGCTGATGTTTAATCTTCACCTTCTGACAAGTGAGACATCAGGCCATCAAAAATATACGATCCCCTACTTCAAACTCTAGGGGTCTTCTTCTTTTATCAGTATAGCTTTTCTATCTACTTTGTTCCGCCAGGAGCCTCTATATGATAATCTTGATTTGTTATGTGGTTTGATCTACCAGATCCAACCCATATAGTCTTCGTTCATTCAATTTCCTCTAGTATAGGGGTGATTGACACTTCCTTCCATACACCACTTCATGCAGTGCCATCCGGATGCTTGCATGATAGCTGTTGTTATAGGCAAACTCAGCAAGTGGAAGAAAATGATCCTAACCCCTTAAAATCCAATACACACGCTCTCAACATGTCTTCCAGCATCTATATAGTTTTCTCTGACTGTCTATCTATCTGTGAATGGTAGGACATACTGAATTTCAGCTTTATACCCAGAGCTTTATGTAGAGCTTTCCAGAATTTTGATGTGAATATAGGATCTCAGTCGGAGATAATGCTTTTCGATGTACCATGGAGTTTGATTATCTCCCGTATATAAATTTTTGCTAACTTTTTTAGGGAGTAAATGGCATTGATGGGTATGAAATGTGTCGACTTTATGAAACCTTCAACAATTACCCAAATTGCATCATAGTTTCTGATTTTGGGTAAACCCACTACTAGATCCATAGTGACATTTTCCCACTTCCACTCCAGAATTTCTGGACTTTGAAGAAGTCCTGGTAGTAACTGATGTTCAATCTTCACCTTCTGATAAGTGAGATATCGGGCTGCATACTTAGTTATATCACTTTTCAGTCCTGGCCACCAATACATAGACTTCAAATTGTGATACATTTTAATCATTCCTGGGTGAATGGTGTAATGACTCTTGTATGCCTCATACAGGATTTCTTACCTCAGATAAGCCTTTGGTGGTACATATATTCACTATTTGTATCTGGCTAATCTACTTGGTAAAAGATCATGATCTTGGGTTTCACCTTTTTCAATAATCTCCCAGATAAACCTTGCTCAATCATCCAGCATCAGAGCTTCTTCAATTCCTGCTCTCAGATTGATTTCCTCCTGGCTGACACTGAAATTAGCTAGAAGTACTTCATTTGATTCGTACAAAATTTAGGAAAACTTGATTCGAAAAGTTCAGATCTTCGAATTCTTCTAACAATTTATGTTCTTGGACTATCATGACTACCACTTTCACCACCTTTCTACTTAAGGCATTAGTGAAGACATTTGGTTTCCCTGGAAAATATTTAATCTCCAGATTATAATCCTTTAGCAACTTCACCCAATGATACTTTCTCATGTTTAACTCTTTTTGATCGTGTAAATACTTGAGGCTCTTGTGGTCACAGTAGAACTCTATAGTAGTACCATACATATAGTGTCACCATATTTTTAATGCAAACACGATTGCCGCAAGCTCTAAATCATGAGTGGAATAGTTATTCTCATAAGGCTTTAGCTTCTGAGAGGCATACGCTACTACTCTGCCCTTCTGCACAAAGACGCATCCCAATCCCTACTTACTAGCATTACTATAAACCTTATAGGCCTTGTTGATATAGGATAATCAATTATGGTGTGGTTGTTAACCTCGCCTTCAGCTCTGTGAAGCTCCTCTCATATCTGGCATACTAAATATGTGTATGATTCTTTCTCGTGAGATTTGTCAACGGCATGGCCATTCAGGAAAAGTTTTGAATAAATCTACAGTAATAATCAGCAAGACCTAGAAAACTGCATATCTCTGTTACAGTTTCTGGCCTCTTCTAGTTTAGTATTGCTTCTTGTAATATCCCGAATTTTGGGACTAAAGGCATAAGATTAAGCCGGGATCAAGTGGACTGCTAAGCCCCGGTTTAGCAAATGTCCCTATGAGATATGTATTATTTCCCAAAATTCCTGTATATCCTTGGATATTAAATGAATTATATTAGTGAGCTAAAGAGCTCGGGGAATAACAAAACGAAGTGATTGGAAGTCACACATAATAGAGTAAAGTGGAATACAAAGTAATTTTGCCACCGGTGAAATTCCATGTGTGGCAGTGGTGATTGTGTGACCTTTTTCGATGGGTTAATGATGGTGAAAAATTATGAAACTTTGCAGAATGAAAGTAGACTTATCAAGAGTTAATTTTATATGTCATATAAGTAATTTTGAGTTGTACACAAAGAGAAATGAATTTTTGAAGTTAGCCAAGCGAAATTAATTATTTTCTGGGGCAGCATCCAAAGATTAAAATTCTGGGAAGTTTGAGATTCCAATTGGCCAAATGTTATATTTTTCCTCAAAACTATACTCAATAAGGGTCATATAGCCTTTGGAATCACTCCAATTGGACATTTGTACAATTAGATATGAATTTTCAAAGTTAATGAAAATTCTGCAGAATTTGATATTATATGCGAAAATTCAAATTATGGGCGAATCATAAGGTGACACGTGGAAGTTGAGAAAACTGACCCATTTAATCATTAAATCATCTTCATCCTCGTCATTTTTCACGGAGAAGCACTGGAAGAAAGAGAGAAAAGAGAGAGATGGAAATGGTGGAAGAAGAGAGAGAAAAATATTTCCTCCGAAACACTGCCGAAACGGCATCCTCTCTCGAAGTACCCTTCAGGAAAGTTCCTCTACTCATCGAGATCTTCATTTCTACAGTTTTGGATTTTCATTTGGAGGTGTTTGGTGTCGTCTCCCTTGCCGGAGTATTGCCAGAATTCTGAACCGTTTGTGGAAACGAGTAGAGGTAAGCGTAATGTCACAATCCAGAAGACTCCGGATTGATCCAGAGAATTCCAGAGCATTCTAGACAACTCCGGAGTACTCTAGAAGATACTGGAGCATCCTAGATATCTCTAGAACAATGTGGGGAACTCTAGATAATTCTAGAGTATTCTAGGGATATCTCCTTCTTACCTATTCTAGAATTCTCCTTGTAAATATCTAGATATTATTTGTAGATATTCTCATAGAATATTCTAGAGGATGAATGTAAACCGTTAGATCGAATAGATCTCCACCGTCCATTAAGGAGGTGGGAAAGTTCTGGAACAAGGGGGAGGCCTATAAATACTCCTCACCCCCCCTCATTTGTAATCACCAAGTAGAATTTCCAAGTTCTCAAGTTCTCTCAAGAGTTTTCTCTCTTGTGCTCTTTTGTGTCTTCATCTCATTCTTTGCCTACAACTTAAGGGTTAGGCTGACTTAGCATAAGATCAAGAGGTTGATCACGCTAAGGCCGGCACGGTACAAGGAAAGGGAGTTCCGAGTCCGTGACAACGTGGTATCAGAGCCTGGTTCGAGGGAGCCGTTAGTTCGAGAACACATTCGTAGGCAAGGATGTCGGGTGTAACTTCAGGCATCACCAGTGAGGCTACGGTGCATGTCGAAGAGAGAGGAAGGGAATCTCAACCTCCACACCAAGGTGGAAAGAAGGCAAGAAGCACTAGTAAGGTACGTACTGACGACTTTGCTATCTTGTCTGTCAAAATTGATGCCTTGGAGAAAGCAATGGAAGAGATGGTCAGTAAGGTTGAGAAAATTGAGGGTGACATGGGAACGCTAGAAAGTCACACTCTCAATGAACTGGGAGAGTTGAAAATGAGTGTAGACACTCTACAAAACTCTGAGGATCTACGTGAGGAAGGCATGAGATCCTTGGAGACAAGGGTGATGGATGCCATCACAGTTATGCAGAACCAACTCAACTCTCTTCGGACTTCCTTGGAGGGCCAAGGAAGGGGTTCACTAGCGGTTGGAACTAGCGGACCAAGGGAAGTAAGGGTGGATCTTCCCAAACCAAAAGAGTTTAAGGGCGTACGAGATGCTAAGGAAGTTGAGAACTTCTTGTGGCAAATGGAACGCTATACCGAGACCTTGGGGCTGAGTGACGATGAGACCAAGGTACGTACTGCTGCTTACTTCCTCATCGATAATGCTATGCTCTGGTGGAGAAGAAAGCATGCAGATATGGAAAGAGGGCTATGCACAATAAACACTTGGGAGGAATTTAAGAAGGAGCTGAAGAAACAGTTCTACCCCGAGAATGTGGTCTATGAAGCTCGGAAGAAACTGAGGGAGCTCAAACATAAGACCACCATATCTGACTGTGTACGGGATTTCACCTCTCTGACGCTTCAGATTCCCAGCCTGAGCGGTGAGGAGCTTCTCTTCAACTTCGTCGATGGCCTTCAAAACTGGGCTAAGCATGAGTTGCAGCGCCGAGGCGTGAAGGACATTGATGAAGCTATTGCCGTGGCTGAGAGCTTGACTGAGTATCAAAAGGAGAAGGGTGAGACCTCTAAGCCTAAGTCTTCCAAACCTAATCACGGAAAAGGTGGGGGAGACAAAGGAAAAGGGCCAAGCAAAGGAGGTGACAACAAGTATTGGCAGAAGAATCAACCAGGGGGGCCAAAGAAGAATTTCAGTGGTCAGCTCAAGTGTTTTGTATGCCAAGGTCCTCACAGAATGAATGATTGCCCTAAGCTGGGTACCTTAGCTGCAATAACGGAAAGAACCGAGGAGGAAGCCGGTGCAGAGATGGGGTCTCTTAGGCTTATCAATGCTATGAAGAAGAAACCCTTACCCAAGAACACTAAGTGTGAGGGTTTAATGTATGTGGAAGGGAAGATGAAAGGGAAACCAGTCACTATAATGTGTGACACCGGGGCTACACATAACTTCATCACTCCTGAGGAGGCTAAGAGGATAGGTCTCCAGGTAACACCAGAAGGAGGGAGCTTGAAGGCAGTCAACTCACCTCCTAAACAACTTTGTGGCACAGCACAAGGGGTGGAGCTATGCCTAGGTGACTGGAGTGGTAAAGTGGATTTCTCTGTAGCTCCAATGGATGATTTTAAGGTGGTATTGGGATTAAAGTTCTTCAGACAGGTAAATGCATATCCCATGCCTTACTATAATCTACTTTGCATTCTTGAAAAGCATGCTCCTTGCTTGGTACCTGCCAAGAGGATGGGTAACGGTCAGCATTTATCAGCCCTACAAGTAGAGAAAGGGTTGAAGAGAGGTGAGGCAACATACCTAGCAACCTTGAAAGAGGTTGATCCGGGGGACAAGGTGACAGAGGAAGTCCCTCATATTATCAAGAATGTCTTGAGGGAAAATCAAGACGTGATGCCACCTGAGTTGCCCAAGAAACTACCGCCTCGGAGGGAGGTAGATCATAAGATCGAGCTGGAACCAGGAGCAAGGCCACCAGCCATGGGACCGTACCGTATGGCACCGCCTGAGTTGGAGGAACTCAGGAAGCAGTTAAAGGAGTTGATCGATGCAGGATTCATTCGACCTTCAAAAGCACCTTTTGGGGCTCCGGTGCTATTTCAGAAGAAACAGGATGGATCATTGCGCTTATGCATCGATTACCGGGCTCTTAACAAGGTAACCATTAAAAACAAATATCCTATTCCTTTGATAGCTGACTTATTTGATAGGCTAGGCAAAGCCAAATATTTCTCCAAGTTGGATTTAAGGTCGGGATATCATCAAGTTCGGATTGCCGAAGGAGATGAGCCCAAGACCACATGTGTAACACGCTATGGGTCCTTTGAGTGGTTAGTCATGCCGTTCGGGCTAACCAATGCACCAGCCACATTCTGTACTCTGATGAATAAGATCTTCCATCCATATCTAGATCGCTTTGTGGTGGTGTATTTGGATGACATTGTCGTCTATAGCAACTCCTTAGAAGAACATGCTGATCATCTTCACGTTGTGTTTAAGACATTACGCGAAAATGAGCTCTATGTTAAGGAGGAGAAATGGTCTTTTGCTATGAAGGAAGTTCATTTCCTTGGACATGTCATCTCCCAAGGGATCCTCAAGATGGATGATAAGAAGGTACATGCTATCAAGGAATGGGATCCTCCTACTCGAGTGGCCGAGCTAAGATCATTCCTGGGCTTGGTGAACTACTATAGACGATTCATCAAGAGCTACTCTGCGAGAGCCGCTCCTCTCACAGAGTTATTGAAGAAGAACAAAAGTTGGGCCTGGACGGAAGCATGCCAAGAAGCCTTTGAAGACTTGAAGGCAGCAGTAGTGGAAGAGCCTGTGTTGGCACTCCCTGACTTCTCCAAACCATTCGAGGTGCACACTGATGCATCTGATTTTGCTATTGGAGGAGTCTTAATGCAGGAAAGGCATCCTATTGCCTTTGAAAGTCGCAAGCTGAATGAGACCGAGAGGCGGTATACGGTCCAAGAGAAGGAGATGACGGCCGTAGTTCATTGCTTGCGCACTTGGAGGCATTATCTACTCGGGGCAAAGTTTGTCATCAAGACAGATAACGTGGCAACTAGCTATTTCCAAACCCAAAAGAAGTTAACACCGAAACAGGCAAGATGGCAGGACTTCTTAGCTGAGTTTGACTATGTGCTAGAGTACAAGCCTGGATCTGCAAATGTTGTTGCTGATGCTTTGAGCCGGAAGGCTAAGCTAGCAGCCCTGAGTCAAGTCGATGGGGACTTAATAGAGAAGATCAAAGGGGGTACGACCCAAGATTCTTTAGCCCAGCAATTGGTAGAACTTGCAAGAGAAGGCAAGACTAAGAGGTTCTGGGTTGAAGATGGGATTCTTTACACCCTGGGAAGGCGGATCTTTATTCCCAAGTGGGCCAACTTGAGGAAGGAACTAATCAAGGAGTGTCATGACTCAAAGTGGGCCGGACACCCAGGACAGAGGCGAACCTTGGCTTTGCTTGAAGCAGCCTACTACTGGCCCCATATGAGGGAAGATGTGGAACTTTATGTGAAGACTTGTCTTGTGTGCCAACAAGACAAGGTAGATAACCAACTACCTGGGGGATTATTGGAACCTTTGCCCATACCAAGCCAACCTTGGGAAAGCGTATCTCTAGATTTCATCTCTGCTTTACCCAAGTCAGAAGGGTTTGGTTCCATCATGGTGGTAGTGGATCGATTTTCTAAATATGCCACCTTCATACCAGCCCCAACCGACTGCACAGCAGAGGAGGCAGCTCGGATGTTCTTCAAGAATGTGGTAAAATATTGGGGCCTTCCGAGAACAATCATTAGTGATCGTGATCCCCGGTTCACAGGGAAACTATGGACAGAGTTATTTAAACTACTGGGGACAGAGTTACACTTCTCAACAAGCTTTCATCCTCAAACCGATGGGCAGACTGAACGGGTGAATGCCTTGTTAGAATGTTATCTAAGGCACTTTGTGAGTGCTAATCAGAAGGATTGGGCAAAGTTGCTCGATGTAGCTCAGTTCTCTTACAACTTGCAGAGGAGTGAGGCTACAGGCAAAAGTCCGTTTGAGATAGTGATGGGACAACAGCCCCTCACGCCACATGCCCTTGCAACAACTTACAAGGGTAAGAGCCCTGGGGCCTTTCACATGGCAAAATCTTGGCAGGAGCGAGCAGATGAAACGAGATCGTTTCTTACTAAAGCTGCCAAGAGAATGAAGAAGTTTGCGGATAAGCGAAGGCGTGCAATTAATTTCCAAGAAGGGGACTTAGTGATGGTAAAGCTTCTTCCCCAACAATTTAAAGCCTTTAGGAAGGTGCACAAGGGTCTCATTCGAAAATATGAAGGCCCTTACAAAGTGACAAAGAGGGTAGGAAATGTTTCATACAGACTGGAACTTCCTGCCAACTTGAAGATTCATCCTGTCTTCCACGTCAGTATGCTGAAGCCATATCACGAGGACCAAGATGATCCTACTCGAGGGACATCGTCACGAGCACCCCCTGTGATGACGAAGTCTTATGATCATCAAATTGAGAAGATACTTAATCACAGGGTTGTACGACGAAGAGGGGTACCTCCAAGTACCCAATACTTCATCAAGTGGAAGGGACTGCCAGAGAGTGAAGCAACATGGGAATCTCAAGAAGATCTTTGGCAGTTTGAAGATGAACTCCACCACTATAAAGATGCCTTAGTGATGAGGGCGTCACTAAAATAGGTGGGGGAGAATGTCACAATCCAGAAGACTCCGGATTGATCCAGAGAATTCCAGAGCATTCTAGACAACTCCGGAGTACTCTAGAAGATACTGGAGCATCCTAGATATCTCTAGAACAATGTGGGGAACTCTAGATAATTCTAGAGTATTCTAGGGATATCTCCTTCTTACCTATTCTAGAATTCTCCTTGTAAATATCTAGATATTATTTGTAGATATTCTCATAGAATATTCTAGAGGATGAATGTAAACCGTTAGATCGAATAGATCTCCACCGTCCATTAAGGAGGTGGGAAAGTTCTGGAACAAGGGGGAGGCCTATAAATACTCCTCACCCCCCCTCATTTGTAATCACCAAGTAGAATTTCCAAGTTCTCAAGTTCTCTCAAGAGTTTTCTCTCTTGTGCTCTTTTGTGTCTTCATCTCATTCTTTGCCTACAACTTAAGGGTTAGGCTGACTTAGCATAAGATCAAGGGGTTGATCACGCTAAGGCCGGCACGGTACAAGGAAAGGGAGTTCCGAGTCCGTGACAGTAAGCTTCCTTTTTAACCGATTGGTTTGTCGTTTGGATGAGTATAGAGGAAGTTGAATATTATTCATGTTGATTTAAATTGGTATTTTGAATGGCTAAACGATGTCCAATTGAAGTATAAATAGCTAATCATTTGATTAGAAGTAGCAAGGAAGTGATTAAGCCAAAGAGAAATCGAAGAAACAACAAACTCTTTCTGAGAATATAATTTTCTTCTGTTTCTGCCCTGTATTGTGACGTGATAAAGATGTAAGAATTTGGTAATTTTGATGCTTCCATTGGCTTTAGGAGGAAAAATTGTGTAGGTATGCAAGTGTTCATGATTTTTGGATGCTTGTATACGAATTGAGAAATTTTAGAAGTTAAAGGGTAAATGCTGTGTATTCCGTTTTTGGAGGCAGTGTTATGGTGATGTGTTTTTGAGTGGTCAAATGTTATCCAATGACCATGAAAATTTCCAGTCTAAAAGTAGAGACATAGACCTTTAATTTGAATGGTCATAATGGTTAATTGGATAAGTATACTATGATATATGAGTTGTTAAAGATATGCCATGTTTTCTGGAAGAATCTGAAACAGTTGGTGTTTGGAAATATTCTGGGAATGGTGTGGTGGAAGCGTTTAAAATCGAGTATTTTTATGTAAAACTAAACTTAAAGGGCTTCAAATAGAGCTTTGAACCACTTCAATTGGAGTTCTATAGAATTAATTATGATTTTTCGAAGTTTGATCAAAAATGCTGGTAGATTGAGTACCATGCGAATTTGAGTAAGAAATTGGCCAAATATGATTGGAATGAACTCCAAGGGTGAAAGTAAGCCTATAGAGCTAATGTGGGCTATTGGGTATTCACTTTTCATGGCTCTAATGATGTTATCACTTGCCTAGGGCCATGAAGTGATAAAGAAGGAGCAATGGTTGGCGGATCAAGGGACAAGAAGAGAAGGACATAAAGTCCACCAGGTAGTGAACTTACCTTTTCTGCATGTATGTGATATGTATGTCTTGCATTGATTATGTGACTGCTTTGCCTATTTGTGTGGAACATGTATGATTGGTTGAAGCTCTGTTATATTTGTGCAATGGCCATATGTATGTCATAATATCGAGCATGCAACATGTCATTATGTTGGCATGAAATAGTGTAGGCAAGCATGTCATGCATTCATATATATCTGGCATGCATAGTGGTAATGTTTGCTACTGAGATTCTCTCGAATCTCACTCCTCCCAAACAACCATTTAGACAGGTCAGCATTGGAAACGTGCTGAGATCAGAAAAGAGGTATGCACGAAGAGGATTGTTGCTGGTTGTTTGAAGATCTGTAAATATTGTGTAAACCCCTGGTGGGGAAACTTTTGTATTATAATCAAGCAATATTGTATTAATATTATCAGTATATTCATGTTATTCCTGTGTGCCCACTGAACTACGCATTGCTACTTTGAGTAAGGTCAGTAATAAGGGATATATGAGGCGGGTCGTTACACTTCTACCTTGCTAGGATCCATAAAGACTCCTTCTTGTGAAATTATGTGACCTAAAAATTTAACTTTTGAAAGCCAGAATCCACATTTACTAAGCTTGGCAAAGAGTTTATTTTCTCTCAGACTACCCAGCACTATTCCCAAGTGCTCTTCATGTTCTTCTCTACTCTTAAAGTATATTAGGATGTTGTCAATGAAGACTATTATTAACTGATCTAGATATTGATAGAAAATCTAGTTCAAGTAGTCTATAAACATGGCTGGTATATTGGTCAGTCCGAAGGGCATCACCAATAACTCATAGTACCCATATCTAGTTCTAAAAGGTATATTTAGCACATCCTCAGCTCTTACTCATAGCTAATAATAGCCTGATCTTAAGTCAATCTTTAAGAATATACTAGAACCAGATAGTTGATCAAGGAGATAATCAATCTTGGGAAGTAGATATTTGTTCTTAATTATCACCTCATCCAGCTCTCGGTAATAAATACATAACCGTAGGCTCTTGTCTTTCTTCTTAACAAACAATATCGAAGCTCCCCATGGTGAAACACTAGGCCATATAAACCCTTTCTCTAGTAATTCTTTAATTTTCTTCTTCAATTCTTCCATTTAATTCAGTGCCATTCGATAAGGGGCTTCGGAAATAGATCCGGCACCCAACATAATCTCAATGGCGAATTTAACTTCCCTTTCCAGAGGCAATCCACTAATAACTTCTGGAAATACCTCAGGGAATTCATTTACTACCAGTATACTCTCAATTGATATGTCCGATTCTTCCTGAACCGATAAGAATATCAGATACCCTTGACATCCCTTTCTCAGACATTTCTCAGCTTCAGTGATAGAGAGGAAGTTCAGGTTAGAACTAGCATTATTTCCTTTCTGTGGTGTAAGGTATTCAATTCTTTTGTTACCGTAGTCCAGCAAAATGTTGTTTACCGTTAGCCAATCAATGCTTACTAGTTTATGGAATGGCAGAAAGATCAAATCTATCCTAGACTCCCACCCTACTACATTTACTATATAATTCAAACAAGCATCCATAGTAACGACTCTAGCACCCATCGGTGTAGATATAACCAGATCATACGGTAGTTTATGTACATTCAACCCTAATTGTCTAGAAAATTCAGAGGAAATAAATGAATAACTTGCACTAGAATCAAACAAGGCTTGTAATATGGTACCGTTAAGAAGGATTGTACCTTGGATTATTGTTGGAGATTTTTGGGCCTCCTCGTGTTCACAAATACTTTCCCTTGAGTCTTTGGCCTGAGCTCTGTTGTGCGTTGTTTGCATTCACTGGCAAAGTGACCTGGTTGATGACAGGTGTAACATATTATCTATTTGTCGCACGTCCTGCCAGGATGCACCTTGCCACATCGAGAACATGTTAGAGCTGTAAAAGGCCCCTGGTTTCCATTTTTTTAGGCCAGTAGGGTCTCTTGTCATTTCCCTTGGATGAAGATCCCTGACCCTTCTATTTTTGGGGAAAGCTTCCTTGACATAGTCCACTGCAGTTGCTAGTATTCTTAGTTGAATATCGGTCCCATAGGTTGTATTTCGTGATTTAGCATTCTTCTATTGCTTCGTTGAACTCTGTGAACTGTTGGGCGGCTAACTGATTTTTTGACTCGCACTTCATCCTTTTGATCAACAAATCTAAGCTCTACTCCTCATCATCTTTGTATCACAGGTAAGAGGAGTAACATGCCAAGAGGATGAATCAGGAGAGGTATTCGTCGAAGGTCTCCTCATCGCCTTGTTGGATGGATAAGAACTCTTCTTCTTTTTCGATTCTCACAGACCTGGGAAGTATTTTTCATTGAACTTCTCTTAGAATAGCTCCCAAGTCATGGGAATATTCAAGGTTCGTAACATTATAGCTGTGTTCCTCCACTATCATTCTATATCCTCGTCTAACTTATATACCGCTAGTCGTTCCTTTACCTTAAAAGGACACTCCAATATCTCAAAAATTTTCTCCAACTTGATCATCCAATCTTCAACTACTTGAGGGTCAAATCTCCCTTTGAACGCCGAGGGTTGATGCTTATAGAACTTTGTGACCCAATACTGTAAGTCTCATTCATCACAGAATGGTCCCTCTTGGGATTCCTGATATGACTTTATCTGTTGGTGTGATTCCTCAGGTTGCGATTGCCCTTCCTCATTCTTTGTTTCTTTCTTATTTGTTTCATTATCTACCAAATGTCCCTATCCTCATTTTGCTTGGCTTTCACTTCTTGGAGCTCTTCTCTCAGTTCTTGTATCATGGCTCACTGTTTAGTCATCATGCTAAGTATCTGCTGCAGGGGATTGGGTGGGTTTTTGTTTTATACTTCCTCAACTTCTGGAACTACTAGTCTTTTTCTTGGTTAAACCATGGTTTCTTTTTACTATTAAAAAGGAATCATATTGTTAATATTGTCAAAGCCCTTAACATTTCGATATTCACAGAGTATTAAGCGTATAAGTCTGAAGGCATACAGAAATAACAGAAACATACTAACATTAAGTACTTTTTTACAATACATGAAATCCCCGTAGGGTTTGAAAAATATATACAAAGTCATAAAGAAATAAAAGTACAATTAAGATAACCAACAACAGCTTCTGCTTACACCAGGACTCTTACTCGTTGGTAAGTACTACTTTACCCTTAAAGCTGCTACCTTCCGTTGGAATGTTTTTGAATATTGAAAAAGGGTGAGATTTGAGTGAATCTCAGTAGTAACATTCAATCAAACATATAATATGTGAACATAAATATGTAATGCACCATGTTATGTAAGATGAAAATATGTTGTGTGCACATTGTCCAAGGTCAAACGACTGTTTGAATCCTTGGCTTATCTCTGCACCTCAGCTAGGTCATAGACCATAACTAGGTAATATGCCCTAGGCATTGTGTTTGTGTCCCAGACACTATGCTCATGTCACAGAAGATGGCGTACATAAAGTATACAAATATTGACATAGCACATGAAATAAAGAGTTACTACCTGAATCCTTTTCTTGTTCTACTGTTAGTCCAAAACCCTTGATCTGGCTCAAGCCATTATCAATCCCTATAAATTAGAGTTAACAAGTAACGGGTTATTAGTTATATTAATACCACATTTAATCACATTTTTCTTATTATCTATCACAGTTACAACAGTTTCTACACAGTACAATTCTGTAAAGTACATTTTCACAATTTTCTAAAAACTGCTAGATTTTTAGTCAACTTTAAAAATTCACAATTAATTCTAAAAAATTCCAAATTAACTGGTTCTAAACTCTATAAAATTCTATTTAAGTGTAATTTTATGGAAAAATACTCAAGTCTAACCATTATTATCACATTATTCCCATAAATACGTCAAACCCCCTGTTCTAGTTTTCCTTCCAGAAATATGGCTTAACTTTTAAAAATCATATCTTTTAATATAGTAGTCCAACTATTATGATCTACTCATAAAATTAAAGCTTTGTATGTCTACTTTATGTCTATAAAGTTTCATAATTTTTGGATTAGGTTTAACTAATGAAAGTCATTTTACAACCAAACTACTTCCAAGGAAACCAATCAAACAACACCTCCTCTTAACTTCTAAAAATTCCAGATTCATACATATTCATCCAAAAATCATGAATGTCAGTATCCATGTTTTAATGATAACAAAATAGTGATGAATTGTTTGTAAGGAAATGATCAAGTTTAACGAAGTACAATATGTTAAATTTACTAAAGAAAGCATTGCATAACCTTACGCTGATATAATATGTCAATATGCTGGTGCACTCGAGTTTAGGTGTATGCACTCAAGTTCTCAGGGAAATGAACTCAAGTTTGGCAGTAGCACTTGAGTCCAGTTAGCATATTTCAGTGTAAATTTTGTTAAGTTTTATTTGATATTTGAATTGTGTACATGTTAGGAAGCAATACACTCGAGTCTTGATGAAGCACTCGAGTTTTGAGAGTTTTGGGATGAAAGTTTATACCCAAGAGTTTTGGTGCTATGGAGAATATGTAGAGAACTCGAGTTCTCAATATGCACTGGAGTTATGGACTATTATGCACTCGAGTTGACAAGTTTCACTCCCGTAAGTTTATCCCAGAGAGTTGATCAGAAACCAAGAACATCAAATGCACTCGAGTTCAGATATGTTTCGCACTCAAGTTCTATTCTACACTCTTAAGAGTTTACTCCATCTAAGTATTGAAAAACCTGAAAAACATGAAGCACTCGAGTTTGGTTGTTCATACTATAGTTCTGGAGCTTAATGTACTTGAGTCTAAAACCTCACTCTCATAAGTTTTGAATATGTAACATGGTCAAAATACTGAAACACCTGATGCACTCGAGTATGGTTAAAGAAACTCAAGTTCCGGACATAAAGCAACTCAAGTCCAGAAATGTACTCCTGAGAGTTTTAACTAGAAAGTCATGTAGAAACTGGAAATACATAGAGAACTTGAGTTCTCAGCCTAGTATTATGTTCTTGACAGTTTTGCACTCAAGCTTGAAAGTGCACTCTCATTAGTTTCTTGAAGAAACCTTATGGAGACACTGAAGTTATACTATGCACTCCATTTTGGTAGGGAGAAATTGAGTTCTTGTATTGACAGAAGCAAAGTGAAATTCAGCGATCAATCCGAATATGCTTAGGTGTTTTCTAATCTGTGTCTTCACTTGCTATTAATCTTAAACATCATTTAATGTTTGTTCCAAGTGTGAAAGATGTTATTAACTTTTGGATTGGTAAAATGAATAAATAATTCAAATATGGTGAACATAATGATATGGGCTAGCTATCACTGCACATGAGCCAACAAACACCACAAGTAACCGGCGCATACCATGACAACCTATCTGAAAATTCAAACATCTCACTCCACAATGAGAAATATGCAATGAATATCTTTAGAACTTCTATATAAAGAGTTTTCAAAGACAAAAAAAAACAACAACGAGAACATCAAATACGCAACATATTACAAATTACACAAGTCTTTGAATTTTCTTTGTATTGTACTTCATTGTTCGTCATATGCACTTTGTAAGAGAGTTTTGTAAACATTTTCATTGCAATCTTCATCTCAAGGTAAAGGGACCTTAAGAGGGTAGAATTTCCATATGGGGGAAGTTGTAGAGAGAGTTCCTTAGAAGACTTTCTATTTGTAAGACTTATAAGGTGCAAGCGAGAGAGAACATTTCTACTTATAAGATTTACAGTGATGTAAGAAGGAGAGAGTGTTGCTGTTCGTAAGAGTTGCATAAGTAAGCGGGAGAGAATAGTCATTGGAATTGCTCTGTTTGTAAGACTAGCCATAAGGGAGAGAGAAATTTCTAAGAGTATAACGTTTTTGCTCGTAGTCCTTACAAGGACAATTGTTCTACTGTGCATTCTAAGAGCTAACTAAATCTTAGAGATTAGTGAAAAGATTAAGAGGTGTTGATCTTTGAGGAATGGACGTATGCCTGGGATTAGGGCTGAATGAGTATAAATCTCTTAGTGTATTTTCTCTCATCTCTACTCTCTTCCATATTGTCGTAACGACTGGAAGTAACGAATATCGCATGCTTGATACTTGGAGATGTCTCCTTTAGGAGATGATGGAAGTGGCTATTCCATAAGCTTGCCACACTCAGCTTGGTGAGCCAGGGAGTGTAGGCCAAATCTCTGTACGGCTGCAGGGGGCACCCAATGAGGGTAGCTTTGCAGTGGGCCTAGTAAGAGAGCTGTTATTTAGCAAAGGTGATGGACTGATTGTCCTGATGCCATAAGACCTAACGGGATGGTATGTCCTTAGGCTAGTAGAATATGAGATGTGGTTGAAAATAGAGCCAGGTAGAGGCTCAAGGCAATAAGACTTGAGATGCAAATTTTTATAGGGTAGTACCCTTAGGCTATAAGACCTATTTGTCTAACTGTTAAGGTTGTTACCTAGCACTGTGACATGGACCAGTGCATCCAAAATACGCCTTGAAGTTGGCAAAATGTTTAATTGTATCAGATTATAGCAGTGGCAATAAGCCTAAGATGCTTATGGCATGGGGGGTGAATCCCTAGGCTGTAAAGTCAAAATATCCAGCGTCTTAGAAATTGAGTGAGCCGTAAGGCTTGGTGTGCATACTATATGATATGGGAGAACCCCAAAGAGGTTAAAAAGCCTGGTATGCATGAAGTATGATTCAGGAGAGAGTTCTGAAGAGGCAGTGAGGCCTAAAAAGCCAAGTGCTTTGAGATTGGATTAGTAAGTCCAGTGTGAATGCTACATACTGGGTATAAAATGAATGTAAGGGCTGCATAGTGAGTACAGAATGCTATATGAGATTTGGTTTTAAGAATATGATTCTTAAGTGGCATGCTCTATGAGCTGCCAATGAAAGAGCTAGTTGATAAGATGGTACTAATTTGCCACTGTGATCAGAGGTTCTCACTATGTGAGAGTGGGACGAAGCGTGGGATTTTACCCAGACACAACGTAGGGGCTAATACCCTATTGTTGTCTAGGCTAGAAGAGCTAACAAGGTGTATGGGCACCTGTGTGAATCAACTGCCTTTGGATGAAAGAAGAGGCTAAAACTAGCGGGGCTATGGTGCCTTATATAGTTCCTGAATTGGGGTTGACCGTCAACTAAGTCATACAAAGCGCTGAAATTCTATATTAAAGGTACAGATGGTACCCTATAACATTCAAAATTTCAAGGACGAAATTTATTGAACGGGGGGAGAACTGTAATATCCTGAATTTTGCGACAAGAGGCTTGAGATTAAGCGGACTGCTAGACCCCGATTTATCAAATATCCTAGTGGGATATAGTATTATTTCCCAAAATTCCTTTTTATCCTTGGATATTAAAGGAAATATTATGGTGAAATAAAGAGCTTCAGAGTGACAAAACAAAGCAATTAGAAGTCACACACAATATAATAAAGTGAAACACAAAGTAGTGTTGCTACCGGTGAAATTCCTGGTGTGGCAGTGGTGATTGTGTGACATTTTTCAATAGGTAAATAATGTTGAAAAATTATGAAAATTTCCAAAGTGAAATTAGAGTTATCAAAATTTAATTTTATAGGTCATATAAGTCATTTGGAGCTGTACACAAAAAGAAATGAATTTTTGAAGTTAGCCCAGCAAAATTAACTATTTTATGGGGCAGCATTCAAAGATTAAAATTTTGGGGAGAGTGAGCTTTCAATTGGTAAAATTTTATATTTTTTTATTAAAAATAGGCTCTATTAAGGTCTAATAACCTTTGGAATCATTCCAATTGGATATTTGTACAATAAGATATGAATTTTCAAAATTTAATGAAAATTCTGCCAGATTTAGCATTATGTGTGAAAATTTGATATTTGGGCCAATAGGAGCATGACACGTGGAAAGCTATTTTAAACACCATTTAATGAATAATTCATCATCTTCTCCAGCTATTCTTGTGTCTAAAACATAGAAACAAGAGAGAGAAAGAGGCTGAACAAAAATGGAGAAAGGAGGAGAGAAAAATTTCAGTTCGTTGAAACACTGCCAAATGACGTCTTCTCTCAAAGTGCCCTTCACGAATCTTCTTCTACTCATCGCGAGCTTCATTTCTATGGTTTTAGATTCTTTTTTTGAGGTGGTTGGTGTCATCTCATTGGCCAGGGTGTTGCCGGAATTCTGAACTGTTTGCGAAAATGGGTAGAGGTAAGCGTAAGCTTCCTTTTTAACCGATTGGTTTGTTGTTTGGATGAGTTATGGAAAGGTTGGATACTTTTCATTGATTCTTTTAAAGGATTTTTTTAATGTCTAAATAATTTCCAATTGATGTCTAAATAGCTAATCATTTTATTAGAAGTGGAAAGGAAGTGATTAAGCCTAAGAAAACAAGAAAACGACATAACTTTTCTGAGAATCTCATTTTCTAACCTGTACTGTGATGTAAGGAAGGATTGAGAATTTTTTAATTCTGATGCTTCCGTTGGCTTTAGGAGGAAAAATTGTGTAGGTATGCAGGTGTTCATGATTTTGGGATACCTGTATATGAATTTAGAAGTTTTAGAAGTTGAAGAGTAAGTATTGTGAAATCTGTCTTTTGGAGGAAGTGTCATTATGATATTTTTTTAGTGGGTGAATGTTATGAAATGACCATGAAACTTTCTAGTGTAAAATTAGAGACATAGATCTTTAATTTGATAGGTCATAATGGTTAATTGGATAAGTATGCTAGGAGTTATGATTTATCAAACTCTGGTCATGTGAATATGGGAAATTTTGGAGAAGTGTGTAATTAAATGGAATTATGTACTTATGGAAGTGGTTTTAGCTTATGTGTATATTTTCCCCTTAAATTACACTTAAATAGAGCTTTAAACCACTCAATTTGGAGTTTTGTAGAATTAGTTATGATTTTTACAAGTTCGGCTAAGAATTAGAACGGGTAAATTCTGAATAGCAAGATTCTTGGCCCCGGACAAAGGTTCTTAGCCATTGCCAAAATGTTTCTGTCCTGATTTTAGCCGTGGCCAATACCCCCAAATTTTAGGATTTGCTGTTTTTGAGGGAAATTGACTAATTTAGCCATTCCTAGCTTCTTGAGCCTTAATATACAGTTCTAATAACTCACAATCATGGATCTAATGATGTGATTAGGTATTTAGGGCCATGGAGAAGTCAAGAAAGAAGAGGAATGGAAGAATTTCCAAGAAGCTTCAATGGTTGGAAGAAGAGGTAACAAAGGAAGGACAGTGATCCACAAGGTAGTTAACTTACCTAGCCTGCATGTATTTGATATGTATGGTTTTGCATTGATTTAGGTGATTGCTTTGCCTATTTGTGTTGAGCATAGTTAATTGATTGAAGCTCTATTATATTATGCAATGGACTTATGTATGTATAACATTGAGCATGCAAATATGTCATTATGTTGGCATGAAGTTGTAAAGGCAAGCATGTCATGCATTCATATATATCTTGCATACATAGTGGTATTGTTTACTACTGAGATTCTTTCGAATCTCACTCCTCCCAACCAACCATTTAAGACAGGTGAAGGATGCATGAAAAGATACACAGAGGAGATATGAAGGTGAAGTGAAGATCGTAGTGCAAGGCACTACTATTAGTATCAATGTAAATGATTTGGTAGTATTTATGTGATTATACATTTGATGTATATATATATGAACGAATGAATGTAGTTTAAGCAAAGAACGCTTTGGTTTAATTAAAACGAAAAACACTCGCATATACTCTAATATATTGAAATTTTTTAGATATGATTAGTTTTGATGAAGACAAATATAGATGTCAAATACTAAGAGCAAGAAGTTTGCATAATATACTTATCTCTTACATTGACAAAATACTATATTTAATGATGTATATATTATAGATTAGTCAAGCAATGAAAGAAAGAGATTGAGAAATGAAGAACTTGTAAGAATTAATGAAGAATATGAAGATTCAAGTTGTTTGGGGTACTATAGCAGTGGTACAGTAGTGTATTGGCACTGTAGCATACTGTAGATACCGGAGTGATTTTAACAATCACTCGAGTGATTCTTTAAACAGTGAAAATCACTTGGAGTGATTCACTGTTTCAGCAAGTGATGTACTGTAGCGGCGAGTCTCTATTTTTCGTCCAGTTGAGTAAGGTCTGGTTATTCAATCATATTTCACAAAATAAAACTTTGATTGAGACCAAACCAAATGCAAGTGAAACTAGACTTTCAATGTGTCATTTTCAAACCACAAGAAACATCAAAGGAGCTCAGATGAAGGAGATATAAACGTTTCAAGTTGAAATGCAAATCAGCGTTACTTTCCAGAGCAGGTTTGGTAATTCGGCCATAACTCTCAAACCACCAATCCAATTGAGCTGAAACTAGTACCAAATGAAACCAGACTTAAGGATCTTTCCATTGACATATAATATGGAAATTTTGGAGATATATTCGAAGAGTTATGTCATCTGGAAGTTGAGCCCTGTTTGCTGAAGAATTGGAAACGCAACAACAAAGTTAAAGTGATATGAAGAACAAATCACTCGACTGACATGCCAGAAATTGTAGATCACTCTGTGATTCCAGAATCTACTCGAGTTATATGGCTTATTCTGCAGATCACTTCTAGTGGCCTATCAGATGACTACCAGAAATTTTCACTGTGCTGAAAAATCACTTCTAGTGTATCCAATTCACTCGAGTGATTCTGTTGATTTTGCAAATCACTTCCAGTGCAAGCCAAATCACTGCAAGAAAAATTCATTGTTTGCAATTTCACTTCCAGCAATATGGAATTCACTCGAGTGATATGAGATTTTTTAGAATCACTTCCAGTGCGCGAGAAGATCACTGCAAGAAAAATTCATTGTTTCGAAATTCACTTCCAGTGATCTCCAAATCACTCGAGTGATATGTGATATTTTCAATATCACTTCCAGTGGCTCTGAAATCACTGAAAGAAAATTTCACTGTTCTAAAAATCACTCCCAATGCAACTGAATTCACTCGAGTGATTAGTTGTTTCCTCATAATCACTTCCGGTTGACATAATATCACTGCCAGTATATCAGTATGAATCAGAATCACTTCCCGTGAAGATGAGATCACTCCCAGTGAACTAAAATGCACCTCCAGTGAAAGCCAATATGCCTTAAGTAATATGTTTATTTTTATATATCACTCCCAATGCATTTCCAGTGAATCAAATACCTCTCATTGATCACTCAGTGTACTCTTCACTTAATCCGAATCAGTTCTAATGGAAGCAAATCAGAGTCACATCCGGAAATCAAGATCACTACTAGAAAAATGCTTATGTAGTCGAGTGATTCATTGTTCTTATCAGAATCACCCTCAGAAACTTCACAGAATCATGGAAATCACTTAAGGGATCATCATTACCAGTGAAATATTGTTTAATCAAGATCACTGTGACTGGAATATTATCTTCTGAAAATCACCTCCAGTGAAATCAAGTTTGCTTCCAGTGATTCTTCAGTTTTTCAAGATCACTGCTAGTGAAGTCTGTTATCACCCGAGTGATGTTTTCTAACAGCTATTTCTCTGAGTGCTTTTACAGGTGTTATGCACTACCGATCACATGTCATACAACGGATCAAAACTCAGTGACAATAAATCATGGGCAACATGACTATTCAATAAAGGATTCAACGAATGTGTGAAACAGAAAGAAAGCAACGCTGAAACATTTGTCAGAGCACGATCAACAGAAAATGCTGAAGTATCTGTCAGAGAACACGATGGGTTTCAACGGGAAAATATTTGAATAGACACAATGGCTCTCACAGCTTCTACTATATAAGCTCAATCTTTTAAAAACTAGAGAAAAAAAACTACAGTGAACTGAGATACACACGAGCAACAAAGTGACAAGAACCCAACTACACCAACATGCTGTTATAAGTCTTCTGCCTCACGCACTCTGTGCTATACTCTATTTCCAATATCATGTATATTTGAGAGAGTGAGAATGTATGTATTGTACTTCAATAAGTATCATATCTACTTTGTGAGAGAGTATGTGAACACTTCATCTGTATTTTAGAAGTGATCTCAAGGTTGAGAGAACTTGAGAGGATTGATCAACTTACGAGGGAAGTTGTAGAGTAAATTGTCAGAGACTTTTTGCTCATAAGACTTACAAGGTGCAAGCAATAGAGAACATTGCTGCTCGTAAGACTTACAGTTGTGTAAGTAGGAGAGAACATTGTTGCTTATAACACTTGCACGAGTAAGCAGGAGAGAAAGGTCTTTGGGATTGCTTTGCTCGACTTGCCGTAAGAGGGAGTCAACCTTACAGTGTGTAAGGGGGAGTAACTCTTGTGAGTTTGTAGAGGCTTATCTTGTGCCCAGTTAAACAAGAAGATAGTGGATTGGAAATCTCAGGAGGAGCCTGGGGACTTGATGTAGGTCATCGTGGATTGGACCGAACCAGGATAAATTACAGTTTGCATCTTCTCTTCCCAAAGCTTTTACATTTCCAGTATATATGATCTATATATCTACGTATGAATTTATAATTCCATATGTATTGATTTGGTAAGCTGCGAAAAGAATTTAAACAATCAGACTTTCTTATCGTACACCCAATTTACCTCCCTCTTGGGTGTCATCCAGTTCTAACATTTGGTATCAAAGTCAGACTCTTGTTTAAAAGACTTAACTGTCTCAAGAGTTTTCAATAATTATCAATGGATGATTTTGGGTGTTGCTTACTTTATGAAGGTTTCGATTATACAATCCCACCTATTTTAAAAGATATTGATTTTTGGTTTTGGAAAGCTAGAATGACTAGTTTTATAAAAGTATATGATTTTGATATGTGGAATGTTGTTACAAATACTTTTGATCATAAACCGAAAGAGAATTAGACTGATAGAGAAAAGAAAATATTTTTGCTGAACATTAAAGCAATGAAAATTCTATATAGTTCTTTAACTAAAAATGATTTTGAGAAAATTAGATTTTTTCATCCGCTAAAGCTATATGGGATACACTTGATTCTATATATACTTCAAACAAGTGTGTTGAAGTTGAAAGTGTTGACAGTTCATGTGAAACTATAATTTGTGTATCTGCTGTTCATGAACAATTAGAAGCTGATAATGACAAAGGAGAAATCATAGAACACTTTCATACAGTCAACACGGATAGACAAGAAGAAGAGGACTCCTGAAAAGAGCTCATTATAGACAGACATGAAAAATCACTCTCTGAAGCTCTAGATGAACTTAAGGTAAAAAGTTCCAATTTTTCTAGTGATTTTTGGAAAACAGATTTTCAAGGTTTGCATAAAATTGTTTTCCAACCAATTATTGATTCTGTTGAGAAAAGAAAAAACATTTTCAAACATGCTGGAAATTTATTTGTGAAGCAAGAACGTAGGCAAATTGAATATTTGAGATTATCATCCCTCAAACAACACAATACTTCCATAAAGCCTCAAAATGCTTATATTTATACAATTTGCAATTATTGTGGTAAATCATATCATATTTCTCACATATGTCTTGTTAGAAGAAATCCTAATGTGAGAAATAAATATGTTTGGGTTCCGAAAGGACATATAAAGTCAAATACTAACAATCAAGGACCCAAGTATATGTGGGTACCAAAATGTCCATCTAGTACTATACGTATGCAGGATGATCCGAAAGGAAATGGACATAAAGGTACATATAAGATGAAAAAGAAGCCAAGAGTTTCTCATGCACCAATAAAGAGGTTCATACCATCGAAAAAGAGAACTCTCAGAGCATCCATTGCTGGAGCTACAGAACATAACCACTAAAAGAAGCAATGGAGAAAAGGTATATGTTCCACCTCAACGAAAAACTACCATAGCGTACCATTCAACTATATTAAGGAGAACAAGAAAAGGAGGATCTCTCATACAAAAATACTCTCAAAGCCTACATCATTTGAGAGAGCTTTGCATACATCCTTGGGAACACATATGAAGAATCAACATAACAGAAAGAGGCAGTAGGTAAGTAAAGCCAATCCTCTCCAAGTACTTAAGGTGAAGGTACACAATGATAAAACCTCCTATGTCGTTGTCTATAATATCTATTGAGGTTTATATCATGCTACCTTAGTAATGAGCATTGCAAACTATTTTGAAATTATGTTTTCACATCCATTAGAAAATCCACTTAATAATTTCATGCAGGGATTGCAATGTTCAATAGCTTAATAAATTATGCATATATGCATACTTCAAGAGAAAATATTTTTATGTATAAAGTCATGTTTGATTCATTATGATCAATTTTTGCAAATTGACTATATTGCTTGAGCATTTGAATTATGATTCCTACAAACTAACCATGAGTGGATCCAAGCAAAATTAGATACCAAAGGGAGAAAAACGATTATATAGTTTTGAAGGAAGAATAAAAGAATGTTCTGATGTTGATCACTAAAACAAAGATGAATAGAGCATACATGAGCCTTGAGGAAAACATTACAGAAAAGCATGGTTTACTAAAGTGATCCTGGAGGACTTGAGTAAAAGGATACAATACGATGGAGATTAACTTGGGTGTCTACAAGTTATACTTAAGCCAGGTATGATGTATTAGTATGTAAAACTCTCTGCAGAATTTAAGTGTCACGACCTTGTTTTCAAAACTCCTAGTTGTACTCGTTCTTTCCAACTCAATTTGAGTGATAAATACTTGATCATTACTGCACATCATTAGCAATTAATCATTTATGACTTTCAAAATGTTTCAGACTTCTAAATGGACCGAAAGTGAAATTGTACATAATCTTTTTATGTATTTGAGTTTGAAATGCACAATTCAAGAATTTGCTCAGATCTCAATTCATCTTGTTTATAAACGTGCATACACTCATATATTTTCTACATTCAAATCGATTTCAAAATTGGAAGTCAATGTATTTATACTAAGATGTCAGAAATGCTTCAAATCCATTCGTTAGAGTTCTTCCTCATCATTCATATATTATTTCTTGATCATAAACTTGTTACAGCTTGAACTTCTCAATCTTTATTTTCTAACAAGTCCGACTTATATGAATTGCTTGACAATCTTATCAATGACATATTTTCTATATAAATTGTCATTGATCTTTAAAAATTATCACTCTTGGTATTACTTGATTCTTATACTTTATATTCAATGATTTGAATTTATTGAGTAAAATTATGTTTTGGTCTGTATTGGTTTATGATACTCTTTGCTCAAATATCATATGATTCACTTGTGTAAGAGCTCAAGAGTTATTCTATAGAACCAAGAGGAGTTGGGTACCAAAGTATCTAAAGAGTGCTATTGAAGAAATGCGGGTGGATCAAGCAAACGGAGCAGACACATTTATGAATTCAATTACATTGCTTGATATTGACATCAAAGAAAGAAGTAATCTGTGACATCACTTAATCAGAGAATCATATTCAAAAAGAAAGATGTCAAAGTGATATTCATTCCGAATCATCTTTATCTTCATCTTCAAGTAACAGCAGACACTTTTACAACTCCTTGCAAAAGATCAATTTGGAATGGTTAATCCCAATAAGTTGAGAGAATATTTTGTTACTTATTTTTTTTATATATATTCATGTGTTTGATGATTACTGTACTAACTTAAGCATCAAGGTATGAGGAAATTTGTACTCAAATGAAAGATGTTATCACTTGAGTGATAATGATGCTGTAGGTAGGTAACTCAAGTATTCTCAGTCAAGCACTCGAATAAGGTAAGTGATTGGAGTAAGTTGTGAAGTAACGCTGGACATCAGTGATTTTCTGTAACTTTACTCGAGTGAATTGTTGCTATCACTCGAGTGATTCTGGTTCAGAAGGAAATCACTCGAGTGAATGTCAAAATCACTCAAGTGAATGGTAAAATCACATATTATATCAGTTGTTCTTCCCACGAACTTTCATCTTCAAAATTATCATCATCTTTCTTCGCTGAAAAGTTATGAAACTCAATTTTCTTTATTCTGAACTTCTTTTCCTTTCAGAAATTCATGCATCATTATCAAATCTGATCTCTCACTGTATTTTCAAAATTTCATGGTTTTTCAAGTCCACAAGAGTTCTTAACTATTCCTCATAATATACTTTTAAGGTCATGCACTCATTAAGGGGGAGCTTCATATTCACATATGTTTTATATCTTAAAAGCTTATTCCTTTATTTGAAGAAAATTATTATAGTATACTCACTTGCATTTACCCTCAATTGATTAGTTTTGATGATGAGTTACTCATACACTTTCTTTCCATGATCTTAATCTACATATACTTTATAGAAAGAAATTTTTTTTACTTGATTGCACTCACCATTCTGCTTGCAAAAATGATTTTAATTATGACAGGATTTACTCTGTGCAAGATCATTCCTTAACACACTAAAAAGAGAATGTATCAATTTTGAGGACTTATGCTTTGATGATCAAGCAAGGGAAATATATTGGCTACAACATTTAAGGCAACAAATGCCTATGCCAATACAAATGAGTATTAAGCATATTGTGATAAAAATATAGAATAGAAGCTCAAGAGCATCCTGGAGATATTATCAGAGTTGTTAGTGAAAGGGTGGTGAACTGGACTTCATGGATCTACAATCAACCTACCAAATCCAAATGAGTATTTCTAAACCCTCCTCTCTCTCTTTATGTTTTATGCATACCTTGCATATCTTTTATTATGAAAGCTTTCTTGAAAACATTTTTCATTTGCATCACTACTTTCACAAAGGGGAGAGAAGATTGTTTATTTTGATTAACGGAGAAAATGACATTTCTAATCTATTTTTATACTTAATTCTCCATGAACATATATTCTCTATACTTCAAACTTTTTGCTAATGTTAAATAGGGGGAGAGAAATGGAAAAATATGTTGCATTCAATTTGTCTATTCACATTCAAGCATATTTTTCTTTAAGGATTTGCCATCATCAAAAAGGGGGAGAATGTTAGATATGATTAGTTTTGATGATGACAAATGTAGATGTCAAATATTAAGAGCAAGAAGTGTGCATAATATACTTATCTCTTACATTGACTAACACTATATTCAATGTTGCATATCTTGTAGATTAGTCAAGCAATGAAAGAAAGAGATTGAGAAATGAAGAACTTGTAAGAATTATTGAAGAATATGAAGATTCAAGTTCTTTAGGGTACTGTAGCATAAGGTACTGTAGTGTATTGGCACTGTAGCAACCAGAGTGATTTTAACAATTACTTGAGTGGTTTTCAGAATCACTCGAGTGATTCTGCAAATAGTGAAAATCACTTGGAGTGATTCACTGTTTCAGCAAGTAATGCACTGTAGCGGCGAGTCTCTGTTTTTCGTCCAGCTGAGTAAGGTCTGGTTATTCACTCATATTTCACAAAATAAGACTCTGATTGAGACCAAGCAAGTTGCATATGAAACTAGACTTTCAATGCCTCATTTTCACACTAGAATAAACATCAAAGGAGCTCAGATGAAGGAGATATAAACTTTTCAAGTTGAAACGCAAATCAGCATCACTTTCCAGAGCAGGTTTGGTAATTCGGCCATAACTCTCAAACCAAAGATCCAATTAAGCTATAACTAGTACCATATGAAACTAGACTTAAGGATATTTCCATTGACATATAATATGGAAATTTTAGAGATATATTCAAAGAGTTATGTCATCTAGAAGTTGACCCCTGTTTACTGAAGAATTGGAAACACAATAACGAAGTTAAAATGATATGAAGAACAGATCACTCGACTGACATGCTAGAAATTACAGATCACTTGGGTGATTCCAGAATTTACTCGACTTATATGGCTTATTCTGCAGATCACTTCCAGTGGCCTATCAGATGACTACTAGAAATTTTCACTGTGCTTAAAATCACTTGTAGTGCATCTAATTCACTCGAGTGATTCTGTTGATTTTGCAAATCACTTCCAGTGCAAGCCAAATCACTCCAAGAAAAATTCACTGTTTGGAATTTCATTTTCAGTGATATGGAATTCACTCGAGTGATATGATATTTTTTAGAATCACTTCCAGTGCGCGACAAGATCACCGCAAGAAAAATTCATTGTTTTAAAATTCACTTCCAGTGATCTCCAAATCATTCAAGTGATGTGTGAAATTTTCAATATCACTTCCAGTGGCTCTGAAATCACCAGAAGAAAATTTCACTGTTCTAAAAATCACTCCCAGTGCAACCGAATTCACTCGAGTGATTAGCTATTTTCTCATAATCACTTTTGGTTGACATCAAATCACTGCCAGTATATCAGTATGAATCAGAATCACTTCCCATGAAGATGAGATCACTCCCAGTGAACTAAAATATTCCTCCAGTGAAAGCCAATATGCCTCAAGTGATATGTTTATTTTGGTATATCACTCCCAATGCATATCCAGTGAATCAAATACCTCCCAGTGATCACTCAGTGTACTCTTTACTGAATCTGAATCAGTTCTAATGGCAGCAAATGAGAATCACATCCGGAAATCAAGATCACTACCAGGAAAATGCTTTTGCAGTCGAGTGATTCATTGTTCTTATCAGAAACACCTTCAGAAACTTCACATAATCATGGAAATCACTTAAGGGATCATCATTACCAGTGAAATATTGTTTAATCAAGATCACTGCACTGGAATATTATCTTCTGAAAATCACCTCCAGTGAAATCAAGTTTACTTCCAGTGATTCTTCAGTTTTTCAAGATCACTGCTAGTGAAGTCTGTAGTTTTCTAACGGCTATTTCTCTAAGTGCTTTTACAGGTGTTATGCACTACCGATCACATGCCATACAACGGATCAAAACTCAGTGACAAAAAATCATGGGCAACATGACTATTCAATAAACGATTCAACGAATGTGTGAAACAGAAAGAAAGCAACGATGAAACATTTGTCAGAGCACGATCAATAGAAAACGCTGAAGTATCTGTCAGAGCACAAGATGGGTTTCAACGGGAAAATATTTGAATAGATACAACGGCTCTCACAGCTTCTACTATATAAGCTTAATCTTTTAAAAACCAGAGAAAAAGACTACAGTGAACTGAGATACACACGAGCAATAAAGTGACAGAACCCAATTACACCAACATGCTGTTACAAGTCTTCTGCCTCACGCACTCTCTGCTATACTCCATTTCCAATATCATGTATATTTGAGAGAGTGAGAATAGATGTATTGTACTTCAATAAGTATCATATCTACTTTGTGAGAGAGTCTGTGAACACTTCATCTGTATTTTTGAAGTGATCTCAAGGTAGAGTGAACTTGTGAGGATTGATCAACTTATGGGGGAAGTTGTAGAGTGGATTGTCAGAGACTTTTTGCTCATAAGACTTACAATGTGTAAGCAGTAGAGAACATTTTTGCTCGTAAGACTTACAGTTGTGTAAGCAGGAGAGAACGTTGTTGCTCATAAGACTTACAAGGGTAAGCAGGAGAGAAAGGTCTTTGGGATTGCTTTACTCGACTTGCCGTAAGAGGGAGTAAACCTTACAGTGTGTAAGGGGGAGTAACTCTTGTGAGTTTGTAGAGGCTTATCTTGTGCCCAGTTAAACAAGAAGATAGTGGATTGGAAATCTCAGAAGGAGCCTGGGGACTGGATGTAGGTCATCGTGGATTAGACCGAACCAGGATAAATTACAGTTTGCATCTTCTCTTCCCAAAGCTTTTACATTTCCAGCATATATGATCTATATATCTGTGTATGAATTTATAGTTCCATATGTATTGATTTGATAAGCTACGAAAAGAATTTAAACAATTAGACTTTCTTATCGTACACCCAATTCACCCCCATCTTGGGTGTCAGTCAGTCCTAGCAAAAGTAAGAGCCAATGAGTCATTAGTGACTTAGTAAGGTTTGTAGAATGATAGCAATGTTTTCTACCTTTTGAAAAACCCTCTCGACCCTAGGTTCAAATCCTGAGTTGAGAGTGAGAATTTATGAAAGAGTTCAAAAGTTGGGTAGTCCGGGTTCAAATCCTAGTTCCACAATAGATTTCACTACTTTTTGTACTCATCTGAGGCTATTGGAAATAATGTATAATACTCTTCGCCTTTGAATGCATAAAAGGTTTCAAATTATATCAAATAGATGTTAAAAGTGAATTTTTGAATGGTTATATCATGGAGGAAGTTTATGTAGAACAACCTCCTAGTTTCCAAGATGATTCAAAACCAGATCATATTTTCAAACTCAGAAAGGCTTTATACGATTTGAAACAAGCTCCAAGAGCTTGTTATAAAAGATTGAGCAAATTTCTTCTTGAACAATATTTTGTCAGAGGAAATGTAAATACTATGTTATTCATCAAATAAAACAAGAATGATTTATTAGTAGTACAGATATATGTAGATGATATAATATTTGGAGCTACTAATAAATCTCTTTGTCAAGAATTTTCTAAGCTTATGCAGGAAGAATTTGAAATGTCCATGATGGGGGAATTAAAATTCTTTCTTTTACTTCAAATTAAATAATTGAAGAAGGGAATATTTATTTCCCAGACTAAATATTTGAAGCAATTGTTGAAGAAGAATGGAATGAAAAATTCAAACAGAGCTGACACTCCAATGAGTTCAACCACTTCATTGGATGCTGACGAAAAAGGTAAAGATTATGGCATCACCAAGTATAGAGGAATGATAGGTTCATTACTCTATCTAACAGCGAGTAGATCGACAAATAGTTTAATATTGGCATGTGTGTATGGTATCAACCTGCTCCTAAATTATCTCATGTTGAAAATGTGAAAAGAATTTTCAGGTGCTTAGGAGACACTGCAAAACTTAACCTTTCTTATCCAGAAGGAGGAAACAAGTATTAGTTGGCTTATACAGATTCAGACCATGCAGGATACAAAACTGACCAAAAGAGCACAAGCGGATAATGTCAATTCCTTGGAGGCTCTTTAGTGTCATGGTTCAGCAAGAAACAGAATGTTGTTTCATTATCCTCAACTGAAGATAAATACATAGCTACAAAAAGTTGTTGTTCTCAAGTACTATGGCTAAAGCACCAACTTTTAAAAGAGATACCCATTCTGTATGATAACACAAGTACAATAAGCTTGGTGAAAAATATTGTGCAGCATTCAAGAACCAAGCATATAGACACCCGACATCACTTTATACGTGATCATATCTAAAGAAAAGATGTCAACATTGAATTCATTCCAACTAATTTTCAACTTGCTGACATATTCACAAAGCAGTTGGAAAAAGAAAAATTCTTGTATACAAGGAGAGAATTGGGAATGGCTAATTGAGTTGTAAGAGTTATTTATATGTTTTCCATGTATTTTTGTTTATATTTTGATGATTGGTTTACTAACTTAAGCATCAGAGTGTATAGAACTTTGTTTTGCAAGAAATGCTCTGTACATGTTTATTAAAATAGAGATTAATAGAGTGCACATGAACTCTGAGTGAAAACTTGAGTTTATAAGAAGTTCAGAGGCAAACTCGAGCGAATAGTGACCAAATCGAGTTCATTGCTGAAACTTCAATGCAGAATAAGAGAATAGATGAAAATGGCAGCTTGGATTACTCAAGTAATCTTAGAGGATTTGAGTACACAGATATAAGAATTTGGAAACTAACTTGAGTGTCTACAAGTTACACAAGCCAGGTACGTTGAGTCGGTATGGGGATTGTACTGCAGAACTTGAGTTTATAGCAGCAAACTATAGTTTGTATAAACTCGAGTTTGAAGGAAAAAACTCAAGTCAATATAAACTTGAGTTTTATAGGAAGAACTCGAGTGTCACGATTCTATATCAATTTTCAGGAGCTTATTCGCCACACTCGTTCCTCAAACTCGAACACGTCTCTCCACTCGAAGCTTTGACCCGTTACAATTCTCATCTTTTAAACTCTAAAACATCTCCTTCATTGCCATCAATCAACTGTTACAATTCTTCATTCATCCTCAAATGGCACATTCAAGCTATAAAATTTCTCTCCACCGTGCCCTAACACCGCATAACTATCGGTAATGCATTTCCCAATAATCTCTGCTTTTCTTCTGTGTATTTCATCTTTTGCATTTCAAAATGGTGAGAAGTAAGTTTCCTCTAGAACACATACCCTTTCATTCTCAATCATCCTCTCCTTATTCAAACTCCACCAAAACTTTGAAGCCTTCGGCAACTCCGACCCCAACTCCAACTCCTCCTCCACCAAATGTCACACCTAAGAAGAAGAATCAGTAGAGGTTGAAAACCAAAGTTACTGAACCTCTAGCCAAGAAACCCAAAGGAATTTCCATCAACGAACAGGTTGTCACAAGATCAAAATCTAAGGAAGAAAAAGGAAGAGGAAAAAGAGATAGTCATAGAGCTGTCTCATGAATTATCATCAGACAGTGAGGATGTCAAACTACTCCAGGAATCCATAAGACATCCAAGCTAGAAGCCTGGGTAGGCAAGACTACATCTGAGGTAGGTGGTTCTATACCACAGGCTAATCCTTTGAAGTCTCATAGTCCTGCACATCTGCTACACCTTCTACATCTAAGGCGCTAGAAGAAGAGGAATAGACTGAGTCTCCTGAAGACTTTAACACTTCATCCCTGAAACCTTTTGATAAGAAGGTATATAATAGTGAGTTTTCTCATAGAAACTTTTGTCCTATTGTTTATGTTGATCTGAACCACCTGTACACCCACTACTATATTGATCTGAGAGAGTACATAGCCTTCTATAAACCATGGCTCAATATTCATCTATTATATTTACCGACTGTTGTGCAAACTTTGTATTGTAACACGTCTGTTAAAATACTATATCGCAAACTAGTGAATTAATAAAGGAAGGTATTGAGACCACTGTTCATGGCCAAACCATCAGAATAACTCCCAGCATCATAAATAATATCCTTGGCTATAAAATTCCACCTTTATATCCTACTACCAAATTCACTCCTAACCAAGTCGTCCATCTGTTGAGACCTGGTGAGAATGTGGGTCCTTTAAACTTCAAGTATGTCATAATTCCCAATAGCCAACACATTTTGTTCTATATTTATACCAGGGGCATTGTGAAAAAGTCAAAGAACTTCATCCACTTCACCCTCAAAGATTACTACATGATGGCGTCCCTGCTCTCTGGACAACAAATGAATGTAGGGAACATGATATTCTAGGAGATGAGGCATTTTTGGTTCTCTTCAACTCTGAACACCAACATCCCTCTGCCTCAGATAGTCTCTCTCATCGTAAGGTACAACAATATTTGGTATATTGGTAATGGTGCGGATCCCACACTTTGGAATGATACAACTACATAGGATGGGAATTGCACTGCCTTTGGAGGTTGAGAAACATCCCTTACCTTCTGACACTGTTGATGAAGCCTATTCTTTTGCTAGAGAAAGATCTTTACAATCTTCCTTCATCGGAGCATCCATCAATGGATATGTTGGAGAATTGATTAACAAGGCTGTAGAAGGCCTAAGAACAGAAATGATTCATTAATATCAATAGTTGACGGGACAATTTGAGAGGTTGGTTGATAAGATGGAATAACAAGTAATTTCATTGGTTAAGAAGATCAATCACAATTTTGACATTATCATACATACTCAGGAAGAGCATACTAGAAGGCTTAACGATTTGGAGACCCTTCTTTAGGCCCATCGTGATGTTCTTAGCCCTTCCACATCGGTTCCACCTCCCTCAACATATATCACTGTACCAGACCATTATGCAACTCAACCCTCATCATCACCTTTCACATCGCCACCAATTGATCCATCTACTACTATGGTACTTTATACTCTGTCAATGTCATCTAACATTTCATTCCTTGTCTCTCCTTCCGTGGATGATGACATAAAGAGGGAGAAGAATGAGTGATGGCTTTTTCAGATCATGTGCTGATAGTGGCTGATTTAAGGGGGAGTGAGTAAGTCTTGTGAGTCTAAGTTAGTGAGAATTGAATGTTTAAGGGGGAGTCATTATATAATTACTTTCATTTTAAGCTTGTGTTGCAAGTCTAAAAGTTTATGTGTCTATTGCACTTTTGATTTTAGAACTTGGTATAATGTTGCACATATGGTTTAATAAAGATTAGTATGCTTCATTTCCAATTTTGTTACTACTTTTCATATTTTTGAAACAATACAACTCTTAAGTTTTGTGTTAAGTTTTTACAGCACTCAAGATTCTATAACTTCATTTTGGTATCATACAACATTGAAGAAGGAAGAAGCCATAAACTGATATCTAGAACTTGATCTTTCAAAACAAACTCTATGCAACATTATGTTTATTCATTTGAAACTTAAATTTGAAGTTAAGAATTTTTCATAGTTCTCAAATCCATCATTAAGGTTTTGTCATCATAAAAAAGGGGGAGAATGTTAGAATCCATATTTTAATGATAACAAAATAGTGATGAATTGTTTTGCAAGGAAATGATCAAGTTTAACCAAGTACAATATGTTAAATTCAACAAAGAAAGCATTGCATAACCTCATGCTGATATAATCTATCAATATGCTTGTGTACTCGAGTTTAGGTGCTTGCACTAGAGTTCATAGGGAAATGAACTAGAGTTTAGCAGTAGCACTTGAGTCCAGTTAGCATATTTTAGTGTAAATTCTGTTAAGTTTTATCTAAAATTTGAATTGTGTACATGTCAAGAAGCAATGAACTCGAGTTATGAGAGTTCTAGGATGAGAGTTTGTACCCGAGAGTTTTGTTCTATGAAGAATATGTGGAGAACTCAAGTTCTCAGTATGCACTCGAGTTATGGACCAATGTGCACTCAAGTTCACATGTTGCACTCCCATAAGTTCATCCCATAGAGTTGATTAGAAACCAAGAACATCAAATGCACTCGAGTTCCCAAGTTTTGCTCAAGTTTAAATGTGTTTCACACTCGAGTTCCATTATGTACTTTCAAGTGTTTGTTCCTGAGAAGTATTGAAAAACCTGAAGAACATAAAGCACTCGAGTTTGGTTGTTCACACTTGAGTTCTGGAGACTAATACACTCGAGTCTGAAATCTCACTCTTGCAAGTTTTGAATTGGAAACATGGTCAAAATGATGAAATATCTGATGCACTCAAGTATGGTTAATGAAACTCGAGTCTAGAAATGCACTCCTGAGATTTTCAACCAAAAAGTCATGCAGAAAATGGAAATACATGGAGAACTTGAGTTCTTAGCCTGGCAGTCGAGTTCTTGATAGTTTTACACTCGAGTTTGAAAGTACACTCTCATGAGTTTTTGGCAGAAACCTTCTAGAGACACTGAGTTACACTATATACTCGAGTTTAGTAGGGATAACTCGAGTTCTTGTATTGACAGAAGCAAAGTGAAATTTAGCAATCAATCCGAATATGCTTAAGTATTTTCTAATCTTTATATCTACACTTGCTATGAATCTTAAACATCATTTAATGTTTGTTCCAAGTGTGAAACAAGTTATTAACGTTCGGATTGGTAAAATGAATAAAGAAGTCAAATATGATAGACATAGTGATATGGGCTAGCTGTCACTGCATATAGGCCAACAAACACCATGAGTAACCGGTGCATTTCTTGACAGCCTGTATGAAAATTCAAACATCCTGCTCCATAATGAAAACTCTGTAACGTATATCTTCAGAACTTCTTTATAAAGAGTTTTCAAAGATGAAGACAACAACAACAATGAGAACATCGAATACGAAACAAATTATAGATTACATAAGTCTTTGAATTTTCTTTGTATTGTACTTCAGTATTCATCACATCTACTCTGTAAGAAAGTTTTGTAAACATTTTCATTGTAATCTTCATCTCAAGGTAAAGGGACCTTAAGAGGGTAGAATTTTCTTACAGGGGAAGCTGTAGAGAGAGTTCCTTAGAAGACTTTCTGTTCGTAAGACTTATAAGATGCAAGCGGGAGAGAATGTTGCTGCTCGTAGGACTTACACAAGTAAGTGGGAGAGAAGATTCGTTAGAATTGCTCTGCTCATAAGACTTGCCGTGAGGGGGAGAAAAAGTTCTAAGAGTAGAACATTTCTGCTCTTAGTCCTTGTGAGGACAATCATTGTACTGTGCATTCCAAGAGTGAACTAAATCTTGGAGATTATTGAAAAGCTCAAGAGGTGTTGATCTCTGAGGACTGAAGTAAGCCTGGGATTGGGGCTGAACTAGTATAAATCTATGTGTACATTTTCTCTCATCTCTACTCTCTACAATATTGCCGTAATGACCAAAACATTTCCACATCACCCAATTCACCCCCCTCTTGGGTGAAGCTTGTCTCTTATAATGAACACATGTATTCCAACATAATTTTCCTTCCTAAATCCAATGGAACCATTAAAAATATAAAATTCCAACTCTACCCCTAGGTTCTGTGCTTGGCCGAGACATACAACCCTAAAGGGAAAGTTAGATTTTCATGAATTCCATCCCTAAACACCTTCCTTTTCACTTATAATCCGATGATAAACTACCCAAACACTTAATAAAAATGATCAATGGGAATTTAGGCAACATAACATTCTAGGGTTTCATCATCTCATCTTTCAAAAATCATGACAATAATGCCAATAACATCAATAACCACCACAACAACAACATATCAACCAAGAGGATCAAGGTTTTTGAGATTACCTCTTGATTCCTTGACTTTCTCTCTCTAGGTGTCAACTTTCTCTCTCTCTTCCTTCTTGATTTTTCTTGCTAAACATGATATTCAAGATGGTGTAGAGGTTAGAAGAGGTTTTCATGAAGTTTAGAGGTATAAACACTTGAAAATAAAGCCTACTTACCTTGATCTTGGTCTCTTGAACTTCCTCCTCTTCTCATGTTCTTGCTCTTTTTCAAGCTCTCTTCTCTCTCTATTTTCTTTAACTTGCCCGAAAATGAGTCCTAATGGAAGGGATAAGAGACTCTTAAAGATATTACTTCACCTCTCTTGAAATAATATTGTTTAATGCTAATTAACCATGTGAATTTTTACTTGGCTTAGGATAATTCCACATGGCATCATTAGTTTCCAAGTAAATATTTTTCCTCCTACTTTCCCTATTTGGCCAAAATTTACAAGGGAAAAGGGAAATAAATAAATGCTTCTTGCATTTTCCATAATTCCTCCTTTAATTAAGTAATTATGTCATATTTACTTTTTGACTTTTCCAACTTATTTTACTTGACCTTTCTCCAAAATTAAGATATTTATCTCTAAATATTTATTTTCCTCCCATTTTCCTTATTTTGCTGAAAATTGGCCTAAATAAAAGAGAAAAATAATTAGCTTCATGTTTTATGGTAAATTACCATTTTGCCATTACATTTTTCTGATTTTAGTAGTAATTCATGTCTTGCTCTTTTCTTCCTTACTTTGGCCGAATTTTAACATGTTTATTGGGCCACTATTTGTGCTCCTTCATGTTCCAATTTAGGTTACAATATTAGGCTTTTAAGTATACAAGAGTTGCTCCTTTGTGTCCTAGCTTAGCCAAGTTTTATGTAACTACCGATCGGAGTGTTTATCAATTTATATGCACCACCATTCACCATTTTATTCCATTAAATGTCTCAATTACATACAAGGAATATTGATGAATAAAAAGTGGGATGTTACAAATATCATATATATATATATAAAAATATATATATATTTCTTAAACTTAAATATCACCATATCAACACAAGCATGATTATACATATATTACTACAGACCTTCAAGCTAACCCTACTATTACCAGTCCATATTATACATCACATATAAATACATGTGGTTAATAAAAGGCAAGAACTCAAAAGAACCCTGTACAATGATCTCATTCTTCTTCTTGACCCACGAAGTAAGGTCAGGGAAATAAGCTAGTGTGGTTCGAATCCAAAACATCATTAGTCATCCCTAGCCCATGCTTAACCCTTTGCTCATACAGCTTCTTTACTGAGGATAAGAATGCAGTATACCATATCATGGAGGAAATCAAATCATCAATAGACCTCATCTATAGCCTCCTAAGTTGCTCCCACAATTTACGATCCGAGTGTAAGTCAAATGCTAATCCAACTACTGGAGCCTTAGACTCAGCAATAGAGTTTATATCCTGTAGTGTTTCATCCCCCTCCGGGTCACCTACTTGTCCAGTGGAAGAATCCATACTAGGGGCAGATCTTATCTTAATCCTTACAAGGGTTGGTACTCTCTTTCGTGCAGTACTCATCATCATGGTCTACGCCCTCTCTCCTAAAGAATACACAATGCTTACCCTCTGGTATGCGATCCTCTACTAGAGGCTAGTTAACAAATGGGGGTGACCTACTTCTCTGTCTTCTCCTGTCGCTCATGACTTCTGGTCAATATCTCAATATACCTACATAGACAGAGTATGTTAGCTCTTTCCAAGATCAACTGCTCTGATACCAACAAGTGTAAACACCATCTCTTATAAAATTTTTGATGAGTTCTAATCATGTAATGCTTACAAACCTAAGACCTTAACAATAGTAAGTTATTAAAGTCCCAACTTCAAGAAAGGTTTTGATCCTATACTTGTGTGGGTTTTTTGAAAATTTTTAAAAAATAATTAGTTATGGTCTCATAACAATTTTCAAATTCATTAACCTCATCAGTTTCAAAATCATTTATTAAAAATACAGAGCATTCTCTAACAATAGCCCACTTAATGGTGGTTAACTTATTGGCTTTTGGTGTTTGGTTGTTCGATTCAGGTTCAATTGTCGCTTTTGGATTCTAGCATGTTACCGAAAGTCTAGTGTACTTATTACAACTTATACGGTCAGTGTTGTGGTTACTAGTACTACTATGGCTACTTCTACTTAATTATATATACATATTTTACAATCATCCAAAATACAATGATAACCAAACAGTCCATAATTAATCCGCCTTCTCTTTATTTGTCTGTATTACCTTCTTGCCTTTGGAGTTAGATGCCTTTGTTGTATATCATTTGTTAAAAAAGGGTGAGATTTCAAAGAATCTTGGTAGTACACTGATTATAGATATGAAATGCAAAATACTAAGTATGTAAAACAAATCATCACAAAGCACTTACAAATTATGCAACAAACAAATGGCCTAACCGGTCCCTTAGTACAAAACCACAACGCTTGACAATCTCAATCTAGCAGCCCAAGACGTCTACCCCATACAAGGTGCACTTACGGGCTTTTTGCCTTGAACCTACCTCGCTCAAGACGCCCCGTGGTGCAACTTATACTTACAGGTCTTACAGCCTAAGGAATAAATGTCCCGCACATACACAGATGATAGAGAATACATACAGAGTAGCACATATGATATAAGGTATAGGGTAATACCTAGAAGTATTTCCAATTTAGGTTCTTGCTCCCAGCCTCTCGGGCGTCCCGGGCAGATGTCAAATCCTATTAGTTAGAATTTACAGACAGTGAGTTAATACTTGTTTCAATTCTTGATAACTCATAACACTTAATTTGTTATCATTTGGGTTAGTTCTTAGGCTCAATTAAGTAGTAAATGTGGTTACAATAGGCCCAAGTACTAATCTTCGCCCCTAAAGTTCACCCTTACTACTTTTGGCTCAAAGCCTATTAAATTCGCTTGGACTAAAGGCTGGCTGAATTTTTATTTAACTTAAAAAAAATCATAACTAATTCTACAAACCTCCAATTATGGTAGTTCAAATCCCTATTTGGCTCTTATTAAGTCCACTTTTAACAAAAAATGATTACTCTTATAGCCCACATGCAAAAAATCCTAGATTTCATAATTACTCACTTCTGTCACAGAACAGCTTCCAGAATCATTACCAAAATTTAAAAATTTGTATCTCCCAATGTACTTGTCCAAATGACACATTATATATCCTTTTAAAGGGTATTATGTTCAATTTAATTCTTGATAATTTTATGGCCATTGGATTTTATTTTTCCAGACACAAACACGTCACAATTAGTCTGCCATAAAACAACTTACAGATTTAAAACCCAATTTTTCAAACATCATAAATAATTATAGAAAACTCAAAATTGACTGATTCCAAATAGATCATAAACTTCTTTAAGTTTAATTTCAAATAAAAATATCATTTTCTAGAAAATAAAGCTACAAAATTTCCAAAAATTCATTAAACCTTAATAGTGTTATAATTGGTTTCAGAAACAGGGCCAAACTTTGAAAAATCATAACTTTAAATCCACTAGCCTAAAAATTATGTTTTACCTATTAAAATGAATCTCAATATGTCTACTTCCATTTTGAAAATTTAATAGCATTTGGACGAGGTTTAGCCACTAAAAAATATTACTGCATCTAGAAAATAAATTTTTGCAGCACCAAATCCTAACTTCCAAAATTTGGGATTTTCAACACAATCACCCAAAAATCACAGCCACATGTTATTCCACATATTTTTTGATGTAGAATTCAATGGATTACTTTAAAATATCAAAAGCAAACTATTTTTCCAATTTTACTCTAAACCAAATAGACCCCTTTATTTTCTTAAAAATCAAGTTCTTGCCATTTCACCTCAAAATCATCATATAACAACATAAAACCTCTTCTAATCCCATAAGCATTAATGAAATAACATCCAACCTTAAATAGTCTCCTTGACTAAAAATCAAGGATCCATAAATATTCAACCAAATGATACAAATCATAGCTCAAAATGTAGCTCTTACTCATCCCTTGCTCCTTCTAAGCTTTGTTCTTTGGTTCTACAACTTTAGGTCTTTTAAGATGGCTCAAAACACCTCCTATTGAAAACTAAAGCCATAGAAATAGAGCTTAGGCCAAGAGGAATAATTTTCGTGAAGACATTTTTGGCTAGAAAGGGGAGTAAGAAGGTGAAAATCTAGAGAGAAGCTTACCTATGCTTCTTGAACTTCAAGATCAACTTTCTCTCTCTTGCTCTTGTTTTAGCCTTCCAAAATGATGCAAATAGAGAGTAATGAAGTGTTTTTAAGTCATGTTCTCTCTCTCCTTGGTGGCTGGCCAAAATTCATGTGTTGGAGGGCCCATATTAAATCACAATATAGCTTGTCTTGCTCATAAGGTGACATGTGTTTTATGATTAGCTCTTTGGATGACAAGTGTCTTGTTGGCATCTCTTCTTGATTTAATTCTTTACTTAACAAAAATTGAGAGAGGAAATGGAATGAAAATAGAGCCTTTAATTGTCTAATGGTCTTAAAAGAAAAGCACCAAGGTTATTAACTAATGGTTAATGGGGCTTACTTGGTTATCTTGAAGATTGGTCTTGTTAGGCCAACTAGTTGAGGTTTAGTTCAATTGAGACTATTTCCTCATCCATTTTGTTGGCTTGGGCTAAAACTAGAGGGAGGAAAAAAGAGGAATTGTTTTACCCAATAGTTCATGGCTTCTTGTACATAATGAAGGTTATTACTCAATGGATACTTGGTTGAATTTTCTTGTCTCCCTTCTTCTTCCATTTAGCCGTAATTTTCATCTATTTTAAGGGAAATCAGTTTTGCTTTTTGAGCCTCATAATCACTTCATATCATGCTTGACACATCTTAAAGGAATTACATATGGTCCTTAATTCATTGAACAATTTCTTTACAAAATTCCCAAAGTAATTTCTAACATTAATTACACTTGCTTTTGGGACATTTATCCCTTGTATAAGTTTTGGGATATTACAACATCTATCTAATTTAACAACACGAAATTCAATATTAGTGACATGACTTTCTGCTTTCACTATTTCCTATTAGACAATCAAAGACATGCCTAGTGAAGAGTGTGAAATTAACAAGTTGTAGGGCCAATAACAACATTTCTCTCTATATTAACAACACAGTATTCAATATTTACGACATAGTTTTCTGCTTTCAAAAACTTCCTATCAGACAATCTAAGATATACCCAGCGAAAAGTATTAAAAGTACAAGTTGCAGGGCCAATAACAACACCTCTCTCTATAATAACAATAAAGAGTTCAACATTAAAGACATGCTATATTTATGATAGTCTCTATAATTATATTTATAACTTGCTATATTTATCAAATGTTGCCTAATGACAGTCTGTATGATTACATTCACCCATAACCTGAAACCAACAAATGTGTGACCGTCACTCTTGGACACATTCAAATATTTGATGACAAGGGAACATTAACACTACACTAGCACATAATGTTTCCTTGTCACTAACATTGCACTACATAAGACATTGTGAATACATTAATTACAAAATGGATTAGGCATATGACAACAACCCATCTCCTAAAAAAATTATGATGTGCTTGCTATTTTTCACATATTCAAACTCAAACTTGTGTGCAATGCTATACTTGTATTATGCCTTTTGAAAAGCATCTGCATATGGAAAAGTTTGCATCACTCCAGAAAATAATCCCTTCCATTTCATACAGTTCAACTTCGGCATTAGTGTAGGTGCACTCTCTACTCCACATAGTAGCCTATTAGATCCTCCACCAATTTTAGCTGTCACACAAACATAAACACTTTCAAAACAGATTGGTTCATAATCATTTTCCACAATGCTTGGATAGAGGATAAATCTTTGTTGTGAGAGTCCTAACAAAATTTCTTACCTGCAGTGAATTACAACTTCTGTTACTGAATAACCAATAATACTTTAACAAATAACAACTATCATACCTAAAAAAATTTTACATACGTTTCTGGGTTATCAGATATCTCGAGTACATTATCATTCCCTTTTGGTGCTATATACACATGACCATTCTTGTCATTATAGTAAAAAAGGTTTTCAACTTCACTATCATCATTTAAATCTATTAGTGTCCTCTTGTTAAAGCTCACTGTATATTTCATCTCATACATGTTACAATTAATACCAAGCCATGATGATATCATCAACCTCAAATCTGTCAGTGTTATCACCTTTTTTAGCTACTTCTCCTTCACAGAGCACCATTATATTGAATTTTACCTTTATCATTACACATAAAATTCCTTTAAAGATGATGACTCTTCATCACATGTCATTTTGCATGCCTACTTGCAAAAAAAAAACAACAACAAAAATAATAAAAAATAAAATTACACAACTCTCGATAATGTCAGTTCAGTAAGCTTGTCACACAATGTTTATTAAACCAAGTAACTTCCCGTATCATTATCCACCACCTACTATTAACAATAACACTATATGTTTTAACATCTCTATCTTCACTGTTAACAACACCCCCATATCATCACCTTGTATCTACTATTAACAACAACACAATCTACTTTAACATCTCCATCTTCACTAATAACAACACCCTCTATATCATAACCCTACGTCTACTATTAACAATGACATAATCTAATTTAACTTCTCCATCTTGACTAATAACAACACCCCCAATATCATCACCTTGAGTCTACTATTAACAACAAAACATAATCTACTTTAACATCTCTATCTTCACTAATAACAATACTCACCCATATCATCACACTATGTCTACTATTAACAATAACACAATCTATTTTAACATCTCCATCGTAACTAATAACAACACCCCCATATCATCATCATGCATCTACTATTAACACCAACACAATATCTTTTCACATCTCCATATTCACTAATAATAATACCCTCCCCCGACCTTACTAGCGACTGCTTGCTGAAGTTTATATTGATGCAACACCTATCAGCGTTTATCCCTTAATCAATCGCGAACCACAAAAAAAGGACAATTTTCAACAATAATGCAACCAAACACAATAAAATCGATCACATAACCATCAACATTATCCCATTACCTTAAATCTGCTACCATTTCTCCATCTTTACCTAATAGACCTCTTACCCATAAAATAAAACCTTCGATATGCTAAACCTCAATCACAAACCATAACCAATTTTCCAATTATATTGAGGAATCACAACACAAAAATGATTTTTGTCCTAAATTTGCTTACCCATGGCTTAGCTCTCCTTTCTGTCAATCTTCCTCTTTCGGTATCATCACTTTTTCTCACTAACTTCAGTCTCTTTCCTTCCACTTGTGCACCCTCTGTATTTGGTTTGCCTGCCACTTAACAAGGGCATTATCGTCTTTCTGTCAAAATTTCAAATCCCAAATTTCTATAGTTTCTCTGATTTGGGATTTCATAAATTCACCATAAGTTTTTATCCTTTGTTAATTTTGACTATATTTTTCTGGAATTTTCCCAATAAAATATGTGTTGTATGAGCGAATTCAGTAAACACAGGCTAAAATAAGAGAGTCCCAGAGGACGGTTATGGATCCTACTGTTCTTCTGAAAGCTATTGTGGGCCCAGTTAAGCACCTTAGATGTTGTAGTGGTTTAGGATAGGTGCTATGTCAAACATGGTATACACATATGATGCTGGGACCTCTCGAGCAGGGACTTTCAGCTCTAGGAGGTCGAGCAAGACAACTATTGAGGAGCTCTACACAAAGGTTGCCAGGGTACAGGTAGAGATGGCCCAACAGATATTGGTCCAGGCTGATTACTTTTATCAACAGCAGGCCCAGTGGCTGGAAATTACGAACATGCTACTGTCCAGCCCCTGGGAGAGGGTATGACCTACTGAGCCAATTCCAGAGATCTTGTTAATCCCTAGATTTGTTGTCCAGCCACCTTATGACCCTGCCAAGGATGATTGTGTTGTTAATTTTGGTGACACCTATAGTGCCACCCCTAATAGAGGGCCTGAGTCTATTGTACAGGTGCCTCATGACCCAGCTGAGGATGGTAGGCCTTCTTCTTAGATATTTTTATTTTTCTTATGTTTAGATTTTGAATTGTTGACTCTTAAAAATTTTTTATTATGGACTTTAATAATTACTATTTCAGGAAATTTCATGTGTTAAATATATTTAAATTGTGAATTGAAAAGTTATGAGTTTTAAAAATAATGTCACTTAAAGTAAAACAAAATAATATATAAAATTTAAAACATAAAAGTAAATTTTATTGAAACTTAAAAAAGTTGTAAAGAGAAGATAACCTTTATTTGAACAAAAAGAAATTACACTTTTTAGCGGTTCAATACACTTTGTAGCAGTTAAAGGCTTTGAACATCTACAAAGTATAATTTCTAGTTTTTTTTAAAAAAGATATTTTTAGCGATTGTGGTCTTTGAACTGATACAAAATGAATATTTTAAAAAAAATTGAATGCCAGCTAATGGTCATAAGGTTTATAGCAGTTTCAGTATATAAACTGCTATAAAGTTTACACTTTGTAACGGTCAAACTGCTACAAAATATCAAACGTTGGATAAGTTTGAATTTAATCCTCTACTCACGTGTTATTAAAAAAACTCCAAATTCTCTCTTCACTCATCTTCTTTGTTAAATTTTTATGTTTTCTAACATCTACTAGCTATAGATAAGTCATAGATAAAGTTCCTACACAATTCTCCAGCATATTTGGCAGGATTAAATAATTTGAATTTTACAACCTTTCACGCTATCTATAATGGTAAGTCATGTGTCCGTGTCCAAAATGCAAGTTTAAGAAGTGGCATACACGAGAAGTTGTCATGGAACATTTATTGTGAGGCCTTTCCCAAAAGACTATACGCTTTAGGGAGTTCATGGTGAGAAACTGATATGAGATATGATGATCTTTCTGGAAGTTCACAAGCAATAGTTCAAGTAGATCATGATGATCCTCTTAATGAAGCTGTTTGTGATGCGTTCGGTGTTCATGAAAACAACTTCAATAAAGAAGTGGGGGGGTTAGACCATGTATGCTTAAGGAATAAAGTAGCTCATAATTTTTTCTGCCTAATGGATGAAGCATATCGTCTTTGTATCTTTTTTATGGAAAATACTTAAATTTTTTGATCAAATTGTATCATATCAAGTACTTGTATGGAATCACTGATAAGGGAATATCAATATTGTTGGAATTATTACAAGATGTATTCCTCAATGCAGAGATTCCCACAACATTCTACAAGGCAAAGAAGATTATTAACAGGTTGGGCTTGAACTACCAAAACATTGATTCATGCCCCAATGATTGTATGATGTACTGGGCAGATGATGCTAGCAGGGAGACTTGTAAGCGACGTCACATATCAAGGTACAAGACAATTAGGAAGGGATAAAAGTAGAAAATACTCTAAACTATATTTTTTGATCAAATTGTATCATATCAAGTGCTTATGTGGAATCATTAATAAGGGAATATTGATGTCACTGGAATTATTACAAGATGTATGCCCCAATGCAGAGATTCCCACAACATTCTACAAGGCAAAGAAGATTATTAACAGATTGGGCTTGAACTACCAAAACATTGATTCATGCCACAATGATTGTATGTTGTACTAGGGAGATGATGCTAGCATGGAGACTTGTAAGTGATGTCACACATCAAGGTATAAGACATTAGGAAGGGGGAAAAGTAGTAGAAGAAACCTGTAAAGATTCTCAGGTACTTTCCTTTAAAGCTGCGGTTACAAAGATTGTTTATGTCATCCAAAATAACTGCGCATATGAGGCATCATGAAGTTGACAAGAATCAAGATGGTAAGTTAAGACATGCACATGATGTAGAAGCTTGGAAAGCATTCAACTTAAACTTCCAGTTTTTGCTTCTGACCCTAGAAATGTTTGGGTTGCTTTGGCGACTGACGTTTTTAATCCATTTGGGAATCTTAGAAAATGTTATAGTTTTTGGCCAGTAGTCTTAGTTCCATACAATTTTCTCCCTTAGATGTGTATGAAACAAAGCTTATTCATTCTGTCTATGATCATTCCAGGGAAAAAGGCACCAAGTAATGATATAGATGTGTACCTCCAACTGCTTATTCAAGAATTGATGGACTTAAGAAATGTTGGTATAGAGACATATGACACGTATGAGAAGACACTGTTTAACTTGCATGCAACCTTGATATCGATGATAAGTGACTTTCTTGGGTTAGGAACATTATCTGGGTAGAATTTGCATATTGGGAAGGCATGTCTAACTTGCAATATTAACTTTGACTCAGTGCACCTTCCCCACAATCAAAAGTAGTGCTTTGTGGGTCATTGGAGGTTTCTTGATGGGAAGCACAAATTTAGATTACAAATGAATCGTTTTAATGGGAAATTGGAAAAAAGAAGACCTCCTCAGACTTTATCTAGTGTAGATATCTTATAGTAGCTTCAACATGTTGAATTCAAGTTTGGAAAAAATAATGATGCAGTGTAAGCAGGGAGAAAGACTAATAGAACTTTTACTTCTGAGCCTCAGCAATGGTGGAAAATAAGTATCTTCCTTACTCTTTCATATTGGAAATCTAATTTGCTATAACATAGTCTTGATGTCATGCACATTGGAAAAAATATATGTGATAATGTGCTATATACGATGCTGAATAAACCTGGCAAGTCAAAAGATCATCTTTAAGCGAGGAAAGATTTACAAGCTATGGGACTTCATGAAGATGTGTGACGAGATGAGCATGACATATTTCAATCGACCAAATTCACCCTCACAAAACTAAACAAGGAAATCTTCCTTGCAACTTTGAAGAAAATAAAAGTTCTTGATAGGTATTCAAGCAACATTTCATGATGTAATGACATGCAAACTCAAAAGGTTGCTAAGCTGAAGAATCATGATTCACATGTTCTTATGCAATAATTACTTCCATTGGCAATAAAAAATACATTGCCTCCCATTGTATCATCATTTTAATGGAGCTTTGTTCTTTCTTTTAGAAATTGTGTTCCAAGGTTTTGATCGTTGAGGAGCTCAATCAACTATGACACAAAATTATTCTTATGCTTTGTCATTTTGAGATTATATTTCCTTCATCCTTTTTACTATGATGGTTCACCTGACAGTACACCTTATTCATGAAACAATGCTAGCTGGCCAGTTCAATATTGATAGATGTATCATATGGTGAGGTATTCATTTTACATATTCCTATCAACATTAAATTCTAAATTTGTTAGTTGTACATTTTAGCATTAATTAACATTTTTTGTTAAATTTATAGGTTTCTTGGAAAATTGAAATCTTACGTAAGAAATAAGGCATGGCCAGAAGGTTCTATTGGTGAAGGTTATATAGGGGATGAAGTCCTTTATTTCAGTATAAGGTATTTTGATGACATTGAGATGTCTTTCAATTGACCGCCTTGTGTAGACGATTGTCTTGAACCTAAGCCATCATTAAGAGAGTTGTTAATCCCTCGTGTTAGTAAACCAATTGAAGAAAGTGAGAACTTCAAACTAATTGTAACTAAGAAGTCTAACAACATAGTCATGTCTTGATTAATTGCAGTCAATTTGATCCCTTCCTTCAGAAGAATTGTACACTCCTATGTTATTTCTTTACCTTTTGCTTACATATAATGATCAACATCACTTACATCATTACTTGCAGCAAAGTCAGATGTCATGTGAAGAGTCAACTCAGGATCCGTACACAAACATTATCCAAAATTGATAAAAAAAGTCCATAGAAAATTCCCCGGTTTATTTGCGCATTGAATACTAAATGACCACAATGAACACTCATGAAATTTCAAAGATCTTGCAATTAGCCTTCTTAGCTATGCAATGAGGTTTACTGCATACAATGTCAATAGTTTGAAATTTTGCACAGCTTCACAAGATCAAGGATTGATAACCTAAAACTTAAGAGTTTATGGCACCTTCAGGACAAGGAGTTATGTAAGTAGCAATGATGACAACATGCAGTTTGGAGGCATCGCTTATTATGGAAAGCTTGTTGATGTTATTAAACTAAATTACAAGGTTGTTTCACCGTGACACTATTCAAGTATTCGTGGGCAATATGATAACTTCACGAGAACTCATGACTAAGGAGTTAGGCATCATATTAGTAAATTTCTCTTAACAATTCATATTGGTCAATATGAAGATGATGAGCCATATATTCTTGCCTTAGAGGCATACCGGGTCTATTATGTCGAGGACGAGAGGCATAAAGACTAGAATATGGTGGTTCATTTAAAGCCCTAAGACCTTTATGACATGGGAGATAGTGATAACATCACCTAAAAGAGTGAGCCATTACAGCCCACTAATTTTGAAAACTTCTTCCATAAAGTTGATGGCAATTTATCATTAGTTAGCTGCATTTTTATAAGTTACACTTTATTATCACTTAATTTAAATATAATTTTTGTACAAGATCATACACTCAACACTAACATTTTCTCCACACGTTTTTTCTTCAGATATAGAGATGAAGAATGATTAAAAAATTATATTTTTTTAAAATTCCAATTTTTATTTGTAGAAGTTTAAAACTGCTACAAAACAAACAAATAACCACTACAAAATGAACTGCTACAAATACTATTACCTTAACCATTACAAATGTCTCACTGGATCCCTACACTACTACAAAACATACGACAAGCGGCGCTTTTTTTAAAAAATATTATGGCGTTTTGCAAACGGCATAGCATCTAGTGCCATAAGAAGAACCTACGGCACTTGTTGAATTTAAAAAATGCTAGAACATTGTATTTAATTATTATTATTTTTAAAAAAACTAACCTCTTACGGCGTTTCCAGTTGGAAACGCCGTAGGAGGTGAAGAACCTCCTACGGTACATGAAGCGTTATAAAAGGTCCCTCTTTTTTAAAAAAAAATTGCTTGACTGCTGTTTTTTCCTAATGAAACACTTGATCTGTATTTACATCCAAATCCATCATCAAACTTGCAGGTTTTCTTTGTAATATTTAATTCTCATCTTCATCTATCAAGCATGGAAGAACTCCAAGTAAATATCTGGAAAAAATTAAGTAAACATATAAGATTCATGACAGATAACTAAAAATAGGAAGAAGAAGAAAACATATAGATTTAAACTCAAAAATTAAAAAACTTACAATGTATAGGAAGTTTAAGAAGATAGAGTTGAAACTTCAAGTAAATACCTGGAAAAAAATAAGCATAAATATAATATTCATGACAGATTTTAACTAAAAAGAAGAAAACATACAGATTTAAGCTTCTGTATCTAAAAAAATACTTACAAGCTAAGGGGCTTCTATAGGAATAGGGACTAAGATAATAGAGTGGGGACTGAAGGGATAAGACAATATGGTGGAGTAATGGAGATTTAAAAAATTGGGAGCTGTAGGGCGCGCGAGGAAGACGATAATGGCGGGCTGGTGAAAAGTTAAAATAGAACCTTAAATTCAAAGTCTATAGAAGCTCTGGCGCTTTCCTTACCAAACGTCATAGCTTTCAATAATCGAAATAAAAAATAAAAAAATAATGACGTTAAATTCAAAGTTGAATTTAACAATCTTTAACGACGCTTGATATTTAAATGCCGTTCAAAGATACATATTGTCTAACAATATCTAATATTATATATAATATAATATTATAATATATATATATATATATATATATATATATTATATAATTATATATATTGCTTAGGACAAATCCGGCGCTTCAACTAGTTCAGATTTTTGTTTGATAATTTTTTTAACAAATTATTTCTTTTTTATTTTTAAGGACTTTAGTCGACAGATTTTTTTTTCTGGTAACTTTTTTTTTGTTTTTTATAGATTATTCCTTCGATATTTCAAGGATATTAGTCGACGCTTTCTTTGAAAGGGTCAATTAAGACTCAGTGTTTTTTCCTGATAATTTTTTTGCAAATAACTTTTTTTTTTGCTGATAACTAATGGAATAAAAGGTCTTGGGCGCAAGGAAATTAATATAAAAAATTGGATTTAAATTGAAATTTATTACATTTATTTTTTTTCTTTATTTATTTTTTCTTCATAATTAAATTATTAGAAATAAATAAGTATGGGAAAGTTTGCTATGACTACATGAATGTTTATTATTTATATAAGCTAAGTAGCATTTAATAACGTTGAGAATAAATGAGGAGGTTTAAATTGTTAGATATGATTAGTTTTGATGATGTCAAATATAGATATCAAATATTAAGAGCAAAAAAGTTTGCATAATATACTTATCTCTTACATTGACTAACTACTATATTTCGTGTTGCATATCTTGTAGATTAGTCAAAGCAATGAAAGAAACAGATTGAGAAATGAAGAACTTGTAAGAATTAATAAAGAATATGATGATTCAAGTTCTAAGGGTATTGTGGCAGTGGTACTGTAGCATACGGGTACTGTAGCGTATTGGCACTGTAGCATATTGTAGTACTGTAGCAACTGGAGTGATTTTAACAAACACTCGAGTGATTTTTCAGAATCACTCGAGTGATTCTACAAACAGTGAATATCACTTGGAGTGATTCACTGTTTCAGCAAGTGATGCACTGTAGCGGCGAGTCTCTGTTTGTCGTCCAACTGAGTAAGGTCTGGTTATTCAATCATATTTCTCAAAATACAACTCTGATTGAGACCAAACCAGTTGCATATGAAAATCAACTTCCAATACATCATTTTGAAATCAGAAACAATATAAAAGGAGCTTAGATGAAGGAGATATAAATGTTTCAAATTGGAACTCAAATCAACGTCACCTTCCAGAGCAGGTTTGGTAATTCGGTCATAACTCTCAAACCATAGATCCAATTGAGCTAAAACTGATACTATATGAAACTAGACTTAAATATATTTCTATTGATATATAATATAGAAATTTGGGAGTTATATTTGAAGAGTTATGTCATCTGGAAGTTGACCCCTGTTTGATGAAGAATTGGAAACGCAACAACGAAGTTAAAGTGATCTGAACAACAGATCACTCGAGTGATTTTGAGTGATCACTCGAGTGATATGCCAGAAATTGCAGATTACTCAAGTGATTCCAGAATTCACTCGAGTGATATGGCTTATTCCACAGATCACTTCTAGTAGCCTATCAGATCACTCCCGGAATTTTTCACTGTGCTGAAAATCACTTCTAGTGCAGTAAATTCACTCGAGTGATTCTGCTGATTTCGTAAATCACTTCCAGTGCAAGCCAAATCACTGTAAGAAAAATTCACTGTTTGCAAATTCACTTCTAGTGATATGGAATTCACTCGAGTGATATGAGATTTTTCAGAATCACTTCTAGTACGCGACAAGATCACTTCGAGAATATTTCACTATTGTCAAAATCACTTCCAGTGAATTGGAAATCACTCGAGTGATTAGCTATTTTCTTAGTATCACTTCCAGTTGACATTAAATTACTGCCAATATATGAGTATGAATCAGAATCACTTCCCGTGAAGATGAGATCACTCCTAGTGAACCTAAATGCACCTCCAGTGAAAGCTAATATGCCTCAAGTGATATGTTTATTTTGGTATATCACTCCCAATGCTTTTCCAGTGAATCAAATACCTTCCAGTGATCACTCAGTGTACTCTCCACTGTTGCAGAATCAGTTCCAGTGACAGTAAATCAGAATCACTCAGAATCAGCTCCAGTGATCACACTATGCACTGCCAGTAAAATATCGTGTTTGATAAAAATCATTGCTAGTGAATCAAAATCACTTCCAAATCAAGATCATTGCCAGTGATACAGGATTTTCTCAGAATCGCTTATAGTGCACCACCAGGAAATATCAACCTCCACCAGCGAATCTGAATCACTTACAGTAACACTAAAATCACTGCAAGAGAATCAGAATTCACTACCAAAGAATTTATTGAGAGCTAGAGTGATTAAGTGTTCTTAACAGGATCATGGAAATCACTCAAGGGATCTTGAGCTACACTTGACGATATTGATCATTGCCAGTGGAATATTATTTTGTCAAGATCACTGCCAGTGAAGTTTGTAATCACCCGAGTGATTCTAACGGCTATTTCTCTAAGTGCTTTTACAGGTATTATGCACTACCGATCACATTGCAACCATCAAACCAATATTCAACGATGACAAATCATGGGTAATATCAATATTTAACAGACGAGTCAATAAATGTGCAAACAACTGAAGCATTTGTCAGAGCACGATCATGAACAACGGTTGGATTACTTATCGGAGGACGATCAGATTTCAACGGGAAAATATTTGAATGCTCCAACGGCTTTGAACCCATCTTCTATATAAACTGAAGCATTCAAGAAGAAGAAATGCAATACTACAGCGAACTGAGATACACACGAACAAACAGAAACATGAGAACCCAATAACGCTAACATGCGAATATCATGAGTCACCCACTTCGACCCAAACACTCTCAGTACTTATCTATTTTTTGTATCATGTATCTATGAGAGTGAGATTATCTGTATTGTACTTCAGTGATCATTTTACCCACTCTGTGAGAGAGCTTGTAAGCACTTCATCTGTATTTTAGAAGTGTTCTCAAGGTAGAGGGACCTTAAGAGGGTTGATCACCTTACGGGGGAAGTTGTAAAGAGAATTGTCAGTAAGACTTAAAAGGTGCAAGCAGTAGAGAACATTGCTGCTCGTAAGACTTACAGTGGTGTAAACAGGAGAGAATGTTGCTGCTCCTAAGACTTGCACGGGTAAGTAGGAGAGAAATGTCCTTGGGATTACTTTACTCGACTTTCCGTAAGAGGGAGTTAACCTTACAGGGTGTAAGGGGGAGTAACTCTTGTAAGTTTTGTAAAGGCTTTTCTTGTGCCCAGTTAAACAAGAAGATAGTGGATTGGAAATCTCAGGAGGAGCTTGGGGACTGGACGTAGGTCATCGTGGATTGGACTGAACCAGGATAAAACACAATTTGCATATTCTCTTCCCTAAGCTTTTATATTTCCAGCATATACGATTTACATAATTGTTACTTACATATATACTAAGTGAACAATCTGTGAAAAGATTTTAAAAGATCAGACTTTCTTATCATACACCCAATTCACCCCCTCTTGGGTGTGAGCCAGTTCTAACATTTGGTATCAGAGTTGGACTCTTGTTTAAAGGACTTAACTGTCTCAATAGTTATCAATGGTTGATTTTGGGTGTTGCTCACTTTCAAAAGGTTTCGATGATACCATCCCACCTCTTTTGAAAGATATTGATTTTTGGTTTTAGAAAGCTAGAATGACTAGTTTTATAAAAGTATGTGATTTTGATATGTGGAATGTTGTTACAAATACTTTTGATTATAAACCGAAAAAGAGTTGGTCTGACAGAGAAAAGAAAATATTTTCGTTGAATATTAAAGCTATGAAAATTCTGTATAGTGCTTTAACTGAAAATGATTTTGAGAAAATTCGATTTTGTTCATCTGCTAAAGCTATCCGGGATACCCTTGATTCTATATATACTTCTAACAAGTGTGTTGAAGTTAAAAGTATTGACAATTCATGTGAAACCATAATATGGGCATCTATGGTTCATGAACAATTGGAGGTTGAGATTAAAGAAGTCACAGAACACTTCCTTGAGTCAGTGAACACAAAAGAAAATAAGGAAGAGGATTCCCAAGAAGAGTTCATCATGGACGAATGCGATAAATCACTCTCTGAAGCTCAAGATGAACTCAAGGTAAAAAGTTCTAATTCTTTTGATGATTTTTGTAAAACTAATTTTTAAAGTTTGCATAAAATTGTTTTCCAACCAATTATGGATTCTGTTGAGAAAAGCATAAATGTTTTTGAACATGCTATAAATTTATACTTGAAGAAAGATCTTAGGCAAACTAAATATTTGAGATTACCATCTCTCAAACAACGTAATACTTGCACAGAACCTCACAATGTATATCATCATGTTATCTGCAATTATTGTGGTAAATCTGGACACATTTCTCACACATGCTATGTTAGAAGAAATCCTAATGAGAGAAATAAATATGTTTGGGTTTCGAACGGACATGTAAAAACTAATGCTAACAATCAAGGACTTAAGTATATATGGGTACCAAAAAGTCCATCTAGTACTTTATGTATGGAAGATGATCCAAAAAGAAATGAACATAAGAGTACAAAGAAGATCAAGAAGAAGCCAAGAAGCTTTCATGCACCAATAAAGAGGTTTGTATCATCAAGAAATCTTGAAGCATTCACTGCTGGAGCTATAAAGCATAACCACAGAAAGGGGCAATGGATAAAAGCAATATGTTCCTCCTTAACAAAGAGCTATCATAGAGTACCATGCAATTACATTGAGGAGAACGAGAAAATGAAGATCTCTCATACACAAAGGGAAATTCTCTCAGAATCTACATTATATGAGAGAACTTCGCATGACCCCAAGATTAAAGATGCAAAAACAAAACACAGTAGCAAGATGCAGTAGGTAAGAAAAGCCGATCCTCCAAGTATCTAAGACAAGGTACAGAATGATAAAATCTCATATGCCATTATCTGTAATATTTATTGAGATTTTGTAATTTGGTACCTTAGGAATGAGCATTGCACATATGGTTTCACAACCTTTAGAAAATTCATTCATGTTGTAATGTTCAATAGCTTAACACTTTATGCATATACACATACTTGAGAAGAAAATATTTTTATGCATAAAGTCAGGTTTAATTTATTCAAATTGACTATATCGTTAGCACATGTGAATTAAGTTTCCTACATGCTAACCTTGAATGGATCCAAGTTAAGTTGGATACCATGAAGAAAAAGATTTATATAGTTCTATAAGATAAGAAAAAGCTTTTCAAGACTATAGCTGCACGAAAACAAATTCATATCTTGATGATACTGAATTTTGGAGTTTAAATTTTGGTACTGAGTATGCAAAGGAGGAAAATCAATATTATTCCACCAAAGCCAAGAAAGTTGTCATAAGGATAAGAGAAATTACGGTGATATCTAATACTTATACTATACTGTGCTTATATGAATTATTTATTTTGGGTAATGAATATTTTTCTATTATTGCATTCCTTTAGCAATCAATCTTGTTTGATCATCAAATTATTTCCATATTGCTAAATAGACCGAAAGTGAAATTGTGCATAATCTTTCTGTGCTTTGAAATTCAATCCAAAAATATGTTTTGGTTTTAGTTTATTTTATCCTAGTGTATACACATTATTCATATATTTTCTGCATTCAAATCGGTTTCAAAATTGGAAGCTAATATTTTTGTATACTAAATGTCAGAAATGCTTCAAATCCATCTGCTGGAGTTTTTCTCATCATCATGTTATTTCTTGGTGCTATTCTAAGCTTGAATTCCTCAATCCTTATTTTCTAACGAAATCAGAGTTTATCTATATGAGTTTCAAGTATATTTCCCAGAGATTAATTCAATATGTGAAAGTATTGTTTCTGATGCATAAATCTTTATTGGTTGAGTTATTCCAAGCATTATAAATGTTTATTAATGCATTGAATGAATGCTAATGCATTAACCATTATAGTGGAATAACATATTAGGATGATATTTTGGAACTCTAGTCATTTGGACTAATGAATATGTGCTTTATCATCTATACATCATTTTATCCATCTTGTTACTCAAATGCATCTACATTTGTTTTCATCTATTTTTGAGTAACTAGAGAGTTGTATTCAATTTCTTGCCATGAATGCTCACATATTTCTTGACACAACTCTAAGATGCAAGATTATCACTTGATCAATAGCAAAGTCATTGTGTTTATATTTGTCAAGTTAAGCCCCCTTTGGCTAATTCATTTTCCATATGACTTTTGCTTTTGAGAAAATTTTGAAACATGTTATCTCAGTTATTCTTTAAAACAAGGGGCAAGCTTTCTCGTACATACATATATATATACTTAAACTATTGACTTCCACTGTTTTTCGGCATAAGGATTGACACTTAACAAAATTCATAAGAGTTTTAATGCATTTAAAATCTTAGTGTCATAATGCATTTTCGCAATTAGAAAGAATATTTGAGATTTTGAAACAATTTGCATATTTCATTATGATCCTTGGAAAACTCAATTTCATTCATGATTTATTATTCCATAGAAGTTGGTGATTCTTTATTCTCTTTGCATGAAAATCCAATCAATGATATCTTTTATAATTGTCATTGAACTTTGAAAATCATCACCTTTGGTATCATTTGTTTGATATGTTTTATGATTCAATATCTTGAATTTATTGGTTATATTCTTTGATAATTTATTATACTCCTTACTCGAATATCATATGAGTAAATTGTATAAGAGCAGAGTTACTCTATGGAGCCAAAAGAAGTTGGGTACCAAAGTATCTAAGGAGTGCTATTGAAGAAATACAAGTGGATCAACCAAACGGAGCAGACACATCAATGAAGTCAATTATCTAAAGCGCCGGTTAAGCCAATAAAGTTTATTGCCTTAACCGACGCTTTTCTAAAAATGCCGGTTAAGGCACTAAATCTTTTTTGAGGCAATTCTGATTTTTTCAAATTTTTAGGATCTTATCTGGCGTTTTTCAAGAAAGCATCGACTAAGATGCATTTTTTTTCTGATAACTTTTTTTTTTGCAAATTATTCCTATTAATAAGGTGCAAATTTCATTTAAGCTTTTTTTTAGATAAAGTGTTTGTATAGCTTTTGTTAATTTATTTTTTAAATATTTACTTCATTTATTTTAATTCATTATTAAAGCATTAGAAATAAATAAGTTGGGGGAAATTTATTTGTTGACTACATGTATATAACTTGAGTAGCATCTAAACATTCAGAATAATTTTAAATCATTACACCAATTATGACGCTTTGCAGTAAAACGCCATAGCTGATATACTTGGTATAAAAAAAAGGAAAAAAAGGCCTTGTATAGCATTTTTTAAGGAAGTTTCATAGAATCCTAACACTAAGTTATGACGCTTATAATAGAAAGTGCCATAGGTTATAATTTTTTTTTAAAAAAAGAAACAATTACCTACGGCGTTTCTTTGAGAAACGTCATTAAAAGCCTCTTTTATAGTAGTGCTATAAATATCCCCACCACACCTCATTTATTGCCTTTCCATTATTTACAACCCACCTCCACTCTCTTTTTTCTCTCCTTTGTTCAAGTCGTCTGGATGAAGAGCTAAGGTTAAAAGGTAAATTTATTTTCTCAAATCTTGATTTAATCATTTCATTTTATTTTGTTTCTTCATATAATTCTTATACTAATTTTTTTCCTTCTATAGAAATTCACGATTTTACTTCCTTCCTCTAGATTTTCAACATTCCTTCCATAAACAAATATATCTCTTCATCTTCAACTTCAATTTCATAAAGTAAAGAACGAAAATCATTATTACCTATACATTCAAAAGATAAATTGGGACATACATAATATTCATAATTATCTAACTTAATTTAATCATTCTCCTCAAATAATAATTATTATAACTTAAATTATTATTAAATGATAAACCATTCAAAAGAATACTGGAAAAAATAAATTGAAAAAATAATTCACGTAGCTTCCCCCCCCCCAATTTATGGAACATTTAGTAGCGGTTGCCAAACTACTACATCAACCACTATAAAGTTATAAACTTAAAATTCAATTTTAAATTTATGGCAATATTAGTAGCGGTTAGCCAACTGCTACAAATCTTTGGTGCATTTTTTAAAATTTCTAAAATTATTAGTACAGTTGGGCAATCACTACAAATTGTGCGCCAAATTTTCAATTTCATTTCCTACCAATATTTGTAGTGATTCACCAACTGTTGCAAAAAAAATTTCCCAAATATTTAATCCCTCAAATTCAAATGATAGCAAACTGCTACAAGATGCTCCTATAAGGTCTAAGCTACAGATGTATCTTGTAGCAGTTGGTTTGAACCGCTACACATATAGTAGCAGTTTGGTTGACATGTATAGCGGTTCTGTATAAATGCTATGAAACCATATGCAACAATGAATTTTATAGTGGTTTGTGTAACTGCTACTATTGTCATTTGTAATGGTTCAAGCTGCTACAAATCCACCATTTTAACCACTACAAATTAGCAAAGTTTTTGGAGTGGGAGTACAATCTTTTAGAATTTTATCTTCATAAAAAAAATTCCCTACATCTATACTATAATCTATGCCCTCCTTATGGTTCCTCCTTCAATACACTTTAAAAATGCCTCAAAATGATATTGTCATCCTCCTATAGGGTGATATATGTATGTATCTTGTTTCCACTTAGATAGCATCTATATGTTCATACACAAAAGGTTTTAGCAAAATAGCTTTCCCTTATGTAAGATTCTCTAAAAAGGTGTGGATTTCATTTTTGATGATACATGCAAATTGGCTTTTGATGAAATTAAATCTATTCTCATTTCTCCACCTATACTCATTGCTCCTAATTGGGATCTCGATTTTGAGCTTTGTCATAATGCTTCCAATAGTATTGTTAGGGTGGTTCTAGGTCAGAAAATTGGTAAGACCTCTTGTGTTTTTTCTTATGCTTCTATAACATTGGATAAGGCTCAAATCAATTACACTACCACTGAGAAAGAGCTTATTTCCATTGTTTTTACACTTAAGAAGTTTAGTTTTTATTTAGTAGACTCTAAAGTCATTATTTATTATGACTATGCTACAATCAAGTTTTTATCCAGGAAGAGTCATACTAAGCCTCTGTTGCTTAAGTGGATACTACTACTACAAGGATTTGACACCGAGTTTCAGGATAAGTTAGGCACATAAAATTTTGTTACCGATCATTTAAGCTACTTTCCACTTGCTACACATAGAGTAGTTGATGCTAAAGTTACTTATGATGGTTTCCTTTATGGCTATCTCCTTGCTATTACACTTCAAGATCCATGGTTTGCTCATATTGTGAATTATCTTGTTGTTGGAGTCTTACCTAATTCTTTATCTCATTTTAAGAAATAGAAGCTGAAACATGAAGCTCAATACTGTTTGTGGAATTCTCCTTACTTATGGCGACATTATAGTGATAGAGTTATTAGGAGATATGTGCCAGATGATGAATTTTCTTCTAATCTAAACTCTTGGCACTCTTTGTTTTATAGTGGGGTAGAGAGAACTGCTAGGAAAATCTTAGATTATAATTTATATTGGCCTAGCCTCTTTAAGGATTGTTATGCATTTTTTAAAACTTGTGATGCATGCCAGCATTTTGGGGGTTATCTAGAAAGTATGAAATGCCATAGCAACTTATGTTGTTTTATCAAGTTTTTTATATTTGCGGCATTGATTTTATAGGTCCATTTCCTACATCTCATGGATACTTATACATTTCATTGGTTGTTGATTACCTTTCAAGGTGGATTGAGGCCATTCCTACTAGGAAGGATGATGCCTCTACTATTATTAAATTCTTGCATACTTATATCATTTGTAGGTTTAGTTTTCCATGAGCAATTGTGAGTGATAATAGCTTGCATTTTTGTAACAAATTGATAGACAATTTTCTATCCAAATATGGTATTCCACAAAAGATTTCTACCCCATATCATCCATAAAAAAATAGGCAAGTTGAGGTATCTAATAGGGAAATCAAGTATATCTTAGAGAGGATTGTCAAACCAAGTAGAAAAGATTGGAGTCTCTGATTGGACGATGCTCTTTGGGCATATCGTACAGCTTTTAAAACTCCTATTGGTATGTCTCCTTTCCAGTTAGTCTTTAGTAAGGGCCTCCATCAATCTGTTGAGCTAGAACATAATGTTAGATATAATTAGTTTTGGTGATGTCAAATATAGATGCCAAATATTAAGAGTAAAAAGTTTGCATGAAGTATTTATCTCCTACATTGACAAAATATTATATTTAATGTGAAATATCTTGTAGATTAGTCAAGTAAAGAAAGAAGATATCTAGTTGGGTTATGAAGAATGATCATCAAGATGAAAAACAAGAAGAAAGAGTGAGGAAAGAAGAACCTTCATCATATTAAGTCCAAGAAAGGAAGAAGTTATCAAATTGGAATGATCAAAAAGACAAAGAGAGATATAAGAAAGAAGAACTTGAAAGATCTAATGGGAATATCAATATTTAAGCTATTAGATGTGACATTTGAGGTTTCTATAGTCAAATAAAGGTTAAAATGGATCAATTTGAAGCTAAAATGACTTATATGGAAGTTATATCAACTTCACTTGAGTGGCACCTCCAAAGATTATCACTTGAGTGATTCATCGTCACTCGAGTAACCACTCGAGTGATGACTTATTCTGGTGCTCTGTTTTCATTTAGCATGACAGAGGTTTGGTATTTTAGACATATCTCTCCAACCACATATCTGATTAAGCTAAAACTTATTTTCATATGAAAATAGACTTCCAATGTGTGTCACATAGATACCAAGAGCAAGTTCATAGTAGTTTAGATTAAAGAGATGAGTTTTGGAAGATGACACTCAAATCACCGCTATATTCCAAAATAGGTTTGATAGTTTGGACATATCTCTCACAATACACATCTGATTGAGATAAAATGTGATTTGTATGAAACTACATTTAACTAGCTTTCTATGATAGGTCATTTTTCAAATTTGGAGTTATATTCAAAGCGGTATGCCTTTTGGAAGTTGATGCTCAAAAATTTAAACACTGTCTAGAATAGTAGTCACTATTTTGATCATAACTTTTAGAATACACTGAATTTGAAGCTGATTCTTTTTGCATCGAAATGTAGACTGCAAGAGCTTTCCAATGATAGGTTATTTGACATATTTGGATTCAAAATGAGCATATCACTGAAGTGACCACTCGAGTGATGACTTGAGATCACTCGAGTGATGCGTTAAACAACATAACTAGCAAAGCACTCGAGTGATACATCAAGTGATCTATTTAAATCACTTGAATGATTACTCGAGTAATGTCATTTTTGGATCACTAGTACAATACTCGAGTGAACCATCGAGTGATGCTTTTCTAAGAAAACAAAGCAACGCTTTGTAACTTCTAGAAATCATTGGAATGTTTATATAACTCATTCTTCTTGCTTCTAATCAATCTAACACTTCATTATATTGGTGATTAAGCATTTTTCAGGTGATCAAACAAGGATTAACACACAAATTGAGAAGAGGATTTTTTTTCAATATAAACTTCCAACTGCTAGTTCAATGGTCATATTTTGAAAGCCTCAATGGGAAGAAGAAAAGCTCAACGATCATTGAACTTCATCAACTATAAATAGAAGAGCATTCAAAGTCAATGATACACAGAGCAACTATGAAAAAATGCTAAAATCATGAATCATCCACTTCAACCCAAATACTCTCTATTTTTCTAGCTTCGATATCATTTTTCTTTAAGAGAGAGAGAGATTATATGTATTGTACTTCATTGTTCATCTTATTCACTTATGAGAGAAAAGATTGATTGTAATCCTTCATCATCAAGGTTGTATCCTTACGGTGTGTAAAGGGGAGTAACTCAGTTGTATCCTTATGATGTGTCAGGGGGAGTAACTCGATAAAAGATTTGTAAAAGGCTTCACAAATGCCCTCTAAACTTGTGGGCTTGTAGAGACTTCTCTTATGTCCAGATTAAATAAGAAGATAGTAGATTGAAAATCTCAAAAGGAGCATGGGGACTAGATGTAGGTTATCGTGGATTGGACCGAACCAGGATAAATCATAGTTTGCATATTCTTTTCCTTAAGCTCTTATATTCCTAGCATATATTATTTAAATAACATACTATTGATTTATGATTCATTACTTTCATAATTCTTGTTTTCACTAAGATGCAAAAATATTTTCAAAGTTCTTAACGTTTATCTTACCCCCAATTCACCCCGTCTTAGGTGTCAGCCAGTTCTAACACATAGAGCCAACTGGGTTGTGTAGACTTGTAATATGGATATTCAAGGTTCTACTGAGGAAAGGATGCTTAAGATACAAGAGCTAGAAGAGTTGTAGTTGGATGCATATGAAAGTTCCCGCATTTATAACAAAAAATCAAAATTGATTCATGATCAAGGTATCTTAGGGAAGCAATTTCTTGAAGGAGAGCAAGTACTCATGTTTAAAGCAAGATTCAATCTTAAAAATAAGAAGCTTAAAACCAAAAGGTGAGGTCCCTACAAAGTGGTCAAGGTGCATAGCTTTGGTTTAATAGAGCTTAAAGATATAGAAAGTCGTGAAAAGGTTCAAGCAAATGGTCATTTATTGAAGCATTGCCATGCCAGTCATCAACCACCATAATACACATGATTATCTCTTTCCTTACCTTGTTCTTTGTTTTACTTGATGATATATTATATTGAACAATTCTGGGGGAGGGGCTAACTAGTAGTAAAAGGTAGCTTATGTGTCCTGTTTTTCTAATAGTTATAGATAGCAATTTTTAATTGAATAAAATCCATTTTGAATCATACTCTTGTGCTTGGCCTTATCCTCCATTACCCTTCTATCTATATCTTTGTGCCTAATTTCTAAAAACTATTTTCACTTATTTATTATCCTTTTCTCTCCTTGTGACAATGATATGTTATGTTTCGATCTTGAATTAGGCTTCACAACATTCACTTCACCCAAGAGATAATTGCATCTAGGTTCTTTGTTTCTGTGCATTACATTGATGGCAATGTAAGCATTGAGTGTGGGGGAGTATGCTTGTTCTTATAATGGATTTCACTATGACATTATATACTTCTATCTGCTGCTTTTTTCCTCTGTTATTTCTTTGTCTGATTCACTGAGATTTTTAAGGTCTCTAATCATGATCAAGTATCTCAATTATTCTTAGTTAGAATTATGGTTGAAACTTGTTTTAAATGAGTGAAGTGACATAAAATTCAAGTTCTTTAAATGATGCATAGCTTAATTTTGATGAGTTAGTAACGAACAAAAAGCTTAGTTGGAAGATATTTTGGGCCTAATTGTTCATTTCATTATGTGATTTATCCAATTAGATTATTGCTCTCTAGAACTTGTTATGTTTCTTGCTTGGGGCTACATTTGCAATGGTATGGATAGAGATAACATCGGCATTCATTTTAAACCTTCTTACCTAAACATAAACCAATAATTATTCAACCTTTATTTACCCCTTTGAGCCCTTTATTTCCATTTTCATTTTCATTATACAAATTCCATGCTTGTATTTTCCATCAAGTTCCTTTAGCACTATGATGAGAAAATAGAAATGTTGCTCTTGTAAGACACTTCATAAGAAAGGAAAAAGGAAAAATATATATAAGGCACTTCATATAAAAGAAATATGTATAGATGAGTTTAAATTGGAAAAGTTTGGCAAAAGAAAGTTACACTATTGTAATTAGTGCTATTGGTTCTATTAATCATATTTAATGCATGCATGGTAGCTTGTTTTATTTTTCCATCATTTTTCCTATTCAACATTACAACCCTACAAAGTCTATTGGATTTATTTATGCCATTGTTGTAAGCAGTGGAGAGCCTAGAAATATTACAAGCTTATGGTCGAGTGTGGTCAAAGTGGATGCGAGTGAAAAATTACCTTATATAGGAGAAGAGTACAAACACTTAACCTAGTTAAGGTTTCCAATTGAGCTCATTATAATTAAACCTTGCATCACTTTAGCTACTTCAATTTTTGGTATGTTCATTGAATTTGGATAGGTGGATACTTTATTATTTGATCAAGTGTGATTCTTAAAGTTTGATCATGCTCTTTCAACCTTATTCCTTGGTCTAGGTTGAGTTTTATGTTTTTCTCAGGAGTTCAAAAGCTTAAGTGTAGGAGAATTGATAGAGCACAATATTTGTATATTTTTAGTAATTAATCTTAATCTTTTGTGGGACTTAAATATTTTGGGCATAATTAAGGTTAATGTGAGATTTAAGTGAAAGGGTAATATGTGAATTATAGTGGTTAAATTGTTATTTTTAATTAATATTTGTTATTCCCATCACTCCTTAGTTGTGAGCAAAAGATATTACCTTTGTGAATCTAATTTTGTATGTGATGATGTGGCACAACTTTTGTCCACTGGTCAAAGTCAAAGATGTCATTTTGGAGTTTAATGAAGGTCAAAAGAGGAACTTCATAAGTCCAAAATTTATTTTCATATTTTTTCTAGGTAGAGATGAAATTAGTAAGAGCTTTATTTGGTGGTTGCAATTTTGTACCTAATCCCAAAACAGATTTTTACCCCTCACCCAAACATGCCTTAACTCACTTTTTAACCTAAAGCGAATTGAAGAAAGAAGAGGAAAGTGGGGACCATTTTGGTGTAAGAAGTGGATAATTAGAGAGGTAGATCTTGATCGATTTAGAAAAAAAGAGAGGTGGACCATTCGGTGTGAAGAGGTGTGATATGACTGAATGAAGATGTAATATCCCAAATTTTGGGCCTAGAGACTTGAGGATAAGCCTATATCAGGAAGACGACCAAGCCCTAGTTTAGGAAAAGTTTCAAGAATGCTCGAGAGATAGAATGATTTTCAGGGACTATATATGTAATATCCCGAATTTTGAGCCTAGAGACTTGAGGATAAGCCTATATCAAGCAAACAATTAAGCCCAGTTTGGGGAGAGTCCTAAGAATGTCGAGAGATAGAAAGACTCTAGGGGGTCTATTTGATTTAGCCCTATCAAGCAGCGGGCCCAGTATACCTAGGCAGTAAGATCAAAGTGTCAGTGCATATGTGTATAGGACACAAATACGATGCCAGTGGGTTGGTAGAAAGATGCCACCCAGCTATATCATGAGGTAAGGAACTGATTAGTTGGGTGAAATAGGCTAATGTAGGTGTGCAAATTCCATTTTCAGGATAGACATGTGTACCCTACTTTTTTTAGAGTGGATACTAGTATGTGGCGCCGAGCCAAGCCACGCACACACTCTGACCTGGTGTCATTTGATGGGCCTTGATATGTATGTCGCAATCCCAAGCAAAACTCGAGTAGAATTCCAGGTAAGCACCGATAAAGTAGTAATGATGACACAACTTTTGTGTTGGATGAATGAGAAGGTGACAAGTGTCCCTCATGATGACACTCACCTTTTTTACTTTTGTGTTGGCACTACAAGAATTTTCCACCTAGCCTTTAGACCAGATCTACCAGTCTCTAGTACAGTCACTGGACTAACTTTTCCCTAAAATTAGGGTCGGCCAAGAGGCCCAAATAAAGAGGGGGACCCACTTTTAGAAAGGCAAGGACACATGTCACTGTTTGGCTGGATCACCGAACAAATGGCACCATAAGGTTTCAACACGTGGCGGAAAACTTTTAAGACCCATTAAGGGCCATATATTTTGGCCAAATAGCCCCAAAATTTAGGTAAAATGAGAAAAATCAAGAGAAAATGGAAGAGAAAAGAGAAAGGATGAATAGTGAAAGTTCTTGAACTCCAGAGCCGATTTCACCTCTGATTCGGTGTTTCTAGCTTCCAGAGTCTTCTCTAATGTTGTTCCTCTTAGTGAGAGCAACATTTCTACAATTTTGGATTTTCAATTAGAGGTGTTTGGTGCTATCTACACTGGAGCGGTGTTGCCGGAATCAGGAAACGGTTGTGGAATCGAGTAGAGGTAAGCCTAAGCTCTGATTTAATTCGTATATCTTAAGTTTTGATCGGTTAAATTTAGAATTAGGGGGTTTCCTATTTCATCCAGACCAAGATTTATGGGGAAAGAGTGTGATTTTTTTGCTTCTGATGCTTCCAATGGGTTCAGGACAAAAAAACTGTATGGGATAGCGATGAGAAACCAGTCCCAAAAGCATTAGAATCAAAAACAGAATTTTAGCCCAAAAACTACTAAGTTTTGGCTAGAACCAGATCTATGGGAAATGATATGAGTTTGCAAAGTTTGAGGTTTCCAATGGATTCCTTGGGAAAAATTGTGTGGGGTTAAGGTATGTTTGTGATTTTAAAAGGGTTGAATTGAAAACCCAAATATTGAAGTTAAAGGAATAGTGTTGCCAAATTGGATTTTCTGAAAGACAGGCAAATTGTGGCGTATTTTTTATGATCATATATTTTCTGATGATCTTGATATTTTCTAGAATAATATTGGACACATTAAGCTTTAATTTTATATATAATATGTGCCATTTGAGTTAGTATATTAGGAGATATGAATTTTTAAAGTTTAGGCACTGAATCTTAAATAAATCCTGGCACAGTTCGATTAATTAATGATTTCTGGAATCGTATACCTGTATTTTGAAGTGGCTAGTATTTTTTTCTTAAAGAGCTTCAGTTAGGACTTTGAACTACCATATTTAGAGTTCCCTAGATTAAGTTATGATTTTTCAAAGTTATGCGAAAATTCTGGTAGTATAGGCTTGATATGCGAAAATGAGGAATTGGAGTGAATTGTAATAAATGTGAACTCCAAGGGTCAAGTTGAGCACTTGGGGCTAGTGTAGCCATATTAGATGTTCAACAGTCATGCTCTAATGAGTTGACACGTATTGTGGTTATGTGACTAGGGCCATTCAGGTGACGAAGAAGAGGTAAGGGGAGCAACTTCAATGGTTGGGAGAAAAAGGTACAAGAGGAGGACTCAAAGGCAAGAGGTAGTAAACTTACTTACTTGTTTGTATGTGATGTTTATGATGTGTATTGATTTGTTTGATTAGGTGAAGCATGTATGAGTGAATGAAACTCTATTTCTATTTTTACTATAGCCATAAGTATGTTGCAAGAAACATTGAGCATGCAGAATATCATTATGTGAACATGAGCCTATATAAGGCAAGTATATCATGCACTAGCATTCATCTTACATGCATTGTCAATATTTTTACTACTGAAATTCTTTAAATCTCACCCTCTCCTAACCAACCACTTAGACTAGTGGACACAGGTGGGATGTTGAAAATAGAGAAAAGGACTGCACGAGAGAAGTGCAGAGGTAAAACGAAGATAAGGGTGTGTCTACTATATGCATATGTACAATTTATGTACCAGATGTAGACACTTTGGTAGCCTTATATGGCTACACTGTCTGTATATTTTCATTTTATGAATAAACTAAGAATGAGCAAAGAACTGAGCTAGGAATCACTCTGATAGAAATAAATGAATGGTAACCCCTTGTCAGGAAATTAATAAGGTAAGTTTTGGTTTGGGAACGCTAATTAATGATATTCCTAAGACTTAATAAATAAATTAACGCTTATGTAATCCTAATAAGGGGTTATGTAAGACGGGTCTTACAATATCCGGGTAGAGAATGATTATAAAGATTGTATGATGGCCCAGTGTGTGAAATTAGTTGAAAGAAATTATTTGTGTCTATAATACACATGGCGCCATCCAGGCCCTACAAGGATATCTGGTACCATCTTATGGGACACCGGGGTTCAAGGTGCTATTTGGGAGGCTTCGATGTACGTGGTGTAGTCCCGAGTAAATCCCGAGTAAGACCCGAGCAAGAACCCGAGTAAACACCGATAAAGTAGCTTTTAAAGTAACTTTATTAAAGTAACTTTAATAAAGTAGTAATGATAACTTAAATTTAGGGTGGCAACATAAGAAAGTGCCATATGTCTCTTTATCATTAGAATTGGTTTTTTCTTTATGTGTTGGCTTGATAAGAAGGTGTCAAGTATCCATCATGATTATACTTGCTTTTTGCCTTTTGAGTTGGCACTTTAAAGAAGCACCACCTAGCCTTCGAGTCAGGGAATCCACCGATCTCCGGTTGGGACACGTACTTGACTTTCTTGAACACCGAACCCAGGAGTCAAGGGAATTCATTAGAATTTCCTTCCCGTAACACAAAAAAGACACCTAAGAGAGAGATAAAATAGAGAGGATGATGCTAGAATGACACTAGTCACTTTATAACTTAATCACTTGACACATGGTACACTAAGAAGCTACAAAGTGCAAGATCAATTCCTAACCCATCATTCTTCTTTAAGATTTTGGCCAAGGGCCCAAAAAGAAGAGGAAAATGGAGAAAATCTAAGTAAAAAGAAAAAGGAGAGAATGAAGAGGAATAGTAAAAGTTCTAGATTTCCAAAGCCGATTCCGACACAGTAACGTCGTTTCCGGCCAATGAACCCTTCACTAATCTTCTTCTTCCCAAAGTTTATTCACCAAAATTCGTTGTACACTTTATTATATTTAATGGAATAAAAAGGTCAATTTTGGTGCACTTGCAATGGCAAAATATTCAGAAAAAAGGTTATATGAAATTTCGATAAGTTGAGACATAAAAGTTTAGTTGTCTCATTAAAGGGCTACAAAATTAACCCAAAATGGAGAATGGAAGAGCACATTTTTTGGCCTAATTTAATATATGAATTTCATCTAAAGAGGAAAGGAAAGAAGGAAGACAACATTTAATTTAAAAATTGAAAAAAATGTAAGGCCAAATGGTCATTTGTTGAATGATCAAGAAGGCTCTTGATTTTTTTCTATAATTAATAGCCAATTTTGGCTAAGGAAGTAAAATAATAAGGAAAATGAATATTTGGACATAAATAATCTCATGTGGAAGCTTTGATAGCCAAGTGAAAAAAGAAGAATTAAAATATTAAGACACGTGCAAAATTCAATTAAAATAATAATATTTTTAAGGAGGTGGCAAGAGACATTTCAAGAAGCTACTTGGCTCTTTCAAGAGGCCATAATATTAGCCAAGCAAGAAAAAGAGAGAGAGAAAGAAGCCTTGGGGAAACAAGAAGCAAGAAGAAAAGAGAAGGTGTTCAAGAAGCAAACTTAGGTAAGTTTGGTAGCAAAATTCACTTGTTCTTATCTCTAATCTTTTGGAAACCTCTTCTAATCCTCATATCCTTCTTGAAATCACATGAAGCAAGAAGAAAATCAAAGAGAAAGAAGGAGGAGAGGTGGTAGTTTTGAAGGAAAGAGAAAAGAATCGAAAGGTAAGTCATGAAACTTGATTCTACTTGTTGATTGGTTTTTGTTGTTAGTGATTTGGTTGATTATTTGGCTTAGTTATCTTGATTTTGTGAGTTTGGGAAGCATGAACCCTAAGGGGGGATGCTGCCCAAACTTTGATTAATCATGTGTAAGAAGTGTTTAAGTGGTTAAATAAGTGATTAGAAGTGAAAAGAAGATGTTTGGTTGGTTGGAAATTAAAAAAATTCCATTTTCCTTAAAATTATGAAACTTTTGATCAGACCTAGATGGAGGGGTTTGAGCTGGAATTTGATGGATTTCATGATTCCATTGTGTTTAGAATGAAAACTTGTGTAGAAAACATGTGAATTATGGAGTGTGAAAGCTTTAGGGTGTGGAATGACAATTTTGCCCCTAAAACCCTAATTAGTGGTTTTCAAGGGTAAATCTGAAAATACAGTGTGATTTTAATAAAACAGAGGTCAAAAATGGATTCTACACGTAAAATTGTGTAGGAATAGCCTTAGCCTGAGTCATAATTTTTTGAAAGTACAAATATACCTGGTATAAAGGAAATTAGACCGGATTTCCTAAGGGTATTTTAGTAATTATGTATTTTTGGGTAAAAGTAATCAACTTTATGAGTCATAGAATAAGGCATGAATGAGTGATAACTCATTTGTTATAAATTTTGAAATTTTAGGATTTGACATTTACTCGAGCCGGACAAAAGTTAAAGGACCGGTAGTAGCTAGGCAATTGGAAAAGAGTCCAAGTAGTAACTCTATCTCTCATATACTTTGGGATTGTTTATATGCATATTAATTTCCATGTTCTATGATGTGGATTGGCGGTAATTCCTTAAGCTATGGTATGGGGAAAGCACAAGTACCACCCAATGGGAAAAATACAAGTACCACTATGCCAGTTTGGACCCAACCTAGGTTGGCCACAAGTATGGACATGTTGGTGCCTACTCGGGAATATTATTGTGACAAGTACAGACAAGTTGGTGCCTGCTCTGGAATATTGTTGTGATCACTGTGAGATAAGTAAGGATAAATGGATATTTTGATCCAGACAAAATCATCATTTGATCCTGAACATTGATTAATAGAAATGTGCACAACATTATTATCTGTTGCATCATATGTTTCATTGCATGCTTATCTTTTACATTTTATATGATTGATAGTATGTTACTACTGAGATTCATTTGAATCTTACCCTTTCCATAAATTTAAATTATTCAACGAAGGGAAGCGGCTCTAGGGCAAGGAATAAGACACCGGTAAATGAGGGTTACGGTCCAAAGCAAGATTTTAGAGTTGGTTATCTATGTCATTTTTATGTATTTTTGGTTTTGTAATTTACATGTACAAATCTTATGGGAATTTCCTGTAATGTAATCAAGAATTTTATATCAGTATATTTAAGCTATTTCTGTATGCCCATTGAACTATACGTTAGTACTGTATTAAATGTCAAATTACTGAGGGGTTTGATATTTTTTGTATCAGAGCATGTTAAGCAACCTCATATTCGAGGATTCTCACTCGATGAGAGTGTGGACGAAGTCATGGCTCTTACCACGACATGACCAAGAAGCCATGGCAAGATAGTCCGTGTTGCTTACAGTCGAGAGGCTGGGCGTAAAACATGCGACTGAGGTACCTTATATTGCCCACTGGGGGTGTACCCTGAGGCTTGACATTTTTAGTATTAGAGCATATATTTTTAACAGTAACAGAATAGTGTATTGATATGGTCCTTATTATATTGTAACATGAATCATGAGCGGAAGGAGACATCAAAGGAGCAGATCCCTGCTGTCTGTAAACTAGCCTTCTGAGGATCAATGGACTCTGAGGGACAACAAGCAGGACTACATCAGGTCAGGAGAGGTCCTATGATGCTTCGAACTCCAAGGAATCGTGTGCAGCTAAAGCCAGACTATGGACCACAGCCCATACTAGAGCCTACAGTCAGTTCTTCTAGTAGTGATACCGAGCAGCCGCTGTCAGACAGAACAGAGTCGGATCCATACAGTGTCACTAGTTCTAGGGTGGAACCTTTACATGTGGATATGACCTGCAACCTTATCAAGAGCTGTGGGGGTATGTTAAGAACTAGTATATATGGGCTCTTCGTGTTTGTGACACCTCGATGGCTCAATATGCGCAGTTTTTCAGGATAGAATTCCCAGATGATGATTAGATCCGAACAACACTATATATCTTCCTAGATACAACGTTTTAGGCTCGGAAGAAGAATGACATTTTATACCAAGGCTCGAGGGATAGTTTACAGAGTTTGGAGATCACATGACAAAGTACGTGCTGCGATATATGTACCTTTACTGATATGTGGCATATATACAATTTTTAGTCATCCAGAGATGGTTGACATGATTATTTAGGACGAGGGTAGTCATGGGATGCCATTGCTCAGAAGCAGTTAGAGCCGATACCAGCGTTTTTGCACCATTACATCTATGTTTATCATTTGTTAGAGCACGATGTGGAATGATGGGTAACCCCCTTTGAAGTTTTTGAAAATGTTAAGTTATGTAATAGAAACATGTTGTACAGGGACTTATAGGTTGTATGTCATTAAAAGCTTTCCCTACACTGCTATAAATATCTATTGCATGTTATTTTTGGACTATCTGTATATCTAAATCTTTATGAAATAACAAATATGCCCTTATGAATATATTAAGTTTACATATTCCTGTCTCTTGGGAACTATTTCAGGAATAGTTCAATGAAAAATACTTTTCCCGATCAGTCCGAATTGCTAAAGAAATGGAGTTTCTCACCATCCAGTAGGATGAAAAAGAAAGTTTTGATAAATACCTAGCTCGTTACATCCAATTACCTTGATATTCTTCTTACTTAAGATATCGGGATGATGAGGGTTAGAGTTCAAACATGATGATTTAAGGGCTGAGGCCAGAGCTGAAAGGAAAATTAGTCTCTAAGAAGTTCACTAAATTTAACAAGGTAGTAGAGGAATACCGTATCACTGAGAGCAACTTACTGAATTTGTATACAGACAAGAGTACTAGCAGTAAAGGAGCATTGGGCAGTAGGAGTTCTTGCCAAAAACATAAAAGTTCAGGAGGACCATCCAGAGGGAATGATAAAAAGCCTTACCAGCCTGGTAATCGTAGTCATAAGAAGCCTTCTAGAAACAGAACCTGCTGGTACTGTGGCAGGCCCTACCATCTTGGCAGGCTATATGGTGCTCCGGCAAGGTAGATAATGTGTTTTAACTGTCAGTAATTAGGGCATTATGTTATCAACTATCCAAGACAATAGAGGACAGAGGAGCCAAGGCAGAGAACTTAGGGCAGGGTCTTTGCCATGACATAAGAGGAGGCCAAGAAATCCCCATAACTAATCCATGGTACGGTTCTACTTAATGGCAACTCCATACAAGCATTATATGATTCGGCGGCTAGTCATTCATTTGTTGCATATAACTGAATGAAACGGCTAGGCCTGAGTATGCATCGTTTACCATATAACCTAGTTGTTTCTACACCCACGAGTGTTATATCTTAAATAGCCGATGTTTGTCTAAACTGCATAATTAATGTCGTGGGACATAAATCAATGATGGGCTGATGTGCTTACCACTGCATAAATTGGAAGTAATTCTTGGTATTGATTGGTTGATGACAAACAATGTTCTGCTAGACTATAAAAGCAAGAGGGTATCTATCCTAATCTGCAATCACACATCGATTTAAAAGTCAACCTTAATTTTCTTTCGGCAACTGAAGCTGAGAGATATTTGCATAAAAGTTATCAGAAATACATAGTGATCTTTTCTATGCAGTCACAAACTGGAATGGTACTTGAAAATATTCCAATGGTAAATGAGTTTCTTGAGGTGTTTCCAGACAATATCAGTGGATTACCTCCGAAAAGGAAAGTAGAGTTCACAATTGAGATAAGACTGGAGTAGGACCAATATCTAAAGCGCCATACAGGATGTCTCTAAAAGAAATGGAAAAATTGAAAAAAACATATTGAAGAGCTATTAGAAAAAGTGTTCATCAGACCCAATGTTTCACCATGAGGAGCTCCAGTGCTTTTTGTCAAGAAGAAAGATAGAAGCATGCGCCTCTGTATTAATTACAAAGAACTGAATAAGGTGACCGTCAAGAAAAAATATCCACTCCCTAGAATTAATGATTTACTCTATCAATTATTTGGTTCCTGCATATTTTGAAAATTTTATTTAAGGTCAGGGTATTATTAGATTTGGGTAAAAGTAAAGGATGTACCAAAGACCGCATTCAGAACAAGATATGGCCATTACAAAGTTCTAGTAATTCCATTTGGGCTGACAAATGCACATGCAGTGTTCATGTACTACATGAATCAAATTTTCTATCCGTATCTGGACCAATTCATAGTAGTCTTCATTGATGACATTCTTGTGTATTCACGAAGCAAAGAAGAACATGAAGAGCATTTGAGAAAAGTGTTAGGCACATTAAAAGTTAAGTAACTCTATGCCAAGCTGAGTAAATGTGAGTTTTGGCTTTTGGAAGTTAAATTTCTCGGCCATGTAGTCTCACAAGAAGGGGTCTTGGTGGATCCCAGCAAAATAGAAGCATTACTAAATTGGAAAATTTTTCTGGGTCTTGCTGGTTATTACAGACTATTTATACAGAATTTCTCTAGAATAGCTTTGCCTTTGACAAGGCTGACACAAAAGACTCAACATTTTGTGTGAGATGAAAGTTGTGAGAGGAGTTTCATAGAGCTAAAACATAGATTGGTAACATCACCAATGTTGATAATTCCTAATCCACAGTTGACCTATATGGTTTACAGTGATGAGAGCAAGTATGGATTGTGATGTGTCCTGATGCAACAGGGTAGAGTTGTGGCATATACCTCGTCAGCTGAAGCCTCATAAACTAAATTATCCTACTCATGATCTTGAGTTAGTAGCAATTGTGTTTGCACTAAAAATATGGAGACATTATCTCTATAGGGCGACCGTAGAGCTGTACTGCAACCACAAGAGCTTGAAATACTTATATGATCAGAAAGAGTTAAACATGAGGCAGCATAGATGGATGTAGTTGCTTAAATATTACAACTTAGAGATTAAATACCATCCAAGAATAGCTAATATAGTTGTAGATGGATTGAGCCATAAGACAATACAAGTGGAAGCCCTAATGATTCAAGAGCATAAATTGATCGAGGATTTTAGAGATCTCAATCTGTCTAATCAGATTTTAATCAATGGCAACAATGTTAGTCAAGTAGAGAAGGATCTATGATAAGTAAAATATTTGCATATTTATTTTCCTTTATATGAAGATTTTTTTTATCATATTTAAGCTTAATATAATAAATTTGGGTATAATTGATAAATAAATAATGATTTTGACATAAAATAGAATTCATTGAAAATATTAAATTTTGACCATGTTCTAGTTTTTAGGCAATATATGAAGCTCTAGATGTCATATTGGGATTTTCTTTATATGGATAGAAAACTAAGAAAAATTCCTACAACTTTCATGTTAAGGCTGAAACCCAATTCTTCCCTCAACAATTCCGAATTTTACTTAGAAGTTGAGCACATGAACTTTTCTAAGTCTGACCTTTGTCCACTAATTTGGCCATAACTAGAGCTACAAATGTTGAAATTTCACATGCTTTCAAGCTAAGATCCAGATATACAACTTTCATGAAGACAAAAAGTTGGCTACAATAAAGGAGTAAGGTGGTCACAATGTCAACATTGGTGGCTTATAGTCAAGATTTTTACCTAACAAGTGGAAATTTTTATACCCCATTCATCTATAAATAAAGGAGTGGAAGACACAAGGAGACACACCGTCTTATAGTTAATTTCATGCATTGCATTTCTTCTTGCATGCCTCCTTCATGGAAGGCTTAGGTAGTCCTCCTTTATGGATGGTATAGGTTGCCACCTATATGGAAGGTTTTACCTCCTATAAGGAATGCTAGATTTTTTCCATTTTCATGCATCTTGTAGTTGTATCTTTATGTTTTAGAATTTAATAATCAAGTTTTATGCAATGTTTATGAAGTTTTCAATTTACTTTGGTGCTGCTTTTAATTTCATCATGAGCTAAATTTTCATTTTCCTAGGGTGATGATGTAGCTTACTAATGACAGATTGAATCTTAACTTATTAAATCTAGTACTAATTTTTCTTTCATGATTGGGTTTTGATTATTATTCTTAATGCTTTCATTTGATTGGCCATCTTTTGAATGATTTCAATATGCATGTTAAGACCGGAAGGAGAAACATGTGTATATATCCTATAATTAAAACCATAACTTACATATGAAATATGAATACATTCATATGGGTTGTATAGTCTTAATGAGTTCTATAAATCTTAATGCATGATTAATTGTTTTAATTCATATAAGGATATATTGGATTAGCAATTCATTATAGAATTGCTTGACCTTGGAAAAGGCTATTAATTAAATTAGGGAAACTCGACTATCAATCATATTGAAGAAATTAGACTAGAATGGATAGGTGATTCAATCCAACATTTGTTAAGTGAAATCTAATCCCTAGGCCTTTTCCTCATATTTGTTTAATATCAATTGCATTCATATTTAATCATTTTTATTTTGTAATATGAATCACTAACTAATCGATCGACTAAATGAATTAAAATTATCAATTTTGGTACTTAGTGATCAATCCTCATAGGAATGATACTTTACTCACTTCTATATTACTTGTTTACTACAGTATATACTTGCACTTTTTAATAAACCATCTACACTCATAACCATCTACGAACAACAATTGAGGAATCTCTGTTGCAAGATGAAAAAGCATAGTACATGAAAAACATGATTGAAAAGGGTAAAACTCAGGAATATGACATGTTACCGAGTATACTAGTCAGATACAGGAAGCGGATATATGTTCCACCACAAGCTGAGTTGAGACAATAGATCTTGGATGACGCACACAAGAGTAAATATACTCTATACCCAGGAGCAACTAAAATGTATCATGACTTGAATCCATGTATTGGTGGCCAAGGATTAAAAGAGATGTGACAGAATTTGTGGATCGTTGTCTCACTTGCCAAAAAGTGAAAGTTAAGTATTAATGACCATCAGGGCTTCTATAAAACCTTGAGATTCCTGAGTAGAAATGGGAGAGTATTACTATGGATTTTGTGACAAGATTACCTAAGGTTAGGAATCTTGATGCAATTTGGGTAATCGTTAAATCATTCACAAAGACTGCCTATTTCTTGCCAATTAGTATCAACTATTCTCCAAATAAACTGCCAAAAATCTATATCAAGGAGATTGTGAGATTGCATGGTACACTAAAGAATATAATTTCTGATTATGATCCTCGATTTACTTCCAAGTTTTGGTAATCATTACATGAGGCTTTGGGTACTAAACACATATTTAGTATGGCTTATCATTCTCAGACAGACGGAAAAATAAAAAGAATAATACAAATACTAGAAGATTTGTTGAGGGCATGTGTATTGAACTTCAAAGGAAGTTAGGATCGATTCCTTCCAATTGTAGAATTTACGTACAATAATAGCTATCATTCGAGCATTCAAATGTCTCCATACGAAGCATTGTATGGAAGAAAATGTCAATCACCATTGTGTTGGGCAGAACTGTCTAAGAAAAAGATGTATGGGTCGGACATAGTCGATCAAACGACAGAGCAAATTAAATTGATTAAGAAAAGATTGTTAGTTGCTCAAAGCAAGAAAAAATGTTATGCTAATAAGAGACGAAAACCTTTAGAATGTGTCATTTGGGATCATGTGTTTCTGAAGGTTTCATCTGTCACTGGGATTGGTAGGGCATTAAAAACAAGGGAGTTAAGCCCTAGGTACATTGGTCAATTTGAAATCTTATCAATAATTGGGCCAGTAGCGTACAAGATAGCTTTACTTCCAAACTTGAACATATTGCATATTGTCTTCCATGTCTCACATTTGAAGAAGTATTAACCTGAGCCAGAGCATGTAATTGAAAATAAAGATATTGATATGCAGGAAGATCTTACTTATAAGGTTGAATTTGATCGAATCATTGATCGATAGGAGGAACAGCTTAAGCACAGGAGTATCCCATTTGTGAAAATAGTTTGGAAGGGATTATCTCCTTGGGAAGCTACTTGGGAGATGGAAGAATACATGCAAAAGTGTTACCCGGAGTTCATGAATATGTTCGAGTAGCAAATTTCAGGGATAAAATTTTAATGTCGAGGGGGAGAATTGTAATATCCCAAAGTTTATTCACCAAAATTCCTTGTACACTTTATTATATTTAATGGAATAAAATGGTGAATTTTGGTGCACTTGCAATGGTAAAATATTCGGAAAAGAGGTTATATGAAATTTGGATAAGTTTATACATAAAAGTTTGATTTTGTCTTATTAAAGGGCTACAAAATTAACCTAAAATGAAGAATAGAAGAGCACAATTTTTGGCCTAATTTAATATGTGAATCTCAGCCAAAGAGGAAAGGAAAGAAGGAAGACAACATTTAATTCAAAAATTGAAAAAAATGTAAGAGCAAAATGGTCATTTGTTGAATCATCAAGAAGGCTTTTGATTTTTTATAATTAATAGCCAATTTAAGCTAAGGAAGTAAAAGAAGAAGGAAAATGAACATTTGGATATAAATAATGCCATATGGAATCTTTGATAGCCAAGTGGAAAAAGAAGAATTAAAATATTAAGACACATGTGCAAAATTTAATTAACATAATAATATTTTTAAGGAGTTGGCAAGAGACATTTCAAAAAGCTACTTGGCTCTTTCAAGAGGCCATAATTTTGGCCAAGCAAGGAAAAGAGAGTGAGAAAGAGGTCTTGGAGAAACAAGAAGCAAGAAGAAGAGAGAAGGTGTTCAAGAAGAAAACTTAGGTAAGTTTGGTAGCAAAATTCACTTGATCTTGTCTCTAATCTATTGGAAACCTCTTATAATCCTCATATCCTTCTTGAAATCACATGAAGCAAGAATAAAATCAAAGATAAAGAGGGAGGAGAGGTGGTAGTTTTGAAGGAAAGAGAAAAGAATCGAAAGGTAAGTCATGAAACTTGATTCTACTTGTTGATTGGTGTTTGTTGTTAGTGATTTGGTTGGTTATTTGGATTGGTTGTCTTGATTTTGTGAGTTTGGGAAGCATGAACCCTAAGGGGAGATGCTGCCCAAACTTTGGTTAATCATGTGTAAGAGGTGTTTAAGTTGTTAAATAAGTTATTAGAAGTGAAAAGAAGATGTTTGGTTGGTTCGATATTAAAAAAATTCAATTTTCCCTAAAATTATGAGACTTTTGGCCAGACCTAGATGGAGGGGTTTAAGCTGGAATTTGATGGATTTCATGATTCCATTATGTTTAGAATGAAAAATTGTGTAGAAAACATGTGAATTATGGAGTGTGAAGGCTTTATGGTGTGAAATGACAATTTTTCCCCTAAAACCCTAATTAGTGGCTGTCAAGGGTAAATCTGAAAATTTAGTATGATTTTTCCAAAACTGATGTCAAAAAAAGATTCTACACATGAAATTGTGTAGGAATAGCCCAAGTCATATATTTTGGAAAAGTACAAATATACCGGGTATAAAGGGAATTAGACCGGATTCCCTAAGGTCATTTTGGTAATTATGTGTTTTTGGGTAAATATAACTAACTTTATGAGTCTTAGAATAATGTATGAATGAGTAATAACTCATTTGTTATCAATTTGGGAATTTTAGGATTTGACATTTGCTCGAGCCGGACAAAAGTTAAAGGACCGTTAGTAGCTTGACAATTGGAAAAGAGTCCAGGTAGTAACTTTATCTCTCGTATATTATGCGATTGTTTATATGATTTCAATTGCCATATTCTATGATGTAGATTGGCAGTAATTCCTAGAGCTATGTTGTGGGAAAAGCACAAGTACTACCCAGTAGGAAAACACAAGTACCACTACGCCAGTTTGGACCTAGTCTAGGTAGGCCATAAGTACACATAGGTTGGTGCCTACTCCAGAATATTATTATGACAAGAATGGACAGGTTAGTGCCTGCTCTAAAATATGCTTGACAAATACTGATAGGTTGGTGCCTTCTCTGGAATATTGTTGTGATCACTGTGAGACAAGTAGGAATAAACGGCCATTTTGATCCAGACAAAATCATCGTTTGATCCTGAACATTGATTGACAAATATGTACACATCATTTTTATCTGCTACATCATATGTTGCATTGCATGTTTATCTTTCGTATTTTATATGATTGATAGTGTGTTACTGCTGAGATTCGTTTGAATCTCACCCTTTCCATAAATTAAAATTATTCAGCGAAGGAAAGCGGCTCTAAGGGTAAGGAAGTGGACACTGACAACTAAGGGTTCCAGTCTAGAGCAAGAGTTTAGATTTGGTTATCTGTGTCCTTTTTATGTATTTTGGGTTTTGTAATTTACTATGTACAAACCCTGAAGGGATTTCCTATAATGTAATCAAGAATTTTATATCAGTATATTTAAGCTATTTCAATATGTCCATTGAACTATGCATTAGTACTTTGTTAAATGTCAAATTACTGAGCGGTTTGGTAGGCTTCCTTTCTACAGTTTCAAATTTCTAATATGAGGTGCATGGAATCATCTACTTAGGGGCGGTGTCATCGGTATTCTGAACCGATTGTAGAATCATAAAAAGGTAAGCCTAAGCTTTGATTTGAACCGATTGCTTTGAGTATTTGTTAAGTTTCAAGAAGCTTTATGGCTTCCTTAGATTTTGATCATTAAGGGAAATTAGGGTCCAATGTTGTTAAGATCATGTATGTGATGAAATGTGATGTTTGATGATAGTATAAGACTAGTTTAGTGGTTAAAGTGCAAACTTATTGATTGTTGGTTTGGGAGCAAGTTTTTTTCCAAGAGCAAGGGAGGAGAAAGGAGTATGATTTTGATGTTTTTGAGGTCTTTAATGGAATTTAACCAAAAAACTGTGTAGGAATAACCTCTGATTCTGATTTTGGAAGATTGTATAGAAAAATCTAAGTTTTGGAAACTTAAGGTTAGAAGCTGCCAGTCTGCATTTTCTGAGAGACAAGATGTTTGTGACAAAATTTTAAATGGAAAAATCATGTCCAATGAGTGTCATATTTTCGAGCTTGGTAGTACACATTCTAAGCTTTAAAATGATATATATAATGCATTGATTGGATGTCTAGAGAGTAGGTTATGAATTTTTAAAATCTAGGCATTGAATCTGGAATAATTTTGTGGCATCAATGATTGTTTGAGGTTTCTAAAATTTTATAACTATAAGTGGAACTGGGTGATATTTTTTCTTTATAGAGGACTTAAAGAGCTTCCCATAGGAACTAGAACCACTTCGTTTGGATTTTTGTAGATTAAACTATGATTTTTGGAATTTAGTCCAATAAACAAAGGAAATCTAGAAATACAGGTTTTGGCTGTGGTCAAGAACCTGAACTGCTTCTTGGCTACGGTCCAAAAGTTTTTGAACCTCTTTTTGAAGCATCAGTAGAGAAAACATAATTTTTGGCTAAATAACCCTTAAGTTCGGCCATACCAATTCCTGGGGAAGGAATTGGATTTTGTTAAATTTGATGTTAGAAATAGATTCTACAAACAAAATTGTATGGGAATAGCCTATGGAAAGGATTTTAGTTGGATTGGATAGAAAATCCTAAAATGGGAATTTAAGTATAGTGCTGCTAGATTACATATTTTGGGAGACAGCCTGGTTGTAAGGAAATTTTGAATGGTCAAATCATGCCCAAAGACTGTGATATTTTGCATATAGTAGACATCACAAGCTTTAATTTGATATATAATATGTGACATTTGGGTTAGTATATTATAAGATATGAATTTTAAAGTTTGGGCACTGAAATTGGATCAAATTATGGAACAGTTTGGTTGATTGAGGATTTCTGGATACTTTTACGTATAAATGGCAATAAGTGATATTTTTCCTATACATAGAACTTAAAGAGCTTTACATAGAACTTTGAACCACCCCATTTGGAGGTTTCTAGATTAACTTATGATTTTTCAAATTTAGCTGAAAATTCTGGCAATATAGGCTTGATATGCGAAAATGAGGAATTAGAGTGAATTGTAAATAAGAGTGACTACCAAAGGTAGAGTTATGTCCTAGTCATTTGTCATGGCTCACTTTTCTGACTCTAACAAGTCATGTAATTATATGTCTAGGGCCATGAGGTGACAAAGAAGAGGCAATGGAAGCAACTTTAATGGTTGGGAAAAAAAAGGAACAAGAGGAGGACCTAAAGACTCAAGGTAGCAAACTTACCCTACTTGCGTGTATTGATATGTTTGCTTGTGTGTTGATGTTCATGATTGCTTTGCTTGCTTGTTTATGTGTAACATAGTTGAATGATTGAAACTTTGTTTCTATTGATGTTATAGCCATAAGTAAGAAATGTGAAGCATTGAGTATGTAGAAATGTCATTATGTTAACATAAGCCTACGTAAGGCAAGCATATCATGCACTAACATTTATCTTACATGCATTGTTTGGTATTGTTTGCTACTGAGATTTTCTTGAATCTCACCCTCCTCCCCCAACCAACTATTTAGGCACGTGAGCGCACAAAAGAGGAGTGCATGAAGTTGAGCAAGAGAGAATGTGATGAAGAATTAAAGGTGTATAAGTGATTATGAGTCATGTGTAAATTCCTACATGTTTAATTATTTGTAAAAAAAATACCATAGTTTATGTATGTACGTGTATGAATGAGCAGAGAAATAAGCAAAGAAACACTCTGATAATAATGATGACGCCTCTTAAGAATATTGACGCTTCTATATGAATAATGTAGGGCTCTAAGGACAGTTGTTACAAGTAATGACCCATTTATCCATGAATTCTAAATTATAGGATTCAATATTTGCTTGAGCCAAAGAAGAACATGGTTGGTAAAGATAAAGGACCGGAAAGGCATTCAGGTAGTAACTCTTTCTCTCATATATTATGTCTTGTTCAACATGTATGTTTTACCATACGTATATTTGTTTCATGAACATATTCTATATGTGCGATAAGCTTTCAGCATCGTGTTCGACATTGTATCGGGTTAATAAGACCCTAGGTAAGGCCGTAAGACTGGGTGGTACAATTTTTCGTTTAGCATTGTATGGAGGAAATAAAATGTTGGATAGGGCCATAAGACCGAGTGATACAATGAGGCAATAAGACCTATTAAACTAGTGTGTCATTAAGCAGTAAGACCCGATAGTACAAGTTTGCATGGGGCAGTGACCCTGGGCGATAAGACCCGAGATGGGCAGTGGTCTAAGAGTATAAGACCTGATGTGCAACTTGTATAGGGCAAAAGCCTTAGGTTGTAAGGCCTAAATACCAAGCGATATGGTAACAAACCAGTGAGTCCCATGAATATGAATGTTGATTGCTGATAGTGAATGATGAATGTTGTTATGTGATGGTTTGTCTAGCATGCTTGTGAACTTGCATATGTTATAAGTGTTTGTTGTTACTATTAAGATTCTCGTGAATCTCACCCTTTCTAATAATTCATACAACAAAGGCAAGCAGCTCGAAGGGCAAAGAGGTAAGCATTAATGAGTAAAGCATGAAGACGAAGGATAAAGATCTTTGTTGGTTATCTTTCTATTATTGTCATATGTGCTGTATGTAATGTAAAGACATACTACAGTAATTAATACACCTAGAAATTTGGTGGTAGCAGTTCACATGGTAGTGTTACCAGTACACCTAGTAGTGATATCAGTGCATATTGTAGTGGTATTAATACCTAAGTGCTAGTATCAGTAGTATCAACGAGTAGTAGTATTAGTGCATATAGTGGTGGTACCAGTACCTAGCTTGGTGGTATCAGTGGTACTAGGGCACATAGTAGCGATATCAGTACTCCAATGGCAGTATCAAGAATACTAGTATCAGTACTGATATTATGTTCAGTAATTAAAAACTAGAAATGAGTAGAGAAGTACTCTAATAATGATAACTAAAATTAAGGATTGAAGAGTCATAATAAAGGGTGAACCACTATGAATATTTTAAAAGTCTAAAATTTTTTGGAACAGCCCGAGAACATGACTTAGTAGTTTCGAATTCATTGTGTAATGACTCATCTGATCACATTAAGAATAGGGGAGTTACAACTTGGTGAGACACGTGAGGGTAAAAGCAAAGAGCTGAAGTGGTTTTATCTGAGAGTAAGTAGTTTCAATTCAAGTTCTTTCATTGACGGTCGTTTTAGATATGCCATTATTCATTATAACTATTTACTTTTGATTTATAGTACCCTCGACAACTAGGGAGTACTGAGTACGGATACTATGTTCTACTTTATATATATAACAGCATTTAGAGTAGTGTTACTACAGATTTTCAACAAGTGATTGCTTATTCATTCTCAAATAATAATATTTTTGGAGTTGTAATTGAATTGTTAATTAATTCATTCGCTTGATTGATTTTATCTTCGCTTATTTTCAATTTGCATATTTTTAGTAATGAAGATGCCTACTTATACAAAGACATTAATTTGATATGAGGCCTTTTGGCCAGACATCTTTTTCAACACATAGATGAGTAAAGTTTTTTTTTATATCAGTTAGTAGTTGTGTAGACAACTTTTTGACGCTTTGTGGTGATTATTGTACATAGTATTAGGAGTTAACACTTTAATTAGCTATTGCTGGATGTTCCCTTACAAATGACATTTTGGTTTATGAAGAATTATTTGATGATATTTTTGTAGGGTTTAATTGCTAGGCAGTGAAAAATATGAACAATTTTTTTTTAAAAAAAATACCTTTCAACGTCTATTAAAAAAAAAGGGACATCGTAAATCACTTACGGCGTCCCTTTTTACAGAAAGGGACACCGTGAGTTGGTCATTTACGGTGTCCCTTTTTGGAACGACGTCACCTTTTAATAGACATTGTTTTCAGATTTTACTACTCGCTCACATAAGCATCCCTTAGAAAAAAGGATGTAGAAATAGCCTAAAAATGGATTTTAAAAGTGCTTTCTATAGTAGTGCTGACACGCAAGCTGTTAAAGACCAACATGGGATGCTGCTAACTGATTGGGAGGAGGGAAAAACATGAAGAGGCAAAGTAGCAGCTGAAGTAATTGTTGAAGGACCAAATTGAAGATGAGGCAGTGGTGGAAATGGGGCTTGACAAATTAAGGAAGAGACCAATTATCCATGGTTGACTTTCTCCATTTGCGTCAAGCTTCATCTTCCTCTTCCATAAGTAGCTAAGTTCCGATAATTTCCTTGAATTGGGTAATGGTTTAAACTTCTAAACTTCAATGGAATTCCTTAAAGCTCTATTTCTAGTTTATGATTATATGGCTTGGTTAAGTATGTGGTTATGAGCTAGATTGTTCTATGCCAAGTGAATAAACTTGGTGCTTAAGCTAGGAGTTGACTAATTAAGCTTTGTATTATTCATATTAAGAGTAGGCACTATTGCAAAAATCACATTTAAGATCGGTTAAAAAAGACATTTTAGACCGGTTCTGAATCAGGTCTTGATACAACTGGTCTAAAAAGTATCTAACTTTTTAGACCGGTTAAAAAACCGGTCTAAAATATATATTTTTAAGACCGGTTCTTAGACAACCAGTCTTAAATCTGACAAACAGAGGCGTTCTTATGGATTAAAATTTAATTTTAAGACCGGTTCTATTGAGAACCGGTATAAAATAACTACTACTTTAAGACCGGTTTTGTAAATAATCGGTCTTAAATATTAATTTAAGACCAGTTATCACAAGAACCAGTCTTAAAGTATCAGTTAGTTTAGACCGTTCTCAATAGAACCGGTCTTAAATCAATATTTAAGACCGATTATCTTGAGAACCAGTCTTAAAGTATAGAATATTAAGACCGGTTCTCAATATAACTGGTCTTAAATATTACTTTAAGACCGGTTCTTATGAGAACCGGTCTAACTTTTTTTTTCATTTTTGTTGTTTCAATCTTGTTACCGAGGCAATAAGTCATATTTAACAACAATCCCCTCTCCACACACACAAGAAACAACACATGCATGTATATTCACAATCAGAAGCAGTGACAACCCTCACCTCTCAACAATCATAGAATGAACATTATTAATACAATTCACTTCTAATGACAACCAATAACACATGATGAACTTGTTAAATTCTCAGCAACAGTACAATATGAACAATTTATAATCATCAGGCTTTACGGAGAAATGAAAAAAATGGAAGAAAATTTACAATAGTGATCCCATACCTGTATTGACATCCATCCAGTATGACCAATATCCAAGAAATTGTCCTGAGCAGAGATATATATAAACCAAGTTAGATATATAGGAAAAGCATAAGTATTATTAGAACAATATAAGATCGCATTCAAAAACTTACTAATCTTGTAAAAGCTCATATATGAATTCCGCACATCAGGTTAGATATATAAGATCGCATTCAAAAACCAAGTTAGATATATAGGGCTTCAAGTTGTTTACTCACTGTTTTGATTGTTCAGTTCTTAAATTGGTTAGCCAATCAGGAGCTTGAATGATCATCATACACAAGAGATCTAATACAGCTAATACAACTGGTATTAGAACAGAAAAATCAACTTTATCAAAGTACACCACCAGAATTTGGAACGAAGATAGGTATCTGAAGTTCCTACAGTTTTTTCTTTTTATTATAGCTGCTTTAGAAGTAATTTGATGTTTGTACATGATTTAAATTATAAAAAGATATTAAGAAGAACAGAATTAATTGGTGAACAGTCATGTAAGCCTGCAATAGGTTTGACTACAGAACAAACAGAGTTAGGGGAACCAGCACAGGTAGGAGATAAGATCCTCATAAGGCATAATAACATTATTATTGAACAATTAATTGATATCAGGAAACTCTTAGGGGTCTTAGTTGTTCAAACAACTCATGATCCACAGGAAAATGCCTTATTAACACAGGTCACAGAACAAATTAAATCCTTGTCAATAGGGAAACAACCCAGGAGTGTATATAGTGGTCCTCACTTAGTTTGGAAGAAAAATGAGTAATATGGAACTTACAGGAATTTTCACTTATAGGGAAATAGCCAGAACAGATAATATTTGAAATTTTAGTATCATTTCAAAACTTGCCAACAAATGGAATGGATATAAAATCATAGAATTAGACAGGTTAATAGATCCTGATAAACAACTTGAAGTCCTACAGCACAGATAGGCATGACTTGCACCAGCTGAAATATTGTATTCTCATGGTATATGGGAAACAAAACAAAAGGTGTACGAACACTTCAGTGAAGAAACAATAAGGTACACAGGTGAAGATCAGGTAAATCTTCCTTTCATTAATAATAGGAGTAGGCATGTTCTTTTAGAAAATCAATATATAATGATTCATGTAGGACTTGTCTTGATAAAAGTCACAGGATTAACTAGATCACATGCAGGAGGACATGTTTTGATAAATCTTGTTGATACTAGGTACGGTGATCTACAGAAATCTATTATAGGAACCATGGAAATTAATATGAAAAATAATTGTGGTATTATATACATGGCTCCTAAAATACAGATGACAATTAAAGATTTTACTAAGCATTTTCAATTAATAATCAAGACAAGAGGATGTGAAGATTTTTACGAAGGACAGAATATGTGTATAACAAAAACCCTTACAGGAAGATTAAGTAACAATAGTAATACCAATTTTAAATTATAAATAGATAGGGTAATGCAACATTTGGCTAGTCAAGGGATAAAGGCTATTGAAGGAAAAGCATTTTCCAGCAGAGATCTAATCGGTCATGAATGGAAAGTGGTATTACCAGCAGCAACAAGACTAGTGCTAAACAGAACGAGTTTTTGGGAAAACTCAGACAGATCTGTAAGTAATCATTTTTTTGATTATTCCGCTAATAGTACTAATCATGAATAGGAATCTGATGAAGAAACAACAGAAGAGTGTATACTTTTCTTTCAAGATTCAAATGTCATAGACAATAATCTACAATTATTATACAGTTATTATCCTGATTATGATTGGTCTATTGATTTTGAGGAAATACCTCACCCAGACGATTGTCACCTGTTGATACAGTATAAATATCATGGTGATTATCCTAAAATTTTCTTTAACCACTTTGCATCAGAGTCGCAATGAACCATGGTAGGTAGTAAAGATACAGATTGTAAAAATATAGTTTCTATTTATACGAAGAATTAATAAACTGAGACAGGGGAAATTACCTGAATGTAGTGACCTTGGAGGCTTGAGGAGCAGGAGGAGAGGGGTTGCACCGGCCTCACGATAGCGTACAAACTCACGGACTTCACGATGGTGACTCACGGCGGAGTACTTCACGGAACAGGGCCGTCGAACGGAGGAGGGAGTATTGGTAAACAATGGGAATACGAACTGAAAAAGGAGAAGGAGGATATGGCGGTGGCGGCTAGAGTAGTGGTCGAGGATGATGGGAAACACTCACGGGAGAAGAAGGCGAAGAACTCAAACGGTGATATTTCGCGGCTGTGTGGAATGAGAGGGAAAATGAAATGCAAGGCTGTTAGGTTGAAAAGAAGAGTTTTAAGACCGGTTATCTAAATAAATGGTCTTAAAAATGATAACCGGTCTTAAAAGTGTTAAACTTTAAGACCGGTTATCTAGATAACCGGTCTAAATAATTACTTTTAAAACCGGTTGTAAATAAATCGGTCTTAAAAATATACTGATTTTTAACTTTGAATTTTAATTCCATATTTAAGACCGGTTATTTAATAACCGGTCTTAAAATACTGACTTTTAAGACCGGTTATCTAAATAACTGGTCTTAATAATAACATGATTTTTTTTCAACAAAATTATTTTAATTTTGAGACCGGTTGTTTATATAACCGGTTTAAATAATTTTTTTAGACCCGTTTTTTAAACAACCGGTCTAAAGCATTGCTTTTAATTACGGAATTGCCACCGTGTGTTTCTTTTAGACCTTATCTGTAATAAAAGGTCTAAATAATACGGTCTAAAAACACTATTTTGCACTAGTGAGGTTGAGTTGTTTATTCTGACTCGATTGAGTAAATTTTAAATGACTAAACTGAATGTTTTGAACTTTTGTAATGGTAATTACAACTCAGAATTTGAAGCTAATTATTCTTCTTCTTGAGTCAAATTTTTTGTGTTGAATGGTGGTATTCATTTAATTGCTTGGGTAGAATGAATTAAATGAGTATTGCAAGTACGGATCTAGTAGTGGTAACTTGGGTCCAACACTCATTTTCTTGATCACCTATTCAAAATAGGATATAATAGTACTTCTTTTGATCCTAAATATAAAATTTGATAGAGGATATATTATGATTTTAAATATAAAACCTCAGTCCATCCATTACTTTGTCTTATAAATTTATACTTTTTTTCACATTATTTCAATTAATTATACGTATTAGTTTTTTTACATTATCTTTATTAATTATACATATTATGGGGCTTCTAGCAAGGAGTAAAAACAATAGAGCTACTTGAGACTCTAATATAAAAAAATGTGCAAAATCATTTTCTAATTAATAATTTAAATGAAAGGTAAAACTTCTTTTCAATTGAGAGAAAACGAGATGTCGTGGACCAGCTGGTGAGCCTTACTCCCCTAACCGTGTAGCACGTGGCATATATGAAGCATTTCTTGTAAAAGTTTTAAGTAGGGATTAAGTTATATTGAATTAAAGATTGACAACTGAGTTTTAAAATAGTCAAAATTATAATAATTGAGTTATACTACGGAATTAAAATTTATAGATTAAGATATAATAAAATTAAAACTATACGAAATTAAAATTTATAGATTGAGATATAATAAAGTTAAAACTATAAAGATCAACTAGTTTTATGCTTGTTTGGTTTACATTTTTCAAAACATTTTTATTTGTTTTTAAAAAAAATGTATGAAAATTTGTTTTTGGTTATGTGTTCTTAAAAAACAAAGTTAAAATGTATGTGTTATGAAGAACAAAAAAATTAGAACATATTTTTTTATGTTTTGTTACATTTTGTTCTACAAAATTAAAGAAGGTATAGAACATTGTATTTTCATTAACGATAATTATTTAATAAAGCAAACAATTTTTTCACCTTTCACTTCACAATTTTATATTTGTTTTCCAAAATAATGATTCAAACATAATTTTTTTAAAAATTTTCCAAAACTTATCCTAAAAGATAAACTTCAAATAATTGTTTTAAGAACATAAAAATACAGAATCAAACAAAGGCCTAAATTTCTCTAATTTTTTTATTTCAACTTGCCCACATAATTTAAAATTGGGAATTAAATACATTGAAGAGGTGCATATACTCCTGACTTTTAAAATAATGATCAGTCATAATTTAAACTTATTTTCTTATAATTTTCAAAATTTTAAATTGAACTGTCGAACTATATTTTCTTATAAAATTGTACAATTTATGATACAGAATCCATTCCCCCAAGCCCACAAAGCAAAACAATACAAATGGTAGGAGCTTGGCCAACCCCACATGTATCTATCAACTTCGTCTCTTTTTGACACAAATTGTGATGATCCATCCACATCACAAAACCCTATTTCATAGATTGAGGATAACTTGAAACTACTTTCACAAAATGCAATATCCATGTTATGAGAAGTCCTAAGCGCACTGTTATTCTTTTTCAACTAATAATACAAGCTTGTAATTAACCTACAGGATATTTTTATAATTAATCTATAGAATTGTATATGCGTTTTACCATTTTATTTATATTTTCATTCTTTTTTGTTCCTATTTAAATATATATCATGTAATGTTTTTTGGGCTATATAAATTATCAAATTAATACGCGAGATTGCGATGGAGACATCGCTAGAAAACTACATTCCTTGTTTATCATTGAAAAAACAAAAAGAAAAAAAATATTCTTTTATATTTTAGGAATAAACTAACTTAAATTTAATTTTTAATAACTCAAAATCGTCCAATTAATTTCGGTAGTTCAATTTCATTCATTATTAAAAATGTAAATAATTTAAAGAAACTAAACGGTCATATTTCACATTAAAAAAAGATGTACTATTATTTTTCTCTTAATAAATAAGAGAACCCGAATTTCATCACAATAAGTCACTTTCTTGCTGATCATTCTGGACGGAAAGATGAGAGTGACCGCCAAGTTGTGGTATAACCAAGTAGTTCCCCTTTTTCCCTATCTTTGACACTTGCGATTATGATTTTATCGTTGTGTTGTAGTGGGAGCAGCTACATCTAGAGAGAATAAAATACATAAGTACCACACAAAAATTATATAATCTCAAAATAGTCTTTTGGAAATAGATTAATTTCTATAAATTTTTTAGGGATCATCGGGAATTAAGTTTTTTGTGAAATGAACAAATTATCCTCTGTGAATTTAGTTGTCATTGCCTTAACTCTTGTTATTATTTGATAAGTTAAATTTGTTACCTATTAAACAGTTTTTTAGTTATTTCAGTTTCTTAAATAAAGGGCATTTAAGTAATTTACTTGCAGCTTTGGCGGAGAGTTTTGTGTCTTTCTTCCTTACATTTATCACTGTACTCAGTTTTTCACTCCAACCTCTATTCTGCTAATTAATTTATATTTAAATTAGGTCAAGGTTTAAATTAGCAGTAGTAAAAGTTTTTTTCTAATTTATTTTTTTATATTTACAAGACTCCAATTTGAGACCAGCTTGAATTCCTTACACTTTACTCAGCTACAAATCTAGTATTAGTATCACTCACTTTAATTTTAGAACACATGCATATGAGATCTATTTTTCTCTTACTTTGCCCAAAAATTATTCACACATATACACACTCTGGCGCGAGCACATATGTGTGTGTGTATGATTTATATCAAAGCTACACTATTTATAAGATATAACAATATGAGTTCTTCAGGTATATATATATATATATATATATATATATATATATATATATATATATATATATGAGTTTTCTTAATTTTCTATATACAAGTTGCCTTAAATTTTGTACAATAGACAAATAGAAGTCTTCATTAAAGGGCATGCATCTCATCCATTAATAGTCATGTAAATTAAGGTGATATACTTTTTTTGGCCTGAATTAAGGGGATAGACTTAAACAAACAGCTTTCGGTGTTCTTATAGTTTAATTCTTTAATTAAATCGCATTATTTAAATGTTTCTAATATTATAATATTTTTTTCTTGTCGTGGAATTGACAAAATTTTGTTCATATTTTAAAAAACAAGCTCTTGTCTTTATTTAGGTTCATGTATATTGTCCATTTTAGTCTTAAATTATTTTATATATACGCGCGCGTGTGTATGCATCGACAATATCAACTGGGTTCGTCTCACAATGAAAGTGGGTCACGTTGTTTGGAGCAAACAAAAAGTCACGTTATTTGTAATTCATGAATAATATGGTTTGCCTCTTTTGTTTGTTTTTTTTTTCCAACATGAATAATATGATTTGCTATAAATTTGACACCCACACACATATTAATTGATTAGATAACAGGAGAATACTGTTTATAAGTTTATTAAATCCTTGAATGCGCAGCTTTTGTTGATAATATATTATTTAATTCCTTAAAGATCATTATTTGAATGCTTCTAATATTAAAATATTTTCGTCATCAAATTGTCAAAATTTGTCAAGGTTAACAAGTTGTTGTATTGTATTTGTTTACATTCATGCATATTGTCCATTTGAGTCTTAATTTATTTTAAAATGAAAAGTGTTTGTGGGTAAGTGAGTGACAGAGAGAGAGTTACATAACAACAGGATAAAATTCATTAATTTATTATATTTTATTACTAAAAATTTACACATGGCATTTTCTTAGCTCTTCTTTTTTCCATATGGCAAATAAGCCTACCACATTGCATGATATGTGTTCCAATTACATTTTTCCTTGCTTTTCCTCCCCTTTGACGTCCATATGCATAAATAAAGGGGATTTATTGGCTTTTAATTTTATTTAGCCAAATGACTATTTTAGACTTATATTTTCTTGAAATTTTAAACCAAGTATTGTTTTTCTTCTTCCATTTTCTTTTTGGCCAAAATTTTCATCATGAATTTAGTCAAAAATTGTGCTCTTCCATACTTAATTTTAGGCTAAAATGTTAGTCCTTTATCAAGACAAAAATTATGCTATATGTCTTACTTGGCCAAAATTTCACATAATCACTATTTCCAATATCTTGACTACTTCAATACATCAAATTTCACTATTTTGATTCCATTAAATATAATCAAATGTACAAGAAATTATGGTGGATAAAATTTGGGAAATTACAAGTAATCTAGGGTTTTAAAATATTGGTGCTTTTACAAAATTGCCCATGAATTTTTTTTAAAAAAAACGACAAAGAAAAAGCCACTCTTACCGAAGCACCACCATCGAAGCTTAAGCGTTGGTGGTTGTTTTTTGGGGTCAAGATCTTTTTATTTGGGTTCAGGTCTTTAAGGTGGTGAGGTAGGATTTGATGCCACCTCACATTGGTTCCCAAAAAGGTTAGGTGGCCATTTTTATTAATATATTGCATAGTTATATATATAGCACATAAGGATTAATTGACAAATGTAGTCAATTTTCCACAATCTTGTCTAATTAGTTGAATTTTCCGAAAGTGTAACTTGTTAAAAGTAGTAGTAAATAATGTCATAGAAATAGCAACTACCTTTACGAATGTTGTTATTCAAGTTATAAGTGTAGTTAGTTATTAAAATATTACATTCTTTCTTGTAAAATTGATAAGTATAGTCAATTTCCCACACCCTCACCCAATCAGTTGACTTTCCCCAATGTGGAAGTTATTGAGAATAATAGTAAGCGGAGTTATTGAAATGACAAATAGCTTTAGAAATGTTTTTATCCACATTACAAGTGTAGTCAATGATTAAAACATTACATTCTTAATTGTAAAAATTGACAAGTGTAGTCAATTTCTTACACCTTCACCCAATTAGTTGAATTTTCCTAAATGTGGAACTTGTTATAAATAGTAGTAAATGACGCTATTAAAATAATAAATATTTTTATAAGTATTGTAATTCAGTTATGTAAAACATTGCACTCTTACATATATTATAGATGATTATACATTATATTACAAAAGGAATTGAGGGTTCTTCAGTAGCTGACCAGCGGTAGTGCTCTAGTGAGGGTGGCTCTTTCTTTTTCTTTTTTAAAAAATTGAGAGGAAATTTTATAAAAGCACCAACATTCTAAAATATCAAATTGCTACCCTATCCACAGTCTAATCCTTCTATATATTTACATGACATTTTTGAAAAATTGAAATTCATGTGATATATTTTTTGGGATTTTTCCTAGTTTTTAAGCTTTTCTAAAATATTTTTAATATTTAGGAATGACACTTTATAACTAGATGAAACTAGAGAAAATTACAGTCAGATCCTAAGCAATAGGCAAAATGAAAAAATGGTCTCTTAAAATCTCAAAATGAAATTGACAACTCTAGGAGGGAGTTATTGACAAGTCTAGGGGCTCTATTGACAAGTTATTAGGACCATTTTTTCATTTTGAGATTTCAAATGACCACTTTTTCATTTTTTTTTTCCTTCTTGCTTGGGACCTAACATTTTCCCATGAAACTATTGTTTTTTGAGATACCCCATTATTTCTTAATGTGAGAGTTATTTTACTAATTTAGATAGATTAAAAAAGATAAATAAATTACTAAATTAAAATATATGTGACCCCATCGTCCTTAAATACCTACGGTGTACCATTATATTATATTATATATCAGCTTATCAATTAGATAAATTGAGAAAAATAATAAATATGAGATATTGATAAAGTGGATTAAGATTTTATATTTAGAACAAAAACCAACATCCTAACTAACTCCTACATTTAGGACCTTAGGAGTAATTTGCAATTTTTAGTTTTTTTTATCATTTATTTGTTTAGTCTCCCTCAACTAGGTATAGTGTGTGCATAAGGGTAGTAATTGAATCTTCAACTACTCGGTTAAATAACAGTTATGCCAGCTTCTATTGGTATTTTGCTTCTTAATTTAATTTCCACAATAGTTTAACTTAATTTTTATTGAATTTGATCCAATGTTTAATTTATCCATCTTTTTATGTTAATAATAAATTTTTTAAATAAAAAGTGACAATATTTACTTGATTTTAAATATTTCAAAGTAATAACGAATGTAATATCACAATTTCAGTCACCAAAATTCCTATATACCTTAGTGGTATCAAATGAATGAAATGGTGAATTAAAGAGCATATTAAGAGACACAACAAGTCAATTAGAGGTCATATACAATATAGTTATTTGGTACATAAGATAAGAATGTTGTCAGTAAGTTTCCCTGTGAGGCAGTCATGTTATGTAATATTTTTAAATAGTCAAATGATGTCCAAAAATTCTGAAACTTTCCAAAATAAAATTAGATATAACAAGATTTAATTTTATAGGTCCTATAGAATTTTTGGAGTTGTACACAAGGAGATATGAATTTTTGAAGCTAGCTCAGCGAAACTGGAAATTTTCTATGGCAGTGTTCAAAAATGAAAATTCTAGGAATTTTGATCTTTCAATTGGCTAAATTTTATATTTTTTTCCCTAAAACTAGACTTAATAAGGGTCGTATAGCCTTTAGAACCATCCCAATTGGATAACTACACAATTAGATATGAATTTTCAAAATTTGATGAAAATTCTGCGAATTTTTCCAATTATTGCGAAAATGGAGAATGTGCAAGGGCAAAATGGTCATTTTGGCCACATAGATAAATTCAGTAATTTTCTATAAGCTAAGAGGGAATGGACGTTTGAGAGAAAGAATGGAAGAGCTTATGGAAATAATCATAGAAAAATCTTGGAATAAAATATAGTTATGTATTTTGGCATATGACAAAATAAAATAAAATATTATATTTTATGGACGTATAAGCATCCATCTAGAGAACTCTAATGCTCTCTATATATATGACCATATGGATAACCAAGAAAAGAAAAGAAGAGGGAAGAAGAGACTTGGAAGAGGAATCCAATGAGCAAGAACTAAATAAGTCACTAGTACAAAAAAAGGATATCTAGATCGCCACATTTAGACCGGTTATCGCGGGTAAGGTCTAAAAGAAACACATGGTGGCAATTTTGTAATTATAAGAAACTTCAGAGACCGGTTATTTAAAAAACTAGTCTTAAAAAAATTATTTAGATAGGTTTTATAAATAACTGGTCTTAAAAATAATAGAAATAAAAATTATTTAAAGAAGAAATATATTTTTTAATTTTTTAGACTGGTTGCAAAAGAAAAACTGTCTAAAATATAGAAATTTTTAGACCAGTTATTATTTAAAACCGGTTTAAATATTAAGAGAGAAAATTAAAAAAATCTTTTTTTAAGACCGATTATCTTCACAATCGGTCTTAAAAGTCCTCTAATTAAGACCGGTTGTGAAGATAACCGGTCTTAAAAATAGGACATCTGAGACCGTTTATCCAGATAACCGGTCTTAAAAGTCTGGTAATGCAAACATAATTCCTCTCATTTTCTTTCCTTCTCGGTCATTATCATTGCCGCGAAAGCACCATCTCAGCCTCCACACCTTCGCGCTTCATATTTCACCATCTTCTCCGGCCTCTACTCCAGCCGCCGCCGACGCCTCCTCCTGCTCCATTTTCCAACCTAAAATCCTCCCGCCTCCTGGTCATTGCCCCATTGCTGTGAAAGCTCCATCTGAGCCTTTAACTATCATTCGCGGCTAGCTTCATATTTCACCGTCATCTCGAGCCTTTGCTCCAGCTGCCGCAACCGCCGCCTTTTCCTGCTCCTCAAGCCATGGTAGGTGATCATCCAAGGTCACTACCTCCAGGTAAGAGTAATGTCTCCTTGTCTCTGTTAGTTCTTCGTATAAATATAGTCGCTAGCTGCTAGTTTTACCACTGGATAGCAAACAATTGTTTGAAGTTGTGGGTCTGTGATTTGCAAATTTGGATGTTATGAATCTGTTGAATCACAAGTGCTTGGCCTTTCGCATTTTACATATCAATTTGTTTTTGTGGAATCTGTTGAAGATGTAACTACGTTGTTTATCAATTTCTTTCTGTTGAATCTGTTGAAGTGGTCCCTTGAAGATGTTATGAATCTATTGAATCATTTTCTTTCTTGAGTCTATTAATTTCGCTATTTATGTCTTCAAAATCAGATGTAATTGCAGTGGTCCCTTGAAGATGTTATGAATCTGTTGAATCATTTTCTTTCTTGAGTCTATCAATTTCGCTGTTTATGTCTTCAAAATCATATGTAATTGCAGTGGTCCCTTGAAGAGAAATAAGAACTCTGTGAAAGGGGAAAAATTACATGAAGAAAATGGAACACACTGCAATTACATCTTATGAAGAATTATGTTAAACTAGGTAACTTGATAAGTATAATGGTTTCATACTCTCATCATACTCCTACCTTTTCCAAGGGAAAAATATACAAAAGAGAAGAAAATAAAAGTGTTGAAATATATGGATCGTAGTTGGATAAACGGTAAACAAACTAATGTTGAATATGATAATGGGGTGAGGGATTGTTTGGAATTTGCTAGAAGAAATTCTGGTAATGATAATGGGATGTTCTATTGTCCTTGTGTAGAATGTTTGAATGAGAAGTGACTAAGTGCTATAGATATATATACTCATTTAATTTGTGAAGGATGTTGTAAGAGTTATACAGTATGGGTATGGCTTGGTGAAGAATTAGAAATTCCAAGCATAACTCAATAAGGGGGAGTAGCCTTTGATGATAATGACATGGATTTGGACAATCGGATAGAGGATATTATTCGTGGTATAGGAGAAGAGGCTTTTGAGCAATCACATGCATACGGTAATATGTGCAGTGATGCTAAGAAGCCGCTGTACCCAGGGTCCATAAAATACCAATTGTTGAAAGTAGTATTAAAATTGGTAAGTTTAAAAGCACGACATGGATGGAGAGACAAGAGTTTTTCAGAAACACTTGAAGTATTTAAGGACATGCTTCCAGATGATAATGTGCTGCCTTGCCGATACTATGATGCTAAGAAAATACTGTGTCCACTAGGGATGAAGTATAAAAAATCTATGCATGCCGTAATGGTTGCATATTATACAGAAAAGAGCATGAAGAGAAGCAGCAGTGTCCGATATGTGAAACCCCCAGGTACAAATCAAATAAGGCCCCTGCAAAAGTGTTGTGGTATCTTCCAATCATATCGAGGTTCAAACGCCTGTTTGCTAATGAAATTGATGCCAAAAATTTGAGATAGCATGTGGATGAGAGGATTTCTGATTGAAAGCTTCGACATCCATCTGATTCTTCTCAATGGAAGAAAATTGATCAATTATTTCCTACCTTTGGCGAAGAACCTAGGAACCTTAAACTTGGGCTTAGCACGGATGACATGAATCCTTGTGGTAGACTAAGCAGTATACATAGTTCATGACCTATTCTATTAGTAATTTACAACTTATCTCCTTTGTTATGCATGAAATGAAAATACATCATGTTATCTATGTTGATTTCGGGACCAAAACAACCCGGAAATGACATAGATGTTGACCTAGAACCCTTGATTGAAAACTTGAAAGAGTTGTGGGATGAAGGTGTCGATTTTTTTAACGTGAACAAGGAGATTTTTAAAATGCGAGCCATGATCTTTTGTACTATAAATGACTTCCCTGCATATGGAAACTTGTCAGGATATAGTGTAAAAGGCCACAAGCATGTCCGATTTGTGAAGAAGGCACATGCTACCATCAACTTCAACATGGAAGAAAGACCATTTATCTAGGCCATATGAGATTCTTTAGATAGGGCTACCTATATCGTAGATTAAAGAAAGCCTTTTTTGGTGGCCAAGAGTTTGAAGATGCTCCGGAGGCATTGACAGGGGAGAAAGTTTATGAAAAGGTACAAAATATCAATGTTATCTTCGGTAAGGCTATAAAGAGTAGAAATGAGAAAAATATATGGAAAAAGAGATCGGTCTTCTTCAATATTCCATATTGGCGCAATCTTGATGTAAGACATTGTATTGACTTCATTCATGTAGAGAAAAACATATATGATAGTATTGTTGGGACACTGCTCAACATACAAGTTAGTTCTAAGGATGGCGTGAAGGTAATATTAGATTTGCAAGAAATGGGAATACGAGAAGACTTACATCCGATGCCACATGGTAAGAGAACATTTTGTCCTCCATCTTGTCATACTTTGTCCAAGGATGAGAAAAGAAGTTTTTGTGAGTGTTTACATGGAATCAAAGTTCCCTCAGGGTATTCTTCAAATTTTAAGAAGCTTGTGTAGATGAAAGACTTGAAGTTAGTAGGCCTAAAATCTCATGATTGTCATGTATTAATGCAACAACTACTCCCAATAGCTATTTGAGGTATTGTCGAATATGATCTTCAACACATATTGACTAGACTTTATTTCTTCATCAATGCAATTTGTAGTAAAGTCATTGAGACAAAAAGATTGGATGAATTGGAAAATGAAGGATACATGATCTTGTGCCAGCTTGAAAAGCTTTTTCTTCCTTCTTTTTTTGACATCATGGTATATCTAATTGTTCATCTAGTGAGAGAGATAAAGTTGTATGGCCCTATCTATTTCTGGTGGATGTACCCAATTGAAAGAACTATGAAAATCCTAAAAGGGTATGTGAAGAACCCTAACCAGCTTGAAGCATCTATTGTTTAGAAATATGTTTCTAAAGAAGCCATGGAATTTTGTCAACATTATTTGTCAAATGTAGGACATATCGGCCTTCCTAAACGCCATAATAAAGAAGGGGGTAGACGCAGGGCTACAGTAAAGAGTGTGGATCCTAATGAATTACAAGAAGTCTACTTGTACATCTTGAATAATGTTGATGCAGTTCAAGATTACATGAATGCTCATAAAGAAATTGTAGGAAAACAAACAGTCGAATGACTGAACAAAGGTTAATTAGGGAGCATATCAGAACTTTTGCACATTAGTTCAAACATAAGGTTGACGGAGAAGAATTTGTTTCTGATACAATTAAATGGCTAGCACGTGGTTCTGAGGTTGATGTCATAAGTTAGACTTCACTTATGATCAATTATTATACCTTTTACACGAAGTCCCTGGATGATAGGACCACCATGCAGAACAATGGTGTTATGTTAGTGGCTGAATCTATACACTTCTCTAGTTCAAAAGATAAGAACCCTAAATTGGCAATCATACCTTATTATGGGGATATTGACGAGATTTGGATGGTTGACTATGTTAAAATTAAATGTCTCATTTTCAAATGCAAGTGGGTTGATGTCAATAATGGTGTCAACATTGATAAGTTAGGATTTACATTAGTAGATTTGAATAGTAGAAGTTTTGGAGATGAACATTTCATTATGGCAGATCAGGAAAAACAAGTGTTCTATATTACCGATAAGGCAAATAAAATGTGGTCTGTAGCTCTCCAAGGAAAAAGGGTCTTTGATATTGATGAGGAAATTCGTTCAAATTACGATCTTCTCGAGACTCCTTCTTTTCCCAGGGGTCTTTCTGAATTGAACGAAGAAGATGAAGCAGATAATGAACACGGCACAAGAAATTATCATCGTGAAAGGATATGGGAGGATATCACTTTATAAATCTACTTTAAAAGTTAGCTATCTATCTAAAGTAATTATCAATATGAGTTATATCCAGATTATATATACAGCTATTTTATAGCTTACTAACTTAACGATTTGTCTTAACAGGACAATAACGGATCTGAGGCGTCCTAGTGCGGAGGCTCAGGAGTTACCTAGTGCTCATTAAAGCGAGCCAGTCAGTGTTAATCAAAGCCAGAATCAAAGTGAGCTGAGTAACCTGTCCATAGGGGTAGGAGGGCTACACCGTTGAGAGACATTACCCTCAGTCGGAGTACTGATGAAAAGATACCAATTGAGTTTGATAAATATTGGAAAGCAATCGGGCCTAATGCAAGCTAATATAAGAGTTTCGTCGGCCTCCTAGCACGCAATAAGCCTAGTTTCTTGATAAAGGAGTGGAGAAATGTCGACAAAAAAGTTAAGCATCATATTTGGGATACTATTCAGGTATAAAGTTCTCTTCTGCATGTAATAATTATCAAATTTTTCACTAACTGTGTCAATGCATGCATAACAGTTCACCTACGACATCCCTTAGAGTGAAATCTTGTACAGTAAAACTATGACATATTGTTGTGAGCACTGGAGGAAGTTCAAGATGAATATGGCCAATAAGTACGTGCATATCGAGGTGGAAGCTGGTAAGCCTCATCCTACTCCGTGCAGCAAGTTTTCATATATCGATGAAGCGACCTGGCAAGAGGTTTTTAGGCTTCGGACTACTCCAGAGGCTTTGGTGAGTTAACTCATTTTGTATTTTATTTTCTTATCAATCGTCTATAGTGATTGTAACCTTTTTTTGTCCCAATTTCTTATTCACAGGCAAGAAAGCAAAAAGCACAAGAGATTGGTAGGAATAATGATTGCCCCCATACAATATCTCATTGGGGATACATGAAGGCCAAAAAGGACTTGTTGGCGGCCAAACAAAAGAGATTAGAATAAGCATCTCAATCTGATCCTTCTATTCTTCTTTCTCCATCATCTCTACTACGACGCGAAGAATTGTGGTTGCATGCTCGCCAAAAGAGTAGTGGGTCTTATATGAGTGAACAGACTCGTATGGTCAGTGAAAAAATTGTAAGTATCATTGTTTTTATTAACTATTTAGTAAACATGTTTTATTACTCATGTGTGTTATCTGTATATCTCACAGGAGGAACTTCAAAAAGAGAAAGCTGAGGGATCCTTTAAGTCAAAGGGGATGAATGATATCCTCACTGTTGCTACTAAAAAATGTGAGCATCCAGGCCGTGTCAGGGGACTTAGAGGAGGGGTGGGAATAAAGGATTAGTTAGGAGCCCCCTCATGCTATTCCTCAAATGTGGTGACTAGAGACGAACTGGAGCGTATGTTGGCTACTACAAGGGCAGAAGCAAGGACTGAGGTAGAAGCATCATTTGATGCACTATTGGATACCCGATTAAGCAATATGAAGGAGGAATTGTATGATATGGTGAGCATAAGACAAGATATCGGTGCTCCCCAGGCACATTCGCTTGATCTTAAGAAGCAGAGCACTAAAGGGAGTTGTTGCAATATTAGGCACTCATCAGAGTGTTCTGGAAAAGAAATTGCTAAGCCTTATGACATTTTTGTCGAGGATCATCTGAGACAGTTAGTTGCACAGGGGAGTACGCACAACCTAGGATCAACTGTTTACCACCAACAAATGACAGATGATCAAGTCAGGGTGTCAGTTGAAGAGGTTATCATCGCAAACGCACTTGTCCCTATCCCTCTTGAGGAGTTCAAGATTTTGATCGATGTCTTAGGTACTTTCATATCATGGCCGAAGAACCTTATTTCTGTTCGAGTTAAGGACTTCTCGATCAGAGCCCCAAGTTCAGCTCCCTTCACTCATGAAGTTTCACAACCTCCATTAAATGTCATGCAGCAAGTGATTCTGATGTCATACGATACATCCTTCCTAACAAGAAGTTGGCCTACGGATTCAGCTGTTGGCAAGTCAGGGGCGACAAGCTATCTTGAGAGGGATGATTTAATGTCCCTGGTCACTCCTATACAACATCTTACGATTGTGATTGCCCAACTATTTTTAATGTAAGTATCTTCTTCAATTGGGAGTAAATATTTTAAAAATTACGTTGTTTAACTTTGATTTGTATTCTTGTATTATTGTAGGTACATGAATCGTAGGTTGGTCTCATCTGGCAAGAGCGATAAATTTGGATTCCTATGTCCTGTTCAAGTCCAAGAGAAAGGGACAATTGCTGCCATCAGACATAGATACTTATCAGATAGGCTTAGTAAACTGAGTGTTTCTTGGCTCCGTATGTGCATGGGTAAGAAACAAACTTATATTCCAAAACACATATAGTGCTTTATATTTGCTTAACATTCATCTCCTTTTTTCAGGGATCATTGGCAATTGGTTCTTCTGTACAAGACTAGTTACACAGTCATCCTCATATGCTCCCTCCACTTCAAACTGGGGAATGACTTGAAGAAGACCATGAACTCGTAAGTTTTCTTGCATTATTACTTTTTGTGTGTAAATTTTATGTGCAAATTAAGTAATCTTTGTGATTTTGATGATAGGGCTATACAGACATTCCTACACACTGCATATGGTAAGCATGTTCGTGACTTAAAAGACCTTACATGGATCACCCCAAAGGTTAGTCCATATTTGTTTTCTTTAAGATGTGTTCTATAAGCTATGCTTTTATGCTTGCTTTAATGATGTCATGTTCTTTTTCAAAGCCGTAGGCAACCACCAGGGTCCAACTTATGTGATCTCTAGTTTTGAGGAAAATTTATAATATTATCAGCCTAGGTACGACTGATTTTACTGAAGAGGTAAATGTATATTTCAAAAAATGTGTAGTACTTTATTGTTTTTAAGTTAGCAAATTAATGTTTTGTCTGGTTTTGGTGTTACATGCATATGTTTGATCTTGCCAATCCCTTTCCTGAAGAAGATATTGATTTCATTCGTAACTATTATGATGAATTCATCTATGAGCTTTTACAAGAATAGTAAGTTTTTTGATCCAATGTTGTTCTAATAATATTTGCGATTTTTATATCTAACTTGGTTTATATCTCTGCGTATGACAATTTCTGGGATATGGGCGATACTGGTTGGTTGCTGATACAGGCATGAGATGTGAAGGATTGACCATTGTAAATTTTCTTCCCTTTTTTTCATTTTCTGTGAAGTTGAGGAATTGAATGAGTTGATATTGTTGCTGAGAATTGAATGAGTTGATAATGTGTTATCGCTAGTATTGGAATTAAATGTATTGATTTTGAATGCTTTTTATTGATAATGTTGCTTATGTGATTGTTGACGTCAATTTGAGATATACTCCATTGATGATACAAAGCAATAGTGAGAATAGTATGAATGGATGATAAAAAGGACCAAATGTTGTTGCCTTGAAGAGACTAATATTAAGCATTTATAGCTTCATACCAATTAGGATAACTAAGCGCATATTTAACAGAAGAGGGAAAGGGGAACTATTAAGGATTTTAGGCTTGATGATTCCAAATTTGGAGCAAATTTGCATAAGATAACATGATGTCATAGGCTGAATTGATTTTGAGAAATACTAAGTGTTTCTGGAAATAAAAATACTGTTGTCATTGCTTCTGATTGTGAATACATGTGTTGTTGCTTGTGTATGTGGAAAGGGGATTGTTGTTGAATAGCTTACTGGACTAGGCAAGGTTTAAACAAACAAAATTAAAAAAAACATATTTTTAAGACCAGTTGTTAAGAAAACCGGTCTTAAAAGTATATTTAAGATAGGTTTTGTTGAGAATCGGTCTTAAAAGTCAAGATTTTTAAGACCGGTTGTTAAGAAAACCGGTCTTAAAAGTATATTAAAAATCGGTTTTGTTGAGAACCGGTCTTAAAAGACATGACTTTTAAGACCATTTCTCAACAAACCGGTCTTAAAAGTATATTTAATATCGGTTTTCTTAACAACGGGTCTTAAAAGTCTTGACTTAATGCTCTTTTCAATTCTTATTTTTGAACTTTTAAGATCGGTTGTAAGACAACTAGTCTTAAAAGTTTGGATTTTAGACCGATTTTTAACCGGTCTAAGAAGTTACAAACTTTTTAGATAGGTTGTATCAAGACCTGATCCAGAACCGATCTAAAATGTCTTTTTTAACCGGTCTAAAAAGTGTTTTTTTTGCAATAGTGAGTATACCGAAATCTTTGCTCAATCTTGTATTCTAGTCCAATAAATTTCTTCTTAACTTCTCTATTCTCTTAAGATTAGTTATCAAATAAGCAAAGACCCAAGGAAGAAGGGAAGGAGTGACGGTTTAAGAGGAATAAGAAGAAGAGGTGAGGTAAGTTGTATAAACTTTGAAATTCTTGCTGGATACTGAGTTGTAACTGTGTTCTGGCTGGTTATTTGTTTGTTTTAGCAATTCTGTAAATTTGAGATGTTCAACCCCTAAGGGAAAATTCTACCCAAATTAACACTAATCATGTTTAAATAGTGTTAAAAGGGTTAATCATATGATTACAGGAGAAAATGAAAGTGTTTTAAAAGCTAAAACATGAAACTTCTACTCTTCCAATTTGTGCCAGATTGTTGCGGCATGGTTTTGAGTAACCAAGCTCTGTCCTAATCTTACAAAATTTTACAAGATGAAAGTATACATCCTTATTTTTAATTTGATAGGTATTATAAGCCATTTGGATAATTGGATTGAAAGATATTATTTTTCAAATTTTAACCATTATTATGGAATAAATTATGCGGCAGATTAGCTTGGTCGAATTTTCTAGAATTTTTTGGATATATCTAGTGCTTTTTGATATTTTTCCTTTAAATATAACTGAAATATATTTATAAAGGAATTAGAACCACTCAATTTGGAATTTTCTAGATTTAGTTATGAATTTTCAAAGTTGACTGAAAAAGCTGAAAATTTTTGGAAAACCTATGAAAATGACAACTTTACCTCTAAAACCCTAACTAGTGGCTGCCAAGGGTAATCTAATCTTTCATGTATAAATTTATCAAAAAGGGATTCTACATACAAAATTTTGTAGGAATAGCCTAGGCATAATTTTGAGAAAGTACAATTATATCGGGTATAAGGGGAATTAGACCGGATTCTCAAGGGCATTTTGGTAATTTGGCACCTTAAGTAAAGATAACCAACTTATGAGTTCTAAAATAAGATATGAATGAGTAATAAATCATTTTTTATCAATTTGGAAATTTTAGGATTTGATATTACCTGAGCAAGAAGAAAAGTTAAAGGACCGATAGTAGCTAGGCTTTGGAAAGGAGTCAAGTAGTAACTCTATCTCTCATATTCTATGTGAACGTTAATATGCATTTTTTACCATGTTATGTACAATGTGTTGCTTGTGGTATTGACTACTCGCTGGGTGTGGGTGATAAGTTAAACTACCCCATGGAACCTAAAGGTACCATGTGGCCAGGTGGACCCAGTTGAGTGGTTTGATATGCATAGACAGGTATAGGCTTGCTCCAAGTTATGATGAGTACGGATAGGTATAGGCCTGCTCCAAGTTGTTATTATGAAATCATTATGAGATGATGATTGTGCAGATCAGGAACGGATGATCATTTTGATCCGAACAAAATCATCATTTGGTTCCTGAGCATTGTAAGACATGTGTTTGGCATTTTGATTACTGCATCATGATGAATGCTACATTGCATGTTTATTTTTCAAATTTTATATGATGGATATTTTTTACTACTGAGGTTCGTATGAATCTCACCCCTTTCCATAAATTTAAAATTTACTCAGCTAGAGGAAAAGGCTCAGAGAGCAGAGTAGCACATACCGACAGATGAAAGTCCGGTGCTGATTCAAGGAATTCTTTTTTGTTTATCTATTAGTCCTTCTTTGTATTGGATATGTAATATACCATGTACAAACCTTATGGGAAAATTCCTGTAATGTAATCAAGAAATTTTGTATCAGCATAATGTACTATTTCTATATGCCCATTGAACTACGCGTTAATACTCTGATAAATGTCAAAATAATAAGGGGCTTGACAACGAATACTTAAATTTATTAAAAATAGTTTCTTTTTTTTTGGGATACTTTAGATTGAAATAATTTATAAGCATAGTAGATTAAAGAATCATTAATTAGAGTTATCATTGGGATTTTGGTCACATCAAACTAGACTTTAACCAAGACTTATATTAAGAAAATAGAAGAGGATTATATATGTATTATAAAATCATTTTTAAAATTCAAAATTTTCCTATGTTGATACTTGATTTAATTTCCACGTCATATCCACATTACCAATATATCATCCATGTCTGATTGTTCAACATCATCTCCACCAAAAGGAAAAAAAACACAAGGAAATAAAGGATATTTCACCTCCCATAAAGTTATCCTTTGTATATTTAAATAAACTAAATTAGCCATAAAATTGATTTAAATTAAAATATTATCTTTTAATTTATTTTAAAACATTTGGATCATTCATGTGTAACCTAAATTTAGATCTTAAAACCAGAGAGAAAGTCATGCTTGTTAAGGTTATTGAATCGTGTGATGTTATTTTTTTCATGCTAAAGTTTTGTTCTTGTTCTTTAAACTTCATATGTAATGTTCTAATGTGTCTTGAAATTTTAAAAAAATATACATACTTTCAGTCCTCTAACCACCATTGCTTGTTTCAAATGTATTTTTTTTTAATAATCATTGTTATTTTAAAAGTTAAGTTTAATATATTAGTATTTGATAAAAAGGTTTTATCAACATCTAAAATTTTAATATTAGATCATTTTTTATTGATAGTATTCAGATTAAAGGGTTGAGAAAACACTTTATAAAAAAAGAGTAAAACAGTTATAGAGATGAGTGAGAAAGTAGAGAGAGAGGGCGTGCACGAAGGATCACGGAACAACGATGCTTCTTCACCGGTGGAAGCTAGACATCGAAGGAGGAAGATGACTTGCGAGGGAGAAACATCAAGAAGATGGGTGAACAGAGTGAGACTGTGGGAGAGAAAGATAAAAGTGATATCAATGATGAAGATATGCCTAATGTTACTCAAAATGAGAGGGGGGAAAGAACAAGAACAGAAGAAATTGCCAATGGCTACCAAAACCCAAATATCATACAAGGCAAAGCTTATAGGCCAAGATGAGTAAGCCTTCACACATGATTTTGATACACAGATGATGGAGTGGCTTCAAGATGAGGCTAATATAGCACTGGGTCTAATTGATGAACAAAAGAAGCTCCTTGACAGCCTCCCCAAACTAAATATGCTAGATGAGAGCCTGAAATTTGTAGGCCTTGGAAGGATGCACTCATAGTCACCTTGCTAGGAAAAAATACAAACCTAAGGATGATGAAGGATAGTATTCAGTGGCTACTAAAGACAGGGAAGTTTGAGTTAATAGACCTATTGAACAATTACTATATGTTTAAGGCTGGGGACATTGATCCCTGCAAACATCTTTTTTTTAAGGATAATGTCTCATCTAAGGGCATTATAGTAGTGCAGTGTTTGAGTCCTAATTTCAACCCCTACTACAATAAGGTTCACAAAGTAGTAATATGGATAATGGTTTGTACACTGCCCATGCACTGCCATTCGGATGAATGTATGTATGAGTTAGGGAAAATAATTGGAAGAACCCTAAAGGTTGACACGAACACACTTGCTCAATGCTAGAATAATACATCGATGGAAAGGGAAAATTTGCTCGGGTTAGCATGGAAATAGATCTGAATAAGAAACTACAATCTAGAATGGCTATTCGCATGAGAATTTACCTAGTTGAATATAAGGGATGGAAGTTATATGTTTCAAATGTGGAATGTATGGCCATAATCAAGATGAATACCCCCTTATTGCTTAAACAAATTCCTAGGTGTTGGAACAAACTCATCGAAATAAGGGCCAACAATAGAACAATCCCAATTGCCAGTGGCATCCCAATTGGAAAAGCATAATTTGTTAACCATGCCAGGCGTGACTACCAAAGAGGTGTATGGAATTGGATGAAGGCCAAAAAAATCCTTCAAGCTGAGGATAGTTAGGGCGGAACTAGACAAAAAATCTTAGCAAAACACAAGTCGAATCGAAATCAACTAATAAGGAACAGAAAAGCAATCACTACTATAAGATATAGATTTTACTACCCTAAAGGATGTCCATTTTTCAAAAAGGGAAGTAAGAAATAAAAGTGGTGGCATTTTTATAATTATATGCATCAGTTTTGAAAGATTAGGCATCCCAATTCCAAAAACGGACGCCAAAGATATACTTTTAGAGTCCCTAATTAAATAAAACATGCCAAAGGTACTTATATAGGGATGCCAAAATCTGACTTTTGAAGTCCCTATTTACATTGGGGACATAGAAAGGTTTCCTTTTTTGACTTCGTGTATGTGCTTCACTTTTCATTCTTTTAAGAAAATTTTGTATGCCTTGTTGGCCCACTTATATTTATATCTCTTTTTTAGCTTCCTCCTCCTCTAATCTGAGACTTCTTACTTCTTCCTGCTCTTTTAACTCTTGCTTCTTCGTCTTCTCTCTCTCTTTCTCTTTTCACCTCCAGATCTGTTCTGCTTTCTCACCTTTTTTTTATTATTTTCTCTTTTCTCTTTTTTTTAGTTTCCCTTCATTTTTATCTTTTAACTCTTGGTATGGCTTGCAGATCGAGATTCTGAAACATGCGTCTTGGTCCGCGTTCCTGCCAAGAAGACGAGGTTCATCTCTCCCTGTCGCTCCTCTCTATTCACTATTACGAGAAAATGAATTTTAATAACAAAAGCATATGAGTTTTTCATATCTGATTCCTCTTATTGTTATCATCTTCTACCTATGAGATTTTGGCTTTGGAGTTATTATTGCGTAGATTTTGGATTTGGAGTTATTATTGTGTAGATTTTGGATTTGGATTTCAGATACTTGATCTATAATTTTATTGACTATGATATGATTGTGTGTGAATTAGGAAGGAATTGTTGAATGAGATGTATTATAATATTGATAAATCATAAGATTGGATTATGATTTCTTCGGATTTAATTGCTCGATTTATATGCTATGGCTAAGAAAATTAGCAAGCAATGGCCTCTTTATTCAATAATACAAGGCTTATGTTCTAGTACCGAATGCTCAAAAATGCTTAAATGAGATTGACATTCCATAATTTCTAGTTTCTACTTCATTAATATTCTATTGCTATGATTTTTTTTGTCTCCTTCTACCTTCTTTCTGATGGTTGTTGATAGGAAAATGTCAGAGACCTTTACGGCGTCCTTATTTTAAATTTGGAACACCATAACTGAAATACTTATGACGTCCCCTTTTTTATAAATGTCGTTTTCTAACTTTACTATGTCCTTGGTATAGGTGTCCCTAACTTTTTGGATGTTAGAAGGGCTAAAAAAAAGGGACGTTAAAAGCCCTGTCTGTAGTAGTGAGTTTTGGGTCAAGGTATGATGCTCTGACGAATATAGACTTCCCTTTCAAAGATTAAAAAGATGGAGAAAGTTATGAGGTTAAAGTACTTGGGAAAATATAGAAGAAGAAAAAACAAGGATACTTACCCAAACGTAGCCTTTGAACTTGGTATAAGTGGTTAAAAAGTCTATGGAGTTGAGGTAAAGGAGAGAGATCATCTAAATAAGACGTTACAAAAAAGGAGAAGAAGAGAAGACAATGTTTGAGGACAAGAATGACGCCGTGAATAAAAAGAAGGGGGAAAGGAGGGTTAGGGAAGAAATGGAAACCACACATGGCAAAGAGGCAATAGTTATTGAAAAAGAACCTGAATACCTAAGCCTACAAAAAAGCCTAAACGAGGTTAGACAAAAGCAGGATGACTAGAAAAAAAAGAGAGGAATATTAAGTAGGCCCAAGATAGTTTTACCTTTACTCAAGAAAAAAGCAAGTAGGACGTGTTTATCAACTGGTGTTTAGGTCACTAACAAGCCAACTAGATATGGGCTCGAACTATGCCAATGAACCAAATTTCACAAACCCATGAGCTCATAGCGCCTGTTTATACTAGTATCAAGTCAAGGGTAGAGAGGGTAGTTGCATATCACAATAAGAACACTTTGAGAATTAGCCAGTCTAATCACCCAAAAAGCCTCCTGGTCCATCTTTACTTCCCAAAGAGAAACATGAATAAGGCATTCAAGAAACAAATGACATGTGGTTTGAAATTGAAGAGGAAGTAGTTGGAGCCAAATATAGAGATGACGATGAGCAGATGCAAGATGACGTTGATGTCGATCCCCTGCATTAAGATGGTTGTATGTCTTTCTTTTCCTAATTTTACGTTATTCATATTTGACACCTGATGGAAACAAAGGGGGTTCTAACACCAACCTCCAGTCAATGAACCATTTTAGAAGTTGTATCTAATAGTATACACTTTTAGAAATGGATTATGTAGGCGATCGTTTTACTTGGGAAAATAATGTGTTCAAAGAAAGAATTAAAAAGGTCTTCTCAAACACTTATTAGAGTGACTCTTTTCCATTTGCCAAAGTCTATCATCTCAGTAAATTTGGTTCTAATCATATACCTCTCTTGGTCAGAATCAACCCTCCAAAATCCATGCATAGATTGCAATCACTGCTTATATGTTAAGTAGTGTGGGTTTTAGAAGAAGGGTTTGTTGATGTTGCTACTCGGAGTTGGAATGCAAGGGATTGGAAAAATAAGATTTCCACCTTCACCATCAAAGCATAGGCTTGGAACAAGGAGAAACTGGGCAATATCATATCTAAGAAGTTTGTGTTGAGAAGGATTAAGGGTGTCGAACAAGCACTACTAGAAGAGATACTTAATACATTATGTACACTGAGAAGGAACTCTAGTAGGGATACAATAAAATTTTGGCATAGGAAGAACTTATTTAGTACCAAAAATCCCAATGTAACTGGCTCAAGTGGGGAGATCCAAATAGAAAAATTTTCCACAAAGTGGTAACTCTTCATAGGAAGAGGAATCAGATTGAGGGGCTTAAAAATCTCAAGGGGGAATAGGTGTTTGAACAGAGAGAGCTTTATGAATTGGCCTTATCCTACTATCATGAGTTGTTGAAGAGTGACCTCCAAGTTACTTCTCCTCTCAAAACTTCTTATAGTTTTCCTAACATTACTGAGAAGGTGATAATGTTGTTGGCTGATGTTACAAATGAGTAAATCAGGGTTGTTGTTTTTGACATAAGGGCTTTTAAAGCTCTAGATCCAGATGGTTCACAGGCTTTTTTCTATTAAGAATACTAGTATGTTATGGGGGAATCTGTTTGTGATTTGATTTAAGACATATTTAACAATCCTGCTAAGATTGCAAATTTAAATGAGACCAATTTAGTTCTTATTATGAAGGTAGATCAACTAAAGGTAATCAAGGATTTTAGACCAATTTCCTTGTGTATTGTGAGTTATAAAGTTTTGACAAAGATCCTTAGTATAAGACTCAAACAAATTATGGGGAGAGTAGTAGGGTGTCATCAATATAGCTTTATGGTAGGTAGATAGAGCAGTGACAATGTCATTATGGCTTAAGAAGTCATCCATTCGATGCAAGAAAAGAAAAGAAGTGAGGAATGGCTTGCAGTATAGGTGGACTTGGAAAAAGCCTATGATAGATTGGAGTGGTTGTTCATTACAGAGACCCTAGAGACCTTGGGGCTATGAGGTAAATATTGCGAGCTGATCATGGCCTGTATTACGAGCTTTTCCTTTCAGGTGCTATGGAATGGTGAGCGTATTAAGGCTTTCTTACCATCTAGAGGCATACGACAAGGAGATCGCATTTTGCCATATATATTTACTCTTTGCATGGAACGCTTGAATCATATCATACAAGTTAGTATAATAGAGTAGTCGTGGAACCCGATTTGGCTAAGTAGAGGAGGCCCCCCAATTTCCCATCTTTTCTTTACCAGTGACTTGATTTTATTTGGGAAAGCTTCCTTAAGCCAGGTTGATATTATGGTGGAGTGTATTCAGCGCTTCTGTGATGTATCAGGTCAACGTATAAATAAGGCGAAAAAAAAGTATTTTTTTCTAACAATGTCCACATCAACAGGGCCCTAGAGATGAGGGAACAAATGTAAGTTAGTTTGACTGGTGACCTAGGAAAATACTTAGGGATTCCTCTTCTTCAAAAGAGAGTTTCAATGTGACATTTGCACATATTCTGGAAAAAAATCATAACAACTTCTGGTTAGAAGAAGAATTTCCTGAGGCTAGTAAGAACTACCCTGATCCATTTGGTATTATTGACCCTTCCTTTATACCATATACAGACTATGCTTTACTAAAGGGCCTCCTCAATGAGATCAAACAACAGTTTCGATACTTCCTATGGGGAGAGTAAGAAAATGAAAAGAAATTGCATCTCCTCACTTGGGACAAAATCACTTCTCCTAGACCATGTAGAGGTTTAGGAATCAAGAATTTAGTGAAACAAAATGAAGGCTTCATCTTGAAACTATGCTGGAGCTTGGTATGCAATAAAGAGGCCTTATGGGTCAAAGTCCTTCACAAAAAATACAAGTGTGGAAATTTAGATATGCCTAAAGTGGTTAAAAAATTGGTTGCTTCCACTACTTGGAGAAGTATTTGCAAGATATGGGAAATCTTTAGGAAAGGAATGGGAAAGAAGATTAGGAATGGTAACTCTACATCCATATGTTTTCAACAACTAGTCTGAAATCAATATCCCCTTTATAGAGTTGATTCCTGGAAAGGAAGGCCTAATTGATAAGGATGAGAAAGTAGCTGATTTACATCAATCAATCTAGAGAAAGGGATAGAGGGAGGATGAACTTATAGTTCCCTTATCACATTGTTGACTGAATAATATATGCACACCCACCCCAGGAGGAGAGGGGAGAGGATAAACACTTTTGGAAACAATCTACTGATGGTACATTTTCGTAGATTTGCCTATCTTTTCTTATTACAGGTACTCAAAGCAAGAGGACAATGTTTGGAAGCTCATTTGGAGTTGGTTAGTACCGGAGAAAATTAAATCCTTTATTTGGTTGTTCTCTCATGGATAGTCTCACATACACAACTCTGATATAGCAAAGAAATTAGTGAGACAGCAACATGTCTGTTTGGTTGTGAAGCAAATGAAGACTTAATGAACCTGCTTAGAGAGTGCTCAAATGCACAGGATCGATGGAAATTAGTGGTTTCCCTTATGAAATGGAATACTTTTTCTTCTTTGCAGGGCACTGATTGGAACAAACAAAATTTACAACATGAAGCTGACAAACCCCACATACAGAAAATCTTGTGGCCAGTCCTCTTTGGATACATCTATGTTGGATATCTGGGTGTTCGGATACACATACCTATTGGGATGCGAGTCTTCTAGCTATTATCAGGACTCAAACAATAGCTTTCTATCACACTTGCACTAGTGCAGAAAAAACTTTTTACATGTGACGAAAATGACTTTTTACACTTGACGTGGGATAGGTGTAGAAAGAATAGGTGTAGAAAGTTCAGACTTTCTACACGTGTTCTTGAACAGGTGTAGAAAGTCCACTTTCTACACCTGACATAAGAGGTCAGGTGTAGAAAGTCCACTTTTTACACGTGACATTTCAAGTTAGGTGTAGAAAGTGGGACTTTCTACACCTGACGTCTCATGTCAGGTGTAGAAAGTCCCACTTTCTACACCTGATGAAACAGGTCACGTGTAGAAAGTAATTTGTGAAAAAAAATTATTTATTTATTATTCTACAAACCCATTTACATGATAACAAACAACAAAACACCTGATAAATAAAAATAATTACAACAAAACTAATATCAAATATCAAATTTTTTGTAAATTCTAATCCAAAATATTAACAAAGATATATCAACTTTTACAATAAAATTTGTACAATCAAAGTTAAGTCCAATATCAAATAGTGACAATGAAATTTAACATGTCCAATCCTAAATAGATACATAACATGTTTGATAATACACTCACAAGTTTGTGATCTCTGAAAAAAAGTTGTCCAACGTGTGCGAACATTATCAATGTCCTCTTCAGAAAATGCATCCGTAATGTCAAACATCTAGATATTTTAAAATAAAAAAAACATCAACTGAATAACTATAAAATGAACTTAATAAAATAAAGAACATAATAAAACAAATATAATTAAATAGAATTACCTCTACAACAAATTTTGTACTACCCAAGAGGATGATGTTTAACATGTGCCTCATCACATAATATCTATAATATCCACAAGCCTTATTCCCCGTTTGACGACGGCATTATAGAAGAACATGTATGATATGAATTATCTGAACAAGATACCTATGTTCATAGAATGTTAGAATTCAAACCATTTACCTTTGGTTGTATCTAGATAGTCTCTTTTAGCTAGTGTGTGTGCTTTTTGTTAACCACTTTTTAGTATGTGTCCATTGCCCTGTGATAAAATATATACAAGAGGCTAGATTATATAAAAAAAACTTATATATTATAAATAAAATGTCTTTGTTAAAGTACACTTACGTCTCTATCGTTTTCTTCAAATCCTTTCCTTGAAATATTGAAACTCGTTTGTTAAGTTCCCTTGAGATCTTGGTTTATGATAGCAATATACATAATTAACAAAACAAATTTTTTAAGTAGTGTAAGTAGTGAAAGTGACACATATTTCTTGTATACGTTTTTAAGTAGTGTAAGTGTCCACTTAATTAGAATCAAAACCAAAAGGGTGGGAAAATGGAAATAATATAATTGAATTATATATTGAGTGGTGGTGCAGATGAAGTTTAATGTAACATAACACATAAAGATTAATTTAAAGTGAGTTCAATAGGTAGATGGGGCATATTGTAAAGTGAGTTGATAAAATCAAATAAAGCAAGTAGCAGCCCAGTGTCATGCTCAGTCTTAGCTTGCCCAAAATAAGAGCAATTCAAGTTTTCAATGGTCGATCATCAACAACATACAGATTTTAGAGTTTTACTAAGCAGCAGACTAGAACTTTTGAGAGGTAGAAACAACAGTATTTTCAACATAGGTTGCGCAGTCCCTGGTATGACTGAACTAGGACGATGATTGATAAGGTAGTAGTACTAATTTTGGTTAATAACACAAGAAGCCAATTAGCAGAAGGAATTGATAAGGTAGTAGTACTAATTGGTCAATATAGACAGAATTTGTCTAGAATCAACTAACCTGGAGCTTTAACTTCAATGAACAAATTTTCAGTGTGCCAAGATAACTCTAATAGTTAGTATTATCTATCATCTTTAAGATCTACACCTTTCATATCAAGTTGCATGCGTCAGCAAATCAACTGCTTCAACTTGGCAAAATTTGTAAAACTAACCTCTCAAGAAATGCTCCTTCCCTCAAAGAAGGAAACATTTAAATTTTACAACCACTAGATCACAGTGGGGAGCAACAATATTACTTGGACTGACAAATAGTAGTAATTGCATCATTTGAATATGTATTCATCAAAACATATTTAGTTCTATCTACCATGTTACACGTCAAAACCATGCCCATGTCCCAAACTAAATCTAATAGAGTGACATAGTACATGACAAACAATGTGATCTATTTATTCAAATCCAAAGACGTTTTTGAGTTCAGGGATAGAAAGCCACTCTAGTAGTCTCATTTGAGAAAATTTGTTTCTAAAGAAGAATTCAACCACATAACACAAAATTGTGGAGCCTTTGAATGCACAGGTTTAACGGAAGTAACAACAGGTAACAGATCAAGACAAACTGCTGGACAACATGAATGAGGCAATCCTGTGTGAGTTAACATCACTCAAGATTGCAAGTTACCTTTTGGAATTTATGAACCACATATGCATACAAGATATATCCATCAAACTAGAAAAGCACCATGCCATAGAACACTTGAACATCTTATATTCCAATTTATAGGCAATATTAAAAAGTAATTTAACTAGAAGAGTTAGATGTGCGTACATTTGCAAAGATGAGGTTGGTATATTCACACTTAAATATAAACATTATCAAATTAATTGTAGGCAGATTTTCCCAGGAAAAAAACCGAATGAAAACTTAGAACACGAGAGAAAAAAGGATTACCTCAATTAAAATATATGGAAGCAGGAGATAAACCTCCTGGATTGAAGGAAAGAAAAAGTGAAGGAAATAAGAGGGTTAGGAAAAGAAGAAAGATAACATAACAGGAAATAAAAGTCTACAGAAGCGAAGATTAAGGAACAGAGGAACAAGATTTAAACTGGTATAGTGCATAATGATGATTAAGGAACAACGAAGATCAGTTTACCGGAACAGCGAACATACAGTTTTTACAAGCCATGTTTACCGGATTCGTACCTTGAGAGAAGACCAGAGATTGAAAGGAGGAGGGTGATGGATTCCCAAGGTCGAATCTGTGAATTTTCAGCGAATGAGCTGGGAGAGCAAGAGAGATAGAGGGAGATAGAGAGATTGTTGAGAATGAAGTTTTGAGCGTGATGGCGGCTTTGAAAGGTGTGAGTTTTTTTTTACAGTGAACCACTTTCTACACGGGTTGGAATTCCAACCCGTGTAGAAAGTGGTTTACTATTAAAAAAATTAAAAATTTTAAAATAAAATTAAAGCTTCTAATCATTCTTGATTCCAAAAATACATTTGAAAATGTTAATTTATTAAATAAAAATTATTTTAAATTTACTTTCTACACGTGTTGTCTTTTTAACATGTGTAGAAAATTAAGTATCTTGTATTTACGAAAATGCCACCCATCACACTTTCTACACATGTCATGTTTGGTCAGGTGTAAAACATAGGTTTAAATTCTATAATTTGTACTAGTGTTGTTATGACCAAGACCTAACCAGGAGCTGCAAATTCTATTTTAGCGAACAAGTAGAAGGGCAGCAATCTCAAGGAGGATTAGAAGACTTTTGTGACGATCGAGGTCGATGGTTCGATACTCCATGATGGTAGGAGTGGCTGCGGTGGTGTTCTCCAAGATCATCGGGGTGATTGGATTTGTACTTTTAGTAGTAAGTTAATAGTTGTTCCCTCAACTGTTGCCGTACTTATAAGAATAATTCATGGATTGCATGTGTTAGGCAAGAGGGTATAAAAAGATCAATATGCTTTCAAATTGTTTGAGACCATCAACCTAATATCCAGAGGATGCAAAACCTCACACCCCTTTAGGGACATTGTGGATGAGGCTAGATCTTTGGTATGTAGAGACTGGCGGGTTGTTTTCACTCATATTTTGCACTGAGCAAAATTACTTTGCCAACCAACTAGCTCAAATATCCCATAGCCTTGTAGGAAACTTTGCATTTATGAGCAGCCACCTCCTTCTATTGTGGAGGGGGTATTAGGGAACTAGGATAAGTAGGTTATTTGCTTTTTGTAATGAGTTGGTAACGAGAAGTCTTCGGTATTGTAATAAAAAAATTATAAAATCAAAAGAATCAATATGAATATTGTATACGAAGTAAAACTTTTACCTTTCATTCATATACACACAATTATAAGATATCTTTGTATTATAGGAAAATTCTGAGAGAAAACTACTGATGGAAAAAACTTCTGTCGGTAAAATTTATAATTTTTTATTATAATATATTAATAATTTATATAATATAATAAAATAATAAATAATATAAATAATATATAATGAAAAATATAAATATAAATATAAATATAAATACTTAATTATAAGATAATTAATTTTTAATATAATATATTAAATATAGATTCTATTCATAATAAATATTTAAAAAAAGGAAAAAAATTAAATAATATATTATAAAATATTAAATACACACACATACATACATATATACACACACAATCTTCAATAATAGGAGAAGAGGTGCATGCTATACTTTCCCTAATAAAAAGGTTTTTAGGCCTTACCTGTTTGAGGATCTGCTCAATCTTTTGTTCTCCATTGGGATTGTATGTATTTATGTGTGTGTATCCGGTACAAAATTTATTTGCATCTTCGCCCTTATTTATATATAGATTCAACCCACTAAAGATATATTGTACTTTGATCCTTAAATGTGTGAAAACATATTTAATTTCAATCAAATGGGAAAACACGTATAATTGTTTTTTGGTGACTTGACAAAGCACAAGTAATTCACATGTAACTCTTTTTCCTCCCAACAAATTCACATGTAACATTCATTATAAACATTCTATTTTTATAAAAGGACATAATATGAAATAAGTCATCACTTGGTAATTACAATTCAGTTTTGGAAAAAAAATTTAAAAATTATTTTAATTCTCATGCAATAAGTAGTTTCCTACAAATTTTATCACAAAAGAAAAAGCACAATTTGCCAACCACCTTCAAGGGATTCATCATTCTTGAGCGCCTTACAATTCAAATAATACTAAACATATTTATTAAAGCTTTGTTAGGTTATGAGATTGAAACCTCTATAAAAAGTATAATGTGCATGTAAATTAAAAAAAAAATTTAAGGTGCAATTTCAGTAATAAAGTTTTATTCGAAGGACGTCTGACATAAATAAGTTTTAAAATGAGTAAAAATAAAAATAAACAATCACTACTATAAATAAACATAGTTGTGTCGCTTATTTTAATATTATTTGTGGCACTTGACAAACGCCACATATCTCAACGCCACTAGAACAAGCTGTGGCGCTACCCACAGGTACAACATGTATAATTTTTTTTATTTAAATACTACCTATAGTGGCGCTTCCTTGAGAAAATGACACATGAAGTTTAAGGAAGCCCCACAAGAAGTTTGAACTTCATGTTGCACTTCCTCAAGGAAGTGCCACCCTAGACCATTTTTAAAAATTATTTTTTAATTGTTTTTAAAAAAATTATTTTTTTTAAAGAAAAGGTCCAGGGTGGCGCTTCTTTGAGGAAGTGAAGTAAAGCGCCACTCTAGACCATTTTTTTAAAAAACAATAATTTTTTTCGTATTTTTCTTTTAGAACCCTATAATTATAGTTAATAGCACACTTTAAACACATTTCCATATCTCTACAACAAAATAAAGAAAAGAAAAATACAATTAAATAACTCTAAAATGATATAAATTAACAAATAACCAATTAACAAAATCACTACTAAGTAAAATACAAGTGTTAGAAATAAATAATTATTTTATTTATGCAACTCATTAATGTTAATAATTACTACAACAACTAAAAATTATAATTACTACATATCTTCACATACAACTTATATATAATAACATGTAATTTTATCTCATTTATTTTTCGGCATATAAAAATGAGAATAATTTTTTCAGATTTCATAATAAATTAAATATAAAATTTATGGAGAAAATTAAAATATTAACTACTAATAAAATTATATTTTTAAGCTCAAAAATTTTAAAAAATTTAAAGTATAGAGGAAGCTTGAATAAAGTGAGCTGAAACCTTAAACACAACACCTGAAAAAAATTAATAAAGGAAAAAGACAAAGACAAAGTTGTTTAGGTGTTTAAAAAAAGGTGATTAACAAGACAATGTGTTGTACATATCTTCAAAATATATAAATAAAAAATAAAAAAAGAAAAAATGAGTGGGTACGACTTACAGAACGAAATTAAACTATAAGGAGGATGAAATAGGACCAAGAGGGAGAAGGAGTGAGGGTCAATTAGGTGTAAGAAATGAGACAAAAGAAATGGGGAATGAGTGCCATGAAAATAAAAAAAGGAGAAGGAGAAAATGTGAGAAGTGATAGAACAAAGAAATGATGGAAGTGTAGATCGAACTGGGGATGGTAATAAGTGACAAAAAAGGAAAAGGAGGAAATACGGGAACTAAGAGGATAAGGGTGATGACATGTGTTGAATGAAGAGTGGAGACTAAGAAGATAAATATAATGGAAGTAAATTGCGGGAGAGAGAATAATTTGAATTTTTTTTAAAACAAATAATACTTTAGGTGGCGTTTGCTAGGCTAAGTGTCATACAAAGTATGTAATAACTATAATACTTTCTTAAACAAGCGCCACAACTGCTGCTTCAATTTTTATTTTTAAAAAAAAAACACTTTAGATGGAAGCGCCACCTAAAATCACCATGAAGTTGTGGCGCTTCCTCACCTAAAGTGTTATTTAAAAAAAATTTTTTAACAAAATCTAGAAGTAACTGTAACGCTTCTTTAAAAAGGTGACACGAAATGTGTACCACCAATCCCTATTTTTATAGTAGTGAATTAAAAATGGTATAAATTTAACAAAACCGATAAATTTGACATAACGCTGTTGGGAGTTTTCTTCTCTTATAATTTAACTCCGTTATGTTAAATTTAATGATCTTGTTAAATTTGTACATTTTTTAATTACTTATTATTATTTTTTCGCCTTCTAAAATTTATTTATGTCAAACGCCTCTCAAATAAAACTTTATTCTTAAATTTATATCTTAATTTTTTAAAAAAATAAAAATAAAGGGTATTATTGAGACCCAGAGGGCCCAAATGGACGATCATTCTTTAGTAGCATGAGAATATTTTAAGCGAAGGGAAGACCAAAAAGAGACCGGGTCCCACATCATGCTTATCGTCTCAAAAAATCGTTTAGTAATTTTTTTATACATTAAAAGCAAAACATGTCTTATGCACCCTCCCAATCCTAACCGTTTATCATGCACACCCTTTACTTTAACTTTGTTATTCATATGAAAATTATGTCAAAAAGAAAAGTTTCATTTTTTTTTGGGAATCAAAACCATCATTGTCCACTTATCCAGTAAAATTGAAAAAAAAGGACTAATTTTATTTAAGGTATAAAAACTTAATAAATCCCTCCCTATTTAAGTTTACTTCAAAATGAAGAATCAAATTATTAACTATTTATTTAAAGGATGAGATCCCTTATTAATAAAATTAATTTAATTTAAGTTAGTTAAAAAAATTATTGAGAATTAAAATGAAAATTATTTTATTCTTGACAAATAAAAATATATTATATAGATTTTTTATAGTTTACTAAAAATTAGAAAAAATTTCCTCTTTATTTTAAAACGAAATAATTTTTTAAAAAATTATTAAAATAGCCATAATTTACATATTTAGTAATATGGTAGTCTAATAACAAAATCAAAATTAGTTTATATAATAAAATAATTTTGCTTTAAAAGATACTTATATTGTTTATCAGAAAAAAATAAATGTATTCAAGTATAATCTTCATCAACTAATTAGTATCAGTATTAATATTAATGTACTTATTATAAAAAATAATGTTAATGTTAATTTTAAATATAAAAAAATTAGGATAAACCATCCTAATCTTTGTAAAAAGAACAATGGACGGTGTAGATCAATTGACGTGTTGGAGTGCTGATACAGAAGCTGAACAGTGTAGTACAACCCGCAGGACTGCGTTCTACTTTGTAGTCCCATTTATGGCGTCGTAGACTTTGTTAAAGTTAACCAAACAGAAGTGTACTTGGGGGAATGCGAGATTCCTAAAACGTTTGTGAAAAATAGCTAAATGACGAAAGTGTCCCTACGTGGAAGCAGGCAGAGAGTAGGTACGATCGACTACGAAGTTGACCCTCTTCCCTCTTCTTCTCCCTTTTTTGTTTTGTTTTTTTGTTTGCCCTTCCCCATCACGCCACCTTTTTTTACTTTTTACTGTTTTTTTTTTAAATTTTCGATTCCAATTCTCTTTCTCCAATCTTACCTCAACCCAATCTCCACTCTCAACACAGCGCGTGCCTACAATTGCGGCCCTAACCATGGTCAGCTTCTGAATGCAATGCAATTGGGGACATGACACTTTAGAATTTATAATGTGGGAAAATAAATTTATGGATAAGGAGCTTGGAGTATAAATCTTGTCCTTATTATATGTTATGGGTTTTTATTTTAAATATAAGAGTTAAATAAAATATTTATTTTTATTTTAAATATAAGACATTAATCCGTTTTCTCCTAAGTTTATATTGTTTTTTTTTAAAAAAATCTATTGATTGTATATAGTAAATATCATTAAAAGATAACTACAATGCATATGATTAAAATGGGTATTATAGGAAAAACTAGCACATATTTTTTATAAATAATTAATTTAATTTTTTTAATTTTCACAAATTAATTATCTAGCTACTATTAAGGACTGAATATAGTACTTTCGGAAAAGAATGAGTAGTCTTTATTTTAAGTCACTTTTATGGGATATTAATTATATTTTTTTTAAAATTGCCCCTATCTAAGATGCAATTTTCTTTTTTTATGTCTTTAATATGTATTTCATGATTTTAAATAAGGGTACATTTAAAACTTTTTCCATTTTCCAACATATTTAATTACTTATCAACTCTTTTTAATTCTTGAAGTATTTGGAAGTGCCTTATTGAGACAGGAGTAATAGTTGGTAAGCAACTTAAAATTTTGATTTTTAATTGCAGTGTCAGTTAAAACTCTAAGAGCCTTTTTAAATTGAGGAAAATGAAGGGGAGGGATTTTTGCTCTTGAGTAAAAGGTAGATTTTACAAGGACTTCTAGAACTTAAGTTTGAATTGATTGGGGGTATAATGTAGTTACGGAATATGGGATGATTTAAAATGATACTGAAAATGCATGTCATTGGATGAGTACTAAAAAACACGAGGAGACCAAAAATTCTTGACAAAAACAAAAAGCACTGCAACCTTTAAAAAGTAGAAAATTAGTTTAAATGGTTAAAGTGCAATTTTAACTATAAAAATTTTCACCATAAGGTTGGGGAATAATTAAGTTTTTGAAGGGTGCAAAAATAGACACAATCTTTTAAAAACAAAGTAATTTTAGAAATTTCATTAAATTAATCTAAACATCTGTCTCTTTTTTAATATAGGACACACTTGTTCTCCTTCAGACTTTATAACATACATTTGGGTCAATTTAAGAAATTGTTAAAATTACACCATCTTAAAAGATTGTGTCTACTTTTACTTCCTTCAAAACTTAATTGTGTCAGACCCTTATGATTAAAAACTTCGTTGGTAAAATTGCGTCTTAACCCTAGTTTAAAATATGGAAGCTTTAATTGTAATTATTTAGAAGTTTAGTTGTAAATTATCTAAAATCCCATCTTGAATTTCTTAAGTTGTTCTAAGTTCTGAAATTCGAACACTTAGTTGGGAATCATAAACAATAACACTTCGGTTATTTTCAACTATTTTTAAGTGTATTCATATTACAGAGACATTTTGGTCAAGCTAATTCTATCACCTTAAGACCTATGTGATATGTTCTATTTTTAATATACTACTTTATGTATCATTTGACCCATTTTAGTGTGTTTGAGGAGTAAAAATTCCATTAGTGATGAATTAATATTCATTTAGAGTGATTGCATGAACCAGTGATAAAAAAGTAAAATTGTCATTATCTTAGTGATTATCTAGATATATGGTATTACATTGTTTTTAATTATATTTTCAGGGCATTTTGGTCATCTGGGTGAATTTAAAAATTACAGTTCAGTCCCAAGATATTTTCAGTTTAGTCCTTGAATTTAAGAAATAACATATTAGTCCTGCGAACTGTACTATGTGTTTTATGTTAGGGCTTCATTTCTGGTCAGAGGAAGACACTTCCAGCCGCAATTTTGAGCACGGGAGACTCCAGATTTTGATCTCCTTCACCTCCTTCCACTCCCATCTCCATTATCCATCATTTCCCCACCATTTTCACTCACTTTCTTCACTCCTTTTACTATTTTCGTCACTTTTGTCATCATTTTAATTTCTTCCACTACGTTGCTGTTATGGCTAAGATTGGGGGCTGTCAACAGTGCATGGGAGCTTCCATTTCAAGCATGAGGAGCTAAACATTTCGTTCCCCAAGGAGTAGAGGACTATGCCGGAGCTTGGAGCATTGTTTAGGTAGTTTTTCATATTTCTTTCTCTTACTCTAGTTATATTTGTTGATTGTTCTAGTTGAGTAATTAATTTGTGTAGCTAGAGTTGAGACATTCTAGTTGTAATGTTGTTTGGGATTGAAATATTGAGATTATATGATTGAGATCTTAACTTGTATTGTTAAAATGCTCAATTTGGTTGTATATATTCTGGATTTAGTTAATCTAAGTTTTTATGATTAAATTGAGTACTTTGTCCATCATATATAGCTTTTGTGATTTGTGAATTTGTCAACACCCGTCTGACATACCCCTTAATATTGATATTATTCAGAGTAGCAATGCGCAGTTCAACTGGCAAATAGGAATAACATAAATATATTGATATCATTGATACAATGTATACAATGTGCTTGATATAATACAGGAATTCCCCAAAAGGGATACAGAATAATTACAGACCTTAAAATAACAAAAGGTCTTTAGATAACCAATTGCTCCTCCTGATCTGAACAGAACTTTTCTTTGCAAGTAATTACAGTTTTGCCCTTTAAGCCATTGTCTACTGCTGAAAACTTTAAATGTTTATGGAAAGTTTGAGATTCAGAATAAGTAATCAGACATAGAGAATGTAATATCTCAAATTTTGAGTCTAGAGACTTGAGGAAACGCCTATATCAGGAAAACGACTTAGCCCAATTTGGGAAGAGTCCCAAGAATGATGAGATATAGAAAGATACTCACAGACTATGCGATTTAGCCTTATCGGGCAGAAGGCTTGGTATTTGCAGGCGGTATGATTAAAGTGTCGGTGTATATGTGCACAGGAAACATATACAATGCCATTGGGTTAGTAGAAAAACGCCACCCAACTATGTCATGAGGTATGTGACCGATTAGTTAGGCGGAATAGGTCGATATAGGTGTGCACATGCCATTTTTTAGACATACATGTGTACCCTACGTTTTTAGAGTGGATGTCAGTATGAGACGCCATACGGGGCCCACGTATACACTCCAACTTGGTGTCATTTGATGGACCTCGATATGTATGTCATAGTCCAGAGCAAAACCCAAGTGGAATCCCTAGTAAACACGGAAAAAGAATGCGGGTCCCACGGGATAGGTGCCACATGGCGCCATATAAGAGGAAGGAAGCATAAAGTAGCTTTTTACTTTATGGGTAGATAAACCAAGAGATGACACTTGTCCTACCTTTAAGATAAAGTAACTTTTACTTTTGTGTTGTCATCACTAGAGGGTGCCACCTCACCCTAAGTCAGGGAAAATCCATCGGTCTCTGATCCAGTCACCCGACTAACTTTCCCGAACACTGAGCCCGAGAGCTGGGGAAAATCATTAGACCCCTACTTTCCTTGACATGTTGGACGGATAAAGGTCTGAGAAAAGAGACGAAACCCACTTTATTAAAGGAAGTGACATGTGTCACCGAACCGATGGAACACCGAACAAATGACACCACAATAACTTGACACTTGGCATGATTTTTCCATGGCTCTTCCCTAGCCATTTATTTCATCCATCTGCCTCAAAATACTTATAAAAATGCTAAAAATCACCAAAAAAATGTTGGAAGAAAGAGAAGAGATGAATAGTAACTTTTTAGAACTTCAATCCACTGAAACACTACCAAATCGGTGTTTTCTCTCAAAATACCCTTCACAAACCTTCTTATACTCATCACAAGCTTCCTTTCTATGATTTTGGATTTTCATTTGGAGGTGGTTGGTGCCATCTCACTTGCCGGAGTACTGCTGAAATTCCGAACCGACTGCAGAAACGCGTAGAGGTAAGCTTAAGCTTCCTTTTGAACCGATTGGTTTGTTGTTTGGATGAGTTTATGTAAGGGTGGGGCACTTTTCATTTTCAGTCCAAGGGGTATTTTTGAGGTTTAATCATGGTTTAATCATTTATTTATGGTTAGATTATGATTTATGATGAAATTGGACCAAGTGGTTGGACAAAATTATACTTTAGTGAATTGTTGTCTTGTGAGGTTCTGTTTTGGCCAGAACAGGGCATAAAGAAGGAATGATAATTTTCTAAATTTGAGGTTTCCAATGAATTCCTTTGAAAAAATTGTGTAGGTTTAAGGTGTGGTTGTGATTCTGTAAGGGTTTGATTGAAAACCTTAGAATTTCAGTTAAAAGAACAAAGCTGTCAGATTTTGTTTTCTGGAGGAAAGTTTTTTTTGAAGTGTTTTTGAGTGGCCAAATGTTATCCAATGACCTCAAAACTTAATAGAATGAAATTATACATCTTAAGCTTTAATTTGATATATAATATGTGCTATTTGGGTTAGTTAGATCGTGAGTTACAAATTTTTGAAGTTAGGCATTGGTTTTGGAATCAATTATGTGGAAGTAAAGCTTAGTTGAGAATTATATAATTTTAGGAATGTGATTGTTAGCATGAGATATTTTTCCCTTACATTAGACTTAAAAATGGTCATATAGAACTTGGAACCACCTCATTTGGAATTTTTTGGATTTATTTATGATTTTTGGAAGTTCAGTCAAGAAGCAAAGGAATTCATGGCTTCAGCCAAGCATTTTGGCCACGGCCAAAGGGAGGTCAGTAACTTTTTGGCCATGGCCAAGCTCCTAAATTCTAGTATTTCATGTTTTTTGAAAGAAATTGACCCATTTAGCCCTTCCTAACTTCTTGGGCCTTAATGAACACTTCTAATGACTTACGATCATGGCTCTAATGATGTGATTGGGTATCTAGGGCCATGGAGAAGTCAAGAAGAAGAATGGAAGATGGTTCAAGTAACCCTAATGGTAGGAAGAAGAGAAAAGAAAGGGTGGACATTGGTCCACAAGGTAGTAAACTTTCCTAACTTGCATAACTTGATATGTGTGCTTGTATGTTAATGTGTTGATTACTTTGATGAATTGTAAGAAGCATATGTGAATGAGTGAAGCTCTATTTTTTTTATACTATGGCCATTAGTGTAACATGTTAAACATTGAGCATGCAAATATATTATTATGTTGGCATGAATTTATATAGGTAAGCATGTCATGCACAAAGCATTTCTTGTATGCATTTGTTAGCACTGTTTACTACTGAGATTCTCTCGAATCTCACCCTTCCCCACTAACCATATAGGTCCGTGTATACGAGATAGAAGGAATACTTGAAGATGAATCGGAAGGAAAGAAGATGAAGAATTGAAGTCTTCAAGTGTATTTATTTTTACTCTTTGTAAAGTATTTACATTTGATTTACATATGAATAAGAAAGTATGAAAACGTGTATTAGTATTGAACGGTAATCGGGATCACTGAAACTAAAAGTAAGAGCAGAGAAAAAATAGAACAAACTCTGATAATTGGTAAGAATAACGGCTCAATAACTAGAAACAGAAATGAAGCCCTAAGGAACTAAAGGATAACGCTTCCGTATATGTAATACAGGGGCAGAAATGTAAGGTTTTATGTTTTATGGTATCAGAGTAGAAGTTTCTAGTATTCAGTTAGAATTTCTTTTTAAGTATACTAACCCATGTATAGTAACTTTGTGTATAGGAACTATAAGCTGTAGGGGAAGGCAGTAGAGTCGATCACTTCCGTCGGCTAACCAACCCTCTAAGGACAAACCTATACTCGAGGGTAAGACTGTAATGATGTATACCTTGCAGAGAAGGGTATGAGCTTCGAAGAATCCAATGCCAAGCTAACCTATAACCCAGATTCCAGCATAATTCTGGGTTAAGCGTGTTTAGGCAAGAGCAATCCCAGGATGGGTGACCTCTGGGAAGTACCGTAGAAATTTGAAACCTCTTAATTATAGGCCCGAGTGCCTTGAGGTATGAAATATGGTGATTCTTAGGGATGCCATGAGAATGTTAGAATGAATACAATGAAGATTTAAAATAGGCTTGAATCATATCTAAGCTGAAATAGTGTTTAGGTCAGGATGTGACTCAAGTTACACTATGGTTGTGATACATAAAAGTATAAACACTGTGAACCTTGTGAACCTGGTCAGTAATGTTAAACTATTAGCAATGCTTTGAGGGAATATTTGAGGATATTACCTGAATGTTGTGAGAATATAATAGAAGGAATGAATTATGACAATCTTAACATGCTTATTAGGTATGGCTAAGTTTCTAGAATTAGATTAATGAACCTAAAAGTTGGATAGACATCTATAGGGTTGCTACTAACTGAATTGTAACCTAAGAATCAAGTAATAGTTGAATTGATTCTTTAGGCTTAGAATTGACCTGAATGAATATGGTACAAACGAGAATGAGGTTTTTGAAGGTTGCTAGCTACTAATCTAGTATAGGGAAAGATCTTGATTATAGAATATTCCCTTAAAAAGAATGAATAAGAATTTGTTCCCTGATAGAACAGAGTAATAGAAAGAATGAGAATAACCATGAATTATGGTCTCGTAATCAAGACAAAGAATAGAATATGCTAGTGACCAACGGATTCCCTGAAAGACGTGGATAGATACCTCAATAAGGGAAGTAGAATTATGTCTGGAGCTAGACCAATATCGGAAGTCCATATAGAATGACCCCAGAGGAGATAGCAAAATGAGAAAAGGGTTTATGTTACCTAGTAAATCGCTATAGGGTGATCTAGTGCTGTTTGTCAAAAGAAAGACAGAAAAGAGAATAAAGGTAGAACAGGCTCAATAGAAAAAGTCAAGTGAACTCTTGCTCTTGTATCTTATGTTATGGTTCTGTACGTATGTATTTACCATCAAGTGTATTCATATTATGAGTATATGGTGGGCAGTCAAACCTATTAGACCAGCGTGTCTTCAGGCAGTCAGACCCGAAAAGCATTCAAAACTAGAAACAGCCGAAATGTTGGAATAGAACGGCTATAAAGCTGGAATAGAACAGCCAAAAGGCTAGAAATAATGGCTGAAAGGCTAGAATAACTACCATAAGGATGGAATATAAGGGACTATGTGTCCTGAGAATTTTCCAATAGACTGTATGTCCTATGAATGAATATCAATGCTTGAGAAGGGATAGTTTGTTTTGCGTGCTTCATAAACATTACATAAGGGTATGAATAGCTTAATTAGCAAGGGATAAAGCCTAGAAAGAATTTAGAATTGATGGTCTTCTAGAACAGTTGTCTGGTTCCTGTATAGTTTTGAAAATTGAATTTTAAACTGACCAATACACCTACTATTTTCGTGAATTGTATGAACATAATTTTCCAAGAATTTAATTTTTGAACATAATTTTTGACCAGTTTGTATTGGTCATTTTTAAACTATGTTGTCTCTAAAGAAGGGATCCTTAATGGAACTCAAAATAATGGAAGCAGTATAGAACTAGAAGAGAGGCCATAAACTGTTGCAGAAACACTCAGTTTGCCAGGTCTTGCCAGATGTCTTTAGAATTTTTCTTGAATCGCTTTGCCACTCAATTGAAAGAAAGAATTATAGAAAGAATTTCTTAAGTGGGATGTTGTCTACGAGAGGATTTCATAGAGCTGTAGGAGAGGTTGAAACTTACACCAGTATTAAGTATTCCCGATCCTATAATGTGACCCTTGTGTGGTTTGCAGTAAAGTGATCAGTATGGTCTGCAACAGAATGAGAAAGAAAGAAAGGGTTGGGAAACGTCCTAGTAAAGCAGGATGAAATGGTGACGCGTGCCTCTCAACAGTTGAAACCTAACGAGATGAATTACCCCACTCATGAATTTGAACTGGCAGCGGTTATGTTTTCTTTGAAAAGGTAACAACACTAGTTTATATAGTGCAATTTGAAATATACTGCAACCACTAGAATTTCAAATATTTGAAAAATCAAAAAAATGGAATATGAGATGATGTAGATGAATGAAAAGCAGTGACGCGATTATCATCGCTGATGCTTTGAATTGAAAAGTTGTGCAGTTGGCGGTCATAAGTATACAAGAACAAAAACTAATAGAAGGGTTTAGGAATATGAACTTGTAAAGTTAGATAGTACTTGCTAGCTATAGTGCTAGGAAAGAGGAAAGTAGGCTGAGAGCTTAGATTAAAGAAGCTCAGATGTAGAATAAACGAGCAAGGCCTACATAAATAGAACTAGAAATAGAACTGAATGAGAAAACCTCTAGAATTTAAGGTATCGATAGAATATAGAATGAAGGAAATGAAATCCTCACTACAGTGATCCTTTTGAAGTATTATTAAGAATCGTACCTATAGCAAATTTTGAAGATGAAATTTATTGAACAGGGAGAGAATTGTAATATCCCAAATTTTGGGTCTAGAGACTTGAGGAAACGCCTATATAAGGCAAACGATTAAGCTCAGTTTGGAAAAAGTCCCAAGAATGATGAGATATAGAAAGACTCTCATGAACTATGCGATTTGGCCTTATCGGGTATAAGGCTCGATATTTGCAAGCAGTATAATTAAAGTATCGGTACAGATACGTACATGACACATATACGGCACCATTAAGTTGGTAGAAAGATGCCACCCAACTATGTCATGAGGTATGAGATCGATTAGTAAGGTGAAATAGGCCGGTGTAGGTGTGCACATGCCATTTTTGAGGCATACATGTGTACCCTGCGTTTTTAGAGTGGATGTCGGTATGGGGTACCATACGGGGCCCATGTACACACTCCGACCTGGTGTCATTTGATGGACCTTGATATGTGTGTTATAGTCAAGAGCAAAACCCGAGTGGAATCCCGAGTAAACATAGAAAAAGAATACGGATCCCACGGGATAGGTGCCACATGGCGCTATATAAGAGGAAGGAAGCATAAAGTAGCTTTTTGCTTTATGGGTGGACAAACTAAGAGGTGACACTTGCCCCACCTTTATGATAAAGTAACTTTTACTTTTGTGTTGTCATCACTAGATGGTGCCACCTCACTAGATGTTGGGCGGCTAAAGGCCCGAGAAAAGAGACAGAACCCATTTTATTAAAGGAAGTGACACGTGTCACCGAATCGGTGGAACACCGAACAAATGGCACCACAATAACTTGACACTTGGTATGATTTTCCTGACTCTTCCCTAGCCATTTATTTCATCCAGCTACCTCAAAATACTCATAAAAATGCTAAAAATCCCAAAAAAACTGTGGAAGAAAGAGAAGAGATGAATAGTAACTTTTCAAAACTTCAATCCGCCGAAACACTACTGAAACGCTTCACAAAACTTCTTATACTCATCCCAAGCTTCATTTCTACAGTTTCAAATTTTCATTTGGAGGTGGTTGGTTCTGTCTCACTTGCTAGAGTACTACCGAAATTCCAAACTGACTACGGAAACGCGTAGAGGTAAACGTAAGCTTCCTTTTGAACAAATTGGTTTGTTGTTTAGATGATTTTTTGTAAGGGTGGGGCACTGTTCATTTTCCTTCCAAGGGGTATTTTTAAGGTTTAATCATGTATTTATGGTTAGATTATGATTTATGATGAAATTAGACCAAGTTGTTGAACAAAATTCTGTTTTTGTGAATTGTTGTCTTGTGAGGTTCTGTTTTGGTCAAAATATTGCATAAAAGAAGGAATGATAATTTGCCAAATTTGAGGTTTCTAATGGATTCCTTAGACGAAATTGTGTGGGGTTAAGGTATGGTTGTGATTTTAGAAGGGTTGGATTGAAAACCCAAGAGGAATTCTTGGTTGCAGCCAAGCATTTTGGCCACGGCTAAAAGGAGGTTAGTAACTTTTTGGCCATGGCCAAGCCCCAAAATTCCAGCATTTCATGTTTTTTTGAAAGAAATTGACCCATTTAGCCCGTCCTAACTTCTTGGGCCTTAATATACAGTTCCAATGACTTGCGATCATGGCTCTAATGATGTGATTCGGTATCTAAGGCCATGGAGAAGTCAAGAAGAAGAATGGAAGATGCTTTAAGTAACCCCGATGGTGGGAAGAAGAGAAAATAAAGGGTATACATTGGTCCACAAGGTAGTAAACTTTTCTAACTTACATAACTTGATATGTGTGCTTGTGTGTTGATGTGTTGATTGCTTTGATGAATTGTATGAAGCATATGTGAATAAGTGAAGCTCTGTTTTATTTATACTATGGCCATTAATGTAACATGTTAAACATTGAGCATGTATATATGTCATTATGTTGGCATGAATGTATATAAGCAAGCATGTCATGCACAAAACATTTCTTGTATGCATTTGCACTAGTGCAAAACAGGCTTTTTAGACTGCATCATTTAGACCAGTTATTGCGGGTAAGGTCTAAAAGAAACGCGGGGTGGAAATTTCGTAATTAAAATCAATTTTTTAGACCAGTTGTTAAAAAAATGGTCTTAAAAAACTTATTTAGACCGGTTATATAAACAACCGGTCTCAAAAACAAAATAATTAAAATGAATAAAAATTCACGTTATTATTAAGACCGGTTATTTAAATAACCGGTCTTAAAAGTCAATAATTTAAGACCGGTTCTTAAATAACCGGTCTTAAATATCTAATATAATTCAAATTAAAATATATGTTGTTAAAATTAATTATTTAAACCGGTTGTCTAAATAACCGGTAAGACCAGTTATTTAGACAACCGGTCTTAAATTTGGAACTTTAAGACAAGTCTAATATTTCAAACTTAACCGGCCGTGAAGCTTATTTCATCAGCACTTTTCATTTCCCTCTCACTCTCCTTCCACAGCCGCGAAAGTTCATTTCAGCTCAAGTCCAGGATTTTCGGTGATATTCCCCCTTATTCTCTGGCCACTTCTCCAGCTGCCGCCACCGCTTCCACCTCCTTCTCCATTTTCTATTTTGTGCCATTTAAAAATACTCCCTCCTTTCCCGTTCGTCTGCCCGTTGCTGCGAAGAAGTCTGCCGTGAGTACCATCGTAAAGGCCGGCTAAGCTTCTTATTTCACTAGCCTTTATCTCCCTTTGGTGTGTTCTCCAGCCACTGCAACCCTCTCCTCCTGCTCCTCAAGCCACGGTCCAAGATTACTTCAAACAGGTAATGTCCCTTGTCTCAATCCTTCGTATAAATAGAAATTTAGTATTCACTGTCTATCCAAGAAGAATCTCTACTATAATTAAACTAGAAATTAACACAGAAATGGAGAAAACAATGACATTTACTCTGATGGAAATTAATTGGTGAAGCTTAATTAACGGTGGCCTGAACTGGTGTGATTTGATTATTTGAGGATTAGGGTACTGATAATTGCTAGTTTTCATAGTCTCTGGAATGCTTAAGTTATTGTGTCAAATTTCCTGGCATGTATGCTCATGAATGGCTGATTAGAAAATTGTTACATAATGTTCAGTTAGTTTTGAAACTAAATTTGAGAGGTGATTTGAGGTTTAGACTAAAGCAATTCTTGTGTATGTGGTCTAAATTAAGTCCTGAAATTGCTAGTGTATGTTGATACATTTTCCATATTACTTGAAGAAAATGAAACAGACAATAATTATATCTTATGTGAAATTCTAATGAAGAATTCTGTTAAACTAGATAAATTGATGTGTGTAACCTTTTCATACTCTCATCATACTCCTGCCTTTTCTAGGGGAGTTCATATACATAAGAGAAGAAAAAAAAGGTGTTGAAATATATGGATCGTAGTTGGATAAACGCTAAACGGACTAGTGTTGAATATGATAATGGGGTGAGGGATTTTTTAGAATTTGCTAGAAGAAATTCTGGTAATGATGATAGTGGGATGTTCTATTGTCCTTGTGTAGAATGTCTGAATGAGAAGCGACTTAGTGCTGCAGATATATACACACATTTAATTTGTGAAGGATTTTGTAAGAGTTATACAGTATGGGTATGGCATGGTGAAGAAATAGAAATTCTAAGCGTAACTCAACAAGGGAGGTCGCCTTTGATGATAATGACACGGTTCTGAATGATCGGATAGAGGATATTATTCGTGATGTAGGAGAAGAGTCTTTTGATTAATCATATGCATATGGTAATATGTGCAGTGATGCTGAGAAGTCACTGTACCTGGGGTGTACAAAATACCAATTGTTGAAAGCTGTATTGAAATTGGTAAGCTTGAAAGCACAGCATAGATGGAGCGATAAGAGTTTTTCAGAAGCACTTGAGGCCTTCAAGGACATGCTTCCAGATGATAACGTGCTGCCTTGCCGATACTATATTGCTAAGAAAATATTGTGTCCATTAGGGATGAAGTATAAAGAGATCCATGCATGCCCTAGTAATTGTATATTGTACAGAAAAGAGCATACAAAGAAAGAGTAGTGTTCGATATATGAAACCCCAGGTACAAATCAAATAAGGCCCCTGCAAAAGTGTTGTGGTATCTTCCTATCATACTGAGGTTCAAACGGCTGTTTGCTAATGAAATTGATGCCAAAAATTTGAGATGGCATGCGGATAAGAGGATTTCTGATGGAAAGCTTTGACATCCAGCTGATTCTTCTCAGTGGAAGAAAATTGATCAGTTGTTTCCTGACTTCGGCAAAGAGCCTAGGAATATTAGGCTTGGGCTTAGCATGGATGGCATGAATCCTTACGGTAGCCTAAGCAGTATACATAGTTCATGGCCTATTCTAGTGGTAATTTACAACTTATCTCCTTTGTTATGTATGAAACGAAAGTACATCATGTTGTCTATGTTGATTTTGGGACCAAAACAACCCGAAAATGATATAGATGTTTACTTAGAACCCCTGATCGAAGACTTCAAATAGTTATGGGACGAAGGTGTCGATGTTTTTGACGCGAACAAGAAGGAGATGTTTAAAATGCGAGCCTTGATCTTTTATACTATAAACGACTTCCCTGCTTATGGAAACTTGTCAGGATATAGAGCGTTAAAGGCCACAAAGGTTGTCCTATTTGTGAAGAAGGCACATGCTACCATCAACTTCAACATGGAAGAAAGACTGTTTATCTTGGTCATAGGAGATTCCTTAGACGGGGCCACCCATATCACAGATTAAAGAAGGCCCTTTTTGGTGGCCAAGAGTTTGAAGATGCTCCAGAGGCTTTGACTGGGGAGAAAGTGTATGAAAAGGTCAAAAATATCAATGTCATCTTCGGTAAGACTTCAAAGAGTCGAAATGGAAAAAAATATATGGAAAAAAATGTATGTTTTCTTTAACCTTCCATATTGGCAGAATCTTGATGTCAGACACTGTATTGATTTCATGCATGTAGAGAAAAAAATGTGTGATAGTATTGTTGGGACACTACTCAACATACAAGGAAGTTCTAAGGATGACGTTAAGGCAAGATTAGATTTGCAAGAAATGGGAATACGGGCAGACTTGCATCCTAAGCCATATGGTAAGAGAACTTTTTGTCCTCCAGCTTCTCATACTTTGTCTAAGGATGAGAAATGAAGTTTTTGTGAGTGTTTACATGGCATCAAAGTTCCCTCAGGGTATTCTTCAAATTTTAAGAAGCTTGTGTCGATGAAAGACTTGAAGTTAGTAGGGCTGAAGTCTCATGATTGTCATGTCTTGATGCAACAACTACTCCCAGTAGCTATTCGAGGCATCGTTGAATATGATCTTCAACACATATTGACAAGACTTTGTTTCTTCTTCAATGCGATTTGTAGTAAAGTCATTGAGACGAAAAGGTTCGATGAATTGGAAAATGAAGGTTACCTGATCTTGTGCCAACTTGAGAAGCTTTTTGTTCCTTCCTTTTTTGACATCATGGTACATCTAGTTTTTCATCTAGTGAGGGAGATAAAATTGTGTGGGCCTATCTATTTTTGATGGATGTATCCAATTGAAAGAACTATGAAAATCCTAAAAGGATATGTGAAGAACCCTAAACAACCTGAAGCTTCTATTGTTCAGAAATATGTTTCTGAAGAAGCCATGGAATTTTGTCAACATTATTTGGCAAATGTAGGACATATCGGCCTTCCTAAACGACATGATGAAGAAGGGGGTAAGCGCGGGGCTACCGTCAAGAGTGTGGATCCTGATGAATTACAAAAAGTCCACTTGTACATTTTGAATAATGTTGATGCAGTTCAAGATTACATAAATGCTCATAAAGAAATTGTACGGAAAGCGAACAGTCGATTGACTGAATAAAGGTTAATTAGGGAGCATACCAGGACTTTTGCACATTGGTTTAAACATAAGGTTGACGGAGAAGAATGTGTTTCTGATACAATTAATTGGTTAGCACGTGGTCCTGACTTTGATGTCATAAGTTAGACTTCGTTTGTGATCAATGGGTATACATTTTACACGAAGTCCCTAGATAATAGGAGCATTGTCCAGAACAGCGGTGTTATGTTAGTGGTTGAATCTATGCACTTCTCTAGTTCAAGAGATAAGAACCCTAAATTGGCAGTCATACCTTATTATGGGGTTATTGACGAGATTTGGGTGGTTGACTATGTTAAAATTAAATTTTCCATTTTCAAATGTAAGTGTGTTGATGTCAATAATGGTGTGAGGATCGATAAGTCAGGGTTTACATTAGTTGATCTGAACAACAGAAGTTTTGGAGATGAACATTTCATTATGGCAGATCAAGCGAAACAAGTTTTCTATATTATTGATCATACAAATAAAATGTGGTCTATAGCTCTCCAAGGAAAAAGGTTCGTCGATATTGAAGAGGAAAGTCGTTCAAATTATGATCTTCTCGAGATCCCTTCTTTTTCTAGGGGTCTTCCTGCATTGAACGAAGAAGAAGCTGATAATGAACACGTCACAAGAAATGATCATCATGAAGGGATATAGAGGATATTTCTTTATAAATCTACTTTAAATGTTAGCTATCTATTTAAAGTAATTATTGTTATAACTTATATGCAGATTATATATATAGTTATTTTATAACTTACTAACTTAACAATTTGTCTTAACAGTACAATGACGAATCTGGTGCATCCTATAGTAGAGGATCAGGTGTCACCTACTGCTCAGCACAGCGAGCCTCAGAGTGTCAATCAGCCCAGACAGAGGGGCAGGATGGCCACACGCTTGAGAGATGTTTCCCTGAGTAGGTCGGCTGGGGAGAGGATACCGATCCAATTCGATCAATACTGGAAACCGTTCGGGCCGAATGCCAATTGTTATAGGAGTTTTGTCGGCCTCCTCGCACGGAATAAGCCTAGCATATTGATAGAGGAGTGGAGGAATATCAACAAAAAGGTTAAGCAGCATATTTGTGACACTATTCAGGTATAAAATTCCCTCTGTATGTTTCTTTTATTAAATTCGTTTCATTACTGTCACTAACTCCTTTGATTCATGAATAACAGCTCACCTACGATGTTCCTCAGAGTGAGATCTTGTATCACAAGACTATGACGTATTGTTGTGAGCGCTGGAGGAAGTTCAAGACGAATCTGGCCAACAATTACGTGCATATCGAGGTGCCAGCTGGTAAGCCTCGTCCTACTCCTTACAGCAAGTATTCGTACATCGATAAAGCAACATGGCATGAGTTTTTTAGGCTTCAGACTACTCCAAAGGCTTTGATGAGTTAACTTATTTTGTACTTTATTTACTTATCTTTTGACTTTACTGTTTGTAACCTTTTTTCCCATTTCTTATTCGTAGGTAAGAAGTCAAAAGGCACAAGAGAGTGGCAGGAAGAATGATTGCCCCCACACAATGTCTCGTGGGGGATACGCAAAGGCCGTGAAAGACTTGTTGGCGGCCAAACGGAGGAGATTGGAAGAAGCATCTTAATCCGATCCTTCTGTTCTGTTATCTCCACCATCTCCGATACGGCGCGAAGAGTTGTGGTTGCATGCTCGCCAGAAGAGTGGTGGATCCTATACAGTGACCAGTGTCGTATAGTCGGTGAAAAAATTGTAAGTATCGTTGTTCTTATTAACCGTTTAATAAACATGTTTCATTACTCATGTGTGTTTTTTGTATATCTCACAGGAGGAACTTCAAAAAAAGAAAGCTAAGGGATCCTTCAAGTCGGAGGGGAGGAATGACATTCTCACGGTTGCTACTGGAAAATGTGTGCATCCAGGCCGCACCAGGGGAGTTAGAGGAGGGGTGGGTATAAAGGATTACTTTGGATCCTCCTCACGCAGTTCCTCCTCCAACGTGGTCACGAGAGACGAATTGGAGCGTATGTTGGCCACTACGAGCGCGGAAGCAAGGGCTGAGATAGAAGCATCATTTGATGCACTATTGAATGCCCGGTTAAGCAAGATTAAGGACGAGGTATATGCCATGGTGAGCACAAGACAAGATACCGCTCCTGCCAAGGCACAGTCACTCGATCGCCACAAGCACAGTACCAAAGGGAGTTGTTGTAATGTGGGATAGTCATCAGAGGGTCCTGGAAAGGACAATGCCGAGCCTTGTGAATTATATGTTGAGGATTATCTGAGACAGTTAGTTGCATGGGGGAGTGTGCACAACCTAGGATCAACTGTTCACCACCTCCAGATGATAGATGATCAGGTTAGGGTGTCAATTGAGGAGGTTATCACCGCAGACGCACCTGTTCCTATCCCTTCTGAGGAGTTCAAGATTATGGTCGATATCTTGGGTACCTTCATATTATGGCCGAAGAACCTTATTTCTGTTGGAGCTACGGATTCCCCGATCAGAGCCCCAAGTCCAGCTCCCTTCCCTCGTGAAGTTTCACAGCCTCCACTATTGAATGTAATGCAACAAGTGATTCTGATGGCATTTGATTCATCTTTCCCGGCTAGAAATTGGCCTATGGATTCAGCTGTTGGGCCGTCAGGGGCAGCATGCTATCTTGAGAGGGATGATTTAATGTCCATGGTCGCTCCTAGACAAAATCTTACAATTGCGATTGTCCAACTTTTTTTTATGTAAGTATCTTCTTCAATTGGAAGTAAATATCTTAAAAATTATGCTGTTTAACTTTAATTTGTGTGCTTCCATTTTTGTAGGTACATGAATCATAGGTTGGTTTCCTCTTGGCAGAGTGCTAAATTTGGATTCATGTGCCCAGCTCATGGCACGGAGAAAGGGACCACTTCTACCATCAGACATAGATATTTATCGCAGAGGCTCAGTGAATCAGAAACTGGCTATTTCTTGGTTCCTTATGTGCATGGATAAGAAACATCAAATTTATATTCCAAAACATCACATATAATGCTTTATATTTGCTTAACATTTATCTCTTTTTTTAAGGGATCATTGGCAATTGGTTATTCTGTGTAAGGCTAGTTACACAATGATCCCCCTATGCTCCCTCCACTTCAAATCGGGGAGTGACTTGAAGAAGACCATGAACTCATAAGTTTTCTTGCTTTATTACCTTTTGTGTGCAAAGTTTATGTGCAGAATAAGTAATCTTTGTGATTTTGATCATAGGGCTATGCGGACTTTCCTACACACTAAGTGTGGTAGGCATGTTCGTGACTTAAAAAGACCCTACATGGATCACTCCAAATGTTAGTACATATTTGTTTTCTTTAAGATGTGTTCCATAAGATATGCCTTTATGCTTGCTTTGATGATATCATGTTCTTTTTCAGACCCGTAGGCAACCACCGGGCTCCAACTTATGTAGTCTTTATATGTTGAGGCAAATTTATAATATTATCAGCCTAGGCACAACTGACTTTACAAAGGAGGTAATAAATGTATATTTCAAAAATTTGTATTACTTTATTTTTTTTAAGTTAGTAAGTTAATGTTTTGTTTGGCTTCGGTGTTACACATACAGATGTTTGATCTTGCTGATCCCTTTCCTGAAGAAGATATTGATTTCATCCGAAAATGTATTGCTGAATTCATCTATGAGCTTTTACAAGATTAGTAAGTTTTTGAATCCGATCATATATTGTTCTAATAATACTTATGGTTTTCATATATATCTAACTTGGTTTATATCTTTGTTCAGGACAATTTATTAGATATTGGTGATATTAGTTGGTTGTCGATTCAGGCATGGGATCACTATTGTAAATTTTCCTCCACTTTTTTCATTTCTCTGTAAAGCTTAGGAATTTTTTCCATATAATGAGAAATATTTCTTCTCCTGCTTCTCTTTATAAGCTTTGGGATTGCAAGTTCACACAATGTCACGATTTTCCTGCTATCATTGTTTAATTGTGGTACTGTGGTTTAAAATGCTTGATAATTATAAATTGTTAATATTGTATTGTTTCTGAGAATTGAATAAGTTGATCATGTGTTATTGGTAGTCATTGGAATTGAATGTGTTTGTTTTCAATAATTTTTTTTCATAATGTTCATTCTGTGATTGTTGAGAGTCGAGGGTTGTAAGGGCCAAGTATTTTTCCCTTGAACAGACTGACATTTATAGGTTCATACCAATTACGATAACTAAGGTCATATTTAACAAAAGAGGGAAAGGGGAACTAATAAGGATTTTAGGCTTCATGATTCTAAATTTGGAGCAAGTTTGCATTATGAGAAATACCAATTGTTTCTGAAAATAAAAATGCTATTGTCACTGCTTCTGATTGTCAATATATATATATATATATATATATATATATATATATATATATGCATGTGTTGTTGCTTGTGTATGTAATGTGGCACAGAGGGGATTGTCGTTGAATATGGCTTACTGGCCTGGGTAAGATTGAAACAAATAAAACAAAAAAAACACACAATTTTTAGACCGGTTCTAAATAAGAAAAGGTCTTAAATATGAATTTAAGACCAGTTAAATTGAAGACCGGTCTTAAAAGATTAAACTTTAAGACCGGTTCTAAAGCTAACCGGTCTTAAATTGATATTTAAGACCGGTTCTTTAGGAAACCGATCTTAAAGAAGTAAACTTTTAAGACCGGTATCCTTAAGAACCGGTCTTAAATATCAATTTAAGACCGGTTAAAGTTATAACCGGTCTTAAAGTCTTTTTTAAAAAAAAACCGGTTCATAAAAAACCGGTCTTAATAGTACTAAAATTTCCCATTAGTTAAACTTTAAGACCGGTTGTTGTAGAACCGGTCTTAAAATTTCATATTTTAGACCGGTTTTTTAGTCTAAAAAGCTAAATACTTTTTAGACTGGCTGTATCAAGACCTGATCCAGAACCAGTCTAAAATGTCTTTTTTAACCGGTCTAAAAAGTGATTTTTGTAATAGTTTGTTAGCACTGTTTACTACTTAGATTCTCTTGAATCTCACCCTTCCCCACCAACCATATAGGTTCGTGTATACGAAACAGAAGGAATACTTGAAGAAGAATCGAAATGAAAGAAGATGAAGAATTGAAGTCTTCAAGTGTATTTATTTTTACTATTTGTAAAGTATTTACATTTGACAAATATGTATGAATAAGAAAGTATGAAAAACGGTCATCAGGATCACTAAAACTAAAAGTAAAAGCAGAAAAAAAATAGAACAAACTCTGATAATTGGTAAGAATAACGGCTCAATAACTAGAAATAAAAATAAAGCCCTAAGGAACTAAAGGATAGCGCTTCCATGTACGTAATACATTGATAGAAATGTAAGGTGTTATAGAGAATGTGAAAATAGATATGTAATACACCAAGTTATGTAAGATGTGAACTCATACAATATTGTGTGCGCACTATTCAAGGCTAAATGATTGTTTGCAACCCTGACTTAACTCGTGTACCATCACTGGATCCAAGACCACATCTAGGTCGTGTGTGCCCTAGGCACTGTCATGTTACAAAAGATGACATACACAAAGTATACAATAATCACATAGTGTATGAAAGAAAGTATTACTACATGGAATGTGCCCTTTTCTTGCTTGTCTATCTGACTCAAGCTACTCATATATCCTAAAATTTCAAGTTTAGGATAAATGATTTATTACTTATTCATAATTCATTCTAAACTTATTGTGCTAGTTATCTTAGCTTAAAAATGTTAAATGACTAAAACGCACATGGGGACCCAGTCTATGTCCCTTTATCGTCAAATTGTACTTTACCAAAAATTATGACCCTGGGGACTCAGTCTAAGTCCCATAATATGATTAGTCAAAATCATGCTTAAATGACAAAAATACCCCTGGTAGCCCCTAACTTAGGGTTTTAAGGGTAATTTTATCTTTTCACATTTTAAGGCCTTTATACTTCATATTATACATGTTCCTTATACAATTTTCCATTATAAACCTAATAGAATCATCAAAACCATGAAATTCTAGCTCTAAACCTCCCAAACAGGTCTGGCTAAAATTATGAAATATTCAGGAAAAATGTGTTTTATTGACTTCATGCAATTCATAAACCACCTTCTTTTCATTTGTATTCCCATGATTAACCACTTAAACACCCTTTAAACATGATTAGTGTGAATTTGGGTAGTACCTCCCCTTAGGATTTGACATTCCCAAATCAAAAACCAAGCCAAAACAAAGACAATATTCAATCAAGACAAAAACAACAACCTTGAATCAAACAAAATAACAAGGTTTTATGGTTTTTACCTTTGATTCCTCTTCTTTCCGTCTCTAGCCGTCCTCCCTCTCCTCCTTCTTGCTCTTGTTTTTTCTTGCTAGACATGTGTTTCAAGAAGGAATAGAGATTATGTGAGAGTTGTCATGAAGAAGAAGGCAAGAACAAGTAAAAGTTACTACTAACACACCTTGATCTTGCTTCTTGATCCTTACTCTTTCTCTTTGTTCTTGTATGTTTCTCTAGCTCTCTCTCCATCTCTCTTGCTCTCTTTGTTTGGATGAAATATGGCCTTGGAGGAAAGATGAAGAGTTCTTAGAAATATCTCTTCTTGCTTTTGTAATAATATTATTTAATGCAAAATTTCCATGTGCTTCTTTTACTTGGCTATAATTAATCCCTTTTGAATTAATATGGACTAAGTAAACTATTTTCCTCCTATATCTTCATTTTAGGTGAAAATATTTTCCAACTAAAGGGAAAAATAAATCCATCTTGCTTTATTGGTCAAATAGTCATTTTGCCCATACATTTTTTTCCATTTTCGCACTTGCTGGAAAAACTGGCAGAATTTTCACCAAATTTTGAAAATTCATATCTTTATTTATAGATGTTAAATTTGTGTGGTTCTAAAGGCTATGTCACTCTTATTAAGTCTATTTCTAAGAAACAATATAGCCTTTAGCCAAATGGAAGCTCAGAATTCCCAGAATTACCATTTTTGGACACTGTCACAAACAATTTCTAGTTTTACTGTACTAGCTTCAAAAATAAATAACTCTTAGTGTACAGCTCCAAATGACTTATATAACAATAAAATTAAATCTTGATAAGTCTACTTTTATTATAAAAAATTTCATAGGCATTGAACATCATTTGCCTATTTAAATATGCCACACAGGAAAACACACTAGCAGCAAATACAAATTGTTACAATTTGTGTTCCAAATATAGTCTTGTTGTGTGACTACTAATTACCTTATTTTTTCACTTAATGTGCTCTTTAATTCACCATTTTATTCCCTTCAATACCCCAAAGGTGTAAAGGAATTTTAAAGAATAAAATTATGCCTTACTGGGACATTTGTTAAACCAGGGCTTAGCAGTCCACTTGATTCAGACTTATTCTCAAACCTCTAGTCCCACAATTTAGGATGTTACATTTCTTCTCCTGTCAATAAAATTTTATCCTCAAAATTTTTCCTAAACTTTGATTCACTACACGTCAATTCCTATAGTTTTAACTATTTTATAAATTAGTTTATAGTTTATTATATGCATGATTTTAGTTTCGACAACATAATGACTAAATTATAAAATGGTTAACATTATAAGACTGAGTTGCAGAGAATCAAAGCTTAGGGACTAAGTCACAACCGAATCAAAAATATAGTGACTGAGTTGAATGAGTCAAAGTATACTGATTGTGTTGCAACTAAGCCAAAACGTTAAGGCTAAAAGATTAATTTTCCCATGACAACCTGTTAGTGTTAACCCGCTGATAGTTGAAAGTTAAAAGTTTCATTCCATTATAAGAGTTTTCCAGAACTGAGTTCTCTATCTTGAAATACGTGTCAACGAGTGCTACTTGAATGAATGATCCCAGTGTCTAGAAAACGCCGCTGGGTATGGTTGTCCTAAATCATAATGATTCGATAAATCATAATGATTGTCCTAAATGTCCCTGGTTGGTCATCTATGCGTAAGCAAAGATGAAATAAGACCAGTATGATTCTGAAGAGGTATAATGATACGAATCAAAGTCCTAGGCACTTGTAAGAGTACAAGGTACTAGACTGACCTACTATGAGAAAGATGCATGGATCAAGTCATAAGCTTATCTCATGTATAACCACGTCACTATGCCCTTTAACCTGAGATCATCATGGATTCCTACATGAGAGTTGCTTAGCTTTAACCTAGTTAAAAGTCACATTTGACCAAGTGATGATAAAGGCTATGTTCGAGCTTGATGGTTTTCATGTAGAGGAATATGAATGGTCAAGATGTAATTTAATCTATCCCTCACATTAGTAGAGAGATATTATGGGGTCCCTCGATGAGTGAGTTTGAGAAATGTATGGACATACTATGATGGAAAGAAGTTTCTTTTTCTATAGTCAGACTATTTAGGGATCAAGAAATTAATGGTTAGGAATAGGAGAATGACATTCTCCATGCCTCATCATTGACCGAAATATTGTGTGACAAAAGAGACGTGATATGGTTGTATGACAGGTAGTATCGGTTTATCGATCCTCATATGAATTGGGTGGTCGTAATTTCTTGCTAGAGGCTGCTTATAACTTATGGGTTAGTATAGTTATTGGCCCACTGCCAACCTCATATGGGCCTATAGGGTCGCTCACAAAAATAGCCCAATAAGAGCTATAATATCTAGATTCAAGATTCATTAAATCTAAGATATGTAAAACTAACATTATATATATATATATATATCAGATTTAATTTATAAAGATAAATTAAATCTAGGAAGAATCTCAAATAAATACTATATGAAATTTTAAAACCCCCCAAGAGTCTGTTAATATTTGTAAAAAACATAAAAGTGATAGGGATCAAATTATGATTTTAAAATGTTGATGAATTTACCATTATGCCCTCAATTTTTAAATAAAAAGAGAAAAATAAGGATCTTTACCTTCTCCATACACCACCACTGTCAGAGCTTAGAATCAAAAGGGAGAGTGGCGCCGTGGCAAGGATAACTAGAGACCTAGGAGAGACGATCAAATGGAAAGAAGATACACCCACCATCACCACCGCTTTCCACCACTGTCCTCTTTCCTTTCATTGTTGCCATCAGAACTTGGTGCTGTGATCAGAACTTGCCAGCAATTATGGTGGAGCGAAGGTAGAGGTAGAGCAAAGTGAAAATGGTGGAAGATAAAGGTCTCCTAGGTTCAGGTGTCCACGGTGCTCTCCTTATCTGAATTGTCGCTAAAAAAATGGAGGAAGGTAATAGTGAGATTGTGAGAAAAAAAATCCAATATCTGCATAATTTTTCTATTATTGATGATTGTTTCTTGATTTCTATCTTTATGTGTTTTCCTTCTCCTTCGATCTCGTTTGGTTTTTGAAGAATCAGTCATCAATGTATCATAAATTTTGATATGATAATAACTAAATGTAAAATGGCTTCACAAAATTCGTAATGAGATTGATAAGTTTAATAATGGTTTTGACAAGAATTGTAAAGGTTTTGACAAAAGAGTTTGATGATGAAAACATGTAAGTCAGGATTCACTAACATTTGTGGCATTTCACCAAAATTTGTAATGAGATTGACAAGTTTAATAATGGTTTTGATAAGAATTGTAATGGTTTTGACAAAAGAGTTTTGCTGATGAAAATATGCAAGTCAGAATTCACTAACATTTGTGGCATTTCACCAAAATTCTTGATAGAATTGACAAGTTTAGTAATGGTTTTGACAAGAATTGTAATGGTTTTGACAAAAGCGTTTGCTAATGAAAACATGCAAGTCAGGATTCACCAACATTTATGGCATTGCACCAAAATTTGTAATGTGATTGTCAAGTTTAGTAATGATTTTGACAAGAATTATAATTATTTTGACAAAAGTGTTTGCTAATGAAAATATATAAGTCAGGATTCACCAACATTTGTGTCATCTCATTACTGATTTTGTCAATCTCATTACTCATTTTGTCCATCTCATTACTCATTTTGTCAATTTCATTACTCAATTGGTGTTAATCTTTTTACACATATTGTCTGTACTTATGGATTTTGTCAATCTTATTACTTATATTAGAGTCATCCTATAAGTGTTATAACCCTTCTAACAAAAAATATGTGAAGGGATCCAAGTCATTGTGCATAAAGCAAAAGGTGATTTGCAAACTATTTACCCCCAGGTTATCAGGAAACACTCTTGTGAAAACCATTATGAATCTTGTCAAACTTATTATTACTCTTGTGAATTCGATTATGAATTTTTTCAAAGGGCACAAATGTTGGTGAATCATGTCTAACGTTTTTGTCAATCTCATTACTCTTCGCCAGAAACTAAAAAAGCTCGCTGGAAAATTCATAAGCTTTCCGGAAAACTTATGAACTCGCCAGAAACTGTATAACTTCACCGAAAACTGAAAAAGCTCGCTAGAAACTGGTTTCTTCAACTGAAGTGAGGACAAAAGGAACTTTGGTGTGTCATATCTATCCTCTATTTCTCTTTCTCTGTTGGAGTAGAGAGAGAACGCGAGCTAAACAAAAGATGAAAGCTCACTCTTCTTCTTCTTCGATCCTATGAAGCTGAACGAATGATGATGATGAAGAAGAGAGAATGGAGTGGAAAGAGAAGAGTGAAGGGAAGGGTAGTTTGATCTTTTTCCCAAATATTTAAAACCTAGATTTCTACCTGCGTACCTCTCTGTCCTTTTCCCTTTTCAGTAGATATTTTTGGGTTTTAGAATTTCATATGGTATTTATATGTCATTCTCCCTTAAATCTATTTCAATTGGTCCTTTATTCAGATTACATAAATAAGTTAAATTAAAACTGTTGGAAAGATTTAATTAAACCATATTTATTTAATTTTCTTATAAAAAATAATTAAGTGTTAAATGATATGATATAGATTTCAAAATTAATTAAGATTAATTTTAAAAATCTAATATTTATCATAAAATATAAAACATTGACTAGTTATTTAAAAAGTAAGAGTTAGGATTTTCTACGTATGATAAAAAATAGATAGAGAGCCATAAGTAAAAGAAAACTCTATAGGGACGTTGGTGGCGCTAGCACGCTATTTATGTTAGATTCCTATTCTTGTGGATACCAATAGAGGAAGTTGATATGAGTTGTTAGCTCTTTAAGATCGAAAGGAAATATTGAACACATAAGAAATGTACATTTTCTACTACTCGATTTAAACACCATTGACAGATCCGCAGTAGGGATTGGAAATTTTTTTTAATTTTAATTTTCCGTTATGCCTTCCAATCCCAATAAAAACTCCTATAAACATCCTCTAGAATGAAAAAGCCTCTAAGCACTTTTACCTTTCTGGGGGGAGTGAGACAAGGGGATCCCCTTAACCCATATCTTTTTGTGCTTTGTATGGAGATGTTGGGGTAGCTTATCCATTATAAGGTGGAAATTGGTAACTAGAAACCCCTAAGACTTAGTATTAATAGCCTAATGGTGTCACATCTTTTCTTTGCAGCTGATCATGTTTTATTCTATGAAGCATCTATAGAAGATGAATGAAGTGAAGAGTGTCATGAAAATATTTTGTCTGGTCATAGGTCATAAAATTAATCTAAATAAGTCCAAGATGTTTGCTTCTCAAAATGTATACTTCAATAGAGTATATGAGCTTAACCAAACTATAGGAATTGGACTGATAACCGATCTAGGAAAATACTTGGGGGTATCGCTTCTTCACAAATAGATGGTTAAAATGACATTTTCTCCTCTAATACAAAAGGTGGGGGCAAGCTTAGCAAGTTAGAAGGGGAAGTATCTGAGTATGGCAAGTAGAATAGTCTTAATCAAATCAGTACTATATGTAATTTCATAATATTAGATGCAATCGATGTTAATACCAAAAGGTATGTTGGCCATGATTGAGAAAATTAATAGAGACTTCTTTTAGAACCAGAGTGGGGGTTCCAAGAAGACACATCTCATATCTTGAGATGTATTGAAGAGGAACAGAACTGAAGGGGGATTGGGCATAAAGGACCTTCATTGTTAGAATAGAGCCTTTTTCATGAAGCTCTGTTGGCGTATTATTTCCAGACTAGGAGCTCTTTGGGTTAGATGCCTATGTAGCAAATATTATTATAAGGATAACATGGTTCCTAAAATAAATTAAAAAATGAATCAATCAGCAATTTAAAGTAGAATAACAATAGTATGGGGGGACTTTGGCAAGAGGCTAGGTATGAAGCTAAGAAGTGGCCATAATAATCAAGTGTGGGAAGACTGTTGGGCCCTACTAAAGAGACCACTTAAGCATTATGTGGTCAGGAATTTTCAAGCGATAGACAATGAAGAGTGTGTAAGAGAATTTTGTGATAGAGAGTGGGCAATAGAATAGGGATAAGTAGAGAAGTTACTTTCTAGAGTGGGTTATGGAATATGGAATTATGGAGGATGTGATCTAATAGAGGGTGGCTTCTGATGGTTTCTTTATGGTCAAATCAGCATACAAGATGATTTACTACCAGTAAGAGCATAGGATTGAGCCCTTTTGGTTAAGTTTATGGCGTTGGGAGACTTCAGAAAGAGTAAAATTTTTATGTGGCAAGTATTTCATGAGAGAATCCCAACAAATGCACTCAGAGCCAAACATAATATGATCATACAAAAATACACCCTTTTGAATATAGAAGTGAAGAGAGTATCATCCATGTTTTGGGAGATTGTGAGCAGACAAAAAGAGTGTGGTTTTCTTTGACTAACCTATTGTATTATACTATATTCTTTTCTAGTAATTTATAGGATTGTTATAGATGGAGTTTAAATTACTCCCCAGGGAACAGAAGAACATCCAGGTGGTCATGTTATTGAGTTTTTATTATGATATATTGGATCCTATGGAAGAATAGATGTCGAAAAGCCGTCAAAGGATCTAGTGACCAATCGAGAGCAAGGGTATAGAGGTGTTTGCATCATCTCATGGAGGGGTGGAGAATGGACACTTTCAACACCAAATCTTCTAAATACTGGATAGAGCAGATGCACAGTGGCAACATCCCACACGGGCTTTGTATGTGTAGATGTTGATGGGTCCTAAAATAACTAGGGTCAAGTTGCTTGTGGTGGTGTCATCAGAGACCACCAAGGTAATTGGCACTACTACAAAAAAAAAAGATTTAACGTCACCAATTAACGTCTATTTTTTTGAAAACATAAGTAAAAAAGGAGGCGGTGGCATTTTTAAAAATTTGACTCAATATTCAATGACCGTTTTAATAAAAACATTCGTTGAAAGTTACTTTCAACGACTGTTTTTAAAAACAGTCATTGAAAATAAAGCCCAAACTAACAAAATAATAATATATATTAGTTTCAACGACTGTTTAATTAAAAACAGTTATTGAATATCTCAAATAATGTCAGTAGCGCAATGGGTAAAGGCTTGGTTACTTTTCCTAAGGTCCCGTGTTCGAGCCCCCATAAAACCCATGTTCTTGTCTTTTAGTTTCAACAATTGTTTTTATAAAAAACAGTCGTTGAATATGAAAAATATGTTGATAGCATAGTTGGTAAAATGCTTGGGTTACCTTTCCTATCGTACCGTGTTTGAGCCCCCATAAGGCCTTTTTTTTCCATGACTGTTCTATAGAAAAATAGTCATGGAAAATGAACTTTTCAACGACTATTTTATTAAAAATAGTCGTTGAATATCATAACATATACGGTAGCGCAGTTGGTAAGAGGCATTTGTTACCTTTCTTGTGGTCTTGTGTTTGAACCCCTATAAGACCCTTTTTTTTAAAGTTTCCACAACTGTTTTATAGAAAAACAGTAGTTGAAAATTAAAATTAAATTTTCAATGATTGTTTTATTAAAAATAGTTGTTGAATATCATTACAGATACTAGTAGCGCAGTTGGTAAGAGGCATTGGTTACTTTTCTTGTGTTCCTGTGTTCGAGCCCCCAGAAGACCTTCTTTTTAAAGTTTCCACGATTGTTTTATAAGAAAACAATCATAAAATTTTTTACATATTCAATGACTGTTTTTGCAGAAAACGGTCATGGAATTGTTTGACAAATTTAAAATCCCTAAATATGTTCCTCATTATATCTAGCTTACTCGCGCCTCTTTTCTGCCTTTCCCTCGCTCCCTAAAATTTGGGTCTCTCTCGCGGCTCCTTCTCCCTCCCCCTCTCCCTTCTAGTGACTCCATTGATCTGCTCATGGTACCACCTCTTTTTCTCTTTAGGTCTCTCGCACCTCCTTTATCATGTTGATGTCCATCTTCAGTTCCATCGATGCTTTATGTGCCAAGTTTTCCTATGGTTAGAATCACGCTTGTTTATTGATGCCCTAAATCTCAAGCCCAAGCTGGAGTAGAAGCCTTCTTCTGCCAAGAAGAAACTGCCATCTCCAGATAAGTCCAAGGCAATGGCGTTGTCATAACAAAACCCAATGGAGCCAAGCAACAATGGCGGTGCTTCTCCCTAGGTTTGTGCCAGAGTTAGATGGTGTTCAGTAGTGTTGAATGCCACATGTAAGCACTTATTTCCCCTTCAAAAATATTAATTTGGGGTTGTGCTCTTTGCTTGCCTTCTAATCATTTGTAAAATGCTTCTAAATGTGTCATATATTATAATATATACCTTTGAAATTGTATATTGATTTTGATAATCGTTTTTTTGTTCTTGTTACAGTGATATGAAGAACATGATAGGAGAAGCTTCTTGCAGGATATGCCAAGAGAGCTTCAGCACTACCATCACAGGGACGTTATAGGAGTTGCGTTAAGCATTTATGACATTAGTTCTAACTTTATCGCCTTGGTTTTTCTTAAAAAAATTACTGCTTATATTTTTTAAGTTGCTTATTCAACTTATTTGTTGTCTTCTCTTTGGCTTCCGCTTGGGACTTAAAAGAGCTGAATGCCTTTTTTAATACCTAATAGATGTTCAATCTTTTTTTTTGTTCTCAAGCTTCACTTTGATATGCATTTTCCAATATTTGATGCTCCGTGCATATGATGAGTATACTCAGATTCCCCTTCAAGACATCTTGGATGATGCAGACCCAAGTTTCTGATACACATGAACTTAATTGTGGATTCTACTGATTTTTTGAGCAACCAAATTTTTGTGTACTTTTTATTTATAGTTTGTATTCATATTCGTATTTATTTATCTTCCAGATGAATATGTTACTAGTGGAATAGATTGATTGCTCCTCGGTTTGTGCTTTTGCATTGTCATTAAAGTTTCATATTTTCTATATTTTTTCATTTAATCATCTGCGATTGTTATCTGTCATTTCTCAAATTCTCTTTGCATTATCAACCAACTTGGTGAGTAGGGACCTTTAAGTTTGAGGATCTGATTCTCATTTTGTAACCTTTACAGGCAAGGATTATGGGGCTGAATGCTTCATACTACCTGAAAACAGGAGGTTATTTTGTTATTTCAACCAAGGTCTGTTTTGAAATCTAACATTTAATTTGAAGATATCTCTAATGATAAATTTTTCTTGTGCATTTGCAGCTTTAGCTGAGCCAATAGACGTGTAAGTTCAATAAATAATTAAATACAGTGAACCTTCCTCTCCCTCTCCTCTTTCTCAGATGTATCTAAGGAAATTTTGTTGCAATTTTCTGAGTAGGTTCTGATTGCTGCTTCAATTAGTACCTACGTCAATAGCAACTCTAGCAGTGTTGTTGTGAATATGGTCTCAAGCCCTTCTCATCTTATGTCAAGTGGAAAAGAAGCAGAAAAAGCAAGCAAGTCAACTGAAATGCCAACAGATACGCTCAAATTCCTCAACAACCAAGATCAGGTGATTGCTTTTTGTTAATGCATATACCAATATCAACAGCAAGTTATACCATTCACAAGTCATGAATTTTGTATAATGTATAGAAAAACATGTCTAGATAACATGAAAAATGTCATGGTCAAGAAGACTAAGTGCCAAATGATAAATGCACATTCTTTCGGTGATAACTTGAGATACGAGAAAATAGAAACTAAAGCATTACAGTTTTTCAATGATAGCTTACATGAGAAGTCGAGTCATAGACAACAATTTCCTTGCCATGACATGAATCTTGGAAGCCGGCTTTCTGTAAAAACCATTTCTCCATTACCGAATCTCTGATGTACAAAAATTTCCCTCCTAACATGAATAAAGCTCTGGGTGATTGTTCCTAAATCCTCTCATCACACATCCCACAGTTTAAACTAGCCACAATCATGTCTATTGCTTATTCTCTGTAAAAGCTTCCCTTTAAAGGATCTTCCTGAAACATAACTATCATTCACATTTGGAAACCTCTTTAAGTGGCCCCACAAGTTTAAATAAAAAGGGCAAATTTTTTTACCATAAGATCAAGCATCAATAATACTGTTGCAACTAACTATCGTTCTTCAGGCAGAGCCTTCCTTAGATACATAAACAAAATGTGCATAGTGTTTAATCCACCCCAGTCTTCTCTGAGTCCTCTTAAGAAATTGGAAATTCTAGTTCTTCTGTTAAGATTCTAACAAAAATCAGAACACTTTCTGATAAGGAAAAGAAAAACCAACCAACAAAAAGACTTCTTAAAACCAATAAGCTCAGGCTCAAAGGTATTAATAGAATAGACTGACCTGTCAAGGCAGAGTAACTCTGCTACAGAAAAGGTAGAGCCACTAAAGTTTATAGTATAATCAAGAACAATAAGTTCTAGTAGACAAGCCTTATCCAAAGTGTCAGCTAAGAAATTTCGACAGCCTCCTTTTGCGCAAATGCAACACGAAATTATCAAAGTGGCTTTGCTCCTCTCATGGATCTCTCTTAATTCAATTCTTTTGATCAGAAGTGTCAATCCCCTAAGAGAAACAACTTGCCTTGCATTCTCTAAGTTCTTATCATCATCAAAACCGGTAAGCAGTTGGTCCAACAAGTAAAATGCTGCCTTGTGAGCACTACATTGTACCGTAAAATGTCTTATCCCCAAATTCTAGAACTCGAAGCACTAATGGCACCTATTCTGATGACAACATCTGTTTTTCCTGTGGTTTAGCCAGATATAGCAGCATTGCTACTTTAAGAAATAAACTTGTTTTTCTAAGAAGTCTAACAAAAACTTCTAGCTGTGGATCTGAGTTCAGTATAATTTGGCTTATAGCGACATTATTTCCTACTAATTCTGCCAAAATTGATATAAGCATTTCCAGAATTTCATCTTCATTTCCAAAATTAGTACAACTAATTTTCTGATGATTGCTCTTTATTTTTTTATTCAGGTGGCATTACAATTGCTGTCTAATAAAGAGAAAAATGATCTTGCTCAATTAGTTAGCACAATGGTATATTATGTTTCCATACTCTAATACTTTCCCTCTTGTTAGTTTCTTAGTTTCTTGTTTATATCGAGTATTATGACTGTAGACACCCTTCCATATACTTACCATATCGGCTCTTAGTTCCATTAAATCAGAGTAAGCGAGCGATTATATCAATAAACTAAAAACCGATCTCTTATTCATGCTAGAATATTTCTCAAATACATTAGAGTGATTCTCTGCTTATACAACATTCATACATACACATACATCCATATATACACACATATATCAAATACAAGGAGTAGTGCCCCGCACTACGGCCTCCTCTTCACTTCACGTCTCTATATCTTCTCCGTGCATCTTCACCTGTCACTATGGTTGTTTGGGAGGAGTGAGATTCTCTCAAATCTCGGTAGTGAATAATACTACTATGGATGACAGATATATATGAATGCGTGATATGCTTGCCTACCCTATTTCATGCCAACATAATGACATGCTGCATGCTCAATGTTATGACATACCAATGGCCATCGCACAAATATAACAGAGCTTCAATCAATCAAATATGCTTAACACAAATAGGCATAACAGTCACACAATCAATGCATATAACATACATATCACACCCATGCAAGAAAAGTAAGTCCACTACCTGTCGGACCTCACGTCCGTCCTCAATCCTTCGTCTTTGCTCTGGTTCGGGCACGACCATCCATCGAGTCCTAGAATTCCATCCAAATACATGAGTCATTACTCATCCATACATCATTCTAGACTTGTATTAATTGATAACTTAGCCCAATTATGCTAAATTACCAAAATGCCCCCAGAAGCCTAGCCCGACTGTACTTTTACAGAAATCACAACATGGGCCAATCCTACACAATTTCAGGTGTAGAATCCATTTTTGACCTCATATCGGTCAAATTCAGGCCCAAATGATGAAAATGCCCCTTAAACTGCCCCTATATAGAGCAATAAGGGCAATTTGGTCATTTCACCTTCGAGGCCTTTCCTCACTTCTTCATCAACATGAACCCTACACAATTTGCTCTTCTGAACTCAATAGAATCATCCAATCGATGAAATTCCAACTCTATCCTTATGCCACACACACAAAAGCAATTATAAGTTCTCAGAAGAGTTGTGTCAGTTCCTCCCTTTCTTTATCTTAATATCCTCCTTTCTACTCCTTATTACATGATTAGTCGTTTAGACATCCATTGGACATCATTTCGGCTCCCAAGACACGGAAAGAACGAGAGATGAACAATACACTACTTCCAAAATACTCATCCAAATGATAAACCGAAATGGTAGAAAGGTAGCACACGCTTACCTCTACCCGCTTCTGAATCTAATTCGAAATTCCGGCGACGCTTTGGCCGGCGATATGGCACCAACGGCCTCCAAACGAGAATCTGAAACCATAGAATCGAAGCTCAGGATGAGTAAAACAACCTTTGTACTGGAAATTTTAAGAGAAAACGTCGTTTCGGACGAGTTCCGGTGAATCAACACTTTCTCTCTCTTCTCTCTCTCCCGTTCGTTCTCCGTTCTTGTTCTCGTTCTTTCTGATTCTCGTTCTCATCCGTTCTGATATGTTTTTCTTTCTTTTCCTTTTAATCCGACCGCAAGAAAGAAGGGAATTAATTGATGAAGGATGATGATTAATTAAAATCATCCGGTGGCATTTACTCAATTAGTCCACCTATCACATTTATTGCATAGCAAGTTTACTTTATCCTTTTGTTCATCATTCCATTAATATTAATGAGAATTATGAGAGTATAATTCACTCTCAAATTATCCCATTACACCACCTCAAGTGGACAACCGAAGCCTTAAGCTTATTCCTCTTATTGGCTTTACTTGATAATAATTACCAACATGGCTTTATTAATTACCAAGTAATCATTTCCCTCCTTTTAATTCCCATTCAACTCAACTTATTGGGAATATTAGGGAAAATCCATCATTTCCCAACTTATGGAAAAATTATCATTTTGCCCTCACCTTTTATTTCTCTTTTAGTATCCAAAGATATTAAGGAATTTTGGGATAAATATCATTCCTCACTAGGACATTTGCTAAACCAGGGTCTAGCAGTCCACTTAATCTAGGCTTAATCTCAAGCCTTTAATCCCAAAATTCGGGGTACTACAATGACTTTGTTAGAGAAGACTTAGTATTTCTTGTTTCTTAGCAAGAGTAAGCTGTATGTTTCTTGTTTTGTGAGGGACATGGTATTTCTCATTTGAGTAGTATTTTCTAAATTCAAAATATAATTGTCTGGAAATTGGTACATTTTTAATGGTGTAGGGGGAAAAAAGAAAAATATTTTTTTAAAAAAAAGTACTTACAATGACTATTTTTCAAAAAACCAGCCATTGTAAGTTAACTAACAACGATTGTTTTTTGAAAAACAGTCGTTGTATCTTTTGTGCCTAACATACAACGACTGTTTCTTCAAAAACAATTGTTGTAAGTCTCTTACGACGATTATTTTAAAACGGTCGTTAATTTTAAAACTTTCAATGACACTCACATACACGTCCCCTTGAAAACGGTCGTCTAAAGGTCATAAAAATGGTTGTTAAAAGTGTCTTTTGTAGTAGTGTGGATAAGTGGATTTCAATAGAAGTTAGGAATCATGACCTCAATTGCTATGGAAATCCATGCCATTTACAGTAGCCTACAAATTTGTAGACAACTAGGTTTTGATAAGATTAGACTGTTCACTGATTCATTAGAAGCACTTCATTTGCTTGTTGTTGATTTTGGCTTGGATCATCCTCTGTATGAAGAAATAGTAAGACTTGGGTTCCTTATGTTTTCTAATTGGGACTTAGAAGTGACCCACGTATATGGGGAAGGACTTAGGTGTGCAGACTACTTAGCTAAGACGGCTCTAGAAATTCATCAAGATTATTGTGAGCTAGAAATACAACCAGCATGCATGCAGAGTGTGCTGAACAATTATTCTCATTGGAATGTGGACTTATGCCATATGAGCCAAACGATGATGTCCAGATAATAGACTTTTGTTGTAAACTTCAAGCTTTGCTTGCCTTTGTAACACCAAAAACAAGATTAATTTTCTCTAATATTTATCATAAGAATGAATTTAAGATTTCTTAGGAGGGATTTAATACCCTTTAGCTTTTAAATAAATTAAAGTTAAGAGTTACCAATATAGAGTTGGTTTAGCAGTGTAAGGCTCTGCTAGATCCCTCTGTATCTCGAGTTCAAGTCATAAAGGAGATACTTGTATTAGGAGGGGTAGCCACGAACCCCGAACAATATAATAATATAAAAAAATTTGAAGTTAAGAGTTTGAAACTTATAAATAAAAAATTAACATTGAAATAAAAGTTATTTCTTATCTCAAATTTGAATTAATTTTTTTTTTTGGTTATAACACACACAAACTCATAAAAGTCACTTCCAAAAAGGTAAAATAGAGTTGATGGGTATGATTTGAGTTACGAGGTTGAGGTTAGATTATTGTGTAAAATAAAATAATATTTAGAATAAATATTTAAAATATAATATTGAGACACAAATATTTACATATAACGACAAATTTCTTCAACTGACTAGCTTAGTGCAAAACTGTCTTAATATTATCTATGATTTTCTTAACTAGTTTAGCCAAGTTTTGATTGAATCAATCAGACCGAAATTATAATTAAATTACCAAATTTTTTGATGTGTGATCCCGTTCCTTCCTTCTTTTTTTTAATCATGATTAAAAAGTAACCATTTTTTGGATACCATACAAAGAATTAACTAATTAACTAATCTTTTAAATTGTGCACATGGATTGCATGTGCCACCGAATTCATATTTTTTGAAAATTGATTTAAATTATTTCAAATCTAATTGTGGTCGCAATTCTTCATAACATGAATTGATTACTAACCGAGTTATAAACATCGGTTACTTCAAAAGTCTAAAAATTTTCACATGGTGTCTGCTGATTATTAACAGTATATTAATTAATCAGAAATTGTTTTAAGACTATCACGCGCGCGTGCGCATATATATATATATATATATATATTCATCAGAGCTAAAGCACTGGTGATCTGAAGAGTGCTTAATGAAGAAGTTACACCTTACATCCTCGTATAGCATGAGATCAGTCTTTATGAAGTGGAACGACACGGAAGCAAATACTTTTTTTTCCCTCTTTCTTATTTTCTTTTTCAGAATCTCCTATAAATGGTCTTAAATCAAAACATGAATAATTTAGATTTAATAGGATTGAATCTTTGGAAAATGGCGCTTTGTTAACTACTATAGAAAATGCCTTTTATGATAGTTTTTATTTGTCATATATAACGATTTTGAATAGTCATATATCTGGACGTTATATATGCTCTATGTAGATAAACTACAATTCAAAACTATTATTTATTCTAGACCTATTATAACAATTATAATATAACATAAGTTATATATACGCATTACTGTGATAATAATTAACGGAGAATCATAAATAATTGTCTTTAAACTTTTGTACTTTGAGATCGTTTCATTTGGGGGACCTGCTTACCTAAAGTCCCTCTCTAAAAAGAACTCCGTAAAACAATTAATGCCTTTGATGCAACTAGCCGGGTGGGTTGAAGTTGAGTGAGGAATAGGATAACATTTCCGTTTAGTAGTTTTGCAATTCAGATTGTGTGGAACGATGGAATGAGAAGTGCCATGATTGTCCCTCTCGCATCCAAGTTGCTCATGTTACGCAACTAGGATCATATGATTTTTTGTTCTCACATATTGCTCACGTTCTCCAACAGTTATTAGTTCTTCAATAAAGCTCAACTTTGTGTTTGTTGTAGCCTTTCCAGGTTTGCTTTCTCTAGCAACTTTTATAAGCTGCCCATAGCACTGAGGTGTGAAGATTCATGAGGCTACTCCCTGATCTCATGGTCATAAGGCCTTATAGCTCCGGAACTTTCCAATAGCTCTTTTAGTATCATGTGGGATATACCCTTACCTTTAGTACTATTTCTGGTTTTAATAATATGAGATTATATTTTTGAAGAGAATAAAGAAATTAATTAAATTTTTTTAAAATATTTATAGTTATCATTTTTTTAAATTAATTAGCCTAATTTATAAACTTATATATAATTTAATTATACACAATATATGATATATAATTAAGTAACTTACTTAACTTTTTTAATCTTTCTAAAAAAAATTCAATTAGATTTTATATTTAGTCCATAAGGTAGTAACAATCTTGAATGGTTTGTCCTTTGCACTACTTCAAATGCAAAAGAAGCACTTTTTCATTCACCTTCTGTGATTCGAACTTCATGGATGCAATGTCGACGCTAGTTTGAAGTTGTTTCGATTTTTCAGCGATTGGTCTTTCTGTTGTTTTATTTCTATTTTATTTTAGGTTTGTCTGTTTTATATTTATGTGGTTTATGGATTGAACTTTCATATATGTCTCATGTTATAATTTATTGTAAGTGAGCTCAACCTTTTTAATAGGTTAAAGTATATTTAAATTCTTTAAATTTATATGAGGTATATTTTTAGTTTCTTAACTTTATAAAGTATATTTTTAGTCCTATAATTCTAACACCGTTAATATTGCTAACAGAACACGCTGATGTAGCAAACTCAAATGATAACTGTGTAAGCTTAAATGATGACTGTGTAATTAAATTTTATTAATTTTACATTTAAAATAAGTATAAATTGAAAATATCTAAAAACCTAATGAAGTAGTCAATATCAAAACATTGATTGCATTAAAAAATTTTAGTTTAATAATCTAAATATCAAAACTTTGATTTCAATTGCAGTGATTTATCAATTTATTTTAGTTTAATAATCTAAATAAATTATATTAAAAGAATTAAAAATTAAATATATTTTTCAACTGTACAGTTATCACTTGAGTTTACTTTATCAATATTTTCTTTTAGTAACATTAACAGCGTTAGAAATATATGACCAAATGTCTATTTTATAAAGTTAATGGACTAAAAGTATATTTTATATAAAATTTAAATGACTAAAAATATATTTTAGCATTTCTAATGTTTCGTTTTACTTGTTTTTTTTTAAAAATTGCTTTATTATTAAAAAAAATGCTACAGTTATAAACTTTGGAGACTAAATTTTAAGAGTTTAAATTTATTTATTTATTTATATTTTTATAATAATTTTATAAAGTATTAAAGTTGAATCATCATTTTTTTAATCTAAAGGTTATGAGATTCTAAGTAAAAAAAAAAGGACAGAAAGAAAAAGGAAAAAATAGATAATTAAGCTAATTTGTTTATCTTTAAATATGACAAAAAATATAAGAGAATTATTTTCGGCTAAACCCATTCAACACTTGGCTACAATTGAAATAGTACTATTAGATTCCAAATATAAGTATATATATAGATAAATAAAAAAGAAAAACATGAAAAGTAAAGAAAAGAGGGTTTGTTGTGTTGGGTTAGAGCCGGGAAAACGGGCCGAGGGCCAATCCTTTTAGGCCTTGAATTTATAAGAGTCGGGTTTAAGATTTTAGTCTTAAAACTGAAAGCGGGCCTAAAAAAGCCAGCTCTGTAGGGCTGAGGGCCTAAATGGGCCGGCCTTGTAGGGCCACGGGCCGGCCCTTTAGGCCCTTATATATTTTTTTATTTTTTTAAATTATTTATATGAAAATAATATTATTGATTTTTTATGTTTTGTTAATGATGTTGCAAATATTTAGTTGTTATTATAATTTTTAGAATTAAATTTCATAAGAATATCTTATATTAAGAATCCTAAAAATTAAAAATTTATAAAAGATATTTCTTGTTTTATAAGAAAAATACATTAGATATTTCTTATTTACTCCAAAGTTTCACATATGATGGTAATTTACTAATTTATTTATATTTTATATTTGTTATAGAGTTATTTATCATTTTAGTTTATTATTTGTTACAGATAAAGATTATGGATTTGTTCATGATGTGGGAGAAGAAATTCTTAATATTTTTACCCCTTAAACAAACCCTACTATTCAAAGTGAAGCACAATTGAATTTCCTTGAAATTGATGATAATGGCGAAGAAAATGAAAATGACAGTCATCATACTCATATTGCTTAGAGTGTTTAACTTCTTGTTATCTTATAATTTGTACGAGACTGAGTTATTTGTAGACATTATTTTTTACCTTTGATTATGAATTAGTAACTGTATTTGTTTTATTCCATGATGCGTGTAGACGTGTAGTTAAATCTTGTGAAAATAGCTTATGTCCTTTATGCTCTCGGGCCGAACTTAAAAAAAAAAAATTTCTTACCTCAAATGCTGTAAGGCCAGTCTTTTTTATATCCTAATCTTTTAAGAATCGGTCCTATAGAACCAGGCCAGTCTGATTCCCAACTCTATGTTGAGTAGAAAGGAAGAGAATCACGGGATTGCGTGAAGGAGAGGGCGGAAGAGGAGAGCGTGGCGTGAACTATGAAAGGTACTGCCACACCCACACCTCTCTCTCTCATTCAATTCCCATTTTTATATGCCACTCTCTCATTCAATTCCCATTTTTATATGCCACTTCCTTTCTTCCTTCCTCCCCCAACCCCACATAACGGACAAATTACTCTACACTCCCACGACGAACACACCAATCTCCTTTCATTTTTTATTATTATTATTATTATTATTATTATTATTATTATTAATTTAAGTACTATTATTATTGAAAATTTTAAATATAAAATTCAGTTGATATTATTAAAAAAATTAAAGAAATTAAATAAGTTGATTAATCATATCATATATTATCTATCATTATAATATATATATCAATTTATAAATTAGATAAATTAGTTTCTAAAAAACAATGAGTATAAATTATTTACAATAATTTATTTAACTTCCTTAATCTCTTAAAAAAAATTTAACTAAATCATATATTAAGGACATAAGGGAGTACTTCCCATCTTAATATAACAACAGCGTAATTAACTAATTTAGGTAGATCAAATAAAAATAAAATAGATTAATTAATTATAAAAAATATGATACAATCCCCTTGAAAGACGTGTATGTAATATTGAATTATATATCGATTTATAAAATTAATAAATTAATTTAAAAAATAATGACAAATATAAGATATAAAATGGATCAAATTTTATATTTTGAACCAAACCTAATCTCTAACTATCTTTTTTTTTCATAACCCTTTACATTACTTGACACTTTTTCTAAATCATATTATTAAGTATATGAGTAACTAAATAATCAAAATCTATGATTAGGATACTCTTCAGAGTGTTTTTTTTAATAAGGTGGAATTCAAACTCAATTTACCCTAAATCCAAAAACACTCAATTTGTATTTAGTCAATAAAAACTCATTTCGTCTATCTTATGATCAAGTTGGTTCACCATTATAAATATCTTTGAGTAGCTCCAACTAGCTCTTATACTTCTTTGATCTTTAATATATGATATATTTGGAAAGTTGATATTGTTCCTAAATATAAAACATAATTTTTACATTTATCAATCTTTTACTAATCTACCCCTATTGATGTTCTCTCCAAAACAATAAAAAAAAGAGGGAGTAGTGAATAAAAAAATATCACTATGATATTTTAGAAAATATATATCATATTAATTAATTTAATTAATTTTTTAAATATAACTAAATTAAATAAATATATTTTATATTAACAAGATAGGAGTATCATGTAAATATGATGTAATATTAACATCAATTGTCACTAAATGTTAATCAAAGCCTACTCTCCGTCTCTCCGGGACACAATTGTCTTCTTACATCTCCTCTCTCTCCCCCCATTCTTCTTTTAAGGTTCTCTCTCTCTCTCTCTCTGTGGGGCTGCCTGCCTGCTCTAACTGAAAACGACTGCAAGCAACCTGTGGTCTACCTGGGTATATTTGTATATGTATGTCTATTATATCCTCTTCTCTCTCCTCTCTTTTCTTTCCCCTTTTTTCCTTTAGAAAAATATCCCAAAACATTAAATCAACATAATTGAATATTAACCATTTAGTACTCCCAAAAATAATATTTTTATATCTGTTAAGAAATTAATTAATTATCATTCCTTTTTTATTTAATGTAAAAAATCTAAAAAAATTAAATTGACTGCATATAACTTACTATTTAATAAAATTATATGCAATAAATTTAACTTTTTAGATGCTGTTCATTTGATTTAAGTGTTATAAAATTATATGTACCAAGCACAGGATATCAAATTCAAATCCGAATGAATAAAACAATATTTTTGGGAGAGCTAATTCTTATCAAGTCCAACAATGTACGAATTAAATCTATCACATAACCATATAAAATAATATGCTGCCTCCCGTTTTTATTATATAAAATCAAGTTTGTAGTTTAAAACTATATTAAAAGAAAATAGGAAAAAAGAAAAAAAAGTATCATTTAAAATTTAAAATTTAAAATTAGTTTTATTGACTATAAAAATAATAAGATTGATAAAAAAATATAGCAATTGACAATTTATATTTTTAAAAAATCACTAATTTAAATTTTAAAGTTTAAATAGTATTTTTTATCTTTTTTCTAAAAAAAATCTGAAATGCGATAAGTTTCTAAGCTTTTAATTATAAATCTTTGTTTGGTTAAAATAATTATAGAAAAAAAGATATTAAATACTATTTAAATTTTAAAATTTTAAATCAGTCGGTTAACAATAAAAATAATGGAATTAATAAAAAAAATATAATAATTGATAATTCAATTTTTTAAAAAAATTATTGATTTAAAATTTTAAAATTTAAATGATATTTAAATAATTTTTTTTAAAATTATATAATTTTATAAAAATAAAAAAAAAGTCTCAAAGTACGTTTTAATTTATTTAAAATATTAGGATGAACACCGACTCAAACCCACTGCTGCAGCAGATTTCTCTCTATATAAACTCTTCTCCGTCCACGCTTACCTTTCTCTCTCTCTCTCTCCTTCCTTCTATAATTTCTCAGTTCCACAATCTTGCTTTCTTCACCTCTCTTTCTTTCTTTAGGCCGTCGTCGATTTCATTTCTCTCACTTCCTCCGTCCAAATCCATCCAAATCCTTCTCTCTCTCCCTCCCCTTCGGCTTCTTCTGGTAGTGTTTCATAAGTCTCTCTCTCTCTCTCTCTCTCTCTCTCTCTGTGTGGTGTTCTCTGGGCTCAGAACAATGGTAGATCTTCAAACTGTTTGTTGCATGTGCGGTGACGTCGGCTTCCCTGACAAGCTTTTCCGTTGCAGAAAATGCCGACATCGCTTCCAACACTCGTATGTTCTCTGATTTCTCTCTAATTTGATTCACACTTCTCTTTAGCTTAATCTCTCTTCTTGTTTCTATCAAAGAGAAGCGAGATGGACGATGATCACTGTTGAATGTTATTATTTCATGGATGAATTATTAAGCTTTAAGCTTCGAGTTCTTCGATTTGATGATTTTTACTGAGTCGATTCGTTAATTGGTGTTTCTTTTGCAGGTATTGTAGTAACTTCTATGGTGAATTACCTGAGATCGAACTGTGCGATTGGTGCCAAAACGAGGAGAAGAGCTCCAGGCACAGCAAGAAGCCGGCGGCGGCGGCCGCCGGGAGCATCGACGTGGGTTCCACCAACCGGTCAGAATATTCCGGCAGCGAGAGAATCAAACAGCAGCAGCAGCATCATGATCATCATCATCGCGAGGAGGGCGGCTGCTCCGATAAGGGGAAGAGCCCGACGCCGTCGCCGAGACCCACCACCCGCAGGTACAAGCTTCTCAAGGATGTTATGTGTTAGGAAAAAGATGAAAACTATAAGGTACCAAATATCAAGAAGATGAAGAAGAAGAAGAAGAAAACTAATTAATATATATATATATATAGGTGACTTTTTAATCTCTGCAAATGTGATGTTTAGCTTTGTTAATATATGGTTAGCTTAATTACCAAGAGTGTGTCTCTGTGTGTGTGAAAGAGAGTATTATGAGTGTTGTTAGCTACTTGTCTTTGTTTTTCAGTGGCTTTCTTAGTAATAAAACTGTGTGGCTTTTCCCCCCCCCCCAATAGTTATCCCTATATATCTCTCTGTACCTATATAATATTATATGGCCTATAGTTACATGATTTTTAGTCCTAGAATAGGAGAGATATATATAGATTCACACCTTAGTATTTCTATCCAATACATCTCATGCAATAAAATTAGATTATTCAGACCTCACACACACATGTAATGAGTTTCACATCTGATCTTTCCCATTTGTGCCCAAGTATATATGTGGTTGTTTGTTTCTTTGACCACATAAAATCATGTTTAATTAAGAGCACAAAGAAACTATACCTTGTGTTTCACACATGTCCTTTTGAATTTTTTAAATCATGGGGATGGGTTTTGCATGGTACATGTGATTTGTGAAGTAGGCTTTCATGCATGAAAGAAACATTTAGACAGATAAATGGTAATTAATAATATATAGAATCCTAAACGGGGACGCTAGGATTAATTATATTAACTCAACTCATAATAAAGTTTGGTTAATTTAGGATTATTAGGGTCTTGTTTAGACAAAAGTACGCAGTGATAATAGAAGTGGTTTAACGTTGAGTTGCTTCTCCTATAACTATGTTTTGATTGGTTTCTCTTTGTAAGAGAAGTTACATCGTTAAACATTTTTGAATTGACTATCATAATATAAATTACACACACACACACACATATATATAATGAAACTAAGATATCAACCGTATAGGAACCTCGTCATATACTTTTATATATATATATATATATATATATATATATATATATAATTGTATTATTCGATTATTTGTATGAATATGAAAGATCTGGAGAGACTTGGACGGCGGGAATTAAGCATGGTTTTTGTTTGGAGAAAAAGAAAATTAAATTTTTTTTTCTGTTACAAAATTAAATGTTAATATTTCGTGAATGAAATGATAGTGAGTTCTCTTCTTCTCTGGAGGAGAATTGAATGCGAAGGGTTGCTTTGAGGCCAAGAATTCATAGTACCAGAAGGGTCAGCTATAGCTGTTACAGATTCATTGAAGACCTTTAATTAATTGCTAGGCCCTCTCTATTATTATTCTCCTTCTCAAATAAAACCATTTTCTATTTAATTCTCTCTCTCTATTTTTATTTTTTTTACTGCTTCCTATATTTTTTGGCCAACTTTTACTGCTACCTATGGATTCTATTCTTTTGATTAATTAATTAATTTTTTAAAAAAAAGAGAAGTTTTCTTAAATTATTATACGAATTTATTCTTCATCTTTGGTTGCAATATATGAAAATTATGCTTGTTAGTTTGATTTGATTCATATGAGCTCTATTTATTTTAAATTAATTGCTCTTCATACAAAATTAATTAATTTCTACGTCCTTTCTTTTATTGCTCGTATGAAGAAAACCATATCCATTAAGTCTTCAGCGGTGAAATTTTACTACTGCATGTACAAAAAAAAAAAATAATAAAGGTTTTGGTCAACTTTTACTGCTTCCAACATATTATTATTTACAAGTTAAAATATTGTGACTTATTTTTCATATTTTGTACTATAATATGCATGGAGAAACAAGTTCAGGTTAATTCTTAAATTATTAATTAACTCTCAAACTTTTTTCCTGTTCAAAAGAATTACACGCTTAGTAATAATTTTGAGGATTAAAAAAGTAACTGATGGTGATGAGAAACTAATGGTTTATTTAGAAAATGAAGGAAATAATAGTAAAAAGGTTGGTGTCGATGTTATGGTGAAGGGTGCAGTGGGTGGATGTTTCTTGGCCATTCATTTAAGTGTGTATTATTTATGAGTGAGACTTTTTGAGGGGGATATTTTTATTTTTATTATGTTTTTCAGGGTGAGAAAGTTTTTTAAAAAAACAAAAGAAGAGGGGGGAATTAATTAGGTGGTAAAAAGAGAACAGTGTTGACGGGTAGAATGAGAAGTATATGAAAAGTAAAGAAGCCGATAAGGCTTCATTGCCTGTTGCTGTTTTGGCCATTTATGAGAAACCAACAAACCAAAGCCCTTTTCCTCTTTCCCTCTCTATGTGAACACAAACAACAACAACAACTTCTTCTAACAACCATCCAAAATTAATCCCATCATCTTATTTATTGTCAATATATCATTATCATATCAATATGTCAAGTTATTGTACTATTTATAATTAATCAGATTAGTAATTAATTAGTTTTTATAATTTCATTTGAAGCATGAATTTCTACTGTGTAAATTGAGAATAATTTGTAGGGTAAAAATTGGTGATGACTTTGTACATTAAGTAACTATTTTGTATGTAGTATTATTGTCTCTTAAGTGCTCCCCTTTGGTTGTAAATGTATGAGCTAGTTATAAGATTTATTTTGGTTCGAGATGTATGACCTAAACTCATTTTATGTGGCAAATATATAATTTTTTTTTCAAATTATTCCTATTGATTGCATATTTTAAGGGAGTTTTTATCAATTGGCAGTTTCAATACAAATGATATGATATTTTAAAGAAACTAACACATTTTTATAAATATATAACTATAATTTAACTATTTTTTATCCTCATAAATTGGTTATGTAACTCCTATATTAGAGATGGAAATGAGTGTAAATTTGTAGGTTCGATCTATTAGAGATGAAGGATGGGAAATATAAGTAGGGTAAAAATTTGTTATTGGGTAAATATTGATTTGAAATTTCATAAACAGTCATATTATTTTATGTCATTTCTCCACAAAGCTATATTATATGCAGGGGATTCAATTCTATATCTAGTTATCAAATCAAGTCATTTTTTCATTTATATTTTCTCTTGGAATTTTCCCCTCCAACAAATTAAAGCCATCATCAAGAATGTAGAGCATCCAAATTAATCTGAATTTGTTTCAATATCTCAATTAAGAAATTGATATAATTGGTCAATAATTATGAGGCTCTACTAATACCAATTATAGAACGCTGGTAAAAGCTGGCAGAATTTTTTTAAGACATATATAAGTTTTTCTAAAACATAATAATACGTTTAATTTGTGAAAAGATCGCTATATTTTAAAATACTAATTAATTTTAAAAACTTTGGGGCTTATAAATATAATTCTTCCATTAAAAATAGAAAATGAGAAAAAGATGCTGGCAGAGAGAGAGAGAGATGATTTAGCTAGGCGAGGAAACTCATGAGAGAACTGAATTTCCACCATCAAGCATGTGCTTTGAACTACGTTTTCAAAATATTGAATAATAAGATGATATTCTTAAAGTTTTCTTTAGGAAAAAAGACACTTAAACTTCAAAATCCTAAATTAGTGATTTTTAAAAAATCTAAGTTGTCAATTATTATACTCTTTTTGTTAATCTCATTACTCTTATTGTCAATAAGACTAATTTAAATTTTAAAGTTTAAGTGGTATTTAAATATTTTTTTATTATTTTTTATATACACTGAAAATGAATTCTCAAAGTCTTTCTTTCTTTGAAACAAAAATCAAATATAATCAAATCAAATCAAGAATTTAAGCTGTCCTTTCTACTCATTTATCACCTTTATTTGTGCAAGTTATTAAATATAAAATGTGGATCTCATAATGTACATGGAATTTTTTTTGGCCAAAAATAATTTTCATTGAATTTGTTATATATAAATGAAATATAAAACATAGGTATATATAGATTAGACATATAATTATATACATCAATCTCTCTCTCTCTCTCTCTCTCTCTCTCTCTCTCTCTCTCTCTCTCTCTCTCTCTCTCTCTCTCTCTCTCTCTCTCTCTCTCTCTCTCTCTCTCTCTCTCTCACTCACACACACACTCATGCAGGCCAAACCTTTATTTTGGAATCACAGCAACTAATTTTTATTTTGAAATAGTGTAAGACTACATATATATTATCCAAATAAACGATCCAGTTCGTTATTAATTTTTCTGGATAAAAAGATCTTTCTAAATTTTGTCTCATCGGCAATAAATATTATCCTCAACTTGGTTGCAACGCACAGTATATAGTTGGGATTCGAATTCAAACTCAAAACCACTTGCTTAAGGGAGGAGAGCTCTTGCTGCTCACACCAACTTTAGTTGATAACTAAACTTGGATTTATTAAACGAATACTTCATATTGCATGAACCGACAAGTGCCATTTTATTAGCTTATATGAACTGCAAACAAATGATTGAAAACAATCTATTCTTAATTATTATATATCAAATTACATATAAAAACACTATGAAATAATCCGAGGCATACTTGCTTGATGAGTGGCTATGCAAAATTCCCACATGGTTGGATGACTTTATGGAAGAGAGAATCGAACTTGCTTTATGATCATCTCACATGTTTTACAAAGGCCAAATATTCTACAGTATCCTCTGATATAACAAAAAGGTTAAAGAAGAAAAGAAAGAAAGAAAGAAAAAAGGTATAGAGAGACATATCAACTTTAATCTTGTCTCTCCTTTTTCCTGCGCATTTCCTTTGTTTCTTCAGTTTCATTCACCAACTAATGTATTTCCCTTTCTTCTTCTCTTCCATTATTATCATCTTCACCATCATCACCTTCGTTTTTTCGGATTCTCTAAGATTTTCTACGTACTACTTCTCCAGAAGATTCTCAGCTTGCTTTATTAATTTATAAACACAGCACATCCTATATATATATATATGGTAGTAAATGTTATATTTTAAAGGGACAACAAAAGCATACATATAGTGGTGATAGCCGAGATGAGGATGCTGAGTGGATATATTGTTATACAAGAAAAAATAAGATTTATAATAGATATATACAAGAAAGAGTTGGGTGTCATCTATTAAAAAGAAAAGGGTTAAGGGGCAAAAATGCCCATAAGCTTTTCTCATATGGGCATTCAGCACCATAAGCTTTCATTGGGGGCAAAAATACCCATAATCTTCTCTAAATGGAACAAAAATACAATTACCGTTAAGTGAAGGGAAAAGACGTCACTTTTAGGTTTAGTGGGTCCCACACGTATGTCCAGGTAATACCGTCATCCATATATTTTCCAATCACAATCCACCAACTCATTGAATTATCTGCTCTTTCTTACTGTTTTAAATGATTTTTTTTTTCAAAAAACTCCTCTATCTCTACTCCCCCTCTCATTCATCGTCAAGACTAAGAACCAAAGCAACAGAAAAAAAAAATTGAGAATGAAGCAACATAATGAAGGAAAGTCCTCCCATTACTGGAAGCAACATAATTGAGAATAAAACAGATATTTCATTAAAAGAGTAAGGGCAAAGGCAAGTCCTCCCATTACTGGTCACCTCCACAAGCTGCAGGAACAACCGTACGTACCCAACCAGATAAAGCTATGTACTATACGAACCAACCAACCAGAATGGGAAGGAAGATGGGCGGGTGTTAAATGGAGCAAATCCAATCAAACACAGAGAACGCCACTGGAAGTTGGTCGCCTGAGATCTACTTGAGGCAATGATCGCGCTGAGATCTTCCGTTGGTCGCCTCTCTTCCTACTCGATCTTCGGCGGGATCAAATGCTTTCCCGGAAAAGTTGAGATTCCGTATGCCAGTCATAGTAATAGGGTACTGAGAGTTACCGGAAAATGGGGCCGGAATCTGCATAAGCTAGCCGGAAAATACAGAGAACGCCACTGGAAGTTGCAAAACTTTCCGGACTTACAACCAAAGCTGGCGATAGTGCTTGATGGAGAATAAAGGAGAGACTGTGGTGAGTTGAGGAAGGGATGGTGATGCTTGGTGGGAGTAGGTCACCGAAAATGGTTTCTCTTCTCCATCAAAGATGAAATGGTGAAGGAAAGAAGAAGAACTGAAGGTGGTGATGATGCGGTGGTTTGGTTCGGACGAAGGTGTAAAACAGAGAGACGTGGTGGCGGTGTGTCTGCAACTTCGACACAGTGACGGAAGGAATGGTCTGGGTGATGAAGACAATGACTCTCCGATGGTGGAGGCTCAGTGATACTCAGTAAAGAATGGAAGTTGTTTGATGGTGGAAGGAAACTGAAGGTTGAGACGTGAGAGAGAGAGGCTAAAGCTCAATGGTTCTGGGCTGTCGGAGAGAGAGAGAGGAGAGTGGGAAACTGGGTAAGAGGTGGAAAAATAAATTAACAGACGTTTAGTATATTTGACGTCAATGGTATTTTTGTTCCATTTAGAGAAGATTATGAGTATTTTTGCCCCTAATGAAAGCTTATGGTGCTGAATGCCCATATGAAAAAAGCTTATGGGCATTTTAGCCCCTTAACCCAAAAGAAAATGGTAAAAGATAGTTTGAAGTTCAAATTCTTACAAAGAAAACTATTGGATACATCGTGAAGATTGATATATCAAGTAGCATATGTAACCTTAAAAATATGGTAAAGGAAACCCAAAGAGAACACTCAATAAAGTTATATTGAGCTTGATCTTTGGTTAACAATTTATTCAACAATTTAGTTATTGATAAAGTATAATAAGTGATCAATGTAGCCCATCACACATAATGAGATATATATGTGTGTATTTTGTGTGTGTTTGTGTTGCACAACTTTTACTTTGATTCCGGAAGAGAGCAAAGTTGATAGAATAAAGAAGACGATGACCCAAACATATATAGTGGTCTCTCTCTCATATGGTCACACACGACCTTCCTTTCTTTGCAATCAATCATGAAGACTACTCACATGCCGCTGAGTGTGTGTTTGTGTGTGTGTGTGTGACTGAGTCCACATGCAAGTTCCCAGTCAAATATATTTCATTCTTCGATGCAATCATTTAAGTCAATAACAGCCACATATTGCAATGCACTCACCAAGATTTTGATTCTCTAGATTTTTCTTTTTTATTATTACTTTTTTAAATGGTGACTTTCTAATTATATGGACTATAGTTTTATCCATTCCGATTCCTTACCTTATTTTTGCACTTAATGTCCAGGTCGTTAAAATAAAACTTGAAAAAATCTCGACATCTTATAATAAGATGAATCTTTTCATAAATACGTAGTTTAGTGTACATACACACATATATAGCTGATTTCGTCGTAAAAACAAATATTTTCAGGCAGCACTGCAAAAAATCTGGTTCAAACCACAATAGAATGTGGCAACTCCCTAAGATTAAAGCAACTTTTCAGGCAGAAAGCAAGGATATAGAACATCACAATTATAACAATAGAACTCATCAAAACGAACGGGGAGGAAAAGACCGAATCCAATTTCAACCGCATCTGCTTGTATTAGCATGTTTTTGTTGTGTGCACAAGCACACTTCTCTTCTTTATCATCTCGTTATAAACTCAAACTCACATCTTAATATCTCTCGTCTTTATTGTAATATAATAGTTAGGTTACTAATTTATAAATATTAAAAAAATAGTTAAATTAATAATTCGTAACATAATATGTGTTAGTTTTTCTAAAATATACCCTCTTTAATCACAACTATCATTGTAATGAAACTTCTTTAATATGTACAAATCAATATCAATATTTTAGATAAATAGTCAGTGGATTAGGGTCTTATGTTTAAGGCGAAATTCAATTCACATCTTACTCCAACATTAGAGATTGGAGTAGTATATATATACACTAAGACTTCTCCAATCTTGATGAGCACATAACTGCAACAAAATATTAAGTTTTTTAATTAGTCATTAGTCTCAAATCTCCCACGAGTCACATCACTACTCCTAGGATTTTGAATATGCATTTACTTTTGTAAACTTGATCTTGAATCCGTGCATTGAATTGAGCCTGAATTAGATATTCTTGATCCGAAATAAGTTAATGATGTATATAAATTTAGATTATTCTTTTGATGTGCATGCATCATGCATGACTTAATTACGCACAAATTTATATGTTAATAAAATAAATAAATTTATAAGATATACAATGTGTGTTAATTGGATTAGTTAGTACAAACACGAACCTGAATTAAGCAATTAATATTTTTGAATTTAAAAGTCTAATAAGAATTAAGATATCATAAACCAAACACAACCTAAAGCTGGTTGAAAAATAGTATTTTGTTGAGTTTATGGACACATTATTCTTGATCGAGAATTCGTTGAAACACCGAAAGTCAATCGAAATGTTAACAAAAACTTGTATTTAAAAAAACATAATAATATGTATCATATTGTCCATTTACGACACGGAACTATATAAAATACAATATAAGAGTGTATCTAGCAAATCTTAATTGCAAGCTAAATATTGAAAAGGTTCCCTAATGAAATGAAGTTATAATGGTCCACTTTGTCTCCTCTATTTGCGTTGTGAAGATCTTGGATTATACGAAATATCAATTAATTAATTAACACATTAATTAAAAAGTCAGATTTTTGTCCATGATGATGCTTCTATATATATAAATTATAACAAAGTACTATATTAAATTAAGTGAAATAAGCATGAGGATGGCCTATTCTTGTGGCCAAGCGGTAACATTAATTTAATTATTTCTTGAAAATGTCACCTAGTAGTCTACACAATGGGATGAAATTTCGTATATACAATCATAAAAGGAACTACCAAGAACCAGAGACTTGTACATGTTTGGAAACTCTGTTTCCAATCGGGCTTATTTTATAAGCCTGATTTACGTAAATCGAGATAAATCTTCTCCACATATTTACCTCGTAGACCGTAAAAGTAACCTCGTAAACCGTAAAAGTTACTTCGTATTCCGTAAATCACGATTTATAAGCACTTATGGAGCTTCCATAAGCTAATCCAAACACTCAGATTTCTAGATTATGATGATTGTCATCAAGCAATATTATTATTATATTAGAACCATGTTTTCATTTTTTCTCTGCAACGTAACATACCATACCATCAGTTTAGACATAGAGCGGCTAATCTATATATAGTTTTCTCAATGAAATATTTTTGTTAATATTTGAAAATTTAATCATAATTAAAAGAAATCGATTTCTTTTTATTCCATCCAACGCTGATTACAAGTTTTATTTTTAGTTATGAGATTTGTGTGTAATAAATTAAGCATGCATGCTTTTGACCACATATAAAAATTGGAGAAATGTGGTTCATAGTTTTATTGGTTAAAGGCATCTTGTACAACTCATTTTTAACGTGTGCAACTATTTTTTAGTGGGGTGTAACTTATAATCAAGTACGTGCAATTCTTCATAATAAATTTTTTTTTGCACATAATTAAAAAGATATGTAACACACACTTAAAGAGGAATTGCACCTGCTCAAATTCATGTACTTTTAGTTAATAAAATTTTTAAACAAGTACTTTTAACCGACTTTTTCAAAGTAAATCATATGAATTTTACTTTGCTAAAATTATGAGTTTTTATTGTTAAATTGTTAAAATTTACAACGACGTCAATTAAAAACAAGATGTTAGTTTTAGTTTTATAATATACCTTATTTTCGATGAAAAGTTTTAAAGTATACTTCAAACACTCATCATTGCTTTTGTTAAATTACAGACATGCTTTAGTTTTAAAATCCACGCAAAATTGATCTTGAAAATAAAAATAGATTATCCAGAGTTTTATTTTTATAATATACATTTTTTTTCGATGAAAAGTTTTAAAGTATACTTCAAACATTCATCATTGCTTTTGTTAAATTACACAGACATGCTTTAGTTTTAAAATCCACGCAAAATTGATCTTGAAAATAAAAATAGATTATTCAGAGACCTCGCCTGATTTTTTTAGAATTAAAAAAATAGGAAAAACACAAAAAATGTTTATACAATTGGAACAAAACTTAAAGATTTATGTAATTAATTTCATATTTATGTTAAGAAAAATTTAAATTTAAAAAATAAAATTATTAAGATTTGTTTATGTCTATCAAACTTACTAAATTCCATATTTTAAAAGGTAAGAAATTTGTACAATTTTTTAAAAGTTAAGAAAACTGTATATTTCATTACTTCATGTGATCTTATAGCAAAGTCTCTTATAATTGAATAAACTATTTTCTTGTAATAGAACAAGAAAAGTACTCGGTGGTCAGTGTCTTGATTTTATCATTTTCAAGTTTCTATGCAATTGTTGTGTCTTTCAGTCTCTGCATTTAGATGTGTGAATTGAGCATATTGAGGGTAGAGAGTGATATGGCCGGTTCCTAAATTTTAAGGTACATGCTTACTTGTATTAATAATTATTAAGACTATTGAATAATCCAATAAAGTGATTTTCAACGTATTCTTTTACTTTTTTGTCTTGAAAAGGTTTACGAAGAATAATGAGTTTTTCCCCTATTAGTATTAGTTATTGAATGAATTACGGGTGCTACTGTATGACCCCATATATTTTTTTTTTGGAGGGGGGGGGGGTTGGGGGATTAAGAACGAGCGTAGAGCTAATGATACAAGCAACAAGGTTAGATATAATGGAATGGATCAATATATAAAATGTAACGAATCAATATTTGAATTCCTATTAAATGAGGTGTCTATATTTAATCCTGAGATTACCTAAAATAGGAATGTTTTCAATATGATAATGCAAATACTTATATTAAAAAAAACAGAGGCAGCTAACGGTACATGTCTAAATTTAATAATATTGAAGTTGTAATTGGGCTATTTTCCATGTAATTTATGAAGTATTATTTTTTTTACAATGATACAATAATATTTGTCTCAACTGGAGAAAGATAAAGAATATACTAAAAAAAAAACCACCTCTTAGTAAAGCTTACTTTGTAGTGGTAAAAAAAAAAAACCGCTACAAATATAAACATTTGTAACGGTTTTTAAGCAAACTGCTAAAAATTTGTAACGGTATGAATTGCGCCAAATGGCATGTTGGTTAGTCTCAGTAATTTATAGCGGTTGACTTATATCAACCACTGCAAAACATGGTGCCACATTTTGTAGTGGTGAATTTGCAGCGGTTGGATAAGATGTGTAGTGGTTATTTTGTAGCTGTTGGAGGCACTAACCATTACAAAAGATAAAAGGTTATTGGTTTGTAGCGGTTTTTAGAATTATTACAAAGTGTCATTGAGACCGAGGTAGGGTTTTGTGATTTGTAGTAGTTAATTTGTAACGGTTGGAGGCAATAACCGTTACAAAAGATAAAAGGTCGCTGATTTGTAGCAGTTGATGGAGCGGTTTTTGGACAACCGCTACAAATCACGCGGCTATATAAAGGCCACCACTCCTCATTTTATCACTTTTCACTAGTACAAAATATAGATTTTAAACCTATTTTTTACACCTGACACCACAGGACACGTGTAGAAAGTGTAACCGGTGACATTTTCGTAAATATATGAAGATGAAGGAAATTTCTATACATGTTGAAAAGACAACACGTGTAGAAAGTAAATTTAAAATATTTTTTCTTTAATGAATTAACATTTTTTTTATGTTTAATGCCTTTAATATTTATTTTAATTTTTTTTTATTTTTTTAAAATTAAATAATTACTTTCTACACGGGTTGGGAGCACAACCCATGTAGAAAGTTATTTTCTACACTGGTTGGAATTCAAACTAGTGTAGAAAGTGATTTAGAAAGTTACTTTTTACACTGGTTGGAATTCTAACCGGTGTAGAAAGTGATTTTCTACCACTTTCTACACCGGTTGGATCCAACTGGTGTAGAAAATATACTTTATACACAGGTTGGACATCCAACCTGTGTAGAAAGTGTAAAAAAAAAAAACTCGCGCCTTTCTTAATTTATTTCCTCAAACCCGCCACTCAGAGTTCTTCATTCTCATCTATCAATCTCTCTATCTCTCTCGCACTCCCCGTTCATTTCCCAGAAAATTCATATCAGATTCATCGCCCATTCCATTGTTTTACTTTACAAAGTTCTCCTCGGGAATCCATCGCTTATGCCATTGTTTTAGTTGCAGCGGCAGAACCAGTTTATTCACAGCCTTACTGCGTGACAGGAGGCCTCCTCCATCATCCTTGCTTCGGGGCCAACCTCCTCTTCCTAATTTCTCCCCTAGTCTTTTCAGCTCTGTGTGGAGTGGAGCAAGTCAATCAAGGAGGAGATCGAAAGAGGGTGGCGGATTTGGGGAATGACGTGGCTTTGAATTCATATTTTTGTCTGATTTTAGGTAATCTTTCTTTCAACTCTGCTCCTTATTGCGATTTCTCAAATTATGATTTATCCAATGCTGTAGAAATTGTAGTTGTAGAAATAGAAGCACTCTTAATCTCTTGGCTATAAATTATGTTTTTGATGGCGTTATCAACACCTGATTGTATATGATCCTTTTTGTGGCGTTATCAACATAGATTTAGATGTAGCTTGGTTGAGGATAAATAAAAAGGGAAGGTTAAACTTCTCATAAAATAAGACATGGTCACATGATTAATTCACTAAAAATTTTAACCTGGAGAGGTTAAACCTCATACTTCTTTCATAATTAGGAAAGTAATTTAGTGTGTGGTACTCAGTCAAATTCTACCTTTTCTCTTTCACAAGTAAAAGGTTTTATTTCCTTATCAATATTTTGTGGCTGTATTTTTCCTTGCTAGATCTATTTCCCTTATAGTTTGATTTTTAATCTCATTAGTTGGTCTTTGGCGTTTGATATCAAGGAACATGGTGAATATCTTGTTGGCACCAGGGTTCAAGTTTGGTGGCCAATTGATTGCAAGTGAGTTATACAGTATTCTGAATTATTTAAACTCAAGAACTACTTTTCTATATATAATAAATTTGTGTATGAGTCATTTGATTATTGCACTATAATGTTATTGCACATACAATAATTTTGCAAGTATCTTAGAGGTGTTATCCATTTATTTGATCAAGCTAAAAAGAAGCATAAGGTGATTTGGCAATCACCACATCTCTCTCTATAAGGATCTCTATTAGTCATTTGATTATTGCATCCCATTGCTTTTTTAAAAAGCTAATGGGCTGTTTGAGCTAATTGCTCACCACCAGTCTCACTCAATTTGCTTACTTGATTTGTAAATCTTGATTACTGAATAGGTAAGGTAAGTATCCTTTCCTTCTACTTTAGAACATATAGAAATGCCATGATACAGAAATGAAAATGGCAGTTCCAACTACAGAGAAGAATGGAATGCAACATGTGATCAATTTTTCATGTGATTCTTGTTATGCATTTATTTCTTGCGGAACATAACAGAAAAAGGTGTTGGTCAAATGTTGTCATGTTATACCTCTTGTTATTTTAAAATATTCTAAGCTTCTTGGGAATTTTCATTGACAATATATATCAGAGGTGCTTTTTGAAAGGGGAAGCTGATTGATGTGATTGTGAATGCATGATTGGATAGATCAATAGTGAAAATAGATATGCATTTAAGTTTAATATGGCAAATGATATGAGCCTTTTTAGATTCTCAATTATAGTTTGAGTGAGAATTACATTACAGCTAAATCCACATTTGGATCTTATAGTGTATGGCCATCTCTGCCCAAGACAAACAAATTGAAAAAAGCAAAAGCACAGCCATACTTGGAACCTTCGTAATCACAATCTCTTCTTCCCTATTCTTTTTTCGCTTCTGGTAAAGTAAGTTTTACGTCTACAAGAGTATGTTTTTATACTGACTGCTTTTTGATGAAGTAAATTGTTTCATGGCTGTTATTTATATGTTGCCTCTACTCATAGAGTCTGACAATATATGAATTCTAGAGAGTTTGTCGTAATCCTCCATGAACGTACAACATATAATCTTCTCCTATCATCTCCTCCTCCTCCTCCTCCTTTATGTCTGCCATCACACAACAAAATGTCCCAATAATTTCACTACTTCATATCTTATTACTAACTCCACGTTTTGTGTTTGATCCAATTTAGTCCCAGATGGTTATATACCAGTTATGCAGGATCATTAGGTTCATCTTCAAGCTCAAAGTATTCTGCTTTTATACTACTTTCATCATCTAACAAAATACCCACCACCTGCTCTGATCTCTCCATTATTGTTGAGCTTGTATTTTCCTCAGCTTTCACTTTAATGTTGTCCCCATTTTCTAATACACTGCCCATGTTGTTTGCTAGTTTGACTTGTGTATTATACCCCTAGCTAGCTTCCTCGTTTGGCTTATGTATTAGATCATTCAGCTTCTGCAACTATTTTGACCATTGAAACTAAACTCATTAGCCTCTAAAATCAAAAGGGTAGATTTCTGTATTATAGATCAGAGGCATGCTCGCACGCGCGCGCGCATACACATATGCTAATACATGAATACCCTAATGGAGAGTATCAAACAACCGCATATGTGTACTAAAACTCAAATAATGTCGACTTAGAAAGGCCTCTTCCATTTCCTTCTAAAGGTTTTTACTCTAGGAGTCTACTACTATGACTTGTTAGACACTTCTTCTACTTACTCGGTTAACTTCCTCAACTTGGTTCCTATAGTCACTTTCTTAGTCCCTATCACATTTAGGTATGTGTGTAAAATACATGCAAGAGAGAAACCTTGATTGTTTCTCAAATCGAATATCATAAGAATTGATTCATAAATATATAATTGTGGGATGGAGAAACAACGACTAAGAACATGGATGGATAAAATCAAGACTATTAGGGTAGTTATTTGTGTTGGAGGGGCATTGAACACTCTCAGGTCGAAATGTTCATCTCAAGCATATTTTAAATGAGTTCTTTTGTAAATGAGGTAGAAACAATAAGAACAGTTCCAAACACACCAGGAAGAATGAAATGCAATTGATGAATTTCTTATGTAAATGTTGTCTTTTTATAGCCAGTTTTTAACCTTATTGTCTTTGTACAGACCAATAGAGGAAGGCTTCTCATGAAACAGAAAGACATCAAAGATTTGGATTTAGAGATGATTGAAAAAGAGGAAGCTCCTGAAAACAAGCAAGATTTTAGATCATTTAATACTAAGTCATGTTGGAGTTGGTTATTTGGAAATAGCTTAGGTTTGTTAAAACTTGAAGTTGTTGGGAGATTTTCCCCCTTTCCTTGTGATTACGGGAAAATAATTAAGTTAGAGAAAAAAGTATAGAATGAAGTGATAAACCAATCAGAGTATGACTAGTGCTGAGGAGTTAGAAGTATGTTTTTTTTTGTAAAAGTGAGGCCAAGTTTGTTTAACTGCATTGATATTGCTTTGTTAATATTTTGGATTGGAATTTATAATAAATTTGATATTTCATATTAGTTTTGTTGTAATTGTTTTTATTTTTTAGGTGTTTGGTTATTTATTATCATATTTCTGGGCTTGTAGCATAATAAACAAGCAATTTTTTTTCAAAAAATGAGTTTCTACACCTGACAAACAAGGAGAGGTATAGAAAGTCCACTTTCTACACATGCTGTCTCACAACACATGTAGAAATTGGACTTTCTACACCTGACGTGAGAGAATAGGTGTAGAAAGTCCCGCTTTTTACACCTGACGTGATACAACACATGTAGAAAGTCCACTTTCTACACGTATTGTCTCATGTCAGGTGTAGAAAGTGGACTTTCTACACCTGTCGTACGTCAAGTGTAAAAAGTCATTTCCGTCACATGTAAAAAGTCTTTCCTGCACCAGTGTTTGGCAAAATCATTACCCATGCGCACTTTGAGAAGTTTTCATAAGATATAAGGTTATGCTTGAAGTTTTAAGGAGCTAGGCGGTCGATGTTAATAAAGTTACTTATTCGATTTCATTTTTGAGCTAAGTAGATTTTTTTTCTTTGTAATTTTATTGTTATTTAAATGTTTTTGTAATATTTATGAGTTTCTGAGCCTATTTTGTCATATGTAATCTGTTTTTTATTGAACCATTTTTGTCCATGCATTTTTAATGAGGTTTTAAAAGATATTGATTTTTTTTATTTTGTTTAGTTATGTGTAATTATATTATTGTAATATTATAAATTAATAATATGGGTTATATTTATTTTGTAATTATATTACTAGAATTTTTTTTATAAAAATATTGTTTAGGTGTGATTGTAATTTATTTTTAATATTAACATGATGTACATTTTTAATGGGTTAACTGATAAGTTATAATTAATTATTTTTTACTAATTTTCTTATTAAAAAAAATTTGTATTAATTTGAAAAGTGAATAATTGTATTTATAATGTCTTCTAGGATAGATAAGGGGAAATGAAAGGTCGTAGATAAGCGTCTCTCTAGATGACCTCTTTAGCAGGGGGAAAGTAGTCGTGGCAGAGAGCACCCCTTAGGGCGATAGGACCTCACGCTACCATAGCAGGTGACCCAACTAAAGGTGCCTATTCCATCAGAGACGACTAACATTATAGTTAGTAACTACAAGGAGAAGGATATTGAGATAAATATTCCCATGAGCGAGGTAGAGCGATTCTACGCCGAGGAGGCTAGGGACTAAATCACCCACAGTGGTCATCTTCATAGTCAACTGGATTTGATGTGCAGGTTCTGGGTAAGTAATTGTTGTAATAAAATAATATTTTAATTAAAGCATTTTAAATGTGAAACTATATTTAATTAAAATTTGTGATCAATTGTGCATATGAGCAAGGGAACATCACTAATAAGAGGCTGGACATGGACGCTATAAATCAGTTTGGTCGGAGGCTACATGTAGTAGTTTTATGGAATAAGCTCACAGACAAGCTGATTGAGAGTGATGGTCATATATTCAACCACTTTCTGAACGAGCTGGGTGGGAATTGGGTCCAGTTCCTTATCCACTTCAAGAACTAGAAGAAGTTGCCCAAGAAGTTGCAAAAGGATACATGGAACGAGGTTGTGAAGGTAGCTAATTTAACATATTGAATCAAATATAAATAATTATAATTTATCTAATTTTTATTTAATTAAACAAATGTATTTAATTATAATTTATTTAAGACTTAAATAAAAAAAACCTCCCTGAACTTTAAATGTATTGTGAATAACTGTAACACCCCATTTTTAGTCACCAATATTCTTTGTATGTAATTAGTAAATTTAATGGAATAAAATGATGAATTTTGATGTACATAAAATGATAAAACACTAAAATCGGTGATTACATACAACTTGGCTAAGCTGGGACACAAATGAGTAATTATTGTTCACTTAAAGGCCTAATATTGTAACCTAAATTGGAGCATGAAATGACACAAATCTTGGCCTAATTAACATGCTAAAAATTCAGCCAAATAAAAGGAAAAAGAGTAAGAAATGATTTATTACAATAAATCATAAAATATAATGGTAAAATGGTAATTTGCCAACAAAACAAGAAACAAATTGTTTTCCCCTCTCTTCCTAATAATTTCGGCCAAATTAAGCAAATAAGAGGGGGAAATGGTTATTTGGTAATAAATATCATATTTTGGAGCATTTATTACCAAGTGAAATTAAGTGGAAAAAGTCAAAAAATATTATGACACAAATTAATTACTTGGAAGAGGGACTTATGGAAAATGCAAGAAGCTATTTTATTTCCCTTTTCTCTCTATAATTTGGGTTAAATAGGGAAATAAAAGGGGAATACATTTACTTGATTGATATTAATTCAAGAAGAAGGAAAAAGAAGAGCCAAGTAAAAATAAGCACACGTCGATTTACAATAAACAATATTAACCTAAAAAGCAAGAGAGATATTATCATCAAAACTCCATTATCTCTCTTCCCTTCTTCATTTTCGGTTGAAGCAAGGAAAATAGAGAGAGAGAAGAGCACTCAAAAAATTCAAGAACACAAGAGGTCCTAAGGTTTCAAGAAGCCAAAAGTATAAGGTAAGAGCTTGAAATCAAAATGTTCTTGCCTTCTAATCTACCTAGACTCTCTTCTAATTTCTTCTTCCTTTTCAAAATGATAGTTAGCAAGAAAAATTTTAAGAGAAGAGAGAGAGGGCTGAGACGTGTAGAGAGAGAAAGTGAAAAGATCAAGATGTAATCTCCAAAACTTTGATCCTCTTTCCTTATATGATGTTGTGGTTGTTGTTGTTGATTTTGGCTTCGTTTTGCTTGGTTTTGTGAAGATGGATGATGAAACCCTAAGGGGTTATGCTGCCAAAATTTCCTCAAATCATGTTTATTAAGTGTTTAATTAGTTAATCATGTTATTAGAAGTGGAAAGGAAAGAGTTTATGGATTGAAGTCACAAAAACATGATTTTCCCTTTTTCTTCCATTCTTTCAGTCAGAAGTAGAACCATAAGGAGGAGTGAGAATTTTGTAATTTTGATGATTCCATTGGATTTATAAGGTAAAATTGTGTAGGAATACATGAGTTCATAATTTTTGAGAATTTGTAGTAAATCTGGAATTTTTTGAAAGGATATGCTGTTTGATTTGCTTTACTGGAGGCAGTGTTATTGTTCAATGAAATTCGTTGGCCAAAATTGGTCCAAAAATTATGAAATTTGATAAGATTAAAGTAGAAATGTATAGCTTTAATTTTCTAGTTAGGTCATAATTTTTGGACTAGTGGATTAAAAGATATGGATTTTTGAAATTGTGCCCTGTTTTTAGAATATAATATGGGAACAGGGGAGTTTAGCGAATTTCTGGGAAAAGTGTGTTGACAATGGACTGACTTAAGTATTTTTCCTTATAATAAAAATTAAATATCTTCATTTATGCTTTAGAACAAGTTAAATTGGGTTTTCCTAGAATTAATTATGAATTTCCAAAATTGACTGAAAATCTACCAGTTTTCTGGAAAACTGTGAAACTGCACTATGCAGAGTTGTTGAAACTGCTAAAACTATATTAGATAACTAGTAGAATTTAATTAAAGGCAGTAATAATATAAGTAATAACCATTTACTTGTAACTTGAATTTTATAGGAATATACAATAGCCCGGGCTGGAATAAGGATTTTGGACAGATCGAGGAACTGAAAAAGAAGTCAGGTAGTAACTTTTTCTTTCATACATTATGTGAGTACTTGTATGTTCGTGTATGCCATCTTCTGTAACATGAGCATAGTGTCTTAGACATGCATATTAGCTTAGTTGTGGTCTGGGACCCAATGGAGGCGTAGAGTTAAGCCGGGGTTACAAATAGTGGTTTGGTCTCAGACAATGTGCACAACGCATTCTATCATCTTACATAACATGGGCATTGCATATTTATTTTCATATTTTATATTACTAAAATTCATGTTACTACTGAGATTCGCTCGAATCTCACCCTTTTTCAAACTGGAAAATATTACAGCTGAGGCTGATGGTTCGAGGGGCAAGGCAGTGATTACCGGTGAATAGAGTCTCGGTGAATTTTGAAGCTGCCACTGGTTATTTAACTTTGTAACTTAATTTCTTTTGAACACTTGTACATATATTTTTCATACCCTATGGGAAGTTCTTGTATTGTAAACAAGTAGTTAATATCAATATGTTTTCACTGTTTCTGTATGCCTTACGGAACTGTGTGCTTATTACTCTGCAAATATTGAAGTGTTAAGGGCTTTGACATTTTTGGTATTAGAGCTTAAAGTGGTTTTGGCATTTTCAGGATAGCATACTGATATGGTCTTGTTTGCATGATGACAGGAATTATGCGTAGACTTAGACAGCGAGAGCGATCACCCCCTTCGGTGAACTAGTGTCCCCCAGAAGAGCAGATTCCGTAGGAGCATCACAGTATATAGATAACCAAGATGGGAGGCCCTAAAATGCTGAAGACAGCATAGAAGCGAGTTCGACCTAGACCAGTATATGGACCAAATCTAAGGCCAGAGCTGATACCTGATGTATCAGTAAGCAATACAGATTAGCCACGGGTAGATGGTCAGGCGTCCAAAATGCATATCGGTGAGGGCTCTATGGTGGAGAGAGTGTACATGCCCTATGACTTGGATCTAGATAAAGAGCTGTAGGAGTAAGTGCAAGGCAAGTATCGGTATGTGATGAGAGCATACGGTACCCCAGTAGACTAGTACCTAGCCTACCTGGACGCAGTAGACACCTTGTACTATAAGTAGGTGCTGTTGGAGATTGATCTGCCGGACGAGTTCATGATCTTCACTACTATGGGCTTCTTCTAGATATAAACTTCTAGAACTAGAAGAAGAATGACATTGTCGAGAAAGGACCGAACGACCATTTTGGGGAGTTTATGGAGCATATTATTGACTTTGTGCGAAGGCACATGTACCTAGAGTGATGTGGGGTCTAGGTATTATATTTTAGGTGACTGGGGGTAGCTGGCATATCTTTTGAAGCGAGGGTAGTCACAAGGAACTGGTGGATTGAAGTTGATAGAGCCGGTGTCTGTGTTTTGATCGAGTACATCAAAAGTTAGACGTGCTTAACTCAGGGCAATCACGGGATAGGTGACCCCCTAGGAAGCTATATGTATAGTTGAGACATAGTGTGTAAAAGGAATAAAGACTTGTTGTACCATAATTTTAGGATATATGATGTGTAGTATGGCCCCTAACTACTGTAAATACATGCTATGTGATATGTATGACAAACCTATGTACCTGAAATTTTTGTGAAATGACAAAAACGCCCTTGTATCTATATGAAATTTATTTCTCCTCTATTTTTCATATGGTGAAAAATAGAAATAGGAAGAACTAGGCGTGGTGGTAGAGGTGGAGGTGGAGGCTGAAATAAAGGTAGAGTCAATAGTAGACATATGAACAATGACTAAGAATCTGCGCTAGACCTGACTTGATGCAACAACTAATGGGTATGATGATGGCGCAATAGAATACGCTGAACGAATTAAGAAATGACTTGAGGGAAGTACAACAAAAACAAAATACAGATGTATAAGCACATAATAACCCTGGTGGGTAGAGAGGTGGTCACATACAGCCTCTAGAACCTGTACCAGAGGTTCCTAAGGGCCCTATTGTCAAAGTAGAAAGTATGCAAACCTAGGTAACTTGACTTAATCAACATCAGCTGACTATTTTTTGAGAGAGGTTTGATCCCCAAGACGCTGAGGATTGGTTGTCCCACCTAGAGAAATTTTTTAGAATTTTGCAGTGCCCAGATGATATAAAGGCACAATCGGCAATCTATAAGCAAGAGGGAGATGCCGATAAGTGGTGGACAAGCACTGAGTCTATTTTGCAAGACCAAAATATTCCCGTGACATGGGAAGTATTTCAAGAAAAATTCAATGAAAAGTATTTTCCCTGGTAAGTGAGGCTGGTGAAAGAGACAGAATTTCTGATAATACAGCAGGGCGAAAAGGAGAGTTTCCAAGAATACTTGGCATGATACATTTTGCTTTCTCGATACTCCTCATATATGAAATATCATGATGATTAAGAGTGGAGTTTTGATATGATGATATGGGGCTTAAATTCAGAATTGAAGGAAACACTCATCTCTATACACTTCAAGAAGTTCAATAAGGCGGTTGAAGAGTGTCAGATTACAGAGCATAATTTGCTAGAGCTGTATTCCTACTAAAATGCAAGTAACAAGAACACATTTGGTGGTGGGAGCTCTTCTCAGAAGCACATATATCAGGGTGATTCTTCTAGTGGGGGTAACAAAAAGCCATACCAGCCTGACGGCCGTGGAAACCAAAGACCCCCTGGGAACAAAAACAACAGATTTTATGGTAACCCTTACCATCCTGGCCAAACTTGTAGCTGCAGTGAGGCAGGCATCAGCACCAGTCAGGAAAATAGTTTGTTACAACTGCTATACACTAGGTCATTATGCTAAAGAGTATCCGTAGCAGTAAGAGCCCAGAGAGCCAAGACAGCGAGTACATGACAGAGTTTTTGCCTTAAAGTAGGAGGAAGCTCAGAAATCACCTGAGCTGATACAAGGTATGATCTTTGTCAATGGTAATCTGGTACAAGTATTGTATGATTCAGGAGCTAGTCACTCATTTATTGCATACAACTGTGTAAGACGACTAGGCCTGAGTGTATATCGATTACCTTATGATTTGATGGTATCTACGCCTACGAGTAACGGGTTTGTCATAATAGAGGCTTGCCTAAATTGCATTGTAAGCACAGAGGGACACAAGTCCACAGTAGATTTGATTTGTTCGCCATTGAATATACTGAAGGTAATTCTTGGTATTGACTGGTTGATAGCAAACAACATTTTGCTGAAGCAAGAGGGTTATTTACCCTAATCCGCCATCAAAGGTCAACACGGTAATCAACCTTAACTTTCTCTTCGTAGCCGAGGCCAAGAGATGCTTACACAAAGGTTGCCAGAGATACATTATATTTTTCTCCATACAATCAGAGGTTGGAATGACATTAGAGAGTGTCCCTGTCATGAATGAATTTCCTGACATGTTTCTGGAGGATATCAGTGGATTACCCCTGGATAGGGAAGTGGAGTTCACAATCGAAACCAAGCTTGGAGCAGGAGAGATATCTAAAGCCCCATACAGAATGGCGCCGAGTGAGATGGCAAAGCTAAAAAAGAAGATTGAGGAATTGCTAGAGAAAGGGTTTATCAGACCCAATGTCTCACCATGGGGAGCTCCAGTGCTTTTTGTTAAAAAGAAACATGGAAGCCTACAACTTTGTATTGATTACAAGGAGTTGAACAAGGTGACTGTCAAAAACAAGTATCCACTTCCCAAAATTGATGATTTGCTTGATCAACTATCGGGTTCTAATATGTTCTCAAAGATTGATTTGAGATCTGGGTATCACCAACTCAAAGTGAAGGCAGATGATGTACCAAAGACTGCTTTCAGAATAAGATATGGTCATTATGAGTTTCTAGTAATTCCATTTGGGCTTACCAATGCACCTGCCATGTTCATGGACTCATGAATAGAACTTTCAATCTGTACTTGGACCAAAGTAGTCTTTATCGATGATATTCTGGTTTACTCTCAAAGAAGGGCAGAGCATGAATACCATCTGAGTACTATGTTGAACACATTAAGGGCCAAGCAACTCCATGCCAAGATGACCAAGTGTAAGTTTTGGATTTCAAAAATGATATTTCTAGGCTTTGTGGCCTTACAACAAGGAGTATCAGTAGATCCAAATAAGGTGGAAGCAGTACTGAACTGGAAGAGGCTAGAAACAGTATTTGAGATACGCAGTTTTCTGGGTCTTACCAGGTATTATCGGCGGTTTATACATAATTTCTCCAGAATAGCTTTGCCGCTGATAAAGTTAACATGAAAAACTCAATATTTTGTATGGGACAGTAGTTGTGAGAGGAGCTTTACAGAGCTGAAACAGAAATTAACAACAGCACTGGTGTTCACAATCCCAGATCCACATTTAACCTTCATAGTTTACAAAGATGCTAGTGGGCATCAATTGGAATCTGTCCTGATGCACCAGGGCCAAGTAGTGGCGTATGTATCCCGCCAGTTGAAGCCTCACGAACAGAGATATCCTACACATGATCTTGAGTTAGCAGCGATTGTGTTCGCACTGAAAATCTAGAGACACTATCTCTATGGGGCGACCGTAGAGATGTACTGTGACTACAAGAGTTTGAAATATCTGTACGATCATAAAGAGCTCAATATGAGACAGTGCAGATGGATGGAGTTGCTCAAAGATTACAACCTGGAGATCAAGTATCATCTGGAAAGGCAATATAGTGGCAGATGCATTGAGCTAAAAATGTAGAACAGGTGGAAGCCCTTATGATTCACTAGCAAAGGTTGATTAAGAATTTTAGAGATCTCAACCTATCGAATCAGATCATGATAAATAGCAGTAATGTCAGTAAGATAGAGAGTGACCTAAGAGCAGTCATAGAAGAAGCTTAGATGCAGGATAGACGATTGCAGTCTATCAGAGATATGATTAAAAATGGGGAGAATCAGGAACATGACTTGTCACCGAGTGGGCTAGTCAGATTCAAAAAGCAGATATACGTTCCACCACAGATAGAGCTAAAGCGATAAATCCTGGAAGAAGCAAATAAGAGTAAATATACTCTACATCCAGGAGTAACTAAGATGTACCACAATCTGAAGTCCAAATATTGGTGGCTAGGCATGAAACGAGATGTGACAAGGTTCATTGCTCATTGCCTTACTTGTCAGAAAGTAAAAGCAGAGCACCAACGACCTTCATGACTTCTGTAAAACCCTGAAATTCCTAAGTAGAAATGGGAGAGCAATACCATGGACTTTGTGACAACTCATTTTCTCTTGATCTACATTTACTATTCTTCGGATAAGCTAGCATAAATTTACATCAAGGAGATAGTGTGTCTACATGGTAAACCAAATAATATCATGTCTAACAAAGATCCTCGATTAACTTCCAAGTTTTAGAAGGCGGTGTACGAGGCTTTGGGTACCAAACTCTGATTTAGTACAACCTATCATCCTCAGACAAATGGACAAATGGAAAGAACAATATAAACGCTAGAGGATATGCTGAGGGTGTGTGTACTTGATTTCAAAGGAAGTTGGGATAAATTTCATCCATTGGCAGAATTTACATACAACAATAGTTACCACTCGAGCATTCAAATGGCTCTTTATGAAGCATTGTATGGAAGAAAGTGCTAGTCACCCTTATGTTGGACAAAGCTATTTGAGAGGCAGATGTATGGGCTAGATATTGATTAAACAATGGAGCAGATCAAGCCAATAAAGTAAAGGCTATTAGCTGCTCAGAGTAGGTAGAAGAACTATGCTGATAAGAGGCGGAAACGTCTAGAGTTTGAGGTCGAATATCATATATTCATGAAGGTTTTACCTATCTCCGGCACCGGCAGGGTGCTAAAGGTGAAGAAGCTGAGCCTTAGCCATATTGGGCCCTTTAAGATCTTATCAAAGATTGGGCCAGTAGCGTACCAAAAAGCTTTACCCCTAACCTTAAAAAGACTGCATGATGTCTTCCATGTCTCACAGTTGAAGAAATATGAACCTAACCCATAGCATGTGATAGAATATGAAGAGGTGTGCGAGACGATCTTACATATGAGGTCATACTTGATCGAATCATTGATCAGCAGGATAAATAAATGAGGCACATGAGTATCCTATTCATAAAAGTGGTATGGAAGGAATTATCTCCTAGAGAAGCAACCTAGGAAGTCAAGGAAGACATGCAAAAGTGTTACCTGAAATTCATGAGTCAGTACGTGTATCAAATTTTGGGGATTAAATTAATTTAAAGGGGGAGGGCTGTAACGTCCCATTTTTAGTCACCAATATTCCTTGTATGTAACTAGTACATTTAATGGAATAAAATGGTGAATTGTGATATAGATGAAATGACAGAAACACTCTAATCGGTGGTTACACACAACTTGGCTAAGCTGGGACACAAATGGGTAATTATTATCCACTTAAAGGCCTAATATTGTAACCTAAATTGACCATGAAAGGACACAAATCTTGGCCTAATAATTAATATGCTAAAAATTCAGCCAAATCAAAGAAAAAAAGTAAGAAATGATTTATTACAATAAATCATAAAATGTAATGGCAAAATGGTAATTTGCCAATAAAACAAGAAGCAAATTATTTTTCCCTCTCTTCCTAATAATTTCGGCCAAATTAAGAAAATAAGAGGGAGAAATGGTTGGTAATAAATATCATATTTTGGAGCATTTGTTACCTAGTAGGTGGAAAAAGTAAAAAAGTATTATGACACATTAATTACTTGGAAGAGGGACTTATGGAAAATGCAAGAAGCTATTTTATTTCCCTTTTCTCTCTATAATTTGGGTTAAATAGGGAAATAAAAAGGGAATACATTTACTTGGTTGATATTAATTCAAGAAGGAGAAAAAAAGAAGAGCCAAGTAAAAATAAGCACATGTTGATTTACAATAAACAATATTAACCTAAAAAGCAAGAGAGATATTATCATCAAAACTCGATTATCTCTCTTTCCTTCTTCATTTTCGGTTGAAGCAAGGAAAATAGAGAGAGAGAAAAGCACTCAAAAAATTCAAGAACACAAGAGGTCCTAAGGTTTCAAGAAGCCAAAAATATAAGGTAAGAGCTTGAAATCAAATTGTTCTTGCTTTATAATCTACCAAGACTCTCTTCTAATCTGTTCTTCCTCTTCAAAATAATGGTTAGCAAGAAAAATTTTAAGAGAAGAGAGAGACGGCTGAGACGTGTAGAGAGAGAAAGTGAGAAGATTAAGGGGTAATCTCCAAAACTTTGATCCTCTTTCCTTATATGATGTTGTGGTTGTTGTTGTTGATTTTGGCTTAGTTTTGCTTTGTTTTGTGAAGATGGATGATGAAACCCTAAGGGGTTATGTTGCCAAAATTTCCTCAAATCATGTTTATTAAATGTTTAAGTAGTTAATCATGTTATTATAAGTAGAAAGGAAAGAGTTTATGGATTGAAGTCATAAAAACATGATTTTCCCTTTTTCTTCCATTCTTTCGGCCAGAAGCATAACCATAGGGAGGAGTGAGAATTTTGTAATTTTAATGATTCCATTGGATTTTGAAGGAAAAATTGTAACACCCCATTTCTAGTCACCAATATTCCTCCTATGTAATTAATACATTTAATGGAATGACATGGTGAATTATGGTGTGTATAAATTTACAGAAAAATTTCAATTGTTGATTAAACACAGTTCGGCCAAATAAGGACACAAAGAAGCAATTAATGTCTACTTAAAGGCCTACTATTGCAACCAAAATTGGAACATAAAATGACACAAATAATGGCCTAATATGAGTGTCAAAAATTCAGCCAAACCAAGGGGAAAGGAGCAAGAAATGATTTATTACGATAAATCACAAAAATATAATGGCAAAATTATAATTTGTCATAAATCAAGAAGCAATTATTTTTCTCCTAATTTTCCCCATATTTTTGGTCAAAAAGGGAATTAAGAACAGGAAAATGGCTATTTGGTAATAACTAATTCATGTTAGAGCATTTTTTACTAAGGGAAAAATTAATTTGCAAAAGTCAAAACAAAAATGACATAAGTTGAATAATGTGGAAGAAACAATTATGAGAATTCAAGAAGCTAATATATTTTTCCTTTCCTGTCTTATATTTTTGGTTAACCAAGGAAAAAGGGGAGGACATAATACATGTGGCCAAGATTAATTGAGGAGGAGAAAAACAAATGTAGACCAAGTAAATTTCATATGACAATTTACTATAAAGGATATTATTGCATAAAGTGAATAAGGATGATTTAAGAAGCCAATGCATTTCCTTTTCCTTATCACAATTTTGGTCAAACAAGGAAGATTAAAGGAGAATATAAATTTGATGAATAATACCCAATTCAAGAAAAAGCTCCAGACCAATTAGAAACAAGCATGTGTTAAAGAAAATTAAGATAAGTGATATAATAGCTAAGACTTCATTACTCCACCTCTTCCACCTTCATTTTCATCCAAAACAGAACCAAAAGGGGAGAGAGAGAGAGGTCAAGATCATTTGAAACACAAGAAGCAAGGAGTACGGGTTCCAAGCCAAACCAAGGTAAGAACTTGCAAAATCTTGTAATTTTTGCCTCCTAATCACTCTATAACCTCTCCTAACCTCTTCTAATCCAAGAAATCCATGTTCTTCAAGAAAAATCAAGGGTTTAGAGAGAGGAGGAGTGTTCATCCAAGAGAGAGAAAGAGTGGTAATCAAGAGGTAAACTTCAAAACTTGCTTCTCTTGGCTTGGTTGAGGTTGTTGTAGATGTTGTTGGTGAATATTGCTTTGTTTTCTCTTGTTTTTGAAAAATGGGCTGAAGCTAAACCTAGGGGAAATGCTGCCCAAATTTCCTCTAAACATGTCCATTTAGTGTTTAAGTAGTTAATCATGTGATTAGAAGTAGAAAGGAAGTGATTAAGAAAGAGAAAACAACATAATCCTTCTAAGAACCCTAACTTTATGCCCTGTATATAACATGATGAAGGAGTAAGAATTTGATAATTTTGATGATTCCATTGGCTTTATAAGGTAAAATTGTGTAGTTATGCAAGTGTTCATGATTTTTGGATGTTTGTATGCCAATTTGGAAATTTATAGTGTGTATGTACATGTTGTTTGATCTGCCCCTATGTGGCATTGATAATATGCATGGTTTTTCTTGGTCAAACCTCATTCAAAAATTATAAAACTTTTCATAATTAAATTAGAGACATATATCTTTAATTTGATAGATATATTTTAATTTTTGGACAAGTACATTGGGAGATATAAATTTTTGAAGTTATGCCTTATTTTCTGGAATGCAAGCTGGAATAGTGAGGTTTAACGAATTACTGGGAATGATATATCTACAATAGTCAAATATAAAAATTTTTCCTCAACTTTAAATTGAAATAGCTTCATTTAAGTTTTGGAATCAATCAAATTGGAATTTTTTAGAATTAATTATGAATTTCCAAAATTAATTGAAAAATCTGTCAGTTTCTGGAAAATAGTGAAATTGCACTGTACAGAATTGTATTGTGCACAAACTGTTGGAACTGCATTAAATAACTAGATGCATACAATTTAAAAGTAGTAATACAAAAAGTAATAACCAGTTACTTGTAACTTTAATTTTTATAGGAATTGGACCTAGCCTGAGCCAAAATCCATATGTAAGACACACAAGAAATTTTGAAAAAGATTCTGGTAGTAACTTCTTCTTACATATATTATGTGATTCTTATTATTTTGTTTATGTCATTAATTGTAACATGAGTGTGACATCCCTTAAGCTTTGATACCAAAAACTGTAAGGTCCCTCGTTCCAATATGGAAATTTCTCAGAGTCGCAATAGCGTGGAATACAATGGCCCATTAAAATAATCGCAGCGCTAATATACTGATATAATGACACGATAATGCTTGATTATATAAAACCATCTCATAGGGGTATACAAAATAGTTACAAACCTTAAAATACATTACAGAGTCTTCAGATAACCAATGTCTCTTCTCGTACTAGTCTGCCAACTCCAGTTGACAGAAATCACTCTTTTGTTCTTCAAGCCGCTGCCTGCTGCTGGAAACTTACATTTTTATGGAAATGGTGAGATTTGAAGGAATCTCAATAGTAGCATGCTTACATACAAATAGAATGCGAAAATAGATAAGCAATGTCATGTCATGTAAGATGATCGACTTTTGTGTGTACACTAGCCCAAGGCCAAACTTACGTCTGCACCTTGGTCGACTTTGTGCCCCTATTGGGTCCATGACCACAATATGGTGGAATGGTGTGTCTAGGAAACTAGCTCATATTACAATGTATTATATTCATGATTTAGTATCACATAGTATAAGTATGAAGGATGTACTACTTGTAATAGGTCTTTTCCTTGCTTGTCCCTGGTCCAGCTCTAATTTCGGCTCGTCTATCGATGTATCCTAAAATTACACATTTAGGATAAAGGAGTTATTGATTGCTCGTAACTCATTCTAAACTCATAGTGTTGGTTATCTCGGCTCATAGTTGTATAATTACCAGAATACCCCTAAGACTTGGCTTATGCCCATTTGTACCCAATTACTTGCACTTTACCCAAAATATTAACTTGGGATGATCCTATACAATTTCGCTTGTAGAATCCATTAGTGACTTCAGTTTACTCAAATTCAGGCCCTAAATGACAAAAAAACCCCTTGGCAGCCATTACTTAGTACTTTAAGGGCAATTCAATCATTTCACACCCTAGGCCTTTTCTCACTTTGACATCAACATGAACCTGACTCATTTTGCTCTTCTGAACTCAAGGGAATCATCCAATTGATGAAATTCCAACTCTTTCTTTGTGCCACACAATTAGCAGCCATATTTGAGTTCTCAGAAGAGTTATGTCGGTTTCTCGTTTTCTCTTGCTTAAACATATCCTTTTTACTTCTAATCACATGATTAACTAGTTAGGAAATTATTAGATATCGTTTGGACTATTAAAACATTAATTGAACGAGAAGTGAACAGTACCCGACTTCTATCATACTCATCCAATCAACGAACCGAAATGGTCAGAAGGAAACATATGCTTACCTTAACTCGTTTATGAATTCGGTTCGGAATTTCGGTGACACTCTGGCCAGTGAGATGGCACCAACGGCCTCCAATCAAGAATCCAAAATCATGTAATTGAATCTTTTGATAAGTAGAAGAATGTTTGTGAAGGGTACTTAGAGAGAAGACGTTGTTTCGATAGCGTTTCTGCCTTCTAAAGATTTCTCTCTCTTCTCTCTCTCCTCCATTCTCATTTTCTCATTCTCCTCTCTGTTCTGTTTCTGTGTTCTATTTCTTTATTTCTTTCATTCTTTCTGCGTTCTTATCTGATTCATTGCACACAGGAAATAAATGAGAAAGGATGAAGAATTATATTAAGGAGTCATTAAAAGTGACTCTTATGTGGTCAAACTTATTAGTCTACTTCTTTTACTTTCTTTCATGATAATTCATTTCCTTTGTCTTGCTTCTTCATCTACTAAATTAATGAGATACAGAGTGAGAATTATCATTCTCAAACTATCCCATTATACCACCTTACAAGTGGTTAATTGTAGCCTTATGCTTCATGGCTCTTGTCTTTTCTTGAGTATTAATTTACTTAGTATTCATTTCCCTCCTTTTTAGTTCCCATATCATTGAAATTATTGGGAAAAATAATCATTTCTTGTTTTATGGCAACATTACTATTTTGCCCTTACGTTATTTGTCCAATGGGAAAAATCGGCACACAACCACGACTACCACATAGATATTCACTGGTAGAAACACCACCTTGTTTTATAACATAATTATGTCATGTGTGCGCCCTAATTGCTTAATTTTGTCATTCCCTATGCTCTTTAATACCCCCAAGGTATTAAGAAATAGTGGAAATTACTTGTGCCTAGTTGTGACACTGGCCAAACCAGGGCCTAGTAGTCCTCTTGAATTAGGCTTATTCTCAGTTCTCTTGTCTTAAAATTTGGGGTGTTACAATGAGCTAGTGTCTTAGATACACCAATTTGTCATGTTGTGGTCAGGGACCCAATAAGGGCGTTGAGTAGACCAAGGTGCAAACATATAGTTTGGCCTTGGGTAAGTGTACAAATATAGTTTGATCATCTTACATGACATGACATTGCTTATCTATTTTCGCATTCTATATGTTTGTAAGCATGTTGCTACTGAGATTCCCTAGAATCTTATTCTTTTTTAAACAAAACTGTACAGTTGAAGCGGGCTGCTCGAAAGACAAGACGGTGGCTCTCGGTGATTAGGGTCCTGGAATTCTCTGTTATTGCTTTAGTTATTTTTGCATGTACATGTTGCTATTGTTTGAATGTTCTATACATTTGTATATATTTTCAAACCCTACAGGGATTTTCCTATAATACAAACTTATACTTAATATCGGTAATGTTTCCGTTGTTTCTGTATGCCTTGTGGAACTTTATGCTTATCACTCTGTAAATATCGAAATATTAAGGGGTTTGACATTTTTGGTATCAAAGCTTAAAGCTGTTCTGGAATTTAAAGAATGGAATATTGATATGGTCTAATTTGCATGTTGACAGGGAATCATGAGTGATCATGGACGACGACATCGAGACTGATCCCTTTCCTCTGTAAACCAATGTCCGCCCGAGGAATAGATTCCAGAGGGACGACACAGTATATGGCTGACATGATTCTAGACCATATCCATTACTAGGACCTATCCCAGCCGCATCTGTCAGTAACTCTAAGCAACCACAGGCAGCTAGCCGAGCGACTTTCGCACCTGGCGAAGGGGGCTCCAGGGCTAATAGAATATGAGGAATTCCTATATTGTAAATGAGTACTTAATGTCAATATGTTTCTACTATTTATGTATGCCTTACAGAACTGTGCGCTTATTACTCTGCAAATATCAAAATGCCTTACAGAACTGTATCAATTCTTAATAGCCATTGTATTTTGGGATCAATGATGGCGACACGAAGAGGAAGGGTTTTCTCCCCCAATATGATGATGATTGTTCTCTAACAAGATTCTTCATTTTTTCCCATTTCTTGGTTGATGCAAATATATATAAACCCGATGCAACAATAACATAAAGTCTCTTGAAGTCAAGAGCCAAGCAAGTCTAATATCAACTATGAAGGATACTTTTTCTTTCTGAATTATTCAACCTCCAATACCACATATGGAACTAGAAATAACTCAACCAAAAGGCTTGATGAATAATCATTTGAAGAAATTTGAAATTCCTCATCTTCGTCAATGGAAGGTGATCATCTGGTGCTTGTTTAATGGGTGTAGCTTCATATTCTTCCCTCTGAAACAATTTCCCACCTATTGCTAATATGACCTAAAATGTTTTAACTCATAAATGATACAATGTGTACTACCCTACTTTTTCACCAATATTCCTTACATATATATTTGTAATATTTAGTGGACTAAAATTGTGAATTGTGATATATATGAATTTACAGAAAAATGGAAACCGCCGGTTACATATAATTCGGTCAAGTAAGGACACAAATAGGCAATTTATGTCCACTTAAAGGCCTACTATTGTAACCAAAATTTGAGAATTGAATGACATGTATAGTGGCCTCATTCGAGTGTTGAAATTGAGTCAAACCAATGGAAATGAGCAAAAAATGACTTATTACGGTAAATCATAAAATATAGGGGCAAAACGGTAATTTTGCCACAAAGTGGGAAATAATTATTTTTCCCTAATATTCATAATAATTTTAGTTAAATGGGAATTAAAAAGAGGAAAATGGCTACTTGATAACTAATAAACCAATTTGGGTAAATTATCATCAAGAAAGGTCAAATAGTCAAAAGTCAAAGGTCCAAAAGTCAACTATTTGCAAGATGGCAATAGAATAGTGGAAGACCAATATTTCGTTCCTTCAATTCTCATTGTTTCGCTGATCAAGAGGAATATGAAGGGAAATGGAATAATTAAACAAAGAATTGATATTTTAGACCAATGAAATGCTTACATGTGTATAAGCCATTTGACTAAACATTATATCATCAAAATCACCTTTTCTTGAGCTCATTCTCGTGCAAACTGAATCAGAAAGAGTGAGAGAGAGTTTGAGTCGGTGAAGCATACGGTGAGGAAGAAGAAACTAGGGTTCTTCAAGAATCAAGGTAAGGGAGCTTGTAGCTTGTGCTTTGAGCTTCCTAATCCCTCCATAAACTCTTCTACTCATCTCTCCTGCTTTGAATCCATAGTTTTCAAGCTAAATCAAGAGTTGTGGGGAGAGAGACCAAAATGTGTAGAGAGAGAAAGTGTTGAAAATCAAGAGGTAATCTTCCAAACTTATTCCTCTTGCTTGAATGATGCTATTAAAGTTGTTCTTGGCTTGGTTTTGGTGGAAGATAGTTCATGAAACATGAGAGACCTTAATGGTCAATTTTCTCCAAATCAAGTCCAATGAATGTCTAAATAGCTAATAGTGTGATTATAAGTAGAAAAGAGGTGATTAGGCAAGAGAAAACAAGAAACCGACACAACTTTTCTGGAAATCCTGTTGGATTACCTTGTGTTGGGCATGGTAAAGGAGTAAGAATTTGATAGTTTTAATTCTTTCATTGGGTTTAGGAGGAAAAATTATGTAGTGTCTATGTTGATGATGAAGTGAGAAAATCCCCAGAATGTGAAATGACTAAATTACCCTAAAGAGCCTTAAATAAGAGCTGTCAAGGGCATTTTCATCATTTAGGCCTGATTTTAACCAATTAGAAGTAAAACATAGATTCTACACACGAAATTGTATAGGATTGACTCAGGTCATAAATTTGGTAAAGTATAGTGAGACTGGGTCTTAAGGGGCATTTTGGTAATTGAGCACTATTAGGCTAAGTTAATCAATACTATGAATTTGGAATTGTGCATGAATGAGTAATGACTCATTTATGGTATATTCAAGATTTCAGGACTTGGTAGTTGTCTGAAATTCAATACTTTCCCGAGCTTGGAAAGGTGGGAGAAAGTTGCTAAAGAAAAGCAACCAGGTAGTAACTTGTCTTTCATATGTTATAATATGCATTGAATTATTTATGTGTTCATCATGAATTGTCTGACGTATTTGAATATGCGGGGTGGTCACTCGGGGCCTATCTTTGCATGGGTGGACGCTCATGCCAATGTAACGATTACTGTTGCACAAGTGGGTGCCTGGGGTGTATTGCACGGGTATCCCTCGGAGCGTTGTAATAAATCTAGCTCTACTATAGTTTACGAGCTATATGTGATGCATTGAATACTGAGTGATGATTCTGGTGAATGATGATTGTTTAGCATGCATTATAGTTTTATAACTATATGATTGATATACGTTGCTACTGAGATTCTTTTGAATCTCACTCTTTTTCAACAACCCACTTTCAGTACAGGGAGAAAGCTCGAGGGGCAAACAGAAGGTAAATGTGGATGACTAAAGGATTAGAGCGTTGAAGGCTTTAGTTATTTTGGGTTATTTAGTTCTATATGTTTGGATATTGTGAGTTGTATACGGTGAATATATTCATGTAAGCTTGACAACATTGTAAAAGTGACTTAATGAATGAGTAATAGATAATATGTGTTTGTGCTTCTCATCTCTAACGAAATGTAATTAAGATAAAGGCTCGCTGACTCTGATAAATGAATATAAAGAAAGAGTCAATGAAACTAAACAAGATAGTGGATATGGGTTGTAAAAATCTTACTACCCTCTCAACTCTAGGTTCAACTCCTGAGTTAAAGGTGAGAAATTTGCAAATATTTTTGAAAGTTAGGTAGTCCGAGTTGAATCATGGTCTCTCGAATGACTTCACTACTCTTTTATACTTATTCGAGGTCATAGGAAATAAGGTATCACACAATGGCCCTAAGCATTTTTAAAAATCTTCATAAAATATTTAAAATAACTCAAATTCTATGTCAATACCAAGTGCTATTTATTAGAGTGATTTGGGATTAAAGAAAGATAACCTGGCATAAACCATTAAGCTTGATAGAAACATTAAAGGCAAGGAGGTTGATTGTCAAAATATTAAACTTCAAGGTCATAGTTTTAAACTTTTAAAGGTCTGGGAGATAATCGGTAACATAGCCAAAGTTCAAGGAGTTTTTTTTAGATTTTAGCCTTTATTTAATTTTGTGATGTAGGATAAGTTTGTCGTGTAAGACAATAGGAGGCAGTATAGCTTCATAAAGATGGGGGATAGGTAGAAGAATAGAAGAAATCGTCTCTACCACCTTATAGATAAGGATGGTATAATGCCTTTGTAATAGTTGATGGAGAACGTAGCTGATGGCATCCCACCTAATGACTGGGCAAGATTTGTCCAGTACAGTAGGAGCTAAGAAGGACATATAATTTTTTAATAATTATTATATAGAAGGAAATATTAAAAATTATAAGAAAATGAAATATTAATGTTTTATTTTGTTTTTGTTGGCTCTTTCTAAGAGAAACACCAGGAGTTGAGGGCACTAAAAGATCCATCACATGACAAGGTTGAAGACATTTGCCATCACGTATAGCAAATTGGTATGTTCACAATTAAATTAATTTTAGTTTAATATTAGAGTTAATATAACTTTTGGTTCCTGAAGTTTAGCTCGATTTTGGTTTTTGGTCCCTCAAGTTTGAATCGGTGGTTTTGGTCCCTCAAGTTTACTCCATTTATAACTGTTAGTCCCTCAAGTTTACTTTATTTGTAACTGTTGGTCCCTTAAGTTATCAAGTCATTTTCAAACTTGAGTAAACTTGAGGGACCAAAATCACCAATTCAAACTTGAGGGACAAAAAACCAAAATTGGGCTAAACTTGAGGGACCAAAACCATCGATTTCAAACTTGAGGGATCAAAACCTAAATCAGGTTAAACTTGAGGGACTAAAAGTTATATTAACCCTTAATATTATCAAATATATGGTCATTCATAATTCAATGTTTTAATTTTTTTTACGAGAGGAAGGCGGAGCAGGAGAACCATCAAATGAACTACGAGGAGTTATTCACTGTCACGCATAGACACCAATACGATACTTCAACCTCAGTAGGCAGAGGAAGCCATTTTAAGAGATATGAATAAATTATTTAAATATGTTTTATTTCTTTTAAGAAAAGAAGTAGGAGGTTGTTTTGAAAATTGATATAAACAAGGGATATGATAGAGTGAAATGGGACTTTTTAGAAAGAATAATGAGGAAAATGGGCTTTTGTAATTTATGGGTAAATTGGATTATGAAATGTATTACCTCTGTGGATTTTGAGCTGCAAGTTAAAAGGAAAAGTGTTGTTAATTTCAAGCCATAAAGAGGGGTGAGACAAGGTGATCCAATTTCACCTTACCTCTTTATGTTGGTTATTGAAGTGTTATCATTAATGATTCAGTATCATGTTAACCAAAAGAAATTGAGAGGTATAAAGTTGTCTAACAATTTCCCAATTATATCTCTTTATTTTTTTTTATGGATGATGCCTTGTTCTTTGTAAGGGCTGATCCAAGTAATTGCTTAGTATTAAAAAGATTTTTGCAAGTGTATTGTAAAGCTTCTAGACAAGAGGTAAAATTTGATAAGTCTTGTCTCTTCTTTTCAGCTAATACACCTAAAGAAGTAAGGGATATGAGATTTCTGCAGTTTTAGGAATTAAGCAAGTGGATCAGCCAGGGAAGTACTTGGGACTACCAGTTTTGTAAGGAAGGTCAAAACTTGCTGCGCTAGCCTGTGAGGGATAAAGTGGGGTTGAAATTACAAGGCTAGAAGCAAAATCTTTTGACTTTTATAGGGAAAGAAGTGCTAATTAAAGCTGAAAATTCAATTCCTGTATATCCAATGACATACTTCCTTTTTCCTAAAAAGTCATGTATGGAGATTGGTAGATTGGGCGAATTTTTTGTGGGGAGATAAGGTGGATAAAGGAAGTATTCACTGGAAGAAATGGGATTTATTTATTGATTTAAAAGCTGAGGGAAGAATGGGGTTTAGAGACTTGTTATGCTTTAATAAAGCTTTGTTGGCAAAAAATGCTTAGAGATTGATCTATAATCCATAGTCTTAAAAGGAATTTATTTTCCTCTTGAGGGCTTTATGAAGGCTAAAAATGGAGGTAGACCTTCTTGGGGTTAGATCATTTTCTTAGAGGGCAGGGAATTGTTGAATAAAAATTTATGTTGGTAAGTGGGGAATGGTAGAATGATTAATGTATGGGAAGATATATGGGTTCCAGATCTCTGTAGTAGGAAGTTGGCTGGTAAAAATATCAATGAGTATAGGAAAAACATGAAGGTTATGATCTTGATCAAGATTGGTAGTTGGGTGCTGGATGGGGTTAATGATTGTCTCTTAGAAGAAGAAGTGCATAAGATTAAGAGAGTTGATTTATCTAGAGTAAATGGTAATGATAGGAGAATATGGTTGGGGAATAGAAATGGTGAATATTTAGTGAAATCTGGGTATTATGTAGCTAAGGAAAACAAAGCTATTCACCTTAAGAAAGATCCCAGTATGTCCTATCAAATGCCGAAGGAGATATGGAAACATTGTTGGAAACTCTACATAAAAAGCATTGTTCAAGGGATTCATTATGTCCTATTTATGGTTCAGAAAATGAATCAATTGAGCATATGTTGTTTTTCTGTCCCTAGGTAAAGAAATGCTGGTTTGGCTGTAATTTGGGCATTTAAATTGATAGATGAAAATCTCAAGGGTTGATAGAAGGTTAGTGAAGGTGTTGATGGAGGACAATAAGCTAGATAATTTTCAAAAAGCTACTGTGGCATCTTTTGTGCTGGTGGATTTGGAAAGCACAATGCAATTTCGTCTTCAAGGGTGAAGAGGGTGAATCCTTTGAGGATTATTACTATGGCACAAGGGCTAGTAGAGGAATTTTAGAAAAATAAGGCAATAATTGAGGGTGTGAGTAATAGTGTGAGTAATAGAAAGGAAAGAAAATGTGATGATATGGATTTAGCATGGACTAAACCTCCAAGGGGTGTTATTAAAATTAATCTGGATGGTTTATTGTATGCAAGCAGTGGAGTTGCTGGGATATGAATTATTTGTAGGGATAAGGATGTGTAACATCCTAAAATTTAATAAAAGGATTAATTTGTGGGAGTTAGATAATAAGCCAAATTATGGAAACTACGAAATTTATGGAATCAGAAATTAGACAAAGGGAAAAAATAAGGCCTAGTATGTATAATTAATAGGATAAAAATATACCTATGTGTATATTAAAACACACACACCTAAACTCACCGACACTTACCTACATTCACCACTCATTCTTCTTTCCATATTTCACTCTCTCATTGGCACATGTGTGAACTCTCTCATCTTTCTCTTCTCATTCAGACAACACACACACGCACACACATTCATTAAATAGAGTCATATCAACCTCCTCCAACTATCATTTACATTCAGCTGCAAAGAGAGTGAAATAGAGAGCTAAATTAGAAAACAAAACAAAATACATAAGAGGGATACGTAAGGGTGATCGGTGCCAACGGAGGAAGGAAGAAGAAGCTTTAAATCCTACATGCAAGTCTATAATATGATATAGGTGAGTTCCCTTCACATATTTCTAACATTTTCTATTGGATTTGAGGCTGTTTTCTGTTGGTTTGAGTGGCTGGAAGTGAGAAAATTCGTCGGAAAATTTCTATCACCGATTAGTTTCAAAACCAAAAATTGTGTGACAATTTTACATGGGATTTTTGGTCTCTTTGCTTCTGTAATCACATCCCCAAACACAAGAAACATGTTTAAGAGTATGTAGAGTCAAAATCTTTGAGATTGGAGTGAAAAACCATGGTTGCATGTGAGTTTTCTCAACTCTGTTTTACTCGCCGAAAATAGAGTTTATGCTGGAAAGTTGTAGAACCTTAAACGGAGGCTATAGATGAATTTTTTGTTTGGTTATTTTTTTTATGGAAATTTTAGGATGTTTAGTAGGATATAGAATCAAGAAGAGCACAATTTGGAGTTAAAATGAGTGAGTTATTGAGTTTTAAACTTAGACTGTCAAAAATGATGTTTTGGGAGACAGTCCATTTTGTGTTGAGCTTTGACCAACCTAATCATATTCAATATTTATGAAATTTTATAGTAGACATCTCAAGCTTTAAAATGAGTCATAAAATGCATAATTTAGATATCTTTAGTGGGAGTTATGATTTTTGAAAGTTGGGTATAAAAACAGGTGCAATCCTGGAAGTCCAGATTCTAGCAGTTTGTTTTATTGTTTTTTTGAGCAATGAAATCTTGTCCAATGACTATGAAACTTTCCAGAATGAAATTATATATTCTAATATTTAATTGGATACATAATTTGTAATATTTGGATCAGTCTACTTACAGATATGAATTTTGAAATTAGTTGCTGCCAGACTATGTTTCTAGAAGTCAGATTGGTTTTCACGTGATTTTCAAAACTAAAAATTAACAAAAAATTATGAAACTTTTCTTATTTAAAGAAGACATTCAGATATTTAATTTTATATGTGGATCATAATTTTTGGACAAGTACATTAGGAGATATGGATTTTCAAAGTTGTGCTATGTTTCTAGAGAATAATCTGGAATAGTTGTATTTCATGAAATTCTGGGAGTAATGTGGTGAAACTAAGTAGATTTTTATATTTTTCTATGAAAATATATTTCAATAAATTCAATTAGGATTTGGACCCAGTCAATTTGGAATTTTTTAGAATTAGTTATGATTTTTCAAAGTTGACTGAACAATCTGCCAATTTTCTGAAAAATAGAAAAATTGCACCATGTAAAATTATACTGTGTAGAAGCCACTGAAACTGAGATAACCTGTAGAATATGATTAAAGGAAGTATTACTACAAGTAATAACTATTACTTGTTCATTTTAATTTATAGGATTTTTAATAGCCCGAGCCGGAGAAAAAGTTTGGATAAACAGTTGGACCGAAAAAGGACCCAGGTAGTAACTCTTTCTTTTGATACACTATGTGGTTATTTATATGTTGTGTTTACCATTTTATGTAACATGACAGTGCTTGGGGCATAACACACGAATAAGCTAGGGTCTAAACATGTCGTTTGACCATGGACACGAGTTAAGCTGCGGTTGCAAACAGTCGTTTAGCCTTGGACAGTATGCATACAACATGAGTTAGCATTTTACATATCATGACGCATTTCATATTTATTTATCGCATTTTATATGATTGATTGTATGTTACTACTGAGATTCATTCGAATCTCACCATTTTTTCAATATTTAAAAATATTTCAGCAAAAGGTAGCGGCTCTAAGGGCAAAATCATAAATACCGGTGATTGAAGGTCTAGTTCTAGTCGGAGTACAGTTGATTATCTTTAGTTTTAAATTTTATCTCTTTTGGACTCTGTATATTTTTCAAATCCTATAAAGATTCCTGTAACGTAAACAAGTTCTTATAATCAGTATATTTCCGCTATTTCTATATGCTGTCTGAACTATGCATTTATTATTATGCAAATATCGAAATGTTAAGGGGTTTGAAAGGATGCGACATTTAAAGGTGGTTTAAGAAAAAGAGCAAGTGCAAGTTCTGCTGTTATGGCTAAGTGTCTTACTATGAGGGAAGCTTTTGATCAGCGATTGAGGTTTGCATCTTATTAGGTTTTTTTTAAAATGGATTGTAAAATTCTATATGATTGGATGATTGGTGCTGATATGAAAAATTATGAATGGCAATGTAGAGATTTGGTGCAAGAACTTCTCAGACTCAGAGATTCTTTGATAGATTGTTCCTTCTCTTTGGTAAAATGCCAAAGGAATAGAGCTACCGATTATCTAGCAGCTAGGGCCTGTAAGGGAATGTACCATGGTGATTGGATGATGGTTGCAACACTCCCTATGTGTGCCATTCTTCAGGAGGATGCTTTAGGTCTAAAGAGATATAATTTCAAGAAAAGAGGAATAGGCTAACAGTTTCTAATATTGAGATTGTGTTGTTTAAGGGTGTGATAGGTGGTATGTTAGTATTTTTGAGTGTTTCTTGGCTTTGGTTATTGGTGTTTGTAATTTATTTTTTTATGATTAATAAAATTGACTCTTTTGGATAAAAAAATGTTTTATTTGTTTTAATTATATAAATTGCTTAATAATTTTTTAATAAAATGTGTGTGGAAGAAGTGGATTGAGCAGATATATGCTGAGCTGAAAGAGTCCTAGATAGAATCCCAATGGTTAGCTGTGGATCTTATTGTGCCTTTAAAAGCTGGTGTGGGCATAGTTGAGCACCCTGGACGCTATAAGGGTTTGGGAATAGACACTAGGCCTAGCATGGTATACGGTAAGAGTAACGCATATAAGGCTGGGACATCTCAAGTAGGAACCTCCGGCATTAGGAAGCTAAGTAAGACATCTATTGAGGAGCTTCGCGTGAAGGTTTCCAGGGCAGAGGCCAGGATGACTGAGAGGATACAGGTCCAGGTTGATTTTTTTATCATCAACAGGCCCAATGGTGGGAAATTATGAACTCCCTACCATCTATGTCCTAGGAGAGGGTGTTACCTGCGTTCTGGTTCCATAGGTCCCGCCAGTCCCTAGATTCTCATCCACCCACCTCCTGACCTTGTTGAGAAGACACAACAACCAGTAGGTAACACCGAGGATGATGATGCTGTTAATTATTCTGCCACTCGTAATGATGCCCCTGATGGAGCCAGGGGCACCTAATGATTAGGATCCTTCTTTGATTTTTTTTTATTTTTGTTTTGTTTATATTTGGATGTCTTTACTTTTAAAAATTTGTTATTGTGGACCTTATATAATTAATGTTTCAAGAAATGTTATGTGTTATATATATTTAACTTGTCATTATATAATTTTAATTGCAAATTTATGAGTTTTATGAATAATGCAGCTTAAACTAAAACAAACTAATATCTAAACTGTAAAATGTAAACTTGAATTTTATTTAAACTTAAAAAAGTTCTAAAGAGAAGATAAACTTGATTTAAAAATATAAATTGCACTTTGTAGCAGTTTAGGGCTAAGAACTACTACAAATTTGAAATTTGAAAATTTTAAAGCCTACCAACGGTTATGAGGTTTGAAGCGGTTTAGGTCTCAGAACTGCTATAAATGTCAAACTTGAAAATTTGAAAGCCCGCTAATGATTATGACGTTTGTAGCAGTTTAGGTCTCAGAATCGCTAGAAAGTCGAATTTCAAAATTTGAAAGCCCGCCAACAGTCATGAGGTTTGTAGCAGTTTATAGGTCTAAACTACTATAAAGTTTAAACAATGTAGCAATTTGTGTATCAGTTTGTGAACTGTTACAAAAATTTTGAACATTGGAAAAGTTTGAATTTAATCCTATACACACATGTCATTAAGAAAAATCAAAATTCACTCTTCACTCATCTTCGTTACTAAGTTTTTATGTTTTCTAACGTACACTAGATATGGATAAGTCATGGATAAAGATGCCACTCAATTCTCTAGCATATTTGGTAGGATTAAACACTTTCTTAGATTTTGAAACTTCTCACGCCATCTTTAATTGTAAGATTGTGTGTCCATGTCCCAAATGCAAGTTTAAGAAGTAGCATACATGAGAAGTTGTCAAGGAACATTTAATTGTGAAGCCTTTCCTGGAACGGTATATGTTTTGGGGAATTTATGGTGAGAAACCTGGTATGAGATATGATGCTCTTCCTACAAGTTCACAAGTAGGAGTTCAAGTAAATCATAATGATTCTATTAATGGTGCTATTTGTGATGCATTTGGTGTTCATGACAATAACTTCAACCAAGAAGTATAGGGTTCAGACCTTGTGCTCTTAAGGAATTAAGTAGCTCAGGATTTTTTCTACCTAATGGATAAAGCATATCATCCTTTGTATCCTGGTTGTGGAAAATACTTAAAATTGTCTTTTTTGATTAAATTGTATCATATCAAGTGCTTGTGTTGAATCATTGATAAAGAAATGTTGATATTCTTGGAATTATTAAAAGATGTATTCCCCAAAGTGGACATTCCCACGTCATTCTACTAGGCAAAGAAGAATATTAACAGATTGGGCTTGAACTACTAAAAAATAGATGTATGCCCCAATGATTGTATGTTGTGTTGGCGAGATGATGCTAACAAGGAGACTTGTAATTGATGTCACACATTGAGGTACAAGACAATTCAAAAGGGGAAAAAGTAGAAAAAGAAACCTTCAAAGATTCTCAGGTAATTTCCTTTAAAGCTGCGGTTGCAAAGATTATTTATGTCATCTAAAACAGTTGAGCATATGAGGTGAACTTGATCCACTAGAGTTGCATAGTAAAAGTGTGGTGAACACTATATCATGGATATAACACAAAAAAAAGAAGGTAATAGACTTAATGGATCAATAATCAACTTGTTGAATCTAAATCAGCATTTCTAAACTCTCTTTATATTTTTTGAATACTTTGAACATCTTTTGTATCAATTTGCTTTGATTATGAAAGTTTTCTTGAAAACCTCTTCAAATTGTTTCAAACTTGTTTCCATAAAAAAATTCTTTTATTTGCATCACACTAAGAGTGAAGGATGATACATTCCTTTTGATTAAGGGAGAGAAAGGAATTTCTTACTTGTTTCCATATTTTTTTTTAAGAACATTTCTTATTTATCATTCAAACTTTTTGTTGATGTCAAATTAGGGGGAGAAAAAGGCAAGAAAAATATGTTGCATTCAATTTGTTGTCATATTCACACATATTTTTCTTAAAGGATTTGCCATTATCACAAAGGGGGAGGAGAATGTTAGATATGATTAGTTTTGATGATATTAAATATAAATGTCAAATATTAAGAGAAAAAATTTGCATAATGCATTTATCACCTACATTGACTAACTACTATATTTAATGATTAAATATCTTGTAGATTAGTCAACCATAGAAAGAAGATGTCAAAGTCAACTATGAAGAATGATCAAGATAAAGAATAAAAAGATTGAAGAAAGAAGAACTTTCATTATATCATAAAAAGAAGTGATTGAGTTCGAGTATTGAGAATGATCACGAGGAAGAAGAAAAGGAACGTTTGAAGATAGTCAAGAAAATAAAGAAGCTATCTAGTTGGGTTATGGAGAATGATCGTGAAGAGGAAAAATAAGAAGAAAGAGTGAATAAAGAAGAACCTTTATCATATTAAGTCAAATCAAAGAAGAAGTTATCAAATTAGAATGATAAAAAAAGTCAATGAGAGATTGAAGAAAGAGGAACTTGCAAGATCTAATAGGAGTATAAAGATTTAAGCTCTTAAATGTGATATTGGAGGTCTCTATGATCAAATGGAGATTGGTATGGCTCAATTCTAAGTTAAGATGCCTTATATGGAAGTTATACAAGATTCACTCGAGTAGCACCTCTAGAGATGATCACTCGAGTGGCCACTCCATTGATTCTTTTTGCATTAGAATGTATACTTTAAGAGCTTTATGATGATAGGTCATTTGGTAGATTTGGATTTAAAATGAGTTTATTACTAACAAAGATCACTATAGTGATGTGCAAGTGATGCCTAAGATCACTGCGGTGACTACTCGAGTGATGTGTAATATTTCGAAGAGAAGATCACTTAAGTGACCACTCAAGTGATGTGTTCAAATCACTACCATATCACTATGGTGATCCTTCGTAGTGATGTTCTACCCAGTTTTTAATCACTGTCTCGGATCTCACGATTTTCTTCCAAACTCATCTAAACCTTGATTATATCATTTCTAATAATTTCTAATCAAGTTTATATGAAGATTATAGGTGATTAAACTTAGATCAATCTTCAACAACCAAAAAAACAAATCTTGTTAGAATTTCCATTGGCTACTTTTAACAGACATATTCAACAAATCTCAATGTTCAAATATCTATCATAAACTAAAAATACTAAAGCATTCAAATCTAATAGTAGAGAGAGCAAATGAGTACGCCATCATTGTCAAAATGCCAAAATTTTGACTCCTACATTATAGCTCGTATACTCTCTATTTCTCAATGTTCACATAATTTACTTTAGAGAGAGAGAGAGATTGTTTGTATTATGCTTGCCTTAGTGTTTACCTTATTTACTTCTAAGAGAGAAGATTGATTGTAATCTATTATCATTAAGAGAGGTTGTATCCTTATGGTGTGTAAGGGGGAGTGCTTGCTTCTGTGAGAGAATTGTAAAAAGGCTTCACAATTGCCCAGATCAAACTTGTAGGATTGTAGAGGTTCTCAAGTACCCGGTTAAACTTGATAGAGATAGTGGATTAAAATTTCAGGAGGAGCCTGTGGACTGGACGTAAGTTATTGTAAATTGGACCAAATCGAGATAAATCATGGTTTTTCATCTTGTCTTTCCTAAGCTCTTATATTTCCAGTACATATGATTTGAATAACTGATTGTGGATTTATGATTTATTACTTTCATACTTATTATTTTTACTAAGATGTGAAATGATTTTCAAAGTTTTTAAGTTTTAATCTTACTCCCAATTCACCCTCTTCTTGCGTGTTATCTGGTTTTAACAATTGGTATTAGAGTAGAGCTTTTGTTTAAGGGACTTAACCATCTCAAGAGTTTTCAATGGCTGGTTTTGGGTATTACTTGCTTTCAAAAGGTTTTGATTTTACTATCCCATTTTTGAAAGATGTTGATTTTTGTTTTTAGAAAGCTAGAATGACATCTTTTATAAAATTATTTGATTTTGATATGTGGAATGTGTTTACAAATGATTTTGACTTTAAACTAAGAAAGGATTGGACTAAGAAAGAAAATAAGATGTCTTCATTGAACATTAGAGCAATGAAACTTTTGTATAGTGGTTTAACTGAAAATGATTTTGAGAAAATCAAATTTGCTCCAGTGCTAAAGATATAGGGGATTCTCTTAATTCTATATATGCTTCTAACATTTGTGTTAAAATTGGAGGTACTGATAGTTCATATAAAACTATAGGCTATATGTCTACGGTTGATAAACAATTGGAAGTTGGGAATGAAGAAGGAGAAATCATAGAAGACTTCCATGAGTTATTCAATACAAAAAGACAAGAGGAAGAGGATTCCCAAGAAGAGTTCATTATGGATGAAGCTGTGAATCATTCATTAGAGCTCAAGATGCATAAAGGGTATACAATTCCAATTCTTCTTGTGTATTTAGGAAAAATGATTTTAAAAGTTTGCATAAAATTGTTTTTCAACCGATTATTGATTCTATTTTGAAAAGCAATCATGTTTTAAATCATGCTGAAAAATCTATTCATAAGAAAGAATGTTCAAATAAAAATCATCTAAGTTGCATTCTCATAATCAACACAATACTTGCAAAAATGTTCATGATAAGCATCATTCTATCATTTGCAATTATTATGGAAAATTAGGTCAAAACATTTCTCACACATGCTATATTAGAAGAAATTATAATGTGAAAAATAAATATATTTGGGTTCCAAATGGTCAACTAAGGTCTAACGCTAACAATCAAGGACCTAAGTATGAATAGGTACCAAAATGTCCATCTAGTACTACTTTATGTGAGCAGATTGATTCTAGGAATGGACAAAATGGTACCGAGAAGATAAAGAAAAAGCCAAAAGTTTCTCATGCACCAATAAATAGGTTTATACCATCTATATAGAAAAAGAGAACTCTCGAAGCACCCATGGCTGGAACTACAAAGTCTAATAACAAAGAGAAGCAATGGAGAATATGAGTACGCTCCACCTCAAGGATGAACTATCATAAGGGTTCCATTCAACTACCTTAAGGAGAACAAGAGATGGAGGACCTCTCAAGATTCAAGGAAAAGACCTTCATAGTCTACATCATATGAGACAGTATTGCATGCACCCGAAGCAAGGAATTCAAAGTTTAAACATCTACTAGTGCAGAAAATACTTTTTACATGTATCGGAAAGGACTTTTTACACTTGACATAAAACAGGTGTAGAAACAATAGGACTTTCTACATGTGTTCTAAAACACATGTAGAAAGTCCCACTTTCTACATCTGACTTCCCACGTCAGGTGTAGAAAGTATGAAAAGTGGGACTTTCTACACCTGACGTCTCACAACACGTGTAGAAAGTCCCACTTTCTACACCCCTCCTTATTCATCAGGTGTAGAAACTCATTTTCTGAAAAAAAAAATTATTTTTTTATTTTGCTACAAACTTGTTTACATGATAATAAACAACAAAACATCTGATAAATAACTATGATTACACATTTTTACTGATAAAAAATATGATGAAAGGACATGACAGAAATAACAGTGTAGGGGAGACACAAAAAAAGTAATTAAGAAATTGATATAGCAACTACAATTTGAGGGAGAAAAATATATTAAATAGCTAGCACTAGCTCACAAGTCACAATAATGGATCGTAAACATAATATAGTTTCAGTTAAATCCAGCACTATTATGTTATAACTTATAATTTGATACCCATAAAGATATCCATATTTTTTTAGATAAAATGATATTTAACGCTAGAGAATATGCATCCACCTGATATGCATCTGATGATGTTTTAGGCTTGGTAGATCGGGCCCCTAACTTACGCCTGCACACAGCAGTACCACAGTGGCAATCTTGATTTGCACCAAATTGAACAAACCTGCTATACAGTTATAATTTACCATTTATTTTGTAATTTTGTAAGAGGAAATAAAATTGAAAGAATGCAACTAAAAAGTTAAGCATTTGCTCTTACTGATGATTATAAGGAAGATGCTCGCCCTTCATTATGTCACGCGTTGCAAATATGCCAATTCTTGTTTCACCATCAATTATCCTTATGAAGGAAAGGAGAAAAAATATATGTGAAATTAGATTAATTACCTAATATTAAGACATAACAATGAGAGAAAGAAGGGAAAACATAGTAAACCATTTCTACATCTTTGTATTAGGGCAGCAACTATGATTTATATATCTTGATTTGTTCCCCTTATATGTTGCATCAATCACCATATCTCTGTTAATTTCACATAGGTAGAAGTTCATCTCCCCACGATGTTTCATATTCTAAAGCCTTTCTTCACATGTTTTGTCATAGAGGCTCTGAAGAGGCAAAATGTGTCTTGCAGATTCAGCTCAGAAGCAGAATTAAGGAGGCTAGCAAGTTTGAGAACTACTCAAGAGAACTAAAATTCCATATTGCTATGACACTAATCATATTTTGTTATAAGCTCCATTCCTATTATTACAGCAACTTCCAATCCACTCCTATTATTAAAGGTGAGATCGAACTAAATTACTAAATCACTAAATTACATAATATCAACTAAATTACTAAAGCATAAGCTATTCATATAATTATGATCATCAAAACCCAGAGTAGTGAATCCAGTTTCATTCTCTTCAAAAAGCACCAGAACCACCACTTCAATCACTCTGATATCCCCTCAGTTTTATTACCCCATTCTCCTATCTAACAACATTAATAATACAAAACCAGATATAATATTATATCTGCTGAAAACGAACCAAATAGTCAAATATTAGTGCAAATAAAGTTAAGAAATTAAGGCATCCATAACAAGATTATGATCCAATTTATTAGAAAACTAGAAAAAGAGAAAAGCATATTGCAGACTGTAGGATCGATTAAATTATGATTAGTTTGAAATAGAGGAGACCGTGCATTTCACCTGTCATTTTCCAGGATTTTTTCGGGAAACAAATAGAGAGTGAAACAGAGAAGATCGAATATTAAAATAAAAGTCAGAAGCAAAGGAAAAACGAACAAAAGAAAAAAACCTAGATCTAGCTAGCTATCACCGATATGGAGAATGAATTGAGAGAACCCACCTAAAGAGAGAGTAAGAGACGCCTTGCAGACTCAAGGCTTACTGATTCGGAGAAAGGGAAGAGATTGTGAAAGAGGGAGGAACTTGTAGAGAAAGGGAACAGTTTGTGAGAGACTTGCTGCAAAAAAGAAACAATGAAGAGCCAAAATGAAATATAGTAGGGTGAGGGAACTGGGAAAGATTTTAATTTTTTTATAACTTGGGACCACTTTCTACACAGGTTGAGATCCAATTGGTGTAGAAAGTAACTTTCTACATAGGTTGGGCTCCTAACACTTGTAGAAAGATACTTTCTACACCGTTTGGGATCCCAACTGGTGTAGAAAGTTTATTTTCTATATGGGTTGGGCCCAACCCGTGTAGAATGTTACTTTCTACATGATTTGGGAGCCCAACCAGTGTAGAAAGATTACTTTCTATACGTGTTGGAATCCCAATATGTGTAGAAAGTAATCTTTTAATTTTTAAAAAAATAAAAAAAATTTAAAATAAATTTCAATGTATTAATCACGCTTAATTCCAAAAACACATCTAGAAAATACTAATTTATTAAAGACTTTTTACACGGGTTGGAAGCCCAACCCGTTAAGAAACCTTGACTTTCTATACCGGTTGGGCCCTAACTGGTGTAGAAAATTGACTTTCTACACCGGTTGAGGCCCAACTGGTGTAGAAAGTTGTCATTTTTTTAAAAAAATAAAAAATAAAAGTAAAGGCATTAATTTTAAAGAAATAATATTTTAAACTTACTTTCTACATGTGTTGCCTATTCAACATGTGTAGAAAGTTCATTAATCTTCATATATTTATGAAAATGTCATCGGTCACACTTTCTACATGTGTCTTGTTTTGTCAAGTGTAAAAAACAGGTGTAAATTCTATATTTTTTTACTATTGATCACAAAAAAATGCAATGGGTAAGCAAAGGCAATCCTCCAAGTATCTAAGAAAAAGGTATATAATGGTAAAACCTCCTACACTATTATCTTTTAATACTTATTGAGGTTTATATCTTATTACCTTAGGAATGAGCATTGCAAACTAGTTTGGAAATATGCTTTCACATCCTTTAGAAATTTCATTTAATAAATTCATTTATAAAGGGATTGCAATGTTTAATAGTTTAAGTCTTTATTCATATATGCATATTTCAAAAGAAAATATCTTTGTTGTGCATAAGGTCATGTTTAATTCAATATGCTCAATTGCCTCAAATTGACTATATTCTTAGAGCATGTAAATTATGATTCCTACAAGCTAACCATGAGTAGATCCAAGTAAAAATGGATACCAAAGGAAGAAAATGATTTATATGGCTTAGTAGGAAGAAGAAAGAAAGCTTCTCAAGAGTGTGACAACTTAGATAAATAAATCATGTTTTGAGGAGGCTGAACAAGTGATACTTGACTTTGATGTTGAGCATGCAAAAGGAGGTAGCACCTGAGGCATCACTAGGAGTACCTAGCTAGTGATGAAAAAAGAAACGATGCATAGTAAAGCATCACTCGAGAGATTATCATCCCTAAGTGACAACTGGGAGTGGATGTCTTAGTAGTCACACCAATTGGAAGATTCAGAGGCAAAAGTCAAGGAATTATGCTCAATTGAACTTCAAAGGATAATTTCTTGAGTAATTACAAGATTTCTCAAGTAAGGTATTATTTTCTTACTCCATCCAAATTCTCTGGGTTCTATCACTCGAGTGATGGCCAGGCATGATCACACAAGTGACCACTCAAGTGATGTACGGTTCCTAAAGTTAAAACCTTTATTGTAGCATTACTTCTTACTCATACTCAAAGATTCACTTCTAGTGCTCTATTCTAATCATCTCACTATATCTTTTCTTATCTTGTGCTTATATAAATTAATTTGGGTAATGAATACTTGTTCATTATTGTATACAATTATCAATCAATAATTTATGGTTTTCAAAATGCTAAATGGACCGAAAGTGAAATTGTGCATAATCTTTCTATGTATTTAAGTTTAGAAATGCAAATTTAAAAAATAGCTTTGATTCCAATCTATCTTGTTTTATAAAAGTTCATACATATGATTTGAAAAATATTCATACTTTAATTGCATTCAAATAATTTTTCATAATTGGAAGTTAATATTTTGTGAATAAAAGTAAGAAATGCTTCAAATCTATCTACTAAATTTTCCCCATAAATCACGTGTTAATCTTTGTTCTTCAACGTGCTATCCAATGCTTGAACTTCTAAATCATACTTACTAACAAGTTGGACCTTATATCTAACAAGTTGATAATCTATGAATCCAAGTTTATATTTCCTAAAAAAGAATTCAATACATGAAAGCCTTATAGTTAACATGTTTATCCTTATTTGTTGAGTTATTCCAAGCATTATGAATGCTCATTAATGGATGCAATGTTAATACATTAACCATTATAGTGGAATAACTGACTAGGATAATATTCTTGAACTCTAAGTCATTTAGACTAATGAGTATGTGCTTCATCATTCATAAATTCTCTTAGTCATTTTGTTGCTCGAATACATTAACCATCGATATGATCTATCTTTGAATAACCAGTGTCATGTATTTGAATCCTTAGTTTGAATATTCAAATTCATCAAGACTTAACTCTAAGTATTAAGATAGACTCTATGTCAAAAGCAAAATCATTAAACTTATCTATGTCTATTGAGCTAATTTGTAATATCCCGAATTTTGGGATTAAAGGCTTGAGATTTAGCCTGGGTTAAGTGGACTAGTTGACCCCTTGTTTAGTAAATGTCATAGTAAGGTATGATATTATTTTCTAAAATTCTTTTATATCCTTGGATATTAAAAAGAATTATATTGGTGAGCTAAAGAGCTTGAGGAATAACAAAACGAAGTGATTGGAAGTCACACACAACATACTGAAGTGGAATACAAAGTATGGAAGTCATGTTTTTGTGGTAGATTTCAAGGGGTAAATGATGTCTAAAAATTATGAAACTTTCTAAAATGAAAGTATATTATCAAGATTTAATTTGATAGGTCATATAAGTCAATTGGAGTTGTACACAAGGAGAAATGAATTTTTGAATTTAGCCTAGCGAAATTGGCTATTTTCTATGGCAGCATCCAAAGATTAAAATAATGGGAAGAGTGAGCTTCCAATTGGAAATATTTTATATTTTTCCTTAATACTAGACTCAATAAGGGTGGCATAGCCTTTAGAACCACCCCAATTGGATATCTACAGAATCATATATGAATTTTCAAAGTTAAATAAAAATTTTGCCAAGTTTAGTATTATGTGCAAAAATTGGAATTTTTGGACCAATGGAGGGGTGACACGTGGAAAGTGAGTGGTTAATTCCATTTAACCATCATATTCATCTTTCCATGATGCTCTACTTTTGGTACAAAGAATTTATTTATACTTTTGCAGGAGTTGACCAAGATGCTCTGCTTTTGGTACAAAGAACAAAGGCTAATAGAGTAGGCCTTATTGTCAGTGTGGGCAAAAGCAGAAGCTGTGGTATCACTTGAGTGACTCCCCTTCACTAGTACATGACTAGCTAGTATTGCAGTCAGAGAAAGAGAAAGAGGAGGAAGGTTTCTTAGTAGCCATAACATAATTCAATTCAAAGAAGCTCAAGCCAAGAGCAAGGCTAGAAATGATAGTGATTATACCAAGAGACCATTGTCTACCTAGACTTGAAGACATTGAAGGATAACCATAAGTTGGATTTGTATCCATACTTCCAATACTATAAGCCTTGACTATCCATCCATCTTCCTTACTACAGTTAGATATCTCTATTGTGACATGGAGCTTACTGAGATATGCTCTGAGGAAGGAATTGTAATTAAGGAGATGTTGAAAACAACAATAAGAGATCAATAGATCACCATCTCAGCCTCAAAGAACAATGAGTGGTTAGGGATCAAGAAGTCTCTTATTGGTCCATGCAAGATTGTCAATGAGCTAAAATGTTCATAATCATTAGGCCAGGAGAACCAATGGGGATTCTTAACTTCAATCCTAGTTTTGTGTGTGATCTTCACATGATTTTTTAGTATACTCACTTTGTATCTCTATTCTTCAAGGCTAATCATATATGGTACTTATAGCCAAATAAGCCCTTTATATGGATTCTTATGTTTGAAGAGGCTACACATCCGAAGGGTGAAGATACACTTGTCACTTGTAGATGGTCCTAGTAAGAGACGGAGAATATAGGCTAGGGCATCTAGAGACGATGAAGCACAATCCTCAGCTCGAGTTAGATCACTTGGACTCTCATTTATTAGATCCACCATTAAGATAGACTAAACTTCAAAAGTTCTCACATGAGATTACTAGTACCAATGAGAAGCTCATTGAGATGGTGGATGATAGAATAAGGAAGTTATGCACTATGGTGAATTAGAAGTTCCAAATGTTATCACTCAACAAGAGGTGCAGAGGATGGAAGCTGAGACTTCAAGGATAGATGAGGCATAATATTATGCTAGAGGTAGTCTTTACTACTATAAAAGATGCTTTTAGTGGTGCACCACTAATGGCACTTTTCAAAGAAACGTCGTAGGTAATTATTTTTTCTTAAAAAAATATTAAAAGCTATGGCACTTTGTAGCAAAACGTCATAGGTGGTGTAAAACCTTGCTTGGCGCTTCCTCAAGGAAACGCCTTCCAAAGTTTTAAAATTATTCCTAACGCTAAATACTGCTTAGCTTGTATAAATAATGAACATGTAGTCAACAACTTTCCCACACTTATTTATTTCTAATGCTTTAATTATGAAGTAAAAATAAATAAAGTAAAAATTTTAAAAATATATTAAGTACATATAAATCTAAATCCTAAATTTTGTATAATGTTTAAAGATATATAAACACTTTATCTAAAAAAAATACAATAAACGTTTTATCCCTAAAACCATATTAAGCAAAAATTTAAAACACATGCTACGGTCAAATTATTCAGCCTTGGTTAAGTGACCTTGGATTCCCTGCCAAGGCTGAATAATTTGGCCTTGGCAGGAGAATTCAAGGCCATATATTGACATTGGCCCTGCCAAGGCCACTTCTGTAGTCTTGTGATAAGTAAAAAATTTGCATATTCATTTTCCCTTATATGATGATTTTGTGGACTATATTTGAGCTGAATGTAATTGATTTGGGTGTAATTAATAAATAAATAATGATTTTCTTACAGCTATGGATAGTACCGGATTAAAAAGAATTAAAAAGGCATTTAAGGGAAAGTTACTATTCAGGCGGTACTATTCACTGTGCACTGTTCATGTGGTACTGTTCACTGTAGCAGTTTCACTGTAGCGGACGGTGTGGTCGGTTCACTGTAGCAGTGCGGTTCCTGTAGCAGTCGGTGCACTGTAGCAAATGGGTGGTCGGTTCACTGTAGCAGTCGGTGCACTATAACAAATCACTGTAGCAAAATACTGTAGCAGTCCAAAAATGAAGCCTATAAATAGAGCTTCTTGGCACCCTAAAATGAGGAGGAAAGGAAGGAAGAGAGAGAGAGAGAGAGAGTTTCTATTTTAGAGAGAGAGTTGTTATTTTTAGAATTTATTTCTTGCATTTTTTTACTTCTTGCATGCCTCCTACGTGGATGGTTTTACCTCCTATATGGAAGGCCTAGGTAGTCCTCCTTTATGGATGGTATAGGTTGCCACCTACATAGATGGTTTTACCTCCTATATGGTAGGCTAGATTTTCCATTTTCATGCATCTTGTAGTTGTATTTTTATGTTTTTGTAATTAATTTTTATGCAATATTTATGATGTTTGTAATATATTTTGGTTTTGTTTTTAATTTTATCATGAGCTAAATTTTCCTTTTCCAAGGGTGATGACGTAGCTTACTAATGACGGATTGAGTCTTAACTTATTAAATCTAGTTTTAATTTTTCCTTCATGATTGAGTTTTAATTATTGCTCTTAATGCTTACAATTGATTGGCTACCTTTTGGATGATTTTAATATACATGTTGAGACCGGAAGGAGATACATGTGTGTGGATCCTATAATTAAAACCATAATTTGCATATGAAATAGGAATATATTCATATGGGTTGTGTAGTCTTAATTGAGTTCCATAAATCTTAATGCATGATTGATTGCTTAAATTCATATAGGAATATATTGGGTTAGCAATTAATTATAGAATTACTTGACCTTGGAAGAGGCTAGTAATTAAAATAGGGAAACTCGACTATCAATCATGTGGAATAAATAGGACTAGAGTAGATAAGTGATTCAATCCGGAATTTATTAAGTGAAATCTAATCCCTAGGGCTTTTTCTCATATTTGTCTTTATATCACTTGTATTCATATTTCATCATTTCTATCTTGCAATCTCAATCACAACTAATCAACCGACTAAATAGAATTAAAATTACCAATTTTGGTACTTAGTGATCAATCCTCGTGGGAACGATACTCTACTCACTTCTATATTACTTGATTACGACAGTGTACACTTGCACTTCTAAATACACCATCCTACACTCGTAACACCTTGGCAGCCTTTGCCAAAAGGCAAAGGCTGCCAAACTAGCTTACGCCAAGCGTAGGCTAGCTTGACCCTTATCCCGCTATTTGAAAGAAAGCACCTAATAAGGGTATGAGCCGGCCAACCTTAGCCGATACTTTTTCTAAAGAGCCAGCAAAGGTCCAACTCCTGGCCAGCGCTTTTTCATAAGCGCCTACCAAAGTTTAAACCTTGGGCGACGCTTCTGATGAAGTACCAGCCAAGGATTCGGCCTTGGCCAGTGCTTAACACAAAAGCGTCAGCCAAGGCCACCTTTTTTGTTTCTTTTCTTTTCAACTGTTACTTGCATTCGTCCTATGTAAGACTTTGCTTCATTATTGATATTGCTCAGAGTAGCATTAGCGTAGCTCAGTGAGCACATAGAAATAGCATAAATATACTGATATATTGAAACAATATTGCTTGATTACATACAGAATTCCCCATAGAGGTGTACAGAGTAATTACAGACCTTAAAATAAATACAAGGTCATCAAATAACCAACGCCTCCTCTTGTACTAACCTGGAACCTCCAGTTTCTGAAAATTACCATTCTGCCTTTCGAGCCATTGCCTGCTGCTGGAATCTTTATACATTTATGGAAAGGAGATATTCGGAGAATCTCAGCAGTAACATACTTTCAAACATATAGAATGCGAAAATAGATATGCTATGCCATATCATGTAAGATGATCAAAACTATGTGTACACTTGCCCAAGGCCAAATTACAAGTTTGCACCTTGGTCTACTTGGTACCCCTGTTGGGTCCCTGACCACAACATGACAGATTGGTGTGTCTAGGACACTAGCTCATGTTATAGTGAATGACATATACAAACATAATAGGAATTACATAATATATGTAAGAAGAAGTTACTACCTGGAACGTGCCTTTTCTTTGCCTGTCAATCGGTCCAGCTCCGTCTTTGGCTCGGGCTATCGGTATATCCTAAAATTACAAATTTAGGATACATGAGTTATTATTTATTCATAACTCATTTCTCAACTAATTGTGTTGGTTATCTTGACTCAAAACTGTAAAATTACCAAAATATCCTTAGGGACCCAGTCTAAACTCTTTGTACCCGGTAAAATTATTCTATTCCAAAAAATATGACCTAAGCTAATCCTACATAATTTTGCATGTATAATCTATTTTTGACCTCAAATTAGTCAAAATTAGGCCTAAATTATAATTTTACCCTTGATAGCTCCTAACTTAGGGTTTTAAGGGTAGTTTGGTCATTTCATATTCTAGGGCTTTTCTCACTTCGCAGTCTACATGAACCCTACACAATTTTCCCTTATAAACTCCATGGAATCATAAAATTGATGAAATTATAGACCAAAAAAGATGGAAATGCCCCTGGACCAAATCTAAAAAATTAAGGGAAAATGTTGTTTCTTGATTTTAAATCCATAAACCACATTCTTTTCACTTGTAATCAAATGTTTAATCACTTAAACACCTTTCCTACATGATTATTAGAAAATTGGGCAGCATAACCCCTTAGGTTTTAAGCTTCCCAAATTTACAAAATCAAGGAAACAAAGCCAAATCAACCACCAATCATCATCAACAAGCAAGAATCAACAAGAAGAGCAAGGTTTATAGCTTTACCTTTGATTTCTCTTCCTTCTCTCTCTAGGTGCCACCTCTCTCCTTCATCTTGCTCTTTTTTTTTTTGCTTGCTAAACATGTATTTCAAGATGACAAAGAGATTAGAGGAGTGTTGGCATGAAGAAGAAGGCAAGAACAAGTGAAAAATCACCTAGAACTCACCTTGTTTGCCTCTTCATCTTTGCTCTTTACTTTGTCTTTATATTTCCATATGAACTCTCTCTCTCTCCTTGGCTGCTGTGCTTGGATGAAATGATGAAGAAGGGAATGAGAAGATGAGAAATTAATTAATATCTAGCTTGCTTTACAAATGCTTGCTTGTGATTGGTCATTATTTTCTTTTTCTCGTCTTCTTGCTTTAATATTCACTAAATGAATATTTCTCTTGCTTACCCCTTTTTTGCTGACCAAAATATCAAGGGAAATAGAAAATAATTGAATGTCACTTGCATAATCTCTTCTTACTTTTTAGATAGTAACATGTGCCTAGTTCTAATTGTCTCTTGCTTTTCTTTTGTTCAAATTAAATATAGGTCACATAAATTATTTCCCTTTCTTGCTCTATACTTCAGCCATAATTTATCCCAATTAAAGGGAAAAATAAATGGATACTGCCTTTATTGGTCAAATGACCATTTTGTACTTACATTTTTCCCATTTTTGCACTTGCTAGAAAACTGGGAAGAAGAATTTTCACCAAACTTTGAAAATTCATAAATAATTGTATAGATATCCAATTGAGGTAGTTCTAAAGGATATGTGACTCTTATTAAGTCTAGTTTTAAGGAAAAATATATCCTTTAGCCAATTAGAAGCTTAACATTCCTAGAATTATTGTTTTAGACGCTGCCACTAAAAATCACCAGTTTCACTGGGCTAATTTTAAAAATACATATATCTTTTTGTACATCTCCAAATAGCTTATATGACCTATCAAATTAAATCTTGATAAGTTTAACTTCATTATGAAAATTTTCATTATTTTTGGGTATTATTTTCCCATTAAAAAATGTCATACAACAAGACTGTCGCATAGGGAAATTTACTGGTGGCAAATCTCATTTGTTATAATTTGTGCTTCCACATAATTGTATTGTGTGTGACCTCTAATTGCCTTATTTTATCACTTGCTAAACTGGGGCTTAGCAGTCTACTTGTTTTAGGCTTATTCTCAAGCTTCTAGTCCTAAAATTTGGGGTGTTACATCCTATATCTTCTATATCTTTGTTTCTATCTTCATTTTTCATCCTTTTGTTTTGCAGACTTCAGCGATAATTTCAGTTTAAGGACTCTTTGAAAGCGAGCTCTCTTCTCCCCCAGGTTAGCTTCCTTATAATTTCTCTTTTCATGCCTTCTTTTCCCCAAAATCTTGGAAAAATCATTTTTGTTTGTTGTTTTGGCTCTTGTTTCATATAAATACACTTTTACTTACAATATTATATACCGAGGTTGCATTAGTTTGCTTTGGGCAATTGGAGAGAGTATTAGCTACTTTGGTATTGAATGTCTAAGATCTTCCATTCTCAATCTACTTATGTTGATTCACTCTTTGGAATATAGAGGCTGTAGTTGAAAGGTTCACTTTTTTTATATATAAGAGATGTAGGGAAAAATTTGTATTCAATTACTCTTGTTTAAAATAAATTGTGAAACTCATGGTTTTGTGGGAATTAATTTATTAGAGGCTTGATAAATAACTATAAATATGAATTGAGAAAAGAGATTATATTGAACATAAGCACCATTAGGAAATGATGTTATTGAAACATAAAGTTGGTTATTATGTTCAAAATGGGCTTTGTCTGTGAATGATACAACTTTGGAATACAACTGCAATATTGTCTCACACCTGATATACCTTAAAATGCAATATGCATGCTTTGTTTTTTTATTTTATTTGTAAAAAGTATGCCTGTAATATCCTAAATTTTGAGACTAGAGGCTTAAGATTTAGCCTGGATTAAAGGGGACCACTAAACCCCTGTTTGATAAATGTCATAGTGAGGCATAATATCATTTCCTAAAATTCCTTTATATCCTTGGATGTTAAAAGGAATTATATTGGTAAGCTAAAGAGCTCGGGGAATAACAAAACAAAGCAATTGGAAGTCACACATAATATGGTAAAATGGAACACAAAGTGATTTTGCCACCGGTGAAATTCTCGATGTGGCAGTGGTGATTGTGTGACATTTTTCAATGGGTAAATGATTTTGAAAAAATATGAAACTTTCCATAGTGAAAGTAGACTTATCAATATTTAATTTGATAGGTCATATAAGTCATTTAGAGTTGTACACAAAGAGAAATAAATTTTTGAAGTTAGCCCAACGAAATTAATTATTTTCTGGGATAGCATTCAAAGATTAAAATTCTAGGAAGAGTGAGCTTACAATTGGCCAAATGTTATAATATTTTTCCTTAAAACTAGACTTAATGAGGGTCGTATTCCTTTAAAATCACTCTAATTTTACATTTGGACAATTAGATATGAATTTTTAAAGTTTAATGAAAATTATGTCAAATCAAGCATTATATGCGAAAATTGGAATTTTGGGCTAATAGGGAGCTAACACATGGCAGGTCACTTAATACTCCATTTAACCATTGATTCATCTCCTTCTTCAGCTATTCCAGCATGCTGAACCAAATGAAAAGAGAGAGAATGAAGCAGCCAAAAATGGAGAAAGATGAGAGAGAAATTTCAAGGCTTCAAAACACTGTCGAATCGGCGTCCTCTCTCAAAGTTCCCTTCAGGAAACTTCTTCTACTTATCGTGAGCTTCATTTCTATGGTTTAGGATTTTTTTTGAGGTGGTTGGCACCATCTCACCAGCTAGAGTGTTGCCGGAATTCTGAACCGTTTACGGAAACGGGTAGAGGTAAGCGTAAGCTTCCTTTTTAACCGATTGGTTTGTAGTTTGGATGAGTATATGGGGAGTTGGGTACTATTTATTCTCATAAAAAATAGTGTTTTCAATAGATAAATAATTTCTAATGAGTGTTTAAATAGCTAATCATTTGATTAGAAGTAGAAAGGAAGTGATTAAGCTAAAGAAAATAAGAAACCGACAAACTCTTTCCGGGAACTCTGATTTTTAGTTTTCTGTTCTATGTGTGACGTGATGATGGCCTGCGAATTTGATGATTTTGATGCTTCCATTGGCTTTAGGAGGAAAAATTGTATAGTTATGGAAGTGTTCATAAATTTTGGATACTTGTATATGAATTTGGGAAATTATGAAGTATAGGGGTGCATGTTGCTTAAATATGCCCTATGTGGTAGTCAAGGTTGTGCGTGATGTTTGAAGGTCTAAAACTTGTCCAAAAATTTGAAAACTTTTAATGATTAAATTAGACATATATAGCTTTAATTTTATAAGTATTTTGTAATTTTTGGATAAGTGTGTTAGGAGTTATAATTTTTCAAACTCTGATCATGTGAATTTGGAAATCTCTGGAGTAGTGTTTAAACGAGTAGAACTCTGTAATTTTTTGAGATTATTTATCTTATTATTATATTTTTTTAATTAAACTAGACTTAAATATGGTTAAATATAAATTTTAACCACTCAATTTGGAATTTTCTAGAATTAATGGCAAATTGTTAAAGTTTGGCCTTGGTTTTTGAACTAAATCTAGAACAGTGGTCTTCAACAAAATTCTGGGAATAATTTGTTTACATTGGGGAAAAATAACTATTTTTCCTTAAATTTTCATTAAAATAACTTCATTTAGACTTTTAAATCAGTCCAATTTTATTTTTTTAGAATTATTTATGATTTTTGACATTTGGACATAATTCTGAAAGTTGTCTTGGGACAGTCCAGAGTTATCATGAAATCTGAACTTGGGGGCATGATTATTGCAAGAGTAATAATTTTTTACTGTAAATTAGACTTAATATGGGTCACATAGGCCTTTAAACCAACTCAATTGGAGTTCTATAAAAGTAATTATGAATTAATTATGGTAAAAAATCTGTCAGCTTTATGTCTTATGTGAAATTTAAGGCTTAATGGCACAAATGTAATCGGTTAGAACTCCAAGGGTGAAAGTGAGCCTTCAAGGATAATGTAGCCATTAGGAATTCACTCTTTATGGCTCTAATGATGTCATTCTTATCTAGGGTCATAAAGTGTTAAAGAAGAAGTAATGGTTGGAAAATCAAGGTGCATGAGGAGGATATCAAGTAAAAGGTAGTGAACTTACCTAGCATGCATGTATTTGATATGTATATTTTGCATTGATTTTGTGACTACTTTGCCTAATTGTGTTGAACATATTTGGTTGATTGAAACTCTGTTATATTTGTGCAATGGCCATGTGTATGTTATAACATTGAGCATGCGGATATGTCATTATATTAGCATGAATATGGTAGGAAAGCATGTCATGCATTAACTATATATCTTGCATGCATAGAGATATTGTTTACTACTGAGATTCCTTTGAATCTCACCCTCCCTAAACCAACCATTTAGACAGGTGGCAGAGGTGGTAAGTAAGAGTTATACGTGAAGAGAACGTGATAGTGGTGGATCGAAGATTCAAGGGTTCGAGGTTGTATTGTATTTGATTTCAATATTTGATAGCCTTATGTGGCCATATATGTGTGCTATGTATGTAATTGCACGTATGAATGAAGTTTTAGCATAGAACAACTATAAGAGAACCACTATAATTGAATTAAAGAAATACGCCTGTTTACTCTGAATTTATAGATTTAAGCACCGATGAGGTATTGGTGATGTAGTGAATCTAGTGGAAATGTTTTAAAGTATTCTACCCTTTAAAAACCCATCTCAACCCTAGGTTCAAGTCCTAAGTTGAGTTTAGGAGATTTATGAACTATTGTGAGGTTTGGGTAGTATAGGTTCAAATCCTGGTCCCACGAATGATTTCACTACTCATTTATTCTCATCTTGGGTTATTGGAGAAGCATGTCACAATGCCCTTTTATACTCTATAAAATAGTCTAAAACATGATCTGATGCCAGATCAGAGACCAAACACAGTTTTCTATCCATTTGGGATCCCAACTTCATTAAAGGGTTCGATCATATAGTTAAGTGGGTTTTCAAAAAGTTTTTCAAAACATTTTAACTGTGGTCTCATTTTCATTTTCCAAATTGGTTTAATTCATTCAAGTCTCTTTCATTTGTTAATATCAGAGAACTTATTGAAGTTCTTAAAGGATATTCGGGTTAAGTTTGTTACTAAAGGGTCCACCGAGTGTGGTTACCTTGTTCTAATTAATTTACATTGGTTACATAGAAACTTCCAGGTCTACAGTTGGTGTACTCCTACCACTATAGGTCCTAGTTTTATAAAATACCATTCAACATTATATACAGATCCAAAAGTTAGATAACCAATAGAAAATAAACTCTAAGCCTTCAATTCTATCCGTCCGTGGCTACCTTCTTCCCATGAGAGCTACTTGCCAGTACTGCAGGTTAGTTATTGGAAAATGGTGAGATTCAAAAGAATCCCAGTGCATACAGAGAAACATGTCATATCATCCACCATATACCAAACAATTCAATATTCATTCAACATTCAGAGATATGTTTATGCAACAAGTTGTTCTATTCAAGGACTTACCGTCCCTTCCTACAGCGCTAGGTATTCTACTGGGCCAAAGCCCTTCTCATCTGAATGCTTAACGGGCAATTATGCCTAATTCATGTTCACAGTTCAAGTATGCATAATGGTAATAATATACATGAAGCAAGATATGTAGAATATGAGGGAGAAGTTACTACCTTAACCTTTCCAATGTTCCGAGATATGTTACGAGTTCCTTGGTTGTCCCGGACAGATATTAAATCCTATATGTGAGAATTTATGAATGGATAGGTTATTACATAGCCTAATACTTTTGTAAATCATTCTCTTATGTTGGTTATCATTAGGATTATTATGGTCATTTTACCAAGTCAACCAATGAGTTAAAGTAGTCAAATTATCCCAAAGGACTAACTTCTACCCTTGGTGTTCAAAGAAATTACAATGTGCCATTACATTTTTCAATATTAGCACAGCCACTAATGCTGGCAGAGTTGGTCAACTAACTTTAAAAATTCATATCTCTTTACAAAAATGTCCAATTGTAGTGGCTTCAAAGCCTATGTGACCTTTATGAAGTTTAAATTTAGGGACAAATATAGCCATTATCTAAATGGACACAAATAATACATAATTCCCTTTTATTGGACACTGTCCCAGAATTTTGCAATTTTACATGACCAACCTTTAAAAACTCATATCTTCCAATTTACTTGTCTAAAAATTACAAAATACTTATAAAATTAAAGCACTATGTCTCTACTTTCATTTTGGAAAGTTTCAGAATTTTTGGAAAAGGTTTGGCCTATAAAACCTCTCTCACAAAATCATTTTTCCAGACATGGCAAATCAACAACATGTACATACATATTTCAGAAATTTCCAAATTGATATACAAGCATCCAAAAATCATGAACACTTGCAAACCTACACAATTTTTCCTTCTAAAGCCAATGAAAGTATCAAAATTACTAAATTATAACTCCTTCCTTAAGTCACCCACAGGGCAGCAAGTGAGGGTTCTTAGGAGGTTTGTGTTGGTTTCTTGCTATCTCTTACTTAATCACTTCTTTTCTACTTCTAATCACATGATTAAATAATTAAAAACTAAATGGACATTTTTAGAGGAAATTTGGGTAGCATTTCCCCATGGTTTCGCTTCAGCCTATAATTGAAAAACAAGGGAAAACATGGCAAATACCACCAACAACATCAACTAAGGCAAGAGAAGAAAGTTCGGAAATTTACCTCTTGATTCTTTCCCTTTCTCTCTCCTAAATGAAAATCATCTCTCTCTCTCTCTAAGCTCTTGATTTTTCTTGAAAACCATAGATTTAATGGAGTATAGGAGGTTAGAAGAGGTTATAGAGTGATTAGGAGGCAAAAATCATAAGGTTTTGCAAGTTCTTACCTTGGATTTGTGAAACCCTAGCTCTCCTTTATGATTGGTGTTCTTCACTTGTTCTTAAGCTCTTACTCTCTCCTTGATTCAGTTATTGACCAAAATGAAGAGTGGAAAGAGATGAGATGATGGTTAGATGAATTAACTCTTCTTGATTTTGGTGTTTTCCAAGTACTTAATTCCTATTGGTCCAAGCTTTGCTTTTTTCATAATATCTCCAAGTTAACTTCATTTCCCTTATTTTTCCTTGGTTCTATCAAAATTAAAGAGGGAAGAGAATGGATGATTCTTTTTACAATTCATTGATCAAAGTCGTATGCTTTTTGACTTTTTGACTTCTTGTGATTGGCCAAGAATTTTCTTCTTGAATCAATGTTGACTAACAAGTTTATATGTATATTCCCCTTTCTTTTCTATTCCAATAAAATTGTAAAGAAAAAAGAGGGAAATAATAGCTTCTTGCATCTCCAACCATTGCTTACAAATTTTAGCTTTAGTTGAAATTGTTGACTTTTTCCTAACTTTGATTTTCCCTTGGTAATAATACTCCAAAATGGACTTATCAATTACCAACTAGCCATGTTCACCTTTTTTTAATTCTCATTTGAACAAAATTATTAGGAATATTAGGAGAAAAATGTTTGTTTCTTGTTTTATGGAAAAATTAACGTTTTACCCTTACGTTTTATGATTTATCAAAATAAATCATTTCTTGCTCCTTTCCTTTCATTTGGCCAAATTTAAAATAATATAATCGACCAATATTCGTGTCATCTTATGTTCTAATTAAGTTTTTGGTTATTCCCAACTTTAGGCAAAAATTAAGTAATTTACTGATAACTAATCGGGACTAAAATCATTGTACAATTTCTAGGGACAATTCTATCATTAATTTCATTGTCTATTTGTATACTTAACCCTTGAGTACATTTTTGGATATTATCATCTAAGGTTAATTTTTTCTTACAAATTTGTCTTTCCCCTGTATATGTAGTCATGACTGCCCCTTCTTTTTGGTCTTTTCCTGTACATGCAGTAATACATTCATTTTTTTCTATTTTGATAAAGTAAGGCCTTGGATGATGTTTGAAAAGAAATCACCGTTCAAGGTGATTTTTAATTTTTAATTCTCAAAAATTGGTCTTTTCCCGTACTTTCAGTCATGAACTGTCTTTTGTCTTTTTTAAAAAATGCATACCTTGTATGGTGTTTGCTTTAGAATCGTCATACAAGGTGATATAAATTCATTCCTAAGGCGCAGGAGAGCCATTTTTTCATCTTCTCCCACGCCCTTCATCTCCTTATTTCACCTAGCTTTCTTTTGGTAACCTTCGGTTGGTCGTCCACCTTTTCGGATCAATTGTCTCTATTCTATTTGATGGCGGAGCAGAAGCTTCCTTAGTCCCCCACCTTTTAATTTATTTATTCTTGTCTCCTCCTTGTGCACATCCAATTTCTTCAAGATTTGGTCGCTACTTTGGTTGCAGTTCAAAGCTTCCTGTCTGACATGTTGTTTTCTACTTGTGTCGCCTCCTACAGAAGCACCCTTTCCTGTAAGTGTTTTTCCCCCAACATTTGTTTCACGTTTTTTTGTCTTTTTAGTTAAAATTTGTCATAAATATGAATCGTGTAAAACGTGTATGGCTCAAGTTTGAGCAACTTAAATGCTGGAGTTCTTGTGAATGGTATTTAATAAATGATTTTTTGCTTAATAATAAAAAAAGGGGTAAAATATGAGCGTAGAGAGATCAACGAGAGAATGTTGAGATTTTTGAAGTAGAGAGAGAGAAATTAATGTTAAGGATATGATAGATGGACGGTGAGATGAGAGAGAGGAAGTGCCAATTAAAATAGTTATAGAACATGCATACTCATTCACCTTCATTTATATTTTTGGCACATTATAATTATTAGTTTTGTCATATATATTGAGGAGTCAAAGGAAGATGGTGGCCAAAACATTATTGGTTTTTGAATTCAACACACTACTAAAAAAAATTGATAGTTATGTTGTGGTGCTTATTTTTTAAACCTTTATTGTTTCTAGTTGTTACAAGTTTGAATTGTTTGGATGTAATTTAATTTTTGTTAAACTATACTTCTAGTCCTTTTAAGTTTACATAAAGTATACTTTTAATCTCTTAACTTTATAAATATAATGTTGATGGATTAATAATTGGTTGATTATTTGTGACTTAAAGAAAGTGTTTAATATTTGGAAAACTTCAAATTTTAGGATATTATGATGGCAATTTTTTTTAAAATAAATTCCAAAAGATAAAAGTAATTAGTAACTGCAATAGGCAAGCAACTAACCACTTATAAAAATATGTTTAACGTATAGATAGATAAAAAATGGATGCCATCTGATCGGTGCTCAAGGGAATATATAGATGGAGTGAAATAATTTATTAGATTTGTAAGAGAGCATACAAATGATCCTTACAAAATCTTGTGTCCTTGCTTATCTTGTTGTTTTGGAAAGAGGAATAGTCCACCTAATTTACTAGATCATTTAGTCTGTTATGGAATTGATCAATCATATATATTATGCACAAGGCATGGTGATATGGATGGTATACATAGTGATCAGGTGCATACCACGATTTATGCTTCGAATAAGTTTGACCCAAGTATGTGTGATGAGGACGATATCCTTCAAGAAATGCTAAATGCGGTCGAAGGGGTGCTTCATAACTGTCCTCAAGAATTTGAGAAGTTGAAAGGTGATAAGAGAAACCATTATATACCGGTAGTAATAAATATACAAGATTGCTAGCAGTGTTGAAATTGTACAAGTTTAAAGCGCACTATAGATTGAGTGATTCGGGTTTCACTGCATTGCTTGAACTTGTAGAAGATATGCTCCCAGAAGAAAATGTACTTCTTACCAAGACATATGAGGCAAAGCGAATACTTTGCTCTATAACTGGCATGGGTTTTGAGAAGATACATGTATGCCCTAATGATTGCATATTATTTCGTAATCAGTATGCAACGTTAGAGAAGTGTCATAAATGCAATACATCCCGTTATGGGAAGAAGAAAGGAAAAAGTTCGTTGAAGGTCGTATGGTATTTTCCCATTATTCTAAGATTCAAGTGATTATACAGTTGTTGCAGAGATCGCTAAGTTGTTGATGTGGCATGCAGATGAAAGGATTGAAGATACGAACCTTAGGCACCCTACAAATGCCCATCAATGGAAAAAAGTTGATCATGACCACCTTGACTTCGTACATGAAGCTAGCAACTTATGCCTTACACTTTTAACTGATGGAATCAATCCCTACAGGGTTCAGAGTAGTACACACAGTACGTGGCCGGTGATATTGATGATTTATAACCTTTCTATGTACTTGATCATGAAACGTAAGTTTATGATGCTGTCTATGTTAATTTCTGGGCCAAGGAAACCTGAGAATGATATAGATGTATACTTGGCTCCTTTAATTGATGACTTGAAGTTGTTTTAGAGGAATGCGTCAATGTGTATGATAGGCACAGGGAAGAAAGTTTCACTTTAAAAGCCATATTGTTTGGCACAATAAATGATTTCCCTGCTTATTGTAATTTGTCCTGATACAGCGTCAAAAGATATTATTCATGCCTTATATGTGAAGATGACACTCATTCAGTTCGATTAGATCACTGTAAGAAAAATGTCTACATAGGACATCAAAGATTCTTACCATCGAAACATCGTTGGAGGAAGTGGAAAAAGGCTTTTAATGATGAGTCAGAAGAAGGTATCCCACTGAAGATGTTGACTGGTGCTCAGGTATTTGAGAAGGTCAAACACTTGGATAACAATTTTGGTAAGCCTTTTGCAAAACAAATTGGGACAAGTGGCTAGAAGAAGAAGTCTATTTTCTTTAAACTTCCATATTGGAAGTCCTTATATGTGAGACATTTTCTTGATGTAGAGCTTATATAAAAAACTATTTGTGATAGTCTAATTGGCACATTACTCAATATTCAAGGAAAAAGAAAGGACAGTATTAATGCGAGGTTAGATTTGGTTAAATTGGGCATCAGAGAAGAGTTTGCACCAGTTGAGCAAAGGCACCGTACGTATCTTCCTCTAGCGGCTTATACTCTATCGAGGAAACAGAAAAAGTTATTTTATGAGTTTCTTGAAGGAATCAAAGTTCCAGAGGGCTATTCTTCAAATATAAAGAATTTTGTATTTGTGAAAGAGTTGAAGCTAAAGAACCTTAAATCTCATGATTGTCATGTGCTTATGCAAAATTTTGTACCCGTTGGTATACGATCAATCTTACCCAAAAAAGTAAGGAATACCATTACTAAACTTTGCATGTTCTTCAAGATGATTTGTAGTAAAGTGGTTGATTCAACAAAGTTACTAGATTTACAAAGGCTGATTATTTGTACTCTATGTGAACTTGAAATGTATTTTCCACCTTCATTTTTTGACATTATGGTTCATCTAACTGTACACTTGGTGAAAGAGGTTCAATTGTGTGGTCCAATGTACTTGAGATGGATGTACTATAATGAGCGATTTATGAAAATTTTAAAAGGGTATGTGAAAAATAGATATCGACTAAAAGGTTTATAGCTGAGCATTACATGGTTGAAGAAGCAAGTGACTTCTGTGCTGATTTTCTATCAAATGTTGACCCTGTAGGGATCCCGAAGTCTCATCACGATGGGCGAACATCAGGGAATGGAACAAGTGGGAATGATGTAATCAGGATATCATTGACTGAATGGGAACAAGCTCACTTGTATGTACTACATAACACTGATAAGGTTGAATTGTATGTTAAAGAACACAAGGATGCTCTTCGATTAGTACATGGTGATAGGAATGATAATTTTATAACAAAAGAGCACAACCAACATTTTCCAGGTTGTTTAAAAAGGTTCATTAATGATATGGTGGAGAGGAATCCTGATTCAGTTTCTAAAAAGTCGATATGGTTATCGAATAGTCCAAGCTTAAACGTGTTGTCTTTTAATGGTTATGCAATCAACTGTTACATATTCTACACACATGAACATGATATAAGTAGCATAATGCAGAATAGTGGGGTAATACTTGTTACTGATTCTTAGCATAGAGCCAGTGCTAAAGACATACACCCTATCTATGCACCAATGTCATACTTTGGTGTTATTGAATGAATATGGGAGTTAGATTACACTATGTTGAGGGTCCATGTGTTTAGATGTAAATGGGTAAACAACAATAGTGGATTGTAGATAAATGAGTTAGGGTTTGTTCAAGTGGACCTTTCTAAAGTTTGGTATAAAGATAATCCTTTTATTTTAGTATCACAGGTCGAACAAGTGTTTTTTATTCCAGATCCTGTTAAGAAGAATTGGTCAATTATACTTCCATCAGACAAGAATCATCAAGAACAAGTTGATGTTGAAAGTAATGAATATTTGAATATTCCTAAGGATGATCTTTCTTTTAAGATGTTGTGGTCAAAGTATATTGATATAGATGAAGATGAAAATGAAGATGAACCCTTATACATGAGACATGATCATGAAGAGGGGACTTGGCTTTTAAATCAAACAAGAAAGAGGAAAACATGATAATGAGTGCCTTATTTTTTTTCCTTGTATGTTTTATTACATGTATATTCATATATTTTACCTTAATTTACTTTTATTGTCATGATTGTCACTGTTCACTGATGTTTCATTTAGTTTATTTAACTTGTAGGAAAATGGATCCCCACAATGTAGATGAAGTTCCTCCTGTTGAAAATCATAGTTAGGCCGCATTTGAGGCTAACATAACACGGGGAAGGACAGTAATGAAAAGACTGATCAAGCTAAGGAGTAAGGGCATTAGGTTAGCACTTGAACGGAATGACAACAAAAATCCAATCGGACCTAATGCTAGCTCATTTAATAATTTCATTAGGACTACAGTCACAGAAAGAGTCCCCATTACATTTTTAGATTGGAGAAAGGTAAAGAAACAGTACGCAGATATTGTCTTGGGTACAGTTAAGGTAAATTGTTTTTACTTTATTATCTAGGTTATTTACTTTCATGAAATTGCAATCTAACAAGTAATGTGTGCTTTTTTGTTACAATGTTGTTTCATTATCGAAGAAGACAAAGAGAAATATGTGCTTAAAAAATGCGGCAGACTTTTGCCAAATTTTTGTTATGACCTCATCAGATTCTACTTGTGTAATATCTTAAATTTTGGGACAAGAGGCTTAAGATTAAGCCTGGATTAAGTAGATTGCTAAGCCCCGGTTGGTTTAGCAAGTGTCACAGTAAGGTATAATTGTATTGACCAAAGTTCATTTATACCCTTAGGGTATTAAAGGAAATATTATGGTGAATTAAAGAGCTTGAGGAATGATAAAACAATGCAATTAGAAGTCACACACAACATAGTTAATTGGAACACAAAGTAGTGTTGCCACCAGTGAATTTTCCTATGTGGCAGTCATGTTTGTGTGGTATCTTTCAAGTGAAAAAAATGTCCAAAAATTATGAAACTTTTCAAAATGAAAGTATACTTATCCATGTTTAATTTGATAGGTCATATGAGTTATTTGGAGCTTTACACAAGGAGTTATGTATTTTTGAATTTAGCCCAGTGAAACGGGAATTTTCAGTTATAGCTTCCAAAAATGAGAATTCTGGGAATGATGGGCTTCCAATTGGCAAACTTTTATATTTTTTCTTAAAATTAGACTAAATAATGGCCGCATATCCTTTAGAACTACCCCAATTGGACATCTATACAATTAGATATGAATTTTCAAAGTTTGATGAAAATGCTGCCCAGTTTTGCATTAAGTGCGAAAATAGAAGAAATGTAAGGGCAAAATGGTCATTTGACCAATAAATCAAGGAATAATTATTTTTTCCTAATATTCCTAATAATTTCATTTAAATAGGAATTAAAAAGAGAAAAATATCCACTTGATAATTATTAAGTCCATTTTGGAATATTATTACCAAAGGAAAAATGAAAGCTTGAAAAAGAAGTCAAAAAGTAAAGGCATTGGACTTTGGTCAACAAATTGTAAGATGACATTAAGGATTCAAAAGCAACATAGACTCCCTCATTCCTTATTAATTTCGGTGGAAATGAAGAAGGGAAAAAGGAAATGTAATATTGGACAATAAATAGGAAATTTGGACCAATAAGAACTCACCATTTGTAAAGCAATTTAGATGACTTCTTTAAGTCATATTTCCTTCATCTTTCCATCCTTATTTTTGTACAAAAACTGAACCTAGAGAGAGAAGAAGTGTTCAGCCATATTGCAAGAGCAAGAAGCACACAAGAGCTAGGGTTCTCACAAATCTAAGGTAAGAGGCTTGTAATCTTGTGATTTTTGCTTCCTATTCACACTATAATCACTTCTAACTTCTTCTCCTTCTTGAAATCCATGTTTTTCAAGAAAAAAAATCAAGAGATAGGAGAGAGTGAATAGTTACATTTTGGAGAGAGAAAGTGGAGAAATCAAGAGATAATCTCATAAACCTGATGCTCTTGTGCTATATGTTGTTGATTTGGTCATTATTGGTGGATATTAGATTGTTTTCTCTTGTTCTGCAATTATGAGCTGAAGTAAAAACTAAGGGAAATGCTGCCCAAATTTCCTTTAAATATGTATATTTAGTGTTTAAATAGTTAATCATGTGATTAGAAGTGGTAAGGAGGTGATTAAGCAAGAGAAAACAAGAAAACAACATAAACCTCCTACGAACCCTAACTTACTTCCCTGTTCATAACATGATTAAGCAATGAGAATTTGGTAATTTTGATGCTTCCATTGGCTTTAGAATGAAAAATCATGTAGGTATGCAAGTGTTCATGATTTTTGGATATTTGTATATAAATTTGGAAATTTATGAATTTGAAAGTACATGTTGGTTGATATGCCTCCTGTGAGGCAGTGACATTGTATAATGTAATTTGTGAGGAAACCCTTGTCCCAAAATTATTAAAGTTGTCAAGATTAAATTAGAGACATATATCTTTAATTTGAGGTGTAGTTTGTAATTTTTGGACAAGTATACTAGAAGATATGATTTTCCAAAGTCAGACCCTGTTTCTGGAAGGTAATATGGAATAGTGCAGGTTTGGTGAATTTCTAGGAAAATTATGATTTCAATGGTTATACCAAAGTATTTTTACCCAAAATTAAATTTAAATATATTCATTTAGGCTTTGGAATCATTCAAATTGGAGTTTCCTAGAATTAATTATGATTTTCCAAATTTGACTAAAAATATTCCAATTTCTGGAAAAACAGTGAAACTGCACTGTGTATAGTTGTACTGTGTAGAAACGGTGATATATAACCAAAAATGTGAGTTTAGAATGAGTTATAACTCATATATTATAAATTAGAAATTTTAGGATCGAACAGTTATGCCGAGCTAGACCAAAGATAATGGAATCGATAATGGATCGAGGAAGGGCAATTAAGGTAGTGAACTTACCTAACCTGCATGTATTTGATATGTATGTTTTTACATTGATTTATGTTATTTCTTTGCCTATTTGTGTTATGCATAGTTGATTGATTGAAGCTCTACTATATTATGCAATAGCCATATGTATGTCATAACATTGAGCATGCCAATATGTCATTATGTTGGCATGAGGTATGAAAGGGGAGCATTTCATGCATTAACTATATATATATCTTGCATGCATAGTGGTAATGTTTGCTACTAAGATTCTTCGAATCTCACTCTTCCTCACCCAACCATATAGGTGTTGAGTATAGGTAGAGAATGCATGGGAAAATGCAAGAGGAATTACGAAGAAGATTTGAAGATTGTAGTGCAAGGAACTATTTTGTATTTAATTTAAGCATTTGGTAGCCTTATGTGGCTTTACATTTGATGTATATAAATGAATGAGTGAAGTTTAAGTAGAGAATAGTTCTAGTTTAATTAACAGAAAAACGCTCGCATATACTCTGATATAATGAATTTAAGAGCTGATGAGGCATAGTGACGTAGTGAAACTCGTGGAAATGATTGAACAATTTTCTACCCTCTGAAAACCCTCTCAACCCTAGGTTCAAATCCTGAGTTAAGGTGAGAATTTATGAAAGATTTCAAAAATTGGGTAGTCCGGGTTCAAATCCTGGTTCCACAATTGATTTTAATACTCTTTTGTACTCATGTGAGACTATTGGAAATAAGGTATTACAACTTACGTGATAAAAATAATAATATCAATCATACACGGTTGAAGTTGTATGACGGAATAATAACACAAGAGCAGTGGGATGAGTTTGTAAGCTTACATACTACACCGAAATTTATAGTAGCATAATATTTACCTTTACGAACTACTTGTAATGTATTTGTAACTTACATTTATTGATATGATTAATTTGGATCTACATAGGAAAGAAGTGAGCATAACCAGGAAAGCGTGTCCAACATGTCATACCGGTACATGAAAGGAGCAGTATCATATGGAGTGTTGGAGCAACGATTAGTAAGAAATAATCATTATTTATTAGGAATATAACTTCTATGACTAAGCTTTCACTACAACTAACTTTGATATGCAGATACAAGAATTTCATTCTGATGTCACATGTTTACCATGGCATGATTTGTGGCTGGCCAGCTGCACAAATAAAAAGGGCGAAATTCCTAATGAGCAAGCCATGGCAGTTGCGGATTACTATATGAATAGTAGATTATACATACAATAAAGATTTAGCTTTACTTAAATAATTCTATAATATAATAACTAATATTGTTGTAATTCTTTCTGTGATAGTGCACAATGATGTAAGAACAACCAAAGTTGGTGAACTATGTTGGGCCTGACGACTTACTCAGTAGAGTGCTAGGAGCTCTTGAGTATGATGGTCGTCTTCGGGGTACTGGTTTTGGAGTTACCCAAACAAAGTACTTTGGCTCCCAAAAGCGATCCAACAAGAATGACTTTCTTCAACTAAATGAGGAGATTTCTGGCTATAAGTAGCAACTAGACCAGCAGATGAGTAGCTACAAGCATGACATATAATAAAAGATTAGTAACTATGAGCGTCAAGTCAAACAATTTAATAATTATATGTGGTCACTGCAAGAGTAAAATGCATTGTTGAGGGCTTAAATTGACGCCTTGATGCAGTCTAGGCCAGTACCAAGTCCAATGTGTGACAGCACTAGTGCCAGGGATAGTTTCCCCTCCACGCCTAAAGTCCCCATTCCTTTAGTAATTAATTTCTTCTCTAGTTAAATTTTTGTTATATTATAACCTTAATATATTAACTCTATTTTTTATAGGGCGAATCGATGTGCAAGTTGCACGTCGATGATTCTTTCAAGCACGCAGTTGCTATAGGCATGGCCTACAACACTGACAATAATACACTGCACAACTCACCATTGCCCCCAAACATACTTTGAGTCAAGGTTGACATATGCATGAATGAAGATGCCCTCCTGCTAATCCGTTCTCAGGATAAAGAGACAATGGTGAAAGATGTTGTCGGTGGCTATGTTGCATGGCCAATAGGTCTGATTGAGCCACTAAAAGAGGTACTTAATTTACAATTCCTTCTACTTTTTCTATGCACTTTCATCTAAAACTACATGATTTAATTTAATGATTTTTGTAGGTTGCTCGTCCTAAAGGAAAACGAGTTGAAGGGCGTGGGAAGAACTCAAACTGCTCAGCAACACAAGAGAATTCCCAACCCACAACCAGCAACATACAAATAGTCTCATATCGCCAACAATTGGTGTTAATGGCACCAAATGTCATCCACCGAGGAGGTCAAGAAATACATTTCGATGTCAAAATCTTGTTGGGATTCGTACACGCAGCGGAAAAAATTAACCATTTAAAAACCTCGAATCCCAATCACGGATCTATCATAGACGTCTAAATCGAGTAGTTAGAATAGTACCTTTATGTTTTTCGTGCTTTCGATCTCTAGGAGTCAACACCTCTGGTCGCCTCCCTCTACCGTATCCACACGAACAAGACCCAATGCGGCAGCGTGCTAGCGCCTCCAAGATGCCTCTCTAGGGTTTCTCGCGGCTCTCCAAGTTCTCCGTACAGCCTAGGGTTCTCTAGCCCTTCGAATTTTATATCTGATGTAGGCCGTATTGGAATCTCAAAATTAATCTTAATTAATTTGAAATTCAAATCAAATCAAATAAATCTGACTTGATTAAATCTGTCAAACAGATTTAATTGATATTACTGGGCCCCTCGATGAGTGAGTTTGAGAAATGTATGGCCATACTGTAATGGGAAGGAGTTTCCATTTCTAATTTCAGCCTACTCAGGAATCGGGAAAGTGATGGTCAGGAACAGGAGGATGACGTTGTCCATGCCTCATCCTTGACCAAAATATCGTGTGACAAAAAGGGACGTGACATGGTTGTATAAAAGGTTGCATCGTATCATCGATCCTCATGTGAATCGGGTAGTCGCAATGTCTTGCTAGAGGCCGCTTGCGACTTGTGGGCTAGAATAGTTTTTGGCCCACTACCAGCTTCATGTGGGCCTACAAGGTCGCACACAAGAATAGCCCAACATGAACTATGATGTCCAGATTCATTGAATCTAAGATGTGTCTAAGATTCAATGAATACAATATTTGACCTAGGGTGGATGAATTATATATATATATATATATATATATTCAAAAAATATATATATATATAGATTATAATATTATTATAAGATGTTAGTTTTATATTTAATTTATTTGATAAATTAAATAATTAAAACTAATAGAGATATCATATCTTAGATTTAATTTATAAAGATAAATTAAATCTATTGGCTCTTTAATTAGATTAAATAAATATGATAAATTAAATCTATTGGGTCTCTAATCGGATCCTAGGGATCCGAAGCTTGAAGAAGAAGGCTAGTACGATGTCGTTTTATGTGGTTCACTGAAGTGTTCAGATCACGACATAGAACGACATCGTCTCTTCCTTGCCCAAAACGCGTAGTTTCATTAAGTCTAGAAGAGTTCTGGGCGTTAATGAAACTGGGCTAAAATTTTTAAAAACTGGGCCGAAACAAAACATTTTTACGAAACAAAACATTTTTAAAAAGCGGGACCGCCGTAGCTAACTGTTCGTAGCGCGACATAACCTAATCACCACATTCGTTGTTTCTTTCATATTGTATGAATTATTACTTGTTCTGGTTTATTCTCTAAAATTGTTTGGGTATGGTGAACAACATGGCTCTTAGTCTTTACAAATGTTGTAATGTTTAAATATGGCCTGCGTGCCATGCCTTTCTCTAAATATTCTCATTGTACATTCTCTTCTCATCTTACTCCCCTCGTATGTTCAAACGAGGTTTCTATCAATGTAATTTTTTCTCTTCTTATTTAGAGAAGTCCTCTCATTGGCTTGGGAGGATTTTAGGTTAGGTGAGCCATGTTGTATCACGTTTAAATTATACTTTTGATTAGATCATAACATGCATACTTTTGTAGTTATGTGTATGAGATACAACCGTGATTACATTCACATAAATGAAACTAATTAATTAAAGCCCTTCGAATAAAATCTTAAGTCATAATGCCGTCAATTAATGAATACTTGTCAAAACCTAGATCGCTTAATTGTAGGTTCCACCAAAGTGGATGCATTTGAGTTATCTTGGTGAGGCAAGCATGAGTAATGGTGCTACTCACAAAATTCATTGTTGTTTTGACTTAATTGAGATCATCAAAACGGTTTTGGATCTCAAGGCATTAGATGGGATCAAACATGCCGGGTCATATGATGATCGAATCCCATAAAGATCTAAGAGTTACATATGATGTAATTGGTAATGTAGTCACCTACCTAAATAACTTGAATTTAAGTGTCCTGCCAAAGCGGAACTAGATTTAAGCGAAATATAGATCTTAGCCCACTAATTATATTGAGGGTTGTTAACTTAGTGGGAGATTACTAATCAACTTTGCATATTTTAATTGTAGAATCATGTCGACTAATAATACCGCTACACTATCACTGCGATTAGTCCTTAAGAAGGACAAGCTTAATGGGACAAACTTTCTTGACTGGTTCAGGAACTTAAGAATTGTTCTCAAGCAGGAAAGAAAGGCGTATGTCCTCGATCAACCCATTCCTGACGAGCCTGCAGCTAATGCTCCAAGAGCTCAGAGAGATGCTTACATGAAGCATAAGGATTACTCTGTGGATGTAGGATGCCTGATGCTTGCCACTATAGTTCCAGAGCTCCAGAGAGATCTGGAACATATGGAGGCATATGAGATGATTGTCCATCTTAAGGAAATGTTCCAGCAACAGGCAAGGCAAGAGAGGTATGAGACCACAAAGGCCCTACATTCCTGCAAGATGGCTGAAGGTGCATTAGTTAGTCCTCATGTGTTAAAGATGAAAGGCTACATTGATCACCTTGAGAGGCTTGGATTTCCCATGAGGCAGGAGTTAGCTACAGATTTGATCTTGAACTCACTCCCGGAAAGTTATGACCAGTTTTTCATGAACTACAATATGAACAACATGAAGAAATCCATCTCTGAACTGCATGGGATGCTCAAAACTACTGAGCAGAGCATTAAGAAAAGGCCCAGCACCGTTTTGATGGTTCAGAAAGGAAAGGGTATGAAAAGGAAAGGCAAGGGCAAGGGAAAGGGTAATGGCTCAGGTGGTAAGACCAAAGAGTCAAACAAACCCGAACCTAAGCCTGCTGCCAAGAAGGCAAAGCCTCCAAAGGATGGAGTATGCTACTTCTGCAATGAACCCGGTCATTGGAAGAGGAACTGCAAACTCTACCTTGAAGATCTGAAAAAGAACAAGAAGGATAGCGGGGCTATCTCTTCAGGTATTTATGTTATAGACATTCACTTTTCTGCTTCCTCTACATGGGTATTAGATACTGCATGTGGTTCTCACATTTGTATAAATGTGCAGGGTCTCAGGGACAGTAGAAAGTTGAAGAAGGGCGAAGTGGACCTACGAGTTGGAAACCGAGCAAGAGTTGCTGCTTTAGCCGTAGGCACTTATGAATTAGTTCTGCCCAGTGGGCTTTTGTTAATTTTGAACAATTGCTTTTATGTTCCTTCTTTGAGTAGTAACATTGTTTCTCTTTCTTATTTGGATAAGGAAGGTTTTACTTCCATTACTGGGAATGGTAAATGTTCTATTTATCGTAATGACATTTTTTATGCTGATGGTGATTTGCATGTTGGTCATTATTTTTTAAATTTAGAACATCCTAATAATGGAAACATCTATAACATAACTACCAAAAGGATCAAGTCAAACGATTTGAATCCGACCTACCTATGGCATTGTCGTCTAGGCCATATAAATGAGAAACGCATTTCTAAACTCCATCAAGATGGATTTCTTAACTCATTTGATTTTGAATCATTTGATACGTGTGAATCTTGTTTATTAGGAAAGATGACAAAGGCACCTTTTACAGGGCACAGTGAGAGGGCCACTGATTTATTGGGCCTCATACATACCGATGTATGTGGACCAATGAATATAGCTTCCAGAGGTGGTTATATGTACTTCATCACATTTATAGATCATTTTAGTAGATATGGATATATCTATCTAATGAAACATAAATCTAAATCTTTTGAAATGTTCAAAATATTCCAAAATGAAGTACAAAACCAACTTGGCAAAACAATTAAAGCACTTCAATCTGATCGGGGTGGTGAATATTTGAGCCAAGAGTTTACTGACCATCCTAGGAGTTGTGGAATAATCTCACAACTCACTCCTCCAGGAACACCACAATGGAATGGGGTTTCTGAGTGGAGGAATCGAACACTATTAGATATGGTTCGATCTATGATGAGTCAAACAGATCTTCCACCTTCCTTTTGGGGCCATGCCCTAGAGACTGCTGCGTTCACACTAAATCGTATTCCATCTAAGGCAATTGAAAAGACACCATATGAGATATGGACTGGGAAGAAACCTAGTTTGTCTTTTCTCAAAATTTGGGGATGTGAGGTTTACGTTAAATAACAAGCTTCTGATAAATTATCGCACAGATCCTCAAAATGCCTTTTTGTGGGGTATCCTAAAGAAACGAAGGGATACTATGTCTACAATCTCACCGATCACAAAGTGTTTGTTATCCAAAATGGTATCTTTCTAGAAAGAGAATTTATCTCTAAGAGAACCAGTGGGAGTAAGGTACATCTCGAAGAAGTTCGAGACTTACAAGATAACACAGAACCACAGATGGAAAATAGAGAAGACTCATGACAAGTTGTTGAGCCTCCTCATGTAACACAAGGCCCACGAAGGTCTGATAGGATACGGCAACAACCTCAGAGATATGGATTTCTGGTTACTGGAAGTCGTGATGTGTTGCTCATTAAACAAAATGAGCCAACCACCTATCAAGAAGCCATAATAGGACCAAACTCTGACAAATGGCTAAGTGCTATGAGGTCTGAAATGCAATCCATGTATGACAATCAGGTATGGACCTTGGTTGATCCACCAGAAGGTGTAAAAACCATTGGGTGCAAGTGGGTTTTTAAAGTAAAAACCGACATGGATGGCAAAGTAAATATCTTTAAGGCACGACTGGTTGCAAAAGGATTTACTCAAACTCATGGTGTAGACTATGATGAAACCTTTTCCCCAGTTGCAATGGCCAAATCAATCAGAATCATTCTTGCCATTACAACATATTATGACTATGAAATATGGCAGATGGACGTCAAAACAGCCTTCCTTAATGGAAAGCTCCTTGAGGATGTGTACATGACACAACCTGAAGGTTTCGTGCATCCAAAGGACTCTGGTAAAGTATGCAAGCTTCAAAGATCCATTTATGGCTTGAAGCAAGCATCTCGGAGCTGGAACCATTGTTTTGATGAAGTAGTTAAAGAGTTTGGATTCATTCAAAACATCGATGAACCTTGTGTTTACAAGAAGGTTAGTGGGAGCACAATTGTATTTCTAGTGCTTTATGTTGATGACATCCTACTAATCGGGAATGACATTCCTACCTTGCAGAGTGTCAAGTCTTGGTTAGGAAAGTCTTTCTCAATGAAAGACTTAGGTGAAGCCACTTACATCCTGGGGATCAGGATCTATAGAGATAGATCCAAGAGGCTAATAGGCCTAAGTCAGAGCACATACATAGACAAGATACTGCATAGATTTAGCATGCAGGATTCAAAACGAGGTTACATGCCCATGTCTCATGGCATCTATCTTAGCAAAGATCTGTGTCCTAGTACACCTGATCAAAGAGATCGCATGAGTAAGGTTCCATATGCCTCCGCCATTGGATCCATCATGTATGCCATGCTATGTACTCGACCAGATGTCTCATTTGCCTTAAGTATGACCAGCAGATATCAACAAGATCCTGGTGAGGGTCATTGGACTGTTGTCAAGAATATCCTAAAGTACTTAAGAAGGACTAAGGACTTATTCTTAGTATACGGTGGATTAGATGTTGAGCTCTGTGTAACTGGTTACACAGATGCGAGTTTCCAAACTGACAAGATGATCTCAGATCGCAGTCTGGATATATATTCCTTTTGAATGGTGGTGCGGTAAGCTGGAAGAGCTCTAAGCAGAGCACTGTGGCATATTCTGCAACAGAAGCTGAGTATATAGCAGCATCAGATGCAGCTAAGGAAGCCGTTTGGATCCGAAAGTTCACTACTGAACTAGGGGTGGTACCCACCATCTCAAATCCAATAGATTTGTTCTGTGACAATAGCGGTGCTATTGTGCTATTGTCAGGCCAAGGAACCTAGGTCACACCAAAGGACCAAGCATATACTCAGGCGATTTCATCTTATCAGAGAAATCAATGATAGAGGTGATATAAAAATATGCAAAGTACCAGGAGAAGACAATGTTGCTGATCCTCTCACCAAGCCGCTTGCGCAGGCAAAACATGAGCGTCATGTTAGGACAATGGGAATTAGGCAAATTAATGATTGTACCTAGTGCAAGTGGGAGGATGTTGGAAATTGTGCCCTAAGGGCCAATCATTGTACCTTAAACATTATTGTTATTTAAGAATTTCTCCTTATTGTTATCATATCATTTGCATGTTTATTATGATAATTGTATCCTTGGATGAACTATAAAGATTATCCTAAATGTCCCTGGTCAATTATCTATGCGGGAGCAAAGATGAAATAAGACCAGTATGACTTTGATGAGGTATAGAGATACAAATCAAAGTCTTAGGAACTTGTAGGAGTATAAGGAACTGGACCGACCCGCTATGAGAAAGTTGCATGGATTAAGTCATAAGCTTATCTCATACATATAATCATGTCACAGTGCCCTCTGACCTGAGATCATCATAGATTCCTGCATGAAACTTGCTAAGTTTTGACCTAGTCAAAAGTCACCTTTGACCGGGTGATGATAAAGGCTACAATCGAGCTTAGGAGTTTTCATGAAGAGGAATGTGAGTGGTCAAGATGGAATTTGTCCCTCACATTAGTGAGAGATATTAATGGGCCCCTCGATGAGTGAGTATGAGAAATGTATGGCCATACTGTAATGGGAAGGAGTTTCCATTTCTAATTTCAGGCTACTCAGGAATCGGGAAAGTGATGGTCAGGAACAAGAGGATGACGTTGTCCATGCCTCATCCTTGTCCATGCCTCACCTAATATTTCATCTTTGCTCCCGCATAGATAATTGACCAGGGACATTTAGGATAATCTTTATAGTTCATCCAAGGATACAATTATCATAATAAACATGCAAATGATATGATAACAATAAGGAGAAATTCTTAAATAACAATAATGTTTAAGGTACAATGATTGGCCCTTAGGGCACAATTTCTAACAAATCTATCATATAGATATGCCTGATCATGTCGATGGTGGTGTCCTAAATAAAGTGCTTAGTCGTGGATGGCTTGGTGCAATGGCCATCAACATATGGGTTAGGTACTTTATCATCATCTATTACTGTTATTATTATTCATTATTCAAGTTTTTGATTTTAATGAAACTATTTGTTTTCCATAAAGGCACTTATACCACGATCTGGAAGCGGGCACGGAAATGGAAAATATATTTGTATTTATTAGCCCACACCTCCTTAGCCACCATGTGGGGACTAATTTGGACATACAAACTAACGATCTTAAGGACCAGTTCATGTGGAGAGCAACCCCTACTAACATATTTATTGTACCATAACATTATTTGCTACATTATTGTATATTTTTCTTATTCTTTCACTTTTACCATAACATTATTGTTAAAGTAAAATTTTCAAAATATTTTAGGGAATGTTGGATTTTGCTTGTGATCCAACCTACAATAGCTGGCAGTCCTTGCATTTTCTATTTGGATCCTCTAGAGGCTGGTTATCCAAAGAACCGGCTTGATATGGTGATTATGATTAATAGGTAAGTGTATGGGTGTATGTGTAAATATTTGTGTGTGATTATTGAATAACCAAAATTAATCAGTCATTACTTGTTTTTTTAGTGCATTGACCGCATATAGAAGTAATGTTGGATTTCCCTATTCCAATAAATACTCTGACTTCACTACGACCTATGCCTGGAAGAAGATTAAAATATATGATGAATTTACTTAAATTTTTTTATTCACAATTTTTTCTTCAAACAATGACTTAAATTTTTTTTGTATTGTTGCAGTGTCCTTTCCAACCAAATAATAATGATTGCGGTTATTATGTCATGAAATTTATGAAAGATGTAGTTACTCATAATCTAAATTATGTTCCCTTGAAATTAAGTACTTTTACTTACAGTTTATACTATGTTTTGAATTTAATTGAAAGTTTCTAAGTTAATTGATTTATAGTGATTTTAATTCAATTTGTTCGTGATATTTATGTAGTATTATGAAGATCAACGTTGTGCCCAATTGACTGATCAACAAGTGGAAGAAATCATTGAGGAATTGTTTCAATACATGGTCAGGAAAATATCACCTAATATTTAGGCACATATGTTAGTTAGATTGTTTCTCTTGTATATTAGCTTGTACTATGTTATGTAGTCTCTTAAAATTAGTTTTACATATATTTAGTACAGATTTTATGAAAAAGTTATGTGTTATTTAATTTTAATTTGGTTTTCTTTTTTACTATCAATTTATACTGTAAATTGTTGTAGCATGAATTTAGGTGGAAAGATTTTACATAAAACAAACTAAAAAAATAAAAAAAAACTACCACCTCTTATGTTGCTTTCTGGGGGAAACAGCATAGGATGTCCATACTTCCTATGACGCTTCCCTGCAAAAGCGTCATAGGAAGTTATTTTTTAAAAATAAAAAATAAAAAGTACCGGCGCTTTCAGAAATTCAAGAAGCGCCGTAGGTTATTTTCATGGCGCTTAAAGCTGTGCAGCTTCACAAACACCATAATATTTATAAAAAGAAGTGCCATTTATGCTAGTTTTTGTAGTAGTGCTTCTTGGCCCTTCATTCTTTGCTCCATCTATTTAGGGCTATCTAAGAGATGAGCTTTAGCAATTTCTCATTGAGCTTGCTATAAACATTGTTGAGTTCATCACTTCAGTGAATGATAAGATGAGGCAGTTGTGTGACATAGTGAACCAGAACTTCAAAGTTCTTTTTGAGTAGTAAGAGGCTTAGACCAAGATGATACAAGAGCACACTAGCCTAAAGAAAATCTATGAACAGAGAATAATTTATTTTCAGATCCTATTCAAAGATCATTCAGGGATTTCTGCTCTTAAGATGCTTTCAAAGCTTATTGCTCTAGGGACTCAACCCTCTGAGGTATCACCATACCCTCAAAGCCCATCAGTATTGATCACATCACCAAATAGTGAGCAGCCAACGATGCCTCAATAGACTTTAAAAGACTATACTAGAGTAATTATGACATTACTTGAGTGAGGTATTGTATTCTGTAATATCCCAAATTTTGGTTACTAGAATTTTTATATACCTTAGTGGTATTAAAGGAATAAAATGGTGAATTAAAGAGCATTTTAAGAGACACAACAAGTCAAATAGAGGTCACACAATAGTTATTTGGTATATAAGTTAAGGATGTTGCCAATAAGTTTCCCTATGAGGCAATCATATTGTGTAATATATTTAAATATTCAAATGATGTTCAAAAATTGTGAAACTTTCCATAATGAGATTAACGATGACAATATTTAATTTGATAGGTCATATAGAATTTTTGGAGTTATACATAAGGAGATATGACTTTTTAAATTTAGCCCAGTGAAACTGTAAATTTTCTGCGGCAGTGACCAAAAATGGGAATTCTGGAAATGATGAGCTTCTAATTGGCCAAATTTTATATTTTTACCTACAAATAGACTTAATAAGAGTCACATATCCTTTAGAACCATCCTAATTTGATATTTATACAATTAGTATAAATTTTCAAAATTTGATGAAAATTCTGCCAATTTTTCTGCATGTGCGAAAATGAAGGGCAAAATGGTCATTTTGACTACACAAGTACATGCAGCAATTCTTCCCTAAATACAAGAGGGAATCGACGATTTAAAAAGGAAAGGAAGGAAATGGAAGGTTATTCTAGAATTATCATAAGAAAATATTTAGAAATAAATTAGTAAAATTTTGACATGTGATAAAATGAAATAAAATAATAGAAAATCAAGAGGAATGGATAGAATTCTAGAGACCTCCCCTCCTCTTCTACATAAGGCCAAGGACAGCCAAAAAGGGAAGAAGGAAAGAGAGAAAAGAGTTGGGAGAAAAAGAAGAGTAGGAGGAGAAGGTAGAGTTCCAAGAGCAAGATCTAGGTAAGTAGAAATTTCTACTAATTCTTGTGTTCTAACTCATGAATCTTCTTCTTAACCTTTCTATCCTCTTGAATTAGCCATCAAACAAGTAGAAACTCAAAGGAAGAAAAGGAAGTGTGGCGGTTGGGAGAGGATGAAGAAATAGAACCAAGTTGAGGTAAGAAAACTTCAAATTTCTTGTTGAAAACATAGTTGTGGTTGTTATCTAGCTGAAAATTTGACTGTTTGTGATAAATTCTGTAATTTGGGATGTTCAATTTCTAAGGGGAGGTACTGCCCAAATTTCTATTGATTATGTTAAATTTATGATTGAATGGTTAATCATAAGTTTACAAGTGAAAAGGGAGGTGTTTTAAAGGTTAAAAATGAAACTTTTATTCTTCCAATTTGTGCCAGATCGTTGTGGTGTGTTTTTTATTGTACAAATAAGGTCCAAAATTTATGAAATTTTACAGGATAAAATTATACATTCGGGGTTTTAATATGATAGGTGTTATTAAATATTTGGACTAGTTGATTGAAAGATATGATTTTTCAAAATTTGGCCATGAATTTATAGACTTGCTTGGCGAATTTTCTGGAATTTCTGTAGTTATATCTGGTACTTTGTGATATTTTTCCTTAAAATAGGACTGAAATATATTTACATAGGAATTGGAAACCACTCAATTTGCAATTTTCTAGATTTATTTATGAATTTTCAAATTTGACTGAAAATGCTGGAAATTTCTGGAAAACATGTGGAAATGACAATTTTGCCCCTAAAACTCTAATTAGTGGCTGTCAAGGGTAATCTGGTCATTTGAGTGTGAATTTGTCCAAACTAAGGTAAAAAATGGACTCTACACATGAAATTGTGTAGGAATAGCCTGCGCATAATTTTGAGAAAGTACAATTATACCAAGTATAAAGGAAACTAGATTGAATTCCCTAGAGGCATTTTGGTAATTTTGCACCTTGAGTAAAGATAATCAACTTATGAGTTTAAAATAAGATATAAATGAGAAATAAATCATTTTTCAACTACTTTGGAATTTTAGGATTTGATAATTGCCCAAGCCGGACGAAAAAATTTAAGGACCGGTAGTAGCTAGGCATTGGAAAGGAGTCCAAGTAGTAACTCTATCTCTTATATTCTATGTGAACGTTAATATGCATTGTTTACCATGTTCTATACAATATGTTTCTTATGGTATTGAATACTCGCTGGGTGTGGGTGATAAGTTAAACCACCTCATGGAACCTTTAGAGTACCATGTAGCCAGGTGGACCCAGTCGAGTAGCTTGATATGTACAAACAGGTATAGGCCTGCTTTAAGTTATGATGATTATGGACAGGTATAGGCCTACTCCAAGTTGTGATATGTACGTATATATATATATATATATATATATATATATATATATATATATATATATCACACATATATTTCTATTTTCCTTTCTCCTCAATGCACAATATTATTTTCTGTGAAAATAAAATAGGATATGAGTAGATCTTATGTTAAAATCTCTTATTATCTCATATTTAATTTAAGAGAGGAAGAATATACAAAAGATAATTAAATAGGTATAAAATATTCATAAATCTAATTAAATATATTTCAAAATCTATACCTATTTAATTATAAAATATATACTTATCAATAAGCTTGCTCCAAGTTGTTGTTGTGATCACATTATGAGATGATGATTATGCAGATCAGGAACGGATGATCATTTTGATCTAGACAAAATCATCATTTGGTTCCTGAGCATTGTAAGACATGTGTTTGGCATTTTGATTGCTGCATTATGATAAATGTTGCATTGTATGTTTACTTTTCACATATTATATGATTGATTGTCTGTTACTACTGAGATTCGTATAAATCTCACCCATTTCCATAAATTCAAAATTTACTCAGCTAGAGGAAATGGCTCAGAGGGAAAAGTAACAGATACCGGCAGATTAAGGTACAGTGCTGATTCAAGGAATTCTTTGTTGGTTATCTGTCAGTCCTTCTTTGTATTGGATATGTATTGTATCATGTACAAAATCTGTGGGCATTTTTTGTAATGTAATCAAGAATTTTATATCAATATATTGTACTATTTTTTTATGCCCATTAAACTGCACGTTAATACTTTGATAAATGTCAAAATATTAAGGGGTTTGACATATTCTTTCTTAATTTAAATTCTCTAAGTTGCATAACTCGAGTAAGCACTCCAGTAATGGTATTGTAGGATCATTCAAGTGACTACTTGAGTGATATTAGGTTTTAGCCGTTAAAACCCCTAAATAGCATCGTTATTTTCAAAATTTGATTTCTCTCCAAATCTTCATACTTTCACACTCAATTTCTCTACAAAGCTTCAAATGTTTTTTTTAAATTAGGGAGAGTTCTAAACTCAATTCCTTATAATGATTTTTGAAGTCATGCATTCATTAAGGAGGAGCTTCACATTCACATGTGTTTTATATCTTAAAATCTCATCTATTTTATTTGAAGACAATCCTTATAACATACTCATATGCATTAACTCTCAATTGACTAGTTTTAATGATAAGTTTCTCATATATTATCCTTTCATGATCTTAATTTGCAAATATCTTATAGAAGTGATAACTTTGATACTTGATGGCACTAATCGTTCTTTGTGAAAGAAAGATTTGCATTTGTCGCAGGAAAATTTGTTTTATTCAATAGCATTTCTCAACATACTACAAGAAGAAACTATCAAATTTGAAGAAAGATGCTTTAAAACGTAATCGAGGGAAATATATTCACTGCAACATTCAAAGAAACAAGAGGCACAGACTAGGATGATTTTGGTAGCATCCTAAGGAGTTATGAGTTGAGATTAAATTTATTTAGATATCACATAGGTATTCCTGTTACTTAAAAGTCTTTTGAGACCATTGCTTTAGATACTCAGCCTTCAGAGATTTAAAGATTCCACTACCTCATCCCATTGTTCATGATTCCTCAGCCACCTCAGATCCCCCAAGTACAGACCATATTCATTCAATTAAGACACCACTTGAGAAGCCAGTACTTTAATCCCCTTCCACATCTCAAAGGCTATTCCTAAGCCTTCTATTGGGCACACTTTAGAGCCTACCACTGAGCCAACTACATTTCACTCCTATGACCTTGATCCATCAGAGTTGCGTAGTGAAAGTATGGTGAACACAACATCATAGATCTAACACAATAAGAGAAGAAGGCAATGGACTTCATGGATCAATCATCAGCTCGCTTGATCCAAATGAGCATTTCTAAACCTTCTCTCTTTATATTTTGTGAATACTTAGCACATCTTTGGTATCAATTTTCTTTGATTATGAAAGTTTTCTTGAAAACCTCTTCAAATTGTTTCAACTTGTTTTCATGAAAAACTTCTTTTGTTTACATCACACTAAGAGTGAAGGATAATACATTCCTTTTGATTGAGGGAGAGAAAGGAATTTTTTACTTGTTTCCATATCCTCTTTTTAAGAATATTTCATATTTATCCTTTAAACTTTTTGTTGATGTCAAATAGGGGAAGAAAAAGGAAACAAAAATATGTTGCATTCAATTTGTTGTCATCTTCACACATTTTTTAAAAATATTTTTCATCATCAAAAAGGGGGAGAATGTTATATATGACTAGTTTTGATGATGTCAAATATAGATACCAAATAATAAGAGCAAAAAGTTTGCATAATGCATTTATCTCCTACATTGACTAACTACTATATTTTGTTAGATTTCATGTTTTGATGATAACAAATCATGTTTTGGAAGCCCATGGATTAATTATCAGCAAAGCAAGCAATTCTGGTGATCTGTGCAAGATCACTCGAGTGATTTTGTTAATCACTCGAGTGATATTCAAGATCACTCGAGTGATCGCTGAAATCACTCGAGTGATCCGCAAAAATGACAGATCACTCGAGTGATATGGGAAATCACTCGAGTGATCCGCATATCACTTCCAGTGATCGAGAAATCACTGCAAGAAAATTTCACTGTTTTGAAAATCACTTCCAGTGATTCTTAATCACTCGAGTGATGCGCCAAATCACTTCCAGTGATTGTAAATCACTCGAGTGATGCGGCAAATCACTTCCAGTGATTGGGATTTCACTTCAAGAAAAATTCACTGTTTTGCAAATCACTTCCAGTGAAGCTGAGATCACTCGAGTGATCCGCCAAAATTCTCAAATCACTTCCAGTGATTCTCAATCACTCGAGTGATGTTGGATTTTCGCTGAATCACTTCCAGTGAATTGGAAATCACTGCAAGAATATTTCACTATTCACCAAATCACTTCCAGTGATCTTGAATCACTCGAGTGATATTTGAAAAGTTGCAAATCACTTCCAGTGAATTGGAAATCACTCCAAGAAGAAATCACTATTTACAAAATCACTTCCAGTGATTCCAAATTCACTCGAGTGAAATATGCAATTTCCAATATCACTTCTAGTGAACCAGCAATCATTTACAGAAGTTTTCAAAGTTTTCAAAATCACTCCCAATGACATTATATTCACTTCCAGTGATATTGCACTTGCTCATATAATGATCTATTGTTTCCATATGCTTTTACCTTCATAAACTTCAACTGATTTTGCTAGTGAAATTCTATTATTACTGATTTCTCCAAATAGCTATCAAAATCATATGGTATATCATTTTAATACTTAGTTGCGAAAATAGGATCACTCTCTATGGTTTTATTACTGTCACTTTTTATAAAACACCTCCAGTGATCCATATTAATTTGTTGAGATACAAATATTGCTTAACGGTTATATTCATAAGTGTGTTACAGCTGTACTCCACCATCACGCACTTGACTTGTAACTGAACACTCCACTCAAACGACAACTATTCATGGTAGCAGCAGAAATTCAAAAGTAACGGAAGATAAATGCTATTACATTTGTCAGAAGCATCTTTGAATCAACGGAAAAATTTACAACGGTCTTCAAGTGGTTCTATTATATATGTCCAGCCATTTGGAAAAATATAACAACGAAGAAAAACGCCTGAATACTCCAAAAGCAATATCCTCACAAAAGCTTCAGTTCATTATTTGTGCTTCAGTTCTTATCTACATACTCTGTGAGAGAGATTTGTCATTCATACTTAATTATTTTCAATAGAGTTAACTTAAGGTTGAGGAACCTTAAGTAGGGATTTGTGATTACCTTGTGTAAGGGGAAGCGAGTGTCTAGAGGAACTTGCTGGTTGTACTGTGGTGCCAAGAACCCACTGAATCTTGGAAGATATAGTGAAAAGCTCAGAAGGATTTCTGAGGACTGGACGTAGGTCAAGTGGTTGAGACCGAACCAGTATAAATCTCTGTGTGAATCTCGGTGATATCTCTTCCTTTCATTAACTGTGCTTTAAGTTTTATAAATTGAATTTAAGCTTTCGATTATTTTGTAATCACCCAATTCACCCCCCCCCTCTTGGGTGAAAAGCTTGCTCTAACATATTTAATGATTAAATATCTTGTAGAATATTCAAACAAAGAAAGAAGATGCCAAGGTCAACTATGAAGAATGATCAAGATGAAGAATAAAAAGATTGAAGAAAGAAGAACTTTTATCATATCATAAAAAGAAGCTATTGAGTTGGAGTATTGAGAATGATCAAGAGGAAGAAGAAAAAGAAAGATTGAAGGTAGTCATGAAAATAAAGAAGCTATCTAGTTGGGTTATAGAGAATGATCGTCAAGAGAAAAAACAAGAAAGAGTAAAGAAAGAAGAACCTTCATAATATTAAGTTAAAGAAAGGAAGAAGTTATCAAATTGGAATGATAAAAAAGACAAAAAGAGATTGAAGAAAGAAGAACTTGTAAGATCAAATGGGATTATCAAGATTCAAACTCTTAGATATGATATTAGAGGTCTATATAGTAAAATAGAAGTTGGTATGACTTAATTCAAAGTTAAGATACCATATATGGAAGTTATACTAGCTTCACTCGAGTGGCACCTACAAATATGATCACTCGAGTGACCACTCTATTGTTCTCTATTTTTGTTCAACATGATAAAAGTTTAGTATTTTAGACATATCTCTCAAACCACACATTCGATTAAGATGAAACTAGACTCAAAATACAAAACACAGACACCAAGATCAAGCTCAACTTTTTTCACATGAAATGATATGAGTTTTGGAAGTTAACACTAGAATTTATTATGTTATTCCATAACAAGTTTAGTAATTTGGACATATCTTGTACACCACAACTTTGAATACGGTTTGTTAGATATGAAACGACACTCAAAATGAGTCTCATAGAAGCTAAGATCAAGTTCAAATGTTATCAAATGAAAGAGATATGGATCTCAAAAGTTGATGCTCAAGGTTCTCATGATGTTCTAGAACAATAGTCATTCTTTAGATCATAACTTTCAGGAGAAAATGCGTTTTGGACTAAAACTTGTTGCGTATAAAACTAGACTTAAGAGGATTTTCAACAAAATTAAGATCACACTCAAAAAAGGTCATCTAGAAGAGATATGTATTTTAGAATTGCACGTTGTATAAAGATGTTGTTGCAAACTAGTTGCTATGAATTTGATCACAACTTTCAGAATTTAACAAATTTTGAGATGATTCTTTTTGCATTAAAATGTAGACTTTAAGAGCTTTCTAATGATTCATCATTTGGCATATTTGGATTCAAAATGAGTTCATCACTAGCAAAGATCACTCCCGTGATGTGAACATGATGCCTAAGATCACGGCGGTAACCACTCAAGTGATGTGCAATATTTTGAAGATAAGATCACTCAAGTGTCCGCTTGAGTGATGTGTTTAGATCATTACGACATCACCACGGTGATCCTTCATAGTGATGTTTTGCCCTTTTTTTAATTAGCATCTTGGAACTCACAATTTTCTTGCAAACTCATCTAAACCTTGATTATATCATTCCTAATATTTTCTAATCAAGTTTAAATGAAGACTATAGGTGATTAAACTTGGATCAAGCTTCAACATCCAAAAAACAAATCTTGTTAGAACTTCCAATGGCTACTTCCAATAGACATATTCAAAAAATCTCAACGAGAAGAAAAGCTCAATGGTCAAATAGCTATCATTAACTATAAATACTAAAGCATTCAAATTTGATAGTAGAGAGAGCAAGTGTGTATGCCTTCATGATCAAAATGCCAAAACTTTGACTCATACATTCCAACTCTTACACACTTTATTTCTTAATGTTCACATAATTTATTTAGAGAGAGAGAGAGATTATTTGTATTATGCATGCTTCAATGTTTATCTTAGTCACTTATACGAGAGAAGATCGATTGTAATATATTATCATCAAGAGAGGTTGTATCCTTATGGTATGTAAGGGGGAGTGCTTGCCTTTATTAGAGAATTGTAAAAATCTTCACAAGTACCTAGATCAAACTTATGGGATTGTAGAGGTTCTCAAGTACCTGGTTAAACTTGAGGGAGATAGTAGATTGAAATCTTAGAAGGAGCCTAGGGACTGGACGTATGTCATTACAGATTGGATCGAGCTAGAATTAATCACAGTTTGCATCTTCTCTTTCCAAAACTCTTATATTTCTAGCACATATGATTTAAATAACTAACTATGGATTTATGATTCATTACTTTCATACTTATTACTTCTCTAAGATGTGAAAAGATGTTTAAAGATCTTAAGTCTTAATCTTACACCCAATTCACCCCCTTTTGGGTGTCATCCGATTTTGACATATACAACTTACCCCCTTGGATGTGTAAGAAATAGAGCTCCTTCATTTTTCTATTATCATTCCAAGGAAAAAGAAACCTGGTAATGATATAGATGTGTACCTCCAATAGCTTATTCAAGAATTGTTAGACTTGTGGAATGTTGGCATTGAGACATATGATACGTACAAGAAGACACTGTTCAACTTGCATGCAATCTTGATATGGACGATAAGTAACTTTCTTAAGCTAGGAATATTATCCAAGTAGAATGTGCACACTAGAAAGGCGTGTTCAACTTGCAGTATTAACTTTGACTCAGTGCGCCTTTCCCACAATCGAAAGTGGTGCTTCATAGGTTATCAGAGGTTTCTCGATGGGAATCAAAAATTTAGATTACAACTAAACTATTTCAATGGGAAACTAGAAAAAAGAGGACCTCCTTAAACTTTATCTTGTATATATATATATATATATCTTACAACAACTTTAGCATGTTGAATTTGAGTGAAAAAAACACAATGCAACACAAGCAAGGAGAAAGACTAATAGGATTTCTGCTTCTAAGCCTTAGCAATGGTGGAAGATATATATCTTCTTCACTCTCTCATGTTGAAAATCTATTTTGTTACGTCACAATCTTGATATCATGCACATTGAAAAAATGTGAGTGATAATGTGTTATACACAATGCTAAATGAACCTGACAAGTCAAAAGATCATCTTCAAGCGAGGAATTACAAGCCATGGGAGTACTTGAAGATGCATGGCTAGATGAGAACAATAAATTTCAACCGAAAAAATTCACCTAGACAAAACTGAACAAGGAAATCTTCCTTGCAACTTTGAAGAAAATAAAAATTCCTGATGAGTATTCCAGCAACATTTCATGATGTATTAACATGTATTGACATGCAGGCTTGAAAGGTTGCATTAAAGAGTCATGACTCATGTAACGCCCGTCCATAGACCCCATTGCTATGCATTACGAAAGCATTACCAACCATTTTATTTCAATTCGTGAGGTCGCTATTCATTTGGTAAAGTTGTTCTTACCAGAATATTTTATTATGGGTTTACTCCATTCTTTTTTGTTCCTTATTAACAAAGTATCTCTTTGTTTATTAAATTGCTCTGCTTACTTAACTAATGGGCTCATATTGTGCGATTACCCATTTCTAGTTCAATTATCGCGCTTTAGAAAAACATCCATCCATCATGCGGATTATACAATTAACCATTTCGAATATTAATTATACATAACAGATTAGCGCGAAATAATTCCCCAACTCTTCAACCGCAACTTCTTCTTCCAGTGCATCGTCCCACACCCTTTTCTTATGCTCACCTACTTAGATGGTTGGTTTGGGGAGGGTGAGATTTGGGGAATCTCAATAGTAAACAATACCAACAATGAGTGTAAGATAAATGTTAGTATATGATATACTTGCCTTACGTAGGCTCATGTTAACATAATAGCATATCTGCATGCTCAATGCCTCACATTTCTTACATATGGCCATAGCATCAATAGAAAATAGAGCTTCAATCATTCAACTATGTTACACATAGACAAGTAAAGCAATCATGCACATCACACAAGCATACATATCAATACACGCAAGTAGGGTAAGTTCACTACCTTTTGACTTCGAGTCCCCTTTTTGTACATTTTCTTCCAACCATTAAAGTTGCTTAATAAATAGCCATATTATTATATCCATGATAAATGAATGTCCAATGTGACTACATGGGCCTTCAACAACTTTAAGGGCCTAATCCTAGCCCTTGGAGTTCCTAATTATTATATTTGTGACTTTAAAGCTTAAATTTGCATAAGACATAAAGCTGGCAAATTTTTCATTATAATTTGGAAAATCATAACTAATTCTAAAAAACTCTAATTGAGTTTTTAAAATGATCAATGTGACCCTATTTAAGTCTAATTTAAGGAAAAAATATCCACTACAGCCAATTACAAGCACAAAATTCCATAATTCACAATTATTCCCTTCTACCACAAAAGTCTTTACATAATTTATGCCCAACATCAATAAATCATAACTTTTAGTGTACTTATCCAAATGAGATGGTTCTAGTGGAAAATTAAATATTTTTAAGTCATTTATCAAGGAAAAATATGGTCCATTGAAAAATAGAACAACAGAAACCCAAAATTTCATAATTTCCTAGACTGTCACATGACAAGTTCCAAAATTATTACCAGAATTTATAAATTTATATCTCTCAATCAACTTGTCCAAATGACACATTTCATGTATCAAAATAAATATTTTTAAGTATATTTTAAGGGAAAAATATCACCATCTAGGAATTACAGCCACAAAATTCCCAGAAACGCGTTAAACCCTATTTGTTCTAGAATTCATTCCATAAACAAGGCTTAACTTTGAAAAATCATAACTTTAAATTCACTAGTCCAAAAGTTACATTATACCTATAAAAATTAAGTTTAAGATGTCTACTTTCATTCTAAAAAGATTCATAGCATTTGGAATAGTTTTGACTGATTAAAAACACACTACAACATCACTAGCTTCCAGAAAATGAAATCTGGTAGCACTACTCTTAAGTTCCAAATTTGTGATTTGTCATTTCTAAAACTGATTTAACATAATTTACATGACCAAACCACCATGAACTATAAGAGTAATCATATAAATAAAAATTAGGGTAAAAATACCCATTCCATAAAGCTCCATCAAACCACACAATATATGGTTCAAAAGGAAGCTCTTACTCACCTCTTGGTTCTTCTAAGCTTTGTTTCTTGATCCATAATTTTGGACCTTGATAAAGGCCTTAAAACACCTCCTATTGAAAAACTAAAATCATAAAAATGAAGCTTAGACCAAGAGAAACAATGGTCATGAAGAAACTTTTGGCTAGAAAGGTGAGTAAAAAGGTGAAAATCTAGAGAGAATGTGCTTACCTTTCTTGAGCTCTTGAAATTTCAAATTTGGTTTTTCTCTCCTTCCTCTTGCTTTTTGAATGTCTAAATGAAGCTAATGGAAGGGGTGATGTGTTTAAAACACTTGTTTCTCTTTCTTTGGGTGTGCCAACAGAAATGTTTGAGAGAAGAGAGAGAAAAATGATGATGACATGTCCTTGTTTAGTTCCTTCTTGCTTTCTAGTTTGGTTGGCTTAACCAAAGGAGTTTTGATTGGACCAAAAGCTTTTGTTTCTTCTTTTATGGCCTTCTTGACCAAAAATTAAAAGGAGTGAGAAGAGGAAATGCTTTACCCAAAGATTCTTAACTCTTTGTACATAAAGAAGTTTATTATCCATTGAATACTTGGTTAAATTTTCTTGTCTCCTTTTTTATCCAATGGTTTTCTTAGTGAATTTTATTGTCTTCTATTTTCTCTTCTCATAATTACTCTTACTTTTTCAAAAATAAATCCTAGCCCTTAATCTTGGGTTCCAATTTTAACCTCAAGATCTAATGGAAAATGTCTCTTTTGCCCTTGATTATGACAACATTTACTAAGTTGCCATTATTTCTTTTATTTCATTTTAATTCTCTTCTTTCTTTCATTCATACGCCATTCCCTCTCTTTTTGGATCCAAATTAGGCTTTATATCATTTTTTTTCCTTTAGATAAAGGAATTGGGTATTTCCTTTAGCTCTTTGGAACCAAATTCCATACTTTGTAATTCCCAAATTAGTCCCTAAAAGACATTATGTCTCTTGGACATTCTTGGGACTCTTACAAACTGGGGCTTAAGTTAGTCTTAATTTCAAGCTTCTAGTCCCAAACTTTGGGACATTACAACTCATATGTTCTTATGTAACAGTTACTTCCATTGGTAATAAAAAATACACTACCTCCCGATGTATCCATTGTTTTGGTAGAGCTGTGTTCTTTCTTTCAGAAATTGGGTTCCAAAGTTTTGATCATTGAAGAGCTCGATCAACTGCAACACAAAATCATTCTTATACTTTGTCATTTAGAGATGATATTTCCTTCGTCCTTTTTCAATGTGAAGGTTCACCTGACACTCCACCTTATTCATGAGATAAAGCTAGCTGGCCTAACTCAATATCGATGGATGTATCCTATGGAGAGGTACTTATTGTACATATGTGACATCCTTCTCTAAATGACTAGTGAAATCAATTGTGGAATCAGGATTTGAACCCGGGCTACCCAACATCTAAAATCTTTCACAATATTCCACTCTGAACTCAGGATTTGAACCTAAGGTTGAGAGGGTTTTTCAAAAGGGTAGCAAACTTTACAATTGTTCCCATAAGATTCACTACGTCACCAATACATCATCAGCTCTTAGTTTCATAATATCAGAGTGTGCAACGATTACATAAAATAAACTAAGAGCTATTTATTAGAGTCGTTCTCTGCTAAACATTCATTTATATAGATACAGATACATCCACATATACATGTATCACTTCTTATAAATAAAATCACTCAATAAATACAACCAAATGCAATCTAGAGCCTTGCACTTCAAGCTTCAAGCTTCACTTCAACTTTATATCTCCTCCATGCATCTTCATGCACCTCCACCTATCACTATTATTGGTTGGGAGGAGTGAGATTCGAGAGAATCTCAGTAGCAAACATTACCACTATGCATGCCAGATATATATGAATGCATGACATGCTTGCCTACACTATTTCATGCCAACATAATGACATGCTGCATACTCGATGTTATGACATACATATAGCTATTGGATAAATATAACAAAGCTTCAACTAATCATACATGTTCCACACAAATAGGAAAAGCAATTACATAATCAATGCAAGATATACATATCAACTACATGTAGGTAAGGTAAGTTCACTACCTGGTAGACCATAGTCCTTCCTTGGTTTCCTCTTCCTCCCACCTTTGGAGCTTCTTGAAAATTCATCAATGCCTCTTCCTCTATGGAAATTATTCCATGCCTCTTCTTTCGTGACTTCTCCATAGTCCTAGATACCCAATCACATCATTAGAATCATGATTGTGGGTTATTAGAAGTGTATAATAAGGCCCAAGAGGCTAGGAAGGGCTAAATAAGTCAATTTCCTTCAAAAATATGAAATACTAGAATTTAGGGGTGTTGGCCCCGGCCAAAAATGGCTGGCCGCAGCCAAAAACCAAACAGAAACATTTTGGCCGCGGCCAAAAATCGTTGGCCGTGGCTAAGAATCCCGTTGCTCAGAATTTCACCGTCCTGATTCTTGACCGAACTTGTAAAAATCATAACTAAATGTACAAAACTCCAAATGACATTCTTCCAAGTTCTATGGAACCCTATTTAAGTATAATTTAAGGGGAAAATATGGCCACAAGCTAAATCAACTCGTATAATCACAAAGATCCATTCAATAAGACACTACCCCATAATTGTCCAAATTCACATGATCAGATTTTGAAAACTCATAACTCCTAGCATACTTGTCCAAATCTTTCATATTGCCTATAATTTTAAAGCTCTAAATGTATACTTTAATTCTAAAAAATTTCATATTTTTTGGACAAGTTTAAGATCTTCAATCATCACGCACAACATTGACTACCAAACAAGACAGATTTAAGCAACATGCACACCCTTTATTCATAATTCTCCAAATTCATATACAAGCATCCAAAAATCATGAACACTTGTATACCTGCACAATTTTGCCTCCTAAATCCAATGGAAACATCAAAATCATCAAATTCTAAGTACATCACTACGTCACACACAGAACCTTAACTTAGGGTTCTTAAAAAAATTATATTGTTTTCTTGTTTTCTTTGGCTTATCACTTCCTTTCTACTTATAATCAAATGATTAGCAATTTAGACATCTATTGGACATCGTTTACCCATTGAAAATATCATTTTAAACTAGTCATGAGCAGTACCCAACTTTCAATATACTCATCCAAACAACAAATCAATCGGTTAAAAAGGAAGCTTATGCTTACCTCTACCCGTTTCTATAAACGGTTCGGAATTTCGGCAGCACTCTAGTCGGTGAGATGGTGCCAATCACCTCCAAATGAAAATTTGAAACTGTGGAAATGAAGATCTCGATGAGTAGAAGAAGATTCGTGAAGGGTATTTTGCTAGAAGATGCCGATTCGGCAGTGTTTTGGCGGCTGGAATTTTCTCTCTCTTCTCCCTCCATTTTTGACCAGCTTCATTCTCTCTCTTCTTTTCTAATTTTCTGCATGAGAATGGCTGGAGAAGATGATGGTTTAATGGTTAAATGAGATGTTAAAGCAACTTGTCATGTGTCAACTTCTCATTGGCCCAAAATTCCAATTTTCGCATATAATACTAAATTTGGTAGAATTTTCATTAAACTTTGAAAATTCATATCTAATTGTGAAGATATCCAATTGGGGTGTTTCTAAAGGCTATACGACCCTCATTGAGTCTAGTTTTAAGAAAAAATATAACCTTTGGCAATTGGAAGCTCACTATTCCCATAATTTTAATCTTTGGATGCTGCCCCAGAAAATAGTTAATTTCTCTAGGCTAATTTCAAAAATTCATTTCTCTTTGTGCACAGCTCTAAATAACTCATATGACCTATCAAATTAAACCTTGATAAGTCTAATTTCATTCTGAAAAGTTTCATAATTTTTCACCATTATTTACCCATCGAAACATGTCACACAATCATTACTGCTATACTAGGAATTTCACCGGTAGCAAAATTACTTTGTGTTCCATTTTACTATATTGTGTGTGACTTCCAATCACTTTGTTTTGTTATTCCCCGAGCTCTTTAGCTCACCAATATAATTCCTTATAATATCCAAGGATATAAAGGAATTTTGAGAAACAATACCATGTCCCACTAGGACATTTGATAAATCAGGGTCTAGCAGTCCCCTTAATTCAGGCTAAATCTTAAGCCTCTATTCCCAAAATTCAGGATATTACAACATATGCCATCAGCATTAAATTCTAAATTTGCTAGTCGCACATTTCAGCATTAGTTAACATTTTTCGTTCTTAAATTTATAGGTTTCTTATGTAAGGAATAATGTGTGGCTTGAAGGTTTTATTGCTAAAAGTTATATAGGGGAGAGGTCCTATGCGCTCATATGCTATTCTATATATTTCCTTACCTTTTGGTTACATCTCATGATCACCACCGCTTACATCATTTCTTAAATGGAATTCAAAATTCACGTGAAGCATCAACTCAAGATCCATACACAAATATCCTTCGAAATTGATAAAAAGGTCGACATAGAATTCCCAAGTTAGTTTTCATGCCGAATACTAAATGACCACAACCTATACTCACCAGATATAAAAGCTCTTGCACACTAGAAGGTTTACTGCATACAATATCAATGGTTTCAAGTTTTGCATGGTTTCACAATATCAAGAATTGCTAACCCAAAACTCGGGAGCTTATGGCACCTTTGGGACAAGAAGTTATGCGAGAGCAATGATGATAACATGTAGTTTGAAGGCGTCTCATATTATGGAAAGCTTGTTGATGTCATTGAACTAAATTACCAAGGCCATTTCACCCTAATACTCTTCAAGTGTTTGTGGGCAAATACGACAACATCACAGGAACTCACAACTGACAAATTAGGCATCACATCAGTAAATTCCTCCAGGCCAATTCACACTGATCAATTTGATGATGATGAGCCATAAATTCTTGCCTCAAATGCATACCAGGTTTATTATGTTGAGGACAAATGAGAGGCACAGAGATTGGAATATGATGCTTAACTTGAAGCCTTGAGCCCTTATGACATAGGTGATGATGATAACATCACCTACGAGAGTGAGCCCTTCCAGTTCACCAATTTTGATAACTTCCCTGAAGGCGAAGACAATTTACCAATAGTTAGGTGTGATTTTATAAGTCCAACTTTATTATCACTTAATTTGAATATAATTTTTGTACAAAATCATACATTCAACACTTATTTTCTGCACACATTTTTCTTCAGGGATGGCGATGATGAATGATTAAAAAATAATCATTTTTGTCCTTGTAATCAATCGATTTATATTTTTTTCTAAAAAAATTCCAATTAATATTTTTAGTGGTTTTTAACTGCTAAAAAAATTGTTATCTTAACTGTTACAAACGTCTCGCTGGATCCCTATAAATATCCCCACTACACCTCATTTCTTACCTTTTCCATTTCTTCCAATACCTCTCCTTTCTCATTTTTTGTTTCCTTCTTCAAATCATCTAGATGAAGAGTTGAGCTTGTAAGGTAAATTTTTTTCTCAAATCTTGATTTCATTTAATTTTATTTTGCTTCATTATATAATTCTTATACTAATTTTTTTTTCCTTCTACAACAATTCATGGATGCTTCCTTCCTCCATATTTTCAACATTCCACTCATAAACAAATATACCTCTTCATCTTCAACTTCAATTTCATCAAGTGAAGAACCTAAATCATTAATACCTACACATTATGTTTCTCAATCTTAAGCATAATATTCATACTTATCTAAATTAATTTAATAATTCTCCTTAAATAATAATTATTATCATTTAAATTTTTATTTATTATACAAACTTTCAAAATAATATTGGAAAAATAAATTGAAAAAATTATTCATGTAATTTTTTTAATTTATGCAACATTTAGGAGTAGTTGCCTAGCCACTTCAAAGTTAAATTTAAAATTTAAATTTAAATGTTCGACACAACAATTTGAAATTTCATTAAATATTAGTAGCGGTTAGTCAACCGATACAAGGTTCTAGCGCCATATTTTCAAATTTCATTATGAAATTAATTAGTAGCGGTTGGTTAACCGCCATAAATGTTGGCGACAAATTTTCAAATTTCATTTCCCACCACACCCACATTTTTCCAAAAAATATTAGTTTCACAGTTGTAGCGGTTAGCCAACCGCTACAAAATAATTTTTTAAATAAATTTAATCCCTGAAATTCAAACGATAGTTGTAGTAGTTAGCTAACCACTATAAGATGCTACTAGAAAATCTAATCTAACATATGCATCTTGTAGCGGTTAGATAAAAATGCTACCATCATAGTAGTGGTTTTGTTGACATGTGTAACAGTTCCAAAAAACCGCTACAAAATCATTTGCCACAATGTATTTTGGAGCAGTTCTTTTAACTGCTACTATTGACGTTCGTAGCAGTTATAATCGCTACAAATATGCTATTTTAACCGGTACAAAACAATGAACTTTTTGGAGTGATATCATTATTGGAGGTAATTCTTTCTTTGAAGAGTTGAAGTAAATGAGATGAGAAAAAGAATATTATTTGAAAGGTGTGAGCAGCACTTTTTTCCTTAAAAAAAATTAATTCACTTCTACTTATTTTAAATTTTGTGTACAAATTGGGTTGATGCCAAATTTCATTCAAAATTCAGTAAAGTCTTTTAAGTAAAGTTAATTTTCTCAAAATGCAAACTAAGACGACAATAATTTTTATAAAGTACTCCCTTCGGTTTTAAATATATAGGATCTAGTTTATGGATATTTGAGGGTCCTAATTATAAAAGTTGACCCATTTTATCTCTGCAATGAGATAGAAGATGCATGGTTTGAAAAGGATTATGGCTACATATGAAGTGTAAAACAATTTGGTTAGAATTTTTGTGAAGTGACAAAGTAATGTAACAGAGTTGGATAGACCAATATTTATTCCAATTGCTTTGGACAACAATACAATTATCTAATTCAGTCGGACATACAAGTGTTTATGTAATTTGTCTTGGACAATCATCATCTGTGTAAAAATTTAATGATTAATTTTTTTTTATAAAGCCAAGCTAAGCTTGATTACAAAACACTAATTATAAGTAGTGATAGACAACCATATAATACAAAAAAATAATTATTCAAAGGTAGTGAGGTTATTCCTATTGTAGTCCTCCATCCCTAGAAACCGGATTAGTCGGTTGCTAGTAGTGTTGTATACCGATGGAGAAAAAAAAAGAAAAAAAAAAGATAAATTGCTCATCCTCCAGAAACATTCCTAAACAGCCATTTGGAACCATCGGTATAAATACTATTTCATTGGAATCATGATGTCTCTCACAAGCCAAAAAATCAGCACATCAAATAAATGTATCTTCATGCGTGGAGTAGCTTCACAATCCATTCATCATAAATAAAGTCTCTAATCTCCATAATGACTGGTCGTAGTGGGTGACCCGGGTCACAATCCCTCCATAAGGATCTGTTTGGTATGAGGGGAGGGGAGGGGAGGGGAATGGGGGGATTTTACTCCCCTCCCCTTATTTGGATAACTAAAAATTTTAGGAGAGGAGGGAGAATTTTCTAAAATTCTCCCTCCTCTCCCCTCCTAACCCTCCTTTCCAAAAGTGGAGGAATTTGGAGGGAAAGGTTATTGTTTGAACTCAAATTGACTAATATATCCATGCCATTTTAAAATATTCTCACAATACCCTTCTCATTATTTAATTACAAAATTATAATTTTATATAGTAAATTCCATTTATAATTATATTTATTTAATTTTTATAATTATAAAATTATAATTTATGTATTAAATTCCTTATATAATTATATTTTATTAAATATGTTATAAAATTATTAATTACAAATTAAATGAAACAAGAGCAAAGTTGTCCATATAAAAATATTTCCTATACCAAACATGATACTATTAAAATCCATCCCCTCCCCTCCCCTCCATTGAGCCAAACATAACCTAAAAGCATCCAATGAATCAATGTACATCACAATGTTAGGAAGCTGCAGCTACTTAGACCAATTCAGATTCCATTACTGAGCACGTCCCAAGGTCCCAACATCCTTGATTAGCTGCTAAACCTCCCACGAGAATATGTATTATCCTCAATATAACACTCAAATGACCATTATCCTCAATATAACACTCAAATGATCACAAAGATACTAGCTTCGATCAATAATATAAGAGTTAATTGATTACTTTGGGTAGATTAAGAAAATTAGTTATGCTAGTTATTTATAAAAAAAATATAGGTTGGTTTTGCTAAAATATCATATTTTATTATGACTATTTTTATATTGAAACTGTTTAATGTGGACAATCAATATGATATTTTGAAAAATAAATTATAAATGTAGGTAACAAAGTGGATAATTTGCAAACCATGAAAACTAAAAGGTAACGTTGATGAGTATATAATTTCTTAAAGTTTGCCACCTATATGAACACAATTATAAAATATATAAGACAAATTCATCATTTTTTATCTCATATCTTTCACATTCCATTCAATTTAAAAAAAAATAGATTTGACTTCCAATCATCCACGTTTTATAAATTCAGAGTGGGCTAAATGATTATTTATTTGTTGATATTGATTTTCGTAAAACAATTCGAACAAGTTGTACTTTTTTCAAGAGAGATGGAAAAAAGGAAAAAGTTAATAAGTCCACTAGCCCACATTCGTTCAGCACATAAATTAAGTGGATAAGGGCTGTTTGTTTTGGTTCTTTTTTTTTTGGGTTCGGGGTAACGAATATGCAAAGCCCAAATAACTACAATAATCGGCCATATGTTTTTTGGCCCTCTGAAAACATGCCCGTAAGTTTCAGAACAAGAATTCTCTTGGGCAAAAGATAACAACAATTAATGTTTTTTTGTCATACCAAACATACATATGGATTTTTTTTTAAATATATTACCAGTATTCATCTATGAGGCAATCTGTTCAAGACATGATCACTAAATGTGGACATCTCTCTTAATAAAAATTCAACCTTGATTTATTACATGGTAAGGAATTAGTCATTTTTGCTAAATTTAACCCCTTTTGGTCATGCATATATGGAATAGTGGACTGGCTAACCCTTTTTTCCTTTTAAGTTCTTCCACCATGAATTCCTATCCCTCAATCTCAATAATCATTACCTCCAAAATATGTCTATCTCAAGTTCATTTTGTAAAACAAAAATAAATAAAAAATTTAAATTGTTTTAGTTAAATATAAATAATTCATTCAATATATTAACATTTCATAATTATAAAGGACTCGAACTAAAACCTTTAAGGTGTGTTTGGTTTGAGGGGAGGGGAGGGGAAGAGAACAACCTTACCTTGTTTGGTTTGTCAGAAAAGGGGAGAGACGAGGGATTCTTAGTATAAAATAAAGGGAGAGAAGGGAAATATAGTACAAAATTTTCCCACACATCCCCTCCCCTCCCACATCCTCAAACCATGCAAACCCTTAAGAATTCTCATATATTACACTAATATTAATTGCGAGCCGAAAACAAAAAGTAACCCAAACCTAAGTCCAATCCATTCATCTAAACCTGAACCAAAACCCTCTCAAAACGACAATTAATCTTATACACTTTACGAAAATGTAAAATTCGTTAAAAAAAATTATAATGAAAAATCGTGTTACACATTCACCAATTATATATGACTTTGTCGGTAAACACGTATTAATATATAATCTGTAATTTCTATACACTATGCTGCTTTATATTTCACCGACCATCATCATATGTGTATATATATAGTTTCTCTTGTTAGAAATTGTGTCCTAGGGGCTAATCATTATACTTTAAATATTGTTATTTAATGAATTTCTCTATTTTGTTGTCATATTATTCACATATTTATTGTGATAACTTTATCCTTTGATAAATCATAAAGATTGTCCTAAATGTCCCTGGTCGGTCATCTATGCGGGAGCAAAGATGAAATAAGACTAGTATGATTTTGATAAGGCATGCAGATACGAATCAAAGTCTTAGGCGGTTGTAAGAGTACAAGGTGCTAGACCAACCCACTATGAGAAAGTTGTATGGATTAAGTTATAAGCTTATCTCATATATAACCATTTCACTATGTCCTTTGACCTAAGATCATCATAGATTCCTACATGAGAATCGCTAAGCTTTAATCTAGTCAAAAGTCACCTTTAACCTGGTGATGATAAAAGTTACAATCGGGCTTAGTGGTTTTCATGCTGAGGATTGTGAATGGTCAAGATGGAATTTGTCCTGCACATTAGTAGAGAGATATTACTGGGCTCCTCGATGAGTGAGAAATGTATGGACATACTACGATGGAAAAGAGTTTCCATTTCTATGGTCAGACTACTTAGGAATCGAGAAAAGTAATGGTCAGAAACAGAATGATGACACTATCCATGCCTCATCCTTAGCCGAAATATCGTAAGAAAAAAGGGATGTGACATGGTTGTATGACATGTTGCATTGTGTTAATGATCCACATATGAATTGGGTAGTCGTAATGTCTTGCTAGAAGTCGCTTGCGACTTGTGGGCTAGTACAGTTATTGGCCTATTGCCAACTTCGTGTGGGTCTACAGGGTTGCACCCAAGAATAGCCCAACACTAGCTATAATGTCCAGATTCATTGAATATAAGATGCGTCTAAGATTCAATGAATACAATGTTTAATTTAGGGTGGATAAATTATATATATATGATATAAAATTTGAAAAAGGAAAACAATAATGTGTGTGTGTGTGTGTGTGTGTGTGTGTGTGTGTGTGTGTAGTCTTAGTTTCAGATTCAACTTTATTTGACAAAATTAAATTTAATAAATAACATAAAGATATAGTATCTCAGATTTAATTTATAAAGATAAATTAAATCTATTTCTATTGACTCTTTATTCAGATTAAATAAATAGGTTAAATTAAAACTGTTGGACATATTTAATTAAACCATAGTTATTTAATTTACTTATCAAAAATAATTAAGTGTTAATAGATATGATGTAGATTTTGAAATTAATTAAGATTAATTTTAAAAATCCAATATCCATCATATAATAGAAAATCCTGACTAGTTATAAAGGTTGAGGGTTAGGGTTTTCTATGTATGATGAAAAAATAGATAGAGAGCCGCAAGAAAACCCTAAAGAGGCATTGGAGGTGCTAGCACGCTGCCGGTGTTGGGTCTTGTTCGTGTGGATACCAGTAGAGGGAGCTGATCTGAGTAGTTGGCTCCTCAAGATCGAAAAAGGAAAAACCCAAAATGTTGGTATTAGCCCAACCCAACGAGCTGATGGTAACCGGGAAGTGATTAATCTCGTACTTATGGAGTTTGATGCTCTCCGAAAAAGAATTAGCCAACTTGTTAATACTAGGGAATTTGTTTAAGGAGCAACCAAGTGTGGAGATTTGAAAGCTAGTAATATGTTGATGCCTATGGGCATTCAAACAAACATAAACAAGGTACGTCTTATATTACTCGATTTAAATGCCGTTGACAGATTCGTAATTGAGATTTGTAAACTTTTACAATTTTTAAATTTTTGTTATGCCTCCCAATTCCAACAGTGGTATCAAAGCCATGTCAATTATTTGTCTAAGTTGAGTTTGAGTGCTTACTATGTGCTTATTGTTGCTTTGCTTTAGCATACCTCAACCTTTCTAGTATTGATAGGATCATTCTCATTGAATAGTTGGGATCACTCTTAATTTCAATAAGGAATATTGTTGTATGTAATACCCCATTTTTTCACCAATATTCCTTTTATGTACATCTGTAATATTTAGGGGAATAAAATGGTGAATTGTGATGTGTGTAAATTTACAGCAATATTTCAATTTCCGGTTACATATAATTCGGTCAAGTAAAGGCACAAAGAGGCAATTAATGCCCACTTAAAGGCCAAATATTGTAACCAAAATTTGAGCATAAAATGACAAAAATAATGGCCTCATATAAGTGTCAAAAATTAGGCTAAACCAAAGGAATGAACAAGAAATGATTTATTTCGATAAATCATAAAACGTAAGAGCAAAACGACAATTTTGTCATAAAGTGGGAAATAATTATTTTTCCCTAATGTTCCTAATAATTTCAGTTATATGGGAATTAAAAAGAGGGAAATGGCTATCTGATAATTAATAAACCTATTTTGGTGAATTATTATCAAGGAAGGTCAAATAGTTAAAAGTCAAAGGTCAAAAAGTCAATAACTTGCAAGATGGCATTAGGATATTTGAAGACCAATATTTCCTCTCTCAATTCTCATGCAATTTTGGTGGTTTAAGGGAATAAAAGGGAAAGAAGTATTTAGATAATATTATGTAAAAGTTAACATTTGGACCAATGACAATTTGCCATTTGTAAAGCAAGTTAATTAATTGCTTTAAGTTACATTCCATCATCTTTCTCCCTTCATTCTCGTGCTAAACTGAATCAAATAAAGTGAGAGAGAGTTGAGAATGGTGAAGAACAAGGAAAGGTTGTGATTCTTTCTTCCTAATCCCTTTATAGCCTCTTCTAATCACTTCTACTCCTTTGGAACCATGATTTTCAAGATAAATCAAGGTTTTAGAGAGAGATACAGAAAACGTGTAGAGAGAGAAAGAGGAGGAATCAAGAGGTAAACCTCCAAACTTGTTTCTCTTACTTTAGTTGATGTTATTGATGTTGTTCTTTGCTTGGTTTTGGGCGTTTTGTGAAAGATAGATGATAAAACCTAAGGGACCTTGCTATCTAAGTTTCTCCAAACCATGTCCAATGAATGTCTAAATAGCTAATCATGTGATTAGAAGTAGAAAAGAGGTGATTAAGTAAGAGAAAATGAGAAACCGACATAGCTTTTATGAGAACCTTAAATTTTTGCCCTATTCTTGGCATGTTAAATGAGTAAGAATTTGGTAATTTTGATGCTTTCATTAAGCTTAGAAGGAAAAATTGTGTAGGGTTTATGTTGATGGTGAAGTGATAAAAGCCCTAGATTGTGAAATGACTAAACTACCCCCTTACAACCCTAAGTAAGGGCTGCTAAGGCATTGTTGTCATTTGGCCCTGAATTTGACCAATTTGAGGTTAAAAATGGATTTTACACATGAAATTGTGTATGATTAGCCCGAGTCATAATTTTGAATAAAGTACAGTTAGACCGAGTACAAAGGGGTGTAGATCTAGTCTATGGGGGCATTTTGTTAATTTAGCATTTTAAAGCTAAGTTAACCAATAGAATGAGTTTAGAGTAATACATGGATGAGTAATGACTCATTTATAGTACATTTGGGGATTGTAGGACTTGACGACTATCCGAATTATAAGACTTGCCCGAGCTCAGACAAATAGAAAGAAGTTGCTAGAAGAAAGAAACCAGGTAGTAACTTGTCTTTCGTATGTTTATAATATGCAATATATGGTTGTGTGTTTATCAAGAATTTTTTTACGTATTCTGAATATGCGGGGTGTTCGCTCGGGGCCTATCTGCATAGGTGGACGCTCAGGCCAATAAGATGCTCACTGATGCACGAGTGGGTGCCCGAGGCCTATTTGCATGGGTATCCCTCAAGGCCTTGTAATATATCTAGCGCTATGATAGCTTATAAACTACATGTGATGCATTGAATGTTGTTGTGATGATTCTGTTGAATGATGACTGTGTAGCATGCTTTGTGATGTTATATCTGTATGATTGGCATTATGTTACTATTGAGATTCTTTTGAATCTCACTCTTTTTCAAAAACCCCTTTACAGCACAGGGAGAGAGCTCTAGGGGCAAGAGGAAGCTAAATGCGGACGGCTAGAGGATCAAACGTTGAAGATTTTAGTTTTATTTTTCATCTATTTCTATATCTTTGGATATTTTTGGGATATGTATATAATATATATAGCTATGTAAGCATGACAAGATTACAAGAGTAACTTAGTTGATGAATGGTATTTTGGATAAGTAATTACACTTCCGATTTAAAAGAAGAATCTATAACTAAAGAACTTATCATGATATGAAAGCAAAGACACACTCGCATACACTGATAAAATAGACTTAAGTACTGATGAGACTTAGCAATATAGTGAACGCGTGTGGAATGTAAGAGGCAAGTTTCACCCAAGAGATGGGGTGAATTGGGTGATATCCAATTTTTGAGGTTTATATGAATATACTGATCGAAGAGAGTGTAGAGATAAAGAAATTGCACACAGAGATTTATACTGGTTCGGCCACAATCCCTAGCCTACGTCCAGTCCCCAGAAGTCAACACCTACTAAGCATTTCACTAATCCTCCAAGATTCAGTTGGCTCTTGGAATGCACGGTACAACTATCCTCACAAGGACTACAATCAGAAACGTTCTAAACTTAGAACTTTCTCTTCCCCTTACGGCAAGTCTTATGAGCAGAGTAAATTTAACGAACTCTCTCTCATCTTCTCCTGTAAGGAAACTCTAACCTCTCAAGGTACCTTTACCTTGAGACGAAGATTACAATGGAAGTGTTTATAGAAAAATCTCTTGTAGAGTAGATAAAATAATCACTGAAGCTCACAATATGAACACAATGGAATTACAAAAATTTGTGACTAAATAAGCTCTTTTGTGTATTCGCTATATGTGTTTCTATATGTTTTAGTTTGTCTATGGATGTTCTTTATATCAGGTGTAAAAAATAAGTTTAAAATCTATATTTTGTACTAGTACGCTCAAGCCAGTATAACGTTCACTGATGCATGAGTGGGTGCCCGGGGCCTATTTTCATGGGTATCCCTCGGGGCCTTGTAATAGATCTAGCGCTATTAAAGCTTATAAACTATATGTGATGCATTGAATGTTGTTGTGATGATTTTGTTGAATGATGACTGTGTAACATGCTTTGTGATGTTATATCTGTATGATTGGCATTATGTTACTACTGAGATTCTTTAAAATCTCACTATTTTTCAAAAATCCATTTACAGTATAAGGAGAGAACTTAAGGGGCAAGAGGAAGGTCAATGCGGATGGCTAAAGGATCAAACGCCGAAGATCTTAGTGTTTTTTGTCTATTTCTATATCTTTAGATATTTTGGGATATGTATATAATGTATATATCTATGTAAGCATGACAAGATTACAAGAGTAACTTAGTTGAAGAATGATATTTTAGATAAGTAATTATGATTCCAATTTAAAACAAGAATCTATTACTAAAGAACTTATCATGATACGTAAGCAGAGACATGCTCACATACTCTGATAAAATGGACTTAAGTACTGATGAGACTTAGTGAGATAGTGAATGCGTGTGGAAAAGATTTGAGAAAAGTTTTACCACCCCTAGATTTCCTTTCTAGTCCCAGGTTCAAATCCTGAGATAGGATTGGAATTTGCGAATGTTTTCTTAATCCGGGACTTGATCCTTGTTCCACCAGTGATTTCACTACTCTTTTGTACTCATCTGAGGCTATAGGAAATGAGGTATCACATTGTATATATGATATATAAGTTGAACATGATGTTAGAAGGGTTGATTGAAAACCCAGAGATTGAAGTTAAAAGTGCTATCAGATTTCATTTTTTGGAGGCAGTATGATTGTGACGAGTTTTTGAATGATCAAATATTATCCAATAACTATGAAACTTTCCAGAATGAAAGTAGACATCTTAATATTTAATTTGATATATAATATGTGTCATTTAAGTCAGTACATTAAGAGATATAAATTTTTGAAATTAGGTATTGAATCTGGAATATTTTCTATGGCAGTGAGGATTAATTGAAGGTTCTGGAACAGTATGGGTATAATTTTCTGAAGGATATAGTTTTTTTCAAAAATATACTTAATGAGAGTTACATAAAACTTTAAACCACTACAATTGGATTTTTCTAGATTTAATTATGATTTTTCAAACAAGGTGAAAAATCTGGTAGTTCAGTTGGATTGTCGTGGCTAACTATTCGTAGCGTGATGTAGCCTGATGATTTTTCATATTGTATGAAATGTTGCTTGTTATGGTTTAGTTCTCAAAATTATTTAGGTATAGTAAACAACATGGCTTTAGTTTTTACAAGGGTTGTAATATTTAAATACGTCCTACTTGCCGTGCCTTTCTCTAAATAGTCTTGATTTACATTCTCTTCTCTTCTCACTCCCCTCGTATGTTTAAACAAGGTTCTCTCAAATTATTTATTTTTCTCATTTAGAGAAGTCCTCTCATTGGCTTGGGAGGATTTTAGGTTAGGTGAGCCATATTGTGTCACATTTAAATTATGACTTTGATTGGATCATTGCATGCATACTTTTACATTTATATGTATTTATTTGTATGAGATACAACCATGATTGCATTCATATAAATAAAACTAATTGGTTAAGCCCTCTGAATTATTAAGTCATAATGCCGTCAATTAATAAATACTTGTCAAAACCTAGATCACTCAATTGTAGGTTTCACCAAAGTAGATGCATTTGAGTTATCTTGGGGAGACAAGCGTGAGTAATAGTGCTACTCATAAATATTCATTATTGTTTTGACTTAATTGAGATTAGCAAAATGGTTTTGGATCTTAAGGCATTAGATGTGATTAAACATGCTGGATCATATGATGATCAAATCCCATAAATATCTAAGAGTTACATGTGATGTAATTGGTAAAGAGGTTACTTACCTAAATAACTTGAACTTAAGCATCCTGCTAAAGTGAAATTAAATTTTGAGGGAAATATGGATCTTAGCCCACTAATTATTACATTAAGGGTTGTTAATTTAGTGGGAGATTACTAACTAACTTTGTATATTTTAATTGTAGAATCATGTCGACTAGTAATATTGTTACACTATCATTGTGATCAGTCCTTGAGAAGGACAAACTCAATGGGACAAACTTTCTTGACTGGTTCAGGAACTCGAGAATTGTTCTCAAGCAGGAAAGAAAGACATATGTCCTAGATCAACCTATTCCTGAGGAGCCTGCAGCCAATGTTTTAAGAGCTTAGAAAGATGCTTACACTAAACATATGGAAGACTTTGTGGATGTAGGTTGCCTAATACTTGCCACCATGGTTCCAGAGCTCCAAAGAGATATGAAACTTGTGGAGGCTCATGAGATGATTATGCATCTTAAGGAAATGTTCTAGCAACAAGCAAGGCAAGAAAGGTATGAGATCACAAAGGCCTTACATTCCTGCAAGATGCCTGAAGGTGCATCAGTTAGTGCTTATATGTTAAAGATGAAAGGCTATATTGATCACCTTGAGAGGCTTGGATTTCCCATGAGCCAGAGTTAGCTACAGATTTGATCTTGAACTCACTCCCAGAAAGTTATGACTAGTTTGTCATGAACTACAACATAAACAACATACAAAAATCAATTTCTGAATTGCATGGGATGCTTAAAATGCTGAGCAAAACATTAAGAAAAAGCCCAACACTGTTTTCATGGTTTATAAAGGAAAGGGTATGAAAAGTAAAGGCAAGAGTAAGGGAAAGAGTAATAGCTCAGGTGCTAGGACCAAAGAGTTAAACAAGCCCGAAACCACGCCTGCAACCAAGAAGGCAAAGCCTCTAAAGGAAGGAGTATGCTTCTTTTTCAATGAACTCGGTCATTGGAAGAGAAATTGCAAACTCTACCTTGAAAATTTGAAAAAGAAAAAAAAGGATCAAGTCAAACGATTTGAATACGACCTACCTATGACATTGTCATCTAGGCCATATAAATGAGAAACGTATTTCTAAACTCCATCAAAATGGATTTCTTAACTCATTTGATTTTGAAATCATATGATACATGTGAATCTTTCTTATTAGGAAAGATGACAAAATGCACCTTTTACTAAGCATAGTAAGAGGGCTACTATTTATTGGGCCTCATATATACAGATGTATATGGACCACTGAATACTGTTGCCAGAATATGTTATATGTACTTCATTACATTTATAGATGGCTTTAATAGATATGGATATATCTATCTAATGAAGTATAAATCTGAATCTTTTGAAATGTTCAAAATATTCCAAAATAAAGTACAAAACCAACTTGGCAAAATAATTAAAGCATTTCGATCTGATCGAGGTGGTGAATATTTGAGCCAAGAATTTGTTGACCATATTAGAAGCTGTAGGATAATCTCACAATTGACTTCTCTAGGAACACCACAATGGAATGCCATTTCTGAGGGGAGGAATCAAACACTATTAGATATGGTTCGATCTATGATGAATCAAATAGATCTTTCATCATCCTTTTGGGGCCATGCCCTAGAGACAGATGCGTTCACACTAAATCGTCTTCCATCTAAGGCAGTTGAAAAGGCACCATATGAGGTATGGAATGGGAAGAAACCTAGTTTGTCTTTTCTTAAAATTTAGGGGTATGAAGTTTATGTTAAGCAATAAGCTTATGATGAATTAGCAATCAAATCCTCAAAGTGACTTTTTATGGGATATCCTAAGGAAATGAAGGGATACTATGTCTACAATCCCACTGATAACAAAGTGTTTGTTATCTAGAAAAATATCTTTCTAGAAAGAGAGTTTATCTCTAAAAGAACCAGTGGGAGTAAGGTACATCTTGAAGAAGTTTGATAGTCACAAGATAGCACAGAACCACAGATGGAAAATGAAGAAGTCCTACTACAAGTTGCTGAGCCTCCTCAAGTAACACAAGGCTCATAAAGGTTTGATAAGACATGACAACGGCCTTAAAGATATGGATTTCTGATTACTGGAAGTCATGATGTGTTGCTCATTGATAGAATGAGCCAACCACCTATCTAGAAGCATGTGGGACCAAGCTCCGAGAAATGGCTAAATGCCATGAAGTCTGAAATGCAATCCATGTATGACAATCAGGTATGGACCTTAGTCAATCCACCTAAAGGTTTAAAAACCATCTGGTGCAAATAGGATTTCAAGGAGAAAACCGACATGGATGGCAATATAAATGTCTTCAAGGCACGACTGGTTGCAAAAGGATTCACTCAAACTTATGATGTAGACTATGATGAAACATTTTTCCCAGTTACAATGGCCAAATTAATCAGAATCCTTCTTGCCATTGCAGCATATTATAACTATAAAATATGGTAGTTGGACGTTAAAATAGCCTTCCTTAATGGAAAGCTCCCTGAGGATGTGTACATGATAGAACCTGAAGGTTTTGTACGTCCATAGAACTCTGGTAAGGCATGCAAGCTTCAAAGATCTATTTATGGATTGAAGCAAGCATCTCGGAGCTAAAATTATCATTTTGATGAAGTAATCAAAGAGTTTGGATTCATTCAAAACATTAATGAACCTTGTGTTTACAAGAAGGTTAGTGGGAGCACAGTTGTATTTCTAGTGCTTTATGTAGATGACATTCTACTCATTTGGAATGACATTCCTACCTTGCAGAGTGTCAAGTCTTGGTTAGGTAAGTATTTCTCAATGAAAGACTTAGGTGAAGCCACTTATATCATTGGGATTAAGATAAACAGAGATAGATCCAAAAGGCTAATAGGCCTAAGTCAGAGCACATACATAGACAAGATAATGCATAGGTTTAATATGCATAATTCAAAAAGGGGCTACGTGTCCATGTCTCATGGTATCCATCTTTGCAAGGATCTGTGTCCTAGTACACCTGATCAGTGAGATTGCATGAGCAAGGTTCCATATGTCTCGGTCATTGGATCTATCATATATGCCATGTTATGTACTCCACCAGATGTCTCATTTGCCTTAAGTATGACCAGCAGATATCAACAAGATCCTGATGAGGGTTATTAGACTGTTGTCAAGAATATTCTAAAGTACCTGAGAAGGACTAATGACTTATTCTTGGTATATGGTGGATTTGATAATGAGCTATGTGTAACTGGTTATACAGATAAAAGTTTCCAAACTGACCAAGATGATCTTAGATCTCAATCGGATATATATTCCTTTTGAATGGTGGTGCGGTAAGCTAGAAGAGCTTTAATCAGAGCACTGTAGCAGATTCTATAATAGAAGCTAAGTATATAGTAGCATCGGATGCAGCTATGGAAGCCGTTTGGATCAAAAAGTTCATTATTGAACTAGGGGTGGTGCCTGCCATCTGAAATCTAATAGACTTGTTCTGTGTCAACAGCGGAGCTATTGCACAGACCAATGAGCCTAGGTCACATTAAAGGACCAAGCATATACTCAGGCGATTTCATCGTATCAGAGAAATCAATGGTAGAGGTGATATAAAAAAATATGTAAAGTAGCAGGAGCTAATGTAGTTGCTGATCCTCTTACTAAGCCGCTTACATAGGCAAAACATGAGCATCATGTTAGGACAATGGGAATTAGGGAAATTAATGATTATACCTAGTATAAGTGGGATGATGTTGGAAATTGTACCATAGGGGCTAATCATTGTACTTTGAACATTGTTATTTAATGAATTTCTCCATTTTGTTATCATATTATTCACATGTTTATTGTGATAACTTTATCCTTGGATAAATCATAAAAATTGTCCTAAATGTTCCTGATTGGTCATCTATGGGGGAGTAAAGATGAAATAAGACTAGTATGACTTTGATAAGGTATAGAGATACGAATCAAATTCTTAGGCACTTGTAAGAGTAGAACGTGCTGGACTGACCTGCTATAAGAAAGCTGTATGGATTAAGTCATAAGCTTATCACATATATAACCATTTCACTATGCCCTATGACATGAGATCATCATGGATTCCTATATGAGAGTCGCTAAGCTTTGACCTAGTCAAAAGTCACCTTTGACCTAGTAATGATAAAGGCTACAATCAGGCTTAGTTGTTTTCATGCAGATGAATGAGAATGGTCAAGATGGAATTTGTCCTGCACATTAGTAGAGAGATATTACTGGGCTCCTCGATGAGTAAGTCTGAGAAATGTATAGTCATACTATCATGGAAATAAGTTTCCATTTCTATAGTTAGACTACTCAAGAATCGGGAAAAGTAATGGTTAGAAACAAGAGGATGACATTATCCATGCGTTATCCTTGGCTGAAATATTGTATGACAAAAGGGATGTGACATGGTTGTATGACAGGTTGTTGCATCGTATTAATGATCCTCATATAAATTGGGTAGTCATAATATTCTGCTAGAGGCCACTCGCTACTTGTGGGCCAGTGCAGGTATGGCCCACTGCCAACTTCGTATGGGTCTACAGGGTTGCACACAAGAATAGCCTAACACTAGCTATAATGTCCAGATTCATTGAATCTAAGATGCGCCTAAGATTCAATGAATACAATGTTTAATCTAAGGTGAACAAATTATATATATATATATATATGATATAAAATTCGAAAAAAGGAAAATAATATTATATATATATATATTATGTAGTGTTAGTTTCTGATTTAATTTTATTTGATAAAATCAAATTTAATAACTAACATAGAGATATAGTATCTCAGATTTAATTTATAATGATAAATTAAATCTATTTATATTGGCTTTTTATTCAGATTAAATAAATAGGTTAAATTAAAACTATTGGACAGGTTTAATTAAACCATATTTATTTAATTTACTTATAAAAAAATTAAGTGTTAATTGATATGATAGGGATTTTGAAATTAATTAAGATTAATTTTAAAAATTCAATATCCATCATATAATAGAAAACCCTGACTAGTTATAAAATGTGAGAGTTAGGGTTTTTTACGTATGATGAAAAAATAGATAGAGAGCAGTAAGAAAACCCTAGAAAATGCATTAGAGGCGCTAGCACACTACCGACATTGGGTCCTGTTCGTGGGGATACCAGTAGAGGGAGCTGATATGAGTAGTTGGCTCCTCAAGATCGAAAAAGGTAAAACTCAAAAAGTTGGTATTAGCCCAACTCAACAAGCTGATGGTAACCGGGAAGTGGTTAATCTCGCACTTATGGAGTTTGATGCTGCCAACTTGTTGATACTGGGGAATTTGTTTCAAGATCAACCAAGCGTAGAGATTTGAAAGCTATCAATATGTTGATGTCTGAGGGCATTCGAACAAACATAAATAAGGTACGTCTTCTATTACTTGATTTAAACGCCGTTGACAGATCCGCAATTGGATTGGTAAACTTTTGCAATTTTTAAATTTATATTGTGCCTCCCAATTCCAACATCTCTCTCTATATGTATTCCAATGTTCTTAAAAAAAAAAAATAAACTATAGACATAAACAAAAAATATGAACTAAAGAAAACATGATGAAACAACTCAGAATAATCCTCAAAGATTTGTCTCCCACCAAATCGGAAGCTTCATTGGCCGACATATCAGATTCTAAAGACGACTCGTATTTAAAATTAGGGTTTGATCCATAAAGAGATTGAACTCCTTTAATGTCGTCCATGTTCAGTTCTGCTCTCTTATCTCTTGGCTTCAAACTTGGATACATCACAGCCTCTTTCATTGTGCTATGAGATAACCCTAACAAATGCCCAATCTCATGCGTTGCCACCGACTCCAAATCCACCGCCACCGGTGATTTCTCCGACCGGAAATTCACTGCCCACGTCTCAGCCGCGTCCAGGTGGAGCCTCCCGCTCTCTGGCGAGAATGAATGAGCCAGCACGCCGAGTATGCCGTCGAATGGCTCTCCGTCTCCATGGTCGCCACTGTAAAACCCTATTTTGATATCTGCGAAACCGTAGTCTTCAGCCTCCACGAAACTCACCGGAATCACTGAAGCCCACCTCGAGAACGCTCTTTTAAACGCTTCTCTTATCTCCCTTAAGCTCAGGTTCTGAATCATGTTCTCCGGCGAGATAGCGTATGTGAGAGTCATCGGCATCGAACGTACCCACCGTGGTTTTCCGGGAAAATACATGAAATTTTTTGTAGAATGCAAACCACTATGATAATGATGATCATGCACCATGTCTAGCACGCCGCATCTCGGTGTTTCAATCTGGTTGAGTGTGTCGGAGTCAAGCCTGCCGGTGACGACGAGGCCAAGGTTCCGTTGGTATCGAACAAGCGCCGACTCAAATCCCTCGTCGAAATCATCAGACAAAGTAGTAATGTTCTGCAATGGAAGATAGCCAAAATGTGAAAAGTATCTTTTGATATGTGAAATGCCAGTGATGTGACTGCCTCTTGAAGCTTGGACAAGGCGTTGGAAGCTTTGTTCGTTGGAAATGGAGATTGTTATGGGTATTGAAGCAGCGAACGACGAGTGGTGGTGTTGCAAAGTTCTTGATAGAATGCATTGTAAGGGCGAAGCGAAGAAGATGAAGAAGAAGAAGAAGGAAGAGGAGGAGAGAGAGTAGGGGTAGAGAGAGAAGAACATGATGGGATTACAGTGAGTGTTGTTGGGTCTAGGTTTGAAGGATATGAAGAAGAAAGCTTTGATTTAAAGCGATATATATATATATATATATATAAAGAGTCAACAATGATAACTAGAATTAGTTAATAGTTAATGCATGTTTCTATTATGGCGAGTTTGAAGCATTTTGGATATAAGGTATATCATGAGTAATTACATATAAATGATGAATAATAATGGAAAGAAATGTTGCTATAGTTTAGTTGTCACTTATCACTTAAAGGACATCATTACTTTTTTTTTTTTGGCCTGCAAAGGTCATCATTACTTTATTGACTAATCCTGCATTATTGAATGATTTAATACATTTAAATTATTTTGTCAAAAAAATACATTTAAATTATTAAATTCTAGGATTGCCTTCTTACGTACTTAAAACAATTAAAAAAAGGCTAAATTGTTTATTACTCAAACTTTCTAACATCTGAAATTTTATAATAAACTTTCATGAACTTTTACAGTTATACCGATAGCTCCCATACTTTTAGGTTTTTTCATCATTTATCTATAATTGATTAAAATTTAAGGGGTTCATCTATATATAATTTAAACTTTGAGGTGGTTATATTATATGAATATAAAAATAAAGCTTAAGAGGTATAAAATTGATTATCCGGAGTAAATCTGCATAGACTTGAAAATATAGGATGGTTGAATATATTAAGTTTTAAAGGTTAAAGAGGTTATTTGTATATGCATGATTCTAAGTTCAAGAAAGTTTATGATAATAGAATATTTGAGCAAGGGACAAAAAAATGAGCAAGGGACCCAAAAAAATGAAGACAGTGTCAAATATATATCTCGTAATATTTCTAGAACTTGGACGTAATATTAAAAAAATTAAAGAACGAATAAGATTAAGGAATTATTATCATTAGATTGTTGCCACCATATTTTAAAAGAAAATCACTATCAAGGGAAATGTTTGACCCCGGAAAGAAAATGAATATCGCTTGAATCGGGAATCTTCTACGGTTATGAGTTTCGATAATATATTATTAATCAGCAATAACAAATTGAAATCTTATTTTCTTGAAGAATATAAAGTTAAACAGAAGAGGATAAACTTGACAAATATGTGCCACCTTGTCACCAAAATGCTTTAAAAAGGAAGTAACTTAGGAATAAAACAAATTCACTTGAAAGAAGTTCTAAGTAACTAGCTAGGGTCAAAATAAGAAGTTGGCCAGTCTTGTGAATATAAAGTGTTTAAACATAAGGAAAATTTATTATTTGGAAACTCTTAATTACATATATTTTTATTGAAGAAGTTAAATTTTAAAATCATTTCAAGGAAATGAGAGCCATAAATTATCCTAATTTTTCTTAATAATAATTTGAATTTTCTTCTTAAATCCTTCAACAAAAACTTTCTTCTTAAATTATCCTAATATAGATAATTTATGGCTTTCTCTACTATTGACCGTTCCAGGATCACATTCCATTGAATTGTAAAGAGGAGAAGTAGTGCTCCTAACATTATTATATCTTCTTATTTTTTTAATGCTAGAAACAATTATGTTAGAGCATTATTGGGCATTGAATATGTATATCTCTCTAAAAAAAAATTTGAACCTTGGTTCTGATGTTCTGTGGGCTTTTCCTTTTGCTAGATACACCTCCCTTTACATTATTCAAAGCGTGTCAAATCCTACTACTTATTTCAATAAATTTTCTTAATTCATAAAAAATCAAATTCAATATTTAATTATAAATAACTAAACATTCTTAACGATTCTGTAAAATCCTAAATGTAGAAACTAGTTATTAGATTTATTGTGGTCATAAATATAAGACATCAATTTATTTTTTCTTTCAAATTTATAATTTTTTTTCCAAATTATCCCTATATATATATATATATAAGGGGGTTTTCATCAAGGGCAATTACAATGTAAATGATTTTATAAGATATTTTGATGAAACCGACACAATTTTTTTATGAAGAACTAATTTAACTAATTTTCATAATTCTTGTAAATTAATTATCTAGTTCATATATTTAGAATAAGAGTGAGTACAATTTTATTTTTTTGTGGTAGGGTAAAAAGTGGATAGTGTAATTGTGTAAGGGACAATAAAAAGTAAGAAGTAGTTTTCTCTTAAAGAATAGGGAAGTCTCTCTCAGTCTAACAAGGAAGGTAGTTGCACTTCATCATTATTTTGGTATATAATAAACGTAGTGATGACTCAAACCTCTCAAAACCTAACGCTAACGATCATACAAGAGACCTTTTATATCTTTCAACTTAAAGATGACTCCAATGTTTTATACTTCTGTTGCTTTCAAAATTTGATTCAAAAACAACACACACACACACACACACATAGTAAGAAAGTGATGTAAACAAAATGATAAAGAATTATTATAATAGATATACGACATGGGCTTAAAATCATATTGTTTACGTTATTTTTCCAAACATTTAAGTAAAAATATATGGATATCAGGGAATTAATTTTTTCATATACATTTTATTCATTAGTTGATGTTATTAACTTATTGGGTTCTCTTCCAATATATATTTCCACAATTCAGAGAGGAGAAAATAAAAAACAAAAGAGAGTTCATAAAAATAACAAACAAAAATAAAGAAGATAAGTTCGCAGTGAAATTGACCTCATAACCGAAGAGGAACCCACACCACAGTTTGTTGACAGACATCATATAATGAAGTTTCATTTCCATGAAAATAGTATATATATGGATGCTTACTCCCATTGAGTCCAAAATACTCAAATTGATAATCTCTCTCTCTCTCTCTCTCTCTCTCTCTCTCTCTCTCTCTCTCTCTCTCTCTCTCTCTCACACACACACACACACACACACACACACTCACACAAACACAGAGACAAGAAAGTGGATATAACAGCATTTTCGTTTCCATTCAATTATATACAGACTACTACAAAAAACACAATAAGTGACGCTTATTTTAATAATACTATGGCGTTTGGGAAGCATTATAACTTCCAGCACCATAAAAGAAAGCTATGACGCTTTTTGAATTTTTGGAAGCATCATAGCTTATTTCTTTTTTTTAAAAAAAAAGAAATAAACTTCCTATAATGTTTCCTTGAGGAAGAAGAAGTGTCATAGGAAGTGTGGCACTTCCTATGGCACTTTCCTAGAGAAGCGCCATAGGAAGTAATATGACTTCCTATGGCGCTTCCCCAAATAAGCGCCATATGAATTTTTTCTAAAAAAATGAATTTGCGTAATTATTTCTTTTTCTTAGTGAAACCCTCTGTATTTACAGTTAAAATCCACAGCAAAATGAACAAAATCAAACCAGAATTAAACCAAACTAGAATGAAATAACTCGAAACAAATAATTAATTCATAAATCAATACTAAATGTATTTAATTACAACAATTGTAATGTATAACTAATTTTAAGTGAATAAACACACATATAAAATTCATGACAGATGTTAACTTTAAAAAAAAAGAAAAATAAAACATATGGACTTAAACTTCTATATATATAAAAAAAGACTTACAAGCTAGGGATCTTTTGTATGAGGTTGAGATAAAAAGGAAAAAATCACGTGGGAGACCAAGCTTTGTACTGCAGCGGAAGTAGAGGGACCAAGGAAACTTCTACTTGCTGCAATAAAAGAGAAGAGGGAGTAGTGGGCACAATGGCGCCATAACTTCAAAAAAGAGAGAAGGAGTGCGGATCGTATTATATAGGAAAAGGGGAGTGGGAAGAATGATAATAAAAGGTGGTGAGTGGGGACGAAGGGATAAGGAGTGATAACCAATAGAGTGGAGATTTGGGATAAGATTCTTGGAAATGGGGAACTGAGGGCGTGTGAAGAAGAATATATATATGGCAGGTTGGAAAATTTTGTTTAAAAAAGTAAACCTTGTATGATGCTTTTTCAAACAAGTGACATATAATTAATTTACTCCAAATGATTGATAGTCGAGTTTCCCTATTTTAATTACTAGCCTCTTCCAAGGTCAAGTAATTCTATAATTAATTGCTTACCCAATATATTCCTATATGAATTTAAGCAATCAATCATACATTAAGATTTATGGAACTCAATTAAGACTACACAACCCATATGAATATATTCCTATTTCATATGAAAATTATGGTTTTAATTATAGGATCCACACACATGTATCTCCTTCCGGTCTCAACATGCATATTAAGATCATCCAAAAGGTGGCCAATCAATTGAAAACATTAAGAATAATAATTAAAACTCAATAATGGAGGAAAAATTAAAACTAGATTTAATAAGTTAAGATTCAATCCGTCATTAGTAAGCTACGTTATCACCCTAGGAAAATGAAAATTTAGCTCATGATGAAATTAAAAAAAAACCAAAATAAATTAAAAATTTCATAAATATTGCAGTAAACATGATTATTAAATTCTAAAACATAAACATAGAACTACAAGATGCATGAAAATAGAAAAATCTAGCCTTTCATATAGGAGGTAAAACCTTCCATGTAGGAGGCAACCTATACAATCCATAAATGAGGACTACCTAAACCTTCCATGTAGGAGGTATGCAAGAATAATAAAAATGCATGAAATTAAACTCTAAGATGATGTCCTTCCTTGTGCCTTCAACTCCTCTATTTATAGATGAATTGAGTATAAGAATTTCTACATGTTACGTAAGAATCTTGACTCTAAGCTTCCAATATTGACTTTGTGACCACCTTGCCCATTGATTGCAGCTAATGTTTGGTAATTAAAATATTAGAATCTCACTTTGTTGTCTTTATTAAAGTTGTAGATCTGGATCTTAGCTTGAAAAATCATGTAAGAGCTCCTCATTTCAACATTTGTGGCTCCAGTTATGGTCAAATTAGTGGATAAAGGTTAGGCCTGGACAGAATCACATACTAAACTTCTAAGCAAAATTCAGAGCTCTTAAGGATAGAACTGGGTTTTCACCTCAACATAAAAGTTGTAGGAATTTTTCTCAGCGTTCTATCCATATAAAGAACGTCCCAATTCAACATCTAGAGCTCCAGATATTTCCTAAAAACCAAAACATGGTCAAAATTTAGTATTTTCCAATGAATTCTATTTTATGTCAAATCATTATTTATTTATCAATTACACCCAAATTCATTACATTAAGCTCAAATATCATCCAAAAAATGCTTCATATAAGGGAAAATAAATGTGCAGATATTTTACTTATCAAATTCCCCCACACTTAGTTCTTGGACGTCCTCGGACAAGAAAGATTGACTAATAAGTGCTTCCAACAAAGTCAGAAGTGTCAAGTTATAAACAATGACACAATTAAAGAATAAAGAGATCATAGTATTCTTGAATCAACAAAAATATAAACTGGTAACTTCATTTGAAAATGAATGAACCAAATTCATAATTGTGACTCGTCCTCTCAATCTCTCAAGTGTTCAAGGGTAAGTGTTTCACTCAAATTCAATTGAAAAAGTTACACTACCATAAGTTTGCTAAAAATCTCAATCTCCACTATCGAATTCACATACATAATTCAAATCAAAAGGACTTATTGAAGGTTGTAATGGGGCTAGGGTAAAAGGAATGTAAATAGTGATATGAAGGGTTACAACTAAGAAATAAATAGAGCATTTGAAAAATGGGCCATCTTATGAATAGACTTATCATGGCAACTCACAATTTTTATTCCAAAACTAAATATCCTCTTTTTCTTTTTTTTTTCTAACTTCTCTTCTTTTTTTTTCTTTTTCTCTTTTTTTATGCAATTCTACAGTTGATAATATACACACCTCCACACTTGTCAAAAGCCCATTTCATAAAGATTTTAAATGCTTTGTTAGTCTTTTTGAACTAAGTAAGAGCACTTGATATATCATTAAAACACATTAATGGGTTGACAATAAAGAAATAATCAATCAGGCTCAAATGGGCTTATCAATGGTGTAATTGTAAGGTTGGCTTTTTGGCTCTGGCTAAAGAAAATGATTGCCTTTATCATTTTCGAATGTGCATGTGACATGTAATTTCAACCAGACTTGAAGCAAGTTATAGAGTAACAACTCAATAGATGAATATCACACACAAGAAAGATAATCATTATTGATTATATAGGCTCAAAAACTCACAGTTAGGTACTTTCAAATTCAGCTAATTCAATCTCAAAATTCATCACCAAATCCAATAATCAGTTGTTCAATCATGCTATAAAATATCTAAACTCAATTGCTCCATGCTTCAAACTTATATACTTCTTAAAATCATTGAAAAACACTCATACAAAAAAAAATTATTATTATTTTTTTCGAACCTCTCTCTCTTTTTTAGATGAAACAGAAAGAAAGAAAAAAATGCAACTAATAAAATGCGTCTCAAGAGTTAAGAATAACTCGTTACTCTGCCATCTTTTCACACCCCATGCATCTAATGGTTTTACTAACTAACTATTTAATGGAGAAACTATGCTTTTTTTTCTCCCCCAACCTAAATCAGATATTGTCCTCAATGTCTTCTAAAGATTAGAGACAGTTTTTTTTATTTGAAAACATAAACAAACAATAAAGTAAACTAAAATGCTAAGAGTAAAACCATTAAAATTAAGGAAAGTTTACAACCGGAGAATGGTATCTGGATTCTGCTTCCGACTACTGTCTGAAGACTGCCCACCATTTTCTTTTACTAATAGATCTGGTGTAGGTTCATAGGTTTGCAGTTTATCAAGTAGTTGATCAGCAGTTGGTGCAGAAATGATGGAATAACGAGTCGCTTGGGGTATGAATCCTGTTTCCATAGCATGATTAAGAAAAGACAACATGTTATCATAAAAACCATTAACATTTAACAATCCTAATGGCTTTTTGTGAAAGTTAAGTTTAGCCCAATATGCAACGCTCGAGATCCTATCCAATGTTTCCAAACCACCGGGTAAAGTGATAAAAGCTTCAGCACGGTAGAACATACGTCCCATTCATTCAGGTAGGCTTGAAACTTCTAACTCTTGCCCTAAGAAGAAGATGTGATGTTCTAACTCCTTTACCCTTACACACAAACCCTTGCTACTATTAATGGTTGCAGGAATAGCCATACTTAACTTCAGGCCTTGGAGTCGTCCCCCGTATACAAAATTGATCTTCCTTGCAGCTAGTGCACATCCCAGTTCCTGTGCTATAGATATAAACTCTCCATCCTTTCCTGAGTCAGTTTCACCGAAAATGAAAATAGATGTAAATCTACATTTTTGGGTGACACCATTGCTCTCTATTTTTCTCTTAGACATTTTTTTTGTTTTTATAAGTGAAAAAATACATATTTATACTATTAAAACAACGACAACAAGATCATGTAAATCAGACATTTTTCCAACAAGTTTGAAAAAAATATCCAACACGAATGACCGGTAGCCGTTACGTGAAGAAATTAAACAAAAGGAGTAACGAAAGTCAAAAAGTTACTGAAAAGATACGATAGATTAGACAAAAGCATGATTATGTACAATAGTTGTGATTGTGGCTCACATCTTCCTCTGGTTTTACGTCCAGTAACGACTTAAATGCTTTCTATGAGTCGAGGATTTGCTTCCCATCCAGTTTTCTTATAAACTGGAAAACAGGGTCTTTTAACGTCAGATTCCCAAGATGATAACACTCTTTTTCTTTATTGAATATGTCAAATAAATCGAGAAGTACACGATGAACATCATCACTAGGATGCGTCTCAAGAGTCTGAATGATAGCATTCAATGACTCCTTACTCAGTCCATCCTTTATAAATTAAATTTTATCTTCTTAATTTATCAAAACCATACCTTTGCTTCGAAAGCGCTGATCACAATTCCACCTTGCACATCTAGAACACACATGTATTCTTTTAGTTCTTCTCTTTTTGGAATAAGAGCTTCTTCCCATTCCTAGCATAGGTTTAATAAATGATTCATGAATCTCACCTATTAAACGCACCTTAGCTTCGATGATCCAGCAGACATCCTCAGGAAGGCCTAAACGCTTGAATGTCTTCATTCTTTCAAGTCGACAGCTATAGATCTTCCTGAGCACATCTTTGGGAAGAGTAGGAAACCTGTTCTTGAGATATGCAAGAAATTCCTCCATGACAATAATGAGAATTAAGATTTAAGATGCAGTGTAGAGTGCTTTAGTGAGTAGGAAAGAAAAATAAAAGAGTAGGAAAAGAAATTTTGGGTTGCCTCCCAAATAGCCACCATTCTTTAACGTCTTTAGCTAGACAAAGACCAAACCAATAAATTTTTATTTTTATTTTTATTTATTTATTTATTTATTTATTATTATTTTTTTAGGACTTACCTGTTGTTTCCTCAAAAGTGATGACAGTTTTCAAAGTGTTAAATGCACCGTCATTATACTCTTTCAGCCTTTGCTCGTTCACTTTGAATTTTTGATCACCATCTTGAATCTCCACTGCTCCATATGGCCATACTTGAACCACAGTAAAAGGTCCTAACAATCTTGATCTCACCTTTCCTGGAAATAGCTTTAACCTTGAGTTGCATATCAAAACTTTTTTTCTCGGCGTGAACTCTTTCCTCAAAATTCTTTTATCCTGCCACATTTTTTGTCTTCTCCTTGTATAACTTTGCATTCTTATGAGCTTGTTGTCTGGATTCTTCAAGCTCATTAAGTTGGAGAAGTCTCTTTTCACCAGTTGCCTTTAAGTTAAAATTTAAGGCTTTTATTCCCCAATATTCTTTGTGCACTTCAGGATTAGTGGATTTTGAAACATCTATTATTTACATTGCGAGTGGTTGATCCATGCAACTTTTGTTCACCACGTCTTTTGTGCAGCTGGTTATTGTATCTACTCTGTAATAGGTGTCACCTTTATTTGGACATGAACAAGCCTTAAAAATGTTAAAAGATACTTGGTCATCTTGAGCTCGTAAAGTCAACTTTCCTTGTTGCACATCTATTAAAGTTCTCCCAGTTGCTAAGAATGGCCTCCCAAGAATGATAGGAATTTCTTGGTCTTCTTCCATGTCGAGAATGATGAAATAAGCTGGAAATATGAGTTTGTCCACCTTGACCAAAACATCTTCTAAGACACCTCTTGGATGTTTTATTGATCAGTCAGCTAGAAGTAATGAAACTGTCGTAGGCTTCACCTCTCCAAGACCGAGTTTTCTGTAGACGGATAGAGGCATAAGATTTACACTTGCTCCTAGGTCATAAAGTGATTTTTTAAAGTTGCATTGACCTATGGTTCAAGGTATGCAAAAGCTTCCTGGATCTTTCAGCTTTGGTGGTAGTTTCTTTTGCAGAATAGCACTGCACTCCTCAGTAAGTGCAACTGTCTCGAATTCCTCCAGTTTACGTTTCTTTGAGAGAATTTCTTTCATGAATTTTGCATAACTGGGCATTTAGGCAAGAGCATCTGCAAAAGGGATGTTGATATGTAGCTTTTTGAAAACCTCCAGAAACTTTTTAAACTGCATGTCTAGCTTTGACTTCACAAGTCTCTAAGGATATGGAATTGGTGGTACATATGGAGGAGGATTATCTGGAAAGTTGATTCTTCCTGGTACCACCACATCATCCTCTTGAGGATTATATGCTTCCTCCTTTTGTTCTTCTTCACTTTCTTTCTTTTTTTCATCTTTCTTCTGTTGAATTACAGGATCTTTCAATTCTTTCCCACTCCTTAATGAAATGGCATTCACATGCTTTTTTGGGTTTCTTTCAGTGTCACTTGGAAGAGTACCTAGTTGTCTGGAATTCAGCATATTTGTAATTTGGCCCACCTGAATATCCAAGTTCTTTATTGAGGCCTCCTAGATTTTGAATCTTTCATCAGTCTTAGCCATGAATTGAGATGTATTCATGGTTAGTTGAGCCAGTGCATCTTCTATATTCATTTTCTACTGTGGTGGGTTTGGTTGTTGAAGAGTTTGTTGCTGGAAGTTCCCTTGCGGCTTGAACACATTTTGATTATTCTTCCAGCTAAAGTTTGGATGATTCCGCCAACCTGGATTGTAAGAATTTGAGAATGGATCATTTCTTTGATTTCCAATGTAATGAGCTTGCTCCATCTGAGAAGACATGGATAGGTGTCCTTCCTGATTTTACGTGCTCACATGAGGTCCTCCCCATCGATCACAGGTTTCATGAGGAGTGCTGATTGTATTTGCTTGACTTGTCAATGAGTTCACTGGCTTGGATATAGATGCAACTTGAGAAGACAAAGTTGTAAGGATATCCAACTCATGCACTCTAAGCACTTTCTTTGAAACATGATGTTCAGAAGGCCATTGGTATACATTGGCTGCCATCTCCTCAAGAAGATTATAAGCATCTTCTAGACTCTTTCTCATAAAAGATCCTCCAGCTGCAGCATCTACAAGAATTCTGGTTGTATGCGTCATCCCATTATAGAATAAGTGCAATTGCCACCAATCTGGTAACCCATGATGAGGACATTTTCTTAGCAGCTCCTTGTATTCCCATGCTTAATAAAGGCTCTCAAGTTCATGCTGAGCAAATTAAGTAATTTCATTCCTCAATTTAGTTGTTCTTCCTGAAGGAAAGTATTATGCCAAAAATTTATGTGCCAAGGCATCCTATGGAGTTATGCTTCCCACTGGTAGAGAGTATAGCCAGCTCTTAGCCTTATCCCTGAGTGAGAAAGGGAAAAGTCTAAGTCTAATGGCATCATCAGTAACACCATTATGCTTGAATGTGTCACAAATTTCTAGGAAGCTGGCTATATGTGTGTTGGGATCTTCTGTTGGTAAACCACCGAACTAAATTGCTTGCATCATCTGGATAATTGCAGGCTTGAGTTTAAATTTATTAGCTGCTACTGACGGTTTTCTGATTCCAGAAGTTGTCTTCATGACTGTTGGTGTTGTATAGTAACAGAGTGTTTTGGTATCTGTTGTTTTTCCCTTTGGATTTGCCATCGGATTGATTGAAGTAGACTGCTTTCGAATTCTCTGATTTCTTCGATAAGTTCTTTCGATCTCCGAATCACAAGGTTGTAATTCAGTCTTCTTCGATCTTATCATGCACTAAGCAAAAGCCTGAAAAGAAACACAAGACACCAAAAAGAAAAAAAATGTAATGTAAAGACCAAATTAGTATTAAAATTACTTGGTATTGATATTAATGACAACAATCCCCGGCAACGGCGCCAAAAACTTGTTACGAGTGTAGGATGGTGTATTTAGAAGTGCAAGTGTACACTGTCGTAAACAAGTAATATAGAAGTGAGTAGAGTATCATTCCCACCAAGATTGATCATTAAGTACCAAAATTGATAATTTTAATAATATTTAGCCGATCGATTAGTTGGTGGTTGAGATTGCAAGATAAAAATGATTAAATAGAAATGCAATTGTTATAAAGACAAATATAATATAAAGGCCCTAGGGATTAGATTTCACTTAGAAAACTTCGGATTGAATCACTTATCTATTCTAGTCCAATTTACTCTACATGATTGATAGTCAAGTTTCCCTATTTTAATTACTAGCCTCTTCCAAGGTCAAGTAATTCTATAATTAATTGCTAACCCAATATATTCCTATATGAATTTAAGCAATCAATCATACATTAAGATTTATGGAACTGAATTAAGACTACACAACCCATATGAATATATTCCTATTTCATATGAAAATTATGGTTTCAATTATAGGATCCACACACATGTATCTCCTTCCGGTCTCAACATGCATATTAAGATCATCCAAAAGGTGGCCAATCAATTGAAAACATTAAGAATAATAATTAAAACTCAATAATGGAGGAAAAATTAAAACTAGATTTAATAAGTTAAGATTCAATCCGTCATTAGTAAGCTACGTTATCACCCTAGGAAAATGAAAATTTAGCTCATGATGAAATTAAAAACAAAACCAAAATAAATTGAAAAATTTCATAAATATTGCAGTAAACATGATTATTAAATTCTAAAACATAAAGATATAACTACAAGATGCATGAAAATAGAAAAATCTAGCCTTCCATATAGGAGGTAAAACCTTCCATGTAGGAGGCAACCTATACCATCCAAAAAGGAGGACTACCTAAGCCTTCCATGTAGGAGGTATGCAAGAATAATAAAAATGCATGAAATTAAACTTTAAGATGGTATCCTTCCTTTTGCCTTCAACTCCTCTATTTATAGATAAATTGGGTGTAAGAATTTCCACATGTTAGGTAAGAATCTTGACTCTAAGCTCCAATATTGACTTTGTGACCATCTTGCCCATTGATTGCAGCTAATGTTTGGCAATTAAAACATTGGAATCTCACTTTGTTGTCTTTATTAAAGTTGTAGATCTTGATCTTAGCTTGAAAAATCATGTGAGATCTCCTCATTTCAACATTTGTGGCTCCAGTTATGGTCAAATTAGTGGACAAAGGTTAGACCTGGACAGAATCACATACTAAACTTCTAAGCAAAATTCAGAGCTCTTAAGGATAGAAGTGGGTTTCCACTTCAACATAAAATTTGTAGGAATATTTCTCAGCTTTCTATCCATATAAAGAACGTCCCAATTCGACATCTAGAACTCCATATATTGCCTAAAAATTGAAATAGGGTCAAAATTTAGTATTTTCTAATGAATTCTATTTTATGTCAAATCATTATTTATTTATCAATTACACCCAAATTCATTACATTAAGCTCAAATATCATCCAAAAAATGCTTCATATAAGGAAAAATAAATGTACAGATATTTTACTTATCAACGTCCCTTAAGAAAATGGGACGTCTAAAGGGTGACTTTAGACGTCCCTATTTTGAAATAAGGATGTCTAAATGTTTTTTTTTGAAAAAAATATTTATTTATATTTTTCACTGTCCAACAATTTTTAATAAACTATGACGAGCTTTAATGGAGATAGGAAGATGACGAGCTTCAACATATAGCTCTTCAGCTTTTCAATAGCTTATTTTTTCTTCTTTCTCCTTATGTTACCATTCCTTTTTTTCCTTCTGAAAACGATGTTACTTCCTTTCTTTTAGTCAAACTTATGAATTCCAAAATACATTCTCCTCATCTTTACATGTACCATACAAGATCTGATTGTGAAAAAGAAAATAAAATAAAATAATAATAATAATAAACAGAAGAAGAGTCAGATCCAAATGCAAAGAGAAAATAAAAAAAGGTTGGCATGTTAGATCTGAGAAGTGATGAAGTGAGAATTACCATCGTAGGGGCGCGCGAGAGCGGCGAAGGGCATGACGAGAGCAAGGATGGTGAGAATACCAAAGGAAGAGTTGAAAGAAGCCATTTAAATATATAAAGTATGGGTCTCTTTCTGCAACTCCTCTAAAAGAAACAAAGAAATGCTGCGGTGAAGAGAAAAATAAAAAATCCATTTGCTACTCAGTCTTAATATTTAAAAATATGGGACTTTTAACGTCTCTAATTTAAATTAGAGATGCCAAAAGTGACGTCCTAAATATATAAACATCTATTTAGAAAATAGGGACGCCATAAATGGCGTCTATTTTAGATAGGACGCCAAAAGTGGCGTCCCTATTTGAGATAAATAGACGTTTCTATATTATATAGGGACGTCTATTTGATTTTATAAGTCAAAACATGTAAGTTTTTTAATTGACATGTCATTTTTTTGACTGACATAATAGTTTATGCGTCCCTATTTAAAATAGGGACGTATAAACTAAGACAATTTGGCGTCTATAATTAAAATAGGGACGTCTAAAGTTTTTTAAATTTCTCTTCCTGTAAAAAAGTAGGTCTTTTGCCACTAATAATTTTAGTTTAGGCATCCCAATTAATTTTTGGAACGCCTAAAGTTCCCTTTATGCGTCCTTAATTTTAATTGGGACGTCTAAAGCAACCCAAATTTTAAAATTATAGCTTATAATTACATAAATGCCACTCTGTCCATTTTTTACTTCCCTTTTTTTAAAAAGGAACATCTTTTAGGGTCATAGTATACATTTTATGTAGTAGTGCTTAGAAGGCCTTGGCTTCCAAGCGCCTTCTAAAGTGCCATAAAAAAATGAAAAATGTTCAAGCACCTTAAAAGGTGCTTGTCTTCTAAACGCCTTCTAAGGTTTCCATAAAAAAATTAAGCACCTTAGAAGACGCTTAGCTAACCAAGCACCTTCTAAGGTGCCATAAAAAAGAAATTTCAAGCACCTTAGAAGGCGCTTCGCCAATGGTCTTAAATTATGGTGGCCTTGAATTAATTCAAGGCCACGGGGATCTTTAAAGGTGTTTGGTTAACAAGCGTCTTCTAAGGCCTCCTGTGACTTTGAATATTTAAGGTACATTGGTATCTTGTATGACGTTAGATTAAGCAAGCGCTATACAAGTTCTTGATTTTTTTAAAAAAAAGCAATCACCATAATTGACCCTTTATTTTTTCTAAAAAAATACAAATATCTTGTAAGGCGCTTGTTTAGGTAAGTGTCACACAAGCCTAACACTAGCTATGTCACTTATAATAGGAAGCGTCATAGCTTCTAAATATTTTTTTTAAAAAAAATAATTATTAGTGGCACTTCTTTAAAAATGTGCCATAAGAGTGGCGCCATTAAATCCCTCTTTTGTAGTGGTGATATAAGATTACAAAATTATATATTCTCATTTTAGACAATATGCCAGACACTTGCATACTCAAAATGAATCCATATATTATTTTTACTTTCAATAGTTAATTTACTTTAGCGTATTTTGTATGATTTCAAAATTATATGAAAAAAAGTAATTTTATATGAAAACAGAATTGGAATCGTTAGTGTAACATCCCAAAAATTATACTTATGTTACATATAGGTGTAACCAAGAATTTAGAATTAGCCAAAGTATTAAAAATCGGACCGGTCAATGAATCGATCAAAGCAGTAGTTCTAGGGTTAGAGAGTCAGATCCGTAATAATTAAAAAATATATTTCAAATAAAATGCATAAAAGCACCAATAAACAACACATATATAGTATATGTTATAGTAATATATTTAAATATAATCAATTTAAAAAGGACTTAACCAATTTAAAAAATTTGAATCTTATAAAAAGGACTAGAGATACATGTTTTTATATATTATTGATATTTTTTTCATCTCCTTTTCTATTTTCCTTCTCTTCTTCCTCTCATTTATTCTTTTTTCTCAATAAACTTCTTTCTTCTTGAAGTTCATGTATTTCATGTGTATTTTGAACAATTTTTTCTTTAACAAAAAAGTGACGCAGGTTAGCCCCCAACCCAGTCACTTTCCCTTGGTTAGACTGGGTCACTCTTATCCTAATTTCTCTACTCACCTAGACCAAACAAGTGACTTAGTCACTGTGGTCAGTCCAGTTCGAATTTAATACTATGGAATTAGCTCGCGTTTTTACTTGATTGTATGTTATAAATGATTTAAGTGTCTTATTGAGATTTTCCTGAATCTCCCTCCCTAGCCTCTATTCACTAACAATGCCTGATGAAGGTACAAGCAAGCAAGAGCAAAGAGAAAGTGGCTATATAAATTAAGCCTATTGGAAGAATTTTTATTTTTTGTTCCCTTGCTAATTAATTTATGTTGATATACTATTGTGTATGATTATTTACTTTTATGAGGCTGCAGGATATAGCATGAATATATGCCTTGAACGTTTTGCGAAACTTGATATGCTTATCAGAGTTAACTAGGAATCATGCAAAGTGTCTAGGTCAATAATTTGGTAAATTGTAGCACATGGCAAATTATAGTATATATGTTAAAGCTTAAGATACAAATGTTTTAGAATAAAGTTTAAGAGGATGAACTTGTAGCTTCAAGCTGTCTTTAAGAAAAACATGTACATAATAATTTATTTTTGGTAATTACATATTTAAGATAATGATTCTATGACTTAGAACATGTATTACATGATATTTTAGAGATTAAGAAAGTTAAAAGATGAGTATATGAGATTAAAGGTTTCTCTACTAACAAGTTTATGTTTTTTTTATAGCTAAAACTAGTTCTAAATATATCCAATAACCATAAAATTTTTATCACATGTTAAGGGCACTAGGTCTCTCAGACTCTAAATGAGAAACGTAATTACAAAGTTGAGAGTGAAATTGGAACCAATGAAGCGAACTATGTATATAAGCAATTAGGTTTATATAATAAACTGTGATAGATGGAATGACCAAAGTGCTCGCTATTATTTTCAGGGGACATTGCACAGAGATCCCAAGCAAGAAACAATACTACTTCAAAATCCCTTAAAAATCTCCATTTTATTGGCAAGTTCGATGAGACCTTAGGAAAATATAATCGAATTGTGAAAAGACCCACTAACCCTTATTAAACACACATAAAAGACACACAATTCAAGCTCCAAATTGATTAGCACAATCTTTGGCACCTATCTCTCCCCCATCAAGCCCTACTCATGATGCCTCATCATTCCTATTTGCTAAAGCTCTTAGTCATCGCGTGCTTGTCACTACCGCTTGCCTGTCATTGTCGTCATAACCTGTTCATTGTGATTAGCTCTTTTGGCTGACTCCCCCTAAATTAAGCCCTAATATTCAGCATCTCTTTGTCTCTCTCCCATCGGTTGAAGCTGTTGTTTGTCATGTGTCCTTTCATCCTTGCCTGAACCTCTTAGTTGTGGGTGGCTCAATGAAGCGTCATAGTTAGGTCTATAGTAAAGATCTCGTTTTTAGTTGATTGGTTCTTGTTTCAGTCATAAAGATCTCATTTTTAGTTGATTGGTTCTTGTTTTAGTCGTAAAGATCTCATTTTCAGTCAATTGGTTCTTGTTTCAGTCAACACTATTATTAATGTTTTTCCATATAGTGTGATATGTTTCTACATTATAAATGGGTACTAATCAACATATGTTGAAAATTTTGTGGTTAGAACACCTGGTGTGAAAGATAAAATATGTTGTTAATAAATACAACGATAGTTGTTAACATGGGTGATAAACTTGTTACCCATATAGGATCATAAGTTTTTGGATTTAGATTAAAGTACCTCCTTTACTAACCAAATCCTTAAGGGAATGATGCAACAGTTCAACAAAATCCATACACAAAACAACTGGTCTTAGGATAGATTAGAGAAGATAAAGTTGTTATTGCAAATTCTCTTACTTCTATTATACAGAAGATGGAAGCAATGACTAAGGATTTAGAAGAAGTCAAGCTAAAAACCACAAATATGTCTAGTTATGTCACACAATTGGTAGATAGCATAAGTAGCATGCAAGCTCATAAGTAGCATGCAAGCTCATAAGTAGCATGCAAGCTCATATTAGAGGAGTTCTACCTTCAAACATAGTGATAAACCCCAAGCTTAATTCTAAGGCCTTAAATGTTACACTTTAAGGAGTGGAAAAGTGCTAGAAAGAGTAAAATATGAGTAATAGGAAAGAAAAGAAAAATCTATGCCAAAAGAAAAGGAAGATGAAGATATGGAGGAAATTCAAGTGGAAGGACCAAGAGTGCAAGATAAGATAAATAAAGTAAAACTAACCAAACAGATTGAGCTAGCAACAAAATGCACTAGAACTATGTAGAAAAATCGGAATGGAGAGGTAAGTGAAGGTAATGGTCCTGGACTAGCTAAATTGCCTTTTCAAAAGTCTTATATGAAAGTTAAAAAGAAATTGAATGAGGTATTAGACAAATAAATGATGGACTTGTTTAGTAAATCAGAGGTGAATGTACCTATGTTAGTCTTGATTAAGCAAATGCCTAGCTATGCTAAATTTCTAAAGGACTTGTGTACTCACAAATAGATTTGTAAACCTAACAATTGTGTGTAGTTGGGATCCAATGTTTCTGCCTTATTTCAATTTGATTTACCTGTGAAATGTTCTGATATAGATTCTTTTATGACTTATTAGGCATCAAAAGCATTAAGCCCACGAATGCCATTCAGTAGCTTGCTGATAAGAGTACTAGGAGACCCTATGGTTTCTTGGAAGATGTGTTAGTCAAAGCAAAAAGCTTAGTATTTATAGCATTTTTCTATGTGCTTGATATGTCAAAAGATTCATTAATTAAGGAACCCTTGATCTTAGAAAGGCCATTTTTAGAACTGTTAATACTGTAATCGACCTTAAAGAAGGTTCTATAACAGCGGAAGTAGGTAAGCAAGTCATTAGATTTAATGTCTATGAGGTCATGATACATCCATTTGAAGATTACTCTTTGCTTATGATGTATTAGATAAGGCAACAAAAGAACATGAGTTAACATTGTGTAAGCATATCGAGTACATCTTTGATCATAAAACATTAAATGATTTTTATGAAAGTCTTGCTGCATTTGATACATGATAACTCTTTGACTATGTCTAAGTATGACTTCAATTTCTCTGAATCTGATAGTTTGTATGAATCTTGTATAACTAGTACTAATGTACTTGGTTTAGACTGAGTAAGCAAACCTGTAGGATTAAATCCACTTTTGAAAGAAGTCTCAGCTGTAGCAGTGTGAGTCATTCTAGAATTGTTTAAGCGAAGGTGACAAACTAGATGCAAGGGAATTAAGAGCAACTTGTGGACTACAACATACAAAGATAGCAATTACAGTAGTGATGCAACCTGATGAAAGATTTAAAAATCTAAAAGACATGTATAGAACATATGCATAACAAAGGTTTAAGGCCAAGTGAATCTCTAGGAAGTGCCATATTTAAAACATTCTTGCAAACATACTTCTTACTCTCTCATGATCTATTTAAGGAACTTGTTTATAAGTTTTATGTAAGGAATTATGGACCTCCAATAGGATTTATTGAATAGGGCAAATCGAGTTTACACTGCTTAAATTCCCAAGAAATTTATCTAGGATCAGATCAAGGCTTAACAAGAAAGTTTCTTTCTTCTTTAGAAATTAAGAAATTGATTCCCTCAACTGAACAACCACTAGAATTAGGGCTCAAACCATTACCCTCTAATATGAAATATGCTTTTTCAGCTGAAAATGAAAAGCTACCTTTCATAATTGCTAAATCACTCACATTAGAAGAAGAGGAGAAATTACTTTATGTGTGAAGACAACATAGGAAGCCTATAGGGTAGACTTTAGCAGACATTCTAGGAATTAACCCTTCTATATGTACAGATAGAATACCATTACATGATAGAGCTAAACCTATTAAGCAACATCAAAGAATACTGAATCCATTTATTTTGGATATAGTAAAGAAAGAGGTGAATATAATGCTAAGTACTAGCATAATTTACCCTCTATGTGATAGTAAATGGGTGAGCCCTGTGCATGTAGTGTTAGTGCCAACTTTCACCCAAGAGGGGGGGTGAATTGGATGAAATATAAAAATTTAAATTAAATTAGACTTGATTAAGTAAAGCTATAGAAAATGAAAGTAAGATGGATATCACAGTAGAATGCACAACGATGTATACTGATTTGGTCTTAACTTAATGACCTACATCCAGTTCTTATAGTGTCTCTGAGTTCTCACTATCCTTATAAGATTCTATAGGTTTTTGGTACCTCAGTACAACGTATCAAGTAATGAATGATCCTCTCTAGGACTTACTCCCCCTTCCACATAATTCAACCACTACACTCAAGATCCCACTACCTTGAGATTTTACAGAGTTTGAAAGATATATCAGATAAAGACTATCTTACATAGCAGATATATGATCACTGAGGAACTATGGAAATATCAAAGAATTTTTATAGAGAACTAAGCAATAAATGAAGTATGAATGTTCGTTGGCTTCGTTAGTTCGTTTTGTATTGAATGCTTGGTTATTTGTAGGTTAGCTTCATTAATGACCATTGTGAGCATTCGAACTATTCATTAGATTGGTTTTGGAACTGTTGAAGGATTTTAGCATTAAGTTGCTTTTGTCTCTGCTGTAATAAATCCTTAGAAGTAATCCTCCTGCTGTTCTTCTGTGTTTTATGGTTGAGAATTTAATGCTTCTAACAACCACCATGCTTCCGAAGAATTTTGAATTTATTCCATGGTTCATGCTTATGAAACTTATACTGATATATGATTACTAATATTGAAACAATAAATAAGTAATAATCAATGATTAAGAAGCTGAATCTTAGAATTTTAGAGAAATGACGATGTTGATTTAAAGAAGATGATGAATTGGCACTGTTACGAGTGTAGGATGGTGTATTTAGAAAGTACAAGTGTAAACTGTCGTAAACAAGTAATATAGAAGTAAGTAGAGTATTGTTCCCACGAGGATTGATCACTAAGTACCAAAATTAGTAATCTTAGTACTATTTAGTCGGTCGATTAGTTGTGATTGAGATTGCAAGATAAAAATGATGAAATATGAATACAAGTTATATGAAGACAAATATGAGAAAAAGCCCTATGGATTAGATTTCACTTAACAAATTCCGGATTGAATCACTTATCTATTTTAGTCCAATTTATTCCATATAATTGATAGTCGAGTTTCCCTAATTTAATTACTAGCCTCTTCGAAGGTCAAGTAATTCTATAATTAATTGTTAACCCAATATATTCCTATATGAATTTAAGCAATTAATCATGTATTAAGATTTATGGAACTCATTAAAACTACACAACCATATGAATTTATTCTTATTTTATGTGCAAATTATGGTTTTAATTATAGGATCCACACACATGCATCTCCTTCCAGTCTCAACATGCATATTAAAATCATCCAAAAGGTGGCCAATCAATTGAAAGCAGTACGAACAATAATTAAAACTCAATCATGAAGGAAAAATTAAAACTAGATTTAATAAGTTAAGATTCAATCCATCATTAGTAAGCTACGTCATCACCCTAGGAAAAGGAAAATTTAGCTCATGATAAAATTAAAAACAAAACCAAAAAAAATTACAAACATCATAAATATTGCATAAAAATTAATGACAAAAACATAAAAATACAACTACAAGATGCATGAAAATGGAAAATCTAGCCTACCATATAGGAGGTAAAACCTTCCATGTAGGTGGCAACCTATACCATCAATAAAGGAGGACTACCTAGGCCTTCCATATAGGAGGTAAAACCATCCATGTAGGAGGCATGCAAGAAGTAAAAAAAATACAAGAAATAAATTCTAAAAATAACAACTCTTTCTCTAAAATTGAAGCTCTCTCTCTCTCTTCCTTCCTCTTTATTTTAGGGTGCTAAGAAGCTCTTTTTGTAGGCTTCATTTATGGATTGCTACAGTGATTTTACTACAATGAACCATACTGCTATAGTAACCGACCACCCACTCGCTACAGTGAACCGCACTGAACCGTCCCACGTCTACACCACCGACCGCTACAGTATGAACAATGTTTTTCTGCAGTATTTTCCTTTAATGCTTTTCTGAATATCTGCTTAATATGGTATTGCACAGCCTGTCAGAAGAAAATCATTATTTATTTATCAATTACACACAAATTCATTACATTAAGCTCAAAATATCGTCCATAAAATATTATATAAGGAAAAATAAATATGCAAATATTTTACTTATCAGGAACTTGAGTGGAAGTAGGGCTACTTGAGTGGATGACTGTCACTTGAGTTAATATGTATCACTTGAGTGAAAGCTAAGATGCACTCTTGTTCTTATCAGAAGGTGACTTGATGAGTATCATGTCAAACCCCACAGAATTTAGACATTTCATAAAGCATCATTGCATAGCTCAAATAGGCAAACAAAATTTATACAAATATACTGATATATGTTTCTTGATTAGAATACAAAAGTCCAAAAAATTGCAAAGTATATTACATATTACATCCCAAAACTAAGTAGTCTATGCTATGATTAATACTGGAATAGCTCCATAAACTTCTCGTCCTCAATCCTGGTATTCGACTTTCTCCTTACCTTTGGAATTACTATTCCTAGCTGGATAATTTGCTTACAGGAAAGGGATGAGATTCGAACGAATCTCAGTAGTAACCAGAAATCATTCATATAAAATGCAAATAGTAAACATGCAATGTAGCATTTATCATGATGCAGCAATCAACATGCCTAAGCCTACTTGACAATGCTCAGGAAACAAATGATGATTTTTTCCGGATCAAAATGATCATCTGTTCCTGATGTGCACAATATCATATCATAATGTGATCACAACAACAACTTGAAGCAAGCCTATACCTGTCTGTACCCATCATAACTTGGAGCAGGTCAATACTTGTCCGTACATATCAAGTTACTCAACTGAGTCCACCTGGCCACATGGTACCTCAAAGGTTCCATAGGGTGGTTTAACTCATCATCCACACCCAAAGAGTATCAACACCACAAGCAATACATTGAACAGATCATGACAACCATTACATATTAACATTCACATAGTATATGAATGATAGAGTTACTACATTAGTGCTTTTCCTTTCCTAGTGTAACTGTCTTTGTGGGTCCCACTAAGCAGATATCAAATCCTCACTTCTTCCTCTTGTTTCCACTTGGCTGAAACTTTATCCCTTTCTCCTTGAAGTTTTAGTAGCTTGAATGGCTTATATCGGAACTCTAGACTTCCTTTCTTTCCCTTCATTTTGGACGACCAAAGGTCCTTAAGTAACCAAGCATGTAGAATTTTGTAGAGAGTTTTAAAGAAGCTTGGCATAATCTCATTGGTCCATATACATATGTTGTAATATTTACATATTTAATTATATAATTATTTTAAAATTTCCATCTGCCCCTCATTTTCTATAATATATATAAAATAATCTAGATTATTTTTATTTGGGTCAAAATGACCATTTTGCCCTTTCAATTTCTTTCATTTTCGCAACATTTGCAAAAATTGGCAGATTTATCACCCAACTTTGAAAATTCATATCTAATTATGTAGATATCTAATTGGGATGGTTCTAAAGCATAAATGATACTTATTAAGTATAGTTTAGGTAAAAATATAAAATTTAGCCAATTTGAATCTCACTATTCTCATAATTTTTATATTGAAGTTTGCTCCAGAAAAACGTCAAATTCTATGGGAAAAATTCAAAAATTCATTTCTCCTTGTATACAACTCCAAAAATTCCATATGACCTATAAAATTAAATCTTATCATGTCTAATTTTATTCTGAAAAATTTTAGAATTTTTGAAAGTCATTTACTAATTTAAAAGTGTCACAACCCGAATGCCTCTACAGGAAATTCACCAACTTTCTTATATAACAACTATTTTGACATATGTGACTTCTATTGACTTGTGTTTCCACATTATATGCTCTTTTTTCATGAAATAACATAATAGTTACATAATATTTAATGATAAAAAATTCAAGACATTACATATCGAGAGTTGCAAGATATCACTTGAGTGGCATCTGTTTACTTGAGTGATCTTTACCTTTCACTTGATAAGTTACCGCGAGTCACTTACACAAATGGAGAGTGAAACTTTGTCACTCGAGTGAACTCCTGATGTAACTTGCTCATCTACCACAAGTGACTTGAGGAATATCTACAGGTGACATACTTCACTCGAGTGATCACTTACTCACTCGAGTGGCTGCTCTTCATAACCTTCAGAAATCATGCGAGTGACTTTCTGAAACCTACAAGTTAATGTCCAAAACTCGAGTACTCATTTGACAACTTGAGTTCTCCGCCAAATCTGTATAACATAAAGAACTCTTGAGAAAAAACTCTTAAATCAAAACTTTCAGGACTCGAGTTCAATTCTCACAAGAACTCGAGTGTTCTTTCATAACTCGAGTGCATCAGTTTGAAACTACTTCTTGTATTGTTCATAACTCGAGTGCTAAAGTAAAGAATTATAACTTTCAAAAAACTTGTAAGTGACTTGACAGGATAGTGCAAGTGATCATTGACACTCGAGTGATTTTCTATCTTAACTCTCAGGGACCCTGCAAGTGACTTGCTTAAATACTGCATGTGAGAGAGAATCACTCGAGTTCTAACTTAGCTACTCGAGTGATTTTGCTTTACTTTTGAGTTTTTAGCAAGTGACTTGCAAAATCACTGAAAGTTGAAGACCATCACTCGAGTGATCATCTCAGATCACTGAAGGTGAGTAAATTCAATGATTCAAGTTTTGATCCCAGAATTGTTATTTCACTTTAAGTGCCCATAAACTCACTTAAGTGTCTTGAATCATCAAGTCCTCATTGTCTATCAAGATTTTTTATCATCAAAACATAATTTAAGAACTAACATGTATTACCTAAAAAAAGTGGAATAATAGTGGTTAAAATGAGAAAAATGAGCTAATACCAAGAAGAGTCCAAAATGCATGGTGGGTATGTATAAATTTTAGGAAATTAAATGATGCAACAAGAAAAGACCATTTTTCATTGCCATTTATTGATCAAATGTTGGAAAGGTTAGCTAGCAAATCTCATTATTGTTTTCTTGATGGATTTTCAAGCTATTTTAAGGTTCCCACTGCCCCGGAAGATTAAGAGAAGACTACGTTTACATGCCTATTTGGCACATTCACCTACAAAAGAATGTCATTTGGCTTATGCAATGTGCTCCTGGAACGTTTTAGAGGTGTATGATAAGAATTTTTAGTGATTTGTTCGAGAATGGTATTGAGGTATTCATGGACGTTTCACATTGTATGGACATAGTTTTGATGACTACTTAACAACATTGGAAAAAGCACTTATTAGATGTATTGATAAAAATTTGGTTCTAAACTTTTAAAAGTGCCATTTCATGGTAGATAGGGGTATTATCTTGGGTAATTTGATTTCTAAAAATGGAATTGAAGTTGATAAGGCAAAGGTTGAAGTGATTTCATCCTTACCTTATCCAACTAACATTAAGGAATTATGGTCATTTATGGGACATGCTAGGTTTTATAGAAGGTTCATTATGAACTTCAGTCAAATTGCTTTGCCTTTGTCTCAACTGTTACAAAAGGATGCTGCATTTTATTTTAATGAAAGCTACAAGTTAGATTTTGATGAACTGAAATGTAGGTTGATTTCACCACCTATTTTAACTGTACCAAATTGGGATTTATCATTTAAAATTTGATATGATACTAGTAATGATGTAATAGGTGCAATGTTAAGGCATAAAAGGGACAAGTTGTTTGCTATAATTTCTTATGCTTTGAAGACCTTAGATAGGGCCCAAGTTAATTACATAACTACTGAGAAGGAACTTTATGCCGTTGTTTTTAGTTTGGACAAGTTCAGATCTTACCTGCTGTATTAAAAAGTCATTATATATAGTGATCATATTGCTGTTAGGTTCTTAATGACAAAAACTCATACTAAACCCAGATTAATTAGGTGGTTACTACTTTTTCAAGAGTTTGATGTGGAAATTAGGGATAGAGTAGGGTGTGAGAACTTAGTGGCTTACCATTTGAGTAGGTTACCTTTTATTATTCCTGGAATTGGTGATTCTGAGCATGTTTGTGATTCTTTTCCTGATGTTGCCTTAATGAATGTGACTATGTCTGACCCTTGGTACTCTCACATTGTGAATAATTTGGTTGCACATGTTATTCCACCTTGTTTAAATAATTTTCAAGTACAAAAATTGAAAAGAGAGGCCGCAAATGGATAAAGTCTATTCCTATAAAGAAAAATGAGGCTAGCACTATCATGAAATTCCTAAAAACTAATATTTTCTGCAGGGATGGTATTCCTAGCATTGGTAAGTGATTAAAGCACTCATTTCTATAATAAGTTAATAGAAAACATGGTAGTTAAGAATGGAGTGGTTCATAAAGTTTCAACTCCATACCATCCTTAAACAAATAGATAGGCTAAAGTTTCTAATAGACAAGTAATAAATATTTTGGAACAAACTTTTAAGCCTACAAGGAAGTGTAATGCACGTTACTTATGCCCCTTTATAATGCATCAAAAGCGTTAACTTTATTATTATGGCTTAGGAGAATCAATAAATAAAGCTCCTAACCAAAAACTTGCACCCTTATTCCTGGGGCATTATTTATTCAGTAAAACCATATTTACCAGATTAATTAACTTTATTCACGGGTTACTATTCACTTTAACTTTTCAATTTTTCCATTCATTATTATCAAGGTTTTTCTCAACTTATCAATTCCTCTGCTTTCTTAAATAAAGGGCTCATTATAACGGCCCCGCCTCCTGCCATCGCAGGACAATGTACCAGCACCCCCACCTCCTACCACAGCAGGGCTAACATGGTGTAGGTATTGTTCCCCCTCCAGGGGATTTATTCCTCTTCCTCTACCCTCACTGGGCACTAGGAAGAGAACTCCTTCCTAAGGGCTCAAAGCTAGGACTTGAGGATAAGTCTAAGCCTTAAGAGCCACTTGGTAACCATTTGTACCATGTAACAGCCTCGCCTCCAGCCACCGCAGGCCGACGTGCCGGTACCCCCGCCTCCCACCACCGCAGGGCCAACTTGGTGCAGGTATTATCCCCTCCTCTAGGGGATTTGTTCCTCTTCCTTTACCCTCATTGGGCACTAGGAAGAGAACGCCTCCTTAAGCGCTCAAAGCCAGGACCTGAGGATAAGTCCAAGCCTTTTGAGCCACTTGGTAACCATTTGCACCTTGGTGCAAATGGTTACCAAGTGGCTCATAAGGCTTGGACTTATCCTCAGGTCCTGGCTTTGAGCCCTTGGGGAGGCGATTAAATTCCCAAGAGGGGGAACAATACCTACACCACGTCATTCATGGGGTGGCATGGGCGGGGGTACCGACACGTCAGCCTGCGGTGGTAGGGGGCGGGGCCGTTACACTCATACTATGCGATTACTCATTCCTAGTTCATTTAACGCGCTCGAATAATTAATCTCTTCTTTATACAAGTTATACAATTAACCATATCAAATATTAATACATCACAGAATAACTCGTAATAATTCCTCAACTCTTCATCCGTAACTTCTTTCGGTGCATCGTCCTGTACTCCTTTGTTGTTCTTACCTGCCTAGATGGTTGGTTGGGGGATGGTGAGATTCGAGGGAATCTTAGTAGCAAACAATACTACTATGCATGCAAGATATATATTTAATGCATGACATACTTGCCTTACATAATTTTATGCCAACCTAATGACATAGCTGCATGCTCAATGTTACAACATACTCATGGTCATAGCATAAATATAACAGAGCTTCAATCAATCAAATATGCTCAACACAATTAGGAAAAGTAGTCACATAAATCAATACACAAACATACATATCAAATACATGCATGTTAGGTAAGTTCACTACCTTTTGTTTTTTAGTCCCCTTTTGTACCTTTTTCTTCCAACCACTGAAGTTGCTTCCAATGCCTCTTCTTTTTCATCTCATGGCCCTACATAAATGACCATATTATTAGAGCCATGAAAAATAAATTTCCAATGGGCTACTTTAACATCTAGGACTTGTCTCTATTCTTTGGGCCCATACTTGTCCCAAATTACCTTAAATGTCATTACTTTCTTATTTCGCACAATTTCCAAAAGTTGGCAGAATTTTCAACAAACTTTAAAAATTTATATCTTTTTTCTAAAAATATTCAAAAATGAGAATAAGGGTAGCATAATGGCTTGAATTCGAAAATTCATAACTTAATCTCTAAAACTCAAAATGGGGTTTTTCAAAGTTACATATGAAGATATTTGAGTATATTTTAAAGGAAAAAATATCTTATGCTACCCATTATGAGCACACAGTTCTAGAAACCTGAAGCAACAACCCTATCTCAGGATTCATTCCATATTCAAAGCCTACAATTTAACAAATCATATCTCACAATCTGTAAATCCAAATGACACATATTATATATCAAATTAAACCTTATGATGTCTACTTTAAATCTAGAAAGTTTCATAAATTTTGGTCAAGATTTAGTCTTCAAAAATTTTGCCACAAATAATCTGACTTCTAGAAACATAATCTGGCAATAACTAAGTTCAAAAATTTATATCTCTCAATATACTGATCTAAATGGCACATATTACCTATAAAATTAAATCTTGAAAGGTATAATACAATTTTAGAAAGTTTCATGGCCATTAGACAAAATTTGATCACTCAAAAACTCATCACAAGCATACTGCCTCAAAATCATGTGTAGAATCTATTTCTAACCTCAAAAACACCAAAATCATCTTCTTTCCATAGGTTCTGGGTCTGAAAAGAAAAGAGAAATATGAAAACTTAATAAAACCTCAAGATACTTGGTTTAAAACGAAGCCAAGGTTACCTCTTCACAATTCTACAACCGGTTCAGAATTCCTGTGGCACTCCAGCTAACTAGATGGCATAAAACACCTCAAATTAGAAAACTGAAACCATAGAAAAAAAGCTCTTAGTGAGTAGAATAACTTTCCTGAAGGGCTTACCTGTCGGAAACAACGATTCAAGGTCATAATCGACTATAGAACCCCAGGATTTTTACTATTTATCCACCTTCTCTGTTCTTCCAATTTCTTTTGATTTTTTTCTCACTTTCTCTCTCTCTTTTAGTGCTGGCCGAAAATCCTAATAAAGAGGGATGGAAGGTTTTGATTTTATCTTGTAATTTGATGTTCTCCTAGTTTGGCAAGTGTCATGAGATTAAAGCCCAAGATGCCATATGTCATTAAAGCATCTTCTTTTCTCTTTCATCTCTCTCTTGGGTCATCCTTTCATGTTAGGGGAAGGAGAGGCCTGATAAATTTCCTTGACTCTTAGGTACGGTCTTCAGGAAGTCAAGTACATGACCAGACTAAAGATCGATAGATTTCCCTGACTCAGGTGACATGTGGTGCCTCATGAGTGTGCCAACACTAAAAGCAAAAAGCAAGTGTCATTATAAGGGACACGTGTCACCTTCCTATCAAGCCAACACAAAAGGCACTTGATACTTTGTCATTATGAGAGGACACTTGTCACTCTCTTATAAAGCCAACCAAAAAGTAGTGTCATCATTAGTCATCATAACTTGTTTTATTAAAGGCACTTTAATAAAGTTACTTCAATAAAGCTAGTTTATCGGTTTTACTCGGGATTGTGTTACGTGTATCAGAGCTCGCAAGATGACGCCAAGTCGGATTGTGTGTGTCATCCCCACATGGTGCCATATACTAGTATCTTTTCCCAAAAATGTAGTGTACACAAGTTTGTCCTAAAAATGTCATGTTCACACCTACACCACCCTATTTCCCTAACTAATCAGTCCTTGCCTCATGACATAGCTGGGTGGTATCTTTCTACCAACCCAATAGTATCATATATATGTCATATGCACATCTTCATTGAGACTTTAATCCTACTTCCTACTCATATCAAGCCTTATGCCCAGTAAGGCCGAATTACATAGTCCCTAAGAGTCTTTCTATCTCTCGACATTCTTGGGACTCTTCCTAAATTAGGCTTAGTCATCTACCTGATATAGGCTTATCCTCAAGTCTCTAGGCCCAAAATGTAGGATATTACAAGAAGGATTGGAGTTTGAGACTTGATGAAGCACTTTAGGCCTATAAAACTGCTTTTAAATTAAAACACCCATTGGCATGTCTCCATTTTGTCTAAGTTATGGCAAAGTTTGTCACTTACCTATTGAAATTGAACACAAGTCATATTGTGCTGTTAAGACTTGTAATTATGATTTAGTTGAAGCTGCAGGAGAAAGAACATTATAGTTGCAGGAACTGGATGAGTTGCATCTAGAAGCATACGACAATACAAGGGTGTATAAAGAAAAGACTAAGCATGCTCATGACAAAGGCATTTTGAGAAAGATATTCCTAAAAGGAGATTTGGTGATGCAGTATAAGGCCATATTCACTTTCAAGGATGGAAAGATAAGCTCAAGATAGTCTGCGTCTTATAAAGTCATCAAAGCTTATGGATTTGGTATGGTTGAGCTCCATGATCTCTAGAGTGGAAGGATTTTTAAAGCAAATGGTCATCTACTCAAGCATTATTATGCAAGTAGCAAACCACCATAAGTACTCTCTTCTTACTCCTTAGATCTTTATGACAGTTTGGTATAGAATTAAATGTGGGGGAGAAGCAGTGAAACACATATCAGTAGAAGTAAATGCTTTCATTTACTTAGTTTTTTGTTTGTATTTTTAGCACATAAATTCTTTGTCGATTGGTTGGACACATGCACATAAGTGGTTGCACTATGGATTTGCTATAATTTGATTACGCTAGGTACCTGCTAGTTTTCTTATCTATTTTGCTAATTATCCTGTTATGCACTGCGGGCACTATATCTTTTAAGTATTGGGTAGCCTTAGGGTTTAAGATTGAGTTTGTTGATTTTTGCATGCTAGTAATTTTGCTGACTAAGCTCAGATTAGTCAATTTGATTTGGAATGCCAATGTATGGCATTGAGGCAATGAAGGGCATGTCTGATGACTTTATAAGTTAGTAAGTATCATGTGTTTATTGCATATGCATGCCTTGATTATATGTAAGAGATGTGACTTGAGAAGGTTAGATTGGAAGTACAAACCCTGTTGGAAGTATTTAGCCTAATTATCCAAAATCAATTAAGAGCATACTTCACTAGTTTCAATTTCCTCTAGAACTTGTTTTCTTCTAGATTGAGGAAGCATAGTACATGGCATGGTGAAAATGATAGAAGGCATTCTTATTCTAAACCATTTTTATCCAAAACACAAACCACTTACCTTTTTCATCCATTGCAAAGCCCTTTAAGCCATACACTTGATTATGTTCTGAGCACCCATAATAGATACAATGCCTAAAAGTTTTGTCTACCTCATTGAAGGTACACAAACTAAGGAAGAATATGTGCAAACACAAATGAATTACAAAACTAACAAGGTTTAATATGAAGTAAAGAAGAAAAGAAAAATAGCTTCAAGAAATGTGTAAAATCCCTTAACATTTCGATATTTGCTAGAGTAATAAATGTATAGTTCAGAGGGCATACAGAAATAGCATAAGCATACTGATATCAAATACTTGTTTACATTATAGGAAATCCCCATCGGATTTGAAAAATATATACAGGGTCTAAAAGAAACAAAATAAAACTAAAGATAACCAACAACAACTCCTACTTGAACTAGACCTTCAGTCGCCAGTATTTATGGTTTTGCCCTTAGAGCCGATACCGTGTGCTGAAATATTTTTAAATGTTGAAAAATGGTGAGATTCGAACAATTTTCAGTATTAACATGCAATTAGTCATATAAACTGTGATAAATAAATATGCAATGCACCATGTAATGCAACAAGAAAATTCATACTATCTCGTGTGTGTATGCACTTTCAGGGTCAAACAACTGTTTGGATCCCCTACTTGTTCATGTACCACCGCTAGATCCTAGACCACAAATAGGTAATGTGCCCCAGGCATTGTGTTCAAATTACAGAAGATGGCATACATAAAGCATATAAACATTCGCATATTGTATGAAAGAAAGAGTTACTACCTGAAATCCCTTTTTTTGCCTATACTATCCATCCACTATCTTGGATCTGACTTGGGCAATTGTCAATCCCTATAAATTAGAGTTCATAAGTAACTTGCTTCTACTTGCTTTACTACTACCTTTTAATCATATTCTGTTAGTTATCTAACACAGTTATGGCAGTTTCTACACAGTGCAATTCTGCATAGTGCATTTTCGCAGACTTTCACTACTACAAAAAGTATATTTAACGACTCTTATTTACATCCGTTTTATTTAAACAGATGTTAAAAAGGAGGTAGTGGCATTTATGTAATTTTATTTTAACTATTAACGACTGTTTTTTCAAAACAGTCGTATAAGAAAACAGCCGTTGAAAGTTAAGACAAGGAAAAAAATTAATATTTTCAAGATTCAATGACTTTTACAAAAAAAAAGTCGTTAAATCCAGACACAACGTCTATCATAGCATAACTGGTAAAAGGTTTGGATAATTTTCATTCAGTTGAGTGTTTGAGCCTTCCTCACAGTTTGATTTTTTGTTTTTAATTTTGAGTTTTAACAATTGTTTTATATAAAACTGTCGTTGAACCATATCAGTTTAGTGCCATGGTGCAACTGGCTAAGGCGTTCTGAATTTACACTGAGGTTTCATGTTCGAACCTCGTTCCTGTGTATTTTGTTTTCTATTACAACGATTGTTTTGTATTAAAATAGTTGTTGAATGCTAGCAAGCTTACCCCTTTGGTGTATTGGTTAGAGTCTTCAAGTTATCCTCCCTGAGGTCGCCTATTCAAGCCTCCGTACGTAAGCCAGGTTTTAATTTTTTTAAAAGAAATTCACCAGTTTCAACGAATGGTTTTAAAAACCAATCATTGTATATTGATTTAACGACTGGTTTTTAAGACCAGTCATTAAAAATGGTTTAGAAACCTATTTACTTTTGTCTTCCCGTGAGCCCTCTTTTGCCTTTGCCTTCCCGCGAGCCCTCTCTTCTTCTGTCACCGTCGATCTTATGTACCGCAAGCTCTATTTTTGCTCTATCTTTCTTAGCCTTTATCTTTCACCTACATTGTGTCTTTAGTCCCTCTCTGAAAACGAAGCTTCGATAGCTTCTCAGTCTTCCTCTCTACGGAAGTGAAACCCTATCTTCCACCTCCCCGCCAAATCCACCTTTGATGATTCTTTCGCTTTATTATATTCATCTATTTTGTGTGAACTGTTGTTTGTTTCAGATTTAATTTCCTAAATTTCTTTTCCTTTTTATCTATGTATTACAGATCAGCCAGCTATTTCAAGTAATTAAACATGGAGGACGACGAATCCACATTACGCAAGAGGTAAATCCGTAATTGTGATTTCAATATCAATTGGCTCATCTGAAACCGACATTATAATATTTTTTCCCTTGCTTGTTGCTATGGGTCTATCACTGTGGAAGAGTCTTTTTTAAATCTATGTTATCGTTGTGTATTTGTTAATTTTCTTTAAATTTTATTTGATGTGCTGTGTTTTAATCTGTTTGTTTGTGATAGAGATCAGGCCATTTCCATTTCTTTATTTTCTATTCACCACTCAATTGTAGATATGTTGAATCAAGTGATTATCATAGTCTGATATATTAGTACTTCCATTTAACTTTGTCCTTTCATTTATCTTCAAATTTCAGTATTAGGAGCTCTTCTCCTCTTTTTGTCTTAATTTTATCTGATATGATTAGGCTTTCATGTATAATTTGCAAGTAGTTTGAGAATCATATCTGCCTCAATCAGAACATGAGACAACTACTGAAGTAATGTTTCTCTTTATCTATTTGAGAATGCATTGTCATATTCATGGAGAAAAGCAATTTTTGTGTGATCACGAGGGTTGTTATGTAAAGGTGGACTTCTCTCTTTTCTATCTTTTTATTTTAAGTGAGCCCAAACCTACTCTAAATTTATATGTTGTATTTAACAAACTCTGAATAGACCCTTATGTCTCTTAGTTTACTAATCTTTGACAAATTGATAATGAACATTCTAACATAAATAATCAGCCAAAATAGTTATCTAGTTTTCCATTATGGTTTAAGCTTCTGTAACTTAATTAAGCCAATTTAATACTATAGGATACTAGAGTTGTGTGTGCAACTCCATATATTATTGATGGACTTCATTGTTGTTGTTATGGTTTAATTTCAAGTCATTGAAATTCAGAGCTAGAGGTTTATCTGAAGGTTGGGAGTACCCAATTTGTACCAAATATAATCTAAAACTAAAATTTCACAAAAATAGTTATATAGTTTGGAGTACTTAAAGAGTATTGATAGCCAATATGTACTTGGCATGGTCATGCCTATGCTTTTAAGAGTGAAGTTTTGAGCATATTCATAACTTAGCTTATTTTCCTTTGTGGAGATGCCTATTGGATTAAGAGGTTGTTTCTGTGCTCTTAAGTAAGCTGCATAGGTAGATGGGGTAACATTTGGCTTACAATATCAGAATCTTCATATTGAAGCTTGCTAGGGGCAGGAGAGATGGAAAAAAAACTAGAGAAGTTCCCAGTTGGACCTAACATTGGAGAAAACTGTCACAGTAGAACTCTACATTATTGTATCATTTATACTTTTGTAAAAAAAGTAAAACTTTGGTAATGGTGAAGATCCATTGTTTCAACTCTCACTAGCTTTTGTTAAACTATTATATTCTCCATTTTCCCCTATTATCATAGATAAAGAAAACATTAATAGGAATGATGAGTTGCACAAATGGCCAAAATGTGAAGTAAAGAGTACTGAATACCTATCTAGCCCCTTACCTGTATAAGAATTATTTATGTTGTAGTTAAATAGATGAGAAGGAAATTCATAATAGAAATTATATTTTCTTGTTCTAATCTTTGTGGTTTTAGTTACATCGGTTCAAGGCATATTATAGTAGCTTTTAATCTTAAATGATTTGGGTTGACCATATGAATCCTCAGTTAAAAGCAATTGGGACACTATCATTTGAATTTTCCACCCAATTCTTTCTTGAACTTACTATTGTTGATTGCTTGCCTGACAGTAATTTAACGCATTGTTGAACAGAGAATGTTTGGACCTTCATTTTGCATGATGTTTTATTTAAGAGTGATGAATGCCCAAGAGATTGAGAGTGGATCATACCAATTTGGGGGTGTAGCTAGAATTGCTTCATTAAGATATATACGTTACTCTTCCCTTATTATATATTGACATCATGTTATTTCCCAGATGGAAGAGACTCAAATTGTGGTTGAGGGTCCACGATGCAGTCTTCGTACTAGAAAGGTTTGTGCTAATCTGCAAATCTTTATATCCTTTGAGTTCTGATTGTTAATTTGAGCAAATCATGCTTGTTGATTAAATCAATCATGAAGTACTTATTGAAAAATATGATATGTGAGATCGAACTTATGATTTTAATATCAGTTAAGTTGCAAGTACTGACAGGTATATAGCCTGAGTTTTATATGTAAATCCTATTTCTTTTACTAGAATTCTGCTATAGGCTTATGTGAAATGGTAACAAAATATTTGGCTCTACTCTTCTTATTAATCTTTATTATTTACCAAGTAATAATCTTTTTCTAAATAGGTTTACAGTGACCTGTCAATTGACTATTTGAAGATGTTCCTCCTGAACGTACTGGCAACTGTGATTGCATTAGGACTATAAGTAACTAATTTTTTCCCCTTTTGTAAAACTTCTATTGATTGATTGGTATGACAAACTTGACCTATGATTAGGTTATAGAGTTTGATGCATTTTTTTAATAAATTTCTATTTCCAAAGGATTAAAATGTACTGTATTGTTCATTATACGGGGACAAAAAGGAAAGTGTTGCATATTGCCCATGGCCCATGTAAAAAGTCAAATATTTGCTAATTGCCTGATTGTTTACGCATTAAACTACTGGAAGTCATGTTCTACCTATACCCATTTGTTATGTTGTTGATTATTCGCACATACACTATTTCCTGATATCTTTGACCATATTTTTTAAAGAAATTTTGAAATGCCACCTAATTATCTGATATACAACTTGCTTAGAATTATATATTGTTTATTACATTGGTATCCATTTCCTTTATTTATATATCTTAAAAGGTTTCTTTCATGTTGAGGGGCAAAACAAAGTGTTCCTTTAACTTCTGCTCTGTTCAACTAATGTGAATGTTATTGTTTGGACCTTCATTTTGCATGATGTTTTGTTCAAGAGTGATGAATGCCAATAGAACATTGCAAAGCTAAAAAAAGTGGCGTGAGACTTCGAAGTTGCTATTGCAATAATAACACGTCTAATGTCTGCTACATCATCGACAAGGATAAATTGCCATCTTCCCAAAGAATGCCAATTTTGAGGATGTCATTTCAAATGCCAAGTAGTTGGGACTTGGGATATAGGATTACTTGCTAAGTATGTAGGTACATTAGTTTGAATTCCAATCTTTTGTGTCTACTAGCCATGTTATAATATTTCTATATCTATTGACAGGAATTGCCAGAAGGAAATTGGTTTTGTTGCCATGATTGCTCAAGCATACATTCTACTTTTCAGAACCTTTTTTTAAGGGGCTGAGAAACTTTCAAAACCTCTCTTGGATGTTGTAAAGAGGAAGCAAGTGGAAAGAGGTTTAGAATCCCTTAGTGATATTGATGTGACATGGAGGATTCTTAAAGGCAAAATTGCTTCTCTATAAACTAGGTCATTTCTTTTGCAGGCTATCTCAATATTTCATACATGTCCTGTCATACTTCAATATAAATTGCTTCACGTTTTGTTTTCTCTTGAGGGGACCAACGTCATAATTCTTGTATGTCTCCCATTATAGATCTGCTTTAATTCTTCCATGCAATCAATATACTTATTTACACACTTTTATTGGTTATAAACGGTGTTACATTTTCTTTTTAAATTGATTCTCCATTCTGTCCCTCTATTTGGAAATTGATATTTTTTCAATGCTACTTAGGAGAAAAGAAAAAAATATTTTTCTTAAAAAATGCTTACAACGACTGTTTTTGCGAAAACAGTCATTGTATCTGACATACAATGACTTTTTATTTCAAAAACAGTCGTTGTATGTTAAGACTTACAACGACTGTTTTTTGAAAACAATCGTTGTAAATCACTTACAACGACTGTTTTAAAACGGTCCTCAATTTTAAAACTTTTCATGACACTCACATACACGTCCCCCTAAAAAGGTCGTCTAAAGATCATAAAAACGGACGTTAAAAGTGCCTTCTGTAGTAGTGTTTTCAGAAACTGACAGCTTATTACTTAACTTTAAAAATTCATAATTAATTCTAGGAAACTCAAAATTGATTTCTTCCAAATTCTATGTAAATATATTTAAGTTTATTTTCATAGAAAAATATCCAAATCTAGCCATTATAGCCATGAAATTCCTAAAAATGTGTCAAACCTCCTCTGTTCCATATTTCATTCTAGAAACAGGGCCTAACTTTGAAAAATAATATCTTTAAATTCACTGGTCCTCTAAAAATTATGTTCTACACATCAAATTAAATCTCTGAATGTCTAATTTAAGTCTGTAAAATTTCATAAGATTTGGACCAAGTTTGACCAATGAAAAACACCTTACAACCGAACTGCTTCAAGAAAACAAATCAAACAGAACCTTTTTCTTAACTTCCAAAAATTTCAGACTTATATAGAATCATCCAAAAATCACAACCATATGTTTTCCCACACAATTTTTCATGTAGAATCCAATGAAGCCATCAAAAACACAAATTTCTAGCTCCCTCCCTTGTTTCTAGGTCTGGCCGAAAATAGCAACATAAAAGGGGAAGTTATGTTTTCTTGATTCCACGTAGTTAAACACTTCCTTTTCACTTGTAATCCCATGATTAACCACTTAAACACCTATTAATCATGATTATATTTAATTTGGACAGCATACCACCTTACGGTTTCAACATCCTAATTTACAAAATCAAGCTAAACAAGCCAACCAATCAACCAATCAACCAACAACAACCACAAATTATCAAGATAAGACAAGGTTTTAAGCTTACCTTCATTTCCTCTTCTCTCTCTCTCAAAATTGTGTTCCCTCTCTCTCTTCTTCCTCTTGATTTTTCTTTCTACATGAATGATTCATGAAGAAATAGGGTTTAGAAGAGGTATTACATGAACTAGAAGGCAAGAGCACTTGAATTTTCATCAACTTACCTTGGATTTACCTTCTTGAACATTTTCTCTATCTCTTGTTCTTTATGTTTCTTGAACACTCTTCCTCTCTATTTGTTTGAGCTGGCCAAAAATATGCCTTAGGAAGAAGTTAACGAGCTCTTGAAATATCTCAAGTCTACCTCCTTAGTATATAATATTTTATTGTATTAATCACATGCTTTTTGATTTTTTCTTTTTCTGCACATTTTTACTTGGCTAATATTAATCCTTCTTGATTAATTTGGACCAAGCATTTTATTTCTCTCTTTCCTCTTCCTTTTGAACAAAAGTCACAAGGAAAAAGGGAAATAATTAATGGCTTCTTACCTTATTGGCAATTCACCATTTTGCCCTTACATTTTGTGATTTTTGTATTAAATCATGTCTTGCTCTTTTCCTCCTTGATTTAAATGAAATTGGGCAATATAATTAGGCATAATATTTGTGCTCTTTCATGCTCTAATTTAGGTTACAATATTAGGCCTTTAAGTAGATAAAAGTTGCACCTTCGTGTCTTAGCCTAGCTAATTGTATGTAACCACTGATTGCAGTATTTTTTTCCTCTTATGTGCATCATAATTCATCATTTTATTCTATTAAGGGTCACAAATATTAAAGGAATATTGGTGAATAAAAAGTTGGGTGTTACAAAATGAACAGTTGGATAAAAAGAAGACAAAAGAAAAAGAAAAAAAGTATATGAATAAGAAGCTGCCAGCGTAATGCTAAAGAAGGAGAGGAAACAAAAGAGAGAAGAATGCATTGTTGCTGCCAAACAATCCAATAAACTTTAGTGATGCAGGAGGCATAAGTGGTGTTAGATTTGTTCTAGTTTACTTTTTCCATTCCATTATTAAGACCTTACCAACTTTACAACCATATAAAAGACCTCTTGATTTGCTAGTTCATGTACAAATAAGCAATAGAGATCTTAGAGGGAATGCAACCTTATGGTAGGGGGTTAAGCTAGTGAAGAGGAGTGAAAAATTACCCTAACAGTGTATGTGAGGGAGTGAAACGGTCCAAGTTGCTATCCAAGGCATTACAAATTTGAGAAACATTGAATGTATAAGGATTAAAGTGTGTATGTGTGATTTACTATTGGTATGAATTACGTGTTTGAATTCATTAAACTGTGTTTCTTGGTCTCAAAACATGTTGTGGTCAATTATAAACCATGTTGATAGGTTGTGATTAAATTATGCTCAGGAGTGAAAAAGGACTAGTATAGGGGAATTGATGAACTATGATTTTAATAGGATTAGGAACCTAAATTATAACATGGTTTGAGTGGATTAATGGGTGAATTATTGATGAAAATAGTATAACAAGGGATAAAAAAAGGTTTTGATGGTCAAGTGATATGTAATGGATGAATTTGATGTCTTTTGGAAGTTAAGATGTTCTATGCAGGTGCAGGGATTAAGTTATAAAGGCAAAAAGTTTGCTGGGCATTGTTAGTAAAAAAGAAGGATTTAAGTGCAACCGGTGAAAGATCGTGTGGCTCATTGCAAGTAATCGAAGTCAGAATTTAAAGGGAAATTGGCGCCAAGGTTGAAATGACACCGTTTGAGAGTAAACAGAGGAAATAGTCTCTAGAGAAGTTTAAGTCTCTGAGGAATGGAAGTATAATTCCATCACAGATGGAACTTCACTTCTATTGATTGACCAGCTAAAAATTGAATATTGCAACAAGCGAGATTAGAAGTGGCAAATGAATTTGGAGGTGTTTGAAGTGACATGGCAGTTGGGAGGAGTGTTTCTAATAGAAAAGGAAAGTGGTTAGAGGCAAAAACATATTATGTCAAGTAAGAAGTGGTCATGCGAGTTGGAGATGTAAAAAGAGGAGGAGAGGTTTGTAAAGTTCAGTTCAGTTTTGGAAAAGAAGAGAGAGTGGTAGAGGAGTTATATTTGAAAGTGATGAGGATAGCTGTTGCAGTTGCAGAAGGAAAGGGAAATCCATTATTCAGAGCCATGACCGAGTAGATAACTTAGCTTCTTATCTTATGAGGATGATCCTCTTAGAGCTATGGAGCTATACCGAATGATCAGGGAGTTCTTAAGCTTAATTTGAATTCTACTTTCCTGAGTCTGAATATGTATTTGTGGGGCTATGACTTCAGAGTTATGTTGTCTAGCAAATTAAATCTAGAATTTATGACAAGTTATCACATATTTGCTAAGACTTAATGCATGTTTGTAATCTAAACTCGAGTGAAGTTGATATGACTTCTATATAAGGCACTTTAACTTTCGATTAAGCCATTCTAACTTTCATTTGAGCATAGACCTCTAATATCAAATCTAATAACTTGAATCTTAATATTTGCATTATATTTTTCAAGGTCTTCTTTCTTCAATCTCTTCTCTTCTTCTTCATGATTATTCTCTATAATCCTTTTTGATAACTCTTTTCTTTTCTTGACTAATATGCTCTTCTTTCTTCAATCTTTCTTCTTCTTCATTTTTATCCTTCTTAATCATTTCCAATAACCAAACTCAATAACTCCTTTCTTTTCTTGACTTCATCTCCCCTTATTTGATAACTTCTTTCTTCAATATCTTCTTTGTTTTATTGACTAATTTACAAGATATTTCACATTAAACATAGTAGTTAGTCAAGGTATAAGATAAATATATGATGCAAACTTTTTGCTCTTAATATTTAGAATATATATTTGACATCATCAAAACTAATCATATCTAACATTCTCCCCCTTTTTGATGATGACAAATCCTTTATGAAAAATATGTATGAGTATGAAATCAAATTAAATGCAACATATTTTTCGTGCATATCTCTCCCCCTTATTTGACATCAACAAAAATTTTGAAGGATAATAATAAATGCTCTTAGAAAAGAAAATATGAAAATAAATTAGAAATATATGTCTCTCCCCCAATCAAAAAGGTTGTATCATCCTTCACTCTTAATGTGATGCAAATAAAAGAGGACTTTTTTAAAAAAAATTGAAATAATTTGCAAAGGCATTCAAAAAAACTTTCAAAATCAATCCTAATTGATACCAAAGATGTGCAAAGCCTTCTCAAAATATAAAGAGATAAGGTTAAGAAATGCTCATTTGGATTTAGAAAGCTGATGATTGATCCATGAAATGCATTGCCTTCCTTTCTTGTTTTGTAAGATCCATGATGATGTGTTCACCAAACTTTCACTGTGCAACTCTAAATGGTAGGATTAATGCTTAGGAGAATGAGAGATGGAAGGTTATTGACTTACTGGCTCTTCAAGTGGTGTCTCTATTGAATGGATATGGGCAATACTCAGGCTCTCTAAAGGTGTATGAAGAGGTGGAATCTCATAAGTTTGAGTATCTAGAGCAATATTCTCTAAAGGCATAGTCTTTGTAGGCACCTCACGAGCAGAGATACACCAACATGAGCTTAGACTAAGGCCTCATATGCATCAATCCTCTTAGTATGTGCCTCTTACTGAGCATACAACATCTGGAGGTTCTAATTTACCACAACATATAACTTCCTTACTCTGTCATCCATAACCTCAATATACTTCTCATTGGTACTGGTAATCTTAAGTGAGAATTTTTGAAGCTTAGTCTGAATGTATGTTTGAATGGTAGATCCAATGAAAGATGATCTAGGTGATCCAGCTCTGGCTGAGAATTGTTCTTCATTTACTCTGATTGACTTAGCCTCTAATCTCTTTCTCTTACTAGGAGAACTAACTAGAGGCAAGTGTATCTTCATTCTTTGGATATGCATCTTGTCAAACTTGGGCAATTCTGATCAGCTACTTATTTAGTTTCAAATATAAAATCTTGTTGGCTTTGAGAAAGAGAGATATCAGGTGAGCATGAAAAAGTGGAGTAGACTTATTAGAGGTGTATTTATATTTCTTGATTTCTAAAATATGATTTCTCTAATGTTATTCCACTCCTTGCTGATAATAGGGGCCATTATGTGATAATCATTATTGATAAAGTGAGTAAAGTTATTGGCCTTATTCACCATAGCTCTAGTATAGATGTACCATATAATTATGTAAAGTTCACACATAGAGCTAAGATTGAAGTTGAGTATATATCCCAAGTGGCTCTCCTGACTTGATAGCATAATACATCTTTGGCTTAGAGAACTCTCTGAAAGGACTACTTGAAGGATTCCTTATCCCCAACCACCCAATTATCTTCATAACTGAGATGATGACCTTCTACTCACTGATTATTGTCTCTAAGGTCTCTTTAATCATAGTATGTTCCTCATAACATATCTCTACTGGCTCCAAATCACAAAAGAAATGTCTCACTACTTTTGGAAATTAGGGAAAGATGGATAGACAACCAAGGCTTATAGTGTCTAAACTTGTGTTTGGCCTTTAGCTTCTTGGAGTTGTCATAGCTGGAGCTATCAAGAAGTCTTCATCTTCCTTTATATGTGTTGTTTCTTTGAAGGTTTCCTGCAATAAATATTTCAAGATTGAGTATCAAAGCATGTTTCCTTAAGTTGATAATTTCTCCTTGTAGTGCGTTAATGATTGTCCTTGCATAGAACAAATTCTCCTACCGCAAATTCAAATCTTTCTTGCAAAAGAGAGTGATTAGTGAAATCAAGTATCAAAACATTCCTTTCTATATGATATTTTCAATTTAATATAATGAAAGGAAAATATAAGAGTAACTCATTATCAAAACTAATCAATTGAAAATGAATGCAGATGAGTATGCTGAAAAGATTTTCTTCAAATAAAGGAGATGGGCTTTTAAGATATAATACACATGTGAATGTAAAGCTTTCCCTTAATGAATGCATGGCTTAGAAAATATGAAGAATAGAGTTAAGAACTCTCCTTGATTTGAAAAACCATTGGCAGCTTTATACAGAAATTGAGTGTGAGAGTCAGAATACTTGGATAGGATTTAAGTCTTGCTCGAGGTGATTAAAAATAAGAATGGAATCTCACTCCTTGTCTTCTTTCCTTATGCAATTGGTCGCAACTTGTGAGTATTATTCCATTAGGCATTCACTCAAGTGGTCACTTGAGTGATGCGGCTATTTTCCAAGAGGCTTTAGCTATCACTTGTAGTTCACTCAAGTAAACCATGCCAGTGAACCTTCCTCTATTTGTCTATGTGTTTCATTTATAGAAATAAAAAAACCTTGGATAGACATTCTCTTTAGTTCTTTTTAGAGTAGCTCATTTTCTTGGCTCATGTAGAAGACTTAAAGTGTCTTCTAATTAATAGCTTAACCAAGGGACAATTTATTTCACTTATTTGCTCCATCAATAACATCCTTCAAAATCTTTCAACTCATATTCAATACAAGCTTGTTTTGAAAACATTATTATATTTCATAAAAAGAAATGTTCAAGATAAGATAGACAACTTGAAATTGGCTTGAAGGAGTAACTTATGCTTTCTACAAAGAAAAGAGTATCAAGGATTTAAAAATCATGAGGAACATTTGATAAATGAGTTTTCTCATGCTAAACTTTATAAAATAATAAATGAAATCAAGTTAGCCTAGCATGATCATGAAATATGCAAATTATTTTAAATAGTTCATAATACAATACCTCACTAGAGTAAATCTCATAATCACTTGAGGCATACTTCTCAAAAGTCCATTGAATCACCACTGAGTCACTCCAAAGTGAATATGTCAGTGGAGGTGCTTTCTGGTCACTTGAGTGTCGCTCTTAATCTCTTGTCTCCTCTATCACTTAAGTGCTTCTGGATCACTCGAGTGATTTTAGAGCTTTTGCTAAAATTCAAAGTTTCGACATTTCGACATGTGTGCATACGCTTTCATCTCTGTTCATCTTGAATACTAAAGTTGTAAACATGGTATCTGTTGAGTATTTCCTAATAAATTTAAGTAAACCTCTGGTACTCTAAAATTTGTTTTTATATTTCTAAAGCAAAAATTGTCAATATTGATACTTGAATTGTTAATAGCAATACTAAATTTTTAAACGAGATATTTGTTGAATATTTCCTAATAACTTTCACCAGAGCTCTGACGAGCCAATTCTTTATTTTTTTGTCAACCTAAAGTTGTCAATATGGATACCTGAGTTGTTAATAGTAATACTAAAGTTGTACAACAAATACATCGTTTACAACTTTAATATTGCTATTAATAACTTTAACCTGAGAAATTCAAAAAAAATATATTAGGCCTCGTTTATAACTTTAGTATTTCTATTAACAACTCAAGTATCTATATTGACAACTTTTTCTTAAGAAATTCAAAAAAAATATTGCTTTGATAGCAGGTCACCGAAGCTCCGTGTCAGCCGCTGCTGCAGGTCACCAACAGGCGGTGGGCGACAAGGGGGTTTGAAGATTTTTTTTAAGAAAAAAAATAAAGGTAGTTAGGTAATTTCTCAAATTTTTCAACATTTTAAAATTTCAAATCAGCCCCTTTAGAATTATTAAAATTCAAAATACTTATTTAGCTTTTACCACTTTTGATGATATTTTTTCTGTTTTTCTCCCAAAATTAAAAATAGAAAAGGGGGCGTTACAAAAATAATGTCATTTTGTAGTGGTTGAATTGTAGCGGTTGAAAAAAAATAGCTACAAATATCAGTATTTGTAGCGGTTTTAAAGGAAACCGCTATAAATTTGAAACAATATGATTTGCACCAAATGGCATGCCTATAAGTGACAGTACTTTGTAGTGGTTACATAAAAAAAACTACTATAGAATGTGGCGCCAAGTTATAGTGGTTACTTAGTAGCGGTTGAGCCATACTAACCGCCACAAAATCTGGCACTACATTTGTGGTTTTGTTGTTTGTAGCGGTCAACAAGGAAAAACCACTATAGAATGCAAAGGGTTGCAACTTTGTAGTGGTTATTGAGGTAATAATCGATACAAAATATAAAGGGTTGTAGCGGTTTTGGGACAACTGCTACAAATTGTCATGTTGGATGAGGTAGCGTTTCGTTATTTGTAGCGGTTGAGGTAGCGGTTTTGGTTAAAATCGCTACAAATCACATGGCTACATAAATGTCGCCACCCCTCATTTTACCACTTTTGGAAAAATCATTTCTCGTATGCGCTCTGTGAAGTTTTCTTCATATCTAAGTTTATGCTCAAAGATTTAAAGAGTTAGGCACTTGGGTTAGTAAAGTTACCTATTTAATTTTGTTTTAGAGCAAAAAAAGATATGTTTATAGTAAGTTTAAAATTTATGAGCTCCTGAGCCTATTTTTTAAACCTCTTTTATACATGTGTTTTTAATTAGATTTTAGAAGATATTGAATTTTTTTTATTATAATGTTGTGATTTTACATTATTTATATTGTTGGTTATTGTTATTATAATTTTTTATAAATATTGGTTGGTTGTCATTATAATTTATTTTTAATTGGTTAAAAACTGTAGTTATAATGGCTTCTGAGAGAGATAAGGGGAAAGGGAAGGCGGATGAGAATCCCCTTAAAGGACCTATTTTGCAGGGGAGCAGTAGTCGAGTGGCAGTGGTAGGGGTAGAGGGCACCCTAGAGGTGGACATGTCCCCATGCCACCGTAGCAGGTGACCCTGCCATAGTAAGAGACCCCACAATAGGGGACCCTATAGAGGTGCCTATTCAACCAGAGGGGGCTAATATTTGTGTCAGCGACTACAAGGACCTTGAAGAATTTGATTTCGATATTCCCATGAGTGAGGTAGAGCGATTCCTTTAACGCGAGGAGGCTAGGGACCAGAATAACTGAGGACGATCGTCTTCGCGGTTGACCATTGTTGAGGTTCAAGTTCAAGGTAAAGAATTGTTTTAATAAAGTTAATATTTTAATTATAGTGGTTTAAATGTGATATTAAATTTAATTAAAATTTGTGATGAATTGTGCAAATGAGTAGGGAACATAAGCACCAGGAGGCTAGACGTGGCTACTCTAAATAAGCTGGGCCCAGGGCTACATGTAGTAGTTCCGTCAAATGAAGCCATGAACCTGCTGATTGAGAATTATAGTCATCTATTTAACCGCTATCTCAATGAGCTGGGCGTGAATTGGATTCGATTCCCTATCAACTTCTAGAACTGGGAGAAGGTTCCCTCGATGTCAAAGGATATAGCATAGGACAAGGCTGTGAAGGTAACCAATTTAATTTACTAAATCAAATGTAAATAGTTATAATTTATATAATTTTTAATTAATTAATTAATTGTATTTAATTGTAATTTTTTTAATTGTTACTAATTTATTTAAATTTGTGATATAGGATAGGTTTGCCATGCGAGACAACAGGAAGCGGTACACCTTGATGAAGATGGGGGATAGGTGGAAGAACATGAGAAATCATCTCTAAATTTTCTAGCCGCACACTTTAGCATTTATTAACACTTTTTGTTTTTAAATTTGTAGGTTCCTTAGGAAATTGAAATCTTAAGTAAAGAATAAGGCATGGCCAATAGGTTCTATAGCTGAAGGTTACATAGAGAACGAGGTTCTGTATTTCTGTTCAAGATACTTTAATGACATTGAGATGTTTTTCAACCGATCGCCTCATGTAGACAATTGTCCTGAATCTGAGCCATCATCAAGAGAGTTGTTAATCCCTCATGTTGGTAAACAGTTGGAGGAATGAGAACTTCACACTAATTGCAACTAAGAAGTTCCATGCACATAGACATGTCTTGATTACAGTCAAGTTGATCGCTTCCTTCGATAAGAATTGTACACTGATATGTTATTATTCTATATATTTTAGTACATTTCACGATCGAGTGTCATGATTAATTGCATGTAATTTAGAAGTAATGTGAAGCATCAACTCATGATTCGTATACAAACATCGATTCTTCAAAATTGATAAAACGGTCTACAAAGAATTCAAGTAGGTTTATGTGTCGAATACTAAATGACCACAACCCACATTCATTAGATTTTATAGCTCTCGCAATCGGCCCACTTGACCATTTAACAAGGTTCACAGCATACAATGCTAATGGTTTTAACTTTTGTACGATTTCATGAGATCAAGGATTGCAACCTCAAAATTCAAGTGTTTATGGTACCTTTGGGACAAAGAGTTATGTGAGCTGTAATGATGACAACATGCAGTTCGGAGGCGTCCCTTATTATGGAAAGCTAGTTGATGTCATCGAACTAAATTACCAAGGTCATTTCACTGTGACACTCTTCAAGTGTTTGTGAGCAAATACGACAACTTTCCGGAGACTCACAACTAATGAATTAGGCATCACATCAGCAAATTTCTCCTCGCCAATTCATGGATTGTTAAGGACGAGAGGCACATGGATTGTAATATGATGGTTCACTTAAAGCTTTGAGACATTTACGACATGGGTGATGGTGATAATATCGCCTACGAGAGTGAACCATTCTAGCCCGCCACTTTCGAAAACTTCTTTTCCGAAGGCGATGATAATTTATCTATAGTTTGATGTGTTTTTATAGGTTACACTTTATTATCACTTAATTTAAATATAATTTTTGTACAAAATAATACACTCAACACTAACATTTTCTCCACATATTTTTTGTAGGGATGACGATAAAGAATGATTAAAAAAATATAATTTTTATTCTTGTAAAGCTCAATTTATATTTTCTTTAATTTAAAAAAATCACATTAATATGTGTAGCGGCCCCTAACCACTACAAAATACAAAAAAAAAGCGCTACAAAGAGGAATCGCTATAAATACCATTACCTCAACCACTACAAATGTCACACTCATCCATATAAACACCCCCCATCCCTCATCATTTCTTACTCTCTTCTATTTCTTTCCACCCATCTCCTCATCGTTTTTTTCCTAACATGTTGATGAAAAGCTCAACAAAAGATGGTAAATTTTTTTTTTTTATCAAATCTTTCATTTAATCATTTCATTTTATTTTCCTTCCAGACTTATAATACTTCTAGTTCCCACCTTTTGATTATTTATGACGCAGCCAAATGATTGCCCCTAGGAAGTATAGCCCAATAATAACTTGGTGTGCTTTTTTTTTTCTTTTTTTTTTTTAACGTGAAACATGTCAATTATAAGACCATGAAAGCTTGTGGTATGACTTTGTACATATTTGAACCCTAAAGTGATGGAATGAACAAAATGTGGTCATGATGAGCGGTATATAGTGCATTCAGTTTTGTAGAGTTTGATCTCATAACCATGTAATGAACAAAGTGTAGAGCTGGTGGCTCAAAAAATAGTACTCCAAAATCGACGAGCCTCCTTTTTCATTCTTTTTCTCAATCTTGAAGTTGTTCAAATAAAATAAGTGGACTTAACCAACATATATTTGTTCACTTCATAAGGAGTTGATTCATAAATTACAAGATCATAAGTTCAAATCCAGCTACCGACATATTAACCCTGCTTTGGTTCTTCTCGAGCAGATTTAGCATAATATATAATAGCCTTGTCTTCATGCAAATACAAAATGGGCAGTGCTGTGCTTGTAGTATATCAAAGGCTGCTTGTTTGGAGCCTCAGATCCTTATTTCATGAAAAGTGACTATCGTGTATCTTTTTCACTTTGTTTAATAAAATTGTTTGATCATTAAAAAACAAAAATAATAAATTTTGGATAAAATAGTTTATAAAATTTATTTTTCTTTACTTATGATTTATAAAATTGATTTAGCTAGGTTTTAGCTCATAAATATATTTTTAGCATTTTTAGGGTATTTGGTTAATTTTTAACAAAAGTCTTGCCACATACTCCCTCCAATCCTTTTTAATGAGTTCCACTTTTTGGAACAAAGATGCCCCTACCTTTTATAAGTTACATTTTGTATGTAACTGAATTTTTTTTGTTTACTTTCAATTAATTGCATGTCTCTCGTTTATTTTTTTTTCACTTAGTCTCTCTCTTATACTCTTTATAAATAAAGGTATATTTAAATAAATTATATTTCCTACAAATTTATTGATCTTTAACTAATTTTAATTAATTCTTTATTCCATGTAATTCGGTTATACGTAACTTTTATATGTGAGAGAGAGACCGAAGAGATAGAGTATAATTGGTTATATATTCTATCCAAACAGGCTCTATTTAAAAGATTCAAAACTATAATTTCATGAAAAATATCTAAACACCAAACACCCCCCTTAACCCCATACAGTGAAGCGAAAAATACATTTTTAATACGCCTTTCGTTCAAGCAATTTCTAAGCAAATTCCCTTACATGAAGCCTTTTTTTTTTTTTTTTGAGGTATTCTACGATTGGAGGCAATCCCGTTCGAGATACTTTTGGTCCCTTCCGTTAAACTTGTAATATCTCAAAATTTATTAAAAGGTTAAATTTCTAAAAATAAAATTTAAATGGTGCTAGAGATTAATCTTGAAAATTAAAGGTCTATTTTTCCTAAAAATTTGAGGAGCAACAATTAATGGTTATAATTTGGCTTGAGAATTTCTAAGAAATTATTTTAAGGCTAAGAACTAATTTATGGGAGTTAGATAGTAAGCCAGATTATAGAATCTATAAAATTTAAGAAATATTAAATTAGACAAGAGGAAAAATTAAGGCATAATGTGTATAATTAATAGGATAAAAATATACCAACAAATATATAAAATATTAAAAAAACACACCCACACTTCCCATGCTTCACATGCCACTCGTGCTTCACTTGCTATATTTATGGTTCATGCACACTTAAATAAACACACACACTTCCCACACTACACACACAACCATTAAAATAAACACCACATGGCACACACACATTTATTTAATAAACAAGCACACACCCTTCCACTATAAATACAAGACAACGCACACACTTCTCATTTTCACATCCATTCAGCCAAGACACACAAAAGAGAAGAGAAATAGAAAATATAGAGAAAGAGAGATGGATGTGAGTGAGAGAGAGTTAAGTGAAGGAAGACGAAGGTGAGAGTAGTTGCCGGAGAAGAGGAAGAATGAGAAGTCGGTCATCATAGGCAAGTCTTAAATATTGTTTAGGGGAGTCTTCTCTATCTCTTTTTATTGTGATTCGGTTAGTTTGGGTTGTTCATGAGGATTTATAGTTGTTGTAAGTTGTGTGATTCTGAAAATAAATTGCTATCATTTCTGGTTGGAATAGGGTGTCGATATATTGAGTAAGAATTTGGTAAATTTGATATCACCAATAGATTCTACATGAAAAATTGTATGAGAATACATGTGGTTGTAATTTTTGGATGATTTTGTATAAATCAATAATTTTTAGAAATTACGTGGAGATGTTGTTCGGTTAGTTTTTCTGGAATCAGTTTGGTTATAAAATTCGTTTCATTAGTCAAAACTGGTCCAACAATTATGAAACTTTACAGAAATAAAGTGGAAGTCTAGAGCTTTAATTTGATATATAATATGTATTATTTGGATCAGTATATTAAGAGATATAGATTTTTAAAGTTAGTTTGTGTCAAATTATGTTTCTGGAAGGAAGATTTCTTGTGATGAAATTTTGAAAACACAAACCTTTACCAAAAATTATGAAACTTTCCAGATTTACATTAGACATTATGAGCTTTATAATTTTTGAGCTTGTACATTAGGATATATGAATTTTTAAAGTTGAGTCTATTTCTGAAAGGAAATATGGTGTAGGGACATTTGGTGAATTTCTGGGAAATATTTCTTGACACTGGTCAAACCTAAGTATTTTTCCATGAAAGTAAATTAAGTATCTTCACATAGGCTTTAGAACCAGTCAATTTGGAATTTCCTAGATTTAATTATGATTTTTCAAAATTGACTGAAAAATCTGCCAGTTTTCTGAAAAATAGAAAAAGTTGAATTGTGGAGAATTATACTATGCAAAAAACCACTAAAACTGAAATAACCAACAGAATATGATTAAAGGAAGTAGCAATGCAAGTAATTACCAATTACTTGTTAACTTTAATTTATAGGAATTGGTAATAGCCCGAGCCGGATTAAAAGTTTTGGATAAAAGTCGGACTGAAAAAGGACTCAGGTAGTAACTCTTTCTTTCATACACTATGTGATTATTTATATGTTGTGTATGCCATTTTCTGTAATATGAGCATAGTTTATGGGACATGCATATTAGCTGAGTTGTGGTCTGGGACCCAACGGAGGCGCAGAGTTAAGTTGGGGTTACAAACAGTCTGTACACACAGCATTTTCATCTTACATAACATGGTGCATTGCATATTTATTTTCACATTTTATATGTCGGATTGTATGTTACTACTGAGATTCATTCGAATCTCACCATTTTTCAACATTTAAAAATATTCCAGCAGAAGGTAGCGGCTCTAAGTGCAAAACAGTAATTACCGTTGATTGAATGTCTGGTTCTAACAGAGTGCAGTTGGTTATCTTTAGTTGTAATATTTATTTCTTTTGGACTTTGTTTATATTTTTCAAACCCTATGGGAATTGTCTGTAATATAAACAATCATTTATTATCAGTATATTTCCGTTATTTCTGTGTGCCCTCTGAACTATGCTTTTATTACTCTGCAAATATCAAAGTGTTAAGGGGCTTGACAAAACTCAACCTCCATTGATCCTTTACAAAATGTTATGCATATATACATGGAAGAGACTCCTCCAGCTACATGTCTATACTTTGGGCCTGATGGTCATTAGGATAATTTTTTTCATAACATAATGGATCACTTGAAGACGACAAGAAAAATATGGATCCAATAAACTATCACAAGTTAAAGTGGAAGCCCATGTTGGAAAGTCTAAATGAGTGGCTTATTTTTGGAATTTTAATTCTTAAAGTTGTGAGATTGTCATATTTTAAAATAAGTTATGTTATTCGTAATTTTTAAATTATATGGTTTGGTATATAATTTTGGGAAAATCCCTATAAAATCCAGTTGAAACACCGAACTCTAAATTTAGGCCTACACTTTTAATAAATCCTTAATCATGCCTAGTGGCCTAATTATAGATTTTTGAATATTATTAAGTGCTTGTTTGGAATAACGATTGAAGCCTTCAAAAACGGTTTTTTAATCGTGATTTACAGTATACGAGATAAGTATATGAGATGAGTTTTGTTTCGACTTATGTGAATATGCACTTTTAGGAATCTCAAAAGTGAGCCCAAACAAACATTAAAAAACTAGAATAACCTTGGATAGTAAAAAAGGGAAAATTGAATATATATATATATATATATATATAGGCCTGATTTTAATTTTGGTTATTTTAACTATATTAATTGAGATTTTTTTGGTCAGGATATTAATTGGGATTTAATTGCAAATTCGCATAGCCCTAATTGTTTTTCATCAACTTGGTGATTATATTCCAAAAAATTTATAACTTAACCTTTTCATCAAATTGGTGATTATACTCCAAACAATTTCATTGTAAATTCGTGAGTGTTTGGGAAACACCCAAACTGTGATTTCAGGAGTCTTTTTTTTATAAATTAAGATAAAATTTTTCTTATATACTTACTTTATAAATCATAAAAGTTATTCTCCAAAAGTTAATTTAAACAAGTTATCATTATTGGGTTCTCAACTTTCAACGCACTTCTCACAAAATTGAGGGGTTTGGAAGAACAGGTGTTGCTGCAGCATAACAAGTCCGGTGAGCATAGCAGAGCGAGGTTGATCGAAAGAGGTTTGAGTGAAGGCTAAGGATTGTGCAGATGGAGGAGTTCGACTAGGAGAAACTCAAGGATTGCAAGTCCATATGTATCGTCCAATATCAATAGCAGAAACTCAAGCGATCAGGATTGGATACTTTCTCATTTTTTTTATGTTTCTAGAGAATATGACTTGGAAATTTTTTGGCTGCACTTTTACAAGTAAGAACTATACATTAAATTGAAGGTTTTTGTACCAAAAAAAAAATCAAGGAATTTCGCCTTACCGAAATTTTTTTTGCAAGATCTCGACTTGAAGGGAATCTTAGCCATTCAAAGATGACGCTAATAAGGGTAGATCGAAATTGAGCATAGCAGCATTGTGAACCAAAGATCAAGAGAGAAACCATGGATGGAACTTAAAAAGGGAGAGGAGACGGATGGAGGAAAATGTGATTGGTAAAAAAATGAGTAAAAGGATATATAAGTAAAATCACTGGATACAGAAATTCCTAATGAGGCATATTTGCCTTATTAGAGATTTATTAAAAGTATAGGCATGGATCTGGATTTTAATTTTTTAATTGGATTTTATAAGGAATTTCCCTAAAATTTTGTCACATATACATATATATGTATGTATATGTGTGTGTGTTAGTATTATATAATTAAATATTTTTTTAGTGTTGTTTATGACATAAATGACATATATATACCAAATTTTTTTTATTATTGTACTAATATTTTTTCTTTTTCTTGAGTTAGGATTTATATTATTTATCTCAAGTATGTAAATCCTAATAGTTTCAACTAATTTTTAATCCGGTGTTGTGGTTTTTTTTTCTTATCAGGTCCTTATAATTTTTCCTAATTTATAATTAAGTTCCTATAATTTCATGGGACTGATAAAAATAAAAGAAAAAGGCAGATACTTAATTAAAAATATGTAAAATAATAAGGACATCATAAAATAAAAAAATTGCAAGGACCTGCTTAAAAATAGATGAAACTATAAAGCCTTTATAAAAAAAAATACATTGTTCTAATTAAAAATTAGGTAACATTTTAGGGACTTGTATACAAATTATCCCTATATTTTTTTATAAAAGACAAAATGACATAAATAATTTAAAAGTCTTATCGTGAACCAGAGCTAACATAACAAACATGATTCACTACTAGAAAAAACACTTTTAACGTCCCTTATATGGGACTTTTAACGTCCTTTTATGAGGGGACGCGTATGCCAGCGACGTAGTAAATTTGGACTTTAGACGTCCTTTGTAAAAAGACGCCTAAAGGGCTGGGTTTAGGCGTCCCTTTGACCAAAAGGGACGCCTAAAGTAAGGACTTTAGGCGTCCCTTTGGCCAAAAGGGACGCCTAAAGTGTTTTTTTTTTCAGAACCATTTTTATTATTTCTGGCCATCTCATTGTGAAAGCAAACAGAAACGTATACACAAAAAGGAAACATACAGCACGCAGTTTATAATTAACAAAACACAACATCCACCTCTAATGAAACATTATGCACTACATTGTTGACAGAAATGTTGTCCACTAATATAATAAACAACTACTAATAAGTAAATGTACAGGAAACGATAAACTTCTACAAATCAATGTGTTGAAGAATCCTCCCAGCCAACAAGTCTCTGATCAAATTAATGTCTTCATATAAGTAAGCAGCATCATTATCAAAGATCTACAAATTAGAAAATATGATTATATATACGAAATCAATGAAATTAAAGGATTGTTTAGCAATTCAATTAAAATACAACCAAAATATTATCATTTGATTACCTGTTGAAAATCATTTGTAAAGCCACTTTGAATGATATTATACATGTAAAGTAGAACATAATAGCCACATTCAGTACCACCTGGTTGTTGAGGGCACTATAAATCAAAAGCAATTGGTTAAAATCAATAACATACATCATTTATAAAACAACCGTAAATAAAATAACTTAAATTATATTGAAACCACATACTTTGGGATAGAACCACTTTGGCTTGCGAACAACTCTACCCTCACGTGACCCGCCAAGCATTCTATATGTTTGGGTCGCGCTACCATTAAAATGTAAAACATTTTAAGTTAGAACCATTAAAATGTAAAACATTTTAAGTTAGAACAATTTATTTAAATCAAGCATTTCTTTAATTAATAAAAAAGAAATAACTAACGTGTTGAAGACTGATTTTGTGTCTTTGTCTGGCTTTTTTGTCAAGGAATCAAACCAATAGATTTCATTGAGGCGTGGGCAAACAACACACAGGCTCCAATGGTAACTAAAACAATACACAGATTAAAATGAAGTTTAGATTAGAAGAAAATTATTTCTCAAACATCCAAAAATAAAATTTTTTACTACATACCCTTGAACAATTGGCGCTAGATAACATCGCAATTTGGTCGCTGCCATTGTGAAGCCCACATAATGCGTCCTTTGTGCGACATCATTTTTATCTGATGTCGTATTTGCCGGACACAAGAATCCGTATAAATTTGATCTTTGCATATCAATGCACATGTGGTAGAAGGACCTAAAATATAAATAAAATGACCAATGAATTATTGAACTTATGAAATCTTGAACTTAGAAAAGAAAAACTAACCAAATGCCAAGTTTGACCCATCCTGCATCTATCTCCTCCAAATGCATAAACTCCTTAAGATCTTTATTGTCGATCGTGTAGGGATACGTCAATTGTGCACCCACAATCCCTGGAGGCATATTGAAGTTGACTTGGGGAATACCTTTGTACATCTGTTGGAGCCGTGCTAGAAAGGGCCATTTTTGCGCATGTTGCTCCTCCTATAAGCATAGAAAACAAAACCAATTATATTACAATGATGCCAATAAATGTCAAGTGATATGAATATAATTCCTACCATTGGTGGGGTTCCCAACGTGCCAATAAGATATTGAGGCCAAAGGATGAAACCTCCAATTGCCTGACCCAGCGTGGCAATCTCAACGTCAGGGATAGGATGGCTGCACCTTCTTCCCCCTCATGAACACGTGTCACTGTCACCCTATGTAAATACTGTGGAATTTGATTATGATGGTGGGTGGTAGCTTTTGTGTAAATGAGAGCATCGGCTACAACACGAATCATGTCTGTGGTGTCCAAATAAAGGATACACGATTCACCCAACTCCGGAGTGGCAGAAGGCTGGCCCAGTGGTTCTGTTATGTGAGAAGGCTGGCCACAGGGTTCTGTACTATGGGAAGGCTGGACAAGACTATGGAAAGGAGCAGCAACAAGTTCTGGAGTATGGGAAGGCTGGACAAGGGGTTCTGGATTGTGGAAAGCCTCGGCAACGAGTTGCGGAGTGTGGGAAGGCTGTACAAGGGATTTGTCCGGTGGGTTGTGACTTCCTTTAGTACTGGGGAAGGCCGGGGATTCCTCGTTTCTAACCCTAGTAGCCTCCATGTGATGAAAATCAAACCACGATTTCATTTCACCACGTAGTTGTGTCATTAGCTCATCTCGGAGCTCCTCTCGGATTTGATCGCGAAGCTTATCCACAAACTCTTGACTGGGTTCAGCTTGTGAAGAATATAACGAGGCTTTACCAAAATACTTCGAAATACCAACTCCCCTTGGCTCCCCTCTAACACGGCCTGGGTATTCAGCCTTCCCAATCGCCGTGGCCAATATGTCCATCCGTCTACTTGGAGTGAACGAACCTTGGCTACTCTGCTCTTCGAGTTCGTCCTGTAGCATACAATTCGTTATGAATACCCATTTAAATGCTAGAAATGTGAAAGAATTTTACAATTAATTACTTATGCTATTACTACTTACAATCCTCGAGGCAACCTCAGCAATAGTAGGATGTATATATTTGCCACCCTTAATCCTCCCTGCTTTCCATTTTTTGTGAAGTGGAGGAGGAGCTGGCTCTTGCACAACAACGGAAGGATCCGATTTCGCAGCGTCCTTCATTTTTTCCAGCTCTTCTGCCATCATCATCCGCTCCAGCTTCCTGTAGCCACCCCGAGACATGCAATGCTGGTACTAATTTGCTTCTTGCCTCTGTGTGTTCGCCGCACTTAATTCCTGTTTAAGGGAAAAAGGGAAAAACAAGTCATTAGTGCATTAACTATATTGAAATTATAAATTTTCATACTGAAGACAGAAAATTTACCAAAAATTCAGGAGCTTGTCATTTAGCTACAAACAACCTCCAGTCCTCTGGAGATAGATATGAATATTCCTGACAAGGATCAAGATGACTCTTGTCACCTCTAAGGTACTTCCTGGAGAGCTTATTTTTAAAATCCTTCCAGCGCAAACGAACCTCTCCCATCCAGTGGTTGTACATGTCTGTGGTGTCAGGAACATCGAACGTTTGCTGCAAAAACGGAGACAATTAAACTTGAATAGGAAGAAAGGTCTAAATACATAAAATGTATCGAAAGTTATGTACCAAAATCTGTTGCCATATCATGGCTTTCGTCTTTTCGGGAACCTGCCTCCAACTATCATAGATGATTCGGACTTTGCTTCGACCCAAAAAACCAAGATAACTAATGAAGTGGTCTTCCTCAAGACCCATTGGATTCATGTTGGCATCAAACTCTATGTGAACCCTCTCCTGTTCATTGTAGTGGCGCTTCGCCAATACAGCCATCTTCGTGGCACCTCTTGTTCTTCTCGGAGCGGGTGGCTCTTCTTGCCTTCCATTATGCTGCTCGTTGTCGCTCCTTGAGTCACTGGAACTTGACATATTCCTAGACAAAAAAAATCATTGTCAGAGAGGTAAGAATCATGTCAGAGAGGTAAGTAGATTGCAGGTATCTGTATAAACTACATTAAGGGAAAAAAGCACATAGGACATAATACAGTTTTATATAGTTAAAGGTCTTACTTCATATTGTTTCCCATATTCCTTCACAATGATCATTTCTTGCAGAATAATCTTCATATTGTTTTACCACCTAAACCATTCCCAATAACACTCAAGTTTATAACAATTGTTAACTATGAGATTGCCTTTTATCACTTTTTTCAAAAAACATTTCGGGATCATTTCCCATTAAGTGTAAGATCCCACAATTGTAATAACAAACCATTTCACCTTAATTCAAACAAAACAAAAAATAAATAAAGTAACTTAGGCAATTAAGGACAATATCAACAATTTAAAATATCAATTTTTCTTTAGGGAACTAACATGTTTAAATTAGTCAAGTTAAAAGTTCTATGCACCTAGCTACCTAATATATTAAAAGTTCTATACATGTATTCATTATTTCAAACCAATAAAAGTTCTATAGCACTCAGAGCTTCCTACACATGTTTTATATAATTAAATAAATTATATACTTATTTAATCTAATAAAATTAGTTAACTAGAAAAACTCCTATATGTACTTATGGAATCTAGCATACATATGTACTTATGGCATATATGAGTGGCTTATAGTTTCTAGCAAAACTACTACTTTAAATTAAACTGTCGATCATGACATTAACTAAAGTGAAATAAAATAAACCAAAATAAAAAAAAAAAAGCTTACAGGTTGGAAGAAATTAAAATGGCGTGATGATGAAGAGGTTGGGAGGGAGGAGGCGCGCTAGCCACCGTGAGAGAGGGAGCTCCGATGCTGCAAACAATGAAAAGATCAAGGAATATGAGGCTTTCACTGGTGGGGATAGCTGATTAGCTAGTTCGGGAAAAAAAGAAAGAAGAGATCGAACTGTACCGTAATATATATATACCTTCTCAGCTGATCAGCTCGCTGGAACAAGTTAGTAAGGCGGCGGAAGAGAAAGATACAGGGGGTGAGTATTGAAGTGAGATGATAGAAGGAGGAGATGAGAGAAAATGAAGAAAGAGGGATAGAGCGGTGGAAGGGATATTCGGTGGAAGGAGGCTAAGTGTTTTTGATCAGAGAGGGAGGAAGAGTGACGAAAGGAATGGAGGGAAATGATGAAAATGTGGAGGGAAATATGTTTAGGCGTCCCTTCTCTAAGAAGGGACGCCTAAACATATAAATAGGCGTCCCTTCATAGAGAAGGGACGCCTAATGTCCCTACATTAGGCGTCCCTTCTCTAGAAGGGACGCCTAATGTTGGCTGCATGCCAGCCACGTGGCTGGCATGCACCCTTTAGGCGTCCCTTCTCTAGAAGGGACGCCTAATGTTGGGTGCATGCCAGCCACGTGGCTGGCATGCACCCTTTAGGCGTCCCTTCTAGAGAAGGGACGCCTAATGTCTGGCTGGGATGCACCCTTTAGGCGTCCCTTCTAGAGAAGGGACGCCTAATGTAGGGACATTAGGCGTCCCTTCTTGAAGAAGGGACGCCTAAAGACTTTAGGCGTCCCTTGCCTAAAGATTAATAAGTCTCTCTTTATTTACGTAAATGCCACCGCGTACACTTTTTACTTCCCTTTTCAAAGAAGGGACGCCTAATTGTGACGTTAAATCCCTTTTCTGTAGTAGTGATTAGAAAAAAAAAATTATGAAAATGTTCTAAAGAAATAACTTGTACATAAGAAAATGAGAAATCATCGTAATGATAAAATTTCATGCAAAGTTATGGAAGATATTGGATAGGCTCCTGCTGGAAAGTTAATCAATCGTTTGTCAACATAAAATGAGAGAAATAATTTAAGCAGCAGCATGTAATAAGTTAAGAATAAATTTTTAGGCTGGCCAAAAAAAAAAAAGAATAAATTTTATGAAACGAGCAAAATAAATACATCACAGTGAATCCAACAGTATATGGGCCCCCTTTGTTCTGGTTTATATCTCTCTGATTGAATTGGCCCTCATTATAAATACTGCATTCCCAGGATTATAATTATCAATATTGGAGGTACTTAAAATTCACCAGCTTGAATCTTCCCAAAATTATTACTAGACAAATAACTCATAATTTTTTTAAAAAAATAATTTTTTTGAAGAGAATATATATAATATTAAAATAGAAAACTATTAATTATAAAAGAAACCCTATTACTTGAAAACTTGGGTTCATAATAGTAATTGGATGCCTTATTAACCCAAAATTATATATATATAATATGAAACTTGCTACTTCTTCTAGTTTTTAATATAAGATATTGTTCATAGTGTAAATTGCACTGCAAACAAGGTTATATATATATATATATATTTGTATTTGCTTGTGTCGGCCTATAAACGACATTTGTATCAAGAACGAACAAAAACATAGACAAGAGCAAGACAAAGATGATGAAAATTAATGACATTAAAACATCATGGCATCAAGGATGAGTTTGTTCTTGTGTTTCAGACCAAAGACATAAAAGGGGTATTACTCACAATGTCGAACCAAAGAAACTAACGGTTCTTAATTCTCATGATCTAACTGATTAGACCGGGTTCAAATAGGTAACATAATGATAAAAACATAATATTGCATTCTTATATAATTATATAAATATAAGAAATAACTATGAAATTGTTATATATCTTAAAAATAAACATAAATATTTTAATTTGTTGAGAAGTTTACTAGCTAGCTCACGTGTGACAACATCTGCTTGAGGAAATAGTCCCAAATCAAGCCCTTCAATTCCATAGCGTTTACCCTCAGCCTAAGTTGACGCTTATTGCCTCTTTTTTTCCATTATTATCTTTATGAAATAGTGTAGTAAACAATTTTTTTTTTGAGATTATCAAGTAACATATAATAGAAATTAAAAAAAAAGGTAATATAACTAAAACCCAAAACATCCAACCTTTTTCTTAATTGATGAAAATTTTGTAATCCAATGGTTGTGACATTAAGTGGAGTGAAAATAGAGAGAAATGTTAGTGAAGCCACCTCTCTCCCTTATAAATGAGGTATTCTTCTGTCTCATTAACACAAAGTAAGGAAAGTGGAAGAGAATCATCTTTTATTATCAAATATATATTGAATTTTATCAATACTTTCATAATCAACAAGATGAAAAGTTCTTTTCTTGTTAACAACTCTAAAAAAAAATACATGACAAAAACAAATTATAGGCCCTTGTTCAATTAATTTTTTATAAATACAAATTCAAGTAAAGCTTACAATAATATATTCGTTCCTCTAACAAGAATGGTAATGAATAAACAGAGTATCATCCAACCTTTTATGCTCCAATCTATTCCTTTTCTTGGAGTATGTATTCTGTCAAAAACACTTCAATTCTTTACTCAAACCAATAAAAATGCAGTTCGGCTGTCATATTAAATTAAACATAAAAAAATGATAAACTTGTAGGCTTACAACATAAGGAATATCAAAATAAAAATATAAAACTTCAATAAGTCACATTGTTTGGGCAAATTCAATAGTCTTATATCGGCTGGTTTAAAAACTCAGTCCCTATTAAGACCAGACCTATAACCAGTCTTAAAAGTTACTTTTTCATACCAGCTGTTTAAATGACCAATCTTAAAAGGTTTTGATTTCTAATAAAAAAAATGCCCACTCTTTAGATCAGGAAATTTCATACCTGGTCTAAAAAGTGGGCAATTTTTCTTTTTAAAAAAAAATATATACGTCTTATTTTATTTCACAGCAGCCATTTTGGTTTGTTGAATATTATTATATCTTAAAACTATATTATGCAATATAAATTTTACATACATTCCTAAAAATATAAATGCAATTGATATAAAAAATAATTATAACTAATAACCATGAATCTAAGCCCTATATTATTAGATAATTATTGAATTTTAATTCCGGAATTTGTTTTTTCAAGGTTTACTTTTTTGGCTTGCATTTTCCCTATCTCCAAAGGAGTTAGTTGATTTTTGAGTGTTGGATTTAGTAGATATAATTTTTTCCTAGCATATGCATGCTATTGACACATGATTCATATTGTGAGTATCCTTACAGTTGAATGCAACTACTAGACTGGGTGATAGGTTACCATATGTAACTTCCCAAAAATTTAGTAACTGAAATTACTTAATATGTGTAATTAATTAGATAAAATATGCCGGTGTATGTATAATTTGGCATACTTGACGCATCTTAATGTGCATTGGCTTGGTGCCACATGGACACACACATATTGAAATTTAGTAATTAATGTTGTCTCGTGTGTGTGTAGTCGGATGAAATATACCGATGCCCATGTACACTTGGTTCCATATATATGACTCTTAGATACAAATAGGGCCATTTACTGACACTTACCAGACACTTGGTGTTTTTAAAGACACCGACATACACTTGGCAACTTCCTGAAGCATAAGCTATGTGGCGCATTCTTGGAGGGACACACCTAAAGCAGCTTTTCATAAAGTAGCTTTAAATGTTAACTTTTGGGTTGGGGCCACATGTTCCTGCCACCCAGGCTCCCTCAACTTTTTAACTACTTTTCTCTTTTGGGTTGGCTTAATGGTGTGGCACCACCTAGCTACCTCATGTGACACATGCTCAAATAGCTGAGACAACTCGCCGATCTCTGGTCATGCTACTTGTTCGACCTCCTTGGACATCACTCATGTAAGTTGGATGAAAATTTCATACTTTCCTTCCTTAGACTATTAAAGTTGGCCAAGTCATAACAAGGGAGGAGTTGGCTGAATTTCAAGAAGACACATGGCGTCTTGTGAGACTAGACACTTATACACATGTGGTAATTAAACCCTAAAACCTCTCCACCCATTAAATTTCATCCAAGGAAGAAAAAAATAAGGGAAAAATAGAGAGAAAAAGAAAGAAGAGAGAAGGTGGCATAAACTTTGAAGAACAAGTTAGAGAAAGTGTTCTTGAGCTGATTTCACCCTCGAATACGCGTTTTTAGCTCTGAATGTCTTCACCAATCTTGTTCTTCTTATCAAGAGAAACATTTCTATGATTTTAGATTCTTGAAAATAGGAGTTTGGTGCTGTCCATAATGTGTAGACATTGAACGAATCAAGAATGGGTTACAGCACTGGATAGAGGTAAGCATAAGCTCTGATTTAAATATAATATCTTGAAATTTGGTTGAGTTTTCATGAGGTTGATATTCCACCCTAATATTGTGTAAGAGGTAATCTTAGGGTTTTTATGATCTTATGAACATTGACATGATGTTAAATAAGATTTAAGCATGATATAAATGAAATTTGACAACTCTTGTGGTTAGAATTTGCAAAATCACTTTATGTAACCCTAAGGTGAATTTCGGTTAGAATAGGGCACTAGGAAGGAATGAGATTTTGATGATTTTGAGGTTTTCAATGGGTTTACAATTAAAAATTTTGTAGGATAAAGGTGAGAGATTGATTTTGGAAGCATTCGAATTGAAAACAGAATTTTAGCCTAAGAAACCCTAAGTTTCGGCCTAAGTTGGTTCATAGGGAAATGGATTAGAATTGAAATGGATTCTACATACAAAAGTTTGTAGGAATAGCTTGTGGATATGATTTTAGAAGGGTTAGGTTGAAAACCTAAAAATTAAAGTTAAAGGTTGTTTTGAGGATATATGCTACCATATTCATTTTTCATGAAGTCAAGTTGCCTTGTGTTATGTTTAGGTAAACCAAACCTTGTCCTGAATCTTAAATTTTATAGATTATTAATACACCTCTTGAGATTTAAAATGAGATATATAATGCGTCATTTGGATTAGTAGTTTGTAAGTTATGATTTGTTGAAGTTGATGTATAAAATTGGAATGAATTATGAGACAGTCATGTCGGTTATGGATCTTGGAATTTAACCCCTATAATTGGAAGTGATTGATATTTTTTTCTTACATAGGACTTAAATATCTTCATATAAGAACTTGAACCACCTCATTTGGAGTTTTCTAGATTAAGTTATGAATTTTCAAAATTGACTAATAAATCTGGTAGATTGAGGTCGAATATGGAATTTCCAATTTTCAAAGGGAATTGTGGTTAGTAGGAACTTGAGGCTTAGAAGCATGATATAGAGACAAATATGACCATATTGAATACCCATAACACGAGGCTGGAAGACATATAGTATGTCTTAGATTAGACATCTGATAGACACAATGTAAAGAGTCTTAAAGATAACCAATGAAGTAAAGTAAAGGACATGAATCTGGAATGGGTCAAGAGTAACATAATGTTTACTATGTCAATAGAATTGGAATAGACCATGACCCATTTATCCATGAATTCTAAATTATAGGATTTGACATTTGCCCAAGCGGGAGAAGAACGTGGTTGGTAAAGGTAAAGGATCGGAAAGGTGTTCATGTAGTAACTCTTTCTCTCATATATTATGTAGTATTCTGCATGTATGTTTGTGCCATCGTTATATTCGTTTCATGAATATACAGTAGGTAGTAAGACCTGTCCGGCCAAGGTGCCCTTAGGCAGTAAGACCTGAAGAGCATTCAGATTGTTATGGGAAGAGACCCGAGGCAGTAAGACCCAAGAGTATAAGTTTGCATGGGGCAGTGACCTTGGGCAATAAGACCTAATCTGGGCCAAGACCCGAGGCTATAAGACCTGATGTGCAACTTGTATGGGGTAGAGACCCTAGGCTGTAAGACCTAAGTACCAAGTACTGTGGTGTTGGACCTGGGGTCCTATGATTATGTTTATGCTGCATACTAATTACTAAATGTTGTTTGTGATATGTGATAATGATGATATAGCTTATCTAGCATTCTTTATGAACTTTCATTTTATGTGATTGATTATGGCTACTACTGAGATTCTCGTAAATCTCACCTTTTCTAATAATTACCATACAACGAAGGCCAGCAACTCCAAGGGCAAAGAGGTAAACATTGATAAGTAAAGAATACGGATGAAGGGCTTAAGCTTCTATTGGTTATCTGTTTCTTATTTTCACTAAACTTGGGATGTCTAGGTAGCCTTATAGTGCTACATGTATTGTATTCAAATGTAATGACATAACCCTAGTAAAGTTAGTACCTGTAGAAATAAGTATAATGCGCGTAGCTTAGAATGACTTTAATTAATTTATTACACATATCGAATGGTAAGTTCTTGTAGTGCGACTAATGAACTAAGTTTGGAAAATGTAAGAAGAGGGACCATAAGTTAACTATCCATATGCCAGTCTTTGAGCAGAGAAGCACTCTAATAATGATAACTATAGTTTTAGACTAATGAGTTAAGATAAAATTGTGAACCATTATATGACATTTTTGAATGTTTAAATTTTTTTGGATAAATTTGTGTCCCAAGATGGAAACCGGGTTTAGTAGTTTTGAATTCATTGTGTAAAAACTCATCAGATCATGTTAAGAATAGGGGAGTCACACCATACTTATGCATTTTGATTCTTCTGGACCTTAAATATGAAACATGGCTCTACCCTATCCTAGTCTAAGAGGATATATAAAGGAGGTTTTTATTTAATGAATGTGAGTATAATAGAGTTAGTATACAAATATGAGAAATGGATTTTATATGCATAAATTTGATACCGTGATCAGGTTTTGGATAAGATGGAAAATAAGTTAAAGGTCAATAACAAAGAAGTAACCAACTAGGTGGAAATACTTGTGATAAGGTGAGGATTAATAACTCTAAATTGGAGGATGAAAAACAATAGTTGGATGATCATCACTTGAAAGGAAAAATTTGTTCAACTAGATGGTAATCAAGTTCAACGAAATTTTCCTTACAAGCATTGATCCCTAAGCCTACATTTTTCATCGTCGAATTCAGACATCTTAATCATTAACCCATCGCTAGTAACTCCATCTAGTTAGTTAACTCCTCACTATTATCCTCCACTTTGATTTCTATCTTAACCAAAACCTCATTACAAGATCATATTCAATCATACAAAATAGAATTCTCAAGTTTGTATATCAACCATGTTAGACTCAGCTTCATTAAATAAGATACTCTATCTTTTATCATCTAAAATTGAGGTAGGTGTAACACCATATTTTAAAAGATGTTTCGATGAGTTCTAGTCATGTAATGTTTACAAACTTAAGACATTGTTCTATTATAAATTATTAAAGACCCAACTTCAATACAGGGTTCGGTCCTGTGCTTGAGTAGGTTTTTCAAAAACTTTTTAAAAATACTTTAAGTATAGTCTCAAACTGGTTTGTAAATTCATTACCACTCTTCAGATTCAAAATCTTTTCTTTAAAAAGCAGAGTATTCTCTAGCAATAGCCCGCGTAATGATGGTTAACCTATAGGCCTTTAGCATTTGGTTGCTCGATTCTAGTTCACTTATCGTGTTTAGAAGCTAACGCGGTTGTTGATAGTCTAACATACTGATTACAACTAATACGGTTAGTTCTACTGTTACTAGTACCACTACTTCTAATTAATTAATTTACATATTTTACAGTCATCCAAAATAAAAGATAACCAGAACGTCTCTAATTAATCATCCCTCACTTTGCCCATCTGTGTTACCTTTTTGCCCTTGGAGTTGAACGCCTTTGTTGTAGATCATTGGTTGAAAAAGGGGTGAGATTCAAAAGAATCTCAGTAGTACACAAATCACTCATATGAGATGTAGAATACTAAGCATGTAAAAACAATCATCACAAAAAAACTTACAGAATGCAACAAACAAAGGGCCTAACTGGTCTCTCATCACAGAACCACAACACTTGGCAATCTCAATCTGGCAGCCCAGAGCCTCTGCCCCATACAAGGTGCACTCATGGGCCTTTTGCCTCAAGCCTACCTGGCTCAAGATGCTGTGGGTAACTCTTGATGCAACTTGTACTTAAGGGTCTTACCACCTAGGGACTAACTATCCCGCACATAAGCAGATGACAGAGAATACATACAGAGTAGCAAATATGATATAAGGGATAGGGTACTACTTGTCAGCTTTTCCAAATTCTATTCTTGTTCCAAATTTAGTGGATGATGTCCCAGACAAATGTCAAATCCTATAAGTTAGAATTTATGGACGGCGAGTTAATACTTGTTCCAATTCTTGATAAGTCATTACATTTAGGTTGGTTATCTTTAAAGTCAATTCATCAACCCCAATGTATAGTTAATGGGCCTACACTATCTTTATGGGCTTAACTTAATCCTTGAAGTTCCAATTAATTACATTTGACCCTAACTAATTCATTTTCACCTATTAATCAAAATCTGACAGAATTTTCAACAAACTTTGAAAATTCATAACTTTGTTTAGTAAACTCTAATTAGGATGGTTCAAAGTCCTATGTGACACTCATTAAGTCTATTTTGAAAGAAATATATCTTCTTCATCCATTACCATACACAAAAATCCATAATCATCAATAAACTCTCACTATTATAGGATTTCACTAGTTTTAAAGATTCAAATTCAAAAATTCATATCTCCTAATATATTAATCCAAATGGCACAAATAACCTGTCAAATTAAAGCATATGATGTATAATTTAAATGTGGAAGGTTGCATAGCCATTAGATATCATTTGATTAGTTGAAAATGCATCACAAGCAGACTGCATCATAAAACTTAAATCTTGGCAGCACTTAAACTAGTCTTATATTATCATCAAACACCATATATAATCATATATTTATGATTAAACACATATGGCCTCAAAATATCAGCTTGGCTGAAACATATGGAAGTGCAAAGGTCCAAGAAAACTCATTAAAACTTCAAACCAATCAGTTCAAAATGAAGCTTAGGCTTACCTCTTAGCGATTCTACAACCAGTTCGAAATTCCGGCGGCACTCTAGTTAACTAAATGGAACAAAACACCTCTAATAAAAAAAAATAGACCATATAAGTGAAGTTCTCAATGATTAGAACAACTTTTCTGAAGGGCTTATCGGTTGATAATGGCGATTCGTGGTCGGAATTGGCTCTGGATCTCAGAAGTTTTTACTATTCCTCCTCCTTCTCTCTTCTTTCTATTTTCTTGAATTTTTCAAATTTCTTTTCCTTTGTTCCCTTGCTTAGGATGGAATATTAAAGGGAAAGGGAGGAGTTAGATTGATGTCATGTGTCCCTTACTTTGATCTATTGGTGCCATAGTGTGACAATTTTCTTGATCTTGAACCATAAGGTGCCAAGTGTCCTTGACACTTTTCTTTTCTCATTCTATTTCCTCCTAGGTGTCATTTCTTTTATGTCATAGGAAGGGAGGCCTAATAAATTCCCCTGATACCCGGGTTTAGTGTTCGGGAAAGTTAAGTATGTGTCTGGGCCGAGGACTGGTGGATTCCTAGACTCAGTTGCTAGGTGGTGTGTCCCAGAGGTGCCAACTCATAAGGCAAAAAGTAATTGTCATCATGAGGGACATTTGTTTCCTTCTCATTCATCCAACACAAAAGTAAACTTGTACTTTGTCATGATGAGAGGACACTTGTCAATTTTTTGTGGTGCCAACCATAAAGTTATGTCATCATTAGCTATAATGACTTACTTTATTAAAGCTACTTTAATAAAGTTACTTTATCGAAGCTTACTTGGGATTCTACTTAGATTTTACATGGGATTATAGCATGAATAACGAGGCTTTCCAAATGGTACCCTGAGCCCCTCGTGTCCCTTGAATGGTGTTAGGTATCCTACAGACACCGATAAATTTCCTCTGACTTCTTACGCTTGTATTTCGTAGCCCTGCCTTCGTAATTTTAGTAAATAATACCATACGTGTCTGGGAATCCTAGAGATTGCTCTATATTTATATACGTAAACACTTGTATTAATTCCATTCAACAGGTTATATATATAGGTTCTTACAGTTACATAAATTTGGTATATTACAATTCTCTTCTCATACAATAAATTTCGTCCCTAAAATTTATTACATATCTTGAGGCATAAATTCCAGGTAATGTCTCTTCATGTCTTTTTCTGCTTCCTAAGTTGTCTCTCTCGAAGATAGTTCCTTCTAAACCATCTTCACAAATGGTATGCTACATGCCTAAGCCGCCTTTCTTGTTTATCAATGATTCATTCTGGCTCAACCTCATAAGCGATATCATCTTGCATATCCACATCTACATATTCTATAATATACTCAGGGTTTGGTTGGTACTTCTTCAACTGGGAGACATGAAACACATTGTGGAGTCTACTTAAGTTCAGGGGTAGGGCTATCTGGTATGCCACTAGCCCAATCTTTAATAGGATCTTAAAAGGACCAATGTACCGGGGGCTCATGTACTTCCTTTTTATTGCTCTACCATTCCAATAACCAAAGATGCTTTCAAAAATACATGATCCCCAACTTTGAATTCTAAAGGTCTTCTCCTTTTATCAGCAAAGCTTTTCTATCTACTCTGTGCCACTAAAAGTCTCCTTTTGATAATCTTGATTTTCTCTGTTATTTAGTCTACCAAATCTGGCCTATATAGTATTCATTTGGATAATTCTGTCTAGTAGAGAGGTGATTGTCACTTCCTTGCATATAGTGTAACATCCCATTTTTAGTCACCAATATTTTTTGTATATAATAGATACATTTAATGAAATAAAATAATGAATTTTGATGTACATAAAATGGTAAACACTCTAATCGGTGGTTACACACAACTTCGTTAAGCTACGGCATAAAGGAGCAACTATTATCTACTGAAAGGCGTAACATTATAACCTAAATTGGAGCATGAAAGGATACAAATATTGGTCCAATAATAGTGCTAAAATTTGGACAAAAATAAGGAAGAAGAGCAACACATGAATTTTTACATAAATCATAAAAATGTAATAGCAAAATGGTAATTTGCCAACAAAACAAGAAGCAATTTATTTCTCCCTCTCCTCTTGATATTTTTGGCCAAATAGGATAAATAAGAGGGAAAATGAATATTTGATAATAAATAAATAAGTTGGAGTATTTGTGGCCAAGTAAAAATAAATTGAAAAAACCAAAAAGTGAATATGCCATAATTACTTGATTAAAGAAGGAACTTATGTAAACATGCAAGAAGCAATTTTGATTTCCCTATTTCTCTTAATTTTTGTAAAAAATGGAAATTAAAAGGGAAATAATATACTTGGCCCATATTTAATCCATGAAGGAAAAAATACTAGCCAAGTAAAAATAGACACATGATAATTCTTGCATTAAACAATATTATTACATAAAGTAAGAAGGAGATATTTCAAGATCTCTTCATTCCCTTTTCTCTTCCATATTTCGATTGAGCAAGAGAAATAGAGAGAGAGAAGAGATCTGAAGAACTTGAAGAATAAGAGAAATAACTAAGGTTCAAGAAGCACAATCTAAGGTAAGAGGCTTATTTCAAGTGCTCATGCATTCTAAATAACTTGGGAACCTCTTCTAATCTCTTCTTCATCTTGAAAATCATTGTTAGCAAGAAAAATCAAGAAGGAAGACAGAGAGAGGGAAGAGATGCCTAGAGAGAGAAGGAGAGAAAATCAAGAGATAATCTCCAAAACTTTGATCCTCTTGCTTTATGTTTTGTTGTTGTGGTGGTTGTTGATATTGGCTTGATTTGTTTGGTTTTGTGAAATTGGGAAGATGAAACCCTAAGGGGTTATGCTACCAAAATTTCTATGGATCATGTTTATTTAGTGTTTAGATGGTTAATCATGTGATTATGAATGATAAGGAAGGTGTTTATGGATTGGAATCAATAAACTACATTTTCCCTTTTCTCTTACATGTTTTGGCCATATGCAAAACATAAGGAAAGAGTTGCAATTTGGTAATTTTGATGATTCCATTGATTTTAGAAGGTAAAATTATGCAGTAATACATGTGTTTATAATTTTTGGATAATTGTATGCAAATATGGAAATTATTGAAATTAAAGGGAAATGTTGTTTGATTTGGTTCCTGGAGGCAGCATTGTTGTAAAATGAATTTTATTAGTCAAACCTAGTCTAAATATTATGAAACTTAGCAGGATTAAAGTATACATGTAGAGATTTAATTTGATAGATAGATAATAATTTTTGGACTAGTAGATTAAAAGATATGGATTTTCAAAATTGTGCCCTGTTTCTGGAATGCAATCTGGAATAGAGGAGGTTTGGAGAATTTTTGGGAAAATTGTGATGACCCTGGTAAGATATAGGTATTTTTCCATGAAAATAAACTTATGGAGATTTACATAGGCTTTAGAAATAGTCAATTTGGAAATTTCTAAAATTAATTATAATTTTTCAAAATTGACTGAAAATTTGCCAATTTTCTAGAAAACTGTGAAACTGCATTGTGCAGAAATTGCTGAAGCTGTGATTAAAAGTAGTAGTAATGCAAGTAATAACCAGTTACTTATACACTCTAATTTATAGGAATTGGTAATAGCCCAAGCCAGAATAAAAGTATTAGACGAGCAATAGGATTGAAAAAGGACTCAGGTAGTAACACTTTCTTTCATATACTATGTGATAATTGTATGCTTTGTGTATGCCATTTTTTGTAACATGACAATGTCTAAGGCACACATAGCCTAGCTGTGGTTTGGGACCCAGCGATGGTACACGAGTTAAGCTGGGGTTGTATACAGTCATTTGGCCTCGGACAGTGTGCAAAAATATTGTTTGAGTTCGCATATTACACAACATGGTGCATTACATTTCTATTTTTGCATTCTATATGTATGAGATGCATGTTACTACCGAGATTTACTTGAATCTCACTGTTTTTCAACATCCAAAAATATTATAGCGGAAGGCAGCGGCTTGAAGAGCAAGGCAGTGATTACCAGTGAATAGGGTCCCGGTATAGGCAAAGGCTGTTGTTAAATATTTATAGATGTGCTTTTATTTCTATTGAACACTTTGACATATTTTTCAAACCCTACGGGGAATTCTTGTATTGTAAACAAGTACTTAATGTCAGTATGTTTTCACTATTTCTGTATGCCTTGTGAACGATAAGCTGAATACTCTGTGAATATCGAAATGTTAAGGGGTTTGACATTTTTGGTATCAGAGCTTAAAGCGGTTCTCGCATTTTCAGAATAGTATACTGATATGGTCTTGTTTGCATGGTAATAGGAAACATGCGCGGACGACGACAACGTGAGAGATCACCCCTTCAGTGAACCAACTTCCCTCGGAGCAGCAGATCTCGGATAGGCAATATAGTATATGGCTCATAAAACCAGGAGGTCCTAGAGTGCTAAAGATGCCCAGGAAGTAGGTGAAGGTTAGACCCTTATAGTGACCACATCCACGGCCAGGGCCAGTACCTGACACATCAATGGGTGATATTGATCAGCCACGAATAGACGGTCAGGCGTTGAACCCACATATCAATGATAACTCCAGGGTGGAGACAATGCATATCCTTATGACCTGCAGCTAGACGATGAACTATGGGAATATGTGTGAGGCAGGTATAGATGAGCTATACGAGCATACAATACCCTAGTAGACATATACCTTACCTACCTGGATGCAGTGGATATCTTGTACTGGAAGCAGGTGCTGCTGGATATCGATTTACCGGACGAGTTTTGGATCTTTACTACCATGGACTTCTTTCCGGATATAAACTTCTGGTACTGGAAGAAGAATGACATAGTGGAGAGAGGACCAAATGACTACTTTGGGGAGTTCATGGAGCATACCACTGACTATGTGCGGAGGAACATGTACCCAGAGTGATGTGAGGTCCAGGCATGGTATTTTAGGTGACAAGAGGTAGCCAGCACATCTTTTGAGGTGAGAACATTCATAGGAACCAGTGTACAAAAGCTAATAGAGTCGGTGTATGTGTTTTGTTCGGGTACATAGAAAGTTAAGCATGCTTAACTCAAGGCAATCACTGGATGAATGACCCCCTGTGAAGCCTTATGTATAGTTAGGACATGAAATGTAAAAAGAACAAAGACTTATTGTACATTATTTTTAGGCTATATGATATGTAATATCAACCCTAACTGCTGTAAATACATGTTATATGCTATGTATGACAACCTTAGGTACCCAAAATTTTATGAAATGATAAAAATGCCCTTGTGTTTATATCAAATTTATTTCTTCTCTATTTACATATAGTGAAGTAAAGATAATGGCATAAACAAGAAGGGGTGGTAGAGGTCGATATGGAGGTAGAGTTGGAGATAGACATGGGAATAATGACTAAGATTAGGAAGCCAGACTTGATCCGATGCAGCAGTTGTTAAGCATTATGATGGTGCAGCAAACCATGTTAAATGAAATGAGAGGGGAGTTGAGGGAGGTACAATAAAAGCATAATGAGGATGTGAAAATATGTAATAACCTTGATGGACAGGGAGGTGGTCATGTACAGCCACTAGAACCCATACCAGAGCCTGTGCCAGAGATTCCTATTAGCCCTATTATCAAGGTTGAGAGTATACAAACTTGGGTAACCCAAATTAACCAACATCAGCCAACTGTTTTTCGAGGGAAGTTTGACCCTCAAGTTGCTAAGGATTGGTTGTCTCGACTTGAAAAGATCTTCAGAATTTTGGAGTGCCATGACAATATAAAAGTATAAATGGAAATCTACAAGCTGGAAGGAGATGCCAATAATGGTAGAGGAGCACCGAACTGATTCTACAAGGCTGGAATATTCCTGTAACGTAGGAAGTATTCTAAGAAAATTTTAATGACAAGTACTTTCATCGGTCAGTGAAACTAGCCAAAGAAACAAAGTTTTTAATGATACAACAGAGTGAGAAGGAGAGCTTTGATGAATATCTGGCACGATATAATCGGCTAACTCGATATTCCTTATATCTGAAGTATCACGACGATAAAGAGTAGAGCTCAGATATGATGATATGGGGTTTGAAGCCAAAACTAAAGGAAAAAACTCATCTCCAGACATTTCAAAGAGTTTACTAAGGCAGTTGAAGAGTGTCAGAAAATAAAGCACAATTTGTTGAAGTTGTATTCCCACCAAAATACTAGCAGCAAGTACACTTCTGGTAGTGAGAACTCTTCTCAGAAGCACAGATATCAGGGTGGTCTATCTACCGAGAGCAATAAAAAGGCATACTAGCCTGACGGCCGTAGAAATCAAAGACCCCCTAGGAACATAACCTGCAGATCTTGTGGTAAACCTTACCATCCTGGCCAAACATATAGTGCAACAAGGTAGGCTCCAGTTCCAATAAGGCAGATTATCTACAACAACTACCATAAGCCAAGACATTTTGCAAAAGATTATTGGCAACATCAAGATCCTAGAGAGCTTAGACAATGAGTTCAGGATGAGTTTTTGCTTTAACCCAGGAAGAAGCCTGGAAATCACATGAGCTGATACAAGGTACGATTTTCCTCAATGGTAATCTGGTATAAGCATTATATGATTCAGGAGCTAATCATTCATTTATTGCATATGATTGTGTAAGACTGCTAGGCATGAGTGTGTATCGACAACCATATGATCTAATGGTATCTACGCTTACGGGTAACAGATTCATCACAACCGAGGCTTGCTTAAATTGCGTAGTGAGTACAGAGAGACACGAGTCCACAATAGATTTGATTTGTTCACTGTTGAATAAACTAGAGGTAATTCTTGATATCGACTGGCTGACCACAAACAACATTTTTCTAGACTGTGGAAGCATAAGGGTTATTTACCCTAATCCTCCATCAAAGGCCAACATGGCAATCAACCTCAACTTTCTCTCTACAGCTAACGTCAAGAGATATTTACACAAAGGTTTCCAGGGATACATCGTGTTTTTCTCTATGCAATCAAAGGATGGAACGGCATTGGAGAGTATCCCTATGGTAAACGAATTTCCTGATGTATTCCAAGAGGATATCAGCGGATTACCTCCACACAGAGAAGTAGAATTCACGATTGAAACCAAGCCTGGAGAAAGATCGATATCCAAAGCCCCATATAGGATGGCACTAGGAAAGATGGAAGAGCTGAAAAAGCAGATTGAGGAGCTGCTAGAGAAAGGGTTTATCCAACCCAATATCTCACCTTGGGGAGCTCCAGTACTTTTTGTTAAAAAGAAAGACGAAAGCCTACGACTCTGTATTGATTATAGGGAGTTAAACAAGGTGACTGTAAAAAACAAGTACCCACTTCCTAGAATCGATGATTTTCTTGATCAATTATCGGGTTCTTATGTGTTCTTAAAGATTGATTCGAGATCTGGGTATCACCAACTCAGGGTTAAGGCAGACGATGTTCCGAAGGCTACTTTCAGAACTAGATATGGTCATTATGAGTTTCTAGTAATGCCATTTAGGTTGACCAATACACATGTCGTGTTTATGGACTACATGAATCAAATTTTCCATCCATACTTGGACCAATTCATGGTAGTTTTTATCGACGAGATTATGGTATACTCACAAAGCAGGGTAGAGCATGAACACCATATGAGAATTGTATTGAACACCTTAAGGGTCAAGTAACTCTATGCCAAGCTGAGCAAGTGTGAGTTTTGGCTTTCAGAAGTTAAATTTCTAGGCCATGTGGTCTCACAGTAAGGGGTCTCGGTGGATCCAAAGAATGTAGAAGCAGTATTGAATTGGAAGAGGCTAGAAACTGTTTTTAAGATATGCAATTTTCTGGGTCTTGCCAGATACTACCAGCAGTTTATACAGAATTTGTCTAGAATAGCTTTGCCATTGACAAAGTTAACACAGAAAACTCAACATTTTGTGTGGGACAACAATTGTGAGAGGAGCTTCACAAAGCTAAAACAGAAATTAACTATAGCACCAGTGTTAACAATTCCAAATCCACAGTTAACCTTCGTGGTTTACATAGATGCCTGTAGGCATGGATTGAGATGTGTTCTGATGCAGCAAGGCTGAGTAGTGGCATATGCATCCCATGAAATTAAGCCTCACGAATAGAGATATCCCACACATGTTCTTGAGTTAGCAGCGATTGTGTTTGTATTGAAAATCTGGAGACACTATCTCTATGGGGTAACCGTAGAGCTGTACTGCGACTACAAGAGCTTGAAGTATCTGTACGATCAGAAAGAGATCAATATGAGATATCATAGATGGATAAAGTTGTTTAAAGATTACAACCTGGCGATCAAAGACTATCTATGCAAGGTAAATATAGTGGCAGATGCATTGAGTTGTAAAATAGTGCAGGTGGCAGCCCTCTTGATTCGCGATCAAACACTAATTGAAGATTTCAGAGATCTCAATCTGTCAAATCAGATCATAATTAACATCACCAATGTCAGTGAGACAGAGAATGATCTGAGAGCAGTTATAGAACAAGCTCAGATGTAGGATAGATGCGCACAGTGTATCAAAGATATAATTGAAAGGGGAGAGACTCAGGAACATGACTTGTCACCAAGTGGGCTAGTCAAATACAAGAAGCGGATATACGTTCCACCATAAACAGAACTGAAGTGAAAAATCCTAGAAGAAGCACACAAGATTAAGTATACGCTACATCCAGGAGCAACTAAAATATACCATAATCTGAAGTCCACGTATTGGTGGCCAGGCATGAAAAGAGATGTGACAAGGTTCGTTGTCTATTGTCTTACTTATCAGAAAGTTAAAGTTGAGCATCAATGAGCATCAAGGCTTTTACAAAACCCTGAAATTCTTAAGTGAAAATAGGAGAGCATCACCATGGATTTCATGACAGGATTGCCCAAGGTCAGAAATCATGATGTGATATAGGTCATAGTTGATCGATTTATGAAGACAACCCATTTTCTCCCAATCAACATACACTATTCTCTCGATAAATTAGCATAGATCTAAATCAAGGAAATAGTATGGCTACATGTTACACCAAATAACATAATATCTGACAGAGATCCCTGATTCACTTCTAAGTTTTGGAAGGTGATACATGAGGCTTTGGGTACCAAGCTCAGATTCAATACGGCCCATCATCCTCAGACATACAGGTAAATAGATAGAACGATACAGACGCTAGAGGATATGCTGGGGGTGTGTGTACTCGATTTCAAAGGTAGTTAGGACCAATTCCTTCCATTTGCAGAATTTGCATACAACAACAGTTATCACTCAAGCATCTAAATGGCTCCATATGAAGCATTATATGGAAGGAAGTGTTAGTCATCCTTGTGCTGGACAGAGCTATATGATAGGTAAATGTATGGGCTAGATAGTGTTAATCAAACAACAGAGCAGATCAAGCTGATAAAGCAAAGACTATTAGTTGCTCAGAGTAGGCAGAAGAGCTATGTTGACAAGAGGCTGAAACCTCTCGAGTTTGAAATCAGAGATTATGTGTTCATAAAGGTTTTGCCAATTACCAGTATTCGTAGGGCACTGAAGGTGAAGAAGTTGAGCCCCAGGTATAATGGTCCATTTGAAATCTTATCTAAGATTGGGCTAGTAGCATACCAAATAGCTTTACCCCCAAGCTTGAGCAGGCTGCATGATGTCTTCCATGTTTCACAATTGAAGAAATATCAACCTGACTTAAGACATGTGATCAAATAAGAAGAGGTGGACGTGAGAGATGATCTTATGTATGAGGTCACACCTGACCAAGTCCTTATTCGAAAAGAGAAAAAACTGAGACACATGAGTAACCCATTTATAAAGGTGGTATGGAAAGGGTTATCTCTTAAAGAAGCTACATGGGAAGCCAAGGAAGACATGCAAAGGTGTCACCTGGAATTCATGAGTCAGTACGTGTAGCAAATTTCGGGGATGGAATTTATTTAAGGTGGAGAGCTGTAACATCCCATTTTTAGTCACCAATATTCCTTATATGTAATAGATACATTTAATAGAATAAAATGGTAAATTTTGATGTACATAAAATTGTAAACACCCCAATCGATGGTTACACACAACTTGGCTAAGCTAGGATATAAAGGAGAAACTATTGTCCATTGAAAGGCCTAACATTATAACCTAAATTGGAGCATGAAAGGACAAAAATATTGGTTCAATAATAGTGGTAAAATTCAGCCAAAAACAAAGAAGAAGAGCAAGACATGAATTTTTACATAAATCATAAAAATGTTTTGGCAAAATGGTAATTTGCCAACAAACAATAAGCAATTTATTTTTTCCTCTCCTCTTGATATTTTTGGCCAAATAGGATAAATAAGAGGGAAAATGAATATTTGATAGTAAATAAATAAGTTGGAGCATTTGTGGTCAAGTGAAAATAAATTGGAAAAGCCAAAAAGTGAATATGCCATAATTTCTTGATTAAAGAAGGAACTTATGTAAACATGCAAGAAGAAATTTTTATTTCTCTATTTCTCTTAATTTAAGTCAAAAAGGGAAATTAAAAGGAAAATAATATACTTGGCCCATATTTAATGCAAGAAGGAAAAATAATTGCCAAGTAAAAATAGGCATATGGTAATTCTTGCATTAAACAATATTATTACATAAAGTAAGAAGGAGATATTTCAAGAGCTCTTCATTCCCTTTTCTCTTCCATATTTTGGTTGAGCAAGAGAAATAGAGAGAGAGAGAAGAAAGCTCAAGAACTTGAAGAACAAGAGAAAGAGCTAGGGTTCAAGAAGCACAATCTAAGGTATGAGGCTTGATTTCAAGTGCTTATGCCTTCTAAATCACTTGGGAACCTCTTCTAATCTCTTCTTTATCTTGAAAATCATGGTTAGTAAGAAAAAATCAAGAGTGAAGAGAGAGAGGGCAAAGATTCTTATAGAGAGAAGGATATAAATTCAAGAGGTAATCTCCAAAACTTTGATCCTTTTGCTTTATGGATTGGAATCAAGAAATCACATTTTTCTTTTTCTCTTGCATGTTTCGGCCAGATGAAGAACATAGGGAAGGAGTTGGAATTTTGTAATTTTGATGAGTCTATTGGATTTATAATGGAAAATTGTGTAGGAATACATCTTTTAATAATTGTTAGATAATTGTATGCAAATCTGGAAATTATTGAAGTTAAGGAGAAATGTTGTTCGATTTGATTCCTGGAGGCAATATAGTTGTGAAATAAATTTTAATATTCAAACCTAGTCCAAACAGTAGTTTGGACTAGCTATGACCTAGCTATGGTCTGGGACCCATCAATAGTATATGAGTTAAGCTGAGGTTGCAAACAGTAGTTTTGCCTCAGACAGTGTGTATACAACATTGTTTGAGTTCATATCTTACACAACATGGTGCATTACTTGTCTATTTTTACATTCTATATGTCTGAGCTGCAAGTTACTCCTGACATTATCTCAAATATCACCCTTTTTCAGCATCCAATAACATTACAGTATAAGGCAGCGGCTTGAAGGGCAAGGCAGTAATTACCAATGAATAGAGTCCCAGTGCAAGTAGAGGTTGCCGTTAGATATTTAGAATTGTACTTTTATTTATGTTGAACACTTTGTAAGTATTTTTAAAACCCTACGGGGAATTCCTGTATTGTAAACTAGTACTTAATGTGAGTATGTTTCTGCTATTTATGTATGCCTTGTGAATGATGAGCTTAATACTTTGTGAATATCAAAATGTTAAGGTGTTTGGCATATACATCACTTCATACAGAGCCATCTGAATGCTCGCATGATAGCTGTTGTTATAGGTGAACTCAACAAGTGGAAGGAAATGATCTCAACTTCCCTTAAAATCTAATACACACACTCTCAACATATCTTCCAGTATTTGTATAGTTCTCTCTGACTGTCCATCTATCTATGGATGGTAGGACGTACTGAATTTCAGCTTTATACCCAAAGCTTCATGTAGATCTTTCCAGAATCTTGATGTGAATCAGGGATCTCTGTGAGAGATAATGCTCTTCGGTGTACCATGGATTCTAATTATCTCTCTTATGTATATTCCTGCTAACTTCCCTGGAGAATAACTGGCATTTATGGGTATGAAATGTGCCGACTTGTTGAAACGGTCAACAATTACACAAATCACATCATAGTTTCTGATTCTGGGTAAACCCACCACTAGATCTATTATGAAATTTTCCCTCTTTCACTTTGGAATTTCTGGACTCTGTAAAAGTCTTGGTGGTCGCTGATGTTCAATCTTCACCTTTTGACAAGTGAGCATTGGGCCACATACTTGGTCACGTCACTTTTTAGTCATGGCCACCAATTGATGGACCTCAGATTGTGATACATCTTAATCATTCCTGGGTAAAGGGTGTAATGACTCTTATGCACCTCATCCATGATTGTTCACCTTAAATCAACCTTTAGCAGAACATATATTCACTTTTTGTATCTGACTAATCCACTCGGCAAAAGATCATAATCTTTAGTTTCACCTCGTATGATCATCCCTCTCGGACATACCTTGCACCTCCATCCTGCATCTTAATTTCAGCTCTCAGACCAATATCTGATTTGATACATTCTGATTAAAGAACGCTTGAGTGGACAAATTAAATTCTCAAAAGTCTTCTATCAACTTCTGTTCTTGTATCATCATGACCGCCACTTGCACCGCCTTTCTACTCAAGGCATCGGCGACGACATTTGATTTCCTTGGATGACATTTAATCTCCATATTATAATCCTTTAGCAACTCCATCCAATGACGATGTCTCATGTTCAACTCTTTCTAATTGTGTAAGTTCTTGAGGCTCTTGTAGTCATAGTACAACTCTACAGTAGTATCATACAAATAGTATCGCCATATTTTCAATGCAAACATAACTGTTGTAAGCTCTAAATCATGAGTAGGATAGTTCATCTCGTGAGGCTTCAGTTGTTAAGAGGCATACGCCACCACTCTGTCCTGCTGCATAAAGACACATCAAAATCCCTGCTTACTAGTAAAACTGTAAACCACATAGGTCTCACTGAAATTTAGGATAATTAGTACTGGTAAGGATGTCAACCTCTCCTTCAACTCTATAAAGCTCCTCTCACATCTGTCATCCCACACATATGTCTGATTCTTTCTCATGAGCTTTGTAAATTACGTGGCAATCTGAGAGAAGTTCTGAATAAATCTCCGGTAATAACCAATAAGACCCAGAAAACTGTGTATCTCTATTACAGTTTCTGGCATTTTCTAGTTCAGTACTATTTCCACCTTGCTAAGATCCATAAACACTCCTTGAGAAAATTATGTCACCCATAAATTTGGCCTCTATAAGCCAAAATTCACATTTACTCAGCTTGGCAAAGAGTTGCTTTTCTCTCAGAGTACCTAGTAATATCCTCAAGTGCTTTTCATGTTCTTCTCTACTCTTAGAGTATATCAAAATGTCGTTGATGAAGACTACTACGAAATTAAATGATCTAGATATTGATAGAAAATCCCGTTCATGTAGTCCGTAAACACGACAGGTGCATTGAACAATCCAAAATGCATCACCAAAAGCTTATAGTGCCCATATCTGGTTCTAAAAGTTGTTTTTGGCACATCCTCAGCCATTACTCGTAGCTGATGGTAGCCCAATCTCAGGTTAAGCTTTGAGAATACACTAGAACCAGATAGCTTATCAAGGAGATCATCAATCCTGGGGGTGTGGATATTTGTTCTTGACAGTTACCTTATTCAACTCACGGTAGTCAATACATAACAATAGGCTCCTGTCCTTCTTCTTGACAAACAATACTAGAGCTCCTTATGGTGAAATACTAGGCTGTATAAACCCTTTCTCCATTAATTCTTCAATTTGCTTCTTCAATTCTGCTATTTCATTTAGTGCCATTCAGTAAGGGGCTTTGGAAATTGATCCGACACCAGGCATGATCTCAATCACGAACTCTACTTCCCTTTCCAGAGGTAACATGATAATGTCTTTTGGAAATACCTCAAGAAATACATTCACTACAAGTATGTTCTCGAGTGTTACTTTTGCTTCTGCTTGTACGAAGAAGAACACCATATACCCTTAGCACCCCTTTTCTAGACATTTCTTAGATTCTGTAATTGAGAGAAAATTTAGATTTACACTTACACTGACATCATTCTGTGGGTCTGGATATACGAGCCTCTTGTTATCGTAATCCAACAATACATTGTTAGCCGTCAGCCAATTTAAGCCTAGAATGACCTCAAGCTCATGGAGTAACAAACAAATTAAGTCTACTGTAGATCCATACCCCAAAAACATTCACCACACAGTTTAAACAAGCATCGACATAAATAGTCTTCACACCCATAGGTGTTGACACGACCAAGTCATAAGGCAATTTATAAGTACTTAGTCCTAGGCGTCTAGCACAGTCATATGCAATAAAAGAATGACTAGCACCCAAATCAAACAAAGCTTGTAATGTATTACCACAGAGGAGGATAGTACCTTGGACCATTTCTACAGACTTCCATGCCTCCTTATGGTTAATAGCGAAGATTCTACCTTAGTTCTGATGCCTGGGCTCGGCTTCTTGTTGCTTGCAGTCGCTAGCAAAGTGACCCAGTTGTCGACAGGTATAACAGATTACCTTTCCATTTCACATCTTGCTGGGGTGCATCTGACCATATCGAGTCCATAGCGAAGGTGTAAAAGGTCTCCTGTTCCCACAATTCTCAGGCCGGTAAGGTTTCTTATTGTTTCCCTTAGATGAGGACCCCTTGCCCTTCTATTTCTGGAAAGAGTTTCCCTGACTGGGTTTGCTGCGGCTGTTAACGTTCTTAACTGAGTAAAGGTTCTTTAGGTTGCTCTCCATAATCTGGCATTCTTCTATAGCCTTATTAAACTCCTTGAATTTCCTGGAGAACAACTTCTCTTTGATCTCATGCTTCAACCCCCTTATTAGCATATCAGAGCTCCAGCCTCATCATCCTAGTATCTCAAGTAAGAAGAGTAACAGGATAAGTAGATGAATCGAGCCAGATACTCATCACAAGTCTCTTCACTGCCTTGTTAGATAGATAAGAACTATGATTCTTTTTCAATTCTCACAGATCTGGGGAAATACTTTCGTTGAATTTTTCTTCAAACAGATCCCAAGTTACAAGAATGTTTCTAGCACGTAAAATTATTGATGTATTTCTCCACCACCTATCAGTGTCCCCTTCTAACTTATAGATAGCCAGTCAAGCTTTTACCTAGGTAGGACATTCCATCATCTCAAAGATCTTCTCTAATCTAGCCATCCAGTCCTCAGCTAGCCGAGGGTCAAATCTTCCTTTAAATATAGGGAGTTGATGCTTGTAGAACTCTGAAACCCATAATTGTAAATCTCTTCCATCTCGGGCTGGTCCCCCATAAGATTCCTAATTTGGTACTGTTGGTTGATGTGACTCATCAGGTTGGGTCTGCTCTTCCTTGTTCTTTGTTTCCTCCTGATTTGTTTCAATATTTACCGAATGCTCCCTATCCACATTTTGCTTGGCTTTCACTTACTGGAGCTCTTCTCTAAGTTCTTGTATCATGGCTTGTCAAACCCCTCAATATTTTGACATTTATCAGAGTATCAATACATAGCTTAGTGGGCGTACAGAAATAGTATAAACATACTGATATAAAGTACTTGATTACATTACAGGAATTCTCAAAAGGGTTTATACATAATATATTAAAAATTGCAAAATACATAAAAGATCAATAGATAACCAACACTAATTCTTAATCAGGACCGAAACTCTCGATTGTCGGTATCTACCTCTTTGCGCTTGGAGTCTTTTCCTTTAGCTGGATAAATTTTAAATTTATGGAAAGGGGTGAGATTTAATCGAATCTCCATAGTAACATATAATCAATCATATAAAATGCGATCAATAAATATGCAATGCACCATATAATGTAATAGAAATAAAAGGCTGTAAACTGGTCTGTTTGCCCGACGTTCAAGATCAAAATGACTATTTTGTCCCAACTAGCCATACATGATCACTGTTCAGGATCAAATAACTATTTGACCCTTACTTGCTGTAATATTCTGAAGTAGAGAACAGCCTATCCATACTTGTCTCACTACCTCAGCTGGGTCCCACTGGGCTGATGATACTTGTGCTTTTCCCACAGGGTCGTACTTGTACTTTTCCTATACCACATCGAGGAATTATATAAACTACCTAGGCTGGGTCCCAATTGACCTGATGGTACTTGTGCTTTTCCCATACTACAACTTGGAATTTGTAACATGCATTTCTTATCATTGAATATGGCAATATCGAGCATATAAATAATCTACCGGTACAAAAATCACTTTTAAGACCGGTTAAAAACGATATTTTAGACCGGTTCTGGATCAGGTTTTGATACATACTTTTTAGACCGGTTAAAAAACCGGTCTTAAATATGAACTTTTAAGACCGGTTCTTCAACAACCGGTCTTAAAGTTTAACTAAGGAAGAAAAAAAATAATTTAAGACCGGTTCTAAGAATAACCGGTTTTAAAATATATATTTAAGACCGGTTATTAAGAGAACCGGTCTTAAAAGTTTACTTATTTGAGACCGGTTCTCTTAATAACCGGTCTTAAATATATATTTAAGACCGGTTATTCTTAGAACCGGTCTTAAATATATATTTAAGACCGGTTATTAAGAGAACCGGTCTCAAATAAGTAAACTTTTAAGACCGGTTCTCTTAATAACCGGTCTTAAATATATATTTAAGACTGGTTATTCTTAGAACCGGTCTAAAAATTTTGTTTTGTTTTTTTTTCGTTTTATTTGTTTCAATCTTACCCAGGCCAGTAAGCCATATTCAACAACATCCCCCCTGTGCCATATTACATACACATGCATATATGTATATATTGACAATCAGAAGCAGTGACAACAACATTTTTATTTCCAGAAACAATTGGCCCTTACAATCCTCGACTCTCAACAATCAAAGAATGAACATTATAAAAAAAATTCCTAAGCTTTACAGAGAAATGAAAAAAGTGGAGGAAAATTTACAATAATGATCCCCTGCCTGAATCAACAGCCAACTAGTATGCCAATATCCAAGAATTTATCCTAAACAGAGATATAAACCAAATTAGATATATATAAAAACCATAAGTATTATTAGAACAACATAAATCGGATTCAAAAACTTACTAATCTTGTAAAAGCTCATAAATGAATTCAGCACAACAATTGCGGATGAAATCAATATCTTCTTCAGGAAAGGGATCAGCAAGATCAAACATCTGTATGTGTAACACCGAAGCCAAACAAAACATTAACTTACTAACTTAAAAACAATAAAGTAATACAAAATATTTGAAATATACATTTATTACCTCCTCGGTAAAGTCAGTCGTGCCTAGGCTGATAATATTGTAAATAACTATATATATAATCTGCATATAAGTTATAACGATAATGACTTTAAATAGATAGCTAACATTTAAAGTAGATTTATAAAGAGATATCCTCCCATATCCCTTCACGATGATCATTTCTTGCGCCGTGTTCATTATCAGCTTCATCTTCTTCGTTCAATGCAGGAAGACCCCTAGAAAAAGAAGGGGTCTCGAGAAGATCATAATTTGAACGACTTTCCTCTTCAATATCGATGACCCTTTTTCCTTGGAGAGCTACAGACCACATTTTATTTGCCTGATCAATAATATAGAACACTTGTTTCGCTTGATCGGCCATAATGAAAGGTTCATCTCCAAAACTTTTGTTGTTCAGATCAACTAATGTAAATCTTGACTTATCGATCCTCACTCCATTATTGACATCAACCCACTTACATTTGAAAATGGGAAATTTAATTTTAACATAGTCAACTACCCAAATCTCGTCAATAACCCCATAATAAGGTTGGCTGCCAATGTAGGGTTCTTATCTTTTGAACTAGAGAAGTGCATAGATTCAGCTACTAACATAACACCGCTGTTCTGGACAGTGCTCCTATCATCCAAGGACTTTGTGTAAAAGGTATACCCATTGATCACAAACGAAGTCCAACTTATGACATCAAACTCAGGACCACGTGCTAGCCATTTAATTGTATCAGAAACACATTCTTCTCTGTCAACCTTGTGTTTAAACCAATGTGCAAAGGTCCTGGTATGCTCCCTAATTAACCTTTGTTCAGTCAATCGACTGTTCGCTTTCCGTACAATTTCTTTATGAGCATTTATGTAATCTTGAACTGCATCAACATTATTCAAAATGTACAAGTGGACTTGTTGTAATTCATCAGGATCCACACTCTTGATGGTAGCCCCGCGCCTACCCCCTTCTTCATCATGTTGTTTAGGAAGGCCGATATGTCCTACATTTGCCAAATAATGTTGACAAAATTCCATGGCTTCTTCAGAAACATATTTCTGAACAATAAAAGCTTCAGGCCGGTTAGGGTTCTTCACATATCCTTTTAAGATTTTCATAGTTCTTTCAATTGGGTACATCCATCGAAAATAGATAGGCCCACACAATTTTATCTCCCTCACTAGATGAACAACTAGATGTATCATGATGTCAAAAAAGGAAGGAACAAAAAGCTTCTCAAGCTGGCACAAGATCAGGTAACCTTCATCTTCTAATTCATCCAACCTTTCTGTCTCAATGACTTTACTACAAATCGCATTGAAGAAGAAACAAATTCTGGTCAATATGTGTTGAAGATCATATTCGGCGATGCCTCGAATAGCCACTGGGAGTAGTTGTTGTATCAAGACATGACAATCATGAGACTTCAGCCCTACTAACTTCAAGTCTTTCATAGACACAAGCTTCTTAAAATTTGAAGAATACCCTGAGGGAACTTTGATGCCATGTAAACACTCACAAAAACTTCGTTTCTCATCCTTGGACAAAGTATGAGAAGCTGGAGGACAAAAAGTTCTCTTACCATGTGGCCTCGGATGTAAGTCTGCCTGTATTCCCATTTCTTGCAAATCTAATCTTGCCTTAACGCCATCCTTAGAACTTCCTTGTATGTTGAGTAGTGTCCCAACAATACTATCACACACGTTTTTCTCCACATGCATGAAATCAATACAGTGTCTGACATCAAGATTCTGCCAATATGGAAGGTTAAAGAAAACAGACCTCTTTTTCCATATATTTTTTTCATTTCAACTCTTTGAAGTCTTACCGAAGATGACATTGATATTTTTGACCTTTTCATACACTTTCTCCCCAGTCAAAGCCTCTGGAGCATCTTCAAACTCTTGGCCACCAAAAAAGGCCTTCTTTAATCTGCGATATGGGTGGCCCCGTCTAAGGAATCTCCTATGACCAAGATAAATAGTCTTTCTTCCATGTTGAAGTTGATGGTAGCATGTGCCTTCTTCACAAATAGGACAAGCTTTGTGGCCTTTAACGCTATATCCTGACAAGTTTCCATAAGCAGGGAAGTCGTTTATGGTACAAAAGATCAAGGCTCGCATTTTAAACATCTCCTTCTTGTTCGCGTCAAAAACGTCAACACCTTCGTCCCACAACTCTTTCAAGTCTTCGATCAGGGGTTCTAAGTAAACATCTATGTCATTTCCAGGTTGTTTTGGTCCCGAAATCAACATAGACAACATGATGTACTTTCGTTTCATACATAACAAAGGAGATAAGTTGTAAATTACCAACAGAACAGGCCATGAACTATGTATACTGCTTAGGCTACCGTAAGGATTCATGCCATCCGTGCTAAGCCCGAGCCTAAGATTCCTAGGCTCTTTGCCGAAGTCAGGAAACAACTGATCAATTTTCTTCCACTGAGAAGAATCAGCTGGATGTCGAAGCTTTCCATCAGAAATCCTCTCATCTGCATGCCATCTCAAATTTTTGGCATCAATTTCATTAGCAAACAGCCGTTTGAACCTCGGTATGATAGGAAGATACCACAACACTTTTGCAGGGGCCTTATTTGATTTGTATCTGGGGGTTTCACATATCGAACACTGCTCTTTCTCTGTATGCTCTTTTCTGTACAATATACAATCATTAGGGCATGCATGGATCTTTTTATACTTCATCCCTAGTGGACACAATATTTTCTTCGCATTATAGTATCGGCAAGGCAGCACGTTATCATCTGGAAGCATGTCCTTGAAGGCTTCAAGTGCTTCTGAAAAACTCTTGTCGCTCCATCCATGCCGTGCTTTCAAGCTTACCAATTTCAATACAACTTTCAATAATTGGTATTTTGTGCACCCCAGGTACAGCGGCTTCTTAGAATCACTGCACATATTACCATATGCATATGATTGCTCAAAAGCCTCTTCTCCAACATCACGAATAATATCTTCTATCCGGTCATTCAGAACCGTGTAATTATCATCAAAGGTGACCCCCCCTTGTTGAGTTGCGCTTGGAATTTCTATTTCTTCACCATGCCATACCCATACTGTATAACCCTTACAAAATCCTTCACAAATTAAATGTGTGTATATATCTGCAGCACTAAGTCGCTTCTCATTCAGACATTCTACACAAGGACAATAGAACATCCCACTATCATCATTACCAGAATTTCTTCTAGCAAATTCCAAAAAATCCCTCACCCCATTATCATATTCAACACTAGTCCGTTTAGCGTTTATCCAACTACGATCCATATATTTCAACACCTTTTTTTCTTCTCTTCTGTATACTAACTGCCCTGGAAAAGGCAGGAGTATGATGAGAGTATGAAAAGGTTACACTCATCAATTTATCTAGTTTAACAGAATTCTTCATTAGAATTCCGCATAAGATATAATTGCAGTCTGTTCCATTTTCTTCAAGTAATATGGAAAATGTATCAATATACACTAGCAATTTCAAAACTTAAATTAGACACCGTTAATTAAGCTTCACCAATTAATTTCCATCAGAGTAAATGTCATTTTTTCTCCATTTCTATTTTAATTTCTAGTTCAATTATAGTACAGATTATATTCTTGGACAGACAGTGAATACACAATGTCTATTTATACGGAGTATTGAGACAGGGGACATTACCTGTTTGAAGTAACTTGGATCGTGGCTTGAGGCGCAGGAGGAGAGGGGCAGCAGTGGCTAGAAAACACGCCGGAGTGAGATAAAGGCTAGAGAAATAAGATGCTCAGCCGCCCTTCACGATGGTACTCACGGTGACTTCTTTGCAGCAACGGCAAGTACGAACGGAGAAGGAGGGAGTTTCAAACGCCGACAACAGAATATGGGAAAGAAGGTGGAAGTGGCGGCGGCGACTGGAAGGGTGGCAGAAGAATACGACAGAATATCACCTACTGCGTTGGACTTGAGCAGTTTGCGGCGGTGGAAGCAGAGGGGGAAGTGAAACGTAACTGATGAAATGAACTTTCGCGGCCGATCTAGGTATGAATATCAGACTTTTAAGACCGGTTATTTAGACAACCGGTCTTAAAAGTACTTTTAAGACCGGTTATTTAAATAACCGGTCTTAATAATTACTTTTAAGACCGGTTATCTAAATAACCGGTCTTAAATTATTGAAATTTAAGACCGGTTATTTAAAAAACCGGTCTTAATAATATCGTGATTTTTTTATTCATTTTAATAATTTGTTTTCAGACCGGTTGTTTAAATAACCAGTCTTAAATTATTGAATTTTAAGACCGGTTATTTAAACAACCGGTCTTAATTTGTTTTTGAGACCGGTTGTTTTTATAACCGGTCTAAATAATAATTTTTTAGACCGGTTTTTTAGACAACCGGTCTAAAAAAGTGCTTTTAATTACGGAATTGCCACCGCGTGTTTCTTTTAGACCTTATCCGCAATAACCGGTCTAAATAATACGGTCTAAAAATGCTATTTTGCACTAGTGATCATATAGTGTATGAAAGATATAGTTAATACCTAAAATCCTTTCTAGTGCCTAGCTAGTATCGGTCCTCTAATTCTTTGTCCGGCTTGGGCAAATGTCAAATCATAAAATTTCAAATTTACTATAAATGAGTTATTATTCATTCATGTCTTATTCTTAAACTCATATAGTTGGTTATCTCTACCTAAAACGCATAATTACCAAAATGCCCTTAGGAACCCGATATAATTGTACTTTACCAAAAAATATGAGTCATACTATTCATACACAATTTCACGTGTAGAATCCATTTTTGACCTTAGTTTTGACAAAATCATACTCCATTCCCAAAATTCCCTTGACAACCACAGAAGTTAGGGTTTTAGGGGTAAAATTGTCATTTCACACCCTAAAGCCTCCATACTCCATTTTTTCACATGTTCCCTATACAATTTTTCATTCTAAACACAATGGAAATATCAAATTCTAGCCCAAAACTCATAAATGCCCCTAGCCAAAAATCTAGAATTTTTGAGAAAATTGGAGTTTTCAATTTCCATGCAATCAAACATTTTCTTTTTACTTCTAATCACTTGTTTAATTACTTAAATACCTCTTGAACATGATTAATCAAAATTTAGGTAGCACCTTCCCTTAGGGTTCATCCATCCCAAATCATAAATTTAAGCCACTACAAGCCAATAACTACCATAAATCACCAACAACAATCACAAATCAACAAGAGAACACAAGTTTTCAAGCTTACCTTGAATATTCTTTCTTCTCTCTAAAATCATGGCCCCTCTCCCCTCTTTTCCCTTGATTTTCTTCTTACTTTGCATGATTTTAAGAAGGATATAAAGATTAGAAGAAGTTTCAAAAAGATTGAAGACAAGAACATGTGATTTCAACTATAACTTACTTAGTTCTTCCTTGCTCTTGGCCGAAAATATGGCCTTTGAAAGAGGTATATGGCATTTTGTGTTATTTCCTTCTACCTACTCAAAATATATTATTTTATTGTAAATTTTACACATGTCATTTGCTTTTTTATTCTTCTTCTTCCATATGGCAAGAAAAGCTTCCATATGGAAGGCTAGGTGTCCAAATAATATTTTTCCTTGCCTTCTTCATTCTTTGGCTGACTTTGGCTATTAATAAAGGAAAAAATAAGGGCTTTTTAATTTATTAACCAAATGATAAGAAGGTGAAAGACTAAGTTATGAAAAGAATGGATAAATGATGAGAAGTAACTCCCCAAAGTATAGTCAAAACTATACAATATCCGAAAATTTTGAGGATGAAATTTTATTGATGGGGGGATAATTGTAATATCCTAAATTTTAATCACCAAAATTCCTTTAATATTTAATTATATTCAATGGAATAAAATGATAAATTTGATGCACTTAAAGTAGTCAAAATACTGGAGATAGCTACTATGTGAAACTTTTGGCCAAGAAAGACCTAAAGCCTAATTTTTGTTTAGGCAAAAGCCAAACCTTTATTAGATATGATTACTTTTGATGATGTTAAATATTAAGAGAAAATTTTTGCATAATATACTTATGTAGTTTATTGACTAACTACTATATTTAATGTTTCCTATCTTGTAGATTAGTCAAGCAAAGAAAGAAAGAGATTGAAGAAAGAAGAACTTGCAAGAATTAATGAAAATATCATTATTCAAGTTCTACAGTTACTGTAGAAGGGGGTGTTGTAGCATACGGTACTGTAGCACACGGATACTGTAGCAACCAAGTGATTTTCAGAATTACTCGATTGATATTGTGAGTCTGAAAAATCACTCTAGTGATATTGATTTGGGAGGAAGTGATGTTTGCATTTTCATGCTCTTTTTTTTTGTCTAGCTGAGTAAGGTCCAGTAATTCAACCATATCTCCTAAACGACAACTCTGATTGAGGTGAAACCAGTTGCATATGAAACTAGACTCTTAATGCGTCATATTGACACTAAAAGAAACATCAAAGGAGTTCAGATGAAGGAGATATAAGTGTTGGAAGTTGACATTCAAATCATCGTCACTTTCCAGAATAGGTTCAGTATTTGGACATAACTCTCAAACCACAGATCTAATTGAGATAAAAATGGTGGTATATGAAACTAGACTCAATGAGATTTCCATTTATATATACTATGACAATTTTAGAGTTCTATTTGAAGAGTTAGGATATCTAGAAGTTGACCCTTGTCTGTAGATGAATTGGAAGTATAACTATGACTTACAGTGATCTGAACCCAGATCACTCGAGTAATGTGGTACATCACTCGAGTGATAATACATATCACTCAAGTGATCCTCAGATTCACTTGAGTGATTATGCTGATTTCACAAATTACTTCCAGTGAATATTTCACTTTTGCACATCACTTCTAGTGATCTTAAAATCACTCAAGTGATATGGCCTTCAGTCAAAATCACTTCCCGTGCAAGGCAAAATCACTTCCAGTAAATATCACACTTTCTTATATCACTTTCAGTAGAACGTTATTCACTCGAGTGATTGGGTATTTTAGCATATCACTTCTAATACCGTAATTGATCACTCCCAGTGCATATCAATATGCACCAAATCACTTCCAGTGAACCTGAACGCACTGCCAGTGAATTCCAATAGAATCGAAATTGCTTCTAGTGAATCAGAATCACCTCCAGTGAAACCAAGATAATTCCCAGTGAATATCAGATTCTTCAAATAACTTCCTAGCAGATAATATCCAATCGAGAGATATGTTTAACTTTTGAAAATCACTTCCAATGACTCAGTGCACTTCCAATGAATCAAATCACTTCTAGTGAAATTGATATGCACTCGAGAGATTCTCATGTTTCAGGATATCACTTCTAGTGAAATGACTATACACTCTAGTAACCCACTATTCCTATCAGAATCATTTCCATAATCCTTACAGAGTTATGATAATCACTCAAGTAATACTTAAAAGAAATTCTAGCATCTCTTTTTTCTGAGTGTTTTACAAGTGCTAAGGGAAACATCGGTCAACAACGAATCATGGGCCTTTGAAGAACATATGAAAAACTCAAGTTTGATGGCCACTGATAAAAATGAATTATAGAAATCAATCAGAATATGCTTAAACATTATCTAATCATTTTGTTTACACTTGCTACTATACTTAAACTTCAATTAACATATATTTTATGTATGAAACAGGTTATTAAAGATTCAGATTCTTAAAGTGATAAGTCCCAGAGCAGAATTCCAGTCTTTGATTATTGATCCAATGTATTCATTACTAATACTTCATTGTATCAGTGCTTAAAGTGTTTCTTCAAATTAACAATGAAGAATTCATAGGAAGATGATTTATTGTCACTCACAAAAGCATTTACAAGTGACTCATAAGGTGATATAAAAGTTGGAGCAGATCACTCGAGTGATGCTTCCCAGAAAACACAGCAACACTTCGTAACTTCTAAAAATTATTGGAATGATTGTGTAACTTATTGATTTTGCTTCTAATCACTCTAACACTTTATTATACTAGTGATTAAGTATTTTCCAGGTGATCAAATAAGGATTAACACAAAAATTGGAAAAAGGACATTTTGGTCAAAAACTTTCAACGGCTAGTTCAACGATCATATTTTGAAAGCCTTAACAGACTCAAACGAACAAATGCTAACAATGGTCTTCTACCACCACTCAACTATATATATATATATATATATATATATATATATATATATATATATAAATATATATATGGACTCATTCAAAGAAGAAAAAGAGAGACGAGAACCCAACCATGCCAACATGATGTTATCATATGTCTTCCACCTTACATACTCTCTGTTCTTATCTGTTTTCTATATCATGTATTTTGAGAGTGTAATCAGTTGTATTGTACTTCAGTGAGTATTTTATTTACTCTATGAGAGAGTCTGTAAAAATCTTCATTTGTATCTCTGATTTGATCTCAAGGTAGAGGGACCTTAAGAGGGTTGATTTCCTTACGGGGGGTTATAGAGAGAATTGCCCATAAGACTTTCTGCTTGTAAGACTTAGAAGGTGCAAGCAGTGGAGAACGTTGCTACTCGTAAGACTTATAGAGGTGTAAGTTGGAGAGAACATTGCTGCTCATAAGACTTGTATGAGTAAGCAGGAGAGAAAGGTGTTCCAAATTGCTTTACTCGACTTGCCGTAAGAGGAAGTAAACCTTACAGTGTGTAAGGGGGAGTTAAACCTGAGAGTTTGTAAAGGCTTTTCTTCTACCTAAAAAAATAAGAAGATAGTGGATTGAAAATCTCAGGAGGAGCCTAGGGACTGAATGTAGGTTATCGTAGATTGGACCAAACCAGGATAAATCACAGTTTTCACCTTCTCTTCCCTAAGCTCTTATATTTCCAACATATATGATTTACATAATTTCTTGTAATTTTATACTTCCATATATACTGAGTTAACAATATAGGAAAATGATTTGAAAGCTTTTAACTTACTATCATACACCCAATTCACCCCCTCTTGGTTGTTAGCCAGTTCTAACAACCTTGTGGCCTAAAATTTAATATGAAAGATCATAATTTTTAGGCCCAAAATATTGCCAAAATTCGGCCAAGAAAGAATGGAAAGAAGAAAGTAGCAATTGTTTCAAAAATTCAAGAAAATGTAAGGGGAAAATGGTCATTTTAGCTAAATAAAATAAATTTAGCAAATCTTCCTTAATAATTAAGGAAGACGACAGATTTGGAAGAAGGTATAAGAAGAAGAATATTTTCTTAAAAGAGGTGGACAAGTGGAAGCAAAGGAGAAGCATATGGAAAAAGAAATATTAAAATATAATCACATGCTAAAATTCTTAATAAAATAATATTTAAGGAGGAAGATAAGGGGGAACTCGGGAGCTCTTCCAACCTCCTTAAGATACCATAAATTCAGCCAAATTCAAGAGAGAAAGAGGAAGAAAGAGCTTGAGGGAGAGAAGGACAAGAAGGAAGAAACAAGAACAAGAAGCAAGATCAAGGTAAGTAGGTAGAGATTTCTACTTGTTCTTGTCTCCTAATTCATGAAAACACCTCCCTAACTCATGCTATCTTAAATCATCTCTATATCAAGCTTAAATCCAAGAAGAAGAAGAGAAAAGGGTGGCAGTTTTAAGATCCAAGAAGAGAAGAGAAAAGGTAAGTATAAGAACTTGTGAATTCTTGAAGATTTAAGCTAGATCTTGGGGTTGTTATTTATTGTTAGCTTGTTTTAGTTAGATTTTGTAACTTGAGATATTCAAACCTTAAGGGGAGATGCTGCCAAACTTAACACTAATCATGTTCAAATAGTGTTCAAAGGGTTAATCATATGATCATAAGTGAAAAGGAAGTTGTTTAATGATTAAAACATGAAACTTCCACATTTCCAATTTGTACCAAAATTGTTGTGGCATGTTTTTAAGTGATCAAACCTAGTTCAAACTTTATGAAATTTTACAAGATGAAATTAGACATCCTGAGCTTTAATTTTATAGGTATTATAATCCATTTGAACTAATAGATTGAAATATAAGATTTTTCAAAGTTTGACCATGAATCTGGAATGAATTCTGTGGCAGACTAGACTTGATGAATTGTTTGGAATTTTTTGGTTATGTCTAGTGCTTTGTAATATTTTCCTTAAAATATGAATGAAATCTATTTACATGGGAACTAGAACCACTCAATTTGGAATTTTATATATTTAGTTATGAATTTCCAAAGTTGACTGAAATACTGAAAATTTCTGGAAAAACTATGAAAATGACAATTTTTCCCCTAAAACCTTCAGTTCATGGCTGTCAAGGGTAATCTATTCATTTAAGTGTGAATTTATCTAAACTAAGGTAAGAAATAGATTCTACACACGAAATTGTGTAGGGATAGCCCGGATCATAATTTTAGAAAAAGTACAGTTATACCGGGAATAAGGGAAATTAGACCGGATTCCCTAGGGGAATTTTGGTAATTTGGAATCTTGAGTAAAGATAAACAAATTATGAGCTTTAAATAAGATATGAGTGAGTAATAAATCATTTGTTATCAATTTGGGAATTTTAGGATTTGATAATTGCTCGAGCCCAATGAAAAGTTAAAGGATCGGTAATAGCTAGTCCATGGAAAGGATTATAGGTAGTAACTTCTATCTCTCATATTCTATGTGATTATTAATATGCATTGTTTTCCATGTTCTGTACAATGTAATGTATTTTTGTGGTTATGCTTACCTATGTGCTACATAACCTGTGTGGCTATACTTATATGTGTGCTGTATAGCCTGGCTGTTCTTATCTGTGTGCTGCATAGCATGTGTGATAATGTGATTACTATATGGTTTGTTATATGTAAGTAGGGAATAGGCGATCATTTTGATCCCGGGCAAAATCATCACTTTGGTTCCTGAACATTGTTAGACATGTGCTTGGCATTTTGATTGTTACATCATGATAAATGCTGCTATACATGTTTACTTTTTACATTTTATATGATTGTTAGCATGTTACTATTGATATTCATATAAATCTCACCCTTTCCATAATTCAAAATTAATTTAACTAAAGGAAACGGCTCAGAGGGAAAAGTAGCGGATATCGGAAACTGTGGGTCCGGTGCAAAGCAATAAATTTTCTATTGGTTATCTGTTAGTCTTTCTCTGTAATTGGGATTTGTATTGTAAATTATACAAACCCTGTGGGAATTTTCTGTAATGTAATCAAGAATATTGTATCAGTATAATTCACTTTTCTGTATGCTCATTGAACCACGCGTGAATACTCTAATAAATATCAAAATATTAAGGGGTTTTATAGTACACCGATCACTCATATGATATGAAAAATACTAAGTATGTAAAAACAATCATCACAAAAAACTTACAGAATGCAGCAAACAAAGGGGCTAACTGGTCTCTTATCACATAACCACAGTACTTGGCAATCTCAATCTGGGAGACTAAGGCCTCTGCCCTATACAAGGTGCACTCACGGGCTTTCTGGCTCGAGCCTACCTCACTAAAGACACCATGGGTAACTCCTGGTGAACTTGTACTTATGGGACTTACCACCTATGGACTAACTGTCTCGTACATAAGCAGATGACAAAGACTACATATAGACCATCACATATGACATAAAAGATAGGGTACTACCTAACAACCTTTCCAAATTTTGTTCTTGTTCCAAATTTAGTGGACGTCTTGGGCAAATGTCAAATCTTATAAGTGAGAATTTACAGACAGCAAGTTAATACTTGTTCCAATTCTTAATAAATCATAACACTTAAGTTAGTTATCTTTAAAGTCAATTCATCAACCCCAATGTGTATTTAATGGGTATAAATCCTACACTAGATTTATGGGCTTAACTTAACCCTTGAAGTTCCAATTAGTAACATTTATCCCTAACTAATTCATTTTCGCCTATTAGTCAAAATCTGACAGAATTTTTCACAAATATTTGAAAATTCATAACTTTGTCTAGGAAAATCTAATTGGGTTGGTTCAAAGTCCTATGTGACACTTATTAATTTTATTTACAATAAAAAATATCTCTTTTAGCAGTCCCATGCACAGAAATCCAGAATCATCAATAAAATCACACTGTCATAGGATTTCACCAGTTTTAAAGATTCAATTTCAAAAATTTCATATCTCCTAATATATTAATCTAAATGGAAAAATTGACCTATCCAATTAAATATTATGATGTTTATTTTAAATCTGTAAAGTTTCATAGCCATTAGATATCATTTGGTTAGTCAAAATGGCGTCAAAAGTAGAATACCTCACAGAAGTCAAATCTTGGCAACACTTAAACTAGTCTTGTATTATAATCAAACACCATATATCATCATATATTTATAATTAAACACATATGGCCTCAAAAAATCATCTTGGATAAAACATATGGCAGCCCAAAGGTCCAAGAAAACTCATTAAAACTTCAAACCAATCGATTCAAAATGAAGTTTAGGCCTACCTTTTTATAATTCTGCAACCAGCTTAGAATTCCGGCGGCACTTCGGCTAACTAAATGACATACAACACCTCTAATCAGAGAAATGAGATGATAGAAATGAAGCTCTTAGTAAGTAGAACAACTTTCTTGAAGGGCTTACTGGTCAATAATGGCAATTCGGGGTCAAAATTAGCTCTGAAACTCAGGAGTTTTCATTATTCCTCCTCCTTCTCTCTTTTTTCTATTTTCTTGAAATTTTCATATTTATTTCCCTTTGTTCTCTTGCCTTGGATGAAATATTAAAGGGAAAAGAAGGAGTTAGATTGATGCCATGTGTCCCTTACATTGATCTATTGGTGCCATAGTGTGACATGTGTCTTGATCTTGAACCATAAGATGCCAAGTCTCCTTAAAACTTTTATTTTCTCTTTCTACTTCTTCCTGGGCGTCATTTTTTTATGTTAGGGGAATGGAGGCTTAATGAATTCCCTTAACTCCCGAGTTTGGTGTTAGGGAAAGTCAAGTACGTGTGCAGGCCGTGGACCGATGGATTCCTTAGACTCAGGTACTAGGTGGTGTGTCCCGGAGGTGCCAACTCAAAAGGAAAAAAGTAAGTGTCATCATGAGGGACACTTGTCACCTTCTCATTCCTCTAATACAAAAGTGATCTTATACTTTGTCATGATGAGAGGACACTTGTCAATTTTTTGTAGTGCCAACCATAAATTTGTGTCATCATTAGCTATCATGACTTACTTTATTAAAGCTACTTTAATAAAGTTACGTTATCGGTACTTACTCAGAATCTATTAGGGTTTTACCTGGGATTGCGGCATGAATATCGAGGCTTGCCAAATAGAGCCCTGAGCCCCCCGTGTCCCTTTAATGGTTCCAGGTGTTACACAGACATTGATAGATTTCCTCTGACTTCTTACGCTCGTATTTTGTAACCCTAACTTCATAATTTCAATAAATGATACCATACGTGTTTGGGAATCTGAGAGATTACTCCATATTTATATATGTAAACACCAATATTAATTCCATTCAAAAGGTTATATATACAGGTTTTCACAGTTATAAAAAATTTGGTATATCACAGTAGACAAAAGCTATAGTCTACTTGAAGTCTCAAAAGAGCTAAAATGCCTAAGTTTAGTAACCTTGGCACCCAATCTAAAGGTAGTTGCTTTCAATTATAAAGATGGCCGATGATGCAAGCCACGCACCGACAGTTCCCATACGTCGGGGTTAAAATTACAATCAACACTCCCACCCAATACTCAATAATGATCTAAGCCCTTTCAAGGAGAGGCATCCAAACAAAACAAAAACTTGGAAAGAATAAAGGCATGGAAAATAAGATTCAATTAACATACGTATATGCAAACTTTCATTCATGGAATTCATGATGAGTGGATTTAAAAAATTGCCATTATGAGAATGATACAATGAAATTTCATCATTGTCATAATCATAAGTTTCACAATCCCAACTGTAAAATCCCTTTCTCAAAACTCAATTCTCCATATACTTAATCAAATCTTCTAATAATGAACAATACTATGGCGTAAAAGAGAAAATATTAAAGCTGAAGGTCTACTGAAGTAGAAAATATTACAACTCATCTTTCAAAAGTTAACTATAGTAGAAAAAGAGTTCAACTAATCATTTGAAAACACTACCATGGTAATAAATGACTGAAATCACTGTAAAGATAATAAACTAGTCATTTAAAATTTATCATGAATAATAAGACTCTTCTTATCACCTTACAAACTAAACCATAATTGATCAACACACTTGGGCATTAGGCTTCTCAAAGTCCAAAATATAATCAATCAACCACTAGCCCAAAATCAAACTCATTTATCAAAATACTTAGACAAAAATTTTCTTAAATATCTACTTGAGTTACCTATCCATGATAGAAAATGGTATAACCTAAACCATAATATCACATCAGAGTATGCAGTATGAGCCTATATTGGCAATACATAACAGTTCATCACATAAATAAAAAGGACAAGGCTTTACAAATATTATCACAATAATCAAGCCTTAAGAGCCTTTTCCAATTGACAAGCAGAAGAACTATTACCTAAAAAATGTTAAATCAATAGGGTGACACAAAAGTTGTAATATCCTGGATTTTTGGCCTAAAAGTTTGAGAATAAGTCTAAATCAGGCAGACTACCAGGCCTGAGTTTAGTAAGAGTCCCAAGAATATTCTTGAAATAGAATTATTTTCAGGGACTATGTCCGGATAAAAATTGAGTCTCTAGATTATATGAGGCTTGAGGCATATAAGTAGTTGAATAAAGCATGCCAATGTATGGGATACAGGGGCTTATGGTGCCATTTGGCAAGCTTCAATATACGTGTTGCAGTCTCAAGTAAATCCCGAGTAACATTTAGGGGAAAAGCCTGAGTAAAATCCTGAGTAAACACTGATAAAGTAGATTTATTAAAGTAACTTTATTAAAGTAGCTTTAATAAAGTAATGATTACTCAACTTTTGTATTGGCTTAAGGAGAAGATGACACTTGTCCCTTAATCATCACACTTACTTTATGCTTTATGTGTTGGCTTCACAAGAATTTGACACATGTCCTCCATCATGACACTTGCTTCTTGCCTTTTGAGTTAGCACTCTAAAAAGGTGCCACCTAGCCTCTAAGTTAGGGGAATCTACCGATCTCTGGCTCGGTCATGCACTTGACTTTCCCAAACATTAAACCTAAAAGTCAGGGGAATTCATCAGGCTATCCCTGTCCCTTACCAAAAATTCACCCAATAAGAGAGAGATGGAAGGGTGACTTTAAAGGGACACATATCACTCCAAGATTTAATCCTTGGACATATGGCATTCTGAGATTTAGACACATGTCATAAGATCAACCAACACTCTCTCTCTCACTCTCCTTAAGTTTGGCCTAGAAGGAAAGAGAAGGACAAAAATAGACAAAATGGAAGGAAAATGAAAGAGAAGAGAAGGAAGATGAATAGTAAGAACACAAAGTGTTTTCGCTCTTATTCAAGCCCGAATTGTCGTTTCTAGCTCCTACAGCCTTCTCTAATATTGTTCATCTCAGGGAGAGCAACATTTCTATGGTTTTGGATTCCTGATCAAAGGTGTTTGGTGTCGTCTACAAGGTGGAGGTGCTACCAGAATCAAGAAAAGACTATGGCACTGGATAAAGGTAAGCTCAAGCTTTGATTTGAGCATGACATCTTATAGGTAAAGTTGCAAAATCACCTTGTTTTGCCTTAAGATGATTTTTTGCCAGACCTAAATCTTAGGTAAGGAGTGTGATTTTGCTAGTTTTGATACTTCTAATGAGTTTAGAATAAAAAATTTTATGGGAAAAAAGATGAGGAACCGATTCCGGGAACACCACAATAGAAAACAGAATTTTGGCCCATAAACTCTTATTTTTCGTCCAGATATGGAAATATGGAAAGAAGATGATTTTGGTGTTTTTGAGGTTAGAAATAGATTTTACACACAAAATTTTATGGGAATAGGTTGTGAACATAATTTTATAAGGGTTGTATGAAAACCTAAAAATTGAAGCTAGAGAGTAGCGATGCCAAATTGAGTTTTATGGGTGATAGTCTATTTATGATGCACTTTTGGATAGTTAAATCTTATCCAATGGCCATGAAACTTTCCATAATAAAATTCGACATTATAGGATTTAATATGATATATAATATATGGCATTTGGATTACTATATTGAGAGTTATAACCTGTTAAAGTTAGGCATTAAATCTGGAATGATGTTTCTGGAAGTAATAATTAATTGTAGATTCTGGAATTGTGTGCATGTAAGTGGCAGTGGGAGATATTTTTTCCCTTAAATTAGACTTAAAGAGATTTAATTAGGATCTAGAAACACCTTAATTGGAGTTCCCTAGATTAAGATATAAATTTTCAAAGATGATTGATAAATTTGGCAATCTATGTGGACCCATGAATTTGTGGTATTTGAGGTAATTTGAGATAACTATGGGTCCAAAGATAAGAGACATGTCCTAGAAGCTAATATAGCCATATAGGATATTCATTTTTCATGTCTCTAATAATGTGGATATCTATCTATTGCCATGAGATGTCAAGAAAGAAGAAGAATGGAAGAATTCCCAAGCAACTACAATGGTTGGAAGAAAAGGTACAAGAGGAGGACATAAAGACGAAAGGTAGTGAACTTACCTAACCTGTATGTACTTGATATTTATGCTTGTGTATTGATATGTCTAATTGCTTTGCTTGATTATGTGAAGCATGTATGAATGATTGAAGCTTTTTTCTGTTTATGCCATGTCCATGATCATGTTGCATGAAATATTAAGCATGTAGATATGTCATTATGTTAGCATGAGCCTATACAAAGCAATCATGTCATGCATTAAGCATTTATCTTATATACATATCTGGTACTGTTTGCTACTAAGATTCTCCTAAATCTCACCCTCCCTTAACCAACCATATAGGCACATGAGCACAGAAGAGGAATGCAGAATGATATGACAGAAGAAGTAGCAGTGAAGAGCTAAAGATTAATACACGTTAATCCGTTATGTAAACATTAACGTTTAAAGAAGGTTAATTGTATAGATTGCATGACGGATGAATTGGTTTTACTAAGTACGATAATTGGAACTAGGAATGGCTAACAAATAGAGCGAAAAATAGAGCGAAGTTAGTAACCCCATGAATAAAAATAAACAATATGATAAATACTGTTTATCAAATGAATAGTAACCCCAAAAGAAAAAATGTAAGTTCGGGTTTTGGGGACTGTAACTAACATTTTCCCCTAAGCCGTAGTGCTTCTATGATGCACAGAAAAGGGGTCTAAGTAATGGGGTATTTCAAAAGCCTTAATGACCAGTTATCTAACTTATAACACATGCTAATATGTGATCATAAGGTGTCAAGTGGAATAATTTATAAAACAAAGTATTAGTGATATAATTCACAAAATTCTATATCACAAATTTCATATCACAAATCCTGTATCACAGGCTTTATGTCACAAATTTCGTATCACCATTTCCATATCACAATTTCAACATCACAAATTCTATATCACAATTTTAACATCACAAATTTTGTATCACAATTTCCATATCACAAGTTCAATATCACAAATTCCGTATCACAATTTCTATATCACAAATTCCATATCTAAGATTTCTGTATCACAAATTCTGTATAACAATTTCTATATCACAATTCCCAAGTTGCCTCCCATCAATCCAACTGAATTGTCTTATTTTCACCGACTAGACCCATAGGCTAAGTTACTATCCATGTCATTAGTTACTCAAAAGCTCATTGGTCATATAATGAGGGTCGGCTAAAGTCCATAGGGCACATGCTTAGACCATGGATCTTTTCCTCTTATTGAACTAGTGGGGTGTCGTAGCCCCTCATTAAACTAGTATAGAAGTCCCTCATTAAATCAGTAGGACAGTCCCCATTGAACCAATAGGACAATAGAAAACCAACTATCATGGCACAATGGAGGCTATACCACATAGTAGAACAAACTACTCCATCCCATCCATCCCAATCCAATCAGCACAATAATTACAATAAATAGAACAATAGAAATTTCTCAAGATTTTCACATTCATACAATGCTATTCAAATCATCTTCATATACATGCCATACATACATATATGTGTACGCGCGCGCGCATATAGATATAGTCACACACACACACACACACATATACATCCATGTGTATGTGTGTGTAGACACACACACGCATACACATATATCACAATTCAAATCATAAGATTCCACAAGGCGATTTTTATCAAAATACTCATCAACATTCTAATAACCTTTGCAATATCAATAAACAATTTAAAGCACTCATTGAAATATCTAATCAATATCAATATACTATTTTCATTCTCATAATCATTTTACAAAATACTCACAAACAACATACCAACACATATAATAAGTGGAAAGTGGTTACCTTGTGCCAAGTCTAAGTTTACCATAAGAATCCAAGCTCCAAGCTCAATCACAAGTTACAAATCAATCTATAACAATTAATTATAACCATAATTTATTATTCAAACTAATTGAGTGGTTACGAAAAAAATCTAGAGGCTTAAAAGTCTCTCTCGAACCTAACCATTGGGTTTCATCTATTCCAATCAATCAAAATCTCCAATTTATAACTTAGGGTCCCAAAACCTCAAAACACTCATTTGAGAAAATCAAGTTTAATCAACAAGTTAAGCCAATTAAACCTTAAATATAACTCATATTATCAATGTTCATTTTCTATCATTACATTATCAAGATCAATCCAAAGCCTTACCCAAAAATCAAACATCTAACTTTAATCTTCATATAACCTCCAAATTGTTCACTTTAATGTAAAGCTAAAAAATTCTCAATTTACCAGCATAACTCTACTTCTCTATCCCAATCATATTTTTATCATCAATAACTCTATTCCCCTCATTAAAATTATTGACAATAATAATTCTCTCCAATCATCATAAATCCCTCAAAATTTTTCTTACTTTAATCTTTAAGGAACACCGGTACAAAAAACACTTTTAAGACCGGTTAAAAACGATATTTTAGACCGGTTCTGGATCAGGTCTTGATACAGCCGGTCTAAAAAGTATTACACTTTTTAGACCGGTTAAAAAACCGGTCTAAAATATGAACTTTTAAGACCGGTTATTAAACAACCGGTCTTAAAGTTTAACTAGGAACAAGTAGGGAAAATTTCAGCATAAAAAAATAAAAATTTAAGACCGGTTCTCTTAATAACCGGTCTTAAATAAATATTTAAGACCGGTTATTAAGAGAACCGGTCTTAAATAAGTAAACTTTAAGACCGGTTCTATTAATAACCGGTCTTAAATATATATTTAAGACCGGTTATTAATAGAACCGGTCTTAAAGTTTAATATTTTAAGACCGGTTCTCTTAATAACCGGTCTTAAATATGTATTTAAGACCGGTTATTAAGAGAACCGGTCTTAAAATTTTGTTTTGTTTTTTTTCGTTTTATTTGTTTCAATCTTGCCCAGGCCAGTAAGCCATAGTCAACAACATTCCCCCTGTCACATTACATACACATGCATATATGTATATATTGACAATCAGAAGCAGTGACAACAACATTTTTATTTCCAGAAACTACCAATACACAATCCTCGACTCTCAACAATCAAAGAATGAACATTATGAAAAAAATCATTGAAAACAAACACATTCAATTCCAATGACTACCAATAACACATGATCAATTTATTCAATTCTCAGAAACAGTACAATATTTCTCATTATATGGAAAAAATTCGTAAGCTTTACAGAGAAATGAAAAAAGTGGAGGAAAATTGACAATAGTGATCCCTGCCTGAATCAACAGCCAACTAGTATCGCCAATATCCAAGAATTTGTCCTAAACAGAGATATAAACCAAGTTAGATATATATGAAAACCATAAGTATTATTAGAACAACATAAATCGGATTAAAAAACTTACTAATCTTGTAAAAGCTCATAAATGAATTCAGCACAACAATTGCGAATGAAATCAATATCTTCTTCAGGAAAGGGATCAGCAAGATCAAACATCTGTATGTGTAACACCGAAGCCAAACAAAACATTAACTTACTAACTTAAAAACAATAAAGTAATACAAAATATTTGAAATATACATTTATTACCTCCTCGGTAAAGTCAGTAGTGTCTAGGCTGATAATATTGTAAATCTGCCTCAAAATATAAAGACCACATAAGTTGGAGCCCGGTGGTTGCCTACGGGTCTGAAAAAGAACATGATATCATCAAAGCAAGCATAAAAGCATAGCTTATGAAACGCATCTTAAAGAAAACAAATATGTACTAACCTTTGGCGTGATCCATGTAGGGTCTTTTAAGTCACGAACATGCCTACCACACTTAGCGTGTAGGAAAGTCCGCATAGCCCTATAATCAAAATCACAAAGACTACTTATTCTGCACACAAACTTTGCACACAAAAGGTAATAAAGCAAGAAAACTTACGAGTTCATGGTCTTCTTCAAGTCAGTCCCCGATTTGAAGTGGAGGGAGCAGAGGAGGATCACTGTGTAACTAGCCTTACACAGAATAACCAATTGCCAATGATCCCTGAAAAAAAGAGATGAATGTTAAGCAAATATAAAGCATTATATGTGATGTTTCGGAATATAAATTTGATGTTTCTTACCCATGCACATAAGGAACCAAGAAACAGTCAGTTTCTGTTTCACTAAGCCTCTGTGATAAATATCTATGTCTGATGGCAGCAGTGGTCCCTTTCTCTGTGGCATGAGCTGGGCACATGAATCCAAATTTAGCGCTCTGCCCAGAGGAAACCAACCTACGATTCATGTACCTACAAAAATGGAAGCACACAAATTAAGGTTACAGAGCCTAATTTTTAAGATATTTACTTCAAATTGAAGAAGATACTTACATCAAAAACAGTTAATAAGAACAACGATACTTACAATTTTTTCACCGACTATACGAGACTGGTCGCTCGTATAGGATCCACCACTCTTCCGGCGAGCATGCAACCAAAACTCTTCACGCCGTATCGGAGATGGTGGAGATAGTAGAACAGAAGGATCGGATTGAGAAGCTTCTTCCAATCTCCTCCGTTTGGCCGCCAACAAGTCTTTCTCGGCCTTTACGTATCCCCACGAGACATTGTATGGGGGCAATCATTCTTCCTGCCGCTCGCTTGTGCCTTTTGCCTTCTTGCCTGCGAATAGGAAATGGGAAAAAAAAAGTTACAAACAGTAAAGACAAAAGATAAGTACATAAAGTACAAAATAAGTTATCTCACCAAAGCCTCTGGAGTAGTCCGAAGCCTAAAAAACTCCTGCCATGTTGCTTCATCGATGTACGAGTACTTGCTGCAAGGAGTAGGACGTGGCTTACCAGCTGGCACCTCGATATGCACGTAATTGTTCGCCAGACTCGTCTTGAACTTCCTCCAGCGCTCACAACAATATGTCATAGTCTTGTGATACAAGATCTCACTCTGAGGAACGTCGTAGGTGAGCTGTTATTCATGAATGAAAGGAGTTAGTGACAGTAATGAAACGAATTTGATAAAAGAAACATACAGAGGGAATTTTATACCTGAATAGTGTCCCAAATATGCTGCTTCACATTTTTGTCGACATTCCTCCACTCCTCTATCAATATGCTAGGCTTATTCCGTGCGAGGAGGCCGACAAAACTCCTAAAACGACTGGCATTCGGCCCGACCGGTTTCCAGTATTGATCGAACTGGATCGGTATCCTCTCCCCGGCAGACCGACTCAAGGAAACATCCCTCAACCGTGTGGCCGTCCTGCCCCTCCTTCTAGGCTGGTGACTCGGCTCACCCGATGACTGCCCCTGATTAACACTCTGAGGCTCGTTGTGCTGAGCAGTACGGTGCACCTGATCCTCGGCTGTAGGAGGCACCTGATCCTCGGCTGTAGGATGCACCTGATCCTCGGCTGTAGGATGCACCGGATCCGTCATTGTACTGTTAAGACAAATTGTTGAGTTATTAAGTGACTTGCTGAGATTACGCAAGTGAAGTGGGAGAGTATAACAGATAGTATCGGCCCGGGAGAAAATGAGTGTAAGGGAGCCCACATGATTGTTTTATTGGGTATTTGGAATCAAAGACAAATCATCGTCTTTAAAGACTTTTATCGTACCCACCTAAACTTTTAAATACCAAAAAAAAAACAAAAGACTTTTACCGTATGGTGGATTGGTGGTGCATGATCTGAAGACCATAATAAGACAACTGGTCTTGGTTCCCCTCTCTAGCTCTCTTGATATATCGTTTTCCATTGTCATCTCATCATGATGCTTTCTGGACTTTTTGTTTGGTAGAAACCTCTTAAATTTGTGTCCTTGATCTTGTCTCTATCCCAACCCATTTATCAATTCTTGCTCAATCAGAGCATTATTATTATCCACCCCTCACATTCTTCCCAACTGTTATTTGCTTTTGTGTATATCATTCTATTTTTATTTATAAGTCTAAATTAACTACCTCTTATATACCAAAAAGAGTTAGTTAACTCATTAATTATAGATTAAATTTCTAATTTCACCCTTATATTTGATTGATTCCAAACACACACACCCATATGCAGTATATACCTAATTAAACGCTTCCTTCATCTACTACTACTAGTACCTCATATTTCAAAGTCATTGATCAATTGTGAATAGATCAAAGGATTAAAAATAAGGTTGATAAGGGCATGGTTTGAATTGTCCACCAAGAGGATTAACAAAAAACGGGTTAATATGATATTTATTTCTTATTTTTACTCTATTTTAATTTTGACACCTCAAATTTTAAATAATAAGAAATAGCATCAAGAAGGGCTAGCCCTTCAGCCTTCAGCAAAAAGCACAGATTTCGCATGAACAATTCTACAAGTACGGTCCAGAATCCAGCCATTATCAATATCCCAAACGATGAAAGAAATTGCAGCCATTATATTAACAGAGTTTTACCTGTTTGACGCGCAGGAGGAGAGGGGCAGCAGTGGCTGGAAAACACGCCGGAGTGAGATAAAGGCTGGAGGGAGTCTCAAACGCCGACAACAGAATATGAGAAAGAAGGTGGAAGCGGCGGCGGCGATTGGAAAGGTGGCAGGAGAATACGGCGGAATATCACCTACAGCGTTGGAAGTGAGTAGTTCGCGGCGGTGGAAACAGAGGGGGAAGTGAAACGTAAATGTGAAATGAACTTTCGCGGCGGTTCTAGGTTTGAAAATCAGACTTTTAAGACCGGTTATTTTTATAACCGGTCTTAAAAGTACTTTTAAGACCGGTTATTTAAATAACCGGTCTTAATAAATACTTTTAAGACCGGTTATAAAAATAACCGGTCTTAAATTATTGATATTTAAGACCGGTTATTTAGAAAACCGGTCTTAATAATATCGTGATTTTTTTATTCATTTTAAGAATTTGTTTTTAAGACCGGTTTTTTAAATAACCGGTCTTAAATTATTGACTTTTAAGACCGTTTATTTAAACAACCGGTCTTAATTGTTTTTTAAGACCGGTTTTGTGTATAACCGGTCTAAATAATATTTTTTTAGACCGGTTTTTTAGACAACCGGTCTAAAAAATTGCTTTTAATTACGGAATTGCCACCGCGTGTTTCTTTTAGACCTTATCCGTAATAACCGGTCTAAATAATGCGGTCTAAAAATGCTATTTTGCACTAGTGGAAAATGTAGATTAATAACTATTTATCAATTCATCATCACAATCCCTTTTCTTTCTCCCATTAATTCTTTCTCACTCCTTAGAGTTATTGATTAATCACAACCTCCTCAATTTATTCAAAAACACATAATTTACTACATTAAAGTTTCACCCAAAATCCTCAAATTCACATTCCATCATAAACCTCAAACCCAATTCATTCAATCCTCAATATAAACCCCAACAAACTAGAATAAATTAAAAATTTTGAAATTAAAAGACCCATTATCATGAATCTTAATTCTCCAATCAAGCCCCAACTTTAAATTCTTCAAATCAACCATTTAGTTAAAACTAAATCATTCCCATTCTTATTTTAACACCATTAGTGCCACTAAAAACTAAAGAATAAGTTGAAACACCTAAAAACTTAAAATCTAGCAAACCCTAGATTTTTACCTTTCATAAAAACTGAAAATAAGATGAGAAATTTAGAAATAGAGAGAGTAGAATACTTACCCAAGATCTTAGAGGGAACCCAAGCTTTGTCTTCCTTCTTTTCTCCCTCTCGCTCACCCTCTCTCTCTCTCCCCCTCACTCTCACCGCCGATGAAGAAAGAAACCAGAGGAGTGCCTCAGGTTTTATAAAAATAGAGGAGGGAGTATGCGATGGGGGTATTAATAATACCCTCTCCCATTCATTTAATGGTGGGCATATGCTGCCCACTATTAAACACAACAACAACAACAATAATATATTTTTCACAAACATTTTTTTATTTCAATCTCTTTATTTTTTGTTTTTTGTTTTTTTTTTATTTTTTATTTTTACTTTTCCTTTCCTTTCCTTTTCTCTTTATTGTTTTTCTTATAATTATTTTAATCTCTTTTATTTTTATAAATAATATTTTGAGTAATTTCTTATTACTCAAATAATCAAATGATAAATTATTTTCTATTATGAAATAATTATTTTCAAATTTACTTAAATTTTTGATTAAAAAAATTAGGATGTTACACCAACCATAATGAATTCCATGGGCAAAAATTGCATATAACAACTACAACCACAGAGAATATCAAGCAAGCAAAAAAATCTAAACTTTCATGTATCATAAACTTTCAAACTCAAGTGAACATACAAGAAGCCAACAAGCATAAAATGAATATCATATTTATACTTGTGGAATGAAGGCTTTTTTTTCACTTTCAAGTCCTACAGGAATGGCTTGCCTATATCTGCAACCTCCAAATGTATTCATCCCCTGTTTTCAATTACGCGGAGTTACATATTAGATCAAATTATTTAATGCTCTTCACATGTCTAAAAAACATAAGCGATAGCTAGAAAAAGCCACTTAACTTGGCTCTCTTCATGTCTTTTTAGTGCTCTTCATACTCCTTTATGTATACTATGCAATCAGTTATTAGTGGTTATTACTGAAAAAAGAATAAATTTTTAATAAGAAAATTAAATATAAATCCATTGTAATACTAAATGATTGTTTTTTACTTATGAATATATGGTTTTTTGGCACTCATAAGCCTTTATGCTATATATACATGTCTTGTGTTCATTTCTATTATAGGTTGAACCTTGCGATATATGTGGTGGTTTTGATTGGTCGAAATTAACACCGCTTAATTCAAATTCAATGTAGTACGTACATATATTCATGAGCTACATTGGATTTGAAGCAAGCAATAAATTAAATAATCCTGGCTTACCAACACCACCATAAGTAACACATATCATACACTTCTTAAGACATGAAGATATTGTCTATTTGGCGCCCATCCAACCTTTATGCTATATATGCATATCTTGTGTATATTTCTATTTCTGATAAACCTGGTGATATATGTGGCGGTGTTGGCAGGCCTAAATTAATCACAACCAAGTGATTAAGGCATATGCCCCCAATAAACACCACCATATATATCACAAGGTTCAGTCTATAATGAAAAACTGTAAATATTTTTCACAACCCCTAGAGAAAATATCAGGCATAAAAGTCTCATTTATGTAGATGTAAGACAAAAAAATTGAATTTTCAATCAGTGTTTCTGTAATATTCTGAATTTTTGAGCCTATAAGTTTGAGAATAAGCCTAAGTCAAGAAGACTACTAAGCTCAATTTGGTAAGAGTCACAAAGATAGAATGAGTTATGGGACTATATGATTTAGCCCTCTGAGTTGAGAACGAGTCTCCAAATTACATGAGGCTCAATTCGTATAAGTAGTCGAATTAAAGATGCCAGTATATGGCCACTTTGGCACACTTAGCATTATTTTGTTGGCACCCAGAGGCATGTGTCGTGCCATTTGGGTCCCATATGTGTAAAAGTAGCCTTTGAGTTGGCACGATGATAAGTTGCCTTATATGTAGTGGTAAGATGAAATTTATCGGTGCCTATGTACATTTGGCACTATCTTAAGGCCTATATAGGCATGTATGATGTCATTTTATGGCCTATGTATAGGACTAGAGGCCGGAGAAAAATCCTAAATAAAGTAGACTTCTAACTCTAGTTTAGAAATAATCATAAACCGCACCCAGAATAAAGTATGAATTTTGGTTCGAATTAGTCAAAAAAAAGTACCCGATTCCTTTAAGATATGTTAGAATGACATAAAAACTAACTCAGATCTAAAGGAAAAGGGAAATAGTGTCTAGAAAGAAATAATATAGAGAACTAAAAGAACTAATAGCACAAGAAATAATATTGCCATAATCAAGGGCAAAAGAGACATTTGCCACTTGATCTTGAGTTTAAAATTGGAAGACAAAATGAAGGGCTAAGATTTTCCCTTAAAAAGTGAAAATAATAATGAAGGTAATTAAATAAATTACTTATTTTTCTCTTCTTATTTGACTATATGACTCAAGCTTATACAAGCAAGAGAGTTAAGTCAACATGTTCTCACATTTTGGTCAAATATTGTGGCTAAGCATAAGAGTAAGGGAGAGAAAGAATTCAACTAATATATTTCCTCTCTTTTGCTCATGTTGGATGTCCAAGAACAAGGAAAAAGAGAAAGAGAATATGTATTTAAACCATAACCATTGACAAGTCAAAAACAAAGAAGAGAAGAAAGAAAAGTCAAAGTGTCTTCACATTTCAACAACTTTGAAAGTTTGACCCAAAAAGCAAGATATTAAGAGCAAAATGGTCAACATTTATCCTTTCTATTTTGCATGTAATTGATGTACAAAGAAATAAAGTAAAGTAAAGAGAAAGCTTTACAAATAACCAAACCCATCTTGAGTTAATTAACCAAACACTTTTTGCAAGAAGCCACAACTTTGTGACACATCACCTCTCTTCCAATTCTCTTTGATTTTTGGCCAAGCATTTAAAGGGGCTAAAATTAATGATTAAATCAACATGTCACTCCCTATCACACTCATTTGGATGTCCAACCAAGAAAAAAGAAGAGGAAAAATAAAAAGGAAAGAGAAAGAAGATCTTGAAGAACAAAGAGGCAAGGTAAGAGCTCTTGCACCATTTTCACCTTCAAGGTCACCTCTCTAGCTCTTGAGGTCTTCATAAAAGTTGTTCTTCTCACTAAGAGCTTCCTTTATATGGTTCTATTTTCTTGAATAGAAGTGTTTGGTGCTGTCTACCAAGTGTCAAAGTTGGAGAAACCAAGAACTAGCTCTAGAAAGGGTAAGAGGTGAGTATAAGTTTTAATTTGAACCATATTTTGTGTTGTTTGGTTGATTGAGGTGAATTTTGTGGGCTTCACTAATTTATTTATTTTAGGGTTTCATGATGCTTTGTTCATATACAAGTGATTATATGATGTTTGGGAAGCATATGAACCTAATTTGGTGAACAAATTATGAATTGGTGAATTGTTGTCTTGAACCCTAATATTCTATCAAAATAGGGCATGAAGAAGGAGTATAATTTTATTGTTTCTAATGTCTCTATTGGATTCTTTGGGAAAAATTTTGTAGGAATAGCTTGTTGGTATAATTTTAGAAAGAATGGATTTAAAATCCAAAAATTAGAATAATGTTGTCAATTAGGGTTTTCTGTGTGGTAGTCTGAATGTGTTGTGTTTTTAGGTAGTAGAATGTTGTCCAATGGCCATGATATTTTCCATAATAAAAGTATACTTGTTAAAATTTAATTGTATAGGTCATTTGTACCATTTAGATCACTACATTAGGAATTATAAATTTTTGAATTTAGGCATTGAATCTGGAATAAATTTTATGACAGTTAGGTTTTAGTCATAGTTATGGAATTGTGTGGCTAGAATTGGCTCTGAGTATTATTTTATCTTTAAAATATACTCAAATACATTTGAATTAGAATTTAAACTATCCCATTTGGAGTTCCCTATAATTAGTTATGATTTTTCAAAGATTGGTCAGAATTTTGGTAGCATAGTCTAAACATGTGAATTTAAGAAAGAAAGGGCCAAATGTAATAAGTGTGAAATCCAAGGGGGAAAGTAAGAATATAAGGTTAATGTAGCCCATTGAGAATACATTTTTCATGGCTCTAATAATATGACTATGTGTTTAGGGCCATGAGAAGTCAAGAAAGAAGAAGAATGGAAGATACTTCAAGCAACTCCGATAGTTGGAAGAAGAGGAAACATAGGAAGGAGATTAGTCCACAAGGTAGTGAACTTACTTAACTTGCATGTATTTAATATGTATATTTTGTATTGATATGTTGTATTTCTTTGCTTGATTATGTGAAGCGTGAATGAATGAATAAAGCTATGTTTCTATTTATACTATGGCCATAGATATGTTGCACGAAACATTGAGCACGTAGAAATGCCATTATGTGAACATGAGCCTATTTAAGGCAAGCATATCATGCACTACCATTCATCTTGCATGCATTGTTAGTATTGTTTATTGGTCTTAAAGAAATTCAATGAATTTAACAAGGCGGTAGAGGAATTTCGTATTACTGAGAGCAACTTGTTGAATTTGTACACAAGCAAGAATACTGGCAGTAAAGGAGCATCAGGTAGTAGGAGTTCTTCTAAAAATGTAAGAACCCAGGAGGATCATCCAGAGGAAATGATAAAAATTCGTACCAGCCTGGTAACTATAGTAATCAAAAACTCCCTATAAGTAGAACCTATTGGCATTGCGGCAGGCCCCACCATCCTGGAAGGCCATGTAGTACTCCAGCAAGGAAAATAATTTGTTTTAACTGTCAGTAATTGGGGCATTATGCTAACAACTGTCCACGGCAACAGAGGACAGAGGATCTATGGTAGAGAAATTAGGACAGAGTATTTGCCATGACAAAGGAGGAGGCTAAAAAATCTCTGAAACTAATCCAAGGTACAGTTCTACTTAATGGTAATTTAGTACAAGCATTGTATGAATCGGGTGCTAGTTATTCATTTATTGCATATGACTATGTGAGATGGCTAGACCTGAGTGTGCATCAGTTACTGTATGACCTGGTTGTGTCTATACCCACAGGTGTTAGATCTGAAACCGCCGATGTTTATCTAAACTATATTATTAATGCCAAGGGACATGAATCAACGGTGGATCTGATCTGCTTACTACTACATAAACTGGAAGTAATTCTTGGTATTGATTGGTTGACGGCGAATAATGTTCTGCTAGATTGTATAAGTAAGAGGGTTATCCATCGTAATCCGCATTCATATATCAATCTAGAAGTCAACCTTCATTTTCTTTCAGCTGCTGAGGCTTAGAGATATTTGCATAAAGGTTGTTAGGGATACATGGTGATCTTTTCCATGCAGTCAGAAATTGGAATGGTACCTAAGAATATTCCAGTGGTGAATGAGTTTTTTGAGGTGTTTCTAGATTATATCAGTGGATTACCCCTAGAAAGAAAATTGGAGTTTGCAATTGAGACTAAGCCTAGAGCAGAACCAATATCCAAAGCCCCATACAGAATAGCTTCAAATGAAATAGAGGAATTGAAAAAGAAAATTGAGGAGCTATTAGAGAAAGGGTTCATCAGACATAATGTTTCACCATAGGGATCTCTAGTGCTTTTTGTCAAGAAGAAAGACAGAAGCAGCACCTTTGTATTGATTACAAGGAGTTGAATAAGGTGACCATCAAGAACAAATATCCACTCCCCATAATTGATGATTTTCTTGATTAGTTATCTAGTTCCTACATATTCTCAAAAATTGATTTGAGGTCAAGGTATCATCAACTTCAAGTAAAAGCAGAAGATGTACTAAAGACTGTATTCGGAACCAGATATAGCCATTATGAATTTCTAGTAATGCCATTTGGGTTGACCAATGCACCTATGGTGTTCATGGACTACATGAATTGAGTTTTTCGTCCGTATCTGAACTAATTCATGGTAGTCTTCATTGATGATATTCTTATGTATTCACAAAGCAAAGTAGAACATGAAGAGCATTTGAGAAAAAGTGTTAGGCAAATTGAAAGATAAGAAGCTCTATTACAAGCTGAGCAAATGTGAGTTTTGGCTTTCAGAAGTTAAATTTTTGGGCTATATAGTCTCACAAGAAGGGGTCTCGGTGGATCCTAGCAAAGTGGAAGCAGTACTGAACTAGAAAAGGCTAGAGAATTTGCTAAAATATGTAATTTTTTGGGTCTTGTTGGTTATTACAGAAGATTCATACATAATTTCTCCAAAATTGCTTTGCCATTAACAAGGTTGATGCGGAAAAATCAACATTTTGTATGGGACGAAAGTTGTGAGAGGAGCTTCACAAAGCTGAAAGAGAGATTGACAACAGCATTAGTGTTGATAATCCCTGATCCACAGTTGACCCTACATAGTCTACAGTTATATGAGTAAGCATGGATTGGAATGTGTCCTGATGCAGCAGAGTAAAATTATGGCATATGCCTCTCGTCAGTTGAAGCCTCGCTAATTGAATTATCCTACACATGATCTTGAGTTAGCAGCAAATGTATTTGCACTAAAAATTTAGAGACATTATCTCTACAGGGAAACCATAAATATGTATTGTGACTACAAGAGCTTGGAATACTTATACGATCAAAAAGAGCTAAACATGAGACAACGCAGATGGATGGAGTTTCATAAAGATTACAACCTATAGATTAAATACTATCAAGGGAAGGCCAATGTAGTTATAGATGCATTAAGCTAAAAAAATAGTGCAGGTGGCAGCCCTAACGATTCAAGAGCAGAAACTGATCGAGGATTTTAGAGATCTTAATCTGTCTAATCAGTGGTAGTAATATCAGTCAGGTAGAAAATGATTTGAGAATAGAGATTGAAAAATCTCAGATACATGATGAAAGAGCACAGTCAATTAGGAACATGATTGAAAGGGGTGAAACTCAGAAAAATGACCTGCCACCGATTGGCCTAGTTAGGTATAGGAAGCCGATATATATACCACCACAAACAGAATTGAGGCAGCAAATGTAACATCTTACATTTACACTCATTCTGATGAGTTTTACGTAGTGAATTCGAACCACTAAGCAATGTTCTTTTATAATGCTTTTTAAATCTCGATCTCAAAATAGGATTCAAACTTGCAGTTGAGTGGGTTTTTCTGAAAAATTAAAAATCTTGCGAAAGTGCATTCTAGTGGTTCGTAACTTTGTAGTGACTCATCAACTCTTAATTCCTTTTATAAATACAAAAGTATTTGTCTGCCCATTCTTAGATTATTCATATACAAATACATACCGAAGTGTTTAAGTCTAATACATAAACAGTGCATACACTTCAATCTTCAATTCTCCTTCATACTTCCTCTTTTGCATATCTTCATGCATTCTTCACCTGTACTCATCATAGCTATATGGTTGGGTGAGGAAGAGTGAGATTCAAATAACAAATGCATACAAGAAATGCTTTGTGCATGACATGCTTACTTACATAACTCTTGCCAACATAATAACATATATGCATGCTCAATATTTAGCATATTACACTAATGGCCAAAGTATAAATGAAAATAGAGCTTCATTCATTCACATATGCTTCATGAAATTCATCAAAGAAATTAACACATCAATACACAAGCACACATATCAAGTTATGCAAGTTAGGAAAGTTTACTACCTCTTGGACTTTGTGTCCTCCGCTTATATCTTGGTCTTCCAACCATTGCCTCCTCTTTTCACTTTATGTCCCTAGATAAGTAATGACATTATTAGAGCCATAAAATGTTAATGCCTAATAGGCTATATTAGCACCAAAGGCTTACTTTCACCCTTCAAGTTCATACTAATTACATTTGGCTTTTTCTTTCTTAAATTCGCATGGTAGCCAAAAGCTGCCATCATTTTGACCAAATTTTGAAAAATCATAATTAATTATATAGAACTCCAATTGGGGTGGTTCAAATTCCTAATTAAATATATTTAAATTTAATTTCATAGAAAAATATACAAATCTAGCCATTACAACCACATAATTTCTAGAAACGTATTAAACCTCATCTGTTCCAGATTTCATTCCAGAATCACAGCTTAATTTTGAAAAATCATATCTTTCAATCCACTAGTCCAAATAGCTCTTATTAACTATCAAATTAAATAACATGATGTTTAATTTCATCCTAAAAAATTTCATATGGTTTGGAAAGGTTTTGACTATTTTAAAATATGCCACAACAAATCTGTTTCTAGAAAATGAATTTGGCAGCACTATTCATCATCTTCCAAGATTCAAAGTTTTCTATACAATCAACCAAAAATCATAATCACATGCATAATTTTGCATGTATAATTCAATGGAATACTCAAAAATATCAAAATCCATCTCCTTCCTTCTTCCCTGTTCAGATCATAGAAAACCCTAACTTTCACAAAATTGTGTTCTTGCAAATTCAACCACAAGAATCATCATAGATCATCATAAAACCTCTTTTAATATCATAATAATCATCATATGAACATCATACCCTAAAAGGAAAAAATATAGGGCAGCCAAACAATCCACCAAAGCTCAACTAATCAAGGCAACATATATATCAAAGTATTGCTCTTACTCACCTCTAGCTCCTTTTTGAGCTCTTTTCTTAATTCTCCAACTTTTGATCTTGCTAGAAGACTCAAAACAGTTCCTATTGAAATTCTAAAATTATAGAATTGAACCTATCATTAAGGGGAACAAGATTCATGAAGAGCTTTTGAGCCATAGAAGTGGCTAAGTAGGAGAAAATCAAGAAGCCTTACCCTTGTTTTTGTCTTCTTGTTTTCTCAAGCTCTCTCTCTCTCTCTCTCTCTTTCCTCTCCTTATGCTAGCCGAAATATGGCCAAAGAAAGAGATGATGATCTTATAAAAATATCATCTTCCACCTTCTTATAAATATAATATTTAATTGTTAATTAGCATGTGTTTGTTGACCTAAGTCATCATCTTTTTATACTTGGCTCATAATGCTTCCAAAAGGCATCATTTATGGCCAAGTATTATTTTCTCTTCCCTTTCTCTTTGTTGGACAAAATTAAATGTATTTGGGAAGGGATAATGCTTTTGAAAATATCATAATTCCATCCCCTTACATATTAATATTCAATTGCTAATTAACATGTGCTTACTTTTTTGACTTTTCAACTTATTTTACTTGGTTCAAATTGCTTCATCTTTTGCTTAATTAAGACCAAGTATTTAATTTCCCTTCTTGCTCCCCTTTTGAATTCCAACATCATGAGGAAAAGGGAAAAGTATGAGCTTTGGATTAAATTTAGCCAAATGACTATTTTACCCATATATGTTTTTCCATTTTCGCACATATACTCAAATCGGCCAGAATATTTTTCAATATTTGAAAATTCATAGCTAATTGTATAGATGTTTAATTGTAATGATTCTAAAGGTTATGTGACCCTTATTGAGTCTATTTTTTACAAAAATATTTTCCTTAGCCAATTGAATACTCTGAATTTTAGAATCACCATTTGTTGGACGCTGTCATTGAAACTTTCCAGTTTTACTTGGCTAACTTCAAACATACATAACTCTTAATGTACAGCTTCAAATGACTTATATAACCTATCAACTTAAATCTTGATAAGTCTACCTTTATTCTGGAAAGTTTCACAATTTTTGGACATTATTTTCCTATTTAAAAGCGTCATGCAAACTGAATCCTCTGCACAGAATACACACTCGCAGCATTATTCAAACTTTTAGAATTCAATCCATTCCTTCTAAACATCATTTCCATTTTCTTTTGGACCTGAGTTAGGTTCTATATCATCTTGACACATCCTAAAAGAATCAAGTATTTTCTTTTGACTAATTCACACCGAAATCCAAATTCTATTCTGAGTGAGATTTCTATCATTCATCATGTTTCCCATGCACCCCTGGGACTCTTGTTAAACTAGGGCTTAACAGTTCACTTGATTCAAGCTTATCCTCAAGCCTCTAATCCTAAAATTCTGGATATTATGGCAAATCCTGGAGGAAGCCCACAAGAGTAGATATACTCTACACCCAGTAGCAATTAAAATGTATAATGACTTGAAGTCTATGTGTTGGTGGCCAGGAATGAAAAGAGATGTGACAAAGTTTGTGGCTCGTTGTCTCACTTGCTAGCAGGTAAAAGTGGAGCACTAGCGACCCTCAAGGCTATTACAAAATCCTGAAATTCCTGAGTGAAAATAAGAGAGTATTACCATGAATTTCATGACAGGATTACCTAAGATTATAAATCATAATGCAATATGGATAATTGTTGATCGATTCATAAAGAAAGCCCATTTTCTACTAATTAGCATTAAATATTCTCCTGATAAGCTAGCAGAGATTTATATTGAGTAGATTCTGTGACTACATGGTACGCTAAAGAATATAATTTCTGATCGAGATCCTCGGTTTACTTCCAAGTTTTGGAGATCACTGCATGAGGCTTTTGGTATACCAAACTCAAATTTAATACATCTTATCATCCTCAGACATAGGGACAAACCAAAAGAACAATACAGATGCTAGAAGAAATGTTGAGGGCATGTGTATTAGACTTTAAAGGAAGCTGGGATCAATTCATTCCACTTGCAAAATTTGTGTACAATAACAACTATCACTCAAGCAGTCAAATGGCTCCATATGAAGCATTGTATAGAAGGAAATGTCAATCACCTTTGTATTGGGTAGAACTGTCTGAGAGAAAGATATATGGGCCAGACATAGTCGACCAAATGACATAGAAAATTAAATTGATTAAGCATAGACTGTTAACTGCTCAAAGTAGGTAAAAAAGTTATGTTGATAAGAGCCTGAAACCTTTAGAATTTGCAATCAGAGATCAAGTGTTTCTGAAGATTTCACCCGTCACTAGGATTGATAGGGCATTGAAAACAAAGAAGTTAAGCCCTAGGTATATTGGTCCATTCAAAATCTTATCAAGAATCGGGCCAGTAGCTTACCAGATACCTTGACCCCCAAACTTGAGTAGACTGCATGACGTCTTCCATGTCTCACAATTAAACAAGTATCAACCTGACCCAAAGCATATAATTGAATATGAAGATATTGATATGCAGGATTATCTTACATATGAGATTGAACCTAATCGAATCATTGATCGACAGGAGAGGCAACTCAAACACAGGAGTATCCCATTTGTGAAAATAGTTTGGAAGGGATTATCTCCTAGAGAAGCCACTTGGGAGATGGAAGAAGACATACAAAAGTATTACCCGGAGCTCATGAATATGTTTTAGTAGTAAATTTTGAGGACAAAATTTTATTAACGGGGGGAGAGCTGTAATATCTCAAATTTTATTCACCAAAATTCTTTGTACACTTGATTATATTCAATGGAATAAAATGGTAAATTTTGGTGCACTTGAAGTAGCCAAAATGTTAGAAATAGTGATTATGTGAAATTTTTTGGCCAAGACATAAAACACAATTTTTTTCTGGACAAAGGCCTAACATTGTAGCCTAAAATTAAGTATGGAAGCGCATAATTCTTGGCCTAAATCATGATGAAAATTTTGGCCAAAAAGAAAAGGGAAGAAGGAAAACAATACTTGGTACAAAAATTCAAGAAATGTAAGGGTAAAATAGTCATTTGTCTAATAAAATAAAAATCCAATATTTTCCTTAAATATTGAGTAAAGTTAGCCAAGAGAAGAAATGCAAGAAAAAAATGTGATTGGAACATATAGTGAGACATATGGAAGCATATTTGGCCATATGGAAAAAGAAGAAACAAGAAAATGCCAAGTATAAAGATTTTATAATAAAATAATAGTAATTTGAGGAGGTGGAAGAGGGTTATCTTATAAACACATTTTAGCCCTCTTGAAGCCTCATTTCGACTAGCATCAAGAAGAGAAGAGAGAGAGAGAGCAAAGGAAAAATAAAGAACAAGAAGGAAGCAAGAGAGATCAAGAAGCAAAACAAGGTAAACTTTGATTGATCATGTTCAAGAGATATTTAAGTGGTTAAATAAGTGGAAAGAAGATATTTGGTTGGTTGGAAATTGAAAATTTTTATTTTTCCTAACTTTGGTAAACTTTCAGCCATACCTATATGGAGGGGTTTGAGTTGGAATTGGATGAATTTGATGATTTCATTGGGTTAAGAATGAAAAATTTTTTAGGAAACATGTGAAATATGGAGTGTGAAGGCTTTAGTGTGTGAAATGACAATTTTGCCTCTAAAATCTAATTGGTGGCTATTAAGGGTATTTTGATAAATACATTGATTTTGCTAAATCTGAGGTCAAAAATGGATTCTACACGTGAAATTGTGTAGGAATAGCCCAGGTCATATTCTTGAAAAAAAACAATTATACCGGGTATAAAGGGAATTAGACTGGATTCCCTAGGGGCATTTTGGTAATTACGCGATTTTGGATAGAGATAACCAACTTTTTGAATCTTAGAATAAGGTATGAATGAGTAATAACTCATTTGTTATCAATTTGGGAATTTTAGGATTTGATATTTGCCGAGCCGGACTAGAAATTAAAGGACCGATATTAGCTAGGCATGGAAAGGAGTCAAGGTAGTAACTCTATCTCTCATACATTATGTGATTGTTAATATGTATTTTTTTTACCATGTTATGTGATATGGAATGTATATGGCGGTAATTCCTAGAGCTGTGGTATGGGAAAAGCACAAGTACAACTATTCCAGTTTGAACCCAGTCTAGGTAGGCCAATGCGATTGATATAATTCCTCGTTGTGATATGGGAAAGTACAAGTACCACCCTATGGGAAACGTACAAGTACCATGAGGCCAGTAGGACCCAGCTGAGGTAGTGTGACAAGTAAGGACAAGTTGGTGCCTGCTCCAGAATATCATTGTGACAAGTACGGACAAGTTGGTGCCTGCTCTGGAATATTATTGTGATCACTAAAAGGCAAGTAGGGACAAACGGCCATTTTGATCCAGATAAAATCGTCGTTTGATCCTTAATATTGCTTGACAAACATGTGCACGGCATTATTTTCTGCTTCATTATATACTGCATTGCATGTTTATCTTTCACATTTTATATGATTGATTACATGTTACTACTGAGATTTATTTGAATTTCACCATTTCAGTAAATAAAAATTTATTCAAGAAGAGGAAGTGGCTCTAAGGGCAAGGAAGTGGACACCAGCAATTGAGGGTTCCGATCCTGATGAAGAGTTTAGTGTTTGTTATCTTTGTCATTTTTTATGTATTTTTGGGTTTTGTAATTTACTATGTACAAACCCTGCGGGATTTCCTGTAATGTAATCATCAATTTTATATCAGTATGTTTATATCTGTATGCCCACTGAACTATGCGTTGGTACTCTATTAAATGTCAAATATTTTAGGGGTTTGACAAAATGATCAAGTGAATATGGTCTGAAGCAAGGCAAAAACAGAGGAGAAAACTAATGTGAACAAAATAAATGCAAACCTATGCTAACAACAATGATAAAAAAAAAACTAATCCTAACTTAGTCCAAAAGCCTCAAACCCCTATCAATAATGAAGTTGCCACTTAGTTTACTAGGGAGTCAAATAAATGACTCCTTGGCAACAGCACCATTTGATTTAACCTTGGTTCTATTTGCCTTGAGGTTAAAATCAACAAAATCTATCCAAGGAGTGCAGCAAGGGCACAACTCAGGTCATCTTTCTTTTGGGAGCCTTATTCAACTAACTTGAAAACTAAATGCCATGGAAAATGCAATAAAATATTAGGGTTTTGAAATCATGTTTTCTATACTAATGAAATGCAATGAAAAATACTTTTTTTTAATTTTTAATATAAAAAGGGAGTGAATGATATGAATGCAATGTTATGGATGTTTTCTTGAGGTAGGATATTGATTATATGCTTTAGTTCATTTAAAAGGGAATTGGGCATAGTGAATTGGATTAATGCAATCTTTCCTTCAATACAAGCTCAATTTAATAGAACAACTCAACACAAACATGCAAGATGCTCAACACTAAAGAACTCACAATAACACATAACAATATATGTCTCAATTCAAGCTATACCGATAGAACCATTAAACAAAACAAATTCAACAACTCAATGTTGCATAACTCAAATAGAAACATAAAATGAAATATCAAAAGTACTTAATTACAAAATCCAATCAAAAATCACTAACTTATCTCAACATAAATGGAGTCTCAAGCTAAATCTCTACATTATAAAGCCAAATACATCTAGAACTAGGAAAACATAGCTAAATAATGGAGAATGTGCATCAATGGAACTAAACATAAATCCCCTTTGAAGAAACAAAGCTTAAATCACACATCTAACCTATATCAAGAGAGCTTTGAGGTGTGTAGCCACTCATAGAAGAAGAAGAAGCACCAAAACGTTGCAACAACTACTTGGCCATGGAGAAGAGAGAAAGTGGATGAATTTTGTGAGGAGAAGAGATGGATGGGACAATTTTGGAGTGAAGAAGAAGAAGAAATTAGCTCCAGGTGTTGAGAAGCCAAGTGCTTATAATCAATGCTCTCCAAATCATTCTCCTCCTCCTCCAAATAGTCGTAGAATGTGTTTTTCTTTTCCATATCTTTGTGTTGTGTGTTGTTAGCCTTCAAATTAAGTAAGGGTGGTAAATGTACTTAACTCTTAGAATTAGGTTAAATGTGGGCTAGTTTTTGAAGTGATTGGGCTCAAGTGAGTGACATTAGACCCAAAAGAAAATATGCAAAGCTTTACACATGTTGGTCCACATCTTCACCTACATATTCAAACAAACAAAAGTAGAATCATATGTCCAAATAAATAGGAATTATTCAAGATTCACAATTATTAGAAAACTATAAAATTTTAGCCCATTTCATTCCTAATACCCTTGTGACCAAATATGCACTTTGACACTTAATTATGACCAATAATCCTACTAAATTCCATTAAAATGATAGGAATTAGTGAATCAAAATATGGTCTTATCAATGATTGGGCATAAAATCAAAATTACAACAAAATATGTATACAATAGAGGGTTCTTGAGACGCAGGCCATCATCATTCCAGGAGATCAACAATCCTTAGTCCAAACAGTTCAGGATGTCGTCTACCTTCTCTAGCTGACAACTCCTCTAGTTGATGGAAGAAGAGATATTGCTTTGCCATTACCTCCAGAATAGTGCCCTAGAGGCAAAATATGGCCTCAGTGATTTCTTCTACCGTCGGAGTTGGAGGGTGCTGTGAAAAGGAACTGATGGTTGCCGTTAGTGTGGGGAGGGAGAACGCTGCCTCTTTGTTCTTGCCATTAACAGTGTTGCCGCTCAAAGAAGAAAGAGAGAACTAGAAAGGGATACTTTTGAATGTGAAATTTAGAACTAAAGGCGCATTGGTATTTATAATGAGGACTGATAGCAGGAAACTTCATATTACTGATGAGACATGATGATATGCGTTGGAAGCTGAAACGTTATATATTTAGACTAGTCATCTTCTAACAAGCGGTTTAAATAATAATAATGAGACAAGATGCTAATCTTAACCAGTCTCAATAAAATATAAATGTTAAAAGATTAAACAATATTTAAACCTGTCAATAGTCAAACGGTTCAGATTAACATATTTTAACCTTGTGTCACTACAATCGGTATGAATATCATCATGATTAAGAAAGGAGAGAAGAAGGAATTAATGTGCATAAAGGAAATGATTGATGAGTTTGAATAGACTTGATAGATAAAGATTACATTTATTGAAGTGGCTTCAGATTTTAAAGAGACACATTGGGAAGTAGATTACCTTGGAAGTTAAAGAAACTCTAAACATTTAAGACCAGTTGTAAAGAAACGAAGGTCTCTAAAAGGATATTTAAAATGGTTGTTTTAGCGACCGGTCTAAAAAGTATTCAAATTTTGAAATTTTAATAATATTTAATACTTATCGGGACCATATTAAACTATAATCGGTCTAAAAAATATTATTTAGACCGTGCGGAAGTGCGAGGGGTCATAAGTTGCACCAATATTTACAAAAATGCCACCAACTTTAGTTTTTAAACCGTCGTCGTTCATAGATGTCTAAATGTAATGGTCTTATAGGCCTTTTTTCTAGTAGTGTATTAGAATAATTTTCACATCTACAACATGGAGATATCCTTGTATAACCTTTGGCTTTTTAAAAGAGAGTAAGGTTTATCATATATAAGAAAGTAGAATTTATAAGACATAAGATGTTGCACAAAGATTTTGGCAAAAATTAAGAATCCTACCTTCTCTTAATAGTTATTATTGTATAAAGCTTAATTATACAAAGATTGTTTAAGTTCATAAAAGTATTCTTTGTGTAACACCTTACATTTACACTCGTCTAATGAGTTTTACGTAGTGGACTCGAACCACTAAGCATTATTCTTTTATAACACTTTTACAAATCCCAACCTTAAAATAAGATTCGAAACTTAAAACCTTTGCAGAAGCATATTCTAGTAGTTCACAACTCTGTAATTACTCATCTATTCTTATCTTTTCTTATTAATTTAATTAAGGAAATTCTTTGCTCAACTTAATTCATTTATTTACATACACAACTATGTAGCCACACAAGGCTACCAAAGTGTCTAAATCATATAAATTTACAGTTCTGGACCCTTAAATCTTCAGTCCACCACCATCGCATTCTCTTCTCACGTAACTTTCAGCATCCCACCTCTATACACCTGTCTAAATGGTTGGTTAGGGGAGGGTAAGATTTAGAGGAATCTCAGAAGTAAACAAATACCATAATGCATGTAAGATAAATGCTGGTGCATGATATGCTAGCCTTACGTAGGCTCATGCTCACATAATGACATCTCTGCATGCTCAATGTTTGATACAACATATCTATGGCCACAGTATAAACAGAAATAGAGCTTCATTCATTCAAATATGCTTCACATAATCAAGAAAAGAAATACAAAGTATAAATATCAAATACATGCAAGTAGGGTAAGTTTACTACCTTAATTTCCCTTCCTTGATCCACTGTCGATTCCACTGTCTTTGGTCCAGCTCGGCACAACTATCCGATCCTAAAAATTCCAATTTATAATAAATAAGTTATTATTCATTCATAAATCATTATAAACTCACATTTCTGGTTATCTATCACACTTTCACTAGTTTCTGCACAGTACAACTCTGCACAGTGCAGTTTCACTATTTTTCCAGAAATTAGCAGATTTTCAGTCAACTTTGGAAAATCATAATTAATTCTAGGAAATTCAAAATTGACTGATTCTAAAGCCTTAATGAATCTATTTAAATTTAATTTTGGGTAAAAATGATTTTTTCTAACCATTGATATCATAATTTTCTCATAAATTTGTCAAACTTTACTATTCCCAAATTTGCTTCCAGAAACAGGGCACAAATTCAAAAATTCATATCTTCCAATGTACTTTTCCAAAAATTAAAAAATACCCATAAAATTAAAGGTCTATGTATATAATTTAATTCTACTAAGTTTCAGAATTTTTGGACATGGTTTTTCCCACGAAATATATTGTACATTGTCATTGCCTCATAGGAGGCAAATCAAACAACATGCACATTCAACTTCATAAAATTCCAAATTTGTATACAAACATCCAAAAATCATGAAAACTTGCATACCTATAAAAATTTTCCTTCTAAAGTCAATGGACTCATCAAAATTATCAAATTCTCACTCCTTCATCATGTCATACACAGGGCAGAAAGTTAGGGTTCTTAGGAGGTTTATGTTGTTTTCTTGTTTTCTTTTGCTTAATCACTTCCTTTCTACTTCTATCACATGATTAACTACTTAAACACTAAATGAAAATTTTTATAGGAAATTTGGGTAGCATTTCCCTTAGGTTTTGCTTCAGCCCATTTTTGAAAAATAAGAGAAAACCAAGGAAAATTCCACAACAACAACCGTAACAACATTGTATAAAACAAGAGGATCAAGTTTTGGTGATTACCTCTTGATTTTATCACTGTATCTCTCTAAAAATTCACTGTTCACTCTCTTCTCTCTCTTGATTTGTCTTGAAAAACATGGATTTTAAGAAGGTGAAGAGGTTCCCAAGTGATTTAGAAGGCCTAAGCATTTCAAATCATACCTCTTACCTTAGATTTTGGCTTCTTGAACCCTAGCTCTTCCTCTTTGTTCTTCAAGTGTTTCAAACTCTCTTCTCTCTCTATTTGGTTCAACTTGGCCAAAATATGAAGATGGAAGAGGAGGGATATTAGTTGTATCTAATAATCTCTTCTTGCTTTTACTTTTACAAGTGCTTGCTTGTGATTGGTCAAAGGCTTTTGTCTTTCTTCTTGAATTTATGCCAACCAAGTGTTACGATTTTTTTTGATGGTGTATTTAGAAGTGCAAGTGTACACTGTCGTAATCAAGTAATAAAGAAGTGAGTAGAGTATCGTTCCCACGAGGATTGATCACTAAGTACCAAAATTGGTAATTTTAATTCTATTTAGTCGGTTGATTAGTTGTGATTGAGATTGCAAGATAGAAATGATGAAATATGAATACAAGTGATATAAAGACAAATATGAGAAAAAGCCCTAGGGATTAGATTTCACTTAATAAATTCCGGATTGAATCACTTATCTATTCTAGTCCAATTTATTCCACATGATTGATAGTCGAGTTTCCCTATTTTAATTACTAGCCTCTTCCAAGGTCAAGTAATTCTATAATTAATTGCTAACCCAATATATTCCTATATGAATTTAAGCAATCAATAATGCATTAAGATTTATGGAACTCAATTAAGACTACATAACCCATATGAATATATTCCTATTTCATATGCAAATTATGGTTTTAATTATAGGATCCACACACATGTATCTCCTTCCGGTCTCAACATGCATATTAAAATCATCCAAAAGGTGGCCAATCAATTGTAAGCATTAAGAGCAATAATTAAAACTCAATCATGAAGGAAAAATTAAAACTAGATTTAATAAGTTAAGATTCAATCCGTCATTAGTAAGCTACGTCATCACCCTAGGAAAAGGAAAATTTAGCTCATGATAAAATTAAAAACAAAACCAAAATATATTACCAACATCATAAATATTGCATAAAAATTAATTACAAAAACATAAAAATACAACTACAAGATGCATGAAAATGGAAAATCTAGCCTACCATATAGGAGGTAAAACCATCCATGTAGGTGGCAACCTATACCATCCATAAAGGAGGACTACCTAGGCCTTCCATATAGGAGGTAAAACCATCCATGTAGGAGGCATGCAAGAAGTAAAAAAAATGCAAGAAATAAATTCTAAAAATAACAACTCTCTCTCTAAAATAGAAACTCTCTCTCTCTCTTCCTTCCTCCTTTTTTCTCCTTTTCATTTTAGGGTGCCAAGAAGCTCTATTTATAGGCTTCATTTTCGGACTGCTACAGTGATTTTTGCTACAGTGATTTGCTACAGTGCACCGACTGCTACAGGAACCGCACTGCTACAGTGAACCGACCACACCGTCCACTACAGTAAAACTGCTACAGTAACCGACCACACCGTCTGCTACAGTAAAACTGCTACAGTAACCGACCACACCGTCTGCTACAGTGAAGCTGCTACAGTGAACAGTACCGCATGAACATTGTACAGTGAATAGTAACTTTTCCTTAAATGCCTTCTTTAATTCTTTTAATCCGGTACTATCCATGGCTGCAAGAAAATCATTATTTATTTATTAATTACACCCAAATTGATTACATTCAGCTCAAATATAGTCCACAAAATCATCATATAAGGGAAAATGAATATGCAAATATTTTACTTATCACCAAGCAAAATATATATATTCCCCTTTTATTCCCTTGCTTTGACCAAAATTCAAGAGGAAAAAAGGAGTAAATAATTGGTTCTTGCATTATCATAATTTATTTCCTCAAATTTGCACACAATTCTTGACTTTTCTTCTCATCTTTTTTACTTTGTCTCAAAGTGCTTCCAAAGGTCACCATTTAGGTTCACATAACCAAATATTCATTTTCCATATTTCTCCCTTTTATTGAATGAAATTTTTCCAAATTATTGGATGAATATAATAGCTTCTTACTTTATGGCTAAAAGACCATTTTGCCCATACAGTTTTCCAATTTTCGTACTTGCTGGAAAATATGGCAGAATTTTCATCAAAATTTGAAAATTTATATCTAATTGTATAGATATTCAATTAGGGTGGTTCTAAAGGGTATATAACCCTTATTAAGTCTAGTTTGAAAAAAAATATAAAATTTAGCTAACTGGAAGCTCATACTTCCCAGAATTATTGTCTTTGGACGCTGCCACTGAAAATCACCAGTTTTACTGGGCTAACTTCAAAAGTACATATCTCTTTGTGTAACGCTCCAAATAACTCATATAACTTATCAAATTAAATCTTGATAAGTATAATATCATTCTGAAAAGTTTCAGAATTTTTAGATATCATTTGCCCATTGAAAAGTGTCACACAAATATGACTGCCAAGCAGGGAAATTCACTAGCAGCAGCGCTACTTTGTGTTCCAATTAACTATGTTGTGTGTGAATTCTAATTGCATTGTTTTGTTATTCCCAAAGCTCTTTAATTCACCATAATATTCCCTTTAACACCCCAAGAGTATAAAGGAATTTTGGAGAATACAATTATGCCTTACTAGGACACTTGATAAACCAGGGCTTAGCTGTCCACTTGATCCAGGCTTAATCTCAAGCCTCTTGTCCCAAAATTTGAGATATTACACTTTGTAATGTTGATTGCCCTGTACATGCCATTATAGAGTAGGAGGTGTGTGTTAGTTCTCAAATATGTTTATATTTTAATGATAACAAATCTTGATGAGCAATAAGTATTTTATGATTCAAGTCAATTATTTAACCTTCTAGGTATTCAAACAAAAAAATTGATTTGGAAAAGAAACTTAAATCAAAAGATACTGATATTAGTGATCTCAGATGATTACTCGAGTGATGGTTGACTCACTTGAGTAATGGTCTTTAACCTTCAGTGATTTTGCAAGTCACTCACTGAAAATTGGGAAGTGAGGCAAAATCACTCGAGTGGATAAGTCTCCACTCGAGTAATTCCCCTTCACTTGCACCATGTCAGCAAGTCACTCACAATTTTATTTAAAGTTGTGAAGAATCTCACTTGAGTGACAGTAGTCCACTTAAGTGGAAAGGCATCACTTGCAGGGTTCAAGAGTATCACTCGCGGATCTCTGAAAGTTACAAAGAGGACTCACTCGACTGAATAAGTGATCACTCGAGTGAAGTTTATCACTCATGGATTTTTCCAAGTTACTTGCAATAAATGATCAAGTTGCACAAGAATTCACTCGAGTGATAATCATCCACTTGAGTGACATTTACTCACTCTCCATATGTATGCAGGTGACTTGCGGTAGCTGAGGGAGTTAAAACATGAGATCACTCAATTGAACAGATACCACTTGAGTGACAACCTATAACTCGCAATTCTCTGCAAGTCACTTTCTGGAAATTCAAGAGTGCAATATAGTTCCCATTCAAGTGGATCATATTCACTCAAGTGAATTTGGTTCCACTCGAGTGAATTATCACTCACTCAAGTAGAGTCTCATCGCCTACCTCAATTTTAAGATCTTTGCTATCTCTTAATCACTTTATTAGAGTTACTAATAATTGATTTTCACTTATATATTGTTTTAATATTTCTAATCATACTTGTGTATAAGTTTTAGAAGTTTGAACGTTGAAGTAAATTCAAATTCCTTAAAAGCAAAGCTTGGTGGTTGTCAGAAGCATTAAATGCTAAACTACCAGACACAACATCATACCAGATATACACAAGAATGATTATGTTTGCTGATTTATTGCCTAGAGCCGAAAACAACTTAAATGCTAAAATCCTTCAATGGCTTTAAAACCAATCTAATGGATAGTTTGAATATTTTCAACGGTCGGTCACAACGTTCATTAATGCTCACCTACAAATACTCAAGCATTCATTGCAGAAGAACTAACGAAGCTATTCTATATAACAACATCATTTATTACTTAGCTCTCTGAATCTTTCATTGATAATACATTAGTACTTCAGTGATCATATATTTGCTCTGAGAGAGAGTCTTGTACCTGTTACATTTCTAAACTCTGTAAATTCTCAAGGTAGTAAGACCTTGAGTGTGGTTGTTAGATTACAACGTGTAAGGGGGAGTAAGTCCTGGTGAGGATCATCTGCTACTTCATACGTTGTATTAAGTTACCAAGAATTTGTAAGATCTTGGAGAATAGTGAAAACTCAGACCCGCTCTGAGAACTGGACGTAGGTCATTAAGTTCAGACCAAACCAGTATATTTCGATTGTGCATCTTATGGTAATATCTTTCTTATCTTCACTCTCTTATAATTAATTTAATTTAATCACAGGTTTTTTTAATCACCCAATTCACCCCCCCCCCCTCTTGGGTGAAGTTGAAACTAACAATGTAATGCCCTCATAACATGTTGCAATGATAGCTTTAATATATATACTATTACAATAGAAGTTCTAGCAAATTATTAACCATTATTGCTTATTTATCAATGTTCATTTCTTAAATATATATATATATAGTTGTAATGTGAATTTTTCTTTAGATCCCTTATCACTACTACAAAGGAAGGATTTAGCATTTGTCTTTAACGTTCGTTTGCACCAAAAGGGATGTCAAAATGTAGACGATGGCAATTTTCCACTGTGATTTTAGTGCCTTTGGCATCGTTTACCTCAAAAGGGACACCAAATATTTGGCTTTTAGCATCCTTTTTTAAAAAGGGAGGCCATAAGACTTTGGCACTAAAGCTTTAGACGTCCCTTTTTAAAAAAGGGACGCCAAATGTTGCTTTTGGTGTCCCATTTTATAAAAAGGGGTGCCTAAAATAGCCTTAAAAGCATTATCATATTCAACATAAACTCCTTTTCCATCTAAAAGCTCTCGGCCTCCATCATGTTCCCTTCATCGCTGCTTTTCATCCTTCATTGCTGCTTATTATCCTCCATCACTCCTTATTGTCCACCATTGCTACTCTTCCTGCTTCGTGAGTCCTCATCATTCATAGATCCTCCTCCATCACTATTTATTCTTCTACTCATCTCATCTCTGTCTTTGTCTCTCTGTTGCAGCTACTCTCCATTCCAGCTCCTCCTCTGTCGCAACTCTTCCATCCTCATCTTCTCCCTGTTTCTGTCTCCAAGTTACAAGTCCTTCTTGGCACTTCTATCTAGTCATCTCCCATTGCACACTCTTCTCCTCTAAGGTACTCCACTTCACTTCCAATGGTTTCTCTTTTTTCCCATGAAAATAAATTAAAGATTGGAATATGGCTGGATTTTATACAAATTGATTATATACTAATCAACACTTTAATTTTAATACTGAAAATGATACATTTGGTAGAGTAAGGAGTTTGATATAATTGTTTGATTTTGATTGCAGTCAAGGTGTTTGATAAAATGTCTAGGAGAAGAAATTGATTGGAATGTTGTTGAAATTGCTAGATGACTAAGGCCTATGCTATAAGAAGAATAAAATGGACTTGAGAATTGTTTTATGTTGGTTATAAGTTTAACTTAAATAAGAATTTTAATTTAAGAGGCCTTATGAATGCTTAAGCATGTATCTTTGTTGGGAATTATTATGGAAAGTTTGTAAAGAAGAAAAGTGTTAGATCAATTAAAGTTGCTCAAGCTTTATGCAATACTGTAACACTTTTCTCTTTTTTATATATTTGTTTTTGAAATAATCTGAAATAGGTTGTTGTTGAAATTTTGGATGTCTTACTATTAAGAGGAAATGTTGCCAAAAAAATTTTTAAAAATGAGTAAAAGGCAATCCCTTCCTTGACTCGTATTGACATGTCCTTCATTAAAAGAACTAGTAAAGAATATGAGAATGGGGTGGAAGTGTTTATTGAATTTGCTAGAATGAATGCGCCTGCAAACAATAGAATGTATTTTTGTCCTTGTGTCAATTGTTTAAATGAGAATTGATGGGATATTATTGATATATAGGATCATCTACTTTGTGACGAAAGAAATCTTCCATACACAAGGTGGATACGGCATAGTAAAGAAGTAATTGCTTATGCATCACATAAGAAGGAAGTTATGGATGTCATAGATGATAATATAATGGAGAAAATAATTCATGATGTTGAGGTATAATCCTTTGCGCAACCGCATGTATATGAGAAACATATAGAGTGATGCAAAGACATCGTTGTACCCTAGGAGTAAGTGGACATACTTGGCAAGTACTTGCATTTAGTCAACTTAAAAATAACTTGTGGGTAGACCGATAGTAGTTTCACATTGTTACTTGAATTATTGTATGATATGTTTCCAGACAATAATGTACTTTCAATATATATGTATGAGGCCAAGAAAATATTGTCTATAATGCTTATGGACTATGAAAAGATACACACTTGCCCTAATGACTACGCTTTGTACAGAGAAGAGCCTGAAGGTCTTAGTGAGTGTCTGAAGTATAAAACTTCACGATACAAAGTGAAGAAAGATGGTGGTTGTGGCTGTGGGATAACTAAAGGCAACCTTTAAAAGTGTTGTGGTATCTTTCAATAATACCAGGATTTAAGCATTTGTTTACAAGTGTAACAAAAGCAAAGAAGTTGAGATGGCATTCTATTGAGAGAGTATCCGATGGAAAATATCTTCAGAACCCGGCTGACTCTTCACAATAGAAGAAAATAGATGAAATGTTCCCTCTATTTGGAACCGAGCTAAGAAACCTTTGACTTAGGCTTTGTACAGATGGAATCAATCCATATGGAACTCTTGGTAGCATACTTAGTACATGGCTAGTTCTCTTTATGATATACAACTTACCTCTTTGACTATGTATGAAACGCAAGTATGTGATGCTTTCTATGATGATTTCTAGACTAAAATAGCTAGGGAATAATATAGATGTCTACTTGATTCCTTTAATTGAGTACTTGAAGAAGTTATGGGAGAAAGGAGTAATGTGTTTGATGTATATAAGAAGGAGTCCTTTAAGCTACATGTAATGATTTTTATGATGATAAATGACTTTTCTGCATACAAAAATTTGTTAGGATACAATGTGAAAGGGCATAAAGCATGTCTAATATGTCAAGAAGATACACACTTTCATTAACTTAAGCACTGAAGAAAAATGATCTAACTTGGTCATGGAGGTTTCTTCATTGGTTCCACCCATATTATAGGTTAAGAAAGCATTTTAACGACTTACCGGAGCATGGTATGGCTCCAAAGACATTAACTGGAGAGGAAGTTTGTAGTCAAGTGGAATATATCAATGTCATCTTTAGTAAGAATCAGATGATTACGTATGAGAAGAACATATGGAATAAGAGGCCAATTTTCTTTGATCTTCCATATTGGTGTTGTCTTGATGTGAGACACGGTATTGATGTAATACATGTAGAGAAAAATGTTTTTGATAGCCTTATTGGTATACTTTTACACATACCAAGGAAGATTAAGGATGGAATTAGTGCAACTAAGAAATAATGGTAAGAGGGCAAACATAAAGCCAGCACCGTATACACTATCAAAAGCTGAGAAAAGAAGTTTATATAGGGGTTTGCATGACATTAAGGTGCCACAAGGGTATTTTTCTAATGTGGGAAGGTTTGTCTCAATGAACGATTTGAAGTTAGTAGGAATGAAGTCCCATGATTATCATGTATTGATGCAACAACTATTACCAATAGCTATTAGAGGTATTGTAAAAGATGAAGTGCAAACCATTATAACAAGATTATGTGTTTTCTTTAATGTTATTTGTAACAAAGTCATTAACACTGAAAAGTTGGATGAATTGGAAAATGAGGGTTATATTATTTTTTCTCAACTAGAGATGTATTTTCCTCCTGCATTTTTTGATATAATGGTGCATTTGATAATTCATTTGGTAAGGGAGGTAAGGCTCTGAGGTCTAGTTTACCTAAGGTAGATGTACCCTTTCGAGTGACATATGAAGATCTTAAAAGGATATTCTAAAAATCCTTATCAACCTAAAGCCTCCATAGTTGAAAGATATGTAGTTGAAGAGACTATGGACTTTCACAAAGATTATCTATCTAGGGTGAAGGCACAATCTCAGCATGAAGAGGGAAGAAGTAAGGGAACACAAGAACTCAAAGTGAAGAATATACCTCTTGAAGAGGTGTTGTAAACACACTTGTATATTTTGAATAATATGAAAGAAGTTCAATAGTTCTTAGATGAACATAGAAAGAGTTTGAAGAACATGAATCCAAGAAAGAATGACAGGCAGATACCTAATGAGCAAAAAAAATACATTCATAGAGTGGTTCGAGGAAAAGGTTTTGCATAAAACTGGTGTGTCTGAGATAATAGAGTAGTTAGCTTGGGGCCTTCTTTTCAAGTTGTCACTTGAAGCGGTTATGATATACACAATAGACCAAGATGAAAGAAGTACTATACATAATAGTGGGGTGATAGTAGAAGCTGAAGTCATGCACTTTTGTAGTTCAAAAGACAAAAACCCCATATTAGCATCAATGGCCTATTATGGAGTTATTGAAGAAATATGGGAGATGACCTACAACAAGTTCGAAGTTGTTTTATTCAAATGTAAGTAGGTTAACAATAATACTATTGTAATAGATCAAAAATTTGGATTTCTCTTAGTTGATCTTCGAAGAGCTGGTTATAGAGATGAGCCCTTCATTCTAGCAAGCTATGTGAAACAAGTGTTTTATGTCACAGATCATGCAAATAAAAAAATACACATTATGCTTTAAATTAAAAAAAATGGTGATCCAACCTTTAACCTTAACGATATACCACCTTTCACAATAAATCCACCTAAACCAAGTGAAATAGAATTGGTAGATGATGAAGAATATGCTGCAAGAAATTATCATTGTGAAAGAATATAGGAAACCAAATAAAGTGAGACCTTAAGTTATGAAATAGCACTGTGCAATTTTTGTTTTAATTTTAGTTAGTTTATTTTATTTATTTAATTGCAATTTAATTACCTATCTGACATTGATTTCTTAACATGAATATAGACAGTTCTGATGAGTCACAAAGGGATGGAGTCTCTGGTGAGGATCAAAGGGATAAAGGCGAACCTATTGTGAAAAGGGTTAGAGGCAGCACAAAGACGGAAGCATTAGTTGCACGTCATCAAGAATAACGGGAGAGGCTGTATGTGGACTTCAATGCTAATATGAATCCAATTGGTGATAAGGAAGGTAGATTCATTAGCTATTTGGCTCGAAGCAAAATTCTCATTGTGTACCCATATTGGAAGTTGGTTCCATAAAAAATGAAGGAGATGATTTGGCAATAAATTTTGGTATATAACTTTGTATATATCTACATTTGTATCTTTATTCCTATTGTTTAAAATATAATTATTTTATGTTGTACCTTAAAGCAAACATATGATGTCCCAGACAAGAAGGCGATGAATAAGTACTGGGTAGGGCAACTTCGTCTATGATAGAAAGATTTCAAGAACAAGCTTACACAAAAGTACATTCAAGGGGCAAGGAAAAATCAGGATCCATGTCAAAAATATTTCTACCTTTCTTCAGACAACTGGAGGTTGTTTGTGGAATTCACGACAAGATCCTAAATTTCTGGTAAGTTTTCTTTCATCATGGTATAGAACTTTTTATTTTAATTTATTTGACATCGTTGACTCATTTTTCTTTGTTTTCTTTTCATATAGAGTAAGTGAAGTAAATAAAGAGAGGCAATCAAAAAATAAGTATCATTATTACATGTCTTGTGGTGGTTATTAAAAGCTTAAACGAAGGGTAATAGAAGAAGAGTTGAAGAAAATGCAGGAAGCTACCAAATCAGATTATGACATTGTTGTTCAAGCCCCGAATCCTCCTCCAAATCATAAAAAATGGAAAGTTGGGAGGCTTAAGGGTGGCAAATACATAAATCTAATTGTTGCTGAAGTTGCTGCAAAGATTGTAAGTAGTTAAATTGGAAGTATGTAATTTTAGAAGTATTTAATTTTCATTTATGATAAATTGTATACTACAAGATGTACTTGAAGAGTAAAGTAGCCAAGGTTCCTACACTCAAAGTGGACGGATAGATATCTTATCAACGGCAATTGGGAAGCCATATTGTAGTATCCCTTATTTTGGGACTAGAGGCTTAAGATTTAGCCTGGATTAAATGAGACTACTAGACCCCTGTTTGGTAAATGTAATAGTGAGACATAGTATTATTTCCCAAAATTCTTTTATATCATTGGATATTAAAAGGAAATATATTGGTGAGCTAAAGAGCTCGGGGAATAACAAAACGAAGTGATTGGAAGTCACACACAACATAGTGTAATGGAATACAAAGTATTGTTGTTATTGGTAAAATTTCCCATTGGCAGTCGTGTTTGTATGGCAGATTTTAAGGGGCAAATGATGTCCAAAAATTATGAAAAATTTTAGAATAAAAGTAGACTTATCAAGATTTAATTTGATAGGTCGTATAAGTCATTTGGAATTGTACATAAAGAGAAATAAATTTTTAAATTTAGCCCAGTGAAATTAATTATTTTCTAGAACACCATTCAAATATTAAAATTATGGGAATTTTGAGATTCAAATTGTCTAAAGTTTATATATTTTATTAAAACTAGACTCAATATGGGTCGCATAGCCTTTGGAATCACTCCAATTGGACATTTGTACAATTAGATATGAATTTTGAAAGTTTAATGAAAATTCTGCCAAGTTTTGTGTCATGTGCGAAAATTGTAATTTTGGACCAATGAGAAAGTGACACGTGGAAAATGAAATGGTTAATTCATTTAACCATTCATCATCTTCTTCAACCATTCATTTTGTATGCAGAAATAAACTAGAAAGAGAGAGAAAAGAGAGCATATGAAAATGGAGGAGGAAGAGAGAGAAATTTCAGTCTGCCGAAACACTGTCGAATCGGCGTCCTCTCTCAAAGTTCCCTTCAGGAAACTTCTTCTACTCATCGTGAGCTTCATTTCTACATTTTTGGATTATCATTTGGAGGTGGTTGGCACCGTCTCACCGTCTTACTAAGCGTAAGCTTCCTTTTTAACCAATTGGTTTGTCGTTTAGATGAGTATAGAGGAAGTTGGGTACTGTTTATGTCTAGTTTTAAAGGGTGTTTTTAATGGCTAATTCATGTCCAATGGTTGTCTAAATAGCTAATCACTTGATTAGAAGTAGAAAGGAAGTGAATAAGACAAAGAAAACAAGAAAACATTATAGTTTTTCTGAGAACCTTAAATTGAGGTTCTGTGTGTGACGTGGTGATGCAGTTGGAATTTAATGATTTTGTGCTTTCATTGGATTTAGGAGGAAAAATTTTGTAGGTATGCAAGTGTTCATGAATTTTGGATGCTTGTATATGAATTTAGAGAATTATGAACTAAATGTGTGTATGTTATGAAATCTGTCTGCAGGCAGTGTCCTTATGACATGTTTATGAGTTTTTGAATGTTGTCTAGTGATAATGAAAATTTCTAATCTACAAGTAGAGACATAGACCTTTAATTTGATAGGTCATAATGGTTGATTGGACAAGTATGCTAGGAGTTATTATTTTTCAAAAGTTTGTCATGTTAAACTGAGCAATTCTAGAGCAGTGTCCAATTAAATAGAATTCTGTACTTAGGGGAGTGTTTTTAGCTTATGGCTATATTTTTACCAAAAATTAGACTTAAATAGAACCATAGAACTTAGAAGAACCTCATTTTAAATTGTTTAAATTTAGATATGATTTTTACAAGTTCGGCCAAGAATCAGGACGGTGAAATTCTGAACAGCGAGGTTCTTGGCCGCGACCAAAATGTTTCTGTTTAGTTTTTGGCCGCGGTCAACCATTCTTGGCCATGGCCAACACCCCCAAATTCCAGCATTTTATGTTTTTGAGGGGAAATTGACCTATTTAGCCCTTGCTAGCCTCTTAGGCCTTATTATACACTTCCAATGACCTACAATCATGATTCTAATGATGTGATTGGGTATCTAGGGCTATGGAGAAGTCAAGAAAGAAGAGGCATAGAATAATTTCTATGGAGGAAGAGGCATGGATGAATTTTCAAGAAGCTCCAAAGGTGGGAGGAAGAGGAAACCAAGGAAGGACTATGGTTCACCAGGTAGTGAACTTACCTAGCCTACATGTATATAATATGTATGTTTTGCATTGTTTTATGTGACTGTTTTGCCTAATTGTGTTAAGCATGCTTGATTGTTTGAAACTTTATTATCTTGATACAATGGCCATGAGTATGTATAACATTGAGCATGTAGATGTCATTATTGGCATGATTTTATGAATGGCAAGCATGTCATGCATTCATATATATCTTGCATGCATAGCGGTATTTTTTGCTACTGAGATTCCTCGAATCTCATGCCTCCCAACCAACCATTTAGACAGGTGAAGAGTGCAGGGAGATATACATCGAAGGATATAAGAAGGTGAAGCAAATATCATAGTACAAAGCACTACTATTTGTATTTGACGTAAGAGTGTGATAGTTATGTGTAATTATACATTTGATGTATATGTGGCTATACATTCCATGTATGTAAATGAATGTATTAAGTTTAAGTAGAGAATCGCTCGCATACTCTGATATAATGAAACAAAGAGCTGTTGAGAGTTAATGATGCAGTGAAACTCGTGGAAATACTGAAAAACCCTCTCAACCCTAGGTTTAACTTTTGAGTTGAGATTGGGGATTTGTGAACGTTTTATGAAGTTGAGTAATCCGGGTTTGAATCCTGGTCTCACGAATGATTTCACTACTCATTTGCACTCATCTAGGGCTATGAGGATAAGGTGTCATATATATCACCCCGGTCACATTCGAAGGGAGCCTAAGGGAGTTGGTCTCACAAAGTATTTTGATGAGCTTCATAATATTCACTATATGAACCTGGTATGGAGCTTATAGCCAAGGTTCGAAAGGAAGTTCATCAATCACTCCGAGAGGAAGTCCAACAAGAGCTCAAGGTCTAACTTCACCAATCACTCCTACAGGAGCTATTGAACAAGATACGTGATGAGGTGAGATCTATCATTCAATTAGAGAGGGAACATCAGGAACATAGAACCCAGGATTCACAGCCTTCCCCAGTACCAAAGGAAGTTATAACCAACTAGAGGTACCACTTGGCAACCCTTCTCCCACTCCAGAGGCTAGAGAACCTTGCACCCTCTATTTGGATGTCATGTTGTTGCTTGTTTATGCCAATGCTCTTGTTCACACACAAGCTACCACCCACTATCATAAGAAAATTCTAGAACTTTACGTAAGGTTATTGTGACATGTGTTTGAGAGGGGGAGGAAGTTGTAGACGTCTTAGTTCCTAATGAAGAGGTTGCCACACTAGGTCAGGCGATAAGATCTTTCATCCTTTGGCCAAAAAATCTTATTTACACGACGGCTATACCTTCAATGGTAGGAAATACCTTACTATTACTTAAGTTTTTCTTGGCATCCTACTTATAATCTATATTTTATGTTTTAATAAGATCAACAAGATGCGACAAAATTTTCCTTCTTGGCATAAATGCAATAGCTCCATAAAAACATTGGCAGATTGACTTGCAGATACCTTATGGGATTATAGGTGAAAGACTGCCATAACCATTTACAATTGACGGGAAAGATCTCAAGGAGTTCATAAATTTGGAAGATATGGATATAGGATAGGTTCACCTTGCAATCATGTAAGTTTTTTTTCCTTCAATTAATGCAATGATTTTTAGGTTTTATATATTCAATAATTCATTTATCATTTTAATTATATTATAGCTTCCTCCATAACATATGCGTCGAAAGGAAAGAAATAGTTTATTTCATTTTCATGTCTTGTAAATACAACAAAGAACAAAAATAAGTTGGAACTAAGGATGACCTATGTGGGCTACACAATGGAAGAGACTAAATTGCCTTGTTATCTAGCCCCATTTCTTGAAGGGTATAAATTTTAGTTTTGCCTATTTAAGATATATAAGAATAAATTACCTTGTTATCTAACTTCATTTTAATCTGTATATGTTGTTATAGTTATCATTGGAGTCTGTGTGTTATTTCTCCTTTCATGAACGCCTTCTATTGGTTTAATTCCTTAGGTCATAGGCCAAACAAAGAAATAAAATCCATCTTCAGTACGTAAGTTAATTTGTTTGTAAATCATTGATTCTTGACTTAAATAAATTATTTTAATGTTTGTTGATTTTCATTTTAATGATGGTGCACTCAAGACATATAAACTACTGGGTAAAACACGCAAAGGTAAAAGTACAAAGCCAAAATAGTTTTATCCAAAAATAAGTGGTTTAAATTCAAGTTCTTTCATTAAGAGTCTCTTTAGATATGTCTTTATTCATTTTAACCTTTTTCTTTTGATTTACAATACCTTCGACAACCAGGGACAACTGAGTTTGGATACTATGTTATATTTTATATGTATAATATCATTCAGAGTGGAGTTACTACATATTTTGAACAGGTAATCGCTTCTTCATTCTCAAATGATAATATTTTTAGTGTTGTAATTGAATTGTTAATTAATTTATTCACTTGATTGATTTATCTTAGCTTATTTTCCGATTTGTAGATTTTTGGTAATGACGACATTTACTTAGACGAAGACATTAATTTAATCCAAGACCTTTTAGCAGGACATTTTCTTCAACACATAAATGAGTAAAGTTTACTTTGATACTAGATAGTAGTAGTGTAGACAAGTTTTGGACACTTTATGGTGATTATTGAACATAGTAGTAGTAGTTAACACACTACAAAAAAAACATGGATTTAGTAGCGGTTAAAAATGTATATTTGTAGCAGTTTCAACCGTTGCAAACAATATTGGTATCGGTTAAGTAAGCCGCTACAAAAACCATTGTTGCAAGCAATTTTGTAGCAGTTAAATGTAACCATTACTCAGGAGAAAAAACCGCTACTAATACAGTAGCGGTTACAACTAACCGTTATAATAGTCAGATGATGGCTAAACCATTTTGTGACAATTTAGTAGTGGTTAAATAACCGCTACAAATTTATACCAAATATTTGTAGCCGTTATTCTATAACCGCTACCAATTTCAAAAACACAGATATTTAAGAATAGCGCCCAAAAATTTGTAGCAGTTCAACAACCGCTACTAATATTTGGTTATGGCGGGAATTGAAAATTTTTGAATATGTTTGGTAGCGGTTATACAACCGCTACTAATATAACTGCTACTAAATAAAATTCTAAAAAAGGCGCCAAACAATTTAAACAATTTTTCAATTTCACCATTAACATTGTAGCGGTGTAAATACTACAAATTTTCATGAAAAATAAACAAAAATATCCAATAATATAATTTAATTGTTATAGTATCATTTTATCATGTTCAATAGTTATATAACTGAATTAAACGTAGTTATTATTTAAAAAAATTAATTAAACTGAATTATTGGGTAAAGAAAAAGATTAAATTGAGTTACATAAATATAAAATTTATATGCATAATAATGAGAAAGTGTAAGTAATGTTATGAATTTGTAGTTAATATGTACTTATTTTGTTATCCCCTAGATGTGGATCATTTTGTAAGGTATTTTGTTATCCCCTAAATGTGGATCATTTTGTAAGGAACGTTTGTGAGGAATAGTCCCTTAATTTCTGGAAAAAAAGATTAGTCTAAATATTATAAGAAGGGGAAAAAAAGATGAGATGAAAGAATTGATAAAAAAAATTACCATGTATGATGATCACATTACTTAGATCTTGAGCTCTTGGAAAAAAAATTCATGGATGTTAAAAAATGAGAGAGAAGAATAGAGTAAAGAAATGGAGATGTGTATGAAAAGAGTTGGTGTGGCGGTATTTGTAGGGATATGCATGACTCTTGTAGCGGTTGATATCACGGTATTTGTAGCGGTTATATTTTGTAGCGGTTAATATGTCATGTTTGTAGCGGTTTATTATTTGTCGTGGTTGTGGGTTATGTAACTGCTACAACTGTGATTCAATTTTTTTATATAATACATATCAAAATTTAGAAAAATAAAAGTATAGTTCCACTTAATCATTCTTATTTACCATCCCTACAAAAATTTTGTGAAAGAAATATTAGTATGGTATTGTTGTGTAGAAAATAGTAAATTTAAATGATGTGAATTTATAAAAACTCACCTAACTATAGGTAAATTATCATCACCTTTAGGGAAGAAGTTTTCAAAATTGGTGGGATGAAATGGCTTACTCTTGTAGGTTATGTTGTCACCATCACCCATGTCGTAAAGGTCTCAAGGCTTTAAGTGAACCACCATGTTCTAATCCATGTACCTCTTGTCCTGGACATAATAAACTTGGTGTGCCTCTGAGGCAAGAATATAGGGCTCATCATCTTCAAATTGATAGGTTTGAATTTGATGAGAGAAATTTACTAATGTGATATCTAATCGTCTGTTGTGAGTCCCCGAGAAGTGGTCGCATTTACCCACAAACACTTGAAAAGTGTAATAGTAAAATGGCCTTGGTAATTTAGTTCAACGACATCAACAAGCTTTCTATAGTAAGGGACACCTCCGAACTGCATGTTACCATCACTGTTGCTCACATAATTCCTTGTCCCAAAAGTGCCAAAAACACCTTAATTTTGAGTTTGCAATCCTTGATCTTGTGATACCGTGTAAAACTTGAAACCATTAACATTATATGTTGTAAACCTTTTTGCATGGTCAACCGGGCCAATTACGAGTGCTCTGAACTCTGTGAGTATGGGTTGTGGTCATTTAATATTTTGCTTCAAAACAAGCCAGGAATTCTCTGTAGACCTTTTTGTCAACTTTGGAGGATGTTTGTGTTTAAATCCTTAGTTGACGCTTCACATGAATTTTGAATTCCCTACAATTAATCATGGGAAGACAATCATAAAATGTAAATAAAAAATATAAGGATAGTTGTAGAATAATATATGAGTGTACGCTTCTTACTGAAGGAAGGGTACAATTTGAGTACAATTAATCAAGACATGTCTGCCTGCTGTAATATCCCAAATTTTGGAACAAAAGGCTTGAGATTAAGCCTGGATCAAGTAGATTGCTAAGCCCCAGTTTAGCAATTGTCCCAGTAAAGCATAATTGTATTCCCCAAAATTCTTTTATATCCTTGGGGTATTAGAGGAAATATTATGGTGAACTAAAGAGTTTGGAGAATGACAAAACAATACAATTAGAAGTCACACATAACATAGTTAATTATAGCACAAAGTATTGTTGTTACTGGTGAATTTTCCTGTGTGGCAGCTGTGTTTGTGTGGCATCTTTCAAGGAAAAAATGATGTCTACAAATTCTGAAACTTTCCAGAATAAAAGTAGACTTATCAAGATTTAACTTGATAGGTCATATGAGTTATTTGGAGTTGTACACAAAGAGATATGTATTTTTGAAGTTAGCCCAGTAAAACTGGAAATTTTTAGAGCCAGCATCTAAAAACAAAAATTATGGGAATGTTGAGCTTTCAAATGGCTAGAGGCTATATTTTTTCTTAAAACTATACTTAATAAGGGTTACATAGCCTTTAGAACCACCCTAATTGGGACATTTTTACAATTAGATATGAATTTTCAAAGTTTGATGAAAATTCTGCCAAGTTTTGCATTAAGTACAAAAATCATAAAAATGTATGGGCAAAGTAGTCTTTTGGCTAATGAAAATTAAAGCCAATGTTTTTCCCTTTGTTATATGGTGTTGGACGATCAAAAGTAGGAACAAGAAGGAAATTAATACTTGGTCTCAACTATGCTAAAGATGAAGCAATTTGAGCCAAGTAAAGAGAAGTTTGAAAAGTCAAAAAGGTTACTTGTGATTAATTGGCCATAAATTAATATTATTGTAAGGAGGTGTAAGTAAATATTTATGAGAACTTTGTTCATGTATGTTAAAAGCCTCTTCTATCATCCAACTAGAGCAAGAGAAAAAGGAAGAAGCAAAAATTCAAATATGTCATGCTAATTGGCAAATATATATTATATATACATTTCAAAAAGGTGCAAGATGGAATTTAATAAGATCATATCTCTCTCTTTTTCAAGAGCCAATTTCGTATGACATGTGTAAGGGGAAAGAGAAAAAGCTTTTCCTTAGCTCTTTCAAGACTCATTTTCGGCCAAGTAAATGGGGAAAGATGTAAGCACCCCATGACATATACTTACCTTATCGGCTCTTAGTTCCATTATATCAGAGTATGCGAGTGAATATATCGATAAACTAAAAGCCGTTCATCATACTTTATACTAGAGTGGTCCTCTTCTTATACAACATTCATACATACATGTACATCTATATATACACACATATATGAAATACAAGAGGTAGTGCCCCGCACTACAGTCTTCTCTTCCACTTCACATTTCCTTCATGCATCTTCATGCATCCATCACCTGTCTAAAATGGTTGTTTGGGAGGAGTGAGATTCAAGAGAATCTCAGTAGCGAACAGTACCACTATGCATGGAAGATATATATGAATGCATGACATGCTTGCCTACCCTATTTCATGCCAACATAATGACATGTTGCGTGCTCGATGTTATGACATACATATGGCCATTGCATAAAAGATAACAGAGATTCAATACATCCAACATGCTCAACACAAACAGGCATAGCAGTCACACAATCAATGCAAGACATACATATCATACACATGCAGGAAAGGTAAGTTCACTACCTGTCGGACTTCACGTCCGTCCTCAATCCTTTGTCTTTGCTCCGGTTCGGGCACCACCATCCATCAAGTCCTAGAAGTCCAAACATGATAAATGAGTCATCACTCATCCCCATAACATTCTAGACTCGTTCTCAGTTGATAACTTAGTCTAATTATGCTAAATTACCAAAATGCCCCTAGAAGCCCGGCCCAACTGTACTTTTACACAAATCACAACATGGGCCAATCCTACACAATTTTGAGTGTAGAATCTATTTATGACTTCAGATTAGTCAAATTTAGGCCTGAATGAAAAAAATACCCCTTTAACAGCCTCTGTGTAGAGCTAAAATGGTAAATTGGTCATTTCACCCTTTAGGCCTTTTCTCACTTTCTATTCAACATGAACCCTACACAATTTGCTCTTCTGAACTCAATGGAATCATCCAATCGATAAAATTCCAACTTATGGCTTACACCCCATGTATGACAGCCCAAATAGAGTTCTCAGAAGAGTTGTGTCGGTTCCTCCCCTTATTTATCTTAATATCTTCCTTTCTACTCCTTATTACATGATTAGCCGTTTAGACATCCATTGGACATCATTTCGGCCCCCAAAACATGGGTAGAATGAGAGATGAACAGTACACTACTTCCAAAATACTCATCCAAATGATAAACCGAAATGGTAGAAAGGTAGCACACGCTTACCTCTACCCGCTTCTGAATTCGGTTCAGAATTCCGGCGACGCTCCAGCCGGTAAGATGGTACCAACCACCTCCAAACAAGAATCCAAAACCATAGAATCAAAGCTCAGGATAAGTAGAAAAACATTTGTACTGGACATTTTGAGAGAAAACGTCATTTCGGACGAGTTCTGGCCAATACAAGCTTTATCTCTCTCCTCTCGTTCTGTCGCGTTTGCGTTCTTCTTTGCTTCTTTCTTGTTCTCATTTTGATCATTTTCTCTTTCTCTTTCTTTCCCTTTTAATATGACCGTAGGAAGGGATGAGAATAAATGATGAAGGTTGATGATTAATTAAAATCATCCAGGTGGCTTTTACTCAATTAGTCCACCTATCTCATTACTTGCACAGCAAGTTTCCTTTCTCTTTTCCTTCATATTCCATCAATATTAATGAGAAATAAGAGAGTATAATTCACTCTCAAATTATCTCATTATACCACCTCAAGTGGTCAACCAAAGCCTTAAGCTTCTTCGCTTATTGACTTTACTTGATAATAATTACCAACATGGCTTCATTAATTACCAAGTAGTCATTTCCCTCCTTTTAATTCCCATTCAACTCAACTTATCGAGAATATTAGGGAAAATCATCATTTACCAACTTATGGCAAAATTATCATTTTGCCCTTACCTTTTATCTCTTTTAATATCCAAAGATATTAAGAAATTTTGGGATAAATATCATTCCTCACTAGGAAATTTTCTAAACTGGGGTCTAGCAGTCAACTTAATCCAGGCTAAACCTTAAGCCTTTAATCCCAAAATTCAAGGTATTACAAAAGAAAAAAAGATGATGATTCAATTAAATTAGCACATGCTTCTTATAATTAAATATAATATCTAAAAGAAGTGGATGATGATATTTATCTAAGCTCTTTATCTCCTTTCTTGTGCCATATTTTGGCCAAGACATAAACAAGAGAGAGAGAGAGGGAGTGTCTTCAAAAACACAAGAACAAGAGAGAAGGAGCAAGTGATCAAGAAGCTAAATCAAGCAAGCAAAATCCAAGAGGGAAGAGAGGGAGAAAATGACACCTAGAGAGAGAAAGTGAGAGAATCAAAAGGTAAACTCAAGAACCTAGTTTGTTTTGTTAGTTCTTGATGATTCTTGGTAGTTGTTGTTGTTATGGTGGTTGTTTTGGCTTGGTTTGTAATTTTGGGAAGGTCAAACCCTAAGGGGTTATGCTGCCCAATTTTCCATTAATCACATTTAAAAGGTGTTTAAAATATTAAACATGAGATTAGAGTTGAAAGGAAGGTAATTAATGGAATCAAGAAACTCCAATTTTCTCTATTTTCTATTATTTTCATCCAACAGCTGTTTTCACTGTGTTTGGATTGGATTTTGGTGTTTTTTATGATTCCATTGGGCTTAGAAGGGAAAATTGTGTAGGGTTCATGTAGACAGCCAAGTGAGAAAAGCCCTATAATGTGAAATAACACAATTTCCCTTAAAACCCTAAGTTAGGGGTTATCAAGGGTATTTTCATAATTTGGGCCTTAATTTGACCATTCTGATGTCAAAAATGGATTTTACAAGAAAAATTGTGTAGGATTAGCCTGGTTTATAATTTTTGGTAAGGTACAATTGGACCGGGTACAAAGGGGTGTAGACCAAGTCTCCGGGGGCTTTTTGGTAATTTAGCATTTTTAAGCTAAGTTAACCAACAATATGAGTTTGAAATAATACATGGATGAGTAATGACTCATTTATTGAACATTTGGGAATTTTTGGATCAGACAGTTATGCCCGAGCCGGATCAAAGACGGTGGATCAAGGAAGGGCAATTAAGGTAGTGAACTTACCTAGCTCTCATGTATTTGATATGTATGTTTTTGCATTGATTTATTTGATTGTTTTTCCTATTTGTGTTGAGCATAGTTGATTGATTGAAGCTCTGTTATATTATGCAATGGCCATATGTATGTCATAACATTGAGCATGCAAATATGTCATTATGTTGGCATGGAAAATTAAGTACAGGTGAAGAATGCATGGAGATATGCAAAGAGGAATTACGAAGGAGAATTGAAGATTGAAATGCAAGGCACTATTTTGTATTTGATTTAGACACTTTGGTAGCCTTATACGTCTACACATTTTATGTATATAAATGAACGAATGAAGTTTGAGCAGAGAATAGCCCTAATTGAATTAAAGGAAAAGACAAGAAAATCGCTCGCATACTCTGATATGATGAAACTAAGAGCTGATGAGACTTGGTGATGTAGTGAAACTTGTGGAAATAATTGAAAAGTTTTTCTACCCTCTGAAAAACACTCTCAACCCTAGGTTCAACTCCTGAGTTGAGATTGGAGATTTGTGAACATTTTCAAAAGTTGGGTAGTCTAGGTTAGAATCCTGGTTTTACAACTGATTTCACTACTCATTTGTACTCATTTAAGACTATTACAAATAAAGTATTACACTTACAACTTCTCAATTGTTGTTAGTTTGAAGTTCTCACTTCGTCCAACTGCTTTACCAACACGAGGGATTAACAACTCTGTTGATGTTGTTGGCTCAGGTTCAGGACAATCGTTGACACGAAGCGATCGGTTAAAAGACGTCTCAATGTCATCAAAGTACCTTGAGCAGAAATACAAGACTTCATCCCTTATATAACCTTCAGCTATAGAACCTTCTGGCCATGCCTTATTCATTACGTAAGATTTTAATTTTCCAAAAAACCTGTAAAGTAAAGAGGGAAATATGATACTAAATAGTGAAATGGGCGAGTAGCAAATTTAGAAAGTAATGATGACGCACATATGTAAATACAGTACCTCTCAATAGGATACATCTCTCAGGGGGAGCACCATCACCAGTCTATCCATCAGGTCCTGTCTCAGGGACGGGCGGAGGACAGGGCTAGGTAGAGTCAACAGCACCATCATTGGATGGAGGACGAGCGAGCTGTATAATGAACCTCAGGACAGGGGGCACCTCTGGGTATGCCTCATCGGGTAACAGGCGACTCTACGCCTTATCGAGCACGATGTTCGTGATATCCCGCTACTGCATCTGCTACGCGTAGATGTAATCCGCCTGCTCCTGCATCTGTCTCGCAACCTCCGATCGAATCTCCTCAATGATCTCCTCCCTCGGACGTCTGCTCCCAGACGTCCGTGCTCAAGAAGGTCCCACCTCAGAGCTACCGCTCCTCCCATATACCATGCTGGGTCTGGCGCCTAATCCCATCCCCCTCACACGGCCAGGGTGCTCGATTGATCACAAATCAGCCTTCAGTGGCGCCGTGGGGTCTATAGACCCCTGAGACTCCTGGGTTTGTGTCTCTCTCGGTTCAGCCTGAGACTGCTGAATCCTCGCCTGTAATTTTATGCAACAAGTTATTATAATTATTATTATTACCAATAATAAATTAGTTTTTTAAAATAATTAATTAATAATAATTCTAATTATTATACTTACAATGGCCTCCACTACCTGCTGAGACGTCGGAGTCCTGTCCCGATGCCTATGTATCACCATGAATAACTCTCCGTAATCGGTCTGGAGGTTCTCCTCCTGAGCCTTACGCTCCTAAACAATGGAAACATAAAATTACTATTATAAATATTTAATTGAAATTGAATATTAATGGAAAATTAACTGAAATTGTTAAAACATATCAATTTACTATAGGTCACAGTAAATGTCTTTGATCCAGCCGTGTGGTGAATCGACTACTGAGCGCGGCTCGTCGTGTTTCTCTGAGAAAGAGCTTACAGACATTGCTCAAATAATAATTATTAGAAAACATTAAAATAACAAAAAATGGTCAAATAATAGTTATTAAAAAATTACATACCCTTCCTGACTCCTCCTATACTGGACAAAACCCGCCCAGTCATTTGGTGGGACACCGTCTAGGACATCCTTGATCAGCTGCTCAAGAGGAATCATCTCATCCTTGTCCTTGATATGGTAGAGATGATTCCTCCTATTCTTCCAGCCGTCTCCCAACTTCATCAGGCCGTACCTCTTATAGCTCTCCCTTACAGCAAACCTACCCTGAAATACAATTAAATACAAAAATTTAAATACGATTATTTTGAAAATATTAAATTTAAAAATAATAATTAAAAATATATCATTTAATATAATTAAATGCAATTATTAATTACCTTAATCTCCTCTTTCTACGCGTGATCCTTCAGGCCCTTCGGAACTTGCTTCCACATCCTGAAGTGAATGGGGAACCGCATCCACTTCGAGCCCAGGTCGTTCAGGTAGCGGTTGAACAGATGACCCTCATTCTCAACATGCTAGTTCGTAGGCTAATTCCATAGAACCACAACTCGTAATCTCCGGTCCATACTTTTCAGACTGGTCACGTCCAGCCTTCTCCTGAAAATGTTCCCCTGCTCATCTGCACAATTACCATATACGTTACTTAAATTTAAATTCACATTTCACTGAACTGTATTTATAGAAAAATTAAATAAAAAATTATATTTACCTCTTACTTGCACCTCAAACCCGGTCGACCGGGAAGATGACCGTCGTGGGTGGTCCTGGTCCGGTATGACCTCCTCATCTAGAAACCGCTCCAAGTGGTTGAGAGGAATTTGGTCAAAGTTGAACATCTCCTTATTCTCGTCCTCATAATCACTGACATTGATCTCACCTCCCTTTCCCTCATGATGGACCTCTGGCTGTGATGGGGCCTCCTCCTGTGGCTGCTCTGGGCCTATCTGTAGTCTTACAGCCTCACTCCCTCTACGTTGACCCCTGCCACGACTCCCTCCTCCTCTGCTACTACTACCACGCATAAATGATCTTAGGGGTGGTATAACCTCCTTCCCCCTTCCCCCTTCCCCTATCTCCTGAAGCCATATGTAGAAATGTAAAATTTTGAGGAAACCTAGTCAAAAAGCAAAATGGCAAAATGAGAGAAAGGAAGGAAGTTGCGGTTTATATAGAGCTCAAATTTGTAACGGTTTTATAACAAACTGCTACAGAAAGTGAAAGATTTAATTTGTCGCGGTTATTTTATCTAACCGCTACAATAACCGCTAAACTCTTGCATTGTGAATTGTGGTTAATAAATGATGTCAAATATTTGTAAGCGGTTATTAGAGAAACCGCTACAATCATGGCAAAACTCTGCTTCGTGAATTGTGGTTAATAAATGTAGTCAAATATTTGTAGCGATTACAAGATAAACCGCTACAATAACCGTTAAATTCTAACTTCGTGAATTGTGGATAATAAATGCAGTTAAATATTAGTAGCGGTTATAGTAATATAACCGCTACAAATGTGTCCGTTCATATTTTGTAGCAGTTAAAATAAGTAACAACTACTAAGTGTCGCAAGTCAAACGTTTTAAATTACTGCTTTAACCATATGTAGCGGTATATCTAATAACCGCTACTAAATGTCAGGAAAGAGAAAAGAAATTGCAGCACAAAGCAAACAATTGGTTTGAAAGCAGTTGCCACCCACCTGAGAAAAAGCAAATGGCATGTGCTTGGTATCATGTTATGTAACATGATGTCAATCACAAGCCATTTCCCTTCTTTCAAGGGTTGGCAGCTCCTTTGAAACCAATTGTTGGCTTCATGCTGCAAATTCTTTTATTGACGTCTCTGATTCCGTATGTTGCTATTTATAGGCATACAATTGGTAGCAGTTCTTGATATAATCGTGACAAAGCTTCCCATTTGTAACAGTTTACTATTTAACCACTATAGAGTAATGTCTATTTGAATTCTATAGTGGTTAATTTAATAATAACCGCTACCAATTAACTGTCATAAAATACACGTCGAATCTGTAGTGATTTGTTGATAAGTGACCGCTTCTATGTGATGGCCAAAGTATGCACGACAGCTTCGCACCATTTGGCGCCACTCTGACGCCATCTTTGTAACGGTTATGTCAATAATAACCTATACAAAGTACCTGCGACAATAGGTGCGCCACCTTCGCGCCAAGGCATAACCGCTACAAAATACCTGTGACAACAGGTGTGCCACCTTCACGTGATTTGACGCGACGCCGGCGCCATATTTGTTATGGTTATTGTAGACATAACTGCTACAAAGTGTACATAAAAGGGCTACAAATTTCATTCTTTGATGGGCGGATGCTTACTTTTGCAAATCGGTAGCGGTTTTGCCTTTAACCACTACAAAGTTTTATATTTGTAGCGGTTTATTTCAAACGCTTCAAATTAACCTTTACTAATCGTCTTTTTTTTGTAGTGACACTTTGATTAGCTAGATTTTTTGTACTATTTGTAATGACATTTTGGTTTATGAAGAAGTGCTGGATGATGTTTCTGTATAGGGTTTAATTGCTAAACAATGAAAAATATAAAGTAATTTTTTAAAAAAAAAAAGAACTTTCAATGCCCATTGTTTAAAAGTAGATGTCGTAAAAGACTTACAGCATCCTTTTTTCCCAAAAGGGATGCCGTAAGTTGCTTGCTTACAGTGTCTGTTTTGAAAAAAAAATGTTGTAATTACGTCGTTCTGTTTTAATGAACGTTATACCCAAACTTTATTACGTCGTTCACATAAGCGTTCCCCTAAAAAGAAAAGTTGAAAGATCCTAAAAATAGACGTTAAAATTACTTTATGTAGTAATAGTATATTAACAACTTCTTTAGAGTCTATCTTTATATAAATTGTTATATTTGACGAATATTTCATTCTGGTTAACTAGAATATTACTTTTTAAGGTATAATAATAATCTTTTTATTTTTTATCAAATATTTTCTTAAAATTTGACTTGTTGAAAAATAATCTCATAAATTGTGGGTCCAACACAAAGAATCCTTTGCTCGCGTATAATACTGTCAGTAAAATATTAAGAAAGTTACAAACAGAATTTAGAGTAAACATTAAAAAAATTAAGAAAATTCAACATTAAATTTAAAAATTATGTAGACATGATCCAAAATTATATAATAATATGTAATTTTTTTCTTATTATTGCATTAGGAGAGTACTTCATTAAGTGCTATCTATAAGCCAAACGCAGGTTGTAACATAATTCATTAATTTAACATGCGAGATTCATTTGAATAATAACGAATTTTACGCGCTATATGGAAAAAAAATTAAAAAAATGGAAAAGTAAATCCCAACTTGTAAATCTGAGACATGACTTTCCCCTGATAAAACGAACAGACACCATTTCTGGGAAAATCCAAGTAAAGGAGTCGATTTCCAATTCTACATTTACCAGAACCCGAAATTAATTACTTGCAGTAAAGGCTGAAAAAGTGAAAGCACAATGACATTGAGCCCAGTCTCATTAATTCAAAATATAATAATAGTAATAGTAGTAATTACTAAAATACCTAAAAATGTATATAGACACTTGAGATCTAATCTAAAAAAGCACATATTTAACTTAAAAATTAAATTTCTGGGGAGAGAAAATTATACAGTTACAAGTGGAAGTTCACTGTGTTATTATATTCATCCTCCTCCATTAATTTCCTAAGGTATATTATATATATTATATATCATATATATAAAAGCAATGTAAATTGCTCTCATTCATTTTCACTACCCACTTGAGAAGAACAGTGAGCTTGATGTTGCCGATGGACTTGTCCTCTGATTCTGATATGCCGTTTGCCGGAAATAGTCCGGTGGAGACACCGCCACCGTCACCGACGACATTGCCTGTGCTCCTCCAGAGTCCGGTGGAGATCCTACAAAATCATCCCAGTTTAAAAAGGAACTAGTTAATAAATTATATAAATATATGGACAATAATCAACATGTTGATTAATTCATACCCTCAAAAAGACCTACCATTTCAACTAAGCTTACATGGTTGTCAATGTTTATCCTGAGAAAGGTACATTTCTAGTAACCAAAGGGAAAAATAATAATATCTTTTTATCCAATATTTCTATTTCTAATGGGCAATTTATGTAGCAGACCCAATAAAACTAGTTGTTGTACTTGCTATCTCTATCTCAAAGAGAGTTGCATGAGTATGAATTATTTTGAGTTCAGTCACATAAATTCAGCTACAAGTTTTCTAGCCCACAAAATTTGAACTTGAAACCCTGTTTGCTTAAGAAAAACCCCAAAAAGCATCAAATTTTAACATTGATTTTAAAAATTTGTGATTTTTATTATCTGCTTACTTGTAACAGCTTCAAAAGTAGAATTTCTTGAAGTGTCGATCTGGGTTTTCAGGATTTCTTGATTTGGCTGCTGGGTTTTCCTTCTGCGACGATTATGATCTGCCAGTCTCTTCCTGCAGCTTCGTTTTCCATTGTCAAACTCAGAAAGAAGATGGAACCTGCAAAATAAAGAAACCCATAATGCACACACACAAACATATATATATATCACTTGGTCTTTGCTTTTTTTGCTCAAACATGGGGAAGAAGAGGATATAAATTTATAATTATGAATGAAGTTGTTGTGACAGTTTCGAAGAGCGAAACAATGCAGTACGTAAACTGAGGATGGAAACCAGATGTTAAAATTTAGGGACGCAAATGCCCTCGGGATTTCCCCGTGTACGGGATGGGTGGGTCAATCATTGTTCATATCAAAGTCCTTGCGAGGGCATTTCCGTCCTTTTCTAAAGGCTTTCTTGCTCCTAACCATTCTGGGAAAGAAGCAAAAGAGTCACATCATTGTTTTCTGTTGGTTTGGTGGGTTTGAAGAAGGGCAAGAAGCTGCAGAATGGTGAAAATAATGGTTGATGGGAAGGCTATTTCTGTCATTTCGAAACACATGAATGGGTGGTTGTTTCTTTTCTTCATCTTCTTGAAAAGAAATTTGGGTTTTAATTTCATGTATGGATTGAATCAAAAGTTCAGTTTGTTTCCTGATTCTAAATTGCACTGATACCATAAGAAGCAAAGGCAAGAAAGTACGAAGGAAAAGAAAGGAACGAAGAGGGAAATTTCTCTCCGGACGTAAATGCCCTCGGGATCTGCCCCCTTGTACGGGGACGAAGCCAATGATTGGGTACCGAGGACACAAGTCCGGGAGGGATAATTCCGTCAGTTCAACTACAACCTGCTACACTGTTGGCAGAATCGCTGGGTTAAGCCGGCGGCGATGACGGTGGCCGCTTTGGAGTGAAACTCGCAGACCTTGTGACGGCGGTGGTAGTGCTTAGCGTGTGACAGATCGGCATTGCAGCCTTCGGCTTGGCACCGAGGCGAGTTCGAAGCCATCATCATCATCGACCCCGGTTCGGCTGGCCTGGACCGGCGGTAGAGCCGGCTCACGAAGTCATCCTCCGACGATGAGAAGTATGTCCGGCCACCAAGGTTGAGCCCAATTCTCGACGCCGGAAAGTCAGTGGACCGACCCATGTCCTCGGACTTGGGAACGACCAGAAACCCACCAGGCCCACAGTGGTTGCCGGCGTTGACGGCCGGAAGCGGGTCAAGAGAAAGCATGGAAGGAGGATGAGGAGGAGGCTGTGGTGGAGGGAAGGAAGAAGAGGACGCGCCGGGGAAGGCGCGTGGGTCAAAGAAGGAGTGCTGGTGGTGGTGGTGGTGGTGGGGCTGGGGGCTGAACTGGTAGAGAGAGAAATCAGCGGTGGAGCTGGCGTTGGTGTGTTGTGAGGGCCCTGCAGGCTGCTGCTGCTGGAGGTGGTGGTGGTGGTGAAGGAGCTGGTCCGGCAATAAGGAATGAGAGGTGTAATGGTCGAAGATTTGGCGGTGGGTCTGGTCAGAGTCTGCACCGGTGGTATCGGCAGCTTCTTCGTTGCCGGCAAGCACAATCGACGACGGAGGGTTCCCCCATTCGTATCCCAACATATCTCTCCCTCTCTCTCCCCCAGAGGAGGACCACCACGACGACGCCGTTTCTAGCTCCCGAACAAACACAATACCACCTGCAAAAAACCACAAGCCTCCTTGGTGAGAAGAAAAGAAGAAAGTGCAAGTTCTATGCCCTTTTCCAACTGAATAATTAAAAAAACAATAATTTAATTGTATTTCTTTTCTAGTTTCTTGCATATATATATATATATATATATATATATATGCGTGTGTGTGTGTGTGTGTGTTTGAAGGGTTTTTTGGAAGTAGGAGAAGAGATGTGAGTGGGTGAAGCAGTATGAAACTGAGTGAAGTAAGATTCGGTGTGTGTGTGTGAGAGAAATATGGGGAAAAAAACCCTAATCTGCAGGCTCTACCTAAGCTACTACTTCCATCTGGGTCTCTCTGGTTGCCTCCTTACACACTCTAATGGCGTGTCCAGTAAGTCTTTTCTCTCTCCTTTTTTTCTTCTTCTTTCTTTCTCTTCTGCGACTTGGTGGATGAGTGTTTAAAAGATCTCACTTTCACCCTCTAAAAGCTGAACCCTTTTGTCCCTTCTCTCTCTCTCTCTCTCTCTCTCTACACAAATGTAAGTATTGAAGCTTTTTTCACCTCTCTTCTCTCTCTCTCTCTCTCTCTCTCTCTCTCTCTCTCTCTTCACTCTCTCTGTGTTAGTGTTATGTTGGTGCAAGGGAAACTTATGAGGCGGCTTCTGCAGACAGATGGGGTGATTGGGGGTGAACTGTCCTGCCAACGTACCCCTGAAATTACCATTTTACCCATAGGCCGCTCGGCATAATTACAAAAGAGTAAGCTGAAGAGAAGCTTTAATTCGATGGTGCCATAATACAAGTAGTAATAATAATCCCTAAAATCCTTTTTTTGAAACCTTCTAGCCATGTTTTTCCATAATCCTATCACCACGTCTAAGTAACTTGCTAATCCAAATTAAGGCTATGAGACTATTATGCCTCTCGGGATGGGTCTTTTTAACAAGGTGGGAGTTAAATCTCAACCTGCCATTTTTGTAATTTAGTTGGTCCACCACCCCTAGGTCAAGGATAACAAATGAAATGAAATGAAATGAAATGAAATCTTTGATATAAGAACTAATTCCGGTAGACTAAAAAAATGAAATAAATTAATTTATTATAAGAAAAGTGATTTAATCTCTATAAAATTATATCTGTGTAACATAAGTGTATTAATTTATAAGTTAAGTAAATAAATTTAAAAGAAAATAATAAATATAAAAAATAAAATAAATCTTTTTTACAGAAAGATGAAATAGATTAAAATCTTATATTTTATATTAAATCTACTCCTACAACTAACATTCATGTTAGGTATAGTAGTAGTAAACTAGTAATTGTGGTGGTGGTAATATAATAATAATACTAATGCGGAAGAGAGATAAAGGAGTGAGAATCTGAATGAGGAGAAACAGTAATAATTGGAAATGTGAAAAGATATAAGAGAGAAAATTGAAACCGATAAAAGGTCAAAAAATTGAAAACAATAAATATGGGTAGTGACTTTAAATAGTCAAAAATGTTTGTGAGAAGCAACGTGGGGAAGAGACGAGAAGGTAAGAGCTAGAGATGAGAGGGAGAGGGAGAGAAGAAGGTGGTAGTGTTAATCTCACGCCTGAGGGCATTAAGTTTCTGTCACCCCACCATCACTTTGTCTTCCTCTTGCCTCTTGCTTCATATCTGGCTGGCCTAACACAAAAGACAACATTTTTATGATTAAAATGCCACAAAAATATCATTATAAGTGTTGTTTAAGTCAGGAAGTATGCCCTGGATCCTAACAAATCCTCATTACTCAACTCACTTACATTTTTTGATATTGGAAAAAAAGCCACAAAAATCTTAAATTGATACTCCCCCATGTCCTATATATAAGTTATAATAGTTAGAATAAGGTTGATGCTTAGAAAAATCGTATTAAAAAATAGTTGAATTACCCTTTTTCTTTTGTCAGGCATATGTATCCTCTTATTGGAGACAATCATATTCAAAATACTGTAGACACATCTCCCAACGGATATTCAAATCTTCTTTCGTCACATTGTGAAAGATTAGCCTCTTTCACTAGACTCAACTCCGTTAGTTACCCAAATTTTAATTTGGGCCACTAAACTTAATAAATCGTTAATCAAGTCCCAGGGAGTAAAAATGGATTTAGAAATTGGGTCAAGTTTCATTTTGTATTTGTCTAAAAAATTAATTCTTTTTTTTATTTTTACCTCTACTTTTCTTGTTACTTTACCCATGTTTGTTTGAACCTGCGACTTGTGACGAGGAAACTATACCTCTTAACCGACCAACATGACACCCATGTTGGTTTTCGAATTATGTTTTGATAATAACAAATTTTAAAAAATAATGAGGACTTGATTATTCAAATCACTCGAGTGAGTTTCTAGACATTTGAGTGAAAGAACTATTTTTAATCAAAATGTGAATCAACAAATTTACTCACTTCCAGTGGTCTGAGATAATCACTTGAGTGACAAGTAATGCACTAGAGTAATGATCCTAAACTTCCGTAATTTTACAAGTCACTCGCTGAAATCAGAGAAGTGATGCAAAATCACTCGAGTGGCTAAGTCAACACTTGAGTGATCCTTCCTCACTTGCAGGAATCAACAAATCACTCACAGGATTTTTTAAAGTTATATTCAGGTCATTCGAGTCAATAAATGACCACTTGAGTGACAGTGATCACTTGCATTGATTTCTCAAGTCACTCACAATATCTTCTAAAAGTTATAACTCTCCACTCAAGTTCATCAGTTGACACTTGAGTTGTGAACAAACTTCAAGCTGATGCACTTGATTTCTGGAAAAGCATTCGAGTTCTAGACTTAAGTGAACTCGAGTCCTGGAATTTTTACACTGAGAGTTTCTGCCCGAGAGTCTTGATGTTATGTAGACCAAGCGGAGAACTCGAGTTCTCAATAAGCACTCGAATTCTGGACAAAAGTGTTGGTATCAACTCACAGTGGTTCTACAAGTAACTCACGATGGTTTTACACACAAAGCTCACTTGAGTGAGTAAGTTGTCACTTGAGTGATGACAAACAACTCACGAGGCTTCAGCAAGTCACTCTCTGATAAACCAAGAGTAACACAATTTATTCTCTACTAGAACTCATGGCACTCCAGTTAGTCTGCAAAACACTCGAGTGATATTGAATCACACTCAAGTGCAAGTTTATTGTCTTTTGAAAATCAATGTCTCAATAAATTCAAAAGTGATGATGGTCTGTTTAACTTGATTATTACTTACTTATCTTACAAAAGCTACTAATTATATTTATGTGAGTTTTAGATCTTTAAACCATAGATTTATTTCAAACTCAACAAAAGCAAATTTCTTGTCATAGCATTAAATGCTACTTAGCAGAAAACAGAGCAGAGACAGAAGGATTTCATCTGAAGACTTTATTGCAAAATCGACTGAACATAGAAATCCCTCAACGGCTCTAATCTGACTCTAATGGAAAGTTTGAATGCTCACAACGGTCATTAATGTGGATTGCCTATAAATACCAAGTGCATTCAAGATGGAGCAGCTACCGAACTACCAACTGATAAATATTCATTTTCTCTATTAAGTGCTCTGTTTCTTTGTTCATTCTATACTATTGTACTTCAGTTATTATTTCATCTACTCTTTGAAAGAGAATTACTTTAAACTCAATACTCTTTATTGAGAGATAAATTAAGGTGGTGGGACCTTCAATTGGCTATCATCTTACATTGTGTAAGGAGGAGCGAAGTTTATGAGTAAGGAACTTGCTTTGTAAAGCGGTGCCAAGAACCCAGTGAATCTTGGAGGTAATAGTGAAAAGCTCAAGGGAATTTGAGGACTGGACATAGGTCAGAATTGTTGAGACTGAACCAATATAATCCATGTGGACACTTTGGTGAAATCTCTCCAACTCTTAAACTTATCACTGCGTTAAATTTCCATTACTTGTTAATTACCATTAATTTTTTTTATTATCACATAATCTGTCCCTCTCTTAGATGAAACGCTTGCGCTAACAACCAAGACATTAGCCTTTTTTCCCCCTACCGCTACTGGATTACATATTTCTACATTAATAATGGCAAAAATTAACCATTTATTCACTTTCATCTCTTTTTTTCTATTTATTATATCTTTTTTTCATTCATTCTCTTTTTTTTTCCACCCACCTCTCCATAAATAAAAGATATATTAAAAAAAATACATTTCTTATATATTTATTGTCCTTAAATAATTTTAATATATATTTTAATTGATGTAATAATGCAGTTATTTATAGCATATGTATAGGACGTGAGGGAGTAGTATTTGGATCTTTACTTATCTCAAATTTTATGTTGTTATTTTTTGTTAATGAAAATTCGGTATGTCATTTTGAATCAATGATTATTGAATTTGAAAAAATGAGTTGTTTTAAAAAAGACATGAAGTTTAAATCATTCATCACTAATCAAAATGATAAGCTATCATTTTGTCGAACACGTACTGTTTATAAATCAACTTAATGGTTTAGATTTTAGACAACAAATTGTAACACAATTTTCAATAATGACATGTTATTGAGGATATGTATGACCTATTATTACCCATAAGGACATGCTTTTAAATTTTGCTCACAATTTGGGGACCTCGATAAAATAAAAAAAAAATCTGTGTTTGTGAACATTGTTTGAGTTGTGATGCTTGTTTTTCATGGTCTGATGAGACTCACTTCTCTAATCTTACGCAACAAAAAAAGGATTTGCTTCCAAAATCAATTATAACTTGTTTTATGTTATAAGAATATCATAAATTTATTATTAATTTTAAGTTAAAAAATATCCTAGTGACATTCAAAACAAACTCTAGCTATTGCTAGCTAGTGGAAGATAAATACTTTGTCTTTCAAAAAATTATATAAAAAATTTAAGTAGAAAGTTAAAAATCCACGTGCTATAATAACGGTATTAAAATTCAATTTGGGTTGACCGAACCAGTGAATCAATCCTCTAACTCATCCTATAAATAGTGTTAGACAAGTCGATCAAGGAAGATTTCATTTTTTCTTCTTCCCTTGTACGATGTCATTTTGTTAGATTATGCGTGATTTGTACATAAATATTTTATTTTTGAGGGTTATATATAAATATTTTTGTACATTTCAATTATGAATGGGATGAACTCGATTTAGCCACATTTTGGCCGCCACAGACCCTTAAAGTCTTGAACCACTCCTTCAATCATTTTTTAATAATTAATTAAACTTTTAAGATAATTAATAATTTATATCATAAGTCATGGATCTTCAAGTGTCAATTATATTTTCCTTATATATCTGAATTCTAATTTGAATCCCTCATCACTTTGTTGCTTTTGATTACAATACACTTACAAGTTTTAGGAAAAATTGAAAGGGGCTGGGGTTGGGCATGCAGGTACTTGTGCTGTGCTATTTTAGTGTAAGTAGATTTATAATTTCCACTGTTAAAAGTTCTGAAACCATGTGATTATTTTTTGTTCTAACCTAAACTTTATTAAAAATTATGAGACTTTAGCCAAAAGTTCCGCCAATCAAAATCAATCTTTTAAAACTAATTTATCTGCTCTCATATGTAATTATTTTTTGTCACTAAATTGGAAAATTTAATATTTAAGATTTTAAATGTTTATTATAGTATAGTTAATAATTATCACAATCTTCATAACGACTCTTTAATTAACTGGTTAACTAGATTATTTTAACAAAACTTTTTTGTGTTTAGACATTATTAAAGGGAAAAAAATCAATTATGACGGAAAAAGGCCTTATCATTATGACAAGAGAATCTTTGTCTATTCAAAATTATTTTGTCATAAATTAAGTACAATTTTCTGATTTCTATTTTATTTCTCATACATATAAGGATAATTTGGGTCGAAATACTATTTGTTACGTTAAGTTAGTTTCCAGTGACTTTTGTTGAATTAATTTATAGCTAAAAGGGTATTAAAATCCAATTTGACAAATTCATTCCCTCCCATCATTACAAAATAAAAATATTAATAAACAAAAGCATTGGGACAATTATATAAGAATTCAAATTAAAAAAATAGTAATTTTCTTAAATTTGTTTATTTAAAGTATATCAAATTAATTGCTTTAATTACACACACATATTCAAAAGAAATAGAAGTTTACTAGCAAAATGAAAAAGGAACATTTTTATCTTCAGAAATTAAAGGAGAAACATTAATTAAAACATGCATGGAAGAGATCTTAATTTGTTCCTTCTATATATTCTACCATCATACCCTAGTTGGCATCCGAATATCAACTCTTGTATCGTATGTGTTAGATTCCTACGAAGTACAAAATAAAATAAAATAAAATAATCAGCTTAGATGCACTTATTATAATATAGTGGTACGTAGAATTTTTCAATATGAATATATATATATATATATAACGTACATAATTTTTCGCATGTAAACTAGTTAAAGGCCTTTTAACAATCTCATGAGATTCTTAAAACAAAATAATAATAAAAATTAAACTAAGAAATCAAACCTTGACTACACACACAAAATAACAAACATCATATTATATATTTACCTGTGGCAGTTGGGTTAAATAATAAAGAATTCAACATCAACACCGCTTGAACATGATCTTTCTGAATTCAATCTGAATGATTTTTTTTAAAATAAAAATCACATTACGAAAATTTTAGCTATTTTAAACCCAACTCTAATAAAAATGAATACATACTGGACAATTAATTAGTCAATGTGGTTAATTAGTTAAAAATATTAATCACATTATTAGTTGATGACCGTAAAATCTATAAATAGGGATATTGTAATATGGTTTAAGCGTGAAGGATGGTTGAGTCATCTCCCAAAGAGTTTAGGGTTTGATTACCCTTAAGAGGGTTTGTTGTGGTGATTTGTTGATTTATCAAAGTTTTGCTATTATCTTTGTTTCTCTTTCTTCTTCATTTCTTAACACATCAAATGGAGGGGGAAAAACTCAACTTCTTTTAGAATCTGTTTTGCAGGAGGGGAATAGAGGGGGGGGGGATTTTGAGTTGGATTTAAAAAAAAAAATTGAACTTATAAAATCTTAATAAAAATAAGATATAAAATAAAAGAGTAATAAAAAATCTCCAACCACGATTTTGTAATTTTTTTTAAATCTAGAAAAATCTCCCTTCACCTCCCCTTCTTTTTAAATCCCTCACACCAAATAGCCCGTCAAGCACGTTAAGAATTTGAATATTAGAAGAGTTTTTTTTTTCACAATTGAACTAAAGAATGCTGGAATTTAATCAATAATATAAAATATTAAAATAATCAAATAGCTATATAATCTAATTCTAATTTTACCAAATATTGGATTTTTTGATACTACTATTCTAGAAAGTTCTTCTTAAACTATTATTTCCCCACAAGACAAAATATAACTACCAATAAAGAATCCTAACCCTCTTTTTAGGTGTGAGGAAAGAAAATGTTATCGCTTTGCCTATTTAAATGGATCAGACAAGAGAAAATTTGGAGGAAAAAAATGAATAAATATATAAATAACTAAAATACTCTTATATATCAAACTATATCATGTTTAAAAAAAACTTAACTTTGTATTATCATTTTAGCTATATATAGTACTCCCTCAGGTGTTATTTATCAGCAACTTTTTCTTTGATTGCGCAAAATAAACTAATAATTAAAAGTAATAAATGTGTTCAAAATGTCATGTTTTTTTCTCCATATATGCCCATATTTATGAAAACAGAGAGAGAATGTATAAAAAGCATGAGATATAGTAAAATATATTTTTCCAATGCTTTGTTGACTTCATTCACATAGTGAGTTCTCTTTCTCTCTCTCTCCTGAATATAACTCTTGGTGTGTGTAATAATTAATTATAAATAATATGTATTTAATAAGAGTAAAATAGGAAAAATAAACTTACATTTTCAACACACAAAGTAAAAGTTGTTTATAAAAAGGATCAGCCCTATAAGAGAAAAAGTTGCTTATAAATAGGATCGGAGGGAGTAGTTTGATTAGCTAAACATCTCAAATATTATATTAAATGAGTAAATAAATCTCATTTAATTGATAATATGATTTATAATTGTTGATAAACAATTAAGCCAATGCAATTTATAATTGTTGACCAATATGATTTATTGTAAAAAAATTTTAAAATAACATATATGGATATAGATATTTTTTTTAACAAAAGATACAAGTATTACTCCTATATAGATATTAAACCCCCTTTTTCTTCCTCCCTATTTTAATTTTCTCCCTCATCCAAACAAGATAAAACTTATTTATCTCTCTCTTTTCTTTTCTCTTTGATTTTCTATCCATCTAAACGACACCAACAAGACTTTTTTCCACCATGTGAGGTCAACTATATAAATTAGGGAGAAAATTAAACTGTCTTTTTTTCTCTAAAGACAATTCCCCCACCACCGAAGTACCCTAGACCTAGCTAAGTGTCCGTTTAGATTAACGATAAAAACTGTTTTTACAACGTGATTTATAGTGTATGAGGTAAGTATGTAAGAAGAATTTTATCTCAACTTACGTGAGCGTACTTTTCAAACGCTAACTTAAATCCTAATAAAGAAACCCATCAAAAGTTGAAAGCGATAGAGTTAAGTAGAAAGTACTCAATTTTGTTTAAATCAACTCAAGAGTTTTAGTCTTATAAATTTTTTAAAAAAAAATCATATTAGGAGATTTTTTTACCAAATTAAACCTAACTAAAAATGTTTGAGCCTAACAAATAGCTATATAATAAAAATACATGAAGGAAAAAAGTAGGAAAAAAAAGTACAAAGAGAAGGTACTGATTTAATTACCATAAGTTTACTACAAGAACTACATGGCCGAAGATGTTTCAGCAACTAAAAATGATCGAATCTAATGGGATCTGGGATCATATGATATAATCATCCGTTGGCTAATGTAAGAACTACTTAATTAATTTATGTAGATTAATTATGTTAAATAAATTAATTAAATATAATAAATGTGACTCTATCCCCCTAAAATATCATGGTATAATATTAGATTATATATCAGTCTATATGTTAGGTAAATTAGTTTGAGAAAAAATGATAAATATGAGATATATATAAAATAGATTGAGATATTATATTTAGTACCGAAATTAACACTAACTAACTCCTATATTTAATTTAGACTAGAGTAGTATCAAATAACTACTACCTCTAATCCTTAATAAAAGGCTCGATCAATTGACTAATTTGATGAAATTTAAAAAGTTAAATAAATTAATTAATTATAAAATATATTACATGATTTCTATAAAATATTTATGTGAATCATTAGAATAGTTTATAAATCGGACAAATTAGTTTAAAAAAATGATAAATATAAATATTTTATAGTAATTTATTTAGCTTTATTAATCTTCCTAAACAAATTAGCCAAATTTTATATTAAGGACCGGAGATAGTATACTATAAAACCAGATGAAAAAAAGTAAGTTTACATAGAAAAAGAACTACATAGACAAGAAGAAGGTACCGATTTAGTTGCCATAATTTGACGACATTAACTCAATGTGGCAGAAGAAGTTGCGTAAACTGTGAATGTTGCAGTATCTAATGTAAGAGTTAAGTGAATTGATAGTAATTGTTGAGATGTGAAGGTGGAGAAGAAATCGATGGAGGTACGAAGCAAAGGGGTGAAGAAGAAGAAGAAGATTAAATTAACACGAAAAAGGAGGGAAAGTGAAAAGAAAATGGGTAATTTCACTACTGTTACTTTTGCAGAAAACAGTTATATAAGGAACCTTCGGTGGGCTCAATCACATCCCAATCTTTCAATAATGTTTGTATCACTTTGAGAACTCAGAAAATGATGCTTAATGCTTATTCACTTGCAAGTACTTCTCTGGCCTTTCAATTTTGGAGCCCCAATTTAAGAAACTCACAGCTTTGCAACATGACCTCACCCCATTATCCAACCCCACTAGAATATATGTCTATTATTATATAGGGTTGAGGTGCGAATGACACCATAAATAATTTTTTTAACTGTATCTAATATTTTAAAGTATTTTTATGTGTACCAAACACCCTAAAATAGTTTTTTTTCAAATGCATCTAGTACCCATAAACTATATTTTCAGTGCATATAGTACCCTAAAGTATTTTTCTAAGTATATCCAACACCCTAAATTATTTAAATTGTTAAATACAAAATTGCACAAAACAGTACTTCAAGGTGATGGACACACCTGAAAAAAACTTCAAAATGCTAGGTACACCACAAATTACTTTAAGGCTTGTTTGATTCAAATGGAGGGGTGGAAGGGGAGGGGAAGGAGGAGAGGGGTATAAGGTTTACTTTATTTGGTAATTTGGTTGGAGGGGAGAGGAGATGAAAGGTTTTAATAATCCTTTCTTTGGTTTGGGAGAGGAAGGGAAGGAAGGAATGATAGCAATTTACTATTATACCCTAACATATTTAGTTATGTTTTTTATTTAGATGTTATAAAAATTAATTTACATCTCATCTAATTAATATAGTAATATTTTTATTTATAATTAATAGAATAATATATTTTTTGTTTTAAATTCATTTTATAATAATATATTTTAAAACTATAACAGTATTTTTTATTTATAATAATATATTTTTATTTAAAATTAATTTCATTATAAAAATATATTTTAATAAAAAATAATATATTTTAGATTATAATAATATATTATAATAATATTTTTAATTAATATTATATTAATATATTATATTTTTATTTTTATTTATTTATGAAATTATATTTTTATTTTAATCTAATTTTTTAGTAATATATATTTTTAATTATTACATTTTTAAAAATTTATTTCATAATAATATTTTTAATGATAAAAATATTTTCTATTTCAAAGTATAATAACATATGTTACAATTATAATAATTTTTTCATAAAAATATACCTTAAATATTAAAATATTTTTTAATAATATATTTTTAATTATAACAATTTTTGTATTTTGGTATCAGAGCTCACTTTTAGATGATGATAAGTTGAAACCTTAAATCTCTATAATCTCATATTATTGTTTAGATCTCTTTGTTTTTATTTTGTTGATTAAAAGTGTGTTTGAAAGATTTTTTAAGTATCCTCTGAAGTTGCAGCTAGACTGATCTACTTCACGAGAAAAAGAAATCTTTATAATTAGGAATTATAACTGTAAAATGAATCTAATAGAAGTAATGGAACCTCGAATATATGAAATAGAACCCAGTAATTTACCAAAAAGTTCTTATATAGGACAAGATGATGAAGAAATCTGTAATTTAACTCCTTTTATGTTAGGAGGAGAAGGTGATAATTCATGGAATTTAATAAACTGGACTAATATGTTTTTAATAAAACAACTAGGATCTTATATAAATAAAAATATAATAGATATGGCATAAATATATAATATAGAAGAAATAGAAAATAAAATTCCTAAAGATATAAGAAGAATAATAAAGAAAGAAATACCCAGAGAAAGAAAAGAAAGATTAATAGAACTTGCTAAACCATTAGAACAAAAAATATATGAAATCAAGAAAGAAGTAAAAAATATGAAAAAAGAAATAATTGAAATAAAAGAAGTAATGAAATATTTAGGAATAAAGTCAAGAAATTTAGTAGAACCTATAAAAGATAATCCTCAAATAAATATGATGAATATATTTGATGTTATAAGAGAAATGGAAGAATTAGAAAAAATGCCTAAAATACAAATAGAAGAACAAAGTTTAGACACAAATGTAAAACAAACAAGATTAATGACTTCGTCTTTAACAGTAGGACAACAAGTGTTAAATAAAAATATATTTACAGTATTTGATGTAATAGAAAAATTTGAAAAAGGAATAAAAGAAAATAAAATAACTCCTGAAAAAGAAAAAGAAAAAGAATTAATAATAAAAGAAGAAAAAATTGATAAACAAAAAGAAATAGAAATGATGAAAGAATCACATAGAATAGCATAAATAATGTGTAAAAATAGTACAATAGAGGAATTAATAGAAATAATAAAACCGAAAGAAAAAATAAATATGATGGAAGAAATAGAATATTTAAGAATAGAAGAAATGATGGGAAAAGAAGAAGAAGAATTAGAAAATATAAAAAGAGAATTTAAAGATGTAACGAGAATAAAAACACTAGAAAATTTAGAATTGAATATGGCTGAAGAAATGGATACATCAGAAAGTACTGTAATTCAATCAACTCAAATAATACCATCAGAATTACCCCATAATGAAGGAACAAGTAACCAACAATTAGAAAATGAAGATTTTGAAAGAGAAAAATATTATCATAAAGAACCATTAAAAGAATCTAACTATATAGAATTTGAAGCTAAGTTTAAAACACCAAGAAATTTAAAATATATACCACCACCTTTAGAACAATTTGAAACAAGACAAATACCTAATTCTGGAATATGGCTAGATATGGACTGTTATACAGATAATGAAAAAATATTAGATGAATGGAATAAATCACATTTAATAGCATTAATGGGAAAATCTATAGATACAGGACTTGTAAGCCTAGTAATTGAAGCGTCATTTTTAAGAAATGTACATAACTGGTGGAAAAGTAAAAATGAAGAATTTAGACAACAAGTAAGAACAGTTACTGAACCATATGAAGGAAGAAAAGAATTTTATGCAATATTAATAAGAAAATATGAACAAGTTTTAAGAAATGAATTTATTGGAAGAAGTGCAGGAGCAGATGAAAAAACAAAAATTGAAAAAGTAAAATTATGTTTACATCAAATAGAAATATGTTCTTTAGAACCAAAATATTTAGAACAATATATATGCGAATATAAAAAATATTATTATGAAGCAAGACTAGAAACAGATGAAGAACAAAAATTTTATTTAGAAATGTTTTATAGAAAATTACCAAGATTAATATCAGAAGAAATAAATGAAGAATATTATAAAGCTTTTGGAAATATAAATGAATTAATAATATTTGTAGATACAATGGGAAGAAGAGAATATTTTCTAAAATAATTTTTATCTAATAAATGTAAAGAAGCATGGAAAAATATGAAATATTATAAAAGAAATAAAATGGTAATCCAATGTAATAAATATGAAACACCACATAGATGGGGATGTGAAAAAGAAAAGAAGAATTATAGGAAGAAAAGAATTGGAAAGTATAATAAATTTAAAAGAAAGAAATATAAATTTAAAAGATATCCAAAATATAAATATTATAATAAATATAAACCAAGAAAATATTTTAAGAAAGGTAAAAGAAGAATAAATTATAGTAAAAGACCTAAAAAAAGTAGATGTTATAATTGTGGAGAAATATGACATATATCTACAGAATGTAAAAAACCAAGAGAAAAGAAACAAATGAAAATATTAGAAGAAGCTGAAAAATATAATTTGGAACCAATAGAATTAGAAATCCCAGTATTTAGTGATATAGAAAATGAAGAAGTAGAAATATATAAATTAAAAGAAATAACTGAAACAGAAACAGAAGAATCAGAATCAGAAAGTGAAGAAGAAGAAATGTATGTATATATCATCAAAAAATTAGAAGAAGGACAAACAAGTAAACAAGAAGAAGATGAAAATGATGAATATGAAGAATATAGAAATATAAGTGAAGGATCGGTAGAAAGAAAAATGATATTTAATCCAAAACATTTTAATAAAATAAAAGATAAAAAACTAGACATGAAAACTAATCAATTACAAGAAAAATCGTTCATAGAAATGGTAAGCAGAAAATTTAAAACTAAAACAAATCATAAAACACATTGTGTAGTATTAGGAAAAAGACATCCTATAGAATCAACATTAACTGAAGGAGTATTAAGAATACCTCTAATAAGTAAAAGACTTATAGAAGAAGAAATAAAGAAAGTATCATTTAAGAATGAAGTAACAGAAGTATATATAGCAGGAATACAATTACTTTTAAAAGCTTATTTTAAAGAAGGAATTGATACACCTATAGAACTAATTATAACAGATGGAAGAATAATAAGTGATGTAAAAGACAGTATAATAGGAATGTTAACAGGAAATTTAATATATCAAAAATTAAAATTTACATTAAATATAAATTTTGCAATATCTGTAAAAGATGAACATATAGATAAAACTATAAATGTATATCATAAATTAGGAGGAATAAGATTAATGGAAGGATCTAAAACAATAAGTATAACTGCAATGATAGGACTTGTATTTACAAACAAACATAAAATTTATAATAAAAATAAAGGAAGAATAAGTATAGAGAAACATTTTATGCCAATATTAAAAGAATTACCTATAGATCCAATAACAATAACTTTACCAGAACAACTAAAAATATATATAGACAGAACAAGAGAATATGAAGATATAAGAAGATTAAGACTACATACTAATAATCAGTTAGGACAAAGATCATTAAGTTTTAATCCAAGAAGATTAAATTATGAACCAAGATTAAGTTATAATGATCAAATACGAGAAAACAGATTAATAAGGTCAGGAAGTAATAGATTACCAGAAATACCTCTAATAACAAAATTGGAAGAAATAAAACCATCAGGAAGTACAGTAAAAACACAAAATATAATAAGAATAGAAATAAAGAAAAATACAGTATGGACGAATATAAAAGCCTTAATATTAGAAGAAGTAAAAGAAAGTAATATAGATATAAAACATTTAGATGAAAATGTAATATTAAATGAAGAAGGAAAAACAGACATAGTAATAAGATTTAATCAAAGACATATAATGGAATTTTCAATAAAAATAGATAAAAAAATAAAGAATTTTGGATTAATATTAGGAATGGATTTTTTAGAAAAATTAAATAATTATAGAATTCAAGAAAAAAGAATAATTATTAACATAAACAATGTAACAATAATAATTCCTAAAGTTTTAAATGAATAATCAAAATGAACAAGAAAATTAGAATCAGAATAATCAATGGAAACCAAGAGACGAATGGTATTTAGGAGTACCAGATTATACAGAAATAGATGAAACAATAATAAAAATAAATCATACAGATGTAAGTTTTATGATATTTCTAAAACATAAATTTGAAAAACAAAATAAAGAAGAAAAAGAAGATTAAGAGAATTATATGAACAAGATTTTTTACTATGGTTAGAAGAATATCAAAATACAGTAGAAGCACATGTAGAAAGAAAATATTATGCTAAGAAATTCAGAAAAATATTGGAAGTATTATCAAGAGGTTAATATGGTAGATTTATACAGAAATTTTAGAGGAGAAGTAATAATAATACATAATAATAATAAACCATTGATAAGAAAAATAATCAAAAATGTAAAAATGGAAATAATACTGATAGAAGAATAATAAAACAAATACTAGAAAATGAAAAAAGACAAAGAACATTTAATGGATTCAGAACAAGATATCAAGCATATTTAAGAATAAGAGGAAGAAATGATTTCATAAAATACTTGAAGAATAAACTAAATATATTAAGTCATGGATAATGACTAAGCTTTATTATATTCTTACAAAATTTAATTATGAAAAATATAGATCAAGAAAATATCATGCTTTAATAGATACAGGAGCAAATCTAAGTGTAGCTAAATATAATGTTTTACCACCTGTAATGTGGAAGAAAAAGAAAAGACCTTTAAGAATGGAAAGTGCAGGAAAAGAAATACATTTAATGCAATATGAAGCTTTAAATGTTAATATTCAAATAGGAAGTTATGAATTAAAATTAAAAATATTAAATCAGTTTAATGAGCCATCGTGTGATATAATACTAGGATTAGACTTTATAGAACAATATTTTCCTATACATATGATTGAAAAAGCATTTATATTAACAACACCGTGTAAGAATAATGGAACCTTATAGTAGAAAAGATGAAAAATTTCAACTAAAAAATAATGAAAATGAAGTACAATTCTTACCAAATAATAAACCAGTTCATATAAAACACATGTTAGCTACTTTAACAATAAGAGAAGTAGAAGAAGATAAAAATAAAACAATAGAAAAAAGATTAGAAGAAAATTATAGTGAAAATCCTTTAATACATTGGGAAAAATCTAAATCATTAGCAAAAATAGAACTAAAAGATTATAGTAAGGAAATAAATTGTAAACCATATCCATGGACAGAAAATGATAGAAATGAATTTATAATGCATATAGAAGAAATGAAAAAAATATAATTTAATAAGAGAAAGTAGATCTGAATACTCATCACCAGCAATGATAGTTGTAAAACACAGTGAAGAAAAAAGAGGAAAATCTAGAATGGTAATAAATTATACTAAACTAAATGAAATTGCAATAAGAAACAGATACCCTATACCTAAAATGAAATTATTGTTTAATCTGATAAAAGGAAAAACTATATTTAGTAAATTCGATTGTAAGTCAGGATTTTTTCAAATAAAATTAGAAGAGGAAAGTAAAAAATATACATCTTTTAGTACATCAGAAGGATTATATGAATGGAATGTGTTACTCATGGGGTTTAACAATAGTCCAAGTATATTTCAAGAATATGTGTCTAAATTATTAAGTCCAATAAGAAATTTTGCTGTAATATATATTGATGATATATTAATATTTTCGAAGAATGAAAAAGAACATGAAGAACATCTGAAAAGATTTATGGAATTAATAGAACAAAAAGGAATAAATATATCTCCCAAGAAAGTTGAACTAAGAAAAGAAAAAATAGGAGTTTAAGGACAAATAATTTCAAAAGATGGAATGGAATTGCAAGATCATATAAGTCAAAAAGTAAAAGAATTTCCAAGAATAAATAATAAAAAGGAATTACAATCATTCTTAGGATTAGTAAATCAAGCGAGAAATTATATACCTCATTTATCAAAATTAACAGCAAAAGTATCTAAGTTAGCAGGAGAAAAAACAATATGGAAATGGAATGAAGAAACTCAGAAAATTATAGAACAAATAAAAGTGTTATGTAATAAATTATCAAAATTAACTATACCTTTAGAAGAAAATATAAGATGGATAATATACACTGATGCATCTGAAAATTATTGGGGTGCAGCTTTGTATTTTGAAGACAGTAAAGGAATAGAAAAAATAACTAGATATGCAAGTGGAAAATTTAATGAATCTCAGAGTAATTATCATTCTAGCTGGAAGGAATTTTTAGCAATAAAAAAGGTAGTAGAAAAATTCGAATTATTCACAGTAAACTGTAAGTTTATAATAAAAACTGATAATACACAAGTAAAAGGATGGTTAAAAAATGGAAAATTGAGTAATAAAATGTTATTAAAATGGCATAGTGATATGTCTTATTATGATTATGATGTTGAATATATCAAAGGAAAAAATAATCTAATTGCTGATTATTTTAGCAGATGGAACCAGGAAAAAGAATGAGTAACAGCCCTGTAAATCAAATTCCTGTAAGTCAAATTCCTCTAAATGAGATACAGGAGGAAAATCCATTTATGACACATCTTGTAATGAAGATGAATATGCTCGAAGTAAATATGAGTTTACTTGGAAGCCAAGTGAGTAATAGTGTACAGAATTTGTCTAATTTTGTATCTAACCTTACTAGCTCAGTAAACGAATTATTTACTAGAGTAAACAACCTGGAAAGCCGAGTAAAGAAGGAACTAATTATGGAACCTTCGCCAAAAATGAATAATGATAAGGAAAGACCAGTAACTAGGTTATCTACCCAATCTGAGTCATCTACTCAGAAACTTCTAATTGGGTCTTCTACCCAAATTCATGAAATTGGGTCATCTACCCAAATCCCAGGAAAAAATTCTTTAGCCCAAATAATAAAAGACCAGCAAGCCCAGAAACAGAAAGAAGTCCAACAACAAGAAAAAAGCCCAATACCAAGCCCAAAATATAAGACCAGTTTACCAAACAAAAGTGTAATAACCTATACAGCCTCTACCTCTAAACAGCCTAATAATTCAGAAGTCTTTGACCTTACCCAGAAATACCAATTTTATAAAACCATTGTAAAAAGACTGAATACCTTAACCTTAACCCACAAAACTATCAGATATGTATCTCATTACGCCATTAATAAAGCCATTATTTACCCAGGAACACCACTAGAGATTGTAAGAACCTTATACATCTATGGATTAATCCAAACCATATATCCTTCCCAAGATATGAAAGAAATCCAATTATTCCCACCAAGATTCAAAGAAGCCGTAGAAAAATACTTTAAGATAGTCCTGCAACATAAAGTCTTTATAAGGTGTTATTCCACAGTTGCGGAAATTACACCAAACCAATTTTATCATCCCATGCATTATTTAATTAGACTTGGAACCACAAAAAAACCAATATAATTTGATCCAGAAATTAAAGAGGATATGGATGATGATGAAGAATTTCAATTCAGATTTTCTAATATCCGAGCCCAAGATCATCATATAATCTTCCAGGAAATGAATCGAATTGCAACCAATATTGGAGAAATTCCTTGGGTTTATCATACGAGTGATCTTACTTGTATTTATTCCCTTGGAAAAACCACTAATGGAACTCGTGCAAAATTTCATAAGTGGTATGAATCAATCAAGAAAAATGAAATGGAACATGAAGAAGAAACTGCTGAAAAAGTCTGTAAATATTTATCTGAATACCCTGTTCATAATTGTGTATATTGTAAAGAAGAAGAAAGAAGAGAAAAAGAAGGAGAAATTCCAATTAATGAAGATATCCTGTAATGACAGACAAAAATGACTGAAAATTATTGGGGTGCAGCTTTGTATTTTGAAGATAGTAAAGGAATAGAAAAAATAACTAGATATGCAAGTGGAAAATTTAATGAATCTCAGAGTAATTATCATTCTAACTTTGTCCTAACTAATTATTAGTATGTAGTCTTAATCTTCTTATATCTTCATATTCTCTTGTTCTGTCTATATCTATTTTTAGTTGTTCTGGTAAAGTTATTGTTATTGGATCTATAGGTAATTCTTTTAATATTGGCATAAAATTTATTTATAATAATATATTTTTATTTAAAATTAATTTCATTATAAAAATATATTTTAATAAAAAATAATATATTTTAGATTATAATAATATATTCTAATAATATTTTTAATTAAGATTATATTAATATATTTTATTATTATTTTTATTTATTTATGAAATTATATTTTTATTTTAATCTAATTTTTTAGTAATATATATTTTTAATTATTACATTTTTAAAAATTTATTTCATAATAATATTTTTAATGATAAAAATATTTTCTATTTCAAAGTATAATAACATATGTTACAATTATAATAATTTTTTCATAAAAATATACCTTAAATATTAAAATATTTTTTAATAATATATTTTTAATTATAACAATTTTTGTATAATAATATATTTCTATTTTATAATAAAATATTTGAATAATAATATTTTTATTTATCATAATATTTTTCATTGTAGACATTATTGGAATATCGCATAAATCCTAAGGATAAAATGGTCAAAAATTTTGGGTCCCCTGCAAAATTCTTAATTTGGAGGGAACCCAGCATAGAGGTGTTGAAGGGGAAGTGATGCAAACTTTAGGGCCTGTTTGGTTCAAAGGGAGGGGATGGGATGGGATGGAATGGAGGGGAGGGGAGGGTCACCTTATTTGGTTTGATTGGAGGGAGGGGAGGGGATGGGAGATAATAGCTAATTTACCATTTTACCCTTATATGTTAACTTACATTTTTTATACTTATATAAATAATTTAAATTAATTTTTTTTAAAATGAAATTTATTTAAATTAGTTTACACCTCAGTATAAAGTAAATAAATTATCAAAATTCAAATTTGTTTTACCAAGAGGACACAAATTTATTTTAATTCACACTGTTGGAATTACTAAAATAATTATTGGTAAAAAATGAGATTATAATTTTTTGCAAAAGAAGTATCACAGAAGCTATGAGAGACGATGTCAGAACTCTGTGAGTGCGTATTTTTATTTTTTACTTAAGGATATCACTGAAAATATGAAAAAAATCTTGGGGGCAAAATAGTCAAATTTTTGCTTCCCTCAAAATTCCCCAAATTTGGAGGGAACAAAATGGAGGAGAGGGGAGAGATTTGGCATGTGGCTCCCCTCCCCTCCAACTTTTCATACCAAACAAGGGGATGGGTTCATTTTTCATTCCCTCTCCTCCCCTCCAACCAAACAAACCCTAGGGTTCTCTCTCCTCCAAAATTTTAAATCAAATAAAAGAAAGAGAGCATCTACCCTCCCCTCAAACCAAACACACCTTTACAGATTGTTTGGTATGAGGAGAGTGGGGGGGGGAAGGTGAGTTGAGAGAAAAATTTTATTTTATAGGTATTCTTATTTTATAGAGTAATTGATCATTATAAAAAATATATATTTGCCCATTTGCATTAATCTTCATTTTCCTATGCTTATTATACTTAGTAAAAATATATATCTGGAAGACATAATTATTAGAAGCATTCTTAAGTCCTATTATTTTCATTGTGTGTGTGTGTGTGTGAAAGAGACAAGACAAATATTAAGGGAAAAAATATTGAAAGAGAGAAGTATTCAAAAGTATTAAGATAAGAAGAAGAAAAAAAACAGAGATTAGAATGAGAGAACGACGAAGAAAATTGAATATTGTAAAAAAATGGGGGAAAATTTAGAATTAAAACGAGAGACATTAAAAAACTATGCTTAAGCCCCACTTTAAGTAATTAGAAGATAAATAAAAAATAGAGTAAAATACTCTAACCATCATTCTGTTTTATTTTAATTAAACATACTTCTCCTCTATTTTGAAAACATATATTTTAATTCAAATCATTAACACTGTTAAAGAATATCCTAATAATATTTTTAAAGCATATTTTAAATTAATAAACATATTAGAATAAATATTTTTATTAATCTACCCCTCATTATAAAAAATTCATAATTTATATTTTAACATTAATAATTATTAATGATCTATTTAATATTTTAACTTTAAGTAACTAGAAGATAAATAAAAAATAGAGTAAAATACTCTAACCACCATTCTATTTTATTTTAATTAAACATACTTCTTCTCTATTTTGAAAACATATATTTTAATCCAAATCATTAATACCGTTAAAGAATATTTTAACAAGATTCTTAAAGCATATTTTAAATTAAGAATCATATTAGAATAAATCTTGTTTATTAATTTACCCCTCATTATGAAAAATTCATAATTTATATTTCAACATTAATAATTATTAATGATCTATTTAATATTTTTACTAAATCTAGAAAAAAATTTTAAGTGATTCTCTATGAGAAAAATATTAACAACTTAATCAAAACTTTGTGTTTTTTAACAAACATATGTTTAAGCAAATATATTTAAAAAATTTAAATTATAATATATTAATGTAAGGATCCTAAAATTGTATCATTTTATAATTTAATTAAAAATACATTCGTAGGTACATATGTTTGCAAAACATTTTAGCTAAAGTAAGATTACATCTTAAGTAAGTGTTAATAGATAAATAAGATTAAATATCTAAATTTATTTAAATATAAAAACTTATGATTATAAAATTAATTAAATTTTTAATATGGTAAGCAATTTAACAATATGACGAAAAATTTCAAATATATATTAAAATTATTTTTTTATTCAGGATAAAAATATCATATTAAATTATTATTAAGTAATATTTATGTTATAAGGTGTGGTATTTTGATCAAAATAATATATCAATGCTTTAATATAATAGTCAACTAACGATTAGGTTGATGAAAGTTAAATCTCAAAACTAAAAAACTATTATGTAATATATATTTTGATTTTAAGGGAGATTCATATAAACTTATAAAATATAAGTGATGTGTATGTAATTTAGAGTAAATATAGGGGAGGTTGTATTTTTCTCTTAAAAATATAAAAATTTAAAGTGAACACATTCAAGTAATTTAAAATATTTAATTTCCATATAAAGGACATGTTATAGGCATAGTATATTTTATATTAAGCATTGGAACTAGTACAAAAATTTTGACAATATTAACAACTCATGATGATATATGATTGACAAATATCAAATATGACGTATTTTAACAAATTGAACCATAAGTTTTCAAATTTTCTCTTAAAACAATTCTATTCATTATTCACTATTTAAACAGGGAAGGAAAATGCCATTAATATAATTTTTTATGTATTGGGGCCAATTTTTCTACTAACTAAATTATTTGGAAGTTTTTAGCCAATAACTCTGGTAGGTCTTTTTATTATATTTTATGAGTAAAAACCAGCTTTTGCAATGACAGTATTAAAACTGCATGAAAAAAGAATTTTTTTTCCTCATTTGATCCAAGGGTTTCCTCTTTTAAAAGTTAAAGTATAAAAGGTCTTCGTCTCTCCCAATAATTATGCTTCCTCGGATAAATGAAAATATTATTTTTTTTAAAAACTACATTGTTTTCATGTGTGAGCGTGCGTGTATGTAGAGAAAGGGGAGGAGATTGGGAAAAAAAATCTTAAATTCAAAATCAATGTTAATTTTAACTAAAAATAAGTTTCAAAAATTGGAAGTAATTAGAAAAAATTTTAATTAAATCCAGTTGAAATATTAAAATTTAAATTCTTGACTATTTTGTTAACAAATTCTTAATTAGACCCGGAAACCAAATTACAAATTTCTGAATGTTGTTAAAGGATAAAAATGCCCATGTGTAAGTGTGTTTCTATTTTTTTTTCGATTGAAAACACAAGCTATTGGAGCCTCCAAAAGTACTTTTCAATTATGATTTACGGTATACGAGGTAGGTTTTATAGTATACGAGGTAAGTATGTAGAGGAGTTTTATCTCGACTTACGTGAATCAGACTTATGGAAAAGCCAAAGCTTTCCCAAACAAGCTAGTACAACCTAATCACATGGCTTCTCTTCGTAACAAGTCAAGAATGCATGAAGGGGGTGTCGTAAAGCTAACCAATTTCATTACAGCGCCTAGAGCTTCTTTGGCCAGGGTGTTAACCACTAAGTTCTCTTCTCGACTACACCACGTCATACTGACGTTCCAGTCTCCTCTAAGTCTAGTCCTCACTTCTCTCAGCAACCCATGCTGTTCCAACTCCTCATTGCAGCTATTTAACATTTCAACTAACTCCCGACAGTTTGACTCCAGTAGGATATTATGAAATCCCATATCCCAAGCAAATTTGAGGCCCTATATAACTCCCCAGGTTTCAGCTTCGAAACTATTGGCGTGACCCAAGTTGATCATGAAACCAGTCAATAGTTTCCCTTGATCATCACATATAACTCCCCCACACACTGAGGGATTAGATGTTCTAACAGATGCTCTATCAACATTTACCTTGACAAAGACCTCATTAGGAAGCTTCCATCCTTCTCGCACCTTTTTCATCACCTCCCCATTTAACTGTTGTGTAGGCGGCCAACTTGCACAAGCTCTAACTTTAAACACCACCACTTGAGGGTGTTCAATATAGGCTTTGAACATGTTCAAATTCCGATCTAAACAAATTTGTCTACATGTTAGGGCAAACCAATTCTTCCACATCGTGCCATGCAACATAAAATTCTGCCGCAGGTTCCACTTCAACCATTGAAACCCATCTTGAAAATGAAAGAAAGATGAGCTAAGCGAGCTAGGTACCATACGACACCAAACTTCAGAAGCTCTTTGATAGTTCTGGAGTACATGCAACAAATTCTCATGTACACTCTGACATACCGAACAAGCTGGGGAAGAAGCCAACCCTCGACGAAAATGGTTCTCATTTGTCATAGGTCGATCACATGAGTAGAGCCATACAAATGATTTACATCTTTGTGGGACATTAAGTCTCCATAAAGTTCTCCAAAAACCTTTCTTTGATTTGTCCCCTGATAGTCACCGGTTCTCATACGTGGACTTTGTTGAAAAAATACCAGAGGGATCCCACTTCCAGTATGGAACATCTTCCTGATCCATATGGACTTGTATTAACTCAACCACCCTTGTAACCGTAGGGGGAGATATCCTACAAACTTGTCAACTTGCCAAGCACCTACAGAGGATACCATATCATAGATCATCAGATTCTTTAAAGCTTCTGGGATCTCATTGTCCACCATACGCTCAATTTTCTCACTATTTGGAAGCCAAGAATCCTTCCAGAATCTCACCCTTGAACCATTGCCAACCCGCCAGCATAAACCATCACAAACATTCTCCCATTATCTTCTCAATCCTTACCAGGCCTGTGACTTAGATCTTAATTCTCTTCTCAACTGAGGGAATGAGATCATTTGCACATTTATACTTTTCTCACATAAAATGAAATCACAATGCATCTCTCTAGTTAATTAATCCCCACCCAAGCTTCATCATAAAGGCATCAATATGAAGTTTGGCTTGCCGAATACCCAGTCCACCCTCTCTTTCCTCATGCACACTCTATCCCAAGATATAGGATGAATTTTACGAGTTGTACCGCTCTCACCCCACAAAAAACTTTGACACCTCTGATCAATACTTGTACACACCACTTGTGGAATGGGTATAGTCTGCATCATGTAATACAGAATTGTGGATAATACAGAAGACACAAGAGTGGTCCTAGCTGCCAAAAAAAGGCAATTTGATGTCTAATGAGACAATCATTGCACTATCTTATCTATTATAAAATGGAAAGAGTGTTTCGTCGTGCGCTTGTGTTGTATTGGTACACCCAAATATTTCCCTAGGGGTGTTCAAAGTATTCAAGTCCCGGTTGTCCCGGCCTGGTCCTATATATTTTGATCCCGGGAATTTATCGTCCTGGCCAGGACTGGGACCGAGATTTACCAGAACCGGGACCGAGATTGAGACCGGGATCACCAACCCTTGATGATCCTGGTCCCGTTTTTTTTTATTTCTTAAATTTTTTATCTTATAATTTAAGTTATCCTTTTATTTTTGTATTTTTTACTCTATAAATTAAATTATCATTTAATAAGATATGTAGTACATTTTTTTTAGATAAACCATATATATTATACTACTAATCCTAACTATATAATGTATAAAGTTAATAACAAAAATGATGAAGGTGATCATAATAATAATAATAAAATGTTATTCTTCAATTCTAAATTAATTTGTGTGATTATTATGGCATTGCTAGCCGTTAAATGATTATTTTAAACACTAGATTATGAAAATTTTAATAAATATAATAAAATATTTTAAATTTAATTTTTTTAAAAAAACTGGGAATTCCCGGTCCTGGTCCCGGTAATCCCGAGATCGAGACTGGGATCCGAATCCCAGTCCCGGTCCCGGATTCGAACACCCCTATATTTCCTAAGATCAAATGTAAGAGTGAACCCAAGGAATTCACAAATTTAACTTCTACAAGTATGGTTGACATTATTAGAGAAGAAAATACGAGACTTTGCATTATTAACCTTTTCTGCAGAAGCAAGAGAGAAATCATCGAGGCAAGCTTTGATGATCCCTACCTAGTCTAAATTCACCTCTGCAAATAAGAGAAGATCATTAGTGAAAAAGAGATGTGATATGACCATACCATTTTTTGTTAGTTGGAAGGGCACCCAAGTTCCATCTCCAACCTCATTCTATATCATAGAAGCCAATTTCTCCATAATAATAACAAAAGGATATAGTGAAAGAGGATCTCCCTGTCGGAGCCCCCTTGACCCCTTGACGGAGTGAAACATTCCCTCTTCATGTCTTCCATAACACCCATATACTTGTCGAGCTTATAGATCACATAACTACCTCTCTAAGGCTCATAGGAATACACAGTTTGTCCAAACATCTACTCACAAATGACCATTTAACCTGATCATATGCTTTCTCCAAATCAATCTTGAGAGCCATAAAGCCTTTCTTCCCCTTCTTATTTCTCATAGAGTGAAAGATTTCTTGTGCTATCAAGATATTGTCAGTCCCATGCCTGTCTAGTATAAAACTACACTGATTTGGGGCAATCACCCATGGCATTAAACTCCTCATCCGTGTTGCAATTGTCTTGGTTAAAGCTTTATATATAACATTGCATAAACTTATAGGATGAAATTCATGAAGACACTCTGAATGGTCTACCTTGGGAATCAGAACAATATTAGTCTCATTCACACTCCAGATGCAGTCAGGCAGCATAAACATCTTTTGCACCATCTCAATTACGATGATCCAACAATATCCCACTGGCTCTAGAAGAATAAAGGATACATACCATCCAGTCCCAGAGCTTTCAAAGCCCCCATAGTAAAAATTGCATGTTTAACCTAGAATGGGTCAATATCTTTTCCCAAGCTACATAACAAAGATTCATCAACCTCAGGAAAAGTGACTCCAAAAACCACCGTATCATTAGTGATTCCGTAATCTTGATATAGATTATTATAGAAATTTGTTCCCAAGCTCATAATCTCCTCTTTAACATACATCCACTCATGATTGTCTTTTTTAAAGGCCTCTATATCTTTACGGCGATGATTAGCATCTGCCCTAGAGTGGAAATATCTTGTATTTTTTTTATCTCCATTCACATACCAGTCGCACCGAGACCGTTGGAGCCACATTAGTTCCTCTTGTACTGAGGTCTCCTCCAACTCCGTCCATAATTTATGCCTTTCCTCCTCCAAAGCTGAGTTTAAACCCGTTGCTAGCTTCCTGTTGACACCCTCTATTTGTCAAAGGAGATGGCTCTTCCACCTATTCACATCTCCAAACACCTCAGTATTCCATGATATCACATTCATAGTAAAATTTTGGATATTATTAGCCCAGTCCTTCGAAGGCACCCACGAGCTCTTTACAAGAGAAGATAATTTCTCATGTCTCACCCAAGGAGCAAAGAAGCGAAAAGGTTTCTCTACCGTCCTCTATGTTCGGTCACCTGTAAGCTTGATCAGAATAGGTGTGTACTCAGATTTGAGTTTTGGTAGGTTAGTTATTATGGCTTGATTAAACCTTGTCACATAGTTTGCCATAGCAACTACCTAATCTAGTCAACTATAACTACCACCTCTACTCCAAGTAAATTTAGGACCATGGAAATGAAGATCGATAAGTGCATGAGTAAAAAAACCAATTGTGGAAATCGCTATCAACTCCCACAGATGGACTCCCCACTAATATGTAATTAGTCTCATGCAATGTGGAGTTAAAGTCACCACAGATACACCATCGTCGTGGACCCATATCTTCTACTCGATCCAATTGATGCTAAATATCCTTCCTCTTACGTCTATCTGGATTGCTATTCACTAAAGATAATTTCCAAGCATCGTGTGACCCCTCATTAATAATCCCACAAACCACCTGCTCATGCTTTAACACTACCTTAAAATTCACGTCATTCATCCAAAACACTAAAATTCCGCCACGAAACCCCGTTGTTTCCACAACAAACACTTCATCAAAACCCCATCGTTTAGCTAGCTGAGCTGCTTTCTCAACATTCTGTCTTGGTTCCAATAAGTCAAGAATTTGGAATTATATCTTCACCGAAGATTAGATACAAGCAAAGCAAAACTTTTGTTCTTGAATCCACGGGAGTTCCACACTAGAATATTAACCATTAAAAACCAATGGCAAGAAAAAATCCCACGAAAAAAACTAAGAGTGATTTGCATCACTCACAACGATATATGGAACTAATGTAGAAGGCTCCACTCTAGCTAAGGGTTTTATCTTATACTGAAACCAATTTCCGAGTGTGCTCTCGGGTCCAGTGGATTATCATCTATATGGCCTTTACACTTAGCTAACATGGCAACAAACTTTGTAGCAGGTCTAGGGGCTCAGACTTCCTTGTTATCACCTCCATACTTTGCCCCTAGTCCACTATCAACTTCAGGCTCTTCTCTGCTACAGCCTTCAAGCCCACCTGATTCTTCACTGCCAGATATTCCTCTATAAGCCCAAGACCTTCTTTCGACTTCGCCTTCTGATTACTATTGCTAGGCCCAACGGGTAATTGACTTTTGAAAACTTTAGCACCCTTTTTTTGCCCATTTGAAATATCTTTTCATGGCTCCCGCTCCTTATTTACTTGATTATTAATTACTACATTTATCTCCCCTAACACCTCCTGTTTCTCCTCATCCAATGCCACAAACAGAGAACCCATAATTATCGTATCCTCATCACGGATCCTACCACGATTATCTCTCCCTTTCCCATCCATAGCAGTTACGCATCTCCCCTTCCATGGATGTTGTACCACTATTTAACCACCATATGGCTTCTCCGATATAGCTTGTTCCATCGTCAAGGCCACCTTTTGTCCTACCGTCATTTTCATTTTGTCTTATCTTGCTCCCATATTCATATAATGGTTTGCATCATGGCCATACTTGCCACATGTGAAACAAATCAGATGAAGCCCTTGATACTCAACCATTTTCTCAACTCCATTTACAAGAATGCATGGGCACAAAGGTTTTGTTAGATCTAGTTGGACACATATTCGAGGAAATTTTCCTTTAGACTGATGTAAAGTATTCATATCTAACTTTAGAACTTGGCCTATCTGACTCCCTATTACTTATAGAATGCCCTTATTGTAATAGTCAAGCGGTAATCTCAAGATTCTGACCCAGGCTGCCACTTTCAAAACAATAGCGCGATCAGAATGAAAGTCCTCCTTGCATGGTTAAACACTATGGTAATGGTCATGAATTAACCAGGGTTTACCCATCAAGGCTAGATCGTATATCTCCTTGTTCTTGTAGCGCACGAGAAAGTACCTTGAGCCAACATCAATAGTCCATACATTCCCCCACAATTGCTGGAGATAGTGTGGCCTTGCACTCAGGAAGTAGGATGATGTTTGGTCCCTTTGGCGTTTCCTCCACATGAACCCTAGTGCACCACCCCTCATTTCTCCACCAGTCCTTCTCTTCCTCAATGGTTTTCTCAGATGAGTCTATTCCATTCGCACACAACTTGCCATACAACAGTTTCATTTCCTCACCCTGGACGGCCATTGACTCATTACTCTTACCCTCCAGTGGTTCCTCAGACATCCACTCTTCCTTCCTTGAAAAAAAGAGGCCTTCCACTCGAGCACGAACCAGGTCCCATACGGACCCTTCTCCAGCTTCTAGCCAACAGGTCTTCTTCATCCACCATCTGAGCACCACCACATGCTCTCTCGCTCTCCATTTTTCTTTTATTCTTTTTTCTATAGCCAGAGTTTTCTAACCTAGTAACAATCCATGATGTAGTGTGGCCCATCAATAAAATAGAGATTGTATAAGTGTGTTTCTATTCATCAAGAGTTGGCTCATAAGTATTGTATTATTAATGATTAATTATTAATCAGAATTTTATATCATCACTTCACTTGAGTATGAAAAAATTGTAAATAAAATTGTAAAATAATACTTTTTTATTTTATTTTATTTTTGTGATAATTTTCATGTCTCCTCCTTTCATGTCATATTAGGGCCTTCATGGGTATCAATCATGGATTGCTTTTGTCCTTTAGATATTCTTTGTCTCTTGATTTTCCCCTCAACTTTTGTGTATAAAAATTATAAATTTTTCATTTTCCTTTACTACTTAAATACTAAAAATATACTGATAATGGTGTTTATTTCACACTTACATTTTGTTTTGCCAGCATTATTTTACACTTACCTGCCTGTGCGGGGAAAATACATATAAATATTACTGATTTTTTTTTTAAATGATGTCTTGGAATGACTTAATTTTTATAAATTTTTTAGACGCTATTATAGAATTACTTTTTTGAAATAACTTAATTTCCCATATTACTTGAGGTGAGGTTGTCTTTTAATCGACAAGTTAAAATTGTTAGTTTAACACTATTGTTGTTAATGACATTTAGTAAATTGTTTTTGTAAAACTAGTTATCACTGCTTTACTTATTGTTGTCATTTGATATATTAAAGTTTTTGCTTATTAAACTGTTGTTACCATTTCAATTTTTTTTCTTTTTAAATATGAAATTAAGGGAATTTAGGTAATTTTATGACAAAATTTAATATTACACTAATCCATGGAAATTTCACATTGGTTAGGCTATTCCGATATCTTGAATTAGAATTTTCATATTTGAAGTATTTTTGTCTCCTCAAAAAAAAAATATTTTAGCTTTCATGTTTATATTATATAAAGATGGAGTAAGAAAGATTTCTTGTTTACTATGCTTTTTTCAACGTATTGTTTTCAATAAAATTTTAAACTTTTCTATTATTAAAAAAATACTCCCTTAATCTTTAATATAGAACACATTTGGAAGTTGATATTAACCTTAAATATAAGATAAATTTTTTATATTTATTAATTTTTTTTAATTTACTCCTATTGATATATCATCAATATAGAAGAAAATTAAAGATGATAGAAAAGAAGAGAATTAAAAAAATAATTAAAGTATTTTAAAAAATATGTTATATTAATCAATTTTTTTAATATAATTAAATTAGATATATATTAAAGATTGGATGGAGGAAAATGTTGGGTATCCAAAATTTGTCGGGTAGCGTGTAATATTGGGACGAGCACTATAGAAGCTTTGATGTTAGTTTTATCTAAAATACCTGTGACAGCGTGAAACAAATGCCTTTTATTTTTTAATTTGATCAATATTTTCTTGAATAAATATTCTCACATTTTCAGATTTTCTAATAAGTACAATTTTTTTAATAACATTCCACCACATTCACTAATAGATTGTTCGCCGTGAAACAAATACTTTAGATAAGCATAAAAATGAATTTAAATTCGTTGATAAAGGTATACTAGAATGGAAAAGCAATATAATTCTTTTATTTATTAAAAGATTATTACAATTAAAAGAAATGACATCAAAAGAACTTTAAAATTATAAAATTCTAAATTAGATATTTTATTTTTATATAAAAAATAATTAATTTTTATGAGTACTCATAATAAAATTATTTATAGTTAAATTTTCATATTTATCATTATTATTTGTCAGAAGGGAAGTCGCCGTTTGTAATTAATTTAAGGTTTTTGATATTTATCCCTCTAATATTTTTAAAAGAAATTGTAACAATTTATCTGGCAAAGGTAGCCGTGGATCCCCAAAAACGCGGCACGCGTGACCTCCGTTGGACACGTGTGAAGACCCTGATGTCGAGTACGAATAATTTACATACTGCTGAGAGTAGGGAAGACTAAGTCCAAAATGAATATAATAAAAGAAAGAGAAGAGAAGAGTATGTGTTGGTGTTTGGGTGGCTTTTGGTTAAGAAAAGGCTGACAAAGACATTGACTTATTGTACGGAATGTCTGCTATCTGGTCTATTTATTTAATACTTTCATCCTTTAAAAATAATAATAGAAAGTGTCTATGAGTTGAGGAATCCCTTACATTAACTCCTAGCTTCCTCCTTAAAATAATAAAGAAAAATTGTTTAAAAATATTTTATTAAAAATTTATTTGTTAAATGAGACCTTTTTGTATGTAAAAAATCTTTCCTTGTGTTTAAAAAATTTTCCATGTATTTAATATATGTTTCATATGTAGTGCAAACAATCTTCCCTTATATGCAAAATCTTCCATAGATATCACTTAATAAATAAGTTTTCAATGAGGTCTTTATGAGCAATTTTCTTAAATAATAATTTTTATTTAACCATTAAAAAATAATGTTTTTTTAATAGTTTATGAGATAAAACTATTTTCACATGCTCCCTTCAATCTAAAATATAAGACGATGTTAACTAATTCACACAGATTAAAGAATGTCAATTAAGTCATTTAATAATGTGTCTTTATTTTACCTTTATTAAATAATATGATTTTTAAATATGTATTTATTATTTAGGAAAAATGATAGAAAAATACCATTTGAACTTCAAAATCCTGTTGACAAATACGTTAATGGGATTAACAAGAATTGTAATGCAATTAACAACTCATTTTATTGTTAAATCACCTATTTAAAATTTTGAAGTTTAAATGTTATTTTTTTTAGGATTTTTCCTATTATTTATCACATCTCTTTCCAATAAGGGTAAAAATAGAAGAAAATCATTAATACCCGATAAACCTCTTATATTTTGAATCAATTTTTTTTTCAAAACAATTCTTATAATTTAAACCCAAGGGAGTATTTATTTTATATAATTCAAAATGTCATCCCAAACATAGCTTTTTCTTTGAAAAAGCATGATGGTGTTGGCTTTTTGAAAACTAGGGTATTTAGGTAGACGTTTTGGCAACTGCGTTTTTTTTCCTCCAAAAGTAATTTATGAGAAGAAGCTTAAAATTCTAACTTTTTTTAAAAAAAGTCACTTTTTTCACCACCAATCCAAATACAAATCACATTTATAATTTGATTTTTATCTTATCTTAAATTTAAAAAATTCAGATTAAAAAAAAATCGCTTTTGCTACCGCTAACCTAAATGAGCACTAACTAACCACACGTTCAAAAAAAAAAGTTAAAAACATTAAATCATCCACACTTGATCTCTTCCTCTCTCAACAGGTTGTTTTGGGTATTTAAGTAATTCAAACTTAGGTATTTGTAAATTGTTTGTATGGGTTTGTAAGGTGTTTGCAGTATGTTCAAGGAATATAATTGAGTTAAGGGGATTATTTAGGGTCTGTTTGGTAGCAGGGAAATGGAGGGGAGAGGTAGGGAGGAAAAATTTTTATGAGTTAGAATTTAAAAAATTGGAGAAGTGGGGTTATAAAATTTTAATAAAGATAAGATTTAAAATAAAAAAAAAATAAAAATTAATTAAAAACTTCCAACCCCACTTCTTCAATTTTTTTAAATCTAAGTCATAAAAATTTTTCCTCCCCTCTCCTCCCCTCCAAATCCCTCGTACCAAACAGCCCCTTAAATATGAAGTTTGCCTTAAACCCTAAGTTAATTGGTTTTGTATTGGCAGTTTTAGTGAATTTTTTTTTGGCTTGGGAACTTTAAATAATTGTTCTGGTAAGTCTCCAAATGCCTCTTGGACAGGAATATATAATTTTGAATCGGGAGTTTTGGTAATTCTTGAATTACGGACGTTTTCCGCTAATTTTTGGGTGTTTTTTGTTTAAGCAATTTGGACATATTGTTTGATTGGAAACTTCCTATCCTTTGCTTCTTTGGATGATTGTTGAGTAGTGTCTAAAGTTTCATTGCAATTGATATTTGTTTATGAGTACTTTAGACTTACTTTAAATTCTTGCTCAATTGAGACTTAAACTTGCCTTTTGGATTTTACATAGGTTTTAGACTCATGGTATGCTTTGGTGTCCGGCCTAAAGCACGCATAGACCTAACGGTTAGCTCAGGTCTGGCCTTAACCAAAAAAAAAAAAAAAACATAAAAATAATTACTGTAATTTATAACATACGCCTCGCTCTCAAAAACAATATTGAGAAAAAAATAATCTTTTATAAAATTATGTATAAGCAACAATTAGGGAAACTTGAGAAAAGTCCCAATTGAAAATTTTACTAGCTAAAAGGATCTAAAAATTTTTTATATACGGAAAGCAGTGTTGCATTATGAAATTTTCACACACAATGCGACATTACCTTAGCTTAGGTTTCTTAACAATAAAATTTTTAATTAGAGATTTTTTTCCCAAATTTCCTTCCACAATTATTCTTTTATTTTTATAACATTGCAAATCTCCATTATAATTATGAAATCAATATGTTACATAAGAAGTATTAAGAAAATTTGTATGATAAGATAATGAAAATTAACAGTACAAAAGAATGAAAAAAAATTTAAGAAATTATTATATAGGTTGGTTATGAGTTGTGATCATACCCGATATGTTACATATTGCTTGAGATGCATGCATGGTCACGTGAGCCTAATATTTTAATCTTTTATGCACGCATACATCAAAGCAATTAAATGTCGTATTTAACTTGTTGAAAATGGGAAATGATAAGAAAAATTGTTTAATATGAAATACCTAGGACCTGTTTGTTTTTATCTTCTGTCTTTTTCTTTTTTTGCAAAACATTTTAATAATTTTTTTTAAAATTTTTAAAAAAATAAAAAAATAAATGTTTGGATAGTTGTTTAAAAAAATATATTTTTGAGTTGACGTGGTGACGGCCGTCGTCGGTGATGACATGACAATGACCAGCATCGGTGGTGTAGTATTGATAATGGATAGATGGAGAACTCAAAAAAGTAAGAAATAGAAAAATAAAAATAAGAAAACACCTAAAATATTTTTATTTTTTAGTTTTCAAAAACAACCTTTTAAAAACAACTTATTAATTGAAAACATTTTTCCAAATAAGTTTTATAATTTTTTTTTGTTTTTAAGAAAAAAAGTGTTTTTTAAAAAACAGAATCAAATAGGCAACTAGTTACTGATATTATCTTACCCTTTTCTCTTAACAATTCCAGATGAAGGAGAGGGTTTGAGCAAGGGAAAGGAGCTGAAGAATTAGTTATCCATATTTGGTCTTGTTAGTTAGGGACCTAGCTTTATTTTGAGTCATTTCCACTGTATGGTGTTGCATTATGCACCTTCTGTTTTATGTATGAGGTACAAATAAGTGAATTATGCAGATTAAAAAAAAATGGTTTTTATTGATTAAAGAAAATAAATGTGTAAAAATATATTTTGATTTCTAAAAATACTTTTATTTATGGAGGAAGAGAGACTGAATAAGAGAGAATAAATAGAAAAAAGAGGCGTGTTAGTGATAATCAATACACTAGTATAATGTAATTAATTAGGGTAAAGATATAAAAAATTGGTTAAAATTTTCGAATTTGAATCCTCTCCTAGTCCATTTTTCCCTTTTCTTTTCCCTCATCTCATCTTCACTGTTGAATAAACAAATGAACATTTGAGATTTAATAATTTATAAAATTATAATAATGATATTACAAAAAAGAATAAATTTAAAATATTAAAATTATTTAATCTGGATAATTCACAACAGTAGAGTACTTGAAGATGTAAAAAAAAAAAAGTAATAGTTTTATAAAATATTGAATCAAAATTATTTATTTTTGAATTCAATGGTAGGATGAGATGAGGATAAAGAAGAGGAGTGTTAGATATTTGATATGGATATTATATTCTATATCACATATCGTTATCTAATATATTTTATATATCTTATAAGTATAAATTTGAGATATTATTAGATTTATTATTAGATTTAATATTTGATTAGATTAGATTAGTTTTAATTATAGGGTTAGACTTTAACTTTTGGTTTGCCTATATGAAGGCTCATATGTACTCCCTTTTACTCAAGGATTCAATAATATGCAGATGCTTGTTTCTTTTGCACTATAATCCTTCAAATTCTAACATAGTATCATAGCTATAATTCTTTTTTGCCTTCATGCTTGCCACATTTGTTCTACCTCCATCTGATGCGCTGCCATGCGCATGTTCATTCCTTTCACTAGTGCAAAATAGCCTTTTTAGACCACATCATTTAGACCGGTTATTGCGGATAAGGTCTAAAAGAAACACGCGGTGTCAATTTTGTAATTAACAGAAACTTTTTAGACCGGTTATTTAAATAACCGATCTTAAAAATATTATTTAGACCGGTTTTCTAAAGAACCGGTCTCAAAAGCAAAGTGTAATTAAATGACTTAAAAAATTCCTTTATTTTTAAGACCGGTTATTTAAATAACCGGTTTTAAATATCTGATTAAAATGAAAATAAAAAATCCACAGCGTTTTAAGACCAGTTATTTCATTAACTGGTCTTAAAATGAATTTTTTAGACCGATTATTTAAATAACCGGTCTTAAAGTTAGGACCTTTAAGACCGGTTATTTGATAACCGGTCTTAATTAGATAACTTTTAAGACCATTTAATGAAATAACCGGTCTTAAAATTGTTTTAAAGACCGGTTATTTAAATAACGGGTCTTAAAATTACAGTATTCAAACCTAGCCCACGTTCATTTCGTATTCTTCTCAGTCCTTCCACAACCGCGAATACTCCATTTCAGCCTTGCACTTCTTCTCTGGTCATATTTCTCCATCATCTCCGGTCATATTTCAGCCTCGGCTCCAGCTGCCACCACCGCCGCCCCTCCCTTCTCCATTTTCCGTTCAACCGAGTGGTTTTAAAATACCACCGCCGCCCCTCCTTCTCCATTTTCCGTTCATCCCCCGGCCGGTATCCACAAAACCACCATTATCTCCGGCGTGTTCTCCATCCACTACAACCGCAGCTCCTCCTGCTCCTCAAGCCACAATCCAAGGTCACTACAACCAGGTAAGAGTAATGTCTCCTTGTCTCAGTTAATTCTTCGTATAAATAGCGAAATTTAGCGAAATTGATTTTTAATTGCGGAAATGATTTTGAAGAACTCTTCATATAAATGTTGGCACTGGCTTGTAGTTTTATTACTGGATAGGAAACAATTGTTTGATGCTGTGGTCTGTGATTTACAAATTTGGATGTTATGAATTTGTTCAATCACAATTTCTTGGCCTTTCACATTTTGCATATCAATTTCTTTTTATTGAATATTTTGAAGATGTAATTGTGCTGCTTATTAATTTCTTTCTGTTGAATCTGTTGAAGTGGTCCCTTGAACATGTTTTGAATCTGTTGAATTATTTTCTTTCTTGAGTCTATAAATTTTGCTGTTTATGTTTTCAAAATCAGATGTAATTGCAGTGGTCTCTTGAATATAAATAACAACTATGTGAATGGGGAAAAATTACTTGAAGAAAATGGAACAAACTATAATTACATCTTATGAGGAATTCTGATGAAGAATTCTGTTAAACTAGATAAATTGATGAGTGTAATGAATTCATACTCTCATCATACTTCTACCTTTTCTAGGGGAGTTAATATATATAAGAGAAGAAAAAAAAGGTGTTGCAATATATGGATCGTAGTTGGATAAATTCTAAACGGACTAGTGTTGAATATGATAATAGGGTGAGGGATTTTTTAGAATTTACGAGAAGAAATTCTAGTAATGATGATAGTGGGATGTTCTATTGTCTTTGTGTAGAATGTCTGAATGAGAAGCGACTAAGTGCTGTAGATATATATACACATTTAATTTGTGAATGATTTTGTAAGAGTTATATAGTATGGGTATGGCATGGTGAAGAAATAGGAATTCCAAGCACAACTCAACAAGGGGGAGTCACCTTTAATGATAATGACACGGATCTAAATGATCGGATAGGGGATATTATTCGTGATGTAGGAAAAGAGGCTTTTGAGCAATCATATGCATATGGTAATATGTGCAGTGATGCTGAGCAGCCGCTGTACCCGAGGTGCACAAAATACCAATTGTTGAAAGCTGTATTGAAATTGGTAAGCTTGAAAGCACGGCATGGATGAAGCGACATGATTTTTTCAGAAGCACTTGAGGCCTTTAAGGATATGCTTCCAGATGATAACGTGCCGCCTTGCCGATATTATGATGCTAAGAAAATATTGTGTCCACTAGGGATGAAGTATAAAAAGATCCATGCATGTCCTAATGATTGTATATTGTACAGAAAAGAGCATGAAGAGAAATAGCAGTGTCCGATATGTGAAACCCCTAGGTACAAATCAAATAAGGCCCCTGCAAAAGTGTTGTGGTATCTTCCAATCATACCGAGGTTTAAATAGTTGTTTGCTAATGAAATTGATGCCAAAAATTTGAGATGCCATGTGGATGAGAGATTTCCAATGGAAAGCTTCGACATCTAGCTGATTCTTCTCAATGGAAGAAAATTGATCAATTATTTCCTAACTTCGACAAAGAGCCTAGGAACCTTAGGCTTGGGCTTAGCACGGATGGCATGAATCCTTACGGTAGCCTAAGAAGTATACATAGTTCATGGCCTGTTCTGTTGGTAATTTACAACTTATCTCCTTTGTTATGTATGAAACGAAAGCACATCATGTTGTCTATGTTAATTTCGGGACCAAAACAACCTGGAAATGACATAGATGTTTACTTAGAACCCCTGATCGAAGACTTGAAAGAGTTGTGGGACGAAGGTGTCGATGTTTTTGACGCAAACAAGAAGGAGATGTTTAAAATGCGAGCCTTGATCTTTTGTACTATAAACGAATTCCCTGCTTATGGAAACTTGTTAGGATATAGCGTTAAAGGCCACAAAGCATGTCGGATTTGTGAAGAAGGCACATGCTACCATCAACTTCAACATGGAAGAAAGACTGTTTATCTTGGTCATAGGAGATTCCTTAGACGGGGCTACCCATATCGCAGATTAAAGAAGGCCTTTTTTGGTGGCCAAGAGTTTGAAGATGCTCCAGAGGTATTGACTGGGGAGAAAGTGTATGAAAAGGTGAAAAATATCAATGTCATATTCGGTAAGACTTCGAAGAGTCAAAATGAAAAAAATATATGGAAAAAGAGGTCTATTTTCTTTAACCTTCCATATTGGTAGAATCTTGATGTGAGACACTGTATTGATTTCATGCATGTGGAGAAAAATGTGTGTGATAGTATTGTTGGGACACTACTCAATATACAAGGTAGTTCTAAGGATGACGTTAAGGCAAGATTATATTTGCAAGAAATAAGAATACGGGCAGACTTACATCCGAGGCCATATGGTAAGAGAACCTTTTTATCCTCCAGCTTCTCATACTTTGTCTAAGGATGAGAAAATAAGTTTTTGTGAGTGTTTACATGGAATCAAAGTTCCCTCAGGGTATTCTTCAAATTTTAAGAAGTTTGTGTCGATGAAAGACTTGAAGTTAATAGGGCTAAAGTCTCATGATTGTCATGTCTTGATGCAACAACTACTCCTAGTGGCTATTCGAGGCATTGCCGAATATGATCTTCAACACATATTGACCAGGCTTTGTTTCTTCTTCAATGCGATTTGTAGTAAAGTCATTGAGATGAAAATATTGGAGGAATTGGAAAATAAAGGATACCTGATCTTGTGCCTGCTTGAGAAGCTTTTTCTTCCTTCCTTTTTTGACATCATGGTACATCTAGTTGTTCATCTAGTAAGGGAGATAAAATTGTGTGCGCCTATCTATTTTTGATAGATGTACCCAATTGAAAGAACTATGAAAATCCTAAAAGGATATGTGAAGAACCCTAATCGGCATGAAGCATCTATTGTTCAGAAATATGTTTATGAATAAGCCATGTAATTTTGTCAACATTATTTGTCAAATGTAGGACATATCAGCCTTCCTAAACGACATGATGAAGAAGGGGGTAGGCGCGGAGCTACAGTCAAAAGTGTGGATCCTGATGATTTACAACAAGTCCACTTGTACATTTTGAATAATGTTGATGCAGTTCAAGATTACATAAATGCTCATAAAGAAATTGTATGGAAAGCAAACAGTCGAATGACTGAACAAAGGTTAATTAGGGAGCATACCAGAACTTTTGCACATTGGTTTAAACACAAGGTTGACGGAGAAGAATGTGTTTCTGATACAATTAAATGGCTAGCACGTGGTCCTGAGTTTGATGTCATAAGTTGGACTTCGTTTGTGATCAATGGTTATACCTTTTACACAAAGTCCCTGGATGATAGGAGCACTGTCCAGAACAGTGGTGTTATGTTAGTGGCTGAATCTATGCACTTCTCTAGTTCAAAAGATAAGAACCCTACATTGGCAGCCATACCTTATTATGGGGTTATTGACGAGATTTGAGTGGTTGATTATGTTAAAATTAAATTTCTCATTTTCAAATGTAAGTGGGTTGATGTCAATAATGGTGTGAAGATCGATAAGTTAGGGTTTACATTAGTTGATTTGAATAACAGAAGTTTTGGAGATGAACCTTTCATTATGGCAGATCAAGCGAAACAAGTGTTCTATATTACCGATCAGGCAAATAAAATGTGGTCTGTATCTCTCCAAGAAAAAAGGGTTGTTGATATTGAAGAGAAAAATCGTTCAAATTATGATCTTGTTGAGACTCCTTCTTTTTCCAGGGGTCTTCTTGCATTGAACGAAGAAGATGAAGCTGATAATGAACATAACACAAGAAATGATCATCGTGAAGGGATATGGGAGGATATCTCTTTATAAATCTACTTTAAAAGTTAACTATCTATTTGAAGTAATTATCATTATAAGTTATATGCAGATTATATATATAGTTATTTTATAACTTACTAACATAACAATTTGTCTGAACAGTACAATGATGGACCCGGTGCATCATACAACAGAGGATCAGGTGTCGCCTAGTGCTCAGCACAACGAGCCTCATAGTGTGAATCAGAGACAGAGTGAAGGTGAGCCAAGTCACTAGCCTGGACGGAGGGGCAGGACGGCCACACGGTTGAGGGATGTTTCCTTGAGTCGGTCGACCGGTGAGAAGATACCGATTCAGTTCGATCAATATTGGAAACCGATCGGGCCAAATGCAAGCTAATATAGGAGTTTTGTCGGCCTCCTCACACGGAATAAGTCTAGCATATTGATAGAGGAGTGGAGGAATGTTGACAAAAAAGTTAAGCAGCATATTTGGGACACTATTCAGGTATAAAGTTCCATCTGTATGTAATGATTATCAAATTTGTTTCATTATTGTCACTAACTCCTTTGATTCATGAATAACAGCTCACCTACGACGTTCTTCAGAGTGAGATCTTGTATAACAAGACTATGACGTATTGTTGTGAGCGCTGGAAGAAGTTTAAGACAAATCTGGCTAACAATTACGTGCATATTGAGGTGCCAGCTGGTAAGCCTCATCCTATTCCTTGCAACAAGTATTCATACATCGATGAAGCGACATGGAAGGAGTTTTTTAGGCTTCAGACTACTCCAGAGGCTTTGGTGAGTTTACTTATTTTGTACTTTATTTACTTGTCATTTTTCTTGACTGTTTGAAACCTTTTTTCCCATTTCTTATTCGCAGGCTAGAAGGTAAAAAACATAAGAGAGTAGCAGGAAGAATGATTGCCCCCACACAATGTCACGTGGGGGATACGCAAAGGTCGAGAAAGACTTGTTGGCTGTGAAACGGAGGAGATTAGAAGAAGCATCTCAATCTGATCCTTTTGTTCTAATATCTCCACCATCTTCGATACGGCGTGAAGTGTTGTGGTTGCATGCTCGAAGAAAGAGTGGTGGATCCTATACGAGTGAATAGTCTCGTATAGTCGGTGAAAAAATTGTAACTATCGTTGTTGTAAGTCTCGGTAAACATGTTTCATTACTCATGTGTGTTATTTGTATTCTCACAGGAGGAACTTCAAAAAAAGAGAATCGAGGGATCCTTCAAGCCGGAGGGGAGGAATGACATTCTCACGGTTGCTACTGGAAAACATGAGCATCCAGGCCGTGTCAGGGGAGTTGGAGGAGGGGTGGGTATAAAGGATTACTTTGGATCCTCCTCACGCAATTCCTCCTCCAACGTGGTGACGAGAGACGAATTGGAGCGTATGTTGGCCACTGCGAGGGCGGAAGCAAGGGCCGAGGTAGAAGCATTATTTGATGCACTATTGGATGCCTGGTTAAGCAAGATGAAGGATGAAGTATATGCCATGGTGATCACAAGACAAGATACCGTTCCTGCCTAGGCACAGTCGCTCGATCGTAATAAGCAGAGCACCAAAGGGAGTTGTTGCAATATTGGACAGTCATCAGAGGGTCTTGGAAAGGACATTGGCGAGCCTTGTGACATATTTGTTAAGGATCCTCTGAGACGGTTAGTTGCACGGGGGAGTGTGCACAACCTAGGATTAATTGTTCACCACCAACATATGACAGATGATCAAGTCAGGGTGTCAGTTGAGGAGGTTATCATCACAGACACACCTGTCCCTATCCCTTCTGAGGAGTTCAAGATTGTGGGCGATGTCTTAGGTACCTTCACATCATGGCCGAAGAACCTTGTTTTTGTTCGAGCTGCGGATTCCTCGATCAGAGCCCCAAGTCCAGCTCCCTTCCCTCATGAAGTTTCACAGCCTCCACTGAATGTGATGCAACAAGTGATTCTGATGGCATACGATACATCCTTCCTAACAAGAAGTTAGCCTACGGATTCAGTTGTTGGGAAGTCAGGGGTGATATGCTATCTTGATAGGGAAGATTTAATGTCCCTAGTCGCTCCTAGACAATATCTTACGGTTGGGATTGTCCAACTATTTTTGATGTAAGTATCTTCTTCAATTGGAAGTAAATATCTTAAAAATTACGCTGTTTAACTTTAATTTGTGTGCTTGCATTTTTGTAGGTATATGCATCGTAGGTTGGTCTCCTCTGGCTAGAGCGATAAATTTGGATTCATGTGCCTAGTTTAAGTCCAAGAGAAAGGGACCACTACTGCCATCAGACATAGATATTTATCAGAGAGGCTCATTGAAACAGAAACTGCCTGTTTCTTGGTTCCTTATGTGCATGAGTAAGAAACATGAAATTTATATTCCAAAACAGATATAATGCTTTATATTTTCTTAACATTCGTCTCTTTTTTTAAGGGATCATTGGTAATTGGTTATTTTGTGTAAGGCTAGTTACACAGTCATCCTCCTATGCTCCCTCCACTTCAAACCGGGGAGTGGCTTGAAGAAGACCATGAACTCATAAGTTTTCTTGCTTTATTACCTTTTGTGTGCAAAGTTTGTGTGCAGAATAAGTAATCTTTGTGATTTTGATGATAGGGCTATGCGGACATTCCTACACGTTAAATGCGGTAGGCATGTACGTGACTTAAAAGACCCTACATGGATCACGCCAAATGTTAGTACATATTGTTTTCTTTAAGATGTGTTCCATAAGCTATGCTTTTATTCTTGCTTTGATGATATCATGTTCTTTTTCAGACCCGTAGGCAACCACCGGGCTCCAACTTATGTGGTCTTTATATTTTGAGGCAAATTTACAATATTATTAGCCTAGGCACAACTGATTTTACCGAGGAGGTAATAAATGTATATTTCAAAAATTTTGTATTACTTTATTTTTTTAAGTTAGTAAGTTAATGTTTTGTTTGGCTTCGGTGTTACACATACAGATGTTTGATCTTGCTGATCCCTTTCCTGAAGAAGATATTGATGTCATCCGCAATTGTTGTGCTGAATTCATCTATGATCTTTTACAAGATTAGTAAGTTTTTGAATCAGATCCTATGTTGTTCTAATAATACTTATAGTTTTCATATATACCTAACTTGGTTTATATCTCTGCTCAGGACAATTTCTTGGATATTGATGATACTAGTTGGCTGTCGATACAGGCATGGGATCACTATTGTAAATTTTCTTCCATTTTTTTATTTCTTTGTAAAGCTTAGGAATTTTTTCCATATAATGAGAAATATTTCTTCTCCTGCTGTCCTTTATAAGCTTTGGGATTGAAAGTGCACACAATGTTGAGATTTTCCTGCTATCATTGTTATGTTGTAGTTCATTGTGGTTTAAAATGCCTGATGATTATAAATTGTTAATATTGTACTGTTGCTGAGAATTGAATAAGTTGATCATGTGTTATTGGTAGTCATTGAAATTGAATGTGTTTGTTTTGAATGATTTTTATTCATAATGTTGATTCTGTGATTGTTGAGGGTGGAGGGTTGTAAGGGCCAAGTGTTGTTGCCTTGAAGAGAATGACATTTATAGCTTCATACCAATTACGATAACTAAGGTCATATTTAACAAAAGAGGGAAATGTGAACTAATAATGATTTTAGGTTTCATGATTCTAAATTTGGAGCAAGTTTGCATATATAGGATAACATGATGCCTTAGGCTGAATTGATTATGAGAAATACCAAGTGTTTCTGGAAATAAAAATATTGTTGTCACTGCTTCTGATTGGGAATATATATATACATGTGTTGTTACTTGTGTATGTGGAGAGGGGATTGTTGTTGAATATGGTTTATTGGCCTCGGTAGATTGAAACAAATAAAACTAAAAAAAAATTTAGACCGGTTCTCATAAGAACCGGTCTTAAAGTAATATTTAAGATCGGTTAAAATGAGAACCGGTCTTAAAATTATAATCTTTAAAACCGGTTCTCAAGATAATCGGTCTTAAATTGATATTTAAGACCGGTTCTTATGAGAACCGATCTTAAATAACAAACACTTTTAAGATTGGTTTTTTTCTGCACCGTTCTTAAAATCCTATACTTTTAAGACCGGTTCTCAGAGAAACCGGTCGTAAAAGTATATTTTAAACTTGAAATTTCCTTTTAACGGTCTTGTTTGTTAGACTTTAAGACCGGTTGTGATACAACCGGTCTTAAAAGTTTATATTTTAGACCGATTTTTTAACCGGTCTAAAAAGTTAGATACTTTTTAGACCGGCTATATCAAGACCTGATCTAGAACTGGTCTAAAAAGTCATTTTTAACCGGTCTAAAAGGTGGTTTTTGTAATAGTATTTGCAGTTCATCTAGTTCTATCCATAACCACGTTTCAGATAGCTTTTCGACATATTTGACTCAACACACCCCTGATATGGCTTTCCTATGCCTGACTGAAACTCTAAATCTTGTTGTCTCTGCTCTTAGTCTAATCAATTTTTTTTATCTTTGTCCCTATATTGAGTGTTGAAAATGTCAACAAAAGGGCCATATTGCTGCAAATTGTCCTACCATGTTCTGTCACTATTATAAGAAGATCGGGCATCTTATTAAACAATTCCCCACTTTCCCTTCCAGGTTAGATTAGGGAAGATCCATTATAGACCTTAAGGCTTGACTTATCAAACTTATCTCAGGTACTACCAATCCACCGAATGTCCTAGCTACTCCCTCAGGTACCTCCTGGTACTTTGACTTTGTTTATTGCAACCATATGACTGGTTAAGAAAACTTCTTTTCTTCTATGTCAAAGAATACTATTGCCTATATGATAAATCCTTACACTACAAAAAAAAAACTGTCAATTCGTAGCGGTTAAGTTGTAGTAGTTGAAAAAAACAACTATAAATATCAAGGAAATTTGTAATGGTATGACTCACACCTAGTGTTGTGCTAGTTAACGAATGACATTTGTAGCGGTTTTCACAAAAAGAAAACACCTACAAAAGGTGGCATTAGCTTGGCACCAAATTTGTAGCAATTTTGTAATATGAACATGTTGGGATTGGAAGGCACAACGAAAATTTAAAAATTGTAAAAGTTTACCAATCCTAATTGTAGATCTGTCAACAACGTTTAAATCGAGTAGTAGAAGACGTACCTTGTTTATGTCTATTTGAATGCCCACAGTCATCAACACATTGCCAACTCTCAAATCTCCATGCTTGGTTGCTCCTCAAACAAATTTCCTAGCATCAACATGTTGGATAATTCTTCTTTGGAGAGCATCAAAGTCTATGAGTATGAGATTAATCATCCCCAACACTAACATGTTGGCTAATTCTTCTTTTGATAGCATCAAACTCCATGAGTACGAGATTAACCATCCCCAGTATCAACATATTGGCTAATTCTTCTTTGGAGAGTATCAAACTCTATGGGTATGAGATTAACCATCACCAGCATCAACATGTTGGCTAATTCTTCTTTGGAGAGCATCAAACTCCATGAGTATGAGATTGACCATCAGCTCATTAGGTTGGGCTCATACCAACTTTTTGAGTTTTGCCTTTTTTGATCTTGAGGAGCCAACTACTCATATCAGATCCCTCTACTGGTATCCATATGAATAGCAATAAGTGTCCCAAAACAACAGATGATGAAACATTAACATAAGGATCACGGATCAATAAAGGGGAAAAAAATAAAAGAGGGAAAGGGGGATTCAAACCATGAATATAAATGGAATTTACCTTGTGAACCTTGAGCAGCTCAAGAATGCCGAGGACAATATCATTGACATAACAAAACCCAGAAGCCTCAGATTTCTTAGCATGGTGCAGACTACGAGCCCAGTTGATGGCAATATTAGCATCACCACGGTTTAACTTGACGGCGGCGCCAATGGAACCATCGGCAGAAGCCTGACAAAAATTGAATAAGTCGTCAAAGATGGGACAGTCCTTGCAACATTGAAGCGCTTGAGCTGACGAGAGAATGTGTTCTCATTAAGGGTCTTCGGCGTTACGGTGGAGAGGAAATTAACGTATTTATCGGTGTGAAAAAGACGAATGTCTTCGGGGGCGGCGAGGAAAGGATGATTGATCTCCATACGACGATGGAGGTAGTAATGGACAATAAGATTATGGGCCATGTGAATCTGATGGGGTTTCATAGGATGGCCTTGGCCATAGTAGTAATCGCCGATGGGGGGTTCATAGAAATAGGTGACCCTCCTCTTCTTGGCTTCTGGACTCGAAGGTAAAGAAACACCACCAACTTCTGTATTCTGTCCAATTCTTACTACGAGATCCAATATACCAGACCCTTCTCGCTCTCTCGTTTCTCTCTCTGGCTATAGTGCATAGTGCTCATAACATTTGACTGAAGAGGCTTCACTCGTACAACCCTGAGGCTTCGCTCGTACAAAGTGCAAATTTTTTTTAACAAACCTTTCTACACCGGTTGGATATCCAACCGGTGTAGAAATTCATTTTCGGTTTTTATTTTTTTAAAAAAATAAAAAAAATTTAAAATAAAATTAAATGCATTAATATTAAAGAAAAAATATTTTAAATTTACTTTCTACATGTGCTTTCTTTCCAACACGTGTAGAAAGTTCCTTCATCTCCATATATTTATGAAAATGCCACCAATCACACTTTCTACATGTGTCATGTTTTGTCAAGTGTAAAAAATGGGTGTAAAATCTATATTTTGTACTAGTGGATGACTGACCAGGGACATTTAGGACAACCATTATGATTTATCCAAGGATATAGTTATCACAGTGAACATACAAATAATGTGATAACTAAATGGAGAAATTTATTGAATAACAATGTTCAAAGTATAATGATTGGCCCTTATGGCACAATTTCTAACATCCTCCCACTTGCACTAGGTACAATCATTAGTTTACCTCATTTACATTGTCCTAACATGACGCTCATACTTTGCCTGTGTAAGCTGCTTGGTAAGAGGATCAATAACATTGTCTTCTCCTGATACTTTGCATATTGTTTTATACATATCACCTCTATCATTGATTTCTCTAATGAGGTAAATTCGTCTGAGTATATGCTTGATTTTTTGATGTGACCTAGGCTCCTTGGTATGTGAAATAGCTCCACTATTGTCATAGAACAAATCTATTGGATTTGAGATGGTAAGAACTATCCTTAGTTTAGTAACAAACTTTCTGATCCAAACGGCTTCCTTAGCTGCATCCGATGCTGCTATATACTCAGCTTTTATCATAGAATCTACTACAGTACTCTACTTTGAGCTCTTCCAGCTTATTGCTCCACTATTCAAAAGGAATATATATCTAGATTGCTATCTAAGATCATCTTGGTCAGTTTGGAAACTTGCATCTATGTAACCAGTTACACAGAGCTTATCATCCAATCCATTATATACCAAGAATAAGTCCTTAGTCTTTCTCAGGTACTTTAAGATATTCTTGACAGCAGTATAATGATCCTTAAAGTAAATGAGACATCCAATGGCTGAGGCATATGAAACCTTACTTATGCGATCTCTTTAATCAGGTGTACTAGGATACAAATCGTTACTGAAATGGATGCCATGAGACATGAGCATGTAACCCCTTTTTGAATCCTGCATACTGAACCTATGTAGTATCTTGTCTATGTATGTTCTCTGAATTAGACCTATTAGCCTCTTGGATCTATCTCTATATATCCTAATCCCTAAGATGTAAGTGGCTTCGCTTAAGTCTTTCATCAAGAAAGACTTCCCTAACCAAGATTTGATACTCTGCAAGGTAGGAATGTTATTCCCAATAAGTAGAATGTCATATACATAAAACACTAGAAATAAAATTATGGTCCCACTAACCTTCTTATAAACACAAGGTTCATCGATGTTTTGAATAAATCCAAAATCTTTGTCTACCTCATCAAAATGATGATTCAAACTCCAAGATGCTTGCTTCAATCCATAAATTGATCTTTGAAGCTTGCATACCTTACCAGAGTCCTCTAGACGCATAAAACTTTCAGGTTGTGTCATGTACACATCCTCAAGGAGCTTTCTATTAAGGAAGGTTGTTTTGATGTCTATCTTCCATATTTCATGTTATAATATGCTGCAATAGCAAGAAAGATTCTGATTTATTTGGCCATTGCAACTAGGGAAAATGTTTCATCATAGTTTACACCATGAGTTTGAGTGAATCCTTTTGCAACCATTCGTGCCTTGAAGACATCTACTTTTCCATCCATGTCGGTTTTCACCTTGAAAACCCACTTGCACCCAATAGGTTTTACACCTTTAAGTGGATTGACTAAGGTCCATACCTGATTGTCGTTCATGGATTGTATTTTAGACTTCATGGCATTTAGCCATTTCTTGGAGTTTGGTCCCACTATGGCTTCTCGATAGGTGGTTGGCTCATTTTGCTCAATGAGCAACACATCACGACTTCCAGTAATCAGAAATCCATATCTTTGAGGCTGTTGCCATGTCCTATCAGACTTTCATGGGCCTTGTGTTACTTGAGAAGGCTTAGTAACTTGTTGTGAGTCTTCTTCATTTTCCATTTGTGGTTCTGTGCTATCTTGTGACTCTTAAACTTCTTCGAGATATACCTTACTCCTACTAGTTCTTTTAGAGAAAAACTTTCTTTCTAGAAAGATACCATTCCGGATAACAATTGGATACCCTACAAAAAGGCACTTTAAGGATTTGATTGCTAATTTATTAGAGGCTTGTTTCTTAACATAAACCTCACATCCCCAAATTTTAAGAAAAGACAAACTAGGTTTCTTCCTAGTCCATATCTCATATGGTGTTTTTTCAACTGCCTTAGATGGAAGACGATTTAGTATGAACGAAGCTTTCTCTAAGGCATGGCCCCAAAAGGACGATGAAAGATTTGTTTAACTCATAAATGCTATTCCATTGTAGTGTTCTTAGAGGAGTCAATTGTGAGATTATCCCACAACTCCTAATATGGTCAATAAACTCCTGGCTTAAATATTCACCACCTCAATTAGATCAAAGTGCTTTGATTGTTTTGTCAAGTTGGTTTTATACTTCATTTTGGAATATTTTGAATATTTCAAGAGATTTATATTTATGTTTCATTAGATAGATATATCTATATATACTAAATGTAATGAAATATATATAACCTCCTCTGGCAGCGGTATTCAGTGGTCCACATACATTTGTATGTATGAGGCCTAATAAGTCAGTGGCCCTCTTACTATACCTAGTAAAAGGTGCCTTTTGTCATCTTTCCTAATAAGCAAGATTCACATGTATCATATGATTCAAAATCAAATGAGTTAAGAAATCTATCTTGATGGAGTTTAGAAATGCGTTTCTCATTTGTATGGCCTAGATGACAATGCCATAGGAAGGTCGGATTCAAATCGTTTGACTTGATCCTTTTTGGTCTTTTTCAGATCTTCAAGGTAGAGTTTACAATTCCTCTTCCAATGATCGGGTTCATTGCAGAAGAAGCATACTCCTTCCTTTGGAGGCTTTGCCTTCTTGGCTGTAGGCTTGGTTTCGAGCTTGTTTGACCTTTGGTCTTACCATTTGAGCTATTACTCTTTCCTTTGCCCTTATCTTTCCTTTTCATACCCTTTCTTTTGTGAACAATCAAAACAGTGCTGGGCTTTTTCTTAATATTTTGCTCAGCAGTTTTAAGCATCCCATGTAGTTCATAAATTGATTTCTCCATGTTATTCATGTTATAGTTTATGACAAACTGGTCATAGCTTTCCTGGAGTGAGTTCAAGATCAAATCTGTAGCTAACTCCTAACTCATGGTAAATCCAAGCCTCTCAAGGTGATTAACACATGAGGACTAACTGATGCACCTTTAGCCATCTTACAGGAATGTAAGGCCTTTGTGGTCTCATACCTTTCTTGCCTTGCTTGTTCCTGGAACATTTTCTTGATATGCACAATCATCTCATGAGCCTCCATAAGTTCCAGATCTCTTTGGAGCTTTGAAATCATAGTAGCAAGCATTAGGCAACCTATATCTATAGAGTCATCCTTATGCTTCGTGTAAGCATCTTTCTGAGCTCTTGGAGCATTGGCTACAGTCTCCTCAGGAATGGGTTGATCTAGGATATATGCCTTTCTTTCCTGCTTGAGAACAATTCTCAAGTTCTTGAACCGGTCAAGAAAGTTTGTCCTATTGAGTTTGTCCTTCTCAAGGACTAATCGCAATGATAGCATAGCAGTATTACTAGTCGACATGATTCTACAATTAAAATATACAAAGTTAGTTTGTAATCTCCTACTAAATTAACAACCCTCAATGTAATAATTAGTGGGCTAAGATCTATATTTCACTTAAATTTAATTCCGCTTTTGCAGGACGCTTAAATTCAAGTTATTTAGGTAGGTAACCTCTTTACCAATTACATCACATGTAACTCTTAGATCTTTATGGGATTTGATCATTATATGATCTGGCATGTTTAATCCCATCTAATGCCTTGAGATCCAAAACCATTTTTCTAATCTCAATTATGTCAAAACAATAATGAATCTTTGTGAGTAGCACTATTACTCACACTTGTCTCACCAAGATAACTCAAATGCATCCATTTTGGTGGAACCTACAATTGAGCGATCTAGGTTTTGACAAGTATTCATTAATTGATGATATTATGACTTAAGATTTTATTCAGAAGGCTTAATAAATTATTTTTGCTTATATGAATCCAATGGTGGTTGTATCTCATACAAATAAATACATATAAACGCAAAAGTATGAATGCAATGATCTAATCAAAAGCATAATTTAAATGTGACACAATATGGCTCACCTAACCTAAAATCCTCCCAATCCAATAAGAGGACTTCTCTAAATAAGAAAAAGAAATACATTGAGAGAAACCTTATTTAAACGTATGAGGGGAGTGAGATGAGAAGAGAATGTACATCAAGACTGTTTAGAGGAAGGCATGGCACGCAAGCCGTATTTAAATATTACAACCCTTGTAAAAAGTAAAGTCATGTTGTTCACCATACCCAAACAATTTTGAGAAATAAAACACAATAAGAAATAGTTCATACAATATGAAAATCAATATGAAGCAATAAATGTCATGATTAGGCTATATCGCTCTACGAACAATTAGCCACGACGATCTAGCTAAATTGTCAGATTTTTCACCTTGATTTGAAAAATTATAATTAAATCTAGAAAAATATAATTGTGGTGTTTCAAAGTTCCATGTGACCCTCATTAAGTCTATTTTGCAGAAAAATATATTTTTCAGAAAATTATATGCACACTGTTCCAGAAACTCCAATTAATCCTCACTGCCACAGAAAAGATTCAATGCCTAACTTCAAAAATTCATATATCTTAATGTACTGACCTAAATGACACTTATTATATATCAAATTAAAGCTTAAGTTGTCTAATTTCATTCTAGAAAGTTTCATAGTTATTGGATAGGATTTGATCATTCAAAAACTCGTCACAATCAGATTGCCTCTAGAAAACAAAATCTGGTAGCACTACTACTTAAACTTCAATATTTGGGTTTTCAATCCAACCCTTCTAAAATCATGTTAAACTTATATATCACATATATAAGCACACAATAAGTGCTTAAACTCAATTTAAATGCACATTTGACCTGGCTCTGATGCCACTGTTGGGATTAGGAGGCGCAACAAAAATTTAAAAATTGAAAAAGTTTACCAATCCCAATTACGGATCTGTCAATTACGTTTAAATCGAGTAGTAGAAGACATACCTTGTTTATGTTTGTTTGAATACCTACAGTCATCAACACATTGCCAACTCTCAAATCTCCATGCTTGGTTACTCTTGAAACAAATTACCCAGCGTCAACATGTTGGCTAATTCTTCTTTAGAGAACATCAAAGTTCATGAGTACGAGATTAACCATCCCCAATATCAACATATTGGCTAATTCTTCTTTGGAGAGCATCAAACTCCATGGGTACGAGATTAACCATCCCCAACTTCAAGATGTTGGCTAATTCTTCTTTAGAGAGCATCAAACTCTATGGGTATGAGATTAACCATCCCCATCATCAACATGTTAGCTAATTCTTCTTTGGAGAGCATCAAACTCTATGGGTATGAGATTAACCATCCCCCGCAATAACATGTTGGCTAATTCTTCTTTGGAGAGCATCAAACTCCATGAGTACGAGATTAACCATAAGCTCGTTAGGTTAGGCTCATACCAACTTTTTGAGTTTTTCCTTTTTCGATCTTGAGGAGCCAACTACTCAATGCCTCTACTGATATCCACACGAATAGGACCTAACACTGGCAACGTACTAGTGCCTTCAATGCCTCTCTAGGGTTTTCTTGCAGCTCTCTATGTATTTTTTATCATCCGTAGAAAACCCTAGCTCTCACCTTTTATAACTAGTCATGGTTTTCTATCATATAATGGATATTAGATTTTAAAATTAATCTTAATTAATTTTGAAATCCATATCATATCAATTAATACTTAATTGTTTTTTATAAGTAAATTAAATAAATATGGTTTAATTAAATCTGTCCAACAGTTTTTAATATAATCTATTTATTTAATCTAAATAAAGAGATAATGAAAATAGATTTAATTTATCTTTATAAATTAAATCTAAGATACTATGTCTCTATGTTAGTTATTTAATTTAATTTTATCAAATTAAATTAAATTCCAAACTAACACTACACACATACACATATATTATTATTATTATTATTTTCCTTTTTTGAATTTTATATCATATATATATAATTTGTCCACTATAGATTAAATATTGTATTTATTGAATCTTAATGAATATGAACATTATGGCCCTGTTTGTTATGAAGTACTTGTGGGTAGGGACTGGGATTGGATCGGGGATTAGCCTAGAATATATCGTTTGGTATGAGGGACTATGGATAAGTAGAGATTGGGAGTACCACGAAATTGGGATTGTTGCAAAACTACCTCCCCCTGGTATTGCGTTTTCAATCCCGGGACTGCAAATACTAGAGACAAAAATATCCCTATTTATAATATTTTTTGGACATAAATGCCCTTTATCAATTTTAACCTAAATCTCGAGACTTTATTTTTTGTTATTTTTTTAATAATAAGGATATTTTAGCCTTTTCATAATTTATGGAGGATTATAAGATAAAATCAATTCAAGTATTCCATCTGAATATTACCTCATACCAAACATAATTTTAAACCCTTAGTTCTAGTCCCATACATCAAAATCCAATGCCTCATACCAAACAGGGCCTATAGGTTGTATTAGGTTATTCTTGTGTGCGACCCTGTAGGCCCATAAAAAGTTAGTAGTGGGCCAATAACTGTACTAGCCTACAAGTCATAAGCAGCCTCTAGTAAGACATTAAGACTACCCAATTCATATGAGGATCGTTAACACGATGCAACCTGTCATACAACCATGTCAAGTCCCTTTTTTCACATGATATTTCAGTCAAGGATGAGGCATGGATAATGCCATCATCTTGTTCCTGACTATTACTTTTCCCGATTCTTGAGTAGTCTGATTATAAAAATGGAAACTCCTTTCCATCGTAATATGGCCATACATTTCTCAGACTCACTCATCGAGGCACCCAGTAATATCTCTATACTAATGTGAGGGACAAATTCCATATTGACCATTCACATTCCTCTGCATGAAAATCACTAAGCCTAATTATAGCCTTTATCATCACTCGGTCAAAGGTGACTTTTGACTAGGTCAAAGATAAGCGACTCTCATGTAGGAATCCATGATGATCTCAGGTCAAATGGTATAGTGACGTGGTTATATATGAGATAAGCTTATGACTTGATCCATGTAGCTTTCTCATAATGGGTCAGTCCAGTATCTTGTACTTTTACAAGTGCCTAAGACTTTTATTCATATCCCCATACCTTATCAAAGTCATATTGGTTTTATTTCATTTTTGCTCTCGCATAGATGACTGACCAGGGACATTTAGAATAACCATTATGATTTATCCAATGATACAGTTATCACAATGAACATGCGAATAATGTGATAACTAAATGGAGAAATTCATTGAATAACAATGTTCAAAGTACAATGATTGACCTCTAGGGCACAATTTCCAACAGAATTGCCACAAATGTGGTGCCAGCTTGGCGTCACATTTATGGTGGTTAGTTTGTAGCGGTTCACATGAGAAGAACCACTATAGAATGTAGAGGGTTTGCACATTTGTACTGGTTTTGAAGAACCACTACAAACTTTTACATTGCATGAGGTCGGGTTTTGAGATTTTTAGTAGTTGAGGTAGTGGTTTTTTGTAAAACCGCTACCAATCTCAAAGCTATATAAGTGCCGTAACCCATCATTTTATTGCTTTTGGAAAATTCATTTCCCGCATGCTCTGAAAGGTTTTGCTACAGATATGAGGTTCTACTCAAGCATTTAAAGGGTTAGGCCTTGAGGTTAGTAAAGTTGACTCTTTTATTTTGTTTTTCCCCTATCATATTTTTTTTTATAAATATAGATAATATTTTAAATTATTTAATAATAAATGTAGTTATTATGACTTTCAAGAAAGATAAGGGCAAGGGGAAGGAGGCTGAGCATCCCCATACCTATTCTGCGGGGGAGCAGTAGTAGAGGGGGCAGTGGTAGGTGTAGTAGAGGGCAACATAGAGGTAGACATGTCCCTGTGTCATCCCAGGAGGTGACCCTTCCACAGTAGCTTACTCAAGAGAAGCCACAATAGACGATTCCACAGGAGGTGACCCCACTAGAGCAGCATACTAAGCTAGAGGGGGTTGACATTAGTCTCAACAATTACGATGGGAACAGGGAGTTTGAATTCAACATTCCCATACTAAGTGACATTGAGTAGTTCTTGGATGAGGAGGGGGCCCAGGACCAGAATAACCCACAACAGTCATCTTCACGATCAATGGCGTTTGAGGTGCAAGTTCAAGGTAAATTTAATTATTGTTTTAATAAAGTTAATCTTTATGGTTTAAATGTGGATTTAAATTTAATTAAAGTATGTGGTAAATTGTGCAGATGAGCGGGGGAACATAACACCAGGAGGCTGGATATGGCCGGTCTCAATAGCCTGAACCGGGGACTAGGTGTCATAATTCTGTGGAAAGAGGTCACGACTAGCTAATTAAGAATAGTGGTAACCTATTCAACCGCTATCTAAATGAGTTGTGTGCAAATTAGATGTGGTTCCCTATCCACTTCAAGATATGCAAGAAGATTCCCCGAACGCCAAAGAATATAGCGTGGGATAAGGCTTTGAAGGTAATTAATTGTGTTTAATTATATTATAAATGTAAATAGTTATAATTTATTTCATTTTTAATTAATTAGTTAATTAATTTTATTTAATTATTATTTATTTAATTGTGATACAAGATAGGTTTGCCTTATGCGACAATAGGAAGAGGTACATGATGATAAAGATGGGGGATGGCTGGAAGAACAGGAGGAATTATCTCTACCACATCATGAATATGGATGAGTCGATACCTCTAGAGCAGCTGATGGAGAACGTGCCTAACGGGGTCCCACCTAATGACTAACCTAATGACTAGACAAGTTTTGTCCAATACAGTAGGAGCCAATAAGGATAGGTAATTTTTTTAGTAATAATTATTTTTTAAATAATTTTAATTTTTTGGTGTTTCTGTAGGCTGTTTCTCAGAGAAACACCAGGAGTGAGGGTAGCAGAGGATCTATCACACAGTAGGATCAAAGACATTTGCTGTCACTTATAGCGAACTAGTATTTTTTACAATTAAATTAATTTTAGCTTTATATTATAAATTTATTGTTTATATTAACAATTTCTTGTTTTAATTCTTTTAGAAGAGGAAGGCTCAGCAGGAGAACTATCGGACGAACTATATGGGAGTTATTCACCATTACCCATAGACACCAAGATGGGACTGCGACCTCTCAGTAGGAAGAGGAGGCCATTGTGAGATATATATATTTTTTGTTTAATATTTTTTATTTATTCTAATTAAATTAAATTGCTTAATAATTGTTTCATAAAATGCGTGTAGCAGGAGTAGATTCAGCAGTCGTAGGTTGAGTTGAGAGAGACCCAAACACAGAAGTCATAGGGATCTGTGGATCCCACTACACCTCTGAAAGCTGCTTTGGTCTCAATTGAGCACCCTGGATGCTGTAGGGGTATGGGGTTAGGCACCAGGCCTAGCATGGTCTATGGCAGGAGTGGCGCCTCTGAGGCTGGCACCTTTTGAGCAGGGACCTTTGATGTTAGAAGGTTGAGGAAGGAGATGGTTTAGGAGATTTGTGTGGAGGTTGCCTAGTAGATTCAGGTGCATGCCAATTTCTTGTATGCTCAACAGACCTAGTGGCAGGATATCACAATGCGATGTTGTCGAGGTCTTGGGGTCAATTGTTTCCTGATGAGGAGCATCCAGAGGTCCTACCAATCCCTAGATTCGTAATCCAATTGCCTCCTCCTGTCGATTATGATGGTGCTGTTAACTCTAACAAGCCCTGTGATCTTGCCTCCCTGAGATAGGACCTGATGATCAACCGCTAAATAGTTAGTTATCTTAGTTATTTTCATTCATGATTTAGGACACTGTGCAATCTGAACATTTGTACTTGTATCTGGAACTCTTGCAAATAATAAATAAAAAATTTGGGCATTTTTTTTCATATATGTCATTTCTTGTCTCAATTAGAAGTGATGCAAAATAAATAAATAAATAACTATAGTTTATAGCGGTTTTTACCTAGAAATCGCTACAAAATGTAAATTATTTTTTAAAAAGCAATTTTATATTTATAGCAATTACAAAACCATTACAAACTATTAATTATTTTTTTAAATAATAAATAACAGCTTGTAGCAGTTGACAAACCGCTATAAAGTGTGTGATTTTGAAATTTGAATATTTCAAATCCCGCCCATGATCATGAAGTGTGTAGCAGTTATAGGCCTATAACCACTATAAAGTGTGTGATTTTGAAATTTGAATATTGAAAATCCTGACAATGGTCATGAAGTTTGTAGCAGTTTTTGCCCCATAACCACTACAAAATGTGTGATTTTGAAATTTGAATATTTCAAATCCTGCCAACAATCATGAAGTTTGCAGTTGTTTTTTTCCCTGTAACTGCTATAAAGTTTACACTTTGTAGTAGTTATGGTAGCAGTTTTACAATCGTTACAAATTGTTGAATGTTGGAGAATTTGAATTTAATCATCCAGGCATATGTCATTCAGAAAACTCAAAATTATCTCTTCAGTCATCTTCTTTGCTAACTCTTTTCACTAGCTATGTATAAGTCATGGATCAAGTTGCCACACAATTCTCCAGCATATTTGGTAACAATTTCTTGGATTTCTCATACTCTCATGCCAGCTGTAATGGTAATATCTTGTGTTCGTGTCCTAAATACAAGTTTAAGAAGTGGCATACATGAGAAGTTATTAAGGAAAATTTTCTTGTGAAGCCTTTCTCGAAAGACTATACGTTTTGGGGAGTTCATGGTGAGAAACCCACTATGAGATATGATGATGCTCTTCTTCAAAGTTCATAAGTAGGGGTTCAAGTAAATCAAGATGATCCTATTAATGATGCTGCTCGTGATGTGTTTGGTTTTCAAGATGACAACTTCAATGAAGAAATACAGGGTTCAAACCCTGTGTTCTTGAGGAATGAAGCAGCTCAAGATTTTTTCAGCCTAATGGATGAAGTAGATCATCCTTTATATTAAGGTTGTAGAAAATACTCAAAATTATCTTTCTTGATAAAATTGTTTCATATCAAGTGGTTGTGTAGAATCACTAATAAGGGAATGTTGATGTTAATGGAATTATTATAAGATGTATTCTTTGATGTAGAGATTCCATCAATGTTCTACGAGGCTAAGAAGATTATTAACAGATTAGGCTTAAACTACCAAAAAATTGATGCATGCTCTAACGATTGTATGGTATATTAGGAAGATGATGCTAGCAGGGAGACTTGTAAGCGATGTCACACATCGAGGTATAAGACAATCTGGCAGAGGAAAAAGTAAAAGAAGAAACTTGCAAAGATTTTCAGGTACTTTCCTTTGAAGTCGTAGTTATAATGATTGTTTATGTCATCTAAAATGGCTGAGTTTATGAGGTGGCATGAAATTTTGACAAGAATGAAGATGGTAAATTAAGACATCCATAGGATGCAGAAGCCTGGAAAGCTTTTGACACAGATTTTCTATATTTTATGGCTGACCTTAGAAATATTCGGCTTGCTTTGGTGATCGACAATTTTAATTCATTTCGGAATTTTAGCATAAGTTTTAGTATTTGGCTAGTAGTCTTAGTTCCATACAACTTTCCCCCTCAATGTGTATGAAACCAAACTCCTTCATTTTGTCTATGATCTTTCCAAGCAAAAAGGCATCGGGTAATGACATTGATATGTATCTCTAACCACTAATTGGGGAACTACTGGACTTATGGAATGTCGGCATCAAGACATATGACACGTACGAGTTGACACTGTTCAACTTGCGTGTAGCCTTGATGTGGACAATAACTGACTTTCCTAGACTAGAAACATTATCTAGGTGGAATGTGCATGCTGGCATAGCGTGTCTAGCTTACAATTTTGACTCTCACTCCATACGCCTTCTTTATAGTCGAAAATGGTGCTTCATGGGTCATCAGAGGTTTCTCGATGGTAAGCACAAGTTTATATTTCAACATAATCATTTTAATGGGAAATCAGAAAAAAGATTATCTCCTCATACTTTATCTAGTATAGATATCTTATAGCAGCTTCAGGATGTTAAATTCGAGTTTGGAAAAAATGACGATGTAGAAAAAGCAAGGAGAAAGACTAACAAGACTTCTACTTCTGCGCCTTAGTAATGGTAGAAGTTAAGCATCTTTTTTATTCTTCTATATTGGAAATCTAATTTACTTCGATACAATCTAGATGTAATATACATTGAAAAAAATGTATGCAACAATGTGCTATACATGTTGCTTAACGAACCTAACAATTCAAAATAGCATCTTCAAGAGAGGAAACATTTACAAGCTATAAGAGTTCGTGAAGATGCATGGCCAGATGAGCATAACAAATTTCAACTAGCAAAATTCACTCTCACAAAACCAAATAAGGAAATCTTCCTTGTGACGTCGAAGAAAATAAAAGTTATTAATGAGTATTCAAGCAACATTTCACAATATATTGACATGTAGGCTCGAAAGGTTGCTGGGCTAAAGAGTCACGACTCACATGTTCTTATGCAACAGTTACTTTTGCTGGCAATAAAAAATACACTGCCTTCGAATATGTCCATCCTTTTGGTAGAGCTATGTTCTTTCTTTTTGAAGTTGTGTTCCAAGGTTTTGATCATTAAGGAGCTCGATCAGATACAACACAAAATCATTCTTATGCTTTATCATTTGGAGATGATCTTTTGTAACGGACGGCCCCAACTTACTGGGAACTGGCTGTCCGGACCAACCCCCACCCTCATTGGGCACTGAGCTGGCCAGGAATTATCCCCTCCCCATGGGGATTTACTCTCCTGGGTGCATACTACACCATAGGAGATGCCTCCCCAAGGGCTTAAACACTCGACCTAGGGGTTAAGTATGAGTCCCAAGAGCCACTTGGTAATAACTTGCGCCGTTGGTGAGGCGTCTCATGTGGCGTAGTATGCACCCAGGAGAGTAAATCCTCGTGAGGAGGGGACAACTCCTGGCTAGCTCAATCCCCAGTAAGGGTGGGGGTTGGCCCGAACCGCTAGTGCCCAGTAGGGTGGGGCTGTCCGTTACATAAAAAGGCTCCTTTTTATGTAGCGGCCCCGCCTCCTGATACCGTAGGTTGACGTGCCAGCATCCCCGTCTTCTACCACTACAGGGCCAATATGGTGTAGGTATTTTTCCCTCTTCTAGGGGATTTGTTCCTCTGGGCATATACTAACACCAAGGATGCCTCCCTAAGGGATTGAAACCAGGACCTGAGGATAAGTCTAAGCTTTAAGAGCCACTTGGCAACCACTTGCACCATCTATGTAACGGACGACCCCTTGCCACCACATGCTGGTGGTCCGGACCAACTTCCACCGTACTGGGGCTCAGAAGGCCAGGTATTGTCCTCCCCCCTTGAGGATTTAATACGCCTCCCTAGAGCTCGAACACTTGACCTGGGGTTAAGTACGAGTCCCATGAGCATCAGTGTAAATGGTTACCAAATGGCTTTTAAGGGTTGGACTTATCCTCAGGTCCTAGCTTCAAGCCCTTGGGGAGGCATTCTCTTCCTAGTACCTAGTGAGGGTAGAGGAAGAGGAAAAAATCCCCCAGAGGAGGGAACAATACCTGCACCACGTTGGCCTGCGGTGGCAGGAGGCGGGGCAATTACATCTTTCCTATATCCTTTTTCACTGTGATGGTTCACCCGATAGTCCACCTTATTTATGAAACCAAGCTTGTTAGCCCAATTCAATATTGATGGATATATCCTATTGAGTTGCACTTATTTTTCATATGTGCATTAGCATTAATTTCTAAATTTGCTAGTCGCACATTTTAGCATTTATTAACATTTTTCCTTCTTTACTTTATAGGTTTATTGGGAAATTGAAATCTTATGTAAGGAATAAGGCTTAGCCAGAAGGTTCTATAGCTAAAGGTTATGGAGGGGATAAGGTCCTGTATTTCTGTTCAAGGTACTTTGATAACATTGAGATGTCTTTTAACTGATCGCCTCTTGTAGACAATTGTCCTGAACCTGAGCCATTATCAAGAGAGTTGTTAATCCCTCGTATTGGTAAACTAGTTGGAGGAAGTGAGAACTTTAAACTTACAGCAAGTGAGAAGTTGCAAGCACATAGATATGTCTTGATTAATTGCACTCAAGTTGAACCCTTCCTTTTGTAAGAATTGTACACTCATATGTTATTCTATATATATCCTTACATTTTTTACTTACATTTAATGATCACCATCTCATGATTAATTGTAGGGAATTCAGAAGTCATGTGAAGTGTCAACTCAGGATCCATACGCAAACATCCTTTGAACTTGATAAAAAGGTTTATAGAGAATTCCCAAGTTGGTTTGTGCGTAGAATACTAAATGACCACAACTCACACTCACAAGATTTCAGAGTACTCGTAATCGGTCCTCTTGACTATGGAAAAAGGTTTACAACATACAATGTCAATGGTTTCTTTTTCATGGTTTCACGAGATCAAGGATTGCTAACTCAAAACTTAGGTGTTTATGGCACCTTTAGGACAATGAGTTATTTGAGTAGCAGTGATGGGAATTTGCAGTTCGGAGGTGTCCCTTATTATAGAAAGCTTCTTGATGTCATTGAACTAAATTACCAAGGTCATTTCACCGTGATGCTGTTTAAGTATTTTTCAGCAAATACGACTACTTCCTGGGGACTCAAAACTAACGACTTAGGTATCACATCACTAAATTTCCCCTGGCTAATTCACACTGGTCAATCTGAAGATGAGCCATATACTCTTACCTTAGAGGCACACCACGTTTATTATATCAAGGATGAAAGATACAAGGATTGGAATATGATGGTTTACTTAAAGCCTCAAGACCTTTACGACATGAGTGATGATGATAACATTGCCTACGAGAGTGATCCATTCTAGCTCACCAGTTTTGAAAACTTTTTCCCTAAAGGTGGTGACAATTTAGTAAATTTACCTATAGTTCGGTACGTGTTTATAAGTTACACTTTATTTTCACTTAATTTAAATTTAATTTTTGACAAAATAATAAACTCATCACTAACATTTTCTCCACACATTTTTTTAGGGATGGCGAAGGAGAATGATAAAACAAATTTAACTTTTGTTCTTCTAAACCTCAATTTGTATATTTTTTTAAAAAAATTCTAACCAATATTTGTAGCGGTTTTAAAACAGCTACAAACTAAACAAAAACCGCTACAAATGTAAAACTGCTACAAACACTGTCACCTCAACTTCTATAAATATAAACTGTTACAAAAACCATCTTAACCACTATAACTGTTATGCAGAGCTCTATAAATACCTCACCATACCTCATTTCAAACCCTCTTCCATTTCTTCCCACCCCTTTTCTCTCTCGTTTTCTCTCATACGGTAAAGACTTCCTAAAGAGCTGAGCAAGTTGATCAAATATGGTAATTTTTTTAAATCTTTGATTTCAACATTTTATTTTTTTCCTTCTTATAATACTTACTAATTATTTTTTATTCTTCTCTAAAAATTTAAGGAATTTTTCCTAACATTTTCAACATTCCTTCCATAATCAAATAACATCCAGTGGACAACACAAGTCCTTATTATCCACACATTCTCAATATTAAACCTACATAATATTTATACTTATCTAACTTAATTTAATCATTCTTCTCAAATATTAATTACTATCATTTAAATTGTTACTTAAATAATAAAATATTCAACATAATATAGGAAAACTGGACTCAAATTATTATTTTTCTTTTCTTTTTTAATTTATGCAATATTACAAATTTAAATTCAAACTCAAATTAAATTCTTAGGGAAAATTTTAAAATTTCATCCAATATTAGTAGCAGTTTTATAACCGCTACAAATATTTTGGCGCCAATTTTTCAAATTCTTGGATGTACTTAGTAGCAATTTCAAAACTGCTACAATATTAGTGGCAAATTTTCAATTTTCATTTCTTGCCACACCACAATTTTGGCAAAATTTTTGAGCCAATGTTTGTAGCAGTTTTATAAGCTGTTCAAATAATGTGTTATCTACATACGTATCTTGTAGCGATATGATGAAAGCACCACCAATACAGTAACGATTATGTTTACATGAGTAGCGCTTCTTAAAAACCGGTACAAAACCATTTGCAATAGTATGTTTTGTAGTGGTTTTTCTAACCGCTACTACTATCATTAGTAGATGTTAAAACAACTACAAAATACACCTTTTTAACCCCTACAAAATGACATTTTTTTTGTAGTATTGTTTTTATATATTTTATCTCACCTTATTCATTTATTTTGAAAATGATTTTAGGCTAATTTGAATTTAATAGAAAAATATTTAGATCATTAGCCTATTTTAGGAAATAATATAAATCTAAATTAATTATGATATTATTGAGCTTAAATTGTTCATATTTTAAATTTATATTTTATGATTGGATAAATATTTCCAAATATATGATAAATCACAATCTTATTTAATTCTTGCAGGTCAAGGAAAAGAAGATTATGAAATCCTATGGTACAGAATTAATCTAAGAAGTTTGAAGAAAATCTAATGACTGGATTTTAATGGATCAATTAAATTCTGATAGGCTCAAATTCCATACCCAAAGCTCTATCACTCTCCTAAAAAAATTACTCTAGCCGCAGAGGATAAGGGACGCTCTAATTGAGAGTTGAAGCTTTCTCTCTCATACACGTAGTCAGACACTTGAATTGTTGTTGGAAGTTCTTCTCTATTCATCATCAATTTATCATTCCTCTTCATTAGCCATGTACCTACCCTCACAAATTCTACTACATACCCAATCTCATTTATCTATCTCCATCCCACGCATGGACCTCCATGTAATTCAATTCATCATTCCTTCTCATTTTCCCTTAATAGTTGTGACGGGTTGTTTGAATTTGGAGGAAGAGGAGGAATTATCATGGCAAATTAAGCTAGTTAGGAGGCAACTTAGGAGTAGCGTGGGGAAGCTAGAGCCTATGACTTGCACTTGAAGACTATAAGGGAGTGTCTTTCCTTTTATCAATTTGTTTTAAGACATAAGATTATTTAGTTTTAGATAGTTTTGAGTTGTTTTCTTAAAAACAATCTAGTTTTATATTGTAGACATATTATTTAATTTAGATTAAATTGATATTTTGGATTTGATTTGTGCTTAAAATGATTGTTGAGATTTTTATTTGCAAACCCTTTGATTGTCAATTAGATTATGAATTGAGTTTTAATTATTAATTTAATTGTCAATTTGGGTTTATCCTCTTGATTGTTTAATTGGGTTGGCTAATTGTCTTGTTTTTTAATTAGACAATTGTAAACATTATATTTCCAAAACTAAAAACTATTTTGACTAGTTTTAATAGATTTAATTAACCATCCCTTATTTCATTATGAATTTTCTAGTGGATTAAGTGTTATTGAACTTGAGGGATTCCCAGTTTCAATTAGGTGATTAATTTTATTAATTCTAATCTTTTATCAATCTCCCTTTGGTATATTAGATTGATATGGGCTAAGAAAGCTAACTCCATATGAATCCTGAGTTGTTTCTTTCATTGTACTTGAAGAAAACCTTTGTTATCTTTTCTTATTTGATTTTCTTACATATTAGTTTAGTTCTTTTGCTTATAATTTTAATTATCCTTTTCATAACAAAACCCCCAAAAATTGCATTCAAATTCATTTAGATTAGTCTCATTCTCATATAGGTTTTATAATCAATAGCATCTTGCATTTTGGTAATAGTGTCTTGCATCCTAGTTTAGGTCCATTCTATTTCATCTTTCATCACTTGAAATTTAGTTTTAAAGAAAAACCCACAGATTGCTCCTTGGGAGAATGATCTAGGTTGCCACTATATTGCATTAGTGGCTAGTCCTAGTTTAATTGATTGCTTTAACAACACAAGCAACATCACCATCCTATACATACTACTAATAATTCCTAAATGTCTGATCGTTATATTGGTACCGTTTCTTTACCCTTTTTTATCTATTCTTAACACTTATTTTGTCCCTATTAATAGTTTTAATCTCATTTCTGTTGGACAACTTGTTGATATGGGTTATGATGTATTATTAAAAAATGTGGTTGTGTTGTAAAAAATTCTCAAACAAGATAGGTTATCAAGACTGTGTGTAAGGTCAATCGTATGTTTGAGCTCAACTCATTGCATCTCCCTAAAGTCACATTTCTTAGATTGTGTGCTACTAGCACATCCTCATTTCTTGAATTATGGCATTGTCATCTTGCTCATCCTTCCTTGAGTAAACTTCATCCCTTACTTTCTCAAGGTCTCTTAGTTCAAGTCGATGATGAGTCTTTGAAATGTATTTCATGTCAAACTAACAAATAGCCTACTTTATCATTTCATACAAATGATTCTATTACTATTTCAATTTTTGACTTGGTTCATTTAGAAATTTAGAGCCCGCACCTACTCCCTTTGTGGGAGGATCTCGATATTTTGTGATTTTAGTTGATGACTATTCATGCTATAGTTAGATATATCTGATGAAAAACTAATGAGTTACCTAATATTTATATTAAATTTGCTACTATGATTCAAAATCAGTTCTCAAAAGTTAGCAAAGTCTTTCACCATGATAATGCATTGGAATACCATGATTCAAAATTGCTCAAATTTCTTGATAACCATGGCACCCTCTCTTAGTACTCTTGTCCTTACACCTCTTAGCAAAATGGTCAGCCAGAACGTAAACACCGTCATATCCTTGATTCAGTCAGAACTTAACTTATTTTCTCTTGTCCTAAACGTTTTTGGGGTGAAGAAACATTGACTACTACTTTTTTGCATTAGTAGTCCCTACACCAGTTCTTGGCAATATCTCTCCTTTTGAGCACCTTAATGGCACACCTCCTGACTATAGTTTTATAAAAGTCTTTGCTTGTGTCGGTTTTTTCCGCCTTCCATCTCATGAGAGCATTAAATTACAAGCTCGTGCTCATGTTTATTGATTCCTTAGTTATAATTCAGAACATAAGGGTTACCACTTCTGGGACCCTATCTCTCACTGCATTCAAGTCTCTTTTCATGTTTTCTGGGACCATATGAAATTTTCATCTTTGACTGATCTTTCCTCACTTTCTTCCCCTGGACCTTCTATTTTTACAGATACTTTTGCTAATCGTTTTCTTAGTGACTAAGATATAGACTCCCCTATTGAGCTCATTAACATGCTTAATATAGTACCCATTCTAGATGAGCTTACAATCTCTTCTCTTTCTACACAAGTTACGCTTATAGAGCCTATATCCTCTATCACCACTCAGACTACTCGTGTAAGATATCCTCTTTCCTACCTTAATGATTACCATTTTTGTCAACCATTCTCTAGTTTTAGGAACCCCAGTCCAATAAAGAAGCCTTGCGTGATCCCCTTTGGCAACAAGCTATGAATAAAGAACTAGAAGCCTTGGAGAAAATGCACACATGGGATCTTGTGGATCTTCTGACTAGTAAGAATTTGGTTGGGTGCAAATTGTTAGAGCAAGCATTCACCTAAGAGGGGGTGAATTAGGTGATAATGAAAAAAATTTAATTGCAATTAATAAATAATGGAAACATAACGCAATAACAAGTTTATGAGTTAGAGGGATTTCACTGAAGAGTACACGAGGGATTATACTGGTTCGGTTTTAACAATTTTGACCTATGTCCAGTCCTTAGATTCCTTTGAGCTTTTTCACTATCACTTTCAAGATTCACTGGGTTATTGGCACCACTTTACAAAGTAAGTTCCTACTCAGGACACTTCGCTCCCCCTTACATGATGTAAGATGATACCCAACTTGAGGTCTTACAAGCTTAAGTTATCTCTCAATAAGAGTATTAAGTTTGAAGCAATTCTCTCTCAAATATTAGATGAAATAATCACTGAAGTACAAGACTATTGAATGAACAAAGAAACATAGCACTTCGAGAAAATGAATGTTTTTCAGTTGGTAGTTCGGTAGTTGCTCTATCTTGTATGCACTTGGTATTTATAGTTAATCGCCATTGATGACCTTTGTGAGCATTCAAACTTTTCGTTAGACTCAGATTATAGCCATTGAGGGATTTTTGCGTTAAGTTGCTTTTGCAATAAAGTCTTCAGACAAAATCCTTCGAAATCCTTCTGTCTGCTTTGTCTGCTCTATTTTCTTGGTGAGCATTTAATGCTCTAACAATAAATATGCTTTTATTTAATTTGAAATAAATCTATGGTTTAAAGATATGAAACTCACACATGAATATGATTAGTAGCTTTAGAAAGATAAGTAGGTAATAATCAAGCTTAAACATAAGTTCATCATCACTTTCAAATTTATCGAGACGTTGAATTTAAAAAGATGATAGCCTGCACTTGAGTGTGATTCAAAATCACTCAAGTGAATACTCATTACTTGAGTGCTATGCAGTCTAACTCGAGTGCCTTGAGTTCTAGTAAAGTGCCACTCTTGGTTTATCAGAGAGTCTAACCTCACGAGTTGCTTGTCATCACTCGAGTGACAACTTACTCACTCGAGTGAGCTTTGTTAATAATCTGTAAAACCATCATGAGTCACCTGCAAGAACAAGATGATTTAATGTCCATAACTTGAGTGTTCATTGAGAACTCAATTTCTCTACCATGTCTACATAACACAAAAACTCTTGGGCATCAATTTTGAAGTTACTTCCTGTAATGTTCATAACTCAAGTCCCAAATGTAAAACTCGAGTGGAGAGTTATAGCTTTCAAAAATATTGAAAGTGACTTGAGAAAATAGTACAAGTGATCACTGTCACTCGAGTGATCACTTATTCACTCGAGTAACCTGAATATAACTTCTAAAAATCCTGTGAGTGACTTGCTGATTCCTGTAAGTGAGGAAGGATCACTTGAGTGTTGACTTAGCCACTCTAGTGATTTTGCATCACTTCTCAAATTTCGATGAGTGGCTTACAAAACCACTGGATGTTTAGGATCATCACTCAAGTGCCTTACCTATCACTCAAGTTATCATCTTATATCACTACTATAGTTTAAGTTTTGTTTTCGAAAATAGTTTTTTCACTCAAATTTCTAGAAACACTCAAGTGATTTTAATCATCAAGTCCTCATTGTTCTTCAAGGTTTGTTATAATCAAAATGTAATTCGAGAACCAACATTCTTCCCCTTTTTGATGATGACAAAACTTGAATATGTTCGAAAGGTTATTTGGAGATAAACTAGATAAAATGAAAAACACAGATAGACAAATATATAAAAGTTAATTGCATGAAAAAAACAGTTGTATTCATAAGTTAATTTCTTCATTTCATTGCATCAGATCATATAAGAACAAGTTAATATGTTAATTGCATTAGAACATATCAGTAACTACTCTTCTCCCCCTTTGTTATCAGGAAAAAGGGAAGGAAAGGTGATATTTGAGGGAGTGTAGACCATTAGAGTAGTCATAGGATCAAAATTGGGAGAGGTAGTGTCAAAGAAGGAAGTGGGGTAAGGATGTGGAGTGAAGGTAGGTTCTGGCTCAGCGAATATGATTTCTTTAGAATCAGAGTTGAAAGAAGAGTGGTGACTCTACCCAGTAGAAGTAGGAGAAACAGGGGTAATCACAAGATCCACAATAGGCAAAGTACCTGATGAAATAAAATCAAAGATAGGAATGGTGGTGGAGGTAGTAGCAATATCAGGAATATTTAATGAAGTAAGAGCTGAGGAAGTGATAATTTATGGGGCTGGAGTAGGAGATGGCTCGGGGGAAAAAATACCCAGATGAGTCCTCATAATTATCTCCATCCTCTGCATCCTAGCAGCTTGTTCTTCTTGGTGTTAGAATAGCATCTTAAAGTTTTAGTTTATTGCTTTGACGACAATCTTGATATGATAATCTATCTTATTAACCAAGGCTTTGTTGAACTGCTGGACTCTTTGAAAGAAGGATTCTTGAGATTGTTCCATTTTGCCAAGAAGGGAATTATGAGATATCTAGATAGCAGTCTGTATAGCCTCTTGAAAATATGTTTGAATACTGGCCTGGAGGAAGGAAGGAGCAGAACCAGGGGACCTTGCTTGTGATGACTGGGCCTCATCTGCCCTGGAGGGTGAAGGCTCCATCATCTTTACTTTCTTTAGCTTTGACTGACCACTAGCCTTTGTAAATGAGATCTTCATCCTGGCTAAATAGACTTTCCCAAACCTCTCTATCTTGGCTACCTTCTCCCCCAGAATTAAGTACCAAATGTTGTGAAGATAGAGAATATAGGAAACCAGTGCAGGAAAAAGAATGGTAGTGGTCACGTTGGAGTGAAATCTGAACTGACGCATTTAATCGAGGATCCATGCTCTAATATTCCTTGGTTCCTTTGAAATGATAGAAGTCATCAACTGGAAATCCTTTCCAGTGAAATGAGAGAAGTTCTTTCCTTTGTTAACTAAGCTCCGGGTGTAGATGTACCACACAAGTTTGAACTCATCATTCATAAACCTAGGAACAAATAGTAGAGGACCCAACTCCTCTCCTGGCTTTAGAGTTTGAAAGATCTCATATTCTAAAAATTCCTTGAAAGGACCAATGGGAGCATTCTCAATCCCCAGATATGTATTAATCAAATAAGCATTGGGGCAAATAGATTTTCCTCTCACAGTATTAGTAAGTACCTCCTCTAAAATTTCACTGTTCTTATCACGCTCATCGGCTATTTTCATATGAAAGTAAAATACTTTGACCACATTAGAGCAATAGACAGTTTTAATCCTTAACAAGGGAACATACTGATCTAAATACTGAGATAAAACTACATTGCATTATGATTTGAGTTTATCCAAGTTGATATAAATAGAGCAGCAAAAGGACTTGTTACCAAAGTTTGCTTCGAATGCAGTCTAATTAGATATCTCAATTTCCCTAGTGATAAAATTTGGTGGAGGAACTAGAGACTGAGCTTCTTCGGCTATCTGTGATGGAGTGGTACTTGTAGACCCAGAGACAGTTGGGTCAGTCTGACTGGCATTGGCCTCTTGAGAAGGAGTGGCGTATCTAGATTTACGTGGAACCTCTGACTGGCTCTGGCTTTGTGAAGAAAATCTTTAAAATATAGTATTGTGACGCGCAATAAACTTTCTGGCTTGAATGTAGGCTTCTTGAACAGGGACCTCTTTCTCTTTCCCTTTCCCAGAAGATTCAGGCTTTGGAATTGGTTGAGACAAGGTTAGTTCCTTGATTAATTACCACACCTTTAACCTTTTATCTAGGTTCAGAGGATTGAACCTTTAGCTTGAACTTTGGGCTCTTCAAAGATTCCCAAACCTTTTCTTTCTTCTTCTTCTGAGGAGGAGATGATTCCTTGTCCACTAAGGGTTTTTTTACTTTTTCCATTTGAGGAACTCGATTGGGTTGAGAAGTGAAGAGATTTGGAAATAAGAATAGATTTTTGGAAATGAGAAGAGGGTTAGGGTTTAAGACACTGTAGCGACGAAAGAGAGAGAGTATATGTAAGGAGATGACAAATGTCAGAAGGAGATGGTACGAGGTAGATATAAAGTCTGTAGAAGGATTGAACAGTGCTTACCAAGTAGAAGTTGAAGATTTGAGGGGATTTGAGAGGGAATAAGGAAGTCTAAAGATAAAATGAGGAGAGAGAGTCGAAAATTCACGGATATAATCTGATCGAAAATTTTAGGATTCCACTCGAGTGGCTAAGGTGTCAATCGAGTTAGTCTTATGTCACTCGAGTACAAGTTAAAAATGTAAAATGTACAGTACCTCACTCGAGTGTGTAATGTGAACACTCAATCTCATTTAAAAGTCAGCTTTGTAGATCACTTAAGTGATATATTCTTCACTCGAGTGAAATCTTTTCTTTGTATTCTGACTTCACCTGCCTCAGTTGTCTTTTCCTAGCACTCGAGTGCTTAAGTGGCTCACTTGAGTTCATCACTCAGGTGAATCTGATCTTCACTCAAGTGAAGTCTTGTGTGACTTCTTTCCTTTCTCCCAGTACTCGAGTTATCTTTTTGTCATTCGAGTGACTATTTTTCACTTTTATAATTACTCGAGTTCATTTGCAAGTTATCTATTCTCTATTTATCTCTGTTTCTCATCGTGATAACAGGGGATCCTACAAAAAAAATTACTAGGAACTCTAATGCTTAAGTTAGTAATTAAATCATCAAAACATTCTTAAAAATTAACTATAAGAAAATATATAACTCGTAATTCATTGGGATTTACCATTCCCAATTCTCTTCTTATGTAGAGAAATTCTTCTTTTGCTAAGGGTTTGGTGAATATGTTAGCCAGTTGTAGATGAGTTGGTATGAACAAAACTTTGATATCCTTCTTTTGAATATTATCTCTGATGAAGTGGTGTCTCACATCAATTTGCTTAGTCCTTGTATGTTGAACTGGATTTTTGGCTAAGCTAATGGTACTGGTATTGTAACAGAAAAGGAATTTCTTTAAGGAAAATGCCAAGATCTTGTAATTGCGGCTTCAACCATAGCACTTGAGCACAACAGCTTGAAACTGCTATGTATTCAGCTTTTGTTGACGATAATGATACAACAGTTTGTTTCTTGCTATACCAAGAGACAACTATGTTAAATGTGATTAGTTTTGATGATATCAAATATAGATATTAAATATTGAGAGCAAAAAGTTTACATAACATATTTATCTCCTACCTTGACTAACTGCTATATTTAATATAGATTAGAAGATATCAAGTTGAATTATGGAGATTGATCAAGAAGAAAATTAAGAAAGAAGTTATTAAATTGGATCATTCAAGAGGAAGAAGAAGAAGAAGATTGAAGATGATCAAGAAAATAAAGAAGTTGTTTGGAATGATCATTAAGAAGAAAATCAAGAAGAAAGAAGAATTTGAAAAATATAATGGGAATTATCAATATTCAAGTTCTTAGATTTGACAGTAGAAGTCTCTATGATCAAATAGAAGTTGGAATGGCTTAATTCAGAGTTTAAATGAGTGATTTCAAGTTTTATGATGAATAGTGCTCACTTATGCTATAGGAGGTCACTCTTGGGCTTCAAGAATGTCATTCAAGTGAGATTTACAAGTGATAACACTATTCACTCGAGTGGAACATGATCACTCGAGTGGAACATGAATTTCCAGCTACTCTGATCAGCTCTGTTCTTCGTTCAGCATGGACGAGGTTTGGTAATTCGACCATATCTCCCAAACCCAACTCCGATTGGGATAAAACTAGTGGCATATGAAACAAGACTTCCAATGCATCATTTTGACACCAAGATCAAGCTGAAAGGAGCTTAGATGAAGGAGATATGAATTTTTGAATTTGACCTTCAAATTATCATCATTTTATAGAACAAGTTTGGTATTTTGGACATAACTTCCAAACTACAAATCCAATTGAGCTCAAACGAGTTCCATATGAAACTAGACTTAAAGATATTTCCATGAATATATAACATGCCAAATTTAGAGTTATATTCAAAGTGGTATAGCTTCTAGAAGTTGATACTAAAAAATACATATACAATCTATACTCTTTGATCAGAACTTGCAACATACAATTGAGTTGGAGATGATTCTTTTTGGATTGAAATATAAATTATAAGAGATTTTTGATTATGGGTCATTTTCCATATTTGGAGCCAAATTTTATAACTCTCTTGAAGCGAACACTTGAGTGATACTTACGAGTGATGATCCTAACCTTTAGTTTTTCAAGTCATTCATCTGAGGATGTACAACTTCATTAGAGTTGATAAATGAACACTCAAGTGATGGCATTAACTCAGGAATTTATAGGTGACTTACAAGGTTATCTGTGAGTTGGAAGCAGATCACTCGAGTGAGGATTTATGCCACTCGAGTGATTCAAAGTTATTCAGCATCACTCGCAAGGTTTCTGCAAGTCACTCGCATGTGTTCTGAAAGTTATGATAAGAAGTCACTCGAGTGAATAAGTAACTACTCGAGTGAAAATGCTCACTTGCAGAATTTTAAGTGTCACTCGCTAGTTTTCTGAAAGTTGTGATGGAGGTCACTCGAGTGATAAGTGACCACTCGACTGAATAGTGTTCACTTGCAAGATTTCCAAAAGTCACTCGTGAGTCTTCTGAAGGTTATGAAGAGGAGCCACTCGAGTGAGTAAGTGATCACTCGAGTGAGTAAGTGATCACTCGAGTGAAGTGTGTCACTCACAGATATTCTTGAAGTCACTTACGGAAGATAAGAAAGTTACTTAAGGAATTTACTCAGTGACAAGCATTCACTTAAGTGACAAACATTCACTCTCCATCTCTGTGCAAGTGACTCACAGCAGCTCAGAAAGTTAAAAGTAAAGATCACTTGAGTGAACACATGCCACTTGAGTGATATCTTGCAAACTTACAGGACTTTAGCAAGTCACTATGTAACAAGCCAAGAGTGCAGTGTATTCAACAAAAGATCACTCAAGTTATACTTCATGCACTCAAGTGATACTGATCGCAGATTCTCTAAATCACCGTCTCAGATTTCTCCCTAATCTTGAAAACTCATTTAAACCTTGATTACGTTGCTTCTAAACATTCCTAATCATTACTAATTAAGTTTACAAGAGGATTATAGGTGATTGATCATGGATTAGAGCTTAACGGCAAAAAAGCAATTTGTGTCAGAACCTTCAATGCTCGTATTTCTATACAACGAAAAAATCACAACGGGAATACCTATGTGCCTAACGGATACTTCAACATCTCCAATGGTCATTAGAGCTACATCAACTATAAATTGAAGAGCATTCAAAGTCGATGAAACGAGTTTGCACCTACGCTGTCAAAATGCCAATACTTTGACGTTCATATGATTTGCTCTCTATTTTCTTAGTGATCATATAATTTACCATAGAGAGTGAGATTATTTGTAATGTATTTTGGTGTTCATCTTATTTACTTCTAAGAGAGAAGATTGATTGTAATTCTTCATCATAAAGGTTGTATCCTTACGGTGAGTAAGGGAGAGTATCTCGGTGAGAGATTTTTATACGGCTTCACAAGTGCCCGGCTAAACTTGTGGGATTGTAGAGGATTTTCTTGTGTCCTATTAAACAAGAAGATGGTGGATTGGAAATCTCAGGAGGAGCCTGAGGATTGGACGTAGGTTATCGTGGATTGGACCGAACCAGGATAAATCTCTGTTTGTATCTTTTCTTCTCTAAGCTCTTGAATTCCCAGTAAACATTATTTCAATTACTGGCTATTGATTTATAACTTATTATTCTCATACTTATTGTTTTTATTAAGATGCAAAAATATTTCAAAGTTCTTAAATTTTTATCTTACACCCAATTTACCCCTTCTTGGGTGTCAGCCGAATCTAACAAACTACTCCTCCTAGAAATTGGCATTGACCACTTGTACTTTTCCTATTTGTCTTATAACTACCATGATCTAAGTATGAGAAGGCAGTCAGATATTCATTACCTCCCTTGGGATACCATATCCCCAGTTCAACTGTATCAACAAGGTATTTGAAGATTCTTTTCACTGTTTCAACATGAGATACCTTGGGACATGATTGGATCGAGCACATATACCAACACTAAATTGAATATTTGGTTTGCTAGCAGTGAGATAGAGCAATGATCAAATCATTCCTATATACTTTGTTATATCAAATTTATGTCCTTTTTCGTCTGCATCCAGTAAGGTTTTTGGGCTTATGGGAGTGTTAGCTCCATTGGCTTCATCTATTCCATATTTCTTGAGTAGTTCTTTGAGATATTTGGTTTGAGAGATGAATATTCCATTCTTTATTTGTTTCATTTGTAGACCTAGAAAGAATGTTAATTCTCCTATCATAGACATCTCAAATTCTCCTTTCATGAGATCAAAAAATTCCTTTCACAAATACTCGTTAATGGATCCAAAAATAATATCATCAACGTAAATTTGTATAACTAATAAATCATTTTCCTTTCATTTTATAAATAAAGTTGTGTTTACCCTTCCTCTGTCAAATCCATGATTAATGAGAAAATTGCTTAGCCTCTCATACCAAGCTCTTGAATTTTGGTTAAGACCATAAAGAGCTTTTCTTAGCCTATAGACATGATTTGGTTTAGTGAAATATTTAAAACCAAGAGGATGTTCGACATAAACTTTCTTTATTATATGACTATTAAGAAAAACATTTTTTACATCCATTTAATAGAATTTAAATCCTTTGATGTACGCAAAGGCTAAGAGTACACGTATAACTTCCAATCTAACCACTGGAGCATATGCTTTCTAATAATCAATTCCTTCTTCCTGATTATAGACTTTGGCCACCAATCTTGCCTTGTTTCTAACAATGATTACGGATTCATCAAGTTTGTTCTTAAATACCTATTTGGTGCCAATGACCGTATGATCCTTAGGCCAAGGTACTAAGTCCCAAACTTGATTTCTCTTAAATTGATTAAGTTCCTCCTGCATTGCTATAACCTAATCATTGTCTGTTAGGGCTTCATCAATGCTGGAGGGTTCTAGTTCTGAAATAAAGGCAGAGAAACTTACTTCATTAAGAATGCTTTTTATAGTTTTTACTGCTTCTTCAACATTGCCTATAACTTGATCTATATGATGATTTCTATTAAACTTTTAGGCCTTGGGTTGTTTAGAAGAGTATGGTTCGCATTTTTTTTTCTTCTGGCTCAAAAGATTCAAGGGAAGATTTTGAAACAGTTTGTTTTGATTCAGAGTTAATCAATTTAGGCTCATCATCTATAGCTTTGACAGAGGAATCAGTTTTAGCAAACATAACATGAATAGATTCTTCAACAACACAAGTTCTTTTATTAAAAACTCTATAAGCCTTACTTCTATTAGAATAACCTAAGAAAATACCTTCATAAGCTCTTGAATCAAATTTCCTTAGATTATCCTTTCCATTATTGTGAATGAAGCACTTTCATCCAAATATATGCAGATGACCGATGTTTGGCTCTCTACCTTTGTAAAGCTCATATGGTGTTTTTCCCAGCTTTGATTTGACATAAGCTCTGTTGGAGATGTAGTTGGCAGTACTCATTGTATTAGCCCAAAATACTTATGAGACTTCTTTCTTATTTAGCATTCTCTATCTATTTCTATGAGAACTCTATTTTTCCTCTCTACGACACCATTTTGTTGAGGAGTTCTTAGTACTGAGAAGTTGTGTTCAATGCCATTTGTATCATACTAGTCTCTAAATGCTTGGTTATCAAGTTCTCCTCTATGATCTGTTCTAATTGTTGCAATTGACATACCTTTCTTATTTTGTACTTTCTTGGCAAAAATAATAAATTCACTAAATGTTTCATCTTTTGTTGATAGAAAGATAGTCCATGTGAATCTAGAGAAATCATCAACAATAACTAATGTATATAAATTTCCCCCAAGGCTTTTTACCCTTGCAGGACCAACTAGATCCATGTAGAGTAGTTGTAGTGGTCTTTTTGTTGATATTTCCTTTTTGGCTTTGAAAGAGGATTTAGTATGTTTTCCCTTTTGACAAGAATCACATACTAAATCATTTTTAAAATGTAGTTTAGGTAAACCTATCACCAAATTCTTTTTGATAAGTTTATCTAACTGATGCATGTTTACATGTACTAATCTTTTGTGCCAAAGCCAACTTTCATCATTATTACTCAGTAGATTGTGCATTAAGCCTTCTACATAGTAGACATCTTTGATTTGAATCCCGTTCTCTACTCCAACTTCACCAATCCCAACAATCCTTTCAGATTGATCTCCAACAAACTTGACTCTACCTCCTTCTCTAGGAATTAGGGAGGTGAATCTCTCTATGTCACCAGTCATGTGTCGTGAGCACCTACTGTCTATATACTATTTGCATCCTTTGGATGCTTTGAAATACACCTGTAAAAAGATGGTCAAGTTTTAGGTACCTATACTTTCTTGGGTCCTTTATGGTTAGTTTGGACTTTCTTCTGTAAGTGTGATCCTTTGGGTACCCATTTATAGATTCTTATAGTTCTTTCCTCTTAATGATAACATGAAGAAGTATAATACCCCTTTCTATTATAGAAATTACAGTGAGCGAAGGGATTAGAAACATGTACAGACTTTTGAAAATAATTTAAATATGTTTGTTTACCAATCTTTTTCTTTCATTTTGACTTGTTTGACCTTGATCATATCCAATTCCAGATTTGTCATTGGTAAATTTTTTATTTTTTAGAATCACCTTGAGCATTTCACTCTTGTGAATTTTTCAAGGGTTTTGGTAAGATCATTATTTTTCTTTTCTAAACTCTGACAAGAATCACAGGAAACTGGTTTTAATTCCTTGAGTTGTTCCTCAAGTATCTTTACCCTTTTCTTGTGACTGACAAGTACTTTCACAATTTTTATAAATTCTGTATGTAAATCATTATATTCATCATAGGTAGGATTATCACTTACCTCTTCTTCCTTTAGTTGTTCTTGAGCTACGAGGCATATGTTTGCAACTTCTTCATCATCACTTTCTTTTTCATCAGAATAACTGTCTCCCTAGATGGCTGAGACGAAGGCTTTCTTCTTGGAAAATTTGTTTTTCTTCCTTTCTTTTTTCTTCAGATATTCCAAGCATTCATATTTGTTGTATCCAGGCTTTTCGCATTAATAGCATATGATTTGTTCTTTTTATTTGCTGCTACTGCCTCCTTTGTTGAAAATTTTAAAACCTTGGCCTTTTTTGTAGAACTTTTTGAATCTTCTCACTATCATTCCTATTTCGTTGTCATCAATTTCTTCTTCTGTTTTTAGCTGCGTTTCTTCTTTGATGGCATTTAATACTACTCTTTTCTTTTTCTTGTCATTGATGTCCTCTAGTTCACGTTTGAACTTTAGCTTACTTTCATATTTTGATAAGCTCCCAAAAGGAGAAGCTACTGATCGCATAGACTCGCCTTTGACTTCTTCTATTACTATTACTTTAGCTTCCTATTCTTTAGAAAGAATATTTAGTATCTATTAAACTTGGTTGTTCTGGTCATATAACTTCCCAAGAGCTCCAAGTTGGTTTACAAGGTGAGTATACTTGAGTTCGAACTTAGCTATCGATTCCCAGATTTCATGTGGAACATATCATACTCAGTAACAAGAGTATTAACTCGATTTTCCTTGATACCTGAGGTTCCTTCATAAGCTATCTCCAACGCTTGCCATATCTCTTTGGCAGTTGTAAGTATGTAAATCCTAAAGTATTCCTTCTGACTCAGAGGACTTTGAATCATTAGAATTGCTTTGTTGTTGATAGTCACGAGCTTTTTATCATTGTCATAAAATTCATCCAGCATTTTGGGAACTACTTTCCCTTCTACAATCTTTATAGGTGCGTAATTTCAATCTTGAATAACCTCCCAGAGTCTATATTCCATTTCTATTACGAACACTCTGAACTTAGCTTTCCAAAATGAGAAGTGTTTGCTATTAAAACCCAGAGGTCAGTGATTGAGGCTCCATCGGGGAGTATTTCTTCACCCATTGTTGCTATAGGATCCTTCTTGGGTTGTTACACTAGACAAAGAAGACCTTGCTCTGATACCAAATATTAGCGCAAGCGTTCACCCAAGAGAGGGGTGAACTGGTTGATAATAAAAAAAATTTAATCATAATAAACAAATAATGGAAATATAACATAATAACAAGTTTAAGAGTTAGAGGGATTTTACCGAAGTGTACACGAGGGATTATACTGCTTAGGTCTCAACAATTCTTACCTACGTCCAGTCCTCATATTCCTCTGAGCTTTTTCACTATCACCTTCAAGATTCATTAGGTTCTTGGCATTGCTTTACAAAGCAAGTTTCTACTCAAGACACTTCGCTCCCCCTTACACTATGTAAGATGATACCCAACTTAAGGTCCCACCAATTTAAGTTATCTATCAATAAGAGTATTGAGTTTGAAGCAATTCTCTCTCAAAGAGTAGATGAAATAATTATTGAAGTATAAGAGTATTGAATGAACAAAGAAACATAGCACTTAGAGAAAATGAATGTTTTTTAGTTGGTAGTTCGGTAATTGCTCAGTCTTAAATGCACTTGGTATTTATAGTCAATCGCCATTGATGACCGTTGTGAGCATTCAAACTTTCTGTTAGACTCAGATTATAGCCATTAAGGGATTTCTGCGTTCAGTCGCTTTTGTAATAAAGTCTTCAGACGAAATCCTTTTGTCTTTTTGTCTGCTCTATTTTCTTAGTGAGCATTTAATACTCTAACAATAAATCTACTTTTTGTTTAATTTGAAATAAATCCATGGTTTAAAGATATGAAACTCACACATGAATATGATTAGTAGCTGTGGAAAGATAAGTAGGTAATAATTAAGCTTAAACATAAGTTCATCATCATTTTCAAATTTATCGAGACGTTGAATTTTAAAAGACGATAGCCTGCACTTGAGTGTGATTCAGAATCACTTGAGTGAGTACTCATTACTTGAGTGCTATATAGTCTAACTAACTTGAGTTCCTTGAGTTCTGGTAAAGCATCACTCTCGGTTTATCAGAGATTCACTTGTTGAAACCTCACGAGTTGCTTGTCATCACTCGAGTGACAACTTACTTACTCGAGTGAGCTTTATTAAGAACCTATAAAACCATCGTGAGTCACTTGCAAGAACACCGCGATTTAATGTCCAGAACTTGAGTGCTCATTAAGAACTCGGGTTCTTCGCCAGGTCTGCATAAGACACAAACTCTCGAGCAGAAACTCTCAGTGCAAAACTTCTAGGACTCGAGTTCATTTCACATTAAAACTTGAGTGTTTATCTAGAACTCGAGTGTATCAGTTTTGAAGTTACTTCCTGCAATATTCATAACTCGAATGCCAAATTTTAAACTCGAGTGGAGAGTTATAACTTTAAAAAATATTGCAAGTAACTTGAGAAAATAGTGCAAGTGATCACTGTCACTCGAGTGATCACTTATTTACTCGAGTGACCTGAATATAACTTCAAAAAATCTCGCAAGCAACTTGTTGATTTTTGCAAGTAAAGAAGGATCACTTGAGTGATGACTTAGCCACTCAAGTGATTTTGCATCACTTCTCAAATTTCGGCGAGTGACTTGTAAAACTACTGGAAGTTTAGGATCATCACTCGAGTGATTATCTCAGATCACTAATGTAGTTCAATTTTTATTTTTGAAAATAATTCTTTCACTCAAATGTCTAGAAACACTCAAGTGATGTTAATCATCAAGTCCTCATTGTTCTTCAAGGTTTGTTATCATCAAAACATAATTCAAGAACTAATACAAATGAGTATATAAGATTAAGACTCGCTCATATAGACCGCTTAAATAGCAAAAGTCACGTTTTTTACTCTCGTAGCTTAGATTACCTTTGCACACAGCCTTCTTGCTATTACTGTTGTTAAGCACTAGTCTCTTTATTAGATAGATGTGAAAAATGATTTCTTGAATGGTGATTTGAAGGAGGAAGTTTATATGAAGCCTCCTCTTGGGTATCCTCATCTGTAAGATAAAGTTTGTTATCTTTGTCAAGCCCTCTATGGACTTAAGCAAGATCCTCAAGCTTGATCTTCTAAGTTCAGTAGTACCATGAGCTATCTTGGCCTCACTTGCAACACTCATGACTTTGCTTTATTTGTTCGAAAGTAGTAACCGTGGTATTATTCTAATTCTCTTATATATTAAAGACATGATTATCACAGGTAGTGATTTAACAGGAGTTCAGGAGCTTAAAACTTACTTAGGGAAATAGTTTGAGATGAAAGACTTTAAAAGATTGAATAATTTTGTTGGTCTTGAGAAACATCATGGGGTGAGTGGTATCTCTCTTTGGTAGGTCAAGTATGCCTTTGATTTGGCATCTCGAGCCTTTTTCACTGATGAGGAGGTTGAGAATACTCCCATTGAGCCTAATGCATACTTTGTTCCTATTGATAGGACTTTGCTGGAGAACCTCACATGTTATCAAAAATTGGTTAGGGGAATCATCTATCTTACGATAACTCATCCTGATATTATATACATGGTTCATATTATGAGTCAGTTCATGTTTGAGCCTTGGACTACTCATTATGTAGTTGTTCTTCAAATTCTTCAATATGTTAGGGGTAAAATGTAGCACAACATTCATTTCTCTACCATGTCTTCCCTGACTTTATTAGCCTACTCTGACTCTGATTGGGGATTTGACCATGCCAGTCATCGGTTTACCACTGAGTTCTATTTATTTCTTGGTGACACTGTTATCTCTTGTAGAAGTAAGAAATAGACTCTAGCCTCTCGATCTAGTGCTAAGGCAGAATATCACGCTTTAATTGATACTACTACTAAGGTTTTATGGCTCTATTTGCTGCTTGATGATTTGGGAGCTTCATAGAGGTCCTCTACTGATATATATTATGATAGTCAAGTAGCTATTAAGATTTTTCACAATGATGTGTTCCATGATAAAAAAAAACATATTGAGATTGACTATCATTTTATTTACAACATCTCGTATGAGGCACCATCAGGCTTGTCCCCAATTGAACGAAGTATCAACCGATTGCTTTGTTGACTAAATCTCTTACTCTTTGTGATACCTCATTTCCTATAGCCTCAGAAGAGTACAAAAGAGTAGTGAAATCACTGGTAGAACCATGATCAAGTCCCGGATTAGGAAAACCTTTACAAATTCCAATCCTATCTCAGGATTTGAACCTGGGACTGGAAAGGAAATTTGAGGGTAGTAAAACTTTTATCAAATCTTTTCCACATGTGTTCACTATCTCGCTAAGTCTCATGAGTACTTAAGTCCATTTTATCAGAGTATACGAGCGTGTCTCTGCTTACGTATGATGATAATTTCTTTAGTTATAGATTCTTCTTTCACTAGTGCAAAATAGGCTTTTTAGACCGTATCATTTAGACCGGTTATTGCGGATAAGGTCTAAAAGAAAGGCGGAGTGGCAATTCTGTAATTAAAATCAATTTCTTAGACCGATTGTTTAAAAAACCGATCTAAAAAAATTATTTAGACCGGTTATATAAACAAACGGTCTCAAAAACAAATTAAGACCCGTTATTTAAATAACCGGTCTTTAAAAAGTTAATAATTTAAGACCGGTTATTTAAACAACCAGTCTAAAAAAAAATTATTAAAATGAATAAATAAATCACGTTATTATTAAGACCGATTATTTAAATAACCGGTCTTAAAATGTTTTTTAAGACCGGTTATTTAAATAATCGGTCTTAAAAGTCTATTAATTCAAACCTAATCGGCAGCGAAGCTCATTTCATTAGCACATTTCATTTCCCTCCCAATCTACTTGCACCGCCGTGAACAACTCAAGTCCAGGATCTTTGGTGATATTCCGCCTTATTCTCTGGCCACCACTCCAGCCGTCGCCATCGCTTCCACCTTCTTTTCCATTTTCTGTTGTCGGTCGTTTAAAAATACTCCCTCCTTCCCCGTTCGTGTGTCCGTTTCTATGAAGAAGTCCGTCGTGAGTACCATCATGAAGGGCGGCTAAGCTTCTTATTTCACCAGCCTTTATCTCCCTCCGGTGTGTTTTCCAGCCACTGCTACCCCTCTCCTCCTGCGCCTCAAGCCACGGTCCAAGGTTACTTCAAATAGGTAATGTCCCCTGTCTCAATCCTTCGTATAAATAGAAATTTAGTTTTCACTGTCTATCCAAGAAGAATCTCTACTATAATTGAACTAGAAATTAACATAGAAATGGAGAAAAAAATGACATTTACTCTGATGGAAATTAATTGGTGAAGCTTAATTAACGGTGGTCTGAACTGGTGTGATTTGATTATTTGAGGATTAGTGTACTGATAATTGCTAGTTTTCATAGTCTCTAGATTGCTTAAGTTGTTGTGTCAAATTTCCTGGCATGTATGCTCATGAATGGCTGATTAGAAAATTGTTACATAATATTCAGTTAGTTTTGAAACTAAATTTGAGAGGTGATTTGAGGTTTAGACTAAAGCAATTCTTGTGTATGTGGTCTAATTTAAGTCTTGAAATTGCTAGTGTATGTTGATACATTTTCCATATTACTTGAAGAAAATGGAATAGACTGCAATTATATCTTATACGGAATTCTAATGAAGAATTATGTTAAACTAGATAAATTGATGAGTGTAACCTTTTCATACTCTCATCATACTCCTGCCTTTTCCAGGGCAGTTAATATACAGAAGAGAAGAAAAAAAAGGTGTTGAAATATATGGATCGTAGTTGGATAAACGCTAAACGGACTAGTGTTGAATATGATAATGGGGTGAGGGATTTTTTAGAATTTGCAAGAAGAAATTCTGGTAATGATGATAGTGGGATGTTCTATTGTCCTTGTGTAGAATGTCTGAATGAGAAGCGACTTAATGCTGCAGATATATATACACATTTAATTTGTGAAGGATTATGTAAGAGTTATACAGTATGGGTATGGCATGGTGAAGAAATAGAAATTCCAAGCGCAACTCAATAAGGGGGTCACCTTTGATGATAATGACTCAGTTCTGAATGATCAAATAGATGATATTATTCATGATGTTGGAGAAGAGGCTTTTAAGCAATCATATGCATATGGTAATATGTGCAGTGATGCTGAGAAGCCGCTGTACACGGGGTGCATAAAATACCAATTGTTGAAAGCTGTATTGAAATTGGTAAGCTTGAAAGCACGACATGGATGGAGGAGTGACAAGAGTTTTTCAGAAGCACTTGAGGCCTTCAAGGACATGCTTCTAGATGATAACGTGCTGCCTTACCGATACTATGATGCGAAGAAAATACTGTGTCCACTAGGGATGAAGTATAAAAAGATTCATGCATGCCATAATGATTGTATATTGTACAGAAAAGAGCATATAGAGAAAGAACAGTGTCCGATATGTGAAACCCCCAGATATAAATCAAATAAGGCCTCTGCAAAAGTGTTGTGGTATCTTCCTATCATACCAAGGTTCAAACGGCTATTTGCTAATGAAATTGATACCAAAAATTTGAGATGGCATGTGGATGAGAGGATTTCCGATGGAAAGCGTCGACATCCAGCTCATTCTTCTCAGTGGAAGAAAATTGATCAGTTGTTTCTTGACTTCGACAAAGAGCCTAGGAATCTTAGGCTTGGGCTTAGCACGGATGGCATGAATCCTTACGGTAGCCTAAGTAGTATACATAGTTCATGGCCTGTTGTGTTGTTAATTTACAACTTATCTCCTTTGTTTTGTATGAAATGAAAGTACATCATGTTGTCTATGTTGATTTCGGGACCAAAATAACCCGAAAATGACATAGATGTTTACTTAGAACCCTTGATCAAAGACTTGAAAGAGTTGTGGGACGAAGGTGTCGACGTTTTTGACGCGAACAAGAAAGAGATGTTTAAAATGTGAGCCTTGATCTTTTCTACTATAAACGACTTCCCTGCTTATGGAAACTTGTCAGGATATAGTGTTAAAGGCCATAAAGCTTGTCCATTTTGTGAAGAAGGCATATGCTACCATCAACTTCAACATGGAAGAAAGACTGTTTATCTTGGTCACAGGAGATTCCTTAGACGGGGCCACCCATATCGCATATTAAAGAAGGCCTTTTTTGGTGGCCAAGAGTTTGTAGATGCTCCAGAGGCTTTGATTGGGGAGAAAGTGTATGAAAAGGTCAAAAATATCAATGTTATCTTCGGTAAGACTTCAAAGAGTCTAAATGAAAAAAATATAAAAAAAGAGGTTTGTTTTCTTTAACCTTCCATATTGGCAGAATCTTGATGTCAGACACTGTATTAATTTCATGTATGTAGAGAAAAACGTGTGTGATAGTATTGTTGGGAGACTACTCAACATACAAGGAAGTTCTAAGGATGGCGTTAAGGCAAGATTATATTTGCAAGAAATGGGAATACAGGAAGACTTACATCCGATGCCACATGGTAAGAGAACTTTTTATCCTCCAGCTTCTCATACTTTGTAAAAGGATGAGAAACGAAGTTTTTGTGAGTGTTTACATGGCATCAAAGTTCCCTCAGGGTATTCTTCAAATTTTAAGAAGCTTCTGTCTATGAAAGACTTGAAGTTAGTAGGGCTGAAGTCTCATGATTGTCATGTCTTGATGCAACAACTACTCCCAATGGCTATTCGAGGCATCGCCGAATATGATCTTCAACACATATTGACCAGACTTTGTTTCTTCTTCAATGCGATTTATAGTAAAGTCATTGAGACGGAAATGTTGGATGAATTGGAAGATGAATGTTATCTGATCTTGTGCCAGCTTGAGAAGCATTTTGTTCCTTCCTTTTTTGACATCATGGTACATCTAGTTGTTCATCTAGTGAGGGAGATAAAATTGTGTGGGCCTATCTATTTTTGATAGATGTACCCAATTGAAAGAACTATGAAAATCCTAAAAGGATGTGTGAAGAACCCTAACCGGCCTGAAGCTTCTATTGTTCAGAAATATGTTTTTGAAGAAGACATGGAATTTTGTCAACATTATTTTGTAAATGTAGGACATATTGGCCTTCCTAAATGACATGATGAAGAAGGGGGTAGGCGCGGGGCTACCGTCAAAAGTGTGGATCCTGATGAATTACAATAAGTCTACTTGTACATTTTGAATAATGTAGATGCAGTTCAAGATTACATAAATGCTCATAAAGAAATTGTACGGAAAGCGAACAGTTGATTGACTAAACAAAGGTTAATTAGGGAGCATACCAAGACTTTTACACATTGGTTTAAACACAAGGTTGACGGAGAAGAATGTGTTTCTGATACAATTAAATGGCTAGCACGTGGTCCTGAGTTTGATGTCATAAGTTGGACTTCGTTTGTGATCAATGGGTATACCTTTTACACAAAGTCCCTGGATGATAGGAGCACTGTCCAGAACAACGGTGTTATGTTAGTAGCTGAATCTATGCACTTCTTTAGTTCAAAAGATAAGAACCCTACATTGGCAGCCATACCTTATTATGGGGTTATTGACGAGATTTGGGTGGTTGACTATGTTAAATTTAAATTTCCCATTTTCAAATGTAAATGGGTTGATGTCAATAATGGTGTGAGGATCGATAAGTCAGGGTTTACATTAGTTGATCTGAACAACAGAGGTTTTGGAGATGAACATTTCATTATGGCAGATCAAGCGAAACAAGTGTTCTATATTACCGATCTCGCCGGAAGAGTTGTGGTTGCATGCTCGCCAGAAGAGTGGTGGATCCTATACGAGTGACCAGTCTCGTACAGTCGGTGAAAAAATTGCAAGTATCATTGTTCTTATTAACTGTTTAATAAACATGTTTCATTACTCATGTGTGTTTTTTGTATATCTCACAGGAGGAACTTCAAAAAAAGAAAGCTGAGGGAGCCTTCAAGGCGGAGGGGAGGAATGATATTCTCACGGTTGCTACTAGAAAACGTGAGCATCCAGGCCTCGTCAGGGGAGTTGGAGGAGGGGTGGGTATAAAGGATTACTTTGGATCCTCCTCACGCAGTTCCTCCTCCAACATGGTCACGAGAGACGAATTGGAGCGTATGTTGGCTACTGCGAGGGCGAAAGCAACGGCCGAGGCAGAAGTATCATTTGATGCACTACTGGATGCCCGGTTAAGCAAGATGAAGGACGAGGTATATTCCATGGTGAGCACAAAACAAGATACTGCTCCTATTCAGGCACAGTCACTCGATTGCCATAAGCGTAGCACCAAATGGAGTTGTTGCAATGTGGGACAGTCATCAGAGGGTCCTAGAAAAGACGATGCCGAGCCTTATGAATTATATGTTAAGGATCCTCTGAGACGGTTAGTTGCATGGGGGAGTGTTTACAACCTAGGATCAACTGTTTACCACCTCGAGATGACAGATGATCAGGTTAGGGTGTCAGTTGAGGAGGTTATTATCGCAGACGCACCTGTCCCTATCCCTTTTGAGGAGTTCAAGATTGTGGCTGATATCTTGGGTACCTTCATATCATGGCCGAAGAACCTTATTTCTGTTGGAGCTGCGGATTCCCCGATCAGAGCCCCAAGTCCAACTCCCTTCCCTCGTGAAGTTTCACAGCCTCCACCAATGAAGGTGATGCAACAAGTGATTCTAATGGCATTTGATACATCTTTCCCGACTAGAAATTGGCCTATGGATTCAGTTGTTGGGCCGTCAGGGGAGGCATGCTATCTTGAGAGGGATGATTTAATGTCCATGGTCGCTCCTAGATAAAATCTTACGATTGCGATTGTCCATCTTTTTTTGATGTAAGTATCTTCTCCAAATGGAAGTAAATATCTTAAAAATTACGCTGTTTAACCTTATTTTGTGTGCTTCCATTTTTGTAGGTACATGAATCATAGGTTGGTTTCCTATAGGCAGAGTGCTAAATTTGGATTTATGTGCCCAGCTCATGCCACGGAGAAAGGGACCACTTCTGCCATCAGACATAGATATTTATCACAGAGGCTCAGTGAACAGAAATTGACTGTTTCTTGGTTCCTTATGTGCATGGGTAAGAAACATCAAATTTATATTCCAAAACATCACATATAATGCTTTATATTTGCTTAACGTTCATCTCTTTTTTTAAGGGATCATTGGCAATTGGTTATTCTGTGTAAGGCTAGTTAAATAGTGATCCTCCTCAGCTCCCTCCACTTCAAACCGGGGAGTGACTTGAAGAAGACCATGAACTCGTAAGTTTTCTTGCTTTGTTACCTTTTGTGTGCAAAGTTTGTATGCAGAATAAGTAATCTTTATAATTTTGATCATAAGGCTATGCAGACTTTCCTACACGCTAAGTGTGGTAGGCATGTTCGTGACTTAAAAGACCCTATATGGATCACGCCAAAGGTTAGTACTCTTTAAGATGCGTTTCATAAGCTATGCTTTTATGCTTTCTTTGATGATATCATGTTCTTTTTCAGACCCGTAGGCAACCACCGGGCTCCAACTTATGTGGTCTTTATATGTTGAGGTAAATTTACAATATTGTCAACCTAGGCACAACTGACTTTACCGAGGAGGTAATAAATGTATATTTCAAAAATTTTGTATTACTTTATTGTTTTTAAGTTAGTAAGTTAATGTTTTGTTTGGTTTCGGTGTTACACATACAGATGTTTGATCTTGCTGATCCCTTTCCTAAAGAAGATATTGATTTCATCCGCAATTGTTGTGCTGAATTCATCTATGAGCTTTTACAAGATTAGTAAGTTTTTGAATCCGATCCTATGTTGTTCTAATAATACTTATGGTTTTCATATATATCTAACTTGGTTTATATCTCTGTTCAGGACAAATTCTTAGATATTGATGATACTAGTTGGTTGTTGATTCAAGCATGGGATCACTATTGTAAATTTTCCTCCACTTTTTTCATTTCTCTGTAAAGCTTAGGAATTTTTCTTTTCCTACTTCTCTTTACAATATTTGGGATTGAAAGTTCACACAATGTCGCGATTTTCATGCTATCATTGTTTAATTGTGGTGTTGTGGTTCAAAATGCCTGATAATTATAAATTGTTAATGTTGTACTGTTTCTGAGAATTGAATAAGTTGATCATGTGTTATTGGTAGTCATTGGAATTGAATATGTTTGTTTTCAATGATTTTTTTTCATAATGTTTATTCTGTGATTGTTGAGAGTCGAGGGTTGTAAGGGCCAAGTGTTTTCCCTTGAACAGACTGACATTTATAGGTTCATACCAATTTCGATAACTAAGGTCATATTTAACAAAAGAGGAAAAGTGGAACTAATAAGGATTTTAGGCTTCATGATTCTAAATTTGGAGCAAGTTTGCATTCTGAGAAATACCAATTGTTTCTGGAAATAAAAATGCTATTGTCACTGCTTCTGATTGTCAATATATATATGCATGTGTTGTTGCTTGTGTATGTAATGTGGCACAGAGGGGATTGTCGTTGAATATGACTTACTGGCCTGGGTAAGATTGAAACAAATTAAACGGATAAAAACATAATTTTTAGACCGGTTCTAACTATAACCAGTCTTAAATAAGAATTTAAGACTGGTTAAATTGAAGACCGGTCTTAAAAGATTAAACTTTAAGACCGGTTCTAACTTTAACCGGTCTTAAAGAAGTAAACTTTTAAGATCGGTTTCCTTAAGAACCGGTCTTAAATATCAATTTAAGACCGGTTAAATTTAGAACCGGTCTTAAAGTCCTATTTTTGTATACTGAAATTTCCCTACCGTTCCGTTAGTTAAACTTTAAGACTGGTTGTTGTAGAATCGGTCTTAAAATTTCATATTTTAGACCGGTTTTTTAACCGGTCTAAAAAGTTAAATATTTTTTAGACCGGCTGTATCAAGACCTGATCCAGAACCGGTCTAAAATGTCTTTTTTAACCGGTCTTAAAAGTGATTTTTGTAATAGTGTTTTAAATCGGAAGTGTAATTACTTATCTAAAATACCATTCATCAACTAAGTTACTCTTGTAATCTTGTCATGCTTACATAGCTATATACATTATACACATATCTCTAAAATATCCAAGATATGGAAAAAATGACCAACAAAACTAGAATCTTTGGCGTTTAATCCTCTAGTCGTCCACATTTACCTTCCTCTTACCCCTAGAGCTCTCTCCCTATACTGTAAATGGGTTTTTTTTGAAAAAGAGTGATATTCGAAAGAATCTTAATAGTAACATAATGTCAATCATACAGATATAATATCACAAAGCATTCTACACAGTTATCATTCAATATAATCATCACAACTGCATTCAATGCATCACATATAGTTTATAAGCTATCATAAAGCTAGATATATTACAAGGCCCCGTATAATACTTGTGCAAATAGGCCTGGGGCACCCATTCATGCATTAGTGAGAGTTATATTGGCCTGAGTGTCCACCCGTGCAAATAGGCCCCGTGCGACCTCCCCACATATTTAGAATATGTCAAAAAATTCTTCATGAATACACAAATCATACATTGCATATTATAACATACGAAAGACAAGTTACTACCTAGTTGCTTTCCTCTAATAACTCCCTTTCGTTTGTCTAAGCTTGGGAAAGTTTTAGAATTTGGACAGTCGTCAAGTCCTATAATTCCTATATATACCATAAATGAGTCATTACTCATCCATGTATTACTCCAAACTCATGCTATTGTTTAATTTAGCCTAAAAATGCTAAATTACAAAATGCCCCTGCAGACCCGGTCTAACTGTACTTTACTCAAAATTATGACTCGGGTCAATCATATAAAATTTCACATATAGAATCCATTGTTTACCTCTAATTGGTCAAATTTAGGGCCAAATGACGAAAATACCCCAAGCAGCCCCCTACTTGGAGCTTTTAAGGGTAATTTGGTGATTTCACATTCTAAGCCTCTTCTCACTTCACCATCAACATATACCTTACACAATTTTTCCTTATAAGCCTATTGGAAGCATCAAACTTACCAAATTCCTACTCCTTCAACATGCATAGCACAGGGCAAAAATTTAAGGTTCTCAAAAAAGTTATGTCGGTTTCTCGTTTTCTCTTACTTAGTCATCTCCTTTCTACTTCTGATCACATGATTAGCTATTTAGACATTCATTGGACATGGTTTGGAGAAACTTTGACAGTAAGGTCCCATAGGTTTTATCATCCATCTCTCACAAAACACCTAAAACCAAGCTAAGAACAACATCATAGCCTTAATTAAAGCAAGAGAAGTAAGTTTGGAGGTTTACCTCTTTATTCAAACTCTTTCTCTCTCAACATTTTCTTCCTCTCTCTCCACAACCTTGATTTATCTTGAATACCATGGATGTAATACCTTATTTTCAATAGCCACATATACATCAAATGTTTAATTACACATAACCACCACACTCTTACATCAAATACAAATAGTAGTGCCTTAAACTATGATCTTCACTTCACCTTCATATCTCCTCTGATGCATATCTTCCTATACTCTTCACCTGTCAAAATGTTTGGTTGGGAGGAGTGAGATTCGAGAGAATCTCAGTAGCAAACATTATCACTATGCATGGCAGATATATATGAATGCATGACATGCTTGCCTATACTATTTCATGCCAACATAATGACATATCGCATGCTTGATGTTATGACATACATATGGCCATTGCACAAATATAACAGAGCTTTAACCAATCATACATGTTCCACACAAATAGGCAAAGCAGTCACATAATCAATGCAAGACATACATATCACATACATGCAGAAAATGTAAGTTCACTACCTCTCGAACTTATGTCATTCTCTTCTTGTCCCTTAATCTGCCAACCATTGCTTCTTCTTTGTCACTTCATGGCCTTAGGTAAGTGATAACATCATTAGAGCCATGAAAAGTGAATATCCAATGCCCAAATTAGCCCTATAGGCTTACTTTCACCCTTGGAGTTCATTCCAATTATATTTGTGCCATTAAGTCTTAAATTCACATAAGACATAAAACTGATAGATTTTTCAGGAAATTTTGAAAAGTCACAATTAATTCTATAAAACTCAAATTGAGGTGGTTCAAAATTATATACAAAGCTAATTCAGTCTATTTTTACATAAAAATACTCAATTTTGAATGTCACAAACACAGCATTCCCAAAATTTTTCCAAACACCAACTGTTTCAGATGTTCTTCCAGCAGCAAGGCATAACTTTGAAAAATCACATCTTTTAGCACACTTGTCAAAAAATTATAAAATACCTATCAATTTAAAGATATATATCTCTAATTTAATTCTGGAAAGTCTTAGAATTTTTGGAAAAGGTTTTCCCTATGAAACAATTCTCACAACATCACTGTTTCAGATTGTTTCCAGAAAACATGGCATATCTTCAACAATTCATATCTCCTACTATACTTATCCACAAATTACAAACTAGCTACCAAATTAAAGCGAAAAATATCTAATTTACATCTGAAAAATTTCAGAACTTTTGGACATGGTTTATCATATGAAACAGCCCACAAAATGCCACTGTACAGACAGGGCAGAATCAACAACATGCATATACAAACTTCCTAAATTTCCAAATTTATATACAAGCATCCAAAAATCATAAACACTTGTATACCTACACAATTTTGCCTCCTAAATCCAATGGAAGCATCAAAATTATCAAATTTCCACTTCTTCCCCATGAAAAATCCAGAACAGAAACAGAAATTTAGAGTTCCCGGAAAGAGTTTCTCTGTTTCTCGTTTTCTTTTACCTAATCACTTCCTTGCTACTCCTAATCAAGTGATTAGCTATTTAAACACTCGTTGGACATCATTTAGCCATTAAAACATCCTTTAAAACCAGCCATAAACAGTACCCACTTTCAATTTACTCATCCAAACAACAAATCAATCGGTTAAAAAGGAAGCTTACGCTTACCTCTACCCGTTTCCACAAACGGTTCAGAATTCTGAAAACACTCCGGCCAGTGAGACGGTGCCAACCACCTCCAAATGAAAATCTGAAACCGTAGAAATGTAGCTCGAGATGAGTAGAAGAAGTTTCCTGAAGGGTTCTTTGAGAAATGACGCCGATTCGGTAGTGTTTTGGCGAATAGAATTTTCTCTCTCTTCTCTCTCCATTTCTCATCCGATCACTCTCTCTCTCTTTTCTTGTTTTCTGCATGAAATGGAGGAGGAAGATGATGGATTTAATGGATAAATGAGTCAGCTAACTCATCAGCCACGTGTCAACACCTAATTGGCCCAAATAATTGATTTTCGCATATAATGCTTAATCTGACAGAATTTTCATTAAATTTTGAAAATTCATATCTAATTGTAGAAATGTCCAATTGGGGTTTTTCTAAAGGTTATGAAACCCTTATTGAGTCTAGTTTTAAGGAAAAATATAAACTTTGGCCAATTGAAAGCTCACTCTTCCCAGAATTTTAATCTTTGAATGTTGTCCCAGAAAATAATTAATTTAGCTGGGCTAACTTCAAAAATTCATTTCTCTTTTTGTACAACTCCAAATGACTTATATGACCTATAAAATTAAATCTTGATAAGGCTACTTTAATTCTGGAAAGTTCATAACTTTTTACCATCATTTACCCATCAAAAAAGTTACACAATCACCACTGCCACACCGAAAATTTCACCCGTGGCAAAATTACTTTGTATTCCACTTTACTATATTATGTGTGACTTCTAATCGCTTTATTTTGTTATTCCCTGAGCTCTTTAACACCCCCAAGGATATAAATAAATTTTTAGGAAATTTAAACATACCTCATAGGGACATTTGCTAAATCGGGGCTTAGCAGTCCATTTGATCCAGGCTTAATCTTATGCCTCTAGTCCCAAAATTTAGGATCTTACAATGGACCCAAAGGAGGAGTGATTAGAAGAGGCTATAGAAGGATTAGAAAGAAAGAATCATAAGGTTACAACTTCCTTACCTTTGATTTGTTAGAACCCTAGCTTTGGTTGCTTGAAGCTCTCCCTCCGTTCTCAACTCTCTCTCACTCTTTCGGTTCAGACTTTGCACGAGAATGAGAATGAAGAGATGAAGGAATTGATAATATATTAAAAGGTCAAATGGTTTTAACATATTTGGAATTGTCCATTGGTCTATATTTCTATTTTTGTATAATTATTCCATTTCTCTTTGTAATACCCTACTTTTTCACCAATATTTTTATATGTATATTTGTGATATTTAGTGGAATAAAATGGTAAATTGTGGTGTGAATCAATTTATAGAAAAACAGTAATCGCCGGTTACATATAATTCGGCCAAACAAGAACACAAAGAAGCAATTAATGTCCATTTAAAGGCCTACTATTGTAAACAAAATTTGAGAATTAAATGACATGAATAGTAGCCTCATTTAAGTGTCAAAATTGGATCAAACCAATGGAAATGAGCGAGAAATGGTTTATTACTGTAAATCATAAAACGTAGGGGCAAAACGGTAATTTTTCCATAAAGTGGGAAATAAGTGTTTTCCCCCTAATATTCCTAATAATTTTAGTTATATGGAATTAAGAAGAGGAAAATGACTACTTGATAATTAATAAACCTATTTTGGTGAAATATTATCAAGTAAGGTCAAATAGTTAAAAGTCAAAGGACAAAAGTCAACAATTTGCAAGTTGGCAATGGAATAGTACAAGACCAATATTTTCTCTCTTTAATTCTCATTATTTGCAGCTGATCAAGAGAAGTATGAAGGGAAATGAAATAATTAGACAAAAATGACATTTTGGACCAATGATCAATTGCCACATGTATTAAACCATGTGACCTTTATTATATTACACTCCCTTCATCTCTTCAGCTTTATTCTCGACCGAAACTGAATCAGAAAGAGTAAGAGAGAGCTTAGCACGGTGAAACAAGAGAAGGCTAGGGTTCTTTAAGATCAAAGGTAAGGGAGTTGTTGTCTTATGCTTTAAGCTTTCTAATCCCTCTATAACCTCTCCTACTCAGCTCTACTCCTTTGAATCTATGGTTTTCAAGAGAAATCAAAGGTGTAGAGAGAGAGATGAAAAAATTGAGGAGAGAGAAAGCTAAGAAATCAAGAGGTAACTTCACAAACTTGTTCCTTTTGTTTAATTGATGCTATTAGAGTTGTTCTTGGCTTAGTTTTGAATATTTTGTGAAAGTTAGATGAATAAATCTAAGGGACCTTAATGTGCAAGTTTCTCCAAATCAAGTCCAATAAATGTCTAAACAGCCAATAGTGTGATAATAAGTAGAAATGAGGTGATTAGGCAAGAGACAACGAGAAACTGACACAACTTTTCTGAGAATCCTATTGGATTGCCATGTGTTAGGCTTGTGAAAGGAGCAGGAATTTGATAATTCTGATGCTTCCATTGGGTTTAGAAGATAAAATTGTGTAGGGTATATGTTGATGATAAAGTGAGTAAAACCCCAGAATGTGAAATGACCAATTACCCATTAAAAGCTCTAAGTAAGGGTTGTCAAGGGCATTTTCATCATTTGAGCTTGATTTTTTCCAATCTGAAGTCAAAAATGAATTCTACATGTGAAATTGTGTAGGATTGACCCGAGTCATAATTTTGAGTAATGTACAGGTGGACCGGGTCTTAAGGGGCATTCTGGTAATTTACATTGTAAAGCTAAATGAACCAATAGCATGAGTTCAGAAGTAATGAATAGATGATTAATAACTCATGTATAATATATTTGGGAATTGTAGGACTTGGTTATTTTCTGGAACTTAAGGCTTGCCCGAGCTTGGACAAACGGTTAGAATTTGTTAGAGGAAAGCAACCAGGTAGTAACTTGTCTTTCATATGTTATGATATGCAATATATGGATTGCATGTTCATCATGAATTGTCTGACGTATTATGAATATGTGGGGTGGTCGCTCGAGGCCTATCTTTGCATGGGCGGACGCTTAGGCTAATATAACGCTCACTGTTGCATGAGTGGGTGCCTGAGCCTATTGCACGGGTATCCCTCGAAGGTTGATAATATATCTAGCGCTATGATAGTTAGGAGCTACATGTGATGTATTGAATGTTTTTTTGATGATTCTGATAAATGATGATTGTTTAGCATGTCTTGTAATGTTATAACTGTATGATTGATATATGTTGCAACTGAGATTCTTTTGAATCTCACTCTTTTCCGAAAACCCACTTTTAGTACAGGGAAAAAGCTTGAGGGGCAAGCGGAAGGTAAATGCGGATGACTAGAGGTTGAGACACTGAAGACTTTAGTCATTTTAGTTGTCTAATTCCATATGTTTTTTGATATTATGGGATTTATATATGTGGTTTCTGACTTGTAAGCATAACAACCATGTAAGAATGACAAGTAGATGAATGATAGTTAATATGTAATTACGCTTCCTAACGCTAAAGAAATGTGTAAAAGTAAAGGAATATGAGAACTAAGCAGAGGCACGCTCGCAAACTCTGATAAGCAAACAAAAGGAAGTACCAATGAGACTTTATAAGATAGTGTATATTTATGAAAATGGTTTGTAAATATTTTACTACCATCTCAACCCTAAGTTAAACTCCTGAGTTGAGGGTGAGAATTTGTAAGTATTTTTCAGATATTGGGTAGTCCGGGTTCAAATCCTGGTCTCCCGAATGATTTCACTACTCTTTTGTACTCATCTGAGACTATAGGAAATGAGGTATCACACCCTTCATGCTCTCTTAATCAACCGAAAATGAAGAGAATTGTAGAGAGAAAATATTGGTCTTCAATTATCCCATTGCTATCTTGCAAGTTATTGACTTTTGGACCTTTGACTTTTGACTATTTAACTTTACTTAATAATAATTCACCAAAATAGGCTTATTAATTATCAAGTAGTCATTTCGCTCTTTTTAATTCCCATATAACTTAATTTATTAGGAATATTAGGGAAAAATAATTATTTCCCACTTTATGGAAAAATTACCGTTTTGCCCCTACATTTTATGATTTACCGAAATAAATCATTTCCCTGCTAATTTCTTTTCATTTGGACGAATTATATGTAACCGAAAATTGAAATATCTCTATAAATTTACACACACCACAATTCACCATTTTATTCCAATAAATATCACAAATATACATATGAGAAATATTGGTGAAAAAGTGGGTATTACACTCTTAGTTTCTTCAAGTTTTTAGTAGACTAACTCAAGTTGCTTTCTGTCGAGCCATCTTGAGTTTGAGGAGGGGGGTTAGATATTTTATATCAATATTATATTCTATATCAATATTATATCATATATCTTTATTTACTATATTCTATATATTTTAGAAGTATAAATCTAAGATATTATTAGATTTAATATTAGATTATACTAGACTAAATTCATAGGCTTGTTTTATCTCCATTATAATCCTTCAAATTCTAACAAGGAGAAAAAGGATGAGGTGAGGATCCAAATCCTAAGAAATTAGGCATCTTTTATATGTATCTTATGAATAAGTTCATGCTTACGCAAAAAACTATATTTTATATATACACCCTCCAGTCCAAAATATAGGTCACCTTCTAGAAAAATTCTATGGTCCAAAATATAAGTAACTAGGCAAGTAATTAATGCTTATTATCAATTTTAATCATGTAAAATGCTTAAATGTCGTTTCTCATGTTTTTCTCTTTCTATCAAAACCTCATTTAATAGGGGTGAAGTTGATTTTTTTAAAACTTAAGAAAAATTTAATGAGTTAACTATTCTTTCTTAGTTCCAGTGGTTGAAAGTAACTTATATTTTGGATTGGATGGAGTATTTATATATGAGCTTTGACTTGTGAATTGTTGGTTTATTGTGTGTCTACTCTACTTTCTTATAATTTATGTGAATTTGTGACTTGAAAATAAAGGGAATGACACACAGGTTTTGGGGAAGAGAAACAATCACAAGCATATCCTTTAAAATTATCAATTTTGCATTGAAGTCTCATAGGACTTGGGTAAGATTAGTTATAAATATGAAAAGACCACTTTACCCTTCATTCATTCCTTCTTTTTTTTTCTTTTTATTTAAATAAGGGTAAGGTGGTTTGTTCACATTTAGGATTAATCTAACAAGGATCCCATGGGGCTTCAATGCAATTTGATGCTTTTAAGGGACCTATTATGATTATTTCTCTTCCTTGGGACCTATGTGACATTCCCCTTAAAAATATACCCTTGTGTCTCTCGCATTTCTCTCTCCCTGTATGGCGTTTCTCTATCGCTCTATTTTCGTGAGTGAGTTTGCCTTTGAGCGGTGGTTTCGGATGCCTCTCTTTTCTACTTTGGCCGGAGGTCAGGTCATCTTGCATGAGGCTTGTCTTTTTAAAGGTTAGGGTTTTTTGTTTCTCATTTTATGGTGATACGCATCTTGATTTGTGTAGAGGCATTTAAGGGAAGTATGGAAAGACCAAACATGGTAAAGTGGCTGTCAATGATGGAGGAAGGGAAAGCAAAGGCATAGTGTGAAACCAATGATCTTATCGCCTTTCCCTAACTTATTAGCTAGGAATGATCAATGGGGTTGGGATGGATGGCAGTGATGTGGGGGATGAAAGGGATCAAGCGTATCAACGATTTTCAAGGTTCATCATCTATCTCTTAGCGTCTTTCTCGACCTAGTATGCTTTTTTCTCCATTTTATATAGTCGAGCTTAGTTGGCACAAGTTTTTGTTTTTTCCTCCTCAAATCTTGTGGCTTTGAAATGGCGAATGATCAGTGGCTATGATTAGAATCTATTTGGGCAGATGGGTTGTCTTTGTTAGCGATGATGCTTCTCTTAATGTGACCTTGTCATATGGTGATGATGAATATGCTCTCATGGTAGTAGATGAATTTTCAAATAAGATGGGTCATGGTACTTGTCAAGGTGGGTCTTTGAACCCTCATCCCTTGCTTCTAGCATTGTTATCAAAGTGCAACATTTTTCTGGCAGCGGCGATGATGACTGCTCATGCAGTTCTTTAACTTTGACTTAGAGCTAGGGTTTGTTGTGGTGATGATTGGGTGTAAGGTTTTTTTCTCAAATTTCATAGGATATGTGAAATAATGTGTTTAAATAATTACAACATTATAGACTTATTCTTTTCTTACTAGTATTGCATTGTTGAGTAAAGGCCTGTTTACATAAATCATATAGGTGATAAAATTATTATATAAAAAGAAAATGACATTTTTTACCAATTAGGAATGGCATGACAAAAATGAAAAATAAATACCTACATTATTAATGTAAGTACTTTGTTTATTTCTCAATCTAAAAGTGAAGATATTATTTATCCAATATAAGTTGGGATTATTAGTCAATTAAAATGATGAATATTTTTAATGAGAAATAATTATTTGTAATACATTTGTTCTAACAACAACAAAGCTTTACTTTATTAAGTGAGGTCGGATATATAAATCTCACAATATCATTGTGTTCTATCAACCACTAAATTCTTTGATGTAGAACCTGTAGAAACTTATCCTAGAAAACCTAAAATTTATAAATTGATTAACAAATGAGGAAGTGAATAAATAATGCATAAAAGAAAATATAGTAATTGTAAAACTAGAAGCTCAATGAATATAGTTCAAAAAAAAATGAGTATATGAAACTCAGCCCCAAAATGATCACATTTATGCTCATGACTTGCGTTGGTATATTAGAGCATGCATTTAGGTCTAAATATATAAGACTATCGACCAACTTACCTCCTTTAAGTATACTTTTGTATTTTGGGCTTTTAATATGTCAGATTAGGCTCTATAAGCACATTATTAGAGCTGGGAAAAAGGGTCGGCCTTTTTAAACCCGACTAAAGAAAAACAGTCATTTTTTAAAACCTGGCATGTGAGCATAAGGGCCAGGGCCGATCCTACATGGCCGAAGTTATTTTAATAATTTTTACTATTTTTTTTTAGTTTTTTTTTTAAATTATAACAATGAAAGTCCTAATTTAAAACATAAATATTGTTAAAATTATGGTGTAAATGGTACGCATCATGCAACAAACAAACATAGTAATTAAGTCATAATTAAAGGTAAACTATTGTCCATATAACACAATTATAAATAATTAATGAGAAGACTTAACAAAATTAAAAATACTTCTTATAAATATGTCTTGAAAAGTATAAGTAGTCAACAAAATAAATAACACAATATATAAACAAAACAATAACTAGAAAATAAGTCAAAGAATACAAAATTGGTAAAAAATACTTATGAAATAAGAAATATCTTTTATAAGTTTTTAATTTTTAGGATTCTTAATACAAGATATTGTTATGAAACTTAATTCTAAAAAAATAATAACAACTAAATATTTGCAACATCATTAACAAAGTATAAAAAATAAATAATATTATTATCATATAAATAATTTTAAAAAATAAAAAATATATATACGAGCCTAAAATGGCCGACCTTTTTAGGCTCTCGGCCCTACAGAGCTGGCCTTTTTAGTCTTGCTTTCACTTTTGAGACAAAAATCTTAAGCCCAGCCCTTGTAAATTCAGGCTTAAATGGGCTCGGCCCATTTTTTCAGCTCTACACATCATAGCCTCTTTAATATGATCCCTTTTCTTTTGGGTATTCATCCACTTGACTAATTTTTTGAAAAGTGACATAATTGCCCTCTAGGTCTATACCATTTCTTGGATAGATTGTTTGCCAAAAAGTCTCATTTAATATTTTCATTGAGTGTTCTCTTCATTCTTCTTCTACCTCATGTCTAAGGACTCCATGCCATATAATCTACCCTCTTTATCGATACCCCCAACAACCTTCTTTTTATATGTTAAAACACCTAAAATGATTTTATAATATTTTCTCTTCAATAAGCACCACATCTACTCGTTTCGTTATATGATCATTTAGAATCTTATCTTTTTTTGTATGGCCAAATATCTATCCAAGCATCCTTGTCTTTACTACCTCAATCTTACACTTTTGTTGTCCCTTTAAAATTCAACATATACTACCACATTTTGTAGTAAAGAACCTCTCCATTGCTCCCTGTCTCCATTGTCTCTCCATTGAGTTAAAATGACAACCTTTTGATAAAATAAAATCCCAGCCCTTAATTCTAAAATATAATCTTGGCCATTTGTTGATTAACCTGGAGAGAAATTTGAGAAGCCACAATCTTCCAGCTACCACCTTTTGTCAGTTTGTGAAAAAATGCAGCCGCTTGTGTGTTTTTTTCAGGAAATTCCACTGTTTCGATCAGCTGCTTGTGTGTTTGTTTAAAGGAAATTCCACAGTTTCGCTTTCAACCTGCTTCTTATATTTAAACTCTGTTGGAGTGTGAAGAAATCCTCAGGCACGTATGGCTAATTAAAATGAAGGGAAAATGAAGAAAGCCTTCAATGGAGAAGATGCTGGAGATGAAGCTGACAGTGCCGATTTGGAAGTGGAAGATGAGTGCTTAGGCTTCTCTTTAGGTTAAGCAATTAATGGCCGAGATTATATTTTGGAATCAAGGGCTGAAATTTCTTTTTTTAATCCAAAATGGCATCGTTTTAACTCAATGGAAAGGCAAGGGAGACAAAGCGCATTGGAGAGGTTTTGTGCCGCACATTTTGTTGGTTTTATAGCAGTTGCGTAAAACTTTCCTTTACACTTATTATTTGATAGTTAATAAATTTGATTCTTACACAATAATTATTTAAGTGGATAGTTAAAATGTGTTCAAAACAATTATTTTTTTCAATTAAAATTAAAGTGATCCGTAAAAATTACAAATAGTAATGTTAGCAAATTAGGCACTTGGCAGCTTATTCCACCACATAAGAAATATGTTCATAACAAGAACAAAAGTAAATCGCTAAACTAGACAATGATTTAGTTTTCCTTTCTCAAACAGGTGGCTGATTAAGAAAGTATTTATTGAAAATCGACTCAGTGGATCATAATTGCACAAACAATTAATTAACAGCCATCTTATTCTACAAAAAAAAAAAAAAGAATTAAGAAAATAGTTTGGCATTTAATATTTACCTTATCATTCCAAGTTTAATTATATATATAGAAAGAAGTGCATTTTGGTCCCTTAACTTTATACAAGATTTCATTTTAGTCCTTTAATTTTAAAAAGTGTTTAATCCCCTAACCTTATCTCCATTCGTTTTATTAATAAAAAATAATGCAGACATCAAAATTTTAAATATCAACAAAATATTCACAAATTCTAACATTAAGTTTAATTTTCTAAAATGAGAACGATTGGCACAAAAAAAATCATTTGACACCAATAATATTATAATTGAATGACTAAAAGTATACTTTACATAATTAAAAGGCTAAATTGAAGCCTTGTACTGTAAAATTAGATGACTAAATGTGCACTTTTATCCCATATATATATATATATATATAGATATAGAGACACACACATATATATGCCATTAAACGAAAGCAATAATTTTTCAACTGAAATATCTCATAGAAAACAAGATGGAGAGCATATCTTACGGAAATTTTACGGAAAATGAGTGCATTGAAGAGTTCTCACGAACCTTTCAATAATGGAGAGAAAAATTCATGGAAAATTAGTCTTATCACCCCCCTCAAAAACCCAAAAAAAAAAATCCCAACACTTCAATAGCTTCCAAACAAAATTAGTTAATATTTGTTGTAACTTTATGGTTAGGTTAAATAGGTATCATTATTGTTTCTTCTATGATATGTAAAACTTTATTAATGTTCTAATATAAATAAATTATATATATTCATAATTCAATCAAGACACATTATTGAATACTTGCCATACGTTGCAGAAGAAAATTGTTGCAGCTAATAAATTTAGTGGCTCATATATAATAACAATGTTGACTACTCCATCAAGACCTAAATAAGAAAAGTCATAGTTAATTCCAAATATAGTGGACGGAAAAGAGTTTTTGTCAACTTCTTTTAAAGATTATCTTCATTTTATAAGTATAAAATATCAAATTTATAATAACACTCATTATTAAAAGTTAGGATCATTATGATTTATATTGATAAATAGGAAGTAGGGTTTTTTGTCACCAAGAAAATCAACAAGAGTTGGATATGAACATATCTATCATTCATTCTAATTCTTTGCTTCAATTGTAAGTATGCAAAGGCTAATTTCCAAGGTTATTAAACATGTGCCGACCACTGAAGCGGTCTGGGTAGAGGGTCAAGGGACAATTATCAGATCAAATTCAAATCAGAGCTAACCCAAATCAGACCGGTGAGGAATTGTGCAACGCCCATCCCTAGACCCCTTTATATTGCATTGTGAAAGCATTACAAGCCATTTTTCTTTCAATTCACGGGGTCTCTATTCATTTGGTAAAGCCATTTTTACTAGAATATTTAACTTTATTTACGAGGTTACTATTCACTTTGACTTTTCAATTCTTCCATTCATTACTATTAGGTTTTTTTTCTGGTTAACCATTCTTCTGATTACTTAACTAATGGGCTCATAATGTGCGATTACCCATTCCTAGTTCCATTATCGCGCTTAGATAATCAATTCATCCGTCATGCAGGTCATACAATTAATCACTTCAAACAATAATGTATACATGAAGATTAGTACGTAAATAATTCTTCTCTTCTTTGTTACAACTTCTTCTCTTGGCACAGCGTCTTGCACTCCTCTTCTGTGTTCAGCTGCCTATATGGTTGGTTGAGGGAGGGTAGGAATCAAGGGAATCTTAGTAGCAAACAATACCAACAATGCATATAAGATAAATGCTAGTGTATGATATACTTGCCTTACGTAGGCTCATGTTAACATAATGACATATCTGCATGCTCAATGCTTCACATTTCTTACATATAGCCATAGCATCAATAGAAAACAGAGCTTCAATCATTCAACTATGTTACACATAGACAAGTAAAGAAATTATGCACATTGACATACAAGCATAAATATTAATACACATAAGTAGGGTAAGTTCACTTGTACCTTTGGTCTTTGTATCATCCTCTTGTACCTTTTCTTCCAACCACTGAGCTGTTTGAAGAATCTTCCTTGTCATCTCATGACCTTAGGTATATGATTACACTATTAGAGTTATGACAAATAAATATCCTATGTGGCTATATTAGCCTCTAGGACATGTCCCTTATCTTTGGGCCCATACTTGTCTCAAATTACTTTAAATGTCACAATTTTGTGGGTCCACCTAACTACCAGATTTTTCACCTAACTTTGGTAAGTTCACTTGTACCTTTGGTCTTTGTGTCCTCCTCTTGTACCTTTTCTTCCAACCATTGATTTGTTTGAAGAATCTTCCTTGTCATCTCATGACCTTAGGTATATGCACTAGTGCAAAATATTAATTTAACTACATGATTTTGCATCAGTTACTTGAAGAACATAAGCGGTAATGAATATGGCGTATCTTTACTTCTATTTTAAGTTTAACTGATGCCGTAATTTACTTTCTGGCATCAATTGTATAAGCACCTGATGCCATAATTATATTTATGATATTTTTGCATCAGGTGCACTTCAGACAGATGCCATATTAGCATTTATAGCATCAGTTTAATAAACACCAAACACCATTGTTTTGAAATTATATATATATATATATATATATATATATATATATATATATATATATTGAAAAATAAATATATACGTTAAATACAACAATTGAAAATTTTAATTAAATAATGGAAACAAAGTTTTAAAACTAACAATATTATAGTTACATTAAAATGACCACATTTTTTGTCAGAAATTTTTATAGTTATAAATTAATTGGTTGCATATGAAGTAGGTTCTAAAATGAAGGACTATATAAATTTAACCTGTTTAAATATTCGCAATATAACATCCATTATGATTATAATTGTTGCCGTAATATGTAAATATAGCATTAGTTTAGACAAGAATAGATATAATAATTAATTAAATAATTACCTTCTATTATGACATCAATTGTATTTGAGTTTGATGTTGTAATACATTTATTAATTCACTGTGTTAGCTTCTTATAAACCAACGTTATAATATAGATCATTTTACTATAAGAAAATGAAGTTAGGGACACAATTTTTTCTATCAATTATTTTTAATAGGTTGTATTATAAAAATTATAATAAAATAAATATATAAAAATTATTGTTGCTTATTTTTATTAAAATATATGATTTTTTCAAGAATATTATATATAAATAAAAAATATAAATATTAAATACAAATCAAAATTAAAATACATAATATAAATATTATCTTATAAAATATTATTTTTTTAATTTTTAGTAAATAATATATTTATTATTTATAAATACTTACACGAAATAAGAAAATTATATATGTACACATACACACATATATGTTTCTCGACTATAAATATTTGTTTATTTTGGTGATTGAAATAATATCTATATGTGTGTATTTATATTTAATTATGTAAATAAAGATAACAGGTTCATTACAGCTCAACTGGCAAGGCATAACACAACGCTTGTGAAGTCAAGAGTTCAAATCCTCCCTTTATCACAAAATGCATCCAATTTGTGACTTGAACAAGGCACTAGCATGGACACAAGATGGCATGGGAACACATGGTGCCTTGGAAGTGAGTTAGCAAGGACAAATGGTGGTGATGTGACGGTCGAACGGCATGGCTAGTCGGTAACATGGGAACGCTTGGGGTAAACCATTTTTTTTCTTTTATATTCTTTTACAGCGTTATGTTGTTTGTAACTGACGCCGTAATACATTCCTTTATGGCGTCAGGTCCTTTGTAACTGACACGATAATATCTATTTTTCGCTACTCCAATTTCTATTACACCTTATATATTGTAGCGATAATACATTTTTAACTGATGTCAAATATAGTATTTTGCACTAGTGATGATTACACTATTAGAGTTATGACAAATAAATATCCTATGTGGCTATATTAGCCTCTAGGACATGTCCCTTATCTTTAGGCCTATACCTGTCTCAAATTACTTTAAATGCCACAATTTTGTGGGTCCACCTAACTACCAGATTTTTCACCTTTGGTAAGTTCACTTGTACCTTTTGTCTTTGTGTCCTTCTCTTGTACCTTTTCTTCCAACCACTGAGTTGTTTGAAGAATCTTCCTTGTCATCTCATGACCTTAGGTATATGATTACACTATTAGAGTTATGAAAAATAAATATCCTATGTGGCTATATTAGCCTCTAGGACATGTCCCTTATCTTTGGGGCCATACTTGTCTCAAATTACTTTAAATGCCACAATTTTATGGGTCCACCTAACTACCAGATTTTTCACCTAACTTTGAAAAATCATAATTAAATCTCTAGAACTCTAAATAAGGAGGTTCAGAGTCTTAGGTGACCCTTATTAAGTATATTTTAAAGTAAAAATATCTCCTTCTGCCCATTATGAGCACACAATTCTATAATTCACGACAAATATGACTACCTTAGAATTTTGTCCAGTTTTAATTCCTTAAATTCCAAAATTCATAACTAAATATAGAAAATTTCAAATGACATGGTTACAGCTTCTACAAAAAATATGTTTAAGTCCTTTTTAAGGGAAAAAATATGATCCACTATCAATTACATGGATAAATTTCCAGAAACCTCAAACAACCTCACTACCACAGAAAACATTCCAGATTCAATGCCTAGCTTCAAAAATTCATATCTCACAATCTACTAACCCAAATGGCACATATTATATATAAAATTAAAGCTTAAGATGTCTAATTTAAATATAGAAAGTTTTATAGCCATTGGATATCATTTTCTTAGTAAACAATGTGTCATAAGTAGACTTCCTCATAGAACTCGAATATAGCAGCACATAAACTAGTCTTATATTATCATCAAACACCATATTTCATCATATATTCATGAGTAAAACATCATTAGACCTCAAAAACTCCTTCTGGCTGAAACCTTAGGGTGGTCCAAGAGTCCACAAAAACTCAATAAATTCACAAGACAATCGGTTTAAAATAAAGCTTAAACTTACCTCTTCACATTTCTATAGTCGGTTCATAATTTCAGCAGCACTCCGGCCAGCTAGACAGCAACAAACTCCTCATATTAGAAAAATGAGACCATAGAAATTAAGCTCTCAATGTGTAGAAGAAGTTTATCGAAGGCTTCATCAGGCGTAAACGGCGATTCGAGGTCGGAGTTGGCTCCGGAGCTTATGAACTTTCACTATTCACACACCTTCTGTCAAACCCCTTAACATTTTGATATACACAGAGTAATAAGCACACAGTTCTGTAGGCATATAGAAATAGCATAAACATACTGATATTAATTACTTGTTTACAATATAGGGAATCCCTACAGGGTTTGAAAAATATTTAGATAGTGTTCAAAAGAAACTAAAATACAAGCTATAGATAACCAACAGCAGCCTCTACATGCACCAAGACTTTACTTGCTGGTAGCTATTGCTTTACCCTTGGAGCCGCTGCCTTCCATTGGAATGTTTTTGAATGTTGAAAAAGGGTGAGATTCGAGCAAATCTCAGCAGTAACAGGCATTTCATACATATAGAATGCGATAATAAATATGCAATGTACCATGTTATGTGAGATGCGAACTCATACTATGTTGTGCGCACACTGCCCAAGGCTAAACAATAGTTTGCAACCCCGACTTAACTCGTGTACCATCGCTGGATCCTAAATCACAGCTAGGTTGTGTGTGCCCTAAGCACTGTCATGTTATAGAAGATGGCATACACATAGCATACAATTATCACATAGTATATGAAAGAAAGAGTTTCTACCTGAGTCCTTTTTCTGTTCCTTTGTCTATCCTAAATTCGTGTTCCGGCTCAGGCTATTGTCAATTCCTATAAAATTAAAGTTAACAAGTAATTGGTTATTACTTGCTTTACTACTTCCTTTTAATCATATTCCGCTAGTTATCTAATGCAGTCATAGCAATTTCTACACAATATAATTCTGCAGAGTGTAGTTTCACTTTTTCCAGAAAACTGGCAGATTTTCAATCAACTTTGAAAATTCATAATAAATTCTAGAAAATTCCAAATTGACTAGTTCCAAGTTCTATAAAGATATATTTAAGTATAATTTAATGGAAAAATACACAAGTCTAATTATTACACTCACATCATTCCTAAAATTTCGTCAAACTTCCCCTATTCTAGATTGCATTCCAGAAACAGGGCTCAATTTTGAAAACCCATATATTTTAATATACTAGTCCAAAAATTATGTTCCACCTATCAAGTTAAAGCTATACATGTTTAATTTAATCCTATAAAGTTTCAAAATTTTTTGGATCAAGTTTAGCCTATGAAATTCATTTCAAAACAGAACTACCTACAGGAATCAAATCAAACAACATATATTCCTTAACTTCTAAAAATTCCAGATTTGCATACATTCATCCAAAAATCATGAACACATGTAATCCTACAAAATTTTCCCTTCTAAATCCAATAGAACCATTAAAATTAAACAATTCCAACTCCTTCCTATTGTTCTGTGTCTGGCCAAAACATTGGTAAGAAAAGGGAAAAATGTGTTTTCATGCATTCAAGCCATAAACACCTTCCTTTCCACTCCTAATCACATGTTTAATGATTTAAACACTCATTAATCATGATTTTAGGAAATTTTGACAGCATGACCCCTTAGGATTTTATCTTCCAAATTTTACAAAACTAACAAAATCAAGCCAACAACAACAACAACATATTTAGTAAGAGGATTAGCGTTCTTGAGCTTACCTCTTGATTCTCTCACTTTCTCTCTCTAGGTGCCATTTTCTATCTCTCTCTCTCTCTTACCTCTTGGATTTTGCTTGCTAAACATGATATTCAAGATGGAGAAGAGATTAGAAGAGATTCTACTTTGATTAGAAGACAAGAACACTTGAATCCAAGCCTACTTACCTTGGATTTTTCTTCTTGAGCTTTCTCCTCTTCTCTTGTTCTTCTATGTTCTTCAAACTCTCTTCTCTCTCTATTTTTGAAGGATGGCCGAAAATATGCCTAAGGAAAGGGATGATAAGCCTTTAAAAATATCCAATTACACCTCCTTTGAAATATAATATTTTATTGGGTTTCTTGCACATGTTGTTTGATCAAGTTTTATCCCCTTTTCTCTGTCTCATATTGACGTCCAAGGGCTGTAAAAAGGGACCAAATAAGTCTCTTGATTTAACTTCATTTACCTCTTGAAATTACTATGTAAGAGCCCTTTAATTACCACCTTACTTTTGACTTTTCAAACCTTCACCTTTTTGCTTGGTTTAAATACTTCAACTTGGCATTTGGAATTCATTTATTAATTCCCTTTGCTTCTTGACCAAAAGTGACGAAATGAAGGTCCCAAAATAACCAAATAGGCTTCTTTAATTACCTTCACCCATTCCCTTGCAATTAATTGTGTAATAGCCATTTATTACAAATGTTACTTTTGACTTTTCAAACTTAATTTACTTGGCCAATATTAATCACTCTTGATTAATTTGGACCAAGAATTTTATTCTCTTGCCTCTTCCTTTTTGACCGAAAATATCAAGAAAGAAAGGGATAATTAATAGCTTCTTGCTTTATTTGAAAATTTACACTTTTGCCCTTACATTTGTTTGTAATTTCGCACTTATACTCAATTCTTTTAGAATTTTCATCAAACTTTGAAAATTCATATCTTTATTTATAGATGTCCAATTATTGTGGTTCCAAAAGCTATATGACCCTTATTAAGTCTATTTTTCTTAAAAATATATCCTTTATCCAAATGAATACTCAAAATTCCAGAATTACCATTTGTTGGACACTTTCACAGAAACTTACAAGTTTCACTTGGCTAACTTGAAAAATACATAACTCTTTGTGTATAGCTCTAAATGACTTATATGACCTGTCAAAATAAAGCTTGATAAGTATACTTTCATTTTGGAAAATATCATAGGCATTTGACATCATTTTACTATTTAAAAATGTCATAAAACTAGATTGCCTAGCAAGAAAACACACCTGCAGCAAATCTAGTTTTTTTTACAACTTGTGTTCCAACATAATTATGTTGTGTGTGACCACTAATTGCCTTACTTTGTCATTTAATGTGCTCTTTAATTCACCATTTTATTCCTTAAATTTCTCAGTTACATACAAGGAATATTGGTGAAATAAAATGGGATGTTACACATTCTCTCTTCTTTCTATTTTTTCTCTATTTTCTCCATCTTTTTTTCTCAAATTTTTCTGCCCTTGGCTAAAATCTTAAAAAAGAATGGAGGGTTGGGATGTAATCTTGCATTTGATAGTATCTTTATGTGCCAAGTGGCAAAGGATAAGAGCACACGATTCCAAATGTCAATAAAGCATCTTCTCTTCCCTTTCTCTCTCCTATATGGAATCCTTTCATATGTCAGGGGAAGGAGAGACCTAACAATTTCCCTGGACTCCCGAGTTGGGTATTTGGGAAAGTCAAGTATGTATCCGGGTTAGAGATTAGTAGATTCACTAAGCTTAGGGCTTAGTGTCACCTTTTCGAAGTGCCACCTCAAAAGGAAAAAAGCAACTGTCATCATACTCCTTCTCATGATTTTTATAATTAATCAGAAAAAAGTTGATTGAAATTTGTTAAATACAATAAAATATGTGTTACGAGTGTAGGATGGTGTATTTAGAAGTGCAAGTGTACACTGTCGTAATCAAGTAATATAGAAGTGAGTAGAGTATCGTTCCCACGAGGATTGATTACTAAGTACCAAAATTGGTAATTTTAATTCTATTTAGTCGGTCGATTAGTTGTGATTGAGATTGCAAGATAAAAATGATGAAATATGAATACAAGTGATATGAAGACAAATATGAGAAAAAGCCCTAGGGATTAGATTTCACTTAACAAATTCCGGATTGAATCACTTATCTATTCTAGTCCAATTTTTCCTATTTTAATTACTAGCCTCTTCCAAGGTCAAGTAATTCTATAATTAATTGCTAACCCAATATATTCCTATATGAATTTAAGCAATCAATCATGCATTAAGATTTATGGAACTCAATTAAGACTACACAACCCATATGAATATATTCCTATGTCATATGCAAATTATGGTTTTAATTATAGGATCCACACACATGTATCTCCTTCCGGTCTCAACATGCATATTGAAATCATCCAAAAGGTGGTCAATCAATTGTATGCATTAAGAGCAATAATTAAAACGCAATCATGAAGGAAAAATTAAAACTAGATTTAATAAGTTAAGATTCAATCCGTCATTAGTAAGCTACGTCATCACCCTAGGAAAAGGAAAATTTAGCTCATGATAAAATTTAAAACAAAACCAAAATAAATTATAAACATCATAAATATTGCATAAAAATTAATTACAAAAACATAAAAATACAACTACAAGATGCATGAAAATGGAAAATCTAGCCTACCATGTAGGAGGTAAAACCTTCCATGCAGGAGGCATACAAAAAGTAATACAATGCAAGAAATGACTATCTAGCCTTCCATATAGGAGGTAAAACCATCCATCCAAGAGGCATGCAAAAAGTAATACAATGCAAGAAATGACTATCTAGCCTTCCATATAGGAGGTAAAACCATCCATCCAGGAGGCATGCAAGAAGTAAGAAAATGCAAGAAATAAATTCTAAAATAACAACTCTCTCTAAAATAGAAGCTCTCTCTCTCTTCCTTCCTCCTCCTCCTCTTTTCATGCCAATAAGCTCTATTTATAGGCTTTATTTCGGGTGCTACAGTAGCTGCTACAGTGAAAGCCGGATGCTACAGTGAAAGCCGGCTGCTACAGTATCGCGTTTCACCTACCACACTTCACCAACCGCATGCTACAGTGAAATACATTGTCCGCTACAGTACCCCTGCTACAGTACGCTACAGTGCTTCCAAACAGTACCAGACATGAACAGTGCACAGTGAATAGTCCGCATGAATAGTACTTCCCTTTAAATGCCTTCTTTAATTCTTCTTAATGCGGTACTGTCCATGACTGCAAGAAAATCATTATTTAGTTATTAGTTACACCCAAATGGATTACATTCAGCTCAAATATAGTCCACAAAATCATCATATAAGGGAAAATAAATATGAAACATTTTACTTATCAATATGTAAGAAAATAGAACTTATTTTTCCAAAAAAAAATACCCTTATTTATATATGGAAAGAGTGAGGATGAATAAATAGTTAAATAATACAGTGAAACAAATCCACAATTAATAAGAGTAAAATGAAAAACAATACTTAAAATTTTAGACAGGCTATGTTAGTTGTCAAACCCTTTTATATTTCGACATTTATCAGAGTAATAACACGCAGTTCAGTGGGTGAATAGAAATAACATAAATATATTGATATAAAGTACTTGATTCTATTACAGGAATCCTTACAGGGTTTATATGTAATATTTACTAATCGCAAAATATGATATAAAACTATAGATAACCAACACCAACGCTTGGACAGGACTGAAAATCTCAGTTATTGGTATCAACCTCCTTGCCCTTGAGCCGATTCCTCTAGCTTAATCAATTTTAAATTTGTGGAAAGGTGAGGGGATAGATTCATACGAACCTTAGTAGCAACACACAATCAATCATATAAAATGTGATAAATAAACATGCAATGCACCATATAATGTAACAGAACAAATGTACTACAAACATGTCTGTCTATTCGGCGTTCAGGATCAAATGACTATTTATCCTTACTGGCCACACTGTGTACACTGTTCAAGATCAAATAACTATTCGACCCTTACTTGTTGTAATGTTCTGGAGTAGATAATTGTATGTTCGTATTTGTCTCACTACCTCAACTAGGTCCCACTTGGCCTGATGGTACTTGTGCCTTTCCCACCAGGTGATACTTGTACTTTTTCCACACCACAACTAGGTTTTGTAATAAACAATTCATATCACAGAACATGGAAACTCAAAGCATATAAACTATCACATAGTATATAAAAGATAGAGTTACTACTTGAACACCTTTTTGATTACTCGTCTTTAGTTATTAATCTCCAGGCTGGTCTGGACAAAGATCGAATCCTATAAGTTAGAATCCATGATAAATGTTTCATTACTTAGTTAAAAATCTTCTAAGTATAGTACATTGAGTTACATGGTAGTAAATAGGGTCTATATTGGCTTCTAGTCTATGCCATTATCCTTTGGAGTCAAACTTAGTTCCCTTACATACTCTTTAATACCTCTATTGTGACTTAGGTGTTAGCATTCCATGGAAAAATAAGAGGTGATGAAATGGGGTCTTGGCTGTAGCCAAGGAATCCTTTGGCCATGGCCAAAGGTGCCTAAAAAACTTTTGGCTACAGCCAAGAAACTGTGTTTCTAGGTTTTCCCCTGTTTCTTGGATGGACTTCCAAAAATCATAACTTAATCTAGAAAAATTCAAATGAGGTGTTTACAAGTCTTATGGAAATATATTTATGTCTTCTTTCACGAAAAAATACCAATTTGTGCTAAATATAGGGTCAAGACCTTAAGAACCCATGACCAACATCACTACCTAAAAACACATTCTAGTGTTTGTGTCTTAACTTCAACAGGACATAACTCACAATTGACAGAGCCAAATGACTTATATTACCTATCATTAGAAATCTTAGGATGTCTACTACAACCTTGCAAAATATCATAGAAATTGGACAAGTTTGGCTATTCAAAAACAACTCACAAACAGACTGTCACGAATCTAACAGATTCAACAACACCCTTTTGAATTCCAAAATTAGGGCTTTCTAATCAATTGTCCAAAAATCATTACCACATGATATCCCTACACAAATTTAGCCTTCGAATCAATTTATAACATCAAATTAATCAAATTCTAGCTCAATCACACCACAAAATAGGTCTGATTTCTAAAACACAAATGATCTTTTTGCAACTTTTAACTTTTAAATATGTAATTAATGATCATAAACCCTTAACTAACTGTATATTCATCATCAATCATCCATTAGAGCTCAATATTGACACCTTAGCTGAAACCCTAAGGGGTCTAGAAATCTAAATATACTCAGCAAAATAGCAAGACGTTATGCTCAAATTGAAGCTTACAATTACCTTTATGTGTCTATCTGATCGATTTGAAATTTTGGCAGTACTTCCTCCAAGTAGAAGAAACCGAACTTCTCAGATTAAAAATTGGAAATTTTAGAAATGAAGCTCTCTTTGAGTAGAAGAAGATTAATAAGGGCTTTGGAACTTGAAAACGCAATTTCAGTCTTCGAATCAGCTATAAACCTCAAGAACACGAAGAACTTCTCTCCTCTTTCTTTTTCTCTTGGATTTTTGAATTTTCCCTTAATTTTAGGTGGCTGGCTAACTTTTAAAGAAGGAGATAGAGGTTTGAAATGTTTAAATAAATTATTACACATGTCTTAAAAAGCCAGGGTGCTGGATGCTCCTTTTTGGGAATTATCGGGTAACGGGCTATTTTGTGTACCAGATATTCTTATTTTACATTGCATGGTACCCGATGCACCTCTTAAAATTTGTCTTCATTTCCCCTTTAACATAATTGGGTTAATTCCACTATCAAGGGAGAAGGATTTATCAGTCTTCTGGTATCATAGTCGGCAAAATCAGCTATATGGCCGGACTAGAAACCAGTGGGTTACACTGGCTTTTCCACCTCTATCAAATGTCTAATGGTAGATTTTGGAAAATGATTGGCTAATCAGGAGAAAATGTTAAAATATACTTTAATAAAACTACTTTAATAAAGCAACTTCTTGATATAGGGCCGCTGGTTTTGCGACAAGTGTCCCTCTTTAGATTGAGTAGCGCCATGTATCTCCTGAATGCTTTAAGATGACGCTACCTACCCTTGAGTCTCTGGGAACTGTCGATTATGTGCACCAATATGCCTCGGGAAACTTCAGGGCCTTTATACGGGCCCCACATATCAATATGGCTCCTTCCTCCCTTATTCTTCCTTATAATGGCACCATTTTGGGTGTCCTCTAGAAGCCATGAAATGTCTCAAATTATTTCCAAGTTTTATACACAAGTATACACATATACATATATCTTGCATCGACCCATTCTACTGGAAAATTCATACATACTCAAAGTAATACAAATCATGGAATTTTCAGTACATTACATTAGTATCTTTGATAAATAAGAATATGTCATCCAAAAAACCTTCTATTATATATAAGATCAGAGGGAGTATGTTTGAATAATAATGGCCTATATTTTGTTTTTGTATATCTAAATTGTTCATGGTTAATAAAGACTACTCCCTCTGATCCATAATATAAGACATATTTATTTAATTTGATTAGATTTAGAAAATTAGTTAAATTAATTAGTATGACATGTAATTTTTAAGACACCTTAGTTATCTTCCTTAATTCTCTCATTCCGCCTCCTCTTTGGTTATTGTTGAGGGAGTATCAGTAGATGTAAATTAGCAAAAGATTATATTGAAAAATAAGAAAATTATGTCTTATACTTAGGACCAAAATCAACTCCTTAAATATGTCTTATATTAAGCACCGGAGGGAATACAATTTCTTATAAACTTTATACTCGATCTCTAGATATAATATCCAATTGTTAAAATCATGAGACTAAAAAATGTTGGTTATTTTATTATGTCTCAATGTTATTTTCTTCTTTCCAAATTCTACCTCTAATTAAGTGTTTTATGATTGTAAAATCATTATTAGGGGTTGAGAAAAAAATTATTCATTAAATAGGGGTACATGTGAAAATATTAGAAGTTCTATAATTTCAGATAAGGTAATGCAAAATGTAACATGGGCTTGAAAATTGTGTACTATATTTAAGGATGGAGTGGGTATTATATATTGATATTGATATTTTTTTAGAAGCTAGTTGCAGTTAATTGGAACTAACATGATGATTAGAAATCAAAAGCAGTCACATGTAACAATAAATTACAATTAGGCATAAGAAAATTGAATACTTTTTTTTATTAGATCAAGGGTTTCTCCCTCGAGGCTTAAAGAGCAAAGGATTCTCACCTCTCCCGACAAGTGCGCTTCCCATGATTTGAACTTATGTTCTCCTCCTTACGAAGGTAAAGCCCCTTACCACCTCAACCAAAAGCTTGATAGTAGAAAATTGAATACTATCCCAATTTGAACATTTAATTATCCTATCTTGTCAATCAATAAAGAAATTTTAGTTAACAAGTTACACTACTTATAAGTCATTTCCCAAACTAAAACTTTGTGTAAGGGCTGACATTTAGTTTCAATATAAATACATAATATATATAAGTATATATATATATATATATATATATATATATATATATTGTTTAGTAGTTTTTTTAATAATGAAGGCAATTTTATTCAAATAGAAGTAAAATAATTCCATTAGAAATATTGGGCTCCATTACAACAGACCACAACATGGAGTTGTTGGGTTTTGGGCTCCCTTCCTATGTGGAAAAATGCCCAAATTGTATATATTTCCTATTTTATGAAAAGAAAAGAAAGGAAAGGAAAGACGAAAAATAGTAAGAGAATGGAAAAATGGAAAGTTTCCTGACTGTTTGTAAGAAAGAATGTTTTCTCAAAATGTCCTAATTTGAGGTTATATCTCACTTACTTAAGTGGAGAAACAAGGCATATTAGGTTTTTTGGTAGAGAGGCCCCACTGAGACTAGATAGACCAAGGCTGGAGAGGACGGAGAAGTCTAATGTTGTAGCCATATAAAAGAAAGACAGCTTCACAAGTTAGTATCAATAAATCGGCATTTGTACACTTGTTGACCATTGGATCGAGCTAAAATTTGGTCAGCAGGTTCAAAACATATAGATCACCTTTTTCATTAGTGGGATAGTCATTTAGAGGCCTAATGTGAGAGAAAACATGTTCATGGTCAAGGACCTTTTTTCTAGTATTTTTTGCTTCTTTGTTCTCTATTGTAACCTTATAGTTTTAGTTGTTTGACTGTGAGGTTATACATGTTTGTGCATGTATTTGAGAGTCTCTTGTACCCTATTTTGATCATAGTGAATCATATTTTCATTAGTTTAGATGATCTGTAGTTTTAACCCTTGAGTTTAGGGGTTTTCCACGTTAATAATTCCGGTGTCTCTTTTGCCGTTTGATTTCTGCCATTTATTTATTTATTTGTTTCCTCATAAATTCTTGCAAGTGATATGATGGTTTAACATCTAGTGTGTGATACCTTATTTACAAATACTACGGTAGAGTACTAATTAGCTAATATTCACCGACTATAAACATCAGAGTGGCACAAAATGCTAGACACTTTATACAATGCCTCTGCTGAATATAAATATTCACATATAAACACATTCATACACAATTCATCTTACAACCCTCATATTCATTCTTCACTTCATTTCATATACAAACCACAACTTTACAATATTCTCAAAATACATAATGGAAACTTGACAACCTAAACTAATTCCTTTCACTGCTCGGCCTCGATTCATCGTCATTTACATTTCCTTTGCCCCGCGAGTTTCCTCCCTGTACTGGGTATTTTCTTGGGAAAAGAATGAGATTCATGGGAATCTCAGTAGTAACATCATTAAACATATAAGATAACACACACAAGCATGCTTCATTCATATAAAATCATCAACAAAATCATCAAACATTATTCAGTGCAAACATGCAATTCATAAACTGACTTCGCGTTAGACAAGTTCTCAACCCTGAAAGGCGCCTGTACACAATGCATACAATACAACCTCATGACTGGCATCGCGCTTGATAGGTTCTCTTGGCCCCGAGGGGTATCCGTGCAAAGATAGGCCCCGGGTCCCGCTCATGCAATTATGAACATTTCGCGTGAGTGTCAACCCGACCTGAGATAGGCCCTGGGTGATCACTCCGTTCAATCTAAACATGTTAGACATTTTGATGATGATAACAAACAATACATATGCATGTCATGTTATATGAAGACAGTTACTACCTGGTTGCTTCTTTATACAACTTTTCCCCTTGATTCAAGCTCGGGAAATCCTGAGACTAACCCGATTGTCAAGTCTTGAAATTGCCAAATACCACCAAATGGGTTATTACTCATCCATACACCTTTCCAAACTCATATCATTGGTAAATTTAGCCTATTGGTACTAAATTACCAAAATACCATTTAGGTCCTCATTATCAGTATTTTCTCTAAAATTATGGTTTAGGCCATTCCTACATATTTTCACGTGTAGAATCCATTCCCAACCTTGAATTGGCCAAAATCAATCCCAAATGACGAAAATACCCTTAACAGCCCTCAAATAAGGCTTAGAAAGGGCAATTTTGTCATTTCGCTCTCCAGGCCTTTTCTCACTTCGGGGTCAACATAGACCCTACACAATTCGACCTCCTGAATCCAATGGAAGCATCAAATTGGTCAAATTCCCATTCATTCATCACATCCAACATAGGGAAGGGAAAATAAATTCCCAGAAAAGTTGTGTCGGATTCTAGTTTTCTTTAGCCCAATCACCTCCTTTCTACTTATAACCAATATATTAACTAGTTAGACATTCATTGGACTTGATTTGGAGACATTTACATATTAAGGTCTCTTTGGCTTTCTTGAATTATCTTATACCAAATAAACCATAATCAAGCCCAAAATAACTCTACTAACCTTAATCAAGCAAGAGGAACAAGTTTGGGAAGTTACCTCTTGATTTTCTTCACTTTCTCTCTCTAGGTCAATTTCTCACTCCTCCTTCCTGCGCTTGATTCAGCTGATCATCATAGAGATTAATGGTAGGGAGATGAGGAGAGGAGACTATAGAAGGATTTAGGAACCTTTAATCATAAGGTTCAAGCACCTTACCTTGATCTTGGTAAATCCCTAGCTTCTCTCCTTCTTCCGTTGAGTTCTCATTCTCCAGCCCTTCCTCACCTTTTCTGATTTAGTTTTAGTCGGGAATGAGCTGATGAGAATGATCATAGATTCATATAATGCCATACTCTAATTAATTGGACATGTGGCACATTACAATTGGTCCATATTTGCAATTATTCATTAATTAATTCAATTTCCCTTCCTTTCACTCAACTCAACCAAAATCATGCAGGGAAATATGGGAAAAACCGAATCTTTATTTATCCCATTATGCCAACACGTAGCTTGTTGACCAAGTCATTGACTTTTTGACTATTTGACCATTTTTCACAATAATTCACCAAAATTGATCTATTAATGATCAATTAGTAATTTTGCTCTTTTTAATTCCCATCTAGTTCAAATCATTGGAAATTTGAGGAAAAATAATTATTTTCCACTTTTCGGAAAAATTACCATTTTGCCCCTGCATTTAATGATTTACCGAAATAAATCATTTTTCACCCATTTCTTTGGCTAAACCCCATTTTGACGCTTAAATGAGGCCATTAATCATATCATTAAATTTTGTGAATTTTTTGTTACCATATTGGGCCTTTACCGGTCTCTTATACCCTTATTTGGCCAATTTATGCGTAACCGGCGATTGGAATATCTTCCATAAATTCACATAAATTCATTCACATCATTTTTCACCATTTCATTCTATTAAATAAACATAAAATACATATATAAGTGTATTGGTGAAAAATAGGGTATTACATAGTGTGCCCTTCCTAACAACAACATATACAAGAGCTTAGTCCCTAGGCCACATAAGCATAAAACAAATAGTTCCAACAAACTTGAAATAAATTACAAACAGAGCAATAGAAAATATCAAAAACAACTTTGAATGAGAGTTAACACTATATGTATGAAGAATGAAGCAAAGAATGCAAATGGCAACCTGCTTCCTTTTCAATTAATGTACAAAGTAGGAAGAACAAACCATTCAAGATTACCAGTAAGGACAAGGATATTGTTGGAGTTGTAAGTAAAAGTCGGTGTGTCAGACAGAACAAAGTCTCAGATCACACCTAGTAAGTTTATGCTAGTAAATGGGCCAAGAGGAAGAGCAAGCTCATGTGCACAACAACAGGCCACCAGGAGCTAAACACAGTGGAAAACCAACAATTTCCGCCTTACGCTCAAGTTAAATATGAACTAGGCACTTTTTATCAAAATATTTTTTGAGAAAATCTAAAATTTATTTTATGATAACGCTTACTAGAAAATCACCTATTTTATGGAATCATTTTTTTTAAAATATGAATGTTGAGACTTTTACCGACTTTTAAGTCACCAAAAACAGATTTTTAAATGCCATAAATGGTGTTTATCTCTATTAACGTTTTGTTGCTCCAACATTCAAAAACTACTTTCAGAATATGTTTTTAGTATCATTATAATCAGTGATTTAATTGTCTTTATATTATTTAAATTATGCTCAACGTCTCTCATAGTCCGAACCTATTTAAGGAGAGCTCAACAAGAGGTTCATGCACCCCGCTCTAGAAGCCTCAAGAACTCTCTTCATCTAAAGCTTTTGAGCTTTCTCTTCATCACGTATTCTCTCTACCTGTTGATTGCTATTATATGTTGTTGTTATATTCACCCTGTACTTACAGGAAGAATCCGTTTTATCCTGGGGAATACTGCTTCCTGGGGAATGCTGCTATTATTTGTTGGATGTGACTCAGATTACACAATGTATTTACAGGAACTGCGCTAACAATCTTAAGAGCTAATATGGCTTATGTTCCTTCTGTTGTTCCAGATCTAACAACACTACTGGTTCTAGAGTTAACAATACTGGTGCTGATACTATCCCGATGGTAGTACCCATGCTGAGGCATTTTCCTAACATTTCCAATATAGGGTAGTTTGATGGGAAGAAATTCATATGTTGGAAGGAACACGTTTACACTATTCTCAACATGCATAGAGTGGCTGACGCACTTATATAGTCTGCACCTCCCTCAAATGCTAACCAAGCCCTGAAGAATTCTTAGACCTTTGTTAACAAGGTTTACATAAACACTCTCATTACTACTTTGTCTAATGATCTGTTCGATATGTACCATATCTAGAATAAGGCTAGTGAGATATGGGGATCACTTACCCTTAAGTACATTGCTGAGGATGCTAAGAAGCAGAAGTTCATAGCGGGAAACTTCTATAGGTGGGAAATGATAGGAAACAAAGACATCAAGCTTGAGATCAATGAGTACCACAAGCTATTTAAGGAACTTCAAGTTAAGAAGATCACCTTGCTGGAAGAGTTTCGTGGCTGGTGTACTGATCGAGAATTGTCAGATTCATGGAATGACTACAATCAACAGCTGAAGCATAAGCAGAAGAAGTTGCCTCTAACCTACCTAATCTCTCATATTATTATTGAAAGGGTTAAGTTTCTTAAATAACCTTCAACTTTTCTAAAAAGTGCAAAAGTAATCATAAACTATTTTTTGAAGTAAAATTAATCATAAATATTATAAAAGAGTGCAAAAGTAACGATGACGTTAACGTTCGTTAATACGAACTTTTTAATGAAATGTTAAGGTGCTAAAATAGCCATTAATTTATACCAAAAGTGAAAAGGTAACCATAAACTTTTTTTGAATGCAAAAGTAACTAAAAAGTGACTTCTTAAACATTAATTCATAAGTTTTTCTTTGGCCTTTGTATTATGAATGTTTTTATCAATTTAGGGATTAAAATGACAAAACTTAAGAATTAATATTCAAAAATTCATCTTTTTTTTATTCTGGCGAGAATGACGAAACAAAAATAACTTGTCACCCTCACTCTAACATGAATAACTGGCATTAAAAGTACTACATCGCCAATGTTGAAGAAATCCCATAACTAACGATGAGAAGATTCTAAGATATCTGATATGAAAACCAAAATCCCCAATAATCGCATATGCATATGGTAGGGTTAGATGACAAGTGGATTTTAATTATGAGATAACCAGGGGTGGCATGGATTTTTCCAACCCTATCATATGCATATGAGATCTTCCATTGCCTTAGTTTTCCTCTCAATTATCCTTCCTTAGAATTCTTTCATCTTTTGTTATGGGATTGCTTCAACATTAGTGATGTCGGTAATTTTAAGGGCAGTGATTCATGTTAGGGATTTTAGCTTTTGGAGTTTAGGTGACAAGTTTATTCTACTTCTTCATTCTCACTAGATTAAAAAATAGGTGACTTCTTAAACATTAATTCATAAGTTTTTTCTTTGACTTTTGTCATTTTAATCCCCAAATTGATAAAACACTCATAACACAAAAGCAAAAAAAAAATTATGAATTAATATTCAAGAAGTCACTTTTTAGTTACTTTTACAGCAAAAAAAAATTTTATGGTTACTTTTACACTTTTGGTATGAGTTAATGGTTGTTTTAACACCTTAACATTTCATTAAAAAGCTTACATTAATAGACGTTAACGTGCGTTAATGTCATGGTTACTTTTTCCCTCTTTTATAATATTTATGGTTACTTTTGCACTTTTCAGAAAAGTTGAAGGTTATTTAACCACTTTAACCCTTATTGAAAATACCAACCGAAAGGTAATACAAGCTGCAAGTGGCAAATAAAGGTCACTAAAGCAAACCTAGTTGAGGCAAATTCGCACAACAAGAGTTACAACCCTAAAAACAAAAAGAATAAAAATAAGTAACCTTACTACAAGACCAAGGATACTAACCCCAAAAAGAAGAGGAGTAGTTTGTTTTGCTTGTGGAAAACCAAATCATTATACAGCTCCATGCAGGAAAAGGGCTAAGGGAGATAATGAAAATCATCCTAAGCCAAATGTGAATTTTCTTGAAGCAGATGATAACAGTGATGAAGATATCATTGTTGTTGTGATGTCACAAGTCCTTCTTGTCTCTAATGTGAAGAAATGGGTGACAAATTCAAGTGTTTCCAGGCACATTTGTGTAAACAAAGAGATATTTACCTCCTTTGAAGAAGGGGAAGACCACATTTATCTGGTTGACTCCCAAACTTTGTAAGGTTCAGGGAAAAAGGAAAGTGATGTTGAAGTTCACATTTGGAAAGACCTTGGTATTGAATGATGTGTTGTATGTATGTGAAATTAGAGCTAACTTAGTCTTTATGACACTACTCGAGAAGCTGGGGTTAGGGTGTGTTTCAAGTATAACAAGATTGTCATGACCAAGAATAATGTTCTCATTGGAAAGGACTATTGTAATAAGGGTCTGTTTGTTTTAAGTATTGTTGAAATGAATGAGAATACTTCTTCTTCTGCTTACTTAGTTGATTCCTTTGATGTGTGGCGTGCTAAATTAGGACATGCTCATAAATCCTATATCAAATGACAACAAAATCTTGGGATGATTTTTTAAATTAAAAATGAATTTCAAAAATGTGAGGTCTGTGTTAAAAACTAAATTAACCAAAAGAATAAATTTTTCTACACAAAATTGAATTGTTGTCCTTAGTATATATTGATTTAGGTGATTTGAAACAAATTGGAACTAGAGGACATAAAAGATATTCTATTACCGTTATTGATGATTTTTCAAGATATACTAAATTATATTTATTGAGAAATAAAGATGAAGCTTTTGAAAAATTTATTTTTTACAAGGCGGTAGTAGAAAATCAATTGAACATAAGAATTAAACGAGTTAGATCGGATAGAGGTGGGGAATATTTATTATTAAATGATTTTCATGAAAAAGAAGGAATAATACATGAAGTAACTCCTCCTTATTCACCTAAATCTAATAGTGTTGCTAAAAGGAAAAACAAAACTTTAAAACAAATGATGGATGCCTTGCTTGTAAGTTTTGCATCGCCAAATAATTTGTGGGGTAAACTTTGTTATCTACTTATTTTCTACAAAATAGAATATCTCATAAGAAAAATAAGAAGACACCTTATGAATTATGGAAAGGTTTTTCGTCTAACCTTGAATATTTTAAATGTGGGGGTTTCTTGCTAAAGTTTTATTACCTGCTTCTAAAAAGAGGAAAATTAGTTCTAAAACTTCTGATTGTATGTTTATTGGATATGTTTAATGTAATATCCTGAATTTTAGAAATAAAGGCTCGAGAATAAGCCTGAATTAAGAAGACTACGAAACCCCAGTTTAGCAAATGTCTTAGTGGGGCATGGTTGTATTCCCCAAAGTTCCTTTATATCCTTTGGATATTAAATAGAATATTATGATGAATTTAAAGAGCTTGGGGAAGACAAAACAATGCAATTAGAAGACACACACAAAGTAGTGTTGCTACCGGTGAATTTCCCAGTGTGGTAGTTGTGTTTGTGTGACACATTTAAAGGGGAAAATGATGTCCAAAAATTATGAGACTTTCTATAATGAAAGTAGACTTATCAAGATTTAATTTGATAGGTTACATGAGTTATTTGGAGCTATACACAAAGAGATATGTATTTTTGAAGTTAGACTAGTGAAACTGACTATTCTCAGTGGCAGAGACTAAAAACAATAATTCTGGGATGTTTGAGTTTTCAATTGGCCAAAGATTATATTTTAACTTAAAACTATACTCAATAAGGGTCTCATAGCCTTTAGAACCACCCCAATTTGATATCTACACAATTAGATATGAATTTTTAAAGTTTGATGAAAATTCTGCCAAGTTTTGTATTGAGTGCGAAAATGAAATAAAATGTAAGGGAAAATGATAATTTTACCATAAGACAAGAAATGAATATTTTCCCTAATATTCCCAATAATTTAAGTTAAATGTGAATAAAAAGAGGGAAATGGCTACTTGGTAATTAATAAGCCTATTTTGGCAAATTATTATCAAGGAAAGTTAAAGAGTCAAAAAGCATAAGGATTAGGTCAACAAAATTGTAAGATGACCTATAGGATAAAGCAAGATCAATATTTCCTCTACCATATTTATGGATTTACGGTGGAAATGAAGAAAAGAAAAAAGAGAGGAATTTTCAATGGAAATAATGGATGAAAAGTCAAAGTTTTGACCAATGAGAAATTGCCACATGTAAAGCCATTTGATGATTCATTTAATCATCAATTCTTCATCTTCTTCATCCATTCATTCCTGTGCAAAATCAGAATGGAAGAGAGAAAAAGAGAGAGCTGAACGTGAAGAGCAAGACACACACCAAAAGCTAGGGTTCAGGTAAGGAGCATGTATAGTTGGAGTTTATGCTTCCAAATCATGTAGGAACCTCTTCTCCTCCTTGAAACCCATGATTTTCAAGATAAAATCAAGAGAGAGGAGGGAGTGAACAGTGACGTTTTAAAGAGATAAAGTGGAGAAATCAAAGAGGTAAACTCCAAAACTTGCTTCTCTTGCCTTAGTTGATGTTGTTGTTGATGTTGTTGGTGGATATTGGTTTGTTTTCTCTTGTTTTTCTAAATTTGGATTGATGAAACCCTAGGGGAAATGCTTCCAAAATTTCCCCTAAATCATGTTCATTCAGTATTTAAATAGCTAATCATTTGATTAGAAGTAGAAAGGAAGTGATTAAGCAAGAGAAAACAAGAAAACAACATGTTGCACCTAAGAACCCTGTTTTTCTACCCTGTACTGTGACATGTAGAAGGAGTAGGAATTTGACCATTTTGATGCTTCCATTAGCTTTAGAGGGAAAAATTTTGTAGGTATACAAGTGTTCATGATTTTTGGATGCTTGTATGTGAGTTTGGAAATTTTAAAATATGAGTATGCATATTGTTAATCTGCCCTGTTTGGAGGCAGTGTCATTGTGATGTGTTTTTTTTGGCCAAAAAGTCTCCGACTTGATTTTGGCCGCGGAAAAACCCCCCCAAATTCTAGGATTTCATGTTTTTGAGGCAAATTGACCTATTTAGCCCTCCCTAGCTTCTTGGGCCTTAATATACACTTCTAATGACTCAAAATCATGGCTATAATGATGTAATTGGGTATTTAGGGCCATGGAGAAGTCAAGAAAGAATAGGAATGAAAGAATGTCCAAGAAGCTCCAATGATTGAAGGAAGAGGAAACGAAGGAAGGACAGTGGTCCACAAGGTAGTAAACTTACTTACTTTAATGTATGTGATGTTTATGTTGTGTATTGATTTGTTGTATTGCTTTGCTTGATTATGTGAAGCATGTATAAATGAATGAAGATCTGTTTCTATTTTTACTATGGCCATAAGTATGTTGCACAAAATATTGAGCATGTAGAATATCATTATGTGAACATGAGCTTATGTAATGCAAGCATATCATACACTAGCATTCATCTTACATGCATTGTTTGTATGTTTGCTACTGAGATTCCCTCGAATCTCACTCCTCCCAACCAACCATTTTAGACAGGTGAAGGATGAACAGAGGAGATATGGAAGTGAAGTGAAGATCGTAGTACAAGGCACTACTTTTGTATTTAATGTAAAGATTTTGGTAGTTTGTGATCATACTTGTTATGTAGGTCTATAAATGAATGGATGAAGTATAAACAGAGAACCACTTTAATTTAATTGAAGGAAAAGCGCTTATATATTCTGATATATAGAAATTAAGAGCCGATAAGTCATTGGTGATGTAGGGGAAGTTATGGAAATGTTTGAGAAGTTTTCTACCCTCTGAAAAACCCTCTCGACCTTAGGTTCGAATTCTGAGTTGAGAGTGGGAACTTGTGACATATTTTGATACCTAGGTAGTTCGGGTTCAAATCCTGGTTCCATAATAGATTTCACTACTCATTTGTACTCATCTAAGGCTATTGGAAGTAGGGTATTACAATTAACAAAGTGCTACTTATCATTTTTTGGTTTTAAAAAGTGATGTTTTGAATCAAAATACGCAAAGTTTTTTGGACATATATTTCCTATAAAAGTTGAGCATATTCCAAAAAGAGTGGAAAACTCTTATTCTTCTTTTGAACAAAACTCAAATGAAGCTTTGGTTGAAAATTTAAGGAGAAGTAAAAGACGATGAAAAGAAACATCTTTTACAGATGATTTTTATACTTATTTGGTATAAGATTAACCCAAAAATTTTCATGAAGCTATTTCTTCTCTGAATGCATCTTTTTGGAAAGAAGCAATAAAAGTTGAAATTGATTCTTTGAATCAAAATAAAACGTGGGATTTGATAGACTTGCCTTTAGGAGAAAATCCTATTGGTTTCAAATGGGTTTTTAGGGGGAAAAATATTTTATTGATGGAACTATTGATAAATACAAGGCTAGGTTGATAGCCAAAGGATATACTCAAAAAGAAAATGTTGACTATTTTGACATCTCTCTTGTAACTAGCATTTCTTCTGTTAGAATCCTAATTGCATTAGCTTCTATTCCTAAAATTTTTAATTTATTCATCAAATGGATGTTGAAACATCCTTTTTATATGGTGATTTAGAAGAAGAGATTAATATGGTGCAACCTAAAAGTTATATTGTTGCTAGGCAAGAAAACAAAGTTTGTAAACTTGAAATCTTTGTATGGTTTGAAACAAGAACCCAAACAATAGCATGAAAAACTAGATCAAGTTTTGTTAAGCAGTGGTTTCTTTACTATTGATCTTCGATTGAAGTAGAAAGACACGTTTATACAAAACTTGCAAATGATGATTGTGTAATTTTTTTTTATATGGATGACTTGCTTATCTTCGGTACTAGCATGGATATTGTGTTTGACACAGAACGTTTACTTTCTTCTAATTTTAGTATAAAGGATTTGGTTGAAGTAAAAGTGATTTTATGTGTTAAGATCATAGGGAATGAAAACGGTATCATACTTTCTCAAGAACATTATGTTGAGAAAATTCTGAGAAAGTTTGAACAATTTGATGAGTTTCCTCTGAGTACTCCTTATGACCCTAATGTTCATTTAAAGAAAAATATAGGAGAACCAATCGCGCAATCTAAATATGCACAGATTATTTAGAGTTTATTGCATTTAATGAACTATACTAGGCCAGATATAGCATGTATTGTATGTAGATTGAGCAGATATACTCATTGTCCTAGTAGTGAGATTTGGGAGGCTCTAGTAAGGGTATTGAGATACCTGAGAAGTACCATAAATTTTGGTATTCATTATAGTGGATTTCCCGTTGTATTAGAAGAATACAGTAATGCTAACTAAAACTCGAATTCATAGGAGACAAAATCCACTAGTGGCTATGTTTCCATTCTTGGTAGTAGTGCCATAATAAGGAAGTCAGTCAGACAAACTATTTTAACCAATTCCTCAAGGGATTTTGAGTTTATTGCTATGGAGTTAGTTGGTACTAAGGTTGAGTGGTTGAAAAACTTCTTGGCAAATATTCCACTAGATGAAAAACCAACACCATCAATGTCTTACATTGTGATAACCAATTTACGGTAGCTACGACTAAAAATAAAACCTTTAATGGTAAAAGCATACATATCCAATTGAGACATAATATGATAAGGCAACTAGTAAAAGATGGTGTAATCTCAATCAATTATGTGAGGTCAATAGTGGACCTAGCAGATCCATTTACAAAACCCCTAGGAAGGAAACAAATCTTTGATTCATCGAGGGGAATGGGACTTAAGCTTATTTGAAATTAACTACGATGCAATCCAACATCTGTGATTGGTGATCCCATGAAAGAGATTCAATAGGCAACAACAAGTCATTTGTTAGTTCTGCTAGCACTCAAACTAAATTGATAGTCCCTTCCTATTATGTGAGAAAGTGCTAGAATGCATTTTGGTGAGGCTAAGCAAAAACTCTTAATGATTTTCATAATCCTACAGGATAGTGTGCTCATTACAGGTATATTTCATGAAATCGCCTCTATGAATGTGTAGTGGGGCCACTCCTATGAGATTATGGTGAAATCTCTAAAGCATTCGTTATGCACCAAGCACATGCATTACCATCTTAACATGCAAAAACACGTTAACAGTGAAATATGGGGGTATAATCTGACTACTAATACCTTTAGTATACACCTAAGAGATGTTATTTCATATTTCATAGGACCAATAACATTATGTGTACTAAGTGTTATTAGTCTAGGTCTAGTTCATAGCAAAAATGACCACTAGATACAATGGTTATACCTATGTGTGCAATTCAAGTAATGGCATTCCTTTTGACACATGTAGGGGATTATTGGAGTTGTAAGTAAAAGTGAGTATGTCAAATGGAACAAAGTCCCACATTGCTTGGGAGTGAGAGAATGAAAGTGCATATATTACACCATGTAAGTTTGGGCTAGTAAATAGGCCAAAAGAAAAAGTGAGCTCATGCGCACAATAACATGCCACTAGAAGGCAAACACAAAGGAAATCCAGCCATTAAATATAGACTGAGCACTTTTTTTCAAAATATTTTTGAGAAAATCTAAAATTTACAATGCTTACTAGAAAATCACCTATTTTATGGCATTCGTTTTTTAAAATATAGACGTTGAGACTCTTACCCACTTTTAGGTCAATACAAATGGATTTTTAGATGCCATGAATGGTTGTTTATCTTTATTAACGTTTTGTTGCTCCAACCTTCATAAACTGCCTTCATAATATGTTTTCATTGCTATTGTAACCGATGATTTAATCATCTTTATATGGTTCAAATTGTGCTCAATGTCTCTCATACTATGTGTCTATATAAGGAGAGCTTAACAAGAGGTTCAAACACCTTGCTTGGCGCTATAGAAGGCTCGAGCACTCTCTTCCTTCTCTAAAGCTTTCTAACTTTATTTTTGTCTCATATTCTCTCTACCTGCTGGTTGCTATTATATTTTGCTATTTTGTTCACCCTGTAATTGCAAGAAGATTCTACTTTATTCTAGAGAGTACTGCTTCTTATCAGCCTGTGATAGCGAAATAGCTATCAAAGATAGCATCCTTGGATGAGACTCATATTACATGATTTATTTGTAGGAAATGTGCCAACAAATGTTCCATAGGATACTAAAAGGGCTACTAGAATAAAGTTTCAAAGTTGTAAGGCCTAGCCATGAGATTATGAAGTATATGATGGTCGCGAACCTTAACTCCTCAATAAGGTGCCTTAGCTAGCCAACATAAGCTGCTAGTGGATCCAACGAACATTAGTAGTTACCAATACCATTGCCCAACAAGTGTGTACAATGGGATCCAGGTCAATTCGCTTTAGTGAAAAGATAAATATAAAGAATAGTACATGACAAAACCATCATTGTCCTTAATTCTTAATATAAGGTCTATTTTGTAGTGCAATTACATTAAAGATATGAGGCAGTATTATTTATCTTAGTTTATCTTCTATTTCTATTATGAAAAAAGTTTGAGAAGTTTTAATTCTATTTTCTTTTTAACATTTAAGTGTCAAAAATTGTTTTAATGTTTATTTCCATTCCATTAATTTCCTACCCCACTTGTCAATCCCTGAAATTCTTTCTAACCTAACAAATTAACATTGTTTACCTCAACTTGAAAGAGAATCCATAATATATATTTTATCATAAATTATAAATGAATACATGCCAAAAGCAGACAATATTGAGAATGAAGATGTTAAATCTATGAGCTGAGAAGCCCTAGCATAATTTACATGATACTGAAGCAAAGAAAAATACCAAATTGATGATTTTTCTCCATAGGTAACATTTGTGTGTTTAACTGACTAGTAATAACCATGTGCGATACATTGTTATTAAAAGTAAAATTAACTATGTGACGCGCGCGCGCGCATACACACACACACACATATATATATATAATGTTTAATATGATGGAAGTGTACATAAATATAGAGTACTACTCATGAGACATTAAGGGTCTGTTTGGTATGAGGGGAGGGGAGGGAAATGGAGGGATTTTGCTCCCCTCCCCTTATTTGGATAACTAAAAATTTTAGGAGGGGAGGGACAATTTTCTAAAATTCTCCTTCCCCTCCCCTCTTAGCCCTCCCCTCCAAAATTGGGAGAATTTGGAGGGAAAGGTTAATGTTTGAGCTTAAATTGATTAATATGTCCATAACATTTTAAAATATTCTCATAATATCCTTCTCATTATTTAATTACAAAATTATAATTTATATAGTAAATTCCATTTATAATTATATTTATTTAATTTTTATAATTATAAAATTATAATTTTATGTATTAAATTCCTTATGTAATTATATTTTATTAAATATGTTAGAAAGTTATTAATTACAAATTAAATTAAATAAGAGCAAAGTTGTCCATATAAAAATATTTTCCCTCCCTTCCCCTCTCTTTTTGTCAACCCAAACAAAGTAAAAGAAAATCACTCTCAAACCCTCCCCTCCCCTCCCCTCTCCTCCATTAAAATCCCTCACCTCCCCTCCCCTCTATCGAGCCAAACATAGCCTAAGGGTCTATTTGGTATGAGGGGAGGGAAGGGAGGGGAGGGAAATAGGGGGATTTTGCTCCCCTCTCCTTGTTTGGATTGTTAAAATTTTTAGGAGGGGAGGGACAATTTTTTTTAAAATTTTCCCTCTTAACCCTCCCCTCCAAAATTGGGGGAATTTGGAGGGAAAAATTTATGTTTAGATACATATTGACTAATATATCCCTATTATTTTATAATATTCCCACAGTGCCCTCTCCATTCTTTACCCAAAACTGTCCCACATTTTATAATTATATTTATTTAATTTTTATAATTATAATTTTATGTATTGAATACCATTTATAATTATATTTTATTAAATATGTTAGAAAGTTATAAAATGCAAATTAAATGAAATAAGGGTAAAGTTATCCATATAAAAATATTTCCCCTCCCTTCCCCTCCTATATCAAACAAGGTAATGTCAAAATCCCTCATCTCCCCTCTCTTTTTGTCAATACAAACATGGTAAAAGAAAATCATTCTCAAACCCTCCCTCCCCTCCCCTCCCTTCTATCGAGCCAAACATAGCCTTAATTGATAAAGAAAAATAACAGTGTGTTTATGGTTCGTTTTACTTTTATATCTTTTTCCCTTATCCGAAAGTGGTAAAAAAGAAACAATGTGGCACAAATTTAACAGCAAAACAACACAAACGAAATAATATGAAAGACAACTAAAGACACAAAATGAAATACATAACGGAGACGACCAATGATTCACCCTACCCTTGATATTAATCTATTCCTTTTTCCTTTTAACATCACCACAAACAAATTGAATTCATCTAAGTCAAACATAAATCTCCGACTCTTACAATTTAATTCATCTAACAAAGTTTCTCTATGCAATTCTGATTTAATTATTTTTTTTTGGTAGTACAACTGCAGTACTGTGAGATGTTAATTACCTAGTGAGAAAGCATGTGGAGCGAGCCCAAAACATTCCTAAGATGTTGATTGTAAGATACAAATGTGAGCACCATTATGTGGAGATTTGTTTACTATCTGCTTCTACCTCATATTCTTTGGTATTTGTTTATCATATGCTTCATGATATTTTTCATTTATTTTGTTAAACATTTACATTTTTTTTTGTTCGTTTTGCTATTGAATTTGGACGACATTGCTTCATTTTTTACACTTTCAGATAAATATTGCTCTTTCACAAAAACTTTCAGAAAAAAATTGACCAAAGAAGGAAGTGCAACATACCCACGTGGAATAATATCTAATGGGACATATGTATGTCTGGCTATTGTTAGATTAGTAGGGTGACATATCTCCTGTCTTAACAAGTTTGGGGTGACATTAAACCCAAAAAAAAAAATTCTAAATACCTATAGCTCCTACACAAAAACTTTCAGAATAAAATTAGACGTTAACCCAATTATTTACATATGAAAAAATCATCCTTCCATATGTTGGGATAGAGGCATTCCCTTGAACCAAAAAGCTCTTCTTTGCGAAGCCAATTTCCACCCACCAAACATGTCATACTAAAGGATAAAGGCTATCAATAGCCTTGTAGTCTAGTTACATAATAGCTTTTATAAGTGATGGCGGCTCACCGGTTTAAACTCGCTTGTAACCTCATTTCATTAGTCCATATGCCCCTCTCATTTAGTAAAAAGAAAAAAGCCATCCACAAATTTTCCTTGTAACGAAAAGACCTATTTTTATGCATAGAATTCTGAAATTATCGTCATTTTAATTAAGAAATATTGATTGAGTTATATGTTTAACAAACGAGTGATAACAAAGCATGATGCATTATACATGGAGCAGAGTGATGGGTGATGAGTTTGATTAAGAGAAAAATGACAGTAACGGGACATGCAAAAGGGAACAGAAGAGTTAAATTTGCAAATCTTATGACAGAAGATCTCATAGGAAAATGGACCCCCACAAGCCAAATATATATACATATATTTATATAATACTGTTGATGATGAGGTTGCTGTAACGGTGGCCATAGGGTGAGATTGTTGGAATTATTCCATCAAAGAAAAAGAGTGTCTTTGTGTATGGCCACCACTTTGTCTTTCCCTATCTTTTTTCTCTCTTCACTTTCTTTTCCCCCAAACACCTTTCTGACATCACCAACACCTCATTTACTCTCTTGCTTTGTCTTTTCATACTCCCCAACAAATCCCCTTTAATTATATATCACCCTTCATTCAACTACACTTTTTTATTGGAAAAATTTCAGAAAAATTCTTTCAAAATATGAAAAAGATAAATTAAGGATTCTAATATCACAAATCTCAAGTTAGACCTATAGGAGGAATGTGAGATTATGAAATATTGGCAAAAGATGCCCTTGCTCTTGAGTTTTCACTAGCCACCTACACACCATTGACAATTTACATATAAGCAATGACTACTTATGAATTGCAAGTAACAACTTAAGTATCTATATTGACTACTTGGGTGTCCCAAACATCAGCAACCTTATATGAATTTTTTAAGCCACCTCTGTAACGCACCATTGACAACTTAAATATAGGAAATAATTACTTAAGAATCATAATTGACAATTTGAGTATCCATATTGATTATTTTAATGCCTCAAATATCAACAACCTCGCAGGAATTTTTGAAGCGACCACTGTAATGCATCTTTGACGACTTACATATAGGGAATGACTACTTAAAAATTGCAATTGACAACTTTAATATCTATATTAACTACTTATGTCTTCTCCTTTTTTCTTTATTTGTAACATAACTCAAGGGTAGAACGGTCTTTGGGAAATATTTGTTAATATCAGATTCCTCCTACAGATCTGACTTGAGATTTGTGATATTAGAATGCCTTATTCGCCTTTTCTATATTTTAAAATATTTTTTCTAGAATTTTACCAAATATTATTTATTTTCCTAAAAGGATAATTTTTCAGTACTTACAATTTTATTACTTGACTTGTAATCAAGTCTATGAAGTTTCCTTTGCTAAGCCCTCAGTTTTCTCACATACTCATAATATGTTAATTAATTAGGACTAATATGGATGTTGATTGAATGACATGTAAGTTGTCAAGAAATAAAAATATAATATGTTTTTTATAAAACATAAAATGATGAATAAATTTTATTTATTACCAACATAAAAAAAATCTCCTTACATCTCTATATATGTATTATATGCATGTAATCTGGTTTGTTTTGATTTTATTTAGATTTATGAGGAAAAACTAAATCAAATTATGCTGAGTGAGGGCTACTTTACGGGCTATTAACAACATTTCTCTTATAAATTAACAAATTATTAGAAATTATGAGTATATGTACCAATATCTATAATTGAGAAAATTATATGGACCCAATAAAAAGGGGGGAAACTATGAAGGTCAAATTATAGAAACTTGCATATTAATTTTCTATTTTATTTTAACTTTTTGCAAAGTTGCTACATGTCGTTATAATATCAGCCAAACTAATTCATCTATAGTTTGAAGACATAATAATAATTATAATAATAATATGTTGAAATTTGGAACCCTGTTCACATGACAATTGCTCTCAATAATGATGAATTTGAATACCCTAGATCTTGTTGAAAAGATCTACATGAGATGGATGAACCATTATTTCACTCAATGATACTTTTCACTGCATCAAAATATATATAAAAGCATTGATCATTATCACAGTATATACACTTCAAAAAGTGATTTTGAAATCTGGGGAAATTTGTGAGGACCCTACCATTGAAATTTCACCAAGTCTCTGTAATTTTCATGCCGTATTTTACTTTACTTGACCCACCACTTCCAAAAGAAAATGCACTTGAGAGAAGAAAATAAAAGAGTGTGTGTGTGTGTGTGTGAGAGAGAGAGAGAGAGAGAGAGAGAGAGAGAGAGAGAGAGAGAGAGAGAGAGAGAGAGAGAGAGAGAGAGAGAGAGAGAGAGAGAGAGAGAGAGAGAGAGAGAAGGTGAAAAAAGCTTCCACCATGAGGGACCACAAAGAAAATTTGAAGGTGTGGGAAAACCATATATATAAATCCAACTCTCAATGTCTTGTGCATCTTTAAAATGATATGATTCATATTTGATGCGTATATAGTCTAATGGGGTCCTATTTGGAAATCTTATTACCCAAAGGAATTTGGTGCAATGACTCTTCTTTAACTATGTGTAATATATATTTAATTGTATACAAAAGTATTTAAAAATTTAAATCATTTATACATGATTGAAGATGTATTGCATACATATAAAAAAGAGTTGTCTGCTCAAATTTAGATCCTTTTAATCAATAAAGTTTTTAAATAGGTATTTTTAATCAATTTTTCCAAAGCAAATTATAAAATATTAATATTTTAAACCTAATTTTAGATTATCTTATTACATGTATAGTCTATAAATTGTTACAAGTGAATTAAAAATATTTGATTGAATTTATGAGCACTTAGAATATATACCCCACGAACTAAAATGTTAAATTATATTATTGATGCAAGAATCTCTTATTCAGGATTTATTTATACATATTTTTTAACCCACAAGGCCGGTTTAATTTGTGATGACCCAGACTAAACTAACCTAATTTATTTATTTCTTTGAAAATTTATTGCGGCAAGATATGTAAAAGTAGGCAAGCAGAGAGAAACTTGATTTAGCTACACACTTGGGCTCATGAATTTCAGAATTCAGATGCAGTGTCCTTCATGTAAACGTCACTTCTAAGGTCCATAATTGTGTTTGCCCAATTTGGGGGAACATTGGTACATCCATTCAAGGACCCCACTTTGTAGGGGCTTAGTCTTTAATTCCATCTATACCTAACGTCTACTTATTTTTATTTATAATAATTCATAATTTTATTATGATTGATTGATTCATTCCCTTTCTTGAACTAACATTTTTTATAATATGATATATTTTTTTCAAATACGATAGAGTACATCAAAGATATTATAAAAACAAACCGACAATTCAACCAGTTAAGATATTGGCCAGCTTTAGGTTCAATTATTTGACAGTAGGGGAACAAATTTAAATAAAATTAGTATATTTTAAAATATATGATAACTATTTAACATAAAAAAGCTAAAATCCATAAAATCCCATAAACTTTATATCTACTTCATATCTCTAACCTTTAAAAGTTAAATTCAAGACTATAATGTTTCATGTTTTGACTATCAACTCCCTGCAGTAGTTAAAATTACATTAAAGGTAATGGTTTTTTCCTGTCATAATTTTTTTATATCTTATGTATATGTCACGGCATTTAAAACATATTTTGCATCTGACTTGCAATTTTAAGTATTTTATATTTTTTTTATTCAAAGAAGACATGGTCAAATAGATATTTTAAAAATTTTTTAGGTATTTTTATATTTTTAAGTGGTTAAAATTACATGTTAAATGTCAAGTGTTATTTTTAAAATGAGATGAAATATAATAAAATATAGAAACTTTGAAAAGGAAAAAAATTATCACTAATGATAATTTTAACAAAAGGGGAGTTGATAATTAAAACATGAAATATTAGGGTCTTTAATTTTAATTTTTAAAGATTAGGAAGGTAATATGCAAATGACATTAAGTTTAAGAGGTTTTGTGTATTTTGGCAATAAAAAAAACCACAACAAGGATATATTTAAAAACTTGAGAATTTTGTCCCAAAAAAAAAAACAACTTGAGAATTGTATGTAGAAGCTAAACTTGTTTTACATAGGAATTGAGAATTGAATTTTTTTTATTACTCCCTCTGTTACTATATATAAATTATAAATAACTAAATTATGTAGATAAAAATTTATTTAAAATTGATTATAGAAAATAAATGGATTAGAGATGGGTGAGAGAAAACAATGAGTTGGAAGAGTAAAAAAAAATATGAAAGAGACATATAATTAATTGGAGGTAAAATTAAAACAAAAAGAATTAAACTTTTAAATAAGTACAAGGGGTGATTTGTAAAGAAGGACTTTCCTGATGCAATATAAGAAAAAATATAATAACTTGCAACAAGAGTTTTATGAAAATTGCATTTTTTTTTGTTATTAAAAAATTACATACATTTTTAACAATAAAATATTATAAAAATATGTGAACAAACTTTAAAAGAATAATAAAATAAGAGTTGTATGAAGCGTATGAAATGTATGCATAAAATTGATAAAAGAAAAAGAGGAATACAAAGCTTGAAAATTAGACAAGCCACCAAATGCCTGTAAGGCATTTGAGCGTGTTTGAAAATATGTTTGGGCTTTGTCAAAACGTCGCTTTGTGCAGTTTGTATGTGGGCTTTACTAAGATGTAATTTTCCCTAAACCAACTCTTTAAAATCCACAATCTGAGCCTACAAAAATTGACTCAATTGGTAAAGAGTATAATTAATAAGATTATGAATTTAAATCTTGTTATCGATATAAAGATTTTATTGGTGAGTAATTATAAGTATTTTTAAAAGTGCATTTTAAGCATATGCTGCCATGAAAGATAGACACACAAGTGAGACGGGACTCACTTCAATTTTGTGCTCAAAGTAGTTTAGTTCAAGGACCAAGTGTTAAACTATGTGTGGTGAATCTCCACCATCTTCAGTTCTATGTTACTAATCTTCATTAGTGCAAAAAGGGTCTTTTAACACCAATTAAAAGAGGATCTTTGTATTAGTTATGCAACGGATATAGATAAATCAGGTGCAGAAAGTCCAAAACTTGTTATAATAATTCTTGAACTATGCCGGTTGTTTTACAGTCGGTGTATAAAAGGTTAATCAAAACAAAAGTCTCCGACCTTATTTACAAAAATATCACTGATATTACACTTTTTACACCATCTTCACAATAATCAGTGTAAAAAAAAAGTTGTTGTTTTACATTAGAGGGCTTGCCTCTTGTGCCATATGAAAAGTGTATGAAGGAGCTATATGTATATATATGTCACCATCAAGCTTTCAACTTCAAGTTCCCATGGTAGCTAAAGGATATCCAATATCCAATACACGCATCACCTGGAAAGCGGATCCTCCCGTCCGCTGTTATCATTTTCTCTTAAAATGCACTATTTTAGTGTAAAATACATAAACTCTTCATTTTTTTTTAAAAAAAAATAATATTTACTATTCTAAAATATTTTTTAAGTACCAATTAGTACTCTATAATATTTTTTTAATATTATCCAGTATCCTAAACTAATTTTTTAAGATATTGAAAAAATATTTTAGGGAACTGACTGATACTGAAAAAATACTTCAAGATGATGAATGATGTTTTCCAAAGGGGAAAAAAATGAGGAGGTTGTGTTTTTTTGCACCAAAATGGTGTAGTTTGAGAGAAAATGATGAGAGCGAACCACAAGGAAAAAGGAGAGAATCTATTGAAAAAATATTTTAGAGAGCTGACTGATATTGAAAAAAACTTTAAGATTATGACTGCTGTTTTTCAAAGGGAAAAAAATGAAAAGCTTGTATAACACTAAAACGGTGCAGTTGGAGAGAAAAGAATGGGAGCAGACGATAAGAAAAAAGGAAAGAATCCGTAGCCGTATCACCTGACCAGTCTCTATTTGTGCTTCTCATGACTCCTTTTAATCCTGCAAACAACTAATGTATTTTCCCCCTCATATTATTACGTGTTTTTATTAGAAAATTTGGGAACAAATAATTGCGAAAATACATTCAAAGACCAAAAACGTTTGCAAAATTTATGATGAAATATCTTAAAAATTCAAATTATTTATAAAGGCACACGTAGGTGGTGTTAGGTGTAACTGTATAAAAATATACCCTCATCTTATATAATACTATATATATACATATACACACACACATATATATATATATATATATATATATATATATATATATATAAAACCAAGACCTGTTGAACTTACAAGTGACTTTTTGTTGTTACAAACTCTGAAAGTTACAACCTAGACATTCTTTGACAAAAAGACAAAATGATTCGGCATTCTAAAGTTACAATAATAACTAAATTTCAGGTTTTTTGTATTATTCATAAATATTATTTTAAATGCAGGCTAGAATTAGTTGTTAATATTTTAGTTTGACGGAACATTATATAGTTATGGAAAAAATAATTACCCATAGATTCTAGGTAAGAAAATTCATTACAAATAAGTCTCATAAATTATATTCAGTACTAATAGATCAGAAGAGATTTAAGCCTTTTTTTTATTTCCCATTCCCAAAACAATTTTTTATTTAAAAAAAAATTTATAGTTAAATTTAAGTTAATTTTTTTATAAAAAAACCTATTTTTTAAAAATAAAAAACTAGAACAACTTGTATATGTTTTCTTATTTTTTGTTTTGTAAAATCATTTTTTGTCTTGCAAAATAGGGAAATAAGCGAAGAGCTCTATTTTCCTTTGATGCTTGACCGCTCGAGTTCTTGTCTCTCATCAAATTCAAACTCGCCACTCTCCAGTGTCACTTTGCTTGTCGTCTTCGAGCTTGTTTGGAATAGTGGTTGAAAATTTCATAAGTGCTTATGAATTGTAATTCACGGAACATGAAGTAACTTTTACGATCTACGAGGTAGCTTTTACGGTCTACGAGGTGCTTTTACGGTCTACGAGATAAATATGTGGAGGAAATTTGTCTCAATTTACGTGAATCGGGCTTATATAATAAGCCCGATTCAAAATCGCTCTACCAAACAAGCACTTCACTTTCCAGTCTTCTTGGTATTCTTCAAAGTTGATTTTAAGAACAAACATAAGTTTCTATATTTTTTGTTCTCAAATATGATTCTTAAGATCAATCGCCCACACAGTTTTTCCCTTCCCAAAACTTGTTCTATAAAACAATTTTATAAACTGTTCTGAAAATTAAAAACACAATTAAACAAACGCCAAAATATTTGAAAGTGGAACTTTCATATTTTTAAATCGAATTGAGCCATTTACAAGTCAAATTTAATACTTCAATGTTTATAAATCATTCATATTAATAAGTCAAGTTGCATTATTTACAAGCTTAACTTGTAAATATCATATCCCTTATGACCCATTAATATTAAATTAAAGGGAAACTTTCACTCAGCCCCCTTTGTAGCAAATTAATTTCAATCAACCCCCAAAATTTTTTGAAACTTCATTACACCCCTATGGTCAAAATGAAATTAATTTTTGATAGGCTTATGCTTAAACGGGCTAACCCGACAGGCTTGACCCGATTTCTCACCCTCTATAAATTGTGAGCTCATGCTTTTTCACCCAAGAGGGGGTTCAATTGGGTGATAATAAAAAAAAAGTAATCGTAATTAATAAGTAATGGAAACTTAATGCAATAACAAGTTTAAGAGTTAAAGAAATTTCACCAAAGTGTACACCAGGGATTATATTGGTTCGGTCTCAACAATTCTGACCTACGTCCAGTCCTCAGATTCGTGAGTTTTTTCACTATCACCTCCAATATTCATTGGGGTCTTGGCATCACTTTACAAAGTAAGTTCCTACTAAGGACACTTCGCTCTCCCTTATATAATGTAAGATGATACCCTACTTAAGGTCTCACCACCTTAAGTTATCTCTCAATAAAGAGTATTGAGTTTAATCTAATTATATCTCAAGAGTAGATGAAATAATCACTGAAGTACAATAGTATTGAATGAACAAAGAAACAGAGCACTAAGAAAATGAATGTTTATCAGTTGGTAGTTCGATGTCATTGCTCTATCTTGAATGCACTTGATATTTATAGGCAATCTCCATTAATGACCATTGTGAGCATTCAAAGTCTCTGTTGGAGTTGGATTAGAGTCGTTAAGGGATTTCTATGAATAAATAAAATCTTCAGATGAAATATGTAACATCCTTATTTTTTATTGTTAGGAAATTATAATTTATAAATAATTATGATTTTAGTAGTAATTTTATTTTTGGGATAAAAAAAGGAGGGATCTGATTAATATATATATGTATATACATATATATATGTATATATATATATATATAGATGGGAGGCGCCGAATTTTAGTGCCCCTCAACCAAGAAATAACTCCTCACGTGTGAAGTTATAAAGGGTCCCCTTTAAGATCAAACAATTCCATCGAATTGAGTATGATTGTATGTGTGATAGCATATATTATACCAGGAATATCAATGAACTCATTAAAAAAATTGTTTATGAAGGTTTTTTTTTCCAGTTTTTCTATTTGTTTAGTTAAATTTGATTGTATGTGGCTATTCAAAAAATCAAATATGAATGACTTACTATTCACTCTGGGGGCCCGCATGGGCGAGCCCGAAAACAAACGAGCTCGCAGAATGCCAGCTCGAGCGCCTGTCATTTTTTCTTTTAAAAAAAAAATTCACTCATTTTTTTTTATTTTCACTCCCTTTCTCTTTCATCCACTCATATCACACTTATTTTCTTTTATGCATTTATACTAGGAAACCAATTTCATTCTTACTTTCCTATTTTTTTTTTCATCTACTCACATCACAAAAACATATAAACACATCTTTTTTAAATTTAATAATAGTAAAATAAATAAATATAATATGAAAATAAAAGTGTCAAATAAAAAGAATGAGAAAGTAGTTAAACACAACATCACTGAGAACTGAGAAGACTGAGATCTGATTATCTGAAAAGCAGGATAATTTTTTTAAAATTTTTTAAACGGGGGTTAAATGGACTGGCCCGTTTAGCCCGAAGACAAACAGGCTGAGAAAATCTTAGCCCAAGCCCGTTTATTTTAACGGGCTAACAAGCTAAGCCCGTTAGCCAAGCCCAAATTACCACCTCTAGTTGAATGATAGTGACACTGCCACTACCATCCAATTAAAAAAAATTAAAAATATAATTAATTAATATGGAAGGTAGAAAATCCACCTACCAAGGGAGGGGGATGTTCTATATATATCCCCTCCAATTCTTCACTTTGTAAGGAACGAAGTGGAGCAGAGATTTTGGAGAGGAGTGTAAGGTCTCAATTTTTGCAGTTTTAGAGATTAATAAGGTACTCAAACTCTCCTAATCACAAAATTTATTTTATTAAAAATGTTCTAAATAATTTTCTCTTTCCTATGATAGTAACTTTCTGCTAATAAGAGAATATTTAGGGATATAATTTTAGGCAAGTTTTGAGTTTTATCAATATATGGCTATAGAAATATAGAGAATAATTAATAGTTAATTTTAATCGGTTTAGATTTATTATTTGGTTGTTATGTGATTTTATAATTAATTTCTTTTATAAAAAGGATATAAATTAATTTCTATAGGGTGTTTTACCGATTAAAAATTTGGCTAAATAATTTATTTGGATTATTGGAGGTATTATTGAAGTTTTAATCAGTTTATTTTTGTTAGATTTAAGCTATGTAAAAATATGAGTTAGGACATAATAATTAAATTAGAGTTTGATATGATTTTAATTATGTGGAGATTTGAGGAGTTGTTTAATAGTTGTATTATACACATATAAATTAGGAAAAAGAGATTTAATTGGTCTGGAAGGTTGATATTGATAATTTTATGACTATAGGCATGTTAAAGGTGAAACTTTAATTTATAAAATTAAGTAGTTGACATGAGAAAATAGTATAAAGGTTATTTAAGGATTTTAATGAGTGATTTGGGTTCATGAGGAATGATTTATGGCTGATTTTAAGGAAATTGGAATAATTGAGGATAAGGGCTGTAAAAGAAATTGGGTTGGTAGGATTTGAATTATGTAAATTATTTATTTTATTATTACTTGTGGTTAGTTGGTATCTACATTGATAATGTAGAATTTTCTTGTGATCGGTGATTGCTCGGGTTTTACTATTCAACTAAGGTTAAGTTTGGAATTGAGGTAACCGGGGTTAATTTATTTTATATGCCTGTTTTGGACTGTAAGGTGTTTTATGAACCTTACTTTCATCTATATTACTTGTATGTGTTTTGAAAGATTATGTGTATATTTGAATATGAACTTAGTTCAGTGAAACAATGTATTTTCCAATTTATATATATAAGCAGAGATTATTTATAAGATTGTTACTGTTGTGATGGTTATGCTGTTTGGGATGGAATGTTGTATAAGAAATGATAATCTTGTAGATGTTTATGAAAAACTATGTTAATGTATTGTTTTTATATTATGGGATGTTTGGTTGTGTGGAAGAGATATGGTGAAATTGTGCCCATCAGCTCTCTCAGTCCTGGCCCAGATTTTGAGTTAAGTGTTTTGGAAGGACACCTCCCTATTATGGTATATCGGTGATGGCATGGGAGGGGGCAGTATTCTTGAAGTGACTAGCTAACCTTTGGCCGGGTATACTAGCACTGATAGGCTGTACCATGTTCAGAAGCTATAAGGAGGAGTAGGATGGATGAGTGAGGATGGTTCTAATTGTTGATCATATTATGTGAAGTTTAATTAATGGGAATATTATTGTTATATTAGTTAAACCTGCTTCTCTGACTTACAATCCTTTCTTGCATATTTTGTAAATTGATTTTGGTTACTGAGACTTTATATCTCACCCCATTATTATAAATAATTTTTCAGGCGAGACCTCTAACTCAGCTAGAGGCAAAGGGAAGAAACCAGAGGCATATGCATTGGAATCTTGTAGGGCTCTTTTGGTATTGATGTTGTATTAATTTCTATATTGTCATTATAGGACCCCACATGTTTTTGAAATAACTGTTTAGCTCTTGTTAGGTCTGAGGCCTTATTTTTGTGTACTCTAATATTTTGGTGGATCCACAATCATATATGTGTTGGAGATTGTTTTGTATGGATTCTAAGACTCGTGGGCTATGATTTTTTCCTGTTTATGATGTGTGACAAGAAACTCCGCCTGTGTTTATAGTCAGTCCCAAGCTTGGATAAAGGAGGAGGGTTGTGTTAGGCCCCGACAGCCAACGTAAAACCCTGTCGAATCTCTTATAAACATGAATCAACGAAGAAATTTTGCTAATGCTAGATCGTTGCCTGTAAGTAACGCGTTGTATAGCTCGAGTACAGTGAGAAGTGAGCGAGAGCCACTGTATTGTCTCTCGGATGTAGTGTTAAATGAGCAAGTGCTATTGCTCTCTTCTGAACGGAGGTGGCTAAAGAAGCTAGTTCATGATAACAAGATTAGATTTGACACTTGGAACATTGGGACTCTAAGTAGCAAATCTTAGAAGGTGGTAAGAGTAATGAAGGATCCGAAGATTAATATCTTGTATCTCCAGGAAACTAAATGGTCAGGAGAAAGGTCTCAGGAAATTAATGGTTTTAAGCTCTTGTACACAGGAAAGGTCAATGGAAGGAATGGTGTTGGTATCATCCTGACAAGGAATAGAGGAAGAATATGGTGGATGTTAAGAGGATTGAGGATATAATTATTTCCTTAAGAATGATTGTTGGGAAGGATACTATAAACATTATCAGTGCGTATGCACCTCAAGTAGAGGCAGAAGCACATCTTAAGGAAAAATTCTGGGAATATTTGGAGGGGCTAATTCAGAGTATCCCATTAACCGAAAAGATTTTTATTGGAGGAGATCTTAATGGACATGTTGGTAAGAAGGCAAGACCTCATGCAATGGCTCATGGTGATTTTGGATTTGGGACACGCAATAATGAAGGTCAATCTATTATTGATTTCTCCCTCGCATATAACCTTAAGATTGTCAACACTTGCTTTAAGAAACGAGAGGAGCATTTAATAACATACAATAGTGGCACCGTAAAGACACATATTGACTTCTTTTTGGTAAAGAATGCTGATAGACGATTTTGTACTAACTGCAAAATGATTCCTGGGGATGGCATGACAGCATAACATAGGGTTTTGGTTCTTGATGTGAATATTAAATATGTAAAACAAAAGTAGCGGCAAGCTTTAAACGCAAGGGTCAGGTAGTGGCAATTGAAGGGGGAGAAAAGAGAGATTTTTAACAGAACTCTCTTGGAGGAAGGGGAGTAGAAGTTACAAAGTAATGCTAATGTCATGTGGGAGAATATGTCTAAAAAGGTCCAGCAGGTTACTAAAGCAACTTTGGGAGAATCAAAAGGTCTTGGTCGACAAGATAAGGAGACTTGGTGGTAGGATGAAAGTGTTCAAGCAAAATCTAAGCATAATAAAGATTGTTTTAAATCCATACACATATGTAATAATGTTGAAAATTGGGAAAGGTATCACATGGCTAAAAAGGAGCCTAAAAGGCCGTGAGTGAGGCTCGTAATAAAGCATATGAGGAGTTTTATAAAGAGTTAGGGACAAAGGCAGGAGAGCGTAAGATTTACAAGATCGCAAAGAACAAGGAAAGAAAATCGAGAGACTTGGACCAAGTAAGGTGTATAAAGGATGACGAAGGAAAATTTTTTGTTACTAATGAAGATATTAAGGATAGGTGGGAAGCCTATTTTTATAAGCTATTCAATAATGGTGGGGGAGGGTCACATCGTAACTGGGAAGATTTGACAACTCGAGAAGGTGATCTCAACTTGTCATTTTATCGTAGGATTCGAATTGGCAAGGTTAAGAGACAAGGCCAAAGAGAAGTGGAAGTTAAATTGGGAGGGCAAGTCATTCCACAAGTGACAAAATTTAGATATTTGGGATCAATTATACAACAAGATGGTGAAATTGAGGAAGATGTCAATCATAGAATTCAAGTCGGATGGTATAAATGGAGAAAAGCTACTGGAGTTATTTGTGATCGTAAAGTACCTAATAAGGTAAAAGGAAAGTTCTATCGCACAACTATAAGACCAACAATGTTATATGATAGTGAATGTTGGGCTTTAAAGGGACAATATGAACATAAAATGGGGGTAGCTGAGATGAGGATGTTGAGATAGATGTGTGGTCATACAAGAAAAGACAAGATTCGTAATACTCATATACGCGAACGAGTTGGAGTGGCCCCTATTGAAGCAAAAATGGTAGAAAATCGTGTGAGGTGGTTTAGACATGTTCAGCGAAGGCTATTGAGTGCTCCGGTGAGAAAGGTTGATCAAGCAATATGGAGCCCTGTTAAACGAGGTCGAGGAAGGCCAAAATGAACGCTCAATGAGGTCATAGAGAAAGACATTTTAATTAATAATATATTAAAATCTATGGTTTTTGATAGAGCACAATGACGCTTTGTGATTCATGTAGCTGACCCCACCTAGTAGGATAAAGGCTTTGTTGTTGTTGTTGTTATATGATGTGTGACTAGAATAATAAATTTCTCTGTAGTGAGTTTGTGAGCGGATTTTGTACCCTAAACTCTGATATGTCTGGAAGAGTTTGTGGGCGGATTTTGTGCCTTAAACTCCGATATCTATTGAGAAAAAAATTATTATAGTTATCTTTGGTTAATCGGGTTTTGTAAAACCATACTAGATAATAATTGTTTGTGAGAAAGGGTCGTTTCAAAATCCTTCTGAAGTCCTTCTGTCTCCTCTGTTTTCTGCTAAGCATTTAATTCTCTGACAATAAATATGCTTTTGGTTAAATTTGAAATAAGTCCATGGTTTAAGCATATGAAACTCACACATGAATATGATTAGTAACTTGAAAAAGATAAGTAGGTAATAATCAAGCTTAAACATAAGTTCATCGTCACTTTCAAATTTATCGAGACGTTGATTTTCAAAAGACGATAGCTTGCACTCGAGTGTATGTCAGAATACTCGAGTGAATGCTCATCACTCGAGTGCTATGCAGTATAACTCGAGTGCCTTAGTTATGGTAGAGTGTTATTCTTAGTTTATCAGAGAGTCACTTATTGAATCCTCATGAGTTGCTTGTTATCACTCGAGTGAGCTTTGTTAATAACTTTGTAAAGCCATCACGAGTCACCTTTAAAAACACCGAGAGTTAATGTCTAGAACTTGAGTTCTCCACCAAGTCTGCATAACACAAAAACTCTCGGGTAGAAACTCTCAGTGCAAAACTTCCAAGACTCGAGTTTACTTCACATTAGAACTCAAGTGCTCCTCCAGAACTTAAGTGCATCAGTTTGAAGTTACTTCTTATATTGTCCATAACTCGAGTACCAACCGATAAACTCGAGTAGAGAGTTACAACTTACAAAAATATTATGAGTGACTTGAGAAAATAGTGCAAGTGATCACTATCACTCGAGTGGTCACTTATTCACTCAAGTGACCTAAATATAACTCCCCAAAATCCTGTGAGTGACTTGCTGATTCCTGCAAGTGAGAAAGGATCACTTGAGTGCTGACTTAGCCACTCGAGTGATTTTGCATCATTTCTCAGATTTCAACGAGTGACTTACAAAACCATTGGAAGTTTAGGATCATCACTCGAGTGCATTACCTATCACTCGAGTGATTATCTCATATCACTACTGCAGAGGTGAGGGACTTTACTAATTCAAGTGTTGTTTTCGAAAAATAGTTCTTTCACTGAAATGTCTATAAACACTAAAGTGATTTTAATCATCAAGTCCAAATTATTCTTCAAGGTTTGTTATCATCAAAATATAATTCAAGAACCAACATAAATACTATAGCATTCAAGACCAAAAAGAGTGAGAGCTAAGCACACGATGTCAAAACGCCAAAAACTCTGAATCTTACACACAGTCTAAGCTCTAAATTATATTCCCTTCTTGTACTTTAGTGTTCAACTCAATTTACTTCATAGAGAGAAGTATGCTTTCATTGTAATCATTTTATCTTTGTGAGAGTTATTCAAGATTGGAATATTGAATGAGAAACGGATTGTAACCTTATGAATTGTAAGGGGAAGTGATTCTCAAGACTGAGATTAAGTTTAAGGTTTTAAGGTCTGACTCAAGTACTCGTGAAACTTGAAGGATTTTATTGATTCTCAAGTACTTAGTTAAACTTGAGGGAGATAGTGGATTGAAATCTCAGGAGGAGCTTAGAGACTGGACATAGATCATCAAGAATTGAATCGAATTAGTATAAATCATAGTTTGCATATTCTCTTCCCTGATCTCTTTTATTTCCAGCATACTTAATTTGAATAATTAACTGTGGATTTATGATTCATTATTTTCACAAAGATGCAAAAAGATTATCAAATTTTTAAGTTTTTATCTTTAACCCAATTCACCTTCTTCTTGGATGTCAACTAGTTCTAACACATATTTCCCACTGTTAGCGCATTTTTTCATGTTAAAATAGCCATGAGCATGTCCTGGTATTTAACAAATGATCTAGAGATTTTGCCACAATCTCATAGGAGTGGCCCTACTCCTAATCCGTATAGGCGATTTCATGAAATGTACCTATAATGAGCACACCATCCCGTAGGATCATGAAATCATTAAGAGCTTTTGCTTAGCCTCACCATAATGCATTCACTGGTGGAAAAATGACTTTTTAAACCGGTTTTAGATGAGGTTTTGATACAGCCGGTCTAAAAAGTGTGATAATTTTTACACCGGTTATGCAACCGGTCTAAAAAGTGTCCCTTTTTTTGCTAGTCCATTTGATTACTGTCTCCAACCAACTTCACTTGAAGGCTTCTCCAAAGACCTCATCTTAGGGCCTCGACAAGCACCTCGTCCTCCAATGAATCCGTCATCGTAAAACCTTAAACAAACTCAAAACAACTCTTTACTCTCTTCTCCCTTCATCACAATACCTCCAACAAGACGATGACGCCTTCTCTGCCCCTTGAACCCTAGATTTATATTCATATGCAAATCGAGTAGTTCTCAAACTATATGTATATGTATGTATATAGCAGCAATATAATTTACGTCCTTGAATTGTATGTGATAATTAGGGATGGCTGTTTCAGCATGAAAATTTTATCTGTTACTATGTAGTTGTCTTCCTTCTTAATTATTCTATGAAAACCTAGTCACCGCCTTCATAATATATATGAGTTTGCGCTTACCTTAAACCAATCGGAGGGAAGAAATGCCAAGCCTTACGGTAATGGATTCCATCGCACCTTTGCGTCGACGGTGGCGATGGTCAAGGATGGAGGAGCGACGTGGGGAGGAGGAGCTGCCGCGGCATAAGAGAGAGGTTTATAAGAAGCTTGATGAGTATTAGATTTCAAAGTTGAAATTAGGTGCGATCTAAGGCCGTGAGAGAGGATTTGAAATATTAGGGCAGACTTTTAAGACCGGTTATTTGACAAAACCGGTCTTAAAAAGCTCACATTTAGACTGGTTATGACTAATAACCGGTTTTAAAAAAGAAAAAAATATTTAATTTTTTAATTCCTCATCTTTTAGACTGGTTATCATCAATAACCAGCCTAAAAAGTTTTATCTTTTATATCGGTTATTAGTGACAACCGGTCTAAAAAGTTTCAAAATTCTTAAATTTTTAATTAATTTTATATTTTTGGATAGGTTGTTTGGATAACCGATCTAAATAATATCTTTTAGACTGCATATTTTAAGAACATGTCTCTAAAGTTTTTTATAATTACAAAATTGCCACTGGTCATATTTTTTAGACTTATCTGCAATAACTGGTCTAAATGTTGTGGTCTAAAAGGACTATTTTGTACTAGTGATTCTAGCACTTTCTCATCCATAGGAAAAGACCAATAATTTATTTTAGTGCTAGCAAAATTAACAAATGACTTGTTCTTATCCATTGAACCTCCTTCATGGGATCACCAATCCACTACAAAAAAAACTCAATTTCCGCCTGAATTTACCATGGAATTTTTTCTGTGGCAAATTCCATCGGAGGAATTTTGGACAGAATTTTTCTGTAGCTAATTAACTCCTTGGCAAAATTACCCATGGAATTCTGTCGCAAATTCCGTGGAAAAAATTAAAAATTTATTAAATTTTTTGTTGAAAATAATATTTATAATATTAAAACATTAATTATTAAATAATTTTAATTAAAAATAAAAAATTAGTAGTAATGAATATTATATTATTATTTATTAATATTATATTCATAAATTTATATAAATAATATTTATAACATTAAAATATTATTTATTAATTAATTCTATTTAATATTAATTATTAAAATTATATTATTATTTATTAATATTATATTTAATATTTTCTACTAAAATAATATTTATGATATCATTATATTATTATTATTTAATTTTATTTAAAAATAAATTATGAGTTTTTAATATTATATTTATCATTTTATATTAAAAATAATATTTATAATATTAAATTATTAGTTATTAAGTAATTTTAATTAAAAATATAATTCATTTTTTAAAAAAATGGTTAAAATATAGTTATAAGAAGATTTATTAAAGATTTAAAATTTGTTGAATTTGAAATTAATTAATCATAAATATATATAAATATTTTTTTAAAATTTAATTTAATTTATTATATATATATATATATATATATATATATATATATATATATATATAACATTATGTAATAATATAACACAGGTTCATTTCGGCATAACTAGCAAAGGCTTGCGCGTGAAGGCATAAGGAGCATGAGGTCATGAGTTCGAACACGAGGAGAGGCATTTTCAGGAATTAAGAGATGTAGACATGTGGCAGCGAAGGGAGCAGGAGACACGTAGCACACTACGGAGCTAACAAATGGAGCACTGTGTGGTTGACATGTGGCATTTGAAAATAAAAAAATTTGTGACGGAATCGATCTTGTCTCAAATTTCTAACAGAATTGAAATTCTATCACAAATTCATTTATAGTATACAATAATATTTGTGTGTGTTATTACAATGGGAATCTATAGTATACAATACCAACATTTATGGTTTCCCTTGACAATTTCATTCTTCTTATGAGAGTTTATCTACACTCAATCTCCATAATTCATAAAATTTGCTCTATGTAGCAAATAATAATGCATCTACTAAATTTTAAATTACAACCTGGCATTTGTCAAATAATGCTAGCAACAATTTTCAACTTTAAAATCAAGCATTTTTTATATGGTACCCCATATATTATGTACCCCAACACTTTCAAATACTCAATGAAATTTGAAAAATATTTTCACACATTATCTAATGATTCTAATTAAATTAGAATCACCCCACATAATCTCCTCCCATTCCAACTAAATTAGAATGTTTCCAAGTTAAAATATTCATAGTAAAGACATGATCACAAGTATTCGCATGTCACTATGGAACAAACCTACTCATTATAAATATATATTCACCTTTTTTATTTTTTTGGTTAAGGGATTGATCAAATCCTTATATATTAGAAAAACCTACCGTAAATAATTTTTTAAATATGAAGTATAAGAATTTATTCACACATTGGCATTGTAACATCCCAAATTTTGAGACAAGAGGATTGAGAATAAACCTAAAACAAGTGGAATGCTAAGCTTCGGTTTAGCAAGTATCCCAATGAGGCATAATTTTATTTCCTAAAATTTCTTTATACCCTTGGGGGTATTAAAGAGTATAGGGAATGTCAAAACAAGGCAATTAGTGGTCACACACAACATAATTATATTTGGAACACAAAAGAGATTTACTGCCAGTGAGTTTTCCACGTGGCAGTCATGGTTGTGTGGCATTTTTCACTATGAAAATGATGTCCAAAAATTATGAAACTTTTCAGAATGAAATTAAACTTATCAACATTTAATTTGATAGGCCATATAAGTCATTTGGAGTTGTACACAAGGAGTTATGTATTTTTGAAGTTAGCCCTGTAAAACTGGCAATTTTTAGAGGCAGCGTCCAAAAACAATAATTCTAGGAATGTTGAGCTTTCAATTGGTTTTTTTTATTAAAACTAGACTTACTAAGGGTCACATATCCTTTGTAACCACCCCAATTGTATATCTATACAATTAGATATGAATTTTCAAAGTTTGATGAAAATTCATATCTAATTTTCCAACAAGTGCGAACATGGGAAAATTTGTAAGGACAAAATGGTCATTTAACCAATAAAATCAAGTAGCCATTATTTTTACCTTTTCTTGCTGCCCAATTCGGTCAAATGGAGGGAATAAGAAGCAATAATAATACTTGGCTCATATTTATTCAAGAAATGAATTTGTTGATCAATGAGAAACAAGCACTTGTTAAAGTAAAAGTAAGAGGAGAAATCATTAGTCAAACTTCATTTCCACCTCTTCCTCCTCTTCATTTTTGGCCAGCATATGAATAATAGAGAAAGAGAGGAGAGTTTGAAGACGCTTGAAGAGCACAAAGAGAGCTAGGGTTTCAAGAGGCCAAAATTCAAGGTAAGAGCTTGACATCAAAGTGTTATTGCCTCCTAATGCATGTAGAACCTCTCCTAACCTATTCTTCTTCTTGAAAATCATTGTTAGCAAGCTAATTCAAGAGAGAAGAGAGAGAGGGCAGTGGCATTGAGGAGAGATAAAGTGGTGAAATCAAGAGGTAATCTCATAAATTTGAACCTCTTAAGTTATAAGATGTTGTGGTTGTTGTTATTGAATTTGGCTTGGTTTGTGATTTGGAAATGTCAAACCCTAAGGGGAGGTGCTACTCAAATTCACACTAATCATGTTTAAGGAGTGTTTAAGAGGTTAAACAAGTGATTAGAAGTGAAAGGAATGTGATTAATGGAATGAGATCAATAAACTCCAATTTTTTCAATTTCTCATAATTTTTGTCCTGACCTGTTCTCACTATGTCTGAACTAGATTTTGGTATTTTTGATGATTCCATTGGGTATATAAGGGAAAATTATGTAGGGTACATGTAGAGTTTGAAGTATGAAGGCCCTAGAATGTGAAATGACATAAATACCCTTAAAACCCTAAGTTATGGGCTGTCAAGGGTAAAACTATAATTTGGGCTGGAATTTAACTAATCTGAGGTTAAAAATGAATTCTACACATAAAATTGTGTAGGATTAGCCCAGGTCATAATTTTTGATAAGGTATAGTTGGACCGGGTACAAAGGAACTTAGACCGGGTCCCTAGGGGCATTTTGGTAATTTTATGGTTTTGAGTCAAGATAACCAACACAATGAGTTTAGAATGAGTTATGAATAAATAATAATTCATGTATCCTAAATTTATAATTTTAGGATATGCAGATAGCCTGAGCCAGATACGGAGTTGGACCGATTGATAGGCAAGGAAATGACACGTTCTAGGTAGCAAATTCTTCTTACATATACTATGTAATTAATGAATGTTTGAACATGCCATTGGCTCATGGACACACAAATTTTCCAAGTTGTGGTCAGGGACCCAACAGGGGCGCCGAATAGACCAGGATACAAACATGTCGTTTAGCCTTGGGCAAGTGTACACATAGTTTTGATCATCTTATATGACATGGTATTGTATATTTATTTTCGTATCCTATATGTTTGAAAGTATGTTACTATTGAGATTCTCTGAATCTCACCATTTCCATAAATGTATTAAGTTTCCAGCAGCAGGCAGCGGCTCGAAGGGTAAAGCGATAATTTTCGGCAACAAAAGGTTCTGGACCAGTTCGAGAGAGGCTGTTGGTTATCTGAAGACCTTTTACTTATTTTAAGGTTTGTAAATCTTATGTTCACCCCAATGGGGAATTTCTGTATATAAACAAACACATCAATAATATCAATATTTTTATACTATTCTTATGTGCCCATTGAACTATACAAGTGCTACTATGAATAATATCAATAATGAAGCGGGGTCTTACAGGCATTAAAAAATTTATAATGATCCTTGTTTCCTTATTACTCAGGGAAATTATTTTTCTGAAATGATTCTTTATATATTCCTTATATTTCCTCATTAATAAGGGTTTTACACATGCTGCTGGTTGGCCCCAAAAACTAATAAACTCAGGAGAAATAACATTCATGAAATTATAGTAAGGGCATTAAAAATTATTGACACCAATTTAGTATGCTCATTAACCAAAAATATAAGCCCCAACAAAATAAAATGTAATGATAATCATGCTATGAACCCGTCAGCCATATTTCTTAACCATGACAATATATGTGATAATCTAAATTCTCAAACCATTAAATTTAGGAAAGCTGTGGGCATCGTTCAATATTGCAACACTGTAGTGAACTTCTAAAATGTTGGTAAAGTAACAAGAACATATTTATAACCATCATATGAAACTATCGACCACCAAGGAAAATTCCCACATATTTATAACATTCAGGAAATTGATGCCATAAAAATATCTCATATTATCGCACAAATTTATTGAATATAATGGTAGAGACATACCTCAATAGCATTCAAAACAGGAGTCAAAGTAGCATAATTGTCAAACCAATGGCTGTGAAAACTGTACCACTATCATTCCCAACAAATATGGAAAACTAAATGACTGAAGCTATAAACGGTCAAAATTTAAGGATTCTTCTTTCCAAGAAGAATCAACAAAGGCAGCCTAGTCTCTTTGCGGTATCTCTATAATCCTTTGGCCCTTGTAATGTTTCTTATGTAAAATATATTATTATTCCAGAAAGGAAGTAATATCTCTCATTGATGCAAAATTCTATATCTCACCATCAAAATTGATTGCATGAATAATTTCAACATGCGAAAAAATCAAATAGGAGGAGACAGAGTTTGGAATTAAAAATTATTTCATTTCCTTTGTAATCAACAAACTGAATTGGAGGACACTCATCACATATGCACTCCCAAGAGAAGTAGGAAATATCTCTTAAGATTGTTGATGTTGGCACTTTACACCGTACAAATTATTGACAATAGCACCTGTAGTAACACAACAAACATATAGTTCAAATCACACCCAATGGCACTATCCTTAGAAGATATTCCATAACGCCCTAGTAAATTAGGAAGCAGTACTCCTCAGAATAAAATGAACCATTTCTTTAGAAAGCTGGGTGACAAAGCAGTAAAACGATAATAGCGTAATTCAAAAGAAGAGATGGGAGAGAAGCTCGAGGATAGAGCTTAGTGTCAATTGACCTCGATGCTCAGCACACTACAAAAAAACATCAAATTAGTGATTGAATTTAGTGACGGAAATTCCGTCATTAATCAATCACTATTGCAAAAAATACTTTTTAAACCAGTTAAAAAACACATTTTAGATCAGTTTTGGATACGGTCTTGATACAACCAGTCTAAAAGGTATGTGACTTTTTAGACCGATTTTTCAACCGGTCTAAATTTAATAATTTTAAGACCGGTTGACAGAAATTGGTCTTAAAAATCATACCATAACCCTTACCGTCAGGACCTTTAAAACTGGTTCTCTTCAAAACCGGTCTTAAATATTATTTTAAGATCGGTTTTGAAGATTTTAAGATCGGTTTTGAAGAGAACCGGTCTTAAAAATATGTTTTTAAATTATTTTATTTTGTTTCAACCTTGCATAGGCCAGTAAGCCTTTCAAACGACAATCCCCTTTCCACACAAGCAACAACACATATATATTAACAATCAGAAGCAATGGCCGCAACATTACTACACCCATATTTCACAGAAGCAACATTATTAATAAAAATCATTCAAAATCAATACATTCAAGGATAGAAGGAAACACAACAATGTCAACAATTTATTGAATTCAAAAGCAACATTGTTGAATTCTCAGCAACAATGTCAACAATTTTTCATCATCAGGCATTTTGAAACAAAATGAACCATAATTTAACAAGGATAGAAGGAAAATCTGAACATTTTTCCCTTTCAATCCCAAAACTTCTAAAGAAAAGCAGGGAAAAGACAAATTTTTCATTATGTGCAAAAAATTCACAAGCTTTACAGAAAAATGAAAAAAATGGAAGACAATTTATAATAGTGATCCCATGCCTGTATCAGCAACCGCTACTAGTATCATCAATATTTGAGAAATTATCCTAAGCAGAGATATAAATCAAGTTAGATATGAAAACCATAAGTATGATTACATCAACATTAGATTAAAAAACTTACAAATTTTATATACGCTCATAGAAGAATTCATCACAACAGTTGCGGATGAAATCAATATCTTCATCAGGAAAGTGATCAACAAGATCAAACATTTATATGTGTAACACCGAAGCCAAACAAAACATTAACTTACTAACTTAAAAACAATAAAGTAATACCAAATTTTTTAAATATACATTTATTACCTCTTCTGTAAAATCAGTCATGCCTAGGCTGATAATATTGTAAATGTGCCTCAAAATATAAAGCCCACATAAGTTGGACCCCAGTGACTGCCTACGGGTCTGAAAAAGAACATGACATCATCAAAGCAAGCATAAAAGCATAACTTATGGAATGTCTGCATAGCCCTATCATCTTAAAGAAAACAAATATATACTAACCTTTGGCGTGATCCATGTAGGGTCTTTCAAGTCACGAACATGTCTACCACACTTAGCATGTAGGAATGTCCGCATAGCCCTATCATCAAAATCACAAAGATTACTTATTTTGCACACAAAAGGTAATAAAGCAAGAAAACTTACGAGTTCACGGTCTTCTTCAAGTCACTCCCAGGTTTCAAGTGGAGGGAGCATATGAGGATGACTATGTAACTAGCCTTGCACAGAAGAATCAATTGCCAATGATCCCTTAAAAAAGAGAGATGAATGTTAAGCAAATATAAAGCATTATATGTGTTTTTGGAGTTTAAATTTGTTTGTTACTCATGCACATAAGGAACCAAGAAACAGTCAGTTTCTGTTTCACTAAGCCTCTCTGATAAATATCTATGTATGATAGCAGAAGTGATCCCTTTCTCTTGGACTTGAATTGGGCACATGAATCCAAATTTATCGCTCTAGCCAGAGGAGACCAACCTACGATTCATGTACCTATAATAATGCAAGCACACAAATCAAAGTTAAACAGCGTAATTTTTAAAATATTTACTCCCAATTATAGAAGATACTTACATTAAAAATAGTTGGACAATCCCAACCGTAAGATATTGTCTAGGAGCGATCATGGACATTATATCCTTGCTATCAAGATAGCATGTTGCCCCTGAGTGTCCACAATTGAATAAGTAGGCCAACTTCTTGTTGGGAAGGATGTATCGTATGCCATCAGAATTACTTGTTGCATGACATTTAATGGAGGCTATGAAACTTCATGAGGTAAGGGAGCTGGACTTGGGGCTCTGATGGGGGATTCCGTAGCTCGAACAGAAACAAGGTTCTTTAGCCATGATATGAAAGTACCCAGGACATCGCTCACAATCTTGAACTCATCAGAAGGGATAGGGACAGGTGCGTCTGCGATGATAACCTCCTCAACTGACACCTTGACTTCATCATCTGTCATTTATTGGTGGTGAATAGTTGATCCCAGGTTATGGACACTCCCCCGTGCAACTAGCCATCTCAGAGGATCCTCGACAAATATGTCACAAGGCTCAGGAATTTCTTTTCCAGGACCCTTTGATGATTGACCAATATTGCAACAATCCCTTTCGTGCTCTGCTTTTTAGGATCGAGCGAATGTGCCTGGGGAGCACCGGTATCTTGTCTAGTGCTGACCATGGCATACACCTCCTCCTTCATCTTGCTTAGCCGGGCATCTAATAGTGCATCAAATGATGCTTCTGCCTCGGCCCTTGCTTCCGCCCTCGCAATAGCCAACATACGCTCCAATTCGTCTCTCGTCACCATGTTTGAGGAATAGCATGAGGGGGCTCCAAAGTAATCCTTTATGCCTACCCCTCCTCTAACTCCCTTGACACGGCCTGGATGCTCGTATTTTCTAGTAGCAACCATGAGAATATCATTCCTCCCCTCCGACTTAAAGGATCCCTTAGCTTGCTTTTTTTAAAGTTCCTCCTGTGAGATATACAGATAACACACATCAGTAATGAAATATGTTTGCTAAATAAGTAATAACAACAATGATACTTATAATTTTTTCACCGATTATAAGAGACTGTTCACTCGTATAGGACCCACTCTCTTTTGGAGAGCATGCATCCACAATTCTTCACGTCGTATCAGAGATGGTGGAAAAAGAAGAATAGAATGATCGGATTGGGATGCTTCTTCCAATCTCTTCCGTTTGGCCGCCAACAAGTCCTTTTCAACCTTTGTGTATCCCCCGCGAGACATTGTATGGGGCAATCATTTTTCCTACCACTCTCTTGTGCTTTTTTTCTTCTTTCCTGCAAATAAGAAATTAGGAAAAAAAGGTTAGAATCAGTGTAGACGATTGATAAGAAAATAAAATACAAAAAAAGTTAACTCACCAAAGCCTCTGGAGTAGTCTGAAGCCTAAAAAACTCTTACCAGGTCACTTCATCAATATATGAATATTTGTTGCACGGAGTAGGACAAAGGTTACTAGCTTCCACCTTGATATGCACGTAATTGTTGGCCAGATTCGTCTTGAACTTTCTTCAGTGCTCACAATAATACGTCACAACAATTTTTCTCATTTCTACTCTTTGTAGCCTTACCAAAGATAACATTGATATTTTGTACCTTTTAATAAACTTTCTCCCTAGTCAATGCCTTCGGAACATCTTCAAACTCTTGGCCACCAAAAAAGGCTTTCTTTAATCTACGATATGGGTGGCCCCGTCTAAGGAATCTCCTATGGCCAAAGTAAATGGTATTTCTTCCATATTTAAGTTGATGATAGCATGTGCCTTCTTCACAAATCGGACATAATTTATGGCCTTTAATGCTATATCCTGACAAGTTTCCATATGCAGGGAAGTCATTTATAGTACAAAAGATCATGGCTCATATTTTAAAAATCTCCTTGTTCGTGTCAAAAACATCAACACCTTCATCCCACAACTTTTTCAAGTCTTCAATCAAGGGTTCTAGGTAAACGTCTATGTCATTTCTGGGTTGTTTTGGTACCGAAATCAACATAGATAACATTATGTATTTTCATTTTATGCATAATAAAGGAGATAAGTTGTAAATTACCAACAGAACAAGCCATGAACTATGTATACTGCTTAGGCTACCATAAGGATTCATGTCATCCATGCTAAGCCCAAGTCTAAGGTTCCTAGGTTCTTCGCCGAAGGTAGGAAATAATTGATCAATTTTTTTCCATTGAGAAGAATCAGCCGAATGTCGAAGCTTTCCATTAGAAATTCTCTCATCCACATGCCATCTCATCTCAAATGTTTGGTGTCAATTTCATTAGCAAATAGGCATTTGAACCTCGGTATGATTAGAAGATACCACAACACCTTTGCATGGGCTTTATTTGATTTGTACCTGGGGTTTCACATATCTAACACTGCTGCTTCTCTTCATGCTCTTTTCTGTACAATATGCAATCATTAAGGCATGTGTGGATCTTTTTATACTTCATTCCTAGTGGACACATTATTTTCTTAGCATCATAGTATCAGCAAGGCAGCACATTATCATCTGGAAGCATGTCTTTAAAGGCCTCAAGCGTTTCTAAAAAAATCTTGTCGCTCCATCTATGCCATGCTTTCAAGCTTACCAATTTTAATACAGCTTTCAACAATTGGTATTTTGTGCACCCCGGATATAGCGGCTTCTCAGCATCACTGCACATATTACCATATGCATATGATTGCACAAAAGCCTCTTCTCCTACATCATGAAAAATATCCTCTACCCGATCTTCCAGATCCGTGTCATTATTATTAAAGGTCACTCCCCCCTGTTGAGATACGCTTGACATTTCTAATCCTTCACCATGCCATACCCATATAGTATAAGTCTTACAAAATCCTTCACAAATTAAATGTGTATGTATGTCTGCAACACTTAGTCGCTTCTCATTCAAACATTCTACACAAGGGCAGTAGAACATCCCACTATCATTATCAGCATTTCTTCTAGTAAATTCTAAAAAACCTCTCAACCCATTATCATATTCAACACTTGTTCGTTTAGCATTTACTAACTACGATCCATAAATTTCAACACCTTTTTTGTATATTTTTTCCCCTGGAAAAGACAGGAGTATGATGAGTGCACGAAATCATTACACTCATCAAGCTACCTAGTTTAACTACTATGCTACATTTTAGGCTTAGGTACAAGGCATAAAGAGAGAAAATTGTGCATGTGAAAAGAAAGCGAATTTCACAAACATTTCTATTCTTTTCAATTAAAAAACAAAAAATAGAGCAAGCAGAACTGAAATAGTAGCCACATATCATCCCAGACACACAGTTCAAGCCTGCACCATAATGTTGTTCATTTAAATAATTAATGATTGTTTTGAAAAAGTGCTCAAATCGACCAACTCCGGTAATAATTGTAAGAGTTAGTTACTGAATCTGATGCTATAATCTTAATCAGTAGTCAGCAGACCATTAATACCAAGGCATACTAAGCAAAGTTTTGAATACCATAAAACCAAAAGCAATGTGAAATTTGGCCAATCCACATAATTCCAAGTCCCGTGACCAAACATTCTACAGATGTAAAATCTACTATTCACTTGATTATTTCAATATTTTAGCTAAGGCATTGATGTTGTTTTCCCTCCTAATTACCCAAGCAGTTAGGCATTCCTAATTACCAAAAAACACAAACCATAAACATTTTCAAACTAAAATATATGGTACCTGGGCAATGTGCTTCGCAGATATAAGTTCAAAGCACTTTTGCGGCAATGAAAATGAGCAGGTTTTGCGGCAACGACAATGAGCAGGAGGGAAAAAAATGAAGAGGGAAAATGGGATTTTAGGTGAGAAAATGGAGCAAGAGGAGGCAGCGGTGGCGGCTGGAGCAGAGGCTGGAGAACACGGTGAAATATGACCAAGAAAGAGCAGAGGCTGCGACGGAGCTTTTCACGGTAATGGCTATAAGCGGGAGGGAAAACAAAATGAAAAGGGGAAAAAGGGTTATGCCAGACTTTTAAGACCGGTTATGGGTATAACCGGTTTAAGACCGGTTATACTCATAACCAGTCTTAAAATCCCTATATTTAAGACCGGTTATGAGGAAACTGGTCTTAAAAGCCCTATATTTGACACCGATTATATGATAATCGATCTCAAATATGGGCTTTTAAGACAGGTTATGAGGATAACCGGTCTTAAAGAAGAAATTATTTTTTATCATTTTCTCTTTTAATATTTATACCAGTTTTAACTAATCACCGGTCTAAAAGTACGTATATTTTAAACCGGTTGTTCTTTGAAACTGGTCTAAAAAGTTAAAATAATTTATCTTCTTTAAATAATTTTTATTTCGGTTCTTTTTTAAGACTGGTTATTTATATAATCGATCTAGATAGTATTTTTTAGACCGGTTTTTTAATAACCCGTCTTAAAAGATTCTTATAATTACAAAATTGCCATCGCGTGTTTATTTTAGACCTTACCCACAATAACCGGTCTAAATATAGCAGTCTAAATAACCTTTTTTGTACTAGTGAATTTAGGGCCAGAATTTGTTCCGTCGATAAAAAGACCGTTACTATTGATTAGTGACAGAATTTTGAATTACGTTGCTAATTTGCGATAGAAATTTTCAGTCACTAAATTCCGTCTCTAATTAGCGACATAATTTTCCATCACTAATTAGAGACGAAATTTATGTCTCTAATCCATCACAAAATTTTTTTTATATAATTTGAATTGCCACATATCCTCAGCACAAGCCACCACATGTCCCTTGCTAGTGGCCGCCAAGTGTACTCACTGCCGGCCATGTGTCCCCGTTAGCCACCGCCACCTCACCACCGGTCGCTATGTGTCACCCTCCATCGCGTGCCATGTGTCCAAGTCATAAATTGGTTACATTTTGTGACTAAGTTGAAATTCAAAGCCATGACTTCTCACGCGTGTGCCAGTGTCTTTGCCAGTTGAGCTAAGAAGAACCTATGAAATTTAAATGTAAAATTATATATATAGGCACAAACACACACACACACATTTCGCTTTGCAAACAAAAATAGAAATATAAAATTTAATATATTATTAAATATTTCAATTTAGTTTTCTTAGTTTATTTTATGTAAATATTCTACCTAAATTTTTATTATTAATATCTTTTTTATTCATTTTATAATTTATTTTATTTTTTTTGTATTTATAAAATTTTTATTTGTATACAATATATTATTAAAAATTCAAATATATTATATTATAATTTCATTTTCAAAAATAAATATGAATTAATAATTTTTATTTATTTATTTTAATATTTATATTATAAATTTGTAATAATTTAAAACTTAAAATCTAAATTATTTATAAAATTTATAATTATGAAAAGAAATCTAATTATTGAAAAAGTTAACTATTAGTCATGGAAATTAGAGAAGGATTAGCGACAGAAATTAGTAACGGAAAATTTCCGTCGTTAATTCTATCACAAAATATTTTTGACAGAAATTAGTGATGGAAATTAGTGAAGGAATTTTTCCGTCACTAATTTCCGTTACTAATTTTTAATGAAAGAATTATAGACGGATTAGTGATGAAATTTAGCGACGGAATGTAATTCTATCGCTAATCGGTCGCTAATTTTAGTGACAGAATTTATGAGGGATTAGTGACGGAATGAAATTCAGTCACTAATTTTATGTTTTTTTGTAGTGCCACTCACCTTAGATCGTGCACTAGGCAGAAAACATGTGATTGTTAAACAACAATAAAGACCATTAAAGATGTCTTAATGACAATTACATTAGTAGTTACAAAAGAAGGTTTAATGATGATTTAATGTAATAAAACTATTTAAATATTATTAAAAAGTGTTAATTAAAATACATTAAAGCTCCAGCAGTCATCTCTAACGGTCAATTCAAATATTTTTCTTATTAGTCTTTTAACTAAAGCTCACATTTTATTTTACACCAGGGCGTTCCCAATATTTACAATAGATTTTTGCTTAAAAGATTGGGGAAAGTTTTCCAATTAAAAATTTTATTGGTGAGAAAGATTTAAATCAGAGTATTGGTACTCTATGTGTATAAAATTTATAGAGTATTGGTATTTTCTATGCATAAAAATATATCATATACTTCTTATCAAGAAATTTTTTGGTGTGGGACCTTTCCCAATTTTCCCTTGTTTTTTTGTTTCTAAACACCATTTCATCTACCACAAGTTCATTCGATCAAAAAAAACAAGAAAGAAATTTAAAGGTATTTCACAGAAATTTGGAGAAATAAAAACTTATCTTAGACACTCTATTCCACAGCACAAGTAAGAGTAAAGATAATCAACCACCTTAATTAAAATTATTCATAAACACATTCGCTGTACAAGTCAATCAGATGAAGACGAAACTGAGAATAATTGAAAACATGAAGCATGAGAAAATATAGTTCATTAATCCATATATATTTGAATGGGAGGAAAAATTTCCCAATAAGGGCATGATTAGGATTGCTCGTGAACGGAAAATTAGTATGAATGGGAGGAAAAATTGGGAGAAAAGAAAATATGGGAAGACTAGAGTTTTTCTTGTTTGAATGAGGGGAAAATGTGAGAGGAAGGAAAAATAGGGGGAAATAAAATATGGGACCCACCCCATTTCCGACCCAATAACTTTTTTCTTTAAATATGGAATGACTTTAGGGAAAAAACTAACTAGAGCCAAGAAAATAGGGTAAAGTTGTTGGGGCGCCTGTTTAGGCCTAAAGTTTGCAAGAATTGGGTTTGAGATTTTGCCTTAAAATTAAAAACTGGCCTTAATAGGTTAGCCTTGTAGGGTTGAGAGCCTAAAAGAGTTAGCACATTTAGGCCTTTTTATTTTTTTATTTTTAAATTTATTTATGTGATACTATTATTATTGATTTTTTATGTTTTATGAATAATGTTGCAGATACTTAATTGTTATTATTTATTTTAAAATTAAATTTCATAACAATATTTTTTATTAAGAGCCTTAAAAATTTAAAATTTATAAAAGATATTTCTTATTTCATAAATATTATTACTAATTTTTTATTTTTTGAATTATTTTCTAGGTATTGTTTTATTCATATCTTGTAACTTGTACTTTTCAAACATATACTAATAAAGTTTTTGTTTATTTTGTTAACTCCTTACGATTTTTACGACATATTTATAAGAAGTGTTTTTTATTTTTTTTAAGTCTTCTTATTGATTAAAAAAGGGTGAAGGTGTAAAAATACCCATGAAATTTTTGAAAATGGGGCATTTTTTCCCTTTATTTGGGTGCATTTTAGTATCCTTTTTAAAAAGTTCATGGCATTTTTGTACCCAAATAAAGTTTTTGGTATTTGACGTTCTTTAGGAAAAGTTCATGGGCTTTTTTACACCTAAATAAAGTTTATGGTATTTGATGTTCTTTAGGAAAAACTTATATGTATTTTTATGCCTTAACCCTTAAAAATTACTAGATTTAGAAAAATCTTTCATTAGGTTCTTAATAGTTTTGTAAATAAATTTTCCCCTATAAAATATTGACATAATCTATCAATCTTGATTGATGCAGGATAATCAAAGAGAAAAATTTTTCAATTGTATTTGAGGAAGTTCAAATATCATGTAGATTATCAAAAAGAGAAGTCAAATAACACACATGCATTAAACAATGAAAAGGTAGAGCCTTTACCTCATAAATGATTTTGTTTCAAAGCAAATAACTACTTATTCTATTTGTCGTAAAAAGATAAATCAATTAATTCTTTGATAATACTTTGGTATTAAATTAAGAATTTTATTGTTTCAACTTAATTTATTAAAAAATGAAAAAAAATAAAAGAAGAAATTGTTAAACGGGCTTGAGGCCCGCGGAAACGGATTTGAGAACTTATGTTTCTTCTTTAGCTTGTTGTGCGAAAATCTATTATTTCGAAATCATATCTAGAATGACTAGAAAAGTGGAAACAAGACTGTATATAATTTGATCATTATGAGCAAATCCAAAATCTTTATAGACAAAAGCAATCATTAGTTCCCAACCATGGGTCAAATGGAATCCTATGCATAAATCAGTGTCAGCCAGAGACCGAGGGTTCAAGGGCCAACCCTTAAAAGTTGGCCCTTTTATGTGAGTCGAGCCTAATGTGGCCGGCATGTTTTACACCCGAGCCTATCAAGAGCTGACCATTTTTCCCACCTCTAGAGAAAGCTCTTCTTTCACCATTGTCCTTCACCAATCACTATGCCGCCTTCCTACTTTAGCCAACCCACTTAAGTGACCTTCACTACTATTTTCTCATTGAATCCAACCCAATCGTGTCACCTTCACAAATATGAAAAATATATATTCCTTTTACTTTATTTTTTAAACATATATCATTTTATATTTTAAAATATATTTTTATAAATACAAAATTATTTGATTTTAACATATACAAATATTTTTTTATATGGAGAGATTAAGAATATTATATGGTTGCCTTTAGAGGAGAGTTATGGTTTATGTATGCTCTAAAACCTTAGCTCTGCATTCTTTGCATTTCCTATAATCGTTTACCCTTTATCTCACTCCTTTCATCAAGTTAACATGTTTCTTATTGCTCCAGTTAACATGATCATTTACCCTTTATCTCACTATTTTCATCCAGTTAGCATATTCTATTGCTTGGTTGGCTGTGGAAGATAGTGACTTTGTGGGTAGTTAAAATGGCATTACTACAAAAATCGCGATATATGACGGTTATTATCAGTCATAAATCATGGTTTTAAATTGTCATATATGCAGACACTATATATGCTTGGCACATATAAATTACGATTTTGAACTGTTATTTATTCTGGACCTATTATAATGGTCTTAATATAACACTCATTATATATTGAGGCTTGGTGAGGCCATGATATGCGCATTGCTATGATAATAATTAAAGGGCATATGTGAACAACCCTCATAATATATGGTAATACTTAGATGATACATAACAGTCTCATATTGACAAATGTTATTTATTCAGTAACATATATAACAGTTTTTATGTAAGAACCGTGACTTTTGATAAAAATAAATAACGGTGTCATGTAGACAATCGTTATGAATTTAGTACATAAATAACGATTTCTAAATAATAACTTTGAATTTTTATAATAAATTGCGGTTATTATATAATAACCATCATATATGAATATTAGACTCTTCAAGTGAGAGTTCTTGAGCTAGTTAGACTCATCTGTATATAATAGAATAGTACCTCCTACATCGAGTGGCTATGCAATTTAGGATGGATAAAGACATTTCAGGCTTTATAGGAAGAATCAATGGCAATTGTTGACTTATATATGTGATAATGTAATTGTTAACCTATAATTGTATCTCTATACATGAATTAACCCTAGAAAGCAAAGGTTGAGGGGGAAAAAACCTACGAATATCCATATAGGAAAGGATGCTTAGGGTATGCAAAAATTTGAGCAAAGAAAGGGGTGTGCAAACCCTTGAGTTGCTCAACTCAAGGGTTTGCATATCCCTAGCGGCATTTCCTATATGGATATTCGTATTTTTTTACATTTAATCGTTGCTTTCCTGGCTTAATTGCTGAAGAGACGCAAGGTAGAAGTAGACACTTACATTATGAGATATATAGGTCAGGAGTACAGTTGATTCTGGCCACAAAGCCTAGAAAATCTTGATCCGTCCTAAATTTCTTGGCTACTCGATGTGGTAAGTACTACTCCATTAGATAGAATCGAGACCAAGTAGCTTAAAAACTCTTATATTGAAGAATCTAGGACTAATCCTAATGTTGAATTTAAGAGCTTTTAACTTAGTGCCACCTACTCAATTCAAAAATAGGAGAAGAATAGTCAATCAGAGCAATAGTGAGTTTTCCAAAGAAAACAAAATTTCATGAAAGCAATTTAATATGTCACCTTGAATGCTTTATCGCATCGTGACTTCACAAATGCTATAGGTTTTCACTTGTTCATGTATGAATCTCAATATAACTGAACTAGTTTATTCATCATATCCTCATTAATCTTCTTGAAGTAACTTTCAGAGATATAGATACTTCAAAAAAATGAGAGGCATTTGCTTAGAGATCTATATCTCCTGAAGTTACTTCAAAAAAGATCAATATAGGAATCTTTAGTCAAAGAGCAATGGGTTGACAACTTCCTGTAATAGGATATGAACCTTCAATCAGAGCAATAATGGGTTTTCAAAATGAAAAATATATAACTTCTCAAAAGCAATTTAATGTCATCTTGGAAGCTTTATCGCATCTTATTACAACTGAACTAGTTTATTTATCACATCTATATTGATCTTATGGAAGTAACTTCTACAACTATATATATGGATACTTCTAAAAAAGGAGAGATTTTCACTTAGGGATTCATATCTCCAGAAGTTACTTCTAAGAGAATAATGGAGTAGGAACCATGAATCAAAGCAATGGGTTGACAACTTCCTGAAATAGGAAATGAACCTTCAATCAGAGCAATACTAGATTTTCTAAAAAAACATAACTTCACAAAAGCAATTTAACGTCAACTTGGATGCTTTATCATGTCATGACTTCATGAAGGCAACCTAATTGGCCGGGTTGAATATTACAAGTAACAAAAGAGGAACCTTTAACATGAATGCAGGAAGGATAATGCAAAATGGATGAGGGAAATCTTAACACTGTACCTAGTTAGGGCTCATGAACGAAAACACAAGTTAGAGAAAGAAAAAGTAACTCGTGTGGCAGTTCCTGAGACAAGGGTTAAGTGTATTCATTAGTAGCTATTGCTAAGAAGTCTAATGAAGCTTTTTAAGGTAGGGTTCAACTAAAAATGACTCTCGACGGTCAGAAAAGGCAGCAGAAGTTGTAGGGCTACGATGTTGGTAGGTTTTGTCGTTCGAATAGATTAAGTGTCGAGTTTATTCTATTTCAAACATTTAAATAGAAGAGGAATGGTAAGGTTTTTTGAGTTATCGTACCTAAGACTTTATATCACGGTTCATTTTTAAGAACAATTATTTATTGGTTTACATTTGTAACGGTTCTTTGTTAATAACTTTGACGTATGTTATATTCTTTTTTAATTTTTCTAACTAATAGTGCTTGGATAATTATATTTTTATATTTTATAAAAATAAAACAAAAATATCACCCTCTGATAGATGATTTAATGTCTGCTGTGAATTTTGGAACTTTTGTTTCCTTTAATTTGAAGGAATCAAAATTTATGAAAACTCACACTATACCTTACATCATCAAGCTACTCATCACTAAAGGAGTAGCCTAAATTATTTAGGAGTATGTCAGATCATGGTAGCCAATCCCATATTTATCAATAATGAGATTGGCCTTCCTGTTAATACTCGACAAATATTCAGCCAGCCTCCTCACACCATGGTCAATGTGTTATGCATGATGCATCATTGCCTTTGTAATATCCCAAATTTCAGTTATCAAAATTCCTCTATACCTTAGTGGTACTAAAAGAATAAAATAGTGAATTAAAGAGCATATTAAGAGACAGAACAAGGCAATTAAAAGTCACACACAACATAGTTATTTGGTATATAAGTTATGGATGTTGTTGGTAAGTTTTCTTGTGAGACAGTTATGTTGTGTAATATTTTTAAAATAGTAAATCATGTCTAAACATTATGAAACTTTTTATAATGTAAGTAAACATGATAAGATTTAATTTGATAGGTCATATAAAATTTTTGGAGTTTTATACAAGGAGATATGAATTTTTGAAATTTTCCCAGTGAATTGGACGTTGTTCAGGGGCACACTTCAAAAATAATAATTCTAGGAATGGTGGGCTTCAAATTGGCTAAATTTTATATTTTTACCTAAAACTGCACTTAATAAGGGTCACATAGCCTTTGGAACCACCGCAATTGGATATCTATACAATTAGATTTGAATTTTCAAAGTTTAGTGATAATTCTGTCCATTTTTCTCAAGTATTGCGAAAATGAGAGAATTTGTAAGGGCAAAATGGTCATTTTGACAAAAAAAATAAATTCTGGTAATTTTCTGCATAAATATAGAGGGAATGGACAGATGGAGACCTTATGGAAATATCTTACAATAAAATATATATTTGAATTTTAACACATGTGATAATTGAATAAAATATAATAATGAAGGGACACATAAGCACAAGTGTCTAGAGAACTCCCATGTTCTCTATATTAAATGGCCAAATAGGCCAAAGAAAAGGGAATGCAAAAAAGAGAGAAACCAAGGAGGAGAAGAAGAAGAAGTAGAGCCTAAGAAGCAGGAACTAGGTATGTATACCGAAATATTTGCTCAATCTTGTGTTTTAGTTCAAGAAATCTCTTATTAATCTCCCTATTCTCTTAGATTAGCTATTGAACAAGTGAAAATCAAGGATAAAAGGAGGAAAGTTTCGGTCATGAAGAGAAGAGAAAGAAGAACGAGGTAAGTTGTGAAAACTCTAGTATTCTTGTTCAAGATTGAGTTATATGGCTGTGTTCTGGCTGGAAATCTGGACATCTGTGGTGATTTCTGTAAATTTGGGATGTCCAATTTATAAGGGGAAATGCTGCCCAAATTTTGATTGATTATGATTATGTTAAACTTGAGATTAGAAGGTTAAACAAGCGATTAGAAGTCAAAAGAAGGTGTTTGGTTTATTGAAATCAAGAAAATTCCATTTTTCTAAATTTTTATGGAATTTCGTCCAGCAGCTACATGAAAGTGTTTGGACTGGATTTTGGTGTTTTTGATGATTCCATTGAGTTTAGAAGGGAAAATTTTATAGGGTTCATGTATAGTGTGAAGTGTGAAAAGCCTCAGATTGTGAAATGACGATTTTACCCCTAAAACCCCAAGTTTGGGCTGCCAAGGGTATAACTGTAACTTGAGCTGGAATTTACCTAATCTTAGGTCAAAAATAGATTCTACATGCAAAAATATGTAGGATTAACCCAGGTCATAATTTTTGAAAAAGTACAAAAATACTAGGTAAAAAGGGAATTAGATCGGATTCCCCAGGGGCATTTTGGTAAATATGTAATTTTTAACTAATATAACCAACTTTTAAATTCAAGAATAAAGTATAAATGAGTAGTAACTTATTTACAATTACTTTGGGAATTTTAGGAGTTGATAATTGCTTGAGCCAAACGGAAAGTTAAGAACTGGTTATTGCTAAGCTTTGGAAAAGAGTCCAGGTAGTAACTCTATCTCTCATATTCTCTGTGAATATTAATATGCATTGTTTGCCATGATCTGTTCAATGTATTGCTTGTAGTGTTGATACTCTCTAGGTGTGGGTGATGAGTTAAACCACCCCATGGAACCTTTAGGGTACCATGTGTCCAGGTGGACCCAGTTGAGTGACTTAATATGTACGGACAGGTATTGACCTGGTCCAAGTTATGATGAGTATAGATAGGTATAGGCTTGCTCCAAGTTTTTGTTGTGATCACATTATGATATGATATTGTGCAGATTAGGAACTGATTATCATTTTGATCCGGACAAAATCATCATTTGTTTCCTGAGCATTGTATGATAGGCTAAGGCATTTTGATTGTTGCATCATGATAAATGCTGCATTGCATGTTTATTATTTGAATTTTATATGATTGATATTATGTTACTACTGAGATTTGTATGAATCTCGCCCTTTCCAAAATTTAAATTTTCTTCAGCAAGTGGAAACAACTCAGAGGGCAAAATAGCTTATGTTGGCAGATGAAGGTCCGATACGGGTTCAAGAATTTCTTCGTTGGTTATCTGATAGTCCTTATTTATATTTGAATATGTATTATAGCTTGTACAAACCCTGTGGGGATGTTCTGTAATGTAATCAAGTAATTTTATATCAGTATATTATACTTTTCTGTATGCCCATTGAACTGCGCGTGAATATTCTGATAAATGTCAAAATAATGAGGGGTTTGACAGCCTTCACTTCAAGGAGTAGAATATATGGAGGTGGAGGTGGAGGAGGTGGTAAAGGTTGTGAAGGAGGAGCAGGAGGTGGAGGAGAAGGAGAATGACGCTGGGGATTTTCTAGCAAGTTTATAGTGCAGTGTTTCATCTTGAGAGAACAGAGTCCGACGATGAAGAAATAGTAAGAAAAACATGAGGAAATGGTGAGTTTAAATATATTAGAATTGATGGGTTTACACCATCATTGTAGGCGTTAGAAGTTGAAGAGGAGTAGTCACGCGCAATGGTGGGTAATGAATGGGTTACTTGGTTCTTGTGCCTGATCATCAGAGAATGAAGAAGCATGTATAGATTATTATCATTAATGTGGGAAAGGGGAAATATTTTAAACCATCATGACGATTTTGGTGTAACAACTATCAATTTGTGAGACAAAATATAAGAGTTACTAATTACAATTGTTATTATTCTAATAAGTAACGGGTTTTACTTAATAACCGTTATGTATTTCACTTTTTTTAAAATTTTGTTGGTTGATTATGCAACCACCATTTTATAAAAAAAATAAAAAAACAAAAAAACTAGAGTAGTAAGTTCCTTTAGCACTGGTCATGTGTCCTTGTTCTCATAGGTAAACCTAGACTGTATGATCGAGGTCATAGGTTACGTAGATGAGCCCATTAAGGCTTATTAGTGGAGAAAGTTCATCTTTCAGTTTATCCCAAGATGATGAAGCATAAGTTCTCTTACGTTTGTCCATAATTTTTGTAAAGAAGAACAAAAGCTTGCAATTGGCTATGAGAAGTTGAAATGGAAGTGGGGAAGTGGAGAAGTAGAGTTCAGTTTTCAGACATTTATATAGAGAGAGTTTTGTGGATTATCGAGTCATTGCATCCTTTTTTTTATAACATATACTATGCATTTAGACTGATAAAACATAAATTACAAAGTATTAAAGTAATATACAGATGTCTTCAAGAAGGTATTGTAGAGTCCAAGAAACATTTCTAGCCTGAGTAAGTATTTTAATGTGCGATAGTTTGATTAGTTTACAATAGATAAGAAAACGACTAGGATAAGCAATATGGTTTTGTTGGAGGATAAAAGTTGTTGTGTCCTTTAGATTTACATATCATTATATTTTATAAATGGTTATGGTTGATTTTTAATAAATGTTAGGAATTTGAAGTGATAGTCCAATAAGTGATGGGTTTTTCTTAATAACTATTATGTATTTGACATTTTTTTAAAATTTTAATGTGTGAATGGCTGCATATATCAACTACCATGTTACAAAAAAAATTAAAATAGGTGAATTTAATTAGATATTTTTGAAAACCGTTATTCTTTTTCCTGCGCCATAAGTTACATGACAGTTGTTCCAAGAGAGATTTTATTTATTTTTGAATCCTTGACGGTCGTTTATAAAGAATAGTTTAAAAACCATTATTAGTTTTATTTCATGACGGTTTTTTTGTAAGAACCGTTAGATATGCTCTCTTTTTTTGTTAAATTATATTTAAAACCAAAAAACAATAAAATGAGAGGAAAAAACATAGCAGTGACGAGTAGCCTGATGAACTGTAAGATCACCAAGGTACCCGCCACTAGAGGAGTGGCTAGGATCATTGTTAGCATCATGGCCAATCCTATACTTATCAAGTATGAGATTGGCCTTCATGTTTATGATGGAGAGGTATCCAAAAAGCCTCCTTACTCTGTGGTCAGTCAATTCTACATGCCACAACATTGCCTCCAATTGAAGAAGCATAGGATGTAGAGGAGGAGAAAGAGGTTGTAGTGGCGGATGTTGGGGAGGAAAAGCAAGAGGTAGAGGTTGCAGAGGAGGTGAAGGATGATGTTGAGAGTTTTCTAGCAAGTCTTTCTCAGGGTGTTTCATCTTGGCAATTAAGAGAACAAAGAGGAAGACGATAAAGAAAATGTAGGAAAAACAAATGACAATGAGGACTTTAAATAGACACCTAGAAGGAACATGAAAAATCCATCATTGCATGCATTGGAAGTTAAATAGGACGTAATGAATAGGTACCTGATTCTCTTGATGATTATCAGATAACGAGGAGGCACCCAGAGTGAGCGAGGGGAAGATGAAAGGTTTTGAAAGCTTTAATTAACGTTTATTAAATTAGAACCTTTAAGTATGTTAGTGTTATTAGACTTGTAATGTCCTTCCAAAAAATTTTGATAACTTAACCTTTTATAAACTCATTCCAAGGAATATCTTTTAAAAGCTAACAATGGTCATAACAAAATCAAAATATCATTCAATTAAAAATAATTATAAAAAAAATACTCATAAAACATTTATCGTGAATAAATCACAATCAATCCTATAACACAATGATTAATTGGAACAACTAAAATAGAAAAGATGTAATCATGTCCTATTATAGCAATATGCAGAAATCAACATATAACTTGTAAAGATAAAGGTGCTACATATCGTTGATGTAGCTTCACTCCTCTGGAGGATTCCCTGATGTCCCTCTTCTAGAACTTTTAGCTAAAGAAAATGTTAAAGTAATGGAATAAGACCACCTTCTCAGTAACCAGCTATCCTACCTACCACACACACCAGCATATGCTTACAAGGTACCAAGTAGGAAGTTACATAACAAACATTAACAAATATATATAATTATAATTATGCAAAACAACTTTTGCATTACACAAACATAATCATAGTACTCATAACCTCAATCCAATTGTAATGCCTTCTTTCCGTCAAATGAACCCATGGGCTAAGTTATACCCATATCATTGGCCACTCAACAAGCTCACTGATTGTGTGATAAGCTTTGGCCAAAGACTAAAGTGCACACTCCTAGACCATGGGTTCCCCCTCATAGAACTCATGGGGTGTTGTAGCTTTTCATAAAACAAGTAGAGCGTGGTCCCTTATAGAAGTTGGTAGGACAAAGTAACCCCTCAGAGAACAAGTAGGGCGTTGTAACCTTCGTAGAACAAGTGGGCATGACTCGACCAGCCAAAGAGCTTAAAATGGTGGCCTCACCAAGTGATAAAATAATATACTTCAATCACATCCTTACCTTTTCCCAATTTCCAAACCATATAACAAAGTTATACCACATAGTTATGTATAACATCACTCATATAATTTAAGGTCATATTGTAAGAGGCAAGCTTCACCCAAGAGGAGGGTGAATTGAGTGATGTAATAAAATTGTTGGTTGTTACGGTGTTATGAAAAAAATGAAGAAAGAGTAAAGATGAGAGAAATTGAACACAGAGATTTATACTGGTTCGAACCAACCCAGGCCTACGTCCAGTCCTCAGAGATCACCACCTCTTGAGATTTTCACTAGTCCTCCAAGATTCAGTACGCTCTTAGAATGCCGCAGTACAATAACTATCCTCTAAAGGACTACGAGCAGAAATGTTCTAATCCTAGAACTTTCTCTCCCCTTACGGTAAGTCTTACAGCAGAGTAATTCAAAAGACCTTTCTCTCCTGCTTACTTGTGTAAGTCTTACGAGCAGCAATGTTCTCTACTGCTTGCTCCTTGTAAGTCTTACGAGCAGAAAGTCTTACCAGGAATTCTCTCTAGAGCTTCCCCCGTAAGGAAATCAACCCTCTCAAGGTCACTCTACATTGAGTTCAATTCAAAAATACAAATGAAAATGTTTACAGACTCTCACATAGTGGATATCATAATAACTGAAGTACAGTATGAATTTAAAGAGAAATATGAAATCAAAGACTCTTGTAAATTTTTAATACATGCTCTTGTATATGCTTTTTCTATCCATCTTTGATGCTATGTATTTATAGCCGATTTGAGTTAGCCGTTTTGGAAGAGAATAACCCGTTGTGGAGCGGAATGTGTACGATTGAATTTTCAAACAGGCTTTTATAGTGTGTCAGTTTTTTATCATGGTAGGTAGTCGATATTTGGTGTCTAATGATGATGTTTGCCAGAATTGACTTTCATCTACAATTAGTGCTAGAGGTCTTAGGAATCTTCATACGAGTAATGGCATTCCTAAGGATGTCCCAATAAAGGTGCCTTTACCAAATAAGAGGAAAAACTAGTTCTCGAACAACTGGGCTGCCATGTATATTAAGCCTTTTAAATACAGGGCCTCCTTTCCTTTACCTGCTTTGATCATAGGATTGTGTAGGCATTTTGACCTTGATCAGTCCCTATTAATGCTGCATGTATGGCGAGTAGCCATGATAGTGGAAGTTTTGGCCCAATGAATAGGAATAGAGTTCTCTGTGAAGGATTTACTTAAGTTGTATTACCTAGTCATGAGGAATGTTAGCCATCTAGCTTAACCGCAAGCACACGATCATCACAAGTAGTATAATAATATCATTCCAACAAGGACTAAGGCAAAAATGAGTTAATTATCACACTTATGTGCTTAATTAGGTTGAGTGAAAGTAAAAAGAGATTTTATATTTAAGAATTAATTTATTAAAAAGAATTTATTCGAGAACTTCAAGATTAGAGGAACCTAGGATTATTTATTCCTATTGTACTTCATAAGACTAACTTAAATCTTAAATTGATAATGAAAACATGTGCTTGTCAAAGGTTCAAATTAATTCATAAAGCTTTCTCAAGTTAAAAACAATTTTATATTTTCAATTAACATGTGTAATTCTTGTTTTAGTTAACGAAAATACTCATTAAGCTCTAACCTCAATTAGACAATAATAGGCTAATAGATATATCTTTATTCTATTAACAAACCATCTATTTAATCCTTAAACTTCAAGTCTAGCATTATTTTATCTAAGTTTTATAATTAAATTAACTTTCTCAAGCATTACTCAATTGAACCCAACAATCTAAGTGGTGGCCAATTATCCAGAAACATTAAGCACGAGATAAAATCAACACATAAATTTCATTAATCAATAAAATAAATAAATAAATAAGTCTTAATCCATCTAATAGTTTAAAGCAATCCTAGAATATAAAATTTAACTACTCATAGTTATAACCGAAACCAAATCAAAGCAATAATAATCCACATCAAAATAAGAGTTAACTGAAAGGAAAGAGAAAAAATTAATAAAACCAAAAGATTGAGCCTCAAATCTCTTATAAGCTTCAATTCCTTGGCTTCATTTCCTTCAATTCTCCACAGTGTCCTCTGATCCAATACACAATGACACTTCTAGTTTTCAAATCAGTCGCCTCCACAATCCTCTCGTCCTTCTGTGAAGATGATGACAAAACCCGAGTACCTCTCCTTTTTTTCATCCCTGAATATGTGTTCTCCTTATATATAGGCCAGGTTCTTAGATCCTTATGCAATATCCTTCTAGCAAAATAAAATATAAAAAATATAAAAAAAAAGATAATGATAATAATAAATAATGACAATGATAATGATAATGATAATAATAATAACTGAAATATCTTTTCCTTTTTATCTTAAATTATTATTTTTATTATTAATATCATTATTTTTATCTTTAATATCAAAATCATTATTTTTATCCTTAACTTTGATATTTATAATGAAATCTCTCTAAATAGATATCTTATCAAAATCTCACTCAAATCCCTTTAATTTAACCTAGATGTTTCTCAAATATATTAAAATATATCTTAAAATTATCTAAAAATAGGGAGTCATCAAGGAACATGAGCATGTTTACTTTCTTTGGTAGGACATGTCATAGGGCATTAGTTAAAGGTTGTCAATTTAATGATCGCGAGTGGGAAGAGAGATACGTGTTTGTTGCTTCCTCTGTTCTGGTTGGAGATGGTCTGGGGATACGCACCAGATGGAATCCCAATAGCAAGTATATTTTTGGGTTATGGTTGTATGAACATAAATTCTGCCAAGTACTTACATGTCCTTTTGGTTAAGGTTAGCAAAGGGAGGAAGGCTTCGAAGGGCTATAACGAGGAGAGGGAAAGGCATATTCTTGCTCTCTTGATTGTTAAAAGGAGTTGTAACATCCTGCTTGGTGTGAAGAACGATCCTCCAGGTATAGTTTTAATCCTTACTTTCTTTTACTTTGTGTGTCCTATCTAGGTTCATCGTGTAAGCAATCGTCACTCTTTACAAATTTATCAATGGGAAAGGAAGACATGAAAGCCAAACCATTCAAAGTTCCAAGCTTGGATGAAATGCAAGCTAAACATTGGACCAAGTTTAGTAGTCAGTCAAGTATTCCTCCTGACCAAGAAATATCTATACCAGATGTTTCGGAGATCCCTGGTAAAGGTAAAAGTGTGGTTGATTCAAGAAAGAAGCATCAGAGTAGTAGCGAGCAGTTTGATTGTGGGGGCTTCGATCTTCAATTCCCCAGTACAACTTCATTGATTTATGATATTCCTCAACTTCTGCCAATAGTTTAGCACCTCATGTTTCCTAATGATCTGGAAAAGTTAGAGTCACAAGGCCTATCTGCTTCACTAACATCTTATATTACTCAGAATCTCCAGGTATTACTTAGTTCTGCTTCTTGCTTTTCAGTTTATTGTCTTAACTATCCCTCTTTTGTCTTTTCTTTGTTTGTAGGGCTTTCAAAGCCTATTGTATGTGGAGAAAGAGGTGTCCAAACTAGTATTACAGGCATCAGAGAAGGAAAAAACCATCTAGGAGTTAAGGAGGGGCGTAGCAGGCCTCTCGAACTTGCAATCCAACCATGAGGCCCAAATGAATCATGTGTTGAGGGAACTGGCTGAGGTTAAGTACAAGCTGCAGATCCTTGAGACTGAGAATGGCGGCCTAAAGGAAGGGATGTAAGGGGAGGATAGGGGGTCACCTTGTTTGGTTTGATTGGAGGGGGAGGAAGGGAAATGTTTTTTAAAGATCATTTGTTTGGTTGAAGAGGGGAGTGGAGGGGAAATAATAACTAATTTACCATTTTACCCTTATATGTTAGGTTACATTTTTTATGCTTATATAAATAATTTAAATTATGTTTTTTGAAATAAATTTATTTAAATTAGTTTACACCTCAATATAAATTATCAAAATTCAAAATTATTTTACCAAGTTGACTCAAATTTATTTTAATTCACACTGTTGGAATTACTAAAACAATTATTGGTAAAAAAATATCAATTTATGTATTCCTTCCTTTCCAATACTTCTTCCATCTAGAACAACCTCCAAACTACCTACTTTCTTTAACCAACCAGCAGCAAAAACAAATTTTATCTTTAATCTTCAATTTCCAAACGCCACAGCAACAAACAGAATCAAATATATATGTATATATATGTATATGTATATATATATGCTGCACATCTGAATCTTTAAAAATATCATAAACAAATGAAGCTTACCTACACAATCATGCCTTAATTGGACTAAAAACGCATAAGAAGATGAAGACTCCTTCAACCCCTCACCAAAGCACCCACAGAAGGACTAAACCAATTGAAGAAGAAAGACAACCAAACAAAATAAGGGGTTAGTATTTAAGCATATATATATGGGACATAAGCTCTTACTTAACAAACTCAATAAAAAAGGGAATGTTGTGGGTGGATAGAAGAATGAGGGAAGAGGGGGTAACCCTTTAGTACTCGAGTACTAAGGGGTTAGCTTAGTACTCAAGTTACCTCTCCTTAGTACTCGAGTACCGGTAACCCCTTAGTACTCGAATACCTCTCCTTAGTACTTGAGTACCTACTAATTACTAACTAAAAATAACCCAACAATAACCAAACATAGTAACTAGAATGACCTCACCGTTAGGTGAAATTTTGAGAAGCAAAAGCTGGATTTATGTTATGAAGAAATTGCGGCGAGAAAATTAACATTTTTTATTACAAGAGAAAGGTGTGATTAAAGAAAGCTTAACAGCTGAGATCAAACGATGAGCAAGGAAGAAAATAGATGAAGAAGTCAAATGCAAGCTCTGATCCGCGATGAAGGCAAGCAATAGGAGAAAATAGACTGTGAAGGCAAGCTATAAATCGGTGAGAATAGTGCAGATGGCAAAGGGAGTAATCAGCAATGCAAGAAGGGCCTGAAAGAGAATATGTGAAGTTTCTAGTAATTTTTTGATATAGCTAGAAAAGGAATAACATAGAATACATAAAGGTAAATTGGACACAAATTTTGGCTCCCCTTCAAAACCCCCCAATTTTGAGGGGAGTCAAAATGGGGCATTAAAGGGGAGGGGATGGAAGATTTAGAGTCTCATTCCCTCTAAAATTTCAAACCAAATGAGGGGAGGGGCTCATTTTTCCTCCCCTCCAACCAAACAGGCCCTAAAGCAGCAACTAGAGGAGATTGTTACAGTGTCAGTCTTCAAGATTCATGCTTAGCTTATAAAGGAGTACAAGGAAGGCAAGTGGGATTAGTGAGACCCCAATCAGGCCATAGCTAAGTACGAGTTTATATTCAACTGTAAATTGGATAAAGGAGACTCTATAGTTGGTATATAGGATGGGAAGCAATGAAGGTTGTTTGTGCCCCAGTGGTAATGAAAATTAGCTCTGCTTTAATTTCCTTCTTGTTTGGATTCCGTGAACCTGGTGTTGGTGTGTTGATTTGGCTCTAATCTAGTTTGGTGAGCCTCTGAATGTTCCTTTTTAGTGGCCTATACATCACAAACTATCTATGTTTAAATTGTAGTTTTGCTTGACTAAACTCAAATAGCTTTTATGACTTGCTTCTTGTATGATCCTTTTGGTATAACCGGCATCTCTGGTGTATTGTTTTATACTCATGACAAACTAATGTCAAGTTAAGCTTCTCGTTTGTTTTTTTATGCAAATACATCATTTGTGGTTTATGTTTTTACATTGCTTGAATGTTTGCACATGTTGGCAACTTCTTTTTATAGTGCCTAACCATATCTAAAGTGCTAGCTTGTATGTATGCATGTTATGCCTTGACAACTGATGTGTTTAGTGGGTTATTATATCCCACTAAGTAATAGCTTTATGCGTTCACAACTCGTCAATCACAGTTTCCGTGTATAGCTTTTTTTGGTAGGTTGGAGTGACATACCAAGCACTGTCTTATGATCTAGATAGATTCTAGTATGTTTGATAAGAAACTATAAGCCAAAGAACAATAAATGGTGCAATAAGCCAAAGTGAAATGATAAGCCAGTAAGTCAAATTACTTGACATGACAGATGTATAGGGATACTAAGTTGAGTGAATCGAATCAAATGGTATAGGGAGAATTTTGTATTGTAAAGTAGTTCATAACAAAGAGACTAGTTGTCAACAATATCATAGTAAGTACATCACGAGAAAGTCTTGACTAACTAACAAGCGAGTAGCCAAGTGTTAGATGGTAGAGGCCTAATGTGACCAAGCATAGAGGAAACTTGAAATAAAGTAGAGTGAATAGATAGTGGGGCTTTTGTTATCAGAGAACTAAGTATGACCAAACCATATATCTTAAAGCTTCAGTTATATGTTATGGTCATATTTATGGTGTGTCCCATCATGTTCTTACCCATATGGTTAGTACATCATAAAGAATGTAAACTCAGATAGCAATATTTCAGAAGTCATGCCTCTTAAGGTGTATTATGTTCTAGCTTTGTGGAACAAGTCTCCCATCCTTGTCGCTAAGTTAGTATGCTCCCTGCATGACTATCCTAATCACTTGGCAAGGGTTTTTGTAGGTATGTCCTAGCTTGCCCTCGCTTGGTTCCTTGGTGTTTTGGAAGACTCTTCAGAGGACCTAGTCCCCCACTTTAAATTGCCTGGTTTGTAAGTTTTTGTTGTAGTACTGAGCAATCTTTTGCTGGTACGTTGTGATTTAATCAAGGCCTATTCTAGGTGTTCATCTAGCAAGTCTAATTGTTTAATAATGGCTTAATTGTTTGCCTCTTCATCTATCCAACTATATCACAACGATAGCATACCTACCTCGACCGGAATCATGGTTTTTGACATGTATACTAGGGAGAAGGGCATCTTTTAGGTTGACATGTAAGCAGTAGTCCTATAAGCCCACAGGATAGGCAGAAGCTCTTTGACCCACCTACCTTTGGTTTTGTCAAGTCTCTTCTTTAGTGAGTTGGTGATGGTTTTATTGCTTGACTCAGCTTGTCGATTGAATTGTGGATTTTGAGGAGAGAAGTTGAGTTGTACCTTCCATTTTTCATAAAACTTTTAAATTTTTGTCTAATAAACTGGGAACCATTGTCACATATTATCTCTTTAGGTAGTTTGAATCTATAAACTATGTTTTTTCATATAAATTCAATGACATCATGCTCTTGTACCTATGCTTACGATCTTGCCTCGACCCATTTGGTGAAGTAGTTAGTTAGTACCAACATGTAAATGACCCGTCTGGGTGTAGTAGGAAACTTTCCCACTATGTCCATCCCTCACTTCATAAATGGTCAGGTAGGAGCGATAGTATGAAATGTTTCTGCTAGTTGGTGTATTAGGTTCACAAAAGGTTGGCACTTGTCGCATTTCTTAGTTAATGACGTAGCATCCTTGAGTATGGTAGGCCAATAATACTCCATTTGTAGAACTTTATGTATCAGGCTCCTACTGCTAGTATGGTCACCACATTCCTCTTCATGTATTTCCCTGAGTACATAGTTTTTCCTCTTGTGTTCCTACATACCGTAAGAGTGGTCTAGCGTAAGATTGTTTATACAGCTTATGGTTTAAGACACAAAATCGTGCAGCATGAACTTAACACATCTCACTTCGCTTTTGTCGTCGAGGAGTACATTGTCTTATAAATATTGCAAAATAAGGGATCTACAATCCCATGTGAAGTTATTAGATAGTTGTAACATCATTATTTTCAAAGCCTTTAGATGAGTTTGGACGTATAATGATTTCAAACCTGATACAATATTCTTTTGTAAACACTTGAAATCCCAATTTTAATACAGCATTTAAACCTACATTTGAGTGGGTATTTTCAAAAATTTTTAAAATACTTTAAGTGTAGTCTCAAATGGTTGCGATTTCATTATAACTCATCAGTTCTTAATTTCCTTTTGTTACTATCAGAGCGTTCTCTATAAAAAACCTACTTAGTATTTGCTAGCTAATGGGTTCTTTGAGTATGGTTGCCCGATTCTAGTTTATTCATCACGTTTAAGTACTATTATATGGGGTTCCGACTATCGCATCTCCTACCATTGCTAGTACTAATTTTACTATGGTTACATATAAAAAAATATACAAATTTCCAAAAGTAGATAATCAATGGAATATAAATCTTTTCAGTCATGTTCTTTACTTGTCTGCGATTACCTTCTTGTCTTAAGAACTGCTTGCCCCTATTGTAGATTAGTCATTGGAAAGAGGTGAGATTCAAAAGAATCTCAGTAGTAACAAATATCACTCATATAAAATGCAGGTTAATAAAATATGCCAGGTAAACGATCATATCACAATACATCACACATTCAACATTCAATTCAATTCACAATATGTAGCTATAATACATACATAGGACACACTGGTCTATTCCCAAAACACTGGGTATTCAACTGGGCCTCTGCCCTTCTTAATCTAAATGCTTAATAGGCCTTACTGCCTATCGCGTGTTTATAACACAAGTGTTCACGATGATAAAAATATGCATGTAAAGAATACATAGTATGTGAGAGAAAAGTTACTACCTAGTAGCCTTTCTAAGTCATTACTTGTTCCCAGTCTCTTGGGCGTCCCAGGAAAATATCAAATCCTATAATTTAGAATTCATAAATAGACGAGTTATTATGTATCTCAATTATTTGACAATTCAAAATACTTAGGTTGGTTATCTTTAAGACTGGTGCATTGTGCCAAGTAAGTTCTTAATGTGTCTACACTAGTTCAAGCTTATGCCTAATCTGCTAGATTTGTCATCATGCCTAAACCCTAAGGTTAACATTTCTACACTAGTTCATGCTCATGCCTAATCTGGTAGATTTGTCATCACTAAACCTTATTTAACTTTTTGTTCATGCTTTTATCATTATTAAAACCCTAAGGTTAACATTTCTACAAAATAAGGCAGCACCATATCATGTCAAAATCCCAACCAAAACTCAAGATATTGGTCTCAAATCAAATTTTAAGCTTATCTCTTTCCCTTGCTATGGCTCTTTCTTGGTTTCTCTAACTTCAACACTTTCTTGGTAGATAAAAAAACCTCTATTTAAGAAACAAAAACCATAGAAATGTTGCTCTTAGTGAGAGGAACAAGGTTTGTGAAAGTACTTTGAGAAAAAAAGGTGATCGTGAAGGTGAAAATGGATCAAGAACACCTACCTCTTCTCTTGTTCTTCAAGTTTATCTCTTTCTCTTTCTTTTTTCCTCTTTTAGGCCGACTTGAGTGAGTAAGGTGAGAGAATAAAATTGAGCTTAAAGTGTCACCCTCTTGTGGCTCCAACCAAAAAGAAGGATATGGGTATTAGATAAATACTTGCTCTCTCTCTCTCTCTCTTTCTTCTTCTTTGAATGCTTAGCTGACTTTTTCCTTGACCGAATTAATTTGATAAAAAAGGGTGAAAGGTGTTTGTACCATGTGTTGACTTTTCTTCCTCCTTTTTGCTTTTTGTACCTTTACCAACTTTGATTACAAAAGGAGAGAAGTGTTTTGATTAAATTCTTGCTTACATGAATGGTATGAGGAGCAGACGGCCATGTGGCCTTAAGAAGAAGAAAAAGTAACTATTTCCCTTTTTCATATGTTTAAGAAGGGAACTTAGGTAGCAACTTGTTGTGGCTCCACAAAATAAAGTTGCTAGTCTCTTTCTTCATCATTACCTTTATTTTTAATGGTAAATCCCTTAATTTTGTTTCCCAAATCTATAATTGAGATCAAATTCTTAATCTCATTTTTTCCCTTGCATATGGCAACAATGACTTGCCCTTGGGTCTTACATAACATATGTGGTTAAATCTTGGCCAAGTAAAATGACCATAATCATCCAAGGTTTCCCTTCTTCCCAAAACACTACTCCCTCTCCTACTTGGACCCATGTTAGGCTTTATACTATATTTGACTATAGATAAAGGAATTAGGTATTTTCCTTCAAGTAATTGGAACTAAATCCCTTGCTAAATTCTCATAGTCTCTATTACTATTTACACTTTCTTCTTTGGACATTTAACCCTTTGCTAACCTTTGGGATATTACAATTCATACACTCATGTGGCCCAACCAAACGGCACCATATATGTGTCATGTGCACATCTACATCGACACATTAATCCTACTACTTACACACACTAAGCCCTCTTCCTGGAAGGGTCAAATCACATAGCCCTTAAGGGTCTGTTTGGTATGAGGGGAGGGGAATGCGGGGATTTTGCCCCCTCCCCTTTTTTATATTGTTAAAATTTTTAGGAGGGGAGGGAAATTTTTTTAAAATTTTCTCTCCCCTCCCCTCCTAACCCTCCCCTCCAAAATTGGGGGAATTTGGAGGGAAATGTTAATGTTTAAATATACATTGACTAATATATCCCTACTATTTTATAATATTCCCACAATTCCATGTCTATTGTTTAACCAAAATTGTTACACATTCTCTCATCTTGCTATCACGGTATGCCTCGATCGTGAGTATCGCCTCCGCCTCGCCGCCGCATCCCCTCCGCCTCTTCTTCCTTCTTGGTCCTCTTATCGTCTCCCCATATGTTATATGAGCTTTATTTTCTCTATAACCCATCCTTAGCAATATGAGGTTGGTCTAGGTGGCCAAATAATTGATTAATCATAAATTAGATATTTTTTAAAATATAGCATGCTTTTAATATGCAAATTTTTTTATTTTCATATAATTATAATTTTAAACGGTCTATTAATATATAAGATACGATGTACTTATATATATATGTGTGTGTGTGTGTGTATAAAGACTTAATATATCTATATTGGCCCAGGTGTAAGCAATATTTTATCCACACGCACCATCAATAATGATTTGACTTCTAAAAAAATATTCCTATTTGATGATATATTCTTTCGTCTTGTGAGGCGTAACAAAAAAAATATGTTTTTCTATCCACCACCTAATTTCTATTCGAATTCATTGATCTATTTTTTATTCCTATGTCATGGAAATGCAATTGAGGTTTAGGTATAGTTAATGTTGAAATTGATTATCTCTTTAATTTTTTTTGTTTGGTCTGTGTTTTTATGGAAAGACTTTCTTATACAAGTTTTTTTATTAATATCAGAACTCTTTAAGTCATTTATAATTATATTTATTTAATTTTAATAATTATAAAATTATAATTTTACATAATAAATGTCATTTATAATTATATTTATTTAATTTTTAGAATTATAAAATTATAATTTTATATATTGAATACCACTTATAATTATATTTTATTAAATATGTTAGAAAGTTATAAAATGCAAATTAAATGAAATAAGGGTAAAGTTGTCCATATAAAAATGTTTCGCCTCCCTTCCCCTCCTATACCAAATAAGGTAATGTCAAAATCCCTCTATTCCCCTCTCTTTTTGTCAATCCAAACAAGGTAAAAGAAAATCCCTCTCAAACCCTCTCCATTCCCTTCCATTAAAATCCCTCCCCTCTCATCCTCTCCATCGAGCCAAACATAGCCTAAGAGTCATTTCATCTCTTGGTCATTCTTAGGACTCTTACTAACAGTGCTTAGCAATCTACTTTATTTAATCTTAGTCTCATGCTTCTATACCCAAAATTCGGGATATTACAATAGTACAATACCTGCACTTGGATGGATTATCGGGAATTGTAAATACATGATTGGTACCAACTTTAATTGGTCGGTCTAGATGGACAAATCTAGATTGGCTAGTGCGTCAATTTCCCGATTGTCATCGCTTCTAATCTTTGTTATTTTAAATTCTTGGAGCTCCTTTGCCAAACACATGGCCAGTTTGTAGTACGTCTGCATGCGCAAGTCTTTGGCTTGGTATAAACCATCCAGCTGCCTAAAGTCTAGTTATGAGTCGCTTTTGACTTCAAGCTTTTTGATTCCTAATTTTTTAGCTACCTACAAACCTAAAATCAAAGCTTAATACTCTACTTCATTGTTAGTAGCTTTAAACCCATAACATATAGACTGTTGTAAGGTACCACCATCAGATGAACTTAGTACTATGCGTAGTCCTATTCCCTTAATGTTGGATGAATCATCCACAAATAATGTCCAATCAATGTTTTGGTGTTAAGTGTTTACACAAAATAGTTCATTTTTGGCATCCAATTGCATTTCAAGGCTAAAGTTGGCTACAAAATCTACTAAAAGTTGTGATTTTATAGTTGTTTGCGGCACGTAGGTTATGTCGAATTTGCTTAGTTCAAATGTCAAACCCCTCAATAATTTGACATTTATCATAGTAATAACACATAGTTCAGTGGGCATACAGAAATAGCATAAACATATTGCTATTAAGTACTTGATTACATTACAGGAAATTCCCAAAGGGTTTGTACATAATGATTACAAATCCCAAAATACATAAAACAGTAAACAGATAACCAACATAAAATTCTTGATTAATACCGAAACCTTCAGTTTCCAGTATATATCTCTTTGCCCTTCGAGCCGCTTCCCTTAGCTAAATACATTTTATTTTATGGAAAGGGTAAGATTTGAACGAATCTCAGTAGTAACACATAATCATTCATATAAAATGCGAGAGATAAATATGCAATGTAGCATAAAATGCAGCAGATAATAATGTTGTGCACATATATGTCAATCAATGTTCAGGATTAAATGATGATTTTTTCCGGTTTAAAATGGCCATTTGTCCCTACTTGCCTCACAGTGATCACAACAATATCCCGGAGCAGGCACCAACCTGTCCGTACTTGTCATACTACCTCAGTTGGATCCTACTGGCCTCATGGTACTTGTGCTTTTCCTATAAGGTAGTACTTGTGCTTTCCCACACCACAGTGATGAATTATGCCATACAGGCTTCACATTGTCCTACCTAGACTATATCCAAACTGGCCTAGTGGTACTTGTGCTTTTCCTACTGGGTGGTACTTATGCTTTTCCCATACCACAGCTCTAAGAATTACCGCCATATACATTTCATAACATAGAACATTGCAAACACAATGCATATAAATAATCACATAGTATATGAGAGATAGAGTTATTACCTGAAATCATTTCCACAACCTAGCTAATACTGGTCCTTAACTCTTTGTCTGACTTGGGTAAATATCAAATCCTAAAATTTCCAAATTAATAATAAACAAGTTATTACTCATTCACAATTTATTCTAAGATTCATAAAGTTGGTTATCTCTATCCAAAAACACATAATTACCAAAATGCCCTTAGGGAATCCGGTCTAATTCCCTTTATACCTGGTATAATTGTACTTTTCCAAAAATTATGACTCGGGCTATTGTTACACAATTTTGCTTGTAGAACCGATTTTTGACCTCAATTTTGAAAAATTCACACTGCATTTCCAGAATTACCCTTGACAACCATAAAGTTAGGATTTTAGCGGCAAAATTGTCATTTCACACCCTAAAGACTTCACACTCAATATTTCACATGTTCCCTACATAATTTTCAATTCTAAACACAATGGAATCATTAATTCCATCAAATTCCAGCTTAAACACCCAAAATTCCATTTGGTAAAAACTTTGTGGAAAAATAAAGTTTATTGATTTCTTTCAACAATTCACTTTCTTTTCACCTTAAATCACTTTTTTAATCATTTAAACACTTCTTGAGTATGATTAATGTAATATCCCTAATTCTGGGACTAGAAGATTGAAATTAAGACTAACTCAAGCTAACTGCTAAGCCCCAGTTTGCAAAAGTCCTAAGAATGTTCAAGAGATATAATGTCTTTTAGGGGCTAATTTGGGAAGAACAAAGTATTAAATTTGGTTCCAAAGAGCTAAAGGAAATACCCAATTCCTTTATCCAAAGGAAAAAATGATATAAAGCCTAATTTAGATCCAAAAAGAGAGGGAATGGCGTATGAAAGAAAGAAATAAGAGAATTAAAACGAAATAAAAGAAATAATGGCAACCTAGTAAATGTTTCCATAATCAAGGGCAAAAGATACATTTTCTATTGGATCTTGAGGTTAAAATTGGAACCCAAGATTAAGGGCTAGGATTTGTTCTTGTAAAAGTAAGAGTAATTATGATAAGAGAAAATAGAAGACAATAAAATTCAATAAGAAAACCATTTTATAAAGAAGAAGGGAGACAAGAAAATTTAACCAAGTATCCAATGGATAATAAGCTTCTTTGTATACAAAGAGCTAAGAACCTTTAGGCAAGCATTTCCTTTTCTCTCTCCCTTTAATTTTCGGTAAAGAAGGCCATGGAAGAAGAAAATTTAGTCTAACCAAAACTCCGTTGGTTAAGCTAACCAGACTAGAAAGCAAGAAGGAACTAAACAAGGACATGTCATCATCATTTTTCTCTCCCTTCTCTCAAACATTTTTTCCAGCATACCCAAGGAAAGAGAAACAAGTGTTTTAAACACATCATCCCTTCCATTAGCTTCATTTGGACATCAAAAAGCAAGAGTAAGGAGAGAGAAACCAAATATGGAATTTCAAGAGCTCAAGAAACATAAGCACATTCTCTCTAGAGTTTCACCTTCTTACTCACCTTTCTAGCCAAAAGTGTCTTCATGAACATTGTTCTTCTTGGTATAATCTTCATTTCTATGGTTTTAGTTTTTCAAGAGGAGTTGTTTTGAGGAATTCATCAAGGTTCAAAGTTGTGAAATCAAGAAATAAAGCTTAGAAGAAGCAAGAGGTAAGTAAGGGCTACATGTTGACCTAGGTATTGTATATTTGGTTAAGTTTTATGAAATGTTTGTGGCTGCCCTAGTTTTTTTTTGGTAATGTTAGGGTTCATAGTGTTTTGATCATGTAAATGGTGTTATATGGTGTCAAATGATGATTTTGAGGTAAAATGGGAAGAACTTAATTTTTGAGAAAATAAAGGGGTTTGTTGGGTTTTGAAAAACTGAAAAAAGAAGTTGGTTTTTTATGTTTTAAATTACTCCATTGCATGCTACATGAAAAACTATACGGAATAGCATGTGGTTGTGATTTTTGACTGATTGTGTTGAAAATGCCAAATTTTGGAAGTTAGGGTTTGGTGCTTCCAAAATTCATTTTTTGGAGACTGTAATGTTTTGTCATATTTTTGAGTGGCTAAACCTGTTCCAAATGCTATGAAACTTTTCAGTATGAAATTATACATATTGAATTTCATTTTGATAGGTAGAAAGTAATTTTTGGATAGTGGATTTAAAGTTATGATTTTTCAAAATTTGGCCCTGTTTCTGGAACCAATTCTGAAATAGTGAAGGTTTGATGAATTTTTGAAATTTGTGTGGCTTCATTTTCCATAAAATTATATTTTTATAAACTTAAATAGGTTTACAATTTACTTGGAATCAGTCAATTTGGAGTTTTCTAGAATTAATTATGATTTTTAAAAATTGGACATTGAATCTAGAAATTGTTTTGTGGCAGATTGATTGTGACGTGTTTGTGTCTAGCCAAATGAAATCCAAGGGCCACAAAATTTTCAAAAATTAAATTTAACATAATAAGTTTTAAAATGATATATAATATGTGTCATTTGGATAAGTACATTAGGAGATAAAAAATTTTAAATTTGGTAATGATTCTGGAAGCCGTCCTGTGATAGAAGTAAGTAATTGTGAAATCTAGGATTTTGTGCATGAGAGCTATAGAAGTAATTATTTTTACTTTAAATTAAACTTAATAAGGGTCATATAGAGCTTTGAAGCATCCTAATTGGAGGTGTGTATAATTATTTATGATTTTTCAAAGTACAGTGAAAAAAATGAAAAATTTATATCTTATGCGAATTTAAGATTTAAAGGTAAAAATATAATAATTAGGAACTCCAAGGGTTAGGATTAGGCCCTTCAAGTTGTTGAGGGCCCATGTAGCCACATTGGACATTCATTTGTCATGACTCTAATAATATGGCCATTTATCTAGGGTCATGAGATGACAAGGAAGAAGAATAGAAGGTTCTTCAAGCAACTTCAATGGTTGGAAGAAAAGGTACAAAAAGGGGACTCGAAGACAAAAGGTAGTGAACTTACCCTACTTGTGTGTTTTTGTATGTATGCTTGTGTGATGTGCATGATTGCTTTACTTATCCATGTATAACATAGTTGAATGATTGAGGCTCTGTTTTCTATTGATGCTATAGCCATATGTAAGAAATGTGAGGTACTAAGCATGCAGATATGTCATTATGTTAACATGAGCCTACGTAATGCAAGTATATCATACACTAGCATTTATCTTAATGTATTATTGGCATTGTTTAGTACTGAGATTCCCCTGAATCTCACTGTAATACCTTATTTCTAATAGCCCCAGATGAGTGCAAAGGAGTAGTGAAATCATTCATGGGACAAGGATCCGGTCCCAAATTAAAGAAACTTTGGAAAACATTTACAATGCACAAATTTATCTCAGGATTTGAAACTAGGATTAGTAGGGGGTTTTTAGAGTAATAAAAAAATTTCAATTATTTCCACAAGTTTCACTACGTCACCAAGTCTCATCGGCTTTTAGTTTCATCATATTAGAGTATGCGAGCGATTCTCTACTTAAGTCTCACATTTCATACTTTAGTCATAATTTCTTTTAGCCTGAAAGCGTTAAACCGGTATAGATTATTGTTCATTTACTAGGCTACTGCCATTACTAGTTCTTCCATTGTATCTATCGTCAAGGTTACAAAGTTATACACACCTTATACAGATTAAAATATCCAAAATACTAAAAATAGACAACCAACATAGAAAATACATCCCGCAGCTTCATCCTCTAGCTGTCCACGCTTATCCTCTTGCCTTTTGAGCTACTAGCCTATACTGTAAATTAGTTTATAGAAAAAGGATGAGATTCAAAAGAATCTCAGTAGTAACAGATAATCAATCATATAGATACAACATCAAAGAGCATGCCACACAGTCATCATATAAAAAAATCATCACCAAAACATTCAGAGCATAACATGCAGTTCACATACCATCATAGAGCTAGGTATATTACAAACACTACGGTAGAGTACTCAATAGCCAGTACTCACCAAATATAAACATCAGAGTACAGAAAATGCTAGAAATTTCATACAATACCTCTGCTGGATATACATATTCACATACATGCAAAATTCATACACAATTCACTTACAACTCATAGTCTTCATATACAATCTCAAAATACATACAAAGTTCTCAAAATACATAATGGAAACTTGACAACCTAAACTAAGCTCTCCCGTTGTCTGGCCTCGACTCGACATCATTTACCTTCTCCTTGTCCCGCGAGCTTCCTCCCTGTACTGGAAATTTGTTTTTGGGAAAAAGGATGAGATTCATGGGAATCTCAGTAGTAACACATACAACATACCAGATAACACATACATAGCATGCTCATCATATACTCATCAATCAAATCATCATAACATCATTTAGTGCAATTAATGCAAATCATACATCATGCTAGCGCTAGACAAAGACTTGGCCCCGAGGGGTACCCGCGCAAAGATAGGCCCCGGGCACCGCTCGTGCAATATGAATATTATCATACGAGTATCAACCCGCGTAAAGATAGGCCACTGGTGATTTCTCTACTTAATCTAAATATGTATGACATTTGATGATAACAAACCACACATATACATGCTATGTCATATGAAGATGGATACTACCTAGTTGCTACTCTACACAACTTCCCATCGGATACAAGCTCGGGCAACAACTTCTGAGGCCAAACTGGTTGTCAAGTTCTGAAATCGCCAAACATCATCAAAGGAGTTATTACTCATCCATACACCTTTCCAAACTCATATCATTGGTAAATTTAGCATATTGGTGCCAAATTACCAAAATACCCCTTAGGTCCTTATTATCAATATTTTCTCTAAAATTATGGTTTAGGCCATTCCTACATGTTTTCGCGTGTAGAATCCATTCTCAACCTCGAATTGGCCAAAATCAATCCCAAATGACGAAAATACCCTTGACAGCCCTCAAATAAGGCTTAGAAAGGGCAATTTTGTCATTTCGCTCTCCAAGCCTTTTCTCACTTCGGGGTCAACATAGACCCTACACAATTCGGCCTCCTAAATCCAATGAAAGCATCAAATTTGTCAAATTCTTATTCATTCATCACATCCAACACAGGGAAGGGAAAATAAATTCCCAGAAAAGTTGTGTCGGATTCTTGTTTTCTTTAGCCCAATCACCTCCTTTCTACTTATAACCAATATATTAACTAGTTAGACATTCATTGGACTTTATTTGGAGACATTTACATATTAAGGTCTCTTTGGCTTTCTTGAATTATCTTATACCAAATAAATCATAATCAAGCCTAAAACAACTCTACTAACCTTAATCAAGCAAGAGGAACAAGTTTGGGAAGTTACCTCTTGATTTTCTTCACTTTCTCTCTCTAGGTCGATTTCTCACTCCTCCTTCCTGCGCTTGATTCAGCTGATCATCATAGTTTTAATGGTAAGAAGGTGAAGAGAATAGATCATAGAGGAAGATATATGGCTTTAAACACAAGGTAGTACTCCTTACCTTGATGTTCCAACAATCCCTAGCCTCTCCTTCTCTTCTATTGTCCTTCTCGTTCTCCAGCCCTCTCTCACTCTTTCTGATTCAATTGATCAGGAAATGAGAGCTGAAGATGAGAACTTAGATAATATAATCAAAGGTTAATTGGTTCAACACATGTGGCACATTCCCATTGGTCCAAATTTGCATTATTCTCTAATTAAATTCTCATTTCCCTTTCATGCTTCATACCTGCCGAAAATCACATAAGAATGAGAGGGAAATATTGATTCTCCAATTATCCCATTGTGCCAACACGTAACTTGTTGACCAAGTCATTGACTTTTTGAATATTTGACCATTTTTCACAATAATTCACCAAAATTGGTCCATTAATGATCAATTAGTCATTTTTCCCTTTTTAATTCCCATTTAGCTCAAATCATTGGGAATTTGAGGAAAATAATTATTTTCCACTTTTCGGCAAAATTACCGTTTTGCCCCTGCATTTACTGATTTACCGAAATAAATCATTTTCTGCCCATTTCTTTGGCTAAATCCCATTTTGACACTTGAATGAGGCTATTATCCATATCATTAAATTTTTTGAATTTTGGTTACCATATTAGGCATTTACCGGTCTCTTATACCCTTATTTGGCTAATTTACGCGTAACCGGCGATTGTAATATTTTCCATAAATTCACATAAATACATTCACATCATTTTTCACCATTTTATTCCATTAAATATACATCAAATATACACATAAATTTATTGGTGAAAAATGGGGTATTACAATTTACATCAACTCGCGCATCACAGAATGTGCTAGACAATTCATGATAAATCTACAAAACATGCAGTGTATCTTATAACATATGAAAGACAGAGTAACTACCTGGTCGCTTCCCTTGAGTGATAACCAGTTGATTCCCTGAGCTCGGGTAGGTCTTAGACTATAGACAGCCATCAAGTCCTATAATTAGAATTATGGATGACGAGTTATTACGTAATCTAATCCTTTTTGGTATAATGTAAGCTAATTTATTCTTAGTTTAGCTTGTTGGTTGTCATTTGAGTCATTTAGGTAGCCCTTTGAAGTCCCAACAAAGGCCCATAAGGTTGGAAAAGACCATATAAATCAATACCTCTTGGAAAATATGAAATATGGAAAAATTCGGGCCTTGACTGCGGCCAAACCAGGTCAGAAACTTTTTGAACACGATCAAGAACCTGGCCTTCCAGGTTTCCCTTTCCTGATTCTTGGCTGAACTTGTAAATATCATAACTAAATCCAAAAAAATTCAAATAAGGTGGTTCTAAGTTCTACATGACCTTGTTTATGTCTAATTTCATGAAAAAATATAGCCATTATATAAATGTACATTTATCAATACATAATTCTATTTTATTAGACACTACTCCAGACTTTTCTAGTTTTACATGACCAAATTTTAAAAATGTAGAACTTCCAGCATATAAATCCAATTGACTATTATGACCTATCAAATTAAAGTTTGATAAGTCTAATTTTAGAAAAAAAAATTTCACAAGATTTAGACATCATTCAGTCACTCAAAAACACCACACAAAATGAGTACCATACAGGAACCTTAACAATGCAGATATTTGCAAAGTTACAACTTGTGTCCTAATGATCCAAAATTCATAACCAAGGCTATTTTCCACACAATTTTTTATGTAGAACACAATGGGATGATCAAAATCATCAAAATACAAAAGCTTCAACCCCTTCCCTTCTGACCCAACAGAACCATTAATTAACCAAAATTACCAAAACAAAATTTTGTCCAACAACTTGGTCAAATATCATCATAAATTATAATCTAACCATAAATACATGATTAAACCTCAAAAATACCCCTTGGATGAAAATAAACAGTACCAAACCCCCAAAAAACTCATCCAAATAACAAACCAATCGGTTCAAAAGAAAGCTTATGCTTACCTCTATGCATTTCCGCAGTCAGTTCGGAAATCCGATAGTACTTTGGTAAGTGAGACGGCACCAACCACCTCCAAATGAAAATCTAAAATAGTAGAAATAAAGCTTGGAATGAGTAGAAGAAAGTTTTTGAAGGGTACTTTGAGAGAAAATGCCAATTTGTTAGTGTTTCGGTAGATTGAAGTTCTTAGGTGTTACTATTCACCTTCATCTCTCTTCTTCCATTTTCTCTCCTTTTTTTTATTTTCCTCCTGTTTCTCTTGCTTGGCCAAATGGCCTTTAAGGAAGAAGGAAAGCTGGTGATTTCATCTTGAGATCCAATGGCCTTAAAGTGTGCCAAGTGTCACATGATAAGCTCCTAAGATGTCATATGTCATCAAGTTAATTAATCTCCCCTTTCTCTCTCTCTCTCTTAGGTGGTGCCATAATTGTCAGGGGAAGGGAGAGGCCTGACAATTTCCCTGGACTCCTAAGTTCATTGTTCGAGAAGTCAAGTATGTGACCGAGTCAGAGACCGATGGATTCCCCAGACTCCAGTGCTAGGTGGCAAACTCTAGAGATGCCAACACAAAAGGCATAAAGGTGGGTGTAATGGTGAGGGACACTTGTCACCTCCTCACTCTTCCAACACAAAAGTGGCATTTTCCTTTGTAATCATTAAAGGACATATGTCATTTTCTCAAGAAACTAACACAAAAGCTAGTCATCATGAGACATCATTACTTACTTTATTAAAGCTACTTTAATAAAGTTACTTTAATAAAGCTACTTTATCGGTGTCTACTAGAGATTCTACTTGGGTTTTGGTTGGGACTGCAACACACATATCGAAGCCCGTCAAATGACACCAGGTCAAAGTGTGTGTGTGTAGGCCCTGCTTGGTGCCACATACCGGCGTTCACTCTAAAAACGCAGGGTACACAAGTACACCCCAAACATGGCATGTGCACACCTACATCAATCTATTTTGCCCGACTAATATGTCTCTTACCTCAAGACATAGCTGGATGGTAACTTTCAACCAACCCAATGGCACAGTATATACGTCCTATGCACATCTGCACCGACACTTTAATCATATTGCTTGCAAATACCGAGCCCTCTACCTAGTATGGCCAAATCGTGTAGTCCCTAAGAGTCTCTATATATCTCATCATTCTTGTGACTCTTCCCAAACTAGGCTTATTTGTTTTCCTGATACAAGCTTATCCTCAAGTCTCTATGCCCAAATTTTGAGATATTACACTCACCCTCCCACAACCAATCATCTAGGCCGGTGAGTATTAGAAAGGAGTGCAGGATGATGCATCGGAAGAAGAAGTTGCGGCTGAAGAGTTGGGAAATTATTTCGTGCTAACTCTTTATGTATAATTAATATTCAAAATGGTTAATTGTATAATCCTCATGACAATTGGATTTTTTTTAAAGTGCAATAATTGAACTAAGAATGGGTAATCGCACGGTACAAGCCCACTAGTTAAGTAAGCGGAGCGATTTAATAAATAGAGAGATACTCTATTAATAAGGAATGAAAATAATTAAGTAACCCTGAAATAAAATATTCGGGTAAAAATGGCTTTACCAAATGAATAACAACCCCACAAATTGAAATAAAATGGCTGATAATGCTTCTGCAACGCATAACAATGTGGTCTAAGGACGAGAGTTACAATTAATCACAAATTGGATACCACCTCCCCTTAGGTTTCATACATCCCAAATCATAAATTCAAGTCAAACCAAGCCAAACAACCAACCAAAATACCAACAACAAGCATAAATCATCAAGAGAAACTAAGTTTTCAAGCTTACCTTGAATTCCTCCTTGTTTCTCTCTCTAGACGCCACCTTCCTCTCTCCTTTTCCTTTGATTTTCTTGCTTTACATGATTTCAAGAAGAATATAAAGATTAGAGAAGACTTCCAAGCATTTAGAGAAAAGAACTCACAAGTTTTGCTACCAATCTTACCTTATTTTCCTTCTTGATCTCTTGCTCTTTCCCTTTGCTCTTTGTTTTCTCTAAAACTCTCTCTCTCTCTCTCTCTCTCTCTCTCTCTCTCTTCCTCTTGGCCGGCTGAAAATGGGTGTTGGAGATAAACTCTTAAAAATATCCAACTTTACCTCCTTAAAATATAATATTTTATTGCTATTTCCTTTACACATGACATTATTTTGTATCTTCTTTTTCCATATGGCAAGACAAGCTTCCGCATGGCATGAAATGTGTTCCAATCACATTTTTCTCTCTTTCTTTTCCATCCTAGTTGAATTTCTTCAATATTTAATGAAAAATATTGGATTTTTTATTTTTATTAGCTAAATGACTATTTTACCCTTACATTTTATTCAATTTTTGAACCAATTGATATTTCCTTCTTCCCTTCCCTTTTTGGCCAAAATTTTCATCATAAATTTGGCCAAAAATTGTGTTGTTCCATACTTTATTTTAGACTACAATGTTAGGCCTTTATCAAGATAAAAATTGTGCTTTATGTCTTACTTGGCCAAAATTTCACATAATCATTTTTTCTAATATTTTGGCTACTTCAAGTGCACCGAAATTCATCATTTTATTTCATTTTGTATAATCAAATATACAAATATTTCATTATTTTCAATATTTTGGCTACTTCAAGTGCACCAAAATTCATCATTTTATTTCATTTTGTATAATCAAATATACAAATATTTTTTGCAAATAAAATTTAGGATATTACATCAAACGCCCACTTAACTAACCTTCCAGACAAGTCTGGTTTGTGTAGTATATTTTTCAATGGATATGAGGTAACTACCTAGACAAGATGACATTGGAAGTTGGGCGTAGCTTCTTAGAAGCGGACACAAGAGATATTACTAATTTTCAAGTAAAGAGTACATAGTCTCAGCATTTAAGAGTGTATCACTAGTGTAATATATAGGGTATTGCTTACCTTCCTCTTCTCTTACTAGTATTGCGCTAACTGCTCAATGGGTAACTATTAGGTATACGTAGAGTATCTCACCATCCTTAGGCTTGGATAGAAATGTTGCGTTAGTTAGGTACTACTTCAAGTATTGTAGTGTGTTTTCATAATCATTGCTCCATTCAAAACTCTTACTCTTTCTCAGTATGTTAAAGAAAAAGTGGCACTTCTCCAATGACTTGGAGATGAATATGTGGAGAGTTGCTACCTGGCCAGTTAGCTTATGTATGTCTATGACACACCTCAGGGAAGGTATGTCGAGAACAACCTTGACCTGGATGGGGTTGGCTTCAATCCCACCATACGATACCAAGTATCTAAGGAACTTACCAGAGGTTACTCCAAACGAGCATTTTTCTAGGTTGAGCTTCATGTTGTACTTATGAAGCAGGTTGAAGGCTTGTTCCAGGTGTTCTACATGTTATCTTGTTTTGATGAACTTGACTAGCATATCATCAACATAAACCTCTATTATCTTACCTATCTGTTGCGTGAACATACAGATGACTAGCCTTTCGTATGTTGCTCTTGCATTCTTTAGTCCAAATGGCATGACTTTGTAGCATTAAATGCCTCGTTCAATTATGAAGGCTATCTTTTCTTGGTCATCAGGGTATACCAAAATTTTGTTATAACCAGAAAAAGCGTCTATAGAACTTAGTAGTTCATGTCTAGATGTAGCATCCACCAAGGAATTGATATATAGTAAAGGAAAGGAGTCTTTTAGACAAGACTTATTTAGATCAGTAAAGCCTATCATACCCAGTGTTACCATTCTTTATTGGTATGACTACCACGTTAGTAACCCAGTCAGGGTATTAGACCTCCCTCAATAACCTAATGTTCAAGAGTTTCTATACTTCCTTATTGATGATCTTATTTCGTTCAGGTGTGAACTTACATCTTTTCTGCTTGACTGGTTTATACACTGGGTTTACATTAAGCTTATGAGTAATTACTTTAGGGTTTATACTTGTCATGCCTGCATGGGGCCAAGAAAAGCAGTCTATGTTGTCAATCAGAAATGATATTAACTTACCTCGTATGCTTGGTATGAGTTCTGTCCCTACGTATACCTTCCTCTCTGGATGGTTGGGGTCAATACTTACCCCTTCCAGTTCCTCTACCTGTGGTTGGTATGGTAGTTCTGTAAGGGACAGGTCTTGTAATTGCTATACGAGCTGTTTATCAACTCGTTTCAAAGTTGCTTGATAACATTCTCTGGCTATTCTCTCTTCTCCTTTGATTTCTTGTACACCCCAAAGGGTCTAGAACTTTATTACTTGGTGAAGGGTGGATGGTATGACCTTCATACCATGGATCCAAGGCCTTCCTAGTAAGACATTGTAAGCCCACAGACAATCCATTACTTGATACTTAAATGGTAGGTTCAACCCCATTGCATATGTCAATAGTGTGATTTCCCCAATGTTCTTGCCCAGTGAACCATTATCGAAGACTAGGACTGAGGGTGTTTGAACAATTTGAGACTCCACCCCTATTTCTTATATTGTCTTTAGGTATATAACATTAACAGAGCTGCCTGGATCAATCAACACATGTTTAATATTGAAGTTTACAAGGTAGATAGAAACTATCAATGCATCATCGTGTGGTTGCTCCAGCTTGTCCATTTCATTATTAGAGAATGTGATTTGCACTTCTCTTGAGCTGGTTAGGATGTCTTCTAGTTGCTTCTGGTGGGATTCTTTTAGTAAGGCCCTAGCACGTAGCTTTGCTGCTAAGTACGTGGCACTACTGATCTCTGAACCACCAATGATATAATTGATGGTTCAGGGGTTTTTGGGTAGTTATGCTGATGTTAGACCTGTAAGTTTAATGCTGTTAAGTCCATCAAGTGCCCTCATTTGAGAAGTTTCTCTACCTCCAATCGTAGTGTGATGCAGTCCGCTGTTCGATGGGCATAGTCAGAATAGAACTTACATCATTTGGACCTGTCTCATTGGTCTGCTGGTTTCTTGGTCTTGGGAGGCCATTTGATCACATCCCCCATTTTTTTAAGGGTCTGGACTAACTCGCCAATGTCGATAGAGAAATTGTATATGTTATTCTTGGTAGTAATGTTTAGTTGAGAGGGGCCGATACTCTACTGGATTGGCTTCATTTTGGGTGTGTTATCGGGTATGGTTCTACTCTCCAATTACGGTTGGTCCATCTTGGATTCCTACTCCTTTTTTCTGATAGTTCTTCGTTATGATGACGGGACTAACTAGCATTTACCTCGTCTTCTTCCCACTTGATTTGGGTCCATGCTCTAGCAAGCACATCATCTATGTTATGGCACTTGTACTTACTAAGTTCTTTGTATAAGTTCGAGTTAGGGAGTAGACCCTTGCAGAATGCAGCTATGGTGATCTGTACGTCATAATCGGGATATGTGGATATTTTCTTTGTTGAACCTACCAATAAAGTCTCGCAATGACTCCCATTTGCCCAAGGTGAATCAGTAAGTTTGACTGCTTTTGGAGCTTTAAGCTACTAGAGAACTGTTGGACAAACAAGTCATTTAAATCTGCGAATGAACCTGTGGAGTTAGTTAGTAGGTTGGTAAACCATCTCAGCATTGATTCGACCAAGCTAGATCGAATCATTTGCATATACACGCCTCCCATGCTTCTCATGGTATGATGACAATATGCACTCTCTACCGATATGGGGCCATGTGCTCATTAGGGTCCATTTAACCATCGTACAGTCAGATATTCAAAAATGTGAATTTTTTTTGCATCTCCACTAAAGCTATTCGAGGTGCTCATTTTCATCGTATAGGGCACTCTCGGTAAATAAAGTATCGTTGCTTCTAGTACTTGAAATCTTTGGTTCCACCTTACTTCATCCAATGCTCCAAAGTTCGGTGGTTGGTTGGTGCATCGCTCCGTCTCACTAGCTAATAAGGTTAGTATGTTTGGGGCACCTCGCCTGGCGTGCCTGTACCATTAGGTCCATTAGTGTTATTTTTAGTTGAGTTTCCGTTACTTACTGCCCTTTGTTGTTCTATCTGAAGAGTTTCCAACAATGGTATGCTTAGACTTGCAAGGAGCTTAAGGACAGTTGTTCCCATAAGGCATTGTTTGCTTCATTTAGGTGTTGGAGTTGTTCTCGCTGTTGCGCAACTAACCTGGCTTAAGCTGAAATCTACTGAGTTTGCTCTTATTTTAGAGCAGCCATTTTGTTGAGACGACTCTGGACGTTGGTAGGTCCATTTTCCATGACGTCTTCTATGATAGGTGCGTCAGTCATGGCAAAAGAACAAAAGATAAGTGATAGCAAGATAATTCTTCTAGAATCCATTGCTAGTCCCAACAGACGGTGCCAAATTGTTTGTGCAATAATTTGCATAAGGGGTTTTACTAGGGAGAGGTACCAACAATGTGAAGAAATTAATGGTCAAAATAAACTAGAAAGTCAATAAATAAAAAGAAGAATTATGTGATTGACTTTTGTTGAGTACGAGATAGCAGACGAGGAGTAGAGAGGAAAGAAGTGTAGTGCCTTGGGTATGCATAACAACTCCTAGTTATAGCATCTGGACTAACCGCGCTAGGGATTTAGTTTTGAACTTCATGGATCTTAGTGGATTATAGAGGTTGTTGCTATATTTTCGGATCTTAGCGTGTGTTTGACGGTGATCTTGACTAGATCACTTAGTCAGCTGGTGCAGGCGTGGGCTGTACGTGACAATTTACCAGTTAGGCCTGTCTTGCAAGGGAACCTTGCAATTGGGTTTAGGCATCAATTTGGGGGCCCATACTCCTTATAGGCTCGTACATGAGAGCAAGTGCAAATTACTTGGGGAAAATTTCATTGCACCCCCTTTATAACCATTTAATATCAAACAACCTCAAAACTTTTTAAAATTTCATTGCACTCTCAAGTATTAAACTAAAATTAAAATTTATGGGTGAAAAGACAATTGTGCCCTTACTTTACAAGTCAAATTTCATTATTTACAAAACACACAAGGAAATATACAAATCAAATATGCTTATTTATTAGATAAATAAGTGAAATTATAAGACCATCCCGGCCATGCACAAAATAATAAGCATATTCATAAGAATACATGCTATTTACAAGTCAAATATGTGTATTTACAACTTATATGACACATGTAAGAATTTACAATACTATCTCGGTCATATATAAGACAAGGGATAAATGTCTTTTCAACCAAAAAACCTTCATTTCAATTTAATTCTAGGGGTGTAATTAAGTCTTATAAAGTTTTAGAGGTCTTTAATATTAAATGCCCATAGGATGCAGTGAAATTTTCCCAATTACTTATGGGGGTACATATCAATATTTCTTATATTACTTGAAGTACTATTGCGGTATCAATGTAGGTTTTAAGTGACAATGACTTGATTTTCTTTAACATTGAATGTTCAAATTTTATGAAAAGTGTAAAAGATATTATTATCGTATACTTAAATATACAAATCGTGAATAAATTTCAAAGAACATATAGCCGTTGGGACTTGGGAGTGATTTTTCCCTTTCTTTTTTACATGTCTTAGGACTTGGGAGTGATGAACTCCAAGGTTGTGTACGCGCAAACAAGATACTAGTTCAGTGATTTTAAAATTAGTTTTTCGTATTGGATTTAATTATTTTTTTGGATTCAATATTGGATTTTGTTATGCTGCATGAATTCATTTGCTCGGTAGAAGGCCAAAGTTAATAGGTTGGGTTTAGCCCATCCATTGACATTCAGAAAACATTATGCAGATAGGTCTCATCCTAGAAATGTTACTGAGATTAATAAGATTTTTTTTTATAAACAACCCTCATTTATAAAAAGATCAAAGTACATAATGTAATGGACAGCCTCCTGTCACAGCAGGCTGACGGTCCAGACCAACTTCCACCCCTTTGGACTCAGAAGGCTAGGAATTATCCCCCTCCCCATGGGGATTTAATTCGCCTCCCCAGGGACTCGAGGCCGTGACCTGAGGATAAGTCACGCCTTAAGAGCTTCCTGGTAACCATTTGCACCATAGTCCAGACAATACCTGACCTTTTTAGCCCTAGAGGAGGATGGAAGTTGGTCCGGACCGCTAGGCTGCAGTGGTAAGGGCCCATCCGTTATAAATAACATCTATGAAATTAAAAAAATTCAATGTCCAAATTTCCCAGCATAACGCGAATTATTTAAAAACTGGGATTTCACACCACATTAAACTTTTATTTAGTTGTTTTTTTTTTTTTTTTTTTTTTAGGGGGGATTTTGAATGAGTTCAACTTTTTTTAAAAAATAAGTATACATGGAAATAAAATTTTTAATAAAGATAATATGTAAGAGGAAAGGTTAAGTAAAATCAATTAAAATTTTTAAATCCCACTTCTCGATTTTATTTTAAGAAAATGAAGTACTTAAACCTTTCACTTCCCTCTCCTTTCCCCTCCCCATTGAACATGTGGTAAAAACTAAAAGAAGTTAAATATTGAGTAACTATTGATTTCATAATTTTACAACGAATGATAGTGTTTTGTTTTCTGGGAAAAAATTATAGTGTTTATTGATGTAAAATAAAGGACTAAATAGCAATTTTGGTCTAAAAAAGTGAAATTATATGCGCAAGAGCAATTGATTTTTTTTAGATATTTTTTTTAAAATAACAACTTATTATGTAAATTCTATTTGTTTTATGGTCTGTGGTTTATGAAAATAGAGAAGGTAGGTCATGGTAGATTTTAATGATTTCAAATTTTTAAATGAAAAACTGGAAGTAACCTTTTACATATATTTTTTCCTTATATAAACAAAAATTTAGATAAGTTAGATCTAGGAACTCACTTAAGCTAAAACATGTCATCAGCCTTAGAGTGTGTATAAATTGATCATTAACAAATTTTTCATACCAACAAGACTTGAATTTATAACCCCATAGATTATGGTAGGGATGAGCAAGGTGCCTAGGAGCCCGGTATATCCACCCAAGCCTAGTCAAAAATTACCCTGCTTTGCTCAAAAAAAGTGGCCCCAAAAATATTTAGGCAACTTTAGGTCGGGCTAAGTATCAGGCAAGGCTGGGTATCGGGCAGAAGGTATCGCCCTGCCCATTTAGCCCTACCCTGAAAATTATATACAATTTATTTAAAATATATATTATTTTATATGAAGTAAATAGTATTCTATATGTATTATTATTATTATTTTATATATATATATATATATATATATATATATATTATATGAAACATTTTATATTATTATTTAATATCCATCCACCTCAGTTTATATATAAGTCATTGCTTTTTGGATAAACGTGGTTTTTTTAAAAAATTTGGATAGATGATATAAAGCATTAAAAAATTGAGATCAAAGACGAGAAATTTAATTTCTTTGAAGTCTTTATCACAATTGCAACTATTCATATCAAACAATATTCATACACAAACACATGTTACTTCATAACTTATCATGTAATTATTAAGACATATGGCAATTTTTTTATAATTTCAAGACACAAGTTATAGATTTATTTTGAGATAACTCAAGATGTGAAATTATGAAATGTATTTGAAGTTTTTAATAGTATTTATTAGGTATAATTAGATTTTTTTCGTACATATGGTTTGATTAAGGAGTTACCACTTAGACAAGGAAGCCTGCCTTGCCCAGCCTACCCTTGCCCTACCTAAAATGGTTAGGTCTTATACCGGGCAGGTCTGGACATTGGGCTGCAAAATGTAGTCCGTTCATCCTTCGAGTTGGGCATCGGGCAGGGGTCTCGCCCTACCCAGCCCTGCCCATGCCCAGCCCTAGATTATGAACCAAATCCTTACCGATAATATTTAAACTTATTAAAATCTTATTTTCCCTCTTATACCCCCATTCTTTTCAAGCTAAACAAAGGCTTAATCCTTATTTACTTTGTATCGATTGTAAGATCTAGTTTTGTTAAATCAATTACACCCACTAATACCTTATAGAGCCTTAAATGAAACCAAGAGGCTTCCGCCAACCAAAATGGAGCTGCCACCTATAGATGTGTCTCATCCATGATGTTTTTCATATAGATGTTTTTCATTCATAATCTTTTGTTCCTCAAGTTTGCCTTCATTTTGGTTTTGGTTCCTCAAGTTTCATTTTATTTCAAACATTGATCCATATAACTCAATAAAAAAAGTAAACTATTTTGCTCTTATAGGGACTAAAACTAATAGTTTAAAACTTGAGGGATCAAAACCAAAATGAGGGTAAACTTGAGGGACTAAAGATGATATTAACCTAATCGAAAAAGAACTTCACCAAATACATGGGTTTCCACCCCCAATGTACTAGAAAGGGAACTAGTATTTCCCATTTGACAATGTTTGGAAGGAGGGATTGGGAATACCACATAAGTAGGATTGTTGGAATCCCACTAACCCCCTGATATTGAAAAAGCTATCCCTCTAAAAATATCTCATAAGCAAATGTCTTCCACAAATGGCCACCTCATTTCTTCCACAATAAAAATGTGCCTACCTTCATGATGATGACGACAATCATGATCTCACAACAACAGTGCCAGCGATCTTCTACTCATACAAATAGATCTACATTTAAAGGAAGAGAATATGAGGGAAGAGAGCCCTTCACTTCTACAAATGGATTTGAATCATAAGAAAAATTCCAATCCTAATCTACAACATTAAACCTATATATGAATCCGCCATTATTGTGGAATTCATCAACTAGGTATGGAAGGAAATCTCCAGTTTTTTCTTTAGATCCATCGCCATCTACCTCAATTTACTAGGCAAGTGACCATATAGGTGACGAGTGTGAGTGAAGCAGCAGTGTAACATCTTACTGCCCTGCTTTTGATATTGTCTGTTTTAGGGCCCTCGTCACCCCCTCATGATTTTAAAAATACATTAAGAAGGGGAGGTATCCATATTAACTCGAGCTTGTCTATGATACCAATGTATAATATTCCAGTGTCTTGCTCTTAATATTATCTGCTTTGGGCACCTTTAGCCTTACAATTTTAAAAACGTCGAGAAGGGGAGGTATCTAGACCCTAATAAAGGCTTCCTTTATTTTCATCCCCAACCGATCTAAGACTTCACACTATTTTATTTGTAACATCCTAATACTTCACTCTTGATATTGTTCGCTTTGAAGCACCCGTCACCCCTTACAATTTTAAAATGTGTTAAAAGTAGGAGGTATCTAAACCTTTATGAGGTTCCTTTTATTCCTTATGTGAGACTTCATACTCCACCCCTACGAGCCCAGCGTTCTCATTGATATATCAACCCATATCGACCTGAACCTAGCTTAAGTACTATTGGAAAAATATTTTAGGGTGTTGGTTGTAACTCAACCCTTTTAGAAATAAATTAGACCAATTAAAAAATATGTCTCTTAATTGAAGGAATAGTATTTTAGTTTTGTTTTTCAGAATGACATAAAGACAAAAGTTAGTAAAATTATTTTTTAAAAAGTAGTAGAATTTCTTTGTGCTACATTAATGAATGCCTCTACTGCAATAAGTATTATTCACTTTATGTGATATATGGATGCATTGTTAAATTATTGTTGTATTTAACTATTATTGAGAGAGTATCAATAATGATAGTTTAAGAAAAATATAATAAATATGATATATAAGTTTTGTATTTAGGATCAAGTTAAACTCCCCAATTAAATTATGCATTAAAGAAGACAATATCAAGAGCAAGGCTTTAAGACGTTACAAAATGGTAAAAGAGCCAGCTTGAGTCGATATGAGTCAAATTGTCAGTGAGGACACTAGGCCCGTAGGGAATGGTATCAGAGCCAGATTCAGGTCGATGTGTGTTAATGTAACAGTAAGGAGGGCCTATAGGTAATGGTATCATAATCATATTCATGGCAATGTGGCTCAATGTGCAAGCAAGGACACCAAGCCTATAGGGAATTGTATCAGATCAAGACTTAGGTTGATGTAGGTCCATGTGTAAGCAAAGACATTTGGCATGTAGGTAATTGTGTTCTTGAATTGAATTGTTGGGTCTTAAGACCTGTCTTTTCTACTCCATGTGTGCTTTACTGAATTGCGTTGTGGTATTTCACTGGCATAGAATGATATGGCATACATGTTAAGGCTTTACTGTATAATAATACTTCATTGCTCAAAACTACTAATTTACAATAAGAACTTTCTACAATAAGCTTTTGGATGAATTATTCATCATTGACATATCAACCTTCAACGACCTGAACTTGGCCTAAGTACTATTAGAAAAATACTTTAGGACGTTAGATGTAAATTGACCCTTCTAGAATTAAACTAGACAAATTCAAGAATCTGGATCTTAATCGAAGGAATACTATTTTAATTTTGTTTTGTAGAATGGCAGAGAGATCAAAGTTAGTATAATTATTTTTTTAAAAAAATTAGAATTTCTTTACGTACGACATTAATCAATTTCTCTACCGCAATAAGCATTATTCACTTTATGTGATATATGGATGTATTGTTAAATTATTGTAGTATTTAATTGTTGTTGAGAGAGTATCGATAATGGTAGTTTAAGAAAAATATAATAATTATAAGATATAAGTTTTATACTTATGATCAAGTTTAACTCCCTAATTAAATTTTGCATTAAAGAGGACAATATCAAAAGCGAAGCGCTGGGAAGTTACAAAACTATATCAGAGCAAAGTTCAAGTCGATATTGGTCAATGTATCAATGAAGATGATAGGCCCGTAGGGAATCGTATCAAAGTCATACTCAAGTCGATATGGGTCATTATACTAACAAGGACCAGTAGGCCTGTTACGAGTGTAAGATGATGTATTTAGAAAATGCAAGTATACACTGTCGTAATCAAGTAATATAGAAGTGAGTAGAGTATCGTTCCCAAGAGGATTGATCACTAAGTACCAAAATTGGTAATTTTAATTCTATTTAGTCGGTTGATTAGTTGTGATTGAGATTGTAAGATAAAAATGATGAAATATGAATACAAGTAATATAAAGACAAATATAAGAAAAAGCCCTAGGGATTAGATTTCACTTAACAAATTCTGGATTGAATCACTTATCTATTCTAGTCCAATTTATTCCACATGATTGATAGTTAAGTTTCCCTATTTTAATTACGAGCCTCTTCCAAGGTCAAGTAATTATATAATTAATTGATAACCCAATATATTCCTATATGAATTTAAGCAATCAATCATGCATTAAGATTTATGGAACTCAATTAAGACTACACAACCCATATGAATATATTCCTATTTCATATGCAAATTATGGTTTTAATTATAGGATCCACACACATGTATCTCCTTCCGGTCTCAACATGCATATTGAAATCATCCAAAAAGTGGCCAATCAATTGTAAGCATTAAGAGCAATAATTAAAACTCAATCATGAAGGAAAAATTAAAACTAGATTTAATAAGTTAAGATTCAATCTGTCATTAGTAAGCTACGTCATCACCCTAGGAAAATGAAAATTTAGCTCATGATAAAATTAAAAAAAACCAAAATAAATTAAAAACATCATAAATATTGCATAAAAATTAATTACAAAAACATAAAAATACAACTACAAGATGCATGAAAATGGAAAATCTAGCCTACCATATAGGAGGTAAAACCATCCATGTAGGTGGCAACCTATACCATCCAAAAAGGAGGACTACCTAGGCCTTCCATATAGGAGGTAAAACCATCCATGTAGGAGGCATGCAAGAAGTAAAAAAAATGTAAGAAATAAATTCTAAAAATAACAACTCTCTCTCTCTCTTCCTTCCTCCTTCCTTCCTCCCATTTTAGGGTGCCAAGAAGCTCTATTTATAAGCTTCATTTTCGGACTACTACAGTATTTTTCTACAGTGAACCGCGCTGCTACAGTGAACCGACCACCCACTTGCTACAGTGAACCGACTGCTACAGGAACCGCACCGAACCGCCCTGCATCCACACACACCGACCGCTATAGTGCAATACAATGGTCCGCTACAATCCCTCTGCTACAGTGATTCCAAACAGTACCAGACATGAACAGTGCACAGTGAATAGTACCGCATGAATAGTACTTCCCCTTAAAATGCCTTCTTTAATTCTTCTTAATGCGGTACTGTCCATGGCTGCAAGAAAATCATTATTTATTTATTGATTACACCCAAATTGTTTACATTCAACTCAAATATAGTCCACAAAATCATCATATAAGGGAAAATAAATATGCAAATATTTTACTTATCAAATTCCCCCACACTTAGCTCTTGGACGTCCTCGGACAAGAAAGAGTAACTAATAAGTGCTTCCAGCAAAATCAGAAGTATCAAGTCATAGACAATGACACAATTAAAGAATAAAGAGATCATAGTATTCTTGAATCAACAAAAGTATAAACTGGTAACTTCATTTGAAAATGAATAAACCGAATTCATAATTGTGACTCATTCTCTCAATCTCTCAAGTGTTTTAGGGTAAGTGTTTCGTTCAAATTCACCTGAAAAAATTGCACTACCATAAGCTTGCCAAAAATCTCAATCTCCACTACCTAATTCACATGCACAATTCAAATCAAAAGGACTTATTAAGGGTTGTAATGTGGTTAAGGTAAAAGGAATGTAAAAAGTGATATGAAGGGCTATATTTACTAAGTAAATAGAACAATTGAAAAATGAGTCATCTTATGAATAGACCTGGCCTATCTCATCCCAACAACCCACAATTTACATATCTTTTTTTTTTCTTTTTCTCTTTTTTTTTCTTTTTTTCTCTTTTTTTTTACAACTTCTGCACTTTTACAGTTGATGATATATAGACCACACACTTGTCAAAAGCCCATTTCACAAAAATTTCAAATGCTCTGTTAATCTTTCAAATTAAGTAAAAGCACTTGATAAATCATTAAAACACATTAATGGGTTGAGAATAAAGAAATAATCAATCAGGCTCAAAGGGGCTTATCAATGGTATAATTGCAAGGTTGGCTATTTGGCTCTGGCTAAACAAAATGAATGCCTTTATCATTTTTGAATGTGCATGTGACATGTAATTTCAACTAGATTTAAAGCAAGTTCTAGAGTGACAACTTAATAGGTGAATATCACACACAAAAAAGATAATCATTATTAATCATATAGGCTCAAAAGCTCATGGTTAGGGACTTTCAAATTCAGCTCATTCAATCTCAAAATTCATCACCAAATTCAACAATCGGTTATTCAATCATGCTATAAAATCTCTAAACTCAATTGATCCATGCTTTAAACTTATATACTTCTTAAAATCATTGAAAATCACTTAAATAAAATACTTTTTATTAGGTCGAACCTCTTTTTTTTTAAGATGAAATAGAAAAAAAATACAACTAATAAGATGCGTCTCAAGAGTTAAGAATAACTCTTTACTTTGACATCTATGCATACCCCATGCATCTAATGATTTTACTAACTAACTATCTAATGGAGAAACTATGCTTTTTTTTTATAATCCTCCCCCAACCTAAATCAGACATTGTCCTCAATGTCTTCTAAAGATTAAAGAAGGGTGTTTTTTTAACAACCTAAACACACAATAAATTAAACCATAATGCTAAGAGTAAAACCATAAGATAAAAGAAAGTTACAACCGGAGAGTGGTATCTGGATCCTGCTTCTGACTGCTATTTGAAGATTTCCCACCTATTTGGTTAACAAATGGATCTAGTTTAGGTTCATAGGTTTGCATTTGATCCAGTAGTTGCTCAGCAGTTGGAGTAGAAATTATGCAATGGCGAGTCGCTTGGGGTATGAATCCTGTTTCCACAGCATGATCAATAAAAGACAACAGTTTATCATAAAAACCATTAACATTTAACAATCCTAATGGTTTTTTATGAAAGTTCAGTTTAGCCCAATATGCAATGCTAGAGATTGCATCCAACGTTTCAAAACACCCGGGTAGAGCGATAAAAGCATCAGCACGATAGAACATACGTCCCATTCATTCAGGTAGACTTGAAACCTCTAACTCTTGCCCTAAAGATAAAATGTGATTTTCTAACTCCTTCACCCTTACACACAAACATTTACTACCATTAATGGTTGCAGCAATTGCCACACTTGCTCTCAGGCCCTGGATACCTCCCCCGTAGATGAAGTTGATCTTTCTAGCAGCTAATGCAAGTCTCAGTTCCTTTGCTGCAGGTATAAACTCTCCATCCTTTCCCAAGTCAGTTTCACAAAAAATGCAGATAGATATAAATCTATATTTTAGAGTGATACCACTCCTCTTTTTTTTCTCTCAGACATTTTATGTTTTTTTACAAATGGAAGATTACATATTTATATTACAAAAACAACGACAACAAAATCATGCAAATCACACATTTTTCAAAAAAGTTTGAAAAAAACAATTTCTGACACGAATGACCAGTAGGCCACTGTGCAAATAAATTAAGTAAAGTGAATAAAGAAAGTCAAAATTTACTGAAAAAGATAAGACAGATTCGACAAAAGCAAGATTATGTACAGTAGTTGTGATTGTGGCTCACATCTTCCTCTGGTTTTATGTCCAGTAACGGCTTAAACACTTTCTATGAATCGAGGATTTTCTTCCCATTCAGTTTTCTTATAAATTGGCAAACAGGGTCTTTTAACGTCAGATTCCCAAGACGATAACGCTCTTTTTCTTTGTTGAATATGTCTAATAAATCAAGAAGAACATGATGAATATCACCACTAGGATGCGTCTCAAGAGTCTGAATGATATCATCCAAGGACTCCTTACTCAGTCCATCCTTTATAAATTGAATTTTATCTTCTCGATTTATAGAAACCATACCTTTTCTCCTACAGCGCTGATCACAATTTCACCTTGCACATTTAGGACAAACCTTCATTCTTTTAGCTCTTCTCTTTTTGGAGTAAGAGCTTCTTCCCATACCTGGCATAGGTTTAATAAATGACTTATGAATCTCACCTATTAAACGTACCTTAGCTTCAATGATCCAGCGGACATCCTCAGGAAGGCCCAAACGCTTAAATGTCTTCATTCTTTCAAGTCGACAGCTATAGATCTTTCTAAGCACATCTTTGGGAAAAGTAGGAAACATGTTCTTAAGCCTTACAATAATTTCCTCCATGATGAGACTAAAATTTAAAGATGCAGTTTTGTGTGCTTCTGTAAGTAAGAAAGAAAAATGAAAGAGTAAGGAAAGGAAAAGAAGTTTTGGGTTGCCTCCCAAATAGCCGCCCTTCTTTAACGTCTTTAGCTAGACAAAGACCAAACCAATAAATTTTTTTTTTTATTTTTAATTTTTTTAATTTTTTTTAAAAATAATTAGGACTTACCTGTTGTTTCCTCTAAAGTTATAACAGTTTTCAAAGTGTTGAGTGCACCGTCATTATATTCTTTCAGCCTTTGCTCATTCACTTTGAATTTTCGATCACCATCTTGAATCTCCACAGCTCCATATGGCCATGTTTGAACCACAGTAAAAGGTCCTGACCACCTTGATCTCAACTTTCTCGGAAAGAGCTTTAGCCTTGAGTTATACAGCAACACTTTTTGTCCCGATGTGAACTCTCTCCTCATAATTCTTCTGTCATGCCACATTTTTGTCTTCTCCTTATATAACTTGGCATTCTCATAAGCTTGTTGTCTGAATTCTTCAAGCTCATTGAGTTGGAGAAGTCTTTTCTCACCATCCGCCTTTAAGTCAAAATTTAAGTCTTTGATTGCCCAATATGCTCTATGCTCCATTTCTACTGGAAGGTGACATGCTTTTCCGTAGACCAATTGATATGGGGATGTACCAATTGGTGTCTTAAAAGCAGTTCGATAAGCCCAAAGTGCATCATCCAATTTCCTTGCCCAATCCTTCCGATTAGAATTCACCGTCTTCTCTAAGATCCATTTCAGTTCTCTATTTGAGATTTCCACTTGCCCGCTAGTTTGTGGATGATATGGAGTTACAACCTTATGAGTGACTCCATATTTAGCTAACACAGATTGAAGCTGCTAATTGCAAAAATGCTTCCCTCCATCACTGATAATAGCTATGGGCACTCCAAATCTTGTGAAAATAGTTTTCCTCAAGAAATTCACAACTACTCGAGAATCATTTATAGGAAAAGCAGCTGCTTCAATCCACTTGGATACATAATCAACAGCTACTAAAATAAATTGATTATTGAATGAGGATGGAAAAGGCCCCATAAAATTGATCCCCCATACATCAAAAAGCTCAACTTCTAAGATGTTAGTTAGAGGGGCTTTATGTCTCCTTGAGATATTTCCCATTCTTTGACATCTATCACAGGTTGTCACAATTCTTTGGACATCCTTGAAGAGTGTAGGCCAGTAAAACTCAGACTGAAGGACTTTAGTAGCTATTTTATTTACTCCAAAATGACCACCATATGGGGATGAATGGCAGTGATTTAAGATGCTGGCCATTTCTTCCTCAGGAACACATCGCCTGATAATTCGATCTGGGCATTGTTTATATTAGAAAGGATCTTCCCAAAAATATTGCCTTACATCAGCTAAAAACTTCTTCTTTTGCACTTTAGAAAGTTCATAAGGCATTACTCCGCTTGCCAAATAATTTACAAAATCAGCATACCACGGGGTGAATTGTGATTGTATGGCAAAGAGTTGCTCATCCGGGAAATTCTCCTGGATTGATGATTCTCTCTTTTATTCATATGGCTCTAACCGAGAAAGATTATCTGCAATGAGATTCTCGATCCCTTTTTTATCTTTGATTTCCAAGTCAAATTCTTGTAACAAAAGTACCAATCTGATCAATCTTGGCTTAGCATCTTTCTTCTCGATCAAGTATTTGATTGCTGAATGGTCCGTCCAGACAATGACCTTTGACCCGATCAAGTAGGCTCTAAATTTGTCAAATGCAAATACTACTGCTAACAGCTCCTTTTCTGTTGTTGCATAATTCAGCTGTGCGTCTGAGAGTGTCCTGCTAGCATAATATATGGCATGAAAAACCTTGTCTCTTCTTTGGCCTAAAACAGCTCCGACTGCATAATCACTTGCATCACACATCATTTCAAATGGAAGATTCCAATCTGGAGCTATGATAATTGGTGCAGACGTCAAGGCTCTTTTTAGAGTTTTGAAGTATGATAAACATTCCTCATTAAACACAAAGGGAACATTTTTCTCCAACAGCATGCAAAGTGGTTTTTTGATTTTTGAGAAGTCCTTGATGAATCTTCTATAGAAACCCGCATATCCTAAGAAGCTCCGAATGCCCTTTATTGAGGAGGGAGGTGGTAGCTTTTCAATTATTTCAATCTTGGCTCGGTCCACTTCAATGCCTTGATTAGATACCTTGTGACCTAGCACAATTCCTTCTTTCACCATGAAATGACATTTCTCCCAATTTAGAACCAAATTTGTCTCCACACAACGTTGTAAGACTTTTTCCAGGTTTGCAAGACAGTGATCATATGATTCTCCAAAGATTGAGAAATCATCCATAAATACCTCAATGAATTTCTCCACCATATCTGAGAAGATCGCCATCATACTCCTTTGAAATGTTGCTGGTGCATTACATAGACCAAATGGCATTTTTCTGAAAGCAAATGTGCCATATGGACATGTAAAAGTTGTTTTCTCTTGATCCTCAAGTGTAATTGTAATTTGATTATATCCTGTGTACACCCGTCTAGAAAACAATAGTAGGCTTTCTCAGCTAGTCTGTCAAGCATCTGGTCTATAAATGGCAACGGAAAGTGGTCTTTTCTAGTGGCTTTGTTGAGCTTTCTGTAGTTAATGCACACTCTCCATCCTGTCACCGTTCGTTGTGGAATCAGTTCCTTTTTCTCATTAGGCACCACTGTCATTCCACCCTTCTTTGGCACAACTTGAACTGGACTTACCCATTGACTATTAGAGATTGGGTAAATTATACCAGCATCCAGCCACTTTATTACCTCTTTTCTTACCACCTCCTTCATATTCGGATTAAGTCTTCTCTGGTGCTCAACTAATGTCTTGTAATTATCTTCCATTAAGATCTTATGCATACAAATGGAAGGACTGATTCCTCTTATATCAGCTATCGACCATCCAAATGTTGTTTTATACTCCCTTAGAACTCTTAATAACTTTTCTTCTTTTTCTGGAGTAAGAGCTGCAGAGACAATCACTGGTAATGTTGAATTTTCTCCCAGATAAGCATAGTTTAAGTGGGATGGTAATGTTTTCAACTCCAGTTCTGGTGGATTTTCAACTGATAGCACCGGCTTACTTGGCCTCTCTCCCAAATCTTCAAATGGTTTCTTGATAAAAATTGGGGAATTTACATCAAGGTACCTAATCTGCTCCAAGACTTCAGGATTAGTAGATTTTGATACATCTACCATTCCCATTTCTAATGGTTGATTCATGCAGATTTCGTTCACCACGTCTTTTGTGCAGCTGGTCAATATATCTACTCTGTAACAGGCATCACCTTCATTTGTAAAGGATAAAGCCTTAAAAATGTTGAAAGATACTTGATCATCTTGAACTCGCAAGGTTAACTTTCCTTGTTGCACATCTATTAAAGTTCTCCCAGTTGCTAGGAATGGCCTCCCAAGAATGATAGGAATTTCTTGATCTTCTTCCATGTCGAGTATGATGAAATCAGTTGGAAATATGAGTTTGTCCACCTTCACCAGAACATCTTCTAAGACACCCCTCGGATGTTTAATTGATCGATTAGCAAGAAGTAGTGAAACTGTGGTAGGCTTCACCTCTCCAAGACTAAGTTTTCTGTAGACAGATAAGGGCATGAGATTTACACTTGCTCCCAGGTCACAAAGTGCTCTTTCAAAGTTACATTGACCTATGGTGCAAGGTATGCAAAAGCTTCCTGGATCTTTCAGCTTTGGTGGTAGTTTCTTTTACAGAATGGCACTGTACTCCTCAGTAAGTGCAACTGTCTCAAATTCCTCCATCTTACGCTTATTTGAGAGAATGTCCTTCATGAATTTTGCATAACTGGGCATTTGGGCAAGAGCGTCTGCAAAAGGGATGTTGATATGTAACTTTTTGAAAACCTCCAGAAACTTTTTAAACTGCTTGTCTAGCTTTGCCTTCACAAGTCTCTGAGGGTATAGAACTGGTGGTACATATGGAGGAGGGTTATCTGGAAAGCTGATTCTTCCTAGTACCACATCATCTTCTTGAGGTTTCTATGCTTCCTCCTTCTTTTCTTGTTCACTTTCTTTCTTTTCTCCGTCATTCTTATGTAGAATTATAGGATCTTTCAATTCTTTCCCACTCCTTAATGCAATAGCCTTCACATGCTCTATTGGGTTTTTCTCAGTGTCCCTTGGAAGAGTACCTGGTTGTTTGAAATTCAGCATATTTTCAATTTAGCCCATTTGGATCTCCAAGTTCTTTATCAAGGCTTCCTGGCTTTTAAGTGTTGCATCAGTCCTAGCCATGAATTGAGATGTATTCATGGTTATTTGAGCCAGTGCATCTTCCGTATTCACTTTTTATTGTGGTGGATTTGGTGGTTAAAGAGCTTGTTGCTGGTAGTTTCCTTACGGCTTGAACACATTTTGATTATTCCTCCAGCCAAAGTTTGGATGATTCCACCAACCTGGATTATAAGTGTTTGAGAATGGGTCATTTCTTTGATTTCTAATATAATGAGCTTGCTCCGACTGAGAAGGCATGGATGAGTATCCATCTTGACTTTGTATACTCATATGAGGTCCTCCATATCGATCATAGGTTTCATGAGGAGTACTGATTGCATTTACTTGACTAGTCAATGAGCTCACTTGCTTGGATATAGATGCAACTTGAGAAGATAAAGTTGTAAGGATATCCAGCTCGTGCACTCCAAGTACCTTCTTTGAATTATGACGTTCAGAAGGCCATTGATATGCATTGGCTGCCATCTCCTCAAGTAAATTGTAGGCATCATCTAGATTTTTTCCCATTAAAGATCCTCCAGCTGTAGCATCTATAAGAATTCTGGTAGTATGCGTCATCCCATTGTAGAATGTTTGCAGTGTCCACCAATCTGGTAACCCATGATGAGGACATCTCCTTAGCAACTCCTTGTATCTTTCCCAGACTTCATAAAGGCTTTCTAGTTCATGCTGGGAAACTGAGGTAATTTCATTCCTCAATTTAGCAGTTTTTCCTGACGGAAAGTATTTCGCCAAAAATTTATGTGCCAAGGCATCCCATGTAGTTATGCTTCCCACTGGTAGAGAATGTAACTAGCTCTTAGCCTTATCCCTGAGTGAGAAAGGGAAAAGTCTAAGTCTAATGGCATCATCAGTAACACCATTATGCTTGAATATGTCACATATTTCTAGGAAGCTGGCTATATGTGTGTTGGGATCTTCTGTTGATAAACCACAGAACTGATTTGCTTGCACCATCTGGATAATTGCAGGCTTGATTTCAAAATTGTTGGCTACTACTGGTGGTTTTCTGATTCCAGAAGTTGTCTCCATGACTGTTGGTGTTGCAAAATCACGGAGTATTTTGGTATCTGCTACTTCTCCTTCCGAATTTGCCATTGAATTGATTGAAGTAGACTGCTTTCGAACTCTCTGATTTCTTCAACAAGTTCTTTTGACTCAGAATCACAAGGTTGTAATTCAGTCTTCTTCGATCTGGTCATATACTAAGCAAAAACCTGAAAAGAAACAAAAGACAAAAAAAAATGTAATATAAAGACCAAATTAGTATTAAAATTACTTGGTATTGATATTAATGACAACAATCCCTGGCAACGGCGCCAAAAACTTGTTACGAGTGTAGGATGGTGTATTTAGAAAATGCAAGTATACACTGTCGTAATCAAGTAATATAGAGTGAGTAGAGTATCGTTCCCACGAGGATTGATCACTAAGTACCAAAATTGGTAATTTTAATTCTATTTAGTCGGTTGATTAGTTGTGATTGAGATTGCAAGATAAAAATGATGAAATATGAATACAAGTGATATAAAGACAAATATAAGAAAAAGCCCTAGGGATTAGATTTCACTTAACAAATTCCGGATTGAATCACTTATCTATTCTAGTCCAATTTATTCCACATGATTGATAGTCAAGTTTCCCTATTTTAATTACGAGCCTCTTCCAAGGTCAAGTAATTCTATAATTAATTGATAACCCAATATATTCCTATATGAATTTAAGCAATCAATCATGCATTAAGATTTATGGAACTCAATTAAGACTACACAACCCATATGAATATATTCCTATTTCATATGCAAATTATGGTTTTAATTATAGGATCCACACACATGTATCTCCTTCCGGTCTCAACATGCATATTGAAATCATCCAAAAAGTGGCCAATCAATTGTAAGCATTAAGAGCAATAATTAAAACTCAATCATGAAGGAAAAATTAAAACTAGATTTAATAAGTTAAGATTCAATCTGTCATTAGTAAGCTACGTCATCACCCTAGGAAAATGAAAATTTAGCTCATGATAAAATTAAAAAAAACCAAAATAAATTAAAAACATCATAAATATTGCATAAAAATTAATTACAAAAACATAAAAATACAACTACAAGATGCATGAAAATGGAAAATCTAGCCTACCATATAGGAGGTAAAACCATCCATGTAGGTGGCAACCTATACCATCCAAAAAGGAGGACTACCTAGGCCTTCCATATAGGAGGTAAAACCATCCATGTAGGAGGCATGCAAGAAGTAAAAAAAATGTAAGAAATAAATTCTAAAAATAACAACTCTCTCTCTCTCTTCCTTCCTCCTTCCTTCCTCCCATTTTAGGGTGCCAAGAAGCTCTATTTATAAGCTTCATTTTCGGACTACTACAGTATTTTTCTACAGTGAACCGCGCTGCTACAGTGAACCGACCACCCACTTGCTACAGTGAACCGACTGCTACAGGAACCGCACCGAACCGCCCTGCATCCACACACACCGACCGCTATAGTGCAATACAATGGTCCGCTACAATCCCTCTGCTACAGTGATTCCAAACAGTACCAGACATGAACAGTGCACAGTGAATAGTACCGCATGAATAGTACTTCCCCTTAAAATGCCTTCTTTAATTCTTCTTAATGCGGTACTGTCCATGGCTGCAAGAAAATCATTATTTATTTATTGATTACACCCAAATTGTTTACATTCAACTCAAATATAGTCCACAAAATCATCATATAAGGGAAAATAAATATGGAAATATTTTACTTATCAAGGCCCATAGGGAATAATATCATAGTCAGGATGATGTGGGTCAATAAGTGAGGATGATAGGCCCATAGAGAATTGTGTTGTTAAACTAAATTATTAGGTTTTAAGACTTGTCTTTGAATTCTACTTCATATGTTCTTTAATTTACTAAATTGCTTTGTGGTATTTCACTTGTTTTGGTATTGCATACATATTAAGGTTTTGTTGTATAGTAGTACTTTATTGCTCAAAGCTACTAATTTACAATAGGAAATTTTTGCAATAAACTTTTAGATAGATTATTCTCTAATGCCCCATTTTATTTACGGAATTAGAGAGAATGCATTGGAATGTAATATACAAAAGTGTATACTTTTAACTTCTACCAAAGAAAATTCCTCTATTTATTTGTTGTGTTTTATAGGCCGAGTTCACCAACGTGACCCGATTTGTGTATGTATATTGAGAGAACAAGCTTCATTCTAGCTATATCCAAAACTCTACATTGGTGTCAAAGCATGAAATATGTCCTGAGGCTGTATTTTTTATCTTTGCTAAGCATGTTAACATGAATGTTGCCTCTTCCATGATTGTGAACATGGTTATTGTTGAGTTTATTTTTGATTTCACATTTATTCTTTTCTATTGGATCAGTCTACTACTTTTTGCATGTATATGAGTGAACTCTAGGTGTGATATAATATTTTTGTTTTGAGTTAATGGTTTAGTTTTATGGTTTACCATGTTTATCTTTGAGGTGGTTGTGTGTTTATTTTTAAATGGATATTATATGTTCTTTTCATTTGGTTTTTATCTCTTTTCTCTGAGAATATATATGTTTAAAAGACATATAACACACATTAGAAAACTCTAGAACTAGAGACTATGATAGATGAATACAATCCTGAGAAAGACGAACCTAAGAACACAACTATGTTAGATTGGGTCATATGAAAATGAATGATTTAGGCTTCAAGAAAGATCCCATTGAGTAGAGCTTGAAAAAATAAAGAAAAATGACGCCAAGAATGCGATGAATGAACGTCAAACAACAAAGATACAAAGGAGAGAAGAAGTTAATTCCGACGGACCCGACCCATCTCGCCAACTGGGTTGGATTGACCCAGCTGGAGGTTGAAGATAAAGCTCAAAAAGAAACTTTAAACAGTGTTGTTTTTACTTCGAGAAAAAAAAGGCTGCATCAGAGCTATAAGTTGGTACCGGATCTGTTTATGGGTCTGATTCGGATCCATAAGAAAGATTTTTTTAAAAAATAAATTCTGACATCAGAATTACATTGGGCTGAAATAAAAAAAGGGACCTTTGAATGAGATAGCTGGCGGTGAGTAGAGACGTACTGGATGGCGTGTGTACATGCCAAAAGGCCCCCTGATGGCACGTGTTGGACTCACGCACTTCCTGAGAGTGGTCCTTGAGCCATTTTAAATTTTTCTGGATTAAATCTTCTGGGGGCATGTTCCAGCTTGTGGATGATCCGATTGAGATTCTGTTTGTCCCTAAAATCCCTAAATTCATATCTTCATTATGATATGCTATTTGCCTATTTTTGAGGCAATTCGTGATCTATTTGTGAGATTTTTGATGCTTGTTTAATTGTTTATACACATTTAAAAGTTCCTAAGATTATCATAACAATTCTCATTAATTTTTCTTAGGTGAAAATATAGAAAAAGGCTTCTAATAGCACTGCAACACTAGAGTACATATCATTGAGCATTAAGTTTGTAGATGATCAAGCCCTGCAGAAGATCTTGAAATGGATCCAGAATAGGAGTTTGAAGAAGAAGAGTTTTTTAGGAGGATCTCAATCCAAACCATGAAGAATATCTTGAGGAGTCTCAGGTGGTTTACTCTGATTTTAGACCAAAGTCTGCACCCTCCTATCTTGACATACCTCAAAATTCAGATGAAGAGATTGATCAACCCTCTACTCTTGCCATAGCTCAAAACATGGCAAATTATGATGCAGCTAAAATAAGATATAAAAGATATTTATATCCAGTCTTTTGTGGATGTGCTAGAAGAATAGTCGATAAAAAGAGTATTAAGTTCTTCGTGAACATTATAATGAGATATAGAAATGCAGTGAGAGAAAATGGCAAATCCAAATTGCTTGCTTATTAGGATATCATTATAGAAAGAGCTATGAATGTTTATTTTTTTCCAAGAAATTGCAAAATCGTAAGGAAAATATCGATTCTTGTTGTAATAATTGATGTATTTATGTTTTAACTTTCCTTATATTTGTTGTATTGAGAAAATGACTCTATATATTTCCATTGATATCTTTATGTATTGACATGGTATTTTTTATGTAATGGAATACATTTTTAGTTGATGTTGCTTTGATTATGTGATATGATATCACTAACTCTGATAAGTGGGAGCTTTTAGAAGGTGAGACTTCTCAAAGTTGATGACTTATTTAAAGTGCTTATATGAATTTCTTGGTAGAAAATAGTCAAGTTGCTAGTATTTGTGTGATGGGAGGTACAAATGTATTCTTCTGATCATGGATCTAGTAATGTACTCACCAGGAATGATATAGGTACAGAGATTGTATAATGTGCTATGCTATATACTCGTTTAGTTAAGTTCTCTTAAAGGGAATATTGTTTCTAAATATGGAAAACATTATCCCAGAATTGACAAATGGCTACAAAAGGAATCATTTTTAAACTGAACAAGGGAGAGAAATTGAATGGCGACAACTGGGACATCTAGCATTGTAAGGTAGTACATTTTGAAGGAATAAGAGGTTGTTGAGCCACTAACTACTATTTTGGTGAAACCTAAAGCTGGGATGACTACCCAGCATAGGAGAAACCTGGAAGCTTACCAGGCATAGAAAAAAGAAGAACAACATTACAAGAGTTACCTTGTTGAGCACTATAGAGAACAATCTGATGTACCTATATGACAAATACCAAACTGCACAGGCTATATGGGATGCACTCATGGACAAGTTTGGTGGCATATCAACCACAAAGCTTAGAAGGCTAACAATCAAGTGTGATACTTACAGGCCTAAAGGGAATACTCCTATGAAGCAGCATCTGAGAGAGATGTCAAACATGATCAAAGAACATCAGGAAGCTGGGCACACCCTGACTAATGAATAGTAAGTTAGGTTATAATCATATCACTCCCCTCTAGCAAGGAGTAATAAAAGTGAACTTAACCTATAATGGCAATGTCATCACTTTTAATGATGTAGTGAAATACCTTGAGCTTGAAGACGAATGCCTAGAGGCATACAAGGCCTTTAGACAAGCCTACTATACTGAGAATGCTAGTCCTTCTAATGTAAAGCTCTATTCCAATAAGGGAAAAAACTTTCCAAAGAAAGGCAAGAAGGATGGCCTTAAGTTTAAAAGGGGCATAAAGAAATTCAAGAAGAAAGGAAAGAAAGGTGTGACACCCTTCTCTAAATGACTAGTGAAATCAATTATGGAACTAAGATTTGACCTCGGACTACCCAACGTTACAAAACGTTCATAAATCCCCGCTCTCAACTCAGGATTTGAACCTAAGGCTGAGAGGATTTTTTAGAGGGTAAAATACTTTAAATACATTTCCACAAGATTCACTACGTCACTAATGACTCATTGGCTCTTAGTTCCATTACAATCAGAGTATGTGAGTGTTTTACTTTAAATCAAACTAAAAGTCATTCTCTACTTAAACTAGAGCGATTCTCTACTTATCCATTCATTCATACATTTATATACATATACATCAAATGTATAACCATAAATAATTTTGCATCAAATACAAATGGTAGTACCTCACACTACGGTCTTCACCTCACCTCTGCAATCCTCCTCCGTGCATATCTCCTGGCACCCTTCAACCTGTCTAAATGGTTGGTTGGGAGGAGTGAGATTCGAGAGAATCTTAGTAGCAAACATTACCACTATGCATGCTAGATATTTATGATATGCTTGCCTATACTATTTCATGCCAACATAATGACATGATGCGTGCTCAATGTTATGACATACATATGGCCATTGTATAAATATAACAGAGCTTCAACCAATCATACATGTTCCACACAAATAGTCAAAACAGTCACATAATCAATGCAAGACATACATATCAACTACATGCAGGTAAGGTAAGTTTACTACTTGGTAGACCGTAGTCCATCCTTGGTTTCCTCTTTTTTCCACCTTTGGAGCTTCTAGAAAATTCATCCATTCCTCTTCTTTCTTGACTTCTCCATGGTCCTAGATACCCAATCACATCATTAGAGTCATGATTGTGGGTCATTGGAAGTATATATTAAGGCCCAAGAAGCTAGGGAGGGCTAAATAGGTCAATTTCCTTCAAAAACATGAAATTCTGAAATTTGAGGGTTTTGGCCGTGGCCAAGAACGGCTGGCCGTAGCCAAAAAACTAGACAGAAACATTTTGGCCACGGCCAAGAACCTCGCTGTTCAGAATTTCACTGTCCTGATTCTTAGCCAAACTTGTAAAAATCATAACTAAATGTAAACAAATACAAATGAGGTGATTCCAAGTTATATGGAACTCTAATTAAGTATATTTTAAGGGAAAAATATAGAAATAAGCTAAAAGTACTCCCATAAGTATGTAATTCCATTTAATTGGACACTGCTTCATAATTGCCCAATTTAACATGACAAAACTTTAAAAAATCATAACTCACAGAATACTTGTCTAATTAACCATTATGACCTATCAAATTAAATTTCTATGTCTCCAATTTAATTTTGAAAATTTTCATTATCATTGACAACATTCAACCACTCAAAACACATCACAAAGATACTTCCTCCAAAAGACAGATTTCACAACGTGCACCCTTTAACTTCCAAAACTTTCAAATTCATATACCAGTATCCAAAATTCATGAACACTTGCATACCTACACAATTTTTCCTCCTAAAATCATCAAACTCCAAGTGCATCACCACATCACACACAGAACCTCAACTTATGGTTCTTAGAAAATTATATTGTTTTCTTGTTTTCTTTGGCTTATTCACTTCCTTTCTACTTCTAATCAAATGATTAGCTATTTAGAAATCTATTGGAAATCATTTAGCCATTGAAAATATCATTTTAAACTAGCCATGAACAGTACCCAACTTCCAATATACTCATCCAAACAACAAATCAATCGGTTAAAAAGGAAGCTTACGCTTACCTCTACCTGTTTCCGTAAACGGTTCAGAATTCTGGCAACACTCTGGCTGTAAGACGGAGCCAATCACCTCTAAATGAAAATCCAAAACTATAGAAATGAAGATCTTGATGAGTAGAAGAAGATTTGTGAAGGGTATTTTGTCAAAAGATGCCGATTCGGCAGTGTTTTGGCGGTTGGAATTTTCTCTCTCTTCTTTCTCCATTTTCACCCATCTCTTTCTCTCTCTTTATAGCTGATTCATGCAAGAAAAATGAGGAAGAATATGATGAATAATGTTTAAATACAATTAACCAATCACTTGCCACATGTCACCCCTCCATTGGTCCCAAAAATCCCATATTCACACAATATGCTAAACCTGGCAGAGTTTTCATCAAACTTTGAAAATTCATATCTAATTGTGTAGATATCCCATTGGGGTGGTTCTAAAGGATATGTGGCCTTTATTGAGTCTAGTTTTAAGAAAAAATATAACCTTTGGTTAATTGAAATCTAACTCTTCCCATAATTTTAATCTTTGAACGTTGTCCTAGAAAATAGTTAATTTCACTGGGCTAACTTCAAAAATTTATTTCTCTTTGTGTACAGCTCCAAATGACTTATATGACCTATCAAGTTAAATCTTGATAAGTCTACTTTCATTCTGGAAAGTTTCATAATATTTCAACATCATTTTCCCCTTAAAAGATGTCACACAAACACGACTGCCACACCAGAAAATGCACCGGTAGCAACATTACTTTGTGTGTAACTTCTAATTGCCTTGTTTTGTCTTCCCCAAGATCTTTAATTTACCATAATATTCTCTTTAATATCCAAGGATATAAAAGAATTTTTGGAAGTAATGTCATGTTCCACTAGGATATTTGATAAATCGGGGTCTAGCAGTCCCCTTAATATAGGCTTAATCTCAAGCCTCTTGTCCCAAAATTCAGGATATTACAAAAGGCAGCAAGAATAAAGTGGGTCACTTCGTATAGGACTATACTGAGTGAAACGACCATGAAAAGGTACTAGTGAGTTAAGCAAATTCACACATTTCTTTTATTTTAAGTACTTCCTTTCTAATAGAATCTATTTGTTCTTCTTGGATTTTGGACTTAGGCTTAACAGACCATGTGATGAGGGATCAGAGATCCTTCATGCAATAATATCGGTTGTCACATCTAAGTAAATAGCTTTATATGGGCAACAATGCAAAAATCAAAGTCAAAGGAATTGGTGCCTGCAAGTTAGCTTTGCGTGGTAGGAAAACTTTGATCCTACTTGATGTTCTTTATGCACCCAACATTCGATAGAATTTAGTTTTAGTTTTTTGTCTTTTAGATTATGGGTTTGATGTAAACTTTCATAGCAAAGTTGCAGACATTTTTAGTAACAGATCCTTTTATGGTTTATCTTTCCTTTATAAGAAGTTCTTTGTTAGAAGTATTGGAAGTGACTTTTATGTGCATGAATGTTTTATTACTTACTCTAATGTAACTGTTGATATGAATATCTAGCATGCTAGACTAGAACACATAAACCAAAATAGAATGATTAAACTAGCTAAAGAGGGTTTGCTAGGTGAAACTTCTAATATGGAAATGTCCTTATACAAAAATTGTCAAGCTGGTAAGGTAACTAGAAAACCTTTTGGTAAGGAAAGTAGAACTGAGAGTCTGTTGCAATTAATCCATTCTGATATATGCGATTCAATGAGTGTGAGGGTGAGACACGAAGCTTGGTATTTTATTACCTTTATTGACAACTATTCACGATATGGTCACGTCTATTTGATCTCATATAAGTCTAAAGCTCTTGAGTGTTTTAAACGATACATGAATGAAGTAGAGAATCAAACAGATTGCAAAATTAAAAGTGTTATATATTGATCGAGGTTGTGAATACTTGTTTGATCAACTCAATGAGCTTTGTGAAGAAAAAGGGATACTTAGGCAACTAACCATCCCTGGCACTCTACAACAAAATGGAGTTGTAGAAAGAAAATATAGAACTCTTATAGACATGGTTAGATCAATGATGGCTCAAGCAAATATGCCAATTTCACATTGGGGTGATGCTTTATTGACGGGCTGCCTTTATTCTTAATCATGTGCCCTCAAAATCAGTTACTTCCACACCCTATGAGTTATGAACAAAACGCAAGCCAAATCTAAGTATCCTTAAACCATGGGGGTCAGCTACATACATTCATAATGATTCCTATAAGTATGAGAAGTTGGGTCCTAAAGGAAAGAAATGTATCTTTATAAGATACTCTGAGCAATCAAAATGATATATTTTCATAGGTGAAAACAAAGATGGAACTATGACTGAAATTGAATCAAGAGATACTATATTTCTAGAAAATGAATTTCCTAGTAGGGAAGAGATTGATCGTACAGTATATCCTTATGATACATAAGAATAAGGTAGTACATAACAAACTAATAATCCTCAATCATCTCAATACATCGACTTAAGCAAGAGCTCATAAAGGTCTTTAAGAAGGCCTAGACAAGAGAAGCGAAAGAGATAAGAAGCTCCGTAAGAAGGAGTGACAAGGGGAATGTAGCCAATAGATGCTTCTCAATAGAGAGAGAAAGGTAATTTTTATTACTCTAAATGGAGATAATGAGCCATGTTCTTTACAAAAATCCTTATCAGGCCCTGCTAAGGATGAAGAGAAGAAAGTAATGGAAGAGGAAATTGATTCAATGAAAAAAGAATCAAGTTTGGGAACTAGTTGATCTACCAAAAGGGTAAAAATCCATTCGGGACAAATGGGTTCTCAAATTAAGGAGAAAACTAGATGGATCAATTGACAAATACAAGGTTCGATTGGTTACAAACGAGTATACACAATATGAAGGTATAGATTATGAGGATACCTTCTTACCTATTATGTGTTTGAATTCTATAAGACTTATTATGGCAATAGTAAATAGTTTAGATATGGAACTACATCATATGGATGTAAAAATCACATTTTTAAGCAGTGATTTGGATGAAGAAATCTATATGGAACAACTATTAGGTTTCATTAAGAAAGGAATGAAGAGCAAAGTTTGTAAGCTTAAAAGCTCTATTTATGGACTGAAACAATTATCCAGAAAGTGGTATTTGAGGTTTCATAGAGCAATAACCTTTCAAGACTTTTAAATGATTGAAAAGGACCATTGTGTCTACATTAAGCAGTTTGAGGGTAATTTTGTGATATTATCCTCATATGTAGATACCATAATATTGGCTTAGAAATAGTCTAAATTTAGTTTTAACTATTAAGGAATCACTATCATCGAATTTTGAGATGAAAGACATGGGTGAAGCAGAGTACATACTTGGAATTAAGATCCAAAGGGATCACTCAAGAAGAATCCTCTCTCTTTCACAAGAGAATTACATCTAGAAAATTCTTGAGCAATTGAATATGAAAAGCTGCAATCTCTTAAATACCCCAGTAGCTTTTAGAGTAACCTTGAGTCTTGATATGTGTCCAAAAACTGAATCAACAAAGAAGAAAATGGAAAGAGTTCCCTATATGCTAGTGACTTTAGGAGTGTAATGTACACAATGATGTGTACAAGGCCAGATATTTGTTATGCAGTTGGACTGGTTAGTAGATTCCAGTTAAGTCCTAATGGCAGTATTGGGAAGTAGTGAAGAGGATTTTGAGATACTTGAAGGGCACATCAAATTATGCACTATTTTATTAAGGAAGTAATCTATGCCTAGTTGGATACTCTGATGCTAATTTGGGTGGAGATGAAGTTGAGTGAATATTGAATTTAGGTTATACTATCTTGCTAAACAACGGCACCATATGTTGGAGTAATAAGAAGCAGACATACATTACCCCTCATCTTATGGAAGCTGAATTCGTGGCAAGCACTCAGCAGTGCAAGGGCTATATGGCTCAAGAGGTTTATTGAACACCTTGGATTTAGAAAGAAAGCAACAATCCTTTGTTATTGTATTGTGACAATATTGTAGCTATAATCTAAATGAAAAACCCCAAATGACATAGCAAGACCAAACAAATAGATATAAAGTATAATTTTATGAGAGATTATATAGCATAGAAAGTTGTTACTGTACAACATATTTCAACCAAGAGTATGGTCGTAGATCCTTTAACTATGCCAATAGTAAAGAAATATATGATAAGTATATAAAGGATATTGGCATGCACAAAATGCAAAATTAAAGACACTGTGCAACATGTTTATGATTAATGATACTATGAAAGTATTTATTATTTCTTTATTAGTTTATGCGTTTGTATGAAAGTATACATTTCTAGTATGTCGTAAAGGCAGGTATGGTTGGCTCTCTCACAGGAGCAACCGCTTTTGATACTCAGGAGGAGTATGCAAAGATGAGGCATTTATGTTTACTAGTAAAGATGTAAAAATGTTGTTATGGTAGAGAAGAAACACAAATTATGTTACCTTAACAAGAGTGTATCATGTCGAGATGAGATCTAATAGATAAATATAAATATCGATCAAATTATGGATGCCCGCTTCCATGATGCTTATTGCCAAACAATAAATTCTTCAATATTAATGTCATGAGAGATAAGTGGAGTAGAAGAATTTGGGTTTAGATGCTAGGAGTATCTAAACTTATGTTTGTATGGTGTTAATAATGAGATTCAAAATGACGTACGCTCTTATAGTGTAAGAGTAACACTTAGCATGTGATTCATACCACATGTGCAAAAGAACAGTAAATGAGAAGCAAGTGAATGGATTCTTGCTTCGTTGTTGTGTGAGTCCCAAGAAGGTTAATCAATTCTATGATATCCTTTGACTTTAACATTATCATAGAGGTATGCTTCAACGACTGCTACCTTAACATACGTCCTATGATCATGATAGATACAATCCAAGGTATTATGTTAGGAAAACAGTTGACACATATCAAAATAATCTATGGGTAAAAAGAAGATTACTTGAAATATGCACACCTATGCTAGTGTCTTAAACATGTCTCTTATGATATTAATATTGTAATTTCATAAGTGTGGACACTAAGCATATGAGAAGGTAATTTAAGTTTTGTCTTGGCTTGAGAGGGATTAGATCTACCATGTGAAAGTGTATATTGGTAAATTTAAGACATATGAGGCATAATATTAAATTCAAGCTACACCAAGAAAGGTTGTCTTGTGCTAGTCCTATGAAAGGGATTTCTAGTACAGGCACCTAGTAGACGTCATGCCCATGTGGTCACAGCAAAGCACCTTGTATAAAAGAAGGAAGAGAGAGAGAGAGAGATGAGGCTTGCGATATCTAATCCACTAAGTATGAGTAAGAGATGTTGGAAAATGGACTTGATCCACCCTTGATAGATTAAACCCAAACTCATTGGCCTTAGGACCAAAATAGAATATGTAGATTATTGGGGTATACATGTGTAATATTCTCCATTCAATTCAAAAAGATTGCTGGGAACAATTTTTTTCACAGACGTGGGTTTGTGGGAGAGTAACACAACTGATATGTATACAAGACAGAGATTAGTAGTAAATACGAAAGTGTATACTTTTAACTTCTACAAAAGAAAATTCTCTCTAATTTTTGTCTTAAGTTCTTTCCTCTTCCTTTGGTGTATTTGCTGTGTTTTATAGCCGGAGTCCAGCAATGTGACCTGGTTTGTGTGTGTATCTCAAGAGAACAAGCTTCACTCCAAGTATGCTCAAAACTCTACACGTAAAAATGTTTGGTTAGATTACAACAAACATAAGAATATGCACTACTACAAATTTAGGCATTTATAACACTTAATACATAACGGTTACAGCATAAACGTCAAGTATGTTGAGGTGGAGATCGAGTAAAGATATGTAATCCTTAAACATAATGTTTAATTACGCACACTGTCATGTATTGTGAGGAAGAACTCATGAAAACACAAAAATAAAAGTTGTAGCTAATAACCATAATTTATTTAGTGACAAAAATGATGGTTCTTAAGAAACAATTGTCATATAACACTTACAAACAATTTGTCTTTCAACACTTATATCAGCAAAGAAAAAACATAACAGTCTTAAAAAACAATCATCATCTAACTCTTTCATAACCCTTCGTAACATTTGGACCTTTAATGTCATAACTCATAACCCTTCATAATCTCGTTAGACCTTCATAAGTTATAACTCATAACCCTTCGTAATTCATTAGACCTCTATTTAAACTCAACTATTCATTGACCCATGTGATTCTTACTACTTTTCTTTATTAGACTCCTCTTTCTTTCCTTCATCATGTTAAGATCCCAGGGAACTCCTTCGCCGCAGCAACCCCCTCCTCTCCTACCTCCTCCTCCTCAAGGCCTGTTGGTGGCAACAAATAGCTCAAGTACTAAGGATCCTAATCAAGTTGCCCCCTTAGCTATAGCTAACGCCTCCGCCTCCTCCGCCCCCTCCACCAATCCATCTATTACTCCAAATTATGAGATGGCACACAAGATGCCAAAGTTTAGATGTACTGAGAGTCATACACAAATAAGCTTTATGAATAAACTAGGTGGCACCATGTTAAAAGCTATGAAATTCAACATTGTGATCAGTCCTAAACTCTTCAATGTGAGAATTTCTGAGCTACTTGGTCTTGTCTCTATATATATAATAAAGTAGTACTTCCCACATAGAGTAGCCATGCAATTTGGATGGATCAAGATTTTTTAGGCTTTGTGGCTAGAATCATACCTTATATCTCTTCAACAATTATATATAGGTCACCAGTTACATTTTCACTTATATACATCAACCGCTGCCATTAATTCTTTCCACAAAGCTTAGAATGTTTTGGTCAATGGCCTAGAAAGGATGCTAGGTCTGGAGGAAATGATATCAGAGCTAGGTTCGAGTCAATGTAATGTTGGGGTTATAGGGGGTGGTGTGTAAAGTCCAACATCAACTAGGTAGTAGAATGAATAAAGCATTACAAGGGTCTAGATACCCCCTCTCGACGCAAAAGTGGCATAAGGTAAAGGGACATGATTGACGAGAGGTTTTGTGTGGATAAGGAAGAGAATCAAAGAATTAGGGCTATATATTTTATTATGTTTTGAGACACATTTTTTATTATAAGGATGCTATAGTCTTTTTTAAAAAATAAAATTAATTCATGTATTCCCTTCAAATATTACTCCATAGCAAACATAATTTTAAAACCTCAATCCTACTCCCACACCTAATCCCGATCTCAGTCCCAATCCATCTAAATTCAGGTCTACATAGTAAATGAATCCTTAGATTATGTTTGGTAAGGGCAAATGAAGGGGCAAGAAGATTTTAATGAGTGACATGATACCTCATTTCCTAACACTACGGTAGAGTACCAATTAGCTAATACTTACCGAATTTGAAACATCAGAGTTGCTAACTGCTAGAACTTCATACAATACCTCTGCCAGATATTCACATCCATGCACAATTTCATTAGATTTACTTTACAACATACACATTATCTACTTCATCTACTCCACTCCATATACAATCCAAAAACTCATAAAAGTCTTAAAATACATAACAGGAATTTGACAACCTAAACTAAGCTCTTTCACCGCTCAGCCTCGGCTCTTCATCATTTACTTTCTCTTTACCCTGCGAGCTCGCTCCCTATACTGGAGATTTTTTTTTTGGGAAAAAGAATGAGATTCACAGGAATCTCAATAGTAACACATATCATACATATAAGATAACACACAAAGCATGCTATACACCTCATCATTCGATAAAATCATCATAACATCATTTAGTGCATTTAATGCAAATCATAAACCATGCTAGCACTAGACAAGTTTTTGGCCCCGAGGGGTACCCGCGCAAAGATAGGCCCCGGGCACCACTCGTGAAATTATGAACATTATCGCCAGAGTGTCAACCCGCGCAAGGATAGGCCCCGAGTGATCACCCCACATAATCAAAAATGTGTTAGACATTTTGTGATGATTTCAAACAACACACAATGCATGTTAGATCATATGAAGATGAGTTACTACCTGGTTGCACTCTTATGCGACTTTTCCCACTTGATGTAAACTCGAGCAATTACTGAGGCCAGACCAGTTGTCAAGTCCTAAAATCTTTAAATACTACAAATGAGTTATTACTCATCCATGCATCGTTCCAAACTCATATTATTGGTAAATTTAGCCTAACCATGACAAATTACCAAAATACCCCTTAAGTCCCGATTATCTGTATTTTACTCAAAATCATGACTTAGGCCATTCCTACATATTTTCACGTGTAGAATTCATTTTTAACCTTGAATTGGCCAAAATCAAGCCTGAATGAAGAAAATACCCTTGACAGCCCTCAAATAAGGCTTATAAGGGGTAATTTTGTCATTTCACTTTCTGAGGCCTTCCTCACTTCGTGGTCGACATAGACCCTACATAAATTCTCCTCCTAAATCCAATGGAAGTATCAGAATTGTCAAATTCCTACTCAATCACCACGTCCAACACAGGGAAGGGGATTTAAATTCCCAAAAAAGTTGTGTCGGATTCTTGTTTTCTTTAGCCTAATCACCTCCTTTCTACTTATAACCAATATATTAACTAGTTAGACATTTATTGAACTTGATTTGGAGACACTTACATATTAAGGTCTCTTGAGTTTTCTTGGTTTATCTTATACCAAATGAACCATAATCAAGCCCAAAACAACTCTATTAACCTTAATCAAGCAAGAGGAACAAGTTTAGGAAGTTACCTCTTGATTTCTTCCACTTTCTCTCTCCTGCACATTTTCTCTCTCTCTCCCTCCAGCGTTTGATTCAGCTGAACATCAAGGATTCTAAGAGCAGAGAAGTGAGGAGGAGAGGTTATGGAGGGATTAGGTAGCTTAAAACACAAAGTATCAACTTCTTACCTTGAGATTTGATGAACCCTAGCTCCCTTCTTCTCTCTTTCGTTCTTCACGTTCTCAACTCTCACTCTCCCTTTTTCTGATTCAGTTTGATCATGAGAATGAGCTGATGGAGAATAAAGAGATGATATAATAAAATGGCTTCATTAATCATGCTAAGTGTCACTTTTGCATTAGTCCAAAAATGAATTAGACTTTAATTAATTCTATTTCCCTTCATATTCCATCATTCCAGCCAAAAATCCCATGAAAAATACAAGGGAAATCTAAATCTCCAATATCTCATTATGCCATCTCATAACTTGTTGACCAAGTCATTAACTTTTTTACTATTTGACTATTCTTAACAAAAATTTACCAAAATTGATTTATTTATGATCAAGTAGTCATTTTACTCTTTTTAATTCCCATTTAACTCATATTAGTCGGAATATTGGGGGAAAATAAGCATTTCCCATTTTACGGCAAAACTACCATTTTGCCCCTACATTTCATGATTTACCAAAATAAATCATTTTTCGCCCATTTCTTCGGCTTAACCTCATTTTGACACTTAAATGAGGCTATTATTTATGTCATTTATTTTCTCAAATTTTGGTTACAATAATAGGCCTTTATTGGTACATTAATCGCCTTCTTTCATCCTTATTCGGCCAATTTACGCGTAACCGGCGATTGGCATATTTTCCATAAATTCACATAAATTTATCCACATCATTTCCACCATTTTATTCCATTGATCATACATCGAATATACACATAAATGTATTGGTGAAAAATGGGATATTACAAGTGCAATTTAAAAGAAACAGAGAAGTGTATTCAAGAGAAGATGTAAAACTAAAATTAAAAGTTTTTAATACCACATCTTTAATTATTTTAAATCTAATCCATTAAATTTTTTCATCTCCTCATACCAAACAAATCCTTAGGCATCCTGCAGGGACTTAACCTTTTATTGGAGTGAAAATTCCCTTAAGTGAATATGTTCTCCAACTCTTTATAAGATCTTCATTCATAATAAGTTCCCTTAGAACTGCTCGCTCTATATCGTAATTAAGGGTGAGCAAAATACCCGTAATCCACCAGCCACCCGCAACCCATTGATTTTTCCCTATTTAGGCCCCCAAAATGGGGCCCATAACGGGTACAGGTTACCTGTACCCATATATGTTAAACGGGACAAGTAAGGAGTCCATCCAAGGGGTACCCGTACTCGTCATGTAAGCCGTATTGGAATTGTTTTTCCTAAAAATAACCCTCTCCCATCACCTCACAAGCTCACACTCACTATATGTTGTCAAACCCCTTAACATTTTGATATTCGCAGAGTATAAGCGCATAGTTTTGTAAGGCATACAGAAATAGCATAAACATACTGACATTAAGTGCTACTACCTAACTCCTTTTTCTGTTCTGCTGTCTATCCTAAATTCTTGTTCCATCTCGGACTATTTCCAATTCCTATATTATTGCCTTTAATCACATTTTGCTAGTTATCTATCACAGTTCACAATTTTATTCCATTAAATGTATCAATTATATACAAGGAATATTTGTGAGTAAAAACGGGATGTTACATCTGTTACTACTCGCTCACTACTCAAGTCACACTCACACACACCTATACTTAACCTGTATAAAATTAGCAAGTCGAACCATCCCCCCAAACCATGATCTCTCTCGGCTAGTCAGCCTCAGTAGCTCAGCCTATCAATCTCCACACTAATGATGGACCTGAGTTAAGTCTAAGCCATCCTCAAGGCTTACTGTCGACAGCCAAGTACTGAACTATAGACTTCCTACTATCGTCTCAATCTTGACTTGCAAGCTCCTGGGTCTTACAACAGATCTCCTAGTACCAGGTAAAGGTGTGAAGTTGTTGGAATTTTTTGTTCATGATTTCATATTTCACACTTTTTATCATTAAGTTTACTCTTGATTAAATATTTTCCTTCCCTGGAAGTATTTATAGCTTGATTACTTTCCGATTCAGATTTATAGTTGCATTATTTCTTTTAGTTGTCCTTGAGAATATATCCTTCATGATTCACCTGTTCACTGGCTAAAATCCTCTGTTCTTTAATCTTATCCATCGAAAGTATGATTCTTTATTGTGACTCTACTGAGGCAAATGCAATTATGAAAGAATCATATTCTTGGAGTGCTAATAGATGTTTTAGCTTCATTATTTTCTACAGCATGATTGGATCCCACTAAAAACTTTTCTTACTCTATAGCTACTATAGCATTTGTGTACATCATCATTCATACATCATGTGCAAGTAAAAGATATTTTGATATTGGGAAATTGAAAATGGCTCAAATGGGTATGATATTCTCTATCTTCATTGCTTCACTTGAAAACTAGCTTATTTAAAGAAAGCATGATCAGTGAAAATGCTTATGATGACTTTACTTGCTTAACTCTGAAGGTCAATCAATAAAATTTGAGTCATGCACTGGATCCTTTATGATATGTGTCATTCATATGTTATTATGTTAATACCTAATACTATAGTCAGTGCAAAGTTAAATTATTTCTATTACATATTTTGATGCAATGGGTGTGGCTTTGATATTTAAGTAATTTGTATGGATATATGAACTCTCAAAAATAGGATTTCTTATCATGATTGATATTTGATACAATATGAGTCTTCAACGGATATTTTTTAGCCACTTGTTTTCAATGCAAGGTTACGTTCTCATAATAACATCATTTGCTCAATAGTTTATGCTTCTGGGTTTCTTAAAAATATGTTTCCAGATATTCAATTTATTATATTTTCCAGAATGTATATTCAACTTGCATATTTTTGGGCGCTTGTATATTTTGATTTGCAAATATGTATTCACCTTGTTTTCAATGCAAGGTTATGTTCTGGTTGATATATTTCCCTGTCATCATTGATTCTTTGTAAAACTTTGTTAGCCATACTAATTTTACATACATATTGATAGTTATTATGTGATTCTGTCTATATTTTTTGCCATTCCAGAGTGTATATTGATTGTGTTTTTATCTTTAAATTGTTGATTAGTTTGACAAGGTCAAATAGCATGGCACAACCATTGATTGCACCAGAAAATGTAGACAAGGAACCTGTAATTGGAGTCACAATAGCAATAAGATACCACTCATGTTGAGAGTCACACCAAGATTGAGGGAAAAGCAGATAAAACATGATATAGAGGAAAAAAAAGGAAGGACTCATCTGACATCTGGATCTATTTTACAATGTTGCCACTAGTAGAAACTAAAGGAAAACATAGGTCCAAGTACAACTATTGTGGATTAACTTATGCAAGTCATCCTTCAAATGATGGCACTAAGCAATTATGGATACATTTCAAAAAGTGTCCAAAGAATCTTAACAAATCAAGCAAGGGTCAAAGCTTGTTCACGGCTATGACAAATCAAATATTGACTTATCACTTACTCAATCAAGAGTGAGGCAAAAAGGTTGTTGCTAAGTACATCATAAAGGATGAGGTGCCTTTCCAAACTATGGAAAATGAGGGTTTTACAGAACTTTTGTAAGAGTTTCAACCCAAATTTCAAATGCCATCGAGGTAGACAACTATTAGAGATTGCTACAACATATATCAAGAATAAGCAAATATCTTGAGAAAATATTTCAAAACTTTGAAAGTATGTGTCCTTCACCATTGATTGTTGGACATTTATAAAAAAAACAACTACATGTGTTTGATTGTGTAATATCCCAAATTTTGGGACTAGAGGCTGTTAGAGCAAGCTTTTCACCCAAGAGGGGGGTGAATTGGGTGATTACAAAATAATCGAAAGCTTAAATTCAATTTATAAAACTTAAAGCACAGTTAATGAAAGGAAGAGATATCACCGAGATTCACACAGAGATTTATACTGTTTCGGTCTCAACCACTTGACCTACGTCCAGTCCTCAGAAATCCTTCTGAGCTTTTCACTATATCTTCCAAGATTCAGTGGGTTCTTGGCACCACAGTACAACTAGCAAGTTCCTCTAGACACTCGCTCCCCCTTACACAAGGTAATCACAAATCCCTACTTAAGGTTCCTCAACCTTAAGTTAACTCTATTGAAAATGATTAAGTATGAATGACAAATCTCTCTCACAGAGTATGAAGATAAGAACTGAAGCACAAATGATGAACTGAAGCTTTTGTGAGGATATAGCTTTTTGGAGTATTCAGGCGTTTTTCTCCGTTGTTGTATTTTTCAAATGGCTGGACATATATAATAGAACCACTTGAAGACCGTTGTAAATTTGCCCGTTGATTCAAAGATGCTTCTGACAAATGTAACAGCATTTGTCTTCCGTTACTTTTGAATTTCTGCTGCTACCATGAATAGTTGTCGTTTGAGTGGAGTGTTCAGTTACAAGTCAAGTGCGTGATGGTGGAGTACAGCTGTAACACACTTATGAATATAACCGTTAAGCAATATTTGTATCTCAACAAATTAATATGGATCACTGGAGGTGTTTTATAAAAAGTGACAGAATAAAACCATAGAGAGTGATCCTATTTTCGCAACTAAGTATTGAAATGATATATCATATGATTTTGATAGCTATTTGGAGAAATCAGTAATAATAGAATTTCACTAGAAAAATCAGTTGAGGTAAAATCACATGGAAACAATAGATCATTATATGAGCAAGAGCAATATCACTGGAAGTGAATATAATGTCATTGGGAGTGATTTTGAAAACTTTGAAAGCTTCTGTCAGTGATTGCTGGTTCACTGGAAGGGATATTGGAAATTGCATATTTCACTCGAGTGAATTTGGAATCACTGGAAGTGATTTTGTAAATAGTGATTTCTTCTTGGAGTGATTTCCAATTCACTGGAAGTGATTTGCAACTTTTCAAACTTCACTCGAGTGATTCAAGATCACTGGAAGTGATTTGGTGAACAGTGAAATATTCTTGCAGTGATTTCCAATTCACTGGAAGTGATTCAGCGAAAAATACAACATCACTCGAGTGATTGACGATCACTGGAAGTGATTTGAAAAACAGTGAAATTTTCTTGAAGTGAATTCTAGATCACTGCAAGTGATTGGCCGTATCACTCGAGTGATTCACAATCACTGGAAGTGATTTGGCGCATCACTCGAGTGATTCAGAATCACTGGAGGTGATTTGCAAAACCGTTGAATTTTCTTGAAGTGAAATCACAATCACTGGAAGTGATTAGCCGTATCACTCGAGTGATTCACAATCACTGGAAGTGATTTGGCGCATCACTCGAGTGATTCAGAATCACTGGAAGTGATTTTCAAAACAGTGAAATTTTCTTGCAGTGATTTTGCGATCACTGGAAGTGAAATTGCGGATCACTCGAGTGATTTCCCATATCACTCGAGTGATCTGTTATTTTTCGCAATCACTCGAGTGATTTCAGCGATCACTCGAGTGATCTTGAATATCACTCGAGTGATTAATAAAATCACTCGAGTGATCTTGCACAGATCACCAGAATTGATTGCTTTGCTGGTAATTAATCCATGAGCTTCCAAAACATGATTTGTTATCATCAAAACATGAAATCTAACATTCTCCCCCTTTTTGATGATGACAAAACATATCATATGATCAAGTTAAAGATTTTGATTTTCTAATACACTTTACTTGATCTTTTTGAAAACTTTTGTACTAATTTTGATTTACAATTACTAAGATGAGTTTGTTTAAAAGATTAAGAGTTTTTGACCTTTGGAAAGTAAAAGATGTAAGTTCAAAGTTCAAAAACCATTGTAAACAGAAAATGCACATAAGAAGTGAATTTTTTGAAATCATTTTGGCGGCTGCAATACACTAGGATTTCCATGAGATCATGTTGGCTACTGCAGTCATAAACACAGATGCATTAAAAATTTCATGAGATCATATCATAAACTCATATTTCCATTAGATTAGAGTCAGTTCAGATTACACAAGCTACACAATGACAAGTTCTTGGAAAAGTAAAATACATAACTTGGAATTACAAACTAGAACACATATGCATCAAAAGAAAATATATCATATCATATCAGCTCTTCTCCCCCTTTTTGGCATCATCTAAAGGAGAGGTAGACGGTGTAGAGGCTTGAGTGGATGCAGAAGCAAAGAAGGATGTAGGTGGAATATATGGAATAATGGAAAGTTGTGGAGGAGATTGGAAGGAAAATATGGTAGGAGATGGCTCAAGAGGAGTGGTGGAAGTGGAGTGAGTAGGTCCTATGACCTCTGTGGTGGCTTCCTCAGCTATAATTTCCTCAGTATGAGAACTAGAAGCAGTATGATGTGAAGAAGATGATGGAGTCTGGAGAATGGGGTCAGTGTGTGGAATATCACCAGCAGAAATAGGATCAGAGATAAAGATTGTGGGAGGTGCTGGAGGAGTGTCTGAAGGAATAATGGGAGGAATGATGGGAGGATCAGAAAGTGAAATCTCTGGAACTGAAGAATCTGATGGAGGAGGTTGTGAGGAGGCAGGTGGTAAGTCAGGGAAGGGGATATGAAGGTGAGTCCTGAGAGCATCCTCAATCCTCTTAATTCTCTTTGACTGCTCAGTCAGGCGCTCAAAGAGGAGATTGGAGTTATGATCCACTGCTGCCACTAAGATTGTCACTTGATTATTGACTTGATCAATCAGTTGAGCATTAGAGTTCTTCAACTGAGTGACTGCAGACTGAATGGCCTCCTGGATATACGTCTGAATAGCAGCCTGAGTAAAAGAAGGACCATGGGAGACTGCTCTAGAAGACTGTGCCTCATCCATCTTGGAGGGTGAAGGGTCCATCCTCTGAGGTTCTCTCTGGCTGGCCTCAGGAGAAGGTGAATGGTGTCTCTGTTATGAAGATGCTCCAGCAGGAATGGTAATTCCCATCCGAGTGAGGTGGATTTTCCCAAACTTAGGAATCCTCACAATATCTCCCTCAGGTGTCAAATGCCAAATGTTGTGTATGGAAAGAATGTACGACACAAGCTGAGGATAAGGAATAGTAGTAGACTTGGAAGAGTGAAATCTGAACCTCTTCATCTCTTGAAAAATGAGTTCCCCCACATTTCTTCTTTCCCTTGTCATAAGAGAAGCCATCATCTGAAGATCCTTCCCCGTGATATGAGTGAAATTTTTTGCTTTGTTAACCATGCTACGGGAGTAAATGTAGAATAAGGCTCTCTGGTTGTTGGTAAGAGAGGCTGGGGAATTGGGTAAAGGCACACCAGGCTGTCCTGGTCTAAAGATATCAACTAGTTCATGAATATTAAAGACACGTGGAGGCCTCATGGGAGCATCCTCTATGCCTAGATAGGTGTTGATAAGATCCCCAGACAGAAGAATTTTCTGATCTCTAATACTTGTTTCAATTCTCTCAGCAATGATGTTTCCTTGGTCATCCTTTACATCAGCAGTCTTCATGTTACAGTAAAAATATTTGACAACCAAAGGATTGTATGACATTCTCAATCTCAGCCAAGGTTCATATTGTTTCAAATATGGGGTTAGATCAATATGAAATTTCTGTTTTAGTTCCTCCAAGTCAACCCACACAACAGGACAGAAGGTTCTTTTGGCAAAGTGTGAGGCAAACACAATGGAGTTCAAGATACTGAGATTACCAGTGTTAAATCCAGAAGGAGGTTCAAGGAGTTCTGTGGTTTCTTCAGCCAGAGATCCAGATTGATGACTACCAGTGGCTTGACTTGCATACCGTGACTTCTGAGGAACTGAGGCTGCCAAGATATTCACTGCCCGTGAGATTTTTCTTTGCAAGGTAGACTCTTGGACATCTGCTTCTCGCTGTTTTTCTTTCCCTTTCCCTTTTATGCTGGTATGCGAATGGGTAGCCATTCCCGTTGGTTCCTCAATCCGAATCCCCTTGGGTCTTGGTCTGGGTGGATTGGGTTCTGGTTCAGCGGGGGCTTTCGCCCTCTTAGACGGAGGTGGAGGTGGAGGAGATTGCCTGGGCCTTTTTGTTCTTGCCATGGGTACCGACACTTGGTGGAGGCGAAGGTTTTGACGCTGGGTAGACTGAAATTTTGACGCTTGGTAGACTGTCGGAAGCAAATGGCGAGAGAAAAGCGAAAAGGAGACTGTCGGGAATGAAGGGTGAAACTGACAAAAAAGGAAGGAAGATTTTAAACTGAAATGGGCTGGCTTTTGAGGGGATTTTTCGGTTAAGAGTAGTAAAGAAGGTTTCCGTTACTGGGTTCAAGAGGTTTCAAGGAAAATGAGAGGATTTCAGCGAGTGGAGGTGACGGTTTGAAGAAAGTGAACAGTCGCGAGAGAGAAAAACTAATATAACAGAGTTTTTAACATTCACTCGAGTGATTTTTAACATTCACTCGAGTGATTTTGGTTTTCACTCGAGTGAAATATAAAAATCACTCGAGTGAAGTACAAAAACACTTCACATAATCTCAAACCATGCTGTAATTCCAAAATTAATAATTAAAATACTCATGTGACTTACCAGTGATAAATTTATTAATTTAATTATCTAATTTACCTGTGATTGCAGTGTTTCACTTTTCACTTACTCCACTGTCTTCCTCTCTGTTTGTCCCTGTTACTTAATGATATTACAGAGCATCCTGCAAAACAACTTTGTAGATACTCCGATGCTTAAGTTAGTAATGAGATCATCAAAACAATATGAAATCAACATTTATAAAGATTAAACAACTTACAATTCATTGGGATTTACCATTCCCAATTCCCTTCGTATGTGCATGAATTGTTCTCGGGTAAGAGGTTTGGTGAAGATATCAGCTAATTGCAAGTGTGTGGGTATGAATAACACCTTGACATCTCTTTTCTGAATATGATCTCTAATGAAGTGATGTCTCACATCAATATGCTTGGTCCTTGAATGCTGTACAGGATTTTTCGCCAAACTTATTGTACTAGTGTTGTCACAGTAAATAGGAATTTCTTTAAGATATATGCCAAGATCCTGAAGTTGCTGTTTTAGCCACTACTTGTGCACAACAGCTTGAGGCTGCTATGTATTCTGCTTCCGTTGAAGATAATGATATTGTAGTTTGTTTCTTACTGAACCAAGAAACAACTGCGCCTCCAAGGAATTGACATTGCCCACTTGTGCTCTTCCTATCTGTTTTATAGCCACCATGATCAGAGTCAGAATAGGCTACTAAATATTCATTACCCTTTTTGGGATACCATATACCCAACTCTTTTGTGCCTGCGAGATATCTGAAAATTCGTTTCACTAATTCAGCATGTGATACTTTAGGACATGACTGAAATCTTGCACATAGACCAACACTGAACTGGATATCAGGTCTGCTGGCTGTGAGATAGAGTAATGATCCAATCATTCCTCGATATTGAGTTATGTTGAAGTCAACTCCTTTTTCATCAGCATCCATCAGTACGGTTGAGCTCATAGGTGTGTCTGTACCATTAGCGTCATCCAATCCAAACTTCTTGAGTAATTCTTGAAGATATTTGGTCTGTGATATGAATATTCCATTCTTCCTTTGTTTAATTTGTAAACCAAGAAAGAAGGTCAATTCTCCCATTAATGACATTTCAAATTCTCCCTGCATTATCTCAGAAAATTCTTTACACAAGGAGTCATTAGTAGATCCGAATATAATATCATCAACATAAATCTGAACTACCAAAATATCACTTAGTTTTCGTTTTATAAATAAAGTTGTATCGACTTTTCCTCGAGTAAAACCAAATTCGATGAGAAATTTGCTCAACCTTTCGTACCAGGCTCTAGGAGCTTGTTTCAAACCATATAAGGCTTTCTTGAGTTTGAAAACATGATCTGGTTTGGATACGTCTTCAAAGCCAGGAGGTTGTTCTACATAAACTTCCTCCTTGACCTACCCATTTAAGAAAGCACTTTTCACATCCATTTGATATAATTTGAATCCTTGGATGCATGCAAAGGCTAAGAGTACTCGTATAGCTTCCAATCTTGCTACTGGAGCATATGTTTCCTCATAATCAATTCCTTCTTCCTGATTGTAGCCTTTGGCAACCAATCTTGCCTTGTTTCTGAGAATAGCTGCGGATTCATCAAGTTTGTTCTTGAATACCCATTTAGTGCCAATAACCGAGTGGTCTTTAGGCCGGGGCACCAAATCCCAAACTTGATTTCTGTCAAATTGATTTAACTCTTCTTGCATTGCTAACACCCAATCATTATCTGATAGGGCTTCTTCAATGTTAGAAGGTTCTAATTGAGAAATGAATGCAGAAAAACTTACTTCGTTTAAAACCTTGTTTCTAGTTTTGACACCTTCATTAACTCCACCTATTACTTGATCTAGAGGATGACTCTTGATGTATTTCCAGGCACGAGGTTGATCTGAATTACTCAGTTCAACTTCTTTTTTACAATCGTCATCTTCAAGATTTGAAGAGTTAATAGATGGTTGGTTTCTAGTTATCTCATCATCAAAGTTTTTACTAGAGGATACATATTCATCGAATACAACATGAATTGATTCTTCTACAAAACATGTTCATTTATTAAAAACTCTAAATGCTTTACTATGATTTGAATATCCTAGGAAAAGTCCCTCATCAGCCTTAGAATCAAATTTTCCAAGATTATCTTTACCGTTGTTATGAATAAAGCACTTACAGCCAAATATGTGTAGATGAGCAAGGTTTGGTTTTCGTCCCTTGTAAAGTTCATATGGTGTTTTTCCAAGTTTGGTTCTGACATATGCTCTATTTGAGATGTAGCATGCAGTGCTCATTGCATCTGCCCAGAAGACTTGAGAGACATTCTTTTCGTTGAGCATTGCTCTAGTCATGTCTGTAAGAACTCTATTCTTTCTTTCCACTACACCATTCTGTTGTGGAGTTCTTGGTGCTGAAAAATTGTGATTGATGCCATTTGTATCACAGTATTCTGCAAACGCTTGATTATCAAATTCTCCACCATAATCTGTCCTAATTCCTGCAATTGACATACCTTTCTCATTTTGCACTTTCTTGGCAAAGGTAATAAATTTATAAAAAGTTTCATCTTTGGATGATAGAAATATATTCCAGGTAAATCTAGAGAAATCATCAACAATAACAAATGTGTATAAGTTTCCACCGAGACTCTTAACTCTTGCTGGACCAATCAGATCCATATGCAATAGTTGAAGTGGTCTGTTAGTGGTAATTTCAGTTTTTGTTTTAAAGGAAGATTTAGTTTGTTTACCTCTTTGACAAGCATCACAGACTAAATCATTCTTGAAATTAACATTAGGTAGTCCAATTACCAAATCCTTTTTTAGTAGCTTTTGTAATTGATGCATATTAACATGAGCAAGTCGCTTATGCCAAAGCCAACTCTCGTCAGTGTTACTCAGAAGGCAATTTTCGGAAATATTTTCATTCATATCAAGAGTATAGCAGTTACCTTCCCTTTTTGCCTTGAGTTTGGTCTTCAACTTTTTCTTTTCAATTTGCAGATCCTTCTTGCTGACTATCAGACATTCCTCTGAATCAAATATTACCCAGTTGTCTTTATCCGTGCTTTGACTTACACTTAATAGATTGTGACATAAACCTTCAACGTAATATACGTCTTTGATTTTATCTTTGACTTCCCCAAGTCCTGCTATCCTTCCAGTTTGATTTCCTCCAAATTTCACCTTGCCACCTTCCTTAGGTACTAATGTGGTGAAGTTCTCAGGATCACCAGTCATATGTCTTGAACATCCACTATCTATATACCATTTGGTTGATTTGGATGTTCTGAGACAAACCTGCAGTTAAGGATAATTAAGTTTTAGGTACCCATATCTTTTTGGGTCCTTTTGGGTTAGTACAAATAACTTCTTGTTCATGAATCTTCTTAGGTATCCATTTATAGGTTCCTATAATTCCTTTCTTTTTATGAAAACACGAAGAAGTATAATGTCCTTTTCTATTGCAATAATTACAATAGGCAAAAGGATTAGATGTGTGCACAGAACGTGTGAAATAACTTAGATAGGATTTACTTCCTGTTTTCTTCTTACCTTTTCTTTTGTCTAGGTTCGGATCATATCCTATACCAGACTTATCATTCACATGACGTTGTGCTTTTAAAATAACATTTAACATTTCACTTCCTTTTGTAAATTTTTCAAGAGTTTTAGTAAGATCAATATTTTTCTTTTCAAAAGACAAACACCTTTCGCAATCTCTTTCCAAAGGGTTTTTAATTCTTTCTTCAAGAAATTTGTTTCTCTTTTTACAGGCAATCAAAGTATTAACAATTTTGATAAATTCAGAATGTAAAGCATCATATTCATTTTGTAACTCATCATATGTAGGGTCAGAATTTATTACCTCCTCATCTGTTTCTTTTTGAGCAACCAGACATATATTGGCTGTCTCTTCATTATCGCTTTCTTCTTCTTCTGAGGAGCTATCTCCCCATATTGCAGAAACAAATGCCTTCTTTCTGTTGAAGGATTTGAAGTTTCTCTTTTCTTTATTTTTCTGCAATAGCTCCGGACATTCTGATTTGATATGTCCCGGTTTACCACATTCATAGCAGATGATTTCCTTGGCGTCTCTTTTGCCACTTGTTCCACCTCTTTGAAAATTTCTGAATCCTTGGCCTCTGTAGAATTTTTTGAATCTTCTGATCATCAGGCCCATTTCATCATCATCGATCTCCTCTTCTTCTTCCTGGTTTTCTGCCTTTGTTTTTGTTACACTCAGTGCAAGACTTTTCTTCCTCCTGTCGCCAACTTCTTCTAATTCTCGTTTGAATTTTAGTTTGCTTTCATATTCTGAAAGGCTTCCAAACAGAGAAGCTACAGACTGCATTGATTCTCCTTTGGCTTCCTCTATTGCTGTGACTTTCGCTTCCCATTCTTTGGAGAGAATATTTAGTATTTTTCTTACTTGGACATTCTGATCATAGAATTTTCCAAGTGCTGCAAGTTGATTAACAATGTGAGTATATCTAAGTTCAAATTCAGCTATTGACTCACCTTCCTTCATACGAAGCAGATCAAACTCTGTAGTTAGAGTATTGACTCGATTTTCTTTTATTCCAGATGTTCCTTCATGGGCTACTTCAAGTGCTTGCCACATTTCTTTAGCAGTCTGAAGAGTACAGATTCTGAAGTATTCTTTTTGACTTAGTGCACTCTGAATCATTAGAATTGCTTTGCTGTTGAGAGTCACTAGCCTTTTGTCATTGTCGTCAAATTCTGTTGGTGATTTAGGAACTTTTTGAGATTCTTCAGTCTTTGTAGGCACATAGTTTCCAGTTTCAATCACATCCCATAGTCCGTATTCTGTAGCCATTACGAATACACGGAACTTAGCTTTCCAGAAGGAAAAATGTTCACCACTGAAACCAGGTGGTCTAGTGATAGAAGCTCCGTCAGGAAGGATTGCTTCACCCATGCTTGCCATCGGATCCTTCTAAGGTTGTTAAGCCTCAATTAGAAGACCTGTGCTTTGATACCAAATGTTAGAGCAAGCTTTTCACCCAAGAGGGGGGTGAATTGGGTGATTACAAAATAATCGAAAGCTTAAATTCAATTTATAAAACTTAAAGCACAGTTAATGAAAGGAAGAGATATCACCGAGATTCACATAGAGATTTATACTGGTTCGGTCTCAACCACTTGACCTACGTCCAGTCCTCAGAAATCCTTCTGAGCTTTTCACTATATCTTCCAAGATTCAGTGGGTTCTTGGCACCACAGTACAACTAGCAAGTTCCTCTAGACACTCGCTCCCCCTTACACAAGGTAATCACAAATCCCTACTTAAGGTTCCTCAACCTTAAGTTAACTCTATTGAAAATGATTAAGTATGAATGACAAATCTCTCTCACAGAGTATGAAGATAAGAACTGAAGCACAAATGATGAACTGAAGCTTTTGTGAGGATATAGCTTTTTGGAGTATTCAGGCGTTTTTCTCCGTTGTTGTATTTTTCAAATGGCTGGACATATATAATAGAACCACTTGAAGACCGTTGTAAATTTGCCCGTTGATTCAAAGATGCTTCTGACAAATGTAACAGCATTTGTCTTCCGTTACTTTTGAATTTCTGCTGCTACCATGAATAGTTGTCGTTTGAGTGGAGTGTTCAGTTACAAGTCAAGTGCGTGATGGTGGAGTACAGCTGTAACACACTTATGAATATAACCGTTAAGCAATATTTGTATCTCAACAAATTAATATGGATCACTGGAGGTGTTTTATAAAAAGTGACAGAATAAAACCATAGAGAGTGATCCTATTTTCGCAACTAAGTATTGAAATGATATATCATATGATTTTGATAGCTATTTGGAGAAATCAGTAATAATAGAATTTCACTAGAAAAATCAGTTGAGGTAAAATCACATGGAAACAATAGATCATTATATGAGCAAGAGCAATATCACTGGAAGTGAATATAATGTCATTGGGAGTGATTTTGAAAACTTTGAAAGCTTCTGTCAGTGATTGCTGGTTCACTGGAAGGGATATTGGAAATTGCATATTTCACTCGAGTGAATTTGGAATCACTGGAAGTGATTTTGTAAATAGTGATTTCTTCTTGGAGTGATTTCCAATTCACTGGAAGTGATTTGCAACTTTTCAAACTTCACTCGAGTGATTCAAGATCACTGGAAGTGATTTGGTGAACAGTGAAATATTCTTGCAGTGATTTCCAATTCACTGGAAGTGATTCAGCGAAAAATACAACATCACTCGAGTGATTGACGATCACTGGAAGTGATTTGAAAAACAGTGAAATTTTCTTGAAGTGAATTCTAGATCACTGCAAGTGATTGGCCGTATCACTCGAGTGATTCACAATCACTGGAAGTGATTTGGCGCATCACTCGAGTGATTCAGAATCACTGGAGGTGATTTGCAAAACCGTTGAATTTTCTTGAAGTGAAATCACAATCACTGGAAGTGATTAGCCGTATCACTCGAGTGATTCACAATCACTGGAAGTGATTTGGCGCATCACTCGAGTGATTCAGAATCACTGGAAGTGATTTTCAAAACAGTGAAATTTTCTTGCAGTGATTTTGCGATCACTGGAAGTGAAATTGCGGATCACTCGAGTGATTTCCCATATCACTCGAGTGATCTGTTATTTTTCGCAATCACTCGAGTGATTTCAGCGATCACTCGAGTGATCTTGAATATCACTCGAGTGATTAATAAAATCACTCGAGTGATCTTGTCTCTATATATATAATAAAGTAGTACTTCCCACATAGAGTAGCCATGCAATTTGGATGGATCAAGATTTTTTAGGCTTTGTGGCTAGAATCATACCTTATATCTCTTCAACAATTATATATAGGTCACCAGTTACATTTTCACTTATATACATCAACCGCTGCCATTAATTCTTTCCACAAAGCTTAGAATGTTTTGGTCAATGGCCTAGAAAGGATGCTAGGTCTGGAGGAAATGATATCAGAGCTAGGTTCGAGTCAATGTAATGTTGGGGTTATAGGGGGTGGTGTGTAAAGTCCAACATCAACTAGGTAGTAGAATGAATAAAGCATTACAAGGGTCTAGATACCCCCTCTCGACGCAAAAGTGGCATAAGGTAAAGGGACATGATTGACGAGAGGTTTTGTGTGGATAAGGAAGAGAATCAAAGAATTAGGGCTATATATTTTATTATGTTTTGAGACACATTTTTTATTATAAGGATGCTATAGTCTTTTTTAAAAAATAAAATTAATTCATGTATTCCCTTCAAATATTACTCCATAGCAAACATAATTTTAAAACCTCAATCCTACTCCCACACCTAATCCCGATCTCAGTCCCAATCCATCTAAATTCAGGTCTACATAGTAAATGAATCCTTAGATTATGTTTGGTAAGGGCAAATGAAGGGGCAAGAAGATTTTAATGAGTGACATGATACCTCATTTCCTAACACTACGGTAGAGTACCAATTAGCTAATACTTACCGAATTTGAAACATCAGAGTTGCTAACTGCTAGAACTTCATACAATACCTCTGCCAGATATTCACATCCATGCACAATTTCATTAGATTTACTTTACAACATACACATTATCTACTTCATCTACTCCACTCCATATACAATCCAAAAACTCATAAAAGTCTTAAAATACATAACAGGAATTTGACAACCTAAACTAAGCTCTTTCACCGCTCAGCCTCGGCTCTTCATCATTTACTTTCTCTTTACCCTGCGAGCTCGCTCCCTATACTGGAGATTTTTTTTTTGGGAAAAAGAATGAGATTCACAGGAATCTCAATAGTAACACATATCATACATATAAGATAACACACAAAGCATGCTATACACCTCATCATTCGATAAAATCATCATAACATCATTTAGTGCATTTAATGCAAATCATAAACCATGCTAGCACTAGACAAGTTTTTGGCCCCGAGGGGTACCCGCGCAAAGATAGGCCCCGGGCACCACTCGTGAAATTATGAACATTATCGCCAGAGTGTCAACCCGCGCAAGGATAGGCCCCGAGTGATCACCCCACATAATCAAAAATGTGTTAGACATTTTGTGATGATTTCAAACAACACACAATGCATGTTAGATCATATGAAGATGAGTTACTACCTGGTTGCACTCTTATGCGACTTTTCCCACTTGATGTAAACTCGAGCAATTACTGAGGCCAGACCAGTTGTCAAGTCCTAAAATCTTTAAATACTACAAATGAGTTATTACTCATCCATGCATCGTTCCAAACTCATATTATTGGTAAATTTAGCCTAACCATGACAAATTACCAAAATACCCCTTAAGTCCCGATTATCTGTATTTTACTCAAAATCATGACTTAGGCCATTCCTACATATTTTCACGTGTAGAATTCATTTTTAACCTTGAATTGGCCAAAATCAAGCCTGAATGAAGAAAATACCCTTGACAGCCCTCAAATAAGGCTTATAAGGGGTAATTTTGTCATTTCACTTTCTGAGGCCTTCCTCACTTCGTGGTCGACATAGACCCTACATAAATTCTCCTCCTAAATCCAATGGAAGTATCAGAATTGTCAAATTCCTACTCAATCACCACGTCCAACACAGGGAAGGGGATTTAAATTCCCAAAAAAGTTGTGTCGGATTCTTGTTTTCTTTAGCCTAATCACCTCCTTTCTACTTATAACCAATATATTAACTAGTTAGACATTTATTGAACTTGATTTGGAGACACTTACATATTAAGGTCTCTTGAGTTTTCTTGGTTTATCTTATACCAAATGAACCATAATCAAGCCCAAAACAACTCTATTAACCTTAATCAAGCAAGAGGAACAAGTTTAGGAAGTTACCTCTTGATTTCTTCCACTTTCTCTCTCCTGCACATTTTCTCTCTCTCTCCCTCCAGCGTTTGATTCAGCTGAACATCAAGGATTCTAAGAGCAGAGAAGTGAGGAGGAGAGGTTATGGAGGGATTAGGTAGCTTAAAACACAAAGTATCAACTTCTTACCTTGAGATTTGATGAACCCTAGCTCCCTTCTTCTCTCTTTCGTTCTTCACGTTCTCAACTCTCACTCTCCCTTTTTCTGATTCAGTTTGATCATGAGAATGAGCTGATGGAGAATAAAGAGATGATATAATAAAATGGCTTCATTAATCATGCTAAGTGTCACTTTTGCATTAGTCCAAAAATGAATTAGACTTTAATTAATTCTATTTCCCTTCATATTCCATCATTCCAGCCAAAAATCCCATGAAAAATACAAGGGAAATCTAAATCTCCAATATCTCATTATGCCATCTCATAACTTGTTGACCAAGTCATTAACTTTTTTACTATTTGACTATTCTTAACAAAAATTTACCAAAATTGATTTATTTATGATCAAGTAGTCATTTTACTCTTTTTAATTCCCATTTAACTCATATTAGTCGGAATATTGGGGGAAAATAAGCATTTCCCATTTTACGGCAAAACTACCATTTTGCCCCTACATTTCATGATTTACCAAAATAAATCATTTTTCGCCCATTTCTTCGGCTTAACCTCATTTTGACACTTAAATGAGGCTATTATTTATGTCATTTATTTTCTCAAATTTTGGTTACAATAATAGGCCTTTATTGGTACATTAATCGCCTTCTTTCATCCTTATTCGGCCAATTTACGCGTAACCGGCGATTGGCATATTTTCCATAAATTCACATAAATTTATCCACATCATTTCCACCATTTTATTCCATTGATCATACATCGAATATACACATAAATGTATTGGTGAAAAATGGGATATTACAAGTGCAATTTAAAAGAAACAGAGAAGTGTATTCAAGAGAAGATGTAAAACTAAAATTAAAAGTTTTTAATACCACATCTTTAATTATTTTAAATCTAATCCATTAAATTTTTTCATCTCCTCATACCAAACAAATCCTTAGGCATCCTGCAGGGACTTAACCTTTTATTGGAGTGAAAATTCCCTTAAGTGAATATGTTCTCCAACTCTTTATAAGATCTTCATTCATAATAAGTTCCCTTAGAACTGCTCGCTCTATATCGTAATTAAGGGTGAGCAAAATACCCGTAATCCACCAGCCACCCGCAACCCATTGATTTTTCCCTATTTAGGCCCCCAAAATGGGGCCCATAACGGGTACAGGTTACCTGTACCCATATATGTTAAACGGGACAAGTAAGGAGTCCATCCAAGGGGTACCCGTACTCGTCATGTAAGCCGTATTGGAATTGTTTTTCCTAAAAATAACCCTCTCCCATCACCTCACAAGCTCACACTCACTATATGTTGTCAAACCCCTTAACATTTTGATATTCGCAGAGTATAAGCGCATAGTTTTGTAAGGCATACAGAAATAGCATAAACATACTGACATTAAGTGCTACTACCTAACTCCTTTTTCTGTTCTGCTGTCTATCCTAAATTCTTGTTCCATCTCGGACTATTTCCAATTCCTATATTATTGCCTTTAATCACATTTTGCTAGTTATCTATCACAGTTCACAATTTTATTCCATTAAATGTATCAATTATATACAAGGAATATTTGTGAGTAAAAACGGGATGTTACATCTGTTACTACTCGCTCACTACTCAAGTCACACTCACACACACCTATACTTAACCTGTATAAAATTAGCAAGTCGAACCATCCCCCCAAACCATGATCTCTCTCGGCTAGTCAGCCTCAGTAGCTCAGCCTATCAATCTCCACACTAATGATGGACCTGAGTTAAGTCTAAGCCATCCTCAAGGCTTACTGTCGACAGCCAAGTACTGAACTATAGACTTCCTACTATCGTCTCAATCTTGACTTGCAAGCTCCTGGGTCTTACAACAGATCTCCTAGTACCAGGTAAAGGTGTGAAGTTGTTGGAATTTTTTGTTCATGATTTCATATTTCACACTTTTTATCATTAAGTTTACTCTTGATTAAATATTTTCCTTCCCTGGAAGTATTTATAGCTTGATTACTTTCCGATTCAGATTTATAGTTGCATTATTTCTTTTAGTTGTCCTTGAGAATATATCCTTCATGATTCACCTGTTCACTGGCTAAAATCCTCTGTTCTTTAATCTTATCCATCGAAAGTATGATTCTTTATTGTGACTCTACTGAGGCAAATGCAATTATGAAAGAATCATATTCTTGGAGTGCTAATAGATGTTTTAGCTTCATTATTTTCTACAGCATGATTGGATCCCACTAAAAACTTTTCTTACTCTATAGCTACTATAGCATTTGTGTACATCATCATTCATACATCATGTGCAAGTAAAAGATATTTTGATATTGGGAAATTGAAAATGGCTCAAATGGGTATGATATTCTCTATCTTCATTGCTTCACTTGAAAACTAGCTTATTTAAAGAAAGCATGATCAGTGAAAATGCTTATGATGACTTTACTTGCTTAACTCTGAAGGTCAATCAATAAAATTTGAGTCATGCACTGGATCCTTTATGATATGTGTCATTCATATGTTATTATGTTAATACCTAATACTATAGTCAGTGCAAAGTTAAATTATTTCTATTACATATTTTGATGCAATGGGTGTGGCTTTGATATTTAAGTAATTTGTATGGATATATGAACTCTCAAAAATAGGATTTCTTATCATGATTGATATTTGATACAATATGAGTCTTCAACGGATATTTTTTAGCCACTTGTTTTCAATGCAAGGTTACGTTCTCATAATAACATCATTTGCTCAATAGTTTATGCTTCTGGGTTTCTTAAAAATATGTTTCCAGATATTCAATTTATTATATTTTCCAGAATGTATATTCAACTTGCATATTTTTGGGCGCTTGTATATTTTGATTTGCAAATATGTATTCACCTTGTTTTCAATGCAAGGTTATGTTCTGGTTGATATATTTCCCTGTCATCATTGATTCTTTGTAAAACTTTGTTAGCCATACTAATTTTACATACATATTGATAGTTATTATGTGATTCTGTCTATATTTTTTGCCATTCCAGAGTGTATATTGATTGTGTTTTTATCTTTAAATTGTTGATTAGTTTGACAAGGTCAAATAGCATGGCACAACCATTGATTGCACCAGAAAATGTAGACAAGGAACCTGTAATTGGAGTCACAATAGCAATAAGATACCACTCATGTTGAGAGTCACACCAAGATTGAGGGAAAAGCAGATAAAACATGATATAGAGGAAAAAAAAGGAAGGACTCATCTGACATCTGGATCTATTTTACAATGTTGCCACTAGTAGAAACTAAAGGAAAACATAGGTCCAAGTACAACTATTGTGGATTAACTTATGCAAGTCATCCTTCAAATGATGGCACTAAGCAATTATGGATACATTTCAAAAAGTGTCCAAAGAATCTTAACAAATCAAGCAAGGGTCAAAGCTTGTTCACGGCTATGACAAATCAAATATTGACTTATCACTTACTCAATCAAGAGTGAGGCAAAAAGGTTGTTGCTAAGTACATCATAAAGGATGAGGTGCCTTTCCAAACTATGGAAAATGAGGGTTTTACAGAACTTTTGTAAGAGTTTCAACCCAAATTTCAAATGCCATCGAGGTAGACAACTATTAGAGATTGCTACAACATATATCAAGAATAAGCAAATATCTTGAGAAAATATTTCAAAACTTTGAAAGTATGTGTCCTTCACCATTGATTGTTGGACATTTATAAAAAAAACAACTACATGTGTTTGATTGTGTAATATCCCAAATTTTGGGACTAGAGGCTGTTAGAGCAAGCTTTTCACCCAAGAGGGGGGTGAATTGGGTGATTACAAAATAATCGAAAGCTTAAATTCAATTTATAAAACTTAAAGCACAGTTAATGAAAGGAAGAGATATCACCGAGATTCACACAGAGATTTATACTGTTTCGGTCTCAACCACTTGACCTACGTCCAGTCCTCAGAAATCCTTCTGAGCTTTTCACTATATCTTCCAAGATTCAGTGGGTTCTTGGCACCACAGTACAACTAGCAAGTTCCTCTAGACACTCGCTCCCCCTTACACAAGGTAATCACAAATCCCTACTTAAGGTTCCTCAACCTTAAGTTAACTCTATTGAAAATGATTAAGTATGAATGACAAATCTCTCTCACAGAGTATGAAGATAAGAACTGAAGCACAAATGATGAACTGAAGCTTTTGTGAGGATATAGCTTTTTGGAGTATTCAGGCGTTTTTCTCCGTTGTTGTATTTTTCAAATGGCTGGACATATATAATAGAACCACTTGAAGACCGTTGTAAATTTGCCCGTTGATTCAAAGATGCTTCTGACAAATGTAACAGCATTTGTCTTCCGTTACTTTTGAATTTCTGCTGCTACCATGAATAGTTGTCGTTTGAGTGGAGTGTTCAGTTACAAGTCAAGTGCGTGATGGTGGAGTACAGCTGTAACACACTTATGAATATAACCGTTAAGCAATATTTGTATCTCAACAAATTAATATGGATCACTGGAGGTGTTTTATAAAAAGTGACAGAATAAAACCATAGAGAGTGATCCTATTTTCGCAACTAAGTATTGAAATGATATATCATATGATTTTGATAGCTATTTGGAGAAATCAGTAATAATAGAATTTCACTAGAAAAATCAGTTGAGGTAAAATCACATGGAAACAATAGATCATTATATGAGCAAGAGCAATATCACTGGAAGTGAATATAATGTCATTGGGAGTGATTTTGAAAACTTTGAAAGCTTCTGTCAGTGATTGCTGGTTCACTGGAAGGGATATTGGAAATTGCATATTTCACTCGAGTGAATTTGGAATCACTGGAAGTGATTTTGTAAATAGTGATTTCTTCTTGGAGTGATTTCCAATTCACTGGAAGTGATTTGCAACTTTTCAAACTTCACTCGAGTGATTCAAGATCACTGGAAGTGATTTGGTGAACAGTGAAATATTCTTGCAGTGATTTCCAATTCACTGGAAGTGATTCAGCGAAAAATACAACATCACTCGAGTGATTGACGATCACTGGAAGTGATTTGAAAAACAGTGAAATTTTCTTGAAGTGAATTCTAGATCACTGCAAGTGATTGGCCGTATCACTCGAGTGATTCACAATCACTGGAAGTGATTTGGCGCATCACTCGAGTGATTCAGAATCACTGGAGGTGATTTGCAAAACCGTTGAATTTTCTTGAAGTGAAATCACAATCACTGGAAGTGATTAGCCGTATCACTCGAGTGATTCACAATCACTGGAAGTGATTTGGCGCATCACTCGAGTGATTCAGAATCACTGGAAGTGATTTTCAAAACAGTGAAATTTTCTTGCAGTGATTTTGCGATCACTGGAAGTGAAATTGCGGATCACTCGAGTGATTTCCCATATCACTCGAGTGATCTGTTATTTTTCGCAATCACTCGAGTGATTTCAGCGATCACTCGAGTGATCTTGAATATCACTCGAGTGATTAATAAAATCACTCGAGTGATCTTGCACAGATCACCAGAATTGATTGCTTTGCTGGTAATTAATCCATGAGCTTCCAAAACATGATTTGTTATCATCAAAACATGAAATCTAACATTCTCCCCCTTTTTGATGATGACAAAACATATCATATGATCAAGTTAAAGATTTTGATTTTCTAATACACTTTACTTGATCTTTTTGAAAACTTTTGTACTAATTTTGATTTACAATTACTAAGATGAGTTTGTTTAAAAGATTAAGAGTTTTTGACCTTTGGAAAGTAAAAGATGTAAGTTCAAAGTTCAAAAACCATTGTAAACAGAAAATGCACATAAGAAGTGAATTTTTTGAAATCATTTTGGCGGCTGCAATACACTAGGATTTCCATGAGATCATGTTGGCTACTGCAGTCATAAACACAGATGCATTAAAAATTTCATGAGATCATATCATAAACTCATATTTCCATTAGATTAGAGTCAGTTCAGATTACACAAGCTACACAATGACAAGTTCTTGGAAAAGTAAAATACATAACTTGGAATTACAAACTAGAACACATATGCATCAAAAGAAAATATATCATATCATATCAGCTCTTCTCCCCCTTTTTGGCATCATCTAAAGGAGAGGTAGACGGTGTAGAGGCTTGAGTGGATGCAGAAGCAAAGAAGGATGTAGGTGGAATATATGGAATAATGGAAAGTTGTGGAGGAGATTGGAAGGAAAATATGGTAGGAGATGGCTCAAGAGGAGTGGTGGAAGTGGAGTGAGTAGGTCCTATGACCTCTGTGGTGGCTTCCTCAGCTATAATTTCCTCAGTATGAGAACTAGAAGCAGTATGATGTGAAGAAGATGATGGAGTCTGGAGAATGGGGTCAGTGTGTGGAATATCACCAGCAGAAATAGGATCAGAGATAAAGATTGTGGGAGGTGCTGGAGGAGTGTCTGAAGGAATAATGGGAGGAATGATGGGAGGATCAGAAAGTGAAATCTCTGGAACTGAAGAATCTGATGGAGGAGGTTGTGAGGAGGCAGGTGGTAAGTCAGGGAAGGGGATATGAAGGTGAGTCCTGAGAGCATCCTCAATCCTCTTAATTCTCTTTGACTGCTCAGTCAGGCGCTCAAAGAGGAGATTGGAGTTATGATCCACTGCTGCCACTAAGATTGTCACTTGATTATTGACTTGATCAATCAGTTGAGCATTAGAGTTCTTCAACTGAGTGACTGCAGACTGAATGGCCTCCTGGATATACGTCTGAATAGCAGCCTGAGTAAAAGAAGGACCATGGGAGACTGCTCTAGAAGACTGTGCCTCATCCATCTTGGAGGGTGAAGGGTCCATCCTCTGAGGTTCTCTCTGGCTGGCCTCAGGAGAAGGTGAATGGTGTCTCTGTTATGAAGATGCTCCAGCAGGAATGGTAATTCCCATCCGAGTGAGGTGGATTTTCCCAAACTTAGGAATCCTCACAATATCTCCCTCAGGTGTCAAATGCCAAATGTTGTGTATGGAAAGAATGTACGACACAAGCTGAGGATAAGGAATAGTAGTAGACTTGGAAGAGTGAAATCTGAACCTCTTCATCTCTTGAAAAATGAGTTCCCCCACATTTCTTCTTTCCCTTGTCATAAGAGAAGCCATCATCTGAAGATCCTTCCCCGTGATATGAGTGAAATTTTTTGCTTTGTTAACCATGCTACGGGAGTAAATGTAGAATAAGGCTCTCTGGTTGTTGGTAAGAGAGGCTGGGGAATTGGGTAAAGGCACACCAGGCTGTCCTGGTCTAAAGATATCAACTAGTTCATGAATATTAAAGACACGTGGAGGCCTCATGGGAGCATCCTCTATGCCTAGATAGGTGTTGATAAGATCCCCAGACAGAAGAATTTTCTGATCTCTAATACTTGTTTCAATTCTCTCAGCAATGATGTTTCCTTGGTCATCCTTTACATCAGCAGTCTTCATGTTACAGTAAAAATATTTGACAACCAAAGGATTGTATGACATTCTCAATCTCAGCCAAGGTTCATATTGTTTCAAATATGGGGTTAGATCAATATGAAATTTCTGTTTTAGTTCCTCCAAGTCAACCCACACAACAGGACAGAAGGTTCTTTTGGCAAAGTGTGAGGCAAACACAATGGAGTTCAAGATACTGAGATTACCAGTGTTAAATCCAGAAGGAGGTTCAAGGAGTTCTGTGGTTTCTTCAGCCAGAGATCCAGATTGATGACTACCAGTGGCTTGACTTGCATACCGTGACTTCTGAGGAACTGAGGCTGCCAAGATATTCACTGCCCGTGAGATTTTTCTTTGCAAGGTAGACTCTTGGACATCTGCTTCTCGCTGTTTTTCTTTCCCTTTCCCTTTTATGCTGGTATGCGAATGGGTAGCCATTCCCGTTGGTTCCTCAATCCGAATCCCCTTGGGTCTTGGTCTGGGTGGATTGGGTTCTGGTTCAGCGGGGGCTTTCGCCCTCTTAGACGGAGGTGGAGGTGGAGGAGATTGCCTGGGCCTTTTTGTTCTTGCCATGGGTACCGACACTTGGTGGAGGCGAAGGTTTTGACGCTGGGTAGACTGAAATTTTGACGCTTGGTAGACTGTCGGAAGCAAATGGCGAGAGAAAAGCGAAAAGGAGACTGTCGGGAATGAAGGGTGAAACTGACAAAAAAGGAAGGAAGATTTTAAACTGAAATGGGCTGGCTTTTGAGGGGATTTTTCGGTTAAGAGTAGTAAAGAAGGTTTCCGTTACTGGGTTCAAGAGGTTTCAAGGAAAATGAGAGGATTTCAGCGAGTGGAGGTGACGGTTTGAAGAAAGTGAACAGTCGCGAGAGAGAAAAACTAATATAACAGAGTTTTTAACATTCACTCGAGTGATTTTTAACATTCACTCGAGTGATTTTGGTTTTCACTCGAGTGAAATATAAAAATCACTCGAGTGAAGTACAAAAACACTTCACATAATCTCAAACCATGCTGTAATTCCAAAATTAATAATTAAAATACTCATGTGACTTACCAGTGATAAATTTATTAATTTAATTATCTAATTTACCTGTGATTGCAGTGTTTCACTTTTCACTTACTCCACTGTCTTCCTCTCTGTTTGTCCCTGTTACTTAATGATATTACAGAGCATCCTGCAAAACAACTTTGTAGATACTCCGATGCTTAAGTTAGTAATGAGATCATCAAAACAATATGAAATCAACATTTATAAAGATTAAACAACTTACAATTCATTGGGATTTACCATTCCCAATTCCCTTCGTATGTGCATGAATTGTTCTCGGGTAAGAGGTTTGGTGAAGATATCAGCTAATTGCAAGTGTGTGGGTATGAATAACACCTTGACATCTCTTTTCTGAATATGATCTCTAATGAAGTGATGTCTCACATCAATATGCTTGGTCCTTGAATGCTGTACAGGATTTTTCGCCAAACTTATTGTACTAGTGTTGTCACAGTAAATAGGAATTTCTTTAAGATATATGCCAAGATCCTGAAGTTGCTGTTTTAGCCACTACTTGTGCACAACAGCTTGAGGCTGCTATGTATTCTGCTTCCGTTGAAGATAATGATATTGTAGTTTGTTTCTTACTGAACCAAGAAACAACTGCGCCTCCAAGGAATTGACATTGCCCACTTGTGCTCTTCCTATCTGTTTTATAGCCACCATGATCAGAGTCAGAATAGGCTACTAAATATTCATTACCCTTTTTGGGATACCATATACCCAACTCTTTTGTGCCTGCGAGATATCTGAAAATTCGTTTCACTAATTCAGCATGTGATACTTTAGGACATGACTGAAATCTTGCACATAGACCAACACTGAACTGGATATCAGGTCTGCTGGCTGTGAGATAGAGTAATGATCCAATCATTCCTCGATATTGAGTTATGTTGAAGTCAACTCCTTTTTCATCAGCATCCATCAGTACGGTTGAGCTCATAGGTGTGTCTGTACCATTAGCGTCATCCAATCCAAACTTCTTGAGTAATTCTTGAAGATATTTGGTCTGTGATATGAATATTCCATTCTTCCTTTGTTTAATTTGTAAACCAAGAAAGAAGGTCAATTCTCCCATTAATGACATTTCAAATTCTCCCTGCATTATCTCAGAAAATTCTTTACACAAGGAGTCATTAGTAGATCCGAATATAATATCATCAACATAAATCTGAACTACCAAAATATCACTTAGTTTTCGTTTTATAAATAAAGTTGTATCGACTTTTCCTCGAGTAAAACCAAATTCGATGAGAAATTTGCTCAACCTTTCGTACCAGGCTCTAGGAGCTTGTTTCAAACCATATAAGGCTTTCTTGAGTTTGAAAACATGATCTGGTTTGGATACGTCTTCAAAGCCAGGAGGTTGTTCTACATAAACTTCCTCCTTGACCTACCCATTTAAGAAAGCACTTTTCACATCCATTTGATATAATTTGAATCCTTGGATGCATGCAAAGGCTAAGAGTACTCGTATAGCTTCCAATCTTGCTACTGGAGCATATGTTTCCTCATAATCAATTCCTTCTTCCTGATTGTAGCCTTTGGCAACCAATCTTGCCTTGTTTCTGAGAATAGCTGCGGATTCATCAAGTTTGTTCTTGAATACCCATTTAGTGCCAATAACCGAGTGGTCTTTAGGCCGGGGCACCAAATCCCAAACTTGATTTCTGTCAAATTGATTTAACTCTTCTTGCATTGCTAACACCCAATCATTATCTGATAGGGCTTCTTCAATGTTAGAAGGTTCTAATTGAGAAATGAATGCAGAAAAACTTACTTCGTTTAAAACCTTGTTTCTAGTTTTGACACCTTCATTAACTCCACCTATTACTTGATCTAGAGGATGACTCTTGATGTATTTCCAGGCACGAGGTTGATCTGAATTACTCAGTTCAACTTCTTTTTTACAATCGTCATCTTCAAGATTTGAAGAGTTAATAGATGGTTGGTTTCTAGTTATCTCATCATCAAAGTTTTTACTAGAGGATACATATTCATCGAATACAACATGAATTGATTCTTCTACAAAACATGTTCATTTATTAAAAACTCTAAATGCTTTACTATGATTTGAATATCCTAGGAAAAGTCCCTCATCAGCCTTAGAATCAAATTTTCCAAGATTATCTTTACCGTTGTTATGAATAAAGCACTTACAGCCAAATATGTGTAGATGAGCAAGGTTTGGTTTTCGTCCCTTGTAAAGTTCATATGGTGTTTTTCCAAGTTTGGTTCTGACATATGCTCTATTTGAGATGTAGCATGCAGTGCTCATTGCATCTGCCCAGAAGACTTGAGAGACATTCTTTTCGTTGAGCATTGCTCTAGTCATGTCTGTAAGAACTCTATTCTTTCTTTCCACTACACCATTCTGTTGTGGAGTTCTTGGTGCTGAAAAATTGTGATTGATGCCATTTGTATCACAGTATTCTGCAAACGCTTGATTATCAAATTCTCCACCATAATCTGTCCTAATTCCTGCAATTGACATACCTTTCTCATTTTGCACTTTCTTGGCAAAGGTAATAAATTTATAAAAAGTTTCATCTTTGGATGATAGAAATATATTCCAGGTAAATCTAGAGAAATCATCAACAATAACAAATGTGTATAAGTTTCCACCGAGACTCTTAACTCTTGCTGGACCAATCAGATCCATATGCAATAGTTGAAGTGGTCTGTTAGTGGTAATTTCAGTTTTTGTTTTAAAGGAAGATTTAGTTTGTTTACCTCTTTGACAAGCATCACAGACTAAATCATTCTTGAAATTAACATTAGGTAGTCCAATTACCAAATCCTTTTTTAGTAGCTTTTGTAATTGATGCATATTAACATGAGCAAGTCGCTTATGCCAAAGCCAACTCTCGTCAGTGTTACTCAGAAGGCAATTTTCGGAAATATTTTCATTCATATCAAGAGTATAGCAGTTACCTTCCCTTTTTGCCTTGAGTTTGGTCTTCAACTTTTTCTTTTCAATTTGCAGATCCTTCTTGCTGACTATCAGACATTCCTCTGAATCAAATATTACCCAGTTGTCTTTATCCGTGCTTTGACTTACACTTAATAGATTGTGACATAAACCTTCAACGTAATATACGTCTTTGATTTTATCTTTGACTTCCCCAAGTCCTGCTATCCTTCCAGTTTGATTTCCTCCAAATTTCACCTTGCCACCTTCCTTAGGTACTAATGTGGTGAAGTTCTCAGGATCACCAGTCATATGTCTTGAACATCCACTATCTATATACCATTTGGTTGATTTGGATGTTCTGAGACAAACCTGCAGTTAAGGATAATTAAGTTTTAGGTACCCATATCTTTTTGGGTCCTTTTGGGTTAGTACAAATAACTTCTTGTTCATGAATCTTCTTAGGTATCCATTTATAGGTTCCTATAATTCCTTTCTTTTTATGAAAACACGAAGAAGTATAATGTCCTTTTCTATTGCAATAATTACAATAGGCAAAAGGATTAGATGTGTGCACAGAACGTGTGAAATAACTTAGATAGGATTTACTTCCTGTTTTCTTCTTACCTTTTCTTTTGTCTAGGTTCGGATCATATCCTATACCAGACTTATCATTCACATGACGTTGTGCTTTTAAAATAACATTTAACATTTCACTTCCTTTTGTAAATTTTTCAAGAGTTTTAGTAAGATCAATATTTTTCTTTTCAAAAGACAAACACCTTTCGCAATCTCTTTCCAAAGGGTTTTTAATTCTTTCTTCAAGAAATTTGTTTCTCTTTTTACAGGCAATCAAAGTATTAACAATTTTGATAAATTCAGAATGTAAAGCATCATATTCATTTTGTAACTCATCATATGTAGGGTCAGAATTTATTACCTCCTCATCTGTTTCTTTTTGAGCAACCAGACATATATTGGCTGTCTCTTCATTATCGCTTTCTTCTTCTTCTGAGGAGCTATCTCCCCATATTGCAGAAACAAATGCCTTCTTTCTGTTGAAGGATTTGAAGTTTCTCTTTTCTTTATTTTTCTGCAATAGCTCCGGACATTCTGATTTGATATGTCCCGGTTTACCACATTCATAGCAGATGATTTCCTTGGCGTCTCTTTTGCCACTTGTTCCACCTCTTTGAAAATTTCTGAATCCTTGGCCTCTGTAGAATTTTTTGAATCTTCTGATCATCAGGCCCATTTCATCATCATCGATCTCCTCTTCTTCTTCCTGGTTTTCTGCCTTTGTTTTTGTTACACTCAGTGCAAGACTTTTCTTCCTCCTGTCGCCAACTTCTTCTAATTCTCGTTTGAATTTTAGTTTGCTTTCATATTCTGAAAGGCTTCCAAACAGAGAAGCTACAGACTGCATTGATTCTCCTTTGGCTTCCTCTATTGCTGTGACTTTCGCTTCCCATTCTTTGGAGAGAATATTTAGTATTTTTCTTACTTGGACATTCTGATCATAGAATTTTCCAAGTGCTGCAAGTTGATTAACAATGTGAGTATATCTAAGTTCAAATTCAGCTATTGACTCACCTTCCTTCATACGAAGCAGATCAAACTCTGTAGTTAGAGTATTGACTCGATTTTCTTTTATTCCAGATGTTCCTTCATGGGCTACTTCAAGTGCTTGCCACATTTCTTTAGCAGTCTGAAGAGTACAGATTCTGAAGTATTCTTTTTGACTTAGTGCACTCTGAATCATTAGAATTGCTTTGCTGTTGAGAGTCACTAGCCTTTTGTCATTGTCGTCAAATTCTGTTGGTGATTTAGGAACTTTTTGAGATTCTTCAGTCTTTGTAGGCACATAGTTTCCAGTTTCAATCACATCCCATAGTCCGTATTCTGTAGCCATTACGAATACACGGAACTTAGCTTTCCAGAAGGAAAAATGTTCACCACTGAAACCAGGTGGTCTAGTGATAGAAGCTCCGTCAGGAAGGATTGCTTCACCCATGCTTGCCATCGGATCCTTCTAAGGTTGTTAAGCCTCAATTAGAAGACCTGTGCTTTGATACCAAATGTTAGAGCAAGCTTTTCACCCAAGAGGGGGGTGAATTGGGTGATTACAAAATAATCGAAAGCTTAAATTCAATTTATAAAACTTAAAGCACAGTTAATGAAAGGAAGAGATATCACCGAGATTCACATAGAGATTTATACTGGTTCGGTCTCAACCACTTGACCTACGTCCAGTCCTCAGAAATCCTTCTGAGCTTTTCACTATATCTTCCAAGATTCAGTGGGTTCTTGGCACCACAGTACAACTAGCAAGTTCCTCTAGACACTCGCTCCCCCTTACACAAGGTAATCACAAATCCCTACTTAAGGTTCCTCAACCTTAAGTTAACTCTATTGAAAATGATTAAGTATGAATGACAAATCTCTCTCACAGAGTATGAAGATAAGAACTGAAGCACAAATGATGAACTGAAGCTTTTGTGAGGATATAGCTTTTTGGAGTATTCAGGCGTTTTTCTCCGTTGTTGTATTTTTCAAATGGCTGGACATATATAATAGAACCACTTGAAGACCGTTGTAAATTTGCCCGTTGATTCAAAGATGCTTCTGACAAATGTAACAGCATTTGTCTTCCGTTACTTTTGAATTTCTGCTGCTACCATGAATAGTTGTCGTTTGAGTGGAGTGTTCAGTTACAAGTCAAGTGCGTGATGGTGGAGTACAGCTGTAACACACTTATGAATATAACCGTTAAGCAATATTTGTATCTCAACAAATTAATATGGATCACTGGAGGTGTTTTATAAAAAGTGACAGAATAAAACCATAGAGAGTGATCCTATTTTCGCAACTAAGTATTGAAATGATATATCATATGATTTTGATAGCTATTTGGAGAAATCAGTAATAATAGAATTTCACTAGAAAAATCAGTTGAGGTAAAATCACATGGAAACAATAGATCATTATATGAGCAAGAGCAATATCACTGGAAGTGAATATAATGTCATTGGGAGTGATTTTGAAAACTTTGAAAGCTTCTGTCAGTGATTGCTGGTTCACTGGAAGGGATATTGGAAATTGCATATTTCACTCGAGTGAATTTGGAATCACTGGAAGTGATTTTGTAAATAGTGATTTCTTCTTGGAGTGATTTCCAATTCACTGGAAGTGATTTGCAACTTTTCAAACTTCACTCGAGTGATTCAAGATCACTGGAAGTGATTTGGTGAACAGTGAAATATTCTTGCAGTGATTTCCAATTCACTGGAAGTGATTCAGCGAAAAATACAACATCACTCGAGTGATTGACGATCACTGGAAGTGATTTGAAAAACAGTGAAATTTTCTTGAAGTGAATTCTAGATCACTGCAAGTGATTGGCCGTATCACTCGAGTGATTCACAATCACTGGAAGTGATTTGGCGCATCACTCGAGTGATTCAGAATCACTGGAGGTGATTTGCAAAACCGTTGAATTTTCTTGAAGTGAAATCACAATCACTGGAAGTGATTAGCCGTATCACTCGAGTGATTCACAATCACTGGAAGTGATTTGGCGCATCACTCGAGTGATTCAGAATCACTGGAAGTGATTTTCAAAACAGTGAAATTTTCTTGCAGTGATTTTGCGATCACTGGAAGTGAAATTGCGGATCACTCGAGTGATTTCCCATATCACTCGAGTGATCTGTTATTTTTCGCAATCACTCGAGTGATTTCAGCGATCACTCGAGTGATCTTGAATATCACTCGAGTGATTAATAAAATCACTCGAGTGATCTTGTCTCTATATATATAATAAAGTAGTACTTCCCACATAGAGTAGCCATGCAATTTGGATGGATCAAGATTTTTTAGGCTTTGTGGCTAGAATCATACCTTATATCTCTTCAACAATTATATATAGGTCACCAGTTACATTTTCACTTATATACATCAACCGCTGCCATTAATTCTTTCCACAAAGCTTAGAATGTTTTGGTCAATGGCCTAGAAAGGATGCTAGGTCTGGAGGAAATGATATCAGAGCTAGGTTCGAGTCAATGTAATGTTGGGGTTATAGGGGGTGGTGTGTAAAGTCCAACATCAACTAGGTAGTAGAATGAATAAAGCATTACAAGGGTCTAGATACCCCCTCTCGACGCAAAAGTGGCATAAGGTAAAGGGACATGATTGACGAGAGGTTTTGTGTGGATAAGGAAGAGAATCAAAGAATTAGGGCTATATATTTTATTATGTTTTGAGACACATTTTTTATTATAAGGATGCTATAGTCTTTTTTAAAAAATAAAATTAATTCATGTATTCCCTTCAAATATTACTCCATAGCAAACATAATTTTAAAACCTCAATCCTACTCCCACACCTAATCCCGATCTCAGTCCCAATCCATCTAAATTCAGGTCTACATAGTAAATGAATCCTTAGATTATGTTTGGTAAGGGCAAATGAAGGGGCAAGAAGATTTTAATGAGTGACATGATACCTCATTTCCTAACACTACGGTAGAGTACCAATTAGCTAATACTTACCGAATTTGAAACATCAGAGTTGCTAACTGCTAGAACTTCATACAATACCTCTGCCAGATATTCACATCCATGCACAATTTCATTAGATTTACTTTACAACATACACATTATCTACTTCATCTACTCCACTCCATATACAATCCAAAAACTCATAAAAGTCTTAAAATACATAACAGGAATTTGACAACCTAAACTAAGCTCTTTCACCGCTCAGCCTCGGCTCTTCATCATTTACTTTCTCTTTACCCTGCGAGCTCGCTCCCTATACTGGAGATTTTTTTTTTGGGAAAAAGAATGAGATTCACAGGAATCTCAATAGTAACACATATCATACATATAAGATAACACACAAAGCATGCTATACACCTCATCATTCGATAAAATCATCATAACATCATTTAGTGCATTTAATGCAAATCATAAACCATGCTAGCACTAGACAAGTTTTTGGCCCCGAGGGGTACCCGCGCAAAGATAGGCCCCGGGCACCACTCGTGAAATTATGAACATTATCGCCAGAGTGTCAACCCGCGCAAGGATAGGCCCCGAGTGATCACCCCACATAATCAAAAATGTGTTAGACATTTTGTGATGATTTCAAACAACACACAATGCATGTTAGATCATATGAAGATGAGTTACTACCTGGTTGCACTCTTATGCGACTTTTCCCACTTGATGTAAACTCGAGCAATTACTGAGGCCAGACCAGTTGTCAAGTCCTAAAATCTTTAAATACTACAAATGAGTTATTACTCATCCATGCATCGTTCCAAACTCATATTATTGGTAAATTTAGCCTAACCATGACAAATTACCAAAATACCCCTTAAGTCCCGATTATCTGTATTTTACTCAAAATCATGACTTAGGCCATTCCTACATATTTTCACGTGTAGAATTCATTTTTAACCTTGAATTGGCCAAAATCAAGCCTGAATGAAGAAAATACCCTTGACAGCCCTCAAATAAGGCTTATAAGGGGTAATTTTGTCATTTCACTTTCTGAGGCCTTCCTCACTTCGTGGTCGACATAGACCCTACATAAATTCTCCTCCTAAATCCAATGGAAGTATCAGAATTGTCAAATTCCTACTCAATCACCACGTCCAACACAGGGAAGGGGATTTAAATTCCCAAAAAAGTTGTGTCGGATTCTTGTTTTCTTTAGCCTAATCACCTCCTTTCTACTTATAACCAATATATTAACTAGTTAGACATTTATTGAACTTGATTTGGAGACACTTACATATTAAGGTCTCTTGAGTTTTCTTGGTTTATCTTATACCAAATGAACCATAATCAAGCCCAAAACAACTCTATTAACCTTAATCAAGCAAGAGGAACAAGTTTAGGAAGTTACCTCTTGATTTCTTCCACTTTCTCTCTCCTGCACATTTTCTCTCTCTCTCCCTCCAGCGTTTGATTCAGCTGAACATCAAGGATTCTAAGAGCAGAGAAGTGAGGAGGAGAGGTTATGGAGGGATTAGGTAGCTTAAAACACAAAGTATCAACTTCTTACCTTGAGATTTGATGAACCCTAGCTCCCTTCTTCTCTCTTTCGTTCTTCACGTTCTCAACTCTCACTCTCCCTTTTTCTGATTCAGTTTGATCATGAGAATGAGCTGATGGAGAATAAAGAGATGATATAATAAAATGGCTTCATTAATCATGCTAAGTGTCACTTTTGCATTAGTCCAAAAATGAATTAGACTTTAATTAATTCTATTTCCCTTCATATTCCATCATTCCAGCCAAAAATCCCATGAAAAATACAAGGGAAATCTAAATCTCCAATATCTCATTATGCCATCTCATAACTTGTTGACCAAGTCATTAACTTTTTTACTATTTGACTATTCTTAACAAAAATTTACCAAAATTGATTTATTTATGATCAAGTAGTCATTTTACTCTTTTTAATTCCCATTTAACTCATATTAGTCGGAATATTGGGGGAAAATAAGCATTTCCCATTTTACGGCAAAACTACCATTTTGCCCCTACATTTCATGATTTACCAAAATAAATCATTTTTCGCCCATTTCTTCGGCTTAACCTCATTTTGACACTTAAATGAGGCTATTATTTATGTCATTTATTTTCTCAAATTTTGGTTACAATAATAGGCCTTTATTGGTACATTAATCGCCTTCTTTCATCCTTATTCGGCCAATTTACGCGTAACCGGCGATTGGCATATTTTCCATAAATTCACATAAATTTATCCACATCATTTCCACCATTTTATTCCATTGATCATACATCGAATATACACATAAATGTATTGGTGAAAAATGGGATATTACAAGTGCAATTTAAAAGAAACAGAGAAGTGTATTCAAGAGAAGATGTAAAACTAAAATTAAAAGTTTTTAATACCACATCTTTAATTATTTTAAATCTAATCCATTAAATTTTTTCATCTCCTCATACCAAACAAATCCTTAGGCATCCTGCAGGGACTTAACCTTTTATTGGAGTGAAAATTCCCTTAAGTGAATATGTTCTCCAACTCTTTATAAGATCTTCATTCATAATAAGTTCCCTTAGAACTGCTCGCTCTATATCGTAATTAAGGGTGAGCAAAATACCCGTAATCCACCAGCCACCCGCAACCCATTGATTTTTCCCTATTTAGGCCCCCAAAATGGGGCCCATAACGGGTACAGGTTACCTGTACCCATATATGTTAAACGGGACAAGTAAGGAGTCCATCCAAGGGGTACCCGTACTCGTCATGTAAGCTGTATTGGAATTGTTTTTCCTAAAAATAACCCTCTCCCATCACCTCACAAGCTCACACTCACTATATGTTGTCAAACCCCTTAACATTTTGATATTCGCAGAGTATAAGCGCATAGTTTTGTAAGGCATACAGAAATAGCATAAACATACTGACATTAAGTGCTACTACCTAACTCCTTTTTCTGTTCTGCTGTCTATCCTAAATTCTTGTTCCATCTCGGACTATTTCCAATTCCTATATTATTGCCTTTAATCACATTTTGCTAGTTATCTATCACAGTTCACAATTTTATTCCATTAAATGTATCAATTATATACAAGGAATATTTGTGAGTAAAAACGGGATGTTACATCTGTTACTACTCGCTCACTACTCAAGTCACACTCACACACACCTATACTTAACCTGTATAAAATTAGCAAGTCGAACCATCCCCCCAAACCATGATCTCTCTCGGCTAGTCAGCCTCAGTAGCTCAGCCTATCAATCTCCACACTAATGATGGACCTGAGTTAAGTCTAAGCCATCCTCAAGGCTTACTGTCGACAGCCAAGTACTGAACTATAGACTTCCTACTATCGTCTCAATCTTGACTTGCAAGCTCCTGGGTCTTACAACAGATCTCCTAGTACCAGGTAAAGGTGTGAAGTTGTTGGAATTTTTTGTTCATGATTTCATATTTCACACTTTTTATCATTAAGTTTACTCTTGATTAAATATTTTCCTTCCCTGGAAGTATTTATAGCTTGATTACTTTCCGATTCAGATTTATAGTTGCATTATTTCTTTTAGTTGTCCTTGAGAATATATCCTTCATGATTCACCTGTTCACTGGCTAAAATCCTCTGTTCTTTAATCTTATCCATCGAAAGTATGATTCTTTATTGTGACTCTACTGAGGCAAATGCAATTATGAAAGAATCATATTCTTGGAGTGCTAATAGATGTTTTAGCTTCATTATTTTCTACAGCATGATTGGATCCCACTAAAAACTTTTCTTACTCTATAGCTACTATAGCATTTGTGTACATCATCATTCATACATCATGTGCAAGTAAAAGATATTTTGATATTGGGAAATTGAAAATGGCTCAAATGGGTATGATATTCTCTATCTTCATTGCTTCACTTGAAAACTAGCTTATTTAAAGAAAGCATGATCAGTGAAAATGCTTATGATGACTTTACTTGCTTAACTCTGAAGGTCAATCAATAAAATTTGAGTCATGCACTGGATCCTTTATGATATGTGTCATTCATATGTTATTATGTTAATACCTAATACTATAGTCAGTGCAAAGTTAAATTATTTCTATTACATATTTTGATGCAATGGGTGTGGCTTTGATATTTAAGTAATTTGTATGGATATATGAACTCTCAAAAATAGGATTTCTTATCATGATTGATATTTGATACAATATGAGTCTTCAACGGATATTTTTTAGCCACTTGTTTTCAATGCAAGGTTACGTTCTCATAATAACATCATTTGCTCAATAGTTTATGCTTCTGGGTTTCTTAAAAATATGTTTCCAGATATTCAATTTATTATATTTTCCAGAATGTATATTCAACTTGCATATTTTTGGGCGCTTGTATATTTTGATTTGCAAATATGTATTCACCTTGTTTTCAATGCAAGGTTATGTTCTGGTTGATATATTTCCCTGTCATCATTGATTCTTTGTAAAACTTTGTTAGCCATACTAATTTTACATACATATTGATAGTTATTATGTGATTCTGTCTATATTTTTTGCCATTCCAGAGTGTATATTGATTGTGTTTTTATCTTTAAATTGTTGATTAGTTTGACAAGGTCAAATAGCATGGCACAACCATTGATTGCACCAGAAAATGTAGACAAGGAACCTGTAATTGGAGTCACAATAGCAATAAGATACCACTCATGTTGAGAGTCACACCAAGATTGAGGGAAAAGCAGATAAAACATGATATAGAGGAAAAAAAAGGAAGGACTCATCTGACATCTGGATCTATTTTACAATGTTGCCACTAGTAGAAACTAAAGGAAAACATAGGTCCAAGTACAACTATTGTGGATTAACTTATGCAAGTCATCCTTCAAATGATGGCACTAAGCAATTATGGATACATTTCAAAAAGTGTCCAAAGAATCTTAACAAATCAAGCAAGGGTCAAAGCTTGTTCACGGCTATGACAAATCAAATATTGACTTATCACTTACTCAATCAAGAGTGAGGCAAAAAGGTTGTTGCTAAGTACATCATAAAGGATGAGGTGCCTTTCCAAACTATGGAAAATGAGGGTTTTACAGAACTTTTGTAAGAGTTTCAACCCAAATTTCAAATGCCATCGAGGTAGACAACTATTAGAGATTGCTACAACATATATCAAGAATAAGCAAATATCTTGAGAAAATATTTCAAAACTTTGAAAGTATGTGTCCTTCACCATTGATTGTTGGACATTTATAAAAAAAACAACTACATGTGTTTGATTGTGTAATATCCCAAATTTTGGGACTAGAGGCTGTTAGAGCAAGCTTTTCACCCAAGAGGGGGGTGAATTGGGTGATTACAAAATAATCGAAAGCTTAAATTCAATTTATAAAACTTAAAGCACAGTTAATGAAAGGAAGAGATATCACCGAGATTCACACAGAGATTTATACTGTTTCGGTCTCAACCACTTGACCTACGTCCAGTCCTCAGAAATCCTTCTGAGCTTTTCACTATATCTTCCAAGATTCAGTGGGTTCTTGGCACCACAGTACAACTAGCAAGTTCCTCTAGACACTCGCTCCCCCTTACACAAGGTAATCACAAATCCCTACTTAAGGTTCCTCAACCTTAAGTTAACTCTATTGAAAATGATTAAGTATGAATGACAAATCTCTCTCACAGAGTATGAAGATAAGAACTGAAGCACAAATGATGAACTGAAGCTTTTGTGAGGATATAGCTTTTTGGAGTATTCAGGCGTTTTTCTCCGTTGTTGTATTTTTCAAATGGCTGGACATATATAATAGAACCACTTGAAGACCGTTGTAAATTTGCCCGTTGATTCAAAGATGCTTCTGACAAATGTAACAGCATTTGTCTTCCGTTACTTTTGAATTTCTGCTGCTACCATGAATAGTTGTCGTTTGAGTGGAGTGTTCAGTTACAAGTCAAGTGCGTGATGGTGGAGTACAGCTGTAACACACTTATGAATATAACCGTTAAGCAATATTTGTATCTCAACAAATTAATATGGATCACTGGAGGTGTTTTATAAAAAGTGACAGAATAAAACCATAGAGAGTGATCCTATTTTCGCAACTAAGTATTGAAATGATATATCATATGATTTTGATAGCTATTTGGAGAAATCAGTAATAATAGAATTTCACTAGAAAAATCAGTTGAGGTAAAATCACATGGAAACAATAGATCATTATATGAGCAAGAGCAATATCACTGGAAGTGAATATAATGTCATTGGGAGTGATTTTGAAAACTTTGAAAGCTTCTGTCAGTGATTGCTGGTTCACTGGAAGGGATATTGGAAATTGCATATTTCACTCGAGTGAATTTGGAATCACTGGAAGTGATTTTGTAAATAGTGATTTCTTCTTGGAGTGATTTCCAATTCACTGGAAGTGATTTGCAACTTTTCAAACTTCACTCGAGTGATTCAAGATCACTGGAAGTGATTTGGTGAACAGTGAAATATTCTTGCAGTGATTTCCAATTCACTGGAAGTGATTCAGCGAAAAATACAACATCACTCGAGTGATTGACGATCACTGGAAGTGATTTGAAAAACAGTGAAATTTTCTTGAAGTGAATTCTAGATCACTGCAAGTGATTGGCCGTATCACTCGAGTGATTCACAATCACTGGAAGTGATTTGGCGCATCACTCGAGTGATTCAGAATCACTGGAGGTGATTTGCAAAACCGTTGAATTTTCTTGAAGTGAAATCACAATCACTGGAAGTGATTAGCCGTATCACTCGAGTGATTCACAATCACTGGAAGTGATTTGGCGCATCACTCGAGTGATTCAGAATCACTGGAAGTGATTTTCAAAACAGTGAAATTTTCTTGCAGTGATTTTGCGATCACTGGAAGTGAAATTGCGGATCACTCGAGTGATTTCCCATATCACTCGAGTGATCTGTTATTTTTCGCAATCACTCGAGTGATTTCAGCGATCACTCGAGTGATCTTGAATATCACTCGAGTGATTAATAAAATCACTCGAGTGATCTTGCACAGATCACCAGAATTGATTGCTTTGCTGGTAATTAATCCATGAGCTTCCAAAACATGATTTGTTATCATCAAAACATGAAATCTAACAGAGGCTTAAGAATAAGCCTGAATCAAGTGGACTACTAAGCCCTAGTTTAGCAAGTATCACAGTAAGACATAATTGTATTCCCCAAAATTCCTTTATACCCTTGAGGTATTAAAGGAAATATTATGGTAAATTAAAGAGCTTGTGGAATGAAAAAATAATGCAATTAGAGGTTACACACAACATTAATATGTGAGAACAAAAATCGTAGAAGTTGAGGTGTGCTGCCAGTGGGTTTCCCTGTGTGGCAGACTTGTTGTATGGTATTTTTAAATAAGAAAATGATGTCCAATGCTCATGAAACTTTCCAAAATTAAAGTATACTTATCAAGCTTTAATTTGATAGGTTATATAAGTTATTTAAAACTGTACAAAAGGAGTTATGTATTTTTGAAGTTAGCCCAGTGAAATTTTCATTTTGAAGTTATGTATTTCAGTGGCAATGTCCAAAAATAATAATTCTGGGAAGTATGAACTTTCATTTGGCCAAATTTTATATTTTTCCTTAAAACTAGACTTAATAAGTGTCATATAGACTTTAGAACCACCCCAATTAGATATCTATACAATTAGAAATGAATTTTCAAAGTTTGGTGAAAATTCTGCCCAATTTTTCAGCTAGTGCAAAAATGGAAATTAATGTAAGGGCAAAATGGTCATTTGACCAATAAAAGCAAGCATCCATTATTTTCCCTTTTCTTGCAGCCCAATTCAGTCAAATGAGGAGGGAAATAAAGGAAATGGATTTATGTGGTTATAATTAATTAAAGAAAAGAAAAAAAAAAGATGAGCCAAGTAGATTCTTAAAGTAATTTATCATGAGATGATATTTTTGGCATAAAGCAAGTAATATCATAAAAGCTCCAAATACTCCATCCCTCTCTTCATTTTGTCCAGCAGCTAGCAAAATAGAGAAAAAGAGAGTTCACAAAGATAAGAACACAAGAAGGAAGAGCTAGGGTTCCAAGAGCAAAGATTAAGGTAAGATGCATGGAAACTTAGTGATTTTGCTCTCTAATCACCTTGGGACCACTTCTAAACTCTTCTCCTTGAAATCCATGGATAGCAAGCCAAATCAAGAGAAATGAGAAAGTGAACAGTGACATTTTAAAGAGAGAAAGTGGTGAAATCAAGAGGTAATCTCATAAACTTGATCCTCTTGTGTGATAAGATGTTGTTGTGATTATTGTTGTTGGTTTAAGCTTGATTATTGCTTGCTTTGTAAATTTGAGGCTGATGAACCCTAGGGGAAATGCTGCCAAAATTTCCTATAATAATTTACATTTAGTGTTTAAATGGTCAATCATGTGATTAGAAGTGTTAAGGAAGTGATTAAGCAAGAGAAATCAAGAAAACACAATTTCCCTCCTTAAACCCTAACTTTCTATTTTGAACAGGATGTGATGAAGGAGTTGGAATTTTATAATTTTGATGCTTCCATTGGATTTAGAAGGGAAAATGTGTAGTTATGAAAGTGTTCATGATTTTTCGATGTTTGTATACAAATTTGAAAATTTATGAAATTGAATGTAGATATTGTTTGATTTGCCTCCTATGAGGCAATGACATTGTGCAATATATTTTGTGGGGTAAACCTTATCTAAAAATTATGAAACTTGGAAAGATTAAATAAGAGACATAGAGCTGTAATTTTATAGGTAGTTTGTAATTTTTGAACAAGTACATTGGAAGATATGAATTTTTGGAATTGTGCCATGTTTCAAGCAAATCTGGGAATAGTGGAGTTTGATGAATTTCTGGGAAAATTATGATGTTAATGGTTAGACCAAATTATTTTTAACCAAAATAAAATTTAGGATTTGGAATCAGTCAAATTGGATTTTTCTAGAATTAATTATGATTTTCCAAAGTTGACCGAAAATCTGCCAGTTTTCTAGAAAACAGTGAAACTGCACTATGCAGAATTGTACTATGCAAAAACTGTTGAAACTGTGATAGATAACCAGAAATGTGAGTTTAGAATGAGTTATAAATTAATAATAACTCATTTATTATAAATTGAGAATTTTAGGATCGGACAATTGTGCCGAGCCGAACTGTTACTAGTGTAAGATGGTTTATTTAGAAAGTGCAAGTGTACACTGTCGTAAACAAGTAATATAGAAGTAAGTAGAGTATCATTCCCACGAGAATTGATCACTAAGTACCAAAATTAATAATCTTCATACTATTCAGCCAGTCGATTAGTTGTGATTGAGCTTGCAGGTTAAAAATGATGAAATATGAATACAAGTGATGTGAAGACAAATATGAGAAAAATCCCTAGGGATTATATTTCACTTAATAAATTCCGGATTGAATCACTTATCTATTCTATTCCAATTTATTCCAAATAATTGATAGTCGAGTTTTCCTAATTTAATTACTAGCCTCTTCCAAGGTCAAGTAATTCTATAATTAATTGTTAACACAATATATTCCTATATGAATTTAAACAATTAATCATGCATTAAGATTTATGAAACTCATTAAGACTACACAACCCATATGAATATATTCCTATTTCATATGTAAATTATGGTTTTAATTATAGGATCCACACACATGCATCTCCTTCCGGTCTCAACATGCATATTAAAATAATCTAAAAGTTGGTCAGTCAATTGAAAGCATTAAGAACAATAATTAAAACTCAATCATGAAGGAAAAATTAAAACTATATTTAATAAGTTAAGATTCAATCCATCATTACTAAGCTACGTCATCACCCTAGGAAAAGGAAATTAGCTCATGATGAAATTAAAAATAAAACCAAAATAAATTAAAAACGTCATAAATATTGCATAAAATATTAATTACAAAAACATAAAAATACAACTACAAGATGCATGAAAATGAAAAATCTAGCCTACCATATAGGAGGTAAAACCTTCTATGTAGGTGGCAACCTATATCATCCATAAAGGAGGACTACCTAGGCCTTTCATATAGGAGATAAAACCATCCATGTAGGAGGCATGCAAGAAGTAAAAAAAAATGTAAGACAAATTCTAAAATAACAGCTCTACCTCTCTCTCTTCCTTCCTCCCATTTTGTGATGTCCAAGACATCTATTTGTAGGCTTTAAAATCGGATGCTACAGTACTATGAATAGTGAACCGTGTTTTGCACAGTGAAGCACTACAGTAACCGCAATTTTTACAGTGAACTGCGTCTGATACAGTGCTCCGTATCTGCTACAGTGACCATATGAACAGTGAAACGCTATATGACTTTCTCTTAATGCCTTCTCAAAATCTTCTTAATACAGTGTTGTACGTGGATGTCAAAAGAAAATTATTATTTATTTATCAATTACACCCAAATTCATTATGTTAAGCTCAAATATTGTCAACAAAATCATCATATAAGGGAAAATAAATATGAAAATATTTTATTTATAAAATTCCCCCACACTTAGTTCTTGGACGTCCTCGGACAAGAAGGATTGACAAAATCAGAAGTGTCAAGTTATAAGCAAGGACATAATTAAAGAATAAAGAGATCATAGTATTCTTGAATCAACAAAAGTATAAACTGGTAACTTCATTTAAAAATGAATTAACCAAATTCATAATTGTGACTTATCCTCTCAATCTCTCAAGTGTTTAAAGGTAAGTGTTTTGCTCAAATTCACCTGAAAAAATTGCACTACCATAAGCTTGCCAAAAATCTCAATCTTCACTACCTAAGTCACATGTATAATTCAAATCAAAAGGACTTATTAAGGGTTGTAATGGGGCTAAGGTAAAAGGAATGTAAATAGTGATATGAAGGGCTACATTTAAGAAGTAAATAGGGCAACTGAAAAATGGGTCATCTTATAAATAGACTTATCTCATCATAACAACCCACAATTTTTATTCGAATACTAAATATCTTTTTTTTCTTTTTCACTTTTTTCTTATAACTTCTTTTTTCCTTTTTTCTTATTTTTTTTTATAACTTTAGCAATTTTACAGTTGATGATATATAAACCCCCACACTTGTCAAAAGCTCATTTCACAGAAATTTCAAATGCTCTACTAATCTTCCAAATTGAGTAAAATCACTTGATATATCATTAAAACACATATTAATGGGTTGAGAATAAAGAAATAATCAATCATGCTCAAAGGGACTTATCAACGGTATAATTGCAAGGTTTGCTATTTGGCTCTGGCTAAAGAATATAAATGCCTTTATCATTTTTGAATATGCATGGGACATGTAATTTCAACCAGATTTAAGGCAAGTTCTAGAGTGACAACTTAGTAGGTGAATATCACACACAATAAAGATAATCATTATTAATCATATAGGCTTAAAAGCTCACGGTTAGGGACTTTCAAATTCAGCTCATTCAATCTCAAAATTCATCACCAAATTCAACAATCAGTTGTTCAATCATGCTATAACATCTCTAAACTCAGTTGATCCATACTTTAAACTTATATACTTCTTAAGATCATTGAAAAGCACTTACACAAAAAAAATTTTAAATGAAAGAAAAACATGCAACTAATAAGATGTGTCTCAAGAGTTTAAGAATAACTCTTTACTCTTCCATCTTTGCATACCTCATGCATCTAATGGTTTTACTAACTAACTATCTAATGGAGAAACTATGCTTTTTTTTACATAAATTTTTTTTATAATCCTCCCCCAACCTAAATCATACATTGTTCTCAATGTCTTCTAAAGATTAAAGAAGGGCTTTTTTTTTAACACACAATAAAGTAAACTAAAATGCTAAGAGTAAAACCATAAGATAAAAGAAAGTTACAACTGGAGAGTGGTGTCTGGATCCTGCTTCTAACTGCTATATGAAGATTGACCACCTATTTGCTTAACCAATGAATCTGGTTTAGGTTCATAGGCTTGCATTTGATCTAGTAGTTGATTCGCAGTTGACGCAGAAATTATGGAATGACGAGTCACTTGGGGTATGAATCCTGTTTCCACAGCATGATCAAAAAAAGACAACAGATTATCATAAAAACCATTAACATTTAACAATCCTAATAGTTTTTTATGAAAGTTCAGTTTAGCCCAATATGAAATCCTAGAGATCACATCCAACGTTTCAAAACCACCAGGTAGAGCGATAAAAGCATCAGCATGGTAGAACATACGTCACGTTCGTTCAGGCAGACTTGAAACCTCTAACTCTTGCCCTAAAGAGAAGATGTGATTTTCCAACTCCTTCACCCTTACACACAAATATTTACTACCGTTAATGGATGCAGCAATAGCCATACTTCCCCTCAGGCCCGAAATACCTCCCCCATAGACAAAGATAATCTTTCTAGCAGCTAATGCACTTCCTAGTTCCTTTGCTGCAGGTATAAACTCTCCATCCTTTCCCAAGTCAGTTTCACAAAAAATGCAGATAGATGTAAATCTACATTTTAGAGTGATACCACTCCTCTTTTTTTCTCGCAGACATTTTGTGTTTTTACAAATGGAAGATTGCATATTTATATTACAAAAATAGCAACAACAAAATTATACAAATCACACATTTTTCAAAAAAAATTTAAAAAAATCTGACACGAATGATCAGTGGGCCACTACGCAAAGAAATTAAGTAAAGTGAGTAAATAAAGTCAAAAGTTACTGAAAAAGATAAGACAGATTAGACAAAAGCAAGATTCTATAGAGTAGTTGTGATTGTGGCTCACATCTTCCTCTGGTTTTACGTCCAGTAATGGCTTAAACGCTTTCTATGAATCGAGGATTTGCTTCCCATCCAGTTTTCTTATAAACTGGAAAATAGGATCTTTTAACGTCAGATTCCCAAGATGGTAGTGCTCTTTTTCTTTATTGAATATGTCTAATAAATCAAGAAGAACATGATGAACATCACCACTAGGATGCGTCTCAAGAGTCTGAATGATATCATCCAATGACTCCTTACTCAATCCATCCTTTATGAATTTAATTTTATCTTCTCGATTTATAGAAACCATACTTTTGCTCCTACAGCGCTGATCACAATTCCACCTTGCACTTTTAGGACATACCTTTATTCTTTTAGCTATTCTCTTTTTGGAGTAAGAGCTTCTTCCCATACTTGGCATATGTTTAATAAATGACTCATGAATCTCACCTATTAAACATACCTTAGCTTCAATGATCCAGCGGACATCCTTAGGAAGGCCCAAACGCTTGAATGTCTTCATTCTTTCAAGTCGACAACTATAGATCTTCCTGAGCACATCTTTGGGAAGAGTAGGGAACCTGTTCTTAAGCTTTACAAAAATTTCCTCCATGATGAGACTAAAATTTAAAGATGTAGTGTTGTGTGCTTCAGTGAGTATGAAAGAAAAATGAAAGAGTAAGGAAAAGAAGTTTTGGGTTACCTCCCAAATAGCCACCCTTCTTTAACGTCTTTAGCTAGACAAAAGGCAAACCAATAAAAAAATTTACTTTTTTAAAAAAAATTTATTATTTTTTTTTATTTTTTAAAAAAAATTTAGGACTTACCTGTTGGTTCCTTAAATGTGATGATAGTTTTCAAAGTATTGAGTGCACCGTCATTATACTCTTTTAGCCTTTACTCGTTCACTTTGAATTTTTGACCACCATCTTGAATCTCCACAGTTCCATATGGCCATACTTGAATCACAGTAAAATGTCCTGACCACCTTAACCTCAACTTTCCCGGAAAGAGCTTTAACCTTGAGTTATACAACAACACTTTTTGTCCCGGTATGAACTCTCTCCTCAGAATTCTTCTATCATGCTACATTTTTGTCTTCTCCTTGTATAACTTCGTATTCTTATAAGCTTGTTGTCTAAATTTTTCAAGCTCATTGAGTTGGAGAAGTCTCTTTTTACTAGCTGCCTTTGAGTCAAGATTTAAGGCTTTAATTCCCCAATATTCTTTGTGTACTTCAGGATTAGTAGATTTTGATACATCTACCATTCCCATTACAAATGGTTGATCAATGCAGATTTCATTCATCATATCTTTTGTGCAACTAGTCAATGTATCTACTCTATAACAAGTGTCACCTTCATTTGGAAAGGACCAAGCCTTAAAAATGTTAAAATATACTTGATCATCTTGAGCTCGCAAGGTTAACTTTCCATGTTGCACATCTATTAAAGTTCTCCCAGTTTGCTAATAAGGGCCTCCCAAGAATGATAGGAATTTCTTGGTCTTCTTCCATGTCAAGTATAATGAAATCAACTGGAAATATGAGTTTGTTCACCTTCACTAGAACATCTTCTAAGATACCCCTTGGATGTTTTATTGATCGGTCAGCTAGAAGTAATGAAACAGTGGTAGGCTTTACCTCTCCAAGACCAATTTTTCTGTAGACAGATAAAGGTATGAGATTTACACTTGTTCCCAGGTCACAAAGTGCTCTTTCAAAGTTACATTGACCTATAGTGCAAGGTATGCAAAAGCTTCCTGGATCTTTCAGCTTTGGTGGTAATTTCTTTTGTAGAATGGCACTACACTCCTCATTAAGTGCAACTGTCTCAAATTCCTCCAGCTTACGCTTATTTGAGAGAATATTCTTCATGAATTTTGCATAACTGGGCATTTGAAAAAGAGCGTCTGCAAAAGGAAGATTAATATGTAGCTTTTTGAAAACCTTCATAAACTTTTTAAACTACTTGTCTAGCTTTGCCTTTACAAGTCTCTGAGGGTATGGAACTGGTGGTACATATAGAGGAGGGTTATCTGGAAAGTTAATTCTTCCTGGTATCACATCATCCTCTTAAGGTTTTTGTGCTTCCTCCTTCTATTCTTCTTCACTTTCTTTCTTTTCTGTGTCATTCTTCTGTTGAATTACATGATCTTTCAATTCTTTCACGCTCCTTAATGAAATAGCCTTCACATGCTTTATTGGGTTTCTTTCAGTGTCACTTGGAAGAGTACCTGGTTGTCTGGAATTTAGCATATTTACAATTTGGCCCATTTGAATCTCTAAGTTCTTTATTGAGGCTTCGTGGCTTCTGAGTGTTGCGTCAGTCCTAGCCATGAATTGAGATGTATTCATGGTTAGTTGAGCATGTGCTTCTTCTATATTTACTTTTTGCTATGGTTGAAGAGCTTGTTGATGGTAGATCCCTTGAGGCTTGAACACATTTTGATCATTCCTCCACCCAAAGTTTGGATGATTCTGCCAACCTAGATTGTAAGTGTTTGAGAATAGGTCATTTCTTTGATTTCCAATGTAATGAGCTTGTTCCAACTGAGAAGGCATAGATAAGTGTCCCTCTTGACTTTGCGTGCTCATATGAGGTCCTCCATATCGATCACAAGTTTCATGAGTAGTACTGATTGCATTTGTTTGGCTTGTCAATGAGCTCACTTGCTTAGATACAGATGCAACTTGAGAAGACAAAGTTGTAAGGATATCCAGCTCGTGCACTCCAAGTACCCTCTTTGAATTGTGATGTTCAGAAGGCCATTGGTATGCATTGGTCGCTATCTCCTCAAGTAGATTGTAGGCATCATTTAGACTTTTTCCCATTAAAGATCCTCCAGCTGCAGCATTGATAAGTAAAATATCTGTACATTTATTTTCCCTTATATGAAGTATTTTTTGGATGACATTTAAGCTTAATGTAATGAATTTAGGTGTAATTGATAAATAAATAATGATTTGACATAAAATAGAATTCATTGGAAAATACTAAATTTTAACCATGTTTCAGTTTTTAGGCAATATCTGGAGTTCTAGATGTTGAATTGGGACGTTCTTTATATTGATAGAAATCTGAGAAAAATTCCTACAACTTTTATGTTGAGGTAAAAACCCAGTTATGTCCTTAAGAGCTCTAAATTTTACTTAGAAGTTGAGCACGTGATTCTATTCAAGTATGACATTTGTCCACTAATTTGACCATAACTGGAGCCACAAATGTTTAAATGAGGATATCTTATATGAGTTTTCAAGCTAAGATCCATATCTACAACTTTCATGAAGACAACAAAGTGAGATTCCAACGTTTTAATTTGCCAAACGTTAGCTGCAATCAATGAGCAAGATGGTCACAAAGTCAATATTGGTGGCTTAGAGTCAAGATTCTTACCTAACATGTGGAAATTCTTACACACAATTCATCTATAAATAGAGGAGTTGAAGGCACAAGGGAGGAGACCATCTTAGAGTTTAATTTCATGCATTTTTATTGTTCTTGCATACCTCCTACATGGAAGGTTTAGGTAGTCCTCCTTTATAGATGGTATAGGTTGTCTCCTACATGGAAGGTTTTACCTCCTATATGGAAGGCTAGATTTTTCTATTTTCATGCATCTTGTAGTTGTATCTTTATGTTTTAGAATTTAATAATCATGTTTTCTGCAATATTTATGAAGTTTTCAATTTATTTTGGTTTTGTTTTTAATTTCATCATGAGCTAAATTTTCATTTTCCTAGGGTGATGGCGTAGCTTACTAATGACGGATTGAATCTTAACTTATTAAATATAGTTTTAATTTTTCCTTCATGATTGAGTTTTAATTATTGTTCTTAATGCTTTTAATTGATTGGCCACCTTTTGGATGACCTCAATATGCATGTTGAGACCTGAAGGAGATACATGTGTGTGGATCCTATAATTAAAATCAAATTTGCATATGAAATAGGAATATATTCATATGGGTTGTGTAGTCTTAATTGAGTTCCATAAATCTTAATGCATGATTGATTGCTTAAATTCATATAGGAATATATTGGGTTAGCAATTAATTATAGAATTACTTAACCTTGGAAGAGGCTAGTAATTAAAATAGGGAAACTCGACTATCAATCATGTGGAATAAATTGGACTAGAATAGATAAGTGATTCAATCCAGAGTTTTCTAAGTGAAATCTAATCCCTAGGGCCCTTTTATTATATTTGTCTTTATAACAATTGCATTTCTATTAAATCATTTTTATCTTGCAATCTCAACCACCAACTAATCGATCAGCTAAATAGTATTAAAATTATCAATTTTGGTACTTAGTGATCAATCCTCATAGGAACGATACTCTACTCACCTCTATATTACTTGTTTACAATAGTGTACACTTGCACTTCTAAATACATCATCCTACACTCGTAACAAGCATCTACAAGAATTCTGGAAGTATGTGTCATCCCATTATAAAATGTTTGCAGTGTCCACCAATCTAGTAGCCCATGATGAGGAAATCTCCTTAGTAACTCCTTGTATCTTTCCCAGGCTTCATAAAGGCTTTCTAGTTCATGCTGGAAAAATGAGGTAATTTCCTTCCTCAATTTAGCAGTTTTTCCTAAAGGAAAGTATTTTGCCAAAAATTTCTGTGTCAAGGCATCCTATGTAGTTATGTTCCCATTGGTAGGGAGTGTAACCAGCTCTTAGCCTTATCCTTGAGTGAGAAAGGGAAAAGTCTAAGTCTAATGGCATCATCAGTAACACCATTATACTTGAATATGTCACGGATTTCTAGGAAGCTGGCTATATGTATGTTAGGATCTTCTGTCGGTAAACCACTGAACTGATTTGCTTGCACCATCTGGATAATTGCAGGCTTTATTTCAAAATTGTTGGCTGCTACTGGCGGTTTTCTGATTCCAGAAGTTGTCTCTATGACTGTTGGTGTTGCATAGTCACAGAGTGTTTTGGTATCTGCTGCTTCTCCTTTCGGATTTTCCATTGAATTGATTGAAGTAGACTGCTTTCGAACTCTCCTATTTCTTCGACAAGTTCTCTCGATCTCATAATCACAAGGTTGTAATTTAGTCTTCTTTGATCTAGTCATGTACTAAGCAAAAACCTGAAAAGAAACAAAAGACACCAAAAAGAAAACAAATGTAATATGAAGACCAAATTAGTATTAAAATTACTTGGTATTGATATTAATGACAACAATCCCCAGCAACGGCGCCAAAAACTTGTTACGAGTGTAGAATGGTGTATTTAGAAAGTGCAAGTGTACACTGTCGTAAACGAGTAATATAGAAGTAAGTAGAGTATCGTTCCCACGAGAATTGATCACTAAGTACCAAAATTAATAATCTTAATACTATTCAGCCAGTCGATTAGTTGTGATTGAGCTTGCAGGTTAAAAATGATGAAATATGAATACAAGTGATGTGAAGACAAATATGAGAAAAATCCCTAGGGATTATATTTCACTTAATAAATTCCGGATTGAATCACTTATCTATTCTATTCCAATTTATTCCAAATAATTGATAGTCGAGTTTCCCTAATTTAATTACTAGCCTCTTCCAATGTCAAGTAATTCTATAATTAATTGCTAACCCAATATATTCCTATATGAATTTAAACAATTAATCATGCATTAAGATTTATGGAACTCATTAAGACTACACAACCCATATGAATTTATTCCTATTTCATATGCAAATTATGGTTTTAATTATAGGATCCACACACATGCATCTCCTTCTGGTCTCAACATGCATATTAAAATCATCTAAAAGTTGGCCAGTCAATTGAAAGCATTAAGAACAATAATTAAAACCCAATCATGAAGGAAAAATTAAAACTATATTTAATAAGTTAAGATTCAATCCATCATTACTAAGCTACGTCATCACCCTAGGAAAAGGAAATTAGCTCATGATGAAATTAAAAACAAAACCAAAATAAATTAAAAACGTCATAAATATTGCATAAAATATTAATTATAAAAACATAAAAATACAACTACAAGATGCATGAAAATGAAAAATCTAGCCTACCATATAGGAGGTAAAACCTTCTATGTAGGTGGCAACCTATATCATCCATAAAGGAGGACTACCTAGGCCTTCCATATAGGAGGTAAAACCATCCATGTAGGAGACATACAAGAAGTAAAAAAATGTAAGACATAAATTCTAAAATAACAGTTCTACCTCTCTCTCTTCCTTCCTCCCATTTTGTGATGTCCAAGACATCTATTTATAGGCTTTAAAATTGGGGGTGCTACAGTACTATAAATAGTGAACCGCGTTTGCTACATTAAACCGTATTTGCTACAGTGAAGCGCTACAGTAACCGCAATTTTTACAATGAACTGTGTATGCTACAGTACTCCCTATCTGCTACAGTGACACGTTTGAACAGTGAAATGCTACATTACTTTCTCTTAATGCCTTCTCAAAATCTTCTTAATACAGTGTTGTACGTGGCTGTCAAAAGAAAATCATTATTTATTTATCAATTACATTCAAATTCATTACGTTAAGCTCAAATATTGTTGACAAAATCATCATATAAGGGAAAATAAATATGAAAATATTCTACTTATCACGAACCAAAGACAGTGGAATCGACAGTGGATCAAGGAAGGGCGATTAAGGTAGTAAACTTACCCTACTTGCATGTATTTGATATTTATGCTTGTGTGGCAATGTATATAATTTCTTGACTTGATTGTGTAAAGCAAAGTTGAATGATCAAGCTCTGCTTCTGTTTATGCCATGGCCATGAGCATGTTACATGAAACATTGAGCATGCAGAAATGTCATTATGTGGCATACATCTAGTTAAGGCTAACATATCATACACTCAGCGTATATCATGCATGCATTATGGTAATTGTTTGCTACTGAGATTCCCTGAATCTCACCTTCCCCAACCAACCATTTAGACAGGTGAACACAGGAGGTGTGCTGAGAGTAGAGAAGATGACTGCATGTGGAGGAATGCAGTTGATATCTAAAGACCTTTTATTTATTGTAAGGTCTATAATCATTGTGTACATTTCCTGTGGGGGAATTCCTGTATATAATCAAACAATATTGTATCAATATTATCAGTATATTTATGTTATTCCTGTGTGCCCACTGAACTGCGCATTGCTACTCTGGTTAGTGTCAATAATAAGATATATGTAAGGTGGGATCTTACAGATTGTATATTGGATTGATGAGGATTGGACTTTACATAAACGCACTCTTAATTTTTTGTGAGATTACAGATCATATAGGGGAGTCAATTGCCAAACAAATTGAGGATTGCTTATTTCAGTAGGGCATTGACAAAATGTTTACAATCACAGTTGACAAAGCTTCTACCAATGATTCTGCAATTGCAATCTTGAAAAAGCGTTTTAGGAGTTGGGATGGTTTAGTATGTGATGGGGAGTTTTTGCAAATGAGGTGTGTTGCTCACATATTAAATTTGGTTGTTTCTGAAGGTCTCAAAAAAATAAACAAGTCCATTGAGCTCATTCGACATGCAGTAAAATTTATTAAATCTTCTCCATTAAGGAAGCGTAAGTTCATAGTACTAGCTGAAAGAGAATGAGTCGAATCAAAAAGTCTACTTATCTTGGATTGTCCCATGAGGTAATTTATTTATAATTAGTTTGAATGTGGATTGATATGAAATATGAATATGTATTAATAATAGATGTTTAATTGTTTTCCATTTCTATGGTGTCATTTGGTGGAATTCAACATACCTTATGCTTGAGAATATTGTTAAGTTTGTCAAAGTATTTACTCAGATGGAAGAGGAGGATGAAGATTACAAAGAATACTTCAAGAAGAAAGTTAAAATAGGGTCTAGTCGATTTACTTTTACCTTGCTTGATTATCTTAAAGGTGTTGACGATGTATCCGATGATGCAACTAGAAGAAGGACTACATAACCTACAATTTTGCCTCCTAGTGCATATGATTGGAGCACTATGAAGGAGTTTCTTGGCTTCTTAAAGTTGTTCTACAACATAACGTTGAAGTTTTATGGATCAAACTATGTTACAAGTAACACTTATTTCCAACATAGTTGCAATTCAGACAAGTCTTAATGCAAGTTCAAGTAGCTCCTACTCTCTCTTGAATGACATGTCAACAAGAATGATGTCCAAGTTTAACAAATACTGGGGAGCAGTTGAGAAAATGAATCCATTATTGGTTTTGGCCTTGATATTAGACCCCAAATATAAATTGACATATGTCAAAGTCACTTTTGCTGACCATTTTCATGAACCAACAAAGTGTGAAGTTATGATGAGGAAGACTATGGGTGTATTGTATCACTTATATGACCATTATTCACTAGTATTCATCTTGGTGAAACTTTTGGATCTCAAGCAACAATGAAGCGAGGGGATAATAGTAATGGTGGGAATAATGTGTTATTATTAGAGTTAGAACTTGAAGTAGCCTTGTCATTTGCTAATGCTATAAACCAAAATTTTTTAGCCAAGGCAGATGCAGAGAATAATGTAGAGAAACTTTCAAAAGTGAATGAATACCTGCGAGTTGAATTGGTTGGTTATCGCAATTCAAAATTTGACATCTTGTCATGGTGGAAAGAGAATGCTTGTAAGGATAAAGTGTTAAGCTTGATGGCACTTGATTTGTTGGTTATCCCAAACTCTACAGTATCTTTTAGTATGGGGGTAGAGTATTAGATGCTTTTAGGAGCTCTTTATCCTCAAAGAAGGCTGAGTCACTCATTTGGGCACAAAATTGGCTATCAGTGAAACCACCCAACTTGAATGACTTTGATGTTGACAATTTTGATGAAACTGCAGCTATTGTTATTGGTATCTTAATTTGCATTCTCTATTTTTAGAATTTAATGTTTCATTTCATCTTCTTATTAGTTAATACATATTAATCAATAGGATATACAATTTATCTTTGTTCGTTTTATAAAGGAAGATGCAAAAGCAGGAGGTGAATCTGAACAGATAGAACAATGAAGATTTGTAGACTTGCAGAGTTACAATTGAAGATGAATAGATGATAATGGAGGAATGATGATCGCTTGAATGCTTGATCAGTGTATGCCACTATCGTAGCATGTTATATTGTTATTGTTTTGGAACTTGTGAATTTGTGATCTTTGAAGTTTGAATTTCAAAGATTAGTATTCAGTATTTTGATCATGTCTATAGGAAACTTAGCTCATTCGTAAGGTTTAATGTAAGAAAATGGAGGGAAGCATTAAGGGAAATAAATTTTTAATGAGTACAATTTCACTTTCACAAAAATGGAGAAATGAGATTATAAAATGTTAATAGGAGAAGATATGTAATATTAAAGAATAAGAAAAATTAATTAAAAAATTTTAACCCCACTTTTCCAATTTTTAAAAGTCAAGCTCATTAAAATTTCCCCCCTCTTCTTCATTACCATTGTACCAAATAGACAATAATATTTAGTAAACAAAAAAGAGGACCGGACCGATTGGTTCAACCGGTGAACTGGTGAGTTGTCCGGTCTGGTTCACTTATTGGACCATGAACCGGGAAAACTAGTTATTTAACTGATTGGATCGGTTACATTTTTTTATTCTTTTTTTTGTGTAATACATTTTTTTATTTTTCTAACTACTATCTCGCACTATTTTTGAGGAGAGAATGAAATGTTGAAGACCAAGATTTAGAGAAAAGTAGATAAAAATAATAATAAATTTTAAAAAAAGAAGATGATTAAGAAAATTATTTAAAATGATATAATAATTATAAGAAAGGAGATATCATTACATTAGTATAGACATCATAACTAATACTAATAGATTTTAAGCATTTTTTTCTAAAGATCTTCATTTTTATTTATAGAATTTTAAAAATATATTAATTTATATATTTTTATTAATAAATTGTAATATTTAATATGGCCGGTTTAATCACTGGTTAGACCCCAGTTGATCTATTGACCCTTGAACATATGCCGTGATCGGTTTATTGCTCGGTCCGGTTTTTTATTCCTTGATAATATTGTATTTTGCAAGGTTTTTTGGGGCTTGTAAAAAAATACTCCTTATGATCCTTAATATAAGATATATTTATTTAATTTGATTATATTAAAGAAGTTTGTTAAGTTCACTAATATAACATGTATTTTTTAAAATACCCTAATTATCTTTTAAATTCCTTTATTTCATCTCTTACTTAATTATTAATGATAGAATATTAATAAAATAAAATTAAAAAAATTAATAAATATAAAATATAATTTTTATATTTATGATTAATACCATGGGAACCAAAAGGCTCCACTGCTTCAGCAGCCGCTCCAAGTGCACCCGTTTTTCGGCACTTACCCTTCTCTCCTCAAATACCACACTGCCAACACAGAGCGTACAGAACACAACCAATAAAAAGCCTGCGCTTCTCCTGTGGTATTTTCACGCGCATTAGGTATCGCGTGTCATATAAAGACAACACAGTTCAAACTTCAAAATGAAAAGAAGAAGAAATGCATTTCAAACTAGGCCGTAGATTATTGGATTTAAATCGACGGACCAGATTGCTTTCTACCACAGAATGCGAGTATTTTTTAAAAAATAATCTCATAGCCAAAAAAATTTAGCATAGGCGTCCCTGCTAGCGCCACTACAGCGCCCTTCTAGGGTTTCAGAATCGCCGCGCTTCGCATAGTATTGAATTTTTCTTCTCCCGCTTCATCACTCTTTTCATCATACCCAGCTTCATTCATTATTTCACTGTAAGTCCTCTGAAATTGATTCGCTCTCTGTAATATTCAGTATAGTGACTTTAGGGTTGCTCTTTTGTTGTTTTCATTTCCTTACTAACTTACTTGGATGTATGTGATCGTCATCTGATTCTTTCTTAAAAACTAATTCTCTCTCATGTTTAGAACTAGTGAAGTGATGTCAAATATGTTTGCTGGAAAGTAGTAGAAAACGGCAGCGAACTTAACTCCTTGCGTTTCCCATCTGTTGGGACTTACTGAAGTAGTCTAATAGTGCTATTTTTGTTGTTTTTTCTCACTAACTGTAGCGCAGATATGCGGGTCTTACTTTTTCCGGCCTTGGTTTGTTGCGTTTATTTTTCATTTCCTCTACTCTAGCTTAACTTCTCTTGAAATTGTATTTCACATTGATCACTAGGATATTCTTAATATTTTAGGTTGATAATGATAATGATAATGCTGTCTTCGGAGCGGCTGAATCAGTATCTAGTATTGTTATTGTTTTTTTTTTTTAAAGAAAGAAATCTCTTTAAATGTTATACTCAGTTATTCTCAATTTTGGAGGGGGACAGAGAAATATTTAAGGCATATCTCATTATTCTTTTTCTGTTTGTCCAGGTCAATTTTTAGTTGCCATTGCCTTTCTAAGTGTTATTCCTGTATCTCTTTAATTACTTTATTAGATTTGTATGCTCCAGGTTCAGATGGCGATGGAGGTTACTCAAATTCTTCTCAATGCACAAGCGGTGGATGGCACGGTACGGAACCAAGCAGAAGAAAGTTTGAAACAGTTTCAGGAACAGAATCTTCCCAGTTTTTTGTTTTCTCTTGCTGGGGAATTGGCAAATGATGAGAAACCTACAGAGAGTAGGAAGCTTGCGGGTTTAGTTCTTAAGAATGCCCTGGATGCAAAAGAACAGCATAGAAAGATAGAGTTTGTCCAAAGATGGTTGTCATTGGACCCAACAGTAAGAGCTCAGATTAAAGGATTCTTGTTGAGGACCCTTTCCTCCCCTTCTCTGGAAGCTCGATCAACTGCAGCACAAGTTATTGCAAAGGTTGCAGGTATTGAGTTGCCACACAAGCAATGGCCTGAATTGATAGGGTCTCTCTTATCAAATATTCCTCAACTTCCAGCTCCTACAAGGCAGGCAACTCTGGAGACTCTTGGGTACATCTGTGAAGAAGTTTCCCCAGATGTGGTAGATCAGGACCATGTAAACAAGATACTCACGGCTGTTGTTCAGGGCATGAATTCTTCTGAAACTAACAATGATGTCAGGCTTGCTGCAATTCAAGCCCTATACAATGCCTTGGGCTTTGCTCAAGCAAATTTTTCAAACGATATGGAGCGTGACTTCATCATGAGAGTTGTCTGTGAAGCTACTCTTTCCTCTGAATTGAAAATTCGACGAGCAGCTTTTGAGTGTTTGGTTGCCATTTCATCAACCTACTATGAAAAGTTGTCTCCTTATATGCAGGACATATTCAATATTACTGCCAAGGCTGTTAAAGAAGATGAGGAGCCAGTTGCACTTCAGGCTATTGAGTTCTGGAGTTCAATATGCGATGAAGAAATAGATATATTAGAAGAATATGGAGGAGATTTTAGTGGTGATTCTGACATTCCCTGCTTTTATTTTATTAAGCAGGCACTCCCAGCCCTTGTTCCCATGTTATTGGAGACACTATTAAAGCAAGAAGAGGATCAAGATCAGGATGAAGGGGCATGGAACATAGCTATGGCTGGAGGCACATGTCTAGGCTTGATTGCTCGGACAGTTGGTGATGATATTGTGCCTTTAGTTATGCCATTCATTGAAGAGAATATAACAAAACCAGATTGGAGGCAAAGGGAAGCTGCCACATATGCCTTTGGCTCCATTCTTGAGGGTCCATCACCAGATAAACTAGTACCAATTGTCAATGTTGCTTTGAACTTTATGCTCACTGCATTAATGAAAGATCCAAATAATCACGTGAAGGATACTACTGCCTGGACTCTTGGACGAATGTTTGAATTTTTGCATGGCTCAGCTCTGGAAACACCAATTATCACTCAAGCTAATTGCCAACAGATTATTACAGTGTTGCTTCAAAGTATGAAAGATGTTCCCAATGTTGCTGAGAAGGCATGTGGTGCTCTATATTTTCTTGCCCAAGGTTATGAAGATGCTGGATCTTCATCCTCTCCATTGATTCCCTTTTTTCAAGATATTGTCCAAGCCCTTCTTACTGTGACTCATAGGGATGATGCTGGAGAATCACGCCTCCGAACAGCAGCCTATGAAGCCTTAAATGAAGTAGTGAGGTCTACTAATGATGACACAGCTCCAATGGTGGTACAATTAGTTCCGCTCATCATAATGGAGCTCCGCCAGATTCTTGAGAAACAAAACCTTTCAGCTGATGAGAAGCAAAATGAACTACCAAGCCTTCTCTGTGGTTGCTTGCAAGTCATCATACAAAAGTTAGGTTCATGTGAGCCGACAAAATTTCACTTCATGCAGTATGCTGACCAAATGATGGCCCTGTTCCTGAGAGTATTTTCTTCTCGAAATGCCACAGCACTTGAGGAGGCTATGCTTGCCATTGGAGCTCTGGCTTATGCATCAGGTGTAAATTTTTCGAAGTACATGCCTGAATTTTACAAGTATCTGGAGATGGGACTCCAAAATTTTGAGGACTACCAGGTTTGTGCCATTACAGTAGGTGTGGTTGGTGATGTATGCAGGGCCTTGGAGGAAAAGATTTTACCTTATTGTGATGGGATAATGACCCAACTTCTGAAGGATTTGTCAAGTAACCAGCTGCATCGATCTGTAAAGCCTCCTATATTTTCATGTTTTGGGGATATTGCTTTGGCAATTGGTGAAAACTTTGAGAAGTACTTGTTATATGCTATGCCTATGCTTCAGAGTGCTGCTGAGCTATCTGCTCACACAGCAGGTGCTGATGACGATATGGCAGAGTACACAAATTCTTTGAGAAATGGAATCTTAGAGGCATACTCTGGGATCTTCCAAGGGTTTAAGGGCTCTCCAAAGACTCAACTCTTGATGCCCTATGCTCCTTATATACTACAGTTTTTGGATAGTTTGTACATGGCGAAGGACATGTAAGTAAACTTTTGTACTTGATATTCTGTCAGTTAAATTCCTGGATTTTAATTCGTTTCCTTTTTATTTGTCTAGGGATGATGTTGTGACAAAGACAGCTATTGGGGTACTTGGAGATTTAGCTGATACGTTGGGTAGTAATGCTGGCCCCTTGATTCAGCAATCTGTGTCCAGCAAAGATTTCCTCAAAGAGTGCTTGTCATCTGATGATCCTTTGATCAAGGAATCAGCTGAATGGGCTAAGTTGGCTATCAGTCGGGCCATATCATTTTGAGGTAATTACAATTTCGTGGGACTCTGTCCTTGCATAAATTTGTGTGCATTGGGTGAGACACAATTGCATGCCATGATTCAGATCATCTCTTTTAGGCTTAATTTCTTGGGTGTACTTCAGCTGTCTCATTTTCTTGTCAGTGATATGGAGTCTGCTTTTCCATTTTTTAATTTATTTTGCATTGCTATAGAGGATGGTGGGTGATGATTAAATTTTCTTCTAACTGGCAGAAAATATGGAGTTTTCATACAGGAGGAGAAACAGGATTAACAGTGAGGATGGACCAAAATGGTGATTTTCCATCACAATATATATATATATATATATATGCGCCAATGCTGTCTCCAGCGGCTCGGCTTGATTATATTTCTTCATATGGGGCCGGTGGTGTACTGTCTGATGTTTTATGGACTGTAGAGTTGGGAGGGATACCGTCTGTCCTTGTCTTTTTGTTATTTTTCCTCTATTATTTGGCTGTAGAGTGGAAAACAGTTATCTTAGCCTATGTTTTGGAATAGGCAATGAAACATATTTGCAGTCAAGTGAAGTTAGTCAATCAATCATTCTTCATCCATTATTTTGTATCGAGTTTTCTCCTTTTGGTTGATTTTTTTGTCTCATTCTACATATGAATACATCTTCAACATCTGTGAATAACCTGTCATCTTTCTCGATGAGGGTAACTCCTTTATATTATATTTTTACCTTATGATTTATTCGTTTGAATTATGAAGAAAAGTAATTATAGAAAAATGATGGAAGGTAAATCCTGATCTGAAATTTAATGTTTACTTGGTTTACTTTGAATCCCTACTATTTGGTTGTCAGTTTGCCTCTTGTATAGGATATTTGTTACTCTATGATTGCCTGATGAGATAAATAAAGATCCAGCATTAGCATATTGTGACAGGTTTTGCAAGCAGAAATAGTGTACATTTCTCTGGATGTGATTGCTGCTGTTCAAGAGCATGCAGAGTTCACGACTGACTTCAAGACAACTCTCTATCTTGGTGTTACCATAGCTGTAAGGATCTTATCATGAAGCCTTGAAATTTTCATTTTCTGGGAAGTTGATAAGGTGGTACCATATGGGGAAACTAATAGGGATGAAATCAACCAAAGGAATTCAATGAAAAACTGATCACATTGTTTATCTGTTTCACAGGGAAATTAAAAACAATTAGAGGGCATTCATTGCTTGATGTTCTTTTGCTCAATGGTTTAGTATTAGTTTAGTACTTCTCCTGCAGGATTTAATGGTAAATATAATTATTGGTTTAGGAAGAGTAGGGTGTTTTCTTGTCTATGAAACAATTATGAATTATAAATTTAAATATTAAGAGAAGTAAATTACTCAAGATATCCCAGAAATTTATGAAATTTGACTTTAACCCTGAAATTGACTTTAATAATTAATACCGAGTAAGTGCCAAAGTTGAATTTATGAAGAGAGTCTGTGCGCGGTCGTGTGGCAATTAATATTTTACAACTTGGATGTCATTTCTCGTACTTAAAAACGTGATGTGAAAAGATAAATGTACGAGACCTATATCCTAGCTTTTTTTTTCGTTGGCTCGTTCTGATCAACAAAGAAGTTAATTAAATTAGATTAGATAATTTATATTTATCAATTTTTTAAAGTTAATTTATTTGATTTATAAATTAATATATAATTTAATCATATATAATATATAATATAATTAAATAACTTATTTAGTTTTTTTAATCTCTTTTAAAAAAAATTAATGAAGTCTTATATTTAAAACTGAAACCGGTAACTAAATGAAACACAATATATGTAACTGTAGAGTTAGGTTACGTCACAATAATGGATCGAATGTGAATTAAGGTCAAGTGACCCGTTTGATTTAATCAAATAAGCATGCCCAAATGTTTGAGTCCAAAATTGCCATATGGGCTTTTAATTTTCTTTTCATTTGCCTTTGGAGCCCATGTAGATATAGAACTTTTTTCTTTTGGGTAATAATGTTTCTGAAAGAATTCAACTACTTTTGCCAGCTCGAAAAGATTGGACGCATGAAATGAGTCCTTAACATTTTTTTTTTGGTTTACAAAGGCAAGAATAAAGCTTGAAGAGATACAAAAAGACTACATAATCCTGATAATTTGCATGGGCCATCTTGGCCAGATAATCTGCACATCAAGTCCTTAACATTTTGAAACCTCAATTTTACTAACAAAAGTACTTCTTTGAAAAAAGGTACTTCTGTAATCTACCTACCACACGTCACCTTATACCTGTTATTTAGAGTCAGTTTGGTTCCACGGAGGGAAGGTAAGGAGAGGAATAGGGAAGGAGAGGAATTTTGATGTTGAGAGGATTTTAATATTACTTTGATTTGATTGATGAGAGGGGAGGGGAGGTAAAATATTTTTATATGGATAACTTTATCTTTATTTTATTTAAATCATTTTTTGAATTTTATAGAAACTTTAATAATTATATAAAATTATAATTTTAATTATAACTTTCATAGATATAATAACCACACAATACCAAAATATTAAAGTAAAGATGATGATGACGAAGAAAGTCAGAAGGATCTTAGGAATATTAAAAATTTTCATGGGCATAATAGTCATACTATACCAAAATATTACCTCGTCCCTCCAAATCTCCGCATTTTGGAGGAGAGGCTTATAAGGGGAGGGGAGAGAAAATTAAATTTCAAAAAATTTTCTCTCCTCTCCTTAAATTTTTATGTTGCCAAATAAGGGGAGGGGAGTAAAATTCATCCCCTCCTCTCCCCTCAAACCAAACTGACCCTTAGTAGTGGTAGAAGCATTTTTTTTTCAATATGACTTTTAAAAACTTAAGATACGATAAAAGTTAGATTATAAATATGATTTATGTTTAGATTGACAGTGATAGAAGTGACTTTTTTTCAAACTGAAATATATTTAGATGATTATTTAAAAAGCAAATTTAGATAGAAAATGACTGAAAAATAAATTAATTTAATTAAATAATACATATACGATTTTCCCCCTAATTAATGTCATTTTTGTTTTTCCTATTATTTCTCAAATAAATCGCCAAATCTAAATTTTTTTAAATATGAATATGGAATATTATTTTATTTTTTATAGATTTTTAGAGATTAATTAAATATTAACTATGGATCAATTGAGTTTGGAGTGGACTCTCATAACTAAATTTTATCATTTTATTTTTTAGGATATTTTTCCAAACCTAAAGTTATTGGGTGGTTTACAAATTTATTGTTATTATTTATGAAAGCATGAGTATCTGTACCCTTTCTTTCTTTTTCCAATGCTCATCTTCTCATAACACATGATGCTGAATAATTCAAGATACTCTCAGTAGTCAGTAATAGTATTTGAAGTTTTGAACCCTTAACACTGATGATCATGAAAACCAAATTTGTTAGTAAAATATAGAAGGAAAAGAAAATCAAGATACTGGAAAACCAAACATTCCCTTTTAAGCCTCCCCCAACCCGCGGGGGGAAACCCTTTTAAGCCTTTGAAAATTCTTACCCGCGCAAGATATGACTCATTTTTAATTGTGTAGAGTGCAAATGAAATGGAACATCATTTGCTGGGAAGAATTTTCCACACATTTAAGTTGTATTATACTAACTCAAGTCCTTACTATAAGAACCAGTTAACTAATTTGAAAAAATCAAAAAAGTTAAATAAATTATTTAATTATACCATATGTTACATAATTTCTCTAGAATATTTATATGTGTCATTATATTATATATCAGTTTATAAGTCAAACAAGTTAGTTTGAAAAAAAATGATAAATTAAATACTTTAAAGTAATTTATTTAGCTTTTTTAATATCCCCAAATTAACCAACTGAATCTTATATTAAGAACATGAAGTACTACATATTATGACTCCCAAAATTGTTACATGCTAACTATTTCTACCACAAATAAGACCTGTAGCAAAATAATACCTTTTCCTTTCACTTACCAAAAAAATGTGAGCACTGATATGCTTCATGTCACTATATTTGCTTGCGTTGATTAGTAACGAAAGAATGAATTACATTCAAAATAATGAAGCAGAGAGAAGGAAGAACATTGTTTGACCTTAGTAAGTAGCAAATTCCTAAATAGGCTGCAATTCCAAGTTGCTGTGCCCAGTATTTGTAGAAGATGGTGCAGACTCTGTGTTCTCTCCAGAATTCATCTGTTGAACTGGCGGCGGATTAGTTATGGTTGCCGAAGAATCATGCGATAGATGGCTCCTCATCTCCCTATGTTCTTGACATATGGCACACCAATGCAGGCAGCAATGCACCAGGCAGGGGTCACAAGGTGAATTCTGAAAACAACAGATCATTAAGGTGAATTCTTATAATGAATCTATATAGAATTGGTTAATAGTTTCCAACTAGTAAGTTTAAAAAGACTGCCCTATAAACAAATGGGGGAGGATCTTTCCAAAAAAAACAAATTGAAATTGAATAGATTGTATTTCCTCATGTCCTTAATATAAAACATATTTATCTAATTTAATTATATTAATAAAATTAGTTAAATTAGTTAATATGACATGTATTTTCTAAAATACCTTAGTTATCTTCATTAATTTCCTCATTCCTTCCCCTCTTTGATTATGACTGAGAGAGTATCAATAGAGATAAATTAGGAAAAGACTAATAAATATGAAAAATATGTTTTATATTTAGAATCAAGACTAACTCCTCAAATATATCTTATATTAAGGACCGGGGGAGTATATAATAACTCAAACTCTTAGTGGTCCCTATGATAAGTTAGCCATTGGTAACTGAAGTGATATGTTCTACTGGTTACTATATTTATATTTATATGTATATATATGTTATTTGGTCTATATTTCCTACTAGGAATTTTAATCCGGTAGTTAAATAAATGATCGTGTCGTATTATAGCATTTGGGATTAATCACAATTGATATCATACTCCCCATTGTTGATATGGAGACCACGAAGAGAGTTGTTTGGCCCCTTAGTCTGCAAAAATATCATGATGAAACAGATCTGACACTACCATTTATGTTTTTTGACTTATTTCCACACATTTTTTAAACTACAAAACTTTTTTAACACAGTACAACCATTTCTAGGTAAGTAAAACTGAAAGCGACTACTGACATCAATTTCAGCTATACACTCTAAAATAGGGACAGCGAAGGAACCCTAAGAACGAACTCTGCAAATATCTAACATGGTATTAATAGAAGATTTATAAGTTAATTATGCATACGGCTTCTACTATTTCAGAAGTGTACAAGGACTGAAAGTATAAATGAAAAGATAAACGTAACAAAGATGCAAGCCATTTCAAAATCAGTAAACATTTTTACACTAGTTGCATCTTAAAGTGGATGAAATCACCTTGAGATGATATTTCTTCTGCAAAGATTGCCGAAATAGACCAGTATAAATGCCACACATCCACCACATGAAAAGCAGGCTTTCAACAATGAGAAATGAAGTGTCAGGATCAATACCATTCATAAATGCTGTTGCAGCTGCAACAGCCATTCCACCTTCTATACACATAGCATGGCAAAGACAAGCATTGGTCCAAGGAATGTCATTTCTCATTGCTTCAACATTACGCCCAAATAGAACACATGGGCAGAATAGTCCAGTCCAGCCTGCAAGGTAAGAACCATTATTGTAGAGTAGATGTTCGATTCTGGAAAAACACTCTCAAGGACAAGGAGACAGTATATAGCGAATATATATTACATTCCTTCAACAAGCTCTACAGTTCTAGTACATTTTATGAGGGAAGAATGAAGATATCGATCCTGTGAAAAATATCTTAAACGGCTACTGGAGCTTCAGGACTTTGAAATAGCAAAAATTTGGCCATTTTCCTTTCTTCGTTCTGTATAAAAAGATGTTTCCCAGAGAGCAAACAAATCTCAGGCCATCACAAGCAAGGTACAATTTTCTACATAACTCTCACCCATAAACCTCATATTTCTACATATAATGCTGATATGTTATCTCCCGCAGCAGCACAACCAACAACCCACACAATCAAAAATTTGGCCATTTTCCTTTCTTCGTTCTGTATAAAAAGATGTTTCCCAGAGAGCAAACAAATCTCAGGCCATCACAAGCAAGGTACAATTTTCTACATAACTCTCACCCATAAACCTCATATTTCTACATATAATGCTGATATGTTATCTCCCGTAGCAGCACAACCAACAACCCACACAATCAAAACAACAAAAAAGCAAAACATGTTTATAACACAGAATGTGATAGTTGCATGATAATTGAGCATAATATGCTAAGACTAAAAACCTAAGCAGTTTTCTTCTTCCTTCTTACAGTCCTATTGTCAAATATTTTGTCCTCTTACAAAATATGGTACCATCTCTATGTACTTCTCGCATAAATTCTTTTTCTCAGCAAATTGGAGTATTTTACACTTCTTTACCTTGCCCATGCTTTTCAAAACCCTTCTTCAGAATTTGCACTGCTTAACAGGTTTTCATGTTACATGGAAAGAAAATAAATCCCAAGAGAATGTTACATATATATATGAGATAATTTCATTACAGAAAAGCAGATAGAATCTTACAACTTTCAGCATCTTCGACACAACCACAGATTCCAGTTGTCCAATCTTCATCTGCTGGAGGTTCGTAACTTTCAGGAAGGACTTGTCCACATTCTTGACACCTACGAACGTTTAACTGTTGAAAGTAATCTTCATTAGCAACGATAACAACAACAACAAAAAATTGTTAAAATTGTTTTGGTTTCTTCAAACATCAGAGCCTCATTTTATAGCAGAACCTTCGTTTTCATTCTTTTTTTTTTTTTTTTATGCAATAAAACTATAACAAACTACATTTAACCATTAACAGTACTACTCATATCTTGAATTTGATGTAATGCATGTGAAACGGAAAAAAATTGTAAACCAAAGATCCAACAATATAGAAATTCTTGATCCAAAGAAGCGAAACAAACAAATGAAGGACGAAAAAGAAACCCACGTTCAAATGTCAAAACCGAAATCGGATTCGCATTGAGGGAGGTCACGACTTAACAAAAACTAAATACGTCAAGAACAAGAAACAGAGAAATGGCAACTAACCGTTGGAACCTCAACGGGTTGATTAAGCTCGCCGGGAGTGATATCCTGCAAATCCCCTTGATCCTTCGTCAACTTCACGTACCTCGATTGTCCGTCTGCCATCTTGTACGGCGACTGCAAGGAAAAGCAAAAATTCATGCTAATGAATGAAGAGAAAAAGCAAATCAGAGGGGAAAATGAAGGAAGCGAGTATAAGAAAAACGTTGATCGGGAAACGTTGGCGTGACATTGGGCAAACCTGAAAGCAAAATTAAGGTCGTAATCGAAATCTGAAATCCTTTTGGTTTCAGAGAGAACGTATTGTTACATCTGATCACGATTTTGATCGATTTTGCCTCTCGCTTTTCCACTCCTTATCCCGGGGATGTTTCTTACAGTTATTTTCAATTGTTTCCAGTCCAAGAAATCCATGATGCTCTCTCTCTTTCTGTTCTGTTTTGTTCTTTCGTATTCTCCGTTTTGCTTGGGAGAGGGCCTCTTTTGAGGAAACTACAATTTTGGCCCAATGAGAAACTAATTTTACCAATGCAACACCTTAAATTCTAGCACATTTTTAAAATAAAATTTAAATTTAATATTTCGACTTGAGAGCATCCATAAAAAAAATATTTAAAAATTTTATTAGTCTAAAGAATCAAAAGTTGAATATTAGTATTTTTTAAAGAAAAAGACAGAAAAAAACTTTAAAATTATAAAACTTTAAATTAAGTTTGTTATTAAGAATTGATAAAGGGATGAAGAAACTTGATAAACAATTCATAATTTATATTTTAATAAATTATTGATTTAAAATTTTATAATTTCAAATTTTTTCTGAGTCTTTTTTCCTACTTTCTATGTATAAAATTGTAAAGAGTATTGGTACTTTTTTAGTGTTGGACCTACCAAAAGGAAGTGAATTAGGTTATTATTAAAAAATTAAATGCAATTTGAAAGATAGAGTTTGAAAGTAGAGAAAATTCTCAATAAATATCATTTGAATTTAAAAAATTTTAAAAAGTCTTTTAACACATAAAAATAATAAAAAGGTCTGAAGGGATTATTTTGAAATTTTAAAATATTATTCTTTTACCAATATACCCCTCAAGTTTCTTTTTATTATTAAAAGAAAAAACCCTCGCCGCAGGGACTCTAGCAACCAGCTGCCAAAGCTTCAGCCGTCGGTGATAACTTAAGTAATGAGATTGACTACTTAATCTTCATAAATTCGATTGGACGTCATTAATAAGTTGAGTAAAGGCAATGATAACATGAATACAGCGATTGACAAATTGTGTTTTCGAGATTATTAATAACTACATTCAATAGACCATTGCCAATACTCAAGTTGTTATTATCTTTATTCAACTTGTCATCAATGTTTGATAGGATTTAAGGAGCTCAAGTTGACAATCTCATTATTCAAGTTGTCAATTTTATTACTCAAGTTGTCATTGGAGGCCTGCCAATGATTGGTGCTAGCTGTCAGAGCTTTAGTGGTGGTAAGAGTTTTTTCTTTTTTAAAAAGAAAAACTTGAGGGATATTTTAGTAAAAACATAATATTTTAAAAATCTCATATTAATCCCTTAAAACCTATTTATCATTTTAATGTGTCAATAAATTTTTTAGGATTTTTAAAATTTAAATGATATTTATTTAAAATTTTCCCTTAAAAGTATGTCACCGATATTCGACCCAAAAGTATATCACCGATATGAATGCTAAATCAGAGAGTTGAGAGGAGTGTACGGAGTTAGGGACGTTAGCTCATATTATTGGCAATGTCATTTATAGGCGGAATGTTTATAATTACTTATACATTAAAAAAATTTATAGTGTTTGGCTCATATTGGGTGAACATTTATAAGTAGATTTGCATATTTATTAAAAATTATTAAACAATTTTTTATATAAAGAGGTGTAGTTTGTTTGTTTTTTAATTGGGTTAAGGTATATCTAGCACCGTAAAAATATTTCACAAATGTATCCAGTGTCCTAAAGTATTTTGTGGTAAATCTAACTTCTTGAAATATTTTTTTCCGGTACATCTATCACCATAACATATATTTTTAGGCATACTTAGGACTTAAATATTTTTTTAGATGCATCAAACACCCTAAAATATTTTTTTTATTTGTATACAATCCTCAAAATTACCTAAATTTATTGATTGATTCCCATCCTTCTATCCATTTATTTTTAGAGAAATTTTTGAAAACATCATAAATTTTTTATTGTTATTGTAAAATGTATTATAAATAAAAACACCACACAAATACGAGAGAGAGTAAAATTTGGCAAGTGTTTATCTTAGATACTTCACCTTTGCATAAAGTTTTATTCTACTACCTTAATTCATGAAATATTTTTAATCCGCTAATTCTAATGTTAACAAGACATCGGTGTATTAATTTTAATTTTTAAAAATGGCAGTTACTGACACAAAATTTTCATTTGAGACTGAGAGTAATAGGTTAATGCTTAATACTACTCGAGGAACAGAAGATATTTTTAAGGGATTACCAATGAAATCTATGATAATGTTATTAGATTTAAGGGAAAATTTCAGAAAAATGTAGCTAAAAATGGGAAAAGAGAAATCAAGATAGTGAAATTGCGATATCCCAAAACAGTCAGATGTCAGTACGGTCAAAAAATATGGGATTTTAAAATTTTAGCGAAAATACACTTTTTCCCTTCAGCTCTCCCTCTCTCTCAGCTCGAAATAACAACACCGGGCTCTTTATTAACAACACCATATTCTACATTAAAAACATCGTATCTAAAATATAGTGTTGTTAATATAGAGACCATCGTTGTTATTAACCCTGAAACTTGTAAATTTCAAATTTATCCTTGGAGTTGTTAGTGGAGAATACGATATTGTTAATTAAGAACCCGGTGTTGTTATTCCGAGTTAAGAGAGAGGGAAAGCTTAAGGGTAGAATTGTCTTTTCTCCGAAATTTCAAAATCTCAAATTCTTGGATCGTACAGACACCTGACTGATTTGTGATTTCACAATTTCATTGTACTGATTTATCTTTTCCTATTTTTAACTACATTTTTTTAGAATTTTCCCTAGATTTAATGTGTATTTTTTTTCCTCGTTGGCTAAGAAGAAGTGATTTTTTTTAACTGAGCTTAAAATCTAAAAATACATATGAAAATTTTTTAAAAAGTGTACCTAATACGAAATGTTTTTTTTAGGATAACACTAACTATAAATTTTTAAAATAGGTGCAAATATACACATTGACTGTTTTTTTTTTTGAATTTTTTTAATGGTTGAGGTATAAAAATAAACATGAGATTTTCCTAAAAGTGCGCACCAGACAAATATTTTTTTAGAGGAAAAAAATTATTATGAACTTCTAAAAATACGTGCAAAAATACACATTGGCCATTAATTGACCGTATGTTCAAATTTTTTGACTGAAAAATGTGACATGGAGGATGACATGCCTGATTAAGAAACTCTTGGAGAGAAATATTAACATACTCCATGAGTACCATGTCATCTGAATTTTTTTGAATAAAAATATAGCAACTTATATCATTTTAATTCTAGTTTGCTGATGACTCATCTAAAAAAAATTCAAATTTTATCTTGTTTTAAGAAAAATATTGATTTATCATTTTATTTGAGTTTTTTTAAAATTAATATTTTTTCCTTAAAAAAAGATAACATTTGAATTTTTTCAGATGAATGATTAGCCAATTAGGATTAAAAGGATATGAGTTATTGTGTTTTTAATGGACAAAGTTTAAATGACATGGTTCTCCTAAAGTATATAAGTATTTCCCCAACTGAAAATAATAATTTGTTGACTAAGTAAGAAAAATTAATTTCCACTAACCCTTTATCTCCTTATCATAACTTCTTTCAAAAGGGAGAGGGAGCGAAGCGGAAACGTTAGGTGGAAATAAAGGATTATATGGAAATTAATTTCCTTTACCTAAACAACAAATTGTTATTATATATTGTTTCTTAATCATCCACGTCATCTTCCATGTCACCATTTTTAATAAAAAAAATTCAAATAAACAATCAACTAATAGCCGGCTCTGTTTTTGTACCTATTTTAGAAGTTCATAGTCATTTTTACCCAAAAAAAATATTTGTGTTGAGTGTTTTTTTTAAAAATCTCATGTGTAGTTTTACATACATGTTTTTAAAATTTATAATTATTTTTACAATTAAAAAAAATATATGGTGTTGGAGGTAATTTTTTATTTTCGAAAATTTTCCGTGTATTTGTGCATCTTCTGCATTTTTACGACTATAACAGGACACGTGGACAACGCCGGGACCGGGAGGCTACTTCTGGCGGTATGTTAAGCCGTTCCCTCGCAAAGTTGTTTCTTTCAAACTTCGCTCCTCTCTGGACTGGAGAATTGGGACTCACTTGTTCTTTAAGTGCTTGAATATGAACTACCAACAGAGGATCCAAGTTGCGGCGAAAATCATACTTGAGCATGACGCAAGTGCCGCCGACGCGCCGTTTAACCTCGAAGATCTTGGGATCAAGGCGACCCTTAAACCCCACCAGGTGGAGGGAGTTTCGTGGCTCATACGAAGATATAAACTTGGCGTCAACGTTCTCCTCGGTGAGATTTCATTTTAATCTGTATTTCTGTGTTTGGGATTCTCAGAAGGTTTGAGAAATTTAGACTAGAAACTGGGATGTTTTGGTTTGAGTAGTTTATTTTTTGAAATGTTGTATTATTCAAGAGCGAATGGAAGATATGGACTTAGTGTTTTAGTTTTTCAATTAATTTTCCAAAAAGTATCCTTCGCAGTGTGGTGGTAAGTTTGCACTATTTTTCGGGGAAGGCAGTATGAACGTTTGAATAGTTATACTTAATATACATTAATGCATGTTCTTTTCCGGTGATAAAAATCGATTTAGTAAAACTCTGTTCGTGATTGCTGCTCAGTTTTGTCTATATGATTATATTTCCATTTCCGTAAATGAGGAAACTAAACCATTTGATGGACTAATCTGTTAACTTGTTACACTTGCATTTGAAGCATTGACTGTGTCAATTAGCTAATTTAATTTTAGATGGAATATTTTTTTTTTCCTCACTGAGGAAACAAATTCATCATGTTAGTGATCAAAATGTCAACTTATTTGCAGGGGATGAGGTATTCTTCCTTCAGTTTAATATCTGAGGCTAATCAGTTATTGGAAAGGGAAAATATTTAGTATCTGATTAGTCTAAAATTACAAAAAATTCACCCTTTACAAGGTGAATTTTCTGGTTATTCAGTCTTGCTGTTGTTATCCTGTAAAATCCACAGATACCCAATATAGGAGAAACTTTATGCTTCATGAAATTCATTAAATGCTGCTAAAAATTGCTGGTGGTAAGCTTAAAAGTTCTCTCTGTTGCATTTAATGAATTATTTGAGGGTGTTCAGAGAACTAGCTGAATCATGGAAAGGTTTGATCTGCTTTGGACGATGACATATAGAAATTCCATGAAGAAAGCATCAAATATTAGAAGGGGAGGTGGTACTATGATGTTGAAAATTAACTTTGATATTCAAAATGCTAAAGAAAACACTAAGCTGTTAAGCATGTTGAACCTTCAAGAAAAGGATCACATATGCTTGTTGACCACTATTTTAACTGAATTGTTTTACTTTATTACTATTTAATTTTTGGGTATATCAATAAAACTTCCTATAGTTGCCATGAGGAGACCTTGTGATGTCGAATATAATGATCAGCAATAAATAAAAGTTAGTAATTCTGTTTTCTAATATACTAATATTGAAGGTAATTTTCTATGAATGACTGTAGGTCTATTTATAACAATTCTAATTGAAAAGAATTATTACGTAACTCCTAGCGCTCATTGGAACTTTAAATAAATGACCGATTTCAAACAAATAATTACCCCTAATCCCAAATTACAAACCAAAATCTTAATGACAATTACATTGCAAAGTTTAAAACAAAATCTGTTAGAAATCAGTCATTCATAACAATTACAAGGAGTTTTCAAATGTGGTTCTAAAGCCTGAAACTGATAATAATATAGCTGCCACAACTAAACCGGATTACAAGCGATAAGTTGACTTTATGCAACACAACACTGAGATACCTGGACAACAATTAAAATAACAATTACAAGCGAAAGGAACTGAACACATATGAACCAAAGCTACAAAGCATACATAAAGATACAACTCTCACAGGACATAAACTCCAGCACAAAGTTGCCAATCTTTTGAGAGGAATGGAACTCTCCACCCAAAGGGCAAATTCTTCTTTGACCTCTTGCTGAACCAAAGTGCAGATTTATAGACTCCAAAAAGTAACTTTCTCCACCCCCAACTCATAGGCTTTGACTGTAGCAGTCCTACAGCTACCATACTCTTTACTCTTAAGTTCTTTCTTCAAAATAGCAAGTCAACTTCTGCCCAGCAAAAGGTACCTTTCCCTTAACATGTAATTACCTAGGTTTTCAAATGGGGTTCTAACAAAATCTTTTGCACATTCCATTCAGCACTACCTTGCATTATGGTTGGTTTGGCAATAAAGGAGTTGTTCTGTGTGCATCACATGAGGGACTCTTGTATTAGACACTATGTCACACTTTAAATTACGGTGGACACTTTTCCTCTGGCCTCGCTAGGTCTCTGTGTAGGTGTGCTCGTGTATAAACTAACTCAATGTAACTTATTATGTTTTGTGTGCATGACTGGTTGTGTAATCTTATTGTCTGAGGAGTTTTTATATGATTCTTATTGCATTATGGAATGTACCAAAAATGAGTAAGTCCTAATTAAGAATTTTGTAAAACATATTTGATAAAAGCTATAGAAAAGAAAATTTATTGCTCAAGTTTATTTATCTATCTAAGGTTCCTCAATTGTGGCATGAGAAGATTCTAGCAAGAGCGACAACTGTCATTGCCACCATAATCATTTCTAGAACTGTCACCACTACCATCAGCATTCGCACCACTGCCACGTAATGCTGTTTCTGTCACCACCATTGTTATTTGGTAGTATGATATCACTTTTATGTATAATGGTTTTTGTCTGAATATATGAATTTTTAATTTTATCCAACCTTATAAGATTCACCGAGAAAATTATGATATAATTATGTCATCCCACCTGATACATTATAATTTACAAGTTGATGCAATTAATAGTAGCAGAAATGCTTATACGCCACATAGCTCTAATAATACCCTTTAGTACTAATAATGTTGGTGTGTGCTGGTTTGTCTGGAGTCCTTGAAATCATGTTATATTGATTCTTTAGCATGGTCATCTGTCGGTGATATGCTTGACTAATTTTTCCTGACCTTTTGGAGTTGAGCAGATGCTTGAAAAACCAGTGTCACAATAATTTTTAGCAGGATGTGATGGTTCACTTTTTCTTAAAAAGTTTTATACATTTATTTTCCTGTGACTTCAAGTTAATCATTGGCAGATGGGACTTGGCAAGACATTGCAAGCTATCTCCTTATTGAGCTATTTAAAAGAGTGCCAGTTGTCAGTTGGACCATTTTGTGAGTGAAGAAAACTTTATTTGGTTTGAAAACCATAACTTTTTCTGCCATGTAGCTCTTGCTTTTCCTTATCTCCTTCTACCTTTTGCAGTGGTTTTATGTCCTCTAAGCGTAACAGATGGTTGGGTTTCAGAGATGGTTAAATTTTCGCCCAAACTAAAAGCAATCAAATATGTTGGAGGGAAAGAATACAGGTGCAGCCTACGGAGGAATATACATGAACATGTAAAGGGACAGTCAAATGTAAGGGTAGAGACTCACTTGTTCGTTTGTATGTTAACTGAATTTTTTGGGCAAAAGTGTGAACTTCTCATTATATTATGTTTATGTCTATTAATATATTTTGCAACTGAATTCCTTGCCAGGTCTTGTTACCTTTTGACGTCCTATTAACAACTTATGATATGGCGCTGATCGATCAGGATTTTCTTTCTCAAATACCATGGCAGTATGCAATTATTGATGAAGCTCAAAGACTTAAAAACCCTTCAAGTGTAAGTTGAAGACATTATAAAATGGCGAAGTGTTGTATTTTGTTAAATTCATTCTTCTGTATGTTGAACTTGTACAAGTATGAGTCAGTTTTATGAAACAGTAATCATTATGTCTTCTATCCAATAAAGTATTTGGCATCACCCTGACTGGGTATGGCTGGGCAAACTTACCTGTATGTTAAATAGTTTTTCTTTAAAATTTTTAATTTTTTATATGTTTTTTGTAATTAAATTGAGAAAGTTGCAAACTAGAGAGCCGATATGAAAAATTCCATGGTAGTTGGTAATGAGTGTTAATCTGATCTATTTAAGATGTCAGATATCACACTTGATCAACCTTTTTTGGCCCACTAGTTGTTTATATAGTACACATTGGCTGTCTGATAAAAGTTGGACAATGTAATTCTGAAAACTTAAGACAACGTTTAATGAACCCCTGCTAAGATTGTTGGTGATTGCTTCTGAAATGCTGCCTTTTTCAACAGGTTTTATATAATGTTCTCAAAGAGCACTATGTCATGCCAAGACGGTTGTTGATGACGGGTACTCCTATTCAGAACAACCTTTCTGAACTCTGGGCATTGATGTATTTTTGTATGCCTTCTGTCTTTGGTACACTAGAACAGTTCCTTTCCACATTCAAGGACATCAGTGATCCTACATCAGGTAATTATTGTCCATATTTTTACTTTGTATCATTAAATTCCAAAGATTTTTCATGATTCCAGAAGAGTGCTGCATACTTCTAGTATCTGAAATATGAATGCTTTATTGGATATTTATCTTACGAACTAAAAAAAATGCCGGATGAGTGGAGAAAAAGTACTTTGGTTCCCATTTATAAGAATAAAGGGGATATCCAGAATTGTGCAAATTATAGAGGAATTAAGCTAATGAGTCATACAATGAAATTGTAGGAAAAAGTGATTGAACACAGATTGAGGTTAGAGACTGATATTGTTGAAAACCAATTTGGATTCATGCCAGGAAGGTTTACAACAGAAGCGATTTATTTATTAAGAGGGCTTATGGAAAAGTATAAGAGTAAAGGAAGAGATTTACATATGGTCTTCATTGATTTGGAAAAAGCGTATGACCGGTATCAAGAGATGTACTTTGGAGAGCCTTGAAAAGGAAGGGGGTAAGGGTTGCATATATCAAAGCCATTTAGAACATGTATGAGGGGGTTACAACCAATGTTAGAACACCTGGAGGTGTTACAAAGGACTTTCCTATAAGGATTAGACTACATCAGGGATCAGCCTTAAGTTCTTATTTGTTCAATCTAGTGATGGATGTGCTAGTTGAGTCTATAAAAGAGGAGATCCCTAAGTGCATGCTTTTTGCGAATGATATAGTTTTGTTGGCTGAATCTAAGGAAGAAATCAACTCTAAACATGAGATATGGAGACAAACTTTGGAATTGAGGGGCTTTCGTCTTAGTAGGAGCAAAACTGAATATATGCATTGCAAGTTTGATAAGAGACAAGGCCAAAGAAAAGTGGAAGTTAAATTGGGAGGGCAAGTCATCCCACAAGTGACAAAATTTAGATATTTGTGATCAATTATACAACAAGATGGTGAAATTGATGTAGATGTCAATCATAGAATTCAAGCTGGATGGTATAAATGGAGAAAAGCTACTGGAGTTATTTGTGATCGTAAAGTACCTAATAAGGTAAAAGGAAAGTTATATTGCACTGCTATAAGACCAGCAATGTTATATGGTAGTGAATGTTGGGCTTTAAAAGGATAACATGAACATAAAATGGGGGTAGCTGAGATGAGGATGTTGAGATGGATGTGTGGCCATACAAGAAAAGACAACATTCGTAATACTCATATACGCGAACGAGTTGGAGTGGCCCCTATTGAAGCAAAAATGGTAGAAAATCGTTTGAGGTAGTTTGGACATGTTTAGCGAAGGCCATTGAGTGCTCCGGTGAGAAGGGTTGATCAAGCAGTATGAAGTCCTATTAGACGAGGTCGAGGAAGGCCGAAACGAACACTCAATGAGGTTATAGAGAGAAACCTTTTAATTAATAATATATCAAAATCTATGATTTTTAACAGAGCCCAATGGCGCCGTGTGATCCATGTAGCCGATTCCACCTAGTGGGATAAAGGCTTTGTTGTTGTTTTTTGTATTGGATATTTATCTTGATATGTGTCTTATTTTGATCAATGGTCTGTAGATTTTGAGGGAATTATAATTATAAATTTTTTAGTGTTAAATATGCTCCAAAATTTGCATAAATTAGAATAGGATATTAGGAGATCCTTATCACTAGTTGGAAGACTTTTCATAAAGTTGAATGACCTGTGGTGGTGTAAAAGCAGCTTAGTTAACATGAAACTGGATTAACGTGTCATGATCATCTCGTTCTAACTTCTGTAGTTGTCTTTTCTGAACAGTTCAAAATACAGTGAAGGCAAAGGATCAACTTAAAATACTGAAAAATATATTAGGAGCTCTTATGCTTCGACGGACCAAGTCAAAGCTTATAGAGTGTGGAACTCTCGTGCTACCATCTCTAACTGAGATAACTGTGTATGTTAATTTTGAATCAGCTATTACAAACAATTATATGGCAACTCATGCTTTATTTTCTGACAAGTGATAACTAGAATTTCAAAGTAGTCACTTTTGAATGCTGAAATATTTGACAGTATGGCACCCCTAGTCGGCCTGCAAAAAAAGGTCTACATGTCAATTTTGAGGAAGGAGCTTCCTAGGCTACTTGCCCTATCTTCTGGAACTTCAAGTCATCAGTCTCTGCAGAATATTGTAAGCCAAGGATTCAAGCTCTTCTTTCTCTCTGTTTTCTGTATGGGTAGAGCAATTTCTATTGTTCCATTTGTTAACTGAGCAGATGCCAAATTGAGTTTAGATGTTGTAATTGTTTACGGAATTGTAAACAGTAACTTCTAACAGCCTTTTTTTCCTTGCTTTAGAGATCGATTAAAAGTATTTGCTTATGAACTATGGCTTGTAATACACATATTAATACTGAACTTATCATAATTTGTTCAGTTATAGATTGGAGAGACACAGATTGATTTCATTGCAGCCTCATAAAGTTATCTTGAGTGTGATATGTTTTATTTTGACAATTATCCTGCATTTCCAATTCTATTCTCAAGTGGAACATAAGAAAAAGTGGTTCAGATCTCTGTGGTATTTACTAATTCTTTATATTTTAACACATTTATTCTCCTATTAAATGTGGATACTAAATTAAACCCAAAGATTGTATGGTTGTTGCACATTGAGTCAAATTAGAATTCAGCATGTACTGTGAACAGGCCTCAGAGCTGGGTGGGCCTTGTAGTTTTACATTGTTCAATATTGTGGTGATGCTGCAAGGTCTGCATGTTTTTTGTTAGACAACTCTAGGTCCATTTTATACTGGCGTTAGTGGATCCTTAAATATTATTATTCTTTGATAATATAATTGAATTTTCATGTATGTATAAGGCACATTCATTTGAATTTGACTACTGTAATTCATTCAAGCTCTTTCATTTGTACTGGACAAACTTTCAAAAACTCCATTTTCTTGGATGAGTGAGGAGTTTTGTCCTTTTCATTTCCATTCTTATAATTAATTTCATCACAAGACTTGAATGGTTTTTCTTCTTGATTTTTCAAGCCGGAATTAATTTCTCTTGTGAAGGATGCTAAGGGTGTAATAAAACCATTCTCATCATCCTATGCTTTAAGGGGGAGTTGGTTTCTTGACGTCATTATTCTGTTTATGTATATCATTTGGCCTGAGGTGGAAGTGTTTCCCTTTTCATATTTTGCTTTATAGCAATGCCGCATTTTGGTCTTTACATTTATATTTTTATTTATTATTGAAAAGGGAAAGAAAATGTAATTTACTTTTTCAGGTGATCCAGCTAAGGAAAGCATGTAGCCATCCTTATCTTTTCCCGGGTATTGAGCCTGAGCCTTATGAAGAGGGTGAACATCTGGTTCAGGTAACTGGTAATGTCAATTTTATTACATGACACGGGGGCGATTATCAGCATTTTCCCTACTCATTCTGGTTTTCACTCTTTGACGAATTGGTTGGTTTCTCTTCGACCACTATCCTAAACTTGCTGTTTGCATTGCATTTCCCATTAAATAGATGAAAGTTAAAGTAAAAGAAGCAAATTTTCCCCTGTAGTTAGACAATATAAGTCCACTTGAAGTTTATGTATGGCTATGAACCAATAATAATGTTTGTCAGGCATTTCTGCATGATGTGTGGCATAACTAAAACAAATGCATCAAAAGTCTGACATGTTTCTGAGGCATGTGCATGTCTGTCAGGTAGAATGACAAATTTAAATATAATAAAATGGAGCATAATACATATTCTGTCAAATTCCAATAACTTAGCTCCATAATATATTTAATTGAATGGAACTATTCAATTTTACCATGTTACATCCCAAAAATTAGACCTGAATGCTTGTAGGTGTAAGAAAGAAGTTTTGATTAACAGCTTATTTTCCCTATTGGATGGGATCTAAAAGAAGGCTCTCTGAATAAGTCAAGGTAAGTGAAAGGGAAAAGAGAAATCCCAACAATTAAGGAATTTCAAGGAAATTTAGCTGTTTCCTGTTAATCTGTATAATTTATTAAATTTATATTAAATTATAAATTATGGCAGCAAGGACACAAGAATGCTTTGGAAAAGCTTAGAGATGGCTAAGAATATGAAGGAAAATTAAAGAAAAGAAAGTCAAAGGAATAACGGACTAAATTGTAAGGATTCTTGATTTGTAATAAGTAGACTCCCTAAGTTATTGGGTGGATTAGGGGAAACCCTAACTATGATGAATTAGTCCCACTTATATTCCGATGGGATCAGATTAGTATTTCAAGAAGGATGAGTTAAAAAAAAATATTAAGAGCATTAAATAACTACCAATATTTATTTGGATTTAATTGGGTTACTTCATGCTAATTGGAATTTACCATGTATTTTTGTATGAGGAAAAAGAATTAACCCAATATGACGTAAAATTAAAGAGACCTATTTCCTACTTAAAAGTAAGATGTTGCAGACCAAATATCTGTTCTTCATTCGTTCTGCTTAGTTACACAAGAACTTTGATCTCTTGAAATATTTCTTGCTTGCTACAATGTTATAAATTTTTGCCTGTCCAGGCCAGTGGTAAATTGTTGATTCTGGACCAGCTTCTTCAGAAGTTACATTATTCTGGACACCGTGTCCTTCTTTTTGCTCAGATGACCCAAACACTTGATATTTTGCAGGTTAGATCCCTCTCAAATGCATGAAATTCCTTTTCTTTATCTGGTTAATTTTTTTATGTCATGCTTGTTGATTCTTGTAGGACTTTCTGCAGTTACGAAATTATTCCTATGTGCGTCTTGATGGGTCAGTCAGGGCTGAGGAGCGCTTTGCTGCAATAAGAAGTTTCAGTGGCCCATCAGCTAATTCTGTTTTGAATTCTGAAGCAGACCAAAATGGAGCCTTTGTCTTCTTGATCACAACAAGAGCTGGGGGAGTTGGCTTGAATCTTGTGGCTGCTGATACGGTTAAATGTCATCAAGCTTTAAGCTTTTTTCTTTCTTTCTTTCTTTGTTTTTTGCCTTTCCAAATATGGAATCTTTTTTTGAATGCCTTCTCTTATGCAGTTCTTTTTATTGGGATGGAAATGAGAACTTTTGCACATGCTCCTGTGTGTGTAGGTTGTGTGCGTGTCTGTGCACAAACATATGTGTGATTGCATGGTCATTTGTGCGTGTATATGTGAACATGTATGCATGCACGTGCTTTCTTATGCAAACTTACTTTCAATATGGTTGGTGCAAAGGAAAGAGATTCCCTTTGAGAATATAAGTGACTAAAGATTATATTTACATTCATATACATAAGGATATATATATACAAGTAAGAGGCCTTGGGCTAAATAGGCTCATTATCTCAATAGGAAGCCCTAGTATCTAACATTAACTACATTAACACTCCCCCTCAAGTTGGAACATAAATGTTAATTAAACCCAACTTGTTACAAAAATAGTCAACCCGAACCCCTTTTGAGTGCCTTAGTCAAGAGATCACCCAATTGGTCACTAGACTTCACATGCCCTGTAGATATAAAATTCTCTTTGATTTTATCGCGTACAAAGTGACAATCAATCTCAATGTGTTTTGTACGTTCATGAAAGACAGAGTTGGAGGCTATGTGCAAGGCAGCCTTATTATCACACCATAATTTTGCAGGCAATGATGTGGTAAGACCAACTTCCTTCATTAACTGGTGAATCCACACAATCTCTTGTACTAACTGAACCATAGCTCTATACTCAACTTCTGCACTAGATCTAGAGGCTACATTATGCTTCTTGCTCTTCCAAGACACTAAATTCCCACCCACAAATACACTATCCTGTAGTGGATCTCTTGGTAGCCTTTGAGCTTGCAAAATCTGCATCACAGAAACACTCAATTTTGTTGTGGCCATGATTTGTGTAGAGTATACCACAACCAGGTGAGTCCTTCAAGTAATGTAAGACATGTTCCAACGCTTCCCACTGAGCAACAATTGGTGCTGTCATGAATTGACTGAGTACACTAACTGGAAAGGTCACATCAGGGCGAGTTACTGTGAGGTAGTTCAACTTTCCGATCAGTCTTCGGTATCTTTCAGGATATGCAAACGGCTTGATCTTTTCAGGATCAACCTTCTTCCTTACATTCTCAGGTAGCTCGTCAAATGGTATGCTATCATCAATGTCCAGAAAAGGATTCAGAATCATGGGAAAACTGCTTGGTGCTGCTCCAAGTTTGCCAGTTTGTTTTAGTAGATCAAGAACATATTTCCTTTGTGTTAAGAGAATGCCCTTCTTACTTCTCATAACCTCAATTCCAAGAAAGTACTTCAATGAACCCAAATCCTTCGTTTGAAAGTGAGAATTAAGAAAGGCCTTGAGTGATGAAATTCCCATAGTATTGCTACCCGTAATAATAATGTCATCAACATATACTACTAGGAGAATCATGCCAGCATCTGTCTGTTGATAAAACACAGAGTGATCACACTTACTCTGATTTAGACCAAACGTTTTAACCACATAGCTAAACCTATCAAACCAAGCACGAGGGCTTTGTTTCAAACCATACAAGGACTTCTTAAGATGGCATACCTTCCCTTGCTCCCCCTAAGCAACGAAACCAGGCGGTTGCTCCATGTAGACTTCCTCAAGCAAGTCATCATTTAAGAATGCATTTTTAACATCCAATTGATGGAGATCCCAACCATACGTGGCCGCCATAGAGATGAAGAGGCGGACAGAAGACAGTTTTGTCACAGGGGAGAAGGTTTCCGAATAGTCAATACCATAAATCTGAGCATAACCCTTGGCAACCAGTCGAGCTTTCAAACATTCTAAAGTGCCATCAGCTTTCGTTTTAATAGTGAACACCCACTTACACCCAATAGTTGTCTTGCCTGGAGGTAAATCAACTAGATTCCAGGTACCAGCCATATCAAGGGCCATCAGTTCTTCTTCCATCGCAACACGCCAACTAGGATGAGCTAAGGCTTGGTGAAGAGTAGTGGGAATGGTGAGGGAGTCTAAGGAGGCAATGAAGGAGGAGGAGGAAGGAGACAGATGGTTATAGGAAACACAAGACGAGATAGGATAGGTACAAGTACGATTACCCTAACGTAAGGCAATGAGCAAATTATCAGAAGATTCAGAGGTAGCTGGCATTGAGGTTGAGTCAAGATCAGGGGTATCTGGAGTAGTAGAGGAAACAGGCACTGTATCTGCAGTCAGGGCAGGAAGAGCAAGGTCTGAATCAGACGCCGAAGCAGGCACTGGTAGGGTATGAACATGATCTACCACAGTACTATCCTTGGTACGTCTTTGATAAACATGAGTAAGAGGTGGTGACATAAGTGGCGGAACAGATGCATGCACTGGTGGTACATGAACTACATACACTAAGAGATCATCAAGACTTTAGGCAGTGTCAGTGGATTGTGGTGGGACCGGAAAGAATGGAGTGGACTCATGGAATGTGACATCAATAGACACAAGGTAGCGACAAAGAGTGGGAGAGTAACAACGATAACCCTTCTGAACCCTATAATACCCAAGAAAGACACACTTGAGAGATTTTGGATCAAGTTTTGTAATAGTGGGACGAACATCCCGAACAAAGCAAACACAACCAAAAATTTTGGGATCAACAGGGAATAAGGGGTTGGAAGGAAACAGAGTTGTATATGGTGTATCTCCACTCAAAACAGGTGAGGGCATACGATTAATAAGAAAGCACACAGTGGAGACAGCATCAACCCAGAACGGTTTAGGGACTTGCATTTGGATCATTAAAGCCTGTGCAACTTCTAATAAGTGCCGGTTTTTACGTTCCGCAACACCATTTTGAGCTGGTGTATCTGCACATGAAGACTGATGAATCATGCCATGTTGTAGCATATAATTTTGAAATGGCGTAGAAAAATATTCCTTAGCATTATCACTCCGTAAGATTTTCACAGAGACACCAAACTGAGTTTTTATTTCAGCACAAAAATTGCAAAAATGAGAGAACAACTCTGAATGATTCTTCATTAAATAAAGCCAGTGGTTCGAGAAGAATCATCAACAAAAGTAACAAAATACCGAAAGCCAGGCTTAGACTCAACAGGGCATGGACACCAAATGTCAGAATGAACTAATGAAAAAGGGGACATAGCCCGTGCATTGACTCGAGGTGGCAAGTGAACACGGTGATGTTTAGCAAATTGACACGACTCACTCTAAAGACGACATATGAGAAAACTGGGGATACATCTTTTTCAAGGAAGACAAAGATAAATGACCTAACCGACAATGAACATGAAAAAGAGACACACCACCAGAACATGCATCTGAACGATGCACTCGATCATCAAGGAAGTAATGGCCACCAGATTCATACCCCTTACCAATAAGGCGCTTCGTCGTGAGATCCTGGATCAAACAATGGTTAGGAAAAAATGAGATAGAACAGTTTAATTGGCGAGTAAGTCTACTAGGAGACAAGATTAAAAACAAGGTCAGGAACATTAAGGACAAATGACATAAAGATAGATGGGGTAGGTTGAACAATGTCAGTGCCAAGAACACGGGAGTAGGAGCCATTGGCCACTGTTATGGAGGAAGGGTTGGCATAAGGCGTATATTCAGAGAATAAATGACGGTTACCTGTCATATGATCAGTAGCACCGGAATCGATCATCCACTTCGAGGAGACCTGAATCGAGGTTACCTATAGCAAGTGCAGTAGGGGTTGATGGAACATTGTCAGAGATATTGGAGGGTTGAGCCATATGAACAGATCCATGGCGCTGTAGTTTAATTTGTATCTTCCGACAATGACGTTTAGTATGACCAGGTTCCTTGCAATAGTAGCAGAAAACTTGATTGTGTCCTTGTCTTGAGGGGCCTGGACTCCTGTTAGCAATAGGGACAGGATTTGCAGTAATCATTCCTTGGCCTGAGACATCCTGGTTCCTGTGGTTGATAGGACCACAGCTAGCTAGAGCACTGGCATAAGGATTAGAAGCCGGTTGAGACAAGCTATCAGCTCGTAAAACATGAGATTACACATCCTGAAGCGAAGGCAGCTCAAAACTAGACAAAATCTGAGATCGAATTGTCTCATAAACTAGATCAAGAGCAGTAAGGAAGCTAATAATCGCTTGTTTTTCCATATTGTCCACTTGTGTCTGAATATCAAATGTGGGTGGCATTAACATTTTCATTTCCTCATACATTCGTTTAAAATCCATGAAGAAATTCTTTAGGGAGCGGTCTTGTTGCTCAACACGATAAAAACCTTTACAAACATCGTGTATTCGAGTTATATTCCCTTTCCCATAATACAAAAATTCTAGATAATCCATAAGTTCTTTGACCGTATTACAATGACTAACAGAGGGAAGAATGTCACTGTCAATAGAGTTCTGAATTTGTAAGAAAAGAGCATCAGCTCTAGCCCATACCAGTTTAGGATCATCTTTAGGAGGTGGTTCAATCAAATGACCTTCCTTTTCAATACTCAGCAAATACATCTGAACAGTCTTACTCCAATCCGAATAATTTGTCCATTTTAATTTATGATCAGTAATTTTATTAGAAACTGGGATAAATTCAGCAGTCATACTTGGCTTAGAGTCTGCCATGAAGAAAGAACAAGCACACAGAATTGATAGCACCGAGATTACGAAGAATAAGAAGCCACGTACTATCACAAAACTCAAATATCCAGCAAATAACAATCTGGAAAATAGACTTCCAGCAAACAACAGGCCAAAATATATATATATATATATATATATATATATATATATATATATCAACCCAACAGCAAAGTATCCCAAATGTGACTTGAATATCTTCCAACAACAAAACTAATATAGCAGCAAATGTCACCCAAGTAGCCAAATCACAAATTCCAGCACAAAGAACAGTAGAATCCAGCCACCAAAAAATGCAGGAATACCCAGAAATTACCACAGACACTGAATAAATAATCAAGAAACAAGTAGTGCACCAGACAAACCAGAAGAAGTTGCTATAACAGTGCAAAACATCAGCAACACGTAGCCGAGAGAAGTGCGGAACTTAAACCCACAACACAAACACCAGCGAAGAACGTTGCAGAAGATTAGTCAATCACAAGAGAAGAACACGCTGCCAGAACCGTCGATCCACACATCGTCACGCTCCAGAGAAGCGTCACTGTTTGCGCGGTGAGTGTAAGCCACGCGCCGTCCACGTGCCGCCGGAAAATGACCGGACCACCTGGGTTTGGCCGGTCTGATGATGGAGATCCCACTGAGCAGGCGCGTGTCACCATTAGAGGACGTGACAGATCACAATACCTCTCTCTCTCGCTGCACAGTAACGAGAACGGACGGATAACTTGGAGAAGTTGGAGAACTGACAGAAAATAAACCCTTGAAATCCACTTAACTCTGATACCATGAGAATATAAGTGACTAAAGATTATATCTACATTCATATGCATAAGGATATATATATACAAGTAAGAGGCCTTGGGCTAAATAGGCCCATTATCTCAATAGGAAGCCCTAGTATCTAACATTAACTACATTAACACCCTTTTCATATGGCCACCCTCTTCATTCTCGTCCCAATGAAACCTTGGCTTTAATACCTCCGATGGGGAACAAAAGAGCTCCAAATATTAAGTAGATGCAAAAGGCACTTTTTTATTAGATTTTGATAGAAATATATAAGTGAATTGACACCAACTCTTGACCCAAAAATCGTATTGCATTAGATCTATAAGTTGTTTCCATTTAGACACTTTCATCCCAATTCTATTTAATGTGAGACTTCTTCAACCTCTACTCACACTTGGTAACATCAAGAATGGAGAACCTCATTCTCAATTTCAATATATCTCAAATGTCATGCAAATTCTGTAAGTTCTGAGATCCTTGCAAACTTGGTAATCAATGACAGTTCTCTTATGTGCATTTGATTTGATTGTGATATTAAGTTTTGGGTTTTGAGTTAGTTGAGCTGTTAAAATACCCCTTTTATTGATTGACTTTTCTGTCTGTGAAGGTATGTAAACTACTGCTTCCGTTAACTGCCTTGTGTGGTACAGCAGCTGTTGTGATAGAAGTCTTTAAGTACAATTTACTATTTTCTGGAATTTGGAATTGTTATGGTTAACCCTTGGAATATAGCTATATGATTCAAGTCCATGGGATCCCATGTTTTTAACAGATTGACTGAATTATTTTGAATATAAAAGATATATTAAGAATTTACCGTACTTGCATCTTGCAGGTTGTATTCTATGAGCAAGATTGGAATCCTCAAGTAGACAAGCAGGCATTGCAGCGAGCCCATCGGATTGGCCAGATGAACCATGTATTGTGTATTAACCTTATTACAGAAAGAACTGCAGAGGAGGTGTCTTTCTAGTTTTCGTTATTTTGTTTTAACCTCTTGACAGCAGAGGTGATTTTCCTATGTTTTAGAATATGAATTTCTTATAATGTAGGTAATTATGCGGAGGGCAGAGAAGAAATTGCAGCTTAGCCTCAATGTTATAGGTGATAATATTCAGGAACATGAAGATGAACAAAAATCTGGAGTTGGGACTGGTGATTTGAAATCCATCATATTTTGCCTACATATGTTTGATCCTAATGAAAACAATGATGGAGAGCTTGGGGACATGGACTTGTCAGAAATTAATGGTATGACTGATATGGCGATTGCAATGCGTGATGCGCATATATCTGACAAGGATGACCGAAAATTTGAGATCAACCCCAGAAATTTTCTAGAATCATATGATGCTAAGGAAGGAGCTTCTACTTCCTTTAACTCTGATCCTAGTCTTGATGAGGCTTCTTATCTCTCCTGGGTTAAAAAATTTGAGGAACTGTCAAAATCAAGTGGTGACGACTCAATCATGGAGGTGAGAAATAGAGGAATTTTGGATGAGGAAAAGCGTCTAAAACGTGAGGCTGCAAGGAAGCAAGCAGAAGAAAAGAAGCTGTCTAAGTGGGAAGCTCTTGGATACCATTCATTGAATGTGAATGATCCTGTCACCCCTCCAGATGGTGGTAGTCCATCAGATGCTGGATCTGTTCATTTTGTGTATGGAGATTGTACAGAACCATCGAACGTTTGTCCGTCTGAACCTGCCATAATATTCAGGTCAACTTTCCTTTGTATTTGCCACCTTGCAGCTTATGTTTTGTTTTAACAAGCAGCTAATTGCTATATTGATTTTTAAGTAATTAATCTTCTTTTTAAACTAATATTATATTAATTGCGTTCTTAGTTGCATGATATTTTTAATTATTTGATGGTAATTGGCTATGGCTTATTTGGCCTGCTCAACTGTTCCATTAAGGCTTTCTGAAACATTATATGCAGGATGCTGTTGTGTGTGTATCCCCCTTTATATTTTAATTATTTTTTTTTATAAAATTGTACTGTTTCTTTTAGTTTATTTCTCTCTCTTCAAAGAACACGAGACATTTACGAGTTTCCCTTTGATTTTTTGCTCACTTGTAACTTTTAGCTTGCTGTACTTTCTCAGCCTCCTTAGTTTATTAACTTCTTAGCAATGAAAATAGGATATATTGTTGATTGTCCAAGTATTATGCCCAGAGTTTCATCATTTTTGGACTTTTTTTTTCTGGCTTACTTGTGGATTTTACAGTTGTGTTGATACCTCTGGAAACTGGGGCCGTGGAGGAATGTTTAATGCACTGAACAAGCTTTCTTTGAGCATTGGCGATGCCTATGAACGGGCTTCTGAACATGGGGACTTGCATCTTGGGGATCTACATCTTATAAAGCTTGAAGGTTAGAACTTGCACTATATAATTTGTAAGATAGAATTGCACGCAAGGTCACGATGAATTGCAAGCCTTTAATATGCTTCATGTTGGTTAATCTAGAGCCATTATCAAACAAAAGAAATCGCCCCACTTGTTATTATATAATTGTTATTGTTAATGGTAGATATCTCTTACCTGGATTACCAGTGCTTGTTTTAGAACATGGGGACGCTTTAACTGAATTTTCAATTTCATTGTCCCATTTACTCCGTTATTATACTTTGATAGTTTTGTAGGGCAATTTAGGTGGTGAGTTGGTAAAATTAAGTAACCTTAGAAATTATTGATATTGACTGTTGAACTAGGATCAGAAATTGTACTGCCACATGTTTAAATCTTAGATGTTGGGCGTGTTTTTGATTTATTGTAGTGACCATGAAATCTTATATGTACACTAATCATTTTACAGCATACTAAATACTCAATGCAAAGTAATACCATTAGTTTTTCTTTTTGCAATAATAACTATTGACCTCTAAATCCTTACAAATTTTGATGACTATGAGGACAATTAAGCTCAATGCAAAACACATTCTGCTTTATTTGGGGTCGGTTTCTGAATTTAGTCTCTTAGGGGAGGGAGAGTGAGTGGACGGAAAAATTTTTTTGAATTAGATTTAAGAAAATTAGAGAAGTGAGGTTAAAAGATTTTAATTAATTTTTTTTAATCTTACATCTTTACTTTATTAAAATATTGTGACCTCACTTCTTCAATTTTTATAAATATAACTCATAAAAGTTTTCTCCCATCCCCCTCCAGACCCCTCATACCAAACAGGCCCTTAGTGTGTTAACAAAAAACAATCAATTTTTTTATAAAAGTTTTAGCTTAATCTTTCTGATGTGAATATTTGTTTATAGATGATTGTGATGAACAAAATATGGATAGAAGTACTCCCATTTGGGTTGCTTTAGCTGTGGTTCAGTCTTATAATCCAAGGCGTAACGTTCCTCGGAGTTCAATCTCACTTCCCCACTTGGAAAGTTGCTTATCAAAAGCAGCATTCTCAGCCAAGCAAAATTCTGGTAACATTCTTCTGAGCCATTTTGTTTGACGTTGAGTTTATTGTTCTTATACTATCTCTGGTCCTTAATATAAAAGCTAGTTGGTTTTTTTTAATAAATTAAAGAAACTAAATAAATTACTTAATCATAATATATTTTGTGTATCATTAAATTATATATCAGTTTATAAGTTAGACAATTTAGTTTAGAGAAAAATGATAAATATAAATATTTTAATGTAATTAATTTAGCTTATTTATTCTCCTCAGAAAAGAGTCAAATGGTTCTTATATTAAGGACGGGAGGGAGTTTTACTCTTGCTCCCAATTGTCAGTGATGAAAGTCTAAGCTTTTTTGACCACCATAATGCCAATTCTTGGTGCATTACCTCCTTGTATTTTCATTATTAATACAACCAAATATTGTTATATTATCATTATTAATAGGTATCTGAGTGATATTTGGAACACGTGGTAGAAGCATGGGATGCCTAATCACTCATTGATGGGTATAAACTATTACATTAGGTACTTAAATGAATTGTTTCACCGTCCTTAATAACTACTTAACTAGCTTTTACAGAAGGCTTTTATTATGCCTCTTGGTTACTCATCAACCGTACTTACTCCATTCTATAAGTTATACTACATCCAATCCTTAATATAAGATCCATTTAACTAATTTGGATATATTAAAGAAATTAGTTAATTTAGTCATTTGTTAAAAATGTGTGCTGGATAATTTAGGGAAAAAATGATAAATAGCTCAAAGCCTTGAACGAAATTATACCCTTGACCAAATCAACAAAGTGGATTGAGGGTTTATATTTAGAATCAAATTCAATGCTCCAACTAACTCTTGTATTGGAAACCAGAGTTACTACCTTTGGTCCTAAATATAAGACCCAGTTGACTTTTTTTTAAGAGATTAAAGAAGCTAAATAAGTTATTTAATCATATTATATGCTGTGTATTATTATATTATATATTAATTTACAAATCAGACAATTTAGTTTTGAGAAAAAAATATAAATATAAGTATGTTAAAATGTTAATTAGTTTCCTTAATCTCTTAAAAAAAGTCAATTGAATCTTATATTTAGGACCAAGGTAGTAATATTTTAGGAGCAGTCTCTGTTCCCAATGATGTGAAACTACTAGGAAGCATTTTCTTGAGAAGCATTTTCTTGAAAAGCTTATATAGAATTAATTGAAATCACCCCCTCATGATATGAAACAAAAGCAAGGTTTTAGAGATTGTTTTGGAGAGTAAAGAACATAGATAGATGAAGCATATAAATCTAATCTCTCGTTCCTAAACTGTCGCTTTTGCTTTTTCAAGTTTGGTTATACCTGCTTCAAATCTTAAATCAGTCATGGAAATTCTGTCTATGTAACGAATTGAGCTGACACAAATTTCTTTATTTTTATTTTTTCCCCCCTTCAAAGCATCAATACACATGCCCCGTGTAGGTTATCAAGATGGATCGGATCGTTCTAAGTGGTACACCATCGAGCGTCTTCTACGAAAATATGCTTCCATTTATGGCATCAACATATATGTGTATTGCTCTCTCTCTCTCTCTCTCTCTCTCTCTCTATATATATATATATATATATATATATATATATATATATATATGTTTGAATCAGAGATGACAAATACTCTCTTATTGATTGTACTTTATTCCAATGGGAAGTTTACAATATATATAGACTTAGAGACTTCGAGAGGGTAATTGGGTAGAGAAATAAGGGATTACAATTAATTTGAAATTTAAAATCAATCTAGATCCTCAAATAAAGGGATATGTCAAAGGATCCTAATATTAAGGGATTTTCTAAAAATATATATATATATATATATATATATATATATATATATATATATATATATATATATATATGTATGTATATTATGCGTATTGGCTTTCATATAATGAGTTTAATGCATTATTCTGACAGATACTATTATCAGCGACAATCTCAGTGAAGCTTAAGATTGATTCAAGGACAAGTGAGGATGGTTCTTGGGAATCATACTCTGCCCCCAATGATGTATATATTCTTCACACTATCTTTGTAACTGAACTTTATGTGAATTACTCCAATGGTTCTTAATGTAAGGCTCAACTAACTAACTTGAGTTAAGTTAATTAATATAAAATGTTTTTTTAAAACACGCTATCATTTTCTTTGTAGTCAATTATATCTAGTGGGTTAATATTTTGTTGTTGTTGTTATTGTTATTCTTTTACTTTAATCATTTTCTTTAAATCCATCCCCTCTTTCTCCTATTTAATTATTGCTGAGGAAATATCAATAGGGTTAATTTAGAAAAAATTGATACAAATGTAACATAGTTTTCATATTTAGGATTAATATCCACTCCCTAATTAAATTATACATTAAGGACTGGAGGATTAATAAAATATTATCAGGAAGTCAAGATTAAGTTGAATTTTTTTTTTCATTGCCTATGTGTGATAAACAACTCTAAATAAATTTTTTTTGGGGGTCAAAGTTCTAATTAGTTAACTCTAAGGGTTTGTTTGGTATGAGGGGAGGAGAGGGGAGGGAAAGTGAGTGAAGAGAAAATTTTTAGGGGTTGGATTTAAAAAAATTAGATAAGTAGGGTTAAAAGATTGGGAAAATCCCATATAAAGTTGCTTGAAATAGAGAAATTCTAAATCAAATTGTTAAATTTAGCAAATCCCTAATTAAATTAGTGACCCAATTCAAGATTTTAAAATATGAATAAAATGATTCTATTGCATTTATCTCGCCTCTATCATCTTTTCTCTTCTAAAATAATTTTGTCGTTTTACAAGACTATAACTTAGTTTTCAAATAAGAAGGGGAAAAAAAAAGCTTAGTTTTAAAATAAATGCATGTATATATATATTAACATTAATATAAAGTAAAATAAAATATGATTTGTTAAATCAAAGGAATTTTTTAAAAATAATTCAAATCAAAGAATAAAAAGAAAAATATAACCTCAATATCAATTAAATGATTTTTGTTTAAATATTTTCAATAAAAAATTTTATTTTTGTTAGAACCACACTTAAATTTGTTTTGTTAATAAAAATAAAACCAAACTTCATTAATCACACAATTCTCACGTGTGATATTTAATTTGTTTTTTAAAGTTAATGAAAATATTTGATATATAATATCATACAAGTAAGATTTTTTTTATTAATATAATTTAATATTCTTCTCATTCAAAAAAATTCAAGTCAAAAATAAAATTTTATATTCTCAATATTCAACTAAAAATTATTTAATTGTTTTTGGGTCATGCTTTCCTTTCTTTTGGCTTAAATTATTATTGATGATCTTTCCAAACTACAAAAAAATTTCTTTGATAAGCGAATCATATTTTTTTTATTATACAATAATGTTGATATATATATATATATATATATATATATATATATATATATATACTTATTGAAAAAATAAGTTAGAAATACTAAAACTCTTTTAAGATGAGAGAGGGGATAAGAAGAATGTAATAAAGTTATTTAACCAATATTTTGAAATCCTAAATTGGATCGATAACCTAATTAAGGATTTATTAAATTTATCAACTTGATTTAGAATTTCTCTATTTTAAACAGCTTTATATGAGATTTTATCCTAATAGATTTTAATCAATTTTTCTTACTTTTTAATCTTATATACTTCCTTATTAAAATTTTGTAACCCCACTTTTCCAATTTTACTAAATTCATCTCATAAATTATACCCCAGTAAACACCCTTATTGTTTTGAATTTAAAAACTCAAAGTTAAAGAAATAATCATTTTCAAATTTTTTAGGGCGTTATGATAATTTTCTTTAGAAAAAAAGTATGGTGGTTAATTGGGTGTGATCTATTTTCATTCATCAAAGAATAGTAATTTCTAGTTTACATGGTATAATAATTGATCTTAAAAAATTCTACAATAAAATTAGGTTGGTCAATGGTATGCTTTCCTAGAGACAGAGACAATAAAAAAATTTTATCCAAAAAAACCAATAGATAAAATGTTATTATTAAGAAAAACGTACTTGTAATGTTTTAATTGGAAAAAATTAATAATAAAAATATGGACTAGCATATTAAACTCTGTTTCATTCAATCTTAAAAATACTCCTAATTGATAAATATGTCAACATTATATAATTGTAATGAATGACCTTGAAGATAATATGGAATGATTATTTAATTCTCAATTAGTATTTTTATTATTTGTGGAGACTTCTAACAAAAGAGGATTAGTGGTATAATGGAACTTTGTTAAGTTTTCTGCTAGTGGGTCATTAGTTCGGAGCCTCTAGTCCAAAGGGGATTATATTTTGTTTTGAATACCATTAAATTACTGTAATACCCTTATGTCTTAAACAACGAAATTTCCCCCAGATTTTTTCCCTCATTCCCGGCAACTTCAAACCAAAAAGGGAATGAAAAAGTCTCAGGAAGGTTTGAGAAATTGGAGAGTCTTCATTGTCATTCTTTTCCTTTCAACACCTTCTCCGTTCTCATATGCTGTCGCTGGCATGTATGTGTGTGTTTGTGCCGACGATTAAGCTGTCCACCGCCGTTGTGCATCTTCGTTTGTCACTGGTGAGCATGTCCAAGCCTTTGCATCGTTATCCCATCGTCTTCATCCTCTGGTTCTCTTGAAGCTGTAGTTAGTGTATTGTGTTTTCATCATCTTTTCTTCGTTCGTTGCTGCGACGCTGACACTGTTGGCCGCTCTGTCCTTCATCTTCTTCCTCTTTTTGTGTTTCTGTTAGTCGCACTCTGCTTGGGGGGATTAAAGAGTGGAAGCTTTTACAAAAGTGGATTTGCAGGAGTAAGTTGTATATTTTGAGAATGCATAGTGTGACGTCCCATTATCATCTTTATAAAATAATATTTTACTACTTATTATATTTTTATACTGATTTCCACATTTTAAGCATAGTTTTATCAATAAAATTTTATCAGACTTGTTTACTTTCTTATTGATATTAAAATAGTAAAGATTGATGATTCTATTAATTCGTAGCATAATTCATGGTTATGTATGAAAATGTTAAGGAAACTTTTGATTTTCTCACGAAAATTTTAATGTTAAGATAGTCTTATATTTTAGAATGTTTGTATGTAAGTTTTATTATTTGGGAAGGTTTTTGTTGACAGATTGAATCCAAAAGAAAGTTATGAAATTTTACTTGTAAACTTTCATAATTTTATTATGTTGTATTTGATATGAGCTATATTGGTATTAAAAGAAGAATTTTTCATTGTTTTGAGAAATTGGCCCCAAGCATGTTTGAAAACGTTTTTTAGAGGACTTAATACAAAAAGCTAGTTATTAACAGCAATATTGCTAGTCCTTGGCGCGCTATAATTAACTTCGAGCTCACTTGACATTTATGGGTAAAGTACTCGCGCTTGATAGTCGTGAGATTCGTTCTCATGCTTGTTATTTATAAGTTTTGTATATGCACTTGTTTTTTGTGGCCTTCAACCACACATGATTACTTACACTCATGGACTGTGTGTCCACGCCTTTTTTTTTTTTACGTGACTTCCAGCCACGTTTGGTTAGTTTCCCTCGTGAACTGTATGTCTACACTTATTTTTTGTTCTGTAGAAGTCATACAAATAGATGAGACTTGAGATTTGAAGTTTTAAATTAATGTTGCTAAACAAACTATTTTATCATTACTTGATTTTATTCTATTTATAATTTTTTATACGGTCTCATTTATATTTATAAGTATATAATTTAGAAGTTGATATTTAGTACTATGTTTTATCATTCAAAGTTGATTCTATTTAAATTAATTATTTTAGTGTTTTATTAAATTCTATTGATGGGTGTTATTCACCGGAAAATATTTTGGTCTCAATAATATAGCTGGCCTTGTACTCCTTCTCATTATTGAAGGGCTTTTATGCTAAATTGAAGTTAAAGTGTGATATTGGACAATTTCCATTCCAATGTAAAATTTAAACTTATATAGATCACAATTTTCATTCTAATGTAAAATTTAAACTTATGCATTACATTTTGTGAACCCTGTTCTAGGAGATCCAAGTAAACTATACTTGGGATCCTTGCCTTCATTATATATCTTGTGTACTTATTAGTATGGAGCAGAGCTGTTTATGTTGAACTGTTGTCATATGTGCTGTTGTGGAACTTTTATGAGGTATTATTCGTAGAAAAGGGTTTGATGAATCCTCTATAGGTAACAAATGACTTTATTTACATAGAATGTATCTAACTTTATGTTTTGTATTGTAAGCATATCTATAAATTTAAATGAAGAATTTTATTCATATGTAAGGCTTAAGGGAGATGTGGGTTTTCTCATGTTCCAAGCGTGTCACATCTAAATTTTTAGAGTGTGACAAAAATAATAGTATGAACTTTTTTTAACCAAATCGTCTCGGAATATTTCACAAATTTCTATTTTGTCTAGACTAATCTCGCCTCCTCCTTCTACCATAGTGACCTTCTTCCTCCTCCATTTTTGTCCTCCAAGTTGAGCTCCGCTAGCACAGCAACTTTAGGCATCATTGCCATCTGCCGGCTGTCGTCAAAGTCCAAAAGCTACTTGTTATAGACATCACCCCTGCCACCTTCCATCGTTTGTATTTGAATCATCAAGTTACAACTTTTGCTTGGCCGCCTTATCAATTGAAGCTCAACTATTATCTTTGACTTCAATCTTTTCAAGTTATTCTTTGTCAATGACCTTATACCCTAGTGCCATGAAAGCTTCACTATAAATGTGAGGTTGCAAGTTTAATTTCACTTATAATCTAGTGACTACCCCTTTGAAGAAGGAAAAACAAGTCGCCCTCTACCATTCCCAACACAAATAATTTTGTATAATAAATATAATATGAAAAAAATAATATTTTTGATAATTGTTAAAGATATATCCATAATTTCTCAACTTCAATTTTTTTTGGGTGATAAACGAAGTGTAATTTTCCACAGTGAAACTCAACTAGATCCCCCCCAAGGACAATTTTATTAATATCTAGATAAAACAATACATTAAAAAAAAGCTTTAGCAGCTAGAATACCAAGAAAAGTAAGTAACTGTGAAGCCTAATGATAGAAGACAACAAAGAAAATGAGTATAAATGAAAAAATGTGCAACAAACGACAAGCATAGAAAGCAAAAAAAGGCCAATAAACATAAAATAAGTACAAGTAAAACACTAAACAAACTCTAGCAAGCATATGTGAGACGGCCCTAAGCACAAGTCCTTGCATGCATCAATGGTCCCTCCTTCATGCACCATAACTCTTTTGAAAGCTTCAACATCCTTGGAAATGCATCAGTAATGCCACTACAAGGCATCGGGCAAACCCAATATCCTAGAATGTTTATACACTTTGGGCTGTTGAAAGAGGCCCGGTACCTATACTAAGGGCCCGTTTGGTTTGGTAAGATAGAATTAGAGGGTGTGTAAATGGAATTGGAATTGATTTCCATGAAAATATTTGTTTGGTATAATAAAATTGGAAAAATTTCCATTTCCATTTCAACCAAAATAAGTGAAAATGGAAAAATGATTTATATGTGCTAGACTATGGAAATCTGAAAAACCCCAGGAGTGAGATTTTTCACAATTTTCACCCTCTCCCCTTTTTTCCTCAACCTTCAACAAAGCTTCCACTACCTGCTCTTCTCTGATGACGCAAGGGAACAGCGGCAGCACCAACCACCTCCAATTATTGTGATGATAGCCTCTTTCGAAAACGGTGACGGTGGCCTACTTCAACGACAACGGCAACAACCCATATCTTGTGAGAGCTTGTATTGATAAGAGCAGAGATCTGATGGTAGATCATGCGATGGGAGTGTGGACCTTGCGATGACAATAGCCTTCATTTGACAGTGGCAACGGCATCTTCAACCACACAACCATGATAGAAGGGAAAATCTTGCGATGGCGACAACGATTTTGTAGGTGGATACCCAAACTCATCCTCTCCTTTTTTATTCACAGATCTACCTTCATGGTTGAAGCTCGACTATGACCGAAAGGGAAGCTCATCCTTTACGTCTTCGTGACCGAATCTTGACTGGGGCTAGAAGCTCATCCTCTCCAGATCTTCAATTTCGTCTAACGCCATATCTTCTTTGATTTTGAGCAAGATTCAATAATTGATTGTTTTATTTGATTCTTCATACGTTTGAGAGATTGAAAAGATTTTTCCTAAGTTTGATGTTTAAGTAAAGGTTCTCCATATCTGGTTAGATATTTTTGACAAGGTGGATGTAATACTGGTGGACGACAATGGTTCTCACATCGTGTTTCATTGATGCTATTGTGGGAAGTTTTTTTATTCTTTTTAATTGTAAGGGCATTTTGATCTTTTAATATAAAAATTAGGTCTCACTTCCAAGACATATCAAACATACTTTTAAATTTTATATCTATTTCCATCAAAATCAATTTTGCATACCAATCAAGATAGAAGGTTAGTGAGGTGGAGCCAATGTATGTTGGACATGAAGCTAGTCCAAAGTTGATGAAAAAAGCTGAGTAGAGGCAACATATCACCATAAACAGAACATGTGAGTAGCCCGTGTATATTTGTTTTAATTTTTTAAAAGTATTTTGATAATTTACGAAATAATCATGTAAGGGGATTGTTTTTAGTGGCTTGTGAAAAAAGAGTTCTAAAACTTATGGTTTGAGAGTTTCCAAACACGCACTATCATGAATAACAATGTCACTAACCAATGAAGCTTCAGTCTCTCTCCATTGTGAGAGCCTTTCTCTCTCCACTATGAGAGTTTTGTGAGGTTCCTTTGTAATCTCGCCAGTGACGTTATTCGAACGGTGATGGTATTTCCTTTTCTCTTCCTTTCCCCTTTTCTTTTATGCGGAGTGTGTTATCTCTTTACCTTATACCTCTATCCTATTTCTTTTCAGTTGAGTGTGTGAGCCTGTGTGAGAGCTTTCTCTCTCCTCTGTGAAAGTTCAGTAAGGGTCTCTGAAGCCTCGCCGATGATATTGAACGGTGCCAGTGTTGTGTCTTTATTTTCTTCTTCCACTTCCACCTTTCCATTCTATTGAGGGTATTACTTCTCCACTTTCGTCTTCTCCCCCAGTTTCTCTCTACTGAGTACGTGAGCTTGGGTGTACTTTTTGGTCGAATAAGATGTCTGGAGGTATGGAGGTTGGTCAAAGTAGTAGTAAAAAAATGATGAAAGAGGTTGTTCTAAACCTCGATCCAAGAAAGGGGACACAAGGTGGAGCTCTAGCAAGTAAGTTGATAACAAGGAAGAATTTAAACAAGCCAACGATTATATTGATGATCAAGAAAGGTTGGCAACTTGATGAGGACGTCGAAATACATGATCTGGATAAAAAGAATCTCATATTTTTATTCAGATTCAGGAAAAAGGAAGACTATATGCGTATCATCAAAGGGCGGCCATGGTCTATTCAAGGTCACCTTTTGAATCTGTAGATCTGGGAAGAATGTATGGTATTGAAGGAGGTGAACTTTAACTATTCTCCCTTTTGGGTTCAGTTTCACGGATTACCACTGGAAGCTTTTGACAGGGAAAATGCGGTGACACTAGGAAATGTAGTAGGAGAAGTCTTGATGTTTGAAGATCCTCAGGTTGATGGCAAGTTAACTAGAAGTTATGTCAGAGTACGAGTTCTTGTCAAACTGAGGGACCCCCTACTGACTGAATTTTGGGTGCCAAGGCTGAATAAGGACCCAGCTTGGGTGTCTATTCAATATGAGAGTCTCCAAAACTATTGCTATAGATGCGGACGGGTGGGGCATGAGAATAAAACCTGTAATTTTGCAATAACCAATAGCGGTATGGATGAAGGAACTGAAGAATATGGCCCATGGTTAGGGACTGCACCTACTAAAACAATGGATGAAGTTTTGGTAGTGCAAAAGGAAGGTTGGATTGAAGCTTACAAGAAGGATAAACCTTTGCCAACCAGAAGAAATCGCTACCATCGTGGTTAAAGCTGGGAGTCCGACACAATAATTATTGAGAATCCTAAATCAGAGCGCAAATTAAAGATGAATCGTGAGAATCAAGGGATAGATACGGTGTGCAATAACAACCGCAATTTGGGGAGTAACAGATTAAACAATTCTAAAGAAGGAATGCATGTGGAGCCTACTATGGAAAGTCAAACATGTCATGCTATAATTAAGGGATCTGAAAAGGAAAAGGTCGTACCAGAATATACTCTTAAAGATGTAGTACATGTGACTCAAAATGATGATTTTATGACTGGTAATTGTCAAACATATTCTCATAAGATTGTGCGTTTGCTGATCCAAGACACATACGTGGACCATCGCATAATAATGTTGAGCCGTAAACCCAAACAAAATTTCTCAGTGGACTTTCCCATTGTGAATAAAGATACATCTGGAGGTATGAGCCCCACTCAGGAAAATAATTCACTCGCTCCCATTGCACCTATTAATGGACTTTCTCCGATTTCTACTGTCACTGTTGGACTAGAAAGTATCCACCTCAAGAGACCATTAGAGGATGAAGATACTTATACCGAGCCTAAGCGACAGAAAAGGCACATCTTTGACTCAGAAACTGCTACCTTACAACCAGAGAAGCTGCAGCTGATATAGACACCCAAATCCAAGAAATCCTTTCATGCTCTGAAGCAACGCTTACGAAGGAAGAAGGTACATGAAGCACCCAATGCCTAAACTCAATTGTCAAATAAAAATAGCTCAGTGTATGATTCTCTTGTATTGGATCTTCAAAACGCCGGTGGTTGGATGGGACCAACCACCGGTTTACAATGAAAATCTTATCCTGGAACTGTCAAGGTCTTGGGGCTCCCTTGACAGTTAAAAATATGAGAGCTGAATGCGCTAAAAATAAACCCCAAATAGTGTTTCTCATAGAGACAAAATAGAAAAAGCAGTATTTGAAGAAGATTCGAAGAAGGTGTAAATTTTCAGAAGAATGGTTAGTTGATCCTTTAGGTAGAAGTGGTGGGTTAGCAATTTAGTGGTCAGAAGCAGTTGTTATAAACATCCTTTTCTCTTTGGTCAATGTAGTCCATGTGAGTATTACATCTTCATCCTTTGAGGTACCTAGATATATCACATTTGTATACGGCCCGCCCAATGAGAATGACATGCGTTTGTGTTGGGAAGAACTGAAGCAGATAGCGAGTGGTCTTAATTAGTCCTGGTTATGCTTGGGTAATTTTAATGATATTGCTTCTCCCTCTGAAAAAGTGGGTGGTAACCCTAAGGCTCTTAGGAAGGTACTCAATTTCCAAAACTTCAACTCAGATTGCAGCTTTATGGATATGGGTTTCAATGGATTTCAATTTACTTGGTGTAATAAGAGAGAAGGTAATGACACAATCAGAGAACGTATAGACCATGCCCTCGGGAATGTGCAACTCAGAGAAGAATTCCCTAATCTAGAAGTGTTTAACATTAATCCAGTGGGCTCAGATCATCACTTACTACTAGTGGACTGCTGCTATCGGAGAAGAAAATGCTGAAAGTTATTCAAATTTGAATCTCGATAGGCTGGGCATACGGAATTCATCCCAACTGTCAGGAATGGGTGGTTCCAACCTTCTGTAAGTAATCTTTCCTATCTAAATATATTTCTTACTAGACTAGCTGCCTGTCAACGTGAGTTATCTAGGTGGTCTGGTAAAGAATTTCCCAATAATGAGAAGGTCATTGACAAGCTAATAATGGAGCTTGTGAAATGTGCTCAAGCAAATATTACTGAGGAAAACACTTTGACAATGAAGGCACTGACCATTGCCATAGAATGTGCCATTGATCAAGAAGAACAATATCGGTGGCAACGCTCTAAAATTAATTGGCTTCAAGTAGGGGATAGAAATACACGGTTCTTCTACCTATCTGTGATTCAATGCCGGCAGATGAATAGAATCCTAAGTATAAGAAATGATCTAAGGCAATGGTTATCAGATCTTGATGCGATCTCTCATAATGTTACAACATTTTTTCGGCAATTGTTTCTACCTTCTAACCAAAGATCTATGGATGTAGCATTATGTCATATGGACCCGAAAATTATAGATCAAATAAATGAACTATTAATGCTATTGGTTACACGGGAGGAAATTTGCTTAGCTGCATTTAGTCTTGGAAGTACGAAAGCTCCTAGCCCGGACGGTTGTTTAGGTACATTTTATCATTCTTCATGGCCGGAAGTTGGAGATACTGTTTGTAATATGGTGCTAGATTTTTTTACTGGTTTTTCATCTTTGCATGCTCTAAATGATACCAACATCACTTTGATCCCAAAGACTGATAAACCGAAACACATGTCTCATTTTCGTCCAATTAGCCTATGCAATTTCTCTTATAAGATCATTGCTAAAGTCATCGCCAATCGTATGCGTCCTTTACTTGATCTTTGTATCTCCAAGAATCAAAGCGCTTTTGTACCAGGATGCCTAATACATGATAATATCATTATTGCTCATAAAGTATATAACTACCTGCACATGAAGAAAACATGAAAAAAGTATGAATTTTCCCTTAAAATGGATATGAGTAAGGCTTATGATAGAGTTGAATGGGATTTTCTTCAGAAGGTACTACTGAAGATTGGCTTTTGTGCTGACTGGGTCAATTTAATTATGAAGTGTGTGGATTCTGATAGATTTAATCTATGCATATCTGGTGAACAAGTTGGCACTATCACCCCCAGTAGAGGCCTGCGCCAAGGTGACCCACTCTCCCCCTATCTCTTTATAGGCTGAGGTCTTGTCTTGCATGATTATTAAACATCAGCAGAATCGCCAACTTACATGAATCAAATTGAGTAACTCTTGCCCTGAGCTTTCCCACAGCTTCTTCCTTGATGATGCTCTTTTTTTCATGAATGCTAGTGAAAGTAATTGTGTTACACTTGCTAAAATCATCCATGACTATTGCATAGCTTCAGGACAATTGGCTAATTTGGACAAATCAAGCATTCTCTTCTCATCCAACATGCCGGTAGATGTGAAATTTAAAGTGGGTCAGATCATGGGAATCCAATATGTGGAAGATTTGGGGAAATATCTGGGCATTCCAAGTATATAGGGCAAAACAAAGCATCAAGCCTTATCCTTTATCAGAGAACGGGTACGTACTAAAATTTTTGGGTGGAGTAAATTAACTCTTTCCAATGCAGGACGAGAGGTAATGATCAAATCTGTTATTAATGCTATCCCAATATACCCCATGAACTGTTTCAAGTTCCCTACTAAAATGTGCCAGGAACTCAATAGTCTTATCTCTAATTATTAGTGGGATGGTAGTGTTGAGAGTGGCAAAACTCATTGGAAGGCTTGGGATTTCCTCATAGGGCCGAAGACAGGTGAAGGGATGGGCTTTAAGGATTTTACAACAATGAATACTTCACTCCTTGCCAAGACCGCATGGCATATTTTTAATAACCCAGATGATCTGTGGGTGCAAGTTTTGAAAAGTGTTTACTTCTCCAGAAGTGAATTTAGTAAAGCCAAGAAAGGCCACAAAGCCTCTTAGTACTGGTCTAGAATCATCAATGGTCGGGATGTTCTTATGAAAGATCTTTTTTGGGATCTCGGTAATGGCTCCAATATCAAAATTTGGGGTGTCAATTGTGTGCCTCATATTCAATTTCCCTCAAAGCCACAAAATAATCAAGATTATATTGTCCAACATGGGAAGGTTAGTGATTTAATTGTAAATGGAGCATGGAATCTTGACCCAATCCGACTCTTGGTTCCTGAAGTAGCACTTGCTGCCATGGCTTCAATGCCAATCCCATTTAACGGGGTGGATGATGTTTTAGTCCGGACTCTAGCGGTTGATGGAAGATTTACAATCAAATTAAGCTACAGGCATGAAAGAGATCTAATCCTAAAAAATAGACATTAGGCCAACACCTCATGTGTACTTTCACCCTTCATATGGCAGCATCTATGGAAGATAAAAGTTGTTCCTCGAGTGCAACAGTTTCTGTGGCGTGCTCTAATAGGTTTGATGGCAACTAATGAAGCTCTTTTTTCATCACAAAAGATCCATAAATAAAGTATGCCCTGTCTGTGATGTAACTGAAGAGACTCTGGAACATATGTTCTTTGGGTGTCCATGGACAAGATGTGTATGGTTTGGATGCTATCTTGGAGCAAAAATAGATGTGATGTCCATTTACAATTTTAATGTCTAGTGGTTAAAAATTGTATGTGGATGATAAATCTGAACTCCTAGAATCGGATATCTCTTTAATTTGCTGGTTACTATGGCACATCTGAAAGCAACGCAAAACAAAGGTTTTTAACCTTGCTCATCTGGACCCTATACATGTGATCGAATCATCCAACATAGCCAACCGAGAATTTTGGGCAGCGATAGAAAACAATCCCTTTGTTCCTGCACAGACACCTGGTGGGAATCAACCAATAATGAATGAGATATGGTCTCCTCCTCCCACAGGCTTTCTAAAAATAAACTGTGATGGTGCTTTCAAGCTAGAGCCTAACGTTGCAGCTATGGGTATTGTTTGCAGAGATGAATTTGGAAGCTTCCAATGGGGTTTCATAGATAAAATCAAATCAATATCTGCATTTATGATTGAAGCCCTTGCGTTAAGACGAGCTTTAATGATAACAGTAGATTTAGATATGGACAAGGTGGTCTGATCTTTGAATCTGATTGCTTGCTACTGAAAAAATGTGTTGATGTGAGTCAGCTAAGTCTTGTTGATTGGAAGTGTAGGGGAATTGTCCAGGATATCATAAATCTCATTGCATCTAGGATTGGGTTTTCCCTCTCATTTACTCCTAGGCAGGGTAATATTGCAGCCGACACTCTTGCGGCTGAAGCTTTTAAGGGAGTGAGCCCTACAGGGTGGGTGTTCTCATCATCACTCTCTTTGTTATCTATTCTAACCTCAGATGCTTAGGGATCAAACGGTTTTCCTGCTATTCCTCCCTCACCAACCAGGAGGATGGGTGTTGGCTAATTTATTGTTTTTATATTGTTTCTACTATTTGTTTTCTTTCCATTTGGTTGCTATTTGATTTTCTCTTAATATCAAGGAACAAAAAACCGGACCGGTCAATGAACCGGTCACAGCACTGGTTTAAGGGTTAATGGTTCAACCGGGGTCGGACCGGTGGTCGAACCGGTGGTCGAACCGGTCATATTAAAATATTATAATTTATTAGTGCTAATATATATATTAATATATTTTTAAATTTCCATAGATTAAAATAAAGATCTTTAGGTAAAAAATGCTTAAAATATATTAGTATTAGTTATGATGCCTATATTTATATAATGACATCTCCTTTCCTATAATTAATTAATTATTATATCCTCTCAAAATCATTTTTTTTAGATTTATTCTTTTTTTACTTACTTTTCTCTTCATCTTGGTCTTCAAACTTTCATTTTTCCCTAAAAAATAATGCCCAATAGTAGATAGAAGAATAAAAAAATGTATTTTATTAAAAAAAAAGGTAAACCGGTCGAACCACCGGTTCTGACCGGTTTGAACCGGTTCACCGGTTTTTGCCATGAACCAGACCGGATCACCGGTCGGACCGGTTGAACCGGCCGGTCCGGTCCGATTTTTTTTTCAATGCTTAATATGAACTCTTTGTACTAGTTTCATTTTGAAGTATTATCCAGAGTTTCTTTTGATCCAAAAAAAAAGAAAAATGGCACTAACCAAGAGCCAACTAGATTCTTGACGCATAATACAGACCCACGGAGTCAGCCTCCCTCTTGTGTCCTCTCCACTTTCCAAAAACACACCGTTTTGCCTCTTAAAACAAAACCTGGACCGTTGTTTCTTGCCATTTAATCTAAGCCATTCATGTCAAAATTCCTCTAGTTTCTCTTTCTTCTTCCTCCAAGCGGCACCATTCGCTTCTCTCCCCGGGTAAAATCGTTCTTTTTTTTTTTTTTTTGGTAAAGGGGTAAAATCGTTTTTCTACCATGGTGGCCGTGGGTGTCCGATGGGCTACGCGAGTTGCGAGTGGGGAAACAAGTTTTTTCAGGGATCGATGGTGTAAAAGAGTCTCACAGCTTCACTGAATGGAGGCATATGGCATGGAGAAATTTGTAACAGTGGAAATTGCTTCACTGAATGGTAGGGAGATGGAAGGAATTTATTTGAGAATTTTGTTGGCTCTCCTCTTCACCATGCGAACCATCACTCCTGAATCTGTTTATTAGTTTGTAAGGTTATTTGAACTTGTAATTATTGTTGTTGTTCCTCCTTTTTTTTTTGTTTTATGAAAGTATAGAGATGGTTACTGTTCTGGTTTGATCGTAATGATAATAGTCTATGGCTGCTTTATAGCTTTGAATGTCGTAGAGATTATAAGTTACTCATATGAATTTTAATAGCCGACTTTCTGCAATTTCTAGTTATATTCTTCGATTTATCCTTGCAGTATTGGTTTGAGTTGGATTAGCTGGATAGGAGGAGTTTTTCTAGCAACATGAATCTTCTTTTGGGCAGCCAATGAAGTGGTATTTTCTTGTTTGTTAACTGAAGGAAGTGAAAAGCACTGTGAAATTCAGCCTGGACAAAGAAAGAGAATCAAAAGTGTTGCTGGAGGAAGAAGAAAGAGAAGAAACGGCCCAGATTTTGTTTTTAAGAAGCAAAACGGTGTTTTTTGAGGTAATGGAGAGAAGCTGACTCCGATTTGTCCCTGTGCAGTAGGTGAACAATTTGAAGCAATTTTTGCAGAGGGACTTTGTTACTGTTTAACGAAGGAGGACGAGAAGCTGGAAGTTCAATGGCCTTCGTTTCGCATTCTCGAAGTGGTTCGTCAGTTGCGTTTACAAAGCATTACCTCGTGCCCATCTTCGATTCCTGCTCACAGATTTCTTCGTCTCGCAGGTGCGCTACTGAAAATTTTGTTTTCTTTTTCTTTTTCTCTTCCTTTTCTGCATTGCGTATGCCTAGTGTAGTAGGTTCTCGTAATCCCTTTTGAAATTCAGGCAATTTTGCTCGAATCAGAATGAAGTTACCAGCGATGATGACGAAATGGACAAAGTTGATAAACCCAAATCCTCCACCAGATCCAAAATGGCCAAAGCCATGGCTAGGCTTATCAATTACAAACCTTGGTCAAATGAGCTGGCATCCTCTTTATCTTCACTTTCTCCTGCTCTGTCGAAAACCTCGGTGCTTCAAACTCTTCGCCTTATCACTAATTCATCCAAAGCCTTTCAATTCTTTAAGTGGGTACACGATATGGGTTTCCCTCACAATGACCAATCATACTTCATGATGCTAGAAATTTTGGGCCGTGGAAGAAACCTTAATGTAGCTCGGAATTTTTTGTTTTCAATTGAGCTAAGATCCAATGGCGCTGTTAAGCTTAATGATCGATTCTTTAATAGCTTAATTAGGAGTTATGGCCAAGCTGGGTTGTTTGAAGAGTCGATGAAGCTTTTTCAGACTATGAAGACAATGGGTGTTTTACCATCTGTGATCACATTCAACAGTCTTTTTTCTATATTGCTTAGAAGGGGTCGGACAAACATGGCAAATGATCTTTATGATGAAATGCTCAGCACGTATGGAGTTGCACCAGACACGCATACATATAATATTTTGATCAGAGGGTTTTGTAAGAACTCCATGGTTGATCAAGGGTTTCGATTTTTCAATAAAATGTCACGCTTCAATTGTGATCCTGATATTGTTACATATAATACACTTGTTGATGGCTTGTGTAAAGCAGGGAAGGTCAAAATCGCTCATAACTTAGTGAAGGGTATGAGTAAGAAAAGCAAGGATTTGAATCCTAATGTTGTGACTTATACAACTCTAATTAGAGGGTACTGTATGAAACAAGAATTAGAAGAGGCATTGCTTATAATTAAGGAGATGACTAGTCAAGGGCTCAAGCTAAACCAAATTACCTACAATACTATGATAAAAGGACTTTGCGAGGCCCACAAATTGGATAAGATAAAAGATATTTTGGAACAAACCATAGGGGATGGGGAATTCAGTCCCGACACATGTACCTTCAACACATTAATTCATGCACATTGCAGTTCGGGAAACTTAGATGAGGCATTAAAGGTGTTTGAGAGGATGAAAAACATGCAGGTCCCAGCAGACTCAGCCACATACAGTGTTCTCCTGCGAAGCCTGTGTCAAAGAGAAGACTATGATATGGCAGAAAACCTGTTTGATGAGTTGTATGAGGCGGAAATTGTGTTGAGTAATTTTGGCTCTAAGCCTCTTGCTGGTTCTTACAATCCTATGTTTCAGTATCTTTGTGAACATGGGAAAACTAAGAAGGCTGAGAGGGTGTTTAGACAGCTAATGAAAAGGGGAACACAAGACCCTCCATCCTACAAGACAATGGTTATGGGGCATTGCAAGGAAGGTTCTTATGAAGACGGATATGAGCTTTTGAAGTGGATGTTAAGACAAAATTTTCTTCCAGATGTTGAGATATATGATTCTTTGATTGATGGTTTTCTTCAGAAGGAGAAACCTCTTCTTGCAAAAGAGGCACTGGAGAAAATGCTAAGGAGCTCCTATCTTCCCCAAACATTTACTTGGCACTCTATACTGGCAAAGCTTTTGGAAAAGCGTTGTACCCATGAATCTGCCAGTTTTATTGTCATGATGTTAGATAATAATGTTAGACAAAATGTAAAATTTTCAACCATGACTTTACAGCTACTATTTGGCCGTGGAATGAAGGACAGAGCATTTGAGGTTTTAAAGTTGCTTTACAAGCATGGATACTGTGTTAAAATTGATGAACTAGTTCAGTTTCTTATACATAGAGGAAAGCTATCTGAGGCATGCAAAATGTTGGCATTTTGTTTTGAAAATAATCAAAATGTTGATCTTGATTTGTGCAATGCTGTTATTTTGGGCCTCTGTAAACGGAACAAGGTTTCAGAAGCTTTTGGTTTATGCTATGTATTGGTGGAGAAAGGCTTACATCAAGAATTGACATGTCTAGATGAACTAGTATCTGCTCTAGAGGTTGAAGGAAAATCAGATGAAGCTGCATTTATATCTAAGAGGATGCAAAAGCAAGAATTGTTAGGAAGATTGTCACAAAAATAGGGGGACTCATTCTCAGTGCTCCGAAAATATGATGCAATAGCAGCAGCCCATTAATCATTCTCAGTGCTTTTAGACTTTTCAAGATGAATATTCAAGCTTTCATCCCACCTGAATGGAGTATGGTATGTATTGGCAAGTTACCTTTCATTCATCATTTTGATTGAAATTGTCATGATAGTGAATGGTTTTCTATGTCATTCTATTATAATGATGTTAAAAATAGTAGGGCCCGATGCTGCTGATCCTTTTGTTTGTTTTGTGAAGAGATGCTAGATCGATTTTATTTTCCAAAGAACTGGATTTTACTTACATACCGTGTTGATACTTAGGAAAAGACAAAGCTTACATGCAGTTCTTTAGATAATTTGCGTTTTAGGTTTTTCAAATAAAAAATTGCTTATGGACATGCTTTTCTATCTCTACCCTACATCTTTGACTCTCGCTTTCATAAATTTACCGTAAATCCTAATAATAAACACCTATAAAGGTGCCTTTGCGTTATGTACTTTGGAAAACCCATGCTATAACTTGGTTGATTTTAACATATTATTGAGGAGAGTGCAACTCTCATATTTACTGTGACTGCTAAATTGTGGCAAGCTTACAAGCAGGATCTTGTATTTCTTAAGTATAATGCCTAACATTGAAGTTTAAATCAATTTATACTTGCAAAAGATTGATTTGAAGTGTGTTAAAGTTACAGGCTTGCGTTTGGAGAAGCCAAATTTGTTGCTTATGTTATTGCTGAAAGGCATATCTGATGTGACTCTGGTTCATTATTGAACCAGTATTTGACAATGTGGGTAGACCAGTGGCGAGGGCTTGGAAAAAACTTGCAAGAGGTCTTACATATGAAACTATGTATCATCGTTGCACTGGAAAGACTAGCTGTTACTTTGTTCATGTGCTAAAAAGGCCGCTTGAAGTGCTAGTGAAAAGAGTTGAGTGGATGGTCTTTAATTTTATGAAAAGATGGAAAAGGAAACTAATTAAGGAGCACTCAACTAAGTTATAAAATGAGATCTTAGCATAATTGTTATTGATGGAATTTAATGGCATTGTACTATCCATATAACTGACTCGACTTAATGAGAGATAAAGCTGCTTATTGTTATGTGTCAATGAGTTATTTAAAGGTAGTTAAAGGATGAAGGTATTCGAACTTGGGGAGCATCAATTAGTAAGTTGAACTTGAAAGCTCATTTAGACCCTGTTAACCTTTTTATCCCTTTGTCATATTAAACCAAAATGACTTGAATTAATTCACAGTAAATTAGTCTCGCCTACATCTGTAGAGAACTATATGGACAACTAGAGTTAAATGTTTAAAAATACCTATAAAGTATTTTGTGAGGAGCTGGTATTTTTAACTCATGGTGCAATTTAACCTATTAACCTTGAGAAATGGTGCAAAATTTTTCAATCTATAAAGGAAGCTAAACCTCCACGTCCACCATGTAAGGTTGTGAGTTTCACATGTGCCACTTGTATATAGGCTCGGGGCAAAATGGGTTAGAATTAACTTGGGCTGTGGAGAGAAGGATAAGGGATTGGGTTAGCTTCCATATAGATTTTGAATCAAAGTGTGTTTACGTGGTTGTGATTTGACAAAATAAAGTACTATGTTGTACACCAAAAAAAAAAAAGAAAATTAAAATGTTATGCCTAGTGCGAATTAGGATAAATTTGAATACATGTATTTTCTTATTTGTACTTCCTATCAAATAAAATTTCAATTTTATGACATTCATGTTCTATGTTTGCCGACTTACGTCTTTGTTTTCTGGTAAGGTGCCAACTGTCTTTGTCATAGAAAGGGGGGATTTTTGCAATGTATTTTGAAATTGCCGGGCACTATTATGCCCTTTATGGAATTTTTTTACCTTTAACCCATTTATTTGTGACACAACATGTGAGACCCACAGTCCTTAACTTCATGGATGTCTAGCCTTTGTCACAGATTGAGGATTTTTGCACCTTTTTTTTAGGTTGAAAGGGTAAAATTGCACTATACCTAGGGACGGAGAATTTTTTTTTTTTGAATATTTTATATTTTTACACCCCTTAAAAATATTCACAATTGGTTAGGAACTCAGGATTTGCATTTAAAGATCGAAAATTTACTGTTTAATTTATCTCAAAACTAAATGAATGGGTAAGCTAATAGTATCATACTTAGAATTCAGTATTGTACCTTGCAACAAACTACTCCCTTTGATCCTTAATGTACGATATATTTATAGAGTTAATTTTGGTTCTAATTATAAGATAAAATTTCATATTTATCAATATTTTTCAAATTTATCTCTATTGATATTTTATCAATAATAATTAAGAATATGATTGAATGTGAGAATTAAGGAATGTGACTATAATGTTTTAGAAAATACATGTTATATTAACTAATTTAATCAACTTCATTAATCTAATCAAGTAAGATAAATATATTTAATATCAAGACCAGGAGGAAGGAAGTACTTTTATAGGTAACACACAGTGGAACAATTACAAGCTAACAGTTCAAAAAACAAAATCCCACGTTGCCCATCCATATGAGCCAACGATCAGTTTTGTTCACATGACACCTATTTCTATTCCCACATTTGAAACTAGTTGAAAGTTAGAAATGAATTAGGAGCAAATTATAAATTAAATCAAGAAAAGAAAATAAAAAACCTTCTTCCCACCTTCAAACCAACCCAATAAACAAGTCATTTTCTCTCACAACATGCATGCTTCACTTCTCCTACACTACTAACCTCTCTCCAATAACATGTGAAGCCCCCTCCATTTATAACCCCCCAGAGATTGTGAATGATTCAAAGAAGAAGAAGAAGCTGAGAATATATTACATATTTATACAGAAAAGATGCCAAGTGTTGAGAATGGTAATGACAGTTCCATTCAGCAGCAGCAGCAGCAGCAATCTGGTGGTGGTGCAGCACACAGGAGTAAGCGTGCACCCACACCTGGGAAGGCAACTGTCCTTGCGATAGGGAAAGCATTCCCAAGCCAAATCATCCCACAAGAATGTTTGGTTGAAGGATACATCCGTGACACCAAATGTGTTGATTCTTACGTCAAGGAAAAATTGGAACGCCTCTGTAAGTGCATATATATATATATATATATGTGTGTATTATATCCTCAGTTATATTTATTAATAGGTTAACGTATAAATTTACATCGGAATTTTTGCTATTCAGAAATTTTTCTTTGGGTTCAAGATTACCTAGAAGTATTATAGCAATCTTAGTTTTTAATTAACCGAGTGAGACATTATTACTAAATTTTGAAACTTAAAACGTCTTGTGAAATCTCATTTGTTACTTTTTTTTATTTTAACGCAAAAAAATGTCATTTGCATGCTGTGTTTTATTGTATATAGAAGTTCAACTACTCACTGATAATATAATACTCCAATATAATTTTTCTGGTGAAATGTAGATATGAATAACATAGACATGTTTTGACAAAGAAATAAAAAACATAGACATGTTGATCATTTGTGCCAAATTTATTTTGCTTGCCATGGCCAAAAAATTTAATTTTTTTGTATTCATTAGTAAATATTTTAAAAATTAAGATTTAAACTGCTAGGAAATATCAGGTCAAAAAAAAAAAAAAACTGCCAGGAAATATATAAGGTTGCATTTATAATAACACTTTCTCTTTACCATTTTCCGACATCATTCATAGGCAAGAACACCACCGTGAAGACCAGATACACGGTGATGTCAAAGGAGATCCTTGACAAATATCCCGAGCTAGCCACCGAGGGCTCGCCGACGATCAAACAAAAGCTCGAGATCGCAAACCCGGCGGTGGTGGAGATGGCCACCAGAGCCAGCCGTGCTTGCATCAACCAATGGGGAAGGCCTGCACAAGACATAACCCACATTGTCTACGTCTCTTCCAGCGAGATTCGCCTCCCCGGCGGCGACCTCTACCTCGCGAACCAGCTCGGCCTCCGGAATGACGTCGGCCGTGTGATGCTCTACTTCCTCGGCTGCTACGGCGGCGTCACCGGCCTGAGAGTTGCCAAGGACATCGCCGAGAACAACCCCGGAAGCAGGGTTTTGCTCACTACCTCTGAAACCACCATCCTAGGGTTTCGCCCTCCGAACAAAGACCGACCTTACGATCTCGTCGGCGCCGCTCTCTTCGGCGACGGCGCTGCTGCTGTCATCGTCGGAGCAAACCCTATAGCCGGCGAGGAGGATCCATTCATGGAATTAAACTACGCCGTTCAACAATTCTTACCGGAAACACATGGTGTGATTGATGGCCGGCTCTGTGAGGAAGGCATAAATTTCAGGCTTGGGAGGGATCTTCCTCAGAAGATTGAAGCTAACATTGAGGAATTTTGCAGAAAACTGATGGCGAAGATTATTATCAGCAATAATATGAATAATAAGGGGAAAGAATTTAACGATTTGTTCTGGGCTGTTCATCCTGGAGGACCTGCGATTCTTAACAAGCTTGAGAGTACTCTGAAATTGAGCAGTGAGAAGCTGGAATGTAGCAGGAAGGCATTAATGGACTATGGGAACGTGAGCAGCAACACCATTTTTTATGTGATGGAGTACATGAAGGAGTATCTAGAGAAGAAAAATGAAGAAGAAGAAGGAGAAGGAGAAGGAGAAGAATGGGGCTTGGCCTTAGCATTTGGACCTGGTATTACTTTTGAAGGCATTCTCATGCGAAGTCTGTGTTGAACTGCTGCAAGTGCAAGAAGGAAGAAGATGAACCTAATATATAAATTATGCTTATTTTCTTGATTATGAAAATTGAGATATGCTTTTTTTAATTACTTTAATTTCTGAATATTAAGAGGGGAAAATTATATTATAAACATTTATACATGTTCTTGCTTGCAATTATCGACTTTTTATTTCAATTTAATTTGCCTGCTTTTTATGGGATTAAAGCACGCTAAAAATTTTGGATGTTGGACTTCTATATAAATCCAATTCCATCCCACCGTTTTGAACAAGCCTGGTAGATTACAAATTAACTCAATAAAAGAAAATCGGATAAGATGTGCTGAAAGCAATAATCATTATCAAAATGTGTGTGCATATATAAGTAGTGTTCTGGTAAGCTGTCTCCTAAATTGGCTTAGCATGACTTCATGGGCTTTATATTTACTATCCACGAGCCGCATCAATTTAAAAAAACACTTTTCCCTTACTTCTATCAAGTCGTTGTAGTAAATTTTATGCATTTAGCTTTGTGCCTGAGTCATTGTTTCATTTGGACGATCCATATCATATGAGCACTTGGTCACTATCCAATGAACATACATGGAAACTAGTTCCCAATTTCCTTTTTTTTTTTTATTACTTGAGGCACTCCCTCTCTCACATTGTACAAGGTGCTCACATCTCAAAATTCAAAATTTCATCTCCCTCTTAAAATTATCGAATAATTCGATAAGAGCTCAATTCAAATAAAATAAATTATGGAAAGTTGATTTAAAATTGAGGTTATACCTAAACAGTAAAAAGAAAGAACTAGGAGAGGGGAAAAAAAGTGTGGTGGAACGTAAAAGATACTAAACACTAGGCCCATGATTATTTCACCGCTTCTAAAACAAAGACATGCTTCCATGATCAATATTTAATTATTGGGTTGGTCCATTTTGATTACAAAACTAGTTCAAGAGTCATGCAATGCACAGGTCAAATTAAACAAATATGTGCATTAAAGAAATATCATTACACGGATTAAAGTAAAGAAATACGTACATTAAAAAAAGATGTACAATAGGAAGATTTGTCAAATACAACTATTACAACCAAATTTTTCAGTAAACCAAAAAGATTACAAAACACTTCTTTGTAGATAACATTTGAAGTTTTGTCAGTGGGGATGCCATGCTCATCGAGGATCAATACTTTTAGTCCCTCCCTTTGTCGGACTCTCGAGAGTGCAATATATAGCTGACCATGTATAAATACAAGGCGGGGCAAAAATAATCCAAGACTTTGACCCTCACTTTTATTAATAGTCATTGCAAAAGAGAGCATTACTAGGTATTGCCTTCTACACAAAGTGAATGGCAAAGATACTTCAGATGGTGTGATTGTCAGGCGTGGAATTAAAACATGCGTACCAATGCTACTTCCTGTTATAATCTTTGCTCCAACGACATGCTTCTCTAACCTTGTGACAATTAACCTGGTGCCATTGCATTGTCCAATTGATTTGTCAATATTCCGCATCAGCATTATTGGCACACCTAACATAGTAATCTCGCTCAAGAACTCAACCGAATGAATTCCTCCAATAGAAATGGTAACACCATCTTGTTTGGAAAACATTGTCTGCACTAAGGTAAATCACCTCTTTGCCTAGAAGCTATGCAAGCATATAATTATTTACTTCATCAATAATCGATAATGTAGCTGTTAGTATCACACGATCCCTAAAATAAGACTTATCACCCAAATGGTCAACAAAATATGGATAAGTACTCTTGACAATACAATCAAATGGATCTGTTGAAGGAAATAATAACAAATCTCTGGGGATGGCAACGACATCTTCTGTGTCAGCTTGTATGTCAACATTTCTGTCCCCAACAGAAATGATCCAATTTGCAAATTCTGTTATTGCTTCAGTATTACATGGGGAAGTACCCCTGGATAATCTCATGTTTTTAGTGAGTGTGGAGAGTTTGCATTGTTTCCACAAATATGATGCATTAATAGTAGCAAACACAATATCTTCACGAGTACCTCTTGGTATGACAGGCAGGATTTGTCTGAAATCTCCTCTAAGAACAACCGTCTTCCTACCAAACGCTTTACTCGCAGTATCAGGCTCATTTCGTTGCAGAATATCATGTAATGTTCTATCCAATGTTTCAAAACAATATTTATTAGCCATTGGTGCTTCATGCCAAATTATCAAGGATGTTTGAACCAAAAGCTGTGCTAATGGTGTTCCTTGTTTAATATTACAAATCGAATCTTCAGTGATGGCTAGAGGAATTGCAAATTGCGAGTGTGCTGTTTTCCCATTGGGCAAAAGAAGTGATGCAATGCCACTGGATGCAACACTAAGCACTATTTTGCCTTTAGATCTCAATGATGCACATAATGTTTGCCACAAATATGTTTTCCCAGTCCCACCACATCCATATACAAAGAACAACCCTCCACACATTTGTTGAACAACCCAATGATGGTATTGTATATTGACCATTGTTCTTCTGTCAAATTACCGAGGACTACTTATAATTGGTCTGCAAGTGCTTTTCGATCAAAGTTTAACTCGGCCTGGACAAATTTATTAAATGTTGATCCATGGAAGGACATATTTAGAGAAGGCATAGTTGGATAGTCATAAAGGCTCCTACCATTAACCTGTAATTGATCTTCAATTTTAAGTAAAACATGATTTTGCAACTCAGCATCATTAAGAGTAAGTCCCGTGGAATCAGAGTGCAACATTTTAGTTGTAAAGTTGGTAATATATGAAATAATTCACATTTGTACATATAAAGTAAAAGGACAGAAAATGTGAAGCTAAACTAAGAGTGTACTTGTGGGAAGATTCATACCAGAGTGGCCTGTTAGTTGTTGTTGCGTATAGAGTATATTCCCTGCCATTGATCTCCATGATTGCTACCATACAATTTCAGGGCGTGACATACAGTTACATAGTAGCAATATGCAAAATAGACGACGAAGGTAGTTTGGAGTGGCCCATTGGTTTGCCTCTTGAATAGCATCAATATATTCTCTGTCATCTTCTAACAACCCCAGCAAATAGCAAGCATCCCTAAATGTGGGATAGACTACATCATCAACAGTTCTCAAATCTTCATATGATGTAGGTCCTCTAACTATTTCCAACAACAAACGTAAATAAAAGACTCCTCCACTTCCTGGAGGAACATAATATAACCTTCCAATGGAGAATCCAGATTTTCTTACTTCCCAATACTGACTATCTTTTTTGTACACAAATTTTGTTGGGAATTCAGAGTATGTTAATGCCCGTGCTTCTATATAGTCTTTATTTTCCTTCATCCATGCTTGAAACATAGTTAGTTTTCCTTCATTATGATTAATCACATCATCCAAGTTGGCATCATTTTCATAAATAATTGTTTGGTGATCTGGCAGATGAAAGGAAAGCCTTTTGCACCGATGGAAGTCTTTAGTTTATGTCAAACCCAATAATTCTCCAAACAACTTCACATGGAGACAAATATCGAACATAGTACATTTTTATTTCATCGTGAATAACTTCACTATCGCAAGAGGAAGATCGAGTATAAAAGGCTGCAGTGGCTCGGTCATGACCCTTTCTCACGTACTTGAATAAATACTTAATTGATTCCCCTTTTTACATCTTTCAACATTAATATGAGCTTTATATTTTAGTATTACGGTGGGGTTGTAGGGAATCACACTCCTTTTTGTTGTTCCCGAGTACTTATAAAGTAGAAAATTTAATAAGAATATATATAACTAAGATGGCGTAATTTGTAAATACAGAACAATTATGTATACTGTATAAGAACTTACAAGACTGCCGAAAATAATAATAATAATGAACTTTGGAAAAATCCGAGCCCAACGTACGTTGTCTCCTTAAGACAATTTGTTCCCTCTATACGGATGCCCAATGTTCTCGAACAATTGTCTCCCAGGATAGAACGGATTGCGTCTTCAGGATGATGACACTATCAGTCTGAAGCCCGGACGAACACAATGATATTGCTTAAAGAACCGCACAGGTAGAGATGATTGCAGAATGCACTATGCAGTATATGAGAAGAGAGGAGTGTTTCGAGATTGAGAGTTATTTTTCCTGTCACTAGCACGTCCTATTTATAGTTGAAGGAAATTGATCAGATGGACTCGACTCTTGAGGCGAACCGGTGCGTCGTGCGAACATACATACCGAAACGGAGTGAACAGAAGCGAATGGTGCCTCTTTGTTGGCGAACTGGTGTGTCGTGCGATTAGACATACCAGAACGGAGCGAACAGAAGCGAATGGTGACTCTTTGCTGCGAATTGGTGTGTCGTGCGAACAGACACATCAGAACAGAGCAACCGGACACACCAGAACAAACAGATGTACTGGTTCGGTCATTCGGTCACATATCCACACTGTTTGGAAAATCACGAAGAGGTATAAAGGAATAAAACGCGATTGTTCGGACAAACTAAAAAAATAATTTAATAAAAATTATTTTTAAATCACACACACGCGCGACCGACTGAACCAAGCCGAGCCGGCCGGACGGACGGCGGCGGCGGTGCGCGCGTGTGTGTGGTGGACCAAGGCCCATGTATGTCCTCCCTCCTCCACAAAAGTGGATTGGCCCAAGGGCCCATTTTAGAGGTGAGAAGTTGAGCTTTATATACTCTCTTATTTCTCTTGATTTGTCCAATGTGGGACTTTTGTCCACACACTATATTTCTCCTTCCTTTTCCCTCTTCTCTTCCAACCTACTTCTTATTCATAACCCATGGAATTATTGTTCAAAATTCCAACAATCCCCCACATGGATAAGAAGTTAGTCCATAATGATCAAATGCAAATGAACATGTATGCAAAGTACGATTCCTCTACGAGAAGCAACTGCATCGAGATAGGTAGGGGTCACCTTTGAACCTTCTCTAGTAAAAACCTATCGGATATACTCGGTCAATCGGTGGACGTGTTGTCTTGAACCGTCAACCTTTAATGTATACCAAGACAATAGGAGTCACACAATTGCTCCTCTAGCATCATTGGTTCTCATGTTGTGTCCATTTTGGCCCTGAACACCTGCCTGGTTCTGCGAGTGTTCTAGAGAATTGGCTGTTTTAAATTCTCGTAGAAGCGGCCCCACTTCACACTCACATAGGTGATTCCTTGTGATGTAAGTCAATATACATCATCTGAACACATCAGATTAAGAAACCATTAAAAGCCTAAATGCTTACCCTTATATATATGCACTGTCTTGTCATAGGAATGAGTATTAGTTTAATACTCCACAATGTTTACAGTCGATCATCACTTAGTTGTCTCTTTGAACCTAGTTTGTGGGATCTCTACTCATTTAAGTAGAGTTACCGCAATAATCAACAATTTATCGGCCTTAAACCCATTCCTTTCGACAAATTTCTAATCAACTCTCTAGGAATTCCTTTAGTCAATGGATCCGCTATATTCTCTTTTGATTTCACATAATCAATCGAGATGATTCCATTAGAGAGTAATTGTCTAACAGTATCATGTCTACGACGTATATGTCTAGACTTACCATTATACATGACGTTCTTGGCCCTACCAATAGCTGCTTGACTATTACTGTGTATACACACTGCCGGTACTGGCTTTGGCCAACTGGGAGTGTCTTCAAGAAAATTACGAATCCACTCAGCTTCCTCACCAGCTTTATCTAAAGCAATAAATTCTGCTTCCATAGTTGATCTTGCAATGCAAGTCTGTTTGGATGACTTCCAAGATACAGCACCCCCACCAAGGGTGAAAACATATCCACTTGTGGATCTTGTGTCATTAGAGCTGGTGATCCAATTTGCATCACAATACCCTTCTAGCACTGCAGGATACTTCTCGTAATGCAAAGCAAAGTTTTGAGTGTGCTTCAAGTAACCCAAAAATCTTACCATAGCTTTCCAATGATACTCGTTTGGATTACTAGTAAAGCGACTCAACATGCTTACAGCGTAGGCAATATCAGGTCTAGTGCAGTTCATAACATACATAAGACTACCTAGCACTTGAGCATATTCTTTTTGTTTTACAGCTTTGCCAGTATTTCTCAATAAATGAAAACTAGGGTCTATAGGGTTCTTCACAGGAACTATGTTTAAACTCTTGAATTTCTCTAGAATTTTATTAATATAATGTGCTTGTGACAAAGCCAACCCTTCAGATGTTCTATAGATTTTAATTCCCAAAATAACATCTGCTAGACCCATATCTTTCATGTCGAACTTACTTGTAAGTAATCGCTTAGTAGCTTTAATCATTTGATTATTACTACCCATTATCAACATGTCATCTACATAAAGACAGACTATTGCAAACCCATTTGCAGTATTTCGAATATAGACACATTTGTCACATTCATTAATGCTAAAGCCATTTGATAACATAACTTCATCAAATTTCGTATGCCATTGTTTCGGGGCTTGCTTAAGTCCATAAAGGGACTTTATCAATCGACATACTTTCCGTTCTTGTCCTGAGACAACAAATCCCTCAGGTTGTTCTATATAGATTTCTTCTTCTAAAACACCATTCAAGAAAGCTGTCTTCACATCCATTTGATGTATTTCCAACCCATTCAATGCTGCTAATGCGATTAACATCCTAATGGATGTAATCCTTGTAACAGGTGAATAGGTATCAAAGTAGTCTAGGCCTTCACGTTGTCTGTAGCCTTTTACTACCAACCTAGCTTTGTACTTATCAATAGTGCCATCTGCTTTCATCTTCTTTTTGAAGACCCACTTAGTTCCTAGAGGCTTATTGCCAGGAGGAAGGTCAACCAATTCCCAGGTATGGTTTGACAGAATGGATTCAACTTCACTATTGATAGCCTCTTCCCAGAATGGTGCTTCAGGAGAGCCCATAGCCTCTTCATATGTTCGAGGCTCATTTTCTAACAAAAAAGTCAGAAAATCAGGCCCAAAGGATGTGGCGATCCTTTGCCTTTTACTACGTCTAGGTTCCTTTTCAACAGAACCCTCATTAGTAGTAGCATCCCATGGTATCACTGTATTGTTATTATTACGATCACTTGCCTCATTTCCCTTGTTATACGGAAATATATTCTCAAATAACGTAGCATCCCTTGACTCAATAACTGTATTAACACAGACATCTGATACATCGAACTTATAAACCAAAAACCGATATGCACTACTATTAAGTGCATAGCCAATGAACACACAGTCCACTGTCTTAGGTCCAATTCTCAACCTTTTGGGTTTAGGAATTGCAACCTTAGCCAAGCACCCCCACACTTTCAAATATTTCAAGGAAGGTTTCTTTCCTTTCCATATTTCATACGGTATGCTTTGTATCCTTTTGTGGGGAACTCTGTTAATAAGAAAATTAGCCGTTAAAATGGCTTCCCCCCATAAATTCTGTGGTAAACCGGACGTATCAACATTGCATTCATCATTTCTTTCAATGTCCGATTTTTCCTTTATGCAATCCCATTTGATTGTGGAGCATAAGGAGCAGTTGTCTGGTGTATAATACCAGATTCTATACAAAATTCTTCGAAAGGGCCATCATATTCTCCCCCACGATCGCTCCTTACTACTTTAATTTTCTTATTAAGTTGAGTTTCAACTTCATTTTTATATTGTTTAAAAGCAATAATAGCCTCGTCTTTACTATTAAGCAAATACACATAACAATATCTACTACAATCATCAATAAATGTAATAAAATATTTTTTGTTACCCCTAGATGGTACAGATTTCATATCACATATATCAGTATGTATTAAATCTAATAATTCAGTTGATCTTTCAACAGGAGGAAATGGTAACTTAGAAAATTTTGATTCAATGCATACTTGACATTTATCATGATTTGAACAATCAACTTTAGGCAATAAGTCTGAATGAATTAAACTTTTAATTGATTTAAAATTAACATGTCCTAATCTTTGATGCCATAAATTAGAAGACTCAAGCACATAAACAGAAGCAATATTATTATTGATAACACCATCATTGGTTACAGTCATTACATTAAGTTTGAACAGGCCCTCACTAAGGTAACCTTTTCCTACATACATATCATTCTTAGAAAGTACAAACTTATCAGAAACAAATACAAGCTTAAAACCATTCTTGATTAAGAGGGATCCAAACACTAAATTCTTACGAATATCAGGCACATGAAGCACATCATTAAGTGTCACGACTTTTCCAGAAGTCATCTTTAAGGCCACCTTACCAACACCTTCCACCTTTGAAGTAGAAGAATTACCCATATAAAGTTGTTCATCTTTTTCCGCAGGGGTGTAAGAAGAGAACATCCATCTGTTGGCACACACATGCCTAGTGGCACCAGTGTCCACCCACCACTCCTTAGTATTTCCAACCAAGTTACGTTGCATCACAACAGCCGAAAGATTCATGTTTTCAATCATATCAGTAGTAGTTTCAACAATGTTGGCTTGACTGTTCTTCTTCTTTTTTTGTGGTCCTTTGCCTTCTTACAATCCTTAGCACGATGGCCAGGCTTCCCACAATTATAACAATTACCTTTGAATTTCTGGCCTTTGCTCTGGGCTTGCTTTGATGATCCCTCATTAGAGCGTTTTCGTTTCTTGGGCTTTGGACCATCTTCAACAATATTAGCCTTTGAAACTACAGGATTGCTGCCAAATTTCTTTTCAGAAATCTTGTTATCTTCTTCTATTCTCAATCTTATGATTAGATCTTCAAGTGACATCTCCTTGCGCTTATGTTTGAGATAATTCTTGAAATCCCTCCAAGATGGTGGCAATTTTTCTATAAATGCAGCAACTTGGAAAGACTCACTAAGAGACATCCCTTCGGCGTGAATTTCATGCACAATCAATTGAAGTTCTTCAACTTGACTTACCACAGATTTAGAGTCAAGCATTTTGAAGTCCAAAAATCTGCCAACTATAAATTTCTTTAAGCCAGCATCTTCAGTTTTGTACTTCTTGTCTAGACTTTTCCATAATTCTTTGGTTGTCTCCAAAGTACTATATACAGTATATAACGTATTGTCTAGACCATTGAGAATATAATTTATGCATAGGAAATCAGAATGCTTCCAAGCATCAATTGCAGCAACCTTTTCCTTGTCTAATGGTTGTCCTTCTTCCAATTTCGGAGCTTCTTCAGTAACAAACCGTGCCAAGTTCAAGGTAGTTAAGTAGAAAAACATTTTCTGTTGTCATCTCTTGAAATCATTCCCATTGAACTTTTCAGGTTTCTCACCATGCATTGGAGCAGAACCAATTGGGTTCATCAAGTTTGTACTCGAACTTGCCATTTCTGTTACTCAAACAGAAACTTTGATTAATCACACAGATTAATCTAAGAACAATATAATAATCAAAATTAAAGATACTAAACACAGATTCAACACAATCAAGTGAAAAGCTACAATCACGTTTCTACTAGTACATGAAACCAGCTTTGTTGATTATATCAATTGGCCAGGTAAGTGTGAATGAAGTGGGAGTCTCTCCGTGCTGTTGCAACGGTGACTAATTAAATAACCACTAAATTAAATCACTTTCCTAGACACCAATGGTATGAACTAACTTTAACTGATTCCAATGCCAATAGAACAAACCAATTACAAATTGTCTTAAAATTGTTGTTCCCGAGTACTTATAAAGTAGAAAATTCAATAAGAATCTGTATAACTAAGATGGCGTAATTTGTAAACACAGAACAACTATGTATACTGTATAAGAACTTACAAGACTGCCGAAAATAATAATAATAATGAACTTTGGAAAAATCCAAGCCCAACGTACGTTGTCTCCTTAAGAAAATTTGTTCCCTCTATACGGATGCCCAAGGTTCTCGAACAATTGTCTCCCAGGATAGAACGGATTGCGTCTTCAGGATGATGGCACTATCAGTCTGAAGCCCGGACGAACACAATGATATTGAGAATGGTTTAAATCACACACACACACACGCGCGCGACCGACCCGACCGGACGGCGGCGCGCGCGTGTGTGGTGGACCAAGGCCCATGTATGTCATCCCTCCTCCACAAAAGTGGATTGGCCCAAGGGCTCATTTTAGAGGTGAGAAGTTGAGCCTTATATACTCTCTTATTTCTCTTGATTTGTCCAATGTGGGACTTTTGTCCACACACTATATTTCTCCTTCCTTTTCCCTCTTCTCTTCCAACCTACTTCTTATTCATAACCCATGGAATTATTGTTCAAAATTCCAACACTTTTATCTAATGGCACCCCATTTTTAATGATTTCTCGGCCATTGTCCAATCTTCTATAACATGGGTAGCCATTTTCATGAATAATAGTGCTTGAGTTGAATGGCTTTGGATAACATTTTGCACACTTTCTATTTACCATAATACATGGAGACTTCGGGTTAGCTGTGCCATGTGGTCCTTGCATCATATAGTTACTAAGAGCTTCATACAGTTCAGGTTCTTCATTTTTATCAGGTATCTCAGGACTGGTGACTCAATCAATATCATGTGGCATCTCGAGTTTAGCTCCATTTGCTAAAAATAGAATGCTATGAGCATAGGGGAGACCTCTCTTTTGAAATTCAATTGCATACAATGTTGTACGTCAAATAAGCAAGCATCAATATCATATATAACTTGACAATGATCAGTGTAATATAATGATTTGTTCAATTCAACAATAGAAAAAAATTATTGAATATAGTTGGGATAAATTTTTATGTACACTAGCCTGCTTTAATAGGACCAAAAATATCACCTTTTTTTAAATCGTGAATCAAATGCTCTAATTTCATCTCAAAAATCCGTGTTACTTTGTCAGGGCAATCCTCCTACTTTAAGGGTTTGTTTGGTATGAGGTGAGGGGAGGGGAATGAAGGGATTTTGCCCCCTCCCCTTGTTTGGATAACTAAAAATTTTAGGAGGGGGTGAAATTTTGTTTAAAATTGGGGGAATTTGGATGGAAATGTTAATGTTTGAGCTTAAATTGACTAATATATCTATACCATTTTAAAATATTCCCACAATACCCTTCTCATTATTTAATTACAAAATTATAATTTTATATAGTAAATGTCATTTATAATTATATTTATTTAAATTTTATAATTATAAAATTATAATTTTATGTATTAAATTCCTTATATAATTATACTTTATTAAATATGATAGAAAGTTATTAATTACAAATTAAGTGAAATAAGAGCAAAGTTGTTCATATAAAAATATTTCTCCTCCCCTCCCCACTTATATCAAACATGATACTATTAAAATCCCTCTTCTCCCCTCTCTTTTTGTCAACCCAAATAAGGTAAAAGAAAATATCTCCCCCCTATTTAAGTTAGACCAAGTATATATTCCCCTTCGTGCTTCCCTATTTGGACGAAATATACATCAAGGAAAGGGAGAAATATAAGACTTCTTGCTTTATGGTCAATGACCATTTTACCCTTACATTTTTGTAATTAATTTGGGTCTTTAAGCTTCCCTTTTGTTTTGTCCGAAAATCAACAATTAATTGAGCTAAATATTGTGTTCTTGCATTCTCCAATTTTGGGCTTAAGAATAAACCTTTAAGAAGACTAAAAAATAAATTTTTATGTCTTATATTGGCCCAAAATTCGTGTGGCCACTAATTGCACTGTTTGGTCAATCCAAGTGTGTCAATATTTACCATTTTATTCCATTTTTATACCGTAAAGGTATAAGGAATTTTAATTACTGAAATTTGAGATATTATATGTAATTACTCCAGACCATTTTGGATTGCACATAAATGTGATAAAAAGTTGAGGATATCCAGCCCAATTACAAATTGCTAATGCATCCTGATAATTTTCTGCTATACAACGTGGTCCTCTTGTAAATGATGAAGGGAGGATGATTCTTTTTCCTCGTGTAGCTGCATCTGTTTCTCCTAATAGCATGGCATCTGTCAATCCCTTGCACATTTCTACACGCAATTGTTTTTTATTATTCCGTAGAAAACTTAGCCTGCGCGATTCTATCATTGTTTATGCATCAACAACAAACTGTTGGAATAGTTCACCCCCATGCAATATAGCTGAAAATTCATTATTCCTGTCTTGTATGATATAAGAAAAATATTCGCGCATTGTAACATAGGAAATATTGTCTGGTTGTACTTCTCTTGATAACATATGAGGTATTTCTTCGTTATAGCCTCCTTTACCATAGGAAAAAAGCAATGGTTATTGTAGAGGCAGAAAATGAGGGTGATTTTCAGATATTCTCTGTAGAGCTCCTGTCTTGTATTGGATTATTAAATCTCGCCCATATTTTGTGGATCCAATAATATCTCCCACAATCAAAGCAGCTATCTCATTTTTAGAGGTTGGCAAGTCATACTGGTGTGTCTTTCTCCCTCACTTACGTACAAGTTTAATTCTTATATCTTGTCCCTCATAAGCATTGATAAAATCACGTGCTTGCCGGAAGATTTTAACTAAATCATTGTGCTCATCTAGCATATTTTGCAGCATTATTTGGATGATAGAGCTGTTCACTGATGATGAAGTGCAGGTTTCTCCACTAAAAAATAATAATAATTAAAATATATAACAATCATGCAATTTATATGAATTTAGCAAAAGAAACATACAATGATTAGCTAAATTGTATAAAGCATAATATGTTTACCTGATGGCAGATACTCTGTTGCTAATTTCAATATAATTGGGCAAATTTGGGAGTAGCATCGTCTATTGGTAGTATACTTCCGATCAAATGTATGTTTTGACCACTCATCCTATACACATAAGGTCCTCGGCCATCATTGATATTTCTATCTATTTTTCATCCCATAGAAGTAAAAGCGAACATCATATTATATGTTCTAATATGCATTTGAAAATGTTTACTTTGAGGGTGATGACCAGATAATAAGTTGAGCAATTCAACTGGTGGATCTTGCAAGTTGGGAAGATATACTTTTCCTTGAACGCAGCACGTGCCAAATCTAGGAGGATTTTCACTCCTGTTCTTCCTAAGTCGTTCATCATACCACATGCATTTTTGCATCACAATATGGACAAATGAAACTTTAATTTGGTCGCCTAAGTCTTTGTAAGCTGATAGCTCTGTAGAGGGAAATGATTTCATATTAGAAATAATGTTAATCTATGTAAATAAATTAATGGATAAGTGCTTTTCATCGCTAAAACATTTAGTGTGTGTTTGGAAAACCACCAAACCGTGGTTTCAAACCACGGTTTGCGTAAATCGAGATAAAACTCTTCTCACATACTTACCTCGTAAATCGTAAAAGCTATTCTCAAAAGCTAATCCAAACACACATCACCTTGATTACTAGCTGATCCTCTATTTGGGCCCAAATTGCTAGACGTACGTGTTCTCTTCATATGATAATTAGGGTATGCGGCCGGTTTTTCTTTGGCGTGTATTCATGATTAGAGTTGGGAATAAGAATTGACCCGGTCCTATAAGGCTCGAGGTAAGAAAAATTGTTCTTTTTCAAAGTCTAACCTGAGAGCAACATGAGGGCCAGGGCTTGCCCGCAGGGCCGGATGCTATTTTTCATAAGATTTAATTACACGTCTACACGCCTCATGCAATAAAACAAATATAGTTACCAATTCATAATCAAAAGTAAAAAATAATGTCCACAAATAACTCACAGTCTCGTACAAAGTATAAGATGACAAGAAGCTAAACACTCTAAGCAATATGAGTATGATGACTATCATTTTCATCTTCTTCGCCACTATCATCAATTTCAAAGAAATTCAATTGTGCTTCACTTTGAGTAGTAGGGTCTGCTTGAGAGGTAAAAATATCAAGAATTTCTTCTCTCACATTATGAATACATCTATAATCTTTATCTGTAACAAATAATAAACCAAAATGATAAATTACTCTATAACAAATATAAAATACAAATAAATTAGTAAATTACCATCATATGTGAAACTTTGGAGTAAATAAGAAATATCTAATGTATTTTTCTTATAAAATAAGAAATATCTTTTATAAATTTTTAATTTTTAGGATTCTTAATACAAGATATTTTTATGAAATTTAATTTTTTAAAAGATAATAATAACTAAATATTTGCAACATCATCAACAAAACATAAAAAATCAATAATATTATTATCATATAAATAATTTTAAAAAATAAAAAAAATATGTAAGGGCCTAAAGGGCATGCTCTTTTAGGCCCTCAGCCCTATAGGGCTGGCCTTTTTAAGCCCGCTTTCAGTTTTGAAGCTAAAATCTTAAGCCCCGTCTTTATAAATTCAGGACCTAAAAGAGGCTCGGCTCATTTTCCTGGCTCTATTCACGATCAGCTATGGAAAAAGACCCAATGGTGTTTTCTGGTGGCAAAACTACATAATTAACATAAAATAGTTAATAGAGTAGACATTGACATCATAGTAATGTAAAGGAATATTTAAATAACTTATTTTGCTACAGCTTATTTAAACTTCATTTCTTATAACTTTAAATGGGGTTGCAATATATTGTTTATTTAATTTGTCCAGTAGACAATTCCATTAATTGTTAGAATGTAATAAATATTTATAAAGAACAATGGATATTTAAGGTAGAAGGACGAACAATTTGTTCTTATTGTTAATGCTGGTCGAGCTGGTTGCCTTTTGTGTGGCTACCGACACATTTTCTCCATGCACACCAGTGAGTTTTCTGCTGAAACAGCATAGTTTGATAACGAGTTCATATAAATAAAAAGCCCAATATAATTTGTACTTGGCCTAATAGATATAATAAATAAATTCAGTAAAGGTATGATGGGTCATTCATTAGTCTTATATATGTATTATTTATATTTATATGTGGGGGAATTTTGCAAGATAGTAAAGGCTAGTGGATTGCAGGATTTACAAAGAATCTGGGGATTTGTGGAGCTTTTCAGGGGGAAGAGTGGGCATTGTTTGAAAGATAAAAAATGGCATAGTTTGAGTGGATATATCGATTTGTCAGCTAACTATAATTTTCATGGGGAATAGTGAATCAGCTTTAATATGAAACTGGTATTTTCTGGGTACATGATATTCCTCCATTCTGAATTGCACTTGCCCTTTTTGATGAGCACCCTCAAATTTGATAGAAAAAACACACATCTTCAACTTTTATGTCAATCTGTGTTAATATATTTTAGTTTTTTTTTTTTTTGAAAATTTTAGAGTTGAGATTAGTATATATACCCTGATGCAAAAAAAAAAAAAAAACAAACAAACAATCACATCAAAGGAACGATTCAAATGAAGCAAAGCTATAAACTAATTAATGAAACAAAGATGTTCACATACTGAGATGAAACACACACAAAAGCAATTTGAAGAGTAAATAAGAGAACAACTAAACTTAAGTAATCATTAAATATACAACAATCATTCTAAGAATCCACCTCAAATGTCAGATTCCTCTTTGCACCACCCATCTTTACCCCACTCCAATTGGTATTAAACTTATCCGTCACATCACAATCCATAACGACATTCACTTCCTCCCTGTGCAATAAAACAGGAGAATGTCCACCATCAAAAGTATGTAATCCGGATCCATTCCCTAAGACATAGAGGAATAAAGAACAAACGTGTTGTTAGAGCTATAAACTTAACACCATAGAATCTACATAAGGTACGCTACTAACATATCACACTAAAATGAACCTGCTCATCCAGTTGTGTGTTCTTGTGAAAAGCATAGTCCAAATCATTAGTTTTGGGAGCTAAATAAGCATCGACAATCTCTTTATTATCATCACTCAAGCAAACAACATCATAAGCATTGGGCAAACCGTTGACATAGTCATGTGGGATGCATGCGAGCTTTGAACAGGTAACGTTTGCCAATTAAGTTCTCCTTAGCATTCTTGGGGAGCCCTGTAGGAGGTTCAGATTGTGCATTCATTATTGGGTCCAAGACACACATTTGATCCTTTAGCTCAGCTGCAGAGAGGCCAGTCAACTTGGCAAACTCCCGATCACGCAAGACAAAAGTGTTAACCCCCGTGTCATCACCCACATAACAATGCAACTTAAGCCTGTGACATCACATACATTAATGACAAATCAAGTCTGTGGAGAGTAAATAAGTACTAAACACATGGCATAAGTTGGAGTGGTAATATGGGTTCCGCCTGTGGGGCGAACCCGCCCAACCTGAAAAAATTGGCGGGTTGGGTTTTGTAAACTCAAGACCATTTGGGAGCGGGTCTTTTTGGCCCGAACCCATATGGTCCCAACCCGTGATGGGTTGGACTACCGGATTGACGGGTTAGCTCATATTTTATTTTTATTTTTTTTTCATCCAAATTCCAAACTGAGCTCACTCTGTCCCTCACTTACTCTGTACATGCTCATGGCCCAATTGGGCAATTTCATGCCTAAAGTCTTCTCAAGCTCACAGCCCCACACTCTCAAGTCTCAAGCCCACACTCACAACTCTCAAGTCTCAAGTCTCATCTCACTCTCACAAGTCATGGCCCAAGTCTCAAGCTCAGTTTAATGCATATCCTATTACTAGTTGAAGATCTGAATGATTGATTTATATTGAATTTTTATTTTTTTATGCTTTATATTTGGAGAAAAAATAATTTTAGTATATTATATAAAAAAAAATTTAAAAAAATATGGGTTAGCCCGCCCAACTCACCGGTTATGGGTTGGATTGATTATATGCCAACCCATTTTGATACGATCCTTTTAAAACCAAACCCATATGATCACAATCCATAACGGATTAGCCCGAACCCATCGGGCCTCCCAATATTATCAGCACAAGTATTAGATATGAACCTTGGGACAACACAACTTGACAGTTGTGAAGCATTTGTTACAATAAAACCCCACATCACCCATAACAACTTGCGTGCCACAACGGCTACACCCATCATAAAACCAGATGAGGTTCCCACAAATATGTAGAATTTCAGCAATCACGGCTACGCGCGCATTCTAGAACCATCATAAACACCACACACAACATTTACTCGGTAAAAGGAAAAAATCGTGAGAGGAAAAAAGAATGACATCATGTAGTATTTGATATTAGTATTTGATATTGTTGAAAGATGAGTTTGATTTATTTTGGTGGATTAGGCCCAAGTTCAATGCCTTAGGGCCAAACTGAGAAATATAATTTTATAGGGTATCAGTTTATAAAATTATATGCATAATTTAGTAATTTTTTCCGAATGCTTTGGTGTAAACAGTTCAAAAAACGTGGTTTTATGGCACACACTCTCTGAAACAAAAAAAAAATACACTTCCAAAATTACTCTTTGGACTTTTCTCTCATCTTCTTTAGTGCATATTTGCTATGTGATATAGCCAGACTCTATTGTGATATGGTTCGCATGAGTATCTAGTGTGAAACTAAACTTCAAGTACATCCGAAAACCTACATTGGTAAAATACACACAGCTGGTCCTTGTCGAAGATTAGCAATATCTCTCCGGTCTGCAATAGCCAATAATTCATCAGCAAGGGAAAAATTAGCAATAGTTAGCGTCAATACTTTAATATAACTTATACACAGAGAAAGCAAATGTTTACACCCACAAGGGAACACTCTAACTTGACACCACTGAAGTATGACAACAATCTGGCCGCTTGTATAACGCAACATGAAGTCTAAAACCTCATCAGCAATTGTGCCCCGTAAGGTACATTCTAATTTCTCTAACCTGTCAACAAAGTAAAGTTATAAGAAAATAAATAAATGGACTAAAATATAGGAGATAGTGTTAATAATAATATTTAGAAACAAATGATAAGATTAATATGTAAAATATTAATATGAAATAATAATTATTGATAAAAATAATTAATTAATGTGTTTTGTAACCCACATTTTTTAAACAACCATTTTTAAGTTAATTTTATAAGTGAATTTAAATCCAATAGTTGACTAATATAATATTGCATATAATAAACATAATCAGCAGACGAAAATAACAGGATATCAATGATACAAACACAATAACAAACTAAATATAGATGTCATTAACATAAGCAGTGAAGTTTTATAATGGCAAATTCTGCTATAACACAATTATATCATAATGCAATTTTAAAGGCAACAGTAAATTTAATAATATGATAATAATATGTAACAAACTTATAATATTAAGATTGATAAATAAGAAATAACACCATAAACTGCAAACTCTTCGTCAAGAAGATGAATATCAACCCTATACTCCTTTCGACCATTAACATAGCAAATGTCCCGTCCACCAACAGCTACAAGCTTTCCAATTACATCTGGAACCAAACTTAAGTGAGGTAAAGACAAAAACACACATTAAAAGAATTAAAAAAAAAAATCACCATGAACATACCCACCAAGCTGTGTGTGTTAAATTGGGTGCTCAAAATCTGTGTGAAAGACGTAAAACCAAATCCATTCACATTAATACAACCATCATCCTCATAGGGCTGAACAGACATTGAGCCTATAAAATGCAATCGATAATCATGATCCGTGGTAAAACAATTCGATGCATTAGGCATAACAGAAAAATAGGCAATGACGTATGTTCCTCCTTCTCGAGGAGTTCTTGAAATCGCAAGACATAGGTGGCCTCACAGTTGCTTGAATACAGTCTCCCTTCAATGAACAAATAGTATGCACATCATTGGGTATCAACATAGTTAGTTAAAACAACATCCAGAAAAAAAAGAAAACAAAGTTGAAATAAAATAAATACATACGTTATGGTCCTGAAGAAGCAATTGAATAGATGAAATTTGTCCATCAAATGGATGGGTGGGGATTGACCACAGTCGCAAAACACGGACCAGGATTGCCCAGTTTTTTCGAGCAGGATTGAGAGCGCAGACAACAACAAATAAAGGAGCCATGGAAGTAGAGAAGATATAAAATATGGGTTAAAAAAAATATACGAGTTAAAAACGGATCAAATGCAGCGCCAAAATGAAGGAGGAAGGGAAAACAGGAAAGGCGCAATATCAGTAAAGAGGTTAGCCATGAACAATGCGAACTTTTTTCCTGCAGTTTTGTCGACAGGAATTGATAGCCTTAACAACATCGAACAGGTTAGCCATGATATTGCTGGGTGTGTGACTGTGGGATTTTCCTTAATACAAGCATAATAACAAATTAAATATCAACCAATTAGTTTCATAATTAAAAACGAAAGAATTGTATATTTTCCGCTATATTCGTTTACATAGGCTGTTTTTAAGTGAGATATCAAATTATAAAACACAATATGATTAGTTTCAAAGTAATTTAAATTTTATAAAGTACAAAATTGAAACCGACAAAATCATCCATTTTTTTGAAACTATATATAATAATGTACTTTATAAAACATAGTTGGATAAGACATCTTCTGCAATGTATATTTATAGGTTAATATTGTCTAATTAGTAATTGAATGTAAAAATAATGTCTTCCATCTAAACGTAGGGAAAGAATGAGACGCGGGGTACAAAAGGTGGAACAGAATGTAACATGATATGAAATAATTTTATAATCTATTTTGTAACTTGGTACACTAAATAACGTCCCTTATATGTAACATAAAATAATAGGAAATAAGATATTGGGTTATATTCATACATACATACGTACGTAGATACGTATGTACATGTAAATATATCTATGTATATGTATGTGTGGAGGAATACTTATATACTCTAGGAGCGTTACATCATATATAGTCTGACTAACTAAAATATAACAATTTATTTTATTTTAATTCTATATGGCTAATGAGTAATAAGAAAAAATTTAAATTTTATGATTTTGAAAAATAATAACTCAAGGGAGGGAATTGTGTTTTTTTCTTTTCTAAATTAAGAAGTTTATGCTTTTTAAAATCATAAAATTTTATTTTTTTTTTCAAATGACTCATTAACCATGTAAGATTAAAATGAGATGATTTATTATATTTTAATTAGTCAGAGTATAGATAAGGTGGCGCTTCTGAAATATGTAAATATATATATATATATATATATATATATATATATATATATATATATATATATATATTTGGTATCCTATCAATTTGTTCCGACCTAGGATAATAAGCTCATGAGGTTAGTCTTACTTTACCGTGGAGAAACAAAAAAAGACTTTCATCTCCAAATTAAATTCAGAAGTAGCTCGCTTCTTTTTGGGTGTCAAGTAGTGTTAAACCAAAATACCCAATAAATATTAGCTCTTCCTAAAAAGGAGGTGATCCAGCTGCACCTTCTAGTACAAATCTTAAATTAGTAAGATAATTACTTAAGATCTTACAATTTTATCGTTGAATTTTTTAAAATTTAATTGTATAACTATAGCATGGATTTTTTTTTAAAAAATAATTACTGCAAATGATAATAATTTTGTCAAATATTCTGGATGATTAATCCAATTTATTTAACCTAATAATTTAATACAATAGTAGTTGACAAAAGCGCATGACAGATGACGACGACGGTTACTTAAAATTTAAAATTATTTTATTTCAAACCGCACAGTACCTATACACCAACTGTAACTCACTTGTTGGCATAAAAAAACAAAAAACTGTAACCCACCTATTTTTTATTTAAATTTAAACGGATTGAATAAACAAAAATTAATTAAAAAGGCATAAAATGACTGATTTATCTAATATATGGTGTTGCCACTTGATGTACTTTGAAAGGGTTTGCTTGCTTTTACCGCTACTTTTATATATTAATAGATAGATAGATTGGAACTGCTCTAATGTGTGCATCTATGGATTAATGGTGGATAAATAAATTTTTTTTTTAATGTGGTTTTTGTAGAAGTCAGATTGTAAATGTGATTTGTATTTGGATTGACGGTGGAAGAAGTGACTTTTTTTTTAACCTGAACTTGTTTGGATTAACATTTGAAAAGCCCGTTTAGATGAAAAATAACCGAAAATGGCATGAACCTTATTGAATACTACATATATATTGTTTGTATATATATTGTTATAATTAATGTGAAAAAATGTAAATAAAATATTTTAAAATAAAAAAGCTCAATAATTATTGAAAAAGAAGAAAAATGCACTAAAGTACTTAATTAAAAAAAATGATAAATATATATTTCAATTAGAATGTCATATATGAAGTGGATCATAATTAGATCATCTACTCGTAATACGTTCGTTTATGATCATGTCACGAATATGATTCATGTGTGTTGAAGATAATCTACAGATAATTGATGTGTATGTTACATCAACTGGATCATTATTTCATAATCTTAAACCTGTTTGGATTAGTGTTTGAAAATCCCTAATTTTTTTTTCATGATCAGAAGCACAAAAGCAACTTTAAATTTTTATTTTCATGGTCATGGCTTTGTGCACAGAAGTAGCTTTATTTTTTTTTAAATGGTCAAAGCACAAAAGCAGCGGATATAACTGAAAAGCACCTGAAAACAACTTCTTTAAAGAAGCTGCTTTTTTTATAAACAAGTCCATCAATGCTCAACGCCATCCTAAATGCATACAAACTAGTCAATTGAGCTTTTGGGTCCCAACTGAACTTTTTCTTGACCCCAACGTGTTCCCAAATTGATCCTACATCAGCAGGGTATTTGAAGAGAAGCTCATGTATCGGTCTAGCAGCAACACCATTTGAGCTAGCCTTGTAGATTACCAATTAATTATGAAAATTGAGATATCCTTTTTTTAATAACTTTAATTTCCTGAATATTAAGAGGGAAAATAATATTATAAAAATTTATATATGTTCTTGCATGCAATTAATCGACCTTTTATTTTAATTAATTTGTCTTCTTTTTATAAGATTAAAGTACATTAAGAATTTTGAATATTGGACTTCTATATGAATCTAAACCCCAATCACCGTTTTGAACTTGCCTTGCAGGTTACAAATTAACTCATTAAAAAGAAAAGAAGTGGATTGGATGTGCTAAAAACTATCATCAATATAATATATTATATTATATCAGATCCTTAATAAAGGACTTATTAAGTGAGTTGATATTAAATATAAGACTTATTTACAATATTAATTACTCTTTTTTTCTAATTTACCTTATTGATTTTCTCTCAATAATAATTAAAGATTAAGAGGAATGAAAAATTAAGAATGATGCCTAGAATGTCATAGAAAATACATTTTATATTATCTAACTTAATTAATTTTTTTAATCTAATTAAATTAGATAAGTAAGTTCTATAATAAATACCAGAAGGAGTATATAATTATTTTTTTGGTAAGTTGTTTGCAAAATTGGTTTAGCATGAGGTCTAGATTCATGTTACTGTTCCAGAGCGCATTTATATATAAAAAAACACCTTTCCCTCGAGCTTCTATCAAGTTGGTTGCAATAAGTTTTATGCATTTAACTTTGTGCCATTGATTGTTCCATTTGTTTCTGTCAAGCTCCTATCTGTTCATCTTTTCTCCACCGGAGGCACTCCCTCTCTCTCATTGCACAAGGTACTCACATCTCAAAATTTAAAACTTTATCTTCCTCTTAAAATTATCGAATAAAACAATTAGAACTCATTTCAAACAAAATAAATTATGGAAAGATGATTTAAAATTGAGGTTTCATAAGGAGCTGTGGGTTAGGTTTTTCTACATTTCTTGCTTGAGATATTTATATTTTTAATAAAGGATTAAAATACAAAAATAACCATTAATTTATATCAAAAGTGTAAAAGTAGCCCTAAATTTTTTTGGATGTCAAATTAGTCATTAAAGATGCCATCAAAATTATATACGTTGACTGTTTATGGTAAGTTTAATGGTGATGTCACTTTTACTTTTTTTTTAATAATGTTTGTAGTTATTTATAGCGCCTCTGAGTTCATAGAGTGATTACATATGTACTAACGGATCATTCACTAATAAGGTCTTTACATCGATGGAATTCAAACTCATGACTTTATAATTATGAATTAACTCTTTTATCAATTGGACCAATCGTTATTGCTATTTTTAAAATTCTTTTTTTGGTACAGGTATTTTCTTAAAAAAATTGTTTTGGATGTATTATGAACGAACAAGAATTGGGCTTGGACTTGATATTAAAAAAAGAAACTTCAAACGTGGGCCCACCTAAACAAGCGAAACGGACCAATTCTCCTATGAGCGTGCGTGTGTGGACGGTGAAGGCAGCGAAACGACGTAGCTTTGGGTTCTCTTTCGCCGTTAATTCCCTTCCAAGTTTCAGTGTCTCCCCCCTCCTGTAATAACGATCTCGTCTCAAGATTTGAATCTCTGCATATGCTCTTTCTACTTCGCCGTAATTCTTCTGTCCTCAGTTTCCAATCTGTATCTTCTTAATTGCAACAACGTGGATTTGCAACTAGACAATAACTTGGGTAAGACTAATTGAATGATACATACATACATATACATACATATATACATACATACATATATATATATATATATAATATATTGCTCTGATTTGTTGTTATTTTGTTTCCTTTGTTTGTTTTATTGCTATTGAGTTTGCGCTTGATTAATGTATATCTATGCAATTTCTGGCATTTGGCAGAAATTGGTTTCCATGGCGCAAGCGCCGAATCCACATGATGGGGAATCAAGCACACCATTGATGGTCAGTCATAAAATTCTTTATAATTTATATCCGTGAAGTCTTAATTTTCCTTATAATCAATTTTCTATGAACGATTGGTTCTTTACATTTAAATGAACTGAGATGGTTCAAGATGGGTGCCCTAATTATAAGAATACCAATAAAGTTGAGCTTTTTACACGTACAAATGTTCCAACCGATGATCATTTTAAATGCAGGGTGATAGTATTGATGGGATTATTCCTCAGCTGTTTACGTCTATGCCAGCTCTGAATGAAGCTGCTTCTTATTTAGCACGAACAACATCCTACTTTACCGGTTGTTTTTCTGATTATTCAGGTATGTTTAAGTTATCCAACTGGTGAATGATGTAGGTTACGCAGTTTATTCTTTACAAAGTTTAGGGAGAGAATTTTGCAGCCAATCACTCTTAACTATCTATGAAGCTGGATTGATTATTAAGGCCTTTTGTGTGAGAGAAAATTGAATGTTCTTGAGTTCATCTGCTTTGATATAACTGAAGGAAAATGTATTTCAGTGGTATTCTTTCTAACTGTTGTCTTTTGCCTGTGAAATAGAAACGTCGAACTTAATTATGCTGCTTCATAATTCTAGTCAACTTCAAGATATGAAGCTAAACCTTTTTAGGCATAGCCAAAGTGTGATTTTGATGGTTTAAAAACTTAGCCCTTGAGACCTTGTGGAAACTCAGCTTTACCAAGTTTTCCACGAACTATATCTCATCTAACTAATTTACAATTTATTTGATCATTCAAGTTGTTTATTTCTGGAATTCAATAGATTGAACCATCAGCTGTGAAAGTTGTGTTTTTCGCTTGAGACATATATCTATTCAGTTTCAAGAAATTTGTTGGTCATTTGTTCCCTTTTTCCTAGTTTTGGAAGTCTTCATGACTGCTGTGGTCTGGATGTACAATTCAGTGATCTTGAAAAAAAAATTGATTTTAGTATATCTCTGGTAGACTAGCCAACTAGTGAATCCAAAGGACCTTCAAGAACTGACCTTGTTCTAATCTCTTTATGCACTTCTGAGGCTGCTGTTTTGCATTTGCCACTTTGGTTTTTTTATTTTTTTATTTTTTTTAACATCATCAATGCATTTGATTCATAATGCATTTATTTCACTCTCTTTATTCATTGTGCTGAGCATTGAGACACTGAATCTGATAACGTAGGTTTTTTTCATCATTTACAGTAGAATACTCCCCCAGAGAATCCCGTGCTGGCGTTTATGCTGAAGAGATGCAGAGATTTTCTTCTGGAGTGACTGAGGTATCTTCTGCTACAGCTACTGAGCAAATATCTTCTGGTGGAAACTGTTTAAGAAATACTGAATCATCAAGTACAACTTCAGCACCTTCACATATGCAGGATGAAATCACAAGGGCTTGTGCTGGAGATGGGTTACAAAATTCTGGCACGCTCATAGTTTCAAATAGTACTGGTCAAAGTGGCATTTCTATTTTCCAGAGGTAATGTTTACTGTTTGCTAACTGCCTCTATTTGTGAGTATATTTTATGATAACTACCTATGCTTGAGCACACACCTATGATTCACATGCAAAGATGGCTTTAGGGGTGCCGTGTCATCCTCCGCATATGCAACGCAACCTTCCATGTCATTCTTCATGTAAGCATTGTTGCATGCAACCCAAAACTTGATCAAGCCTTGAGATTTTAGCGCATTTGGATCATCTTGAACTCTTGGGAGGTCTAGGATGACTTGGGGTTTTTCCTTGATGGACAAACTTCTTGCCTTGCAAATCTATGCCTTGCTCTTGATCTCACTCGTCTTGGGCTTTGAACTTGGGGTTTTGCACAAATTGGGCATAGATGAATTGGGCTTGAGTTTTCCCTTCCATATGAGCATCTTCATCTGTTCCATGTATTCCTTGGCCTTGCTCTTGGGCCACTAGTGGAACATGGATCTCTTATGGGTCTTGTAAGTCGTGCTGGACTTGTGGGGCTTGCAGGATGCATACTTCATCACTGTCAATATTAGAATTAATGATAAACCGAACTAATATATTTTCATCATATTTATCTATGGGTTCATTGGTATATGATAGAACCTATTCATGTGATATTTCTCTAACATCTATATGACATTGGTACTTTGGACCATACATGCTAATTGAAATAATTGGAAGATACATAGAAACACTTAATGTTAACAAACACCCCCCCCAAAAAAAAAAGAAAAAATAAAAAGAGAGAAAAGAGAGTTCATTCTTTGTACTGTTCTTAACTAGGCCATGATGGTAACAGATTATGTTGTTTTTGTTGCTCTAATTGTCATGTAAACTTATAGCATTGGTTTCTACATCTAAATATTTTTTTATGGGGTTACTATAATTTGATAACTTCAGCCTTATTGAGCGAGCTCGAAGGACTGTGCGTGGTTCTGCAGATGATATTGGCTGGCTCCAACGTGATCCTCAAGTGCCACCAGTTGAAGATGGCACTGAGAGGTTCAAGGAAATTTTTGACAACATCAGGTACACAACTTATTTTTTTTCTTGTCTTGCTTCGATCTACTGGATGGTGTTATTTTGTTGCCTCAGCTTTTTCTACATTGGTCAGGCATGGTGTTCACAAGTTACCGAATTCAATGGTTTACTTATTAATTCCAGGTAAGCGGACGTTCTGCATTTGTGACCTCCTAGAACATTGGATTAATCTATATTTATTTATTAATATTGATAATAAACCAATGGTGTTAATTTTTTTTTTGGCAACAGGTCTTTTTAGTAACCATGGACCACTGTACTTTGTCAATACAAAAGCCAGTTTCTCAAAGATGGGTTTAACCTGTCATATTGCAAAGATTCACAGTGAGGTATATCAGTAGGGTAATTAATGCAATATTAATAATTAATATTAAATGATTATAATAACTAACAGAAGGATTTTTTTTTTTGGTACGTTATATGTATCTTTCTTTGTCTGTGCTATTTATTTGCTCTTGCTGAATGTTGATTGATCATTAACCAGGCTTCAGTTGAGAAAAATGCCAAAGAGATAAAAGAGTACATAGAGGAAATTTATTGGGGCTCCAACAAACGTGTTTTGCTTCTTGGGCATAGCAAGGGAGGAGTAGATACAGCCGCTGCTTTGTCATTGTATTGGTCTGACTTGAAAGATAAAGTTGCTGGATTGGCATTAGCACAAAGTCCATATGGTGGTAGCCCTATAGCCTCAGACCTTTTGCGTGAAGGACAGCTTGGAGATTATGTAAATTTACGGAAACTTACAGAGATTCTTATCTGTAGAATAATGAAGGTATGCTGAGTTATCTTTTCCTTTTCTCTCTTTCCTTGTTCACTTTTGTTGGATTGTTTAGCCAGGACTTGTTGTCATTTATGTATTGATTTAGTAAATAAAACCAAGGATTTATTGTGGTAAACGTTCCCATAGTTGTAACCATCTGATCATCTGATGTGGGACCAATGGCAAAGAGGGAGACGGGGAGAGGGAAGGAGAAGGGGGGTATAGAAGAATTAATGGGGGAGAAGGTATAGAGACTCTGAAAATGCCTAAATTATCAAATTAAGCTCAACCTTAGTACAAGATTAGGATAGAAACAGAAGATCACAAAAGCAAGACAATAATTCATGCTTAAAATAACAAAAAATTAAAAGATAGTTGAATTCAGAATAAAAGCAATTGGATAATATATTATTTACTCGTTTATCTGTAATCCATCCCCACCAGTGGGATAAGGCCGCTTGTTGTTATAGAAATGGAGGTACAAGGCAAAAGATCATACACACACCTACCTCATATCTTCCTTTCTCATGTTTTCTTTTTGCCATTTCCATTCTATTCTTTCCAGATCCTATCCTATCTTCATGACCTGGGCCTAAGTTGCACCTCCTTCTAGTTTTCTTTTCTAGATCAATGTACAAGGATTTGATAACCATTTAGATAGAGAAAGAATTAATGAGGGGCTAAATTAATTTTTCAGCCTCCTAAAGCGAACTCTAATTTATAGACTGAATAAAGTGACGTATATGTAGTACATTCTACTAGCACTTGTAATAACAATAACCAGTTCAACAATTTTAAGTAAGGAGTGCAAGGCAGTCCAGCGTATGGTAGTTTTGTAGTGACATCTTCTTTACTGATTTAGTATTAATATATCTAAGAGTTATTAGTTTCATGTGCTAAACAGAATAATGTCATTATATGATTGAAGCTGCTCATTTTAATTTAGTGTCATAATTTTCTTCATATACTTAATGGTGTGATATAAGTAGCCAGATGAACTCTCTACTATACAAGGTCAATTTTTTGAAAATTTCTTTTTGGATGTCCAAGCCTATGAGGTTATTGAACTTATTTCTTGTTGCAAAGGGTGACATGCGTGCTTTGGAAGATCTGACATATGACAGGAGGAGGGAATTTTTAAAGGAGCATCCTCTGCCAAAAGAACTACCCGTTGTTTCTCTTCGTACAGAGGCTGGCATTTCTCCTGCTGTTTTGGCCACATTATCTCATGTTGCACATGCTGAACTACCACCCATGATCACACCTTTATCAGCAGGGGAACCTGCTAAACTTCCTGTAGTGATGCCTTTGGGAGCAGCAATGGCCACTTGTGCCCAGCTGCTGCAGCTGAGGTATGGTGAGAAGAGTGACGGGCTCGTGACCTGCCGGGATGCGGAAGTTCCGGGATCCGTGGTTGTACGGCTCGAGCAAAAAGTGGATCATGCTTGGATGGTTTATTCTTCACTGAAAGATGATACTTCAGAAGGTGATGCAGCTCAGGTTTGTGAGGCTCTCTTGACTCTGCTGGTAGAAGTTGGGCAGAAAAAAAGGCACGAGCTTGCAATGAAAGATGAATGAATCATGCGAATTAGGCTTTTGCATTTCTTTTGAGTTGTTGTATCTGTACATATAATATCCTTCCATACTTCGGATTTAATTTTCCCCCCCTTGGTGTTGGCAAAAATCATTACGGGTGAAGTTGAGTATAGATGAAAATGTACATTCATATGATATAAAACTCATCCTTGCAAAAATCGAGGATTAGTGTTTCTTTTGTTTTTCTTAATGAAATAATATTGTTATTTAACAATAAAACTTATCCTTGCAAATAATATTGTCACTAATCTTTTCCGAAAAATAGAAGTTATTATATGTTTATTTACAATTACAAAAGCTCTTATTTTTATTTAAAACTGCTTCTCAAAATAAAACTATGGTTATTTTAAAAAGGTTAGACAGACGTTTTAAAATTTCTAGAAAATGATATAGAAAAATAAGTGACTTTTTCATAAAAATAATATCCTAAATAATAAAAGTAACAATTACATATTAGAAGTACATACACATGACATCTTAATCAAATTTTAATTCATAAATTTTTTTGGATGGGGAAGTAAATTCGCATTATAATGAAGTTATAAATTATAGTGTTACAATATCGATTGAATATGATATAGTAAACATGATGCACGTCATGGAATTGTCCTATTGAGAACTACAATTTTCACATGGGAAATTCTAGTCAGCTGAAAAAACATAGAAGTAGCTTCTAGATTTGGAATATATTTTTGATGAATAATAGTGTAGAGCATTACGCAAAGCAATCAGCTGCAATTGGAGAGCATCCAACTTAATAGGAGGGTAATTTGATCATTCTGCAACTAAATGATCTCGGAACTGAATTTGAGTCCGTACGCCTTTTATCCGACAAGTAGATCTGGATAATTGAAATGAAAGCAGCCAATAGCATGGGTTGAATAGATGTGCAGTATTTCTTGGAATAAGGTTAATACAAGTTTGTTTGGAACATATATTGATATGGTTTGATTGCTTGCTCTGAGAGGTAAGAGTTAGAGCCCTCCTATGTGCCATTTGGATCACCTGGCATGGCGAAAATTTTGTCCCTGCATGACAAATCTAATTCTGAACAAACCACAAGAACTCTAATAGTTGGAACTGTAAGTAGGAAAAAAATAGGATTTATTTCGATGGTTTTCCATCAAAATAGATAACTATGGAGATAAAGTCTAATTTGGATGATCATCAATTCTAAGGCCTAGTTGGCATCCAAACCAACATGCCCTTAAAAAAAGGACATGTTAAAAATAAATTATCCAAAGATTCATTATTCAAGGAACAAAAAAAACATACCTTAAAATTAACAATATGTCTAGTTTTGAGCAAATTAGAAGAATACCTCTGAGTAGCTTCCAAACAAATAATCAAATTGGTGGAGGTACTGGGAGCTTCCAGGCTATGCAACATAGATTATTGGTAACCTGAGAGGGTTGCCTTCCTTCCATGAAAGATGAGGAGTAAAAGAGCAATCCGTATCCATCTCGTACTGTGTATGTCCCAGATATATTTGCCGTCCATCCAAGGGAGTCCTTGATTAGAATAAGAGGGGTCAAACATTTGTTAAAAAAAAACTAATTCATTAAAGGAAAAATAAACGCAAGGTATATACTTGTGTAAGGATGACACCATTTCTTTAAAGGCATTCTCAAATGTAAGATTGTGAGTTTGAATATTTCTTTGGAGGGTGACTTACAGAGAAAAAAAAAGGTGTAAGGATAATCCCATATATATATATATATATACGTATACATGTATATATGTATGTATACATGTATACATATATACACACACACATATATATATATATATGGTCAGTTTAATTATTTAGTATCAGAAACTAGGGATTTAGGGAGTATACAATCTGATTATCATTAAGCAGGGCAGTACAATATATAAGAGTTACTAAACTCTTCTAAGACTAACACGTGTACAGTGACGTGTCCTGTTTGTTACAACCATCAGAACTGACTAACCACTTAACCACATGCATTGCCTATATCATCTAATATGCACCCTACTATTCAGCCGTTGTAATAAGAATCAGCATTCCAATCCTATCCCCAAATGAAATTAATACAATCTTCCTTGCTCATAATCCGAAAGAGAGACCGAAGATAGGTAAACATGCCATAGGAGACAGGTTTTGTAAGTATATCAGCAACTTGCTCAGAAGCAGGTACATACCCCACTTGAACAAAACCAGCAGCAAGTTTTTCCCGAATGAAGTGTAAGTCAAGTTCAACATGTTTAGTTTTGGAATGTAGAACCGGATTACTAGCTAAAGCAACTGCCCCTGAATTATCACACCATACCACAGGGGGGCTGACAGTAGAGATGTGCATTTCTTTAAGCAAGGCAACAATCCACATAACCTCAGTAACCACATCAGCCACAGAACGATACTCAGCTTCAGTGGTATGACGAGACACCACCTGCTGTTTCCTCGAGGTCCAAGTGATCGGGTTAGGACCAAGGAAGGAGCAGAAGCCACTAATAGAGCGACGATCATCTCTGTTGGTTCCCCAGTCAGCATCAGCAAATGACTGAACTCGTAACTGAGAAGCAGGCTGAAGATGAAGTCCAAAATGAGCAGTACCAATAAGATAACGAAGAAGACGTTTGACACACGCCCAATGAGCAATCCGTGGGGCATGTAAGTATTGACAAAGACGATTAACTGGAAATGAAATGTCAGGATGGGTATAGCACATATATTGCAACTTACCAAGTGTGCTCCTATAGAGTGTGGGATTGGAAAAATAATCACCAGAGTTAGCAGTATGACATTAGTGGCCATCGGAGTGGGTGCTGAGTTAGCAGCAAGGAGACCAACATCAGCAAGTAATTGAGACACATACTTGTGTTGGGAAAGAAATAGGCCTGAAGCAGACCAGTGAAATTCAATTCCCAAAAAATAGGAAAGCTCACCAAGCTGCTTGAGAGAGAAAAAACCGCTCATAACGTCCACAAGATCAGCAATGCATGACTCATTAGAACCAGTAATGATTAGATCATCAACATAAACAACCAGAAATATGGTGCTCTGAGGTGTAGTTTGAATAAAAAGACAGGGATCAGCTTTAGAAGGATGAAAATGGAGACTGCACAAGAATTCCTGAAGCTTGGTGAACCAGGCACGAGGTGCCTGTTTCAACCCATAGAGAGACTTCTGAAGTTTGCAAACAAGAGGATGGCCAGCATCATCAACAAACAGATGTTCAAAGCCAGGAGGAGGATCCATAAAGATGTCTTCAGTGAGATGGTAATTAAGAAACGCATTATTGAAGTCAATTTGATGAAGTTTCCAATCATTGGTAAGAGAAATAGTAAGTAATATTCTTACAGTGGCAGCCTTAATAACTGGACTGAAAGTCTCATTGTAGTCAGCCCCAGCCTCTTGAGAGTAACCTTTTGCAACCAACCTCCCTTTCCTACGAGCAAGAGAACCATCAGCATTTGTTTTAGCTTTAAACAGCCATTTACACCCAATGGTGTGTCTATCAGTAGGCAAAGGAACCGGAATCCAAGTTCCAAATTTAACAAGGGCATCAAATTCATCCTGAACAACTTGCTTCCATAGGGGATCAGACAAAGCGTCATCAATAATGGTGGGACACGAGGTGTCTACAAGGGTGAGAAAGACCTTTGGCTTGAAAATGCCAACCTTGGACGTAGTAACCATAGGATGAAGATTATTAGTAACGACCCGAGGTTCATTGACAGTAGACAGAGTATTGGAAGAGACCAAAGCCGGAGCTGATATACTAATAGAATATATAGGAGCTGAGTGTTCTTCAGAGGAACCTGAGAGGAAAATAGATCCAGGATCAACAGCTGTGGCAAGTGCAGCCTTAGTAACACTATATTGACTTCCCCCGGGAAAAATATGTTCATTAAACCGAACATGGCGAGAGATATACACCTTGCCTGTATGAAGATCAAGACACTTATAACCCTTATGGGAACTACTATACCCGAGAAAAACACATGGAGTGGAACGAAATTCTAATTTAGTAGAGTTATAAGGTCGAGTATAGGGGAAACATTCGCACCTAAAAACCCTCAGCATCATATAATCTGGACTATAGCCAAAAAGTTTAGCATAAGGAGAAAGACCATCCAGAGCCTTAGTAGGAAGACGGTTAAGTAGAAATGCAGCAGAAAGGAATGCATCAGGCCAATATAACAGGGATAAGGAAGCATGAGCTAATAAGGTGAGGCTAGTTTCAACGATACTACGATGTCTACGCTCAACAAGACCATTCTGTTCAGATGTATAAGGGCATGAGAATCTTTGTTCAATGCCATGCTCAGCAAGAAAAGATTTAAACACAATAAATTCACCACCATTGTCACTCTGAACTGCCTTAATTTTCTTGTTGAATGTATTTTCAGCAAGGGATTTAAACTCCTAAAATTTTAGAATAGCTTCTGACTTATGGCGAAGAAAATAAATCCAAGTAAATCTGCTGTAAGCATCAACAAATACCAGATAATAAGTAAAGCCATGAGAAAGAAGAGAAGCAGGGCCCCAAATATCCATTACTATTAATTCCAGAGGTTGTGTATACACTGTGTTAGATGAAGAAAAGGGAAGTTTATGACTCTTTTCCAATTGGCATGCAGTACACACAGTAGATACATTTGAGGATGAAAATGGAATTTTATTAGTAGAGAGAATACTTTTGACAATGTCATAAGCTGGGTGGCCAAGCCGGTGATGCCAAAGAGACAAGGAATCTTGAGAAACAGCAGAATAAGCCACAATACTATCAGCAATTGAGGCACGAGACTTGACTAAGGTAGGCAACAGGTAGAGTCCAGAGACTTCAGGCCCACGTGTAAGGATATGATGAGTCTGCAAATCCTTAACAATGCTTCCATGAGGGAAAAATTCAACAGAAACATTGTTTTCTTTTGTAAACCGAGCTATAGAAACTAAATTCTTTTTCATACGTGGAACACATAAGATTTTTGGTAAGTGAAAACCACCAAGAGTAGACTCACCAATATGTGTGATTGAAGCTGAATCCCCTGTACCAACCTTTACAGTGCCATGAGAAGACCCAGGAGCTAGAGTATTCAACGTAGCAGGATCATAAGTGATGTGCTGAGTGGCACTCGAATCAAAGTACCAGGCTGAATAAGAGATAGATGCAGGAGTGGAAATGTAAGCCTGAGCCAGAGCAGGTGTGGCAGATTCCGATGAAGCAGCCAGAGGAGTGTCATGAGAAGTGACTGCAGAGACAGACGACTTGGACACAAACGAGGGTGGAACAGATGGATGAAGATGCTCCTCAGCAGCAGAGATGGGAACAACAGCAGTGGACAGAGACGTAGAGTTAGATGAGGCACCATAAGTATAGTAAGCACTGGAATCAGTGGAAGAGGGAGCAATGGGATCAAATTTGTACCTGTAATAACAAGTACGAGCAATATGACCAGCCTTGGAGCATATCTGACACTGAGGCCTATGAGATTGACGTCCACCACCATGACCACGTTGCATTCCTCGACCAAAGCTACCACCACCACCACGAAACGGATTATGACCAGAGCCACCAGGTGGACGCTGACCGCGACCATTAGTGTAAGGAGCTTGCGAATAATAAGCCAGTACAGAGTCATCATCATCAGAATAGATATGGTGTGCTTGAACAGAGACATTGTTAGTGAGAAAATTTTTTTGCCTCGCCTCAGTGTCAATTAACATATTAGCCACTGTATCAAGATCATAACGAGGGCGTGCAACATTGATCACCATAATCACAGCATCAAATTCAGCAGTGAGGCCATTCAATATATAGGAAATGTGAGTAGATTCATCAATTTTATCTCCTAGAACAGCCAAGTGATCAAGATAGATTTTATGTTGGCCAAATATTCACGCATACTCAATACGCCTTTCTTCTGAGTTCTTAACTGATTTTTGTACATTAGAATCTTAGAATCGGACTTAGTGGAGTAAAGTTTAATGAGTTTACCCCAAATCTGTGCTGCTGAGTTCAGGCCGACGAGTTCTGGCAAAATGGATGGTGCAACCGAGGCAAGAAGCTAGGAGGCAAGGGCAGAGTCAAGCGACTCAAACTCTTTAAACGCCGGATTCGAGATTAGCATACCAGAATCATCGCAGATCTGAGCCGATGGAACCAGAACCGTACCATCAAGAAAGTGATGAAGACGATGTTGCTTCACCATAAGATAGACTTGCTGCTGCCAAAGGAGGAAGTTGTGATCATCGAGTCGAATGGTGATCTTCTTGTTAGAAAAACGGTGATTGTTGGTTGCAGCAACAGGGAAGGATAGCGATGGTCAGATGCCAGAATTGGAGCTAGGAAACGACATCTTGAGCAGAGGAATCAAGCCGAAATGGTGACTTCTCTGTAAGCGATGTCAAGGATTGATTTCCGGTAGTAATCAGAGTTAAGCCGTGGTGGCTAGCTCTGATACCATATCAGAAACTAGGGATTTAGGGAGTATACTTTAATTTTAATGCTCCAATCTGATTATCATTAAGCAGGGCAGTACAATATATAAGAGTTACTAAACTCTTCTAAGACTAACACGTGTACAGTGACGTGTCCTGTTTGTTACAACCATCAGAACTGACTAACCACTTAACCACATGCATTGCCTATATCATCTAATATTTAGGTGAGGCCTCATCTAAAATTTTTGAGATTTTAGGCAAAATTTTTATAGGAGGGCGACCATTTAGTAAGCTATAACTTATTAATCTTTATATTCTTTTTTTCGTGTTTTTGGTATAAAATTGTCAAACCCTTCAATATTTCGACATTTTTCAGAGTATCAACACATAGTGTAGTGAATATACAAAAATAGCATAAACATATTGATATAAAGTATTTGATTACATAATAGGAAATTCCCACAGGGTTTGTATATAATAATTACAAATTCCAAAATACATAAAGAGATTGCAAATAACCAATACTAAATTCTTGATTACACCGAAACCTTCAGTTGCTGGTATCCACCTCTTTGCCCTTCGTGCTGCTTCCTCCAGTTGAATAAATTTTATTTATGGAAAGAGTGAGATTCAAACGAATCTCAGTAGTAACATGCAATCAATCATATAAAATGTGGTAAATAAACATGCAATGCACCATATCATGTAATAGAACAAATGCCATAAACATGTCTTTTTCCAATATTCAGGATCAAAACGATGATTTTTTTGGATCAAAATGACCGTTTTGTCCCTAGTGCCTTACAGTGATCACTTTAATATTTCGGAGTAGGCAACATTCTGTTCGTACTTGTCACACTACTTCAGCTGGTTCCACTGGCCTCATGGCACTTGTGCTATTCCTATAGGATGATACTTGTGCTTTTCTCACACCACAGTGAGGAACTATATCAACAACATTTCACATCACAGAACATAACATCACAATGCATGTAAACAATCACATAATGTATGAGAGATAGAGTTACTACCTGGAATCCTTTCTAATGCCTAGCTAATATCGGTTTTTTAATTTCTTGTCCGGCTCGGGAAAATGTTAAATCCTAAAATTTCAAATTCATAATAAATGAGTTATTACTCATTCATGCTTTATTCTAAAACTCAAATAGTTGGTTATCTCTACCTAAAATGCATAATTACCAAAATTCCCATAGAGAATATGGTCTAATTCCCTTTATACTCGGTATAATTGTATTTTTCCAAAAATTATGACAGAATCCATTTTTAAGCTCAGTTTTGACAAAATCACATTGCATTTATAAAATTACCCATGACAGCTACAAAGTTAGGGTTTTAGGGGAAAAATTGTCATTTCACACCCTAAATCCTCTATACTTCATTTTTCACATGTTCTCTACACAATTTTCCATTCTAAACACAATGAAATCATCAAATCCATCAATTCCAGCTCAAACACTCAAAAATAGGTTTGGCCAAAAATCAGAATTTCTTGGAAAATTTAAAGTTTTATGATTCCATTGCATTAAACACCTTCTTTTCACTCCTAATCACTTGTTTAACCACTTAAATACCTCTTGAACATGATTAATGAAAAATTGGATAGCACCTCCCCTTAGGGTTAATGCATCCTAAATCACAAATTTAAGACAAACCAAGTCAAACAACCAACTAAAAGACAAATAATCATCATGAATCAGTTTTCAAGCTTAACATGACTTCTTCTTCTTCTCTCTCTAGAACACCACCTTCCTCTCTCCTTTTTCCTTGATTTTCTTCTTGCTTTACATGATTTCAAGAGGAATATGAGGATTTGGGAAGGTTTTCATAAGATTAAAGGAAAGAACACATGAATTTTACTACTAACTTGTCTTGATTTGCTTCTTGATTTCTTTTGCACTCTTTTGTTAGAAATTGTGCCCTAGGGCCCAATCATTGTACTTTGGACATTGCTATTCAATGAATTTCTCCATTTAGTTATCATATTATTCGCATGTTCACTGTAATAACTGTATCCTTAGATAAATCATAATGATTGTCCTAAATGTCCCTGGTCGGTTATCTATGTAGGAATAAAGATGAAATAAGACTAGTATGATTTTGATAAGGTATGGGGATATAAATCAATGTCTTAGGCACTTGTAGGAGTACAAGGTGTTGGATCGACTCGATATGAGAAAGCTGCATGGATCAAGTCATAAGTTTGTTTCATGTATAACTACGTCACTATGCCTTTTAACCTGAGATTATTATGAATTCTATATGAGATTCGTTAAGCTTTAACCTAGTCAAAAGTCACTTTTGATCGAGTGATGATAAAGGCTACAATCAGGCTTGGTGGTTTTCATGCAGAGGAATGTGAATGGTCAAGATGGAATTAGTCCCTTACATTAGTAGAGAGATATTATTGGGCCCCTCGATGAGTGAGTCTGAGAAATGTATGGTCATACTATGACGGAAATGAGTTTTCATTTCTATTGTTAAACTACTTAGGGATCGAGAAAGTTATGGTCTAGAATAGGAGGATGGCATTCTCCATGCCTCATCCTTGATCAAAATATTGTGTGACAAAAGGGACGTGATATGGTTGTATGACAGATTGTATTAGTTTATCGATCCTTATATGAATTGGGTAGTCGTAATGTCTTACTAGAGTCCGCTTGCGATTTGTGGGTTAGTACAATTATTGGCCCACTTCTAACTTCGTATGGGCCTACAGGGTCGCACACAAGAATAGCCCAACACAAGCTGTAATGTCCAGATTCATTGAATCTAAGATGTGTCTAAGATTTAATGAATATAATGTTTAATCTAGGGTGAATGAATGTCACACACACACACACACACATGTTGTGTGAATATTTACTTGATAAATATTTATATGTGTGTGTGTCTATATATATTTATTTATATTTGGAAAAGAAAATTAATAATATAAATATATGTATTTTTGAAATACATACATTCATATATATGTGTGTGTGTATATATATATGTGTGTATATGATACCAAAATCGGACAGATGAGATGCATGAAATCATAATCAGGATATAAGAAACAAATTATGGGATTGACCGAATATGATCTGGGTTATAGAAGGATCTATGTCCTCTTTCATACATAGAATATATTACAGGGTGTCAATCCACGGACCCCTTACCTTCTTCCTTCAGACCATAACAACACAGCCTGCCTTCGTTTCCTATTGGAGGTGTATCCGTAATATATATCCCTTATATAAAGATTATAATAACATGCATCTTATAATCTCATTCTAGACCGTACTCATTTAGATTCTGATAAAACCACTCCTCCAAATCCATATAAGGAGTTTAGTTGCTCATACCTTAAATGATATCAATATAGAATTTTAATCCTCTTTTCACGCAAAAGGTTGCTGAATGAAGGCTTTTATTGATAAGAAATTTTTTTACAGAGGGGCTTCAAGAGCACTTGAGAGCTTACAAGGAAATTAGAAACTGGATGATTTGCCCGAAGGCTTACAGATTCTTTAAATAGACTCTGAACTAACTCTAGTTTATATGACTCTAGTTATTTTACAAACTTGAGTTACACTTCTTTTCTTGTTGCTTTACATGCTGGCTACCAAATTGGGATTCTGCGCCACCTTACTCATCATTTTCTTTCTGGCCTTTCATTTCTTGTCTCCTACTGCATCTTTTCTTCTTTTTCCTTCTTGTCTTCTTCTGCCGACTCTTTTTCTTTTTCCTATTGCTGGCTTTCATTTTCTTCTTTTGTCAATTCTTTCATCTTTTTTCTTATCTTCAACAATCTTTCTTTTATCTTCTTTTCTTCTCTTTCTATCTTTTTAAGATTCCTTCTAATTACTCTTATCTTCTTGCCGATTTCTTCAAGATCCTTAGTCATCTTTTGTCTGTCATTACAATATGTTCTCATCAATAGGAATTTCTCCTTCTTTTCTCTTTTTTCTTCTTCTTTACAGTATATACAATTATGATTCGTATATTCAGATAAAAATATACAAACTTTCTCACTTGTTTCTTCAGTATGTTCCATCTCATTCTTCTTAATTAATTCATACCACTTATAAAACTTTGCATGAGTACCATTAGTGGTTTTTCCAAGAGCATATATACAAGCAAGGTTACTCATATGATATACCCAAGGATTTTCTCCAATATTAGTTACAATTCTGTTCATTTCCTGGAAGATTATATGATGGTCCTGAGCATGGATATTAGAGATTCTAAACTGGAATTCTTCATCATCTTCTTGATCTTCTTTAATCTCTAGATCAAATTCTATGGGCTTCTTAGTGGTTCCAAGACGAATTAAATTAATTGGGCTATAAAATCTGTCTGGTGTAATCTCTACAACAGTAGAGTAACACCTAATGAATACTTGGTGTTGTAGTACAATTTTAAAATATTTTTCCACAGCTTCTTTGAATCTCGGTGGGAATAGTTGAATTTCTCACATGTCCTGGGATGGATAAATGGTTTGGATTAGACCATAACTGTACAAGGTCTTTACTATTTTTGGAGGTGTTCCTAGATATACAATAGCTTTACTGATGATATAATGGGATACGTATTTGATGGTTTTATGGGTTAGAGTCAAGGTATTTAGTCTCTTTACAATAAGTTTGTAAACATAATATTTCTGAGGGATATCAAAGGTTTCAAGATTATTGGATGGTTTAGAGGTCGAGGCTATAATTGTTTTATCAGGTACTGAGGTCTTATATTTGAGACTTGGACTTTTTTCTTGTTGGACTTCTTTTTGTTTTTGGGCTTGCTGGTCTTTTATTATTTGGGCTAAAGGGAGTTTTTCTGGTTTTTCTTAGATTTGGGTATAATGATTAAGCTATATTATATATTGACAAAATTTAATTATGAAAAATATAGGTCAAGAAAATATCATGCATTAATAGACACAGGAGCAAATCTAAGTGTAGCAAAATATAATGTTTTACCATCAATAATGTGGAAGAAAAAGAAAAAACCCTTAAGAATGGAAAGTGCAGGAAAAGAAATTCATTTAATGTAATATGAAGCTTTACATGTTAATATTCAAATAAGAAATTATGAATTAAAATTAAAAATATTAAATCATTTTAATGAACCATCTTGTGATATAATATTAGGATTAGACTTTATAGAACAATATTACCCTATACACATGATAGAAAAAGCCTTTATATTTACAACACCGTGTAAACATGAAGCATGGGGAATAAGAATAATGGAGTAAACAAGAAGAAGATGGATATGAAGAATATGAAGAATATAGGAATATATTCCTTCTTTAAAATAAGCTTTTACTAATAATTGTATTCCTGCTATATAAACTTCTGTTACTTCATTTTTAAATGGTACTTTCTTTATTTCTTCTTCTATCACTTCGAGCATATTCATTTTCATTACAAGATATGTCATAAAGGGATTTTTCCTCTTGAGCTCACTTTTAGATGAAGATAAGATGAAACCTTAAATCTCTATAATCTCATATTATTGTTTAGTTTTCATAATTTTAAAAGCATAATAGTTAAAGAATTTGAAAAGATTATCCAAGTATCCTCTATAGTTGCAGCTAGACTAATCTTCTACAAGAGAAAGGAAATCTTTAAGTAAGTTTAAAATGAATTTAATAGAAGTAATGGAACCTCATATATATGAAATAGAACCTAGTAATTTACCAGAAAGTTCTTTTATAGGACAAGAAGAAGACGAAATTTTTAATCTAACTCCTTTTATGTTAGGAGGAGAAGGTGATAATTCATAGAATTTAATAAACTGGACTAATATGTTTCTAATAAAACAAATAAGATCTTATATTAATAAGAATATAGTAGATTTAATAGAAGTTTATAGTATAGAAGAATTAGAAAATAGAATCCCTAAAGACATAAGAAAAATAATAAAGAAAGAAATTCCTAGAGAAAGAAAAGAAAGATTAATAGAATTAGCAAAACCATTAGAACAAAAAATATATGAAATAAAGAAAGAAGTAAAAAATATGAAAAAAGAAATAATAGAAGTAAAAGAAGATATAAGAGAGATAATGAAATATTTAGGAATAAAATCAAGAAATTTATTAGAACCTGTAAAAGATAATATTCAAATAAATATGATGAATATATTTGATGCATTAAGGGAAATGGAAGAATTAGAAAAAATGCTTAGAAAACAGATAGAGGAACAAAGTATAGATACAAATGTAAAACAAACAAGAGTAATAACCTCATCATTAGCATTAGGACAACAAGTATTAAATAAAAATATACCTCATCATTAGCATTAGGACAACAAGTATTAAATGAAAATATATTCTTGGTTTTTGAAGAAATAGAAAAATTAGAAAAAGGAATAAAAGATAATAAAATAACTCAGGAAAAAATAAAAGAAAAAGAATTGATAATAAAAGAAGAAAAAATAGATAAAAAAAGAAAAATAAATAATGGAAAAATCCAATAGATTAGCAGAAATAATGTGTAAAGATGCTGATATAGAAGAATTAATAAGTATAATAAAACCAAAACAAAAAATAAATAAGATGGAAGAACTAGAATATTTAAAAATAGAAGAAATGATGGGTAAAGAAGAACAAGAATTAGAAAATATAAAAAGAGAATTTAAAGACGTAACAAAAATAAAAACACCAGGATTATTAGAATTAAACATGGCTGAAGATATAGACACATCAGAAAGTACTGTAATTCAACCAACACAAATAATACCATCAGAACCACCCCATAATGAAGGAACAAGTAACCAAGAGAAGAATATTATCATAAGGAACCCTTAAAAGAATCAAATTATAGGGAATTTGAAGCTAAGTTTAAAACACCAAGAAATTCAAAGTATACACCTCCGTCTTTAGAACAATTTGAAACTAGACAAATACCTAATTCAGGAATATGGTTAGACATGGATTGTTATCTGATAATGAAAAAATATTAGATGAATGGAATAAATCACATCTAATAGCATTAATGGGAAAAGCAATAGATACTGGAATAGTAAGTCTAGTAATAGAAGCGTCATTCTTAGGAAATGTACATAATTAGTGGAAAAGTAAAAGTGAAGAATTTAGACAACAAGTAAGAACAATAAATGAACCATACGAAGGAAGAAAAGAATACTATGCAATATTAATTAGAAAATATGAACAAGTTTTAAGAAATGAATTTATAGAAAGAAGTGCTGGAGCAGAAGAACAAACAAAAATTGAAAAAGCAATATTAAGTTTACACCAAATAGAAATATGTTCTTTAGAACCAAAACATTTAGAACAATATATATGCGAATATAAAAAATATTATTATGATGCAAGACTAGAAACAGACAAAAACAAAAATTTTATTTAGAAATATTTTATAGAAAATTACCAAGATTAATATCAGAAGAAATAAATGAAGAATATTATAAGAATTTTGGAAACCAAGGAGAATTAATACCATTTGTAGATACAATGGGAAGAAGAGAATATTTTCTAAGAGAATTCTTATCAAATAAATGTAAAGAAGCATGGAAAAATATGAAATATTATAAAAGAAACAAGATGGTAATACAATGTAATAGATATGAAACACCACATAGATGGGGATGTGAAAATGAAAATAAAAAATATAGGAAGAAAAAAATTAGGAAAACATAATAAATTTAAAAGAAAGAAATATAAATTTAAAAGATACCCAAAATATAAATATTATAATAAATATAAACCTAAAAAATATTTTAAGAAAGGAAGAAAAAGAATAAATTATAATAAAAGACCAAAGAAATGTAGATGTTATAATTGTGGAGAAATATGACATATATCAACTGAGTGTAATAATCCAAGAGAAAAGAAACAAATGAAAATTTTAGAAGAAGCTGAAAAGTATAACTTAGAACCAATAGAATTAGAAGAACCAATATTTAGTGATATAGAAAATGAAGATGTAGAAATATATAAATTAAAAGAAATTAGTGAATCTGAAACAGAAGAATCAGAAACTGAAGAAGAAGAAGATATATATATATATATATATATATATATATATATATATATATATATATTTATATGATGAAAAAATTAGAAGATGGAGAATATAGTAAACAAGAAGGAGATGGATATGAAGAGTATGAAGAATATAGGAATATAAATGAAGGATCAATAGAAAGAAGAATGGTACTTAATCAAAAACACTTTAATAAAATAAAAGATGAAAAACTAGACATAAAAACAGAACAATTACAAGAAGAATCTTTTATAGAAAAAGTTAGTAAAAAGTTCAAAGCCTAAAAGAAATTATAAAACACATTGTGTAGTATTAGAGAAAAGACATCCTATAGAATCAACATTAACAGAAGGAGTATTGAGAATACCTCTAATAAGCAAAAGACTAATAGAAGAAGAAATAAAGAAAGTACCATTTAAAAATGAAGTAACAGAAGTTTATATAGTAGGAATACAATTATTAGTAAAAGCTTATTTTAAAGAAGGAATAAATACATCCATAGAATTATTAATAACAGATGGAAGAATAATAAGTGATGTAAAAGATAGCATAATAGGAATGTTAGCAGGAAATTTAATATATCAAAAATTAAAATTTACATGAAATACAAACTTTGCAATATCAATAACAGATGAACATATAGATAAAACAATAAATGTATATGATAAACTAGGAAGAATAAGATTAATGGAAGGATAAAAAATAATAAGTATAACAGCAATGATATGATTAATATTTACTAATGAATATAAAATTTACAATGAAAATAAAGGAAGAATAAGCATGGAAAAACATTTTATGCCAATATTACAAGAATTACCAATAGACCCAACAAATGTTTTTCAATTCTTAATTGTTCTGGTAAAGTTATATTTGTTGGGTCTATTGGTAATTCTTGTAATACTGGCATAAAATGTTTTTTTATACTTATTCTTCCTTTATTTTTATTGTAAATTTTATATTCATTAGTAAATATTAATATTTTCATTGCTGTTATACTTATTGTTTTTGATCCTTCCATTAATCTTATTCCTCCTAGTTTATGATATACATTTATTGTTTTATCTATATGTTCATCTGTTACTGATATTGCAAAGTTTGTGTTTAATGTAAATTTTAATTTTTGATATATTAAATTTCCTGCTAACATTCCTATTATGCTATCTTTTACATAACTTATTATTCTTCCATATGTTATTAATAATTCTATGGGTGTATTTATTCCTTCTTTAAAATAAGCTTTACTAATAATTGTATTATTGCTATATAAACTTCTGTTACTTCATTTTTAAATGGTATTTTTTTATTTCTTCTTCTATCAGTCTTTTGCTTATTAGAGGTACTCTCAATACTCCTTCTGTTAATGTTGATTCTATAGGATGTTTTTTCTCTAATACTACACAATGTGTTTTATAATTTCCTTTAGCTTTGAACTTTTTACTAACTTTTTATATAAAAGATTCTTCTTGTAATTGTTCTGTTTTCATGTCTAGTTTTTTATCTTTTATTTTGTTAATGTGTTTTTTTATTAAATAGCATTCTTCTTTCTACTGATCCTTCATTTACATTCCTATATTCTTCATATTCATCTTCTTTTTGTTTACTATATTCTCCATCTTCTAATTTTTTCATCATATAAATATATATAACTTCTTCAGTTTCTGATTCTTCTATTTCAGATTCACCAATTTATTTTAATTTATATATTTCTACTTCTTCATTTTCTATATCACTAAATATTGGTTCTTCTAATTCTATTGGTTCTAAGTTATACTTTTCAGCTTCTTCTAAAATTTTCATTTGTTTCTTTTCTCTTAGATTATCAGAAACTTCTAATTGGGTCATCTAGTCCAAGAAAAACCAGAAAAACTCCCTTTAGCCTAAATAATAAAAGACCAGCAAGCCTAAAAATAAAAAGAAGTCCAACAAGAAAAAAGTCAAAGTCCCAAATATAAGACTTCAATACCTGATAAAATCATTATAGCCTGCATATACATATATATGTATACATATACATCTACATATACATACATACATACATATATATCTATATATACATATATATATATATATATATATATATATATAGATATATATGTAGATGTATATGTATACATATATATGTGTATGTATATCTATATATCTACACACACACACACACACATACATATAGATATATATATAATATTATCAAATAATATTATACATACATACATACATACATACATATATGTTATATGATAATATTTAATATTTAATTTATAAAGATAAATTAAATCTAATTCCATTGGCTCTTTATTCTAATTAAATAAAGAGGTCAAATTAAAAATGTTAGACATATTTAATTAAACTATATTTATTTAATTAGCTTATAAAAAATTAAGTATTAATTGATAAGATAAGGATTTTTGAAATTAATTAAGATTAATTTTAAAAATCCAATATCCATCATAAAATAGATAACCCTGATTAGTTATAAAATGTGATAGCTAGGGTTTTCTACAGATGATGAAAATTCTACTAATTTTTCCATCACATGCAAAATTTGAAAAGATGTAAGGGAAAAATGATCATTTTGGATAATACAAATCAAGAGCCAATATTTTCCCTTTACTTGGACACAAAGTCAGTCAAGAGAAGCAAGAGCAAGAGGAAATATGATGTTGCCACATGGATGCATACTTGGAAGCAAAGAGAAGCCATAGGGGTAAGAAATAATAAAAAATTTGACATGTGATAATTATATAATAAAATAATATAATGAGAGGATAAGATAGAAGATGTATAGAACCATTCCATTTCCCTTATTTAAGGCCTTAACTCGGCCAAAAGGAAAGAAGAAAGAAGGAGAAGGAAATAGGAGGAAAGGAAGAGCAATGAAGGGAGGCTTAAAGTTCAAGGAGCAAGATCGAGGTAAGTAGGTAGAAGTTTCTACTTATTCTTGTTTCCTAGTTCTTGAAATCTCTTCTTAAACTCCATATCATCTTGGAATAACTATTGAACAAGCTCAAACTCAAGAAACGGAAGAGGAAAGTGACGATCTAGAGGAGAAAAAGTAAGGTAAGTTGCAGAAACCTGAAAATTCTTATTGGAAACTAAATTGAGATTATTGTCTGGCTGAAAATTAGGTTGTTTATGGTACTTTTTGTAATTTGGGATGTCCATTTTCTAAGGGGAGATGCTGCCCAAATTTCTTTTGAAAATATAAAATTGATGATTAGATGGTTAAACAAGGACAAACAAGGTGCTTTAAGGGTTGAAATCAAGAAAATCTAATTTTCAATAAAATTCCTATGTTTCGGCCAAAGCTGGAAATCAGGGTTAGAATTGGAATTTCATGTTTTTGATTATTCCATTATGTTTAGAAGGGGAAGTTGCGTAGGGTTCATGTAGATGGTGAAGCATGAAAAGTCCTAAACTATTAAATGACAATTTTGCCCCTAAAACCCCAAGTGAGGGCTGCCAATGGTAAAACTGTAATTTAAGTTGGAATTAGCCTAATTTGAGATTAAAAATAGATTCTACACGTAAAAATATGCAGGATTATCCCAGGTCATAATTTCTGGAGAAGTACAAAAATACCGAATAAAAAGGGAATTAAACCAGGTTCCCCAGGGGCACTTTGGTAAATACATGATTTTGAGCTAAGATAATGAGTAATAACTCATTTGTTATTAATTTTGGAATTTTAGGATTTGGTAATTTCCTGAGCCAAACAAAAGGTTAAAGGACCGGTAGTAGCTAGGCTATGGAAATGAGTCCAGGTAGTAACTCTATCTTTCATATACTATGTGAATGTTAATATGTGATGATTGCCATGATCTGTTCAATGTATTGCTTGTGATGTTGATACTCTCTGGGTGTGGATGATGAGTTAAAATACCCCATGGAACCTTTAGGGTACCATGTGGCCTGGTGGACACAGTTGAGTGACTTGATATGTACGAACAGGTATTGACCTGCTCCAAGTTATGATGACTATGGACAGGCATAGACCTGCTCCAAGTTGCTATTGTGATCACATTATAAGATGTTGATTGTGTAGTTTAGGAGCTGATGATCATTTTGATCTGGATAAAATCATCATTTGGTTTTCTGAGCATTATCAGATAGGCTTAGACATTTTGATTGCTGCATCATGATAAATGCTGCATTGCATGTTTACTATTTACATTTTATATGACTGATATTTTGTTACTATTGAGATTCATGTGAATCTCACCCTTTCCAAAATTTCAAAATTTACTTAGCAAGTGGAAACGGCTAGTGGGTAAAGTAATGGATATCGGCAACTAAAGGTCCGGTGAAGATCAAGGAACATTTAGTTGGTTATCTATTAGTTCTGCTCTGTAACTAGGATTAGTATTGTAAATTGTACATACCCTATGGGTCTTTTTGTAACGTAATTATAAATTTTATATCAGTATATTGTACTATTTCTGTATGCCCATTAAACTGCGCGATAATACTCTAATAAATGTCAAAATAATGAGGGGTTTGACATGTTGGGTCCTATTCGTCTGGATACTAGTAGAGGAAGCTGATTTGAGTAATTGGCTCCTTAAGATCGAAAAAGGAAAAACCTCAAAAGGTATGAATATTTCTAACTCGATTTAAATGCCGTTGATAGATCTGCAATTTAGATTGGTAAACTTTTACAATTTTAAATTTTTAATTCTTCTGCTGTGTGCCTACTAATCCCAACAGTGGCATCAGAGCCAGGTCAATTGTGCATTTAAATTGAGTTTGAGTGATTATTTTGTGCTTATATATGTGATATATAAGTTGAACATGATTTTAGAAGGGTTGGATTGAAAACCTAAAGATTGAAGTTAAAGTAGTAGTGTTGCCAGATTTTGTTTTCTGGAGGCAGTATGATTTTAACAAAATTTTGAATGACTAAATATTGTCCAATAATCCTAAAAATTTCCAAAAGTAGACATCCTTAGATTTAATTTGATATATAATATATGCCATTTGGGTCAGTATATTAAGAGATATGAATTTTTGAAGTTGGTTTCGAATCTGGAACGTTTTCTGTGGCAGTATGGATTAATTAGAGTTTTGGGAATAATGGGTATATAATTTTCTAAAAGATATATATTTTTTTTCAAAAATAGACTTAATGAGGGTCACATAGAAATTTGAACCACTGCAGTTGGATTTTTCTAGATTTAACTATGAGTTTTCAAATTAAGGTAAAAAATCTGGCAATTTAGCGGGACTGCCATATCTAACTGTTCGTAGCTCGATATAACCACGATTGCATTCATATAAACAAAAATAATTGATTAAGCCCTCTAAATAAAATCTTAAGTCATAATGCTGTCAATTAATGAATACTTGTCAAAACCTAGATCGCTCAATTGTAGGTTCCACTAAAGTGGATGCATTTGAGTTATCTTGGTGAGACAAGCGTGAGTAATGGTGCTACTCACAAAGATTCATTATTTTTTTGACTTAATTGAGATTAGCAAAATGGTTTTGGATCTTAAGGCATTATATGAGATTAAACATGCCGGCATCTGATCGAATCCTATAAAGATTTAAGAGTTACATGTGATATAATAGGTAAAAACGTTATCTACCTAAATAACTTGAATTTAAGCGTCCTGCCAAAGCGGACTTAAATTTAAGTGAAATATGGATATTAGCTTACTAATTATTACATTGAAGGTTGTTAATTTAGTAGGAGATTACTAACTAACTTTGTATATTTTAATTGTAGAATCATGTCGACTAGTAATACTGTTGCACTATCACTGCGATCATTCTTGAGAAGGACAAACTCAATGAGACAAACTTTCTTGATTGGTTTAGGAACTTGAGAATTGTTCTCAAGTAGGAAAGAAAGGCATATGTCCTAGATCAACCCATTCCTAAGGAGCCTACAGCCAATGCTCTAAGAGCTCAGAAAGATGCTTACACGAAGCATAAGGATGACTCTGTGGATGTAGGTTGCCTAATACTTGCCACCATGGTTTTAGAGCTCCAAAGAGATTTGGAAGTTATGGAGGCTCATGAGATTATTGTAATATCCTGAATTTTGGGACAAGAGGCTTGAGATTAAGCCTGGATTAAGTGGATTGCTAGACCCCAATTTAGCAATTGTCCTAATAAGGCATACTTGTATTCCTCAAAATTTCTTTATACCTTTAGGGTATTAAAGGGAATATTATGGTGAATTATAAGAGCTTGGGGGAATGACAAGACAATATAATGAGGATTCACACACAACACAGTTAATTGGAACACAAAGTAGTGTTGCTACTGGTGAATTTCTCAGTGTGATAGTCGTGTTTGTGTGACATCTTTCAAGGGGAAGATGACGTCCAAACATTCTTAAACTTTCTAGAATAAAAGTATACTTATCAATATTTAATTTTATAGGTCATATGAGTCATTTGGAGCTGTACATGAAGAGTTATGTATTTTTGAAGTTAGTTCAGTAAAACTGGCGTTTTTCAGTGACAACTTCTGAAAATGAGAATTTTGGGAGTGATGAACTTCTAATTAGCTAAAGATTATATTTTTTCTTGCAACTAGACTCAATAATGGTTTCATATCCTTTGGAACCACCCCAATTGGACATTTTTACAATTATTTTGGAATTTTCAAAGTATGATGAAAATTCTGCCCAATTTTGCATTAAGTGCGAAAATGGAATAATATGTAAGGGCAGAATGGTAATTTTTTCATAAGACAAGAAATTATTTTTTTCCTTAATATTCCCTGTAATTTTAGTTAAATGAGAATTTAAAAAGAGTAAAATGGCTACTTGGTAATTAATAAGCCTATTTTGGTGAATTATTATCAAGAAAAGTCAATGAGTCAAAAGCTTAAGGCTTTGATCAACCACTTGTAAGATGGCATTGGGATAATGTAAGAGTAATATATACTTCCATTTCTCATTGCATTATCGGTGGAATGATGAAGGATAAAGGGAAATGAATTATTATGAAGGAAATATTATGTAAAGTGTCGAAAGTTGGATCAAGGAGATGCTACCACTTGGATATACCTTTAGATGATTTATTAAATCATCATCCTTCATTCTCTTCTCATTCTTTCGTGCGACCAAAACCAAAGAGAGAAGAGAGAGAGAGCTGAACGAGAACAGAGAAAATGAAAGAGAAAGAGCGAAGTGAATAGTGTTTTTGGAACTTCAATCCGCCGAAACATTGCCGAATCGGTGTCGTCTCTCAAAGTGCCCTTTACAAACCTTCTTCTACTCATCTCGAGCTTCATTTCTACGATTTTGAATTTCCATTTAGAGGTGATTGGTGCTATCTCACTAGCCGGAGTGCTGCCATAATTCCAAACCAAATTTGGAAACGTGTAGAGGTAAGCGTAAGCTTTCTTTTGAATCTATTGGTTAGTTGTTTGTATGAGTATTATAGGAGTTGGGTACTGTTCATGTCTCATCTAAAATGGTGATTTTGAGGCCTAAACAATGTCCAATGGATGTCAAAATAGCTAATCATATGATTAAAAGTAGAAAGGAAGTGATTAAGTAAGAGAAAACAAGAAACCAACACAGCTCTTCTGAGAACTCTAATTTGCTGCCCTGTGTGTGACATGAGTAAAGATTTGGAATTTCATCAATTTGATAGTTCCATTAAGTTCATAGAGGAAAATTGTGTAAAGTCATGTTAATGATGAAGTGAGAAAAGCCCTAGAATGTAAAATGACCAAATTACCCTTAAAGCTCTAAGTAGAGGTTGTCAAGTGCATTTTCATCATTTGGGCTTGAATTTTACCAATCTGAGGTCATAAATGGATTCTATACATGAAATTGTGTAGGATTAGCTTGGGTCATAATTTTTGGTATAGTACAGTTGGATCGGGTAGGGAGGGGCGTAAGCTGAGTCTCTGGGGGCATTTTAGTAATTTAGCATTGTTACGCTATGTTAACCAATATTATAAGTTGGAATGATACATGGATGAATTATGACTCATTTATTGTACATTTGGAAATTTTAGGACCAGACGGATTGTGCCGAGCCAGAGCAAAGACAATGGTTTGAGGAAGGACACAAAGTCAAGAGGTAGTGAACTTACCTAGCCTGCATGTATTTGATATGTATGTGTTTGCATTGTTGAATGTGACTACTTTGCCTATTTGTGTTGAGCATACTTGATTGATTGAAGCTCTGTTATATTTATGCGATGGCCATGAGTATGTCATAACATTAAGCATGTAGATATGCCATTATGTTGGCATGAAGTTATAAAAGGAAAGTATGTCATGCATCATATATATATCTTACATGCATAGTGGTATTGTTTACTACTGAGATTCTCTCAAATCTCACTCTTCCTTATCTAACCATATATGTATGTTGAGTATAGTTGAATAATACCTGGAGATATGCAAAGAGGAATTGAGAAGATAAAGTAAGGATTGTGGTGCAAGGCACTACCATTTTGTATTGGTGTAATATGTTTGGTAGTTTTATGGATATACAACTTATGTATCATAATGAATGAGGGTTAAGTAGAGAATAGCTTTAATTGTATTAAAGTAAAAGGCAAGTATAACGCTCGCTTACTCTGATATATTAAAAGTAAGAGCCGATGACGTATTAATGACATAGTGAATCTTGTGGAAATGATTGAGAAGTTTTCTACCCTTTGAAAAACCCTCTCGACCCTAGGTTCAAGTCCTGAGTTGAGAGTGAGAATTTATGAATGTTTTGTAATGTTGGGTAGTCCAGGTTCAAATCCTAGTTCCACAATGGATTTTACTACACATTGTACTAATTTGAGGTTTTTGGAAATAGGGTATCACAATAATTATGCATCTCAAGGAAATGTTTCAGCAACAGGCAAGGCAAGAGACCTATAAGACCACAAAGGCCTTACATTCCTACAAGATGGCTGAAGGTGCATTAGTTATTGCTCACGTCTTAAAGATGAAAGGCTACATTGATCACCTTGAAAGGCTTGGATTTCCCAAGAACCAGGAGTTAGCTAAAGATTTGATCTTGAACTTACTCTTAGAAAGTTATGACAAGTTTGTTATGAACTACAATATGAACAACATGGAGAAATCAATTTATAAACTACATGGGATGCTTAAAACTGCTAAGCAGAACATTAAGAAAAGGCCCGACACTGTTTTGATGGTTCACAAAGGAAAGGGTATGAAAAGGAAAGGTAAGGGCAATGGGAAGGGTAATGGCTCAGGTGGTAAGACTAAAGAGTCAAACAAGCCTGAAACTATGCCTACAGCCAAGAAGGCAAAGCCTCCAAAGGAAGAAGCATGCTTCTTCTACAATGAACCCGTTCATTGGAAAGTGAATTACAAACTCTACCTCGAAGATCTGAAAAGACTAAAAATGATAAAGTCAAACGATTTGAATTCGACATACCTATGACATTGTCATCCAGGCCATATAAATGAGAAACATATTTCTAAACTCCATCAAGATGGATTTCTCAACTCATTTGGTTTTGAATCATATGACATGTGCGAGTCTTGTTTATTAGGAAAGATGACAAAGTCACCTTTATTGGGCATAATAAGAGGGCCACTGATTTATTGTGCCTCATACATATAGATGTATGTGGACCACTGAATACAGCTGCCAGAGGAGGTTATATGTACTTCATTACATTTATAGATGATTTTAGTAGATATGGATATATCTATTTAATGAAACATAAATTTGAATCTTTTGAAATGTTCAAAATATTCTAAAATGAAGTACAAAACCAACTTGGCAAAACACTTAAAGTACTTTGATCTGATCAAGGTGATGAGCCAAGAGTTCGTTGACTATCTTAGGAGTTGTGGGATAATCTCACAACTAACTCCTCTAAGAACACCACAATGGAATGACGTTTCTAAACGGAGGAATCGAACACTATTAGATATAGTTCAATCTATGATGAGTTCAACAGATCTTCCACCATCCTTTTGGGGCCATGCCCTAGACACAGCTGCATTCATACTAAATCATGTTTCATCTAAGGCAGTTGAAAAGATACTATACAAGATATGGATTGAGAAGAAACCTAGTTTATATTTTCTCAAAATTTGGGGATGTGAGGTTTATGTTAAGCAATAAGCCTCTGATAAATTAGCGTCCAAATCCTCAAAGTGCCTTTTGTGGGGTATCTTAAGGAAATGAAGGGATACTAAGTCTACAATCCCACTGATAACAAAGTGTTTGTAATCCGAAATAGTATCTTTCTAGAAAGAGAGTTTATTCTAAAAGAACTAGTGGGAGCAAGGTAAATCTTGAAGAAGTTTGAGAGTCACAAGATAGTATAGAACCATAGATGGAAAACTGAGAAGACTCACAACAAGTTGCTGAGTCTCTTCAAGTAACACAAGGCACACGAAGGTCTGATAGGACACGACATCAGCCTTAGAGATATGGATTTCTGATCACTAGAAGTTGTAATATGTTTCTCATTGAGTAGAATGAGCCAACGACCTATCAAAAAGCCATAGTAGGACCAAACTCTGAGAAATGGCTAAACACCATAAAGTCTGAAATGTAATCCATATACGATAATCAGGTATGGACATTAGTCGATCCACTTAAAGGTGTAAAAACCATTGGGTGTAAGTGGGTTTTCAAGGAGAAAACCGACATGGATAGCAAAGTAAATGTCTTCAAGGCACGACTGGTTGCAAAATGATTTACTCAAACTTATGGTGTAGACTATAATGAAACCTTTTCTCCAGTTGCAAAGGCCAAATCAATTAGAATCCTTCTTGTCATTGCATTGTATTATGACTATGAAATATGATAGATGGACGTCAAAACATCCTTCCTTAATGGAAAGCTCTTTGAGGATGTGTACATGACACAACTTGAAGGTTTTGTATGTCCAAAGGACTCTGATAAGGCATGCAAGCTTCAAAGATCTATTTATGGATTGAAGCAAGCATTTCAAAGATGGAATCATCATTTTGATGAAGTAGTCAAAGAGTTTCGATTCATTCAAATCATCGATGAACCTTGTGTTTACAAGAAGGTTAGTGGGAGCATAGTTGTATTTCTAGTGCTTTACGTAAATGACATCCTACTCATTGAGAATGACATTCCTACCTTGTAGAATGTCAAGTCTTGGTTAGGGAAGTCTTTTTTGATGAAATACTTAGGTGAAGCCACTTACATCCTAGGGATTATGATATATAGAGATAGATCCAAGAGGCTAATAGGCCTAAGTCAGAGCATATATATAAACAAAATACTGCATAGGTTCAGTATGCAGGATTCAAAAAGGGGTTACATGCCTATGTCTCTGGCATCCATCTTAGCAAGGATCTGTGTCTTAGTACACCTGATCAGCGAGATCACATGACTAAGGTTCTATATGCCTCATCCATTGGATTCATCATGTATATTATGTTATGTACTGGACCAGATGTCTCATTTGCCTTAAGTATGTCTAGCAGATATCAAGAAGATCTTGGTGAGGGTTGTTGGACTACTGTCAAGAATATCCTAAAGTACCTGAGAAGGATGAAGGACTTATTCTTGGTATATGGTGGATTGGATTATAAGCTTTGTGTAACTGGTTACATGGATGCAAGTTTCCAAACTGACCAAGATGATCTTAGATCACAATCTAGATATGTGTTCCTTTTAAGTAGTGGTTCAATAAGCTAGAAGAACTCCAAGCAGAGTACTGTAGCAGATTATGTGACAAAAGTTGAGTGTATAGCAGCATTGGATGCAGTTAAAGAAGCCATTTAGATTAGAGAGTTCATTACTAAACTAGGGGTGGTGCCTACTATCTCATATCTAATATATTTGTTTGATGACAATAGCAGAGCTATTGCACAGACCAAGGAGCTTAGGTCATAACAAAGGACCAAGCATATACTCAAGCGATTTCATATTGTTGGAGACATCAATGATAGAGATGATATAAAAATATGCAAAGTATCAAGAGAAGAAAATGTCACTGATCCTCTTACCAAGTTTCTTGCACAAGCAAAACATGAGCGTCATGTTAAGACAATGTGAATTAGGCAATTAATGATTGTACTTAGTGCAAATGGGAGGATGTTGGAAAATTGCCCTAGGGGCCAATCATTGTACTTTGAATATTTTCATTCAATGAATTTCTCCATTTAGTTATCATATTATTCGCATATTCACTGTGATAATTGTATCCTTGAATAAATCATAAAGATTTTCCTAAATGTCCTTGGTCGGTTATCTATGTGGGAACAAAGATGAAATAAGACCAGTATGACTTTGATAAGGTATGGGGATGCAAATCAAAATCTTAGGCACTTGTAGGAGTATAAAGTGTTGGATCGACCCGCTATAAGAAAGCTACATGGATTAAGTCATAAGTTTATCTCATGTATAACCACGTCACTATGCCCTTTGACCTGAGATCATAATGGATTCCTACATGAGAGTCGCTAATCTTTGACTTAGTCAAAAGTTGCATTTGACCAGGTGATGATAAATGTAACACATTACTTTTATACCATACAAAATAGTGCAAAATGTGACATGATGCCAGATCGAAGACAAGAAACAATATTCAATCCATTTGGGATCCCGACTTTACTATAGAATTAGATCTTATAGTTAAGTGGATTTTTGAAAAGTTTTTCAAAATATTTTAGCTTTTGTCTCATTTCCGTTTTTCAAATCCATTTAATTCGTTCGGGTATGTTTCTATTTGTTAATATCAGAGTACTTACTAAAGTTCTTAGTGGGTATTCGGGATAAGTTTGTTGCTAGAAGGTCCACCTGGTGCGGTCACCCTTTTCTATTTGATTTACTTTGATTACATACACATTTTAGGGTCTACAGTTGGTGTGCTTCTACTACTATGAGTACTATTTTTACAAAATATCATTCGACATTATATACAGATCCAAAAGTTAGATAACCAACAGAAAATAGACTCTAAGTCTTCACTTCTACCTGTCCATAGCTACCTTCTTCCCAGCAAGAGCTACTTGCTCGTGCTGCAGGTTTGTTATTGGAAAAATGGTGAGATTCAAAAGAATCCCAGTAGTAATAAACAATATTCATATAGAATGTATACAGAGAAACATGCTATATCATCTATCACATACCAGACAGTTCAATATTCATTCAACATTCAGAGATATGTTTATGCAACAAACAATTCTATTCAATGACTTACTGTCCCTTTCCACAGCACTGGGTATTCTACTGAGCCAAAGCCCTTCTCATCTAAATGCTTAATAGGAAATTCTGCCCAATTCATGTTCACAGTTCAAGTATACATAATGGAAATAATATGCATGAAGCAGGATATATAGAATATGAGGGAGAAATTACTACCTTAGTCTTTCCAATGTTCAAAGATGTGTTACCAGTTCTTTGGTCATCCCGGTAAGATCTCGAATCTTATATATGAGAATTCATGAATTAGACGGGTTATTACTTATCCCAATACTTTTGTATAAGGTAAATTAAATTATTTTTGACTCATTCCTATGTTTGTCCTTGGTTTTAACTCATTGGTTATCATTTGAGTCATTTAGATAGCCCTTGGAAGCTCAAACAACGACCCATGGGGTTAGGAAAGGCTTTACCAATCTAAACCTCTTGGAAAATATGAAATATAGGAAAACTTAGGTCTTGGACGCAGCCAAAAACAGGCCATAAACTTTTAGGCTGCGGCCAAAAAATCTTTTGGCTGCGGCCAAGAATCCCTTGGTTCTTGACCGAATTTCAAAAAATCATAACTAAATCCAAAAATATCCAAATGAGATGGTTCTAAGTTCTAAGTGACCTAGATCAAGTCTAATTTTAGAGAAAAATATATCCATTAACTAAATAGATATAAATTAATACTTAATTCCCTTTAATTGACACTATTCCAGATTTTTTCAGTTTTACATGATCAAATTTAAAAAATGTAGAACTTCCAGCAAACAGATCCAAATGACCATTATAACCTATCAAATTAAACCTTGATAAATATAATTTTATAATAAAAATTTTCACATTTATTAGACACTATTTTCCTATTCAAAAATGTCACCCAACCAGATTGTCACGCAGGAAATTCACACTAGCAGAATTTGCAATGCTACAAATTAGATTCCAATGATCCAGAATTTATGACTAGGGCTATTTCCACACAATTTTTCATTTAGAAAACAATGGTAACATTAAAATTACCAAATTCCAACTCCTTATATGTGTCCTTTTTTGGCAGAAATTTGACATATAATTCAACGATTACCAAACTTCGAATTTAAGCCTCAAACTAGCTTCATATGCCTTTTAAACATCATACAACACCATGAATAATCAAAACACCATGAATCTTCAAAAATCTAGCTTGAACAAAAATAGGGCAGAATGTCTCATGCCAAAATACTCAACCAACCAACACAATACATAGTTCAAAATAAAGCTAAAGCTCACCTCTTGCTCCTCCTTAGGTTCTTTCTTTGGTTCTTCAACTTTTGCTCTTACAAGATGGCTCAAAACTCCTCCTCTTCAAAAAAAAAACTATAGAAATAAAGATCTTGACGAGGGGAACAATATTCATGAAGATATTTTAAGTAATAGAGGTAATCTACTAAGTCAAAATCAAATAAGAAGATCTCACCTTAACTTTGTTATTCCTTTACTCTTTCCTCTTGAACTTGTCCGACTTTGAGAGCTTGGAGAGAGAGTGGAATATGTTCAATTTAATCTAATTCATCCTTTTCTAATTCACTTTGATGACTTCCTCAAAAAGTAAGGGAAAAATGGCCATGTGTCACCTTCATATGATTTCTTGCAAAAAGTGGTAGGTTAATTGCTAACTATGGTTAAGTTAACTTAGGTTAATCCTCTTGCCTTTCTTTTCTTCTTTTTGACCGAATTTTTCTGCCCAAAAAGGAAAAATAATTATTCATCTTTATACTCTTACAATATTTCTTTTTGGTCAACATAATAAATTAAAGTCCAATTACAAATTTTGTTGACTTTTCTTCTCTTCGTTTTTCTTTGCTTTTTAACTAGCCAATGCCTATGGTTTAATTCAATTTCCTTTCTTCTCTTTATGGTTGTCTTAGACGTCCAACATGAGCTAAAGTGAGGAAATATATTGCTTGAGTTCTCTCTCCCCCTTGCTCTTATGTCCAAGCCACAATTATTGATCATAGGGTAAGGATTTATTGACCAAGCTCTTATTTTCCCTTCCTTGCCCTCTTTGAAAGTTTTTTAATAGCATAAGGGAGGGAATTAATTTTTTTTAACCTTATGATTGGTCTTGCTTTTCATAGCATAGGGTAAGGATTTGTTGACCAAGCTCTTCTTTTCCCTTCCTTGCCCTTTTTAGATGTTTTTTAATAGCATAAGGGAGGGAATTCATTTGCTTTTTGAACCTCATGATTGGTCTTGCTTTTCAAGACCAAATCTTGGCCCTTCATTTTGGTTTCTAATTTTAACCTCAAGATCAAGTGGCAATTGACTCCTTTACCCTTGATCTTAGTAATATTAATTTCTTGTGCCATTAGGTTTAATGTCATTTGGATATATCCTAAAGGAATTGGGTATTTTCTTTTGACCAATTCGCTCAGAAATTCATATTTTATTCTGGATACGGTTTCTAAAATTCATTTTATTTCTTATTCATTTCTGTAACTCTTACTAAAATAGGCTTAGTAGTCCACTTTATTTAGGCTTATTCTTTAGCCTTTAGCACCAAAATTCTAGACATTACAATTCTCCCCATGTTTAATAAATTTCATCCTTGAAATTTGCTACTGGTTATATTCTTACTATTACTTCAAAAGGACTATTGTAGCGAGGGTTTCATTTCTTTCTTTCTATATTCTATCGATACCTCAAATTCTAGAGGACATCTTAAATTTGAGAGGATACCTCAAATTTGAGAGGTTTTCTCATTTAGTCTTATTCCTATAGACCTTAGTCGTCTATCCTGCGTCTGAGCTTCTTCAATTGAAGCTTAAAAACTACTTTCCTCTTGACTAAGACTACAGCTAGCAAGTACTATATGATCTAACAAGTTTAGATTTCTAACCATTCTATCAGTTCCTGTTCCTGTTTCTCTATGACCAGTAACTACACCGCTTTTCAATTCAAAGCATCAATGATGATAATCATATCACTACTTTTCATTCATCTACATTGTCTCTTATTCAACCTTTCTGATTTTCAAATATTCAAAATTCTTTTGGTCACAATACATTTTCATAATTGCACCATACAAAAATAGTGTTCTATTTTCAAAGAAAACATAATCATTGCTAGCTTAAATTCATGAGTGTGGTAATTCATCTCGTGAGGTTTCAACTGTTGAGAGGCACGCATCACCGTTTCGTCTTGCTTCACTAGGACATTTCCCAACCATTTCTTTCTTTAGGTTTCATGTCATTTGGATATATCCTAAAGGAATTGGGTATTTTCTTTCGACCAATTCGCTCTTAAATTCATATTTTATTTCGGATGCGGTTTCTAAAGTCATTCTATTTCTTATTCATTCATGGGACTCTTACTAAAATAGGCTTAGTAGTCTACTTTATTCAGGCTTATTCTCTAGCCTCTGGCCCCAAAATTCAGGATATTACAATAAAGGCTACAATCGGGCTTAGTGGTTTTCATGCAGAGAAATGTGAATGATCAAGATGGAATTTGTCCCTCAGATTAGTAGAGAGATATTACTGGGCCTCTCGATGAGTGAGTCTAAAATGTGTGGCTATACTACGATGGAAAAGAGTTTTCATTTATATTGTTAGACTACTCTGGGATCAAAAAAGTAATGGTTAGTAATAAGAGGTTGACATTCTTTATGCCTCATCCTTGACCGAAATATTGTGACAAAAGGGACGTGATATGGTTGTATCATAGGTAGTATCGATTTATCGATCCTCATATGAATTGGGTAGTCGTAATGTCTTGCTAGAAACCGCTTGCGACTTGTGGGTTAGTATAGTTATTGGCCCAATACCAACTTCGTATTGTTAGATTTCATGTTTTGATGATAACAAATCATGTTTTGGAAGTCCATGGATGTTATATCAGCAAAGGAAGTGATAAAAGTGATCTGATCAAGATCACTCTAGTGATTTGGATAATCACTCAGTGATAATCAAGATCACTCGAGTGATCCTTAAAATCACTCGAGTGATAATCAAGATCACTCGAGTGATCATCAAGATCACTCGAGTGATCATCAAGATCACTCGAGTGATTCGGTAAATAACCAGATCACTCGAGTGATATGTGTAATCACTCGAGTGATGCGCCAGATCACTCCCAGTAATTGAAAAATCACTACAAGAAAATATCACTGTTACAGATTTCACTTCCAGTGATCCTGAATCACTCGAGTAATATGTTATATTTGCCAAATCACTTCCAGTGAATCTGAAAACACTGGAAGAAAAATTCACTGTTTTGAAAATCACTTCCAGTGAATGCCAGATCACTCGAGTGATGCCTGAAGATTTCCAAATCACTTCCAGTGGAATAAAAATCACTGTAAGAATATTTTACTGTTTGCCAAATCACTTCCAGTGATCTTGAATCACTTGAGTGATATAGTATTCTCGCTGAATCACTTCCAGTGGATTGAAAATCACTGCAAGAAGAAATCACTATTTACAAAATCACTTCCAGTGATTCCAAATTCACTCGAGTGGAATATGAAAATCTCATGTTCACTTCCAGTGAGTCTGTAATCACTGACATAAGATTTTAATGTTTTCCAAATTACTTCCAGTGACATCATATTCACTCCAGTAATATTTCCTATTGCTAGTAACACTCTCAAACAATCATTGTGATCCACTTGCAAACTACTCTCATGGAAATCAACAGATTTTGTTAGTTAAACTTTGTTATTGATAATTATTACTAATTACTCCAGATTACTGTCAAAATCATATGGCATATTATTTTGATACTCAGTTGCTGGAATCCATCTCTAGTGAAGGCAAGATCACTCCCGATGGTTTCCTTGATTTTCAGAAAACACTTCCAGTTAATCATATTACTCTGATGATATTCAAATATTTTCTAACGGTAATATTCTCAAAGTGTATTACAGCTGTACTCCACCATCACGCACTTGACAAGTAACTGAACTCTCCATTCAAACGACAACTATTCATGGGCGGCAACAAAATTCATAAGTAACGGAAGACAAATGCTGTTACATTTGTCAGAAGCATCTTTGAATCAATGGAAAAATTTACAATGGTCTTCAAAGTCTCTAATATATATGTCTAGCCATTCGAAAAATAAAAGTACGAAGTGAAACGCTTGAATATATTGCAAACAATACTTTTACAAGTGCTTCAAATCTTCATTCGTATTTCAGTTTTTATCTATACACTATGTGAGAGAGATTTGTCTGTCATACGCATTTATTTCCAAATTGTGATAACTTAAGGTTGAGGAACCTTAAGTTGGGATTTAAGATTATCTTGTGTAAGGGGGAGCAAGTGTCCAGAGGAACTTGCTGGTTGTACTGTGGTGCCAAGAACCCACTGAATCTTGGAAGATATAGTGAAAGGCTCAGAAGGATTTCTGAGGACTGGACGTAGGTCAAGTGGTTGAGACCGAACCAGTATAAACCCATGTGTGAACCTTGGTAATATCTCTTCCTCTTTATTACTGTGCCTTAAAGTTTTATAAATTGTTTTTAAATTTCTATTTATTTTGTAATCACCCAATTCACCCCCCCTCTTGGGTGAAAAGCTTGCTCTAACACGTATGGGCCTACAGGGTCGCACATAAGAATAACTCAACACGAGCTATAATGCCCAGATTCATTAAATCTAAGATGCGTTTAAGATTCAATGAATATAATTTTTAATCTAGAGTGGATGAATTATATATATATATATATATAGACACACACATGTTGTATGAATATTTACTTGATGAATATTTATATGTGGGTATATACATATATGTATTTTTGAAATACATACATACATACATATATACATACAGATATTATATGATAATATCTCAGATTTAATTTATAAAGATAAATTAAATCTAATTCAATTAGCTCTTTATTCTAATTAAATAAATAGGTCAAATTAAAACTATTGGAAATATTTAATTAAACCATATTTATTTAATTAGCTTATAAAAAAAAATTAAGTAGTAATTGATATGATAAGGATTTTCAAAATTAACTAAGATTAATTTTAAAAATCCAATATTTATCATAAAATGATAACATTGACTAATTATAAAAGGTGAGAGATAGGGTTTTCTACAGATGATGAAAAAATAGAGAGCCGCAAGAAAACCCTAGAGGGGCATTAGAGGGGCTAGCATGCTGTCGGTGTTGGGTCCTATTCGTATGGATATCAGTTGAGGGAGCTGATTTAAGTAGTTAGCTCTTTAAGATTAAAAAAAGAAAAACTCAAAAGGTACAACTCTTTCGAACTCAATTTAAATGCCATTGATAAATCCGCAATTGAGATTGGCAAACTTTTACAAATTTAAATTTTTAATTCTTCCTCTGTGTGCCTACCAATCCTAACATCTTATTCTTTGTTTTCTCTAAACTCTCTCTCTTCTTTCTTGGTTGCTAGCCAAAATTTGGCCTAAGGAGGGCTAAAATGCTCTTAAAAAAAATCATATTCCACCTCTTTAATTATATTATATTTAATTGCAATTTTGCACATGTATGGAATTTTCTTATTCTTTCTTTTTCCATATGGAATCTTAAACCTCCACATGACATGCAAGGTGGCATAATAATATTTCTCCTTGCCTCGACCTCCTCTTAGCTAACTTTAAGCATAATAAAAGGGAAAATACTGGCTTTTTAGCTTTATTAGTCAAATGACTATTTTACCCTTACATTTTCTTGAATTTTTGTACCAAGTGTTATCTTCCTTCTTCCCTTTTCTTTATGGCCGAAATTTTTATCATAAATTGGGCCAAAAATTGTGCTCTTCTATTAATTTTAGGCTACAATATTAGGCCTTTATCAAGACAAAAATTGTACTTTATGTCTTACTTAGCTAAAATTTCATGTAATCACTATTTCCAACATCTTGTCTACTTCAAGTAAACCAAAATTCACCATTTTATTCCATTGAGTATAATAAAATGTACAAGGAATTTTGGTGAATAAATTTGGGATATTAAAAAAATAATTTATAAAAAATTTATAATAAATAATAATAGGGAAAATTCTAAAAAAATGCAGTCAAAAATGGGAAAATTAGTACAGTGAAATTGTGAAATCCCAAATTAGTCAGGTGTCAGTATGGTTGAGAAATTTAGGATTTTGAAATTTCAGTGAAAAGACACTCTTGCCGTTTAGCTCTCCATTCCTTTCGACTCGAAATAACAACACCGGGCTCTTAATTAACAACACCGTAATCTAAAATACGGTGTTGTTAATATAGAAACTGGAGTTTTTATTGGTCCCTGAAACTTGTGAATTTCAAATTTATCCCTAGAGTTGTTAATGGAGAATAAGATATTGTTAATCAGGAGCTCGGTGTTGTTATTTCGAGTTGAGAGAGAGAGCGCGCTGAAGGGCAGAATTGTTTTTTTGTCAAAATTTCAAAATCCCAGATTCCTCCACCGTACTGACACTTGACTGATTTGAGATTTCACAATTTTGTTGTACTGATTGTCCTTTCCCATTTTTGGCTGCATTTTTTTTGGATTTTCCATAATTATAACATTCCACTTTCAATAGATAATATATTTATTCCATTTCATTTATTTTATAAAATAACTTATCTCAAATAAGATTTAAATAGTATAACAACACATCTGTGTAGCTTAGAAATTAATTTACTCTATATACTTTTTTAGGAAGGTAAAGATTTACAAATTGTTATTTTATTGTAATATGTTATGAAAATCTCATTTTTGTAAAGCATGTATATTATATATGAAATTCTAGTAAAGTAGGAAGTATGTTAGAACCGTATTTTCGTGAACCTGTTACATGGACTATATATATTAATATATGTTTTGAATTGTTTGGTTTATTTATGAATTATGTTGTGATGGATTTTTTGGGGAAGGGAATTGAATTGTGGAGGATATGTTTGGAAGTTTGTGGCAGGCTCCACTACTGTACATAGTGGTTGGCATCTTGTCAGGCCTAGTCCCTATTCCTTAGTCCTTACCGATTGGTCATGGCTTGGAAATAGGTGCTTTAGTAAGAAGCCTCTTAAATCTAAACCCAGGTGGGAGGTAGGGGAGGTGACCTATTGACCCAACGTGAGGTGTGGGACCTTTGGCTGTACTACACTACATTAATTTGAAGGTTTGAGTCCGTGTCTAGGAGTTTTAGGAAGAGCTCGGTTAGTGGGTGATAAGTTTTATGTTCAGAAAATATTTGTAATTATGATTTTTAATTAGTTGTGTGTGTGTGTGTATTTTATTATGGCACTGCTTCACTAGCTTGTGGTCATTCCTACATATTAAATTGGTAAATGATTACTGGGACTCTGTCTCACCCCGTGGTTACCTATTTTTTTCAAGTAAAGGTTTTAGTAGAGGTGGTGTTGGAACATACCTAGTCCACCTTTGGTGGATTAGGGCCCAAGCCCAATACAAAAGGGGCTATTATGTAAATATAGTGAAATATGGATATGAAGGAAAGATTTTAGTCTTATGATTTAAAATTCAAATTAGATTAACTGCCTATACGTGGTATATGGGATTATAATTAGTTTGTGTAGGTCAGTTGAATATACATTGAAAGAAAAACTTCCAAAACACCTATCTCTCTGTTTTCTCTTCTCTAATAACGAATCTTCCGTATGAATGTGATCGAAGTCTATATTTGTGCTTTGATCTTGTGTGCGTACTCAGCAAGTCAGCGGATTCTAGGTACGCCTGAAATCCTACAGTGGTATCAGAGCATATGGTTTTCTTGAGGCCATAATATATATATATATATATATATATATATATATTATATTTTTGCTATGCCAACCATATGAATATAAGATCAAACATTTTTTTTTCTGCTGTGAATTTTTTGTTTCTTAATACTTCTGAGTTTTTGTTCTGAGAACGTTTTCTGTGTCTTTTATCTTTTGTATGAGTTAAAAAGACATAGAAAGCCTTTGCATTAACTTAGAACAAAAGAAAATAAGCAAAGCACCTTACCAAAGTCCAGCGTCTGACAGTTACCTAACGGACATCAAACTTTTTAGATCTTAGAGATTGGATCTCTAGAAATCAGTGTTTAAAGGCCATTAAACTGTCATGAACATGTAAAGAACATAAAATAAGTTAAATGACAGGAGAAGCAGCGCTGGATGTGTGGAAAATGATGATAACGTAATTAACGACGAACCTTGAAAGAAAATGAAGATTGGGTGCTATGAAAACTAGCGTTTCATGCTTCAAAATTAGTCTAATTGTGTAGAACATCTAAAAATGAAGAAAAAGACACCAATAATCTTAAAATGGACATTAGATGATGAAGATATGGAGGAGAGAAGGAACCGAGTCTACAGACCCGACCCACTGATCCAACGGGTTGGTCGTGACTTAGCTTGAGGTTGAAGACAACCTCCAGCTTCAAAATAGTGTCATTTTGAAGTTTTTCCAAAAATAACAAAGGGCAGAGGTGGAATCGAACTGGGTGTGTCAGGTATATGGATTGACCTGATTCGTAAACAATAAAAAAATTGCTGAAAAGTGCCATGTGGTGTATGGAAATTGGTGGAAGATCCTATGGCTATGTGGTAGACACCATATGAGAGTTGTTGGCATGTAGACTCCAGATTGTTGGCCCGTGTAACGTTTTAGAAGCTCTGTGGCGTGCGTGCTGATAGTGAGAGTGGTTATCATATAGATTTTTCTTTTTTACTAGAATTTCTTTTTCCTCCTCCTTTTAGGGGTGCGTGAAGGTGTGTTTGAGCTCCAATTGAGACAGTTTGTTTCTAAAAATTTTGTTTCTAAAAATTTCTAAATTCAAGATTTTTATTTTGATATATGTTTGAATTTTTTTGGATTATATCTGGATCTATTTCAAAGGCCTTTAGTGCTATTTTTAATGAGTTTAAAAGTCCTAAAATATTTTAAATAATTCATAATAATTTTATTTGAGATAAATATGAACTTGGAGAGTTCTAAAAGCACTGAACTAAAAGATTTTATTCTTTTTGGATGATAACTATATTGAAAAACACTTCTCCTGAGTATGAACTACTTTGTAGTGGATTATAAAAGGAGAAAATTATTTGTTGTTGCCTATAAATAATAATCCAAGCCAAAATTACTTAAAGTAATGTGAGCCTCTGAGTGATAGATAAAAGAGGGATTTGTTCATTTAAATTTGAGCCCTGAAACATAGCCTTGAAGGAGAAGATTCTAAAGATGGTTAAGAGGAAAATGATTCAAATTAAAGTTCATTAAAACCTGAAATTGAATAAGAGGTAAAGAAATCCAGAAGTTAAACCTAAAGAAAAACCTAAATCTCTTAAATCTTAAGAAGGAAAATGTAAAGATTTATATATGAAGCAACCTTATGGAGGTGAAAGTGAGGATTTGATACTAAAAAGATAGTATCAAATCACAGTGAAAGGGAATCTCAAATGGAGAAACTTCCTAATGCCAAAACTTCAGATCATGATCAGATTTAAGAAAGTGATACACCTTAGAAAGTAGAGCCCACTTCATGATTGAAAAAGATCCTTGAGCCCAGTCCAATCACCAACACTAGAAACTATAAAAGACTTGAAATCAAATACTACTTAATGTTTCCTTGAATAAACAAGGAAAAATTGCATAAGAATTTTTTGTAATATCTCTCCAAGAAAATAGAGAAACTCTTAAAGATGATTAAAACAACATTGGACACAAAATACTTTCAACCTTAGATGGTTATTGAGAACCTTATTAATTTAGGTTTGAGAAGCAAAGAAAATTCTCCCCAAATGAAGAAATGATATTAATATCATATCAAAGAAAACTATTGAATTGTCCCAAAATTCCCTGATAATAAGACATTTTGAACATAGTAATGCTCTTAGAGACATGAAGAAGAAAATGTCAAACACTCTTTATGAGTGGAGGCTCTTGAAAAATGAATCTTCTAAGAGAAACATATGCTCCATCTAAGTGGGAGCTAGTTTCATATGCTCTATCTAAGTGGGAACTTTCAAAAATTGAGCCTTCTGATAGTCATAATTGAGCATATTATGTGAAATACTTGTATGGAATTCTTGATAGATGATAGTGGCATTGCTCGAATTTGTGTGATGGGAGGTATAAACGTATTCTCCTGATCATAGACCCAATGGTGTTATTACCTTTCTTTTCTAGAATAATGTAAGTATATGACATTGTATACCTCAATATGCTATAAAAGGACATTCTTGGTTCAAATCAATTGTGAATAATCCTATGAGTTGGATGATTTAAGTGACTATGCTAAGGAAGGCTGCTAAGAACAAGAATGTTAATTAATAAAATAAATGGGGACAATTTGTGATATCTAGTATTGAAATATTTCATATAAATTAAAGATGTTGTAAAGCCATTGACTTGGGTCATAAGATGAGCATTTGCTCAGCAAATAAGAGATTATGAGACCTACATGACTTAATAAGGGAAACTTCATATCATAATTACCTTGCATATGCTATACTTGATAAATGCATGTGCAAATATGAAAGAAATCCAACAACAAGGCCATGTGAATTACATTCAAAGATGATATTTTGTGGTGTACTTTAATCACCTCTTAAGAGACAATATCTACGTGAGATAACCAACTTGACGAGGAAATTGAGAGAAGCTGCACACGTATTGTCTTATGAACAAGTGCAACTTGTTCATCAAGACACTCCTTTCCAGGTGGGAGCTAATGAAAGTCAGTATGACCTATAGTAACATCATTATTACTTTCAATGATGTATTGAAGTACTTAGGGCTTGGATATGAATGTCTAGAGGTTTACGAGTCCTTTGGACAAGCTTACCTCATAGAGGAACCAAGTCCTTCACACTCTAAACCCAAATCAGGAAAGGATAAGAGATTTTAGAGAAGAGATAAAATGATAACCTTAAGTTCAAGGAAGGGTAAGAAATTCCTCAAGCAGAACATTGACCTTAGTGAGGTCAAATACTTTTTATGCTATAGAATTAGCCATTTTGTAAAGGATTTTTCCAAGCAAAGTAAGCATAAAAGGACACAAGGTCTATAAATAATAATGATAAGGATTGAGGATCCTTTATAAAATGTTCTCTATTGTTAAATCTAAGCAAGAGGCTTAGCGTTGGTACCGATATGATAATTGAGGTAAAAGGCGTTAGCACCTACAAGTCCACTTTATGCAGTAGAACAACCTTAGTTCTCTATAATGTGCTTCATGCATTAGTTTAAATGAGATTAAATCATTATCTCATGCCATCAAGATTATGGGTCTAAAAGTTTTGAACATTTCATGATTTTGTGATAAAATTATATAGTTTTTGATTCAGTTTTCTTTTCATGAGATTTCTTTGAGTTTGAGCATTGTTGGTGACTCTCTATGCTTAATTTCCTTACCACTTCTTGTAATTCAAGCATTGACTTGATTATGTGTAATGCTAGATAAGGACATAGAGTTACTACCAAAAACTAGCATAATGAGGATTGCTAAGTTTAATTTCCAATATGGAGATACCCTTGTGTGAGTCTAGAAGGTAAAGCAAAATAAAAAGTTTTATAGTAAAGGGAAAACAACCATATTTCCATTGCGATTATTCCACAATGATAAATTTGGTATTATATATGAGGGCAAAGCACAAAGATCAACATTTTATAACTCTTGTTGAGGATTATTCACGATGTGATCATACTTGTTTGATTTCACATAAGTTTGAAGTTTAAGTATTTTGGACTGTGAATGGATAAGTTGTGAAATCAATTGAATTAATTGAATCAATTGAATAGAAGTTTTGAGATCCTATGTATGATCTAATTAAGGTTGCGAGTGATCGAATAAGCTTTGTGACAGAAGAAAGTAAGTTTGATAGCTAACTATTTAATGCACTCCATCACCATATGGAGTTATTGAAAGGCATAATGAAACATTATAAAACATGGTTATATATGTGATGATTCAAATTAATCCACCAAATATGAGTGGGAGAGTATTGAGGTTCACTTTTAGTGGATTAGTGATAAGTAAAATATTTGCATATTCATTTTCCCTTATATAATGATTTTGTGGACTATATTTGAGCTGAATGTAATTCATTTGGGTGTAATTAATAAATAAATAATGATTTTCTTGCAGCCATGGATAGTACCGGATTAAAAAGAATTAAAGAAGGCATTTAAGGGAAAGTTACTGTTCACACGGTACTATTCACTGTGCACTGTTCATGCGGGGTACTGTTCATTGTGCATTGTAGCAGTTTTACTGTAGCGGACGGTGTGGTCGGTTCACTGTAGCAGTCGGTGCACTGTAGCAAGTGGGTGGTCAGTTCACTATAGTAAATCACTGTAGCAAAATACTGTAGCAGTCAAAAAATGAAGCCTATAAATAGAGCTTCTTGGCACCCTAAAATGGGGAGGAAGGAGGAGGAAGGAAGAGAAAGAGAGAGAGAGTTTCTATTTTAGAGAGAGAGTTGTTATTTTTAGAATTTATTTCTTGCATTTTTTTACTTCTTGCATGCCTCCTACATGGATGGTTTTACCTCCTATATGGAAGGCCTAGGTAGTCCTCCTTTATGGATGGTATAGGTTGCCACCTACATGGATGGTTTTACCTCCTATATGGTAGGCTAGATTTTCCATTTTCATGCATCTTGTAGTTGTATTTTTATGTTTTTGTAATTAATTTTTATGCAATATTTATGATGTTTGTAATATATTTTGGTTTTGTTTTTAATTTTATCATGAGCTAAATTTTCCTTTTCCTAGGGTAATGACGTAGCTTACTAATAACGGATTGAATCTTAACTTATTAAATCTAGTTTTAATTTTTCCTTCATGATTGAGTTTTAATTATTGCTCTTAATGCTTACAATTGATCGGCCACCTTTTGGATGATTTTAATATGCATGTTGAGACCGGAAGGAGATACATGTATGTGGATCCTATAATTAAAACCATAATTTGCATATGAAATAGGAATATATTCATATGGGTTGTGTAGTCTTAATTGAGTTCTATAAATCTTAATGCATGATTGATTGCTTAAATTCATATAGGAATATATTGGGTTAACAATTAATTATAGAATTACTTGATCTTGGAATAGGCTAGTAATTAGAATAGGGAAACTCGACTATCAATCATGTGGAATAAATTAGACTAGAATAGATAAGTGATTCAATCCGGAATTTATTAAGTGAAATCTAATCCCTAGGGCTTTTACTCATATTTGTCTTTATATCACTTGTATTCATATTTCATCATTTCTATCTTGCAATCTCAATCACAACTAATCAACCGACTAAATAGAATTAAAATTACCAATTTTGGTACTTAGTGATCAATCCTCGTGGGAACGATACTCTACTCACTTCTATATTACTTGATTACGACAGTGTACACTTGCACTTCTAAATACACCATCCTACACTCGTAACAATTAGTACATATATTTGTTTTCGCAAGTGTATGTGGTATTAAACTTAACCATATGCCCTTTAAGTTAGTCACTTTTATACCATATGAATTATAGTTAAAGTGCAAATTGGATTTGATTTTTTGCAGACCATAAAGGTCAGTTGCACATTCATATTGTGTTTGTAAGTGGAAGTTCAATAGGGTTACATTTTCACTTTTTGCATGAGTGACAAGATGGAATTATGACTAAAAAGAATTAAAAGGTACCATATTTATTATGCATCAGTTTCCAAAAAAGGGTGAAACTGATGACCATGTGTCTCTTTACAAGATAAATAGATAAGGCAGTATAGAACCAGCCTGTGATTATCAATCGTCCTTGTGAGTGGGAGCTTAAAAAGGTGAATAAAAAGACCTAACCAAGAGAAGCAGGAAGTTCCAATAAGAAGGAGTAATTGAGAAAGGAGTTTATGGCTGCTCTAGAAGGTAGAGAGTCGTGTTATGTACAAGATTCCTGCTAAGGAAAAATGGAAGCAAGCAATCGAAGTAATGATTCATTGAGAAAGAATCATGTTTGAGAATTAGTTGATCTAATCTAAGATAAGAGGCTATTTGGAACTAGTCCATTTTGAAGACTAGAGACTAAGAGTGGATAGATCAAATTAACAAATACAAGATTCATTTGATTATAAAGGGGTAAGTATAACATGAAGGCTTTCATCTTACCCATTGTGCGTTTTTAAATCAGACTTATTCTGACAACATTTAACTATTTAGATTTAGATATAAATTAAGAGGATGTAAAATCTAAACCTTTAAGTGGTGATATGGATGATGAAATCTATTTGTAATGATAATTAGATTTCACAAGAAGTGTTAGTTAAGGTTTTATAGAGGAATAACCTCATATGTTTTTGTAGAGATCCATTTATGGGTTGAAGCCATCATTTGGACAGTGATGTATAAGGTTTCATAAGAGTGATAACCAAATGTAGTTTTTCAAATGGTTCAAGAAAACTATTGTCAAGTAATTTTTGATATTATCTTTTTAAATGGATGGTATACTATTGGCCAAAAACATTTTGAATCTAGAAGTGCATGTCAAAGAATTGTACTCATAAATTCTGAAAAGAAACACATAGGTGAATCAATGTGTTAGAACTGGTTAACACCCAAGAGGGGGTGAATTGGGTATACGATGAGTAAGTCTGATCTTTTAAAATCTTTTCGCAGCTTATCAAATTAATACATATGAAACTATAAAATCATAAGCAATTATATATATGCTGGAAATGTAAAAGTTTAGGGAAGAGAAGATGCAAACTGTGATTTATCCTAGTTCGCCTCAATCCATGATGACCTACGTCTAGTCCCTAGGCTCCTCCTGAGATTTCCAATCCACTATCTTTTTGTTTAACCGGGCACAAGAAAAGCCTCTACAATCTACAAGTTTATCTAGGCACTTGTGAAGCCTACTACGAATTTACTCCCCTTCACACATTGTAAGGTTTACTCCCCCTTACGGCAAGTCTTACGAGCAGAGAATTCCTGAAGACCTTTCTCTCCCGCTCACTTATGCAAGTCTTACGAGCAGCAACGTTCTCTCCTGCTTACACCCCTGTAAGTCTTACGAGTAGCAACGTTCTCTACTACTTGCACTTTGTAAGTCTTACTAGTAGAAAGTCTCACCAGCAATTCTCTCTATAGCTTCCCTTTGTAAGGAAATCAACCCTCTCAAGGTCCCTCTGCCTTGAGATCAACTCAAAAGTATAAGTGTTTACAAACTCTCTCACAGAGTATATATGATACTAACTAAAGTACAATATAAATATTTTCACTCTCTCAAATATACATGATATAGAAACTGGAAAAGAGTAGAGAGTGGTAAGAGGCGGAAGACTTGGGATATCAACATGCTTTTGTTTTTCATTCTTCTATTCGCTGTATCTCAGTTTGTTCTTCTTGAATGCTTCGATTTATATAGAAGATGGTTGAGAGCTGTTGGGATCATTCAAGCATCCTGCCATTGGAATCTGATCATGCTCTGACAGATAATTCAACGTTACTTTCTGTTTGCATGTTCGTTGAACCGTTTGCTGAATATGGTTGTTGCCCATGATTTGTTGTTGCCGAATCTTGATCCGTTGTTTTCCATCTGTCTATTGAAGTCCCGTTACTTCATTTGAATGTTAAGTTTATTTTCAAAAACTAGCCCTTATGTTGGTGGACGCTCCACTTTTGTCAAACAGCTTTTTGCCTCTTCCCATGAAATCTTCATTGTTAATATGGAGAAACACTTCAACCACTGATAGAATAAAGTATTAGTCATGAATACATTAGATCAATAATCAGAAACTAAATTTATGCATTTTAGGAATTATCAATTTGTGTGATGATATTTGCCATGAGTCACCTCCGAACTTAAAGATGCAACCCAAATGTTTGATCTCTCGTTTCACACTTGAAATAAATGTCAAATGATGTTTAAGTATAGCAATAAGTGTAACCATAATGATTAGATAACAGTTAAGCATATTCAGATTCATCTCATAATTTTACTTTGCTTCAGCGTCTACCAAACTCGAGTTCTCTCTCTAAAACTTGAGCACATAGTGATGTTTCCATATCTCCAGGTAGTCTCGGCCAGGAACTCGTGAGAGTGCATTTGTGGACTCGAGTATAGTTGTCCTAAGAACTTGAGTTTTCAAATTCAAACTCGAGTGCATACATTATGCATTGTTTCTTCATAACTTTTATGAACAAACTTTCACACTTAGAACTCTTTGAACTCGAGTAGAAAAGGTGAGAGGACTCGAGTGTTGTTTCCTAAACTCGAGTGTAGTGCCTGTTCATTGATTTTCAAATCTCTTTGGTAAAAACTCTCTGTCCATACTCTTAGAACTCGAGTGCATGATGACAGACTCGAGTGCTATGCTTGTTCTTCACATCACAAAACTCTTGGGTACAAACTCTTATCCTAGAACTCTCAGGACTCGAGTGCATAACTCCTCAGAACTAGATTGCGTTACTCAATATTTGACTGTAGAATCCTCCAGTATTATTTATAAGAACTTTAATCTTTATATTCCTATAAATTCTTCCAAGTTCTTCTTTCTCCAATCTCTTTCTTTCTTTGCTTGACTAATCTATAAGATATGTAACATTAAATATAGTAGTTAGTCAATATAAGAGATAAGTATATTATGCAAACTTTTTGCTCTTAATATTTGACTTCCATATTTGATATCATCAAAACTAATCATATCTAACATCCTCCCCCTTTTTGATGATGGAAAATCCTTCATGAAAAATATTTATGAATGTGACTTGTACAAATATTATGCAATATATTTTGCTTGCTTCTCTCTCCCCCTATTTGACATCAGCAAAAAGTTTGAGGGATAAGGAATATGTTACGGGATGTAGGATGGTGTATTTAGGAAGTGCAAGTGTACACTGTCATAATCAAGTAATATAGAAGTAAGTAGAGTATCGTTACCACGAGGATTGATCACTAAGTACCAAAATTAATAATCTTAATACTATTTAGCTAGTCGATTAGTTGTGATTGAGATTGCAAAATAAAAATGATGAAATATGAGCACAAATGATATAAAGACAAATATAAGAGAAAGCCCTAGGGATTAGATTTCACTTAATAAATTTCAGATCGAATCACTTATCTATTCTAGTCCAATTTATTCTACGTGATTGATAGTTGAGTTTCCCCAATTTAATTACTAGCCTCTTCCAAGGTCAAGTAATTGTATAATTAATTGCTAACCCAATATATTCCTATATGAATTTAAACAATTAATCATGCATTAAGATTTATGGAACTCATTAAGACTACACAACCTATATGATCCACACACATGCATTTCCTTTCGGTCTTAACATACATATTGAAATCATTCAAAAGGTAGCCGATTAATTGAAAGCATTAAGAACAATAATTAAAACTCAATCATGAAGGAAAAATTACAACTAGATTTAATAAGTTAGATTCAATCCATCATTAGTAAGCTACGTCATTGATAATTGAATATTTATTACACTCATTTGTATCTCTTGATTAATAAATTTAGATTGTTTAGTAATAAATAATTGGCTTTTATGCTTATTTGGGCTTTGAGTGTTTTATTGGATTTAACATATTTTAATAATAAAATTCCAGATTTACAACCCTTCTCTATTTTGATCTTAACTCTTGAACCAGATATCCGAATGATCTCATTCTTATCTCATTTTTTAGATGATTCAGAGGGCAACAATTGATATGAAGACTTGAAGAGAAGATTCGGACAAGAGGATAGTCAAATATGCAGTCAATGTTATATGTATTTTTCTAGATTTTTATTGGGCTCGAATTTTGTAATGAAGCACTATTTAGTATGGATTTTCGTTTTGGGCTGAACTGTTGGGCCCTGGCCCATTTGGCAATTAGGTTATAAGCTAACTTAGCTGAAACATTAGGCAGAATGTTGTATGGCAGTTTTTAGGATTGAATGCAGAAGTTCTAAACTCTCTGAAATGTTGTTCTTCGTGTTCTTCGTTCGTTCTTCGGATTTTCCAGCCATGTCCGGCTAAGTTTCTGTGACTGATCTATGGATTGAGGATTCACATTTCCAATCAGAGGATATACTTAAACGGGTAACGTAATTCATTTCTATTTACTCTAATCGAATCCGATTTCTGGAATAGTTCGAATGTTTGTTTTAATATTCGGATCGGTACATCCCAAGGACACAGTTCGGATTTGGTTATAGTGCTACTAAATGATTGTACAGTAGCACGCCAGACATACGAACATAATCTAGACGATCGTCTAGTCGAGGGATTTTCTGGACGGATACAGAGATTTTTGGTTCGTCCAGATCCGATCACGAATTCGTTATAATCTTCGTCCGATGATGGTAGGAAACTATGAATCCCAATCCTATGGTCAGTTGTTTTAATCTGTTTGATCTAGTTCATTTTTGATTTCTGTCTTTAATCTGAGTTTATTGTTCATTAATAGTTTGATTAAAACCCCCCCATCGATTATTGTTCGAATGTTCTAGACTGCTTGTAAATTCTGTGGGAAACGATCCAGGTTCTCTGTACTGCAAATCCTCATTGAAACTGGTTATTTTGTGAGAACTCGACATTTCTCATCAAAATTTGGCGCCGTTGCCGGGGAATTTGCATCGGTCTAGTAGTAACAGTAGTGTTTGAGTCAGGTTGTTCTGGTGGTTTGGCAGATTTTTATCTCAACCAAATCACTTAGCGCCAGGTCTTTTTGAAGGAATCGGGCATTATGAGCAAAAGTCACTTCCTTTAGGAAGTGAGATCACCCCTGAGTTTTCCAAATTCCATCATCTAGACCACTTTTGCGCTGTTTTTTGGTCTCAGCGGGACGTAGTCGGTATTTCTGAAATTGTTTAAACGTTGCGACTTGCTCCGATTGGGCTGACTTTTGGTGAGCTGAAGTAAAATGACATTCTGAGAAAGACACATTATGTGCTCCTCCAAAAATTGGCCAAATTTGATCGTTTAGACCACTTTTTCAATTTTTTAATTTTTTTATCGCATTTTTGGGTTCCCGGATAGTGTAGAAGTTGTTCTGTGTAAGTCCCATAATTTTTAAAAATCATTTGGTATATTTTCTGAATTTATTTTTGTCAATTTCTAGTGTGATTTTGCGTTTTTTTTTTTCCGTTTTTGAGTGTTCTAGTGGTTGTCTTGATTTTCCCTATGCTGTATGACTAGGAGCAGCACTAGTGCACCTGATCTTTTGGATAATAATCCTGAAATAGAACGCACAATTCTTGCTACTAGAAGGGCTGTTAGGTTAGGTCAAAAGGTTCTTACTGAACCCGTTTCTGATTCTGACACTGATTCTATTGGCAGTACTTCTAGTCCCTCAGACACTATGGCAGATAAGGGAAATAATAGGACTTTAAAATAGTTGACTGCACCTGGTGATAATTATCAGCCATTGTGTATCCAATACCCTACCCTTGGTGCTAACCTTGAACTTAAATCTGGACTTATACATTTGTTGCCCAAGTTTCGTGGTCTTGCAGGTGATGAACTGCACAAGCATCTTAAGGAATTCCATGTGGTCTGCAGCACAATGAAACCACAACATATTGATGAAGACCACATTAAGCTGAGAGCTTTTCCTTTCTCTCTTGAGGATGGAGCGAATGACTGGTTATATAATCTTCAACCGTTATCTATTGGGAGTTGGGCTGATATGCAGAGATTGTTCCTAGAGAGATTTTTCCCTTCTTCAAGAGCCACTACAATCAGAAAAGAAATCAGTGGAATTAAGCAAATTAATGGCGAGAATATGCATGAATACTGGGAGAGATTTAAGAGGTTGTGTGCTAGCTGCCCCCATCACCAGATAACTGAGCAGCTCTTGATTACTTATTTCTATGAGGGTCTTCTACCTAATGACCGAAATTTGGTGGATGCTTCTAGTGGTGGAGCCTTAGTCAACAAGACACCTCAAGAGGCCAGAGATTTAATATCCACTATTGCAGCTAACTCTCAACAATTTGGCACTAGATCAAATAGCAGTGCTGTTTTCCAGATCAGTGGATCTAATGATTCTCACCAGCGATTGGAGAATAGAATTGATGATCTGACCTCCTTGGTGAGGCAACTGGTAGTGACTCAAACAGTGCAGTCTTCCACTCCACAGTTGGCCTATTCATGTGGTTTCTGTTCTGATCCCTCCCATCCTACTGATTCTTGCCCCACTTTGCAAGACAACACATATCAAGATCAGTCAGTGGCTGCTCTGGGCGTTTTTCCAGGGAAGCCACAACACCAGCAGCAAAATAATGCTTTCTCTAATACATATAATCCTGGCTGGAGAAATCATCCCAATTTTAGGTGGAGCCAGAATCCAAGTCAGATTCAGAACCACAATAATAGTCATGTGCAGCAGAATTCTGGAAATTACCAACAGAGACAGTTTCCACAGAACCGACATAATTTCCAACAATTCACACCTCCACAGCCTGTACAACAACAGCCGACTAGCAGCAGCAGCAGCAGTGGTCCCTCATTAGAAGAAATGATGAAGCAACTTGCAACAAACAGTTTACAATTCCAGCAACAAACTGAGGCCTCTATCCAGAATTTGCAGACTCAGATTGGGCAGTTGGCAACATCATTGAACCAACTCCAGCCTCAGGGATCCAATACTCTCCCTTCACAGACAATTCCCAATCCGAAGGGAAACGTTAGTGCTATCTCCCTACGGTCTGGTAAGCAATTACAAGGGCATAAACCAGCTGCAGATGTGACTGAATCCACATCAGAAAAAGAGTCAGAAAAAGTGAATATTGACTCTAGAAACAAAGAGGCTGTGAAGCAAGGTGAAGAGGAGTCTGGAGTTCCTATTCCTATTCCTCTTCCTTTCCCTCAGAGAGCACTTCACTCCAAGAATTTGGCAGAAAAAATGCAAGACAGTGATATCCTTGAGACATTCAGAAAAGTTGAGATTAACATCCCTCTCTTGGATGCCATCAAACAGATTCCCAAGTATGCCAAGTTCCTAAAGGAGTTGTGTACCAACAAGAGGCGACTGAGGGGGACTGAACGAGTGAGCTTGAACCAGAATGTCTCAGCGCTTCTCCAACAACCCATGCCTCACAAGTGCAAGGACCTATGTACGTTTTCTATCCCTTGCATTATTGGTAATTATAGATTTGATAATTGCTTGGCTAATTTAGGTGCTTCCATTAATGTTATGCCTGCATCTATTTATAAATCCCTTGGTCATGGTCCCTTGCGACCTACTGGTGTTGTTGTCCAACTAGCTAATAGGAGTAATGTTCATCCTACTGGTCTGATTGAAGATGTCTTGGTTAAGGTCAATGAATTGATATTCCCTGCTAACTTTTACATTCTAGATATGGAGGATGAATCTCCTGGCAGTAGGTCCCCAATCATTTTAGGGAGGCCTTTCTTGAAAACAACTAAGACTAAGATAGATGTGCATTCTGGTACTCTTTCCATGGAATTTGGTGATATTGTTGTGACTTTTAATATCTTTGATGCCATGAGACATCCTAGGGAAGAGCATTCTGTTTTGTGCATTGATGTGATAGATGAGACTGTTGATGATGTTCTTTCTGCTTGGTATGCTGATTTTCCTGATTTTGCATCGGTGGGAGATTCTGTGATATGTGCATGTTCTGATACTGAATGGTACCCTGTTTGCACTGAGATTGATGATGCACTGTATGGAGATATTGATATTGATTATGGTGAAGCTGAGCTTTATTCTGATGTTCATTGTGATTATGAACTTAACCCTGATGTTAACAGTGAGCTGCCTAGCCACAGTTCTACTTCTGTGCATGTAGTTTCAGGTATTGCAAGTGTATACACTTCTGAAATGGTCCAATCACCTAAGCTCCTTCCTTCCATTCAGCAGCCGCCTAAGTTAGAGTTGAAGTCATTGCCAGCTCACTTGAAATATGCCTTTCTAGAGGTAGATGAGCAACTTCCAGTCATTGTGGCCAATAACCTTCTACCTGATCAAGAAGAGAAGCTGCTGAGCTTGTTGAAGGCCAATAAGAAGGCAATTGGGTGGACATTAGCTGATCTTGTTGGTATTAGCCCTTCTATGTATATGCATCAGATTCTTTTAGAAGCAGAGGCTAAACCAGTAAGACAACCCCAGAGACGTCTTAATCCTCTCATTTTAGAAGTGGTTAAGAAGGAAGTGACTAAGCTTCTACAGGCTGGCATCATCTACCCCATCTCTGATAGCCAGTGGGTTAGCCCAGTCCAGGTCGTTCCCAAGAAATCCGGAGTAACTGTGGTAGCCAATCAAAGGGATGAGCTCATTCCTACAAGAGTTCAGAATAGTTGGAGAGTGTGCATAGACTACAGGAGACTCAACCAAGCTACCCGCAAGGATCACTATCCTTTACCTTTCATTGATCAGATGTTAGAGCATTTGGCTGGTAAGTCTCACTACTGCTTTATGGATGGTTACTCAGGGTACTTTCAGATCCATATTGCTCCTGAGGATCAGGAGAAGACAACCTTCACATGCCCCTTTGGAACCTATGCTTACCGAAGAATGCCTTTTGGCCTCTGCAATGCACCTGGCACCTTTCAGCGTTGCATGGTAAGTATCTTTTTTGACTTTCTAGAGGATTGCATGGAGGTTTTCATGGATGATTTTACAGTGTATGGGTCTGATTTTGATGCATGCTTGGCTAGTTTGTCTAGAGTCTTGAATAGATGCATTGAGTCTAATCTTGTGCTAAATTTTGAAAAGTGTCACTTCATGGTTGAGTCAGGGATAGTGTTGGGACACATTGTTTCTAAAGAGGGTATTAAGGTAGATCCTGCTAAAATTGATGTTATCACTGCTTTGCCTTACCCCACATCTGTGCGGGAAGTTCGTTCTTTTCTTGGCCATGCAGGTTTCTACCGACGCTTCATTCAGGATTTCAGTAAGATTGCCCAGCCCCTGTCTAACCTTCTACATAAGGACACTGAGTTTGCATTTGATGCAGAGTGTAAGATAGCCTTTGATCACTTGAAGCGTTGCCTGACTATCACTCCAGTTATCCAACCACCAGATTGGTCTCTTCCATTTGAGTTGATGTGTGATGCTTCCAATTATGCTGTTGGGGCTGTCTTGTCTCAAAGAGTCAACAAGGTTTCTCATGTCATAGCATATGCATCCAAGACCTTGGATCCTGCCCAATCCAATTATACCACCACTGAGAAAGAACTTTTGGCTATAGTGTTTGTTTTTGATAAGTTTAGGTCATATCTTCTAGCTAGTAGGGTTATTGTTTTCTCTGACCATGCTGCTTTGAAGTTTCTTTTGAAAAAGACAGATGCTAAGCCTCGACTTATTCGGTGGATGTTATTGCTCCAAGAATTTGATGTTGAGATCAGAGATAGGAGTGGAGCACAGAATTTGGTAGCTGATCATTTGAGTCGTGTTACTCATTCCTCTTCCCCCTCTGCCATTCAGGATGATTTTCCTGATGAGCAGCTTTTACAGCTGCAAGGTAAGCTTCCATGGTATGCTGATTTAGTTAATTACTTGGTTGCTGGTGTTTTACCATCTGATTCAACTAGGGCCCAAACTCTGAAATTAAAAAGTGAATCTAAATATTACGTTTGGGATGACCCTTATCTGTGGAGATTTTGTAGTGACCAAGTAGTTAGGCGATGTGTACCTCATCTTGAGTGTGACTCCATATTACATTTTTGTCATGCTTCTGCCTGTGGTGGTCACTTTGGACCCCAAAGGACTGCTAGGAAAGTCCTAGAATCTGGTTTATTTTGGTCAACCCTGTTTCATGATGCCCATCTGTTTTGTAAGTCATGTGATAATTGTCAGAGAGCAGGTAGTCTTTCTCGTAGACATGAGATGCCCCAGCAACCCATATTGTTTTGTGAAATTTTTGATGTTTGGGGTATTGATTTTATGGGTTCATTTCCTGTTTCTCATGGTTTCACTTACATATTGCTTGCTGTTAACTATGTTTCAAAATGGGTTGAGGCGAAGGCCACCCGGTCTAATGATTCTGCTGTGGTGGTAGATTTTGTCAGGTCTAACATTTTCTGCAGGTTTGGCATTCCTCGAGCCATTATTAGTGACCAGGGTTCTCATTTTTGTAACCGAAGTATGGGTGCTTTGTTACGGAAATATGGAGTGATTCACAAGGTGTCCACAGCATACCATCCACAGACCAATGGTCAAGCTGAAGTCTCGAATAGGGAGATTAAGCAAATCCTTCAGAAAACTGTTAACTCTACCCGAAAGGATTGGAGCAAGCGATTAGATGATGCATTGTGGGCTTATCGGACTGCCTACAAGACTCCAATTGGGATGTCTCCATATAGGCTTGTTTTTGGTAAGGCATGTCACCTTCCAGTTGAATTAGAGCATCAAGCTTATTGGGCCATTAAGCAGTGTAACATGGATTTGGCTAAGTCTGGGATGGAACGGAAGCTCCAATTGCAAGAGTTAGATGAGCTTTGATTGGATGCCTATGAGAGTTCACGGTTGTATAAGGCGAAGACCAAGGCATTCCATGACAAGAAAATCCTAAGGAAAGAGTTTTCTGTGGGCCAGAAGGTTCTTCTATTCAATTCCCGTCTCAAGTTTATGCCCGGTAAGCTTCGATCTAGATGGGATGGCCCTTTTGTGATTACTAATATTTTTCCTTTTGGTGCTGTTGAGTTGTGTGATCCACCTACAGGGAGGACCTTCAAAGTGAATGGACATCAACTCAAACCATTTTATGAGGGATCACAGCAGCAACCTGAAGAAGCAGACCTCATACTCACTGATGCCACTTATCCTCCGTAAACACCTGGGGAGTATTCTTCTTTTCCTATTTCCTTTTTCCCTTTTCTTTTATTTCTTCTGTTTCTTTTTCACTTTTCTTTTCACACTCTCTAAATAATACACTTTCTCCTTTTATCATTGTTTAGCTATGTATATTGTGGATTTGGACATATTGGTTTTGATAGATTGGATCATACTGTTTGGGCTGAATTCCTTACTTTTTGGTAGTTGATTTTGGTGATGCTGATTGCATGATTTGGTATTTACCTTTGTGAGATTTTGAGCCTACATGAATGGGATTCATCTTTACCATTCTGTGTGTCTCTGCTCCTGATTTATGTTCTCTAGAACTTGCTCTCTTTCTTTTTAAAGCTACATTTTTCACTTACATGAATAAATATGATGGAGGCTTGTTTAGTTTCTTTCTTTTATTTACCACTTTGACCAAATAGCCTTCCCTTACACTATTAATTTCCCTTTGTTAGCCCCTTTGTGCCTTTTTGACTAATTCTTTTCTTCAACCACATTACTAGCCAAAGTGTAAAACCATGTTATACCACACCTTGGAATTTACTGAGCATTGGTTTCACCTTAGTGTGGGGGTTGCCCAAGAGTGCCACAATTTAAGTGTGGGGGGGATGTTTGGATGGTTGATTTGGGAGTTAAATTATCTAAAAAAAAAAAAAACAAAAACAAAAATTTGAGTATATATTTGAAAGGGGATATTCCATTGATTTTAGTGTTATTATTGTTATGTTCTTTCAAATTTCTTTGGTGCTTAGCCTCACATATCCATATTTATACACACCTTCACCTTAGCCCCATTACAACCTTGAATAATAAGCTCTCTTGATTTGTGCATGTATGTGATATGAGTAGTGGAGAAGTAGAAATTGAGCAAGCATATGGTAGGACAATTTCTTGAGTAGAATCTGAGTGATACACTTATTTACCATATACACTTTAGAGAGTTATTGAGAGAATACTCTGAGAGACCATCTTATGTGAGTAGCATCATTAATCGAGACTACTGTGTTTTGTAATTTGTTATGCAAGGATTTCAATTTTAATTTGTTGGTCTTTTGAAGCTCTGTGTCCATTGTTCCAATTTTACATTGTTGGCAATTGTTAGAAAGGAGAAATTTTTCTTTTAAGTTTTGCTCAGGAGTGCAAAATGATAAGTGTGGGGGAATTTGATAATTGAATATTTATTACACTTATTTGTATCTCTTGATTAATAAATTTAGATTGTTTAGTAATAAATAATGGACTTTTATGCTTATTTGGGCTTTGAGTGTTTTATTGGATTTAACATATTTTAATAATAAAATTCCAGATTTACAACCCTTCTCTATTTTGATCTTAACTCTTGAACCAGATATCCGAATGATCTCATTCTTGTCTCATTTTTTAGATGATTCAGAGGGCAACAATTGATATGAAGACTTGAAGAGAAGATTCGGATAAGAGGATAGTCAAAAATGCAGTCAATGTTATATGTATTTTTCTGGATTTTTATTGGGCCCGAATTTTGTAATGAAGCACTATTTAGTATGGATTTTCGTTTTGGGCTGAACTGTTGGGCCCTGGCCCATTTGGCAATTAGGTTATAAGCTAACTTAGCTGAAACATTAGGCAAAATGTTGTGTGGCCGTTTTTAGGATTGAATGCAGAAGTTCTAAACTCTCTGAAATGTTCTTCGCGTTCTTCGTGTTCTTCGTTCGTTCTTCAGATTTTCCAGTCATGTCCGGCTAAGTTTCTGTGACTGATCTATGGATTGAGGATTCACGTTTCCAATCAGAGGACATACTTAAATGGGTAACGTAATTTGTTTCTATTTACTCTAATCGGATCCGATTTCTGGAATAGTTCGAATGTTTGTTTTAATATTCGGATCGGTACATCCCAAGGACACAGTTCAGATCTAGTTATAGTGCTACTAAACGATTGTATAGTAGCACGCCAGACATACGAACATAATCTAGATGATCATCTAGTCGAGGGATTTTCTGGACGGATACAGAGATTTTTGGTTCGTCCAGATCCGATCACGAATTCGTTATAATCTTCGTCCAATGATGGTAGGAAACTATGAATCCCAATCCTATGGTCAGTTGTTTTAATCTGTTTGATCTAGTTCGTTTTTGATTTTGGTCTTTAATCTGAGTTTATTGTTCATTAATAGTTTGATTAAAACCCCCCCCATCGATTATTGTTCGAATGTTCTAGACTGCTTGTAAATTCTGTGGGAAACGATCCAGGTTCTCTGTACTGCAAATCCTCATTGAAACTGGTTATTTTGTGAGAACTCGACATTTCTCATCAGTCATCACCCTAGGAAAAGGAAAATGAGCTCATAATGAAATTAAAAACAAAACAAACATAAAATAAAAACATCATAAATATTGCATAAAAATTAATTACAAAAACATAAAAATACAACTATATGATGCGTGAAAATGTAAAATCTAGCCTTCCATATGGGAGGTAAAACCTTCCATGTAGGAGGCATACAAAAAGTAATACAATGCATGAAATGGCTTTCTACCCTTCCATATAGGAGGTAAAACCATCCATGCAGGAGGCATACAAAAAGTAATACAATGTAATAAATAAATTCTAAAAATAACAACTCTCTAAAATAGAAGCTCTTTCTCTCTCTCTTCCTTCTTTATTTTTCCTTCCTCTTTAGGTTGCCAAGAACCTCTATTTATAAGCTTCAATTCGGGGGCTACAGTAACTGCTACAGTACTGTATGAACAGTAAATCTGTATGAACAATGAATTGCTACGGTAATGAAGAAAATCATTATTTATTTATCAATTACACTCAAGTTCATTACATTAAACTCAAATATCGTCCACAAAAATATCATATAAGGGAAAATAAATATGAAAATATTTTATGTATCAGAATACATGCTTATAGAGAGATAAACATAAAAACAAATTTGAAATGTCTCTCTCTATTAATAAATGTGTCAAGAAAACAATTTTCTTTCTCCCCCTGTATGTTTTAATGTGATGCAAAAGAAAGATAGTTTTCATATTTTTCTGAAATTTGAAACAAATACGCACATTTGAAGTTGTTTTCAAGATCAAAGCAAATTGAAATCAAAGATATGCACAGTTTTCTAAAAATATAAAGAGATAGGGTTTAGAAATGCTCATTTGGATTTGGCAAGTTGATGATATATCGATGAAGTCCACTTCCTTGTACTTCCGCTGTGCAACTCTGATTTATATTCATGTTGTCTCCAAGATGTTCTTACTAAGTTGAGCTTTTGTTTCTTATTTTTCTCACAATATGCTTAATGCTCCTTTGCATTGGCATAGGTATTTGTAGCTTTGAACGTTGCAGCCAATATATTTCTCTTCATTGATCGTTAAAGCATATGTACTCAAGGTTGATATGTTCTCCTTAGTGTGTTGAGGAATGATCTTGCATAGAGCAAATTCTCCTACTATAAGTAAAAGAATTCTTGCAAGGAGAATGGTTAGTGTAATCATGTATAAAAGGTTTCCTTTCTATAAGGCATATTCAAATTAAGATCATGGAAAGAAAACATAGGAGCAACTCATTATCAAAACTAATCAATTGAGAGTAAATGCAGATGAGTATGTTATAATAATTTTCTCCAAATAAAGAAGATAAGATTTTAAGATATAAAACACATATGAATGTGAATCTCCCCCTTAATGTATGCATGGTTTTAAGAAAAAATTATGAGGAATAAAGTTAAAAATTCTCATGGATTTCAAAAATCATTGAATAGACTTTATTGAGAAATTAAGCATAAAAATTAGAAGATTTAGTAAGAAATCAAAATTTGAAGATTTCTATGCTATTCAGGGGTTTTAATAGTTATACCCTAATATCACTCGATCATCACTTGAGTGTTCACTTCGAGTGATGCAACTCAGAGAATTTGAATTAAGAGAGAATACAATATCGCTCTCAAGTAATGTCGTAATTACTCGAGTATAGTCCTCTGTAGTCCATTGATGCATTATTGGTTAGTCATTGTCTAATTTTGTGATTTGAAGGAGTAATCTCATAGCACATAGCTCCCTTATTTTGTCATCCATCATCTCAAAATATAACTTTGAAGTTCTAGTTCATAACTGCCTCATCTTTTCAAATTAGATGCATCTTATATCACATATTTTGTTTCTGCTTATATTGCAACACCGACAGTCATGCCTCCTTTATTAGCCTTTGATCCTTTTTATCTGAAAGTAGAGCATTTTGGTCAACACCTACAAAAGTATAAATACATGCTCCCTCTTTGGTACCCAACTTCTCTTGGGTCCACAATATTAGACATAACAACTCTTATGCTCTTATACAATTTAATCATATGATAATGGAGCTAAGAGTATCATTAACCAACAATAATTAAAGTATAATTTTACCCAATAAGTAAATTCATGCAATTGAATCATAAAGGGTAATGAGCAAATGATATCAATTAAGAATGATGTTTTCTAATGATCAATGACAACTTGTAAATACACTTTATATAGAAAATATGTCATTGATAAGATTTTCATACAACTCATATAAGTTGGATCAAAAAGAGTAGAAAATCTATCCATAATGACGAACTTTTATAAAATGATAAATTATGAATGAAAATATGCAAATTGTTTCAAAATCTCAAATGTTCTTTTGAATCATGAATATGCATTATGACATTAAGATTTTGAATGCATGAAAATTTAATCATGAAGTTTGTTAAATATCAATGCTCATGCTAAAATAGTAGAAGTCAATACATGTTTACATATCTCAGAAAGCTTCAACAAGAGAACGACTAGGATAACATGTTAAACATTGGGGTTAACATGTTTGAGAATTTTCCCAAGAGCAAAATTCATATGAAAAATGAATTATCCAAAAGGATTAGATAGACATATATGAGTAAAATGACTTTGCTATTTATCAAGTGATAATCTTGCCTCTTAGAATTGAGTCAAGAAATACATGATCATTCATGGCAAGAATTTGAATACAAGGTTCTAGTTACTTAGAGATGGATGAAGATAAATGTTAATGCGTTTGAACACCAAAATAAGTACAATGATTTATAGATGATGAAGCACATATTCTTTAGTCTAAAATATTAGAGTTCCAAAATATCTTCCTAGTATGTTATTGCACTATAATGGTTAATACATTAATGTTCAATGAATTAATAAACATTCATGATGCTTGGAATAATTCAACCAATAAGGATTTATGCATTAGAAACAAAGCGTTTCATGAATTCAATTATTTTCTAGGATATAAACTTGAACCTCATATAGATCCCTAACTTATTAGACATAAGGTCTAACAAATTAGAAAATAAAGACTAAAGAGTTTAAGTATTGGATAGCACATTTAAGATCAATGATCAATATATCGATGATAGGGAAATACTCTGGTGGATGTATTTGAAGCATTTCTAACATTTAGTATACAAAAATATTAACTTCCAATTTTGAAAATGATTTGAATGCATACTGTCAAACCCTTTAACATTTTGATATTCGCAGAGTATTAAGCGCATAGTTCCATAGAGCATACAGAAACAACGGAAATATACTGATAAGGAGTACTTGTTTACAACATAGGAGAGTTCTTATAGGGTTTGATAAATATATACAAATGTACAAAGCATTCAAAAGTAGTTAAAATTACATACATAAATAACTATAGCAGCTAACTCTAATCATCAGCAGCCACTGTTTTGCCTTTCGAGCCGCCTGCCTTAGCTGTAAAGTTTTTATTTTGAAAAAGAATGAGATTCGAGCGAATCTCAATAGTAACATGATTTCAAACATATAAAATGTAAAAAATAAATATGCAATGTCATGTCATGTAAAATGATAGAAAACTGTGTGTACACTTGTCTAAGGCCAAACGACATGTTTGCACCCTAACTTAACTCAGTACCCTTGTTGGGTCCCTGACCATAACTTGGCAAATTTGTGTGTCTAGTTCATATTACAGAGAATGACATATAAAAACATTTAGTAATCATATAGTATATATAAGAAAGAAGTTACTACCTGAATCCTTTTTCAGTGCTACTGTCAGTCTAATACTTTTGTTCTAGCTCGGGCTACTATAAATTCGTATAAATTAAAGTTAACAAGTAACTAATTATTACTTGTACTATTACTACTTTTAAATCATATTATGTGGGTTATCTAATGTAGTTACAGTAGTTTCTGTCCAGTACAATTATGCACAGTGAAATTTCACTGTTTCCAAAAATTGACACATTTTTCAGTCAACTTTGGAAATTCGTAATTAATTCCAAAAAAATCCAATTTGACTAATTCCAAAGCCTAAATGAAGCTTTGTAATTTTAAAGTTAAGGAAAAATAATTATGTTTGACCATATAATCAGATTGTTCCCAGAAAATTCTCCAAACCGTACTATTCCCAGATTCTCTATCAGAAATAGGGCACAAATTCAAAAATACATATCTCCCAATCTACTCATCCAAAAATTGAAAATTACCTATCAAATTAAAGATATATATCTCATCTTTAATCCTGACAAGTTTCATAATTTTTTGACTAGTGAAATATATTTTACAACATCACTGCCTCACAGGATACAATCAAACAGCATGCACCTACAACTTCATAAATTTCCAAATTTTTATACCAACATCCAAAAATCTTGAACACATGTATTCCTACACAATTTTTCGTGTAGAATCCATTGGTGACATCAAATTTACCAAATTCTCACTCCTTATACATGTCCTATTCTGACCAGAAGTGACAGCATAATCCATCAATCACCAATTTTCCAATTTAATCATCATACAAGTCTTATATGCTCTTTAAACATCATGTACTTGATTATAACACCACTAGGTAGCTCAAAAATCCTCCTTTTAGGAAAAGAAAATCATAGAAATGATTCTCTTAGAGAGAGGAATAAGGTTTATGAAGGCACTTAGAACCAAAAATGGGATCTTGAAGATATAAATGGCTTACCTTTCTTTATTTCCTTGGGCTTTTAACTTTTGGTCTAGCTCTTTCTCTCTCCTTTTCTTTTGCACTTGGCTGACTTGAAATGAATGAATGAAATGAGAGAGTGTTTTGATTAAATATCCAAGCATTCATGTGGAGCTTAAGTCGGTTTAAGTGTATACGTGGTGAAAGAGAGCACTTTAATTGCAAGACTTTAAAGGATGGAGATAAGAAGATATGTTGGATAATTTTTCTTCCCTCTTAAACTTTGTTGGCTGATAATTCCTTAGACACATGGTGAAGAATTAATTGATGATGTCTCCTTCTTGTCTTAAATTTTTCTCTTGGCCGTCCCTACCTAAAAGCAAGTTTGAAATTGTTTATTTCCATTCACTCTTATTACTTCTTCTTAGCCGTAAGGATTGACAAAAAGGAAGGTGTATGCTTGACTTATCCTCTTCTTTTTTTTCTTTTGGTACTTGTCGGCTTTTGTAATGTGAGAGGGTAAGGAAAATGAGTGAATTAAATATTTATATATATTACATGTGTATGCATATCATACGTTTCTTGCAAAGGAGGATGGACTTTAACCAAATTATTTCTTGCTTTTCCCTTCCCTTATCCAATGTTGATAAGTGTTTAAGAGAGAAATATTTTATTTAATTATTCCTCATCATCTTAAGGTTTAGCCGAAATGTTTGAAACAAAGAAAAGAAAAAATGATGAAGACATGTATTGATCATACTCTCACTTCTTCCTTTATATCCATAGCCACTTTTATTGACTAAACGGATAATAAATCAATTAATCTTATATCCCTCCTCCTTCTTAAAATCTATCCGAAATTGTCATTGAAAAGGAGAGGTAATTGTGTTCACCAAAATCTTGTGTCTTCTTGTACAAAAGTAGGTATGAAATTATTTATTCCATTCACACTTCTTGCTCATTCCCTCCCGTAAAACTTGACAAAAGAGGAGAGAATTTGCTGCACATGTCTTACTTATGCAAGCTTAAATCATGTAGTCCAATTAAAAAAAATGAGTCTTTTATTTTAATCATCCTCAAGTGTACCAAAATTCACCATTTTATTCCTTTTAATATAACAAATGTACATGGAATTTTGGTGAACAAAATTTGGGATATTACACATACAAAATATGAACAATTTTCAAAACATGCATATGGACTTTTATAAAACAAGATAAATTGAAATCAAAACGCATTTTTGGATTGTGCATTTTAAACTAGAATGCATAGAAAGATTATGCATAAATTCATTTTCAGTTCATTTAGCAATCTAAAACATTTTGAAAACCATAAATGATTGATTGCTAATCATATGCAATTTGAGGAAGTAGTATCTTTCAAAATGAGTTGGGAAGAATAAGTGCAATGGTTGAGGATGAGGTTGCTATAAACTCCCAATACTCGAGTTCTTCCTATAAAACTCGAGTTCATCTGCACTCGAGTTTGAGCCTCCAAACTCGAGTTTATATGGACTCGAGTTTGCTATTGCAAACTCGAGTTTTACAGTTAAACTCTCATAATAACCCAGTGTACCTGGCTTGAGTGTGACTTCTAGACACCTAAGTTAATTTTGATCACTTTGTATCTTTGTACTCAAGTCTTCCAAGATTACTTGAGTAACCTATGCCTTTGAATCAAGCTTTACTATTAATTTCTTCCTCCGGTATCCATTTTTACTTGGATCAATTCATGGTTAGCTTGTAGGAACTATAATTCTCATGCTCTAAGAATATAGTCAATTTGAAGAAATTGAGCATAACGAATTAAACATGACTTTATGCATAATAATAGTTTCTTTTGAAGAATGCATTTATGCATAAAGAGTTAAGCTATTGAACATTGCAATCTCTTCATGAATTTGTTAAATAGATTTTCTAAAAGACATATTTTTAAAATAGTTTGCAATGATAATTCCTAAGATAACAGTATATAAACTTCAATAGATATTAAACAGTATAGTGTAGGAGGTTTTACCGTTGTATATTCTTAGAAACTTGGAGGACTGACTTTGCTTACCCATTGTATCTTTCTGCTGCGTTTTATTTTTACATTTTTAGCCTTGGGATCATGCAAAGCTCTCTCATATAATTTAGACTTTGAGAGAATTTCTCTCTATGTACAAGAAATCCTCCTTTTCTTGTTCTCCTCAACATAGTTGAATTGTATTCTATAGTACCTCTTCCTTGAGGTGGAGCATACTCCTTTTGTCCATTACTTGTTTATGAGGTTATGCTTTGTAGCTCCAGCAATGGATGCTCCGAGAGTTCTCATTTGTGATGATATGCACCTTTTAATTGATGTATGAGAAACTCTTGGCTTCATCTTCTCTGTACCTTTATGTCTATTTCTTTTTGAATCATCCAGCATACATAAAGTACTAGATGGACTTTTTGGTACCCATACATAGTTGGGTCCTTGATTATTAGTATTAGACTTTACATGTCTTTTCAGAACCAAAACATATTTATTTCTCACATTAGAATTTCTTTTAATATAGCATGTGTGAGAAATATGACTAGATTTATCATAATAATTGCAAATTGTATGATGATATGCCATATGAGGTTTTATGCAAGTATTGTGTTGTTTGAGGGATGACAATCTTAAATATCCAGTTTGCCTAAGTTCCTTCTTCACACAAAAATTTCCAGCATGTTTGAAAACATTTTTTCTTTTCTCAACAGAATCAACAATTGGTTGAAAAACAATCTTATGTAGACTTTGAAAAACAGTTTTACAAGAATCACAAGAAGAATTGGAACTTTTTACCTTAAGTTCATCTTGAGCTCAGGAGAGTGATTTTTCATATTCGTCTATAATGAGCTCTTTTCAGGAATCCTCTTCTCCTTGTCTATCCATGTTGACTGTATGGAAGTGTTGTATGATATCTCCATCTTCATCATCAACTTCCAATTATTCATGCACCGTAGATGCGTAACTTGTAATTTCACATGAACTATCAACACTTTCAACTTCAACACACTTATTAGAAGTATATATAGAATCAAGAGTATCCCAAATATCTTTGGCAGTAGTGCAAGATTTAATCTTCTTAAAATCACTTTCAGTTAAAGTACTATATAAAACTTTCATTGCTCTAATATTCAAATTAAACATTTTCTTCTGTTCTTTTGTCCAATCCTTTCTTGGTTTGAAATAAAAACATTTACAACAACATTCCACATATCATAATCAAATGCTTTTATAAAACTAGTCCTTCTAGCTTTCCAAAACTAAAAATCAATATCTTTCAAAAGAGGTGAGATTATATAATCAAAACCATCTGGAAGTACAAAATACCCAAAATCAGCCATTATAACTCTTGGGACAGTTAAGTCCTTTAAACAAGAGCACAAGCTCTGATACCAAATATTAGAACTAGTTGACACCCAAGGGGGGGTGAATTGGGTGTACGATGAGTAAGTCTAATCTTTTAAAATCTTTTCGCAGCTTATCAAATCAATACATATGGAACTATAAAATCATAAGCAGTTATATATATGTTGGAAATGTAAAAGCTTAAGGAAGAGAAGATGAAAACTGTGATATATCCTGGTTCGGTCCAATCCATGATGACCTACGTCTAGTCCCCAGGCGAGATTTCTAATCTACTATCTTCTTGTTTAACCGGGCACAAGAAAAGCCTCTACAATCTACAAGTTTATCTAGGCACTTGTGAAGCCTACTACGGATTTACTCCCCTTCACACACTGTAAGGTTTACTCCCCCTTACGGCAAGTCTTACGAGCAAAGAATTCCTGAAGACCTTTCTCTCCCACTCACCTGTGCAAGTCTTACGAGCAGTAACGTTCTCTCCTGCTTACACCCCTGTAAGTCTTATGAGTAGCAACATTCTCTACTACTTGCACTTTGTAAGTCTTACCAGTAGAAAGTCTCACCAGCAATTCTCTCTACAACTTCCTTTTGTAAGGAAATCAACCCTCTCAAGGTCCCTCTGCCTTGAGATCAACTCAGAAGTATAAGTGTTTACAAAATCTCTGAAAGAGTATATATGATACTCACTGAAGTACAATACAAATATTTTCACTCTCTCAAATATACATGATATAGAAACTGGAAAAGAGCAAAGAGTGGTAAGAGGCGGAAGACTTAGGATATCAACATGCTTTTGTTTTTCATTCTTCTATTCACTGTATCTCAGTTTGTTCTTCTTGAATGCTTCGATTTATATAGATGATGGTTGATAGCCGTTGGGATCATTCAAACATCCTGCTGTTGGAATCTGATCATGCTCTGACAGATAATTCAACGTTACTTTCTGTTTGAATGTTCGTTGAACCGTTTGCTGAATATGGTTGTTGCCCATGATTTGTTGTTGCCGAATATTGATCCGTTGTTTTCCATCTGTCTATTGAAGTCCCGTTACTTCGTTTGACCATTAAGTTTATTTTCAAAAACTAGCCCTTATATTGGTGGACGTTCCACTTCTGTCAAACAACTTTTTTCCTCTTCCCATGAAATCTTCATTGTTAATATGGAGAAACACTTCAACCACTAATACAATGAAGTATTAGTCATGAATACATTAGATCAATAATTAGAAACTATTCGCCATAAGTCACCTCTAAACTTAAAGATGCAACCTAAACGTTTGATCTCCTGTTTCACACTTGAAATAAATGTCAAATGATGTTTAAGTATAGCAACAAGTGTAACCATAATGATTAGATAACAGTTAAGCATATTCAGATTCATCTCATAATTTGACTTTGCTTCAGCGTCTACCAAACTAGAGTTCTCTCTCTGAAACTCGAGTATATAGTGATGTTTCCACATCTCCAGGTAGTCTCAGCCAGGAACTCGTGAGAGTGCATTTGTGGACTCGAGTGTAGTTGTCCTAAGAACTTGAGTTTTCAAATTTAAACTCGAGTGCATACATTATTCATTGTTTCTTCATAACTTTTGGGAACAAACTTTCACACTTAGAACTCTTTGAACTCGAGTGTAAAAGGTGAGAGGACTGGAGTGTTATTTCCTTAACTTGAGTGCAGTGCCTGTTCATTGATTTTCAAGTCTCTCTGGTACAAACTCTCTGTCCAAACTCTTAGAACTCGAGTGGATGATGATAGACTTGAGTACTATGCTTGTTCTTCACATCACAAAACTCTTGGGTACAAACTCTTATCCTAGAACTCTCAGGACTTAAGTACATAACTTCTTAGAACTCGAGTGCGTTAATCAAAACTCGAGTACGTTTGATAATTTTAGCTTCTAGCCACGTCTTTGTATAAAGCTTACAGAAGTGTGAAGAGTGGCCTCAATTCTTTGTCAGACATGATCGATTCATTTTGATTCCAAATATGGAAAATGATTGATCATTATAAAACACTCATCATCTACATTCCAATGCAAAAAGAATCAGCTCCAAACTCATTGTATTCTCCAAGTTATGATCCAATGAGTGTAGACAATATATGTATTTTCAAACATCAAATTCCATAAGATATACTACTTTGAATATAACTCCAAATTTGACATATTATATATCAATGGAAATATTTTTGAATCTATTTTCATATGGCACTGATTTCATCTCCTTTGAATATGTCATTTGAGAGATATGTCCAAAATACAAACCTTGTTCTGGAATATGATGTTGATTTGAAGGTCATCTTCCAACAATTATTTCTCCTTTATCTGAGCTCCTTTTATGTTTCTTCTAGTGTCACAATGATGTATTAGGAGTCTGTTGTCATATGCAACTAGTTTCATCTCAATCATAGTTATGGTTTAAGAGATATGGTTGAATTACTAAAGCTCACTCAAGCTAAATGTAAAACAGGGATAAACAAAGTATGTTATCCTTCACTCTGAACTTGAGTTCTGACCCTCCAACTTGAGTTATGACCCATTTTTCCAGTTCAGAACAGTTCCAACTCGAGTTTTCTACAACCAACTCGAGTGCTAAATTTGGGAATTATCAAGAGGTTGTTTCTGCCAAGACTTGAGGGAGTGCTGAATTGAACTTGAGTTCTATAATGCCAAAAATCGATTGCTACAGTACTCGATTGTTATAGTGCCTACATGCTATAGTATCTGATATGCTACAGTCACAATAGTGCCATCTGCTATAGTCTTACGTGCTATAGTGCCAAATAGTACCAAACTGCTACAGTGCCAATCTTGAATTCCCTTTTGACTGTAGAATCCTCCAGTATTATTTATAAGAACTTGAATCTTGATATTACTATAAATTCTTCCAAGTTCTTCTTTCTCCAATCTCTTTGTTCCTTTGCTTGACTAATCTATAAGATATGTAACATTGAATATAGTAGTTAGTCAATATAAGAAATAAGTATATTATGCAAACTTTTTACTCTTAATATTTGACTTCCATATTTGACATCATGAAAACTAATCATATCTAATACAATGTACATTCTTGCACTTCAGATCTAGTAAGATAGCTTAAGGAGAATCCTCTTTGTCACAAGAGAATTATATTAGGATATTCTTAAGCGATTCTATATGAGTGAATGCAAATCCATGATACCCCAGTGGCTTCAATAATGATTGAGTCTTGATATTTGTTCCTGAACTAAATCAACATAGAAAATGGGAAAAGATTTCCATGTAAACGCTATTGATAGTCTAATGTATGCAATAATGTGTACAAGATCGAATATCTATTTTTTGGTAGGACTTGTATGTTAGTACTAGTCAAACCATTATGAGAGACATGGAATGTCTCCACAAAAGGTCTTGAGATATTTTTATGGCATATAATGACTATGCATATTTTAATATACTATGGCAGTATAAGTAGCTATATGGCTGATGATGTTTAGAGAAACATCTATGATTTGAAAGTGAGAATTCAAATCCAATGTTAATGTGTTATGAAAACATTATAGCCATTACCTGAGCTAAAGACCCTAAGTATTATATCAAGACTAAACATGAAGATGTGATTCTTGTTAGAAATACTATAGCATATAAAGTAGTTGTTGTTGAACAATACATTCCTATGCAAAGTCCCCTAACTAAGTATGTGGCCAAGGAAATACACGAAGAGTAGCATGCATAGGAAGTGAAGTATAGATATTTCATTATGGTTTTACATATGTATGCGAAAGTATACAATGTCTAGTATGTTGTACATGTTGATGAGGTTGGCTTTCTCACACAAGCAACCACCTCTGAAAATCAGGAAAAGTGTGCAAAGATGAGACATATGTGTTCACTATAAAGTAGTGAGAGAGCTGATATAGTAGAAAATAAACACAAAACTAAATGTCGCCTTGACTTAGTAGTGCAGTCAGTCGGGATGAGATCTATGATTATAAATATGGATCGATTATGATACCTACATCCATGATACCTGTAACCAGACAACAAATTCTTTAAAATTGATGTCATGTGCATAAAGCTGAAGAATTTGGGTTTAGATATTGTGTGTGTGTCAATAATTAAGTTTGTACGATATTAACAATAAGATCAAAACGACATACACTCTTATAGTATAAGAGTAACATTGTAGCATGCGATTCATATTGTATGTGCTAGAGAACTATAAATGGAAAGCAATTGAATAGATCCCTGCTTCATTGTTGTATGAGTCCCAGAAAGGTTAACCCTTTCAAGATGTCCTCTGACTTTGACAATATCATGGAGATATGTTTCAATGTCTAATACTTTAACATTTTTCTTATGATCATGATTAATACGATCTAAAGGCATTATGTTAGGAAAATGGTTGATTCACATTGATATGATATATGGGCGAAAGGAAGATTACTTAGAATATACACATTTTTGCTTGTGAATGAGATCGGTCCCTTATGATGTTACTTGGGTAATTTCATAAGTGTGGATACTATGCATATGAGAAAGGTAATCTGAGTTATATCTTGACTTAAAAGGTATGATATTGGACATAAATAAAGTGTATATGGGTTAAAATTTAGGACATCAAAGTCACTATATTAATATGATTGAACTGCACTACATGGTTATTTTATGCTGGTCTCTTTGAAAGGGATTTCTAGTACAAGATACCCAAATAGAGATGTCTTGCCCACGCGATTATGATAGAGCACCTAGTATGAAAGAAGGATGGAAGAAAAAGAGATTTGACACATAACATCTGATTCACCAAGTATAAATGGGAGATGTTGGAATATACATGGTCCACCCTTAGTGGATCAGGGCCCAAGCCCAATACAAAAGGGGCTATTATGTAAATATAGAGAAATATGGGTGTGAAGGAAGAATTTAAGCCTTATGATTTAAACTTCAAATTAGATTAACTGCCCATACGTGATATATGGGATTATAATCAGTTTGTATGGGTTAATTGAATATACATCAAAAGAAAAACATCCAAAACACCTCTCTCTCTATTTTCTCTTTTTCTCCAATGATGAATCTGCCATATGAATGTGATCAGAGTCCATATCGGTGCTTTGATCTCATATGGGCATTCAATGAGTCAACGGATTCTAGGTACGTCCAAAATCCTACAGGTGGTCACAAAAGGAAGGATTATGAGGTTTAGGCATTCGAGCATACCTTGCCTCTATATGGTTTTATGTCATTAGATTAATCATATTGACACATTAGTTGCATACTTTATTATTTATATTGTTACATAACTTTGTTTTCATTATTTAGGTTTTATTCTTGTTCATTGGAAACTTTCATTACATCTATGTCTTTCATCGTGACCTCATAATTTTTGGATTTATTGCTTCCTCTTAGCTATTGATTTATTAAATTTTTATGTTAAGACATTATTGCTATTAGTTGGCTGGAGATCTTAAGAATTGATGCATGTGATTTTTAATAAAGCGTCACTTTTGTAAAGTCTTTTAAATGAGTTATCCTCTTAACTAATATGGTGGTATTTAAGTGATTTAAGTAGCTCATTGTTGGTTTTATAAGGAAGGTCATTTTACTAACTAAGGATTATAGTATATGCAACACTTGAATTGTTTTCTCTTTTGAGGATTCTTTTATTATCTACCTAAGTGATTTAAATGACTAGAAATGCAATATTAACAAGGGGTAGTTGGCTTATTTTGTACATAAACTACCTAAGATGCAAGTTAATTACAATCCTAAATTGCTAGTATATTTTTAGTATTTTTATATAAATGGAATGGATGAGTGAAAATGGATGTAGTAAATCTTGTGAGAATGGATTACTTAGCTGTCCAATTAAATATATGGGAGTTATGTGATTTTAATTGGGTTATGATATGTCCCTATTTTATTATATGTTTTTATATCTATTTATGAGATTTTATCATTGTTATTATGCTTAAATGTTATAATGATTAGTTTGGATTAGAATGTGTCACACAAATAAAATGCTAAAAATGGTGAAATTATCATATTTTTATTTTCATATATTAAACTTATTTAAATGAAGGTATTTTTGGTTGTGTTTATTGTAGGGAAAGAAGGAATCAAAGTTAAAAAGATAATTAACCATAGAAAAGAAGGTGGACATTCACATAGGCAAAAGGATCCATATTAAACTTATTTGTATGAATAATACTTTTAGGCCAAATTACAGTATGGTTAGGGCCCATATGTGTTAACTTATCCCTTATGCTCCTTAAATGGGATCTATGACCGCCATTTAAGCCTAAATGTATGTCTTCTATGATCTATGAAGAGCTAAAACGTGATCACTTACAATTAATAAAGGGTAGGAAGGTGATTTCACAAGGTTGTCTCTGCTAAGTCATAAGAAGGTGTCATCTCATTAATGAACGTGATGATGGTCATTTTGCATGGTTTTTTCACTTACAAGCTACCATATGGCCCCACCTAAGGAGGATGAAGACCAATTCAACCAAGCCTTTTACCTTAAGTTGACCTATGTCACTATGACTGTTAATTATAGATATTTCATGAAAATCCAAAAAGATATCGCAATCATATCTCAATTCTCAAGGCACCACATGTCATTATCATAAGAGAGGTTGACCAATTTAATTCCTAAATATTAGTTTTTAATTTGAATTCATCTTTTCTTTCTCTCCAAACCACAAAAATGTGAACACACACCTCACCTATTTTCATCATCCATCACCATGAGTGGATAATCCTTCTTCTTGAGGATAGATCTTATGGCTTTGAGTTCTCAGTTCTTTAATTAAGAGTTTTTATTTAGTTTAATATTTTCTTGTATTTTATGATTTCCTAGTTCTAGGATTTAATTTATATTTTCAAGACTTTGATTTCCATTTGGATAATCTTTGTGATTAAGCTTTTGTGAATTTTATGAATAATTATGATTTGCAGTTCTTAATGCATAATTTCAGTTTCCTCATATGATTAATCTTATTATTATTTGTATGTTACTAATTGAATTGTATGGTTGATTATATTTTTTAAATATAGTGTTTGCTTATTCTATTAGGATATATCATTTGATTATTCTAATTAGAGGAATAAATTATAATCGAGAATTTGATTCACATGCTAAGTGGTATTTAATAATTATTTAAGAGGTAATTATATATGATAGATTCCTAGGTATAATTGTTGATTATATAATTGAGATCTATGGCATTCGTCTAGAGTTTTTCATGTGTACGACTTAGTAAATTAATAAATCCATATCTGTTATAACTATGATGGCCACTGATATATTCTCAGGAAAATTCATTATTTATTTCCTTTATTTATTTTATATTTTTTTCTTTTAGTAAAAGTCAATTTCTGCTTTTTTTTACTCATATCTAATTAATTTAAGAATTAAATACTATTGACTCCATATAAGATAATATGATGTAAGTTGTGCTGCTACACTACATAATTTAATAATTAATTTGAGTGCTAACGACAAGCATGATCATGTTACCATAGCTTATTCCTTTTAGATCATATGTTCATTGAGACATTATTCAATAGTGGACTCATCAATCACATCACTTGAACACTAACATGCTTGATGACATAATAACAATAAATTCATCACATAAGCACGTACATATATGTAACCATATATACATACATGCATACATGCATATATATATGTATATATATATATGTATATGTATACAGATACATATATGCATGTATGACATATATACGTATATGTGTGTATATACACATGTATGTGTGTGTGTGTGTGAACCAAGTACTTATGCTACAAAATCTCAACTCAAATCAGAAATGTTCCATTCTACAGAGTTAACCACATGGAAACTATAAATCACAATACACAAATTAAATAACCTTACATAGGAAATCAAACTACATATTGGAAAACATGGAAAGAACTTAAGAACTTCTTATTGAAGCAAATGACTCAAGTAGAAATCCATATCCTCAAGAGTTAGAACCTAGCATCTTATAGAGCTCAAAATCAACATGGCTAGTGGCAAAACTTGAACACCCATGGAAAAAGAGGAGCTAGATGGACTGAATAGAAGAAGGAAATAGATGAAGGTGTGAGGATGATAGATTGTACAAACAATATGAGTATAAAAGAGAAAAATAGAGTGGAATGGGATGAATGAAGTAAATAAGAATGGTAAGGCTTGAATGGTTTAAGCATTCTGGAGCAAATGAGTCAAGTTTGAGAAGAAAAATGTATCATACCCAGAGTTGAAATGAGAAAAAACATAGTTTTTGTAATTTGTAGAATTTGTGTGTTTGATGTAATGAACATGAACTACTACAAAAAATGCCTTATATGACGGTTAATATTTGCTAAACATCATATTTCTGAACCATCATATATGCGGGCGTTATGTATGTTCTGCCCAGATAAATTATGGTTTCGAATAGTTATTTATTATAAACCTATTATAATGGTTCAAATATAATACCCATTATGTATTGAGGCTTTGTGAGTCCATGATATGCTCATTGCTATAATAATAATTAATGGGCACACGTGGACAACTATCATAATATATAGTAATACTTGCACGATACATAACAATCTCATTTTGACAACTGTTATTTATTTAGTAATATACATAATGGTTTTTATGTTAGAAATGTGATTTTTAATAAATCTAAATATTAGTCTCAAGCAGACAACCATTATGCATTTAGTACATAAATAATGGTTTCTAAATAAGAACAACAAATGTTTATAGTACATAATAATTCTTATAAAATAACTGTGATGTAAGGATATGAGACTCTTTAAGTGAGAGTTTTTGAGCTAGTTGGACTCGTATCTATATAATAGTACAATACCTCCTACATCGAGTGACTATGCAATATAGGATGGATCAAGATATTCCAGGCTTTGTAAGAAGAATCAATGGCAACTGTTGATGTATAAAAGTGATAATGTAATTGTTGACCTATAATTGTGTCTCTTCATAGGAATTAAGCTTAGAAAGCAAAGGATAAAGGGAAAAACACAAATATTTGTATAGGAAATGACACTTGGGGCATGCTAACCTTTGACCAAAGCATGGGGTATGCAAACCTTTAAGTTGCTCAAGGTTTTTCTTACCCCTTGTGACCTTTCCTATATGGATTATATGTAATTTTTTTTTCATTCAGTTGTTGCTTTCTTGACTTAATTACTGAAGAGACATAAGGTATAGGTGAATACTTACATTATGAGATATATAAGTTAGGAGTTTGATTCTAGCCATAAAGCCTAGAAAATCTTGATCCATCCTAAATTGCATGGTTACTCGATGTGGGAAGTATAACTCTATTAGATAGAGTCATGACCAAGTAGCTCAGAAACTCTTATATTGAAGAGTCTAGTATTGATCACAATGTTGAACTTCATAACTTTTGACTTGATGTGACCTGCTCAATACAAAAATAGGAGAGGAACCTTCGACCAGAGCAATAATGAGTTTTCCAAAAACACATAACTTCATAAAAGCAATTTAATATGTCACACGTCATGACTTCACAAATGCTGTAGGTATTTGCTTGTTCATATATGACTTAGCATGAACAAAAACGTTAGTTAGGGCAAGTGAAAGCAACTTGCATGGCAATCTTTGAGACAATAGTTAAGTGTATTCACTAGCGTGGCTATCTTTAAGAAGTCAGATGAAAGCTTTTTATGGTAGAGTTGACTGAAAATGACTCTGGATAAGCAAAAAAGACAACAGAAGTCGTAGGGTTATGCTGTTAGTAGGTTTTTTCATTCAAATAGACTAAGTATCAAGTGTATTCTATTTTAGACATTTAAATAGAAGAGGAATAATAGGGTTTTTAGGTTATCTTGCTTAAGACTTTACATCACGATTCATTCTTATGAGTTGTTATCTATTGGTCTACATTTATAATGGTTCTTTGTTAATGACTGTGAGGTATATTACATTTTTTTAAATTTTTTAGGCTTATAGTACTAGATAATTATATTTTCATATTTTATAAAAATAAAACCAAAAAAATATCACCTTCTGATAGATGATATGAGATCTACTGCAAATTTTGGAACTTTAGTTCCTTCAATTTGAATGAATCAAAAGTTTAGTAAATTTGCAGCATACCTCACATCATCATGCCACTTGTCACTAGAGGAGTGGCCTGAATCATTTGGGAGTATGTCAAGATCATGGTCACCAATCCCATACTTATCAAGAATGAGCATGTTCATACTCAAAAAATATCTAGCTAGCCCCTTCATAGCATGGTCAATGTAACATCCCAAATTTTAGGACTAGAGGCTTAAGAATAAGCTTGAATCAATTAGACTACTAAGCCTTGGAAGCAAGTGTCCTAAGATGGCATGATTTTATTCCTTAGAATTCCTTATACCTTTGTTACATATAAGGGAATAGTGAATTAAAGAGCCTAGGAAGTGGTAAAATAAGGAAATTAATAGTCACACACGACATGATTATGTTTGGAACACAAATTGCAAGAATTAAGATTTGCTGTTAGTGTGTTTTTCTGTGTGGTAGTCTTGTTGTGTGACATTTTTAAATAGTAAAATTAAGTCCAATGCCTATGAAATTTTTCAAAATAAAATTAGACTTATCAAGATTTAATTTGATAGGTCATATAAGTCATTTGGAGGTGTACACAAAGAATTTTGTATTTTTGAAGTTAACCAAGTAAAACTGGCCAGCTTTTGTGAAAATGTCCAAAATTGGAAATTTTGGGAATTATGAGCTTCTATTTGGCTAAATTCTATATTTTTCCTTACAAAAATACTTAGTAAGGGTCATATAGCCTTTAGAACCATACCAATTGGACATTTGTACAATTAGATATGAATTTTTCAAATTTTGATGAAAATTCTGCAAGTTTTTCCAACAAGTGTGAAAATGGGAAAAAATGTATGGGTAAAATGGTCATTTGACCAATAAAGCAAGAAGCCATTATTTTCCCCTTTTCTTGGTGAATAATTTGGTCAACATGGAAAGAGAAAGGGAAAAATATTTACTTGGTCCATATTAATTCAAGAGGGATTATTTATAGCCAAGCAAAATAATGCACATTTTGAGTTGGCATTAAACAATATTATTTCATAAAGAAATTAGAGATATTTCAAGAAGACATATCTCTTTTACTTCTTCACTATTTCAGCCAGCCAAGAGAAATAGAGAGAGAGGGAGGGTGTCAAGAAGCAAAGGCAAAGAGAGAGCTAAAGAGAAACAAGAAGCAAGATCAAGGTGAGTTAGTTGTAGAATTCACTTGTTCTTGTCTTAAATCTTTTGTACATATCTTATAATCTCTTCTCCATCTTGGAATACATGTGTAGCAAGTGAAATCAAGAGGGGAAGGAGAGAGAAAGAACACGGTTTAGAGAGAGATAAAGGAGGAACAAAAGGTAAGCCATAAAACCTTGTATCTTGTTTGATTCAAGGTTGTTGATGTTGTTGTGGTTGATTATTAGCTTTGTTTTTGTTTGGTTTGTCATTTAGTAAGCTTAAACCCTAACTGGAGTTGCTACCTAAATTCATACTAATCATGTTTAAGAGGTGTTTAATGGGTTAAACATGTAATTACAAGTTAAAAAAGGAGTTATATGGATTGAAATCAAGAAAACATATTTTTCCAAAATAATTATGAATTTTAGCCAGACCTATTTGAGAGGGTTTGAGTTGGAATTTCATGGTTTTGATGATTCCATTGGTTTAGAATGGAAAATTGTATAGGGAACATGTATAATGTGAAGTATAAAGGCCCTAGAATGTGAAATGACAAAATTACCCTTAAAACCCTAAGTTAGGGGTTGTCAAGGGTATTTTCATCATTTGAGCATGAATTTGTCTAATCTAAGGTGAAAAATGGATTATAAAAGTGAAATTGTGTAGGATTAGCCCAGGTCATAATTTTTGGTAAAGTATAGTTGGACCGGGTATGAAGGGGCATAGACCGGGTCCCCAGGGCATTTTGGTCATTTAGCATTTAATTTGGAATTTTAGGATATAGTGAAAGCCCGAGCCGGATATAATTTTGGATCGATAGGCAAGCAAAGAAAGGGCGCGTTCTAGGTTGTAACATTTTCTTTCATCCACTATATGATTATCTATATGCTTTGTGTATGTCATCTTCTGTAACATAAGCACAGTGCCAGGGGCATATTAGCTTAGTTGTGGTCTGGGACCCAACAGAGGTGTAAAGATAAGCCAAGGTTGCAAATAGTTGTTTGGCCTTGAACAGTGTGCACACAACATTTTCATCTTACATAACATGGTGCATGACATATTTATTTTCACATCGTATATGTCTGATTGTATGTTACTAATTAGATTCTTTGAATCTCACCCTTCTATAAATGTAAGAGTTTTAAGCATCAGACAACGCTTAGAGGGAAAAATTGTAATTACTAGCTATAAAAGGTTCTAGACGAACATAAAAGGAGATGTTGGTTATCTGAAGACCTTTTACTATTTTGAAGGTCTGTAATTATTATGTACGAACCCCTATGGGGAACTCCTATAATATAATCAAGCAATTTTGTTTCAATAATATTAGTATATTTTTTCCATTCCTATGTGCTCATTGAACTGCGTAATTACTACTCTAGTTAGTATCAATAATAAGATGTATGTAAGGCGGAGTCTTACAGTCAATGCATTCTACATGAAGTATCATTGCCTCCATTTGAGGGAGTAGAGGTATGGAGGCGGAGGAAGTGGTGTAGGAGGAGCAGAAGGAGGAGAAGGAGGTAGAGGTTCTGGATGAGGAGAAGGAGGTGGAGGAGGATAATGCCGTGATTTTCTAGCAATTCTACAACATGGCATTTCATCTTGAGAGAATAGAGGAGGACGATGAATAAATAGTAAAAAAAACATAAGAAAATGGGGAGTTTAAATAGTTTGGAAGCAACAGGTTCAAACCATCATTGTATACATTAGAAGTTGAAGAGGAGCAGTCGTGCACAGTAGTGAGTAATAAATGGGTATTTGGTTCTTATGCCTTATCATTAGAGAACAAAGAAGCTTATTGTGCAATGGGTATTTGGTTCTTGTGCTTGATCATTAGAGAACAAAGAAGCATATTATGCAGAGTTATCATTAGTATGGGGAAGGGGAAAGTTTTTGAACCACCATGGCATTTTTCTTTTCATGATGGTTTTTGTGTAACAACCGTCATTCTTGTGAGATGAAATATGACAATTACTAATTACAACTATTATTTATTTGCATGGTATTGTAATAAGTGATGGGTTTTACTTAATAATTGTATGTATTGCATTTTTTTAAAAAAAATTGGTCATTGCATAATCATCCACCACTTTACAAACAAAATTTAAAAAAACAAAAAGACAATGTAAAAAACAACTAAAATAAAAAGTTATGGAGAAGTTTTAAGAATCTGATGCACCATCAAATTCTTCATTCTCCAGTAACTTGTCCACCTTCTGATTTAGAGAGTAACCAAGAGTGTAAGTTTGTTCAACCAATGCTCCATGTGTCATTGCTCTCGTAGGTAAACCTGGACCATATGATAGAGCTCATAGGTCACATAGACAAGCCCTTTATGGCTTGTTGGTGGAGGGAGTTGATCTTTTGGTTTGTCAATGATGAAATAGAAGTTCTCTTGCATTTGTCCATGATTTTGGTGTAGAAGAATAAAAGCTTGTAGTTAGATATGAGAAGTTGAAATAGAAGTGGAGAAGTAGAGTTTAGTTTTCAAATGTTTATATAGAGAGGGTTTCATGGATTGTCAAGCCATTTCATCCTTTAGTTTTAGATGTCATTATATTTTATAAATGGTGATGATTTTTTTTTAATAACTGTTAGGAATTTGAAGTGGCATTCTAATAAGAAACGGGGGGTTTTTTTTAATAATCATTTAGAAGAGTTACTAGCCTGACAGTTCTTTTTCTTGTGCTATGCGTTACATGACATTTGTTTCAAGAGAACTGTTATTTATCTTCGAATTCATGACAATTGTTTCGAAAGAATAGTATCAGAACTATTATTTATTTATCTATTTCATGACAAATTTTTGGAACAACTATTTGATATTTTCTTTCTTTTTTTACAAAATATTTAAAAACAAAAAAACAAAAAACGCGTGTATCATTAGGCTAGCCATTACCAGAGGAGTTTTCAAGAACATTGTTAGGATTATGACGAATCTCATACTCATCAAGTATAAGATTGGCCTTGCTGTTCATACTCGAGATGTATCCAGAAAGTCTCCTCATAATATGGTCAGTGTTTTATGCATGTTGCAACATTGTCTCTAATTGACGAAGCATAGGATTTGGAGGCCAAGGAGGAGGTGGTGGAGGAGCAGGTGTGACACCCTCACTTCCTATACCTCACCGGCTCTTAGTTCCATAATATCAGAGTAAGTGAGCGATTACTTTAATAAACTAAAAGCTGTTTTCTTATTTATGCTAGAGCGATTCTCTTATTACATTAGAGCGGTTCTCTGCTTTAACAACAATTATTCATACATGCTTATACATACACATATACTTCAAGCCACACAAGGCTATCAAATGTAAATCCATTACATTAAACGATCTTCTCCTCAGCAATTCCTCCTCCGAGCATAACTCCATGCATCCTTCAACCTGTCTAAAATGGTTGTTTGGGAGGAGTGAGATTCGAGAGAATCTCAGTAGCGAACAATATTACTATGCATGACAGATATATATGAATGCATGACATGCTTGCCTACACTATTTCATGCCAATATAATGACATGCTGCGTGCTGGATGTTATGACATACATATGACCATTGCATAAATATAACAGAGTTTCAATCAATCAACATGTTCAACACGAATAGGCAAAGCAGTCACATAATCAATGCAAGACATATATATCATACACATGTAGAAAAGGTAAGTTCACTACCTGTTGGACTTTACATCCTTCCTCAAACCTTCGTCTTTACCCCGGTTCGGGCACATCCATTCGTTGAGTCCTAGAATTCCCAAACATAGCATACATGAGTCACTACTCATCCTTATAACATTCTAGACTCATTTTTCAATTGATAAATTAGTCCAATTATGCTAAATTACCAAAATGCCCCCAGAAGCCCGGCCCAACTATACTTTTATCAAAATTATGACATGGGCCAATCCTACATAATTTCACGTGAAGAATCCATTTATGACTTCATATTAGTCAAATTCAAGCCCGAATGACAAAAATACCCTTGACAGCCCTTACTTAGAGCCTTTAAGGGGTAATTTGGTCATTTCACACTCCAGGCCTTTTATCACTTTCCCTTCAACATGAACCCTACACAATTTTCTCTTCTGAACTCAATGGAATCATCCAATCAATGAAATTCTAACTCTTTACTCATACCACACCTCAGGCAGCTAATATAGAGTCCTTAAAAGAGTTGTGTCGGTTCCTCCCTTTATTTGACTTAATACCTTCCTTTCTACTTATACTTACATGATTAGCCGTTTAGAAATCTATTGGACATCGTTTCATCCCCTAAAACAATGATAGAATGAGATATAAACAGTACCCTACTCTCAAAATACTCATCCAAACGACAAACTGAAATGGTAGAAAGGAAGCTTACGCTTACCTCTACGCCTTTCTGAATTCAGTTCGGAATTCCGGCGACGCTCCGGCCGGCGATATGGCACCAAACATCTCCAAATAGGAATCTAAAACTATAGAATCAAAGCTCGGGATGAGTAGAGTAATGTTTGTACTGGGTACTTGGAGAGAAGACGCCGTTTTGGTAGAGTTCCTACGAATCACAACTTTCTCTCTCTCCTGTTTCTCTACCACCTTCGTTCTTGTTCTTTCCATTTTCTTTATTTATTTATTGTTCTCATCTATTCCATTTCTCTTTCCTTTCCCTTTTAATCTGAACGCAGGAAAGAATGAGAATAAATGATGAAGGATGATGATTAATTAAAATCATCCAAGTGGCTTGCCACCAATTGATTCAACTATCTCATTACTTGCATAACAAGTTTCATTTCTCTTTTCCTTCATCATTCCACCAATATTAATAGGAATTAAGAGAGTATAATTCACTCTTAAATTATCCTATTATACCACCTCAAGCGGTCAGCCGAAGCCTAAGCTTCTCTGCTTATTTACTTTATTTGATAAGAATTCACCCGCTTGGGCTTAGTAATCATCAAGTAGTAATTTCCCTATTTTTAATTCTCATCTAACTCAAATCATAGGGAATATTATGGAAAAACCATCATTTCTCATCTTTTGGAAAAATTACCATTTTACCCTTACCTTTTATTTCCATTTTAATACCCAACAATATAGAGGAATTTTGTGATAAATATTATTCCTTACTTGGACATTTGCTAAACTGGGGTCTAGCAGTCCACTTAATCCATGCTAAACCTCAAGCCTTTAATCCCAACATTTGGGGTATTACAGCAGGGGGAGGCAGATACTGAGGAGGAGAAGCAGGAGGTGAAGGTTGGGGAGGAGGGCGAGGAGGAGGAGAAGGTGGAGGTGATGTCAAGAGTTTTCTGTCAAGCCTTCCACATAGCATTTCATCTTTCGAATAAGAGAACAAAGAGGATGACAATGAAGAACGTAGAAAAAACAAATGAAAATGGGGAATTTAAATAGATATATATAAAGGATAAAAAAACCATCGTTGCATGTGTTAAAACTTGAATAGGACATAATGAAAGGGTACCTGGTTCTTTTGACATTTATTAGATAATGATGAGGCACCTTGAGTTAGTATGAGGAAGAGCAAAGGTTTCAAAAGCTTTAATTAACATTTATTTATTTAGAACCATTAATTATATAAGTGTTATTAGGAATACTTTACAGCTTTTTAATTAATAACCGTGAATTATTAAGTTATTTTTTGTGAATTTTTTTTAATAATTTTAAAAAATAATAGTGGTGTTTAGTCATCACCACCAATATTGTCCTCATTCTCTTCTTCATTTTTATTATCGAAGGAAGGAGATAAAGTATTTAACTTACAGTCATATTCAGCATCATTATGAGGAAGTATGTTGTTAAACTTCTTGTTCACCTTGTTGGCGTATGCCGTGAGACACATTATGTGGTGCTCAAGGCTTTCTAACATATTCATTAGAGCCTCTATTTTAGGAGGAGGAAAAGGAGGAGGAGGAGGTGGTGGTGGTGGTGATAGTAGAGGGGGTAGTATCGGTGGAGGAGCTCCTTAAGAACTTAACATGATGAAGGAGACAAGGAGGAGGTCAATATAGAAAAGTAGTAAAAATCACAAGGAATAGGTGAGCTTAAATGGATGTCCAATGTATGTTATAAAGGGTTTTAACTGATGAAGGTTCAACAATGTTATGAAGGGTTATGAAAGTGTTGGATGATAGTTATTTCTGAAGATTTTTATGTTTTATCTTTACTAATATAAGAGGTTGGAAGAAGAATCATTTTGTAAGTATTACATGATTGTTGTTTTATCTTTACTAAATAAATGATGGTTATTAACTACAACAATTATTTTTGTGTTTTTGTAGATTTCGCCTCTCAATACATGATGGTGCGCATATTTAACCATTATGTTTTAACATTATATATTCTTGTGCGACCTCCACCTCAACATACATGACATTTATTCGCTGTAACCATTATTTATTAAGCGTTATATATGCCTGAATCTATGGTGATGATGTAGCAAATGGACTTCAATTGCCAAGCTCCCATATTCCCTAGTTGTAATTATCTTTAGGTACTTCCTTATCATTCATTGGTCCTTTACCATCATCCCATTAAGTATTCCAAGTACATACAATATAAATCCAATTAAGTTGGGATCAAATCTTCCCAAGAATCATTAATTAAGATTAATCACAATATTTATGTCATTTTTACACAATTTTCATGTAATCACTCTATGACACAACATCATCATAAGATATTCAATAATTCCCAAATAACATGATAAAACACCCCTAAATTTATATAAAATAACATAAAAGAAATGGGTTAGATCAGTTGAGTTATTAAAAAATATGCATCAATAGCTAGTCACTTCTCAATTTGCATATTTGGATTCATCATTTATGAGTATTATTGATTTGAGAAAATTTTGCAAGAGACACTAAAAATGTTAAAATTAAACTGTTTTTTAAGGTTTGAAATCATTAAACCTAAACTTTTAGCCTAATGAGTATGCTATTGGCAACAACCTAGAGAACAAAAAAATTCTATAAAGCTTTTCCTATTAAATAAACCCAAAATTTCCATAAAGAGTATGAAATTTCATATCCTCTTTATGAATATGCATATGCTTTATCAAGTCAATTAATTCACTTTAATTTTGATTTAAAAAATGTAGGGACTTGTAATACCCCGCCTTGCTTACCTCTTATTATTGATATTAATCAGAGTAGTAATTGCGCAGTTCAGTGGACACGTAGGAATAGCAAAAATATATACTAATATTATTGAAACATATTGCTTAATTATATTACAGGGGTTCCCCACAGGGGTTCATACATAAGAATTACAGACTTGAAAACAATAAAAGGTCTTTAGATAACCAACATCTCTTCTTGTGCTCATCTGGAACCTTCAGTTGCCGATAATTATGATTCTTCCCTTTAAGCCGATGTCTTTTGCTGAAAACTTTTTACATTTATGAAAATGGTGAGATTTAAAGAATCTCAGTAGTAACATACAATTAGACACATACGATGTGAAAATAAATATATCATGCACTATGTTATGTAAGATGAAAATGTTGTGTGCACACTATCCAAGGCCAATCGATTGTTTGCAATCTTGGCTTATTTCTGCACCTCCGTTGGACCCCAGACCACAACTAACCTAATGTGCCCCTGGCACTGTGCTCATGTTACAAAAGATGGCATATACAAAGCATACAGATAATCACATAGTGCATTAAAGAAAGTGTTACTACCTGGAATACGCCTTTTCCTTGCCTGCCTGTCGATCTAATACTGTATCCAGCTCGGGCTTTCAGTATATCCTAAAATTTCAAATTTATAATAAATGAGTTATTATTTATCCATAACTCATTCTAAACTCATTATGTTGGTTATCTTAGCTAAAAAATGCTAAATGACCAAAATACCTCTAGGGACCCAGTCTCTGCCCCTTTATACCCAATCTACCTATACTTTACCAAAAATTATGACTCAGGCTAATCCTATACAATTTCACTTGTAGAATCCGTTTTTGACCTTAGATTAGTCAAATTCATACTCAAATGAAAAAAAATACCCTTGACAGCTTCTAACATAGGATTTTAAGGGTAATTTTGTCATTTCACATTCTAGGCCCTTTATACTTCATATTATACATATTCCTTATGCAATTTTCCATTCTAAACCCAATAGAATCATCAAAACCATGAAATTATAGCTCTAACCCTCTCAAATAGGTCTAGCTAAAATCATAATTATTTAGAGAAAATGTGTTTTTTTTATTTCAATCCATATAACTCCTTATTTTCACCTTTAATCGTATGTTTAACTACTTAAACACCTTTTAAACATGATTAATGTGAATTTAGGTAGCACCTTCCCTTAGGGTTTGGAATCCCCAAATTATAAACCAAGCAAAATAAAGCCAATAATCAACCATAACAACAACAACAACCTTGAATCAAACAAGATAACAAGGTTTTATGGCTTTACCTTTGATTTCACTTCTTTCTCTCTCTAGCCGCCAACTTGCTCTCCCTCTTTCCTCTTTATTTTTCTTGCTAAACATAGTTTCTGAGATGGAGAAGAGATTAGAAGAGATGTACAAAAGATTGAAGACAAGAACAAGTGAATTCTACAACCAACTCACCTTGATCTTGCTTCTTGTTTCTCTTTAGCTCTCTCTTTGCCTTTGCTTCTTGAAACACTCCCTCTCTCTCTATTTCTCTTGGCTAGCCAAAATAATGAAGAAGAAAAAGGGATATGTCTTTTTGAAATATCTCTAATTGCTTTATGAAATAATATTGTTTAATGCCAAATCAACATGTGCATTATTTTGCTTGGCAATAAATAATCCCGCTTGAATTAATATGGACCAAGTAAATATTTTTTCCTTTCTCTTTACATGTTGACCGAATTGTTCACCAAGAAAAGGGGAAAATAATGGCTTCTTTCTTTATTGGTCAAATGACAATTTTGTCCATACATTTTTTCCCATTTTCACACTTGTTGGAAAAACTGGCAAAATTTTCATCAAAATTTGAAAATTCATATCTAATTGTAAAAAGTCCAATTAGTAGGGTTCCAAAGGCTATGTGACACTTATTAAGTCTATTTGTAAGGAAAAATATAGACTTTAGCCAAATGGAAGCTCAATTCCCAAAATTTCCTTTTTTGGATGTTGTCACAAAAGCTGTTCAATTTTACTGGGTTAACTTCAAAAATACATAACTCTTTGTGTACTATTCTAAATGAATTATATAAACTATCAAATTAAAGCTTGATAAGTCTAATTTTATTTTGAAAAATTTCATAGGAATTGGACATTATTTTCCTATTTAGAAATGTCGCACAACAAGAGTGCTACACAAAAAAACACATTGGTAGCAAATTTAATTATTACAATTTGTGTTCCAAACATGTACTAATTTCCTTGTTTTATCACTTCATAGGCTATTTAATTCACCATTTTATTCCCTTATATGCCACAAAGGTATAAGGAATTCTAGGTAATAAAATCATGCCTTCCTAGGACACTAGCTAAACTAAGGCTTAGCAGTCCACTTGATTCAGGCTTATTCTCAAGCCTTTAGTCCCAAAATTTAGGATGTTATAGAGACCATCTACATTATGACTAGACACAATAGGTTTATGAAAATTTGAAATAAAGGAAGTTTATATGAGTAAAATTAAAAGATAATACAACATATGAATAAATCATAAACTCATTATGCTAGTGTTACAATAGAAGATGGAAATCAACAAAAAGGAAGTAGGAGGTAAAAGTTGAAGACAACACAATGGTATAGAATGAAAACTCACCTTGCTGATGCTATAAATATGATGTTTGTCTCCCTCGATATGCCTTTCTGTGTTTGTTGGGAACTACCCCTTAAGCATCACTATGGTACATATACAAATACGATGTAGTAACACTGCTACAAAATCATTAATATATAATGCCTAATAATTTACGGTTAATAGAAATATATGGAATATCAAGAGGTAGAGATTGTGTAAAATATTTTATGGTGGTAATAAAAGATCTTGGAATATAACTTTAATATTTTTTACTTAAAATATTCACATTCACTTCATGGTTTATTACTAATTGTGAAATATCAATATCATTTACTTCTTTTTTTTGTTGAAAAACCATGATCTAAATGATATTGACATTTCACAATTAGTTGTAAACAACCATTAAACTTATATATTTCACAGTTGTTTAGAATTGTACTGTTAAGTGCTAGGTTATAAAAACCCTATCTAGCCTTTGTTCATTCACAATTTCAAAATTGCCACTGCTCCTTCATGCTCTCTTTGAACCCTTCTGACTACTCTTTTCCAGCATCTCCACTATTATTTTGGTCTCCGTTGCTGTTAAACTAATCGTTCTCCTCTATTTTGGACTGAGGTTGTTCGTAAAGGAATTTATGACTTGTTGTAGGTTCTGTGTTCAAAGCTCTGGTTTTTACGCTCATAAAGGTGAGTAATTGCTAGCCTTAGGTCCTTGTTTTTGTTCTAGGTTAGGAATCTTTTTTGTATTAGCATTAGGAATCATTATGGGCTTGTAATTTTTTAATAGTAGTTCTAGGTTCTGTGTTAGGAACGTGATTTATCATGGAAGTATTGGTGTTTAATATTATTGATTGAAACTTTAATTTCCTACATTTATGTGCTAAGAATGATAGACTTTTGCTACTAACTTTAAAATACATCTCAGGTTTAGAAAGGGATGTGGATCGAGTTTGGGGTCTGGCATTGAAGATGGGGGCCCATGTTTAATATGGGTTAAAGGAATAAGGGTACACCTATGCTACTAGCTTAAGCTTTTAGCACAATGGTTTCATGATTAAACGTGCTTAGGCAGGGTAGTCCCAGGATGGGTGACCTTCTAGGAAGCCCTCATGCTTTGTCACTTTATTTATAACGTTTGGTATCAGAGCCAACATGGGTTTGAATCCCACTTCTATCAAAAGGCTTTTAGCACGATGGTTAGCGCTTCACGGCTAAGCGTGCTTGGTAAGGTAGTCTCAGGATGGGTAACCTCCTGGGAAGTCCTCATGCTATGCCACTTCATTCCTTAAGCCGTGCTATTGTAATTTTGCACGGGTTTCATAGCTTAAATTAATTGGTTAAGTTATACATTAAGTTATGCATATACATAATTTAAGTGTACATGATTGATATTTGTGATTTTCTTGTGTATTAGAGGGTAGCTATGGTGTAACATCCTAAATTTTATTCACCAAAATTCTTGTACATTTGTTACATTGGAATAAAATAGTGAATTTTTCTATACTTCAAATGGAAAAATATTGGAAGTACAGATTACATGAAATTTGAGCCAAGTTAAGATATAAAAGCCCAATTTTTGTCTTATTAAAAGGCTAATATTGTAGCCCAAAATAAAGAAGGGAAGAACACAATTTTTGGCCCAATTTATTATATAAATTTTGGCCAAAAACAAAAAAGGAAGAAGGAAAACAACATTTAATTCAAAAATTAAAGAAATGTAAGGGCAAAAAGGTCATTTGGCTAATAAATCAAGAAGCCACTTGATTTCTTCAATTTTAAGGGTTAAAGTTGGACAAGAAAGAAAAAGGGAAAATAAAATGGATTTTTGGACCTAAAATATGCCATGTGGAAGCAATATTGGCCAAGTGGAAAAAGAAGGAATAAAATGTTCAGGACATGCACAAAATTCTATTAAATAATATTATTTTTAAGGAAGTGGAAATAGATATTTAAAGAAGCCATTAAGCTCTTCCAAGGGGCCATATTTTCGACTAACAAGAGAAAAGAGAAAGAGAGCACAAGTTAGAAGAACAAAGAACAAAGAGAAGAGATAAGGATTGAAGAAGGCAACTAGCTAAGTTTGTAAGCAAAATTCACTTGTTATTGTCTCTAAATCATTAGAAACCTCTTCTAATCCTTATATCCTTCTTGAAATCACATGAAGCAAGAAGAAAATCAAAGACAACAAGAGGGAGAGGAGGGCAAAATTTTGAAGCAAGAAGAGAAATCAAGAGGTAATCATGAAACCTTGTTTAACTTGTTGATTTGTGGTTGTTATTGGTGATTTGGTTGATTGTTTGGCTTGGTTGTCATGATTTTATAATTTAGAAGGCATAAACCTTAAGGGTAGGTGCTACCCAAATTTTGATTACACGTGTAGGAACTGTGATTAAAAGGTTTAAGAAGTAATTTAATATAGAAAGAAGGTGTTATGTTGAAAGAAAACATGAAACTCCAATTTTTCCAATTTTATAAAATTTTGGTTAGAGATTATTTTCAGTTATTAGGATAGAATTTGGTGGATTTGATGATTTCATTGTATTTAGAATGAAAAATTATGTAGGGAACATGTGAAAAATAGAGTATAAAGGCTTTAAGGTGTGAAATGACAATTTTACTTCTAAAACCCTAACATGTGGCTGCCAACGGTAATTTGGAAAATGGAGTGTGATTTTGGAAAAACGGAGGTCAAGATGGATTCTATACACAAAATTGTGTAGGAATAGTCTGGGTCATAACTTTTGGTAAAGTATAATTATGCTGGGTATAAAGGGAATTAGGCTGGATTCCTAAGACCATTTTGACAATTATGCATTTTTTATAAAGATAACCAACCATATAAATTTAGGAACAAGACATGAATGAGTAATAACTCATTTATTATAAATTTTGAATTTTAGGATTTGACATTCGCTCAAGCCGGACAAAGAATTATCAGACTGGACTAACTAACAACTGGAAAGGATTTCAGGTTGCAACTCTATCTCTCATACACTATGTGATTATTTATATGCTTTGTATTGCCATGTTCTGCAATATGAATTATATGTTACAAAACCTAGCTGTGGTATGGGAAAAGCACAAGTACCACCTGGTAAGAAAAGCACATGTATCATCAGGCTAAGTAGGACCAACTAAGGTAGTAAGACAAGTATGATAGATAGTTATCTGCTTCGAAACATTATAGCAAGTAAGGTTCAAATAGTCATTTGATCCTGAACAGTGAATATCGTATGGATAATAAGGACAAAATAGTCATTTGATCCCGAAACTTGAGAAAACATATAAGTTTAGAGTATTTTATTTCTGTTACATTATATGATGTATTGCATGTTTATTTATAACATTTTATATAATTGATTGTGTGTTATTACTGAGACTCATATGAATATCACCCCTTTTCATAAATTTAAAATTTATTTAGCTAGATAAACCAGCTCTAAGGGAAATAACAGAGAGTTTCGGTCCTGTCCAAGTGTTGATATTGGTTTTATGCTATTTTATATTGACTTTTGGAATTTGTAAATATTTTGTACAAAATCTGTGAGGATTCCTGTAATGTAATCAAGTACTTTATATTAGTATGTTTTTGCTATTTCAATTTGGCCATTGAACTGTGCGTTATTACTCTAATAAAAATCGAAATATTAAGGGGTTTGACATTTTTGGTATCAAAACAAGCGGTTCTAGCAGTAACAGAATAGTATATTGATATGGTTTTAATTATAGAGTAACATGAAAGATACGCGGAAGGAGGTGCCAAAGGAGTGGATTACCACAATCTGTGAATTAGCCCCCAGAGGATGAATAAATACTCAAAGGGTAACGAGTACTACAATATTGGATTAGCGATGGTCTAAGGATATTACGAACCCCAAGGAAGTGGGTACGACCAAGGCTAGTGTTCGGGCTTCATCCTAGACTAGCACTATCAGTCAGCTTATCTATAGGGGACACTAAGCAACCGCTGACCGATGAGACGTAGTCGGATCCGATTTCTGCCACCAATTCTAGAGCCAGACCTGTACACGTGACACATGATCTACAAGTACAACAGAACTAGGAGTTGTGGAAGTACATCAAGAACATGTACCTGCGGGCTATCCGTGTCCAGGATACCCCAATGGCCCAGTATGTAGAATATTTGTATAATGTAGACACATTATACTAGGATTAGGGATTTCTTGACATAGAGTTTCCAGATAACGCTTAGATTCGCATGACGTTGTACTACTTCACAAATACTGAATTTTGTGCCAGGAAGAAGAATGAGATTATAGAGCGGGGTCTAAATGATAGCTTTATTGAATTCATGGAGCACATTATGAGATACGTGTTGGACTACATGTACTGGTACTGATATATGAATTTTATACGGTATTTGGTCATCTAGAGATAGTTGGCACAACTTTTTAAGATAAGGGTAGTCATAGAGTACCGATGCTCGGAAGCCATTGAAGCCGATACTATCATTTTTGCACTAGTACATAAAGGTTAAGCGTGCTCATCCCATGGAAATATTAGGATGGGTGACTCATTGGAAAGTTACTTGTACATATTAAGTTATGTAATATAAAAGAGTAGAAATATGTTATACAATGGTTTATAGGCTGTATGTTGTTAAAAGCTTTCCCTAAACTGCTATACATGTCAGTTGTATGTTATTTTGAAGCACCTATGTATCCAAAATTTTGAGAAATGACAAGTATGCCCTTATGATTATGTGAAATTTACCTTTTCATTATTTTAATATAGTAAAACATAAAGATGATAAGATCAAGAGGTAGACCAGGAGGGAGAGGTGTTGGGTAAGGTCAAGAAGTTGGACCTAACCCAATACAGCAAATATTAGGCATGCTAACTGAACAGTGGACAAAGATACATGATCTTTGGGATGAGCCATAAGAACTGCAATAAAAACAAAATGAGATTGGGAGAGGAAAAATTATTAGATCCTATGTTTTACTGATAACAAAAGATGTTACGTATGAGTTAATGATAAACAAAAGGTTTTTGAATGATTTAATAAGTTTATTGAAGTATGTAGAGTAATGGTGAGATATGGTATGAAGCTTTACCTCAAGGAAACTCTCTACCTGATTCTGTAAGGGATCACTCGAGTGTTGGCCTGAATCACTCGAGTGATAGAGTCAGAACAATGCCCATAACTTTGTTTGATTTTTGAAGGGATTACTTGAGTGACCACTCGAGTGATGATCTTTCATCACTCAAGTGAACACTTGAGTGATGAGGTAAGGTTGCTTGTGAAATTCAGGGAAGACTCTCTGTTAAGATTTTTAATGGATCACTGGAGTGATGATCATAGATCACTTGAGTGAGCACTCAAGTGAAGCACTGTACAAAAAGCCATTTTATATAAACATACTCTCTCACAGAAATTAGAAGGGATCACTTGAGTGATCAATCGAGTGATGACCCTTGATCACTCGAGTGATGAAATCTAGATTGCATGAGAATCATCTATTATTTATTGATGTGTTATCCTTATTATTAACACTTTATTGTATTAGTGTTCTAAGCATTATTTCTGGAATTCAATGAAGGGATCATGTAATGCGAAGAAAGAGAAACCTTACAAAGCGTAACGTCTACCGAACATAACAACTAGTTTTTCAAATGTGGAAAATGGTCGAAAGTAGACGCGCCACTCTAACGGACATTTTGAAATGCTACTAATAGCTATCACAACTCAACTATAAATATGGAATCATTCTATGAAAAAGGATAGACATTAACAACACACGAACATACATTGATCAATACTATTATAGTGCTCTATTTCTCATATTCATTATATATACTTCAGTATTCATATATTTATTCTATGAGAGAGATTTGTTTACAAACTCAATATTCCTTATTAAGATAACTTAAGGTTGTGGAACCTTAAGTTGGGAATTAAGATTCCCTTGTGTAAGGGGGAGCGAGTGTCCGGGTAGGGAACTTGCAATTGTACTGAGGTGCCAAGAATCCACTAAATTTTAGAAGATATAGTGAAAGAATCAGAGGAACTCTAAGGGCTGGACTTAGGTCAAAGTGGTTGTGACTGAACCAATATAAACTCCCGGTATGCACTTCAATGGTTTCTCTCCTTACTCTTAACGGTGCTTTAAAGTATGTTAATTTTTATTAAGTGTCTGATTATTCTGTAATCACCCAATTCACCCCCTCTTGGGCGATAAGCTTACTCTAACATTTCATATCAGAGTATAGGTCTTCTTGATCAAGGATAACAACTTAAGAAAGATCTAATGATAAGCATGGGTGAAGGAATTCTTCCTAATATAATCTCTATCACCAGACTACTAGGTTTCAATGGTAAATACTTCTCTTTCTAGAAAGCAAAGTTCAAAATATTTGTCATGGCTACAGAATATGGATTATAGGATGTGATTGAAATTGGGAACTATGTGCCTATGAAAATTGAAGATTCACGTAAAGTTTACAAGTTACCAGCAAAATATAATGACAACGACAAAAAGCCCGTAACCCTTAACAGTAAAACAATCCTGATGATTCAAAGTACCTTGAGTCAAAATGAATATTTCAGGATTTTCATACTCTCAACTACTAAAGAGATGTGGCAAACCCTAGAAGTAGCTCACGAAGGAACATTAGGAATAAAAGAAAATTGGATCAATACTCTAGTTATAGAATTTGATCTACTTCGTATGAAGGCAGGTGAGTCGATAGCTGAATTAGAACTTAGATATACTCACCTTGTAAATCAACTTGTAGCCCTTGGGAAATTCTATGATCAGAATACCCAATTAAGGAAGATATTAAATATACTCTCCAAAAAATAGGAGGCCAAAGTCATAGCAATCGAGGAGGCTAAAGGCGAGTTAATGCGATTAGTAGCTTCTCTGTTTAGAAGTCTTTTAGAATATGAAAGCAAGTTAAAATTCAAATAAGAACTAGAGGAAGTCGGTGACAAGAAAAAGAAGAGCCTCGCACTAAACATGATGAAGGAAGAAAATCAAGAAGAAGATGAGGAATTTGATGATGATGAAATGGACTTGGGAAATTCTATGATTTTCCTTCTAAATCAACTTGTAGCCCTTGGGAAATTCTATGATCATAATACCCAAGTAAGGAAGATATTAAATATACTCTCTAAAGAGTAGGAGGCCAAAGTCACAGCAATCGAGGAGGCTAAAGGCAATTCAATGTGATCAGTAGCTTCTTTGTTTGGAAGTCTTTTAGAATATGAAAGCAAGTTAAAATTCAAACAAGAACTGGAGGAAGTCAGCGACAAGAAAAAGAAGAGCCTTGCACTAAATGTGATCAAGGAAGAAAATCAAGAAGAAGATGAGGAATTCGACGACAATGAAATAGGCTTGATAATAAAGAAGTTTAAGAAATTCTACAAGAAAGGCCAAGGTTTCAGAAATCCTTAAAAAGGAGGAACTAGTAGCAAAAGGGATACCAAGGAAAGCATCATCTGCTATGAATGTGGAAAACCAAGACATATTAAATCAGAATTTCTAAAACTATTGCAAAAAAACAAAGAAAAGAGAAAAGGCAAATCTTTCAACAAAAAGAAGGCATTCATTTATGCAATATGGGGAGACAGTTCCTCAGATGAAGATAGCGATGATGAAGAGGCAACCAACATATGTCTAGTTGCTTAAGAGGAAACAGAGGAGGGAGAGGTAAATGATTTTGACCCTACTTATAATGAATTAGATTATGAATACAATGCTTTACATTCTAAATTCATCAAAGTAGTTAAAGAACTTATTGTTTTCAAAAATAAAAACAAATTGCTTGAAGAAAAACTTAAAGAGGTTTCAGAAAAAGATTGCAAAAATTTTTCTTCTTTGAAAAAGAAAAATACTGATCTTACTAAAACTCTTGAAAAGTTTACGAAAGGAAGTGAGATGTTAAACATTATTTTGAAAGCTCAACATTTTGTAAATGATAGGTGTAGTATTGGATAAGATCTAAAATTAGATAAAAAGAAAGGTAAAAAGAAAACATGAGGAAAAATGTACTTGACTTATTTTAGGCATTCTGTACATATATCTAATCCTTTTGTTCACTTTAATTACTATAATAGGAAGGGCCACTACACTTCCTCATGAATTCATAAAAAGAAAGGAAATATAGGAACCTACAAATGGGTACTTAAGGATTCATATGTTCAAAAAGTCATCTGTACTAACCCAAAAGGACCCAGAAAGATATGGGTACCTAAGACTTAATTGTCTTTAATTGCATATTTGCTTCAGAGTATCTAGAGCCAATAAATGGTATATAGACAATGGATGCTCCAGACATATGACTGGTGATCCCAAAAATTCTACCACACTAGAACCAAAAGAAGGTGGCAAGGTAAAATTTAGAGGAAGTCAATCCGAAAAGATAGCAAGAATCGGTGAAATCAAAAGTGATAAAGGCATACAAGTCAAGGATGTATATTACATTGACGACTTATGTCACAACTTGCTAAGTGTGAGTTAAAGCATAGATAAAGACAATTGGATGATATTTGACTCAGAAGAATGTTTGATTGTAAGCAAGAAAGATCTACAAATAGAAAAGAAGAATTTGAAAGCAAAACTCAAAGCAAAAAGGGAAGGTATCTATTCTACGCTTGATATGAATGAAAATGCTTTAGAAAATTGCTTTATGAGTAACACCGATAAAATTTGGTTATGGCATAAACAACTAGCTCATGTAAATAAACATCAATTAGGAAAATTACTCAAAAAGGATTTAGTAATTGGTTTACCTAAAGTAAATTTCAAAAATGATTTAATCTATAATGCATGCCAAAAGGGTAAACAAACAAAATCTTCTTTCAAACCAAAAAATGAAATCACAACAAAAAGACCACTTCAATTGCTTTATATGGATTTATTTGGCCCAGGAAGAGTTAAAAATATTGGTAGAAATTTATATTCATTAGTCATTATTGATGATTTCTCTAGGTTTACGTGGACCATTTTCTTCTCATCTAAAGATGAAACTTTTTGTGAATTCATTATTTTTACCAAGAAAGTGTAAAATGAGAAAGGTATGTCTATTGCAGGTATAAGAATAGATCATGGAAGGGAATTTGAAAATCAAGCCTTTGGAGACTACTATGACACAAATTGCATTGATCATAATTTCTCAGAACCAAGGACACTATAACAAAATGAAATCGTAGAGAGAAAGAACATAATTCTTATAGAGATGGCCAGAGCCATGCTAAATAAAAAGAACATGTCTCAAGTTTTCTGGGTAGACGCTATGAGCACTGTATGCTATATTTCAAATAGAGCGTATATCAGAAGCAAACTTGGAAATACACCATACGAACTCTATAAGGGAAGAAAGCCAAACCTTGCTTATCTACACATATTCGGTTGTAAGTGTTTCATTCATAATAATGGTAAATAAGATCTAGGAAAGTTTAATTTGAAAGCTGATGAAGGAATATTCCTAGGCTATTCAAATCAATTCATGTTGTAATCGATGAATTTGAATCCTCTGGCAAAAATATTGATGATGAGTATGATATCCCAAATTTTGGGATTAGAGGCTTGAGAATAAGCCTGAATCTAGAAGACGGCTAAGCCTCGGTTTAGCAAGCATCCCAAGAAAACATAATTTATTCCCTACGATTCCCTATACCTTTAGAGGCATTAAGTGAATATTATAGTGAATTAAAGAAAATAGGGAATGACAAAGCAATGTAATTAGAGGTCACAAACACAACATAGTTAATTAGAATACAAATTAGTGTTGTTTCCAGTGAGTTTTCTGTGTGGCAGTTATGATTGTGTGAAATTTTTCAATGGGAAAATGATGTCCAAAAATTATGAAAAATGTCCAGAATTAAATTATACTTATTGTTACGAGTGTAGGATAGTGTATTTAGAAAGTGCAAGTATACACTGTCCTAATCAAGTAATATAGAAGTGAGTAGAGTATCGTTCTCACGAGGATTGATCACTAAGTACCAAAATTGGTAATTTTAATTCTATTTAGTCGGTTGATTAGTTGTGATTGCAAGATAAAAATGATGAAATATGAATATAAGTGATATAAAGGCAAATATGAGAAAAAGCCCTAGGGATTAGATTTCACTTAACAAATTCTTGATTAAATCACTTATCTATTCTAGTCCAATTTATTCCACATGATTGATAGTCGAGTTTCCCTATTTTAATCACTAGCCTCTTCCAAGGTCAAGTAATTTTATAATTAATTACTAACCCAATATATTCCTATATGAATTTAAGAAATCAATCATGTATTAAGATTTATGGAACTCAATTAAGACTACACAACCCATATGAATATATTCCTATTTCATATGCAAATTATGGTTTTAATTATAGGATCCACACACATGTATCTCCTTCCGGTCTCAACATGCATATTGACATCATCCAAAAGGTGGCCAATCAATTGTAAGCATTAAGAGCAATAATTAAAACTCAATCATGAAGGAAAAATTAAAACTAGATTTAATTAGTTAAGATTCAATCTGTCATTAGTAAGCTACGTCATCACCCTAGGAAAAGGAAAATTTAGCTCATGATAAAATTAAAAACAAAACCAAAATAAATTACAAACATCATAAATATTGCATAAAAATTAATTACAAAAACATAAAAATACAACTACAAGATGCATGAAAATGGAAAATCTAGCCAACCATATAGGAAGTAAAACCATCTATGTAGGTGGCAACCTATACCATCCATAAATGAGGACTACCTAGGCCTTCCATATAAGAGGTAAAACCATCCATGTAGGAGGCATGCAAGAAGTAAGAAAAATGCAAGAAATAAATTCTTAAAATAACAACTCTCTCTTTCTCTTCCTTCCTCCTCTTTTCTATTTATTTTAGGGTGCCAAGAAGCTCTATTTATAGGCTTAATTTTCGGATGCTACAGTATTTTTCTACAGTGATTTTACTACAGTGAACCCCACTGCTACAGTGAACCAACCACCCACTTGCTACAGTGAACTGACTGCTACAGGAACCGCCCCGTCCACACACACCGACCGCTACAGTACAATGCAATGGTCCGCTACAGTCCCTCTGCTACAGTACGCTACAATGATTCCAAACAGTACCAGACATGAACAATGTATAGTGAATAGTCCCACATAATAGTACTTCCCCTTTAATGCCTTCTTTAATTCTTCTTAATGTAGTACTGTCCATGGCTGCAAGAAAATCATTATTTATTTATTAATTACACCCAAATTGATTACATTCAGCTCAAATATAGTCCACAAAATATCATATAAGGGAAAATAAATATGCAAATATTTTACTTATCACTTATCAAGCTTTAATTTTATAGTTCATATAAGTCATTTTGATTTGTACACAAAGAGCTATGAATTTTTGAAGTTAGCCTAGTGAAATTGATGACTTTCAGTGTCAGCGTCTGAAAACAATAATTCTTGGAATTTTGAGATTCTATTTGGCTAAATCTTATATTTTTTCTTAAAACTAGACTTAATAAGGGTCACATAACCTTTGGAACCACCCTAATTAGATATCTACACAATTAGATATGAATTTTCAAAGTTGGATGAAAAGTCTGCCCTATTTTTTTGCTAGTACAAAAATGGAAATAAATGTAAGGGCAAAATGGTCATTTGAACAATAAAAGTAAGCAGCCATTATTTTTCCCTTTTCTTGCTGCCTAATTCAGTCAAAATGTGAAAGAGGAAGGGAAAGTAAATGCTTGGCCAATACTTAAGAGAGAAGGCAAGTTGTAGCAAATTAGACACATATTAATATCCATTAAATTATATGATTACAAAAGTAAAAAGTGATATTTCTAAGAGCTTTTCATATTTCCTCCAAGCCCATATTTCAGGCAAACAAAGAGAGCAAAGGAGGGAGAGAATTGAAACAAAATATCTCCTCATCTCTTTGGTCAATAATTTCAGCCAAGCAAGAAGGAAAGCTTGAACAACACAACTCATCACCTTTTTACTTAAATGGGCATCCAATATAAGGGAGAGAGAGAGAGGGTTTAATTAATTAAAGCTCTCACCTTTTACCCCGCGAAGGACGGCCAAGACATTAAAAGAAGAAGGGAGAGAGTTGAATTAATATACTTTCTCATTTGTCCAATGGAAAAGTTGGCTAGGACAAGAAAAAGGAAAGAGAAAAGTTGGTTATGAATTCAACTCACCGTATCTCTTGATATTTGGCTACTCATCTAGCCATATACTCACACACACATATATATTCAATAAATACAAACACTCCTTCACTTTTAGCCATCACAAAATCAGTCAAGAAGGAAAAATAAGAGGAAAATATAGAAGAGAAAAGAAAGAAGCGAGAAGGAACTAAAAGTTGAAGAGTCAAGGGAACAAGAAGTAAAGGTAAGTCATTTACACCTTCAAGGTTCAATTTTTGGCTTTAAGTGCCTTCATAAACATTGATCCTTTCATCAAGAGAAACCTTTATATGGTTTTAGTTTCTTGAAATGAGGATTTTTGTGCTATCTAGGTGGTGTTGAAGTTGGAAGATTCAAGAATTAGCTATAGCAAAACAAAGAGGTGAGTCTAAGCTCTTATTTGAACCAAGTATTGTGAAATTTGGTTGAGTTTTGAGGAGATACCATGCTGCCCTGTTTTTGATGAATAATGAACTTAGGTTTTTAGTGAAACTAAGAGCATGAACATGAAGTTAAAAGTGGTTTAGGCATAGTAGAGTAAGGTCTAGCAAGACTTGTGACTAAAGAAGCAAAAATCACTTTTTTCTTCTTTTTAGACCATTTCGGCTAGACCTATTTAGGAGACTAGGAGCTTGAATTTTATCAATTTGATGATTTCATTAGCTTTAGAAGACAAAATTGGTTAGGCATTCATGTATTCATGTTTTTTTGGATGTTGGTATATAAATTGGAAAATTTATGAAGTTCAAATGCATGTTGTTTGATCTACCTCCTGTGAGGCAATGATATTGTGTAATATATTTCATGGTTTAAAATTTCTCCAAAAATTATGAAACTTGGTAAGATTAAAGTAGAGACATATAGATTTAATTTGATAGATAATTTTTAATTTTTGGACAAGTACATTAGGAGATATGAATTTTCAAATATTGTACCCTATTTCTAGAATGCAATCTGGAACAGTGAAGTTTGATGAATTTATGAAAAGAGTGTGATGACCATGGTCAAACTTGTTTATTTTTATATAAAAATAAATTTAAATAGCTTCACATAGGATTTAGAATTAGTCAATTTGGATTTTCCTAGAATTAATTATGAATTTCAAAAGTTGACTAAATGTCTACCAATTTTTTGGAAATAGTGAAACTGCACTGTGCAAAGTTGTACTATGCAGAAACTGTTGAACCTATGAAAGACAACCAAAGAAATAAGTATAAAGTGAATTATGAATAGCTAATAAATCATTTATCCTAAATTTGAAATTTTAGGATATATTGAAAGCCCGAGCCAGAAACGGAGCTGGACCGATTGTCAGGCAAGGAAATGGCGCATTCCAGGTAGTAAAACTTTATTTCATGCACTATGTGATTATCTGAATGTTTGAGTATGCTATCTTCTGTAATATGACATTAGCCTAACTGTGATCTGGGATCTAGCAAAGGTACACACGAACAAGCTAGGGATTCAAACTTTTCGTTTGACCTTGAACACAAGTTCAGCCAAGGTCTAACAGTGATTTGGCCTTAGACAGTATGCATACAACACGGGTTAACATCTTACATGACATGGTACATGACATATTTATTTTCACATCATATATGTCTTATTATTTGTTACTATTGAGATTCCTCAAATAACACCCTTTCCATAAATGTACAAAGTTTCTAGTAGCAGGTAGCGGCTTGAAGAGTAGAATTTTAAATTTTTGGCAGCAGAAGATTCCAGACAAGTTCAGAAAAGGCGGTTAGTTATTAGAAGATATTTTATTTGTTAAAGTCTGTAATTATTCTATACATCCCTGTAGGGAATCTCTATATATAAACAAGCATTGTATCAATAATATTAGTAATTTATGCTATTCTTATGTGCCCATTGAACTACTCAATCACTACTCTGAGTAATATTATTAATGAGATGAGGTCTTACAATGAGCAGGAAATAGTTAATAATCAACAAAATAGTCAGCCTACTCCTAATTCTTCTAACCTAGAGGTTGTTAAAATGGAGAAAGAAGGTGAATTACATTAACTAGGTAAACCTAAAGCTTGGAAATATAACAAGAGTCATCCTCTAGATCAAGTCATAGGAGGAATAAATGAAGGTGTCAAAACTAGAAATAGCATCTTAAATGAAGTTAGTTTTTTTGCATTCATCTTTGAGTTGGAACCTTATAACGTTGATGAAGCCCTATCAGACAATGATTGGGTATTAGTAATACAAGAAGAACTCAATCAGTTTGAAAGAAATCAAGTTTGAGATTTGGTACCCCGGCCTAAAGATCATCCAGTCAATGGAACTAAATGGGTATTCAAGAACAAACTTGATGAATCCACAAAAATTGTTAGAAACAAGGTAAGACTGGTAGCCAAAGGCTATAATCAAGAAGAAGGTAATGATTATAAGGAAATATATGCTCCAGTATCTACATTGAAAGAAATATGAGTACTTGTTATGAGTGTAGGATGATGTATTTAGAAAGTGCAAGTGTACACTATCATAAACAAGTAATATAAAAGTGAGTAGAGTATCGTTCCTATGAGGATTGATCACTAAGTACCAAATTGGTAATCTTAGTACTATTTAGTTGGTCGATTAGTTATGATTGAGATTGCCAAATAAAAATGATGAAATCTGAATACAAGTGATATGAAGACAAATATGAGTAAAAGCCCTAGGGATTAGATTTTACTTAACAAATTCCAGATTCAATCACTTATATATTCTAGTCCAATTTATTTCCATATGATTGATAGTCGAGTTTCCCTAATTTAATTACTAGCCTCTTCCAAGGTCAAGTAATTGTATAATTAATTGCTAACCCAATATATTCCTATATGAATTTAAGCAATTAATCATGCATTAAGATTTATGGAACTCATTAAGACTACACAACTCATATGAATATATCCCTATTTCATATGCAAATTATGGTTTTGATTATAGGATCCACACAACATGCATATTAAAATCATCCAAAAGGTGGCCAATCAATTGAAAGCATTAAGAACAATAATTAAAACTCAATCATGAAGGAAAAATTAAAACTAGAGTTAATAAGTTAAGATTCAATCCGTTATTATTAAGCTACGTCATCACCCTAGGAAAATAAAAATTAGCTCATGATGAAATTAAAAAAAATCAAAATAAATTAAAGACATCATAAACATTGCATAAAAATTAATTACAAGAACATAAAAATACAACTACAAGATGCATGAAAATGGAAAATCTTGCTTACCATATAGGTGGTAAAACCTTCAATGTAGATGGCAACTTATACCATCCATCAAGGAGGACTACCTAGAACTTCCATATAGGAGGTAAAACCATCCATGTAGGAGGCATGCAAGAAGTAAAAAAATGCAAGAAATAAATTCTAAAATAACAACTCTCTCTCTAAAATAGAAGCTCTCTCTCTCTCTCTTCCTTCCTTTTTCCTTCCTCCTCATTTAAGGATGCCAAGAAGCTCTATTTATAGACTTTATTTTCGGACTACTACAGTAAAATCTGTCAGCTGCAATACAAATGGCATTAGCTACAGTACCCTACACAATGCAAACCGTCGGCTACAGTACCACTGCACAGTGTAAACCGTAAGCTACAGTACTAACACCGTTGCTACAGTGCCGTTCCACCTAACTTACTTTATCGTCCCATTTCATCATCCGTATTTTACTACAATGAATCCGTACACCATATTCCACCGTTCGTAGTTGGCTACAATGAAATTTGTGAATAGTGAACAGTACCATGAATAGTGAATAGTATGGTGAATAGTACCTCATAAATAGTACTTCCCCTTAAAATGCCTTCTTTAATTCTTCTTAATGCAGTATTATCCGTAGCTACAAGAAAATCATTATTTATTTATTAATTACACCCAAATTGAATATATTAAGCTTGAATATCATCTACAAAATCATCATATAAGGGAAAATATATATGAAAATATTTTACTTATCAGTACTCTTAGCCTTTATGTGTATCAAAGCATTCAAGCTTTATCAAATGGATGTAAAATGTGCATTTTTAAATGGTTACATTATGGAAGAAGTATATGTTGAACAACCTCCAGGATTTGAGGATGTAACAAAACCTAATTATGTTTTCAAGCTAAGAAAAACTTTATATGGTTTGAATTAGTAAATTTCTCATCGATCAAGGTTTTGTATGAGGGAAAGTTGATACAACATTATTTATAAAATGAAAACATAATGATATTTTAGTAGTGCAAATATATGTTGATGATATTATATTCGGTGCTACTAAAGATCTTTTATGCAAGGAATTTTCAGATATAATGCAGGGGGAGTTTGAGATTTCTATGATAAGAGAATTAACATTCTTTTTGGGTTTGCAAATCAAACAAAGAAAGAATGGAATTTTCATATCGTAAACTAAATATCTTAAAGAACTCCTTAAAAAGTATGGAATGGATCAAGCCAATGGAGTAGATACACCTATGAGTTCAACAACTCTTATGGATGCTGATGAGGAAGGAGTTGATTTCAATATAACCAAGTATTGAGAAATGATTGGATCATTACTCTACCTCATGGCTAGCATACCAGATATCTAATTCAGTGTTGGACTATGTGCAAGATACCAATCATGTCCTAAGGAATCACATGCTGAAACTGTGAAAAGAATTTTTTGATATCTTGCTCGCACAAAAGAATTGGGTATATGGTATCCTAAGGGTGGTAATGAGTATCTAGTTGCATAGTTAGACTCTGATCATGGTAGCTACAAAACAAACAAGAAGTGTACAAGTGGATAATGCCAATTCCTTGGAGGTGCAGTCGTTTCTTGGTTTAGCAAGAAACAAACCATAATATCGTTATCCTCAACAGAAGCTGAATATATAGCAGCTTCAAGTTGTTGTACATAGGTATTTGGTTAAAAAAATAATTACATGATCTTGGCATTTACCTCAAAGAAATTTTTATCTATTGTAACAACACCAACACCATTAGCTTGGCTAAAAGTCCTTTACAACATTCAAGAACCAAGCACATTGATGTGAGACATCATTTCATTAGAGATCATATTCAAAAGAAAGATGTCAATGTGATATTTATCCTAACATACCTACAATTGGCTGATATATTCATAAACAACTTGCCAAAGATTTATTTTTGTTTATAAGAAGAGAATTAAGAATGTTAAATCCCAATAAATTGTAAGTTGTTAAGCTTTTATAGATGTTAAATATTATTATTTGGTTATGCTTTGATGATAACTAACTTAAGCATCGAAGTATCTAGAATTTTGTTATGTAGGACATTGATACTCTGTTAAGTTGTAAGGAAAGCAAGGATAAATATAGAGGTAATCACTCGAGTAATAATTAGCAGTGATGGTTGTATTACTTGAGTGATGACATAAAATGACAGGGCATTGTGATTAATTCAAATTAATTTGAAATGAAACAGCATAACAGTTAAATATGAACTGTTAGAAGCTGATGAGATAGATCACTTAAGTGTTGTCTTTGAATCACTCAAGTGATTATCAGTGCAGATGGAAAATTGACCAAGTTTCAACTCAAATATGCCATCCAGTGCCTACAAATCATCAAGGGAATATACATGGGTAATTACTATATTATTCATGATAGGTACACATTTAAATTTTAAAGTTTTGCATCAGTCATGCATGATTACTCGAGTGATCACTTGAGTGATGCCTCAAGATCACTCATGTAATGTTGGGCATAATGACTATATCTATCAGCACTCTGTCATTTTCACAAAATCACTCCAAGTGACTCTTCTAGTGCTTTGACCAAATTGGGCACAGTGACTATATCTGTCGGCACTCTGTTATTTTCACAAAATTACTCTAAGTGACTCTTCTAGTGCTTTACCCAAATCTTTTCCCAAATACTTACCCACTAAAAACTGACTAAAACCTAATAAATTACAGCATAAAAAACCTCCTAAAATCTCATAAATCCTTTGCGTGTTCGTGACTTCTAGCTCTCGAAACAGGGAAATCAAGTTTTTTGTTTTAAATCTGTAATGGTGAGAGCCAAGGTGCCCCGTGTTGATCCTCCAACATCTTCTGAGTCCCTTCCATCTCCTCTACCCAAGAAATAAAAGCTTTCACCATCCTCCAAAGTTAAAGCACGTAAATGGCTAAAGGTTCAAGAAAAAGATCTACAACCCAAAGCTAAGAGGGTTGTAATCAAAGAGCCTATAGTCACAAGGGCAAGAATAAAAAAGGATATTCCTCTAGGAAAAGGGAAAGAAACTACATCCTCATCAACACCATCCTCAGATTCTTTAGATACACCTTCATAGATTGGGAATGGTTCAAAGGGACCCAAGTATGATGCTAAACTTGTCAAAGTAATGGCAAGTATATTAGATGAAGCCTACCAATCTAAGGGAGGGAAGCAAGGAACATCCTTTAAGGCTTCTAAGTCTCAATTGAAAGAGGGAAGTAGAGAAAAGGACATGAAAGAAGAAGACATCACCATACCTCTCAAAGGATTCAACACCAACAAACTTGAAAAATCTCCAAAGTTTAAGGAACATTTCTCTCAAAGGAAAGTATGTAAGATATTCTATATCGATCTTTAAGTTTTGTTTGAGGCTTTAAAGTTTAATTTAAGTGATTACTTGGAGCCTTATTTGCCTTGATTGTCTATGAAACTCCCCTATTGTACTAAATTTGTTAGAAAATTTTATTACATTTTGGAACCAGTAGAGGATGTGATTAAGCAAGCAGTGGAAGAGGAAATGGTAACTAAAGTCAGGGGACAAAAATTCTTGATTTCACCCTCATAGATTAACACTTGGCTAGGTATAAAGGATCCCCCTAATGACATTCAAGTCAATCTAAATCTAGACTCCAACCAAAATTTTATCATATTATGGCCTGGTGAGAAAGTACGACCCCTCATCTTCAATCCAATTGACATGTGTGATATGCACAGAGTCCTATAGTAAATCTACTCTCAATTTATAGTAAACAAGTCCAAAAAATTCACATACTTCATTAAAAGGGACTTTAGAAACATGGCTTCTATAATTTTGAAGGAACAAAAGAACTTGGGTGAGTTGATATTTTTTAAGATAAAAAGGTACAGATTTTCTAGAACTGGGAGCACACCAATGCCATTCCCCCAACTTATCTCTTTATTCCTAAAGGAAAATAAGATATGGTACCTAGAGCCTAATGAGCCTATTGAGAGGCTACTACCAATTGGGAGAAACAAAATAGGAAAATTGGGGATTGACATTCCTTTGAAGAAACACATGGGATCCACCTCTAAGAAGAAGAAAATAGAGGCTAAGTGAAGCAATTTGGATGACACTCAGTCCTATGCTCCTGCCACTACCTTTGCTCCTTCATTTATTAGTTCTGTAATGTAGACATACATGAAGACCATACTTGAAGGATTTCATGTAGACATCACCAACACAAATGCAGAATTAGTCACTTACATGAACTTCAAGATGAGAGAGATAGTAGAGTACATGAACAAGCATAATGAAGCCGTACTGGCATACAACAGAGAAATATTGGCACAACAGTAGGCCCATACTAGTGCTTTGCAAGAGATTGGGAGTCTCCTAAAGTCTCTTCATGAGAAGGTGGATGCCTTGGCACCTGGTACATCGACCACTGGTCCACTATTCTGGCCACAGCCCCAGCATCTAAGCGTATTCTTACCACTATCTCGCCTCCTACCATACCTCATACCACACTGAGGAATCTTCTCTTTACCATGACTGACCCATACTCATATGATCAAATACATATCACTCTCAATGAGCTAATCTAGCCTACCTCAGTTCCCACACCTGTTGCTTTACCTACAGGAACTAAGCCACTCACACAGTCACCTTATCACTACTTCTCTGATCACCACTCATACTACTCCTCCAATGACCATTCACATCACTCATCTATTCACACTAAGGAGATTATAGTCACCTCTCAGACTTTACCATATTTAGTACTATAGAACCCTCCTATATTTACACCAGCCCCAGATCCTGTCTTTTAGATTCCTCCTATGAACCTCCCTGAGCCTAAGCAATCATCACCTACCTTCTCTACTCAGTAAGGTAACACCCATGATATTGAAGCCTCACCTCTTAACATCACACCTATCTTCGCTATTGAGCCATCTAGTTCTAGCTCTGCCTTGATTGATTTTAGGGAGCATCTCCTGTCATTTTATTCATATTAATCATCTATGTGGCATATGTGTCATAACATTGGACATATGGGTGTACAAGGTTTTAAGGAGCATCTCTTGTCATTTTATTCATATTTATGTTATTTATGTCATTTTAATGAAATCAAGTTCAAGTTCTGCAATCATGTTTAAATTATGTAGCTGTATTCAATTATATTATTCTTTGCAAAGTTATGATCATTTGCTTTCTCTATCACAAATTGGGTAACTCTTGATATATCAAAGCAATCTTGGTATCATGTAATATTGAAACTCTTAATTGAATCCTTATATTTGAAATGAATTGCAAAATCACTCTTAAAATGAGTATTTCAAAAACCAACATGTTTTGTCATCATAAAAAAGAGGGAGAATGTTATATCCTATGTTTTGATGATAACAAAAGATGTTATAGATGAGTTAATGATAAATAAAAGGTTTTTGAATGATTTAACAAGTTTATTGAAGTGTGCAGAGTAATTGTGAGATATGGTATGAAGCTCTACCTAAAGGAAACTCTCTACCTAATTCTGTAAGGGATCACTCGAGTAACCAATCGAGTGATGTAGTCAGAACAATATCCAAAACTCTCTGTCTGATTTTGGAAGGGATTACTTAAGTGACCACTTAAGTAGTGACCCTTCATCACTCAAGTGATGAGGTAAGTTTACTTGTGAAATTCAGGGAAGACTCTCCGCCAAGATTTTTAATAGATCACTCAAGTGAGCACTTGAGGAATACACTGTGCAAAGAGTCATTTTATATAGACATACTCTTTAGTAGAAATTAGAAGGGATTACTCAAGTAATCACTCAAGTGATGGCCCTTAATCACTCGAGTAATGTGGAGTCTGAACTCTATCAGTTTTCAGAAGGGATCACTTAAATGGCCACTTGAGTGATGGCCCTTGATCACTCAAGTTATGAAGTCCATATTATATGATAATAATCTATTGTTTATTGATTTTTTATCCTTATGATTAACACTTCATTGTATTAGTGTTCTAAGTATTATTTCAAGAATTTAATAAAGGGATCATGCAATAAGAAGAAAGAGAAACCTTACGGAGCGTAACCCACCAAATGTAATAGCTAGTTTTTCAAATGTGGAAAATGGTCAAAAGTAGCTATGCCACTCTAACAGACATGTTAAAATGCTACCAACAGCTATCAGAACTCAACTACAAATATGGAAGAATTAAACGAAGAAGGACATACACTGACAACACACAAACATACATCAATCAATACTTTTATAGTGCTTTATTTCTCATATTAATTCTCTATACTTTAGTGTTCATATATTTACTATGAGAGAGAGATTTGGTTACAAACTCAATATTGTTAGGATTGGTAGGCACACAGCGGAAGAATTAAAAAAAAAATTAAAATTGCAAAAGTTTACCAATCCCAATTGCGGATCTATCAACGGCATTTAAATCAAGTTAGAAAGAGTCATACCTTATTCATGTTTGTTTGAATGCCCACAATCATCAACGTATTGCGAGTTCACAAATCTTCATGTTTGGTTGCTCCTGAAATAATTTCCCCGGCATCTACATGTCCGCTAATTCTTCTTAAAAGAGCATCAATCTCTATAAGTATGAGATTAACCATCCCCAACATCAACATGTCAACTAGTTCTTCTTGGAGTTTTGCCTTTTTCAATCTTGAGGAGCTAACTACTCATATCAGCTCCCTCTACTGGTATCTACAAGAATAGGACCCCAACACCGGCAGCGTGCTAGCGCCTCTAATATCCTTCTAGGGTTTTCTTGTGGCTCTCTAGTTTTTCATCATCAGTAGAAAACCCTAGCTCTCATATTTTATAACTAGTAGGGTTATCTATTTTATGATGGATATTGGATTTTTAAAATTAATCTTAATTAATTTTAAAATCCTTATCATATCAATTAACATTTAATTGTTTTAATAAGCTAATTAAATAAACTTGGTTTAATTAAATCTGTCCAACAGTTTTAATTTAACCTATTTATTTAATTAGAATAAAGAGCCAATGGAATTTAATTTATCTTCATAAATTAAATATGAGATATTATCATATAATATCTTTATATATACACAATATAATAATATCATCATATAATATAATATTATCATATATTCAATATATATTATCAAATAATATATATTATATATATATAATATAATATTATCATATGATCATATAATATAATACTATCATATATATATAATATATATTATCAAATAATATCTATTATATATGTATTTATGTATTTCAAAAAATACATGTGTATATAATATTATTAATATTCCTTTCCAAATATAAATATATATATAACACATATAAATATTTATCAAATAAATATTCACACAACATGTGTATATAATAAATAAATATATTTAAAATTCATTCACCCTAGATTAAACATTGTATTCATTGAATCTTAGACGCATCTTAGATTCAATGAATCTGGACATTATAGCTCGTGTTGGGCTATTCTTGTGTGCGACCCTGTAGGCCCAAACGAAGTTGGCAGTGGGCCAATGACTATACTAACCCACAAGTCGTAAGCGGCCTCTAGCAAGACATTACGACTACCCAATTCATATGAGGATCGACAATACGATATAACCTGTCGTATAACCATATCACGTCCCTTTTGTCACACGATATTTCGGTCAAAGATGAGGCATGGAGAATGTCATCCTCCTATTCCTGACCATTACTTTCTTGATCCCTGAGTAGTCTGACTATAGAAATGGAAACTCCTTTCCATCGTAGTATGGCCATACATTTCTCAGACTCACTCATCGAGGGGCCCAGTAATATCTCTCTACTAATGTGAGGGACAAATTCCATCTTGACCATTCACATTCCTCTGCATGAAAACCACTAAACCCGATTGTAGCCTTTATCATCACCCGGTTAAAGGTGACTTTTGACTAAGTCAAAGCTTAGTAACTCTCATGTAGGAATCCATGATGATCTCAGGTCAAAGGGCATTGTGATATGGTTATACATGAGATAAGCTTATGACTTGATCCATGCAGCTTTCTCATAGCGGGTCGGTCCAGCACCTTGTACTCCTACAAGTGCCTAAGACTTTAATTAGTATCCCCATACCTTATCAAAGTCATACTGGTCTTATTTCATCTTTGCTCCCACATAGATGACCGACCAGGGACATTTAGGACAATCATTATGATTTATCCAAGGATACAATTATCACAGTGAACATGCGAATATTGTGATAACCAAATGGAGAAATTCATTGAATGACAATATTCAAAGTACAATGATTGGCCCCTAGGGCACAATTTCCAACATCCTCCCACTTGTACTAGGTACAATCATTAGTTTCCCTAATTCGCATTGTTCTAACATGACGCTCATGCTTTGCTTGTGCAAGCTACTTAAAAGGAGGATCAACAACATTGTCTTCTCCTCTTACTTTGTATATTTTTATATCACCTCTATCATTGATTTCTATGATAAGATGAAATCCCTTGAGTATACGTTTGGTTCTTAATAGCTTCGCTATTTTCACAAAACAAATCTATTGGATTTGGGTGGTAGGTACCACCCTTAGTTCAATAACAAACTTGTAATCTAAACAGTTTCTTTAGCTGCATCTGATGCTGCTATATACTCAACTTCTATTGCAGAACCTACTACAGTACTCTACTTGTAGCTCTTCTAGCTTACTACACCACTATTTAAAATTAACATATATCTAGATTGCGATCTAAGATCATCTCTGTATAACCAGTTACATAGAACTCATCACCCAATCCACCATATACCAAGAATAAGTCCTCAGTCATTCTCAGGTGCTTTAAGATATTCTTGACAGCAGTCCAACGACCCTCACTACTCTGACTTAGGCCTATTAGCCTCTTGGATCTATCTCTATAGATTCTAATCCCTAGGGTATAAGTGGCTTCGCCTGAGTCTTTCATCGAAAAAGACTTCCCTAACCAAGACTTGACACTCTGCAAGGTAGGAATGTCATTCCCAATAAGTAGGATGTCATTTGCATAAAGTACTAGAAATATAACTGTACTCCCACTAACCTTCTTGTAAACACAAGGTTTATCAATGTTTTGAATGAATTCAAACTGTTTGACTACTTCATCAAAACAATGATTCCAACTCCGAGATGCTTGCTTTATTCCATAAATAGATCTTTGAAGCTTGCATACTTTACCAAAATTCTTTGAACGCACGAAACCTTTAGGTTGTGTCATGTACACATCCTCAAGGAGCTTTCCATTAAGGAAGGTCATTTTGACGTCCATCTACCATATTTCATAGTCATAATATGATGCAATGGCAAGAAGAATTTTGATTGATTTGGCCATTGCAACTGTGGAAAAGGTTTCATCATAGTCTATACTATAAGTTTGAGTGAATCCTTTAGCAACCAGTTGTGCCTTGAAGACATTTACTTTGCCATCCATGTCTTTGAAAACCCATTTGCACCTGATGGTTTTAACACCTTTAGGTGGATCGACTAAGGTCTATACTTGATTGTCGTACATGGATTGCATTTCAGACTTCATGGCATTTAGCCATTTCTTAGAGTTTGGTCCCATTATGGCTTCTTGATAGGTGGTTAGCTCATTCTGCTTAATGAGCAACACATTACGACTTCTAGTAATCAGAAATCCATATCTCTGAGGCTGATGCCATGTCCTATCAAACCTTCGTAGGCCTTATGTTACTTGAGCAGGCTCAACAACTTGTTGTGAGTCTTCTCTATTTTCCATCAGTGGTTATGTGCTATCTTGTGACTCTCAAACTTCTTTGAGATGTACCCTACTCCCACTGGTTCTTTTAGAGATAAACTCCCTATCTAGAAAGATACCATTTTGGATAACAAACACTTTATTATTGGTGGGATTATAGACATAGTATCCCTTAGTTTCCTTATGATACCCCACAAAAAGGCACTTTGAGGATTTGTGTGATAATTTATTAGAGGTTTATTGTTTAACATAAACCTCACATCCCTAAATTTCAAGGAAAGACAAACTAAGTTTCTTCCCAGGCCATATCTTATATGGTGTCTTTTCAACTGCCTTAGATGGAACACGTTTAGTGTGAACGCAACTATGTCTAGGGCATGGCCCCAAAAGAACGGTGGAAGATCTGTTTAACTCATCATATATCAAACCATATCTAATAATGTTCGATTCCTCTGCTTAGAAACGTTATTCCATTGTGGTGTTTCTGGAGGGGTTAATTATGAGACTATCTCACAACTCTTAAGATGGTCAATAAACTCTTGGCTCAAATATTCACCACCTCGGTCATATCGAAGTGCTTTAATTATTTTTCCAAGTTGGTTTTTGTACTTTATTTTGGAATATTTTGAACATTTCAAAAGATTCAGATTTATGTTTCATTTGATAGATATATCCATATCTACTAAAATCATCCATAAATGCAATGAAGTACATATAACCTCCTCTGGCAGCTATATTCATTGGTCCATATACATCTGTATATATGAGGCCCAATAAATCAGTGGCCCTCTTACTATACCCAATAAAAGGTGCCTCTGTCATCTTTCTTAATAAGCAAGATTCACATGTATCATATGATTCAAAATCAAATGAAAAAAATCCATCTTGATGGAGTTTAGAAATGTGTTTCTCATTTATATAGCCTAGATGACAATGCCATAGGTAAGTCGGATTCAAATCGATTGACCTGATCCTTTTAGTTTTTCTTCTCAGATCTTCGAGGTAGAGTTTGCAATTCCTCTTCCAATGAACGGTTTCATTGTAGAAGAAGCATACTCCTTCCTTTGGAGGCTTTACCTTCTTGGCTGCAGGCTTAGTTTCGGGCTTGTTTGACTCTTTGGTTTTACCTCCTGAGCCATTACCCTTTCCCTTGCCCTCGCCTTTCCTTTTAATACCCTATAGGAATGGGTTGATCTAGGACATATGCTTTCTTTCCTGCTTGAGAACAATTCTCAAGTTCCTAAACCAATCAAGAAAGTTTGTCCCACTGAGTTTATCCTTCTCAAGGACTGATCGCAGTGATAGTGTAGTAGTATTACTAGTTGACATGATTCTACAATTAAAATATGCAAAGTTATTTTGTAATCTCCCACTAAATTAACAACCATCAATGCTATAATTAGTAGGCTAAGATCCATATTTTGCTTAAATTTAAGTCCGCTTTGGCAGGACGCTTAAATTCAAGTTATTTAGGTAGGTAACCTCTTTACCAATTACATCATATGTAACTCTTAGATCTTTATGGGATTCGATCATCATATGATCTAGCATGTTTAATCCCATCTAATGCCTTGAGATCCAAAACCATTTTGATGATCTCAATTAAGTCAAAACAACAATGAATTTTGTGAGTAGCACCATTACTCATGCTTGCCTCACCAAGATAACTCAAATGCATCCACTTTGGTGGAACCTACAATTAAGCGATCTAGGTTTTGACAAGTATTCATTAATTGACGGCATTATGACTTAAGATTTTATTCGGAGGGCTTTAATTGATTAGTTTCATTTATGTGAATGTAATCGCGGTTGTATCTCATACACATAACTACAAAAGTATGCATGATATGATCTAATCAAAAGCATAATTTAAACGTGATACAACATGGCTCACCTAACCTAAAATTCTCCCAAGCCAATGAGAGGACTTCTCTAAATAAGAAGAGAAAAATTACATTAATAGAAACCTCGTTTGAACATACGAGGGGAGTGAGATGAGAAGAGAATGTACAATGAGAATATTTAGAGAAAGGCATGGCACGCAGGCCATATTTAAATATTACAACTCTTGTAAAAACTAAAGCCATGTTTTTCACCATACCCAAACAATTTGGAGAAGTAAACCACAACAATCAACAATTCATACAATATGAAAAGTAATAAATGTCGTGATTGAGCTACGGACAATTAGCTACGGCAGTCCCGCTAAGCTGTCAGATTTTTCATCTTAATTTGAAAAATCATAATTACATCTTGAAAAATCCAATTGTAGTGGTTCAAAGCTCTATTTGACCGTCCTTAAGTATATTTTCAACGAAAAATATAATTTTCATAAAATTATATGTTCACTGTTCCTGAAACACTAATTAATCTTCGCTGCCAGAGAAAACGTCACAGATTCAAAGCCTAAATTCAAAAATTGATATCTCCTAATGTACTGATCCAAATCGCATATATTATATATCAAATTAAAGCTTAGGATGTCTAATTTCATTCTGGAAATTTTCAAGATTATTGGATAAGATTTGTGCATTCAAAAATTTGTCACAAACATACTGCCTCTAAAAAAAACGAAAATCTACAGCACTACTACTATGACTTCAATCTTTCTAAAATCATGTTCCACTTATATATCACATATATAAGCACACAATAAGCACTAAAACTCAATTTAAATACACAATTGACCTGGCTCTGATGCCACTGTTAGGATTGGTAGGCATACAGCGGAAGAATTAAAAAAAAAATTAAAATTGCAAAAGTTTACCAATCCCAATTGCGGATCTTTCAACGGCATTTAAATCAAGTTAGAAAGAGTCGTACCTTATTCATGTTTGTTTGAATGCCCACAATCATCAACGTATTGCGAGTTCACAAATCTCCATGTTTGGTTGCTCCTGAAATAATTTCCCCGGCATCTACATGTCCGCTAATTCTTCTTAAAAGAGCATCAATCTCTATGAGTATGAGATTAACCATCCCCAACATCAACATGTCAACTAGTTCTTCTTGGAGTTTTGCCTTTTTCAATCTTGAGGAGCTAACTACTCATATCAGCTCCCTCTACTGGTATCCACACGAATAGGACCCCAACACCGGCAGCGTGCTAGCGCCTCTAATATCCTTCTAGGGTTTTCTTGTGGCTCTCTAGTTTTTCATCATCAGTAGAAAACCCTAGCTCTCATATTTTATAACTAGTAGGGTTATCTATTTTATGATGGATATTGGATTTTTAAAATTAATCTTAATTAATTTCAAAATCCTTATCATATCAATTAACATTTAATTGTTTTAATAAGCTAATTAAATAAACCTGGTTTAATTAAATCTGTCCAACAGTTTTAATTTAACCTATTTATTTAATTAGAATAAAGAGCCAATGGAATTTAATTTATCTTCATAAATTAAATATGAGATATTATCATATAATATCTTTATATATACACAATATAATAATATCATCATATAATATAATATTATCATATATTCAATATATATTATCAAATAATATATATTATATATATATAATATAATATTATCATATGATCATATAATATAATACTATCATATATATATAATATATATTATCAAATAATATATATTATATATGTATTTATGTATTTCAAAAAATACATGTGTATATAATATTATTAATATTCCTTTCCAAATATAAATATATATATAACACATATAAATATTTATCAAATAAATATTCACACAACATGTGTATATAATAAATATATATATTTAAAATTCATTCACCCTAGATTAAACATTGTATTCATTGAATCTTAGACGCATCTTATATTCAATGAATCTGGACATTATAGCTCGTGTTGGGCTATTCTTGTGTGCGACCCTGTAGGCCCAAACGAAGTTGGCAGTGGGCCAATGACTATACTAACCCACAAGTCGTAAGCGGCCTCTAGCAAGACATTACGACTACCCAATTCATATGAGGATCGACAATACGATATAACCTGTCGTATAACCATATCACGTCCCTTTTGTCACACGATATTTCGGTCAAAGATGAGGCATGGAGAATGTCATCCTCCTATTCCTGACCATTACTTTCTTGATCCCTGAGTAGTCTGACTATAGAAATGGAAACTCCTTTCCATCGTAGTATGGCCATACATTTCTCAGACTCACTCATCGAGGGGCCCAGTAATATCTCTCTACTAATGTGAGGGACAAATTCCATCTTGACCATTCACATTCCTCTGCATGAAAACCACTAAACCCGATTGTAGCCTTTATCATCACCCGGTTAAAGGTGACTTTTGACTAAGTCAAAGCTTAGTAACTCTCATGTAGGAATCCATGATGATCTCAGGTCAAAGGGCATTGTGACATGGTTATACATGAGATAAGCTTATGACTTGATCCATGCAGCTTTCTCATAGCGGGTCGGTCCAGCACCTTGTACTCCTACAAGTGCCTAAGACTTTGATTAGTATCCCCATACCTTATCAAAGTCATACTGGTCTTATTTCATCTTTGCTCCCACATAGATGACCGACCAGGGACATTTAGGACAATCATTATGATTTATCCAAGGATACAATTATCACAGTGAACATGCGAATAATGTGATAACCAAATGGAGAAATTCATTGAATGACAATATTCAAAGTATAATGATTGGCCCCTAGGGCACAATTTCCAACAAATATTCCTTATTGAGATAACTTAAGGTTGTGGAACCTTAAGTTGGGATTTGAGATTACCTTGTGTAAGGGGGTGTGAGTGTTCGAGTAGGGAACTTGTGATTGTATTGAGGTGCCAATAACCCTTTGAATCTTGAAAGATATAGTGAAATGCTCAGAGGAACTCTGAGGACTAGACGTAGGTCAAAGTGGTTGTGACCGAACCAGTATAAACTCCTGATGTACACTTCAGTGATTTCTCTCCTTACTCTTAATTGTGCTTTAAAGTCTGTTAAGTTTTATTAAGTGTCTGATTATTTTGTAATCACCCAATTCAACACCCTCTTAGTTGATAAGCATACTTTAACAAAAATAATCCTGGTGAATAGGAGGATGAACATATACATCCTGAGGAACTTAAATAGGGGCCTCCACCTTGATCTGCTGAGAGGGTTAAAGTTTACACACATAGGCGGCACAATTATGTCAACAACCCCCTATTTTATAAGGAAAGTTTAATCCCTAGGTAGAAGAGGATTGACTATTCTAGCTAGAGAAAATTTTCATAATTTTAGAATGCCCGGATAACATCAAAGCCTAGTTGGCTATTTACAAACTAGAAGGGGATGCAGACAGGTGGTAGAAGAATATTGAAATGATCCTTTAGGCACGGAATATTCCTATAATATGGGAACTATTTCAAGAAATTTTCAACAAGAAATATTTTTCCCAATCAGTTAAAATTGTAAAGGAAACGGAGTTCCTATTGATACAACAAGATGAGAAAGAAAGTTTTGACAAGTGTTTGGCTCGATATATCCGATTGTCTTGAGACTCTTCTTACTTGAGGTATCATGATGATGAGGGATGGAGCTCAGATATGATGATTCAGGGACTAAGACTGGAGCTGAAAGAGAAGCTAGTCTCTAAATAATTTACAAAATTTAATAAGGCAATGGAAGAATGCCGGATCATAGAAAGCAATTTGCTGAATCTGTATACTGACAGAAATGCTAGTAGTAAGGATGCATCTGATAGTGGGAATTCTTCCTAGAAACACAATAATGAGGGAGGTCCATACAAAGGGAATAATAAAAAGTCGTATAAGTCTGATAACCACAATAACCAGAGATCCCCTAGGAACATCACATGTTGGCATTATGGCAAGTCATATTATCCTAGAAGGCTATGTAGTGCTCCAGCAAAGAAGACAGTCTGTTATAATTGTCAGGAACTGGGATAGTTTGCTAAAGATTATCCATAGCAAAGGGTAGGGGAGCCTAAAGAGAGAGCCCAGGGTAGATTCTTTACCATAACTCAAGAAGAAGCCAGAAAATCCCCTAAACTAATTCAAGGTATGGTTTTACTTAATGATAATTCGGTAGAAGTATTATATGATTCAAGTGCTAGTTATTCATTTATTACGTGTAACTGTGTAAGACGGCTAGGCTTAAGTATGCACCGATTATCGTATAATCTAGTTGTGTCTACACCTATAGTTGTCAGATTTGTCATAGCTAATGTTTGCTTGAATTGCATAATAAACGCCGAAGGACACAAATAAATAGTGTACCTGATTTGTTTATCATTTCATAGACTAAAAGTAATTCTCAATATTAACTGGTTGACAACAAATAATGTTTTGCTAGACTACAAAAGCAAAAGGGCCATTTATCTTAATCCATAACCAAATGACATTATAGAAGTCAACCTTAATTTTCTTTTAGCAGCTAAGGCTGAGAAATGTTTGCATAAAGGTTGTCAAGGGTATATAGTATTCTTCTTTATTCAGTCATATGTTGGAACAATGCTTGAAATTATTAGACTATACTAACTAATAATTGGAAAGGATTTTAGGTAGTAACTCTTCTCTCATACACTATGTGATTGTTTATATGCTTCAAATTGCTATGTTCTATGATATGAATTGTATGTTGCAAAACCTATATGTGGTGTGGAAAAAGCATAAATACCACCTCGTAGGAAAAACACAAGTACCATCAGGCCAAGTGGGACCTAGCTAAGGTTGAGACAAGTATGGATAGATAGTTATCTTCTCCATAACACTACAGCAAGTAGGGGTCAAATGGTTGTTTGATCTTGAATAGTGAACACAATATGGCTAGTAGGGACAAAATAGCCATTTGATCCTGAACATCAAGAAACAGACAAGTTTACAGTATTTTATTTCTGTTACATTATATGGTACATTGCATGTTTATTTATCACATTTTATATGATTGATTGTGTGTTACTACTGAGATTTATATGAATCTCACCCCTTTCCATAAATTTAAAGTTTATTCATCTAGAAGAAGCGGCTACATGGGCAAGAAGGTAGATACCGGCAACTGAGAGTTCCAGTCCTGTCCAAGTATTGATATTGGTTATCTACTATTTTATATCATCTTCTGGGATTTGTAAATATTATGTATAAACCCATTGAGGATTCCTGTAATGTAATCAAATATTTTATATTAGTAGGTTTATGTTATTTCTGTTTGCTCATTGAACTGTGCATTATTACTATGATAAATGACAAAATATTAAGGGGTTTTCCATATAACATTCTCTTACAACATGCATAAATAATCACATGGATTTTATGATATTAATTTTATGAAGGTGAATGAATATTATTTGATTCACATAAATGATTTAGTTGATTAAATTAATTAATTAAGATTCTCATTAACATTGTTTATATATGGAATTTAAATTGTACAAATTTAATATTGGTGATTAGCATACATATTGTCAAACCCCTTCATAATTCAACATTTAATAGAGTATCAACGCATAGTTCAGTGGGTATACAGAAGTAGCATAAATATACTGATATAAAGTATTTGATTACATTACAGGAAATCCCTACAAGGTTTGTACATAATTATTATAGATCCCAAATACATAAAATGTTTAACAGATAATTAACACTAAATCTTGATCAGAACCGAAACCCAAAGTTGCCGGTGTCTACTTCTTTGCACTTAGAGCTGCTTCCTCTAGTTGAATAAATTTTAATTTATGAAAAGGGTAAGATTCAAATGAATCTCAATAGTAACATACAATCATTCATATAAAATGTGACAAATAAAAATGTAATGCACTATATAATGCAACAGAAATAAAATGTTGTAAACATATCTATTTGCCCGACATTTAGGATCAAAATGACTATTTTTTCCCCACTAGCCATACTATGATCACTGTAATGTTTCAAAGCAGACAACAACCTATCCGTACTCATCTCATTACCTCAATTGGGTCCTATTGGCCTAATGGTACTTGTGCTTTTCCCATAGGGTGGTACTTGTGCTTTTCTCACACCACAGTGAGGAATTATATCAACTGCCTAGATGGGTCCTATTCGACCTGCTGGTACTTGTGCTTTCCCCATACCACAACTCTAGGAATTTGTCACATACATTTCACATCATAGAACTTGGCAATATAATGCATAAAAATAATCATATAATGTATGAGAGATAGAGTTATTACCTGAAATCCTTTCAGTAGCTAGCTAATATCGGTCCTTTAACTCTTTGTCCGACTTGAGAAAATGTCAAATCCTAAAATTTCAAATTTATATTTAATGAGTTATTACTCATCATGTCTTATTCCATGACTCATATAATTGGTTATCTCTACCCAAAAATGCATAGTTATCAAAATGCCCCTAGGAATCCAGTCTAATTCCCTTTATACCCGGTATAATTGTACTTTCAAATTTATGGTTTTAGGGGTAAAATTGTCATTTCACACCCTAAAGCCTTCATACTCAATTTTTCACATGTTCCCTACATAGTTTTTCATTCTAAACACAAAGAAATATTCAAATCCACAAAATTTCAGCTCAAACACACCAAAATATGTTTGGCTAAAATTCTTGAAAATTTGGAAAAATTGGAGTTTTTCAATTTTCATTTAACCAAACATCTTCTTTCCACTTCTAATCGCTTGTTTAACAACTTAAACATGTAATACCTTAAATTTTGGGATTAGAGACTAGAGAATAGGCTTAAATAAAGTAGACTACTAAGCTCAGTTTAGTAAGAGTCCCAGGAATGCATAAGAAACATAATGACTATAAGAAACTGTACCTAGAATAAAATATGAATTTTGGTGCGAATTAGTCAAAAGAAAATATCTGATTCTTTTTGGATATGCTAGTATAACATAAAACCTAGCCTAAATCTAAAGGGAAAAGGAAATGGTGTCTAGAAAGAAATAATATAGAGAACTAAAAGAACTAATGACACAAGAAATAATATTGCTATAATCAAGGGCAAAAGAGACAATTGCCATTTGATCTTGAGGTTAAAATTGGAAGACAAAATGAAGGGCTAGAATTTACTCTTAAAAAGCAAGAGTAACGATGATGAAAAAGAAAATTAAATTTCCTCCCTCATGCTATTAAAAACTTCCAAAGAGGGCAAGGAAGGAAAAAGAAGAGTTTAGTCAGGCATGTTCTCACCTTTTGGTTAAATATTGTGGCTAGGACATAAGAGCTTTTTGGTCAACATTTTTCATTCTTTTTCAAGAAGCATTTTGGTCAGTGGAAGAGGAATAAGGGAAGAGAGAGCTTGACCCAAATAACCTAGCCTATACTTGGTTAATTAACCAAATCACTTTTATAAGAAGCCACACAAATTTGACACATCTTCTTTTAGCATTTTAAGTAAGGCTTTTTGGCCAAGGGAATTCAAAAAGGCAAGGAATGGATATTAAAACATTACATTATCTCATTCACTCCAAAAATTCAGCCAAAATAGAGAAAAAGAAGGGAAAAAGAAAAAGGAAAGAGAAAGAGTAAGGTGAAGAACAAAGAAGCAAGGTAAGTGTTCTTACTTGATTTTCACCTCCTTAACCACTTCTTTGGCCAAATGATCTTTATGAATCTTGTTTCCCTCTTAAAAAGCTTCATTTTTATGGTTTTTTTAATAGAAGGAGTTTTAAGCCATCTTGTAAGAGCCAAAGCTGGAGAATCAAAGAAAAAGCTCAAGAAAAAGTAAGAGGTGAGTAAGAGCATCATTTTGACATATGTGGTGTCTTGTTTTGTTGAGTTTTTATGGGTTGTTTATGCTACCCTAATTTTAGCCAAATAGTGTATTTAGGGCTTCATCATTCTTTATTCATATACATGTGGTTATATGAGGTTTGGGAAGCATATGACCCTAGTATAGTAAATAAATTATGAATTGGTGAATTGTTGCCTTGTGACTTAATTTTTGGTCATAACATGAAATAAAGAAGTATGATTTTTTTTTGAGGTCTCCAATAGATTCCTTGGGAAAATTTTGTAGGAATAGGTTGTTAGGATGATTTAAGAAAGAACGGATACGAAATCCAAAAAGTAGAATATTGCTGCCCAATTAGGGTTTTGTGTGACAGTCTGGTTGTGTGGTATTTTTTGGGAATATAATGTTGTCAAATGGCCATGAAAATTTTCTGAATGAAATTAGATTTATCAAAATTTAACTTGGTAGGCTATTTGTACCATTTGGATCAGCACTTTAAGAATTATGAATTTTTGAAGTTCGGTATTAAATTTGGACAGAATCCTAGGCCAGTGTGGCTTTGGTCATGATTCTAGAATTATGTGGCTAGAATTGACTTTACATAATATTTTATATTTAAAATATACTCAAATAGCTTTTAGTAGGAATTTGAACTACCCTAATTAGAGTTCTATAGAATTAGTTATGAATTTTCAAAGTTTGGTCAAATTATTACTCGGGTTCATAAAGATTAAACCCTTACTGCAGCATCTCTTTCCACTATCACTCAAAGGTTAATGTCTAGTGTTCACACTATGCCTTTTCTTATCTTGTGCCCATATAAACTAATTTGAGTGATAAATAATTGCTTATTATTGCATATCATTAGCAATCAATCATTTATGGTTTTCAAAATGTTTTCAGATTGCTAAATGGATCGAAAGTAAAATCATGCATAATCTTTCTATGTATTTGATTCTTTGAAATGCGTATTTTATCTCAATCCATCCTAGTACATGATTTGAAATTTATTCATATTGTATCTATATTCAAATCGGTTTAAAAATTGAAAGATAATATATTTGTACAAAAATGTCTGAAACGCTTCAAATCGATCCACTAAAGTTCTTCCTCATATTCACATATTATTTCTTGATCATAAACTTATTACAGCTTTAACTACTCAATCTTTATTTTCTAACAAATTAGAATTTATGTATAACAAGTTAACTATCTATATGAGTTTCAAGTTTATTCTCTAGAAAAGAATTCAACATATGAAAACCTAGTGGCTAATGCATAGAATATTATTTGGCTAAGTTATTCCAAGTATTACAAAAGCTTATTAATGCATTAAATGCATTAATCATTATAGTGGAATAACTTATTAGAGCAGTATTTTGGAACTCGAATCATTTGAACTAACTAGCTTGTGCTTCATGTTTCATAAATCCAGAAATTTGTTTTTGTTCCTTGAATACTTTACAATTGATATTATCTATCTCTGAGTAACTAGAGCCTTGTATTCAAATTCCTACCTTGAATGCTCATATATTTTATGACACAACTCTAAGAGGCAAGATTATCTCTTGGTCAATAACAAAGTCATTGTGCTTATATATGTCTATCAAGTTAAGCCTTTTTTGGCTAATTCATTTTTCACATGACTTTTGCTCTTGGGAAAGTTCTCAAACATCTTAACTCCAATGTCTAATATGTTATCTTAGTTGTTCTCTAAGAAAAGCTTTCTGATATATTTTTTTTAACTATTAACTTTCACTATTTTTAATATGAGCATCGATTGTAAACATGTTTCAAAAAAAGAGTTTTGCATATATTCAAAATCTCAATTTTACAATGTATTGTCATGATTTGAAATAACATTTGAGATTTAAAATAATTTGCATATTTCACTCTTAAAAACTTGGTTTCATTCACAATTTATTATTTCATAAGAGTTAATCATTATCGATAGATTGTCTACTCTCTTGATCCGACTTACATGGATTGCATGAAAATCTTATGAATGACATATTTTTTATATAAAATGTATTTACACATTGTCATTGATCATTGAAAATCATCATTCTTGATATCATTTGTTTATTACCCTTTATGATTCATTGGCTTAAATTTATTTAATCGAGTAAAATTATATTTTAGTTATTGTTGGTTATTATACTCTTTGCTTAAATATCATATGATTCAATTATATAAGAGAAAAAGAGTTATAATGTCTTATATTGTATGGATCCAAGAGAAAGTTAGGTACTAAAGAGCATGTATTTATACGTTTGTAAGAGTAGGTGTGACTGGTAGTATTGCAGTGTGAGTAGAAGAAAAATCTGTGATATTACTTGAGTGACACCCTATCACTAGCAAGTGACTAGCTAGTGATGCAGTTAGAGAAAGAGAAAAAGGAAGAAGACATCTTAATTGTCCTAACTGAGTTCAATTCAAAGAAGCTCAAGGACAAGAATAGTTTAGCCATTATGAGCCTTAGTTATCCATCCATCTTCCTTATTGTCCCAAGGTGATCAGACATTTCTATTGTGATATGGAGCCAATAGAGATATTCAAAGGAAGACATAGAAATTGAGGAGACCTTACAGACAACAAGTAGAGATCACCATCTCAGCCTTAATGATCAATAAATGGTTAGGGATCAAAAATCCCCCTACTAGACCTTCCAAGGAGTACAATGAGCTTGAGATGAACAGAATCATCAAGCTTGATGAACAAGACCTAGAACTTGAAGCAAAATGAGAAGCTAGATAGGATTCCTATGTTTGAGAAGCTGTATCAACAAAAACTAAAAGCTAATACTTCGAGGATAGATGAGACATAATATTCTATTAGAGTTAGTCCCCCTGATCCTTCATTCCTTGGTCCATCTATCTAGGGCTATCTGAGAGAGGAGCTTTAGTACTTTCACACTGAGCTTGCTACAAACAATGTTGAGATCATCACTTCAGTGAATGATAAAATGAGGTAGCTATAAACCAGAACTTCAAAGTTCTATTTAAGTAGCAAGAGACAAAGTAAAGGTTAAGGCACCTAGAGATTATCAATCCAAATCCTTAGCAAAAGTTATATCACCTAGATTTTCATTTATTAGATCCACTATTCAGATATATAGAGATTTAGAAGATCTCATTTGAGATTACCAATACCAATAAGAAGCTCATAGAGATGGTAGATGATAGAGTAAGAGAGTTATGTGCTATGGTGAATTAGAATTTCTCGATGGTGTTTGCTAAGTAAAGGGCATACACTAAGTTAATGAATGCACATAAGGCCTTATTTTGAGCTCATCTTGGTATCATTAAGTGTCCTACAGAGACTACACCTCTAGATCACATCATGAGATAATGACTAACCAACGATGCATCAATAGACTACAGATGATTATGGCTTGATTAATTACGACATTACTCGAGTAAGGTATTGTATTATTTCTTAATTCAAAGTCTCTGAGCTACATTACTTGAGTGAGCACTCGAGTGATGGTCAAGTAGGATCACTCGAGTGATATTGGAGTATAGTCATTACAACCCCTAAATAGCATCATCATTTTTCAAAACTTGATTTCTCACCAAATCTTTAGATTTTCATGCTTAATTTCTCTACAAAGTTTTTCCAATAGTTTTTCAAATCCTTGAGAGTTTTTAACTCTATTCCTCATAACAATTTTTTTAAGTCATAGATTCATTAAAGGGGAGCTTCACATTCATATGTGTTTTATATTTTAAAAGCTTATCTCCTTTATTTGAAGAAAATCATTATAGCATATTCATTTGCATTCACTCTCAATTGATTAGTTTTGATGATAAGTTACTCATATATTTTCTTTTCATGAACTTAATTTGCATATACTTTATAGAAATGAAACTTTTGATACTTGGTTACACTAACCATTCTCCTTGCAAGAATGCTTTTAACTTATGACAGGAGAATTTACTCTATGCAAGATTATTCCCTAACACACTAAAAAGAGAATATATCAACTTTGAGTACATATGCTTTAATGCTCAATTAAGGGAAATATTTTGGCTACAACACTTAAAGCAATAGACTTCATGGAGCACTTCAACATTTTTGCAAATCCATATAAGCATTTCTAAACCCTCTCTCTTTATATTTTGAGAATACTTTGCATATCTTTGATTTCAATTTGCTTTGATTATGAAAGTTTTCTTGAAAACATTTTCAAATTCTTTCAAATTTATAAAATGAAAACCATTTTTATTTACATCACATTGAAGAAGAAATTACTTTTAGATAGGGGAGAGAGAATGGTATTTCTAGTTTGTCTTCATATTTATTTCTCCACAAGCATTTCTATTTTATACTTTAAACTTTTTGCAAATGTCAAATAAGGGGAGAGAAAGGCAAGAAAAATATGTTGCATTCAATTTGTGTAGTCATATTCACACATATTTTTCTTTAAGGATTTGACATCATTAAAAAGGAGGAGAATATTAGATGTGATTAGTTTTGATGATGTCAAGTATAGATGATATTAAGAGTAAAAAGGTTACATAATATACTTATCTCCTACATTGACTAACTACTATATTTAATATGAAATATCTTTTAGATTAGTCAAGCAAAGAAAGAAAAAGATTGAAGATAGTCGAGAAAATCAAGAAGATATCTAATTGGGTTATAGAGAATGATCATCAAAAGAAAAATCAAGAAGAAAGAGATTGAAGAAAGAAGAACTTACAAGAACTAATGAGAATATCTGATAAACTCGAGTTATAAGGCAGAAATCGAGTAGTCTTTGATAAAGAACTCGAGTTTTTCCTGAAAACTTTAGGTTAACCCTCGCAAGTTTAAATTAGCTATCGCAAGTTGATAATAACTCTCACAAGTTTAAATTAACTCTCATAAGTTCAAGTTAACTCTCACAAGTTAAAGTTAATTCTCACAAGTTTTGTCCAGAACCAAAGTTATAAACTTGAGTTTTGGAGCAAGACTTGAGTTATGCCTTGAAGAGAACTCGAGTTTGTGAAGTTAATTCCTGTGAGTTTTTGGCAGAGACATTTGATGTTATGGTGACCAGGTTTAAAACTCAAGTTTTCCACCATAACTTGAGTTAGTACTATATCACTTCAAGTCAACTCGAGGCACTTGAAAGTTATCATTGTTCAAACATGCAAAAATTGGTGAAAACTTAAGTTAGACAAGAGAACTCAAGTTTGGACAAAACTTCTCCCACAAATATTAGAGAGAACTCGTGTTTGAGAGAAAAACTTGAGTTATGGTCTAAAGGAATTTGAGTTGGCAAGTTAACTCTTGTAAGTTTTATCCATAAGCTAACTCAGAAATTTGAATTGTCTAAAGAACTTGAGTTTTGAAGCAAAACTCGAGTTTGCTAGTAAAACTCAAATTGACACTATTCAAACATGCAAAAATTAGAGAGAACTCAAGTTTCAATTGGAGAAAACTCGAGTTTGACAATGAAACTCGAGTTTGGACTTGAGTTGCAGCAAAAACTTGAGTGATGTATCAACACTTTGTTGTTATCTATTTTTCATTCAATATGACAAAGGTTTGATATTTTAGACATATCTCTCCAACCACTCATCTGATTGAGCTGTAACTTGTTTCATATGAAACTAGACTTCCAATGTGTCACATAGATACTAAGATCAACTTCAAGGAGTTTAGATGAAAGATATATGAGTTTTGAAAAATGACATCTAAATCACTTCTGTATTCCAAAATAGGTTCAGTATTATGGACATATCTCCCCAACCACACATTCAATTGAGTTGAAACTTAATGCATATGAAACTAGACTTAAAGATATTTTTGATGATAGGTTATTTGCTATATTTGGAGTCAAAATATGTAGATCACTCAAGTGACCATGCTAGTAATGACTTGTGATCACTCAAGTAATGAGTCCCAGGAAGCCAGAAATTCAGCTTCTGATAATTGATTTAACATATTCATGTCTAATATTTCATTGTATTAGTGTCTAAAGAATAGGCTAACAATGAAGAATTCATGCGAAGAAACCAAAAGCTACTTTACGAAGTGTGAGGAGCGTATGATATAAGGGCTATTTTTTCAAATACGAAGGATGATCAAACAAAGCAATGAGACTCTAACAGACGAATGCTTACAATGGCCATATTTTATAAGTCTCAACGGGAAGAAGAAAAGCTCAAAAGTTATCGATCTTCATCAACTTTAAATAAAAGAGCATTCAAATTCGTAAAAAACAGAGCAACGATGCAAACATGCTAATATTATGAGTCATCCACCTTAACCCAATCTCTCTGTCATTCTCTAGCTTTTATATAATTTACATTTGAGAGAGTAATTATTTGTATTGTACTTCAGTGAGTATCATATCCCCTTTATGAGAGTATTTGTAAACACTTTCAACTGTATCTTTGAATTGATCTCAAGGTAGAGGGACCTTGAAAATGTTGATTTCCTTACGAGGGAAGCTATAGAGAGAATTCCTGTTAAGACTTTCTGCTTATAAGACTTACAAGGTGCAAGAAGTAGAGAACATTGCTACTCATAAGACTTACAGAGGTGTAAGCAGGAAAGAACTTTGCTGCTCATAAGACTTGCACTGGTAATTGAGAGAGAAAGGTATTTAGAATTGTTCCGCTCATAAGACTTGCCGTAAGGGGTAGTAACTCTATTGTAACCTTACAGTTGTAAGGGGGAGTAACTCCCTAAGAGTTTTGTAACAGGCTTCACAAGTGTCCGGCTAAAATTATGGGATTGTAATGGTTCTCAAGTACCTGTTAAACTTGGGGGACATAGTGGATTGAAATCTGAAGAGGAACTTGGGGACTGGACATAGATCATCATGGATTGGACCGAACCAAGATAAATCATAGTTTGCATATTCTCTTCCCTAAGCTCTTATATTTGCAGCATATATTATTTAAATAACTGATTGTTGATTTATGATTTATTACTTTCATAATTGTTGCTTTCATTAATATGCAAAAAGATTTTCAAAGTTCTTATGTTTTATCTTACACCCAATTCACCCTCACGTAGGTGTCCACCGGTTCTAACACAACCTGATTCACATTTTGACCTAAGCACTTTTTCAACTTAGATCTTATTCAAGCCTATCCTTAACCTTCAATATCATAAGATCAGATCCTTTAGGATCAATATATGGCATAATCATCACTTATGACATCCTTAAGGATCACTATATATCCTGCCTCAATGAACTCAAACCTTCATGCATTCTAACCTTTAGTCAAAGGTATCTATAAGGGGACTTCCCAAGGGTCGCCCATCCCGAAATTACTCTCACCCAAGCATGTTTAATCTCAAAGTTTCAATAGGATCTAGGGAATTAGTGCCGGTACAGATCCACATATCACTGGGTATCGACAGCTTATATATGTCTTGATCCTAGTACAACATATCTTCCTTCCTAAAAATGCTAAGTACTGTCCCCATAGGGAAACATAAATAGTACCAGCTTCTTGGTACAACTCTCTTATGTATTCTTGTAACACAGGGTAGGGATCTAAATCATACTCTAACTCAATATTAGGAGCCCTAGAGTTAGCAACGGAATATCCTGTGCTATCTCATCTATCTCTAGAGTCTCAATTCACCAGAGCCTATACCCTCTTTTTCAAGGTATTCTCATTGTTTCTCTGTTTTATTCTCTATGTATAGCTCTGCCTCTTCCTTTGGAAGACTAACTACCTGACAGTGGAAGATCTATATTTCTATGTTTCTCTATCACTCCTATCTCTTAATCCTAGCATTACTCAAGATTATTCAAGTATCAACATAGATACTATTCACATCATTATAGCATACTAAGCAAATGCCAGAATCTCTACTATGGTACCAACAAATGTAATGCCTATTACTTATGCCCCTTTATTATACATAGAAAGCATTAACTTTATTATTATGGCTCAGAAGAATCAATAAATAAATTTCCCAACCAAAAACTTACACCCTTATTCTTGGGGTACTATTTATTCGATAAAACCATATTTACCAAATTAATTAACTTTATTTACAGGGGTTACTATTCACTTTAACTTTTCAATTATTCCATTCATTATTTTCAAGGTTTTTCTCGTCTTATTAATTCCTCTGCTTACTCAACTAATAGGCTCGTACTATATGATTACCCATTCCTAGTTCATTTAACGCGCTCAGATAGTTCATCCTTTCTCTATGAGGGTTATACAATTAGCCATATCAAATATTAATACACACTAGTGCATAAAAGACTTTTTACATGTGATGAAAATGACTTTTTACACCTGACATAAAACAGGTGTAGAAACAACAGGTGTAGAAAGTCTGGAATTTCTACACGTGTTCTAAAACACGTGTAGAAAGTCACACTTTCTATACCTGACTTCTCACGTCAGGTGTAGAAAGTGTGGAAAGTGGGACTTTCTACACCTGACGTGAGACGTCACGTGTAGAAAGTCCCACTTTCTACACCTGACTTCTCACGTCAGGTGTAGAAAGTGTGGAAAGTGGGACTTTCTACACCTGACTTGAGACGTCACGTGTAGAAAGTCCCACTTTCTACACCTGACTTCTCACATCAGGTGTAAAAAGTGTGGAAAATGAGACTTTCTACACCTGATGTCTCACAACACGTGTAGAAAGTCCCACTTTCTACACCTGACTTCTCACGTCAAGTGTAGAAACTCATTTTTTTAAAAAGAAAAAATTATTTTTTTTATTTTGCTACAAACCCTTTTGCATGATAATAAACAACCAAACACTTGATAAAAAAAATAATTATAACAAAACTAATCTGAAATATCAAATTCCAATCCAAAATATTAATAAAGCCATATCAATGCAGGTAAACAAACTTGACCTCACTTTTACAATGAAATTTGTACAATTAAAGTCAAATCCAAAACCAAACAGTAACAAAATCCATACCACTATATACATAATTTGCATTGCAAAAAAAATAATATTAAAAACAGAATTATCAACAATAGAGTAGTGTCATTTTCACTTTACGTATGATGGATAATTCTTTCTGCTCAGACCTTTGATGCATTTCCAAAATATGAAAAGTCAACCATCTCCCCATCTTTTCATACTATGAACAAACACCTTGATCTTTCAAAGTTGGGATGATATCCAATCTGCCATATGAAAAATAATCAAACATATTTGAGCATCAAATCAGGATTAAAATCCAATAATTAAAAATAGGTCAAAAATAATGATAAACCAGATTTCACAGTAACCAAAGAAAAAACAGATCGGATAGAATTTAATGGTAAGTATTGTTAGATGCAACGGGAACTTGTGAGTTAATATATTACGTCAAGTGGATTAATTCTCTGATTAAAAAAGTTAAAAGATAGATAGGAACAAGTTCTTTTTTTTAATGGTAGTAAAGCAACCCTCCTAAGCAATTTGCTCATATTTTAAAAAACTGACAAGAAGATCATTAAGGGATTAGCTCCAGCGGGAATGGTAATGGCATTTTATTATCAATATATTAATATTAGAATATCTTTCTTTTTCTTGAAATAAAATAGAGAGGGTGGCACTAATTATGTGTGACCAGCAATATTATGGTATTTTAGACTGGGTTCAAATCGAGTAACCCACTTTAATCATATTATATATTTTAGTATTTTAAATTTAAAAAATGGGTGGGTTGGAGGGAGCACTCTTTTCGACCCGCTTATGAATAGATGAGCCCTACGTGTGAACACTAGATCCAACACCATATTCTTCTCTGTATATCAGTTTAATAAGTGTGTGCGTTATAGCAATTTGTTTTTTTAATGCATGAAATTATGAGTTTAAATAATTGAAAGATAGTATAATGTGTATGCCAGTTATGACAGAAAAAACAACTTACTCGTATTCTATTTATCCATTTTTTATTCAGTCTATTCAAAATCAGTTCCATGCCCATTCCCATCCTCATCCATGAGAATTGATTCTGTATGCCAAACTTGCCCAAATTTAACTGAAATAAGAAGTTCCACACTTACATGCTCCTCAACAACAACATGAACAGCTGCAACTGGCAGTATGGGTCTGCCAACAATTGTCTGACTTTAAGAGCCAAGCAACAGAACTTTATTAAGAATCAACTGCAATATACAAAAAAATGAAGATGATACTTTTAATATTGCTAACCAAATATTTATCTAAGTGGCACTGAAAAGTCCATAACGTGGGGAGATCCCAAAGTGACTACATCAGCAAACTAGATATTGACTAGCAAGATTACTAAAATATTTATTAGCAGGCCTATACAAGAAGCAGCAGAGATGACATGGTTGTATAAAAATCAAATGGAACACAAGATTTCAAGATGGACTTGCTGGAATAAGATCAGCCACTGATTGATTAATATCTGTAAGCAGGTGTGCTATTTAGGCCATCTCCTATAATATTTACCAGCAGCAAAATTATTGGAATTTTAAGGGTTTTATTTTCCTTAGCAAGTGATTTCCTTAAGTATAAGTTTCCCTGGCAGAGATGAAAACGTATTTAGAAGTTATCATTGTTTAAGGAGTTTGTTTGTTTTATAACTATTTTTGTTGAATTGAATTTTCATCATTTTTTTATTAGAATCCTCTCCTAGTTAGGGATAAAAAACTTGTAAGGCATCCCAAAATTATTTCCATATTGATGAAACATAAAATATTACTCCTGAGAAGTAGGAATACCCTGCTTTAGTGGTATGACATGCATCAAACCTAAATTATTTAACTATAACACATTTACATGATACAATTTTACAAGGAACATGAAGCAAAGAGTATCACATCAAATCCAAATATACATCTTCTACTAATGCACCATTTAGATTACCACTTTCAAGTTAGGAACCCACAAAATATGGCAAACTTTCAACAAATTCACCATTTACAAGACTCTTACTAATTATGTAGTTCTGACAAATTATGGTACTCAATTATGCAAAATATAGAACAAAGGATACTCAATTATGCAAAATATAGAACAAAGGAATTAAGTTTTATACAATTTTTAAGAGTTTTATATATTTTTTGTCTATCAACACTGAATTATTAGATCTATCCCAGCTTCAACATAGACCCTAAGAAGAAAGAATATCAAGATGCTTCTAGCAGTAGATTATCTTGAGTAGCTTAGCGACAGAGGAAACCCAAGAATAGTAAAAATTATCAATGACACAATCACAATTCCATCAATAGAGTGCAATAATACCAACGAGCAGAAAATCTTAAGCCTAACTCCTTCTGATTCTGTTGAAACAGAAAACAGAAGCTTTTAGTGGAGATTGTTTATAAATGCCTTTTGGATTTGATTTCTCCGAAGGAAAGACCTACCCATTATTGTCAAGATCAAACATTTTAAATGCCACTTGAAAGCCAGATTCTGGGATGCTCAGTAGAGTAACAAAGAAGATGTACCTGGCGTCAAGGAAAAACAGGTCAGCACTTTAACTCTGAACTCATTAAGCATTGATCAATGAGTCATGTTATGTTCAGTGTTTGTTGAACATGGAGCGACACTTGAAATTATAAAAGAAGAGAGAAAGAAACAAAGAAGGGAGGCTCACTCTAGAAAAGAAATGAGACCATCATTGTTAGTGTCAAAAGCATGAAGAATTGAGAAGGTGGACAACTGAGTTCACCGTGATGCTATTCTCCCGGGAGAGAACCCCCTCTCACATGGTATCTGGTCATAATTTCCCCATTTTTCAATATTTTTTCCCAACATCATGATCCTAACTCAGCATGCCAGCCACATAAGAAAAACACTTGGATATTTTTTAGGGAGATATAATTGTTTTTTATGGGCAGAAGGTCCTCCTACATTGGGAGTTATATTACATTAAAACGAACAGACCTACATCATTATAAAATATCCTAGAATATTGTTTGTTAAGGCTTTATAAATCTGTAACATAAGAGAGTAATTTATTATTGAATGAGAAAATTAGGTGAGGTTCTCATGGTAGCTGCAAAAGACGTGTCCTCTTGAGACCACAGGAAACTTGGAATTCTGTATGTATCTAATATTGACTCCCAGTGTCACTATGAAGAATCTGGGGGGAAAGCTGTAATTGAGAAGTTCAGATGCAAAATTCAAACAAAAAACTGGGATCAGGTGATTTGTTTACAAAATTAACTTCTGCAGTACCCTATTAGAATAAGAAGCAGCAACTTATTGACCTGGTGAAATTAAAGCAAGTTTGCAGACAATTCATTAATTTAATCAGAATAAATATTAGATTTCATTCTTTATGCATCAAATCTCTAGCATTGTGCAATATGAACATTCAACTAGCTGCACAAAAGCACAATGTGGCAAGCAAATCGTAGCATATGTCACCAATAAAATGCAACAAACCTCTTCTCTGCTGGCAAGCAAGAATCGAAGGATGCTAGGATCAGTGTCATTCACATATGCATCACTACCATCAATTCTTTCACCCACAGCCTCCACAATCTGTTTACATTTTACGATAAGTTCTTTAACAGTTTCCCTAATGACGTTTACGGCTTTTTTAGAGCTTTAACCTGAAGAAAAACCAAAACATAAAAACCAAAAAAGATTATATTATAGACAACAGATATGAAGGGCATCAAGATTATAAGGAACAACTAGTACATAATTTCTCCATTCCAGATCACATATCAAGGATTTGCGGATCAAAGGCCTGGGGGTTGAAATCAATACGTGAAGTTTTGTGACCCACTCTGAATTCAGAGGAATCTGAAATAGAAATTACCATATTGGGGAATTCAGAAAACACCATACGAGGGGAAAATTAAAAGGCTTCTTTCTGATATGATATGGAACAAAGAATCGAGAACATACCTTATGTTACTAAGAGAAGCGATTGAACTGGCTCTGAAAAGAAAGAGCGATTCCAGCTCTGAAAAGCAGCATGAACAAGTATATGATTAGACCATAGCATAATGAGTGTTCCTTGTTCTACCTAATGAGCGAATTCCTGTCAACAGAGTACGAGTACTAGGCGGAATCAGCGACAAAATCTCCAACAGATTAAAGAGTAGAGATCTTTCTCAATAAGTGTTTATAGTAAAAGAATAGGAAATAAAATTCCAAGGAAGCGAAGATTAAGGAATAGAGGAACAAGATCTAAACTGGTATGAAGTGCAGAGAAAACAAAAATCATTAAAAGCCATGTTTAGCATTAGCAGATGATGTTAAAAATACATAAGTCGTACCTTGAGAGAAGGCCAGAGATCGAAAGGAGGAGGGCGATGGCTTCCGGGAATGAGCGGGGAGAGCGAGAGAGATTGAGAGATGAGAATGAAGAATGAATTTCTGGCGCTGGCGGGTTTGGGGAAATAAAAGACGCCGGCTTTTTTTCGTTACACTGTATCACTTTTTACACGGGTTGGACTCCCAACCCGTGTAGAAAGTGATTTTTTACATGGGTTGGGCTGTCAACCCATGTAGAAAGTATTTTTAATTGACTTTTTACACTGGTTGGGAGGTTAACCGGTGTAAAAATAACACTTTCTACACCGGTTGATCCTCAACCGGTGTAGAAAGTGGTCATTTATTTTTTAAAAAATTTAAAATAAAATTAAAGGCATTAATATTAAAAGAAAAATATTTTAAATTTACTTTCTACACGTGTTGTCTTTTCAACACGTGTAGAAAGCTCTTTCATCTTCATATATTTACGAAAACGCCACCGGTCATACTTTCTACACGTTACCAGTTTTATCATGTGTAAAAAATAGGTGTAAATCCTAAATTTTGTACTAGTGACATCACGGAATAGCGCGTAATAATTCTTTACTTAATCTGCAACTTCTTCTCCCAGTGCATCGTCCTGTACTCCTTTCTTGTGCTCACCTGCCAAGATAGTTGGTTAGAAGAGGGTGGGATTCAGGGGAATCTTAGTAGAAAATAATACCACTATGTTAGAACTGGCTGACACCTAAGAGGGGGGGTGAATTGGGTGTGTGATAAGAAAGTATGAACTTTTAAAATCTTTTCGCAACTTATCAAATCAATACATGCAAAAATATAGAAACATAAGCTGATATGTAAATCATATATGTTGGAAATGTAAAAGCTTAGGGAAGAGAATATGCAAACTGTGATTTATCCTGGTTCGGTCCAATCCACGATGACCTATGTCAAGTCCCCAGGCTCCTCCTGAGATTTCCAATCCACTATCTTCTTGTTTAACCGGGCACAAGAAAAGCCTCTACAAATCTCTTATGAAGTTACTCCCCCTTACTTACTGTAAGGTTTACACCCTCTTACGGTATGTTGAGCAAAGCAATCCCAAAGTCCTTTCTCTCTTGCTTACCTGTGCAAGTCTTATGAGCAGCAACGTTCTCTCCTGCTTACACCACTGTAAGTCTTACGAGCAGCAACGTTCTCTACTGCTTGCACCTTGTAAGTCTTGCGAGCAGAAAGTACTACTAGCAATTCTCTCTACAACTTTCCCGTAAGGTAATCAACCCTCTCAAGGTCCCTCTACCTTGAGTTCAATACATAAATATATTTGTAAGGATTTACAGACTCTCTCACAGAGTAGATAGGATACACACTGAAGTACAATACAAATATTCTCACTCTCTCAAATATACATAATATAGAAGATGAAGTAGAGCAAAGAGTGGTCGGAGGTAGAAGACTTAGAATATCAGCATGTTCATGTTCTCATCGTATTGCCTGCAGTTCTGTGTTTGAATCCTCTCCTATTTATAGCTAAGTTGTGAAAGATGACCGTTGTAAACATCCATCCATTAGAGTCTGTTGATTCATTTGATCGTTGAGCCCATTCGGATATTTTTCTGTTGTAATCCCATCTGATGCTTAGACATACACTACTTCATTTTTGGTTAAAGTCCCATTGCTTTGCACGGTCATTGAGTGTATTTAAATATTTTCCCGTTTGATTGTGCTCTGACATATGCTTCAGCGTTTCTTACAGTTTGCCCATTGGTCTGGCAGATGCAATAGTATTTATCTTCCGTTACTTATGAATTTTGCTGCCGCCCATGAATAGTTGTCGTTTGAATGGAGAGTTCAGTTACTTGTCATGTGCGTGATTATGGAGTACAGCTGTAATACACTTGAGAATATTGCCGTTAGAAAACATCACTCGGGTGATTACAGATTTCACTGGAAGTGATCCACATCAGTAGAGTGCATCATGAAATCGTTCTGGTTGTTTCCTTATTCCTGTCGAGTTTCTGGAAGTGATTCTGATGAGAACAGTGAATCACTTGAGTTAACTTATAATTCATTGGCAGTGATATTCTCAAAACATGAGAATCATTTGAGTGCGGTGTAACTTCACTGGAGGTGATTTTGATAAAACAATTAACACTTGACTGCAGAAGCATTTCACTGGCAGTAGTCTTGATTTCTGGATGTGACTGTCATTGGAACTGATTCTGATTTAGTGAAGAGTGAACTAAGTAATCACTGACTGGAAGTGATATGAGGTAACCGATATTGACTGGGAGTGATCAAGAATGGTGCTGGAGGTGATCAGCTGAAATGGACGATCACTCGAGTGAAATTCATGTCACCGGAAGTGATTATCAAAACAGTAAAATATTCTTGAAGAGATTTCGCCTTGCACTGGAAGTGATCTGCAGAAATGACTAATCACTCGAGTGAATTCAAATGCACTGGGAGTGAAAATGAGAACTGTGAATTTTTCTTGCAGTGATTTTTGATTCACTGGAAGTGATTTGAGGAAGAATGAAATTCACTGGAAGTGATCTTCGAAAACAACATAATCACTCGAGTGATTTTGGCATCACTAGAAGTGATTTTGCAAACAGTGAATTTTTCTTGCAGTGATTTTTCAATCACTTGAAGTGATCTGGCACATCACTCGAGTGATTCAAGATCACTGGAAGTGATTTGGAAAACTTGGCACATCATTGGAGTGATCTGGCATTCACTGGAAGTGAAATCCGAAACAGTGAAAAATTCTTACAGTGATTCTGGCGCCACTGGAAGTGATTTTCCATATCACTCGAGTGAATACTGAAATCACTCGAGTCATCTCTTTGTTGTGCGTTTCCAGTTCTTCAGCAAACAGAGGTAAACTTCGAGATAACATAACTCTTCGAATATGACTCCAAAATTGCTGTATTATATATCAATGGAAAGATATTGAAGTCTAGTTTCATATGGAATAGGTTTCAACTCAATATGATCAGTGGTTTGAGAGTTATAGCCAAAATACTAAACCTGTTCCAGAACATGACGCTGACATGAAGGCCAAATTCGAATACTTATATCTCCCTCAAATGAGCTCCTTTGATGTTGTTTCTGATGTCAAAATGACGCATTGGGAGTCTACTTTCATATGTAACTGGTTTGGGCTCAATTGAAGTTGTATTTTGAGAGATATGATCAAATAACCATGCCTTCCTCAGCTGGATGAAGAACAGACTCTGAAAAATTGAACATCACTCGAGTGAATTAGAGAATCACTCGAGTGATTTCATTTTTTCCAAAATCATTGGAGTGATTCTGAAAATCACTCGATGCTACAGTGCTAAACAATGCCAAACAGTGCCAATTGCTACAGTACCTTATTGCTACAGTTCCCACTGCTACAGTGCCCAAAAACTTGAATCTTCATATTTTTCATTAATTATTGCAAGTTCTTTATTCCTCAATTTCTTTCTTCCATTGCTTGACTAATCTACAATATATGCAACATCAAATAGTTAGTCAATGTATTAGAAAAGTATACTATGCAAACTTCTTATGCTTAATATTTGACATCTATATTTGTCATCATCAAAACTAATCATATCTAACATTCTCCCCCTTTTTGATGATGGCAAATCCTTAAAGAAAAATATGCTTGAATGTGAATAGACAAATTTAATGCAACATATTTTTCCATTTCTCTCCCCCTATTTGACATTAGCAAAAAGTTTGAAGTATAAAGAAGGTTTCATGGAGAAGTAATTATGAAAATACATTTGAAATATCATTTTCTCCATTAATCAAAATAAACAGTTTACTCTCCCCTTTTTGAAAGTAATGCTATTTGAATGTGATGCAAATGAAAAATCTTTTCAATAAAGCTTTCATAAGAAAATATATGCAAGGTATTCATAAAACATAAAGAGAGAGAGGATTTAGAAATGCTCATTTGAATTTGGTCAGTTGATGATAGATCCATGAAGTCCAGCTTATGCCATATTCTCAGTGCAACTCTGAAGTATATGTTGTCTTCAAGATACTACTCACTGAGTTGAACTCCTTGTTCCATCACAGTATGCTTAATGCTCCTTTAATTTGTATTGGCATAGTTATTTATTACTTTGAATGTTGTAGCCAATATATTTCCCTTGTTTAATTGTTATGCATATTTTCTCAAGGTTGATATATTCTCCTTTTGGTGTGTTAAGGAATGATCTTCTCATAGAGCAAATTCTCCTGTCATAAGTTAAAAATATTCTTGCAAGGAGAAATGTTAGTGCAATCAAGTATTAATTTTCTTTCTATAAAATACATGCAAATTAGGATGAAGAAAAGAAAATGGATAAGTATCTCATCATCAAAACTAATCAATTGAGTGTGAATGTAGATGAGTCTACTATAATGATTTTCTTCAAATAAAGGAGATAAGCTTTTAAAATATAAAATACATGTGAATGTAAAGCTACCCCTTAATGTATGCATGGTCTTAAAACTTATCATGAAAAATACAGTTAAAAGCTCTTATAGATTTGGAAAACCATTGAAAACTTTAAGACTGAATGTTGAAAATTTAGAGAGAAATCAAATTCGAAAATGATGATGCTATTCATGGATTTTAAGAATTGTACTACAATATCACTCGATCCTCACTTCAATGCTTGCTCGAGTGATGTAACTCAGAGGATTTGGATTAAGAAGGAATCTATACCTCACTCAAGTAATGTCGTAATTAATTGAGTTATGATCCTCTGTAGTCTATTGATGCATGTTTGTTGATCTGTAATTTCTGTGGAATACTTAAGAGTTGAAACAGCAAGATGAGCTTGGAGAAAGACTTCATATTCATTTATCTTCTTAGCCTGTGCCTTTTGTCAAGTACTATTTAGAAATTCTGGTTTGCTCATAGCTCCCTTATTTTGTCATCCATCATCTCAAGTAGAACTTTGAAGTTCTTGTTTACAGCTGCATCATTTTATCTATTTTACTGCATCTTATACCACAGATTCAGCTTTCTCTATTAGCCTTTGATCTTTGTATCCAAAAGCCAAGCATTTTGGTCAACTCTTGCAAAAGTATAAATATATGTTCTTTGGTACCCAACTTTTCTTGGGTCCACAATATTAGACATAATAACTCTTATGCTCTTATACAATTGAATCAAATGATATTTGAGCAAGGAGTATCATAATCCAACAAAGACCAAAATTTAATTTTATCCAATAAATTCAAGTTATTGAATCATGAAGCATAATGAGCAAATGATATCAATTAAGACTGATGTTTTCCAATGATCAATGACAACTTGTAAATACATTTTATGTTGAAAATATGCCATTGATAAGGTTTTCATACAATCTATGTAAGTTGGATCAAAAGAGTAGAGAATCTATCTATAATGACCAACATTTATGAAATAATAAATCATGAATGAAAATATGAAAATTGTTTCAAAATCTCAAATGTTCTTTTGAATCAAGAATATGCATTATGACATTAAGATTTTGAATGCATGAAAACTCATTTATGAAATTTGTTAAGGATCAATCCTCATGCTCAAAATGGTGGAAGTAAATAGTTTAAGTGTATACATGTACCAAAAAGCTCCCTTCTTAAAGATAACATGTTTGAGAATCTTCCCAAGAGCAAAAGTCATATGGAAAATGAATTGGCCAAAAGAATTAACTCAATAGACATATATGAGTACAATGACTTTGCTAATGACTTAGCTATTGACTAAGAAATAATGTTGCCTTTTAGAATAGTGTCATAAAACATATGAGCATTCATGGTAAGAATTTGAACATAAGGCTCTAGTTACTCACAAATGATAAATACAAATATTGATGCATTTGAGTAACAAGATGAGTATAATGAATTTATAGAAGATAAAGCACGTACTTATTTGACCAAATGACTAAAGTTCCAAAACATCATCCTAATATGTTATTCCACTATAATGGTTAATGCATTAGCATTCATTCAATGCATTAATGAACATTTATAATACTTGGAATAACTTAACCAAAAGGATTTATGCATTAGGAATAAGGCTTTCACATAATGAATTCATCTCTGGGGAAATATACTTGAAACTCATATATATGCTTAATTTATTAGACATGAGGTCTAACAAATTAGAAAATAAAGACTAAGGAGTTCAAGCATTGGATTGCACATTTAAGATCAATAATCAGAATGTCAAAGATAGGGAAATACCCTGGTGAATACGTTTGAAGCATTTTTGACAATCAGTACACAAAAATATTAACTTCCAATTTTGAAAATGCAAACAAAATATGAATAATCTTCAAATCATTTGTATGCACTTTTATAAAAAAATGAATCAAAATGTATTCTTGAATAGTTCATTTCAAACTCAAATGAATAAGAGGATTATGCATAAATTCATTTTCAGTTCCTTTAGCAATCCGAACCATTTTGAAAACCATAAAAAAAATTAATTGCTAATGATATGCAGTAATGAGCAGATATTTATCACTCAAATGGAATTGGAAAGAACGAGTGCTTCTAGGAGTTTTGAAAACAAGGTCATGACACTCAAATTTTACAGAAAGTTTTACATACTGATACATCGTACCTGGCTTGAGTGTAACTTGTAGGCACCCAAGTTAATTTCCAATTTCTTGTTTCTTTGTACTCAAGTCCTCCACGATCACTGGAGTAACCCATGCATTTGATTCAAGCTTTACTGCATGTTCTCCTCAAAATTCATGTATGCTCTATTCATCCTTGTTTTACTGACCGGGAGCATGACATTCCTTTCTTCTTCCTACAAAACCGTATAACCCTTTTTCTTCCTAAGGTATCCAGTTTTACTTGGATCCACATATGGTTAGCTCATAGGAATCATAACAAAATTCACATACTCTATGAATATAATTAAATCATAACAATTGAATATAATAAATTGATGACTTTATGCATAAGAAAAGTTTTTAAACATGCGTGTATGCATAAAGAACTAAACTATTGAACATTGCAATCCCTTTGTAAATAAGTTTACAAGATGAGTTTTTCAAAGGATTTGAAAACGTATTTCTAAGATAGTTTGCAATGCTCATTCCTAAGGTAACATGTATAAACCTCAATAAATATTAAAGATAACAATATAGGAGGTTTTACCATTTTGCACATTTACCTTAGGTGCTTGGAGGATTGCCTTTGCATACCTATTGCATCTTTCTTTGAAGCTTTGTTTTTGCATATATAGCTTTAGGATTATGCAAAGTTCTCCTAAATGATATAGGCTTTGAGAATATTCGTGCACGAGAGATCCCCCTCTTCTTGTTCTCCTCAAGGTAGTTGAATGGTACATTATGGTAGCCCTTTCTTAAGGTAGAATGTACTTCTCTTGCTATTATCCATTGCTTCTTTTGCTTTGACAATAAGGTTATAGCAATGGTTTTTTCATGAGTTCTCTTTTTGGATGATATCACCTTCCTTATTGGTGTATGAGAAACTCTTGGCTTCATCTTCTTTGTACTGTTATGTCCATTTCTTTTTCAATTATCATGCATACATAAAGTGCTAGATGGATATTTTGGTACCCACATATACTTGGGTCCTTGATTGTTAGTATTAGACTTCTTATGACCTTTTGGAACCCAAACATATTTATTTCTCACATTAGAATTTCTTCTAATATAGCACATATGAGAAATATGACCGGATTTACCACAATAATTGCAAATAACATGATGATATACATTGTGAGGTTCTATGCAAGTATTGTGTTGTTTGAGGGATGACAATACCATATATCCAGTTTTCCTACTTTCTTTCTTCACATACAAGTTTCCAGTATATTTGAAAACAATTTTGTTTTTCATTGCAGAATCATCAATTGGTTGGAAAACATTTTTATGCAAACTTTGAAAATCAGTTTTATAAGAGTTATAAGAAGAATTGTAACTTTTTACCTTAAGTTCATCTTGAGCTCTAAAGGGTGATTTGTCATGGTCGTTTGTGATGAGTTTCGTTTGGGAATCCTCTTCTTTTTCTTCTGTGTTAACTGCATCATGGAAGTGCTTTATAATTGCTTCTTCATTCTCAACTTCCATTTGTTCACTGATTCTGGATACGCAGCTAATAGTTTCAAGTGAATGATCTATACTGTCAACTTCAACATGCTCATTAGAAGTATATATAGAATCAAGAGTATCCCAGATATCTTTAGCATTAGTGCAAAATCTAATTTTCTCAAAATCATTTTCTGTCACAGCATTATACAAAATCTTCATTGCTCTAATATTTAATGAAGACATTTTCTTTTCTTTGTCTGTCCAATCCTTTCTTGGTTTATGATCAAAAGCATTTGTAAAAACATTCCACATATCAAAATCATATGCTTTTATAAAACTAGTCATTGAATACTCAAAATCTATATCTTTCAAAATTGGTGGGATGGTATAATCGAAACCTTCAGAAAGTGAGCAACACTCAAAATCAGCCATTGAATACTCTTGAGACGGTTAAGTCCTTTAAACAAGAGTCCGGCTCTGATACCAAATGTTAGAACTGGCTGACACCCAAGAGGGGGGGTGATTGGGTGTGTGATAAGAAAGTATGAACTTTTAAAATCTTTTCGCAACTTATCAAATCAATACATGCAAAAATATAGAAACATAAGCTGATATGTAAATCATATATGCTGGAAATGTAAAAGCTTAGGGAAGAGAATATGCAAACTGTGATTTATCCTGGTTCGGTCCAATCCACGATGACCTATGTCAAGTCCCCAGGCTCCTCCTGAGATTTCCAATCCACTATCTTCTTGTTTAACCGGGCACAAGAAAAGCCTCTACAAATCTCTTATGAAGTTACTCCCCCTTACTTACTGTAAGGTTTACACCCTCTTACGGTATGTTGAGCAAAGCAATCCCAAAGTCCTTTCTCTCTTGCTTACCTGTGCAAGTCTTATGAGTAGCAACGTTCTCTCCTGCTTACACCACTGTAAGTCTTACGAGCAGCAACGTTCTCTACTGCTTGCACCTTGTAAGTCTTGCGAGCAGAAAGTACTACTAGCAATTCTCTCTACAACTTTCCCGTAAGGTAATCAACCCTCTCAAGGTCCCTCTACCTTGAGTTCAATACATAAATATATTTGTAAGGATTTACAGACTCTCTCACAGAGTAGATAGGATACACACTGAAGTACAATACAAATATTCTCACTCTCTCAAATATACATAATATAGAAGATGAAGTAGAGCAAAGAGTGGTCGGAGGTAGAAGACTTAGAATATCAGCATGTTCATGTTCTCATCGTATTGCCTGCAGTTCTGTGTTTGAATCCTCTCCTATTTATAGCTAAGTTGTGAAAGATGACCGTTGTAAACATCCATCCATTAGAGTCTGTTGATTCATTTGATTGTTGAGCCCATTCGGATATTTTTCTGTTGTAATCCCATCTGATGCTTAGACATACACTACTTCATTTTTGGTTAAAGTCCCATTGCTTTGCACGGTCATTGAGTGTATTTAAATATTTTCCCGTTTGATTGTGCTCTGACATATGCTTCAGCGTTTCTTACAGTTTGCCCATTGGTCTGGCAGATGCAATAGTATTTATCTTCCGTTACTTATGAATTTTGCTGCCGCCCATGAATAGTTGTCGTTTGAATGGAGAGTTCAGTTACTTGTCATGTGTGTGATGATGGAGTACAGCTGTAATACACTTGAGAATATTGCCGTTAGAAAACATCACTCGGGTGATTACAGATTTCACTGGAAGTGATCCACATCAATAGAGTGCATCATAAAATCGTTCTGGTTGTTTCATTATTCCTGTCGAGTTTCTGGAAGTGATTCTGATGAGAACAGTGAATCACTTGAGTTAACTTATAATTCACTGGCAGTGATATTCTGAAACATGAGAATCATTTGAGTGCGGTGTAACTTCACTGGAGGTGACTTTGACAAAACAATTAACACTTGACTGCAGAAGCATTTCACTGGCAGTAGTCTTGATTTCTGATGTGACTGTCATTGGAACTGATTCTGATTTAGTGAAGAGTGAACTGAGTAATCACTGACTGGAAGTGATATGAGGTAACTGATATTGACTGGGAGTGATCAAGAATGGTGCTGGAGGTGATCAGCTAAAATGATCGATCACTCGAGTGAAATTCATGTCACCGGAAGTGATTATCAAAACAGTAAAATATTCTTGAAGAGATTTCGCCTTGCACTGGAAGTGATCTGCAGAAATGACTAATCACTCGAGTGAATTCAAATGCACTAGGAGTGAAAATGAGAGCAGTGAATTTTTCTTGCAGTGATTTTTGATTCACTGGAAGTGATTTGAGGAAGAATGAAATTCACTAGAAGTGATTCAGCATCCACTGGAAGTGATCTTCGAAAACAACATAATCACTCGAGTGATTTTGGCATCACTAGAAGTGATTTTGGCATCACTAGAAGTGATTTTGCAAACAGTGAATTTTTCTTGCAGTGATTTTTCAATCACTTGAAGTGATCTGGCACATCACTCGAGTGATTCAAGATCACTGCAAGTGATTTGGAAAACTTGGCGCATCACTCGAGTGATCTGGCATTCACTGGAAGTGAAATCCGAAATAGTGAAAAATTCTTGCAGTGATTCTGGCGCCACTGGAAGTGATTTTCCATATCACTCGAGTGAATACTGAAATCACTCGAGTGATCTCTTTGTTGTGCGTTTCCAGTTCTTCAGCAAATAGAGTAAACTTCGAGATAACATAACTCTTTGAATATGACTCCAAAATTGCTGTATTATATATCAATGGAAAGATATTGAAGTCTAGTTTCATATGGAACCAGTTTAAACTCAATAGGATCAGTGGTTTGAGAGTTATAGCCAAAATACTAAACCTGTTCCTGAAAGTGACGCTGACATGAATGCAAAATTCAAATACTTATATCTCCCTCATCTAAGCTCCTTTAATGTTGTTTCTGATTTCAAAATGACGCATTGGGAGTCTAGTTTCATATGCAACTAGTTTGGGCTCAATTGGAGTTGTATTTTGAGAGATATGATCAAATAATCAGGCCTTGTTCAGCTAGACGAAGAACAGACTCTAAAAAACTGAACATCCCTCGAGTGAATTAGAGAATCACTCGAGGCTACAGTGTCAAAAAGTGCCAAACAGTGCCAATTGCTACAGTAACCTTATTGCTACAGTGCCCACTGCTACAGTGCCCATAAAACTTGAATCTTCATATTTTTCATTAATTATTGCAAGTTCTTTATTCCTCAATTTCTTTCTTCCATTGCTTGACTAATCTACAATATATGCAACATCAAATAGTTAGTCAATGTATTAGAAAAGTATACTATGCAAACTTCTTATGCTTAATATTTGACATCTATATTTGTCATCATCAAAACTAATCATATCTAACACACTATGCATGCAAGATATATATTTAATGCATGACATGCTTGTCTTACATAATTTCATGCAAACATGATGACATATCTGCATGCTCAATGTTACAACATACTCATAGTCATATCATAAATGTAATAAAGCTTCAATCAATCAAATATGCTCAACACAATTAGGTAAAGTAGTCAAATAAATCTATGCAAAAATATACATATCAAATCCATGCAGAGTAGTAAATTTACTACCTTTTGTCTTTGAGTCCTCTCTTGTATGTTTTCTTCCAGCCACTGAAGTTGGTCAGGACCCTTTAATTCCCTTTTCCTTGTCAACTCATGACCCTAGGCATATGATTACACTATTAGAGTCATGAAAAATGAATATTCTATATGCCTACATTAGCCTCTAATACATGTCCCTTATCTTTGAGCCCATACTTGTCCCAAATTACTTTAAATGCCATTACTTTCTTATTTTTGCACAACTTCCAAAAAGTTGGCAGAATTTTTAACAAATTTTGAAATTTCATATCTTTTTCTATAAATATCCAAATTAGGTGGTTTAAAGACCTAGGTGACCCTTATTAAGTATATTTTATGGGTAAAATGGATCCCACTACTACCTAAAAATGCACAGTTCCATAATTTCCATTTTACCCTATTGCTACAGAATCATCCCAGTTTTAATGGCCTGACTTCTAAAATTCATAACTTAATCTCTAGAACTCTAAATGGGGTGGTTCAGAGCCCCATGTGAAGCTCTTTAAGTCTATTTTAAAGAGAAAATATGTCCTGCTACCCATTATGAGCATAGAAGTCTAGAAACTTTGAGCAACAACCCTGTCTTAGGATTCTTTCCAGATTCAATGCCCACAGTTTAACAAATCATATCTCACAATTTACAAATCTAAATGACACATATTATATAACAAACCTATCTTAGGATTCCTTTTTTAAAAAAGGGACATTTAAAATGACCCTTTAGGCGTCCCTTTTTCAGGAAAAGGGATGCCTAAAGTATGCTATGGCTTCCCTTATTCATTATGGATGTTGAAAAGTTCTTTGTTTCAAAAAATATATTTATATTTATTTTTCATTGCCCATCAATTTTTTCATAAACCATAAAAATAGGATCAGATCTAAAAGGCGATGAGCTTAAATGGAGAGAGGAGGACGATGAGCTTCAACATGTAGCTCTTTAGCTCTTCAGTAGCTTGTTTTTTCTCCTTTCTCCTTAGGTTACCAATTCCTTTTTTTCTCCTTAAAAATGATGTTACTTCCCTTCTTTTAGTCAAACTTCTGAATTGAAAAATTCATTCTCTTCATCTCCACATATACCGTACTAGATATGATTGTGAAAAAGGAAAGAAAATTATATAATAATAATAATAAATAGAAGGAGAGTCAGATTCAAATGCAAAGAGAATGTAAATAGAGGTTGGCATGTTAGATTTGAGAAGTGATGAAGAGAGGATTACCGTCGTAGGTAGGGGCCTGGGTAGGGGCAGGAGTGGCAGATTGAGCATGAATGGTGGAGGGCATGATGAGAGCGAGGAAGAGAGAGGGGAGGATGGCGAGAACACCAAAAGAAGAACTGAAAAAAGCCATTTGAATCTCTGGACTGTGGGTCTCTCTATGCAACTCCTCTCAAAGAAACTGAGAAATATTGCGGGGGGGAGAGAGAGAGAAAATCCATTTAAATCTATTCGTCCCTAATATTTAAAAATATTGGACACCACTTTTGACATCCCTAATTCAATTAGGGACCCCAAAAGTGGCCTCCTTAATATTTAAATATTAGGGACTTGAATTAAGGACGCCTCAAGTGGCATCCCTAATTAGGAATTAAGGACATTAAAGGTGATTTCCCTAATATTTAAATATTAGGGACACCACATTTGGCGTCCCTAATTTAATTAGGGACGTCGTAAAGGTCTTTTAGTATTCTTAATTATTAAGGACATTAGAAGTGGACCTTTGACATATGCTATAGGAATTAGGACGCCTAATATGTCAAAATTGATGCATAGAATTACAAAAATGTCACCGCCTTTATTTTTTACTTCCCTTTTTGAAAACCGAACATCCTTTAGGGACGTAAAATCTATATTTTATAGTATGGACATAGTCCAAGTTAAAGCTTATGATGACACTGCTACAAGTAACCTTATCATATTTGATCGTGAGTTTTCTAAGTTGGTTAGCTACTTTGCAGTCAAGATGAAGGATAAAATTGTTGCCCTGCCTACTACCTAGTTGGCATGTCATAATATTTTTTAGATTTTCTTCAGTGTTTCATGAAATCTTACCTCACCATCCACATCATTCTACCATATCAAGTGCGAGGCTGGGTATTCATTTATTTTTCCTACCTTCATGACCCATTACAACCATATTGTGTCCTATGTAAATACATTTATGCTTCACATATTGTGCTTGAGATTATGATTATTTAAGTGATGAAGACAAAATATGACATTATGTTCTGTTGCATCTATTCAGGAGGTTCAATTCTCATACCGGCAAGGGCTTAAAGGTCAAAGATATGCCGCCAACAAAGGAAAGAGTCATGAGAAATTAGAAATCATGGATATTAGTTAGATAAAGGTGTTATTCAAAGTAGATACTCCTTTGTTCAATTCTGAAGCATTATGATTGATTGCCATCCTATAATCTCACCAAGTATTATGTGTATAATCTCACCAAGTATTATGTGTCATACAAAAAGTGAACATGCAATTGGTCGCCAGGTGAACATGCAAATGGTGTTGCAATGAGTCGATAACCACTAAGTTCACATCCTAACAATATGCATGTTTTCATAATTTATCATTTTCTTCAACAATAATAATTCTATGAAAGCAGCCTTATTACATAGTTATCATGCTTTATCATCTTCCATTATTTTATTTTCTTTAATTCAGAAGTACCAGACTACTATGAAATAGAACTGAATATGTGTTACTTTATTATTATAATTATGAATTATGAATACGTAAGTTTAATACCAAATAGAACTTAATGTCATTTCTTCTTTATAAATCTTAGAAGCATTTGATGAAAACACAATATAATATAACTTAACGTAATTTTCTTCCTTAAATTTCTGACTTCAAATGAATTACATAATTTGATATTTTAAAGAAGAAAAATATTTTCAAAAGTTGAATATGATTTGTACATTGTAAATACTCAAAATTCCCAATTGGGATGTTATGAAATAAATCAAATGCACTAATAATAATATAGTCATTCAAATTTTTTTGAGGCTAAGCATATAGGCTCATCTTTTAATAAGAGTATGTCATTAGAGGAGTCATACATAAGTCAATTGGCTAAATAATTATGGCCTCATTTTTTAAATCTCTTGTATTATATGGATGAGTGATTATTTAAACTTCCTTTCAACTGCCTTACCATGGCCCTTAACTAGTCTAGCTAATTTGCGGCCTTTTGAATTTGAAATAATGTTTTCTAAAGTGACTTCTCAAAGAAAGAAGCATAAAAGGATTACCTACTATTGTACCATTCGGTCATCATCAACACTACCATCGATGAAAGGTAAAAGAATTTCAAATAATCTCTCTTTATTCATGATGCACTAAATAATAGCTGCAAAGTATTTTTTTTTTGGAAAATTCTAAAAAAATATCATTTAAACTTCAAAATCCTAAATAGGTGATTTAACAATAAAATGTTTTTTCAATTACATTACCATTCTTATTAATCTCATTAGCAACTTTGTCAATGAGATTTTGAAGTTTAAAAGGTTTTTTTTTTAAATTTTCCCTTTTTTTTTCATAACATCATTTGAGATAATCTACTGTTTACCTAAATATATATGTGTTGTGCTTATACTCCGAACCATGGCTACAACTTTTAAATCTCTCTTTTTTCGTAAACTTGAGCCTGATTCACCATCTCTTACAACTTTTAAATTAAAAAAAATCACATAATCTCAATTTTTTTTAATATTCATTCTTTTTTCATATTCATAAGATTATTTGATTTCAGGTTTTTTGAAATTATATGATTTGATGTCAACCCTTTTTCCTATTTAATTTAAGGGTCTCTTATTCAATAATTTTAAATAACAAATAGGTGGGTTACAATTGGTGTATGTACGATGAGTATACTTGTGGGATGTAGATTATCTAGTTTAATATATAGTTATAAAATATATATAATATAATTAATTTTAGCAGCTGCCATCAAAATTTAATATTTTCATCAATATTTGAATGTCATGTTGTTGTTAAAGTTGAGAGTCCTCCCGCATGTCTTGTGTTCGAATCTAGATAATCTAAAAAAAATTAAGATTTTCAATTTTATTAATTTTGTAAAGTAAAACAATCAAATTTAGTTAAATTTGTGTGTTTAATAGTTTTGGTATCTGTCACATATAATAATCACCTTTTATATTTGACAATCTAATAATATAATAATCAGTTTTAGTAACCAAGATCAAAAATCAATATTAAATCAACAAAATCAATAGATAATTTTTTTAAAATATGTACAAGATAAATTGAATTATTTCATCTGGTTATTTATTTTTTTAATATATTATTAATCATCACTTTATTCTTTCTTGTTAGTTTTCTCTCAGGATGCATTATTTCTATTTACATTATTTAGCCTTGTTTTTTTATTTTTCATTTTTTATATATAATAAAGATATAGAATGAATATTTTAAATTTTTTATTTAAAACAATTAAAAATGATGAAACTTTTCAAACCTGTTCCCAATTTATTTGAGTGCCACAATTTTCATGCCTTCCTTTTAAAATGGTCTAATTTATTTGAATTGAGTGTTGAGATATTTTGAATATGTTATAGTTAACTATTTTAAGTGTTTGAAAATTCAATTTGTATTTCGTATTTTGATTAACTTAATCTCAAAATACCTTATGTATGACTGTGTACATTTGTATTTTGTAGGGTCGCCACAAGCCATTACTGTTGTGGGTCAGACTGAATTCACCTCCACATATGGCGTGTTTCTATTCATATTCAAATGAGTCATTCACCTTTGTTCTATTACAATGTTTCCCACATACTTATATAATTTGGATGCTTATTCCTCTTAGGTGTAGACACTACTTGTGATTTCAACCGTGCTTCTAATACTGATGTTACCACTACATCTCGCACACCTTTTCAAAGTAACTTACCCCAAGTTTTATTCATTATGAAGTAATGCTTAGCAGTAGATATACTTTCAACTAATTCCTAGGACGATTGGTTAATTTCTTCACACTATTGTTGATGGTGGAATTTTTGATTTTGGAGCAATCCCAAAATATGAGGATATTAGAGATCAAAATTATGTGTGCCAAGAATGTGGTTGGTAAAAGGCTTAAAAAAAACCAAAATGATGGCATATCTAAAATTGGTATGTGTTGTCTTTAGGGTAAAGTGAAGCCAAGTCTACCACCAAACCCTCCTCTTAAATTAAAACCCTTAAAGCAAACATTTTTGCAACAGCATACGTACCTACAACATGATGTTTGCGTTTACTTCAATAGGGGAAGAATTGATAGGTAAGTAAACAATAAACGTGGACCATATGTTTGTTGGATGAGTGGGCTGAATGTTCATATGATTGGAAGCGTCCTACCTATTGATGGGGCTCCACCCAGATTCGCCCAATTATACATTTATGATTAACACAATGAAATAGCTAATAGAGTTTAAGCTATAAGGTGAATGTTATGTTCCTTAATTAGAATGACATACCTTATATCCTGTTTGATTTGATCCCATAGGAAGGATGATATGTAATCCTGATACAATAGATTGATTATAGTGTTTGATTGAGCTTACGTAATATAAAGATGATTACATTTTGTAATCTTAATTACATCATTTAACATAATCAGGATTACACTGTTAGAACTGATGAATGATGTAATATCCCAAATTTTATTCACCAATATTCCTTGTACATATGATTATACTAAATGGAATAAAATGGTGAATTTTAGTGCACTTGAAATAGTAAAACTATTGGAAATAGAGATTACATGAAATTTTCACCAAGTTAGGACATAAAAATCATCATTGGTCTTCATAAAAGCATAATATTGTAACCCAAAATTAAGAATGGTAGAGCACAATTTTTAGCACAATATATTGTTTACATTTCGACCAAAACAAAAAAGGAAGAAGGAAGACAACAATTGGTTTAAAAATTGAAGAAATGTAAGGGCAAAATGGTCATTTGGCTAATAAATTAAAAGCTCTTATTTTTCCCTTTATTAGAGGCTAAAGTCGACCAAGAGGTGAAGAAGGCAATGGAAAATAAGAATTTTTCCACCTTGCATGCCATATGGAAGTTTTTAATGCCATATGGAAAAAGAAGAAGAATAAAGCAATGACATGTGTAAAAATTACCATTAAAATAATATTATTTTAAGGAGGTGGAAGAGATATTATAAGAGCTAATTATGCTCTTCCAAAGGCCAAACATTTTGGCTAAAGAGAGAGAGCAAGCAACAAGTTGAAGAAGACAAAGTGCAAAGAGAAAGAACAAGAGATCAAGAAGCAAATTAAGATAATTTGAAAGCAAACTTCATGTGTTATTGTCTCTAAATTCTTGGAAACTTCTTCTAATCCTTATATCCCTCTTGAATTCCATAAAGCAAGAAGAAAATCAAGAGAACGAAAAAGAAGAAGGCACAGTTTAGAGAGGAAGAAGAGAGAGAATTAAAGGTAATTTAAGAAACCTTGATTTCCTTGTAAATTCATGGTTGTGGTTGATGTTGTGATTGAAATCTTGGCTTGATTGGCTTGAATTTATGATTTGGAATGCATGAACCCTAAGGGGAGGTTCTACCTAAATTTTGATTAATCATGTTCGAAAGGTGTCTAAGTGATTAGAAGTGAAAAGATGTTTGATTGCATGGACACTAATGCAAAATAGCCTTTTTAGACCACATCATTTAGACCGATTATTGTGGATAAGGTCTAAAAGAAACACGTGGTGGCAATTTTGTAATTAACAGAAACTTTTTAGACCGGCTATTTAAATAACCGGTCTTAAAAATATTTAGAAAACCGGTCTCAAAAGTAAAATGTAATTAAATGAATTAAAAAATCCCTTTATTTTTAAGACTGGTTATTTAAATAACCAGTCTTAAATATCTTATTAAAATGCAAATAAAAAATCCACAGCGTTTTAAGATCAGTTGTACTGATAACCGGTCTTAAAATGAATTTTTTTAGACCAGTTATTTAAATAACCATTCTTAAAGTTAGGACCTTTAAGACTGATTATTTGATAACCGGTCTTAATTAGATAACTTTTAAGACCGGTTAATGAAATAACCGGTCTTAAAATTACGTTATTTAAACCTAGCCTGCGTTCATTTCATATCCCTCTCAGTCCTTCCACAGCCACGAATGCTCTATTTCAGCCCTGTGCTTCTTCTCCGGTCATATTTCTCCATCTTCTTCGGTCATATTTCAGCCTCGGCTCCGGCCGCCGCCACCGCTACCCTTCCCTTCTTCATTTTCCGTTCAACCGAGTGGTTTTAAAATACCGCCGCCGCCCCTCCTTCTCTATTTTCTGTTCAACCCACTATTTTTAAAATACCATGCCGCCCCTCCTTCTCCATTTTCCATTCATCCCCTGGCCCGTATCCACGAAACCACCTTTATCTCCTATGTGTTCTCCATCCACTGCAACCGCAGCTCCTCCTGCTCCTCAAGCCATGATCCAAGGTCACTACAACCAGGTAAGAGTAATGTCTCCTTGTCTCAGTTAATTCTTCGTATAAATAGCGAAATTTAGTGAAATTGATTTTTAATTATGGAAATGATTTTGAAGAACTCTTCGTATAAATGTTGGCACTGGCTTGTAGTTTTATTACTGGATATGAAACAATTTTTTGATGTTGTGGTCTGTGATTTACAAATTTGGATGTTATGAATTTCTCTAATCATAATTTATTGGCCTTTTGCATTTTGCATATCAATTTCTTTCTGTTGAATCTGTTGAAGTGGTCCCTTGAACATGTTTTAAATCTATTGAATCATTTTCTTTCTCGAGTCTATAAATTTCGCTGTTTATGTTTTCAAAATCAGATGTAATTGCAGTGGTCTCTTGAATAGAAATAACAACTATGTGAATGGGGAAAAATTACTTGAAGAAAATGAAATAGACTGTAATTACATCTTATGAGGAATTCTAATGAAGAATTCTGTTAAACTAGATAAATTGATAAGTGTAATGATTTCATACTCTCATCATACTTCTGCCTTTTCTAGGGGAGTTAATATACATAAGAGAAGAAAAAAAGGTGTTGCAATATATGGATCGTAGTTGGATAAACGCTAAATAGACTAGTGTTGAATATGATAATGTGGTGAGGGATTTTTTAGAATTTGCTAGAAAAAATTCTGGTAATGATGATAGTGGGATGTTCTATTGTCCTTGTGTAGAATGTATGAATGAGAAGCGACTAAGTGCTGCAGATATATATACATATGCAATTTGTGAAGGATTTTGTAAGAGTTATATAGTATGGGTATGGCATGGTGAAGAAATAGGAATTCCAAGCGCAGCTCAATAAGGGGGAGTTGCCTTTGTAGATAATGACACAGATCTGAATGATCAGATAAAGGATATTATTCGTGATGTAGGAGAAGAGGCTTTTGAGCAATCATATGCATATGGTAATATATGCAGTGATGCTGAGCAGCCGTTGTACCCGGGGTGCATAAAATTACCAATTGTTGAAAGCTGTATTGAAATTGGTAAGCTTGAAAGCATGGCATGGATGTAGCGACATAAGTTTTTCAGAAGCACTTGAGGCCTTTAAGGACATGCTTCCAGATGATAACGTGTTGCCTTGCCGATACTGTGATGCTAAGAAAATATTATGTCCATTAAGGATGAAGTATAAAAAGATCCATGCATGTCATAATGATTGTATATTGTACAGAAAAGAGCATGAAGAGAAAGAGCAGTGTTCGATATGTGAAACCTCCAAGTACGAATCAAATAAGGCCCCTGCAAAAGTGTTGTGGTATCTTCCAATCATACCGAGGTTCAAACGGTTGTTTCCTAATGAAATTGATGCCAAAAATTTGAGATGGAATGCGGATGAGAGGATTTCCGATGGAAATCTTCCACATCTAGCTGATTCTTCTCAATGGAAGAAAATTGATCAATTATTTCCTAACTTCGGCAAAGAGCCTAGGAACCTTAGGCTTGGGCTTAGCACGGATGGCATGAATCCTTACGGTAGCCTAAGCAGTATACATAGTTCATGGCCTGTTCTGTTGGTAATTTACAACTTATCTCCTTTGTTAAGTATGAAATGAAAGTACATCATGTTGTCTATGTTAATTTCTAGACTAAAACAACCTAGAAATGACATAGATGTTTACTTAGAACCCCTGATCGAAGACTTGAAAGAGTTGTGGGACGAAGGTGTCGATATTTTTGACTCAAACAAGAAGGAGATGTTTAAAATGCGAGCCTTGATCTTTTGTAATATAAACGACTTCCCTGCTTATGGAAACTTGTCAGGATATAGCGTTAAAGGTCATAAAGCATGTTCGATTTGTGAAGAAGGCACATGCTACCATCAACTTCAACATGGAAGAAAGACTATTTATCTTGGTCATAGGAGATTCCTTAGATGGGGCCACCCATATCGCAGATTAAAGAAGGCCTTTTTTGGTGGCCAAGAGTTTGAAGATGCTCCAGAGGTATTGACTGGGGAGAAAGTGTATTAAAAGGTAAAAAATATTAATGTCATCTTCGGTAAGACTTCGAAAAGTTGAAATGAAAAAAATATATGGAAAAAGAGGTATGTTTTCTTTAACCTTCCATATTGGCAGAATCTTGATGTGAGACACTATATTGATTTCATGCATGTGGAGAAAAACGTGTGTGATAGTATTGTTGGGACACTACTCAATATACAAGGTAGTTCTAAGGATGGCGTTAAGGCAAGATTAGATTTGCAAGAAATGGGAATACGGGCAAACTTACATCCAAGGCCATATGGTAAGAGAACTTTTTGTCCTCCAGCTTCTCATACTTTGTCCAAAGATGAGAAACGAAGTTTTTGTGAGTGTTTACATGGCATCAAAGTTCCCTCAGGGTATTCTTCAAATTTTAAGAAGCTTGTATCGATGAAAGACTTGAAGTTAATAGGGCTGAAGTCTCATGATTATCATGTCTTGATGCAACAACTACTCCCAGTGGCTATTTGAGGCATTGCCGAATATGATCTTCAACACATATTGACAAGACTTTGTTTCTTCTTCAATGCGATTTTTAGTAAAGTCATTGAGATGGAAAGATTGGAGGAATTGGAAAATGAAGGATACCTGATCTTGTGCCAGCTTGAGAAGCTTTTTCTTCCTTCCTTTTTTGACATCATGGTACATCTAGTTGTTCATCTAGTGAGAGAGATAAAATTATGTGGGCCTATCTATTTTCGATGGATATACCCAATTGAAAGAACTATAAAAATCCTAAAAGGATATGTGAAGAACCCTAACTGGCCTGAAGCATCTATTGTTCAAAAATATGTTTCTGAAGAAGCCATGAAATTTTGTCAACATTATCTGTCAAATGTAGGACATATCGGGCTTCCAAAATGACATGATGAAGAAGGGGGTAGGCATAGGCCTACAGTCTAGAGGTTGGATCCTGATGATTTACAACAAGTCCACTTGTACATTTTGAATAATGTTGATGCAGTTCAAGATTACATAAATGCTCATAAAGAAATTGTACGAAAAGCGAACAGTCGAATGACGAACAAAGGTTAATTAGGGAGCATATCAGAACTTTTGCATATTAGTTTAAGCATAAGGTTGACGGAGAAGAATGTGTTTCTGATACAATTAAATGGCTAGCACGTGGTCTTGAGTTTGATGTCATAAGTTGGACTTCGTTTGTGATCAATGGTTATACCTTTTACACGAAGTCCCTGGATGATAAGAGCACTGTCCAGAACAGTAGTGTTATGCTAGTGGCTGAATCTATGCACTTCTCTAGTTTAAAAGATAAGAACCCTACATTGGTAGCCACACCTTATTATAGGGTTATTGACGAGATTTGGATGGTTGACTATGTTAAAATTAAATTTCTCATTTTCAAATATAAATGGGTTGATGTCAATAATGGTGTGAAGATCGATAAGTGAGGGTTTACATTAGTTTATCTGAACAACAGAAGTTTTGGAGATGAACCTTTCATTATGGAAGATTAAGTGAATCAAGTGTTCTATATTACCGATCAGACAAATAAAATATGGTATGTGGCTCTCTAAGGAAAAAGGGTAATTGATATTGAAGAGAAAAGTGGTTCAAATTATGATCTTGTTGAGACTCCTTCTTTTTCTAAGGGTCTTCCTGTATTGAACGAAGAAGATGAAGATGATAATGAACACGGTACAAGAAATGATCATTGTGAAGGGATATGGGAGGATATCTCTGTATAAATCTACTTTAAAAGTTAGTTATCTATTTAAAGTAATTATCATTATAAGTTATATACAGATTATATATATAGTTATTTTATAACTTACTAACTTAACAATTTGTCTGAACAATATAATGATGAACCCGATGCATCATACAACAGAGGATCAGGTGTCACTTAGTGCTCAACACAGTGACCCTCATAGTGTCAATCAAAGACAGAGTGAAGGTGAGCTGAGTCACCAGCCTTAACGGAGGGGCAGGACGACCACACGGTTGAGGGATGTTTCCTTGATTCGGTCGGCTGGTGAGAAGATACCGATTCAGTTTGATCAATATTGGAAACCAATCGGGCCCAATGCAAGCCGATATAGGAGTTTTGTTGGCCTCCTCGCACGAAATAAGCCTATCATATTGATAGAGGAGTGGAGGAATGTCGACAAAAAAGTTTAGTAGCATATTTGGGACACTGTTCTGGTATAAAGTTCCCTCTGTATGTAATGATTATCAAATTTGTTTCATTATTGTCACTAACTCCTTTGATTCATGAATAACAGCTTACCTATGATGTTCATCAGAGTGAGATCTTGTATAACAAGACTATGACGTATTGTTGTGAGCGCTAGAGGAAGTTTAAGATGAATCTGGCCAACAATTACGTGCATATCGATATGCCAGCTGGTAAGCCTCATCCTACTCCTTGCAGCAAGTATTCATACATTGATGAAGCAACATGGCAGGAGTTTTTTAGGCTTCGGACTACTCTAGAGGCTTTGGTGAGTTTACTTATTTTGTACTTTATTTACTTATCATTTTTCTTAACTATTTGAAACCTTTTTTCCCATTTCTTATTTGTAAGCAAGAAGGCAAAAAGCACAAAAGAGTGACCAGAAGAATGATTGCCCCCACACAATATCACGTGGGGGATACGCAAAGCCTGAGAAAGACTTGTTGGCTGTAAAACGGAGGAGATTGGAAGAAGCATCTCAATCCGATCCTTCTGTTCTGATATCTCCACCATCTCTGATACGGCGTGAAGAGTTGTGGTTGCATGCTCGCCGAAAGAGTGGTGGATCCTATACTAGTGAACAGTCTCGTATAGTCGATGAAAATATTGTAAGTATCGTTGTTGTAAGTCTCGGTAAACATGTTTCATTACTCATGTGTGTTATTTGTATATCTCACAGGAGGAACTTTAAAAAAGAGAATCGAAGGATCCTTCATACCGGAGGGAAGGAATGACATTCTCATGGTTGCTACTGGAAAACGTGAGCATCCAGGCCGTGTTAAGGGAGTTGGAGGAGGGTGGGTATAAAGGATTACTTTGGATCCTCCTCACATAATTCCTCCTCCAACGTGGTAACGAGAGACGAATTGGAGCGTATGTTGGCCACTGCGAGAGCGGAAGCAAGGGCCGAGGTAGAAGCATCATTTGATGCACTATTAGTGCCCAGTTAAGCAAGATGAAGGAGGAAGTATATGCCATGGTGAGCACAAGACAAGATACCATTCCTGCCGAGGCACAATCGTTCGATCGTAATAAGCAGAGCACCAAAGGGAGTTGTTGCAATATTGGACAGTCATCAGAGGGTCCTGGAAAGAATATTGGTGAACCTTGTAACATATTTATTGAGGATCCTCTGAGACGGTTAGTTGCACAGGGGAGTGTGAACAACCTAGGATCAACTGTTCACCACCAACAGATGACAGATGATCAAGTCAGGGTGTCAGTTGAGGAGGTTATCATCGCAGACGCACCTGTCCCTATCCCTTCGAGGAGTTCAAGATTGTGAGTGATGTCTTGGGTACCTTCACATCATGGCCGAAGAAACTTGTTTCTGTTCGAGCTGCGGATTCCCCGATCAGAGCCCCAAGTCCAGCTCCCTTCCCTCATGAAGTTTCACAGCCTCCACTGAATGTGATGTAGCAAATGATTCTGATAGCATACGATACATCCTTCCTAACAAGAAGTTGGCTTATGGATTCAGTTGTTGGGAAGTCAGGGGCGATATGCTATCTTGATAGGGAAGATTTAATGTCCCTAGTCGCTCCTAGACAATATCTTACGATTGGGATTGTCCAACTATTTTTTATGTAAGTATCTTCTTCAATTGGAAGTAAATATCTTAAAAATTACGCTGTTTAACTTTAATTTGTGTGCTTGCATTTTTGTAGGTACATGCATCGTAGGTTGGTCTCCTCTGGCCAAAGCGATAAATTTGGATTCATGTGCCCAGTTCAAGTCCAAGAGAAAGGGACCACTACTGCCATCATACATAGACATTTATCAGAGAGGCTCAGTGAAACAGAAACTGCCTTTTTCTTGGTTCCTTATGTGCATGGGTAAGAAACATCAAATTTATATTCCAAAACACATATAATGCTTTGTATTTGCTTAACATTCGTCTCTTTTTTTAAGGGATCATTGGCAATTGGTTATTTTGTGTAAGGCTAGTTACACAGTCATCCTCCTATGCTCCCTCCACTTCAAACCGGGGAGTGACTTGAAGAAGACCATGAACTCGTAAGTTTTCTTGCTTTATTACCTTTTGTGTGCAAAGTTTGTATGCAGAATAAGTAATCTTTATGATTTTGATGATAGGGCTATACGGACATTCCTACATGCTAAATGCGGTAGGCATGTTCGTGACTTAAAAGACCTTACATGGATCACGCCAAAAGTTAGTACATATTTGTTTTCTTTAAGATGTGTTCCATAAGCTATGCTTTTATGCTTGCTTTGATAATATCATGTTCTTTTTCAGACCCGTAGGCAACCACCGAGCTCCAACTTATGTGGTCTTTATATTTTGAGGCAAATTTACAATATTATCAGCCTAGACACGACTGATTTTACCGAGGAGGTAATAAATGTATATTTCAAAAATTTTGTATTACTTTATTGTTTTTAAGTTAGTAAGTTAATGTTTTGTTTGGCTTCGGTGTTACACATACAGATGTTTGATCTTGTTGATCCATTTCCCGAAGAAGATATTGATGTCATCCGCAATTGTTGTGCTGAATTCATCTATGAACTTTTACAAGACTAGTAATTTTTTGAATCAGATCCTATGTTGTTCTAATAATACTTATGGTTTTCATATATACCTAACTTGGTTTATATCTCTGCTCAAAAAGAATTTCTTGGATATTGATGATACTAGTTGGCTGTCGATACAGGCATGGGATCACTATTGTAAATTTTCTTCCATTTTTTTCATTTCTCTGTAAAGCTTAGGAATTTTTTTCCATATAATGAGAAATATTTATTCTCCTGCTTTTCTTTATAAGCTTTGGGATTGAAAGTGCACACAATATTGAATAAGTTGATCATGTGTTATTGGTAGTCATTAGAATTGAATGTGTTTGTTTTGAATGATTTTTATTCATAATGTTGATTCTGTGATTGTTGAGGGTGGAGGGTTGTAAGGGCCAAGCTAAGTGTTGTTGCCTTGAAGAAAATGACATTTATAGCTTCATACCAATTAGGATAACTAAGGTCATATTTAACAAAAGAGAGAAAGGGGAACTAATAAGGATTTTAGGTTTCATGATTCTAAATTTGGAGCAAGTTTGCATATATAGGATAACATGATGCCTTAGGCTGAATTGATTCTGAGAAATACCAAGTGTTTTTGGAAATAAAAATATTGTTGTCACTGCTTCTGATTGGGAATATATATATATACATGTGTTGTTGCTTGTGTATGTGGAGAGTGGATTGTCGTTGAATATGGCTTATTGGCCTGGGTAGATTAAAACAAATAAAACTAAAAAAAAATTTAGACCGGTTCTCATAAGAACCGGTCTTAAAATTATAATCTTTAAGACCGGTTCTCAAGATAACCGGTCTTAAATTGATATTTAAGACCGGTTCTTATGAGAATCGGTCTTAAATAATAAACACTTTTAAGACCGGTTTTTATAATAACCAGTCTTAAATATAACTTTAAGATCGGTTTTTTTCTGAACCGTTCTTAAAGTCTTATACTTTTAAGACCGGTTCTCAGAGAAACCGGTCTTAAAAGTATATTTTAAACCTGAAATTTCCTTTTAACGGTCTTGTTTGTCAAACTTTAAGACCGTATGTGATACAACAGGTCTTAAAATTTTATATTTTAGACCGGTCTAAATAGTTGGATACTTTTTAGACCGGTTGTATCAAGACCGGATCTATAACCGGTCTAAAAAGTCATTTTTAACCGGTCGAAAAAGTGGTTTTTGCAATAGTGGGAAATTGAAAACTCCAATTGTCCCAAAATTATATAATTTTTGGACAGACTAGATTTTGAGTATTTGAGCTAGAATTTGATGGATTTGATGATTCCATTATGTTTAAAATGAAAATTGTATAGGGAGCATGTGAAAAATGGAGTATGGAGGCTTTAGGTTGTGAAATGACAATTTTACCCCTTAAACCCTAGCATTGTGGCTGTCAAGGGAATTTTGGGAAGTAGAGTGTGATTTTGGTAAAAATAAGGTAACAAATGGATTCTACACGTGAAATTATGTAGGAATAGTACAGGTTATAATTTTTAGAAAAGTACAATTATACTAGGTACTAGGGGAATTAGACCGAATTCCTAAGGGGCATTTTGGTAATTATAAGTTTTTGGGTAGAGATAACCAACTAAATGAATTTAGGAATAAGACATGAATGAATAATAACTCATTTATTATAAATTTAGAATTTTAGGATTTGACATTTGCCTGAGCCAGACAAAAAGTTAAAGGACTGATTTAGCTATATATTTGAAATGATTTCAGGTAGTAACTTTATCTTTCATACATATGTTATTGTTTATATGCATTGTGTAGCCATGTTCTGTGATATGAAATGCATGTTAAAAATTCCTAGCTATGGTGTGGGAAAAGCACAAGTACCACCCTATAGAAAAAGCACAAATACCATCAGGCCAATTGGGACCCAGTCTAGGTTGTTAATATAATTCCTCGTTGTGGTATGGGAAAAACACAAGTACCATCAGGCCAGTGGAACCCAGCTGAGGTAGAGAGATAAGTACGGCCAGTGGGATCACTGTATGGCTAGTAGGGACTGTCAAACTCCTTAATATTTTGACATTTATCAGAGTATTAAGGCGCAATTCAATGGGCATACAGAAATAGTATAATATTCTGATATAAAATTCTTGATTACATTACAGAAAATCTCTACAGGATTTGTACAAGTTAAATACAAATCCCAAATACAAAGAAAGACTAATCGATAACCAACAAAAGATCTATTGATCAGCATTGGTCCCTCAGTCGCCGGTATCCTTTATTTTACCCTCCGAGCCGCTTACTCTAACTGAATTAATTTTTGAATTATGGAAAGGGTGAGATTGATACGAATCTCAGTTGTAGCATGCTATCAATTATATTAAATGTAAAAAATAAACATGCATAACAGCATATATCATGATAAAGAAATCATTAATGCCAAGCACATGTTTGACAATGTTAAGGAATAAAGCGATGATTTTGTCTAGATCAAAATGATCGCTTGATCCTTACTTGCATACAGCATATCATAACAATTCACATAGGAATTCACCTATGTAATGTGATTACATCAATAATCTGGAATATGAATCCACCTATTTGTGACATTCCGTAGTAGGAATCCATCCGTTCGTACTAGTCACAACACTCAACTGGGTCCAACTGGCCACATGGTACCTTGCTTGTCCCATAGGGTGGTACCTTGTTTGTCTCACACCCAGCAAGTAATCACACCATATAGGCAAATCACATTAGCCGATCTAGACTGGATACCCACTGGCCAAGAGGTACTTATGCTTTTCCCTCAAGGCGGTACTTGTGGTTTTCTCACATCCAACTCTAGGATACTTACCGCTTTACACATATCATTGCACAGAACATGGAAAATGTGACACCCCAATTTTGAATCACCAACAATTCCCCTTATGTATTTGATGTCCTTAATGGAATTATATGGTGAATGGTGATGTGCATGAAATTCTCCATAATATTTCAATTGTTGGATAATTATAATTTAGCCAAAGAAAAGGACAAGACGCAAGAAATGATTTATCGGACTAAATCATGATTTGAGGGACAAAATTGTAATATTGCCAAAAAGTGGGAAACGATTATTTTTCTCTAATTCATCCAACAATATCAATTATATGGGATCTAAAAGAGGGAAATGACCACTTGTTAACAAATAAGTCTATTTTTGGAGAATAATTATCAAAATAAGGTCAACTAGTCAAAAGTCAATGACTTGGTCAACAAGTTACAAGTTGACACAATGAGATAATTGGATATCCATATTTTCCCTCTATTTTCAAGCTATTTACGTGGAATGATGAAGCAAGAAAGGGAAATGAGATTTGTGGATCAATGGAATAAGTGACACATATTAAGTTATTATATTAACTTAATATATAATATTTCCATTCCCTCATTCATTTCATTCTTCATTCCATCGTGCAATCTGAATCAAAACAGAACGCAAGAACGAGCAAGAGTGAGACGTGAAGCAAGGGAGCTAGGTTTGAGTTTAAATCAAGGTAAGAAGTCTTGAACTTATTATTCTTGCTTCCTAATCCTCTCTATGATCACTCTTTCTCATCTCTCTATCTTTGTATCTATGTTTGCTCAGCGTTTTCAGTAGGAGAGAGAGAGAGAAGTCGGACGTTGAGGAGAGAGAAAGTTGTGAAACTCAAAGGTAACTCTCTAAGCTTGATTCTATAGCCTATATGGATGCTATACAAGCTATCTATGGTTTGGTTAGGTGGATATTATGAATGAAAATGGAAGAAAACTAAAAGACTTGAAATTCAAGTTTTTGCCAAACCTTAACCAATGATCATTTTAATAGTTAATAAGTTGGCTATAAGCAGAAAGAAGATGATTAAGACAATCAGAATGAGAAACCGACACAATTTTTTTTAGAATCTAAAATCTAAACCCTGTCATAAATATGATAAAGGATATGGAATTTGGCAATTCTAATGATTCCAATGGGTTTAGATGATGAAATTTGTGTAGGAATAGCCTGTGTCATGAATTATGGTAAGGACCGGATAGACCGGGGCTACAAGGGCATTTTGGTAAATTATCATCGTTCAGCTAAGATAACCACTGTTATGGAATCGAAGTAAGTTCAAATGAGTAGTAACTCATCTATGGTGGTTGGATATTGTAGGAGTTGAGGACGGTCTAAAGTCTGAAACTTGCCTGAGCTTCGAAGAACGTGTAAAGACACCTGGAAAACTAACAGGTTGTAGCTTTCTTCATACTTATACTATGTGATGCCAATTATGGATGTCATACATTGTAGCATGAGCTAGTGTCATAGACATAACTAATTTTACATGTTGTGGTCAAGGACTCGGCAGGGGTACTAAGTCGACCAAGGTGCGGACGTATAGTTTGACCTTGGGCTAGTGTACACACTCACGTACAATCATCTTACATGTCATGACATTACATATCTATCTTTCGAATTTTATTTGTATGTAAGATTGTTGCTACTGAGATTCTCCGAATCTTATTCTTTCCTACAACAAAACCATTTCAGCTGAAGTAGGAAGCTCTAAAGGTAAAGCGGCGACTACCAGTGATTAGGATCCCAGAGCTTTGTAGTTATTTTGGATTATAGTTGTGTACTCTGATGCATGTATGTATATATGTTTTAGTGTGGATGTAAGTAAACCCTTAATGGGTAACCTCCAAAGATGTAAACTGAAAGTTTATATTTTTATGAGTATTTACACTTTCGCTGTGTTGAACCTCTTTTATGCTGCTTAATATGCTTGCCGTTGTGATTAATTATGATTTTAAGAAAGAGATGTGACAGTTTTGGTATCAGAGCCAAGCATTTACTTAGCATAGAGTGGTTTTGGAAATGCGAAAGTGATATGGTATAGTTTACATGGGATAAGAGGTATGGTAGTTGGAAATTGCCTAAAGGTGATAAGCAATAAGGGAGTATGAGAGGTGTGGTATAGGAAATAAGTTGGAGTAGTTTTTGAAGTATTAGAAGTGTTGGACAGCTGATGAACTTGAGTGGCATCTAGAGAACTCAAGTTCATGGAGCTGTTCTTTATGTAATTCATGGCGAGAACTCGAGTGTGATCTGTGGAACTCGAGTGTCGAGGAGAATTTATGGGTCAGGACTCGAGTTTGTGTTGGAGGACTCGAGTTCATCAGGAATTTCTAAAGGAAAAGTAGCTTCGGATGAGAACTCTCAGAGTTGGAAGTGGCCAACTCGAGCATAAATTACAAGAGAACTCGAGTTCAGGGAATGGAACTCGAGTGCGCTGCGTAATTTGACAGAATTCACGAGAGTGCAAGGCCAGTACTCAAGTGAAGCTAGTGGGGAACTCGAGTTCATATGGATGAACTCGAGTGCAGCGATGACTTGATGATACCCGAAACTCTCTGGAATAAACTTCCATGTTTTCACTCGTAGGACTCGAGTGTGTAAGCTACAGAACTTGAGTGTCGACTAGACAAACTCGAGTGTAGGTGTTCCTGGTGTGCACAAAGTTGAAGAAATAGCCAAGTTTCCGTGCAAAGCAATCTGAACTCGAGTGATAGCCGAAGAACTCAAGTGCAGTATATTAAACTCGAGTGTAAGTCCTGGTGCGCAAGCCAGCAGAACTCGAGTGTCATGGGCAAACTCAAGTACGAAGTAAAGTTTTCAAAGATGAACTCGAGTGTATTTTGCCGAACTTGAGTGCAAGGGTCAGAACTCGAGTTCATTGTTCCAAACTCGAGTTCAGACGTAATGAAGCAATATGGAACAAGTAAATTTGTACAATAATTGATGTAATTAATAACTATCATACATGGGTTGATTATGCATGTTATGTGGAATATATATGATCATGTTAAATGCTATGTATGATGAATGCATGTACCCAAATTATTGTGAAAGGATAAAAACGCCCTTATTATCATATGATATTTATCCTATTCTCTATTTTCATGTCGAGGTAGAGGGAAAGGCAGAGGCCAACAAGGAAATGATAATGATGAGCCAAATGTTGGGCCTGGCATGATGCAACAATTAATGGGTATGATGCTAGAGCAACAAAATGCGTTGAATGAGCTTCGTGCTGAAGTAAGAGAAGGACGTTAGAAATAAAACGTTGATGCAGAAGCTCACAATAACCTTGAAGGACAAGGGGGAGGTCACATGCAGCCTCCAATACCAGAACCAATGCCTAAGGTCCCAGTGAACTTAAATGTTGAAGCTGAGAGTATGCAGACTTGGGTAACTAGATTGAATCAGCACCAGTCGACCCTCTTTAATGGGATATTTGATCCTGAAATAGCTGAGAATTGGATAGCATGAATGGAAAAGATTTTAAGAATCCTTGAGTGTCTGGATGATGTTAAAGCCCGTCTAGCTATTTATAAGCTGAAGGGTGATGCAGATGAGTGGTGGGAAAGCACTGAGGCTATCCTATGGGCATGAAATATCCCTCTGATGTGGGAAGTATTCCGAGAAAAGTTCAACGAAAAATATTTTCCTCGGTCAGTATGGTTGGCCAAAGAGACTGAGTTTCTGACTATACAACAAGATGAGAAGGAAAGCTTTGATGAGTATTTAGCCTGGTACCTTCGTCTATCTCGATACGCTTTCTTTCTGGAGGTGCGCCAGGATGAAGGGTGGAAATCAGACATGATGATTCGGGGATTGAAACTAGAATTGAAAGATAAATTTGTTTCTCGATATTTTAAGAAGTTTAGCAATGCTGTGGAGGAATGCCGAATAACATAGCATAATCTGATGGAACTGCACACTCAGAGAAATACTGGTGGCAAGATCACACCAAGTGGCAACAATTTTTCCCAAAAACGCCCATATCAAGGCAGTGCTCTGAGTGGTAGCAACAAGAGGCCTAACCAGTCTGATAGACGGGGTAATCCAAGGTCAACTGGGAATAAAACTTGCAAATATTGTAAGAATCCTCTACATCTGGGCCAATCGTGCTCACAAGCGAGACAAGCTCAATCAGCAGCACGACAGATTGTCTGCTATAATTGTAACAAGCCAGGACACATTGCTAGAGATTGCAGACAGAAACCAGGACCTAAGGAGCCAAAGCAGCAAGTGCAAGGTAGAGTATTTGCCTTGACACACGAGGAAGCCCAAAAGTCACCTGAGCTTATCAAAGGTACAATTTTACTTAACGGTAATCTAGTGCAAGCATTATTCGACTCAGGAGCTAGCCATTCATTCATTGTATATGACAGTGTGAGACAACTAGGTCTGAGTATGTATAGATTACCTTATGATTTGTTGGTATCCACGCCTACGGGTAATGGGTTCGTAACAACTGAGGTTTGTTTAAATTGTATCATTAATGTGGAAGGGCATGAGTCCACAGTAGACTTGATCTGTTCTCCATTGAATCGGCTTGAGGTGATTATTGGAATCAATTGGTTAACTACCAACAATGTGATGTTAGACTGTGGAAACAAAAGGGTCATATACCCTAATTCAACATCAAAGGCCAGCACTGAACTCAACCTAAAATTCCTTTCTACAGCTGAAGCTGAGAGATGCTTGCATAAAGGTTGTCAGGGATACATTGTGTTTTTCTCCATGCACTCAGAGGTAGGCATTGCATTAGAGAGTATCCCTGTTATGAATGAATTCCCTGATGTCTTTCTGAAGGATATCAGTGGAATACTCCCAGATAGTGAAGTGGAGTTTACAATTGAAACTAAACCTGGAGCAGAGCCGATATCGAAAGCCCCATATCGCATGGCACTAAGTGAGATGTTAGAACTAAAAAAGCAGATTGAATAACTACTAGAGAAAGGGTTTATTAGACCCAGTGTGTCACCATGGGGAGCTCCAGTACTATTTGTGAAAGAGAAAGACGGAAGTCTACGACTCTGTATTGATTACAAGGAGTTGAACAAGGTGACTATTAAGAATAAATACCCGCTTCCTAGAATTGACGATTTACTTGATCAATTATCAAGAGCTTGTGTATTCTCCAAGATTGATCTCAGATCAGGGTATCACCAACTTAGAGTGAAGGCAGATGATGTGTCGAAGACTGCTTTCAGGACACGATATGGTCACTATGAGTTTTTAGTGATACCATTTGGACTGACCAATGCACTTGCAGTGTTCATGGACTACATGAATCGAATTTTTCATTCATACTTGGACCAATTTGTGGTGGTTTTCATTGATGATATTCTGGTATATTCCCAGAGCCGAGTAGAGCATGAACACCACTTGAGAACTGTATTGAACACGTTGAGGAGCAAGCAACTCTATGCCAGGTTGAGCAAATGCGAATTCTGGCTTTCAGAAGTTAAATTTCTGGGTCATGTGGCTTCTACAAGAGGTCTCGATAGATTGAAACAAGGTAGAAGCGGTACTGAACTGGAAGAGACCAGAGACGGTATTTGAGATAAGTAGCTTTCAAGGTCTCGCAGGCTATTACCGACGATTCATACCAAATTTCTCCAGAATAGCACTGCTATTGACTAAGTTAATGCGAAAGACTCAGCAATTTATGTGGGATAGAAATTGTAAAGAGAGCTTCACCGAGTTGAAACGAAAGCTAACGACTGCACCAATTTTGACAATCCCAAATCCGCAATCAACCTTTGTGGTTTACACAGATGCCAGTGGACATGGATTGGGATGTGTCCTAATGCAGTAAGGCCATGTTGTGGCATATGCATCTCAACAGTTGAAGCCTCAAGAACAACGATATCCTACACATGATCTTGAATTGGCAGTGATTGTATTTGCACTAAAGATCTGGAGACATTATCTCTATGGAGCAACTGTAGAACTATATTGTGACCACAAAAGTTTGAAGTATCTATATGACCAAAAAGAGCTCAACATGCGACAGCGTAGGTGGATGGAGTTGCTTAAAGACTATAATCTGGAGATCATATATCATCCAGGTAAGGCTAATGTTATGGCAGACGCATTGAGCCGCAAATTAGTGTAGATGGTAGTCCTTATGATTCAAGAGCAAAAGCTAATTAAGAACTTTTGAGATCTTACTTTGTCAAATCAAACCATGATCATAAGTGGTAACATCAGTCAAGCAAAGAATGATATGAGCGAAGATATAGAAAAAGCTCAAAGGAAAGATAGGCGTGCTCAGTCTATCCGAAGTATAATTGCCAAAGGAGAAATACAGGAGTATGACTTGTCATCCAATGGATTGGTTAGATAACACAAGCGAATCTATGTACCACCACAGACAGAAATGAGATGACAGATCCTCAAAGAGGCACATAAGAGTAAATATACTCTACATCCAGGATTGACTAAGATGTACCATGATCTAAAGTCCACATATTTGTGGCTAGGTATGAAGAGAGATGTAACAAGGTTTTTCGCTCATTTTTTGACGTGCCAGAAAGTTAAAGCTAAACATCCACAACCATTGAGATTACTTTAGAATCCTACAATTCCTGAATAGAAATGGGAGAGTATCACTATGGACTTTGTGACGGGACTACTGAAGGTGCGGAACTATAATGCTATATGGGTGATAGTAGATCGATTCACAAAGACAGCCCATTTTCTCCCAATCAGTGTGCACTATTCTCTCGACAAGCTTGTAAATATCTATATTAAGGAGATTATGTGTCTCCATGGTACATCGAAGAATATTATATCGGATAGAGATCCACGATTTACTTCCAAGTTCTAGAAGGCGATACATGAAGCTTTAGGTACTAAACTCCATTTCAGTACAACTTATCATCTTTAGACAGATGGACAAACTGAAAGAACAATCCAGATACTAGAAGATATTCTTAGGGTATGTGTGATTGATTTCAAAGGTAGCTGGGATCAATTCCTTCCTTTGGCAAAATTCGCATACAACAACAACTATCATTCGAGCATTCAGATGGCTCCCCATGAAGCATTGTATGGAAGGAAGTGTCAATCGCCCTTGTGTTGGACCGAATTGTCTAAGAGAAGGATGTGTGGACCAGACGTTATTGACCAAACAACAGAGCAAATAAAATTAATCAAGCAAAGGCTGTTAATTGCACAGAGCCGACAAAAGAGTTACGCCAATAAGAGGCGGAAACCTCTCGAGTTTAAGGTTGGAGACCATGTATTCATGAAGGTTTCGCCTACTATTGGTATTGGCAGTGCGATGAAGGTAAAGAAGTTAAGCCCAAGGTATATTGGTCCTTTTGAAATTTTAGCAAAGATTGGACCAGTAGCATACCAGATAGCTTTACCTCCCAGTTTGAGCAAACTACATGATGTTTTTCATGTGTCTCAATTAAAGAAGTATCAACCTGATCCCGAGCATGTGATTAAATACAAAGAAGTTGATTTACGAGATGATATGACATATGAAGTCACACTTGTCCGAATTATCGATCGGCAGGAGAAATAATTAAGGCATCGGAATATCCCGTTCATCAAAGTGGTGTGGAAGGGATTATCTCAACGAGAAGCTACTTGGGAATCAGAGGAAGATATGCAGAAGCGTTATCCTAAATTTATGAATTAGTACTTGTAACAAATTTTGAGGACGAAATTTCTTGAAGGAGGGGAGAAATGTAACACCCCAATTTTTAATCACCAACAATTCCCCTTATGTATTTGATGTCCTTAATGGAATTATATGGTGAATGGTGATGTGTATGAAATTCTCCATAATATTTCAATTGTTGGATAATTATAATTTAGCCAAAGCAAAAGACTAGACACAATAAATGATTTATCGGACTACATCATGATTTGAGGGACAAAATTGTAATATTGCCAAAAAGAGAGAAACGATTATTTTTCTCTAATTCATCCAACAATATCAATTATATGGGATCCAAAAGAGGGAAATGACCACTTGTTAACAAATAAGTCTATTTTTGGAGAATTATTATCAAGATAAGGTCAACTAGTCAAAAGTCAATGGCTTGGTCAACAAGTTACAAGTTGACACAATGAGATAATTGGATATCCATATTATCCCTCTATTTTCAAGCTATTTACGTGGAATGATGAAGCAATGAAGGGAAATGAGATTTATCGATCAATGGAATAAGTGACACATATTAAGTTATTATATTAACTTAATATATAATATTTCCATTCCCTCATTCATTTCATTCTTCATTCCATCGTGCAATCTGAATCAAAACAGAACGCAAGAACGAGCAAGAGTGAGACGTGAAGCAAGGGAGCTAGGTTTGAGTTTAAATCAAGGTAAGAAGTCTTGAACTTATGATTCTTGCTTCCTAATCCTCTCTATGATCACTCTTTCTCATCTCTCCATCTTTGTATCTATGTTTGCTCAGCGTTTTCAGTAGAAGAGAGAGAGAGAAGTCAGACATTGAGGAGAGAGAAAGTTGTGAAACTCAAAGGTAACTCTCTAAGCTTGATTCTATAGCCTATATGGATGCTATACAAGCTATCTATGGTTTGGTTAGGTGGATATTATGAATGAAAATGGAAGAAAACTCAAAAGACTTGAAATTCAAGTTTTTGTCAAACCTTAACCAATGATCATTTTAATAGTTAATAAGTTGGCTATAAGCAGAAAGGAGATGATTAAGACAATCAGAATGAGAAACCGACACAATTTTTTTTAGAATCTAAAATATGAACCCTGTCATGAATATGATAAAGGATATGGAATTTGGCAATTCTAATGATTCCAATGGGTTTAGATGATGAAATTTGTGTAGGAATAGCCCGTGTCATGAATTATGGTAAGGACCGGATAGACTGGGGCTACAGGGGCATTTTGGTAAATTATCATCGTTCAGCTAAGATAACCACTGTTATGGAATCGAAGTAAGTTCAAATGAGTAGTAACTCATCTATGGTGGTTGGATATTTTAGGAGTTGAGGACGGTCTAAAGTCTGAGACTTGCCTGAGCTTCGAAGAACGTGTAAAGACACCGACAAAACTAACAGGTTGTAGCTTTCTTCATACTTATACTATGTGATGCCAATTATGGATGTCATACATTGTAGCATGAGCTAGTGTCATAGACACAACTAATTTTCCATGTTGTGGTCAAGGACCCATCAGGGGCACTAAGTCGACCAAGTTGCGGACGTATAGTTTGACCTTGGGCTAGTATACACACTCACGTACGATCATCTTACATGTCATGACATTGCATATCTATCTTTCACATTTTATTTGTATGTAAGATTGTTGCTACTGAGGTTCTCCGAATCTTATTCTTTCCTACAACAAAACCATTTCAGCTGAAGCAGGAAGCTCTAAAGGCAAAGCGGCGACTACCGGTGATTAGGATCCTGAAGCTTTGTAGTTATTTTGGATTATAGCTATGTACTCTTATGCATGTATGTATATATGTTTAAGTGTGGATGTAAGTAAACCCTTAATAGGTAACCTCCAAAGATGTAAACTGAAAGTTTATATTTTTATGAGTATTTACACTTTCACTGTGTTGAACCTCTTTTATGCTGCTTAATATGCTTGCCGTTGTGATTAATTATGGTTTTAAGAAAGAGATGTGACAGAAAACAATGCATATTAACCACTACATAGAATATGAGAGATAGAGTATCTGGATTCTTTTCTAAAGCCTAGCTATTAGTGGTCCTTTAACTTTTCATCTAGGTCAGCAAATATCAAATCTTAAAATTCCAAATTGATAGCCAATGAGTTATTACTCATTCATACTTCATTCTAAAATTTACAATTTGGTTATCTTAGCCCAAAATTGCATAATTACCAAAATGCCCCTAGGGATTCTGGTCTAATTCCCTTTTTACCTGGTATATTTGTACTTTTCAAAAAATTATGACCTAGACTAATTCTACATAATTTTGCATGTAGAGTCCATTTTTTACCTTTGTTTCAGAAAATTCACACTCAAATAACCAGATTACCCTTGGCAGCCACCAGTTTAGTGTTTTAGGGGGAAAATTGTCATTTTCATAGGTTATCTAGAAACTTCCAGCTTTTCAGTCAACTTTGAAAATTCATAACTAAATCTAGAAAATTCCAAATTGAGTGATTCTAGTTCCTGTGTAAAAATATTTCAGTCCTATTTTAAGGAAAAATATCAAAAAGCACCATACATAACTACAAAATTCCTGAAAATTCGTCAAACCTAATCTGCCACAGAATTCATTCCAGATTCATGGTGAAAATTTGAAAAATCATATCTTTCAATCCACTAGTCCAAATGGCTTATAATACCTATCAAATTAAATTTTAGGATGTCTACTTTAATATTGTAAAATTTTATAAGGTTTGAACTAGGTTAAGCCATTCAAAAACACACCACAACAAATCTAGTACAATTGGAAAAATGGAAGTTTCATGTTTTAATCTTTAAAACACCTTCCTTTCCACCTGTAATCTCATGTTTAACTCCTTAAACACTATTTGAACATGATCAGTATTAATCTAGGCAGCATCTCTCCTTAGAGTTTGAACATCCCAAATTACAAAATTCAACCAAAACAAGCCAACAATCAACCAAACAACAATCATAACTTTGATTCCAATAAGAATTTCAAGGTTTTATTGACTTGCCTTAATTCTTCTCCCTCCTTCCTTCAAAACTGACTCCCTCCTTCTTCTTCCTCTTGAGTTTTGCTTGCTTGATAGGTATTTCAACATAACATAGAGATCAAGAGGATGTTTTCATATATTAGAAGACAAGAACAAGTAGAAATTTATACTCGCTTCTTGATCTCGCTTACTCATTCTTGCTTCTTGTTTTCTCTAAGTCTCTTCCTCTCCCTTTCTCTCTTAGTTTTGGCCGAATTTATGGCCCTTTTAAAGAGATTTGGAAGAGCTTTCTAGAGTTCTACCTTTTCTTCTTTCTTTACTATTATTTTATTAAGAATTTTGTCATGTGATATTATTTTAATATTTTCCTTTTCTTGTGCTTTTCTCTTGAATTATCTAGACATCTCTCTCATTCTTTTGCTTCTTCCTTCCAACCAAATTTTCCTTAATTATTAAAGAAAAATTTTTGAGTTTACTTTATTTAGCCAAAATGATCATTTTGCCCTTACATTTTCTTAAATTTTTGAAACAATTGCTACTTTCTTGTTTCCTTTTCTTCTTGATCACAATTTTGCAACATATCAAGCCTAAAAATTTTGCTCTTTTATACTAAATTTTAGGCCAAAAGGTTACGCTTTTACCATAAATAAAATTGGGCTTTAGGTCCTTCTTGGCCAAAAATTTCATATAATTACTATTTCTAATATTTTGGCTATTCCAAGTACACCAAAATTCACCATTTTATTCCATTGAATATAATTAAATATTCAAGGAATTTTGATAATTAAAATTTGGGATATTAAAGGGACAAAACAATCATTTTGACCCTGAAAGCAGAACAGACAAACAAGTTTATAGTATTTGCTTCTATTACATGATATTGTGCATTTCATGTTTATTTATTGCATTTTATATGATTGATTGTATGTTACTACTTAGATTTGTTTGGATCTCACCATTTTCTATAAATTCAAAATTTATTTAGCTAAAGGAACGGCTCCAAGGGCAAAGAGGTAAATACCGACAACTGAGAGTTCCAGTCCTAATCAAGAATTTAGTGTTGGTTATCTGTGATCTTTTTATGTATTTTGGGATTTGTAATTATTATATACAAACCCTATGAAAATTCCTATAGTATATAATCAAGTACTTTATATCAGTATGTTTATGCTATTTCTGTATGCCTATTAACTATGCTTCGATACTCTAATAAATGTTGAAATATTGAGGGGTTTTACAAATGGGGATATAGATATCCTATAATCAAGCTAAAAAATGCTATATATTGTCATTATAATTTTTTAAATTGACTAAATTTTATTTAGCCAAATGACTATTTTGCCCATACATTTTTGTATTAAGTCATGTCTTCCTTCTTTTCTCCTTGTTTTGGCCAAAATTGGGCAATCTAATTGGGCCAATATTTATGCTTTTTCATGCTCCAATTTGGGTTACAATATTAGGCCTTTAAGTAGATAAAAGTTGTATCCTTGTGTCTTAGCCTAGCCAATTGTATGTAACCACTTATTGCAGTATTTTTATCATTTTATGTGCATCATAATTCACCATTTTATTTCATTAAATGTTATAAATACATACAAGGAATATTGGTAAATAAAAAGTAGGGTATTACATGCGTTCGTTGTGTTGGCCCACTTTCGAATTGTGTGTTTGTGACTGGAGGTTATCCAAGTTCATCTTCTTCCAGAATTTTTGGCAATGTGTATGGGTTAGTTCTTATTTCCAACCCTCTATAAATTTTTCTTCATTTATGTGCTTCTATTCGAGGTGTTTGGAAGGTCGTAGTTCTGTTGTTGTAGTTCTATTCCTTGGCCAGTCTTATATATGACCATGTGAAGGACGTTAACACCAGTCGTCAAGGCTGGAAGATTTGTGTTCATATTATTCATTTATGGAAAATACCTGATCGATACAATAAGGGAGATGTGGCTTCTATTAAGCTTGTGCAGTAGGACTTTGAGCCAAGCATCTATTTTCTCTTTGCCCTGCTTTTTATCTATTTCTTTATATTTATTTTGTGTCAAGTAACTTTTGTTTCCTGCTTCCTTTGTTCCCTTCTTTTTCTCATTGTTAATAGTTAGTTTTGTTTATGTCTAGGGTGATTGAATCCACACTACTGTCCGTAGTGGTTTTGTGCAGCGCCAAGAAAAGAGTTTACATAAGGTGTGATATGTATTATCTCACATTTTAATGTTGATACATCGATGGGGTAATATCATATAACAGAACATGCTTATCAAATTAACTTCTAGTTTTAGACTGTTGTTTGTCCTACTAAGGATTATGGTCGTATCCCCCTTTTTTGTTTCAATTTTGTTCCTTTTGCTAAAATTCTGTTAGAGGATTTTGAAGATCATTTTCTAGTGGGTAAGTGTTGCATTCCGTTTACTTTGGGCTTTGTTTGTTATTTTTATTGTACTCACTAGTCATGGTGTGTTTACTTTTTTGCTAACAGATGTGATTGGTATGGTTACTGGAGCAGGATCTCACAATGAGAATACTATAGATAGATGAAGGTAAACTCAGTTGAGATTAAGATAATAGAAGAGGAGTACTTTTTCCTGTCTAATATAAATAATTTTGTTACATGCTTGCCTTTGTTGGTTGAGTTTTTTATGGTTCTTATTTTATATGATTGTAATGGTCATTTATTTATGATTTATGTAAATATTAGGATACACTGTGTTCATTGTACACTGAGGAGGCTTTGCAATAGAGTTTTTGGAATATATGGATCACCATGTTTCTGGACTTGTTACTTTCATACTGCAATGATGTAAAGTAAAAGAGTTTCAGCGTAAGTCAGTGTTTTATTTTTTAATACATTTAATATGCATATATTGTACAGATGTCTGATTTAATATTTTTTTTCTTAATGCTTTTGTTGTAACAGGGAAGAATAAGTTGTCCAACTCTATGTATGCTTCACATATGTTCATTTAACTGACCATGGCTAAGGTTGAGCATTTTGTTCAAAGGTCTTTATTTATGGTGTTATTGTGAGTTATTTTTATTCCTTTTAACTACACTTTTCTCTACCCTCATTTCTGATTACTTTTGTTTAGATTGAAGACTTCCAGAGTTAACCTTGACGAAATGCTTGATCATATCACCTCGCAAGCAACTTTAAGTCTTGCATATGATTTGCTTGGTGTCATAGACTGAAGGACTATATCTTCTTTGCGTCTTGGACCTACTGTGAGATTAGTATCTCTTTTAACATTGTGGCTTGTTAAATCATCATTAGTCGTTAGAATTTGTTAACAACATGATGATTACATAATGACTAATATTTTAATAGATTATATCTTGAACATGTGTTCACTCTTATATTGTTCATATTCAATTTTTTCTTATTTTGTTAGTATTTGTGTTCTTGTTTTCTATGCAGGATGTTGTGGTTCCTCTTATGGTTGTCATTGTTGACATTAAGCTTTCTAGAGGCTGGTTTTACACCTCCTGTAAGATTGATGGTAAAAGGGTTATTCTCGATGGTGATGGTTATTACTGTAGGAAGTGTAAGGGTATTGTTAGGGTTGTTGTTCCAAGGTAATGCTTTTTTAATATAATGGTTAGCTTTCTTTTTTCCATGTACTACTATATTATATTATCTCTTTTTACTTCTTTCTTCATACACTGGGTGTTGTGAGTTTGTGTTGTTTGATCGAGAAGTATGTTGGTTGATTGGTTGTACTAATATAGAGTTAAAAGACATTATTCGAGCATTGATGCCGAGAAATGTACAGGTCATTATGAGCACTGATACCCCGGATCACATCATAACCTTGAGGTTAAGCATGCTCGGGAGAGAGCAATTTTAGGATGGGTGACTCCCTGGGAAGTCCCTATGTAGAAACCTTAAACTAAAGGTTGGAATGTATGAAGATTTGAGTACCTTAAGACAGGATATATTGTGATCCTTAGGGATGTCACGAGTGATGATTATGCCATATATTGATCCTAGAGGATCTGATTTTATGATATTGAAGGTAGAGGGTAGGCTAGAATTAGATCTAAGTTGGAATAGTGCTTAAGTCAAAATGTGAATCAAGTTACACTTTGGTTCTGTTCCATGATGGAAGTTTGAACCTTATGGATAGTACTGAACCTTCAGTAATGTTTTAAGGATATTATTTGAATACCATGAAGGTTAGAATAGGTGTTGTTGATCATGATTTTAGCATGACTATTAGGTATATTTAAGGAAAATGATTTTCGCTTTGTGCGATTTTGAAGTTCTAAGAGTTGAATCATAACCTGAGATTCTTCAAGAATTTTAATGGCTTGAGATACTAGAATATAGTACAGAGATGTGTATGAGGTTTTTGGAGGTTGCTAGTTGCTGATCTAGCATAGGGAAAGATCTTAATCATAGAATATTCCCTTAGAGTTGTGAGTATGCCTGGAGATGGACCGATATCAAAAGTTCATAGAAACTGACCCTAGATAAGATATTAGAAACTAGAGGAAGCAGATTACAAAACTAGTAGAGAAGAGGGACCTTATTAAAACTGGGTTCTAGTTACAATGGTACTTCCATTTAGAAACGACCAACCGAAAAGAGTTACCTATGAAGGATTCTGATCGGAGAGGGCTACCTACGAAGAGTTCTAATCAGAAAAGGCTACCTACAGAGAGATCTAATTGGAGAGGCTTACCTACGAAGGGTTCTAACTGAAAGGGCTGACTAGTCAAGGGATCGAGTAAAGCACTGAGTACAGTACGGTAGTGTGGAGCCATTGTGATGTCAAACCATAGTGTGCAACCACCATGATGATAAATCATAGAGTGAAGCCATCTTAACAACGAACAGTAGAGTAGAGCTACCAAAACATAAACTCTTAATGGTGGTATATTGTAATGAGTCTTCTATCGAATGAGTTTCCTTGAGAGAAGGGTTTATATGACCCAGCAAATTGACATGGGGTGCTCTAGTGCCAATTGATGAAAGAAATTAAAGAACAAAAGGCTCGACAGTATAAAGGAAAGCAATTCTTGCTCTTATATCTTATGTAATGGTTCTACATGTATGTGTTTACCATTGAGTATATTCGTGTTATGAATATATAGTAGGAAGTAAGACCTACTGAGCCAACATGTACTTAGGCAATCAAACCTGACTGGCAAAGGCCCGAGGCTGTAAGTCCTGTAATGCCTATGGCTTAGTGGTGATTCCTTGGGTAGTAAGACCTGATGAGCATTCAGAATTTATGGGGTGGTCGCCTAGGGCCTATTTGCACCAGTGGACGCCCGGGCTATGGAGATTTTTATTATGCATAAGCAATTGCCTAAGGCATTTTTGTGCGGGTGGACACTCGGAGCTACAGAAACTCCTGTTATGCATAAGTAGAATCCTTAGGCCTATTACTCATGTGAACACTTAAGGCTATATGACTTGTAGGACTAAGGGTCCAGTGGATTCCGTTATGCTATATGCTATCATGTTGAATGCTCTTGTGATGATGTTATGATGATGGTTTATTTAGCATGCTTCATAAATATTAAATAAGAGTATGAATGGCTTGAATAGCAAGAGAATGAAGCTTGTAATGAATTTAGAATACCTAATAGACTGTGTGTTCCGGGTAGCTAGAATCAATATGTATTAAGTAAAGATGATAGACTGCATGCCCTAAGGCCATAAGACCTGAGACACTAGTATTTCTTTAGGCCAACAGAATGCTACGTGTTAAGAATTATGACAAGTGGAGGCTTATGGTAGTAAGACCTGAGGTGCAAGTTTTCATAGGGTAATGTCCCTGGGCCGTAAGACCTGTGTCTAGTGCTGTGGTTATTGCCTAGTACAGTGACATTGGACTAATATGTCCAGAGTGTATTTTGAGGCTGACAAAACATTCAGACTGTACTAGGTTGTAGCCAAGGCAGTAAGCCCTAAGATGCCTATAGCATAGGGGTGATCCCTTAAGCAGTAAGGCTGAAATATCCAGCATTATGGGAGTAGAATGAGCCTTAAGGCTTGATATACATACAGTGCGATCTAAGAGAGTCCTAAAGAGGCTGGAAGGCTTGGTATGTATACAGTGTGATCCAAGAGAGTCCCTAAGAGGCAGTGAGGCCTGAGAAACCAAGCGCTGTAAGAATGGACCATTGGGTCTTATGTTGAAAGCTACATACTGGGTACAGAATGGATGGGAATGCTATATGAAGATTGCTAAATATTATATGAGCTTATGTCGATGATAATGAATTGTGTCGCGTACTGTGCGAGCTTACACACGAAGGAGATAGACTAAGTGTCTAGAATGATTCCCCAAGTTATAGATGTTCAAAAATTTGACGATAAAATTTATTAAACAAGGAGAGAGTTTTAATATGCTGAATTTTGGGATTAGTGGATTGAGGATAAGCCCAAATCAAATGGACTACTAAGTACTGGTTTAGAAAGTATCTCAATAAGACATAATTTTATTCCCTAAAATTCCTTATACCAGGGTGGCATAAAGGGAATAAAATGATGAATTAAAGAGACTATTACATGGCAAAGCAAGGCAATTAGAGGTCACACACAACATAGTTAATTGGAACACAAATTAGTATTGCTGCCAGTGAGTTTCCCTGTGTGGCAGTCGTGTTGTGTGCCATTCTTTTAATAGAAAAATGATGTCTAAGAACTGTGAAATTTTTCAGAATGAAAGTAGATTTAACAAGCTTTAATTTGAAAGGTCAAAAAAGTCATTTGGAGCTGTACCTAGAGAGTTATGTATTTTTAAATTTAGCCCAGTAAATCTGGCAATTTTCTATGACAGCATCCAAAAATAGAAATTCTAGGAATTATGATCTTTCAATTAGTTAAAGGCTATATTTTTTCTTAAAGATATACTTAATAAAGGTTACATAGTCTTTAGAACCATACCAATTAGACATTTTTACAATTACATATGAATTTTCAAATTTGATGGAAATTCTGCCAGATTTTTGAGCAAGTATGAAAATTGAAAAATGTAAGAGCAAAATGGTAATTTGGTAAATATGCAAGAAGCAACAAATTATTTCTCATTTTCCTTGGCATTTTGGTCTAATAAAGGGAATTAATGGAGAAATCAAGTGCTAGGCTTAAAATGAATCAAGGAAAGAAGGAATTAAGACCAAGTGAATTAAGAGTTGAAAAGTCAAAAGTAAGAGTTGTAAGAGCTCTCTTACATATCAATTGCAATGAATGGCATGGAAATATTATAAGACATTTTTCCTCTTACCATTTAAAGATGATTTACGTCAAAAATAGCATGTAAAGAGGAGACACATACTTGAACATAAATGGGAATTTGAAAAGTCAACAATTGCAACTAATGCTAAAGTTGTAAGAAGCAATTATGAGATAGCCAAGAAAAAAATTTTATTTCCTACTTCCTCCTACATGTTTGGTCAAGCAAGGGGTCTACATATACATATATTGGCTTAGTCATACTAAAGCAAGAGGAAAGTCAAAGCAAAAAGCAAGGAGACATATGTAATAGCTATGTCAAAAAGCATTAAAGCCTTTCCTTTTCTCCTAGCATATACAGTCAACAAATGGAAGAGGAAGAGAAATATATATATATATATATATACTCTCTCTTCCCTCTTTAATTTTAGTAAACCAAGGAAAAAACAAATAAATGAGATTAATTAGGAAATATTATACAAAAAGCAATATCTTGGACCAATTGGAAGTAGGCATATGTAAAGCAAGAGTAAGAGGGAGCAATTGAATAAATCAACATCCCACATCTTTCCATCTTCATTCTCAGCCAAAAACAAAAGCAAAGAGAGAGAAAGAGGTCAAGAACAAGTAAAGAACACCAAGCACCAAAGAGGTCTAGGGTTTCTTAGATCAAAGGTAAGAACATGCAACCTTAGTGGTTTTTGCCTCCTGATCACTCTATAACCTCTTCTAACCTCCTCTACTCCATTAAATCCATGATTTTCAAGACAAATCAAGGGCTTAGAGAGAAAGGTGATTTTCATCCAGGAGAGAGAAAGAGCACAAATCAAGAGGTAATCCCCAAAACTTGATTCCCTTGACTTGTTGGATGTTGTTGGCGTTGTTGACGGTGGTTTATGCCTTATTTTCTCTTGTTTTTCAATTTTGGGCTAAAGCAAAACCTAGGGGAAATTTTGCATAAATTTCTTCTAAACATGTCCATTTAGTGTGTAATTAGTTAATCACGTGATTAAAAGTGATAAGGAAGTGATTAAGCAAGAGAAAACAAGAAAACAACATAATCCTCCTAAGAACCCTAACTTTTTGTTATGAGCATGATGTGATGAAGGAGTGAGAATTTTATAACTTTGATAGTTCTATTGGATTTATAAGGAAAAATTATGTAGGTATGCAAGTTTTCATGATTTTTGGAAGCTTGTATATGAATTTGAAATTTTTGAAATTTGTGAAGTAGATACTATGTAATTCATTTTTTGAAAAAAAGTATGGTTTTGACGTGTTTTTCATTGTTCAAACTTGTTGCAAAAATTCTGAAACTTTCCACAATTAAATTAGAGATATATAGCTTTAATTTGATAGGCATTTTGTAACTTTTGGACAAGTACATTGGGCGATATGGATTTTTAAAGATTGTGCCCTATTTTTGGAATGCAATCTAGAATAGTGAAGTTTGATGAAATTATGGGAATGATGTGAGTGTAATAGCTAGACTTGTGTATTTGTCCAAAAAATTAAACTTAAATATGTAATTAAGAAAGAAAATGGCCAAATGTAATTAGTATGAACTCCAAGGGTAAAATTAAGCCTATAAGGCTATTAGGCATTCATTTGTCATGGCAGTAATAATGTGAAATTTATTTAGGGCCATAAGAAGTCAAGAAAGAAGAAGAATGAAAGAATTTCAAAGAAGCCTCAATGGTTGGGGAAAAAAGGGGACATGACAGAATTTCTGTCAAACTTAGAAAATTTATATCTAATTATACAAATATCCAATTGGTATGATTTCTAAGGCTATGTGACCTTTATTAAATCTAGTTTTAAGAAAAAAAATAATATTTAAGCAAATAGAAGCTCATAATTTCCACAATTTTCATTTTTTGGATGCTGTCACTAAAAATAGCTAGATTTACTTGGCTAAATTCAAAAATACATAACTCTCTGTGTATATCTCCAAATGACTTATATAACCTATCAAATTAAATCTTGATAAGTCTAATTTCATTATTAAAAATTTCATAATTTTTGGATATCATTTTCCTATTAAAAAATAGCATACAACACGACTATCACACAGGGAAACTCACTGACAGCAACACTGATTTGTATTCTAATTAACTATGTTGTATATGACCTCTAATTACCTTGTTTTACCACGTAAAGGTCTCTTTAATTCAGCATTTTATTCCCCTTAATGTCACCTAGGTATAACGAATTTTAGGGAATAAATTATGTCTTACTGAGACACTTGCTAAACTGGGGCTTAGCAATCCACTTGATTCGGGCTTATCCTCAAGCCATTAATCCCAAAATTTGGGATATTACAACTCTCCCTTTGTTCAATAAATTTCATCCTCAAATTTTTGAACATCTATAACTCGGGGAATCATTCTAGACACTCAGTCTATCTCCTTCGTGTGCAAGCTCACATAACACGAGACACAATTCATCATATCATCGACAAAAGCTCAGATAGTATTCAACAATCTTTATATAGCATTCCAAGATATTGCCCAGGGATATTGCCTTATGAAAACTTGCACCTCAAGTCTTACATGTCGATTCTAGCTACCCAAGACATATAGTCTATTAGGTATTTTGAATTCATTATAGGCTCTATCTCTTGCTACTCAAGCCATTCATACTCTTATGTAATGTTCACAAAGTATGCTAAACAAACCATCTTCACAACAATCATCACAAGAGCATCCAGCACGATAGCATATAGCATAATAGCATCCACTAGACCCTTGGTCCTACAAGTCACAAAGCCCCAAGTGTTCACCCGTGCAATAAGGCCCAGGATTCCACTCGTGCATAACAGGAGTTTCCATGGCCTCAAGTATCTACTCAAGCAAAAAGGCCCTGAGCTACTGCTAGTGCATAATAGAAATCTCCATGGCCTAGGCGTTCACCTATGCAAATAGGCCCTAGATGACCACCCTATAAATTCTGAATGTTTATTAGGTCTTGCTACCCAGGGAACCACCTATATGCCATAGACATTCGGGACTTACAGCCTCGGGCCTCTGCCCGTCAAGTCTGACTGCCTAAGGACACACTTGCCCATTAGGTCTTTCTACCTACCGTATATTTATAACATGAATATACTCTATGGTAAACACATATATGTAAAACCATTACATAAGATATAAGAGCAAGAGTTTCTTTCCTTTATACTTTCGAGCTTGTTATTGCTTAATTTCTTTCATCAATCAGCATTGGAGCACCCCATAGCAATTTGATCGGTCATATAAACCCTTTTCTCAAGGAAACCCACACGATGGAAACTCATTACAATAGACCATCGTTGAGAGTCAACTTTCTTGTAGCTCTACTCTATGGTTCGTCGTAAGGGCAGCTTCACTCCATGATTTGTCGTCATGGTGGTTGTACACTATAGTTTGATATCACAGTGGCTCTACACTATGGCACTGTACTTGGTGCTTTACTCAATCCTTTGACTGGTCAGCCCTTTCAGTCAAAACCCTCTATAGGTAGACCTCTTTGATTAGATCTCTCTGTAGGTAGCCTTTTCCGATTAGAACTCTCTGTAAGTAGCCCTCTCTGATCAGAATCCTCCGTATGTAATAGGAACCCAATTCTCATAAGGTCCCTCTTCTTTAGCAATTCTATAATTTTCTTCCTCTAATGTCTGCATCTCATCTAGGGTCAGTTTCTATGAACTTTCGATATCGGTCCAGCTCTAGGTACAATCATAACTTTAAGGGAATATTATATGATTAAGATCTTTCCATATGATAGATCAGCAACTAGCAACCTCCAGAAACCTCATACACATCTCTGTACTACATTCTAGTACCTCAAGCTATTCAAGTTCCTGGAGAATCTCATGTTATGATTCAACTCTTAAAACCTTAACATCGCACAAAGCGAAAATCATTTTCCTCAAATATACCTATTAGTCATGCTAAAATCATGATCAATAGCGCCTATTCTAACCTTCACGATATTTAAATAATATCCTCAAAATATTACTGAAGGTTTAGCACTATCCATAAGGTTTACAAGGTTCAAACTTCCATTATGGAACATAACCAAGTGCAACTTGATTCACATTTCGACCTAAGTACTATTCTAACTTAGATCTAATTCTAGCCTACCCTCCACCTTTAGTATCATAAAATCAAATTCTCTATGATCAATATATGGCATAATAATCACTCATGACATCCCTAAGGATCACCATATATCCTGCCTTAAGGTAATCAAATCTTTATGCATTCCAACCTTTAGTCTAAGGTTTCTACATGGGGACTTCCAGGGGGTCACTGTAATACCCTAAATTTTGTGATCAAAGGCTTGAGGTTTAGCCTGGATTAAGTAGACTGCTAGACCCCGGTTTAGCAAATGTCCAGGTGAGGAATGATATTTATCCCAAAATTCCTCTATATTGTTGGGTATTGAAATGGAAATAAAATGTAAGGGAAAAATGGTAATTTTTCCATAAGATGAGGAATGAGGGTTTTTCCTTAATATTCCCTATGATTTGAGTTGGATGGGAATTTAAAAGGAGGGAAATGATTATTTGGTAATTAATGAAGCATATTGGTAATTATTATCAAGTAAAGTCAATAACAGGAAAAGATTAAGGCTTTGGTGGACCACTTGAGGTGGTATAATGGGATAATTTGAGAGTGAATCATACTCCCATAATTCTCATTAATATTAATGGAATGATGAATGAAAAGAGAAAGGAGACTTGCTATGAGAGAAATGTGATAGGTGGACTAATTGAGTAAAAGGCCATTAGATGATTTTAATTAATCATCATCCTTCATCAATTAATTCCCTTTCTTTCTTGCGTGCAGAATTAAAAGGGAAAGGAAAAAGAAATAAAAAATGAGAAAGAGAATGGATGAGAATGAGAATGATACGGAAAGAACGAGAGAACGCGGAGGAGAGAGAGAAGAGAGAAAAGTTGTGATTCACTGGAACTCATCTGAAATGATGTTTTCTCTCGAAATGTCCAGTACAAATGTTGTTCTACTCATCTCGAGCTTCGATTCTATGGTTATGGATTCTCATTTGGAGATGGTTGGTGCCATCTTGCCGGAATTCCAAACCGAATTTAGAAGCATGTAGAGGTAAGCGTAGGCTTCCTTCCTACCATTTCGGTTTATCATTTGGATGAGTATTTTGGAAGTAGTATACTATTCATATCTCATTCTATCAATGTTTTAGAATCTGAAATGATGTCCAAGGGATGTCTAAACGGCTAATCATGCAATAAGGAGTAGAAATGAAGATATTAAGTCAAAGAAATGGAGGAACCGACACAACTCTTCTAAGAACTCTATATTGGTTGTCATGCGTGGGGCGTGAGCCATGAGTTAGAATTTCATCAATTGGATGATTCCATTGAGTTTAGAAGAGCAAATTGTGTAAGGTTCATGTTGAAGGGAAAGTGAGAAAAAGCCTAGAGGGTGAAATGACCAAATTACCCCTTAAAGGCTCTAAGTAAGGGCTATCAAGGGTATTTTTGTCATTTGGCTTGAATTTGATTGATATGAAGTCCTAAATGGATTCTACACGTGAAATTGTGTAGGATTAGCCCATGTTGTGATTTCTGTAAAAGTACAGTTGGGCCGGGCTTCCAGGGGCATTTTGGTAATTTAGCGTAATTAGGCTAAGTTATCTAATGAAACGAGTCTAGAATGTTATATGGATGAGTAGTGACTCATTAAATGTATTTGGACTTCTAGGACTCAATGAATGGTCATGCCTAAACCAGAGCAAAAAATAAAGGATTGAGGACGGACGTGAAGTCCGACAGGTAGTGAACTTACCTTTCCTGCATGTGTATGATATGTATGTCTTGCATTGATTATGTGACTGTTATGCCTGTTTGTGTAGAATATGTATGATTGGTTGAAGCTCTGTTATATTTGTGTAATGGCCACATGTATGTCATAATATCGAGCACGCAGCATATCATTATGTTAGCATGAAATAGTGTAAGCAAGCATGTCATGCATTCATATATATCTGCCATGCATAGTGGTACTGTTCGCTACTGAGTTTCTCTCAAATCTCACTCCTCCCAAACAACTATTTCAGACAGGTTGAAGAGTTCCTAGAGAAGTACACGGAGGAGATATGGAGATGTAAAGTGAAGAGGAGGCCGTAATGAAGGTTATATAAGCAGTATGGATATATGTGTATGCATGAATGTTGTATAAGTAGAGAACCGCTCTTATGTAATTAATGAGAATGGCTTTTAGTTTATCGAATATTCACTCGCTTACTCTGATATAATGGAACTAAGAGCTGGTAAGGTAAGTATATGGAAGGGTGCTTATAGTCACCCGTCCTAAAATTGCTCTCTTACATGAGTACGCTTAACCTCATGGTTTGGATGTGATCTAAGGCATCAGTGCTCGTACCAACCCGTACATCTCTAAGCATCGATATCTCATATATACCTCGATCCTAGTATACCATATTATCCTGCCCAAATTTGCTAGATATTGTCCCCATAAAGAAACATAAGGAGTGCCATCTTCTCAGTATATCCCTTTAAAGTTTTCTCATAACACAGGAGAAAAATTTGGGTCATACTCTAACTCAATATCAGGAGCCTAGAGTTAGCAACAAAATCTGAATCCTGCACTTCCTCTTCTATCCTTAGGACCTCATTGTCATTGTCACCAGTAGAGGAGCTACTTCTTCTATATAGACCTTTGCCCCCTTCCTTTAACAGGCTGATTAATAGATAGGGGTGGTCTAATTCCTTAGATTTATCTGCTATCTGTAACTCCCTATTACAGTAGCACTAATAAATAATTACTATACTATTCACATGAGTAGAGAATATACCCTATAGTTAGAACCCTTTGCTCTAACTGGACCTTTATTTTTGAGCAGACAATTCCATTGCCAGAATCACTGCTCCGATACCAAATAAATGTAACACCTTACATTTACACTCATTCTGATGAGTTTTACGTAGCAAATTTGAACCACTAAGTGGTGTTCTTTTATAATTCTTTCAAATCCCAATCTCAAACAAGATTCAAATCTGTAGTTGAGTGGGTTTTTCTGCATATTTCAAAATCTTTTGTAGAAGCATATTCTAGTGGTTCGCAACTCTGTTATTACTAATCAATTCTTATCTTTTCCCATTAATTTAATTTAGGTGATTCTATGCTCAAACTTAATTCATTCATTTACATACATAACATTGTAGCCACATAAGGCTACCAAGTGTCTAAGTTTTTTTTAAAAAAATATATATAACACTGGACCCTTAAATCTTCGGTCCACCATCGCGTTCTCTTCTAGCACAACTTCTAGCATCCAACCTCTGTCTACCTGTCTGAATGATTGGTTGGGGGAGGCTGAGATTTGGAGGAATCTCAGTAGTAAAAAATGCTAACAAATGCATACAAAAAATGCTTTGTGTATGAGATGATTGCTCCCAAAAATTCATGCCAACATAATGACATATATGCATGCTCAATGTTTAACATGTTACACTAATGGTTATAATATAAACAAAACAGAGCTTCACTCATTCATATATGCTTCATATAATTCATCAAAGCAATTAACATATCAATACACAAGCACACATATCAAGTTATCTAATTTAGGAAAGTTTACTACTTTATGGACAAATCCCTTCTTCTTGTCCCATTTTTCCCCAACCATTGAGGCTTCTTAGAAATTCTTCCATTCTTCTTCTTTCTTGACTTCTCATGGCCCTAAATAAATGTCACAGTCCAATAGGACTGCCTTAGCCTTATAAGCTTCCTTTTACCCTTGGAGTTTATACTAATTATATTTGACCATTTTCTTTCTTAAATTCTAATGGTAGCTAAAAGTTACTAGCATTTTGACCAAACTTTGAAAAATCATAATTAATTCTATAAAACTCCAATTAGGGTGGTTCTCAATTCTATGTAAATCTATTTAAGTATAATTTTATGTAAACACACACAAGTCTAGCTATTAGACTCATATCATTCCCATAATTTCATCAAACTTCCCCTGTTCCAAATTGCATTCTAGAAACAAAGCAAAATCTTTGAAAATCCATATCTCCCGATGTACTTGTCCAAAAATTACAAATTACCTATCAAATTAAAGCTCTATATCTCTAATTTAATTCTAGAAATTTTAAGAATTTTTCGATCAAGTTTGACTAATGAAACACACACCACAACCACAATGCTTCCAGAAAACAAATTACACAGCATCTACTTCACAACTTTCAAAAATTTCAAATTCATATACAAGCATCCAAAAATCATGAACACTTGCATAACTATACAATTTTTCCTTCTAAAAACCAATGGAACCATCAAACTTACAAAATTCCTACTCCTTCATCACATCATACTCAAAACAGAAAGTTAAGGTTCTTAGGAGGATTATGTTATTTTCTTGTTTTCACTTACTAATTACTTTCTTATCACATCTAATCACATGATTAACTAATTACACACTGAATGGACATGTTTAGAGGAAATTTAGGTAGTATTTCCCCTAAATTTTGCTTCAGCCTAAAATTGAAAAATAAGAGAAAACAAGGCATAAACCACCACCAACAACACTAACAACATCGAACAAGGCAAGAGAATCAAGTTTTGGAGATTACCTCTTAATTTGTGCTCTTTCTCTCTCCTAGATGAAAATCACCTCTCTCTCTAAGCCCTTGATTTGTCTTGAAAATCATGGATTTAACGGAGGTTAGGAGAGGTTATAGAGGATTAGGAGGCAAAAACCACTAAGGTTGCAAGTTCTCACCTTTGATCTATGAAACCCTAGACCTCTTTGGTACTTGGTGTTCTTACTTGTTCTTGAGCTCTTCCTCTCTCTTTGGTTATGTTTTTTTGTCAAGAATGAAGATGGAAAGAGGAGGGATGATGATTATATTTTTCCTTAAAAATATACATAATAAGGGTCACATATCCTTTGGAACCACACTAATTGAACATCTATAAATAAAGATATGAATTTTCAAATATTGATAAAAATTTTGTCAGTTTTTTATCTATGTGTGAAACTAAAGAAAAGTAGAATAGTCAACAAAACTTGTTATTATTTACAACTTGGAAAGTAACCAAAAAGAAAGATTTCAAGAAAGGAATTGGTCAACAATTCCAAATCCTTTTTGAATGGTGTATTTCGTCCAAGTTAAGAGGGAGAAGGAAGGAGAATGTAACTAATTCATTTATTCACTTTTTCCATTTGAAAAATCAACAATTGTGGCTAGGCTTGAAATTGAGTTTGTAAGAATACTTTGTCCATATTTTTTCCTTCCTTTTTTGAAGAAATATTTTGGTCAAGTGAGAAGGAAGAGGGAAGGAGATAGTTAATACAATCAGAATAAAAAAAAGGTTAATTAACTTTAAACTATTTCAAGAAGTCACAATTTTGACTACATATGTCATAGGCAAATGGTGACCAAATGGAAAGGAGGCATAAATGAATATTAGAACATTCTCTCACACACACTCTTAAATTTGGCCAGCTATCCAAAAAAAAATGGGAAAAATAGAGAAAAGAAGAGAGAAAACAAAAAAGAAAAAGAAAGTAAAACATTGAAGAACAAAGAACAATGTATGATCTTTTAGCTTGATTTTCACCTTTCAAACCACCTCTATTGCTCTTGAGGTCTTCATAAAAGTTGTTCCTCTTATTAAGAGCTTAAGTTCTATAGTTTTAGTTTCTTGAGAGGATATGTTTTGTGCTATCTACAAAATACCAAAGTTGGAGAAATCAAGAACAAGCCCTAGAAAGTGAAAGAGGTAAGCTTGAGCTTTAATTTAAGCTATATATTGTGTTGTTTAGTTGAGTATGGTGGATTTTCTTGGCTGCTCTATTTTTGGTCTTTTAGGGTTTATTAGGGTTCATGATTTTTTTATCTCATACATGTGATTATATGTTGATTTAGACGTAAATGAACTAAGTTTAATGATTATGTTGTGAACTGGTTGCTTGTTGTAGAAAACCCTAATTTTTGGATTATATATGAAAAATTGTGTGGGAATACATGTGTTTATAATTTTTGGATGAATATGTATAAATCTAGAAATTTTAGAAGTTAAGGAGTAAGTGTTGTTTGATTGGTTTCCTGGAAGTAGTTTGGTTTTAAAATGATTTTTGTTAAACAAATATAGTCTAAATATTATGAAATTTTATAGACATAAAGTATACATGTAGAGATTTAATTTTATGGGTAGATCATAATTTTTGGAGTAGTAGATTAAAAGATATGAGTTTTCAAAGTCAAGCTCTGTTTTTGGAATGGAATCTGGAACAGGTTGGATTTGGTGCAATTCTGAGAATTTTGTGGCTATAGTAGCCAGATTTGGGTATTTTTATGTGTAAATATACTTAAATATATTCACACAGAATCTGTAACTACTCCAATTGGAGTTTTATAGAATTAATTATGATTTTTCAAGTTTGGTCAAAATGTTGGCAGCTTTAGGCTGTCATGTGAATTTAAAAAAGAAAATGGCCAAATGTAACTATAATGAACTCCAAGGGTAAAAGTAAGCCTATGAGGCTAAGGAAACCCCATTGGGAATTCATTTGTCATGGAACTAATAATGTGACATTTATTTAGAGCCATGAGAAGTCAAGAAAGAAGAAAAATGAAAGAATTTAAAAAAAAAGCCTCAATGGTTGGGGAAAAAGAAGACAAGAAGAAGGCCTTTGTCTACAAGGTAGTGAACTCTCCTAACCTTGCAAAAATTGATATATGTACTTGTGTATTGATGTGTTAATTGCTTTGATGAATTTTATGAAGCATATGTGAATAAGTAAAGCTCTGTTTTGTTTATACTATAGCCATTAGTGTAACAAGTTAAACATTGAGCTTGCATCTATGTCATTATATTGGCATGAGTTTATGTAAGCAAGCATGTTATGCACAAAGCTGTTCTTGTATGCATTTGTTAGTATTGTTTACTAATGAGATTCCTCCAAATCTTACCCTCCCCCAACCAACCATTTAGGCAGGTGGATACAGGTGGGATGCTAAAAGTTGCACAAGAAGAGATCGCAATGGTGGACCGAAGATTTAAGGGTGCAGTACTGTATATTTTAAATAAATAACTTAGATACTTTATCATCCATATGTGGCTACTTAGGTCTCACGTTTCACACCTTAATTATGTTTCATTAGCGATCGGAAGCATAATTTAGCTAAACTATCCTTTTAGTTTAAGTACTGTACTTTTACTAGCCTATCGACATTATCTATTCCACTACCATACTGTTGTCAGGGTTACATAGTTATGTACATCATTTACAGTGTCAAAATAGTCCAAAATATGTTAAACAAACAACTAACAAGAAGGTTAAAGTCTCTTAACTCCAGCCTCTAGTCGTCCGCATTTACTTTCTTGCCCCTTAAGCTGTCTCCCTGTATTGTAGATGGGTTTATGAAAAAGAGTAAGATTCAAAAGAATCTCAGTAGTAACAGATAGCCAATTATACAGGTAAAACATCACAAAGTATGCCACACAGTCATCATACACAGAATAATCATAATAGAATTAAATGCATCACATGTAGTTCATATATCACCATAGCGTTAGGTATATCACAAGGCCCCGTGGGATACTCACTCAAAAAGGCCCCAAGCACCCACTCGTGCATCACATAACGTTATTGGTCTGAGCATCTACCCGCGTAGAATGGCTCCATGCGACCACCCTACATAAATAGAATGTGTCAAATGATTCATGATAAATACACAAAACATGCAGTGTATCTTTTAAATATAAGAAAGACAAGTTACTATATGCTTGCTTCCCTTGAGAAATATCCAACCATTCTTTTGAGCTCGAGAAAGTTCCAGATCCTATCAAAATTAGAGTTACAAGTAACTAGTTTTTACTTGCACTATTCCTACCTTTAATTCAAAATATGCTAGTTATCTAAAGCAATTATAATAGTTTCTGCATAGTACAACTCTGTATAGTACAGTTTCACTGTTTTCTAGATCTGGCAGATTTTTTAGTCAACTTTGGAAATTCATAATTAATTATAAAAAAATCCAATTTGACTAATTTCAAAGTCTAAATGAAGCTATTTCAATCTACATTTAAGGAAAAATACTTAGGTTTGCCCACTGGATTCATGTCATTCCTAGAAATTCTCTAAATACCACTGTTCCAAATTACATTCCAGAAACAGGGCATAATCTTTGAAAATCCATGTACTTGTCCAAAAATTACAAACTACCTATAAAATTAAAGCTGTATATCTCTAATTTACTTTTGAAAAGTTTCATAATTTTTTGACAAGGTTTGACCCATGAAACACTTTGTACAACATCACCGCCATACAAGGCCTACCAAACAACATGTACATACACAATTCATAAATTTTCAAATTGGTATACAAACATACAAAAATCATGAACACTTACATACCTACACAATTTTTCCTTCTAAAGCCAATGGAATCATTAGAATCACAAAATTCCCACTCCTTAATCATGTCATGCTTAGAACAGAAAGTTAGGGTTTAAGGAGGGAAAATGTATTTTCCTGATTTCTCTTGCTTAATCACTTCCTTATCACTTCTAATCACATGATTAATCATTTAAACACTAAATGTTTAGAGGAAATTTTGGTAGCATTTCCCTTAGGTTTAGCTTCAGCCTAAAATTCAAAAACAAGAGAAAACAAGGCATAAACCACCACCAACAACACCAACAACATCCAAAAAGTCAATGAAATCAAGTTTTGGAGATTACCTCTTAATTATTTCTCATTCTCTCTCCTAGCCAAAAATATCTTCTCTTTCTAAGCTCTTGATTTGTCTTGAAAATCATGGATTTAATGGAGTAGAGAAGGTTAATTATGAGAGGTTATAGAGTGATTAGGAGGCAAAAACCACTAAGTTTGCTAGTTCTTACCTTTGATCTATGAAAAACACAAGCTCTTTTGTGCTTGGTGTTCTTGGTTTGTTCTTGAGGTCCTTTTCTCTCTTTGGTTCAGTTTTCACTGAAAATGAATGGAAGAAGAAGAGTAAATGACTTAAGAAATTATCCAAACTTTCTTTACATATGGTTATTTTTCATTGGTCAACATTTTTGCTTCTTATATATATATATATATTTCTCTTTTATTTCCCTTGGTCCACTGAAATTAAAGAGGGAAGAGAGAATATATATTGCTTCTTGAAATATCATATAATGCCATCTTGCAATTCATTAACCAAAGTCTCATACTTTTTACTTTTGACTTTCCTCTTCCTACTTTAATATAACCAATAACTAAATAAACATATTTATTTCCCTTTCCACCGAAAGTCTAAGAAGTAAGGGAATCAAATGGCTTCTTCCAATTCATTAACCAAGATCATATCACCTTTTGACTTTTTAACTTTTACCAACTTTGATTTTCTCTTGGTAACAAATGTTCCAAATCATGAGTTTTATTACCAAATCACTATTTTCTCTTTTCCTCTTGCTTTTGACCGTAGCTTCATCTTGTGATTAGTTCTTTTTTTCCCTCTTTTTGCATTAATATAACCACACAAACACACACATGTATATATTCCTCTCCTATGTTGCTTTTGAACCGAAATGCATCTTGAAATGGAGAAAGGAATTGTTCTCATATTATCCTCATATATTCCGTTGCAATCAATATGTAAGAGACTTTTTTTATGACTCTTTACTTTTGACTTTTCAACCCTTACTTTAAATTGGCCAAATTCCTTCCTTCTTGATTCATTTAAGCCAAGCATTTCTTTTCTTCAATATTCCCCCTTGTTTGACCAAAAATGTCAAGAAAAATAGGAAATATTAATTGCCTCTTGCATAATTGGTAAATAACAATTTTACCCTTACATTTTGTAATTGTTGTGTTAAATCATGTCTTCCTTCCTTTCTTCTTATTTTGACCGAAATTGATGCAATATAATTGGGCCAATATTTGTGTTATTTTATGCTCCAATTTAAGTTACAATATTAGGCCTTCAAGTAGACAAAAGTTACACATTTATGTCTTAACTTAGCCAATTTTATATAGCTACCAATTGGAGTGATTTCATTATTTTATGTACACCACAATTCACCATTTTATTTCAATAAATATCACAAATATATACAAGGAATATTGGTAGAAAAAGTGGGGGACCAAAATTGTAAGACCTCATCTCATTAATGATATTACTTAGAGTAGTAATTGCGTAGCTCAATGGGCACATAAGAATAGTATAAAATACTGATATTATTGATACAATGTTTGTTTATATATAGAATTCCTCATAGGTGTACAAAATAAGTACAAAATATTTTCTTTGCTTGATTTAAAATGTCAAGGAGAATAGGAAATATTAATTTCCTCTTGTATTATTGGAAAATGACCATTTTGCCCATATATTTATTTCCATTTTCGCACTTGCTGGAAAATTGGACAGAATTTTCATCAAACTTTGAAAAATCATATCTAATTGTACAAATGTTCAATTGGTGTGGTTCCAAAAGCTATGTGATTCTTATTAAGTCTATTTTCAAGTAAAAATATATTATTTAGCCAAATAAATGCTCAAAATTCCCAAAATTATTATTTTTGGACGCTACCACCGAAAATCACCAATTTTACTGGGCTAACTTAAAAAAAACATAACTCCTTGTGTAGAGCTCTAAATGACTTATATGACCTATTAAATTAAAGCTTGATAATTGTACTTTTATTCTAGAAAGTTTCATAGGCATTAGAGGTTTCTGGCTACTACGATTCCCAGACCAAAATAGCTTTTTGTTATCTCCCTTTTGTAGGAATCCCTGTCCCTTGAGCTTCTGGGACGTATCCCCCTAACTAGGCCCACCTTTTTGGCTAGTACACTTACCGGCATGCACTCTCTTCAGGTTACCTTCAGTTAGTTGGCAGAATTCCACAGCCTTGTTCAATTTAGTAAACTGCCGGGCAACGAGTTTCTCTTCTATCTCGGGCTTCAGTCCTCGAATCAGCATATCGGAGCTCCACTCCTTATCATCTTTAAACTTCAGGTAAGAAGGGTGACAAGACAATTGAATTAATCAAGACAGATATTCATCAAAAGTCTCGTCATCCCCTTACTAGATTGCTAGGATTTCTCTTTCCTTCGTAAGCCTTACTGACCTCGGGAAGTATTTCTCATTAAATTTTTCCTGGAATAACTTCCAAGTCAACGGGATACTCCGGGAACATAGTACGAGGATTGTATTCTTCCACCAGTAATCAGCATCGTCTTTTAGCTTGTATATAGCCATCCTAGCTTTGATACCATAAGAATGTGATATCTTATATCCAATAGCCTCAGATGAGCACAAAAGAGTAGTGTAATCATTTATCAAAACCAGGATCTAGTCCTGGATTAAACAAGCTTCGGAAAATGTTCACAAATTCCAATTCTATCTCAAGATTTTTTGACTCAGTTTAGCTTTTAGTAGAACATAGGTTCTCTTCTTGCATTAATATTCAGCCAACAAATATATGTATATATATTCCCTTTTTGTTGACCGAAATAGGAAATGAAGAGAAAGAGAAAGTGATGACTTTTGTAATATCTCATTTCCCTATATCATAATTTGACCTCTTGGTAATTTAATACTTGGCCATTCTTTTTTTTTCTTTTCTCAAATTAATTATGACCACATATTTCCTTTCTTGCTCCCTACTTCAGCTAATATTTATCCTAATAAAAGGGAAAAATAAATGGTTGTTTGCTTTATTGGTCAAATGACCATTTTACCCATACATTTATTTTTATTTTCGCACTAGCTAAAAAATTGGCCAGAATTTTCATCATTTTATGTACACCACAATTCACCATTTTATTATACTAAATATAACTAATATATACAAGAAATATTGGTGGAAAAAGTGGGGTATTACAACTCTCCCCCTGTTCAATAAATTCCGTCCCCGAAATTTGTTATACCTTATGAGGCATAAATCCCAGGTAATGTTTTTTCATATATCACTATAGTGCCTATTCTAACCTTCACAATATTTAGATAATATCCTCAAAACATTACTGAAGGTTCAGTACTATCCATAAGATTCAGCCTTACATTTACACTCGTTTTGATGAGTTTTACGCATCGAACTCAAAACACTAAGCGTTATTTCTTAATAATGCTTTCAAATCCCAATCTCAAATAGGATTCGAACCCATAGTTGAGCAGGTTTTTTGAATATTTTAAAAAAAATTTATGGAAGCATACTCTAGTGGTTCGTAACTTTGTTATTACTCATCAGTTCTTATCTTTTCCCATTAATTTACTTAGGGCGATTCTCTACTCCACTTAATTAATTTTTTTTACATGCATAAATATACAGCCACACAAGGCTACCAAAGAGTCTAAGTCTAATTAATATATAGTATTAAACCCTTAAATCTTAAGTCCACCATCGCATTCTCTTCTTGCGCGACTTCCTGCATCCTACCTCTATCCACTTGTCTAAATAGTTAGTTGGAGGAGGGTGAGATTCAGAGGAATATCAGTAGTAAACAAATACTATAATGCATGAAAAATAAATGCTAGTGCATGATATGCTCATCTTACAAAAGCTCATGCTCACATAATAACATCTCTACATGCTCAATGTTTCATACAACACATCTATAGGCATAGTATAAACAGAAACATAGCTTCATTTATTCAAATATGCTTTACATCATCAAGCATAGCAATACACAAGCATAAATATCAAATACATGCAAATAGGGTAAGTTTACTACCTTAATTGCCCTTCCTAGATCTATCGTCTTTGATTCTGCTCGGTCACAACTGTCTAGTCTTAAAATTCCCAAATATGAAATAAATAATTTATTACTCATCCATGTATTATTCCAAGCTCATATTGCTAGTTATCTTAGCTTAAAAAGGCTAAATTACCAAAATGCCCCTAAGAACCCGGTCCAACTGTACCTCACCAAAAATTATAACTTGAGCTAATCCTACACAATTTTATGTATATAATCCATTTTTGACCCCAGATTGGTCAAATTCATGCCCAAAATACAAAAATGCCCTTGGAAGCCCCTAACTTAGGGTTCTAAGGGTAGTTTTGTCATTTCACATTCTAGGGCTTTTCTCACTTCGCAGTCTACATGAAACCTACACAATTTCCCTTTTAAGCACAATGGAACCATCAAATTGATGAAATTATAGCTCCTTCCCATAATTTCAGGTCTGACCAAAATATAGGAGAAATTAGGGGAAAATGTTATTTTATGATTTGAATCCCTTAATCACCTCCCTTTCACCTCTAATCACATGTTTAATCCATTCAACACCTCTTAAACATGATTAATGGAAAATTGGGAAGACCTTTCCTTAGGGTTTCATCTTCCTAAATTTACAAAACAATAAAAAACCAAGGCAAAACCAACAACAATAACATATATCACAAGAGGATCAAGTTTATGAGATTACCTCTTGGATTCTTCTCTTTCTCTCTCTAAAATGACTCTTCCTTCTCTCTCTTTTCTCTTGATTTAGCTTGCTAACAATGATTTTCAAAAAGAAGAATAGGTTAGGAGAGGTTCTACATGGATTAGGAGGTATAAACTTCAAGATTACAAGCTCCTAACCTTAGGTTCTTGCTTCTTGAAACCCTAACTCTTCTTGTTCTTCAAGCTCTTCACTCTCTCTATTTTGATGTATTTGGCCGAAAAGGATATGGAGAGCAAGAGAAGATAATGGCTTCCAAAAATATTACCACTTACTTTACATATGCTTGCTTCTTATTGGTCAAGTGTTTTTCTTTTTCTTAAATTCATATTAGTCAAATAAATATATTCCTCTTTCCTCCTCTTCATTTGATCAAAATAATGGAAGGAAAGAAGGGATAAAAGCTTCTTCAAATATCTTTTTTTTCTTTTAGGAAATAATATTGTTTATTGCAATTCACATATGCAATTTACTTAGCATATTTCTTCTAATATGAGCTAAGTATTAATTCCCCCTCTTCTTTCCATTTATACGTCACATAATTGTTGAAGGGAGTTAAAGAAAGTTTTGAATTAGCTTCATATTATCATTCAATGGCCATTTAACTCTTGCCTACAATTTTTTACTTTTTAACCACCTTTACTTGGCTAAAACTGCTTCATCTTTAAGCTTAACATAAACCAAGTAAATGAACTCCCTCCCTTTACTTTATTTGACCAAAATCATTGGCCAATTGAAGAGAAAAATAATGTCATCTTGTTTTATTGGTTAAATGACCATTTTGCCCATATATTTATTTTCAACTACGAGTTTAAGCTAGAATGAATTATCGATAGATAGGAAAGACGGCTCAAACATCGTAGCATACCATTTATGAAGTTGATCTGGAAGGGACTATCTCTAAGAGAGGCGACATAGAAAGTGGAAGAATATATGAAAAGACGTTACCCGGAATTTATGCCTCATAAGGTGTAATAAATTTCGGGGATGAAATTTATTTAACGGGGGGAGAGCTATAATACCCCACTTTTTCTACATATATTCCTTGTGTATATTTTTTATATTTAGTGGAATAAAATAGTGAATTGTGGTATACATAAAATGGTGAAAACACTCCAATCGGTAGTTACGTATAATTGGCTAATTTAAGACATAAAGGTGTAACTTTTGTCTACTTGAAGACCTAATATTATAACTTAAATTAGAGCATAAAATGACACAAATATTAGCCCAATTATATTGCATCAATTTCGGCCAAAATAAGGAGAAAGGAAGGAAGACATGATTTAATACAAAAATCACAAACTGTAAGGGCAAAATTGTAATTTGCTAATTATGCAAGGGACAATTAATATTTCCTATTTTTCTTGACATTTTTGGTCAAGCAAGGGGAAATATTGAAGAAAATAAATGCTTGCCTTAAATGAATCAAGAGAAATAATGAATTTTAGCCAAGTAAAATTGTTGTTGAAAAGTCAAAAAAACAATTGCTATTAAAGAGCTCTTACATGAAAATTAAAAGGTAATAAATGGAGATATTACAAGACCATTCCTTCTCCATTTCAAGAAGCATTTCAGTCCAAAAAGCAACATGGAAGAGAAATGTGTGTGTGTGTGTGTGTGTAGTTATATGAATGCAAGAAGAAGGAAAAAAAAAGAACCAATCACAAGTAAGCAAATGTAAAGCAAGTTGTGATATTTTGACATAAAGCAAATAGATATTCAAGATATATAATTCCCTTCTTCTTCATCTCATACTTTTGGTCAAGCCAAAAAGGAAGCAAGAGGAATACATTTATTTGATCATATTAATATAGAAAGAGGAAAAAAACAATAACCAATTAGAAATATGCACATGTAAAAGTAAAAAGAAGCAAGGAGCGATATTATGACAACATTTCATTATCTCTTCTTCATTTCCCATTTTCAGTTCAGCTAAACAAAATAGAGAGAAAGAGAGTTCAAGAGCACTTGAAGCATACCAAGAAGAAGCTAGGTTTCCAAAGCAAAAAGTCAAGGTAAGAGGTTAAAATCCTAGTGCTCTTGTCTTCTAACTCTTTAACACCTCTCCTAATCCCTTCTCCTTCTTGAATACCATAATTAGAAATCAAAATTTCAAGAGAAGAGAGGGAGGAGGTGTCAGCCCTAGTAAGAGAAAGTGTGAAAATTAACAGGTAATCTCAAGAACTTTAATTTGATCCTCTTGACTTGTTTGGTGTTGTTGGTGGATATTGCCTTATTTTCTGTTAATTTTTAAAAATGGGCTGAAGAAAAACCTAAGAGAAATGCTGCCCAAATTTCTTCTAAACATGTCCATTTAGTGTTTAAATGGTTAATCATGTGATTTGAAGTGGTAAGGAGGTGATTAAGTAAGAGAAAACAAGAAAATAACATAATCCTCCTAAGAACCCTAACTTTCTGTTTTGAGCACAATGTGATGAAGGAGTAGGAATTTTGTGATTATAATGATTTCATTGGCTTTAAAAGAAAAAATTGTGTAGGTATACAAGTGTTCATGATTTTTGGATATTTGTATGCCAATTTGAAAATTTATGAAGTGTATATGTACATGTTGTTTGATCTGCCCCTGTGTGGCAGTGAAGTTGTGTGAGGTGTTTTTTTTTAATTTTTTGAGAACTAAATTAAGAGATATGGATTTTCAAAGATTGTGCCCTGTTTTTGGAATGCAATTTGGAACAGTGGTATTTGGCAAATTTCTAGGAATGACATGAATCTAGTGGGCACACTAATTATTTTTCCTCAAATTTAAATTGAAATATATTCATTTAGGCTTTGGAATCAGTCAAATTTGATTTTTGTAGAAATAATTATGAATTTCTAAAGTTAATTGAAAAATCTAACAGTTTTTGAAAAATAGTGAAATTGCACTGTACAGAGTTGTACTGCGCAGAAACTATTATAACTGCTTTAGATAACCAGCAGAATTTGATTTAAAGGTAATAATAGTGCAAGTAATAACTAGTTACTCGTAAGTCTAATTTTGATAGGAACTAAAACTTGCCTAAGCTTAAAGAAACAATTGGATATTGCTCAAGGGAAGCAGCCAGATAGTAACTTATCTTTCATATATTTATAAGATACACTGTATGTTATGTGTGTTCATCATGAATTTTCTGGCACATTTTGGTTATGCCGGGTGGTCGCCCGGGGGCCTTTATGTGTGGGTAGACGCTCGGGCCAATTACGTTATATGATGCATGAGTGGATGCTCGGGGCCTTTCTGCGTAGGTATCCCTCGGGGCCTTGTGATATACCTAGCGCTATGATGATATATGAACTGCATGTGTTGTATTGAATGCTATTGTGATGATTCTGTTGTATGATGATTGTATGGCACGCTTTGTGATGTTATATCTATATGATTGGCTATATGTTACTATAGAGATTCTTTCGAATCTCACTCTTTTCAAAACCAATTTACAATACAGGGAGACAGCTTGAGGGGCAAAAATGTAAAGACGAATTGCTAGAGGCTAGATAAAGAAAGACTTAACTTTCTGTTGCTTGTCTGTTTTTGATATTTTTGGAATATTTTGGCATTAATGTACATAACATGTAACCATGACTATAGTATGGTAGTGGAATTGATAATACCGGTTGGCTAGTAAAAGTACAACACTTAAACTAAAATGACTGTTTAGCTAAATTATGCTTTTGATCACTAACGAAACATAACTAAAGTATGGAACGTGAGAACTAAGCAAAGAATCACTTGCAAACTCTGATGAAATGAAAAAAAGAGCCAGTGAGACTTAGTGGGATAGTGGATGTTTGTGAAATTAATTGGCAAAAATTGTATTACCCTAAAAACTCCTTTCTAATCCCAGGATCAAATCCTGAAATAGGATTAGAATTTACAAACGTTTTCTGAAGTTGGTTACTCCAGGTTTGGTTTCTAGTTTCACAAATGATTGCACTACTCTTTTGTACTTATCTGAGGCTGTTGGACATAAGGTGTCACTTTTTTATGGTATCAGAGCCAGGTTTATATCATAGTTTATGGTGTCCTGAGGATAATCAATATGAGCTGATATCCAAATTTTAAGGATGAAATTTTATTATCAGGGGGAGAAATGTAACATCCCAAAGTTTGGGACTAGAGGTTGGAGAATAAGCCTGAATCAAGGGACTGCTAAGCCCCGATTTAGTTAGTATCCCAGTAAAGCGTAATTTTATTCCCTACAATTCTTTACACCTTTGGTGGCACCAAGGGGAATAGAATGATGAATTAAAGAGTACATTAAGTGACAAAATAAGGCAACTAGAGGTCACACACAATATAGTTAATTGGAACATACGTTAGTGTTGTTGTCAGTGAGTTTCTCAGTGACATAGCTGTGTTATATGACATTTTTAAATGGGTAAATGATGTCCAAAAATTATAAAAATTTCCAAAATTAAAGTAGACTTATCAAGCTTTAATTTAATAGGCCATATGAGCTATTTGGAGTTGTAAACAATGAGTTATGTATTTTTGAATTTAGCCCAGTAAAACTGGCTATTTTTCAGAGGTAGCATCTAAAAACAATTATAATGGGAATTTTAAGCTTCCATTTAGAAAACGTTTATATTTTTCCTTACAACTAGACTTAATAATGGTCACATAGATTTTAAAACCACCTCAATTGGATATATATACAATTAGATATGAATTTTCAAAGTTTGATAAAAATTCTGCCCAGTTTTTCTTTATTTATGGATACACCCCTACCACAGCAGACTAACGGTCCAGACCAACTTCCACTCCCTATGGAGCTCAGAAGGCCAAGAACGGTCCCGCCTCTTGGGGATTTAATACGCCTCTCTAGGGACTCGAGATCACGACCTGAGGATAAGTCGTGCCTTAAAAGCTCCCTGGTAACCATTTGTTAAACACCCTTCCTTATAATACCTCACCGGCTCTTAGTTCCATTAAATCAGAGTATGCGAGTGCTTACTTTAATAAACTAAAAGTTGTTCACTTTATTTACATTAGACTGATCCTCTGCTTATACAACATTCATACCTATAAATACATAGAAAACAAATAGTAGTGCCCCACACTATGGTCTTCTCCTCACTTCGCGTCTCCATATCTCCTCCGTGCATACTCTCATGCATCCTTCAACCTGTCTAAAATGGTTGTTTGGGAGGAGTGAGATTCGAGAGAATCTCAATAGCGAACAGTACCCCTATGCATGGTAGATACAAATGAATACATGATATGCTTGCCTATACTATTTCATGTCAACATAATGACATGCTGCGTGCTCCATGTTATGACATACACATGGCCATTGCACAAATATAATAGAGCTTTAACTAATCATATATGTTTTACACAAAAAGGCATAGCAGTCACATAATTAATACAAGACATACATATCATACACATGCAAAAAGGTAAGTTCACTACCTGTAAGACTTTATGTCCTTCCTCAAACCTTCGTCTTTGCTCCGGTTCGGGCACGTCCGTCCATCAAGTCCTAGAAGTCCAAATACATTTAATGAGTCACTACACATCCATATAACATTCTAGACTCGTTTTCAGTTGATAACTTAGCCTAATTACACTAAATTACCAAAATGCCCTCAGAAGCTTGGCTCGACTGTACTTTTACAGAAATTATAACCTGGGTCACTCTTATACCATTTTACGTGTAAAATCCATTTATGACTTCAGATTAGTCAAATTCAGGCCTGAATGATGGAAATACCCCTTAACAGCCCCTATTTAGAGCTATAAGGGTAATTTGGTCATTTCATCCTTTAGGCCTTTTCTCACTTTTCCTTCAACATGAACCTTACACTATTTGCACTTCTGAACTCAATGGAATCATCCAATTGATGAAATTCTAACTCTATCCTCATAAACCACATAGGGCAGCCATTATAGAGTTCTCAGAAGAGTTGTATCGGCTCCTCCCTTTCTTTGTCTTAATATCTTCCTTTCTACCCCTTATTATATTATTAGCAATTTAGACATCCATTGGACATCATTTCACCTCCAAAATACTAATAGAATGACAGATGAACAGTACTGTACTCTCAAAATACTCATCCAAATGATAAACCGAAATGGTAGAAAGGAAGCTTACGCTTACCTCTACACGCTTCTGAATTTGGTTTGGAATTTTGGTGACACTCCGGCCTGCGAGATGGCACCAAAAATCTCCAAACGAGAATCTGAAACCATAGAATCGAAGCCTGGGATGGGTAGAAGAATGTTTATACAGGGTACTTGGAGAGAAAACGTCGTTTCGGTCAAGTTCCGACGATATATAACTTTCTCTCTCTCCCGTTCTCGTTAGTTCTTTGTCTCTCTCTCTCTTTCCCGTGCTCTCATATTTTCTCTTTCTCGTTTCCTTTTAATCTGAATGCAGGAAAGAATGAGAATAAATGATGAAGGATGATGATTAATTAAAATCATCCAGGTGACCTTTACTCAATTAGTCCACCTATCTCATTTCTTGCACAGCAAGTTTCCTTCCTCTTTTCCTTCATCATTCCATTAATATTAATGAGAAATAAGAGAGTATAATTCACTATCAAATTATCCCATTATGCCACCTTAAGTGGTCAACCAAAGCTTTAAGCTTTTCCACTTCTTGACTTTCCTTGATAATGATTCTCCCACTTAGGCTTGTTAATTATCAAGTAGTCATTTCCCTCCTTTTAATTCCCATTCAACTCAAATCATTAGGAATACTAGGGAAAAACCATCATATCTTAACTTATGGCAAAATTACCATTTTTCCCTCACCTTTTATTTCTTTTTAATATTCAAATATATTAAGGAATTTTGGGATAAATATTATTCCTTACTAGGACATTTGTTAACCAGTGTCTAACAGTCCACTTAATCCAGGCTTAACCTCAAGCCTTTAATCCCAAAATTTTGGATATTATAATTTGCACCATGCTGAATTAAAGAGCATGTTACATGGCAAAGAAAGGTCATTAGAGGTCACACACAATATAGTTAATTAAAACAAAAATTATTGTTATTGCCAGTGAGTTTCCTATGTGGCAGTCGTGTTGTGTGGCATTTTTCAATAGGCAAAAAAATTGTGAAATTTTTCAAAATAAAATTATACTTATCAAGATTTAATTTAATATTTCATATAAGTCATTTAGAGTTGTACACAGAGAGTTATGTATTTTTGAATTTAGACCAGTAATTCTAGCGATTTTCTGTGACAGCGTCCAAAAATGGAAATTCTGGGAATTATGATCTTTCATTTAGTTAAAGGCTATATTTTTTCTTAAACATTTACTTAATAAGGATCATATAGACTTTAGAACCATACCAATTAGACATATTTACAATTAGATATGAATTTTCAAAGTTTGATGGAAATTCTGCTAGATTTTCCAACAAGTGCGAGAATTGGAAAATGTAAGGGCAAAATGGTAAGTTGCCAATTATACAAGAAGCAACCAATTATTTCTCATTTTTCTTGGCATTTCAGTCAAACAAAGGGAATTAATGGAGAAATGAAGTGCTAGGCTTAAAATGAATCAAGGAAAGAAGGAATTAAGACCAAGTGAATTAAGAGTTGAAAAGTTAAAAGTAAGAGTTGTAAGAGCTCTGTTACATATCAATTGCAATGAATGGCATGGAGATATTATAAGACATTTTTCCTCTTATCATTTGAATATCATTTGAAGATGATTTATGTCAAAAATAGCATGTAAAGAGGAAACACATACTTGAACATAAATGGCATTTGAAAAGTCAACAATTGCAACTAAAGCTAAAGTTGTAAGAAGCAATTATGAGATAGCAAAGAAACAAATTTTCTTTCCTACTTCCCCCTACATGTTTGGTCAAGCAAGGGGTCTACATATACATATATTGGCTTGATCATACTAAAACAAGAAGAGGAAAGTCAAAGCAAAAAGCAAGATGACATAAGTAATAGTTATGTCAAAAAGCATTAAAGCCTTTCCTTTTCTCCTAGTATAGACAGTCAACAAATGGAAGAGGAAGAGAAATATATATATATATATACACACACTCTCTCTCTCTCTTCCCTCTTTAATTTTAGTGGACCAAGGAAAAAACAAAGAAATAATATTAATTAGGAAATATTATACAAAAAGCAATATCTTGGACCAATTGGAAGTAGGCATATGTAAAGCAAGAGTAAGAGGGAGCAATTGAATAAATCAACATCCCTCCTCTTTCCATCTTTATTCTCAGCCAAAAACAAAAGAAAAGAGAGAGAAAGATCTCAAGAATAAGTAAAGAACACCAAGCACCAAAGAGGTCTAGGGTTTCTTAGATCAAATGTAAGAACTTGCAACCTTAGTGGTTTTTGCCTCCTAATCACTCTATAACAACTCATAACCTCCTCTACTCCATTAAATTCATGATTTTCAAGATAAATCAAGGGCTTAGAGAGAGAGGTTATTTTCATCCAGGAGAGAGAAAGAGCACAAATCAAGAGGTAATCTCTAAAACTTGATTCCCTTGACTTGTTGGATGTTGTTGGTGTTGTTGGTGGTGGTTTATGCCTTGTTTTTTCTTGTTTTTCAATTTTGGGCTGAAGCAAAAACTAGAAAAAATTCTTCCCAAATTTCCTCTAAATATGTCCATTTAGTGTTTAAGTAGTTAATCACGTGATTAGAAGTGATAAGGAAGTGATTAAGCAAGAGAAAACAAGAAAACAACATATTCCTCCTAAAAACCCTAACTTTCTGTTCTAAGCATAATGTGATGGAGTAGGAATTTTTTTAATTTTGATGGTTCCATTAGATTTATAAGTCAAAATTGTATAGGTATGCAAATTTTCATGATTTTTGGATGCTTGTATATGTATTTGAAATTTTTGAAAGTTGTGAAGTAGATGTTGTGTAGTTCAATTTTTGGAAGCAGTGTAGTTGTGACATGTTTTTCAATGGCCAACTTAATCCAAAAATTCTGAAACTTTCCACAATTAAAGTAGAGATATATAGATTTAATTTTATTGGTATTTGTAATTTTTAGACAAGTACATTGGGAGATATGGATTTTCAAAGATTGTGCCCTGTTTCTAGAATACAATCTAGAACAAGGGAAGTTTGACAAAATTCTGGGAATGATGTGAGTGTAATAGCTAGATTTTTGTATTTTTCCATAAAATTAAACTTAAATAGCTTTACATTAGAATTTAGAACCACCCCAATTGAAATTCTATAGAATTAATTATAATTTTTTAAAGTATGGTCAAAATGTTGGAAGCTTTTAGCTACCATACAAATTTAAGAAAGAAAATGGCCAAATGTAATTAGTATGAACTCTGAGAGTAAATGTAAGTCTATAAGGCTAAGCCAGCCGCATTGGGCAGTCATTTGTCATGACACTAATAATGTGACATTTATTTAGGGCCATGAGAAGTCAAGAAAGAAGAAGAATGGAAGAATTTACAAGAAGCCGCAATGGTTGGGGAAAAAAGGGGACAAGAAGAAGGGATTTTTCCATAAGGTAGGAAACTTTCCTAACTTACATAACTTGATATGTGTGCTTGTGTATTGATGTGTTAATTGCTTTGATAAATTATATGAAGCATATGTGAATGAGTGAAGCTCTGTTTTGTTTGTACTATGACCATTAGTGTAACATGTTAAACATTGAGCATGCATATATGTCATTATGTTGGCATGAATTTGTGGGAGTAATCATCTCATACATAAAGCATTTGTTTTATGCATTGTTTACTACTAAAATTCTTCCAAATCTCACCCTCCCCTAACTAATCATTCATAACGATAGACAGAGGTGGGATGCTAGAAGTTGTGCAAGAAGAGAATGCAATGATGGACTGAAGATTTAAGGGTCCAGTACTATATATTTTTTATAAAAAAAATTAGACGCTTGGTAGCCTTATATGGGTACACAGTTGTGTATGTAAATGAATGAATTAAGTTTGAGTACAGAATCACCCTAATTAAATTAATGAGAAAAGATAAGAATTGATAAGTAATAACAGAGTTGTGAACCACTAGAATACGCTTCCATAATATTGAAATATTTAGAAAAACCTACTCAACTACAGGTTCAAATCCTATTTAAGATTGGGATTTGAAAGCATTATAAAAGAACACCACTTAATAGTTTGAATTTGCTACTTAAAACTCATCAAAATGAGTGTCAATGTAAAGTGTTACATTTATTTGGTATCAGAGCCATAAGAGGGGTGGAAATTGGTCTAGACCACCAGCCTATGGTGGCCGGGGGCTATCTGTTGCATAAAAAGGTGCCTTTTATTTGGAATCAAGTTTTTGCATATTGATTTCAAGGAATAAATGGAGATATTACAAGACCATTTCCTTCTACATTTCAAGATGCATCCCACGGTCAAAAAGCATAAGGAAAGAGAAAAGGATGAAGGCAATTAAATTGCCATATGCTAATTGTATTAAAATACAATATTTCAAAAGCAAAAAAAGAGAGATATTTTTTAAGAGCTCTTTTATCTATTCCTCTTCCACATTTTCGGTTAATAAAGTGAATTGGGAGAGAAATAATATTTATGTGGCTTATATTAATGCAAGAAGAAGAAAAAATACAAGAGCCAATCAAAAGCAAGCACTTCTTAAAGTGAAAGCAAGAAGAGATGTTTAATTAAATCAACACTTCATTATCTCTTCTTCATTTCTCATTTTCGGTCAAGCTGAACCAGATAGAGAGAGGGAGAGTTAAAGAGCACTTGACGCATACCAAGAAGAAGCTATGGTTTCCAAGGCAAAAGCTCAAGGTAAGAGGTGAAAATCTTAGTGCTCTTGCCTTATAATTCTTGTAACACCTCTCCTAATCCCTTCTCCTTCATGAATACCATGATTAGCAAGCAAAATCTTAAGAGAGGAGAGGGAGGAGGCATCAGCCCTAGAGAGAGAAAGTGTGAAAATCAAGAGGTAATCTCAAGAACTTTGATCCTCTTGCATAATATATTGTTATTATTATTGATTTCGTGGAAAATTGATGATTAAACCCTAAGGGGTCATACTGTCCAAATTTCTTCATAACATGTTCAATGAGTGTTTAAATGATTAATCATGTGATTAGAAGTGATAAGGAAGTGATTAAGCAAGAGAAATCAAGAAAACACATTTTCCTTCCTTAAATCCTAACTTTCTGTTATGAATAGGACGTGATGAAGGAGTTTGAATTTTATAATTTTGATGGTTCCATTCGATTAAGAAAGAAAAATTATGTAGGTATACATGAGTTCATGATTTTTGGATGCTTGTATATGAATTTGGAATTTTTGAAAGTTGTGAAGTAGATGCTAGGTAATTTGTCAAGCAGTGTGGTTGTGACAGGTTTTTCATTAGCCAAAATCGGTCCAAAAATTATGAAACTTTCTAAAATTAAATTAGTTATGTAGAGCTTTAATTTGATAGATATTTTGTGATTTTTTGACAAGTACATTAAGAGATATAATTTTTCAAAATTAGGCCCCATTTCTGGACTGTAATCTGGATCATGTTATGTTTGGCATAATTTTGGGAATGATGTGGCTGTGATGGGCAGAATTGAGTAATTTTATGTGAAAGTATACTAAAATATCTTTACATAGAATTTAGAACCACTTAATTTGGAGTTCCTTAGAATTAAAGGTAAATTTTTGAAATTAAACTAAAAAGCTGGTAGATTTGAGAACAAAGGTGAAAATGAAAAATGTAATTGCATACAAGTAATTAAGTTGAACTTTGAAAGTGGAGTTAACCAACTTAGGATAGTTGGACTACCTTGACTTTACTTTTGACATAGTGTTTTAACTTTAATGACAATCAACTTGACTAATTGAATTATGCAAGTATTGGACGAAATAATAACATGTCGTCCCTGAATTCTAATTATAAGACCTAACAGCTATCCGGAACTTAAAATTTACCTAAGCTCAAAGAAGTAGTTGGAAATTACTTAAGGGAGACAACTAGATAGTAACTTGTCTTTCATATATTTGTAAGATACACTACATGTTTTTGTGTGTTCATCATGAATTGTCTAGCACATTCTAGTTATGTGGAGCGGTCACCCAGGGCCTTTCTGCGTGGGTGAACGCTCGGACCAATAATGTTCTGTGATGCATGAGTGGATGCCCAGGGCCTTTTTGCGTAGGTATCCCTCAGGGTTTTGTGATATACCTAGAGCTATGGTGATATATGAAATGTATGTGATGCACTAAATGTTGTTGGGATTATTCTGTGTATGATGATTGTGTGGCATGCTTTGTGATGTCATATCTATATGATTGGCTATCTGTTACTACTAAGATTTTTTCGAATATCACATCTTTTTTAAAACCAATTTACAGTATAGGGAGATAACTCGAGGGGCAAGAAGGTAAATGCGGACAGCTAGAGGCTGGATAGAGAAAGACTTAAACTTTCTATTGGTATTTTGGAACTATAAATGATGTACATAACTATGTAAAACCTGACAACCTTATGGAAGTAAAACTGATGATGCCGGTAGGCTAGTAAAAGTATAGTATTTAAACTAAAAAGATAGTTTAGCTAAATTACGCTTCTAATCACTAACGAAACGTAACTAAGGTATAAAACGTGAGAACTAAGTAGAGAATCACTCGCAAACTCTAATAAAACAAAAAGAAAAGCGGTGAGACTTAATGGGATAGTGGATGTTTTTTGAAAATTTTTTGGAAGAATTTTATTACCCTCAAAACTCCTTTCTAATCCCAGGTTCAAATCCTGAGATAGGATTGGAATTTGCAAACGTTTTCTGAAGTTGGTTACTCCGTGACTGGTCCCTGGTTTCACAAATGATTGCACTACTCTTTTGTACTCATCTGAGGCTGTTGGACATAAGTTGTCACAAACTTGAAGCTCAACATTCCCAAAATTATTGTTTTTGAACGCTGACACTGAAAATTATCAGTTTTACTGTGCTAACTTCAAAAATACATATCTCTTTGCGTACAACTGCAAATCGCTTATATGACCTATCAAATTAAAGCTTGATAAGTCTACTTTAATTCTAGAAATTTTCACAATTTTTGGACATCATTTTCTCATTGAAAAATGTCACACAATACTATTGCCTCACTGAGAAACTCACTGGCAGCAACACTAACTTGTGTTCCAAACATAATTATGTTGTGTGTGACCACTAATTACCATGATTTGTCACTTAATATGCTCTTTAATTCACCATTTTATTCCCCTTAATACCACCAAAGGTGTAAAGAAATTTTTAAGGAATATAACTATGCATTACTGGGATACTTGCTAAACTGGGGCTTAACGGTCCATTTGATTCAAGCTTACTCTCAAGCCTTTGATCTCAAAATTTAGGATGTTACACTAAGTCTAAGTTCCATGTCCATATTGTCTGAGCATAACACTATGCAAAATTTCGATGAAGTTTCCTAGTCACGTCTACTTACTCTTCCATATTATATTATGCTCAATATAATGATACAGGTCGCTACATATGATTTGAAGGCTTATTATCTTTTTTGCAACTCTTACTGAACATTAAAGAGAATCGGACACTCACATTAATTTTTTCAGGAATGCACACATCAAACATTATGATGTATTCCACTATAAAAAACCCATTCAAGCTGCTGTTTTTTTACTTGATTGCTTCTATAAAGGTAATCCATGTATTTTGCTACAAAAAGGCTTATGCAGGTACATAATTAGGTCAGACATTGGCAAGAATGGCCTTTTCTTAATAGATGCAAGGGCAAAAATAGGGTACATGCCAGTTGTTTATATTCATTAACTCCTTGTAATGGCAAACTGGACTTCCTATGCTAATACGCAGGTCGACAATGAAGCCATGTCGCATTTAACAGTGGCTATAGCTGTGAAGAATTTGTCAGACATAAAGAGGTAACTATCAACCTATCAGTATCATATGGTAGGATTTGTTAACCCCAATATGTGCAGTGGCCTTTTGTATAGACGGATGTGTGCTACTTGTATTTGGGATGATGAAATTGCGTGGCTTTATGGTGCTCTGGGAATGAACCTGGACACTTCGGACAGTGGTGATTACTAGCTTTTTATGGTAACATTTCAGTTTTCAATACTAAGATTTATTAGTGGTAGTGATTCATTTTGTAAAATATGTTATTTTATTAGTGGTTGTTGTGTTTCATCATCTTCTTCTTTGTAATTGAATCATCGGTATTAACATGTTTGCTTGGTATTACGTGATCGATCACCCATCTATCTTGCTTGCTTGTTTAGTGTTTACTTGATTCTATATTGTTATGCATGAGATATACAGTTGTATCTTCAGCGTACTATATTTATGCGAACGTATTGAGCACATATGCTTCGACTTAATTTGATTTAACGGACAATTTTTTTTTGTATATTATGTGCATAGTATTACTCTAAATATCAGCTACACTATTAGCTTCTACTTTAAATGGAGATTCTTTGTTGTTGTAGAGTTTGTTTTTTTTAAGTGTTTATTTAACCTGTATGACATACAAAAAGTCCTATATTTACATTGTTCCTTTGTCGGACACCTATTGTGTTGATTTAGGTATACAACACAGTAAATGAAGAATGTGACTCCTTACTTTCAATGCCCCAAATGAGTATAAATGACTAGTGAAATTGATTGTAGAACCAGGATTAAACCCCAATCTACCTAACGTTTGAAAACATTCATAAATCCTTTCCTTCAACTCAGGATTTAAACCTAAGGCTAAGAGGGTTTTTCGAAGGGTAGAATACTTTAAATACATTTTCACAAGATTTACTACTTTACTAATGACTCATTGGCTCTTAGTTCCATTACAATCAGAGTATGCGAGCGTTTTACTTTAAATCAAACCAAAAGTCATTCTCTACTTAAACTAGAGTGATTCTCTGCTTATCCATTCATTCATATATTCATATAATAATTTTGCATCAAATACAAATGGTAGTGCCTCACATTACGGTCTTCACCTCACCTCTGCAATCCTTCTCCGTGCATATCTCTCGGTACCCTTCAACCTGTCTAAATGGTTGGTTGGGAGAAGTGAGATTCGAGAGAATCTCAATAGTAAATATTACCACTATGCATGCAAGATATATATGAATGTATGACACACTTGCCTACACTATTTCATGCTAACATAATGACATGTTGCGTGCTCAATATTATGATATACAAATGGTCATTGCATAAATATAACAGAGCTTCAATCAATCAAACATGTTCAACACAAATAGGTAAAGTAGTCACATAATCAATGCAAGACATCCATATCAACTACATGCAGGTAAGGTAAGTTCACTACCAGGACCACTATCCTTCCTTTGCTTCCTCTTCTTCCAACCATTGGAGCTTCTTAGAAATTCTTTCATTCCTCTTCTTTCTTGACTTCTCCATGGCCCTAAATACCCAATCACATAATTAAAGCCATGATTATGAGTAATTAAAAGTGTATATTGAGGTCCAAGAAGCTAGGAAGGGCTAAATAGGTTAATTTCTTTCAAAAACATGAAATCCTGGCATTTTTGGGTGTTGGCCGCAGCCAAAAATGGCTGGCCACGGCCAAAATCAGGTCAGAAAGATTTTGGCCGCGGCTAAGAATCTCGCTGTTCAGAATTTCACCGTCTTGATTCTTAGCCAAACTTGTAAAAATCATAACTAAATGTACAAAAATATAAATGAGATGATTCTAAGTTCTATAAAACCCTATTTAAGTCTAATGTTATGGAAAAATATAACCATAAGCTAAAATAACTCCTATAACTATATAATTCTATTTAATTAGATACTGCTCCAAAATTTCCCAGATTCACATAACCAGAGTTTGATAAATCATAACTCCTAGAATACTTGTCCAATTAACTATTATGACCTATCAAATTAAATTTCTATGTCTCTAATTTCATACTAGAAAGTTTCATGGTTATTTCATAACATTCAACCACTTAAAAACATGTCACAATGATACTACCTCTAAAAGACAGATTTAACAATACTTACTCTTCAACTTCTAAAACTTCCAAATTCATATACAGGTATCCAAAAATCATGAACACCTACATACCTACAAAATTTTTCCTCCTAAATCCAATAGAAGTATCATAATTAACAAATTCCCATTCCTTCCCTACATCATAGTACAGCGCAGAAAATCAGATTCTCAGAAAAGTTATGTCAGTTTCTTGTTTTATCTTGCTTAATCACTTCCTTGTTACTTCTAATCAAATGATTAGCTACTTAGACATCTATTGGACATCTTTTAGCCATAAAAACCCCTTTAAACAATAGATAAACAGTACCTAACTCACTCTATACTCATCCAAACAACAAACCAATCGGTCCAAAAGGAAGCTTACGCTTACCTATACACGTTTCCGTAGACTGTTTGGAATTCCGGCAACACTCCAGCCAGTGAAACAACACCAACCACCTCCAAAAAAGAATCCAAAATTTTAGAATGAATCCAACGATGAGTAGAAGAATGTTCGTGAAGGGAACTTTGAGAGAAGACGTCAATTCGGCAGTGTTTTGGCGGACTGAAGTTTCTCTCACTTCCTTTCTCCATTTTCGTCAACCTCTTTTCTCTCTCTATTTCTAATTTTTGCACGTATGAAATGAGGAAGAAGATGATGAAATAATGGTTAAATTAATTAACCAATTCACTTTACTAAGTACCAAGCTCTCATTGGTCTGAAAATCCCATTTTCGCACATAATACTAAACTTGGCAGAATTTTTATCAAATTTTGAAAATTCATATCTAATTGTGTAGATATCTAATTGAGGTGGTTCTAAAGGCTATGTGACCCTTATTAAGTTTAGCTTGATTGAAAAATATAAAATTTGGCCAATTGGAATCTAAATCCTCCCAGAATTTTAATCTTTGGACGCTGACATGGAAAATAGCCAGTTTCACTGGGCTAATTTCAAAAATTTATTTCTCTTTGTGTACAGCTCCAAATAACTCATATAACCTATTAAATTAAATCTTGATAAGTATACTTTAATTTTAGAAATTTTCATTATTTTTTGACATCATTTTCCCCTTGAAAGATGCCACACAAACACGACTGCCACACCGAAAATTTCATCGGTAGCAACACTACTTTGTGTTTCACTTTACTATGTTGTGTGTGACATCTAATTGCATTATTTTTTTCATTACCAATACTCTTTAAATTTATCATAATATTCCCTTTAATATCCCCAGGATATAAAGGAATTTTGGGGAATACTGTAATATCCTAAATTTTGGGACAAGAGGCTTGAGATTAAGCCTATATTAAGAGGACTACTAGACCCTGATTTATCAAATGTCCTAGTGGGACATGGTATTATTTCCCAAAATTCTTTTATATTTTTGGATATTAAAGCGAATATTATGGTGAATTAAAGAGCTTGGGAGTGACAAAACAAAGCAATTAAAAGTCACACCCAATATAATAAAGTGGAACACAAAGTAGTGTTGCTACTAGTGAAATTCTTGATGTGGCAGTAGTGATTGTGTGAGATTTTTAAATAGATAAATGATGTTGCAAGATTATGAAAATTTTCAGAGTAAAAGTAGACTTATCAGGCTTTATGTTGATAGGTCATATAAGTCATTTGGAGCTGTATACAAAGAGAAATGAATTTTTGAAATTAGCCCAGCGAACTTAACTATTTTCTGGGGTAGTATCCAAAGATTAAACTTCTGAATAGAGTGAAATCCTAATTAGCCAAAGGTTATATTTTTTCTTAAGACTACATTCAATAAGGGTCACATATCCTTTAGAACCACCCCAATTGGATATCTACATAATTAGATATGAATTTTTAAATTTTAATGAAAATTCTATCAAATCTAGTATTATATACGAAAATTGGAATTTTAAGCCAATGAGAAGCTAACATGTGGCAAGTTTCTTATCATTTTATTTAACCATTAATTTTTCATCTTCTTCCTTTATTTTCCTACGCACAATTATAAATAAGAGAGAGAATGAAGCTAGGCAAAAATGGAGAGAGAAGAGAGAGAAAATTCCAGCCGCCGAAATATTGCCGAATTGGCCTCTTCTGGCAAAGTTCCCTTCACGAACTTTCTTCTACTCATCACGAGCTTCATTTCTATAGTTTTAGATTTTTATTTTGAGGTGGTTGGAGCTGTCTCATTGGCCAGAGTATTGCCTAAATTCTGAACCATCTACGGAAACGAGTAGAGGTAAGCGTAAGCTTCCTTTTTAACCGATTGGTTTATGGTCTGGATGAGTTTTGGGAAGGTTGGATACTATTTATGGCTAGTTTAAAATGGTGTTTTCAATGGCTAAATGATGTACAAAAGATGTTTAAATAGCTAATTATTTTATTAGAAGTAGAAAAGAAGTGATTAAGCCAAAGAAAACAAGAAAACAACATGTTGCACCTAAGAATTTGATTTTCTTCCCTGTAATATGATGTGAGGAAAGAGTGAGAACTTGTTAATTCTGATGCTTTCATTGGCTTTAGGAGGAAAAATTGTATAGTTATGCAGGTGTTCATGATTTTTGGATACCTGTATATGAATTTGAAAGTTTTAGAAGTTGAAAAGTATTGTGAAATATGTCTTCTGGAGACAGTTTCATTGTAACATGTTTTTGAGTCATTGAATGTTATGAAATGAGCATGAAACCTTCCAGTTTGAAATTAGAGACATATAACTTTAATTGGATAGGTCATAATGGTTAATTGGACAAGTATGCTAGGAGTTATAACTTATTAAACTTTGGTCATGTGAATTTCAGAAATTCTAGAGTTGTATTCAATTAAATAGAATTCTATTCTTATAAGAGTGCTTTTAGCTTATGGATATATTTTTCCCTAAAATTATACTTAAATAGGATTTCATATTACTTAGAAGCACCTCATGTGGATTTTTATACATTTAGTTATGATTTTTACAAGTTCATCCAAGAATCAGGACGGTGAAATTCTGAACAGCGAGATTCTTAGCCGCGGCCAAAATGTTTCTGACCTGATTTTGGCCACAACCAGCTACTTTTGGCTGTGGCCAAAACCCCAAAATTTTTAGCATTTCATGTTTTGAGGGAAATTGACCTATTTAGCCCTCCCTAGCTTCTAATGACTCACAATCATGGCTCTAATGATATGATTGGGTATTTAGGGCCATGAAGAAGTCAAGAAAGAAGAGTAATGGAATAATTTCCAAGAAGCTTCAATGGTTGGAAGAAGAGGTAACATAGGAAGAATAGTGATCTACAAGGTAGTGAACTTATCTAGCCTACATGTATTTGATATGTATATTTTTGCATTGATTTATGTGATTGCTTTGCCTATTTGTGTTTAGCATAGTTGATTGATTGAAGCTAAGTTATATTATGCAATGGCTATATGTATGTCATAACATTGAGCATGCAAATATGTCATTATGTTGGCATGAAGTTATATAGGCAAGCATGTCATGCATTTATATATATCTTGCATGCATAGTGGTATTGTTTACTATTGAGATTCTCTCGAATCTCACTCCTCCCAACCAACCATTTAGACAAGAAAAGGATGCATGGAAAGATGCACGGAGAATATATGAAGGTGAGGTGGAGAGCATAGTGCAAGGCACTATCTTTTGTATTGATGTAAATACTTTGGTTATTGTATTTTATGAGAAGTTATACATTTGATGTATATGTACATGAACGAATGAATGTGGTATGAGTAGAGAATAGCTCTAGTTTAATTAAAAGAAAAACGCTCGCTTATACTCTGATATATTGAAATTAAGAGCCAATGAGTAATTAGTGATGTATTGAGGTTTGTGAAATGATAGAAAATTTTCTACCTTTTGAAAAACCCTCTCGACCCTAGGTTCAAATCCTGAGTTGAGAGCAAGGATTTACAAATGTTTTGTAACGTTGGGTAGTCTAGGGTCAAATCATGATTCCACAATAGATTTCACTACTCTTTTGTACTCATATGAGGCTATTGGAAATAAGGTATCACAAATACAACCATGCCCCACTAGGAAATTTGCTAAACTGAGGTCTTGCAATCCACTTAATATAGGTTTAATCTCAAACCTCTTGTCCTAAAATTTGGGATATTACAGAGAACTTTAAAAAAAAGCATAAGAATAGTTTTGATTTATTCATCAGCATAGTTTTTTATGTCGGGCATTGTATATAGTGTTTTATATTTCATTCAAATTATGTAATGAAATAAGTATATAATTTTATAGCTACAAAATTCTTTCATTTAATCACTGTTTTCAGCATTCACGTTACTAAATTTATATTTACTAAATTGTGATTGTTTTAATAGAATTAATTTGGCTGTAACTTATACCAACCTCCGATTTTGGTATTTTATATATATAGATGACATTGGATAAAGATGATGCGATGCTTTCGCATGGTCACTCTACGATCATATTTCGATTTGTTTAAGTAATAGGCGTATATGTTGGTATTGTGATTGTATTTCATTTGGATGCACAAATAATCTACATGTGCATAAATACCAATTAAGTCATCAATGATACAGGTTCAGCTAGATGAGAACACAACCTAAAGCAGGATGGTAAATTTTATAAAATACCCAAAAACCTTTATAGACAAGCTACCACCATCGCTTAATTAACCCTAACAAAAATATTCATCAAAGTACCAAATAAATGGTTTTGCAATCTAAATTTATAATATAATAATTTGTATTCATAAAATTATAGACGTATATGTCAAACCCCTTGACCATTTTGATAATTGCAGGGTGAAAAGCATAAAGATTCATAAAGCATACAACATAACATAAACATATTGATATATGATACAAGTTTACATTACAGGATAATTCCCCAAAGGGTTTGATAAACACATATATACACATGTACAAAGAATCCAAACTTAAAAGTATCTAAGTACATGCAAAACAACTATAGCCGCCACGAAAAGCTCTGGGACCCTAATCTCCGGTAGCCACCAACTTGTCTTTAGAGTTGCGTGCTCCAGCTGAAATGTTTTTATTTGGAGGAATGAGATTCGAGAGACTCTCATTAGCAACATGCTTACAAAGCCAATAGTAGGATAGGATGAGCAGTGAGAGCGGATGAGGAATAGGAAAGAATACTTGAATCTTACTGTAATAGGCTCTTCTTTGCTCTATCTCACCATAGCCTGATAGTAGGTCAAGGTAAGAGCCTCCTTGTGCCGCCAGGATTCAACTGGTACTTTTTCTTAATGTTTAAATCAAGTTCTCATTATTAGGATTATTAATTAGTCCGCCTCCGAAGAGGACTTTAGTTGTATTTCCTATTGATGTGTCATATAGCGGTATCCACTCTCCCTTTCGTTCAGAACGAATCTGACTCGGGGGAAGGCGCCTGGGTTCCAACCAGGTCAAGTATCAATGAAACATGTGGGGAGAACCACTCCACACATGTAAGCACGTCAGGAGCATCATGGTATACATTGGCCACCTTGGAGTTTGCAATACAAGATGTTATTGCCAAGGATGGCATACCTAGTGAAGCGCTTACTTGGGTATACTTGCTCAGCACACCACCATACCAAATAGTGATGGGAAAGTGTGAAGAGCGACTAAGAAGTGTAGTAACCTAGTAATTACCTCAAACAAAGTGTGAATAAAAGAGAAACCATCGAATCTCTTGTGTGAAGTTAGTAAACAATCCTTATGTAATGTCATGTCATGTAAGATGATTGAAACTTTGTGTGTGTACACTTGCCCAAGGTCAAACTACTTGTTTGCCCCTTCGTCTACTTAGTGCCCCTATTAGGTCCCTAACTACAACATAGAAATTTGGTGTGTCTATGACACTAGCTCATGTTACAATTAATGACATTCATAATAGTTATCACATAATACATGTAAGAAGAAGTTACTAGCTGGTTGCTTTCCTTTAGAAACATTTTCTCGTTTTTCTGAGCTCAAGCAAGTCTTAGATTTTGGATCGTCACCAAGTTCTACAATTTCCAAATACACCATATATGAGTTATTACTCATTTATACATTACTCTAATCTCATGTTATTGGTTAACTTAGCTTTACAATGCTAAATTACCAAAATGCCCCTATAGCCCCAGTCTACCTGGACCTCACCAGAAATTGATTCACGCCATTCCTATACAATTTTGCAAGTATAATCCATTTTCGACCACAGATTGGTCAAATTCAGGGTCAAATGATAAAAATGACCTTGGTAGCCCTTTCTTTGAGTTTTAATGGATAATTCGGTCATTTCCCATTCTATAGCTTTTCTCACTTCATCATCAACATATACCCTACACAATTTTATCTTCTAAACCCAATGGAAGCATCAGAATTATCAAATTCCATCTCCTTTATCACATCCAAGATAAGACTTAGATTTTTAGGTTCTTAGAAAAATTATGTCGATTTCTCGTTTTCTCTTACTTAACCACCTCCTTTCTACTTATAATCAAACTATTAGCTATTTAGACATTCATTAAACAGGGTTTGGAGAAACTTGGACAACAAGGTCCTTTAGGTTTGATCAACCATCATTCATTAAAACAACCAAACCAAGCCAAGAATAACACCAATAGTATCAACCAAAGCATAAGGAATAAGTTTAGAGGTTTACCTTCAATTTCCTCCACTTTCTCTCTCTACACGTCTGACTTCTATCTCCCTCCTCTTTTAAGTTGTCTTGAAAACCATGGTTCCAAATGAGAAGAAGTGAGTATGAGAGATCATGGAAGGATTAGGAAGCAAAAATCACAAGATTATAAGCTCCCTTACCTTTGATCTTAAGAACCCTAGCTCTCTTGTTCTTGAGCTCCTTCACCCACTCAACTCTCTCTCTCACTCTTTCTCATTCAGTTTTGCACAAGAAATGAAGGAAAAAGATGAAGAATTGGATGGTATATTAAGTTGATCAAATAGTATTAACACATGTGGCATTTTGATTGGTCCACATATAATTTCTTTTGTTCAATATTTCATTTCCTTTCTCCATACTTGCTCATTCAAAGATGTATGAGAAATAAGAGGAAATATTGATCTCAACTATTTCATTTCCATCTTGCAACTTGTTGACATTTGTCCTTTGACTTTTGACTATTTAACCTGTCTTGATAATAATTCACCAAAATAGGCTTATTAATTATCAAGTAGCCATTTCCCTCTTTTTAGTTCCCATATAGCTAAAATTATTAGAAAGATTAGGGAAAAATAATCGTTTCTCACTTTATGGAAAAATTACCGTTTTGCCCCTACGTTTTATGATTTACCGAAATAAATCATTTCTTATTCATTTCCTTTGGTTTAGCCGATTTTTTACATGTATAATAGGCCATTAGTCATATCATTTCATGTTCCAATTTCGATTACAATAGTAGACCTTTAAGTGGACATTAATTGCTCTTTTGTGTCCTTACTTAGCCGAATTGTGTGTAACCGACAATTGAAATATTATTGTAAATTTATGCACACCACAATTCACCATTTTATTACATTTAGCTCATTTGGATTAGCTTATGGAAGCTCCATAAGTGCTTATAAATCGTGATTTACGGAATACGAAGTTGCTTTTACGGTCTACGAGGTACTTTTACGGTCTACGAGGTAAATATGTGGAGGAGATTTATCTCGATTTATATAAATCGGGCTTATATAATAAGCCCGATGTAAATAAGCTCAGGCAAACAAGCTTATTAAATGTATTTATTACATAGGAGAAATATTGGTGATTAAAAATGGGGTGTTACATTATATCTCAAAAAAATATGATGGAGGATTTAAATATGAAATATTTAATATATTAAAAAATTATAAAATTAAAAAGTATGGTATAGCTTTTGAAAAATGATGGTTGTTACAATAATTCCTTCGTTTTGTAATTTTTTTGGTCAACATAAGTATTTAAATAATCATTTTCTTCCTTTCTTAATGTGGTTTAAAATATAATTGTCAATCATTTTCCAATTTGCTCTTATTTATACTCCCTTAACAACAATCAAAAAGGTCAGATGATGGAAGAATTAACTAACGTCACTAGAGTGTTTTAGATAATACATATGAAAAGAGAAAAAAATAACTACCAATCTTTATTAATATAACCAAATTTGTATAAATATGTTATATATTAAGGATCAAATAGAGCTCTTTAGGAATGAATTGCAAAATATGCGCACCAATTATATGTTTAAATGATCAAATATGAGAATAATCACAATTTGAGTACTGACTTCCTTTTCATATACAATAATTCGATGAACTTTAAAACGCCAAAAGAATATATAAATATGGAGTTTTATCTAATGGCCCGAAAGAACAAATAGAATCTTTTCACAGTTACGCTTAAATAATGTAAGTTATTATTTTATGGTGTCAGTTGTTTGGTGAAGTATATAATTTAAACGACAATAATTTTAGGTCTTAAGATATAGATATATGATTCTAAACATAAATGAGATATACAGGTAGAGTTATAGAACATGTAAGTCATATAGATAGTTTGGGACAGGTTGTGCATTTTTCTTAGATTGAATTTGATTAATTTATCCTGTAGTCATAATATGAGTACTATTTATCTACCATAGTAAAGGGTCCACATTCCATACTTATCACAGTGATGAGCAACTGATTTATCATCATTGTAATGAGATATCAACCGTTTAAACTTTTATCTAAATGATCTAGATTTAAAAGTTTTACTTTGTGATTTTTTAAATGATAAATTCATTATTATGAGGAGTCATAGTTATAAGAATATCTTTATTTTTAATTTTTCATATAGTAAAATAAAAAATTTTTTAAAATATAAAAATTAATTTATATTAATGTTAGACCATTCAAAATCAATATAGTGGTGAAGATAGGAGATGAACACATTTTCTCTCATTAATATGATGAGCATAAAATGTGCTCATACTCAATGGATAAGTATATAACTATTGTTTATGAATTCAAACGATTCACAATTGAATACCACCATGTCAAAAAACTACAAACCTAACATCACAAAAGTTCATAGGTGTTTGATATGTACCCTTCTGTCTTCATAGTTGCTCCCAAACACTCCCAATATATGCATGGTTAACTAATGAAATCCCATGTGTAGGTGAGTGCAGTTGTGTTTTTAAAAAGCCATTGGTTTCTATAGTTAAAGGTTTGACGGCGGTTGCACTTCCAGCTCCATATTATGGCACACATTATGGAAAAAATTTAGGCCATAAAGAGTGATACAATGTGTTGCCTTCCACATGCTAACTTTAATTTGAATTATGTGTCCCGCCATTTCTATCTAAGCCTAATGCAATTATTCTTAATACATTCCTAACTAGTGCTATTTTACACAAGAGTGTTCAATCTGTGAACTGTCATCTACCATTCTAAAGTTTTTGCCAGACTTTAATGCATTACATTCGTATTTGTCTTTTGTTTAAGTTTCACTTCTTGATAAGCTTTTTCATCGTCAATAAATACCACAATATTTTCTATTACATATAGAAGGTATTTTTTGATTAAGAGAACAGTTTCTATTTTACATTTGACAACATTCTCAAGCATTATGAGAACCTTTTTTCCTTCATGTAGAAGGCATAACAATGTCTTGACATTTACAGGTTCATTTTTCATCCGTGCATTATCTTTCAATAGACAACCTAGAGGTACAACTTAGTTTAGCAACACCTACTGTCAAGAGAGGGAGGAAGAGAAAGATAGGTGTTACTATTGAACTAAGAAGTAATAAAAATGCAAGAAAGGGTATGAATAAAACATTCAACGTTAACCAGACTGATTTGTCATATCATTTGCTTTGAGATCTGAATTCTTATTAACAAAATATGTTTATTTTGAGTGGTCATACTACAATAACACGAGCTCGTATGATGTAAATATTGCGAAATAGGAGAAGTCAACAAGGAAGCAATACTAATTCCATCAACATTATGTATAGACATGCTTTAACACTGGGTATACATGAATGTTTTATGAAAAGGATGTTGATGTGTTATTTTAAAAGTTTATGTTGTGTATCCAAATTTGGTCAATTCTACAATATATGTAATGTGGCTTTCTAGGCTATGGAGATGTAAGTCCTAATAATTGTATCCCCACAAGTCGGCAAAGAGATGTTTCCTTACCAGTATTATCAGACATCACCAACATTCCAGGCGTGTCACGAAAAACATTATGTTTAAATTGACTTATGTGTTGTTATTTTGCTATCTTCTAATAGTGCTTTGTGTGAGCTTGCTTTTTCTTAAAGTCATATAGGTGATGTGTCATCCTTTTGACGAGGTAGTGTTAACGAAGCTGGTTCAATTTCTGTGTCTCATACATCTACAATATCAGGTACATACTTTGTAGTATATTTGTGCATATATAAATGAGCGACATTAAGATTGAATGTACAAAATTTCATTTTTCATCTACATTAGCTTTAGTACATTGTAAAGGACTACTTATCCTTAAAAAATGTGAGTATAAAGCCCCCCTTGTGTTAGTTTAAAGCTAAAACGTTGCTCTAATTAGTATACGTTATAACATTTCCTATGAAAAAAATAAAAAATTTAAGAGTAAAATACTCTAACCTCCATTATGTTTTGCCTTAATTACATGGACCTCCCCTCTATTTTGAAAACGCACGCTTAAGTCTAATTTGTTAACTCTGTTCTGATTTATTATCTTGTAATTTAAATTTATATTAATGTTAAGTCTATTTACTAATTTAGCCTTCATTATTATTAATTCTTTGATTTTTTGTTGAAATTGCTTAAATAATTACATATGCTCTTTCTTACTTTATTTTTTACTTTTGCATTGGTTAAAGTTTCTCTGTATTGATATAAATACTTAATTAACTGAATTAATACACACATTGAAAACATAGTTCAAAATATGATTATTTCTTTTAATATATTTATACATAAATAAATGTGTTTATAAATGTTTGTGAACAAGATGATTTTAAGACATTTAAATTAAAAAATAATATAAGTTGTATAATATCTCAAATTTACATTATCAATAACATATATGGTGAATATCATATGCCTTTCAAATATGTTTTTAGACATGGTATCATGGTAAAAAAACAAAGAAATAATTATGTTTGTTGTCAAAGAAAAGAATACTAAATTTAATAGTTTCAATAAATATGATAAAGAAATAATTACAATATAAGAAAAACATTTGAAATATATTGGAACATTTCAACATATATGTATGACAAGAATATTTTATTCTATAAAAAGTAATTTTTAGGCAATTATAAAATTTTATTCATTTGTTGAAAAAGGAATATTTTTGGAGGAATCAAATATTTGTTACTCAAGGTTAACGGTTAATTACGGTGGGTTCGATAAAAATGAAATCTAAAATATGTAAGGGAGGTTTATGTAATACACATTTTAATTTCAAGAGGGAGTCTCTATACATTTTTAAAATAGAGGAGATGTTTGTGTAATTTATTAAAACCGATGGGTAGTCAATATATTTTTACTATAGATTTCAATTAAATGTTGTAAATTAATACCCACTAAATCTTACATGAATTAGTCCAAAACTTTGACAACGTCTTATTTCTTTCAGGTTATCAGAGTCTAATTAGTTTTTATGGTTTTGTTTAAGGAACATATATAAGAAGAATGCCGAGTTTATAAAATCAGATGTCTTACTTGTAAACACATATAATGGGTATAGCGGTGATAGAATTATAGTTAAAAATTTCATTCACATTAACTCAAATAGATATTGAATCGTACTTAATTTATTCTATTAACAAGACATCAATCCTATGTTTATATCTTACTGCATGATATAATAGTGGGATGACTTTATTCTTAATCAAGTTTATAGCCCATGTACAACATTTTTGTGACGTTGTCGTCATTTGTTTGTTTGGGTATTGTTGCCATACTTTAATTTAAGCCTTAAAAAGTTGTACCTTTATAAGACTTTTGATAAATGTAGCTCTTGTAGTGACTTTAGATTTTATTCATAAATATGTTGTTTGAGACGATATTTGTTGGGATGGTGATGATTTTGTAGGATGTCATTTAAACTTTCATTTTCTAAATATTTCAAATTTATAACATTTGAAAAACAAGGTGAGAATTCTATGATTGGCGCTAATGTGTCATACTTCAATAAAATTAACATATTGAGGGATTAACGTTAAAAATTGAAATTGTGAGCAACAAATTTAGTATGGCCAATTTAAATAAAAAAATAATTGTCTACATTCTGTCAATAGTTGTTTCCTCTGTAAATCTCTAACTCATGTAACTTTAATGGGATGTGAAGATTTTCCAGAGTATGAAGACTTGGGCGATTGTGATTATGTATGTGCTTACTGTAAAGCAAAGTTTTGGTTCAATGAAAGGCTGCATAAAGATAATCTAGATTGTTCACCCAAGTTTGGAATGTGCTGCCTTCAAGGCAAGATAAGTTTACCTGAAATCAGGTAACCTTCGCGATACCTAAAAGTTCTTCTGACAGCGGAAGCTCATGTTGTGCAAAATTCAGACAAAACATTAGGATATATAATTCTATGTTTGCATTTATATCTATGGGAGGTGAGATTGATCTAAAATAAAATATAGGTTGTGGAACTTTTGTTTATAGGATGTCTAGGCAGAATATGCTTATGATAGGCAGTATGCTTCCTATTGATGGTAGGACACCAATATATGCTCAATTATACGTCTATGATACTGACCATGAAATTTATCATAAAATGTATACAGTAAAGTAAGTGTTTTTTTCCTATACATACATGGTTGTCTGTCACATTTAAGGCATTCTTTTCTTATACAGTGATCCAATTTTGATACATTTTCATATCGGTTTGATTTGCAGCTCTCATACAAATTATCAACAACATAATCTAAATCAAGATACTGTGAGGCATCTTCAACATATGTTAGATAGAGATAACCGACTGGTTAAGATATTTTGGATGGCACGTGATTTTGTCACATCCCATGAGGGTCAATCCATAGGAATAAAGCTAATCCATAAGTAAGGCACAGATCCAAATAGGTATGATATGCCTTCAACACCTAATGAAGTTACTGCTTTGATTGTTGGAGATATTGATAGTACGGATAAAGGACGAGATATTATTGTTAAATACAAATCAAGTATATTGGAGAGAATTAAGGAAACACATACAGATTTTCTGCCATTGCAATATCCTCTGTTGTTCCCATTTAGTGATAGTGGTTACAATGAAAATATACCATGTGTCTGTAATGAGGAGGCCTCAACGAGTCGAGTTAAATATGTATCAATGCGAGAATACTTTGCTTACATTGTTCATGAGTGTGACAATGAATTTTCTGCTATACTAAGGTCAGGAAAATTGTTTCAACAGTTTATTGTTGATGCATACACAATGATGGAGGCATACAGATTGCAATACTTGCAATGCAATCAAAAACTCCTTAGGGTAGAAATGTACAAGGGACTCATTAATGCAATATTTGTGGGTGAGACGGAAGCTGCAGCTAGGGGTAAGTGCATTATATTGTCATCTTTCTTCACCGGGGGCCTCGGTATATTATGCGTAACTACCAGGACGCAATTGCCATATGTGGATAAGTTGGATATCCAGATCTGTTTATAACATTCACGTGTAATCCAAAGTGGCGGAGCTTACCAGGGCTATCTCATCTTCTTGTTCCACGGTTGAAAACCAACTAAAGCTTATAGATAAAGTGTTTCAAATTAAGCTTGATTGCTTGATGAAGGATTTAAAAAAGGGTCATATGTTTCATCTAATCAAAGCACATTAGTATGGACTATCGATTCATTTAAGAAACAATTATTTTACAGCTTACATGATTCAAATAGAATTCTATTAATTATTATCACCATCCTAATTATTCCGTATAATGAAGTCTTAATTTTTTTTACTAATGTTGAAACGTTTTGTGCAACGATATATACCACTGAATTCCAGAAGCATGGCCTACCACATGCTCATATTCTGTTGTTTCTTGGCAATACAAATAAGCTGTCCATGCCTCAAGAAATAGATGATGTTATAAGCGTGAAGTTTCATGATAAGGAGAACAATCCAACATTGTTTGAAGCAGTGAGTAACTTTATGGTGCCTAGGCCTTGTGGATTAGCCAACAAGAACTCGCCGTGTATGAAAGATTGGAAGTGTTCTAAATATTTTCCAAAACATTATACACCAAAAACTTTCATTCATAAAGATGGGTATTTTCGATATAGAAGACGTGATGATGGAAGAGAAGTTCTGAAGAGTGGTGTTCCTTTGGATAATAGAAGTGTTATACCATATAAATGTAATACCCCAAATTTTGGGATTAAAGGCTTGAGGTTAAGCCTGGATTAAGTGAACTGCTAGACCTCGATTTAGCAAATGTCTTAGTGAGGAATAATATTTATCCCAAAATTCCTTAATATCTTTGGATATTAAAGAGAAATAAAAGGTGAGGGCAAAATGGTAATTTTACCATGAGTTGAGAAATGATGGTTTTCCCTAATATTTCCAATAAGTTGAGTTGGATGGGAATTAAAAAGAAGGAAATGACTACTTGGTAATTAAAAAGTCCAAGTGGGTGAATCATTATCAAGGAAAGTCAATAAATGGAAAAGCTTAAGGCTTTGGTCGACCACTTAAGGTGGTATAATGGGATAATTTGAGGGTGAATTATACTCTCTTATGTCTCATTAATATTGGTGGAATGATGAAGAAAAAGTGAAAGGAAACTTGCTATGCAAGAAATAAGATAGGTGGACTAATTGAGTAAAGACCACCGGATGATTTATTAAATCATCATCCTTCATCATCAATTCTCATTCTTGTACAGATTAAAAAGGGAAAGGAAAGAGAAACAGAATAGATGAGAATGAGAAACGAAAGAAAGAAAGAGAACGGATAAAGAACGAGAACGCGGTAGAGAGATAGAAGAGAGAGAAAACTTATAATTGCTGAAACTTTGCCGAAACAGTGTCTTCTCTCAAAGTACTCAGTATAAACATTACTCTACTCATCCTGAGCTTTGATTCTATAGTTTCAGATTCTCATTTGGAGATGGTTGGTGCCGTCTCACCGGCTGGAGCATCGCCGAAATTCCAAATCGAATTTAGAAAGGCGTAGAGGTAAGCGTAAGCTTCCTTTCTACCATTTTGGTTTGTCGTTTGGATGAGTATTATGGAAGTAGGGCACTCTTCATCTCTTATTCTATTTGTGTTTTGGGGGCCGAAATGATGTCCAATAAATGTCTAAACGGCTAATCATGTAAGTATAAGTAAAAAGGAAGATATTAAGATAAAGAAAGGGAGGAACCGACATAACTTTCCTGAAAACTCTATATTGGCTGTCATGCATGGGGTATGAGCCATGAGTTGGAATTTCATCGATTGGATGATTCCATTGAGTTCAGAAGAGCAAATTGTGTAGGGTTCATGTTGATGACGAAGTGAGAAAAGGCTTGGGGTGTGAAATGACCGAATTACCTCTTTAACTCTAAATAAGGGTTGTCAAGGGTATTTCCATCATTCGGGTATGAATTTGACTAATATGAAGTCATAAATGGATTTTACACATGAAATTGTGTAGGATTGGCCTAGGTGATAAATTCTGTAAAAATACAGTTAAGCCTGGCTTCCGGGGGCATTTTGATAATTTAGCATAATTGGGCTAAGTTATTAACTAATACGAGTCTAGAATGTTATATGGATGAGTAATGACTCGTTAAATGTATTTAGAATTCTAGGACTCGATGGATGGTCATGCCCGAACCGAAGCAAAGATGATGGATTGAGGACAGACGTGAAGTCCAACAGGTAGTGAACTTACATTTCCTGCATATGTATGATATGTATATCTGTTATGCCTGTTATGATTGATTATATGACTGGTATACCTATTTGTGTGGAACATGTATGATTGGTTGAAGCTCTGTTATATTTGTGCAATGGCCATATGTATGTCATAACATCGAGCATGTAGCATGTCATTATGTTGGCATGAAATAGTGTAGGTAAGCATGTCATGCATTCATATATATCTGTATCTACATGCATAGTAGTATTGTTCGCTACTGAGATTCTCTCGAATCTCACTCTTCCCAAACAACCATTTAGACAGGTTGAAGGATGCATGAGAGTATGCATGGAGGAGATATGGAGACGTGAAGTAAGCAGAAGACTGTAGTGCGGGGCACTACTATTTGTATTCTATGTATTTATATGTATAAATGTTGTATAAGCAGAGGATCGCTCTAATGTAAATAAAGTGAATGGCTTTTAGTTTATTAAAGTAATCGCTCGCTTACTCTGATTTAATGGAACTAAGAGCCGGTGAGGTATTGTAAGGAAGGGTGTTTCATTTTTGGTATCAGAGCAATGGTTCTGGCAAGAATGGTAATTGCTAGTCATTAGAGTGTTGATTCTGGCAATAATAGAATTTGCTAAAAGTTCTCTGCTAAGATGATATGTTATGATCCTTGGTTAGATGCCTTATAGAAGGAGGCATAGTGTTAGAGTTATGGTTGAAAGCCATACTAAGTGAAAACAAGGATTATGTAGCATATGGGTGAAATTAAAGTTGATTCAAAAAGGTTTCTGAAGTGTTTATTAGCTTGGAATTACTGATGAACTTGAGTTCATGTTGGTGAACTCGAGTTCATAGGTCATTTTCTGGTGGAAAAGTAGTCTCGGGCAAGAACTCTCAGTGGTGAGAAGTGCAAACTCGAGTGCAAAATGGGGTCAAAACTCGAATTCAGTGTGGAGAACTCGAGTACGCAGTGGTTTCAGACGGAACTCATGGGAGTGCAAGATCCAAGTTCGAGTACAGATGCCTAAAAACTTGAGTTTATAAGGGTAAACTCGAGTGTGGACTGTTGAAAACTCGAGTTCAATATGGAGAACTTGAGTGCATAGGGTGTTTCCTCGTGCAAAAGGCGGTTTCAGGCAAGAACTCACAGGAGTGTGAAGCCTGGACTTGAGTGCAGATGGGCTGAGGACTCAAGTTTGTGGATGAGAACTCGAGTGCACCTCTTAGGTTCGCAAATTGGAGATTCCTTGGATAGAAACTCTTATGGCAGGACTCGCGGGACTCGAGTATGACGGTTGCCCATGATTCGAGTGCTGATGTTCAGACTCAAGTACAACCTTTATGTATGGCATTGGAGGAGTCTTCTGGAAGAAACTCTCATCTTTTCACTCTCAAGACTCGAGTGTATGAGAACTCGAGTGTGCCATGGGAAACTCGAGTGCAAGTCTTCATGACATGTGGAAAGATTGAAGGATTAGCTAAGTCTCTGGGGGAAAACTAGCAGAACTCGAGTGTAGCTGGTTGAACTCGAGTTTTGGGCCAAAACTCGAGTGCAAGAGTTCAAACTCGAGTTCAGAGGCAGTTTGCTGAACATGGAAATGTGACTTTGTGCAAACTTGGAGGGAAGCTTTAGCACATTGTTGGAGACTTACTTGACTTGTCACATGGTGGGTAAGGTATTATGGGATGCTGATACCCAATGACGTATGAGATGAAGCTAGTACTGATACCCTGAAAAGAGAAGAATCATGGGTAGATTTCATGTGATCTTGCCTGGCTATGGGTTGGAATCCCGTGTCACTGTGGCGGGCGCTCAAAGTAAGGGTAGCACTATAGTTGGACTTAATAGGGATCCATTGTCAAGGTTTGAATACCTTAAGGCAAGATGTATGGTAATCCTTGAGGATGTCATGAGTGATGACTATACCATACAATGATCATAGAGGATCTAATTTGATGATACTGAGGGTTGAGGATATGGTTAGATAAGACATAAGCCGAAAATGATACTTAGGTCAAAATGTGGAATAGGTTGCACTTTGGTTCTATTTCATGACAAAAGTTAGAACTTTGTGAGCCTTACATATGAATCTGGACCTTCAGTAATCGCTTAAAGATATTACTCGGAACCGTGGAGGTTAAAGTGGTCGCTATTGACTTTGATTCGTAGCGTGCCTATTGGGTATGATTAAGGAAACCTGATTATGACTTAGGTAAGGTTGAGATTCTAAGAGTTGAACCATACCTTGAGAATCAATTGCAATAAGTTGAATTGGTTCTTCAGGAATTTGATATAGCCTGAATGGCTTGAGGTACTTTTGGAGCGGGGTCTTACAACAACTATACGTGAGTCCATGCTTCTTGCCTGGATGGCTGCAAATGATGAATTTGATTAAGCAAAAGTGCTTACCTACACAGATTTTCTAACCAAATTTGTATTCAAGAAACATCTGCAATAGTAGACACCAAGAAAGACTGAATTTTCAAGTGAACGATTATATTATGTTCCACTAGGAATAGGGGAGTCATTTTACCTATGGCTATTACTAACAATGGTGCGAGGACCTAAGTCTTACAAAGAAATCAGGACAGTAGACGGTGTGGAATATAATAATTTCAGGGATGCATGGTACACATTAGGACTATTAGAGGATGATAAGAAGTATATTGACACATTCAGGGAGGTTGGGGAGTGGGCAACTGCTGAGTACGTGCGTCACCTGTTTTACACTTTACTCTTCTGCAATTCATTTGGTAGACTGGAGATTATAGGGCAGCAGTCATAGAAGTTAATGTCAAATGATGTACTATATAGATATAAGCAAGAGAGAGGTATGTAGTGTAATATACATTCAGAAGCTTTTATTTATGAGAATAAATGTACTGTTATTACTCAATTGATTATTCTAAACTATGTCATATTCATCCTAGTTCCTTATCCTTTACTTTGTGTGCACTTACCTTATTGTCATTGTTTAGGTTTAACTCTGACGGACAAAGAACTTGAAAAAACAATTTTGGTAGACATTGAACATCTTTTGAACTTGAATGGCATAAGTCTTAATGAGTATGAGTCACTTCCATTTCCATGTTCACCCTCTTATCATGTTAAGGAAAATATATACATGTATGAAGAGTCAAATTTTGACTTCAATGCTATGAGGAGAGAAGTTTCACATTTAGTTAGATCAGCTGTGAACATCTCGAATAGAGGTTTGTACTTTGTCTATGGCCTTAATGGAACCGGAAAGACATAGTTGTGGAAAACACTTTCAGCGTCATTGAGAGGCGATGGAAAAATTGTACTGATAGTGACGTCTAGCGGTATTACGGCTTTGTTATTACCTAGGGGTAAAACGACATACTCCCAATTTGCTATTCCTCTGAATATTAATGAAGATTCTATATATAATATCAAATAGGGTTCACATCTAGCACAATTACTCATCCATACATCTCTAATAATATAGGATAAGGCACTAATGGCAAATAAGTTATGCTTTAAAGCATTAGATCAGATACTGAAGGATATATGTCGTCGTGCCCATCCAGATGTGTCTGAAATGCCATTTGGTGGTAAAGTCATTGTACTTGGTTGAGATTTTAGACAAATATTACTAGTTATTCCTAGGGGTTGTAGAGAGGACATTGTCTTGGTAATAATCAATGCTTTATACCTTTGGCAGTACTGTAAAGTCTTTAAACTTATGAAGAACATGAGGTTAATGCATTTTGATGTAGAAGAAAAATAATATGGATATAAAGGAGTTTGTAGATTGGGTTGTTGCAATAGGTGATGGAACAGTTCTAATAGTTGATGGCACTATAGATTTTGTTACAATACCGGATGAATTTTTGCTGCACCCTACTTCATCTCTATTAGAATGTATTGTACATTCAACATATCCAAAACTACTAGAATATTTAGGTGATGGTGACTATTTCAAGGATTATGTAATTTTGGCTCTGAGTTTGACAGTAGTTGAAGAGATTAACAATTATATTATTGATAGACTACCTAGCAATGAGAGGATATATTTAAGTACTGACAGTGTGCCTAGGCAAGACGTGTTGCGAGATTCCATCGCTGCTATGCATTCCGTGGAGTTTTTAAATATGATCTCCATGTTAAGGGTTCCTAATCATCAATTGAGACTTAAGTTTGGTTATCCCATTATGCTAATATGCAATCTTGATAAGTCAATCAGACTGTGCAATAGTACAAGGTTGATTCTAACTCGCCTTAAGAGGCATGTCATTTTACTAGTGCAAAATAGGCTTTTTAGACCGCATCATTTAGACCAGTTATTGCGGATAAGGTCTAAAAGAAAGGCAGAGTGGCAATTCCATAATTAAAATCAATTTTTTAGACCGGTTGTTTAAAAAACCGGTCTAAAAAACCTTATTTAGACCGATTATATAAACAAACGGTCTCAAAAACAAATTAAGATCGGTTGTTTAAATAATCGGTCTTAAAAGTCAATAATTTAAGACTGGTTATTTAAACAATTAGTCTGAAAAATAAAATTATTAAAATGAAGAAATAAATCACGTTATTATTAAATCCGGTTGTTTAAATAACCGGTCTTAAAATTCAATAATTTAAGACCGGTTATTTAAATAACCGGTCTTAAAAGTCTAATATTCAAACCTAGTCGGCCGCGAAAGCTCATTTCATCAGGACATTTCATTTCCTTCCCACTCTGCTTCCACCGCCGCGAACAGCTTAAGTCCAGGATCGTAGGTGATATTCCGCCTTATTCTCCCACCACCGCTCCAGCCGCCGCCACCGCTTCCACCTTCTTTTCCATATTCTGTTGTCGGCGTTTAAAAATACTCCCTCCTTCCCCGTTCGTGTGCCCGTTGCTGCGAAGAAGTCTGCCGTGAGTACCATAGTGAAGGGCGGCTGAGCTTCTTATTTCACCAGCCTTTATCTCCCTCCGGCTTGTTTTCCATCCACTTCTACCCCTCTCCTCCTACGCCTCAAGCCACGGTCCATGGTTACTTCAAATAGGTAATGTCCCATGTCTCAATCCTCCGTATAAATAGAAATTTAGTATTCACTGTCTATCCAAGAAGAATCTCTACTATAATTGAACTAGAAATTAACATAGAAATGGAGAAAAAAATGACATTTACTCTGATGGAAATAAATTGGTGAAGCTTAATTAATGGTGGCCTAAACTGGTGTGATTTGATTATTTGAGGATTAGGGTACTGATAATTGCTAGTTTTCATAGTCTTTGGATTGCTTAAGTTATTGTGTCAAATTTCCTGGCATGTATGCTCATGAATGGCTGATTAGAAAATTGTTACATAATTTTAAGTTAGTTTTGAAACTAAATTTGAGAGGTGATTTGAGGTTTAGACTAAAGCAATTCTTGTGTATGTGGTCTAATTTAAGTCTTGAAATTGCTAGTGTATGTTGATACATTTTCCATATTACTTGAAGAAAATGGAACAAACTGCAATTATATCTTATGCAGAATTCTAATGAAGAATTCTGTTAAACTAGATAAATTGATGAGTGTAACATTTTCATACTCTCATCATACTCCTGCCTTTTCCAGGGCAGTTAATATACAGAAGAGAAGAAAAAAAAAAGGTATTGAAATATATGGATCGTAGTTGGATAAACGCTAAACACACTAGTGTTGAATATGATAATGGCGTGAGGGATTTTTTGGAATTTGTTAGAAGAAATTCTGGTAATAATGATAGTGGGATGTTCTATTGTCCTTGTGTAGAACGTCTGAATGAGAAGCGACTTAGTGCTGCAGATATATATACACATTTAATTTGTGAAAGATTTTGTAAGAGTTATACAATATGGGTATGGCATGGTGAAGAAATAGAAATTCCAAGCGCAACTCAACAAGGGGGGTCGCCTTTGATGATAATGACACGGTTCTGAATGATCGAATAGAGGATATTATTTATGATGTTGGAGAAGAGGCTTTTGAGCAATCATATGCATATGATAATATGTGCAGTAATGCTGAGAAGCCGTTATACCCGGGGTGCACAAAATACCAATTGTTGAAAGCTGTATTGAAATTGATAAGCTTGAAAACACGGCATGGATAGAGCGACAAGAGTTTTTCAGAAGCACTTGAGGCCTTCAAGGACATGCTTCCAGATGATAACGTGCTACCTTGCTAATACTATGATGCGAAGAAAATACTGTGTCTACTAGGGATAAAGTATAAAAAGATCCATGCATGCCCTAATGATTGTATATTGTACAGAAAAGAGCATACAGAGAAAGAGCAGTGTCTAATATGTGAAACCCCCAGATACAAATCAAATAAGGCCCCTGCAAAAGTGTTGTGGTATCTTCCTATCATACCGAGGTTCAAACGGCTGTTTTCTAATGAAATTGATACCAAAAATTTGAGATGGCATGCAGATGAGAGGATTTCCGATGGAAAACTTCGACATCCAGCTGATTCTTCTTAGTGGAAGAAAATTGATCAGTTGTTTCCAGACTTCGGCAAAGAGCCTAGGAATCTTAGGCTTGGGCTTAGCACGGATGGCATGAATCCTTATGGTAGCCTAAGCAGTATACATAGTTCATGGCCTGTTCTGTTGGTAATTTACAACTTATCTCCTTTGTTATGTATGAAACAAAAGTACATCATGTTGTCTATGTTGATTTTGGGACCAAAACAACCCGGAAATGACATAGATGTTTACTTAGAACCTCTGATCGAAGACTTGAAAGAGGTATGGGACGAAGGTGTCGACGTTTTTTACTCAAACAAGAAGGAGATATTTAAAATGCAAGCCTTGATCTTTTGTACTATAAACAACTTCCCTACTTATAGAAACTTGTCAGGATATAGCTTTAAAGGCCACAAAGCTTGTCCTATATGTGAAGAAGGCACATGCTACCATAAACTTCAACATGGAAGAAATACTTTTTATCTTGGTCATAGGAGATTCCTTAGACGGGGCCACCCATATGGCAGATTAAAGAAGGCCTTTTTTGGTGGCCAAGAGTTTGAAGATGCTCCAGAGGCTTTGACTGGGGAGAAAGTGTATGAAAAGGTCAAAAATATCAATGTCATCTTCGGTAAGACTTCAAAGAGTCGAAATGAAAAAAATATATGGAAAAAGAGGTCTGTTTTCTTTAACCTTCCATATTGGTAGAATCTTGATGTCAAACACTGTATTGATTTCATGCATGTGGAGAAAAACGTGTGTGATAGTATTGTTAGGACACTACTCAACATATAAAGAATTTCTAAGGATGGCGTTAAGGCAAGATTAGATTTGGAAGAAATGGGAATACAGGCAGACTTACATCCAAGGCCACATGGTAAGAGAACTTTTTATCCTCCAGCTTCTCATACTTTGTCCAAAGATGAGAAACGAAGTTTTTGTGAGTGTTTACATGGCATCAAAGTTCCATCAGGGTATTCTTCAAATTTTAAGAAGCTTGTGTTTATGAAAAACTTGAAGTTAGTAGGGCTAAAGTCTCATGATTGTCATGTCTTGATGCAACAACTACTCCCAGTGGCTATTCGAGGCATCGCCGAATATTATCTTCAACACATATTGACCAGACTTTGTTTCTTCTTCAATGCGATTTGTAGTGAAGTCATTGAGACGGAAATGTTGGATGAATTGGAAGATGAAGGTTACCTGATCTTGTGCCAGCTTGAGAAGCTTTTTGTTCCTTCCTTTTTTGACATCATGATACATCTAGTTGTTCATCTAGTGAGGGAGATAAAATTGTGTGGGCCTATCTATTTTTGATGGATGTACCCAATTGAAAGAACTATGAAAATCCTAAAAGGATATGTGAAGAACCCTAACCGGCCTAAAGCTTCTATTGTTCAGAAATATGTTTCTGAAGAAGTCATGGAATTTTGTCAACATTATTTGGCAAATGTAGGACATATCGGCCTTCCTAAATAACATGATGAAGAAGGGGGTAGGCGCAGGTCTACCGTCAAGAGTGTGGATCCTGATGAATTACAACAAGTCCACTTGTATATTTTGAATAATGTTGATGCAGTTCAAGATTACATAAATGCTCATAAAGAAATTGTACGGAAAGCGAACAGTCGATTGACTGAACAAAGGTTAATTAGGGAGCATACCAGGACCTTTGCACATTGGTTTAAACACAAGGTTGACAGAGAAGAATGTGTTTCTAATACAATTATATGGCTAGCATGTGGTCTTGAGTTTGATGTCATAAGTTGGACTTCGTTTGTGATCAATGGGTATACCTTTTACACAAAGTCCCTGGATGATAGGAGCACTGTCCAGAACAGCGGTGTTATGTTAGTAGCTGAATCTATGAACTTCTCTAGTTCAAAAGATAAGAACCCTACATTGGCAGTCATACCTTATTATGGGGTTATTGACTAGATTTGGGTCGTTGACTATGTTAAAATTAAATTTCCCATTTTCAAATGTAAGTGGGTTGATGTCAATAATGGTGTGAGGATCAATAAGTCAGGGTTTACATTAGTTGATCTGAACAACAGAAGTTTTAGAGATGAACCTTTCATTTTGGTAGATCAAGCGAAACAAGTATTCTATAATATTAATCAGGCAAATAAAATGTGGTCTGTAGCTCTCCAAGGAAAAAGGGTCATCGATATTGAAGAAGAAAGTCGTTCAAATTATGATCTTCTCAAGACCCTTTCTTTTTCTAGGGGTCTTCCTGCATTGAACGAAGAAGATGAAGCTGATAATGAACACGGCACAAGAAATGATCATCGTGAAGGGATATGGGAGGATATCTCTTTATAAATCTACTTTAAATGTTAGCTATCTATTTAAAGTAATTATCGTTATAACTTATATGCAGATTATATATATAGTTATTTTATAACTTACTAACTCAACAATTTGTCTTAACAGTACAATGACGGATCTGGTGCATCCTACAACAGAGGATCAGGTGCATCCTACAGTAGAGGATCAGGTGTCAGCTACTGCTCAGCACAGCGAGCCTCAGAGTGTCAATCAGGGGCAGTCATCGGGTAAGCCGAGTCACCAGCCCAGACAGAGGGGCAGGACGGCCACACGGTTGAGGGATGTTTCCCTGAGTCTGTCTGTCGGGGAGAAGATACCGATCCAGTTCGATCAATACTGGAAACCGATCGGGCTGAATGCCAGTCGTTATAGGAGTTTTGTCGGCCTCCTCGCATGTAATAAGCCTAGCATATTGATAGAGGAGTGGAGGAATGTTGACAAAAAGGTTAAGTAGCATATTTGGGACACTATTCAGGTATAAAATTCCCTCTATATGTTTCTTTTATCAAATTCGTTTCATTACTGTTACTAACTCATTTGATTCATGAATAACAGCTCACCTATGACGTTCCTCAGAGTGAGATCTTGTATCACAAGACTATGACGTATTGTTGTGAGCGCTGGAGGAAGTTTACGACAAATCTAGCCAACAATTATGTGCATATCAAGGTGCAAGCAGGTAAGCCTCGTCCTACTCCTTGCAGCAAGTATTAGTACATCGATGAAGCGACATGGCAGGAGTTTTTTAGGCTTCGGACTTCTCCAGAGGTTTTGGTGAGTTAACTTATTTTGTACTTTATTTACTTATCTTTTGTCTTTACTATTTGTAACATTTTTTCCCATTTATTATTCGCAGGAAAAAAGGCAAAAGGCACAAGCGAGTAGCAGGAAGAATGATTGCCCCCACACAATGTCTCATGGGGGATACACAAAGGCTGAGAAAGACTTGTTGGCGGCCAAACGAAGGAGATTGGAAGAAGCATCTCAATCCGATCCTTCTGTTCTGCTATCTCCACCATCTCCGATACGGCACGAAGAGTTGTGGTTGCATGCTCGCCGAAAGAGTGGTGGATCTTATACAAGTGACCAGTCTCGTATAGTCGGTGAAAAAATTGTAAGTATCGTTGTTCTTATTAACTGTTTAATAAGCATGTTTCATTACTCATGTGTGTTTTTTGTATATCTCACAGGAGGAACTTCAAAAAAAGAAAGCCGAGGGAGCCTTCAAGTCGGAGGGGAGGAATGACATTCTCATTGTTGGTATTGGAAAATGTGAACTTCCAGGCCGCGTCAGGGGAGTTGGAGGAGGGGTGGGTATAAAGGATTACTTTGGATCCTCCTCACACAGTTCCTCCTTCAACATGGTCACAAGAGACGAATTGGAGCGTATGTTGGCCACTGTGAGGGTAGAAGCAAGGGCCGAGGCAGAAGCATCATTTGATGCACTATTGGATGCCCGATTGAGTAAGATGAAGGACGAGGTATATGCCATGGTGAGCACAAGACAAGATACCGCTCCTGTCCAAGCACAGTCGCTCGATCGCCATAAGCAGAGCACCAAAGGAAGTTGTTGCAATGTGGGACAGTTATCAGAGGGTCCTGGAAAGGACGATGCCGAGCCTTGTGAATTATATGTTGAGGATCCTCTAAGACGATTAGTTACACGAGGGAGTGTGCACAACCAAGGATCAATTGTTCACTACCTCGAGATAACAGATGATTAGGTTAGGGTGTCAGTTGAGGAGGTTATTATCGCAGACGCACCTATCCCTATCCCTTCTGAGAAGTTCAAGATTGTGGCCGATGTCTTGGGTACCTTCATATCATGGCCGAAGAACCTTATTTATGTTAGAGCTGCGGATTCCCCGATCAGAGCCCCAAGTCCAGCTCCTTTCCCTCGTGAAGTTTCACAGCCTCCACCACTGAAGGTGATGCAGCAAGTGATTCTGATGGCATTTGATACATCTTTCTTGACTAGAAATTGGCCTATGGATTCAATTGTTGGGCCGTCAGGGGTGTCATGCTATCTTGAGAGGGATGATTTAATGTCCATGGTCGCTCCTCGACAAAAGCTTACGATTGTGATTGTCCAGCTTTTTTGATGTAAGTATCTTCTTCAAATGGAAGTAAATATCTTAAAAATTTCGCTGTTTAACCTTAATTTGTGTGCTTCCATTTTTTTAGGTACATGAATCGTAGGTTGGTTTCCTCTAGACAGAGCGCTAAATTTGGATTCATGTGCCCAGCTCATGCCACGGAGAAAGGGACCACTTCTGCCATCAGACATATATATTTATCACAGAGGCTCAGTGAAACAAAAACTGACTGTTTCTTGGTTCTTTATGTGCATAGGTAAGAAACATCAAATTTATATTCCAAAACATCACATATAATGCTTTATATTTGCTTAACATTTATCTCTTTTTTTAAGGGATCATTGGCAATTGGTTATTTTGTGTAAGGCTAGTTACACAGTGATCCTCCTCTGCTCCCTCCACTTCAAACCGAGGAGTGACTTGAAGAAGACCATGAACTCATAAGTTTTCTTTCTTTATTACCTTTTGTGTGCAAAGTTTGTGTGCAAAATTAGTAATCTTTATGATTTTGATCATAGGGTTATGCGGACTTTCCTACACGCTAAGTATGGTAGGCATGTTCGTGACTTAAAAGACCTTACATGGATCACGCCAAAGGTTAGTACATATTTGTTTTCTTTAAGATGCATTTCATAAGCTATGCTTTTATGCTTGCTTTGATGATATCATGTTTTTTTTAAGACCCGTAGGCAACCACCGGGCTCCAACTTATGTGGTCTTTATATGTTGAGGCAAATTTACAATATTATCAGCCTAGGCACGACTGACTTACCGATGAGGTAATAAATGTATATTTCAAATATTTTGTATTACTTTATTGTTTTTTAGTTAGTAAGTTAATGTTTTGTTTGGCTTCGGCGTTACACATACAGATGTTTGATCTTGCTGATTCCTTTCCTGAAGAAGATAATGATTTCATCTGCAATTGTTGTTCTGAATTCATCTACAAGCTTTTACAAGATTAGTAAGTTTTTGAATCCGATCCTATGTTGTTCTAATAATACTTATGGTTTTCATATATATATCTAACTTGGTTTATATCTCTGTTCAGGACAAATTCTTGGATATTGGTGATACTAGTTTGCTATTGATTCAGGCATGGGATCACTATTGTAAATTTTCCTCCACTTTTTTTCATTTCTCTGTAAAGCTTAGGAATTTTTTCCATATAATGAGAAATATTTCTTTTCCTCCTTCTCTTTACAAGCTTTAGGATTGCAAGTTCACACAATGTTGCGATTTTCCTGTTATCATTGTTTAATTGTGGTGCTGTGGTTCAAAATGCATGATAATTATAAATTGTTAATGTTGTACTATTTCTGAGAATTGAATAAGTTGATCATGTGTTATTGGTAGTCATTGGAATTGAATGTGTTTGTTTTCAATGATTTTTTTTCATAATGTTCATTCTGTGATTGTTGAGAGTCGAGGGTTGTAAGGGCCAAGTGTTTTCCCTTGAACAGACTGACATTTATAGGTTCATACCAATTTCAATAACTAAGGTCATATTTAACAAAAGAGGGAAAGGGGAACTAATAAGGATTTTAGGCTTCATGATTCTAAATTTGGAGCAAGTTTGCATTCTGAGAAATACCAATTGTTTCTGGAAATAAAAATGTTGTTGTCACTGCTTCTGATTGTCAATATATATATATGCATGTGTTGTTGCTTGTGTATGTAATGTGGCACAGAGGGGATTGACGTTGAATATGGCTTACTGGCCTGGGTAAGATTGAAACAAATAAAACGAAAAAAAACACAATTTTTAAACTGGTTCTAACTATAACCGATCTTAAATATGAATTTAAGACCGGTTAAATTGAAGACCGGTCTTAAAAGATTAAACTTTAAGACCGGTTCTAACTTTAACCGGTCTTAAATTGATATTTAAGACCGGTTCTTAAGGAAACCGGTCTTAAAGGTTACCGATTCTTAAGGAAACCGGTCTTAAAGAAGTAAACTTTTAAGACCGGTTTCCTTAAGAACCGGTCTTAAATTGAAATTTAAGACTGGTTAAATTTAGAAACGGTCTTAAAGTCCTATTTTTTTATACTGAAATTTCCCTACCCGTTCTGTTAGTTAAACTTTAAGACCGGTTGTTGTAGAACCGGTCTAAAAAGTTAAATACTTTTTAGACTGGCTGTATCAAGACCTGATCCAAAACCGTTCTAAAATGTCTTTTTTAACCAGTCTTAAAAGTGATTTTTGTACCAGTGTTTAGATAAAGATCATAACAGGTGAAAATGTTGGACTTAGGGTCCTAATTCCTAGAATAATGTTATCACCATCTAACACATTATTGCCATTCACATTGTGTCGTCACCAGTTTCCCATTATGCCATCCTTTACAATGACAATAAACAAAAGCCAGGGGCAAAGTTTGATGTCAGTTGGGTTATACTTTCCAAGACTTATTTTTACACATGGGCAATTGTATGTTTTTTAAAGAGTAAGACATAAATATGGTCTCAAGATGTTACTTTTGGACAATGCTGATAGAGTAACAAACAGGACAATAAATGTTGTTTACAACGAAGTGTTTTGCAATGTTGTAAGTTAAGTATGTCATTCATCATAATTGTGATGTATGTTCCAGGACACACTCCATAAATATATGCTTCAATCTTATTTTATTGTCACAAGTAGCATTTTATTGACTGTGTGTTATAATATTTTGGTTGTACTTTGCGTTTGCTCATCATTTTGCTTTTAGAGACTCAACTCTTAAACATGTGGTTATGTAGGTTTACATGGTCCTGTCTTGCTTCTTCATCAACTATATGGACTAGTGTTTAAAATCTAATGAAATTAGATGAAACAAAACCTTTCCTTACAAAGTGTAGATACAATAAACTAACTCATGGCAAAAATTTAGGGACATATAGTAAATTAAGCTTTTAATTATATACAATGAAAATATAGTTTAACCACGTAAGGACACATGTTTCTCAATGTATAATTTCAATTAATCATTAAAAAGTTGTCGGAACCTGATTTTATATTATATAGATGACATTGAGAAACATTAACTACAAATTTATAATTTACTACAATCGTACAAAGCTCTGCCTTGTGCATCGCACGGTTCTGAACTAGTTTCCATAATAGAACACTGCATCAAGTTCATAATATAAGAGTTAGTTGACTAATTTGTGTAGATGAATGAAATTTGTTATATTAGTTATTTGTAACAAATATATGTTGGTTTTCTTAAAATACCATATTTCATTATAATTATCATTGGATTGACACTCTTTAATATATGCAATCAAATTGAATACTTTAGGAAAAAATTATAAATTTGGAAGACAAAAAGTGGATTAGGGTGTTGTATCACTACTAGAAAAAAAAGGCCTATAAACCGGTTGATATAAGATCGGACCTAAACTAGGTTTAAAAGGCCAATTTCAACTAGTCTAAAAGGCCTTTTTTCTACTAATATTTAGGACCAAATCCAACCATCAACTAGCTTTTATATTAAAGATCAAATGTAATATTTTGTTAGAGGAAAGCTTTTAAGCTCGTTTGGTTCAACTCTATTACATATCTGCAATGGTAATCATGATTGCATTAGCAGGAGAAGAGTGTTTGGTTGCTCTTTAGTATGGTAATAGGGTTTACCATGGTAATGATGATTACCAAAAAATTGATAATATTCATCCATACCTCCCTCTATGAATACTCATTATCGTCTCTTTGCATGGCTGAAAAAGTCCAATTTACCTTTTAGTTTCATTTGTTTTTGTTTCACTTGTCTCATTTCACTCGCTATAACCACCACCGCCACTACCTCCTCTTCCACCACTATCGCCACCACCCCATGTTGTCACCACCTCCACCAATGCCACTCCTCCATCGTTGTTGTTGTCACTACTTGTCATCATCATTGTCGCCACCACCACACCACTATTATCATTGACTCTACCACCACAACCATCGCCATTGAACGATTCTCGATGAGGTAGCGTGACGATTATGATAAGGCAACATAATGACTCTTAACTTTTTTTTCTAGAAAGATTATATTAAGGGTAAAATAGATTTTTTGTCACATATTAATTTTAAATAATTATTAAAAAAATAAACTTATTACACATTACTTAAAAATTAAAACAAACACTAATCTTGTAATTAATATTATATTGTATTACGATTGGATCACATTGCATTAAACTGGAGCATGCAACCTTTATATTTTCATCAACCACACCATCCCTTGATCAAGAAATGGTGGAAGAATGGGATATATATATTTTAAAGTATGTTTTCTTGTAATTTTGTTTTTAGATAATTTATTATAATTTTTTAGATAATTTAATATAATGTCTTAATTACTATTAAAGAACATAACAGTCGATGCAATACAATTTCCATCTCCAAAACTGACCATTTTTTACATAAACATAAACATTGAAAGCGTGCAAGAGTGCTATGACCGAGATGTAAATAATGCGATGGCAAAAAAAAAAAGTAAATAATGCATTATCTCCCACACATGCAACCAATAAAGTGCGTGTTTGGGAACCTGGTGAAAAAGTGGCTTTTTTTTAATGGGGTTTTTGCAGAAGCCCTTTTGAAAAAAAAGTTAGATTGTAAATGTGATTTGTGTTTAGATTGACGGTGGAGAAGTGACTTTTTTTTAAAGTAGAACCTGTTTGGATTAGCTTTTCAAAAACCCATTTGGATGAAAAATGACTGAAAAGGATATGAACATTGTTGAATACTATATATATATTATTTGTGTACATATTGTTATAATTGATGTTAAAAAATTTAAATAAAAATTTTAAAATTGAAAAAAGTTTAATAATTGAAAACAGTTTAAAATTGTCAAATGGTTTGGGGAGAGAAGCGTATATGTGTGTGTCGAGTAAACATGAACGCATTTGTGTGCGGTAGAGGTGGTAATATGGTCTAGCCCACTAGGTTTGAGTTAACTCGTCGTGGGTTGGGACCATATGGGTTGGGCCCAAAAGAACCGCATTAATATGGGTTGACATTTAACCAACCCATAACCACTGGTTTGGTGGGTTGGCCCGCCCAACCCATATTATTTTTTTAAATTTTTTTTAACACAATATACTAAAAATTATTTTTTCTACAAACATAAACCATAAAGAAATTAAAAATTCATTAAAAATCAAACATTAATCACAAGTCCACACATAACAAAAAAGACATAAATCCAAAAGTTATCAATATTTTAGTATACTAAATTAAAAAAACATAAAACCAAGGGAGGAGGAATATACTAAATTACGAATATCACATCTTAACTCTCAAAGACTCAAACTAGGCAACTGGCAGCAAGTCACAACCCCAAAAAACATCAATTGAATGGACAATAATAAATGACCCAAAAGACTACGCAAATTGGATTGTGTCTTGTTTGCCTTTGACCATTCACCCAATCTCCCTTGTTCAATAGACACTAGACAACATTAAAAAAAAAGGGCCAACCCACCAACCCGTCATGGGTTGGGACCATATGGGTTTGGCCCAAAAGAACCATTCCTAAATGGTCCCAATTTTTCAAAACTCAAACCGCCCATATTTGTGGGTTGGGCCGGCTTGACCCGTGGTCCCAACCCATATTACCACCTCTACTGTGCGGTAGCTGGACAATTAAAATGTTATTAAAATGCGTGTATTGATGAGAAGCTGGAAAAAAGCTCCAACTGATAGCTTTGTAAAAAAAGCTCTTTTGAGATAAAAGCCTATTGATTTTTAATGAGTTCCCAAACACTAATATTTAAAATAAATGGGTTTTTGTATGTCTAATGAGCTTTTTTAACTCTTTAATGGGAATCCAAACAGGTCCAAAATCAAATATCAAATCGGACCCCACACCCTTCTGCTATGAGCCTGTGATCATCATCAAACCAATTGTTCTTCCGAAATTCCGAAACCACCCTCCAAACATCACCAAAATTCCGGGCCACGATTGCTCGAACAAAAAATAACCAAAAAAAAATTAAAATAAAAAACTATCCTACACATATCCCCTCCCTCTTCGAGCTGCAGAGAGGGAGAGGGAGAGGGAGAGAGGTCAGAACTGCTGGCAGAGCCCTGAAAGAGAGACAGGCGGGGTGACAAACAAAATATTAAAAAGGAAGGCTGTATTATTCACAAGGTTTCAAGATTGTGGAAGATAAACTGCTTTTGCTATACTGGGATATGGGCTCAGTCGGTTTTAATTAGGGTTTTTGAGAATTGGATTTGATAATCTGGTTGTGCTTCAATAAACCTTTCTTGTTGTGAAGAGTTTCAACGAAATCTTTCTGGTCTATAATGTGAGTGGAACGGTCTTGGGTGGGTCTAGGGTTTGTGGGTGTGTATATCAATGGGGAGCATGGGTGAACCGGACAGAAAACGGCGTCACTTTAGCTCCTTGTCCCCTACAGCTGCAGCTGCTACGGCCAAGAAACTACCCTTCTTGCCCATTTCTGAAGACAAAAAGGTTGGACCTTTGTACTCAAGGATTTTCCATGTTTATCAGAAGCTTTTATTTCATTCATAGCGTTTCATTTTTCTTCTTTTTTCCTTGCGTTAGATTCCTGTTATGCTCTTGTCGTATATGGTGATTGAATTATAACATGATGATAATTGAAAATACCTTTAGATGTTACTCTACACAATAATGGAAACCAGAAATCTGCGCTTGAAGTAAAATAAGGTATCATGTTACAGAATTCTGTGATGTAAACTTTTGGTTCTCTACACAAGAAGCTTTTTCTGCCCCCTGGGCATCTACAAGGGGTGTTTGTAAACTAGAAACTATGTATAAGTTTTTGGTCAATAAGTTTTCAATTTGTTTTATTACACAATTGGCTCAGGTTATTATTCTATTCATGTTGAATTTGCACTATAGGTGTACCAAGACACCGGCTTTAATTCGTCTAGTTGATTTGAGGTCAATTGTCTTGCTGTGTAATTTGTAAATGGGGGCCCCAATTTTTTGCTAATATATTGGAGGTTATAACACCAGGCATCCCATTTTCATTCCGCATTATGCTCATTATCCTTTGATTCATGATATTAATGCGTTTTGAATGCCTGCTGATATAATGATGTCATTAGATTCCAAATTTCTCCCTCTTTTGGGAAGTGAATTCTGTCCTGTCCTGGTGGGCTTTACGTTTAGTCCAATTGAGAGAATCTCTGCCGCTCGTTTGATCCAATGCTCGCCAGCCCATGACGTTTCCCTTTTAGCCGAACCGATTGACACGCTGCGTTTAAAGTCTTCTGCCTAAACTTCACCTCTATCATGTCCATTTGGTTCACATTCTTTGAGGGAAGAGTATTTTCTTCCCCCACATTTCTTTCAGAGATTCCAATACTCTGATAATGAAATCAAGCATATCAAGCATCTGAAACCATTGAGTTTTTCTTCCTCATCAACTTTGGGATCGAACATCTGGCTTCACTATTGATTCCATGATTTTCATAATTCTCATCCCGGTAATCATTGTCTTGTGTGGGAGAGGAAACTACCCTCCTGCGCCCAAGATTTGTTAGAGATTCCACTTTTAAACTATTAATAGTTTATGCCAACTAAATGGGTGATGTGTAATTGGATCTAACATACAGCTATGATTCCATTCTCATGACAAGGCTCAGAATACACCTCTACTAGACTAGATCTGTTCATCCTCTTTTTTGCCCTTGGTTTCCTTGGCTATTTTCCCTTCCGGCGCTCTTAGCTTCCTACTATTGTATTGAATCACTCTGTAAAAATTTAAAGCCGGGTTGAAAATTAACTGCTTTTGCTCTGAGAGAATTGTGCTTATCTTATGTATGATCTCAATCTTGTCATCACTGATAATATGTAGAACCATGATTTCCTTGTGTGCAGAGATTCAAAATTTACTAAGAAGAGAAGGTTATGCCCGTATAGTTTGATGAAGTATTTTTACAAATGAAAGCATATCTTTGATGGTCTGGGTCCCAGATAAAAATCTCTCACCTGGTGTTGTAATCATTATTTTCATGATTAGGGACAGAATTCTCTTTTTAAACCAATTGGATATTTGTCTGTTTAAATCTTTCCTTCCTCTTCTACCCTTTATATCTTGAGCCTTGGTAGATTAACTTTGAGACTGGTAACTGGAAAGGCCAATTAGGTTAGCAAGTTTTTCAACAGACAAAAATTTGAATAACTTACTCTTTGTGAATCCACTTTGTCATCTCAGTTTGATTTTATTGTCAACACTAAGCACTGCTTCCATTTAAACTTTGGGATTCTCTTCTTATGATGCAGCTTGATATCGCTGTTCTTCAGTTTCAAAATCAAAAGCTTACACAGAAATTAGAAACTCAGAAGCTAGAATATGCTGCGCTTGAGAATAAATTTTTCCAACTAAAGGGTAGGCAACATTCACATGATTCCATGTTAACGGTGGTCAAGAAGTCATGGCAACAGGTGGCTTTCCCCCCTTTTTATTCTTGCTTCCTTCAATATGTTCAATTGTTTATATATTGAATTATATTGATTACTTCATTAGTTTTGCCCATATTTTAAATACAGGTAATTGATGATTTGGTGTCATGTTCTGCTCAAACGGTTGAGTCTAGCAGCAGCAACTTGCACACAAATGTTACATCAGTCACAAGTGGTGAGGGTCATTTACTTTAGCAAACTTATTAATTTTCTAATGTTCGCCTTATGTTTTCTTAAATATGTTTAATTCTTCATTTGAATGTGTGTATTAAAAATAAAAGTTCTGCTGTTTTTTGTCCATTAACATGTAAGCCTTAATTTCTCTAATTCAAGCTGTATTATAATTTGAGGGACATTTGTCCCTGTTAAATTCAATTTACTTTCATATTTTATGGAAGAAACTGATTTGAATTTTGAAATGAACTAGATCATTTTGCTGGAGTTGTTGATTGCTGTGCCATATGTCTAATAATCTATATAAATATCGGTTTTCCTGTGAATAAATCTAAATGAGAATGCTGCTTATGCACGACCAAAATGTAAGAATTATTTACCTAAGATGCTTTGATTTCATTTTTCTTCAATAGGCTTATGTAAATAAAGGAAACTATATTCTTTATGTTCAATTCATATTTTCATGTCTCATATACAGTATTTTTTGTTCAAGCATTTGAAGGTCAATTGAATTCTGGAGTGACAGACCACAGACCTACTTAAAAGTAAAATTAACCACCCAGTTGTCAATGATGTTTATATCTCCAAGGCTGAGTGATGGAGAACATTGGTATTTAAAAGAAAACTGACTAAGTGCTTGTTTGGGTTAGTTTGTTTTAAGTGATTTTGCGATAGATGTAAATATATGAGAGGAGTTGTCTCGTAAAGCACAAAAGTGCTATTTTTAAGCTAAACCTAGCACTCAGTAAAGCTGTGCAAAATCCAATTCTAGTTCTCATGGACTCCTTTGAAATGTTGCTATCATACCAAGGGATTGGAAAGCTCTTATAAGTCAATGTGTCTTCAATTTTTATTTCTATGTTTTGAGAGGACTTCGTATCCTCAGATCCCGTATTGCTTTCTTATCATCTGTAATTTTCAATGTAAGTGTTAGTTTGGCATGTTTTATGTTGGAGATCCCTTTTGGATGTTGAGTGAGTTTGTGGCCTTAACCATTGAATGCTTCATCTTAGTTCAGTTTGATTTCTGTTGTGCTTTTTTGGCTGGAATCTCTTGCTTTATTGGCTTTGTCTGAACATTTTACCCCATTCTCTTTCATCATATTTTCCTCATTGTTACTCTCCCATACATTCTCTTTCATCATATTTTCCTTATTTTACCCCATACATTTTGCTTTGGTATTTGGGGGAAGCTGAATTCCTCACAAAATAGACCCTTAGTTGCAATCTTTTGCACTACGTTATATAGGCTGGCCTTTGCCCATGTACGTGTGTGTGTGTGGCCCCCTCTCACTAATGTCTACAATTTTGAAGAGAAAATCATGGCAAAATTAAACACAATGAATCTGATATAAATCTTGAAATAGATAACATAAAATCTAATATAAATAAAAATATATTTAAATTCAGATTGAGGAGCTAATACCTGTGTGCTAGAGGACGTATGGGAAATTTAATGATGCTCAAGCCCGTTTTCTTTTTTATGAAACGACCATATGTTTCTACGTGGTTGTTTTATTGTGGTGTGGAAGATTCGTGACAATTCCAATTGTAGTCATCTTATCACATAGCACTACAAGACCAAATTATAGAATTCAAGCTGGGCCTTTTAAGTGGAGGAAAGCTACTAGAGTTATTTGTGATCAGAAAGTACCAAATAAGGTAGAATGGAAGTTTTATTGCATTGCTGTAAGATCAAAATGCTATATGGTAGAGAATGTTGGGCTTTAAAAGGATAACATAGGCATAAAGTAGGGGTTAGCCAAGATGAGGATGCTGGGATGGTTGTGCGGTTGTACAAAAGAATATAATATTTGTAATGAACATATGAGCAAAAGAGTTGGAGTGGTGTCTATTAAAGAGAAAATGGTAGAAAATTCTTTGAGGTGGTTTGGACGCTTTCAAAGAAGGCCATTGGATGCATCGGTGAGAAGGGTTGATCAATTAGTATGTGGTCCTTTGAAAAGGGGTAAACCTCTGTTGTTGTCATCGTCGTTGTCACACTACTATGAAGAAACTAGGACATTAATTCTTAATTCTCTTAGTAGCTTCAAATCTCAATGTACATATTCCTAGTGCAAGCTTCATATTTATCTTTATCTTTACTTAAAGCAACAATAGGTTGTTTCTTGCTCTGCCAAGTAACTTAGTAATCCCACATAAAGGTGCAATATCTCGTGAAGATATTCTAGCATTGATTGATCTTGCCAATCTGCATCTGTGTGCACCACCATGGTGTTTCTCCCTTTGTCAAAGAATATTCTCATTCCCATGAGTCATTTAGAAATATTCTAGAATTCTGTACTTTGCTACCATGCGCTCTTGCTTTTGGCTTTTCTTTGTTGTATACTTCTATTGGAGTATCTTTTGGTCTATCCTAGCATCCCATTTTCCTTGATAGATCTATTGTATACTTTCTCTGAGACATTGTAACTATGCTGTTTGATCTTTCTACATCCATTATAAGGAATTATCTTAGACTTCCTAGATCTTGTACTACAAGTGCATTTCCCAAGGACATCTTCAGGTAATTTACCTTCATTATCATCTCTAGTAGTTACTATGTATTCTAAATACACTTAGCATTGAGATTATGATATATAAATGTAATGGAGTTAAAAGTTGGTTTGTTAGGTTGTTGGGATATAGCCGTTAGAATTAGTTAGAGCTACTACAAGGGATTAGAAGAGTTAGTTAGAAAAGGTGGTGGTTATAAGCCTATAAATAAGAGTCTCTATTGTGAATCAAACTTATGATGGATGTTATGGGATAATAGTGTTTCTCTGAATTTCTTTGTCTCTCTCTGACTCAGTTCTTGATCTCTCTTCCTTCTTCTTCTACACCTCTATTTCTGGTTTCTTCCCCTTCTTCCTCTCTATATAGAATTACAATTCTATATCAGTGGTATCAGAGCAGATGATTTTCGGCCCTCCCACTGTGATTCCAAAAGGAAAAAAAGAAGAAAAAATTCACCTTTTACATCCTCGTCTTAAATTTCTTTCAAAAGGTTTCAGATAACGACTTCGGAAAACAGAGAATCAACTTCAACTGTGGCACCTTCACCAGCAAGGGTTGGTGGCAAATTTTAATTCTGTCTTCGATTATTTTTCATCTAACCTCGATGTGCCAGAAGATTACCTGGTTGATGCCTATGTTTATGGCTTGAAGAAGGAGATTGCCGAGTCTGTCAAGCTGTTCAACCCACATACCATGCTTGAAGCCCATTGCTTGGCAAGACTGTATGAGATAATCGTGCAGATGTAGGCCGAGAAAGCAAAAAATTCCTTGGAAGATCAAGAAGAAGGCTTGGCTGCTCAAGAATCCGATGGGTCTTGTTCATTTAACACCCAAGAGTGCTTTGTTAATCAAGCAGCTTATGTCGAAGCTGAACCTGAGAAGCAAGAACCTTCCATTGCTCATGAAACAAATGACGACAATCACGAAGTTGAATGCGTCATAGTGCAAGAATCACAAGAGTTGTCGAGTACGGTTGGTGGATTTGTTGAGAAGACCCAAGAAGCCACAAGTATCGGAGTGGTATGCGGGGCAAGAAAAGAGACCACGGGTTCTCTTGACTGTACCTTCAGACGACCAAGTGCGTCAGAAAGAACTAGAGCAGTGATGATGAGCTCGAGTGGTTTTGGCCTTGGGTTCTTGTCGCGCGGCACAGGGGCATCCGTTTTGCCAAGTTTGGCATCGTTGTTACCTGTTTCTGTTGGGTTGACAACCAATACCGCCTTAAAGGCGAATTGAATGGAGGAACTAGGATTTTCCTTACTGACGACGATCATCTTCGTGCCTCTAGGTTCTTTGCCGATAATTCCTCTTCTTTTCCCACCGTCGAGTCCTCTTCCTTCGCTGTTGTTTGTTGTTGCTCTGTCGACGGTTGGCGTTTCAGATTGCTTCACGCCGTTGGGTTCTTTTCGATCACCGCTATCTCTGTTTCAATCACTTGGCTGGAGGAGTTTGCTAAGCATCGATTATTCGCATATTTCAACCAAGTCTGAACTGGTTATAAGGCAGGCTGAGGAGTTCACGTTGCTGGGTTTAATTGAGTTTAAAAAGTCAAACCTCCAGCTGTGCTCCATTTTCTCCAAGGGTCAGAAGTATTTTGAAGGGGTACAGCTGGCTTGCAATTTCTCTTGGTGGTAGGAGTACTTTGATGGTTCACTGGGTTGGTTAATATCAGATATGTATTTGGGTTTTTCCTTTTAAAGTAAATGGCTCAAGTTTGTTGCTGCAATTGTGTTTTAAAAGGTCTCAATATACAAGTGACGAGCTGCTGCAAAAATGGCTCTCATTTCTTTCATTCTATCCTACACATATTCTACTTCAAGTTTGGTTCAGGGGCAGATTGATTGAAATGCTTTATGGGAGAGTTTGTTCTGTGATTAGGAAGAAAAAGAAGGAATAGTGTGTGCCCGTACTGAAAGTCAATCTGAAGGATGGGCTTTTGGGTACAAGATTCCAAGTACCAGATTTCTTCAAAAACCAGCAGAAGATTTAAGACTTTTCAAGCCTATGTTTTTGTTGATTTCGTGTTTGTCTTTTGTTGTCAACCATCCTTGAGGGCAAGGATGTTTTTGGGAGGGGAGTATTGATATATAAATGTAATGGAGTTAAAAGTTGGTTTGTTAGGTTGTTGGGATATAGCCGTTAGAATTAGTCAGAGCTAGTACAAGGGATTAGAAGAGTTAGTTAGAAAAGGTGGTGGTTATAAGCCTATAAATAAGAGTCTCTATTTTGAATCAGACTTATGATGGATGTTATGGGATAATAGTGTTTCTCTGAATTTCTTTGTCTCTCTCTGACTCGGTTCTGTTTCTCTCTTGATCTCTCTGCCTTCTTCTTCTTCTACACCTCTATTTCTGGTTTCTTCCCTCTCTTCCTCTCTTCCTCTCTATTTAGAATTACATTTCTATATCAGATTAACCCAATTGCTTCAGAACTCCGGTGAATTTCTCAAGCCATGCCCTGTGGTACTATTTCAATCCATACTATGACTTGAGTAGCGTGCACACTTTAATTGTGCAGTTCTGAATCTAGAGCCTTGGTGGTATTTCCTTGGTGTGATCATTTTTGTTACAATGATCTCACCATTTAGTTGATATCGTGCTTTTTGGGCTAAGAAATTGCCCTCTTGCAATTGGACAGATGGCTTACAATTGAGGGGAGTTCTTTTTACTAGTTAATTCCTTTGCTCTTGCCTCTTAACCAGATTTAAGGCTTCAGGGACAGAGGAAATAGAGCGAGTCACTATGATTTATGATTTGACATCTTCAAATGATGCAATTACACCAAGTAAGAACTTGTAAGCTTGTCTGCATGGAGTAAAGTAGTACACTAAATCAGAACTGTAAGACCTCTGGTGATTATCAAATAGATCAATTTGTTTCCATTTTTTCAACAAGGAGCTGCAGCATTGCGTGACACTCATCTCCCCTCAGTTTGAGTTGATGCTGCATCCCTTTGAGTTGGAAAATGGTTGATGTATTCTCCATTGATGAATACGTTCTTCTCACTACATCCTTTGTCTCTAGTTGTTGGAGCACGGAGGTAGGTCTCACTTATCTCAGGTGCATGGAGTTAACAAGCCATGACATAACCATATTAATTTTTTCAATCCAGGTTTCAAGTCTCAGATATGCATCTGCAGGTTGAGTAGCCTTGCCAGTGAGGTAATCGCCTTTCCTTTCCCTTTGACAAACATGAGACACTCTGACCATTGAAGGAAGTTGCTTTCGTTGAGTATATGCCCAACCATAATTTGAGGTAAATGTCCTGGCTGTTTGCTTTAGGTACAAGGGCATTGAGAGGCACCTGGTCAGATGATGTTTGTGGCATTGTTGGCATTGACACAATGGTGGTGCTCTTTGAGTCAATGTGAAGTGTGCTGCCCATCTTCCCAAACAGTTTCCTATTTTAGGGTTTTGTGGTTGCCTTTCTTTGATACCATGAAATTCCCCCGACTAGGGTTTTCTTTTATTGATTCAATAGAGGTTACAGAAGTAATGCAACTCGGAATAGCCAGGCACAAGCGGTGCTCAATTCCATGATTATTGGAGAGAAAATCATGGGTAATGAGGTTTGATAAGCCTGATATAAATCTTAGTAGTGATAATAAGAGATATTGAAATAATCACAAGTCTGCATTCAGATTAAGGAGCTATATAATTTCTCACGTTGAATTAACTGTAAAATTTTCAGAAGTTTAGTTATTCTCTTTGTTGTTGGTAATGTTGAATGCATTTTATTGTTTGTAAATGGTTAAATGAACTTACAACTGTCGTACTAAATTTACCCAGATTGATGTTGGGCTACATGTGTTCAGACTGACTTAGACACTTGAGTATTGATAGGGCAACTGTACGTCACAATGGTTGGCTCATCTGCTCTTCACCGTGATGTGTATTGTAGTCAGATAGCTTAAAATTTTAATGATGCAAGATCTCCAATAAAGGTTACAAATTAAGCTTACAATGTTATGGATTCGATTACTGCACTGAGCTGTGAAGGTCAGCATTGTTGAGGTCATGTGGATGAGATCTAATACATGACACATTTGTCATTCTGTGTGCGCTCCACAAGTGACATCTTATGTCTATCTGTCCTGATTATGTTTTGGGCAATTTATTATACTGTCACCTCCTGCTTTTTTAATTGACTCGTCTTCACACCATTAATTTGTGCATCTTCTTTCTTATAACATGCCACTTAAAGTTTCTGTGTTATTTCCGGTCACTTTTTTTGGGGAGTGGGGATAACAGATTTATAAAAATTTGATATTTGGTACATGGAAAATTGTGCTACTATAATGTCTGGGTGCTGGGAAATGTGTGTTTTGATGAGGATATTTTGATCTTTTTGCCAGTTGGTAGTCGATCTACTGTTGAGGATGATCTTCTTAGTCGACTTGAGCAAACTGGTGCAACAGAAAGTTCCTCCACATATAGTTGGGCCAACCAGATGGAAGAGCAGAGGCAAGTTACTGTTGAAAAAGCTAAGAGCATTATGCAAAATATTTTAGCAGCTATCAATAACCTTTGGTGTCTGAAAGATGGATTGCATGCTGCAGTGTTAACAAAACTTCCAGGGGATGATGGTAAAAAATGATTGCCGCATATGATTATCTTGGTCTTATTCCTGAATTACCTCTTAGCTTTTCGAGACATCTGTTTTTAGGTATGTGTGGGCAGAAGTCCTCCGTGGATCTAAATATGAAAGTTAAAACCTTGAGATCGGCATTTACTGAGCTTCATTTGAAGCACAAGTCTTTGGCCAGTGAGTTCAGAAGTCATCGAGATGTTGATGCCAAAAATAAAGTTGAGCTTAAAAGATTGAAAGGTAAATTTATCTGCTATGTCCTTGATCATCCATCCTTTTTTATCCTATTAAATTTATCATATATAGTTCCCTATATAAGTAAATAACTAAGGGGATGCGTGGTCGGGGGATTTTTTTTTTTGTAGTTTTTAACCTTCATAGGAAGTTAATAAATTCCACTTGTATAGTTCATTAAAACATATTAGATCTTGCTACACTGAAGTTTTGCTGTGCTTTTGTTACTTTTTCCCTTTGCAAAATGTTGTAGGATAGTATTGTACATATGGGCAACTCTTCCGCACTTGAGTTTATTGTGCTTTTGTTACTTGGCTCTATTATGAGCTTGCCTGGTCAGTTCTGGCTTGACGATATCCTACACTGTTTTAAGCTGTACTTTTTTTCTCTATTAAATTTCTTCAAGTACCCAAAAAAGTTGCTGTTATGTATTGTGATAATTGTGCCTTTAGCACATTTAAATATAAATCAATACATCAAGATGTCAATATTCAATGTATAATATAAAATCTTATAGCTCGAGACATTGTTTATAAGCCATTAACAGTGTGACTTATTCTTTAGACACCATGCAATGCGCAGGAAAATGTGTCTGCTTTTAAATAAATTTGGATTGTTTACTTGTTTCATGTCCTCTCTTGGTTTTTTAAGTCGTCGTATGTTTTTTCTCACCGATCCCCTTTTACTTTGCAGTTGATGAAGAAGGATTTAATTTAGTTGTGTTGGCCTTTACTTAACAATAACTATTCCTTTCTATTATTTTCTAAATCTAATGGCATAAAAGACATTTCTCATCTACTGAATCAGTTTTTCATTCCATTCCTGTCTCTTCTCTATTCCATTCTGCATATCATACATATCCGTATAAATGGAGGGAAGAGAGAAGAAAAATGGACTGGTTGTCATCTCTTTTATAATTGAAAAATGCTGTGATTGTTTTTGTAGGGGAACTGGCAAGCTCTGTTGCGGAACTGGAAGAAAGTAATCACAAATTGGCAACTCTTAAGGCAGAGAGAGATGCAGCAAAAGGGGCAGTTTTTCCTGTCTTAAATGTTGGAACTAAGCATGCTGCTAGTGATAAGATCAGAGACAAGCAACAAAAGGATTTGCAAGAGATGGAATCTTCTCTAAAGGAGATATTGGTATTGTTTTTTAAAAAAATTTATAATTTCATTTTGGTTGAGATTTTTGGGAATTGTACCTTAGTTGTTGAGTTTTACAGGATCAAGGATCCTCCAGGCTAATGGAACTGAAAAATCTTCACGAAGAAAGAATAAGAATATTACAGCAAATATGTGATTTACAAGTTAGTTTTCTTTACTGGTTTAGCTTACTCCTGTCATTTTTATTCTGGGAGTAAATTGTTGTCTGCTTGTTATAGACATATTTTTTTTTTATTTTTTTTTTATAGTATTTGATTTGGGATGATTTCATCAGAACACAGTGAAGAATTTGAAGTGTATTACTTCTTCCCATGCATTCCAACTGGCAAGAGATCAGATAGAACAATCAAAAGTAGAAGTTTTTGAGTTTCAGACCTTATTCGAGAAACTACAGGTTGTAACTGGTCGGTAGTTTCATTATGCCTTCTGAATGTTTTCTATTTGTTGAGATTTGTTTCTGATATGACTGTATTGTTATTTTTCCACATGAATTTGTAGGTTGAGAAGGACAATCTTGCTTGGAGGGAGAGGGAGTGGTACATAAAGAGTGACTTGGTAGATGTTTTTCAAAGGTCCATGTCAGTTGTTGAGTCTAAAGTGGCTGATTTAGGGACTGAAATAAAGAAGAAAATTGAGGAGAGAAATGCGTTAGAAAATAAACTGCAAGAGGCTGCAAGGGAACCAGGTTTGTAATTTTTGAATTTTTTTATGGCGTCAGGAATGTTTGTTTTATTTATATATTTTATCATGTTAGAACGCTGCATGGTTCGGTACATTTGTGATGGAGTTTTTTTATTCTTTTAGGAAGGAAGCAAATTATTGCAGATTTTAAATCATTGCTTTCTTCATTTCCTGAGGAAATGGGATCTATGCAAAGTAAATTAAGTAAGTATAAAGAAGCAGCATCAGACATTCATTCTCTGCGTGCAGATGTACAGTCTCTTTCTAGTATTCTCGAGAGGAAGGTGTGTATATTGGTTTAATTTGCCTTTATATTGTTGGAAGCACACTGTCACAAGTCTTGAAATTTTGTCTTATTGTTTTTGCTTTTGCAGATAAAGCAATGTGATGTTTTATCTAATAAATCTGCTGATCAACTTGCTGAGATTCAGAGGCTGCTTGCTGTGGTATGTTTAGTTTCATTTTAATTTTTTTGTTAATGAGAGAAGAATCATTACTGAAAGTAGGAAAGGCAATCATAATTGAGGGAAGTATATGATACCTTCTCAAGCAGAGTTGCAAAGAAGAAACACATCATAAAAGTGTCAAAATATGAAGGCTTGCTAGTTCCTTTGTCTGCTGGGTTCACAAGTTATAGTACCATGGCCGGAGCACCAGTGAAGCCAATAGTACCCCATTTGTTGACCAGAAAAAAAAAATAATAGGACCCCATTTGGCATGAATTGCAGCTTTTGTTTTTTAAAGTTAAGCAAATAAATAACCAAACTATTATAAGGGTATAATGGTCAACCTATTATCTCCCATCCTGAACCAAACAAAAATTCGTTAAAATGTCTCCTCTCCCTTTTCCTCCTGTTGAACAATAACAACAACAACAAAGCCTTTATCCTACTAGGTGGGGTCGGCTACATGGATCACATGGCGTCATTGTGCTCTGTCAAAAATCATAGATTTTGATATTAATTAAAAGGTTTCTCTCTATGACCTCATTGAGCGTTCGTTTCGGTCTTCCTCGACCACGTAGAACAGGACTCCATACTGCTTGATCAACCCTTCTCACTGGAGCACTCAATGGCCTTTGCTGAACATGTTCAAACCACCTCAAACGATTTTCTACCATTTTTTCTTCAATAGGGGCCACTCCAACTCGTTCGCGTATATGAGTATTACGAATCTTGTCTTTTCTTGTATGGCCACACATCCATCTCAACATCCTCATCTCATCTGCCTCCATTTTATGTTCATGTTGTCCCTTTAAAGCCCTACATTCACTATCATATAACATTGCTGATCTTATAGCAGTGCGATAGAACTTTCCTTTTACTTTATTAGGTACTTTATGACCACAAATAACTCCAGTAACTTTTCTCCATTTATACCATCCGGCTTGAATTCTATGATTGACATTTCCATCAATTTCACTATTTTGTTGTATAATTGATCCAAAATATCTAAATTTTTTCACTTGTGGGATGACTTGCCCTCCCAATTTAACTTCCACTTCTCTTTGGCCTTATCTCTTATCAAACTTGCAATGCATATATTCAGTTTTGCTCCTACTAAGACGAAAGCCCCTCAATTCCAAAGTCTATCTCCATATCTCAAGTTTAGAGTTAATTTCTTCCTTGGATTCAGCCAACAGAACTATATCATCCGCAAAAAACATGCATTTAGGGATCTCCTCTTTTATAGGCTCAACTAGCACATCTATCACTAGATTGAACAAATAAGGACTCAAGGCTGATCCCTGATGTAGTCTAATCCTTATAGGAAAGTCCTTTGTGTAACACCTTCAAGTGTTCAAACATTGGTTGTAACCCTCTCATACATGTCCTGAATGGCTTTGATGTATGCAACACTTACCCCCTTCCTTTCGAAGGCTTTCCAAAGTACATCTCTTGGTACCCGGTCATACGCTTTTTCCAAATCGATGAAGACCATATGTAAATCTTTTCCTTTACTCCTATACTTTTCCGTAAGCCCTCTTAATAAGTAAATCGCTTCTGTTGTAGACCTTCCTGGCATGAAACCAAATTGGTTTTCAGCAATATCAGTCTCCAACCTCAATCTGTGTTCAATCACTTTTTCCCATAATTTCATTGTATGACTCATTAGCTTAATTCCTCTATAATTTGCACAATTCTGGATATCCCTTTTATTCTTATAAATGGGAACCAAAGTACTTTTTCTCCACTCATTCGGCATTTTCTTGGTTCGTAAGATCTCATTAAATAATTTTGTGAGCCACAACACACCCTTTTCACCCAAACATTTCCAAACTTGAATAGGAATATCATCAGGTCCGACAACTTTACCATTATCCATTTTCTTAAGAGCTTTCTTAATCTCGCCAATTCGAATCCTACGATAAAATGACAAGTTGAGATCACCTTCTCGAGTTGTCAAATATTCCCAGTCACAATGCGACCCTCCCCCACCATCATTAAACAGCTTATAAAAGTAGGCTTCCCACCTATCCTTAATATCTCTATCAGTAACCAAAATTTTTCCTTCGTCGTCCTTTATACACCTCACTTGGTCCAAGTCTCTTGATTTTCTTTCCTTGTTCTTTGCGATCTTGTAAACCTTACGCTCTCCTGTCTTTATTCCTAACTCCTTATAAAACTCCTCATATGCTTTATTACAAGCTTCACTCACGGCCTTTTTAGTCTCCTTTTTAGCCATGCGATACCTTTCCCAATTTTCAGCATTATTACATATGTGTATGGCTTTAAAACAATCTTTTTTATGCTTAGTTTTTTTTGAACAATTTTATCCCACCACCAAGTCTCCTTATCTTATCGACCAAGACCTTTTGATTCTCCCAAAGTTGCTTTAGCAACCTACTGGACCTTTTTAGATATATTCTCCCACATAACATTAGTATTACTCTGTAACTCCCACTCCCCTTCCTCTAAAAGAGTTCTCTTAAAAAACTCCCTTTTCTCCCCTTTCAATTGCCACCACCTGACCCTTGGGTTTAAAACTTGCCGACTCTTTTGTTTTACTTAATATTCACATCAAGGACCAAAACCCTATGTTGTGATGTCACACCATCCCCAGGGATCACTTTGCAGTTAGTACAAAATTGTCTATCAGCATTCCTTACTAAAAAGAAGTAAATCTGTGTCCTTACAGCTCCACTCTTGTATGTTATTAAATGCTCCTCTTGTTTCTTAAAGCAAATGTTGACAATCTTGAGGTTATATGCGAGGGAGAAATCAATAATAGATTGACCTTCATTATTGAGCGTCCCAAATCCAAAACCACCATGAGCCCTTGTATGAGGTCCTGCCTCTTTACCAACATGTCCATCAAGATCTCTTCCAATAAAAATCTTTTCGGTTAGTGGAATACTCTGAATTAGCCCCTCCAAATCTTCCCAGATTTTTCCTTAAGATGTGCTTCTTCCCCTACTTAAGGTGCATACGCACTGATAATGTTTATAGTATCCTTTCCAACAATCATTCTTAAGGAAATAATTCTATTATCAATCCTCTTAACATCCACCACATTCTTTCTCCATTCCTTGTTAGCGATGATACCAACACCATTTCTTCCATTGACCTTTCCTGTTGAAAAAACCATGGGACTAAAATCCTTTCCCTCCCTCACCTCGACTTGCCTTCCTTCCCTTCCCTCCATTAAAATCCCTCTTCTCCTCTCCCCTTTATTAAACCAAACAGACCCTAAGGGAAGCATCTTGGACTACGTTGTGTACAAGGTGTATGGGGTACATGAAGAAGACAAATTGTGAGATGCCAATGTGCCCTATAGAAGTATAAGAAAAATGATCATTCCTGATTTCCCCTCCAATATATATATGGTAGTGAATGTGAGAGGCAGGTGAAATTTTTTTAACCAAGATGCAAGTTATCACTTGAATCTGGACTTTTAGAAGAAATTCAGATTTCTTGTTTAGGTGAATACATTACACAATGTGTATATCTCCGTTTCTGCATGTATATTTTTTTTCAGTGCTGGGTTAAACCACTTGATAGAATATAGAGTAGTACTAATAGGGTATGGGATAAAAATTTTATTATTATTTTATAAAGAGACTAAAAGAAATTATGAAAGATTGGTGTTTTTGTATTAGTAGTAGTATAATATGTCAATGATGGATATATGGCAAAACAGGAAGATAATAACTTGGTGGATGTTTGGATTAGTTAATTTTAAGTGATTTTGTGTTGTAAGAGGTAAGTATTTGAGAGAAGTTTTGTCTTATAAAATGCTGAAAAGCTTTCTTTAATTGATTAGTTAGGTTTCCCAAACTTCTCCTTCATAAAGATGTATTCTTTAGGGTATTTGGAATACAGTATCTCTTCTTTGTTAGCTTGGAGGAAGAGGAAAGGTTTGTACTCTGTAGCCACCCATGTACGATAATATTTTCAGTAAGGTGGTTAATGCTTTGGAATTACTTGATTTGACTTCTGCTTATAGCTAGGGATTTTGTGCTTGTGTCAGATGTTGCTTGTCTTCATTTACATCTACATAGTGTTTGGTTGGTTAATGGAGGGGAGGGGTGTGACAGATTTTCCTGATCCCTCCAAAACGCCCCATTTTTGGATGGGATGAGAGAGGAGGGCCTTCATTTCTATCATCTACCTTCCTGTTTCTTCTAACCAACCAAAGTGAAGGGAGCGCCATCCCTTGATTTTGTGTAATGAAACAAGGGGAGGGGAGCAAAATCCCTCCCTTCTTCCCTCAAGTCCCTCCAACCAAGTGCACTGTTAAGGTTATGTGGGTTTGCCTTTGTAATATTGGCATTAGATATGGAACTAAATCATTCTAGACCTATGTGGATATCAGTGTGTCTAAATGTAATATAGAATTTCTATCTTTATACAATGCATAGAAAATGTATGATGGGAAAGGACTTGAGCCTCATGCAATGACAGATGCTAAGACAATGAAGAGAGTTAGAGACAAGCTTTTTTTGACTTTATACTAGAAGAAAGAACAGGGGAAGGGCCTATTTGAGACTTTAGAGTGCAAACGAAGAATTGTTATACCTCTAGCTGTTATAGGGGGAGAATTAGGGAACATAGTTTAGGTGGGGAACCAGATGGAGTTAAGCTGATTAAGGGTGAATTTATGTTGGAGAGCACGTGCTATCAAATGCCTTAGCTTATTCTTCATTTTCTTCCTTCTTTTGCCTGTACCTGTAGCTAATCCTGAGGCATGCACTCTTGCAGGATCTTGTATGCGTAAGTAGTTTAATAATGGAGTGGGATGTATCACTACTGAGGCCTATAAGGCATCTTAACAAAGTTTAGCTACGAGCAATATGACGACTAACTTTTTCTATCTTGAGACTATAACAAACTTGGACTCCTTGACTAACTTTTTCTATCTTGAGACTATAACAAACTTGGACTCCTTGATAATCTGACTCCTAACCTTTAACATTCCTTGCTCTTAACATTTATCTGAGATTTCCTGAGCTCAGCTTTAGGTTTTGCTGATTGTCAATTTCTATGTCCACCTGTTTCTCTTAATAATCTTGTTTGTCTTGGCAACTTGTGCAGGTCAATGATTTGAGAGAAAGCGAGCTAGAGTTGAAGTTGATTCTGGAAATGTATAGACGTGAATCCATTGATTCAAGGTTGGACTATTCTGAAATTGATCTGATAGATCACTATTTTTTTTTCCTGATTAAATTTTATCTTAAGGGCACGTTTGGCTTTGGTCAGTGTTTCCGTTTTCTTTTCTTTTGTTTTATTGTTTGGTGAAGCTAGTAACTCAGATAAATTGTGTGGCCAATCTGTGGTTTGTGGTTATTGCCAATTCTAGGTTTGGTAGTTTCTTGAATATCATTTAATATGGAACACTATTGAAGTCTGTATGTCTTCAGGGATGTTGTGGAGGCACAGGATTCAGAATACAGAGCATGGGCCCATGTTCAAAGTTTGCAATCTTCTCTTGGCGAACACAACTTGGAGATTCGAGTTAAGACGGCAAATGAAGCAGAGGCTAGATCTCAACAGAGGCTTGCTACTGCTGAAGCTGAGATAGTGGACTTGAGACAGAAATTCGATGCTTCAAAAAGGTCATCTATTGACTTGTTTCTGTTTATTAAAATCTTATATGGTGTGCATCTTGATGCATTGCTTCACATGTTCTTATTTCTAATTTGTTAAAGCATCGCCCTTGATGCTATGCTCGATTGAGTAATGAAGGGAGAGGTAAGGGACCTTTTGGTCTTCAGAGATTGTTATTAGGAGGGCAGGTGGATGAAGAATGTGTTTCTGCCAGCAGGCACTTCCAGTAGATATTCATGCATATGTTTCTTGATTGCTTTTATTTGGTCTAATATTTAATGAGCATGAAACCTTTTATTTGCAATGTTCTTCTCTATAACTTGTTTGAGTAGTTTCTATGAGCAGCTCTTGATAAATTTCCAGTTATTGAAACCAACATCTTAGTGTTTTATTTGTTATACTAGATACTTCTATCTTTGTCGAACTTTGTTGATTCTCCTGATGAAATTACACGCAGTGGCAGATCTAGTAGAATTGATGGCAAAACCATGTTCATCCCATGAGTTTGAATGTTTCAAATTAGTCCCTTTGTTGACGTTTCATTCAATTTAGTATGTTAATTTAAGGTAACCTTTTGATCTTTTCCTCTTTTCCAGTACCATCAAATGTTGGTCAAAATACATGAATAATTGATGGATCTTAGCTACGTCTTCAAATTTCTCTCAACATAGTAACCTTACCCTCTTCTTTCTTTTCTTCTCAAATATTCTTCTTGAACGTTCTTTCTTGAGAATGTTGAGATGAGTGTGTGTTTATTAAAAAAAGAAAAAATGACAATTCATTATGATTTCATACAAGTAAAAGGTGGTGTAGCATCTATTCAGAAAAACATGATAAAAGATCATTTAAGATTGTTCAAACATGTGCAAAGAAGATCCATGGAGGTGCTAGTAAGGCGGGTTGAGGAGATGGTCGTCAGCCCTATATATACATGTGAAGAGAGACTAAGGACATTTGAAGAAGTTATCAAGCGAGATGTATTAGTGAATATTTGAATAGTTGTTTGTTGATAGAGAACAATGGTTTTGTGCGTTCCATGTAGCTGATCTCAGTGGGATAAGGTTTCTTGTTGCTATTGTTGAGGCTGCAATGTGTCTTAAAATATGGATCACCCCTCCTAGTTCATTTTCTTTATTTAGAATTTATATATAGAAAACTGAGTGAACCTAATTGTGCCTGCTCCTCTTTTATCTGATCCTTTCAATGACCTTGTTTAAGGAATATTTAGTCTGTTTTTACTTGATCCAACCACCATTGATAAAACTAGATCTTATCAGTGAGATTCTGCCTTTAAACATGCATTCATTTGCAATACTTAGGGATAAGTTAGTCAAAAGTTTTTCAAAATAATTGACACTGAGCAATAATATCGACATAGAGTTAATAAATGATCAAAGTAATTGAAAACTGATGGGTAAGAATGATTTGGGCAGAAGAATTAGAGGGGAGAGAGATAGGGAAGAACAGGGTCGAAGAAGTTCAGAGGGATTAAGAGAGAAAAACAGAGAGGAATTTCTGAATAGTAACCAATTCTCATTAGCATCAAGACTGATTTTACAATAGGGATATTCATCTATTTATAGGCTTATAATTATTGCCTTCTAATCAACTGTAACGGCTAGTCCTTCCAATTCCCTATAATTAACTCCAACAGCTGTAACTAATTCCAATGGCTGTCTATCCTGATTGACTCTTACAACAACAACAACAAAGCCTTTATCCCACTAGGTGGGGTCAGCTACATGGATCGCACGACGCCATTATGCTCTATCAAAGACCTTAAATTTCGATATATTATTAATTAAAAGGTCTCTCTCAATAACCTCATTGAGCATTCGTTTCGGTCTTCCTTGACCTCGTTTGACAGGACTACATACTGCTTGATCAACCCTTCTCACCGGAGCACTCAATGGCCTTCGCTGAACATGTCCAAACCATCTCAAACGATTTTCTACCATTTTTTCTTCAATAGGGGCTACTCCAACACTATCACGTATATGAGTGTTACGAATCTTGTCCTTTCTTGTATGGCCACACATCCATCTTAACATCCTCATCTCAGCTACTCCCATTTTATGTTCATGATATCCCTTTAAAGCCCAACATTCATTATCATATAGCATTGTTGGTCTTATAGCAGTGCGGTAGAATTTTCCTTTTACCTTATTAGGTACCTTACGATCACAAATAACTCCCGTAGCTTTTCTCCATTTATACCGTCTGGCTTGAATTTTGTGATTGACGTCTCCATCCACCTCATCATCTTGTTGTATAATTGATCCCAAATATCTAAATTTTGTCACTTGCGGGATGACTTGCCCACCCAATTTAACTTCCACTTCACTTTGACTTTGTCTCTTATCAAATTTGCAATGTATATATTCAGTTTTGCTCCTACTAAGACGAAAACCTCTCAATTCCAAAGTCCGCCTCCATATCTCAAGTTTGGAGTTAATTTCTTCCCTAGATTCAGCCAATAGAACTATATCATCCGCAAAAAGCATGCATTTAGGGATCTCCTCTTTTATAGGTTCAATTAGGACGTCTATCACTAGGTTAAACAAATAAGGACTTAAAGCTGATCCCTGATGTAGTCCAATCCTTATAGGGAAGTCCTTTGTAACACCTCCAGACGTTCTAACATTGGTTGTAACCCCAGCATACGTATCTTGAATGGCTTTGATATATGCAACCCTCACCCCCTTCTTTTTCAAGGTTTTCCAAAGCACATCTCTTGGCACTTGGTCATAAGCTTTCTCCAAATCAATGAAGACTATATGTAAATCTCTTTCTTTGCTCCTATACTTTTCCATTATCCCCCTTAATAAATAAATCGTTTCTGTTGTAGACCTTCCTGACATGAATCCAAATTGGTTTTCAGCAACATCAGTCTCCAACCTCAACCTATATTCAATCAATTTTTCCCACAATTTCATTGTATGGCTCATTAGCTTAATTCCTCTATAGTTTGCGCAATTCTGAATATCCCCTTTATTCTTATAAATAGGAACTAAAGTACTTTTCCTCCACTCATCTGGCATTTTCTTAGTTCGTAAGATCTCATTAAATAATTCTGTGAGTCACGACACACCTTCTTCGCCCAAACATTTCCAAACTTCAATTGGAATACCATCAGGTCCGACAGCTCTACCAGTTTCCATCTTCTTAAGAGCTTCTTTAACCTCGCCAATTCGAATCCTGTGATAAAATAAAAAATTGAGGTCACCTTCTCGAGTTGTCAAATCTTCCAAGTCACAATGCGACCCTTCTCCACCATTATTAAACAACTTATAAAAGTAGGCTTCCCACCTATCCTTAATATCTTTCTTCTTTATCCTTTATACACCTCACTTGGTCCAAATCTCTTGATTTTCTCTCCTTGTTCTTTGCAATCTTGTAAATCTTCCGCTTTCCTGCCTTTGTTCCGAACTCCTTATAAAACTCTTCATATGCTTTATTACGAGCTTCACTCACTGCCTCTTTAGTCTCCTTTTTAGCCATACGATATTTTTCCCAATTTTCAGCATTATTACACAAGTGTATAGCTTTAAAACAATCTTTCTTATTCTTGGTTTTCTCTTGAACAGTCTCATCCCACCACCAAGTCTCCTTATCTTGTCGACCAAGACCTTTTGATTCTCTCAGAATTGCTTTAGCAATCTGCTGGACCTTTTTAGACATATTCTCCCACATGATATTAGGATTTCTTTGCAACTCCTACTCCCCCTCCTCCAAGAGAGTTCTCTTAAAAATCTCCTTTTTTCCCCCTTTCAATTGCCACCACCTGACCCTTGGGTTTAAAACTTGCTGGCGCTTTTGTTTTACATACTTAATATTCACATCAAGGATCAGAACCCTATGTTGTGCTGTCACGCCATCCCCAGGGATCACTTTACAGTTAGTACAAAATCGTCTATCAGAATTCCTTATGAAGAAGTCGATCTGTGACTTTGCGGCTCCACTCTTGTATGTTATTAAATGCTCCTCTCGCTTCTTAAAACAAGTGTTGACAATCTTGAGATCATATGCGAGGGAGAAATCAATAATAGATTGACCTTCATTATTGAGCAACCCAAATCCAAAACCACCATGCGCTCTTGCATGAGGTCCTGCCTCCTTACCAACATGTCCATTAAGATCTCCTCCAATAAAAATCTTTTCAGTTAGTGGGATACTCTAAATTAGTCCCTCCAAATCTTCCCAGAATTTTTCCTTAAGATGTACTTCTGCCCCTACTTGAGGTGCATACGCACTGATAATGTTAATAATATCCTTTCCAACAATCATTCTTAAGGAAATAATTCTGTCTTCAATCCTCTTTAACGTCCACCACATTCTTCTTCCATTCTTGTCAGCAATGATACCAACACCATTCCGTCCATTGACCTTTCCTGTGTACTAGAGCTTAAAACCATTAATTTCTCTAGACCTTTTTCCTGACCATTTAGTTTCCTGAAGACACAGGATATTAATCTTACGATCCTTCATTACTCCTACCACCTCCCAAGATTTGCCGCTCAAAGTCCCTATGTTCCAAGTGCCAAATCTGATATTGTTTTCATGAACTAACTTCTTTAGCCGTCTCCGTTCAGAAGAAAGCGGTAGCCCTTGCTCATTTAACACAACATCCGGGCGACGATGCAGCGGCTCTCACTCACTTCTCACTATACTCAAGCCATACAGCGCGTTACTTAAAGGCAACGACCTAGCATTAGCACAATTTCTTCGTTGATCCATGTTCATAAAGATTCGACAGGGTTTTACGTTGGCTGTCGGGGCCTAACACAACCCTCCTCTTTTACTCGGGCTTGGGACCGGCTATAAATATAGGAGGAGTTCCTGACTGACTCTTAACTATAAACATTTTATTATGATTACATAGCAAAAACCCAAAATGATGCAGGTAGAGTTTATTCTAAATCTTCTTTCATGCACAACAATGCTATTTCCATTTCTTTTTTTTTTCTTTAAATATGATTGAGTGCTCGTTATTCTCATGAAGCAGTTTAGTGGAACTCTAGAAAACGTATTAATAAATGGAAGCAAGACTAGATAGAGCAGAGGGTGATTGTTGAGAAGTAGGCATTTTTTACAGTGCTGAAAAGGTTGGGTAGGTGACATTTTGTGGACAAAATGCTAAAGTTGAAGCCTTGATGACTAAACCAAAACAAAATAAGTCAACCAACTAAATTGAAACTCAGATTAAACATAAGGTAATAAAATCTGGTTTTTGCCGAATTTAAGTTTATTTTGGTGGCATATTAGCTTGCCTTACTATCATGTGTTTGGGAAAATTTATTTATTTCTTGATTTAAATAAATGAAACCTAGTCAATGGCTTAATTTTTTTCAAGATTGATAATTAGCTACATTGACCTTTGATGTACTATTTCAGGGAGAAGGGTAAACTCTCTGATGTCTTGAAATCAAAAAGTGAGGAAATTGAAGCCTACTTATCTGAAATAGAGGTTAGACTCCCATAAAATATCCATTTTGATTTCTTCTTTGGAGAGGAGGATGATATTTCAACTTCTAGCATTTCCTAACTTACATAATTTTGATATTGGTCTAACTGTGTTGAGATAATATTTCTGCAGACTATTGGACAAGCATATGATGATATGCAAACCCAAAACCAACATCTGCTGCACCAGATTACTGAAAGAGATGACTACAATATCAAGGTAGCTTGCCTTCTAATGCCAAAATAATTGCCTTTTTGTTTTACTTTGTTTCCCCCTAATTGGTCACTATTATCCATGTTTAATTTGAACTTGTTGGTAATAGATTTATTTTTTATTTTGTTAATTTTTATGCTTTCTATTCCCATCTTGTGAAGAGTAAGAGAAGGGTTTGAAAAGCCACCATGAATGATAAAAACTAAGACATCTAGCCTGCTGTCTGTCCACTTTTTTCAAAATAGATATGCTGTCTGACATTTTTACGGGTTTGTTTCTTTTGATGCAGCTTGTCCTAGAGGGTGTAAGGGCAAGACAAAAACAAGAATCTTTGATCATGGAGAAGCAGGCCATCGAACGTGAGATCCATCAATCAAATGCATCTCTTAATTTTTATGACATGAAAGCTGCAAGAATTGACGACCAGGTAGCTGGGACTCATTTAATCACATTTCTGGTGTTAATATAGAATTGATTTTTTTATGCTTGATTTGCAGTTAAAGTTGTGGTCAGATCAGTGTCAGAGACTTGAGGAGGATAAGGTTCAAAGTTCTGTTACATTGGAAAATACACAAAGGAGGTTGTTGGATGTCAGAAGATCATCTCAACAAGCCAGAGAAACTGTGGAGGAAGTGCAATCTAATGTTGGTATTAGTCGAGTAACTCGTATGGAGTTCCAAGTAGATCTAGAGAGAGAAAGGTATTGTGTTTGTTTACTGGTTTTCCTTACATAGCATCAAGGACAAAACCGTTAGGGACCTACTCTCTTGTCATCAGGTTTGCCAGGAAAAGATTAGAGGAGGAGCTGGAGATTGCCAGGAGAAAGGTTTCATACCTTCAGGCTCAGATTGAGGGCTCGTCTGTTATTGAAAAGCTTCAGCAGGAACTAGGGGAATACAGGGAAATTGTCAAGTGCAGTGTCTGCCAAGACAGGACAAAAGAGGTAAACCTTTTTGTGTTTTGAACGTCTATTTTTATTTGTTATCCTGAAACCTTATCTGGTAAGGTTTTCCGACATGGCAAGGGTGAAAAAGTGACATGATATGCAAGCTTCTAGAAATATGTCAATTTGTGTTGGGCCTTACACTTGAATGTGTTACTTTTTGAAGCACATTGAAGTTGAATCATGTAATTGGCCAGTTCAATTCTGTTTGTCTTTTGCATGAAAAGGATAGCTAAAAAGTTATAAAACATTATTGCTTTTCTGTGAACAATAACTGATTTAAAAGTGATAATGTTAAATTTTTATTTTTCCTCTTTTTTTCTTCACCTTTGTAGCGGGTGAATTTAAATATCATTAATATCCCTTGGTGCTTTATCCTCCTGAACCCTCGTATGGTTGTAATTTGGTGCTAGGTTGTAATTACAAAATGCTATCACTTGGTCTGCAATCCATGTATCCAGAAAGTTGTTGAGAGTAAGCAACGGAAGTGCCCATTATGTGCTGCAAGCTTTGGGCCTAATGATGTTAAGCCCATTTATTTGTAACTGGAGAATCAATCGGTTCTTTTCTGCTTGTGGACTAGACTCACCTCCAGTGTTCATTTAAATAATTTGATCCAAAATCTGGCGTGTGGGTTATCCACAGGTTCAAGTGTTGCCTTACACTAGCAACAGTAGTGGTAAGGAACACTGGAAGCCAGTTCGTTCCTGTTCCCTTTGGACCAAAGCTGTGAATTTTTTTAGCTGGTATTAGCATTTAGTATTGTCCGGCCCGAACACATGGAGTTTCCGGTCTCGATGATGACTTTATTTTGTGGAAACTGGGAAGATAACTCAGTTGAGCTATAGGAATCTTGATGTATGTTCTTTGCAGATTTATCATAGTACATCATCCAAAGCGATTTGGAAAAAAGGTCATTGAGGTTGGTGTTTCACTGCTATTAGTAGTTCAAAATTTTCTCTAAGCCTTAAAAGGCCATCCTTGCAAATTGCCCTTGGAAGTTGTCTTGCAAATCAGTAGTATTCTGTTTCCTCTGCTGAAAATGGAAAGGGCCATAGACAATTTTGGGCTTCACAGATTTTTGTATATATGTTAGATTCTTAGATAAAGTTTCAATTTTGTCTTTCAAAGCATGTAATTTATCTAGTCCTTGTTGATTGTTAGGATGATATGTTATATAGTTGTAATTTGATTTGATTAGAAGACAATCTCATGTTCAAAATTTGTTCACTTGGATGTTGTGCATTACATTTTCTTAGGATTCAATTGTTTGAAGAATGCATCCGGTCCTGCCCTAAATGTGTTTTGGTGCTAAATCAGAACATTTAATTAGCAATTTACTTTTGATTTTTTTCAAAATTGATTTTAATATGTATGAAATTGAATAATCCCCCCGCAAATGTCCCTATTAATAATGGTGGTTATTCTTTCGTAGCAACAATTTCAATTAATCTTCTCACTTTGATTGAGGGGCGCAATTGTAAACACGTGTTGATTGCATTTGAAGTTGGATAGGTCTGCTTACAATCGAGGCAAAGAAAATCTGATAATTTGTCTTGATTGTAATTATAAAACAATGTTACTCTGATATTAATCTGGTAATGTTTTTAGCCTAGACCAACGTATGTTATGGACATGTTTTGACCATGACCAACATGTTGGAAGTAGTTTAATTAAAGATATGATCAGCATTAATTTTGTAAAACCTTTTGGTAGTTCTCCTATACCTATTTAAAAGATTTCGTCAACCGAATTGAAATGCCAAAAAGAAAAAAAACAATTAAAATTATTTAAAAATAATTAAAAGTAGGAAATATATGATTGTTTTTATCAAATATGCTATTATTTATGGGTGGATAAAGGTAAGTTAATGATGAGAAAAATATAATGAAAGAGAATGTATGGGATAAAATGAGGAAAACAACATTTGTTAATCTGATAAAAGGGAAAAAAGAAGTTCTTTTCTGTAGCATGGAGATATGGGTTTTTTTGTTTTTTATTTTAGTTTTTACCAAAATGTGAAATAAATCATTAGATGAACTAAATGGCCTACTCGTCATGTCTTATAAGCTGTCATTCGAAATTGAGGAGAATCAATCGTGTTTATTGATGTATATCTAAATTAAATATTTCTTTGGTACTCTCTAATTATAAATATAAGATCCAGTTGACTTATTTTAGATATGTTAAGAAGTTGAATATATTAATCATATTATATGTTGTATATTATTATATTTTATATCAGTTTATAGGTTAGATTGATTAGTTTGGAGAAAAAATGATAGACATAACTACTTTAAAATAATTTATTTAGTTTCTTTAATCTAGAAAAAAAAAATTAACTAGATTTTATATTTTAAGACTGGAGGTAGTATTAATTATATTTAAACATATACAGATAATTAAACACGAGTGGAAGTAGGGCAATACAGAATTTTATTAACGATCAGTATAACAATTTTATTATATATAATATTTAAGAACAATGACTGCATATATATAATTGGTAAAATATTAAAGAACACTTAATGACAATGCAGATATTGGAGCACATGCTCGCTTATTTTTAGAATACCAAAATATGGAAAAGATCACAAGATCACAAGATATTGGAGCACATGCTCGTTTATTTCCTTCATGCATCCTTCTATATCTTCACTTGTCTAAATGGTTGGTCAGGAGGACTGAGATTCGAAGATCACAAGATCACAAGATATTGGAGCACATGCTCGTTTATTTCCTTCATGCATCCTTCTATATCTTCACTTGTCTAAATGGTTGGTCAGGAGGACTGAGATTCGAGAGAATCTCAGTAGCAAACATTACTTCTATGCATGCCAGATATATATGAATGCATGACATGCCTCTCTACACTATTTCATGCCAACATAATGACATGTTGCATGCTCCATGTTATGATATATATATATAACCATTGCACAAATATAATAGAGCTTCAACCAATCAATCACACATGTTTCACACAAATAGGCAAAATATTCACATAATCAATGCAAGACATACATATCACATACATGCAGAAAATGTAAGTTTACTACATCTCAGACTTTATGTTCTTCTCTTTTTGTCCTTTGATCTGCCAACCATTGTTTCTTTTTTATCACTTCATGGCCCTAGGTAAGTGATAACATCATTAGAGCCATGAAAAGTAAATGTACAATGGCCCACATTAGCCCTAAAGGCTTACTTTCACAATTGGAGTTCATTCCAATTATATTTGTGCCATTAAGTCTTAAATTTCACATAAGACAAAGCTGACAGATTTTTCACCAAACTTTGAAAACTCACCATTAATTCTAGGAAATTCCAAATTGAGTGGTTCCAAATTCTATGGAAAGCTATTTTAGTATAATTTCACATAAAAATAGTCAATTATGATCATCCCAACCAAAAAATTTCCCAAAATGTCGCCCAACATCACTGTTCCAGGTTTCTTTCCAGAAAACTGGATAGAACTTCAAAAATTCATATCTCCTAGCATACTTGTCCAAAAATTACAAATTATCCACCAAATTAAAGCTCTACATGTCTACTTTAAGTTTGAAAATTTTCAGAATTTTTGGACAAGGTTTATCATATTAAAAAGCTCGCACAACGCCACTGTACAGACATGACAGAATCAACAACATGCATATACAAACTTCCTAAATTTCCAAATTTATATACAAGCATCCAAAATTCATGAACACTTGAATACCTACACAATTTTGTCTCCTAAAGCCAGTGAAATCATCAAAATCATCAAATTTCCACTCCTTCCCCACGCAAAAGTCAGAACAGAAACAACAATTTAGAGTTCCCGGAAAGAGTTTGTAAGTTTCTCGTTTTATTTGGCTTAATCATTTCCTTTCTACTTCTAATCAAATGATTAGATATTTAGACAACCATTAGACATCATTTAGCCATTGAAAACACCCTTTAAAACCAGATATGAATAGTACCCAACTTCCTCTATACTCATCCAAACGACAAACCAATCGGTTAAAAAGGAAGCTTACGCTTACCTTTACTCATTTCCGCAAACAGTTCGGAATTCCGGCAACACTCCGGCCAGTGAGACGGCACCAACCACCTCAAAATGAGAATTCAAAACCGTAGAAATAAAGCTCGTGATGAGTAGAAGAAGTTTCCTGAATGACACTTTAAGAGAAGATACCGATTCGGCAGTGTTTCGGCGATTTGAATCGTCCAGCTCTTTCTCTCTCTCATTTCTGGTTCTTTCTATGAGAAAAATGGCTGGAGAAGAAGATGATTTATTCATTAAATGGGTGGTCAAATTGGTTTGCCACGTGTCAACCTGTGATTGGTCCAAAAATCAAACTTTCATACATAATATTCAATCTGACAGAATTTTCATTATACTTTGAAAATTCATATCTAATTGTACAAATGTCCAATTGGGGTGGTTCTAAAGGCTATGTGACCCTCATTGAGTCTAGTTGTAAGAAAAAAATATAAAATTTGACTAATTGAAAGCTCACTCTGCCTAGAATTTTAATCTTTGAATACTGTCCGAGAAAATAATTAATTTCACTGGGCTAACTTCAAAAATTTATTTCTCTTTGTGTACAACTCCAAATGACATTTATGACCATCAAATTAAAGCTCGATAAGTCTACTTTCACTCTGGAAAGTTTCATAATTTTTCAAAATCATTTACCCATTGAAAAATGTCATACAATCACCACTGTCACACTGAGAATTTCAAGGGTGGCAAAATCACTTTGTGTTCCATTTTACTATATTATGTGTGACTCCCAATTGCTTTGTTTTGTTATTCTCCGAGCTCTTTAGCTCACCAATATAATTCCTTTTAATATCCAAGGATATAAAGGAATTTTAGGAAATAATACTATGTCTCACTATGACATTTACTAAACAGGAGTTTAATAGTCTCATTTAATTCAGGCTAAATCTTAAGCCTCTAGTCCCAAAATTCAGGATATCACAGGTGGTTTCACAACTGTTAGCTTGGACACAAGTGGTTTCACAATGGGAGGTTTGTAAGTGGATGGCTTCACAACGGGAGGTTTGTGAACATGTGGTTTTTCTACTAGAGGCTTGTTAGTGGGAGGCTGATAGTAATCAGCGAAGGTATAAGTGGTGAGAAACACCACTCCAAAAAGGAACAATAGCCAGTGTTTAGAGAACATTGTTGAACTCAAACTTGTGTGATGCAAGTCGTAGACTGAGGCTCCCAATTTATAGTAGAACTGGGCAACGTGGTAGGTTATGAGATGTGGATCTAATATATTTTGTTATGAGAATAAGTGAATTTAATAAATAAGATAATATTAAAGAAATAAAGCCAAGGCTTGTTAGATGCATGAACTCCATCGATATATCTGGTTGCATGCATGTGGAAATAATTGCAAATCTTTATTGCATTTATTCCCTTTTCAATAACGCCTGTGTTTTTTTTTATTGCTAAGGTTGTGTGTCTCCACCTATGTGTGTGTGTGTTATAGACACATCAAAGCACTATTATGTGTCGCTGGTCATAAAAAAAAAAAAACTACTATGTTTCTAACTTTTTTTTTTTGCAGAAATTATTTTAAATGGATAACTTATTCGTATATGTCACTCTATATCTTCACGTATTTATTATATATACTTATATTCTTGCATAAGAAAATTTTATAAACATAATTGTTTTGGCTGATATTAGTCAATGATGATTAGGAATATATCAAGGAAAGAGGTAGTAGTAGAAATTCTAAGTAATCGGCTGCTTGTCCCCTGACCATATCAAATATAATATAAATATTTCATTTAATATTTGCGCCGAATCAATATATGGATCGTTTCCTTGAACACAATCTCATGTTCATAATTTGTTAACTTGATGTCTTGCATTGCATTTTCTCAGCCATAAATTTGTCTTGGTGCTAAATCAGACCAAGGTCTAAATTAGTTAATCTATACATTTAATTGGCGATTAATATAAATTACTTTTAACAAATTCTCACGCGTGTCAATATAAACAATTAAAAGTATTACATTTCTTACAAAATTCAGGTGATTTGTAATATTTTATTTTTTAATTATACTAAACTCTAACATTATGAGTATTAATTTTCTACACTCACTTTCCTTATTAAATATAGACATATGTAAACAAGTATTTAATACTCATTAAAATATACTATTCTCTTTTATCTCAATTATTAGGGGGAAAATCGTTTCTTCTAAATTATGTATGGAATTATAATACCACTATTGTCCTTGTTATAAGTTTACATGTAAGAATTTTTTTTAGAAAAAAAAGATACTCGTTCCGGTCTTATTTATAAACAATTTTCTCTATTATGAGATTGGTTCTTTTTATAATTAACTTTCACTTTGTGTCTGAAAATGTAAACTTATTTTTTCTATTTTATCTTTATTAAATACATATTATTTATAATTAATTTTCACATGCACCAAGAGTTATAATAAAGAGAGAGAGAGAGAGAACTCACTAGGTGAATAAAGTTAACAAAGCATTGGGAAAACGTATTTTACTATCTCTCATACTTTTTATACATTCTTTCTCTATTTTCATAAATATGGGTATATATGAAAAAAAAATGGTATTTTGACACACTTATTGCTTTTAACTACCAGTTTATTTTGCGAAATAAAAAAAATTGCTTATAAATAGGACTGGAGAGAGTACTTAAATACCACTTGAACTTCAAAATCCTAAATTAGTTTGATTGACTATTAAAGTAATGAGATTGACAAAAAAAGTATAATAACTGTGAACTCAGTTTTTTAGAAAATAACAGATTTAGGATAAACTTGAAATATTTATCAATAACGCAAGGCTTATTGGTAGGTGCACGAACTCCATGGTAATATCGCGTTGCATGCATGTTGATATAATTGGAAATCTGCCCTTTTCAATAACGACTGTTCATTTTTGTTTTTTTATTTGCTTATGCTCTATGCAAAAGTTAATCATGGATACCACTCTGTCATATGCAAGTCTTTTGTATCACACTCTCGCATATCATGAATGCATTAAATTGATAAAGTTTTTCACATTTATTCTTATTAAAATTTGTCTCTATACATTTATCAGTTATTCTCACCTCTCTTTCCACTAGAAATTAAATAGAGATAAAATTAAAAAAAGATCATTAATTACCCTACAAGTAACTTATATTTAGAACTAAATTTTTTTCCTAAAAATGGTGACTTGCATATAGGTATAGAATGGTACTCCTTTGCTACTATTTGAAGAAATTTTTTGGTATTGCTTATAGGGTAGAGAAAGAAATTTTTTATATGCATATACAATTTTACCATTATTCATTTATTATGGTATTGACTTTGATCCTGTAGGGTATAATGTATAATAAATAAGGTTAAAGTTTAAAATTTAAATTTTAAAGTAGGGTTAATAAATTTGATGTTTTTTTTAGTCTGTGTATAATATATTAGAAGTGCCTTATAAATAGGATTAGAGTTGTGTGTGTGAGAGAGAGAGAGAGTTGAAACACATCAAATAATTATTACTACCTTTGGTTTTTAATATAAGAGCTAGTTTATTAATTTGGAAGATTTAGAAAACTAAATAAATTACTTAATTGTAATATAGATTATATGATTTCTCTGAAATACTTATATGTATAATTAGATTATATATCATTTTATAAGTCAGACAAATTAATTTAAAAAAATGATAAATATAAAGGATGAAATTAAAAAAAAATTCTTATATTTATGATCAAAATTCACTTCAAAACAAGTTTTTATAGCAACAATTTTGTCTATTGATTTATTATTATATCTGTAGATAGCATTATTAATTATATATATTTGAAAAAAAAAGAGATAAATTTATTTCAGACACGCATGCATGCATCCATACATACATGCATACATCATTTCCATCTATTCTCATGTTCATTGTAATCAAGCTAGACATTTTCATACTTATGCGTCATCTTTTCTTAATGACTTATCAAATAAGTTTATATAATCATCATTTTATTATATTACATTATATTACATTCCCTGAACCAAATATCCCATAAGTCTTTAGGTACCTTTGGACAATAAGTTTTGCAATGTTTTTGAGCTATTTCCTTAAAGAATCTTAACTACTTCTTTATGGGCAGTTGTTGATCAATTAATATTCAAAATAGTGATAAATAGAGTTTGCTTAAGTTTCATTTTTCTTAATAAAATATCTTATATCGGATGATGTTATTATGTCAAATTCGAGAATTATTAACTCTAAATAAAAATCTCTCTCTCACTCTCTCTCTCCTTTTTTTTTTTTTAGCATTTATACATACTTGAACTTAAGATTTCATACTTAAACATCCTTATAACTTTTTCATTTCATAGGACTAATCTCTATTGGTTGCTTTAGTTTCATTTGAAGGATCGATGTGAGATATTGCATCTTAAAACTAGTGTTGTGTAATTTGTTTGAAATATAGTTAAACGGAAACAACATATGAGAAGATAATGTGGTTATGCAAGACTAAGAAGGGTTAGGAGGGTAGTGATTGAATTTGAAGGGAGAGAATCTTTTTGCTTTAGTTCTCAAGGGGAAAACAAATCAGAAGAAGTTGTGAAACATATAATACAGAATCAAAGCTTAAAGTTATTAATCAAGAGTGACAAAAAAAAAAAAAAAACAAACAAACATAGGGGCAGTTCACTGATTATATCTATATAATTATATTTTTAATTTATAAACAAGTGAGGATTTAAAAAAGTAGACCAAACCTGTTTACACCAATGGGCCTTTAAATTTCACCCACTTAATTCCTTTAAATTTTATCTCATCTTCCCATAAATACCCTTCTCTGGATATACTCCCCTCTTCGGAACAATTAATTAATAATTAATTTAAAAATGACATTTTTGTAAAATAACATATTAACTATTGCCTATATTTTCAAAATAACAATATGATTTTAATCATGAGTAGCTCAGTCCTGGCGTCATGATTATGCTCCCGCATGTCCTTATTATAAGCATTAGATAACTAATTTGTATATATTAAAAAAATTAGTTAAGTTAGTTATTTGTTATAATTATGTGTTGGCTTAGTAAAAATATATTTTATAATCATGTACATTATAATCATTCCTTCATAGAAACTCCTTTAGTATGTACAATTAATAGAGATACTTTAAGGAAAATTATAAATTTATGAAGTAAAGTAGATTAATTATAGGACCAAAGTAAAACCCTTAGCTTATGGCCTTATCAATCTCATATATTTAAGACCGGTAGTATTATTAGTTACATTTATTATCATAGATTTTTCTTACTATAAATTATATAGCTAACACAATATATACGAGGGGAAGTCACTACAAAAATTCACTGATTTGTAGTTGTTAAAATGAGGGATTTGTAGTGGTTTTGACTACTATAAATGCAAGTAGTAGCGGTTGGCCCAACCATGACAAACACATTGTGGCAAATGGTTTTGTAGTAGTTTCAAGAAATCATTACACAAGGCAACAAAACCGCTACTACAATATGCATTTGGAGATTAGTCTTTCTAGGATCATCTTGTAGTGATTATATAACTGTTACAAATGTCATTTGAATTTTTTAGGATTATATAACCGTTACAAATGTTGCGCCAATTTTTTTTTTCCAAAATTTAGGTGTGGTGGGAAATGAAATTTTAAAATTTGGCACCAACATTTGTAGCAGTTAGATAATCGCTACTAATTAATATATGAAATTTGAAAATACTACTCCAAAAATTTGTAGCGATAATGTTAAATGAAATTTCAAATTGTTGCACTAGAAATTTAAATCTGAATTTTAAATTTAAGTTTGTAGCGGTTTTTGTAACTTCTACCAAGTGCTGAAAAACAATATTAAAAAATTATATGAATAATTTTTGCAATAAATTTCTCCAATATTATTTTGAAAGGTTGTATAATAAATAAAAATTTAAATTATTATTATTATTATTTGAGAAGAATTATTAAATTAAGTTAGATAAGTATGAACATCATGCTTATGGTTGAGAAACATAATGTGTAGGCAATAATAATTCAGATTCTTCACTTCATTAAATTGAACTTAAAGATGAGGGAAAGATAAAGAAACATATTTGTTTATGGAAAGAATGTTAAAAATATGGAGGAAGGAAGAAACACATCCTCGAATTTATGTAGAAGGAAAGAAATAATTAGTATAAGAATTATATGAAGAAGTAAAATGAAATAAAAATTATAAAAAAATAAACTTACCTTACAAGCTCTTCATGCAGAAGATTTGATGAAGAAGGGAATAAAGAGAGAGAGAGAATAGATGTTGGAAGAAGAGGAAGAGAAACGAATGGAATTTGGTGGGGCTATTTATAGAGAACCAACGAAATGTTTGTAGCGGTTAGAAACCGTTACAAATATTTAACATAGATTTTTTTTTAAAGTATCAATATTCATTACTTTGCATGAATTAAGTTATTATTTTTTAATCGTTCATCGTTGCCTTTATTCATGCCACAAGAGTAAGGGTCATGAGAAGTAGTAAAGTATAAGTAAGTATCGTTTCCACGATGATTTGGTTTCTAAACCTGGACAAGTATCGATTATCATACTTTCGCTTAATTTAAGTTACACAATTATCAATAGTGAAGAGAAACATATTTTAAAATTAAAAAGAATAAAAACAAGTGATTCAAGGACTTCAAGCATAAAATGAGACTTAGGATTATTTATCATTATTGTATTTCAAAAGTACTCAATCAAATTCCTACAATATTTGTTTCTTAATGAGAGATTATGCCAGCCAAGGATACTAAATTATCTATAAGTACTCTCTCAAGTCTCTAAATAGGTGTTTAGTTCAATTAAGTACTTAATCTCTTAGTTAGCTAATTAAACCAATTTTTTTATATTTCAAAATGACTATGTGAGGTTAATAAGTATATCTCTATCTCATTTACAAAACCATTCATTCAATTCACAAATTTCAAGTTCTCACATGATTAAGTTTAAGTTCTACACTCAATCTAGCCCTCACTAATACAAAATATATATTTTATACTTATTTTTACAGCTGTCAAAATAAGACACGCGTAGAAAGTGTGACCGGTGACATTTTCGTAAATATATGAATATGTATGAATTTTCTACACATGTTGAAAAGACAACACGTGTAGAAAGTAAAATTCAAATATTTTTTCTTGAATAAATTATCATGTTTTAGATATGTTTTTGAAATCTATGGTGATTAATGCCTTTAATTTTATTTTAAAATTTTTTTAAAAATAAAAGATTACTTTCTATATGGGTTGGGAGCCCAACCGGTGTAAAAAATGATCATATATTAAAAAAAAAATTAATCCCTCTCTTTGCTATATCATTTTGGCACCTTCACTGACTCAATCCTCCTCCAACCTGTAGCCACCTTCAGCGACATCACCGGCAGCCGATGCAGAATCAGAGAGAAGATATTTGCTGATATGTTCAACGGGGACAAGGCAGTCCATGCCGCCAGTGAGCCAGAATCGAAGCAGGTCCTGGTCGTCCGCTGCCAGAATGGCTCTTTTAGAGACGCAACCCCTTCCCGATCCAGTGTAAGACGTGAAATTCTCGCTGCAATCTTTAATCGGAAGTCGTCCGGTGGAAAAGGCGGCAGGAGACCGTTGAATCTGGTTGTCCTCCACCTTCCGAAAGGTTCCTTCAGCGATTCCCTTCCTCAATTTACAGGTTGATTAGTTTCCATTGATTTGCATTGGCGATTGTAAATTTGTGGCAATTGGTTCATTGTTTCAGGATTTGACCGATTTGTTGTACTGTTTCACTTTTATTGTTGAATTTTTTATGCTAATGTAATTTAATCGCTAGGAAGAAGCATCAGCTAAGAATTCAAAGTGGTTTCTGTGATTTGCTAAGAATTCAAAGTTTACTAATAAGGCTTGTTAAAGAAAAAAGTGGTTTGGTGGAATACCATTGGTTACTTTTTTTATTATACCTGATACGCGTTGCATAAATTGTAGAAATAGTTTGAGACTTTGAGGAATCTGACATTTGAGGCACTTCTTGGTTGACACTGTATAATGTGTTGATGATTGAGTGTGGTTAGCTATTTGAATTCTGTATAATTTATTGCGTAGTAATAAAGTTGTGCTCTAGATATAATGCATGTTTGTTTTCTACAGTCTCTTGCTGTATCATTGTAAGGAGAAAATGCAAGTTCATTTTTTGAATTTTCCCAGTTTTTGAAGAAATTAATTGTGGGACAATCAAAGTGTATGTCAAAAAATAATTGTGAAGATTAAATTTTGGAATGAATATATAACTATTATTATTTTTTTAATAGCACTTAAAGAGTATATTGTTCCAGTTCTTCACAATTTTTACTGATCTTAACAATGCTTATTTTGTTAACTCTCTTGCCATCTACCCAAACTTACTGTTTTCCTATTATTCTGTGGTGAATGCATAACATGGATTTAGCCATTGCTGGAATGTAAATAATCTCTTCAGTGTTTGCTGTATATTGTTATTGAATAATGCTACAGGTTCTGAGGCCATGTTTGCAGATCTTTGCTATTTCTCTGTACGATCAGTTTAGGTATGGAACCAGTCAAACTAATGGCTTATTAAGTTATTAGAATTAGAATTGGATATCAGTGTTTTTATTTTCATTTCTTTCACTTTTTTTGTCAGCCAAATTATAATGAAATTGATAGTGGTTTTTTGCAGCTTTCTTTTGTCTTTCTTGTTTTACCATGCCTAGTATTGGGTTATTTGGGTCAATTTGCATACCTTATGGAGAACTATGCTTAATTTTGGAGTCATTGTTAATTCTTACGCATAATCTGTAGAGTTGTAAATTGATGATGATGTGTAACCAGCATGATAAAAGAAGCTTGTTTATGCAATTATTAAGAATTGCTGGGGTAAAGAAAGGGAAGGGAAAGGAGTTGAAGATTCAATCTTCATTTTGTTGGGGTTAGATTTGAATGTAGAGAATTGAAGAAAAATGTTAGCTCTAAAATAAATTGTTGTATGCTCATAACAACCTCATCCTATATATTTTGATAATATAAATATCTTAGTTTTGTATTTAATTCACCTACAGAATTCTTTAGAAGTACTTGTTACTTCTATCCCATATAGATGAGGACAAAAATTGTTGTTGAATTCTTGTAGAAGTTTTCATCTTTTAAAGGGGGAAAGAAAAAGGCTTGGCTAAATTTGGAGCTATATATGCATAAAAGTTTTGGGAAGGAGGCTAAAATTCAGTGCCAATTGACTGTTTTTGGATCCTTTGGCATGTTGGGTAGAGTGGAAGGATGTGGATTTAGCTGTCTTTAGTTTCTAGCCTTTGAAAATGCCTTGGTGGTGTTATAATAATAATAGTAATATGTAGACATTCTTCTAATTGTGTATGCTTCTTGTATTTAGCACACTCCAATTTCTTTTTTCAGGCATTGTTGAGATTGGGATGATGATGATGACACAACTATTTTAGTAACCCTTGTTATGCTTCTTATATGGTAGATATAAACAACAACAACAACAACAACAAAGCCTTTATCCCACTAGGTGGGGTCGGCTACATGGATCGCACGACGCCATTGTACTCTATCAAAGACCATAGATTTCGATATATTATTAATTAAAAGGTCTCTCTCAATGACCTCATTAAGCGTTCGTTTCGGTCTTCCTCGACCTCGTTTGACAGGACTCCATTCTGTTTGATCAACCCTTCTCACCGGAGCACTCAATGGCCTTCGCTGAACATGTCCAAACCATCTCAAACGATTTTCTACCATTTTTTCGTCAATATGGGCCACTCCAACACGATCACGTATATGAGTGTTACGAATCTTGTCCTTTCTTGTATGGCCATACATCCATCTTAGCATCCTCATCTCAGCTACCCCCATTTTATGTTCATGATATCCCTTTAAAGCCCAACATTCACTACCATATAGCATTGCTAGTCTTATAGCAGTGCGGTAGAATTTTCCTTTTACCTTATTAGGTACCTTACGATCACAAATAACTCCCGTAGCTTTTCTCCATTTATACCATCCGGCTTGAATTCTGTGATTGACGTCTCCATCCACCTCACCATCTTGTTGTATAATTGATCCCAAATATCTAAATTTTGTCACTTGCGGGATGACTTGCCCACCCAATCTAACTTCCACTTCACTTTGACTTTGTCTCTTATCAAATTTGCAATGCATATATTCAGTTTTGCTCCTATTAAGACGAAAACCTCTCAATTCCAAAGTCCGCCTCCATATCTCAAGTTTGGAGTTAATTTCTTCCCTAGATTCAGCCAACAACACTATATCATCCGCAAAAAGCATGTATTTAGGGATCTTCTCTTTTATAGGTTCAATTAGAACGTCTATCACTAGGTTAAACAAATAAGGACTTAAAGATGATCCTTGATGTAGTCCAATCCTTATAGGGAAGTCCTTTGTAACACCTCCAGACGTTCTAACATTGGTTGTAACCCCCGCATACATATCTTGAATGGCTTTAATATATGCAATCCTCACCCCCTTCTTTTCCAAGGCTTTCCAAAGCACATCTCTTGACACCCGGTCATAAGCTTTCTCCAAATCAATGAAGACCATGTGTAAATTTCTTCCTTTACTCCTATACTTTTCCATTATCCCCCTTAATAAATAAATCGCTTTTGTTGTAGACCTTCCTGACATGAATCCAAATTGGTTTTCAGCAACATCAGTCTCCAACCTCAACCTATATTCAATCACTTTTTCCCACAATTTCATTGTATGGCTCATTAGCTTAATTCCTCTATAGTTTGCGCAATTCTGAATATCCCCTTTATTCTTATAAATAGGAACAAAAGTACTTTTCCTCCACTCATCTGGCATTTTCTTGGTTCGTAAGATCTCATTAAATAATTTTGTGAGCCACGACACACCCTCCTCGCCCAAACATTTCCAAACTTCAATTGGAATACCATCAGGTCCGACAACTTTACCAGTTTCCATCTTCTTAAGAGCTTCTTTAACCTCGCCAATTCGAATCCTGCGATAAAATGAAAAATTGAGGTCACCTTCTCGAGTTGTCAAATCTTCCAAGTCACAATGCGACCCTTCTCCACCATCATTAAACAACTTATAAAATTAGGCTTCCCACCTATCCTTAATATCTCCATCAGTAACCAAAACTGTTCCTTCTTCATCCTTTATACACCTCACTTGGTCCAAGTCTCTTGATTTTCTCTCCTTGTTCTTTGCGATCTTGTAAATCTTACGCTCTTCTGCCTTTGTCCCTAACTCCTTATAAAACTCTGCATATGCTTTATTACGAGCTTCACTCACTGCCTTTTTAGTCTCTTTTTTAGCCATACGATATTTTTCCCAATTTTCAGCATTATTACATAAGTGTATGGCTTTAAAACAATCTTTCTTATGCTTGGTTTTCTCTTGAACAATCTCATCCCACCACCAAGTCTCCTTATCTTGCCGACCAAGACCTTTTGATTCTCCCAGAATTGCTTTAGCAACCTGCTGGACCTTTTTAGACATATTCTCCTACATGATATTAGGATTTCTTTGCAACTCCCACTCCCCCTCCTCCAAGAGAGTTCTCTTAAAAATCTCCTTTTCCCCCCTTTCAATTGCCACCACCTGACCCTTGGGTTTAAAACTTGTTGGCGTTTTTGTTTTACATACTTAATATTCACATCAAGGACCAGAACCCTATGTTGTGCTGTCACGCCATCCCCAGGGATCACTTTACAGTTAGTACAGAATCGTCTATCAGAATTCCTTACCAAGAAGAAGTCGATCTGTGACCTTGCGGCTCCACTCTTGTATGTTATTAAATGCTCCTCTCGCTTCTTAAAACAAGTGTTGACAATCTTGAGATCATATGTGAGGGAGAAATCAATAATAGATTGACCTTCATTATTGAGTAACCCAAATCCAAAACCACCATGCGCTCTTGCATGAGGTCCTGCCTCCTTACCAACATGTCCATTAAGATCACCTCCAATAAAAATCTTTTCAGTTATTGGGATACTCTGAATTAGTCCCTCCAAATCTTCCCAAAATTTTTCCTTAAGATGTACTTCTGCCCCTACTTGAGGTGCATACGCACTGATAATGTTATATGGTAGATATAACACCCCAATTTTCAATCACCAATATTCCCTTATGTAATTGATACATCTAATAGAATAAAATGGTAAATTGTGGTGTACATAAATTTACAATCATATTTCAAATTGTCAGTTACACGCAATTCGGCTAAGCAAGGACACAAAGGAACAATTAAGGTCTACATGAACGCCTGGTATTGTAACCAAAATTTGAAACATGAAATGACATGACTAATGACCTATTATACATATCAAAAAATCGGTGAAACCAAAGGAAAGAGGTAAGAAATGATTTATTTCAATAAATCATAAAACGTAGGGGCAAAACGGTAATTTTTTCATAAAGTGGGAAACAATTATTTTTCCCTAATATTCCTAATAATTTCAATTATATGAGCACTAAAAAGAGGGAAATGACTACTTGATAATTAATAAGCCTATTTTGGTGAATTATTATAAAAAAAGGTCAAATAGTCAAAAGTTAAAGAACAAAAGTTAACCTATTACAAGATGGCAATGGGATAATTGAGATCAATATTACTCCCTCAATTCTCATACAATTTCGGCTAAGCAAGTACGGAGGAAAGAAATGAAATATTGAACAAAAGGAATTACACGTGGACCAATAGAATAGTGCCACCTATGTTAAGTTAATTACATAACTTAACCTATATTATCATTCCATCATCTATTTCTCCATTCCATTTCTCATGCAAAACTGAACCAGCAAGAATGAGAGAGAGAGCTAAGGCGGTGGAAGAGCTTGAAGTATACCAAAGGCTAGGGTTCTCTAAAAATCAAGCTAAGAAGCTTGTAACATTGAGGTTTAAGCTTCCTAATCCTTCTATGATCTCTCCTACTCACTTCTTCTTCCTTGAATCCATGGTTCTCAAGACAATTTCCAAGAAGAGGGAGAGAGAAGTCCGATGTTGAGGAGAGAGAAAGTTGAGAAATCTAAAGGTAAACCTCCAAACTTGATTCTCATACTTTGGTTGATGCTATTAGTGTTATTCTTATATTGGTTTGGTTGTTTTTGTGAATGATAGATGAAGAAACCTAAAGGACCTTGTTGTCCAAGTTTTTCAAAACCTTATCCAATGAATGCCTAAATAGCTAATAATTTGATTATAAGTAGAAAGGCTGTGATTAAGTAAGAGAAAACGAGAAACCGACATAATTTTTCTGAGAACCTAAAATCTATGCCCTATCTTGAATGTGGTAAAGGAGATGGAATTTGATAATTTCGATACTTCCATTGGATTTAGAAAATAAAATTGTGTAGAGTATATGTTGATGATGAAGTGAGAAAAGCCCCAGAATGAGAAATAACTAAACTACCCCTTAAAACTCAAAGGAAGAGCTACCAAGGAAATTTTCATCATTTAGCCCTGAATTTGACTAATCTGAGGTCAAAAATAGATTCTACAATCGAAATTGTGTAGGAATAGCCCGAGTCATAGTTTCTGCTAAGGTTCAGGTAGACCGGGGTCTATAGGGGCATTTTGATAATTTAGCATTGTAAAGCTAAGTTAACCAATAACCTGAGATTGGGTAACATGCGAATGACTAATGACTCATCTATGACTTATTGGAAATTGTAGGACTTAGAGACGGTCCAAAGTCTAAGATTTGCCTAAGTTCAGAAAAACGAGAAAATAATTCTAAAGGAAAGCAACCAGGTAGTAACTTCTAATATGTGATACCTATTATGAATGTCATCCATCGTAACATGAGTTGGTGTCCTAGACACACCAATTCACCATGTTGTGGTCAAGGAGCCAACAGGGGCACTAAGTCGACCAAAGGGTAAACAAGTAGTTTGATCTTGGGCAAGTGTACACACATTCGTTTGATCATCTTACATGACATGACATTGCATATCTATTTTCACATTTTATATGTATGTAAGCATGTTGCTACTGAGATTCTCTCGAATCTGATTCTTTTTCAACCCAAAACCATTTCAGCTGAGGCAGGCAGCTTAAAAGACAAGGCATTGGCTCCGGTGGCTAGGGTCCCAAAGTTTTACGCGCTAGAGATATTTGCATGTACTTAGATACTTTTGAGGTTGGTTTCTTTGTACATGTGTATATATGTGTTTGACAAACCATTTAGAAAATCCTCTTGTAATGTGAACGGGTACCATATATCAATATGTTTCTCCTGTGTCGTACGCTTTATAAATCTTTATATGCTTTTAGATCCACAGTTATCGAAGTGGGAAAGGGGTATTATAGCAGATCAACATCATATAGTGTTGAGTTTTGTGGTAGTGTTCTTGGGATTGGAATTGACTTTCTTTTCATCATTTTTGTGGAGTGTGGGAGATGGAAGTTGGATAATATTAGTCTTTGGTGTAATAATGTTTCTCATCATGTATATATGGAATTGTGGAAGCAAGCTCAAGTATGAAACTGAATTCAAGCAAAAGCTGTCAATGGATTTAATGCGAGAATTGGGTTGCTTTCCTGGGATAGGTTTACTGTATAATGAGTTGGTTAAAGGAATTATGGACTAGATCTGATGGAAACTCCTTTGACAATGAGCCTTAACTTTGATTGTAAAAATTTCATTGTAAAAGTGAGACCAAGTTTGTTTACCCGCATTGATTTACCCTTGTTAATAGTTTGGATTAGAATTTACAATAAATTTGATATTTCAGGTTAGTTTTGTTGTAATTGTTTTTATTTGTCAGATGTTTGGTTGTTTATTATCATGTAAACAAATTTGTAGCATAATAAACAAACAATTTTTTTTTTCAAAAATTGAGTTTCTATGCTTGACGAAATAGAGAGGTGTAGAATATGAGACTTTCTACACTGTTGTGAGGCATCATGTGTAGAAAGTGGCATCTGTTACACGTGTTGTAAGGCATCACGTGTAGAAAGTCTCACTTTCTACACTTGTTGTGCAACACAACACATGTAGAAAGTCTCACTTTATAGTGGTTATCTAACTTGTACAAAGTGAAATTCATTGGTTTTGTTTAAAAGATTGAACTTCTCTATGCAACTTCTAGACAAAACTTAGGTTGATTTACTTATGTTCGTTAAGTGCATTCATCTAATGAAATCTCCCATACGTAATTTCATTATTAATAATAATATAACATAATTTTGAAATTATACCTATTGAATTTTTATTACTAAAAGAAGTACATGTGCTAAGATTTTATCCGAGAAATTGACTTAAGGATATAAGTAAATGGATTTGATTTAACTAGGGAAAATAACAAACATTATTTTCAAGTCTTATCCACACACACATATAAGAAATTTAAAAAATTGAAATGTAAACATAACAAAACTGAAAAAATCTATCAGGCATCTTGATCAGGTCCTCCATTATGGGTGGTAACTGAATTGACAACACCTTTATCCTCGGCATCATCTGCTAGATGTTGTGTCGCCTCAGCAGGGTCAAAAGGTGACTGTACCATGAATCTAGACACTAGCGGTACCTATAAAATCAGAATGCCAGAGAACATCCTCTCCTAGGAGATAGACAACGAGTTCATAGTTTTGTCGCCATCGGGCTTGTTGGTGATAATAGGCATCGACCTCCCTCTCCATCAACTCGTTCACCCTAGTGTGAACACTAGCCTCTACTTGGGCAACCTCTATATTTAGCTCCTCAATAGATGTCCCGTTTGACCTCCTAATGCTAGAGGTCCCCTCTTGAGAGGTCCCAGCCTTAGATGCACCACTCCTATCATACACCATGCTAGGTGATAGAGTGTGTCAAGCTTATGTCTTGGTAACTTGGATGTGCTTTTGTCACTAAAGCAATCAATTAAACTAGGACCAATTACTAATGCAATATAGTGGCAACCTAGGTCATTTTTCCAAGAAGCAATTTGTGGGTCTTTCTTTAAAACTAAATTTAGGTGATGAAAAATGCAATGCAAAGAACCTAAACCAAAATACAAGATGTTACTACATAAATGCAAGATGCAAATAACTCTAAAACCTATATGAGAATGAAACTAACATAATGAATGGTAATGTAATTTTTTTTGGGGGGGGGGTTTTATGATAGGGGAATTAAAATCCTAAGAAAAAGAAATAAACTAATATATAAGAAAATCAAATAAGAAAAGATAACAAAGGTTTTTTTTCCAAATACTGTGAAGAGAACAACTTAGGATGTATCTGAAGTTAGTTTTCTTAGCCCCAAATTAATTAACTAGACTAGAGGGAGATTGATAAAAGAGAGGGATTAATATGTCTAATCACCTAATTGAAACATAGGAAACCCTTAAGTTGAATAATACTTAATCCATTAGAAAATTCATTCTAAAATAAGCGGTGACAAATTAAACTCATCAAAACCAAACACAATTACTTTTAAAATAATTTTGGAAATATTGTTTACAATTGTCTAATTAAACAACTAGATAATTAACCAACCCAACTAAACAATCAAAAAGATAAACCAAATTGACAATTAAATTAATAATGAAAAATCAATTAATAATTCAATTAACAATAAAAGGTTTGCAAACAACAATTCTATCAAATGTCTCAAGCACAAAACCAATCCAAATATTATTATAATTTAAAATAAATATGTCTATGATCTAAAACTAGATTGTTCTCAAATAATAAAACTCAAAATTATTTAAAACTAAATAATCTCAACACTTGAATCAAAATAATAATTAGAAAGTCACTCTTTTACAGTCTTCAAGTGTAAGCTTTAAGCTCCAGCTTTCTCTATGCTCCTCCCAAGTTATCTTCGAAATAAGCTTATGTTGTCATAGAAATATTCTCTCCTCCTTAATGCTTCAAACTATTCCTGGCCATTTGGTCAATGATGAATAGGAGATGATGATTGAATAAACTTGGGGTCAATAATGCGGCTAACGGGGACAAGGGATGTAATAAAGTATTGATGGAATTTGGGAACGTGGGCCTGTAAATAGAGAAGAGGATGGGAATTGATGATGATGGTTCCATGTAAGTGGCCTCCCTTAATGAATAGAGAAGAGGTTCCAACAGTAATTCGAGCGGCTATGTAAGTGAGAGGAATATGAGTGTTGGCTCTGAAAGAGAGCATGAATAATTATGTGGCTGCTAGGTATTTTTTTTAGGGGAATGAGAAATTTTAGGGTACAAGATTTAAATCTATTAAAATTGGATTGGCCCATTCAAACATAGCCATTAAATCTGTAAAACCCCTTAACATTTGGATCTTCATAGAATATTAAGCGCATAGTTTACAAGGCATACAGAAATAGCGGAAACATACTGACATTAAGTACTTGTTTACAATACAGGAAATCCTCGTAGTGTTTGGAATATATATATAAAGTGTTCAAAAGAATCAAAAGTACAATCTAGATAACCAATGGTAGCTTCTGTTTGCACCAGGACCTTACTCGCTAGTAGCCACTGATTTGCCCTTAGAGTTGTTACCTTCCACTATAATGTGTTGAAATGATGAAAAAGAGGGAGATTCAAGCGAATCTCAGTAGTAACAGACATTTATACATATAAAATATGAAAATAGATATGCAATGCACCATGTTATATAAGATGTGAACTCATATTATGTTGTGTGCACACTGTCCAAGGCCAAACAACTGTTTGCAACACTGGCTTAACTCGTATACCATCGCTGGATCCCAGACCACAGCTAGGTAGTTTGCCTTAGGCACTGTCATGTTATAGAAGATGGCATACACAAAGCATAAAATTGTTCACATAGTTTATGAAAGAAAGAGTCACTACCTGAATCCTTTTTCGGCTCTACTGTCCAATACTCTTGTTCCGGCTCGAGCTATTGCAAATTCCTATCAATTAGATAAGTAACTGGTTATTACTTGAATTACTACTTCCTTTTAATCAAATTTTATTGGTTATCTATCATATTTTCAAAAATTTATGCATAGTACAATTCTGCACAATGCATTTACACGATTTTCTACAAAACTGCCAGATTTTTAGTCAATTTTGAAAAATCATAATTAATTCTATAAAATTCCAAATCGATTGGTTCTAAAGCCTATAAAAATATATTTTATTTTAATTTTATGGAAAAATACAAAAGTCTAACTATTACACTCACATAATTCCCAGAATTTTGTCAAACTTCCCCTGTTCTAGATTTTCTTTCAGAAATAGGGCTTAATTTTAAAAATCCATATCTTTTAATCTACTAACCCAAAAATTATGTTCTACCCATAAAATTAAAGCTCTACATATCTACTTTATGACTGTAAATTTTCATAATTTTTGGATCAGATTAGGTCAATGAAATTCATTTCATAACATAACTGCCTCTAGGAATCAAATCAAACAACATTTCCTCTACACTTCTAAAAATTCCAGATTTGCATACAATCATCCAATGAAACCATCAAAATTACAAAATTCTAACTCCACCCCTAAATTCTGCACATGACCGAAACATACAACCTTAGAAGGGGATTTGTGTTTTCTTGATTTCTCTTGATTAACCACTTCCTTTTCACTTATAATAACATGATTAACCATTTAAACACTCAATAAACATGGTTCATGGAAATTTTGGCATCATAACATCTTAGGGTTTCATCTTCCAAAATTCACAAAATCAATATAACCAAGTCAATATCAACAACAACCACCACAACAACAATATACTAATAAAGAGAATCAAGGTTTTTGAAATTACCTCTTGATTCTTCAAATTTCTCTCTCTAGTTGTCACTGTTCTCTCACTCTTCCCTCTTTTTTTTTTTGCTTGCTAATCATGATTTCCAAGATGAAGAAGAGATTAGAAGAGGTTCTAAGTGAATTAGAAGGCAAGAATACTTGAAATCAAACCTCTTACCTTAGGTTTTTCTTCTTGAACCCTAAGACCTTATAGTTCCTCTTGTATTCTTGAAGCTCTCTTCTCTCTCTTTTCTTTATGCTTGACCAAAAATGAAGAAGGAAAAGGGATAATGAAGTCTTAAGATATCTCTCCTTTTATACCTTTAATTACCATTGTTTTATGACAATTTGCCATGTGCTATTTTTACTTAACCATGATTAATCCTTTCTCTTTTAATATGGACCAAATAATTATTTCCTCCTATTTTTCTCTTGTTGGCTGAAATTCTATAGAGAAAGGGAAATCAAATTGTTTCTTGCATTTTCCCATAATTCCTTCTAAAATCAAGTAATGATATCATATTTACTTTTTTTACTTTTCCAACTTAATTACTTGGCCACAATTGCTCGAAAATTATAATATTTATTTCCCTCCCATTTCCTTATTTGGTCGAAATTTAGCCCAAATAAAAGAGGAAAATAATTAGCTTCTTGTTTTATGAAAAATTACTATTTTGCTATTACATTTTTATGATTTATTGAAATAAATCATGGCTTGCTCTTCTTCCTTGTTTTTGGCTGAATTTTAACACTTATATTGAGCCAAGATTTTTTTCCTTTTATACTCTAATTTAGGTTACAATATTAGACCTTTTAGTGGACAAGAGTTGCTTCTTTGTGGTCTAGCTTAGCCAAGTTGCATATAACCACCGGTTGAAGTGTTTATCATTTTATGTACACCATAATTCACCTTTTCATTCCATTAAATGCATCAATTACATACAAGGAGTATTGGTGAATTAAAATAGGATGTTACAAAATCTTCTTTAGACTTCCAAAAAATAATTTTGCACCATACGATTTCCTAATATACTTTTCCTTGTCCTGTAAGAATTAAATAAAATCATGATTTATCATATATTTGGAAATATTTACCCAATCAAAAAATAGGAAATTAAAATATTAACAATTTAAGCCCAATATTATCACAATTAAATCATACTTATACTATTTCCTAAAATTAGCTAACAATTCAAATATTATCTAATAATTTCAAATTAGCCCAAAATAATCCCTAAAATATATGAATAAGGTGGAACAAAATATTGATTTATCAACTCCCCCATGCTTATCATTTGTTCTCTGTAAGACCCGTCTTACATTTCCCTTTATTATGTGTACGAAACGTTATTCTTTCTTTACTTAGGGGTTTAATACTTATTCACGAATAATGAGTCATTACTCTTATCATATATCATAGTTAATTCTATTTCTTTGTTCCCTTGATCTCAATTACGGCTGAATTCAAATTTGCATATTCATACCGGTATATTCATATATATATATATATATGTCAAGTGTAAATATTTTACATGTGGTAAACATAAATACACTTGGCTCTTCAAATAGTTGGTAGGGCAAAGGGTGAGATTCAAAGAAATCTCAGTAGCAAACATACATAAAATGCATGTAAGATGAATGCTTGTGCATGATTTGCTTGCCTTACATAGGCTCATGTTCAAATAATGATATTCTATATGCTCAATGTTTCGTGCAACCTACGTATGACTATAGTAAAAATAGAAACAGAGCTTCATTTATTCATACTTGCTTTACACAATCAAGCTAAACAATACAACAAACCAATGCACATCATAAACATTACATACATACAAGTAAGTTTACTACCTTTGGTCTTTGTGTCCTCCTCTTGTACATTTTTTTCCAACCATGGTAGCTTCTTGGAAATTCTTTCATTTCTTCTTCTTTCTTGACTTCTCATGGCCCTAAATATATAATCATATCATTAGGGTCATTATGGTCATTTTACCAATTCAACCAATGAGTTAAAGTGGTCAAATTATCTGAAGGGCTAATTTCTACCTTTAGAGTTCAAAGAAATTATAATGTGCCATTACATTTTTTCCATTTTCGCACATTATCCCAAATCTACTAGAATTTTCACCAATCTTTGAAAATTCACATCTTTATGTACAAAGGTCCAATTACAATGATTCTAAAAGATATGTGACCCTAATTAGTCTATTTATAGGTAAAAATATCACGATTAGTTAAATAGACACACGTCAGCATAAAATTCCACTTTATTAGCTATTGCTCAAGAACTTGCCAGTTTTACATGACCAATCTTCAAAAATACAAAATCTTCTAGTGTACATATCTAATTGACAAAAAGGATATATCAAATTAAATCTTGAAATGTATAATTTTATAATGGAAATTTTTATAATTTTTGGACATCATTTGCCTATTCAAAAATGTCACACAACTAGACTGCCTTACACATAATTCATACTGGCAGAATTTCAATTTACAATATTTATTTCCAGTGGTCTAGAATTTACAACCAGGGGCTATTCCTACACAGTTCTCCATTTTGAACATAATAGCAACATCAAAAACATCAAAATCATAAGCCTTTAGCTCCTATCCCTACTGGTCGAATAGAATCCCTTTTTACCAAAATCAACCAAAACAGAATTTTAACTACCAACTTAGTCTAACCTCATCATAAATATTATCTAACAATATATACATGTTTAAAAAACCATTAATCCTTAAAAATCCTTTCTGGCTTAAAATAACCAGCCCTAAACCCTCATGAAAACTCATAAAAATCACAAACCAATCGGTTCAAATTAAAGCTTATGCTTACTACTATGTGTTTCCACGACTAGTTCGGAAATTTGGTAGTACTTCGACTGGCGAGAAGTCACCAAACACCTCCAAACAAAATTCCAAAATAGTAGAAATGAAGCTTATCATGAGTAGAAGAAGTTTTTTTAAGAGTGTTTCGGGAGAAAATGCCGATTCGGTAGTGTTTTAGCGGATTGAAGTTAAGAGAAATCACTATTCATGCTCTATCTCTCTCTTCTAACATTTTTCCAACATTTTTTATGATTTTTGATGATGATGGCCGAAATATAAGGCTATAAAGGGGTCTTGAAAAGTGATGGCCACGTGTCAAAATCTTGTAGTGCCATTTGTTCGGTGATCCAACCATTCGATGACAAGTGTCACTAGTTTTAATTAAGCGAGCCCCACCTCTTTTCCCAAGCCTTTGGCTATCCAACTTGTCAGGGAAAATAGGGATCTGATGAGTTTTCCCAGCTCCCGGATTGAATGTTCGGGAAAGTTAGTCGGGTGACCAGATGGGAGATCGGTGGATTTCCTTGGCTCGAGGGCTAGATGGCGATACAAAAGTCACTTTAGGAATCTCATGATGAAGGGATAAGTGTCTCCTTGTGGTGCCAATCCAAAAGTTAGGTCATCATTACTACTTTATTAAAGCTACTTTAATAAATTTACTTTAATAAAGCTATTTTATCGGTGCTTACCCGAGATTCTACTCGGGTTTTTACTCGAAACCGAGCCACATGTGCTACCTTAGGGGATTGCCGAGTGTGTATGTCAGTGTGCCTATATATGGGACTCACATGGCTTATGTCTCCTTCCCTTTAAAAAATGTAGGGCATATGTACCTTCTCTAAAAAGGCCATGTGCACACTTCTAACGACATATTTTATTCATCTAATTGCACCCATTGAACCCTTATATAATCCAAAGACTTATTCTCTACCCTGAGGAGCGCTGGATCATACAGTCTAGGGCCCCACATGGCTCACACATGTATTTTTCATACTATCCAAATATGGCTCCAAGTGTGCCAAGGTGCCCACACATCTTCATACTTTATCCAACTACTCATGCACTCTAAGCTTCATGTAACCTATAGACTCATTCTTTGCCTGGATACAGTCCCCGAAAATCATTCTATCTCCTCAATATTATTGAGGTTCTTTCTAAACTTGGGCCTAGTAGTCTTCCTGATATAGGCTTATCCTCAAGTTCCTAGGCCCAAATATGGGATATTACACACTCTTGGGCGAAGCAATTTAAGACCAAGGAAGAATAACAAAACAAAGCGAAACAAAAGCTTCAAAAGTGAATGTTCCAATCAGAAGTAAAAAGTAAACTAAAACATTTCAACATCTCTCTTATCCAAGTGATTTTTTCATGACTCAAGAAAACAAACTTCATGGCAATTTACTTGACAAAAGGGAATCTAAGAAATCCCTCACCAAGGATAATATGTATGTCACTCATCACTCAAAACTGTATAGGCTTGTTTTTGCACTTAAAACCACCCTATCAAATCCTTTTTCTATAGGCTTGACAAAAATCTAAGTTCTCCACAACTAGTAAAGCAAATGCAGGCATAAAAGCAAAATGACTTTTATTAGGTTGTAGTAGGGTTTAGGTTGAGAAAGAAAAGATATAGTATTTGGAAAAATAAAGTTGAATATCTTAGAGGATGAAAAAAAATGATGCAATAGAGAATATGGCATGAAAGGAATCAAACCAAACTTGAACTAGGTCATAACTTTATTTTTTGTTTCTTTTCATGTTTTTTCCCCAACTTTCTTGGGATGTCATATATATGCTTTTTTGACGCAAACCTTTATATTGGTAATACAAAGGTCAGGTTACTCAAATATTTATAACTTAATAGCACCAAGATGCTATTATCATGCTCAAACCAGCGGAATATAATTTTATTGCATCTATTTTTTTCTTTTTCAAAATAACCTTCCATACTTTTCACAATGATCCAATTCCTAATTTTATACATGTTCTTCCATCTAAAATAATAGGTATAATGCAATGCTCTTCAACTCCCAAGACATTCAAAATTATAGGGATTTTGTTCCCTTGTGTTATGGGGTGAGGAAAAAAAAATAAAATATAGGCTCAAAGGGGCTAAACAAAGGATATATGTATGGAAAATGTAGGCTTTTTTTTTCTTATCTGGCTAAAATGAAATAAATGTCTTTTATCATATTTATGAATACACATGTATAAAATGTGACCTCAAATAAGATTCAAGTCAAGTTCTAAATCAAGTAAAGAGATAGGGGTACACACACTAAAAAAAATTCATTAGGCTCAAAATCTCATTGGGTACATATATACATATATAAATATATATCTATATATACCTCTGTGTGTGTGTGTGATCACTCACCTAAATCCACCAAAGTCAAGTCATTACTACTTAGTCTACTAACTCAAAACATGATCAATCACTTTTCAAATCAATAATGCATAATACTAAAGTTACTTAAAAATTGCAATTTTTTTTTCCAAAAAAGTTTCTTTCTTTTCTTGAAAACAAGGAACAAAAACCAAAGTAAAAGCCAAAATATTTTTCTTTTTCTCATTTTAAAAACAAAGAACAAAAACCAAGAGTAAGAACAAAATCCCTCCCCCACACTTAAATCATGTATTGCCCTCAATGCAAAAGATATATCTAACCAATAACAACAAGCAATCCAAGTAAAGGAGGAAGGAAGGAATACGCATGAACTATCAAAAGCTTGAAGATGTAAATAAAGTAGCATAGTTGACATCTCTCCTTTGTCTGGTTGTAGGTCACATGAAAGAACCAGTGGTGTTCGCTTTCAATGTTCAACAAATAACTCCTTCTTTAAGATCCTCAGATAACACTTCAACTCAAGTATAGAAGGTGTCTGGATGGGAGGAATCAATCCATGTACCTTCACAAAATCATACCATTAAGTAGTACCTCGTCCTACAATAAAATCAATAAACTCAATAGGTTTATCAACGGTCTAGGAAGATCCCAAAATAAATTGATGAACATTAAGTGTTGGAGCTTCCAAGATCCTTGAACAAGCTACAAAATAAATATGACTCTCCTCAGTAAGTGTCAAGTTCTCTAAAGAATGAATCAAGTGATTACTTAAAATGGTCTCATCATGCTTGTTCAAATCATGACTGTTACGAGTGTAGGATGGTGTATTTAGAAAATGCAAGTATACACTGTCGTAATCAAGTAATATAGAAGTGAGTAGAGTATCGTTTCCACGAGGATTGATCACTAAGTACCAAAATTGGTAATTTTAATTCTATTTAGTCGGTCGATTAGTTATGATTGAGATTGCAAGATAAAAAGGATGAAATATGAATACAAGTGATATAAAGAAAAATATGAGAAAAAGCCCTAGGGATTAGATTTCACTTAACAAATTCCGGATTGAATCACTTATCTATTCTAGTCTAATTTATTCCACATGATTGATAGTCGAGTTTCCCTGTTTTAATTACTAGCCTCTTCCAAGGTCAAGTAATTCTATAATTAATTGCTAACCCAATATATTCCTATATGAATTTAAGCAATCAATCATGCATTAAGATTTATGGAACTCAATTAAGACTACACAACCCATATGAATATATTCCTATTTCATATGCAAATTATGGTTTTAATTATAGGATACATGATAAGTAAAATATTTGTATATTTATTTTCCCTTATATGATTATTTTGTGGACTATATTTGAGCTGAATGTAATCAATTTGGGTGTAATTAATAAATAAATAATGACTTTCTTGCAGCCATGGACAATACCGCATTAAGAAGGATTAAAGAAGGAATTTAAGGGGAAGTTACTATTCATGCGGTACTATTCACTATGCACTGTTCATGTCTGGTACTATTTGGAATCACTGTAGCGTACTGTAGCAGGGGTGCTGTAGCAGACCACTCTATTGTACTGTAGCGGTCGGTGTGTGTGGACGTGGGGCAGTTCGGTGCGGTTCCTGTAGCAGTCGGTTCACTGTAGCAAGTGGGTGGTCTGTTCATTGTAGCAGTGCGGTTCACTGTAGCAAAATAACTGTAGAAAAATATTGTAGCATTATGAAAATGAAGCCTATAAATAGAGCTTCTTGGCACCCTAAAATGAAGAGGAAAGAGGAGGAAGGAAGAGAGAGAGAGAGTTTCTATTTTAGAGAGAGAGTTGTTATTTTTAGAATTTATTTCTTATATTTTTTTCACTTCTTGCATGCCTCCTACATGGATGGTTTTACCTCCTATATGGAAGGCTTAGGTAGTCCTCCTTTATGGATGGTATAGGTTGCCACCTACATGGATGGTTTTACCTCCTATATGGTAGGCTAGATTTTCCATTTTCATGCATCATGTAGTTGTATTTTTATGTTTTTGTAATTAATTTTATGCAATATTTATGATGTTTGTAATTTATTTTGGTTTTGTTTTTAATTTTATCATGAGCTAAATTTTCCTTTTCCTAGGGTGATGACGTAGCTTACTAATGACGGATTGAATCTTAACTTATTAAATCTAGTTTTAATTTTTCCTTCATGATTGAGTTTTAATTATTGCTCTTAATGCTTACAATTGATTGGCCACCTTTTGGATGATTTCAATATGCATGTTGAGACCGAAAGGAGATACATGTGTGTGGATCCTATAATTAAAACCATAATTTGCATATGAAATAGGAATATATTCATATGGGTTGTGTAGTCTTAATTGAGTTCCATAAATCTTAATGCATGATTGATTGCTTAAATTCATATAGGAATATATTAGGTTAGAAATTAATTATAGAATTACTTGACCTTGAAAGAGGCTAGTAATTAAAATAGGGAAACTTGACTATCAGTCATGTGGAATAAATTGGACTAGAATAGATAAGTGATTCAATCCGGAATTTGTTAAGTGAAATCTAATCCCTAAGGCTTTTTCTCATATTTGTCTTTATATCACTTGTATTCATATTTCATCATTTTTATCTTGCAATCTCAATCATAACTAATCGACCGACTAAATAGAATTAAAATTACCAATTTTGGTACTTAGTGATCAATCCTCGTGGGAACGATACTCTACTCACTTCTATATTACTTGATTACGACAGTGTACACTTGCACTTCTAAATACACCATCCTACACTCGTAACAATCCACACACATGTATCTCCTTCCGGTCTCAACATGCATATTGAAATCATCCAAAAGGTGGCCAATTAATTGTATGCATGAAGAGCAATAATTAAAACTCAATCATGAAGGAAAAATTAAAACTAGATTTAATAAGTTAAGATTCAATCCGTCATTAGTAAGCTACATCATCACCTTAAGAAAAGGAAAATTTAGCTCATGATAAAATTAAAAACAAAAACAAAATAAATTATAAACATCATAAATATTGCATAAAAATAAATTACAAAAACATAAAAATACAACTACAAGATGCATGAAAATGGAAAATCTAGCCTACCATGTAGGAGGTAAAACCTTCCATGCAGGAGGCATACAAAAAGTAATATAATGCAAGAAATGACTATCTAGCCTTCCATATAGGAGGTAAAACCATCCATCTAGGAGGCATGCAAGAAGTAAGAAAATGCAAGAAATAAATTCTAAAATAACAACTCTCTCTAAAATAGAAGCTCTTTCTCTCTCTTCCTTCCTCCTCTCCATTTCATGCAAAGAAGCTCTATTTATAGGCTTCATTTCGGGTGCTACAGTGAAAGCCGGCTACTACAATGCTGCGTTTCACCTACCGCACTCTACAGTGAAATACAGTGCCCGCTACAGTACCCCCGCTACAGTGATTCCAAACAGTACCATACATGAACAGTGCACAGTGAATTGTAAGCATGAATAGTACCTCCCCTTAAATGCCTTCTTTAATTCTTCTTAATGCGGTACTGTCCATGGCTGCAAGAAAATCATTATTTATTTATTAATTACACCCAAATTGATTACATTCAGCTCAAATATAGTCCACAAAATCATCATACAAGGGAAAATAAATATGCAGATATTTTACTTATCAAATTCCCCCACACTTAGCTCTTGGACGTCCTCGGACAAGAAAGAGTTACTAATAAATAAGTGCTTCCAACAAAATCAGAAGTGTTAAGTTATAAGCAAGGACACAATTGAAGAATAAAGAGATCATAGTATTCTTGAATCAACAAAAGTATAAACAAGTAACTTCATTTGAAAATGAATGAACCAAATTCATAATTGTGACTCATTGTCTCAATCTCTCAATTGTTTAAGGGTAAGTGTTTCCCTCAAATTCACCTGAAAAAATTGCACTACCATAAGCTTGCAAAAAATCTCAATCTCCACTACCTAATTCACATGCATAATTCAAATCAAAAGGATTTATTAAGGGTTGTAATGGGGTTAAGATAAAAGGAATGTAAATAGTGATATGAAGGGCTACATTTAAGAAGTAAATAGAGCAATTGAAAAATGAGTCATCTTATAAATAGACTTATCTCGTCATAATAACCCACAATTTTTATTCAAATACTAAACATCTTTTTTTTTCTTTCTTTCTCTTTTTTTTTCTTTTTCTCTTTTTCTTTTTTAACTCCTGCAATTTTACAGTTGATGATATATACACCCCCACACTTGTCAAAAGCCCATTTCACAAAGATTTCAAATGCTCTATTAATCTTTTGAATTAGGTAAAAGCACTTGATATATCATTAAAACACATATTAATGGTTGAAACTAAAGAAATAATCAATCAGGCTCAAAGGGGCTTATCAATGGTATAATTGCAAGGTTGGCTATTTGTCTCTGGCTAAACAAAATGACTGCCTTTATCATTTTTGAATGTGCATGTGACATGTAATTTCAACTAGATTTAAAGCAAGTTCTAGAGTGAAAACTTAATAGGTGAATATCACACACAAGAAAGATAATCATTATTAATCATACAGGCTCAAAAGCTCACAGTTAGAGACTTTCAAATTCAGCTCATTCACTCTCAAAATTCATCACCAAATTCAACAATCAGTTATTCAATCATGCTATAAAATCTCTAAACTCAATTGATCCATGCTTCAAACTTATATACTTCTTAAAATCATTGAAAAACACTTGCACACAAATTTTTTTTTCAGACCTCTTTTTTTAGATGAAACAAAAAAAATTGCAACTAATAAGATGCGTCTCAAGAGTTAAAAATAACTCTTTACTCTGCCATCTTTTCACACCCCATGCATCTAATGATTTTACTAACTAACTATCTAATGGAGAAACTATGCTTTTTTTTTTATAATCCTCCCCCAACCTAAATCAGACATTATCCTCAATGTCTTCTAAAGATTAAAGAACATTTTTTTTTAAAAAAAAATCTAAACACACATTAAATTAAACAAAATGCTAAGAGTAAAACCATAAGATAAAAGAAAGTTACAACCGGAGAGTGGTATCTGGATCTTGCTTCTGAGTGCTATTTGAAGATTGCCCACCTATTTGCTTAACCAATGGATCTGGTTTAGGTTCATAGGTTTGCATTTGATCCAGTAGTTGCTCAGCAGTTGGAGCAGAAATTATGGAATGGCGAGTCGCTTGGGGTATGAATCTTGTTTCCACAGCATGATCAAGAAACAACAACAAATTATCATAAAAACCATTAACATTTAACAATCCTAATGATTTTTATGAAAGTTCAGTTTAGCCCAATATGCAATGCTAGAGATCGTATCCAACGTTTCAAAACCATTGGGTAGAGCGATAAAAGCATCAGCACGGTAAAACATATGTCCCATTCATTCAGGTAGGCTTGAAACCTCTAACTCTTGTTCTAAAGAGAAAATGTGATTTTCTAACTCCTTCACCTTTACACATAAACCTTTACTACCATTAATGGTTGCAGCAATGGCCACACTTGCTCTCAGACCCTGGATACCTCCCCCGTAGATGAAGTTGATCTTTCTAGCAGCTAATGCACGTCCCAGTTCCTTTGCTGCAGGTATAAACTCTCCATCCTTTCCCAAATCAGTTTCACAAAAAATGCAGATAGATTTAAATCAACATTTTAGAGTGATACCACTCCTTTCTTTTTTTCTCAGACATTTTGTATTTTTTTTACAAATGGAAGATTACATATTTATATTACAAAAAAAGCAACAACAAAATCATGCAAATCACACATTTTTCAAAAAAAGTTTGTAAAAATTTTTTTGACACTAGTGACCAGTGGGCCACTATGCTAAGAAATTAAGTAAAGTGAGTAAGGAAAGTCAAAAGTTACTGAAAAAGATAAGACAGATTGACAAAAGCAAGATTATGTACAGTAGTTGTGATTGTGGCTCACATCTTCCTCTGGTTTTATGTCCAGTAATGGCTTAAATACTTTTTATGAATCGAGGATTTGCTTCCCATCCAGTTTTCTTATAAACTGGCAAACATGGTCTTTTAACGTCAGATTTCCAAGACGGTAGCGCTCTTTTTCTTTGTTGAATATGTCTAATAAATCAAGAAGAACATGATGAACATCTCTACTAGGATGCGTCTTAAGAGTCTGAATGATATCATCCAATGACTCCTTACTTAGTCCATCCTTTATAAATTGAATTTTATCTTCTCGATTTATAGAAACCATACCTTTGCTCCTACAGCGTTGATCACAATTCCACCTTGCACATTTAGGACAAACCTTCATTCTTTTGGCTCTTCTCTTTTTGGAGTAAGAGCTTCTTCCCATACTTGGCATAGGTTTAATAAATGACTTATGAATCTCACCTATTAATTGTACCTTAGCTTCAATGATCCAGCGGACATCCTCAGGAAGGCCCAAACGCTTGAATGTCTTCATTCTTTCAATTCGAAAGCTATAGATCTTCCTAAGCACATCTTTGGGAAGAGTAGGGAACCTATTCTTAAGCTTTACAATAATTTCCTCCATGATGAGACTAAAATTTAAAGATGCAGTTTTGTGTGCTTCAGTAAGTAAGAAAGAAAAATGAAAGAGTAAGGAAAATAAGTTTTGGGTTGCCTCCCAAATAGCCGCCCTTCTTTAACGTCTTTAGCTAGACAAAGACCAAACCAATAAATTTTTTTATTTTTTATTTTTTAAAAAATTAGGACTTACCTGTTGTTTCCTCTAAAGTGATGACAATTTTCAAAGTGTTGAGTGCACCGTCATTATATTCTTTCAGCCTTTGCTCATTTACTTTGAATTTTCGATCACCATCTTGAATCTCCACAGCTCCATATGGCCATGTTTGAACCACAGTAAAAGGTCCTGACCACCTTGATCTCAACTTTCCCAGAAAGTGCTTTAACCTTGAGTTATACAACAATACTTTTTGTCCCGGTGTGAACTCTCTCCTCATAATTCTTTTGTCATGCCACATTTTTGTCTTCTCCTTATATAACTTGACATTCTCATAAGCTTGTTGTTGAAATTATTCAAGCTCATTGCGTTGGAGAAGTCTCTTTTTACTAGCTTCTTTTGAGTTAAAATTGAAAGCTTTTATTCTCCAATATTCTTTGTGTACTTCAGGATTAGTTGATTTTGAAACATCTACTATTCTCATTGCGAGTGGTTGATCCATGCAGATTTTGTTCACCACATCTTTTATGCAGCTGGTCAATGTATCTATTCTGTAACAGGTGTAACCTTCATTTGGACATGACCAAGCCTTAAAAATGTTAAAAGATACTTGGTCATCTTGAGCTCGTAAAGTCAATTTTCCTTGTTGCACATGTATTAAAGTTCTCCCAGTTGCTAAGAATGGCCTCCCAAGAATCATAGGAATTTCTTGATCTTCTTCCATGTCAAGTATGATGAAATCAGCTGGAAATATGAGTTTGTCCACCTTCACCAGAAAATCTTCTAAGACACCCCTCGGATGTTTAATTGATCGATCAGCAAGAAGTAGTGAAACTGTGGTAGGTGATCTGGCATTCACTAGAAGTGATTTTCAAAACAGTAAATTTTTCATATGCAACTGGTTTGGTCTCAATTTTTCATCGAATACTTATATCTCCCTCATCTGAGCTCCTTTGATGTTGTTTCTGATGTCAAAATGACGCATTGGGAGTCTACTTTCATATGCAACTGGTTTGGTCTCAATTGGAGTTGTATTTAGAGAGACATGATCAATTAACCAGGCCTCGCTCAACTGGATGAAGAACATAATATGAACCACTGAACATCACTCGAGTGAATTAGAGAATCACTCGAGTGATTTCATTTTTTCAGAATCACTCAAGTGATTCTGAAAATCACTCGAGTGATTTATTAAATCACTCGATGCTACAGTGCCAAACAGTGACAAACAGTGCCAATTGCTACAGTACCGTATTGCTACAGTACCCATAAAACTTGAATCTTCATATTTTTCATTAATTCTTGCAAGTTCTTTATTCCTCAATTTCTTTCTTCCATTGCTTGACTAATCTACAATATATGCAACATCAAATAGTTAGTCAATGTATTAGAAAAGTATACTATGCAAACTTCTTATGCTTAATATTTGATATCTATATTTGTCATCATCAAAACTAATCAAGTCTAACAGTAGGCTTCACCTTTCCAAGACCAAGTTTTCTGTAGACAGATAAGGGCATGAGATTTACACTTGCTCCCAGGTCACAAAGTGCTCTTTCAAAGTTACATTGACCTATGGTGCAAGGTATGCAAAAGCTTCCTGGATCTTTCAGCTTTGGTGGTAATTTCTTTTGCATAATAGCACTGCACTCCTCAGTAAGTGCAACTGTCTTTAATTCCTCCAGTTTATGCTTATTTGAAAGAATATCCTTCATGAATTTTTCATAGCTGGGCATTTATGCAAGAGCATCTGCAAAAGGGATGTTGATATGTAGCTTTTTGAAAACCTCCAGAAATTTTTTAAAATTGCTTGTCTAGCTTTGCCTTTACAAGTCTCTGAGGGTATGGAACTGGTGGTACATATGGAGGAGGGTCATCTGGAAAGCCGATTCTTCCTGGTACCACATCATCTTCTTGAGGTTTTTGTGCTTCCTCCTTTTCTTGTTCACTTTCTTTCTTTTCTCCATCATTCTTATGTAGAATTACAGGATCTTCCAATTCTTTCCCACTCCTTAATGCAATAGCCTTCACATGCTCTCTTGGGTTTTTTTCAGTGTCACTTGGAAGAGTACCTGATTGCCTGGAATTCAGCATATTTGCAATTTGGCCCATTTGGATCTCCAAGTTCTTTATCGAGGCTTCTTGGCTTTTAAGTGTTGCATCAGTCCTAGCCATGAATTGAGATGTATTCATGGTTAGTTAAGCCAGTGCATCTTCCATATTCACTCTTTGCTGTGGTGCATTTGGTGGTTAAAGAGCTTGTTGCTAGTAGTTTCCTTGTAGCTTGAACACATTTTGATTATTCCTCCAGCCAAAGTTTGGATGATTCCGCCAACCTGGATTATAAGTTTTTGAGAATGGGTCATTTCTTTGATTTCTGATATAATGAGCTTGCTCTGACTGAGAAGGCATGGATGAGTGTCCATCTTAACTTTGTGTACTCATATGAGGTCCTCCATATTGATCACAGGTTTCATGAGGAGTACTGATTGCATTTGCTTGACTAGTCAATGAGCTAACTTGCTTGGATATAGATGCAACTTGAGAAGATAAAGTTGTAAGGATATCCAGCTCGTGCACTCCAAGTACCTTCTTTGAATTATGACGTTCAGAAGGCCATTGATATGCATTGGCCACCATCTCCTCAAGTAAATTGTAGGCATCATCTAGATTTGTTTCCATTAAAGATCCTCCAGCTGCAGCATCTACAAGAATTCTGGTGGTATGCGTCATCCCATTGTAGAATGTTTACAGTGTCCACAAATCTGGTAACCCATGATGAGGACATCTCCTTAGCAACTCCTTGTATCTTTCCCAAGCTTCATAAAGGCTTTCTAGTTCATGCTGGGAAAATGAGGTAATTTCATTCCTCAATTTAGCAGTTTTTCCTGACGGAAAGTATTTCGCCAAAAATTTCTGTGCCAAGGCATCCCATGTAGTTATGCTTCCCACTGGTAGAGAATGTAACAAGTTCTTAGCCTTATCCCTAAGTGAGAAAGGAAAAAGTCTAAGTCTAATGGCGTCATCAGTAACACCATTATGCTTGAATGTGTTGCATATTTCTTGGAAGCTTGCTATATGTGTGTTGGGATCTTCTGTTGATAAACCACCAAACCGATTTGCTTGCACCATCTGGATAATTGCAGGCTTGATTTCAAAATTGTTGGCTGCTACTGGTGGTTTTTCTGATTCCAGAAGTTGTTTCCATGACTGTTGGTGTTGCATAATCACGGAGTGTTTTGGTATCTGTTGCTTCTCCTTCCGGATTTGCCATTGAATTGATTGAAGTAGACTGCTTTCGAACTCTCTGATTTCTTTGACAAGTTCTCTCGATCTTAGAATCACAAGGTTGTAATTCAGTCTTCTTCGATCTGGTCATATACTAAGCAAAAACCTGAAAAGAAACAAAAGACACAAAAAAAGTAATATGAAGACCAAATTAGTATTAAAATTACTTGGTATTAATATTAATGATAGCAATCCCCGGCAACAGCGCCAAAAACTTATTACGAGTGTAGGATGGTATATTTAGAAAATGCAAGTATACACTGTCGTAATCAAGTAATATAGAAGTGAGTAGAGTATCGTTCCCACGAGGATTGATCACTAAGTACCAAAATTGGTAATTTTAATTCTATTTAGTCAGTCGATTAGTTATGATTGAGATTGTAAGGTACAAATGATGAAATATGAATACAAGTGATATAAAGACAAATATGAGAAAAAGCCCTAGGGATTAGATTTCACTTAACAAATTCCGGATTGAATCACTTATCTATTCTAGGCTAATTTATTCCACATGATTGATAGTCGAGTTTCCCTGTTTTAATTACTAGCCTCTTCCAAGGTCAAGTAATTCTATAATTAATTGCTAACCCAATATATTCCTATATGAATTTAAGCAATCAATCATGCATTAAGATTTATGGAACTCAATTAAGACTACACAACCCATATGAATATATTCCTATTTCATATGCAAATTATGGTTTTAATTATAGGATCCACACACATGTATCTCCTTCCGGTTTCAACATGCATATTGAAATCATCTAAAAGGTGGCCAATCAATTGTATGCATTAAGAGCAATAATTAAAACTCAATCATAAAGGAAAAATTAAAACTAGATTTAATAAGTTAAGATTCAATCTGTCATTAGTAAGCTACGTCATCACCCTAGGAAAAGGAAAATTTAGCTCATGATAAAATTAAAAACAAAAATAAAATAAATTATAAACATCATAAATATTGCATAAAAATTAATTATAAAAACATAAAAATACAACTACAAGATGCATAAAAATGGAAAATCTTGCCTACCATGTAGGAGGTAAAACCTTCCATGTAGGAGGCATACAAAAAGTAATATAATGCAAGAAATGACTATCTAACCTTCCATATAGGAGGTAAAACCATCCATTCAGGAGGCATGCAAGAAGTAAGAAAATGCAAGAAATAAATTCTAAAATAACAACTCTCTCTAAATTAGAAGCTCTCTCTCTCTCTTCCTTCCTCCTCTCCATTTCATGCAAATAAGCTCTATTTATAAGCTTCATTTTGGGTGCTACAATAGTTGCTACAGCGAAAGCCGGCTACTACAGTGCCGCGTTTCACCTACCGCACTTCACTAACCACACGCTACAGTGAAATACAGTGTCCGCTATAGTACCCCCCCCCCCTGCTACAGTGATTCCAAAGAGTACTAAACATGAACAGTGTACAGTGAAATAGTACCACATGGATAGGAACTTCCCCTTAAATACCTTCTTTAATTATTCTTAATGTGGTACTGTCCATGGCTTCAAGAAAATCATTATTTATTTATTAATTACACCCAAATTGATTACATTCAGGTCAAATATAGTCCACAAAATCATCATATAAGGGAAAATAAATATGCAGATATTTTATTGATCAATGACTCAAGACAAATTCCACATGTGAAACATTATGAGGCATTATGCTCTTACTATCTAAATGCATTTCCAAATCAAGGCTTCCCCCACACTTATCCTTAATAGCATCCCATTAACAATAGTCATGTCAAGATCATAAGTAGTATCAATAAAATCAATAAAGATATTACTCTCAACATTCAAAGCATCATCACGTTTAGTATTAACCAGGGTATCTTTAAAATCAATAGTGTATGGGGATCTAACAATAATTTCTTCATTATCAAAATTAATAGAATTCATAGGACTAGAGGCATGAGAAGAAGTATCAATACAAATACTACAAGATTTAATATGATTTAAATTAATAGAACTAGTCAATTCAGAAACAACATTAGTGCATACTATTCAAATAATATACCAATTATCCCATCATTTTTAGAGGAAAAAGGGCATAAATCATTAGAAGGTGAGAGTGTATTACCATATTGAAATTCACCCTGAACTTCTAATTCTTCACTATGAAGATTATTATTTGCATTGGACAATTGCTCAATCTGAGTATGTAGAGTTTAATTCTCTTGTCTGCATTGCAATTCCTTTTGTTGTTGTTCCTTATCTTTCTGATTAAATTCGTCCATTAGGATTTTCATCATAGCATCCATCTTTCTTGATAATCTTGAATCCTCTTCTTGACTCAATACAATTTGATTGAAATATTGAAGATTTTGAGTGATCATGCCATCTAGGATTGTAGACATTTGAATATGGATCATATATCTGCTCAACACCATAGTCATAATTTAAGGCAAGAAGGAGTAAGAAAAATTTTCATAAGGTGAATCATTCCAAGCCATCATAAGATCAAGTTCAATTTTTTTTTTCAAGATAAGATTGAGTTATGTAATAAACAACTATCTAAGAAATCACCAAGAAAACTCAAACATAAAGTCTAACCATTGCTTCCTGGCAACAGTGCCAAAATTGATATCACTTTTATCGCTAAAGCAATCAATTAAACTAGAACTAACTACTAATGCAATATAATGGCAACTAGGTCATTTTTCCAAGGAGCAAGTTTTGGGTCTTTCTTTAAAATTGAATTTAGGTGATGAAAAATGTAATGCAGTGAGCCTAAACCAAAATACAAGATTTTACTACATAAATGCAAGATGCAAATAACTCTTAAACCTATATGAGAATAAAACTAACCTAAATGAATGCTAATACATATTTTTTAGAGGGGTAGGTTTATGATAGGGGAATTAAAATCCTAAGGAAAAGAAATAAACTAATATCTAAGAAAATCAAATACGGAAAGCTAAAACATGTTTTTTTTCCAAATACGATGAAGAGAACAACTTAGAATGTACATGAAGTTAGCTTTCTTAGCCCCAAATTAATTAACTAGACTAAAGGGAAATTGGTAAAAGACACTAGTGCAAAAAAGACTTTTTTACATGTGACGGAAATGACTTTTTACACTTGATATAAAACAAGTGTAGAAAGTCTGGAATTTCTACACGTGTTCTAAGACAAGTGTAGAAAGTCCCACTTTCTACACCTGACGTGAAAAGTCAGGTGTAGAAGGTGTGGAAAGTGGGACTTTCTATACCTAACATGAGACGTCAGGTGTAGAAAGTCCTACTTTTTACACCTGACTTTTCACGTCAGGTGTAGAAAATGTGGAAAGTGGGACTTTCTACACCTGACGTCTCACAACACGTGTAGAAAGTCCCACTTTCTACACCTGACTTCTCACGTCAGGTATAGAAACTCATTTTTTTGAAAAAAAAATTATTTTTTTATTCTACTATAAACCCGTTTACATGATAATAAACAACCAAACACCTGATAAAAAAAATTACAACAAGACTAATATGAAATATCAAATTTCAATCCAAAATATTAACAAAGCCATATCAATGCAGGTAAACAAACTTGACCTTACTTTTACAATGAAATTTTTACAATCAAAGTCAAATCTAAAACCAAACAATAACAAAATCCATACCACTATATACATAATTTGCATTGCAAAAAAATATAATAATAATAATATTATTATTAAAAATAGAATTATCAAACAATAGAGTAGAGTCATTTTAACTTTGCATACAACGGATAATTCTTTTTTATCAGACCTTTAATGCATTTCCAAAATATGAAAAGTCAACCAGCTCCCCATCTTTTCGTACTATGAGCAAACACCTTGATCTTTCAAAGTTGGGATGATATCCAATCTGCCATAGGAAAAATGAACAAAAATAATGATAAACTAGATTTAATAGTAACCCAAGAAAAAACATATTGGACAGAATTTAATGGTAAGTATTGTTAGATGCAACGGGAACTTGTGGCTAAATTTGGCTTACTATTGTTTAGGAAGTGCCAAGTGTGATCTCTACTTCCTCTTATGTCCAAAAGCCAAATTTGGCTAGTACAAGAGACTTTCTTTACAATATGATAATAAACGCATACACATTTTTCATGTGAAAAATATAGCTACCATGGGATGAGAAAGGACAATGCCAAGATGTGGACTGAGAAGCATCTTTCAAATTCACCTTCCATCACAAGAGACTTTCTAATAAATGCATACACATTCTTGGGGCATATGAAATCTGGTTTGAACCCCCCAACAGAAAACATACCTATTTCAATGTTCAAATGAAAAAGGGGGAATCACTTGGGTTATAATGTCTATAGACAGCTCTAGCGAATTCCTCAACAAGATAATAAGACTCTGGATGAACTCTTGTATGATCCAGAATATTAGCAACAGTATTATCAAAAAATGGTTCATCACATGACACCTTAAAAAGCCAACTACATTCCAGAAAATCCTCATTAAGTTCATACCACATTTACTCAAGTACTTTCTATTTCCTAGAGTTGTACCTCCAAGTAATTCTTTACATATAATGTTAGCTGTTCTTAGTCCAAGACTAGAGACAAATTGCAATGGAGAATAAAGCCATTTATGGATGATAACCAAATTTACATCTACACCTACTTGGTTGGTGATATCAGTTATGACCCATTCAATCATCTCTAACTTCTCATCACTTGTTAGAAATTTCTCCAAAGGGTTCAACTTCCATGATAAAATCTCCTTTTTGACCCCACAGAGTGTTGCAACCATTGCCAGTGGATTCAGAAAGTAACATCCAAGAGCCACCGCCCTCTCCACAATGCATATATCATTTCAAGAGCAGTAAAACCCATGATCAAAGGAACATTTTATTTTTAAAACCATAAAAAATAAAAAAACCTTAAGGAGGAGAGAGTAAAGAAAAAGAAGGAAGAAGAAAAGAAAAAGATCAATTGCCATGTTGTCTGGGAAGCTGGTCCTCATAAATTTCTGAATTTTTGTAAAGGCGTGGCAAGCTTTCATCCCCTAAAACTGTTGTTAGTCCTTTCATCTCTGGACTGCATTCTTCATGATTTTCCCCCAATATCATCATTGAAATAATCTGGTTGAAAAAAAAATTAATATATCCACAAATCATGATGTATACTAATCATAAAAAAAACTAGCAGATGCTGAATGTGATTGTGGAACCAGAACACATTCAATTTTAAAAACAAAAATTAAAATTTTTGAATACAGTTAAAAATGAATAAAAGATTGAAACCTATGAAGCATGCACATTTCAAGAACAAAGAACTAGGTCCAACAAACATCAAATACACGTTCCAGATACAATATGAACTTACTTCATTTTAAAGTAGATGGAGATACATCAAACATTGCTGCATTATGTGTCAATCTAGTTTGGAATTTTAAGGGTTTGATTTTCCTTAGCAAGTGGTTTCCTTAAGTATAAGTTTCCCTGGCAGAGATGAAAACGTATTTAGAAGTTATCATTGTTTAAGGAGTTTGTTTGTTTTATAACTATTTTTGTTGAATTGAATTTTCATCATTTTTTTCATTAGAATCCTCTCCTAGTTAGGGATAAAAAACTTGCAAGTCATCCCAAAATTATTGCCATATTGATGAAACATAAAATATTACTCCTTAGAAGTAAGAATACCCTGCTTTAGTGATATGACATGCATTGAACCTAAATTATTTAACTATAACACATTTACATGATACAATTTTACAAGGAACATGAAGCAAATTGTATCACATTAAATCCAGATACTGTTATAATTATTTGTAGACTTACATCTGCAAGCATATTTCATTTTATTTATATACTTAAAGGAATGTAAAAATTGTATTACCTGTGGGATCACTATTGCCAAATTGAGGACACCCATTGACAACCTTATAAGGACCAATAATCAATATTAAAGATTATATAGTTTCATCTCCAAGAAAGAACAGGTAAGAACATAAGATAGGGGGCTACCTTGGCCAAGTCCTAAAGACTAAATGTGTGAGGAAATTAATGCATATGGGACACTGTAAGTGATCTGCATCAATTATTATTCCATTAAGTCAATCAAACAAAATCTAGAAGCCTCAAATAAGATATACATCTTCTACTAATGTACCATTTAGATTACCACTTTCAAGTTAGGAACCCACAAAATATGGCAAACTTTCAACAAATTCACCATTTACAGGACTCTTACTAATTATGTAGTTTTGACAAATTATGGTACTCAATTATACAAAATATAGAACAAAGGAGTTAAGTTTTATATAATTTTTAAGAGTTTTATATATTGTTTGTCATTCTACACTGAATTATTAGATCCATCCCAGCTTCAACATAGACCCTAGGAAGAACGAATTTCAAGATGCTTCTAGCAGTAGATTATCTTAAGCAGCTTACCGATAAAGGAAACCCAAGAATAGTAAAAATTATCAATGACACAATCACAATTCCATCAATAGAGAGCAATAATACTAATGAGCAGAAAATCTTAAGCCTAACTCCTTCTGATTTTGTTTGCTTTCAAATTTTCTTTCACAAAAAATAACAGATCACAGAAGTCCGCAAGAATCCAAGAATAATATTGCAACTTATCGGGTTTTTAAGGATGCCAAATAGATTTTCAGAAAAATAATAAGTGCTTTAGTAATTTTCATCATCTTCAAGTACCTAACTATTATAAACATCATGAAGGAGTCCTTGAATTACTTCCATTTCCACGAAGAAGTACCAATAGTTGTAGGAGGTGAATGTACCTGAGACTGTAACTTTACCTACACTCAACCACAACACAAGGAAGAAATAATACATACTAGATACGCTGATGGGAAGACGAGACACCATAACATAAGGGCGTTGCTTGCATCCTCTTACTCGCTTGTTCTAGTAACTTCACTGCCTCTGACATTAACAGCTTCTTTTCTGTTGTCGACCTCATGCACTTCGCCGCCAACATCCTCAGCTACCTTGTAATCATCGTCTCTGACAACCTACCAATTCGTCAATCACAGATTCTGAGAAACTCCCCATGGTTTATTAACGGCACCAGCCAGTCCACCACTGAGGGTAGGCTGTAATTAAAATCGATCGCGTTCCTTCCGCTGATGATCTCTAACAGTAAGATCCTAAAGTTGAACACGTCGCTCTTCGTGCTCAGATCCCCCAGCCTCAGGCAGCACGGGTCCAGGTATCCTATCGTCCCTGCCGACGACATGCATTTCATCCAAACATCCTTCACGTCTCCCCTCAATGCCAGATCAAAATCGCCCAGCCTCACCTTTTCCTTCTCATATGTTAATTTTTTTAACATGGACTTTCTACACCGGTTGGGTCCCAACCGGTATAGAAAGATAATCGCCCAGCCTTGTCTTTCCCTTCTCATATGTAAATTTTTTATTAACATGGACTTTCTACACCGGTTGGACTCCCAACCGGTGTAGAAATATTACTTTCTACACCAGTTGGGAGTCCAACGGTGTAGAAAGTAAGTTTTTATTTTTTAAAAATTTAAGAAAAAAAATAAAGGCATTAATCACCCTTGATTAAAAAAAATATATCTAAAAGATGCTAATTTATTAAAAAAATATTTAAAATTTACTTTCTATGCGTGTTGTCTTTTTAACACGTGTAGAAAGTTTTTGCATCTTCATATATTTATGAAAATGCCACCGGTCACACTTTCTACATATGTCCTGTTTTGACAGGTGTAAAAAATATGTGTAAAATCTATATTTTGTACTAGTGAGAGAGAGATTAATAAGTATGATCACCTAATTGAAACATAGAAAACCCTCAAGTTGAATAACACTTAATCTATTAGAAAATTCATACTGAAATAAGCGGTAACAAATTAAACTCATCAAAACCAAACATAATTACTTTTAAAATAATTTTTACAATTACCTAATTAAACAACTAGAAAATTAACCAACCCAACTAAACAATCAAGAAGATAAATTAAATTGACAATTAAATTAATAATTCAATTGACAATCATAGGTTTGCAAACAAAAATTATATCAAATGTCTCAAGCACTAAACCAATCCAAATATTATTATAATCTAAAACAAATATGTCTACAATCTAAAACTAGATTGTTCTCAAGTAATACAACTCAAAATTATTTAAAACTATAGAATCTTAACAGTTGAATCAAAATAATAATTGGAAAGTCACTCCTTTACCATCTTCAAGTGTAAGCTCTAAGCTCCAGCTTCCTCTATGCTCCTCCTAAATTGTCTCTAAAATAAGCTTATGCTGCCATAGAGATATTTTCTCCTTGTTAACGCTTTGAACTATTCACGGCCATTTGGTCAATGATGAATAAGAGATGATAATTGAATAAACTTGGGGTCAATAGTGCGGTTAATGGAGACAAGGGATGTAATAAAGTATTGATGGAATTTGGGAGTATGGGCCCGTGAATAGAGAAGATGATGGAAATTGATGATGATGGTTCTATGTAAGTGGTATCCCTTAATGAATATAGAAGTGCTTCTAGTAGTAATTTGAGCGGCTAAGTAAGTGTGAGGGATATGAGTGTTGGCTCTCAAGCGTGAATAATTATATGGTTGTTAGATAGTTTTTACAGGATAATGAGAAATTTAAGGTATAAGGTTTAAATCTATTAGAATTAGATTGGTCTATTCAAACTCAGCCATTAAATCTTTTTTAAACTTCTAAAAAATAATTTTGCACCATCAGATTTCTTAATATGTTTTTCCTTATCTTGCAAGAATTAAATAAAATCGTTATCTATCATATATTTGGAAATATTTACCCAATCACAAAATAAGAAATTAAAATATTAACAATTTAAGCCCAATATTATCACAATTAAATTAAATTTATATTATTTCCTAAAATTGGCTGACAATCCAAATATTATCTAATAATTCCAAATTAACCCAAAATATATGAATAAGGTGGGATAAAATATATGAAAATATTGATTTATCAAACTTCTTCAAAATTTAACCAATAATTGCAATATTGGGTGCAATCTTGAATCATCTCTTGATGAGCCTTTTATTATTCACCTAGAAACTAAGTTCAATGATTGGTGTGATACCTCATTCTTTTAAACTACGGTAGAGTATAAATGAGTAGTGAAATCACTCGGGAAACCAGAATTTGAACCCGGAACACCCAACTTTCAAAAATACTTATAAATTCTCCTGCCTCAACTCGGGATTTAAACCTAGAACTGAGAGGGTGATAAATTTTCTATAATTATTTTCATAAAACTTCACTAACTCGGTAAGACTCACCTGTTTTCCCTTTTATTATTATTCATCAGAGTTTGTGAGCGATCCTCTGCCAACTTTATATAATCCATCTCACGTACACATTTCATTAGCGATAGCAAGCAAAACTACTAACTTCTATCATCCATTTGTTAGGTCATCTTTACAACATATACACCATATACATCATTTACTATATATACAATCCAAAATATGTATGGACTAGACAACCAAAATACTATAGTCTTTAGCGCCTTGACTTCTAGTCATCATTGCTTACCTTTTCCTTGCCACTCGAGCTTCCTACTGTACTGAAGGAGGTTTTTGGAGAAAAAAGGTGAGATTCGGTGGAATCTCAGAAGTAACACAAGTCATACATACAAGATAACATACAAAGCATGCTTTACATGCATTCATTAACGAAATCATCATAACATCATTCAGTGCATTTAATACAATTCATAAACTAAGCTAGTGCTAAACAAGTTTTTGGCCCCGAAGGGTACCACGCAATAGGCTCCAGGCACCGCTCGTGTAATATAAATATTATAATCTGAGTGTCAACCCGCACAAAGATAGGCCCCGAGTGATCACTCCGCATAATCTAAACATGTTAGACATTTTGTGATGACATCAACAACACGTATGCATGCTATGTCATATGAAGACGGTTACTACCTAGTTGCATTTCTTTTGCAACTTCCCCCACTTAATCAAGCTCAGGAAAATATTGCGCCTTAAATGGTTGTCGAGTCCTGAAATCTCCAAATACTCCATCAATGAGTCATTACTCATCCCTATATCATTCCACACTCATAATATTGGTAAACTTAGCCTAAAAGTGCTAAATTACTAAAATACCTTAGAGATCCGGCTTAACCTTTCGTACCAGGTCTCACTCTACTTTACCAAAATTTATGACTTAGGCTATCCCTACCCAATTTCGTGTGTATAATCCATTTTTAACCTCGGATTGGTTAAAATCAAGCCCAAATGACAAAAATGCCCTTGACAGCCCTTATTTAAAGCTTTTAAAGGGTAATTATGTCATTTCACTTTCCGTGGCTTTTCTCACTTCATGGTCAATATAGACCCTACACAATTTTGCATCCCAAAACCCAATAGAAGCATCAGAATCATCAAATTCCTAGTCAATTTCCACATCCAACACAGGGCAGTCCAATAGGATTATCAGAAAAGTTGTGTCGGATTCTCGTTTTCTTTAGCATAATCACCTCCTTTCTACTTATAATAAATATACTAACTATTTATACATTCATTGGACTTGATTTGGAGATACTTACATATTAAGGTCTCTTGAGCTTTCTTGAATTATCTTATACCAAATGAATCATAATCAAGCAAAAAAAAAACTCTACTAACACCAATTAAGCAAGAGGAACAAGTTTGGAAAGTTACCTCTTGATTTCTTCAACTTTCTCTCTCTTGGTTGTTCTTGTATCTCCCTCTCTAACTCTTGATTTAGCTTAATATCAATGGATTCAAGAGTAGGGAAGTGAGGAGAAGAGGTTACGGAGGGATTAGGAACCTTAAATCACAAGGTACAAGCCTCTTACCTTAATTCTTGATGATCCCTAGCTTCTCCTTCTCTCTTTCTTCACCGTCTCCAGCTCTCTCTCTCTTACTCTGTCTGATTTAGTCGATCATGATAATGAGGCTGAAGAGATGAAAGAATGATAATATAATAAAGGGTTAATTGATCATGACAAGTGTCACTCTCCAATTGGTCCAAAAATGAGATTTCGTTAATTAATTCTCTTTTCCCTTTTCTCTTCATGTTTCAGCTGAAATTGCATGATAAATATAGGGAAAATCTGGATCTCCAATATCCCATTGTGCCATCTTGTAACTTGTTGACCAAGTCGTTGACTTTTTAACTATTTGACAATTCTTGACAATATTTCACCAAAATTGGTTTATTAATGATCAAGTAGTCATTTTACTCTTTTTAATTCCCATTTAACTCAAATTAGTGGAAATATTAGGAAAAAATAATTATTTCCCATTTTGTGGTAAAATTACGTTTTGCCCTTACATTTCATGATTTATCGAAATAAATAATTTTTCACTCTTTTCTTCGGCTTAACCCCATTTTGACATTTAGATGAGGCCATCATTCATATAATTTAATTTCTCACATTTTCGGTTACAATAATAGGCCCTTAATTGTGCATTAATTACCTATTTGTGTCCTTATTCGACCAAATTATGTGTAACCGGCGATTGGAATATTTTTCATAAATTCATACACACCACATTTCACTAAATTTCACAAATTTACATACAAAAGTATTGATGAAAAGTGGGGTATTATAATTGGCATGAAACAAATTAAAAAGATTTTTTAGTTTTTTATCTAACAACTAAATTGCAATTAAACTAGAATGCTTTTAAAAACTAATATTTTTGGATTCTGAAATAAAAGTGGAGTGAAATGGAAATTAGTTTTGGAAATATGAAGAGAACCTCTTAGAACAATCAATTTTATTTATCATTACTTCAAAATATTTTTAGGGGATGCTAGTTTAAGTTTAGTGAATTAATTCTACTACACCGAGTAAGACTTAATTGCTCTAACCCCAACCCAAATTAAACTCTAGTAATGTGAATCAAAAAAATGCAATGGCATAAGTAACCAAAAATCATCATATTACAATCACAATTATATATTTATAGCAATTTCAAATATAAGTTCAACCAAGTCAATCTATAAGAAATTACTACTAATGAAGTTTAAAGTGTAAAACGTTAAGATCCAAATAAACATCTAATTTCAGTAAAAATGCATGGAACCCCCTCAAGAATCAATCCATCGCTATAAGGGAAGAGAAATTTAGGTGCTACAACTCATTGAATTAGCTTCAAGAATCAAAACCCCCTTCTACTTCGTACGTCCAGCCAATAAAATCACAGCCACGAGCTTAATAATTAAATTTAAAGAATGATGGGTGATGATGAAACTGGAAAACAGAGAAGCGTTGATGGAGGAATGAAGCTAGCCATTGATGAAGATGTTCGAGCTCGAGAGGACAATGATGAAGATGGAAACATGGAGGTATGGTAGAGGCCTTGTGTGATGGTGCACAAAAGTTCCAAAAATGGAGTTTGGAAGCTCCGATCGTGACTGTGGGTCTTGGAGGCTGAAGCTACTCTGTTTTTCTTTTTTCAGGTCTCCGACGACAGTGGAATGGGTGGCCAGCGACGGTGGGTGAAGAGGCGAAAGTCGCCAGGCACAGAGAAGGGCAAAGGTGGAGTTGGGACGAAGGAGGTGATGATCGATGAAGGTCACTCATTCTCTTTATGTCGTGGCTGCTCTCTGGTTCTTCAATATCGCTGAAACTATCTGAAACTTGCCTAATTTCTTTTTCTTTTTTCTTTTTGCCTTGAAAACTTACCTAATTTCATACGGTAAAACGCAGTAGTTTTACTTGTGGACCAAACGGACAGTTGTCAAACTGTCATTTTTTAAATTTAAGCCCCAAACTACCATTTTCAACTTTAATCCAATTTTTTAAGTATCTACAATTGAAAAAAATTAAGCCAACATTAAATATTCTCAAAAATCAATGTTAATAGTATTACAATTATGAATTATCTTAACAATTCCTAATTTAATGTATTTTACTCTTAATCTCATTTTATCTCAAGAAAGTCATTTTGAGCTTAATAATTATGACAAAATCTTCAATTAAACTATTAAAGTATAAAAATATATAATAAAAATAGGGATTTATCACTATACCTTACGCTTCTCCCCAAACCCCTACAATACCTAGGGTGCTCAATTGGGCCCATACCAACTTTTAGAGCCACATTGGGACCCACAATTTAACCTTGGAACTCTCTCAGCTTAGTTTGTGTTTGCTCACTCTACTTCTACTGTACAAATTTTATTAAAAAATTTATATAATTAAAATAAATAAAACATATTTTAATAATTTATTTTTATCTCTTACAATGGCTTCCTCTCCTGTTAAGAGGTTGGAGTGCTGTCCAAATGTCTATGCATGATTAAGTATAACTCCCCATAGTTCATCTACTAGTTCTCTTGCTCTCCCTTCTTCTCCTAAAAAAATTAAAACAATAAATTATGAATGGCCATATATTTTATAATATGAAAGAAACATTAATTTAATAGTAAACTTGCTAATTTGTTGTAGGTGACAGAAAATGTCTTCAATTTTGCCGTGTGATGAATCTTCTACTACCTACGGCTCTAGGTGTTTTTCTAAGAAACAACCTACGAAAACAAAAAACATTAATATTTCATTTTGTTATAATATTTAATATTTCCTGCTAAAGAGGTCATCTGGGGGATGCTCAAGATAAGTCTTCCACTTCCTCTTGTTTCTTCTGGAATATATTATAACTACAATTATTTACTTTTCCAAATCAATACAAATTTAATTAATTATAAATTCTCAGTGACCAATTTATAATGTACACCTACTCAATATTAAAAATAAATTACAGTCACACCTATTCAATATTTACAATATGAGAAAGAAAAAAAATTCTTGAGGACAAAATAAATTAATAATATTATAACAATATTATAATATATGATTACACATAACCAAAAAAAATAAAAAAAAAGTTACAATATTTTTTGAAACCGGACTAAAAACGCATGGACAAAAAAGAATCAATAAAAAACATATTACACATGCTAAATAGGCTCAGTAACTCATAAATATTACAAAAACATATTTAAATAACAATAAGATTACTAAAAGCAAATCTACTTAGCTAAAAAATGAAATAAAATAAGAAACTTTACTCACCTTGACTTCCTATGTAATGACCCGCTTCATATATCCCTTATTACTGATCTTACTCAGAGTAGCAATGCGTAGTTTAGTGGGCACACAGGAATAATATGAATATACTGATAATATTAATACAATATTGCTTGATTATAATACAAATGTTTCCCCACCAGGGGTTTACATAATATTTACAGACCTTAACAACAAAAGGCCTTCAAACAACCAGAACATTCCTCTTCATGCACACCTCTGTTATGTTCTCAGCACATTTCCAATGCTCACCTGTCTGAATGGTTGGTTGGGAGGAGTGAGATTCGAGAGAATCTCAGTAGCAAACATTACCACTATGCATGCCAGATATATATGAATGCATGACATGCTTGCCTATACTATTTCATGCCAACATAATGATATACTGCATGCTCGATGTTATGACATACATATGGCCATTGCACAAATATAACAGAGCTTCAACCAGTCATACATGTTCCACACAAATAGGCAAAGCAGTCACATAATCAATGCAAAACATACATATCACATACATGCAGAAAAGGTAAGTTCACTACCTGGTGGACTTTATGTCCTTCTCTTTTTGTCCCTTGATCAGCCAACCATCGCTCCTTCTTTATCACTTCATGGCCCTAGGCAAGTGATAACATCATTAGAGCCATGAAAAGTGAATACCCAATGGCCCACATTAGCCCTATAGGCTTACTTTCACCCTTGGAGTTCATTCCAATTATATTTGGCCAATTTCTTACTTAAATTCGCATGGTAATCAAACTACCGGCATTTTTGACCAAATTTTGGAAAATCATAACTAATTCTATAGAACTCCAATTGAGGTGGTTCAAAGCTCTATTTGAAGCCCTTTAAGTGTAGTTGTATATAAAAATACTCGATTTTAAACGCCAATACTACACCATTCCCAGAAATTTGGCAAACAGGCACTGTTCCAGATTTCATTCTAGAAACAGGGCACAACTTCAAAAATTTATATCTCATAGAATACTTGTCCAATTAACCATTATGACCTATCAAATTAAAGGTATATGTCTCTAATTTTATTCTGGAAAGTTTCATGGTCATTGGATAATATTTGACCACTCAAAAATATATCACGATAACACTGCCTCCAGAAAATGGAATACACAACATTTACCCTTTAACTTCCAAAGATTCTCAATTCATATACAAGCGTCCAAAAATCATGAACACTTGCATACCCACACAATTTTGCCTCCTAAAGCCAATGGAAGCATCAAAATTATAAAATTCCTACTTATTCTCCACGTCAAAACAGGGCAGAAAATCAGATTCTTAGGTGCAATATGTTGTTTTCTTGTTTTCTTTGGCTTAATCTCTTCCTTTGCTACTCCTAATCAAATGATTAGCTATTTAAATACTCATTAGCCATCATTTAGCCATTAAAATATCATTTAAAACCAGCCATGAACAGTACCCCACTTCCAATTTACTCATCCAAATAACAAATCAATCGGTTAAAAAGGAAGCTTACGCTTATCTCTACCCGTTTCCACAAACGGTTTGGAATTCCGGCAATACTCCGGCAAGGGAGATGGCACCAAACACCTCCAAATAAAAATCCAAAACCGTAGGAATGAAGATTTCGATGAGTAGAGGAAGTTTCCTGAAGGGTACTTTGAGAGAGGATGCCGTTTCGGCAGTGTTTCGGAGGAAAGAATTTTTATCTCTCTTCTTTCTCCATTTTTGCTCAACTCTCTCTCTCTCTCATTTCTGAATTTTTCACGGTAAAAAATGGCTGAAGGAAGATGATGAAGAATGGTTAAATGCATCAGCCAACTCATCTCCCACGTGTCACAATCTGATTCGCCCAAATAATGAATTTTCGCACAAAATACCAAATTCTGCAGATTTTTCATTAACTTCGAAAATTCATATCTAATTTTACAAATATCCAATTGGAGTGATTCTAAAGGCTATGAGACCCTTATTGAGTCTAGGTTTAAGGAAAAATATAGCCTTTGGCCAATTATAAGCTCACACTTCCCAGAATTTTAATCTTTGAATGATGTCCCAGAAAATAATTAATTTCGCTGGGCTAACTTCAAAAATTCATTTCTCTTTGTGTACAACTCCAAATGACTTATATGACCTATCAAATTAAATCTTGATAAGTCTAATTTCATTCTGGAAAGTTTCATAAGTTCTCACCATCATTTACCCATCGAAATATGTCACACAATCATCACTGCCATACCGGGAATTTTATCGATGGCAAAATTACTTTGTATTCCACTTTGCTATATTGTGTGTGACTTCTAATTACTTCTTTTTGTTATTCCCCAAGCTCTTTAGCTTACCAATATAATTCCTTTTAATATCCAATGATTAAAAGGAATTTTAGGGAATTTAAACATACATCATAGGGACATTTGCTAAACCGGGGCTTAGCAGTCCACTTAATCCAGGCTTAATCTTATGCCTTTAGTCTCAAAATTTGGGATATTACATCCGAACTCCTTATAACTTCGAGTAGAAAATCTGATGAAAACCTTATCAAAGCGCGCATGGAGAACAATTTTGCCAAAACTGATAAAATCAAGAGTGACGTCGTTTATATAGCTACGTGATTTGCAACTGTTTCACTAAAATTGCTATATCAACCGCTACAAATATGGAAACCCTACCTTAGTCTGCGTGACACATTGTAGTGGTTCATTGGCACCTCTACAAACACCGAACCAGTCTACGATTTTTTGTCTTCTGTAGTGATTTTTGCCTCCAACCACTACAAAATGTGGTGCCAGCTTGGCGCCTTAAGCTGGCACTAGATTTATAGTGGTTTATCTTACACAACCACTATAAATTACCACGGCTTACTTGTGCTTCACTTGGCATGAGTCATATTGTTGTAAATTTATAGCAGTTTTGCTATAAATCGTGACAAATCCATTACTTTGTAGTGGTTTTTTTTGAACCGCTACTAAGTGACCGCTATAAACCAATTTGTAATACCCTACTTTTCACCAATATTCCTTACATATATATATTTGTGATATTTAGTAGAATAAAATGGTGATTTGTGGTGTATATGAATTTACAGAAAAACATGAATCGGCGGTTACATATAATTCGGCCAAGAAAGGACACAAAGAAGTAATTAATGTTTACTTAAAGGCCTACTATTATAACCAAAATTTGAGAATTGAATGACATGAAGAGTGTAATACTCCATTTTTCACCAATACATTTATGTATATATTTGATGTATATTCAATGGAATAAAATGGTGAAAAATGATGTGAATGAATTTATGTGAATTTATGAAAAATATTCCAATTGCCGGTTACGTGGATTAATGGCCTTATTTAAGTATCAAAATGGGATTGAGTCGATGAAATTGGCGAAAAATGATTTATTTCGGTAAATCATTAAAATGCAGGGGCAAAACGGTAACTTTGCCGAAAAGTGAAAAATAATTATTTTCGTCAAATTCCCCATGATTTGAGCTAAATGGGAATTAAAAAGGGGAAATGACTAATTGATCATTAATAGACCAATTTTGGTGAATTATTGTGAAAAATGGTCAAATAGTTAAAAGGTTAATTGCTTGGTCAACAAGTTACATGTTGACCTTATGGGATAATTGAAGATTTAGACTTTCCCCATAATTCCCTGCATGTTGTCAGCTAAATACAAAAGGGAGAAGAGAGATGGAATTAATTGGAGTAATTATGCATTTTTGGACCAATGAAAGCTAGACACTTGTGCAATTAATTAAAATCTTCATTTATATCATCAATTCATCATCCATCAGCTCTCATTCACACACGCACAGAATTGAAACACAAAAGAGAGAGCTTGAGGATGAGAAGCTTACGGAAGAGAAGGAGAAGCTAGGTTTGGCACCAAATCAAAGGTAAGGTGCTTGAACCTTGTGATTGAAGGTTCCTAATTCCTCTATGATCTCTTCTCTCCATCTTCCTATCATTAAAACTCCATGGTATGCAGCTGAAACAAGCGCAGGAAGGAGAGAGAGAATCTGACCTGGAGAGAGAAAGTGAAGAAAATCAAGAGGTAACTTCTAAACCTTGTTCCTCTTGCTTGATTAAGGATAGTAGAGTTGTTTTGGGCTTGATTATGGTTCATTTGGTATAAGATAATTCAAGAAATCCAAAGAGACCTTAACATGTAAGTGTCTCCAAATCAAGTCCAATGAATGTCTAACTAGTTAATATATTGGTTATAAGTAAAAAGAAGATGATTGGGCCAAAGAAAATAAGAATTTGACACAACTTTTCTGGGAATTTATTTTCCCTTCTATGTGTTGGATGTAAGGAATGATTTGAAATTTGACCAATTCAATGCTTCTATTGGATTTAGGAGGCCGAACTGTGTAGGGTCTATGTTGACCCCGAAGTGAGAAAAAGCCCAGAGAGCGAAATGACAAAATTGCCCTTTCTAAGCCTTATTTGAGGGATGTCAAGGGTATTTTTGTCATTTGGGATTAATTTTGGCCAATTTAAGGTTGGGAATGGATTCTACACGCGAAAATGTGTAGGAATGGCCTAAATCATGATTTTGGAAAAAATACTGATAATAAGGACCTAAGGGGTATTTTGGTAATTTGGCACCAATAGGCTAAATTTACCAATGATATGAGCTTGGAAAGGTGTATGGATGAATAATAACTCCTTTGGTGATGTTTGGCGGTTTCAGAACTTGACAACCGGTTTGGCCTCAGGATTGTCCGAGCTTGATTCAAGTAGAATAGTTGCGTAAAGTAGCAACCAGGTAGTAACTGTCTTCATATAACATGACATGCATAATGTAACGACCCGCCTCATATATCCCTTATTACTGACCTTACTCAGAGTAGCAATGCGTAGTTCAGTGGGCACACAGGAATAACATGAATATACTGATAATATTAATATAATATTACTTGATTATAATACAAAAGTTTCCCCACCAGGGGTTTTCACAATATTTACAGACCTTCAAACAACCAGCAACAGTCCTCTTCGTGCATACCTCTTTTCTGTTCTCAGCACGTTTCCAATGCTTACCTGTCTGAATGGTTGTTTAGGAAGAGTGAGATTCGAGAGAGTCTCAGTAGCAAACATTACCACTATGCATGCCAGATATATATGAATTCATGACATGCTTGCCTACACTATTTCATGCCAACATAATGACATGCTGCATGCTCGATGTTATGACATACATATGGCCATTGCACAAATATAACAGAGCTTCAACCAATCATACATGTTCCACAAAAATAGGCAAAGCAGTCACATAATCAATGCAAGACATACATATCACATACATGCAGAAAAGGTAAGTTCACTACCTGGTGGACTTTATGTCCTTCTCTTCTTGTCCCTTGATCCGCCAACCATTGCTTCTTCTTTATCACTTCATGGCCCTAGGCAAGTGATAACATCATTAGAGCCATAAAAAGTGAATACCCAATAGCCCACATTAGCCCTATAGGCTTACTTTCACCCTTGGAGTTCATTCCAATTATATTTGGCCAATTTCTCACTCAAATTCGCATGGTACTCAATCTACCAGCATTTTTGACCAAACTTTGAAAAATCATAATTAATTCTATAGAACTCCAATTGAGGTGGTTCAAAGCTCTATTTGAATCCCTTTAAGTTAAGTTTTATATAAAAATACTTTGGTATGACTATTATTTTCATAAGTTTCACAGAAATTCGGAAAACAGGCACTGTTCCAGATTTCATTCTAGAAACAGGGCACAATTTCAAAAATTTATATCTAAATAAAAAAAATCCAATTGATCATTATGACCTATCAAATTAAAGGTCTATATGTTTACTTTCAAACTGGAGAGTTTCATGGTCATTGGATAACATTTGACTACTCAAAAATATGTCACCATAACTCTGCCTCCAGAAAACGGAATACACAGCATTTACCCTTTAACTTCTAAAATTTCTAAATTCATGTACAAGTGTCCAAAATTCATGAACACTTGTATACCCACACAATTTTGCCTCCTAAATCCAATGGAAGTATCAAAATAATGAAATTATCACTATTTCTCCACGTCACAGTACAGGGAAGAAAATGAACTTCTCCGAAAAAGTTTGTTGTTTCTTCGATTTCTCTTGCCTAATCACTTCCTTACTACTCCTAATCAAGTGATTAGCTATTTAAACACTCGTTTGACATCGTTTAGCCATTCAAAACACTAATTTAAATCAACATAAATAATATCCAACTTCCTCTATACTCATCCAAACGACAAACCAATCGGTTAAAAAGGAAGCTTACGCTTACCTCTACCCGTTTCCACAAACGGTTTGGAATTCCGGCAACACCCCAGCCGGTGAGACGGTGCCAACCACCTCCAAATGAAAATCTAAAACCGTAGGAATGAAGATCTCGATGAGTAGAGAAAGTTTCCTGAAGGGTACTTTGAGAGAGGATGCCGTTTCGGCAGTGTTTCGGAGAAAAAGATTTTCTCTCTATTCTTTCTCCATATTCATTCTCTCTCTCTTCTGGTTCTTTCTGATCTGTTTTCTCCGTGAAAATGCTGAGGAAGATGGTCATTTAATGATTAATTGGGGTGTCAAATTGCCTTGCCACGTGTCACAATCTTATTGGCCCAAAATTACAATTTCCGCTCAAAATGCTTAATCTGGCTGAATTTTCATTAAACTTTGAAAATTCATATCTAATTGTGTAGATATCCAATTGGAGTGATTATAAAGGCTATGCAACCCTTATTGAGTCTAGTTTTAAGTAAAAATATAATCTTTGATCAATTAGTAGCTCAAACTTCCAAGAATTTTAATCTTTAGATGCTGCCCCAGAAAATAATTAATTTCGCGAGGCTAACTTCAAAAATTCATTTCTCTTTGTATACAACTCCAAATAACTTATATGACCTATCAAATTAAAGCTTGATAAGTCTACTTTCATTCTGGAAAGTTTCATAAATATTTACCATCATTTACCCATCAAAAAAGGTCACACAATCACCATTGCCACACCAGGAATTTCACCGGTGGCAAAATTACTTTGTGTTCCACTTTACTCTATTATGTGTGACTTCCAATCACTTCGTTTTGTTATTCCCCGAGCTCTTTAGCTTACCAATATAATTCATTTTAATATCCAATGATATAAAGGAATTTTGGGGAATTTAAACATACCTCATAGGGACATTTGCTAAACCGGGGTCTAGCAGTCCACTTAATCCAGGCTTAATCTTATGCCTTTAGTCCCAAAATTCGGGATATTACACATATGTATTGTTTGTTATCATCATCAAAATGTCTAACATGTTTAGATTAAGTGGAGTGATCACCCGGGGCCTATCGCAGGTCAGGTTGATACTCACGCGAAATGTTCATAATTGCACGAGCGGACCCAAGGCCTATCTTTGCACGGGTACCCCTCGGGGCCAAGAGAACCCATCAAGCGCGATGTCGGTCATGAAGTTGTGTTGTATACATTATGCACAGGCACCCTTTGAGCTAAGAACTCGTCTAGCGCGAAGTCGGTTTATGAATTGCATGTTTGCACTGAATAACGTTTAATGATTTTGTTGATGATTTTATATGAGTAAAGCATGCTTGTGTATGTTATCTTGTATGTTTAATGACGTTACTACCGAGATTCCCATGAATCTCATCCTTTTACTGAAATAAATCTCCAGTACAGAGAGGAAGCTCGCGGGGCAAGGCAAAGGTAAAGGATGAAGAGTCGAGGCCTAGTGGTGGGAGAGCTTAGTTTTGGTTGTCAAGCTTTTGTTATGTATTTTGAGAATATTGTAAAGTTGTGGTTTGTATATGAAATGAAGGGAAGAATGAATATATGTGTTATAATATGAATTGTGTATGAATGTGTAAATAGGTGAATATGTATATCCAGCAGAGGCATTGTATGGAATTTCTAGCATTTTCCCCACTCTGATGTTTATAGTTGGTGAGCATTAGCTAATTAGTACTTTACCGTAGTGTTTGGAAAAAAGGTATAACAAAGAGTGGCCTCATTTAAGTGTTAAAATGGGGTTAAACCAATGGAAATGAGCGATAAATGATTTATTACGGTAAATCATAAAATGTAGGGGTAAAATGGTAATTTTTTCATAAAGTGGGAAATAATTATTTTCCCTAATATTCCCAATAATTTCAGTTAAATGTGAATTAAAAAGAGGGAAATGACTACTTGATAATTAATAAGTCAATTTTGGAGAAATATTATTAAGTAAGGTCAAATAGTTAAAAGTCAACATATTGCAAGATGACAATGGAATACTGCAAGATCAATATACTCCCTCATTTCTCATGTAAATTTGACTAAAATGAAGAAAGTATAAAGGGAAATGGAATTAAATGAGAAATGACAATTTTGGACCAATCACAAGTTGCCACTTGCAATTCATTTTGATTAATTGATTATATTATTAATTCCCTTCATTTCTCCAACTTCATTCTCGTGCCAACATATCGAAATAGAGAGAGAGGGAGCTGAGAATGTGAGGAACACAATGAAGAAGAGGAAGGAGCTAGGGTTCTCTTAGATCAAAGGTAAGGAAGTTGTTACCTTGTGTCTTAAGCTTCCTAATCCCTCCATAACCTCTCCTACTCATCTCTCTTCCTTTAAATCCATAGTTTTCAAGCTGAATCAAGAGTTATGGAGAGAGAGACAGAAAGGTCTAGAGAGAGAAAGTATTGGAAATCAAGAGGTAACTTTCCAAATTTGTTCCTCTTACTTGATTGATGCTATTAGAGTTGTTATTAGCTTAGTTTTGGTGGTTTTGGTAAGAGTTAGCTCATTAAACCTAAGAGGCCTTAATTGTCAAGTCTCTCCAAATCAAGCCCAATGAATGTCTAAATAGCTAATAGTGTAATTATAAGTAGAAAGGAGGTGATTAGGCAAGAGAAAATGAGAAACCGACACAACTTTTCTAGGAATCCTATTGGATTGCCATGTGTTGGATGTGGTAAAGGAGTAAGAATTTGATAGTTTTGATGCTTCCATTGGGTTTAGGAGGCAAAATTGTTAGAATTAGTAGGCATACAACAGAAGAATTAAAAATTTTTAAAAATTGTAAAAGTTTAACAATCGCAGTTATGGATTTATCAATGGCATTTAAATCAAGTTAGAAATTGTCGTACCTTGTTCATGTTTGTTTGAATGCCCATAGTCATCAACACATGGCCAACTCTTAAATCTCTATCTTGGTTGTTCCTGAAACAAATTCTCAGCATCAACATGTTGGCTAATTCTTTTTCAGAGAGTATCAAACTCCATAAGTACTAGATTAACCATCCCTAGAATAAACAAGTTGGCTAATTCATCTTTTGAGTTTTGCCTTTTTTGATTTTGAGGAGCCAACTACTCAGATCAGCTCCCTCTACTGGTATCCATATGAACAGGACCCAACACCGGCAACGTGCTAGTGACTCCAATGCCTCTCTAGGGTTTTCTTACGGCTCTCTATTTTTTTATCATCATCCATAGAAAACCCTAGCTCTTTCCTTTTATAACTAGTCAAAGTCATCTATTTTGTAATGGATATTGGATTTTTAAAATTAATCTTAATTAATTTCAAAAATCATTATCATATCAATTAACACTTAATTTTTTTTAGTAAACTAATTAAATAAATCTGGTTTAATTAAATCTATCCAACAATTTTAATTTAACATATTTATTTAATCAGAATAAAGAGCCAATGAAATTAGATTTAATTTATCTTTATAAATTAAATTTGAGATATTATCATATAATATCTATATATATACATAGTATAATAATATTATCATATAATACATTATTATCATATATAATATATATCATCAAATAATATATATTACATCTATAATATAATATTATCATATATAATATATATTATCAAATAATATATATTATATATAAATGTATGTATGTATTTCAAAAATACATATATGTATATATATAATATTATTAATTTTCTTTTCCAATGTAAATACACACACACACATAAATATTTATCAAACAAATATTCACACATGTATATATCATCCACCCTAGATTAAACATTGTATTCATTGAATCTTAGACGCATTTTAGATTCAATGAATCTGGACATTATAGCTTGTATTGGGCTATTCTTGCGTGCGACCCTGTAGGCCCGTACAAAGTTGGAAGTAGGCCAATAACTGTACTAGCCCACAAGTCGCAAGCAGCCTCTAGCAAGACATTATGACTACCCAATTCATATGAGGATCGTTAACATGATGCAACCTGTCATACAACTATGTCACGTCCCTTTTGTCACGAGATATCGTGGTCAAGGATGAGGCATGGATAATGTCATCCTCATATTCCTAACTATTACATTTTCAATCCCTAAGTAGTCTGACTATAGAAATAGAAACTCTTTTCCATCATAGTATGGCCATACATTTGTCAGACTCACTCATCGAGGGGCCTAGTAATATCTCTCTACTAATGTAAAGATAAATTTCATCTTGACCATTCACATTCCCCTGCATCAAAATTACCAAGCCCGATTGTAGCCTTTATCATCACCCGTTCAAAGGTGACTTTTGACTAGGTCAAAGCTTAACGACTCTCATATAAGAATCCATGATGATCTCAAGTCAAAGGGCATAGTGACGTGGTTATACATGAGATAAGCTTATGACTTGATCCATACAGCTTTCTCACAGTGGGTAAGTCTAACACCTTATACTTCTACAAGTTCCTATGACTTTGACTTGTATCTTCATACCTTATCAAAGTCATACTAGTCTTATTTCATCTTTGCTCCCCATAGATGACTGACTAGGGACATTTAGGACAATCATTATGATTTATCCAAGGATACAATTATCACAATAAACATGCAAATAATGTGATAACTAAATGAAGAAATTCATTAAATAAAAATGTTCAGAATACAATGGTTGGCCCCTATGGCACAATTTCCAATAAAAATTGTGTAGGGCATATGTTGATGATAAAGTGAGAAAAGCCCAAGAATGTGAAAAGACCAATTACCCTTTAAAAGCCTTAAGTAAGGGTTGTCAAGGGAATTTTCATTATTTGGACTTGATTTTGACTAATTGGAAGTCAAAAATGGATTCTACACGCGAAATTGTGTAGGATTGGCCCTGATCATAAATTTGGTAAAGTATAGTAAGATCGGGTCTTAAGGGGCATTTCGGTAATTTAGCACTATTAGGCTAAGTTAACCAATACTATGAATTTAGAATTATGCATGAATGAGAAATGAATCATTTATGGTATATTTGAAATTTCAGGACTTGGTTGTTGTTCGAAACTCAAGACTTGCCATAGCTTGGAAAGGTGGGAGGAAGTTGCTAGAGAAAAATAACCAGGTAGTAACTTATTTTTCATATGTTATAATATGCATTGAATGATTTGTGTGTTCATCATGAATTCTTTGACGTATTTAAATATGGGGGGTGGTTGCCTAGGGCTTATCTTTGCACGTGTGGACGCTCAGGCTAATGTAACCATCATTGTTGCATGAGTTGGTGCCTAAGGCCTATTGCATAGGTATCCCTCGGAGCGTTGTAATATATCTAGTGCTATGATAGTTTATGAGCTACATGTGATACATTGAATGCTGAGTGATGATTTTGATGAATGATGATTGTTTAGCATGCATTGTAGTGTTATAACTGTATGCTTGATATACGTTGCTACAGAGATTCTTTTGAATCTCACTCATTTTTAAAAACCCACTTTCAGTACAGGGATAAAGCTTGAGGGGTAAGCGGAAGGTAAACGTGGATAATTAAAGGTTGAGATACTGAAGACTTTAGCCCTTTTTGGGTTGTCTAGTTCCATATGTGTTTTTGGATATTTTGGGTTGTATATGATCTATATAGTTATACCAATATGATGAGAACATGAGTGGAATTTAATGTATGAATGATATTTTGATAAGTATTTATGCTTCCGATCGCTAATGAAATGAAATTAAGGTAAACGCTTGCTAACTTTGTCAAATGAATATAAATAAAGAATCGATGAGACTAAACAAAATAGTGAAAATAGTTTGTGAAAATTTTACTACCCTCTCAACCCAAGGTTCAACACTTGAGTTGAGGGTGGGAAGTTTGCAAATATTTTTGAAAGTTTGGTAGTTCAGGTTTGAATCCTGGTCTCCTGGATGATTTCACTACTCTTTTATACTCATTCGATGCTATAGGAAATAAGGTATCACACAACGTCCTTTTTTTTGTAGTGAGTCTTGTATATCATCATCATTGTCACACTTGGGAAAATGGAACATGTCTGAAGTCATATAGCCAAACTTAACAGCAAGACAACATAAAAAAATTGAAAAAAAAAATTTAAATATCACTTTATGACAAACTGCAAAGAGAGATACATCTAATATGTAACTTCCAAATTTTTGTTTTCTGGGATTTAACTGATATTAGGACCAATTTGTTCATGATAATTGGAATTTTTCATGTAATTATTTGAGTAAGAGGAATTTACTCAAATTGGAATCAAATTTTCTAAGCAGGGAAAAATTAATTAAGTGGGTAATAATTGAAAAAGTTGTTTTAGCAAAATATACAAATTTAGTCCAATTCCTTGAAATTTGGAGAATGTTAACAAAAATAATAATTGAGAATAATATATATATATATATATATATGTATATATATACATATATATATATTACATTATTCTCTTATTGTATATCATCAATATCTTTTTTTTAGAGTATAGCATCAATATCACATTTGGGAAAATGGAACATATTTGAAGTCATATAGCCAAAATAATAAACAATAGAACAACATAATATAGAATTGGCAAAATATTGAAGAACACCATTATGACAAATAGCAATGAGAAATGCATGTATTCTTATATTTTTATGTTCAAAGCATAAGGTGTACACACACACACATTATTTGTTTTTTGATAAAGGAGGCTAGTATGCATAATAAGGTAAAGTCAAGAGAATCAAGGTAAGCACAAGAACTTATTGTCTCTTGATGATTCTTGATGGTTGTTGGTAGTTGTTTTGCTTGGTTTTGTGATTTGGGATGTTTAAAACCTAAGGGGTTATTCTTCCTAAATCCTCATTAATCATGTTCATTAGGTTTTTGGGTGGTTAATCATAGGATTATAAGTGAAAAGGAAGTGTTTAATGAAGTGAAATCAAGAAAATCCATGTTTCTCTTTAACTTCTAGATTTCGTCCAGGGGAATTTTTGCCATGTTAGAGCTAGAATTTGGTGTTTTTAATGATTCCATTGGATTATACATGAAAAATTTTATGGTAATACATGTGTTCATAATTTTTGGATGAGTGTACATAAATCTGAAAATTTTAGAAGTTAAGGTAGTGCAGTTTGATTGGTTCCCTGGAAGCAGTTCTATTAAGTATTTTTCGTTAGCCAAACCTAGTTCAAATATTATGAAATTTTACAGGATTAAATTAGACACGTAGAGCTTTAATATGATAGGTAGAATATAATTTTTAGACTAGTAGATTGAAAGATATGATTTTTCCAAATTGAGCCCTAGTTCTAGAAGGAAATCTGGAACATGGGAGGTTTAGCGAATTTCTGGGAATAATGTGATGATAATGGTCATACTTGGGTATTTTTCCTTAAAAGAGGATTTAAAGTATATAGAAATTAGAACTACTCAATTTGAAATTTTCTAGATTTTGCTATGAATTTTCAAAATTTAGTCAAAATGCTGGCAACTTTTGGCCAACATGAGAATTTAAAAAGGAAATGGCTAAATGTAATTAGTTTGAACTAATGAAAGTAAGGCTTTAAGATAAATGTAGCCCATTGGACATTCATTTTTCATAGCTCTAATAATATCATTACTTATCTAGGGCTATAAAGTGACAAGGAAGAGACAATAGTTAGAAGACCAAGATACAAGAGGAGAATGTAAAGTCTAAAAGATAGTAAACTTACCCTATGTAAGACCTCAAAGGTCTTAGTATGATATGGGATGATCAACATTGGTGCAATTGACAACCTCTCCTGTAACTACCAAGAATTACGTATAGATTCGCTATGCTTCTATTTCGTGACTCTGATGTTTTATTTCCTTATAAGTGTTAATAATGTCAAGATGATCTAATAGGAGTTCTACAGGAACCTCCTATGACATTTGATTGAACCCAAAAATTGTGTATTTATGTGACAATTTCCTAGCCTCTGTCGTCTCAATACTGTTTCCACTTTCAATATTGTGTCCATTTTATTAGGATCTACTAGATCCTATTTTATGAGACAACTTTTTTTAGTCATCACCCATAAGTGCTTCTCAGGTTCTTCTCTACTACTCAAGGAGTATATCAGAATATTGACATTGAGTCTATCATACTAGTCTAAATACTGTCAACAATTTCATACTGTGAAAAATCACTACTCAGTATGATAAGAGATAACCAATCCTCTATCACATCTCCCCAGCTAACATGGATGTCAGAGGCTGGCAACAACAACCCTCTATTGACTAAATTGTGTTGCTCATGTTTGCAATCTGTCTCCCTTAAGAGTAGGTATAAGAAGATGACACCGTTTTTCATTATGTGATTAGCTATCAGCTTGATACAGCTTGTTATTATTCCTCTCAGAGGGAACTTCTTAATTCTTGTGTTTTTAGGAAGAATTCCCACTATCATCATGCCTATCATTCCCTATATTGGGTCAAGTCTACCTTTTTGACCCTTCCCAGCATCTGTACCTCTTGGTCTTACCATCCTTATGTTTCATCATATGAAAATAAGGAAGAGGTAAATTCCATGTAACATAAAGGTATTTATGTCATTTAATAATGTGTTGGGTATATAGGTGCTCCTGTAAAAACATATAACAGAGGTTTACTGTAGACAGGGAAAACCTGTAACAACATATAGCCTCTAAACTACTGTACAACATGTTCTAGCTCATTTATGTTACATAACATAACATGTTCATGTAACTTCCCAGGGGTAACCCATCTTAAGATTTCCCTGAGTTGAGTACGCTTACCTTTTCTGTACCCGTGATAAAATGCAGATACTGGCCTTAACTACTTCCAACCACCGGTACCCCGTGACTGTCCTTATTTCAAAAATCGTGCCTATTGCCTTCGGGCATCAAAATACTGTGTAGGAACTACATATCAGTGCTAGTACATGCACAATATCAATTCTGATACCACCATTACGTACATTAATATCACTATCAAGTGTACTTGTACCACGGATACCACCAATTGGGTTGGAACCGTCTTTGCGCTCACGATACTACTATTCTCTAATACCGTTATTATTGTTGATACCCTCATGATACCACTGGTACCATCCTGATATCACCATCACGAGTGCTGGTATCATTATTGTGTGTACTAGTACCATCGGTACCACCGATACCACCAATAAGGTACTGGTACTGCCTCTGCGTGCACTAATACCACTGCTTTCTAATACTACTGATACTACCCTAATACTATTGATAGCATACTAATATCACTATTACAAGTTCTGGTATTATTACCATGTGCACCGGTATAACCAATACCACAAACTAGGTATTAGTATCACCTCTGAGTGCACTCATACCACCATCTCCCTGATACCATCCTCAGACCGGTATTGTGTTACCATCCTCCAGGTATTAACTGTTTCTCAGGGATTGACTATTCCTTTTAGGGGGCATGTATGTGAACAAGCCAAAGTAATTCTCTTCGCTGTTCCTGTCACTATATAATCAAGCATATTAGTATACTATCCTGTTGCCAGAACTGCATGCATTGTGGTCATAACCATTATTCTGATACCAAAAATGTAAGACCTTACCGTACAAATCTCTTATTAATTAATGATATTAACTAGAGTAGCAATTGCGCAATTCAGTAGGCACATAGGAATAGCAAAAATGTATACTAATATTATTGAAACAATATTGCTTGATTATATTAAAAGAGTTCCCCATAGGGATTCGTACATAATAATTACAAACCTTAAAACAATAAAAGGTTTTTAGATAACAAACATATCCTCTTATGCTCGTCTGGAACCTTCCGTTGCCGGTAATTACATTTATGGAAAGGGTGAGATTTAAAGAATCTCAGTAATAACATGCAATCAGACATATACAATGTGAAAATAAATATGTCTTGCATTATGTTATATAAGATGAAAATGTTGTGTGCATACTATCCAAGGCCAAATGAATGTTTGCAACCTTGGCTTATCTCTGCGCCTCCGTTGGGTCCCAAACCACAACTAAGCTAATATGCGTATCCCAGACACTGTACTTATGTTACAGAAGATGGCATACACAAAGCATAAAGATGATCACATAGTGTATGAAAAAAAGTGTTACTACCTAGAATGCGTCCTTTCCTTGCATGCCTATCGCTCTAATACTGTATCCGGCTCGGGCTATCGATATATCCTAAAATTCAAAAGTTATAATAAATGAGTTATTATTCATTCATAACTCATTGTGTTAGTTATCTTGACCCAAAACTTTAAATGACCAAAATGCCTTTGTGGACCCGATTTATGCCTCTTTGTACCCAGTCCAACTGTACTTTATCAAAAATTATGACCCTGGCTAATCTATACAATGTCATGTATAGAATCCATTTTTGACCTCAGGTTAGTCAAATTCCAGTCCAATTATAGATTTACCATTGACAGCCCATAACTTAGGGTTTTAAGGGTAATTGTGCTATTTCATATTATAAGGCCTTTATTCTTCATATTATATATGTTTCCCACAAAATTTTCCATTCTAAACCCAATGGAATTATTAAAAGCATGAATTTATAGATCTAACCCAACTAAAAAGGTCTAGCCGAAAATCACTAAATGTGAGGGAAAATATGTTTTCTTGATTTCTATCCATATAACTCATTTTCACTTGTAATCACATGTTTAACCCATTAAACACCTCTTAAACATAATTAGTGTGAATTTAGGAAGCACCTCTCCTTAGGGTTTGGTATCCTCAAATCACAAACCAAATCAAAACAAAGCCAATAATCAATCTCAACAACAACTACCTTGAATCAAACAAGATAACAAGGTTTTATGGTTTTACCTTTGATTTCTCTTCTTTCTCTCTCTAGGAGCCATGTTTCTCTCTCTCTTCCCTCTTTATTTTTCTTGCTAAACATGGTTTTAAAGAAGAAGAAAAATTTAGAAGAGGTTCCCAAATGATTTAGAAGGCATAACCACTTGAAATCAAGCCTTTTACCTTAGCTCTTGTTCTTCAAGCTCTCTTAAAACTCTCCTCTCTCTCTATTTGGTTCACTTTGACCAAAAATGGAAGGAAGGAAAGAGATAAAAGCTTTTTCAAAATATCACCTCTTGCTTTATGACATAATATTGTTTAATGCCAAATCAACATGTGCATTATTTACTTAGCTATAATTAATCCCTCTTGAATTAATATAGACCTAGTAAATTATTTCCTTCCTATTTCTTCATTTTGGCCAAAAATATCTCCCTAATTTGGAGAAAATAATTGCTTCTTGCTTTATCAATCAAATGACACCATTTTGCCCTTGCATTTTTTTCCATTTTCACACTTGCTGGAAAAACCGGCAGAATTTTCATCAAATTTTAAAAATTTATATCTAATTGTACAAATGTTCAATTGGTATCGTTTCATAAGATATGTGACCCTTATTAAGTAAATTTTAAATTAAAAATATAGCATTTAGCCAAATATAAGCTCATAGTTCTCAAAATTTCCATTTTTAGACGCTGTCATAGAAGCTAGCCAGTTTCACTAGGCTAAATTAAAAAATACATGACTCTTTGTGCACAGCTCCAAATAACTTATATGACCTATAAAATTAAATCTTTATACGTATACTTTCATTTTGGAAAATTTTATAGGCATTGGACGTTATTTTCCTTTTTAAAAATATTAGACAAGACTTCCAAGCTGGAAAACATACTGGCAACAAATGTAAATTCTTACAATTTATGTTCCAACATAATCATGTTATGTGTAACCACTATTTGACTTGTTTTGTCATTTTATGAGCATTTTAATTCATAATTATATTCCCTTGAATGCCACAAAGATATGTGGAATTTTATGGAATAAAATTATGCTTTTCTATGACATTTGCTAAACAAGCTAAGCAGTCCACTTGATTCAGACTTATTCTCAAGCCTCTAGACCTAAAATTTGAGAGTTACACCCTACTTGCATGTACTTGATATTTATGCTTGTGTAGTTATGTATGTGATTACTTTACTTGATTGTATAGAGCATATTTGAATGATGAAAATTTTCTTTTGTTTATGCCATGGCTATGAGTATGTTACATAAAATATTGAGCACACATAAATGTCACTATATGACATGCATCTAGTTAAGGCTAACATGTCATGCACTTAGCATATATCATGCATGCATTATGGTACTTGTTTACTACTGAGATTCCCTCGAATCTCACCCTCCCCAACCAACCACTTAGATAGGTAAACACAGGAGTTATGCTAGGAATAGAGAAAGTGACTATACGTAGAGGAATGCAATTGATTATCTGAAGGCTTTTTATTATTTTAAGTTCTGTAGTCATTATGTACATCCCTAAGGGGAATTCCTATAATATAATCAAGCACAATATATCGATGATATCAGTATATTTATGCTATTTTTTTGTCCCTACTAAATTGCGTATTGCTACTCTGGTTAATACCAGTATTAAAGGGTATGTCAGGCGGGTGTGACAAGTGTTTGTATATTTGAATTTTAAATTTTGAATTTCCCTGGTCATTCATTTTAGAGTTAATATTTTTTCCCTCTCCATATTTTTTCCATCTTGATATGAACTCATTATTTCTCTCTCCCACTCCTATTTTTCTTTCTTTATCCCATTTTCAATAGGATTGGAAGCTTTAGCCTACCTTTTTCTCTTCCACCGAGCATGAGAGAAAGAAGATGGTTTGTGTAGATTGGATAGAGAAGGTAGTGCAGAAGGTAATGAATAGTGAACATAAGGCTCTAAGGTTTACTCTCTCAGCTGTTAGTTCCTACCTCCTTCAATCCCAATCATTCCCTTCTCTATATGGCTTCTAGAGGTCACTCAGTTCTTTTTTCTACCATTTCTTAATCTTCTCTTCTTCTTTTTTACCTGGGTGAAATGTGGTTTCAAATTTCTTAACTTCTTTGATCCTTTATTTTAAAAGATTTAGAGCTTAAAAAGGGTTGTGTTTAGTTTGTGTGCTATAATCCATGGAAGATGGGTGATGAAGATCACGATGATGAAGGTGATATTGGATAAAATGGGTAACTTATATGTAGATTATTTATAACTCAATTTCTCTACTTATTGTTTACACATTTTATATGTCATTACTCTATCTCAATATATAGCTTTTCTTTTAAATTGTGAAAATGATGAATTTTTTTACCTTGCTAGATTATATATCCCTAATCTAGGCCACATCATGATTGTAATTTATAATTTTATATTCCATTACTCTGTCTCAATATTATGAATCTTTCATTTCTATGAATGATGTCCCCCATTTTAATTTTTTTATTTTACTTAGTTTGTGTAGGCGAAGATGTAATAAGGTCAGGCGTACGGTACTCAATTGACATAAACTCTACTCAAGAATGTGGGTAGTACTACATTCTATAATCTAATTTTATTTTTGGTTTCCCTTGGATTGTCTTGGTTTTCACTTAGATTTTTCTTAAGAAGGAAAATAAGGTTTTTTACTTTCATGTATTTAGAAATGCTTGAAGTTTAATGGGTGGTCTGCTGAAAAAAACTATTTTGATTTGATTCAAGTGTTGTTGATAAAATGTTGTTTTCAGTTTGTTTTGTTGCTTGGTTAGCCTCCAATGAAGGAAAGTGCCATGCATATTTGTGTAATGCTTCACATTGATTTATGAGCCATTGACTGAGCTATCTTTTACCACTTGATGTCTCATCTTTAATTTGTTTAAAACTTTATCTTAGCTTTTGCCCATTAGGTAAGGGGCTAAATTATGGGCCCATTTGGTTTAACCCCATTACCACCTGCAATGTAATGGGGATGAAATGCAATTGGAATTATCGGGATAATGTTTGGTAAGCTTTTTAGTAGGGGGTGTAATGAGTTATTTTATAATAATGTTTTAAAATTAATATTTATTTAAAAGACTAATTTACCCTTTTAATTCATAGCTTGCCCTACTTCTTCTTCGACAACCCTATCAACAGTAACCATTTCTCTCACATAGGTGGAAGAGGATGATCATGGCAGAGGGGATGAGCACGGCAGAGAGGAAGATGATGGAGAAGGGGAATAAAATTGCACCTTAACCTCAAAAGTTAATAGGTTTCTTACAATAGGTGAAAACTAAAATTCTCCCATTGTGTCCTCCCTTTCTCCTCCACCACCACCAGCAAACTTAAGTTCGACGACTAACCAAACAACGTTAACAGCGATATCACTGCCTCCACCCCTCTCATCACCAAAACTCTAAAAAGAGACATGTAAAAGCCACCTACGGCATCCCCCCAGCTATGGCGTCTCTTTTTTAAAAAGGGATGTTGTAAGTGACTAACAATGTCCCTTTTTTAACGCACGTCGTATCTTGACTTTTCTACATCCCTGACATAGGCGTCCTCATATTTTTAAATGTTAAAAGGGCTAGAAAACAAACATTAAAAGTGTTTTATGTAGTAGTGATTACACTAGAGGATCAAAGTTTGTGAGATTACCTCTTGATTGCTTGACTTTCTCTCTCTAGGCGCCACTGCCCTCTCTCTCTTCTCTCTTGATTTTGCTTGCTAATCATGATTTCCAAGATGAATAAGAGGTTCTAAGTGAATTTAGATGGCAAGAACACTTGAAATCAAGCCTCTTACTTTAGATTTTGGCTTCTTGAACCCTAGCTCTGTCTTGCTCTTCCTTTGTTCTCTAAACTCTCTTCTCTTTCTATTTTCGTAGCTTTGGTTGAAATATGGAAGGAAGAGAAGGGATATTAGCTTTATCATAATATCTTTCCTCCTGTTTTTTGTTTATTATTGTTTAATACAAAGTTACCATGTGTTTAATTTACTTGGCCATGGTTAATTCTTCCTTGAATAAATGTGGACCAAGCATATTCATTTCCCCTTTATTTCCCTTTTTAACCAAAATGTCAAGAGAAAAAGGGATTAAATATTGCTTCTTGCATTTTTCTCAAAATCCCCTTCTTTAATTAGGTAATTATATCATATTTACCTTTTTGACTTTTCCACTTATTTTCACTTGGTCACAAATACTCCAATTTATTTATTTATCTCCCAAATATTTATTTTCCCTCTCATTTCCTCATTTGGTCAAAAATTGGCCCAAATAAGAGGGGAAAATAATTAGCTTCTTGTTTTATGGAAAATTACCATTTTGCCATTACATTGTTATGATCTATTGTAATAAATCATGGCTTGCTCTCTTTCCCTTTTTTTTGGCCAAATTTTAATACTATTATTGGATCATTATTTATGTCCTTTCATGCTCCAATTTAGGTTACAATGTTAGGCCTTTAAGTATAGAATAATTGCTCATTTGTGTCCTAGCTTAGCCAGCTTGTGTGTAACCATCGATTGGTGTTTGTCATTTTGTGTGCATCACAATTCACCATTTTATTCCACTAAATGTATCAATTACATATGAGGACTATGGGTGACTAAAAATGGGATATCACACCCTCGATTAAGTAAATAGAGCCTTTGAATGTGAAGAAAAGCCCTGAGATTTTCTTCTCATCTCCTCATTTAAGACACCACTCTTAGCAATATCCATGAAGATAATTTCCATCAGGTTGCAGCATTAGTTAGAGATATTCTGAAAGTCTCTTAAGAGTTAGGTAAAATACTAAAGAAAGTGTTGATTGAGAATTCCCTGAAAGGAGTTTAAGTGGTATGTCATTAAATCACCATCCTTATATCTCACAGACATCATCTGTTTGATTAGAAATAATTTATTATTTCCCTTCTTCCTGGCATACAATTGCTCGAGCTTATTCTAAAGGGTTCAACCATGTGTCTCCCCACTAATTTGGTTTAATACATTATCATCTACATATTGTCTAATGTAGCCATAAATTTGTCAATGTAATAAAAGCTCATTCTTCATCATATTTATTTCCAAGCTTATTTGTTGCAAAGACAAGAAAATAATAATCCTTCACATAAAGCAATTTTTCCATCTTACTCTTCTAAAGAGAATAATTAGCTATGTTTAGATTAACTATTCTACTTGTGTTGACCTCTATTGAACTAGGCTTTGGTACCACTTGTTAGGAAGAGCACAACGGATAATAAATCTTCCTAATGAAAAATAATCGTATGGAGTCAATTAAAGTAGAAAATAAAATGTTCCAAAAAATAATAGAGGGAGACACAAGAATTTAATGTGAAAAAATCTTGCCCTCAATGTGAGTGAGAGCAAACGACCACAACCTAAAGCGAAAAGATTCCACCATCTTTAAAAGAAATACAATGTTTAATACTCTAATACAAAGATCAACTATAGGATGAGAATAAATCAATCTCATCCATAAAAATTATCAAAGGATTATATTTATAAAATAGAAGAGCAAATAAAGCAATAAAGTATGTACCTCTTAGGTGAAGATATAATCTGCGTGTGCTAAAAATCATCAAACACAAAAACTGCAGTCACAGAATGTATATCTATGTTGACGCCAAATATGGAGAAGGTAGGAATCTCCAATCCAATATCCCATCGTTCAAATTAAAGCCCTATATGTATTAAATACCTCCATAAAATTTGAAGCCAATTAGACCAAAAATCACTATCTGACTGTCGACTTAATCAAACTCGCTCAGGAAAATCTATAGCAAAATTGAACGAACATTTATAAAAATTAAGGGGAAAATATAAGAATCCAATGGATGATCTAACCATCCAGAATGAAGCTCCGTGTGTCTAGAACCTTCAAGAAAACATTCAAATCAATCCGACAAGAAATCACCTTCTGATCATCAACTAGATCAAAATTGCTTAGGATGAAAAAATTGCAGAAAACATGTTCTCTCATAAGAGCTATATATAAACTTCCTTTTTCTCCCTCAAACATTAACTTGCAACCTACTTTTTCCTGAATAGGGTTCTCTCTTTTATTTCTTTTCCTTTTTTTCTTTTCATGAAATAGGTAATACACAAAATAGGAAATAAACAAAACTAAAAATTAGAACTTAGGCTCCATATAAGAGTGACATCATATGGTTCAATAGGTATTTATGGAAATATGAGATAAAATTTAAAGGAATTAAGTAGGTGAAATTTAGAGGCCTATGTAAACAAGCCTTTTGTTAAATCCTAACTTGTTTATTAATATATATATATATATATGTATATATATGTATATACATACATATATATTAATAAACAAGCATATATATGTATATACATACATATATATTAATAAACAAGCCAGGATTTAACAAAAGGCATGTATGTATGTGTGTGTGTGTGTGTGTGTATAATTAGTTAATTGCCCCTATGTTTTTGGTCACTCTCTTGATTAATAATTATAAGCTTTAATTCTGTATTATATGTTTAACAACTTTTGATTTTTCTAAAAGCTAAAACAAAAACAATCTTTCCCTTTAAATTCATTCACCACCTGCTTGACCCTTCTTCGACAAGAATGACCACATTATCATATCACATGTTGTTTCTATTTAACTATATTACACAACACTAGTTTTAAGATGCAACATCTCACATCTATCCTTTAAATGAAACTAAAGCAACCAATAGACATTTTTCTATGAAATGAAAAAGTTATATGACTGCTTAAGCATGAAAATCTTAAGTTCAAGTTTGAATGAATGTAAAAAAAATATTTTTAGGAGAGGGATTCTTATTTAGACTTGATAATGCTCTAATTTGACATAAGAACATCATCGGATATAAAATATTTTATTAAGAAAAAAAACTAAAGAAAACTCTATTTATATATCACTGTTTTGAATCAAAGGAAACATTGTCACGATACACACACACATATCCCACTCTTAAGTGAATAACCTCTTCTCTCAATACAAAAGAAACGACTTTTGGTGACAACATTTGGTGGCAACTTTTAATGTGGTCGTTGAAAGTCAATAGTGTCGCCATTGAAAGTATTGACTTTCGGTGATGACATATTTTGTCGCCTCTGAAAGTGTTACAATCAGCGGCAACATAATGTTATCATTGCTATAGGTGTAACTTTCATCAGCAACTCTCATGTGTCACTGCTGAAAGGGTGCTTCAACAGTGACTTTAATGTTGTCATTGAAATTCTTGTTTGCAATTTTTCAAAATTTTATGTTTTTTAACACTTATGATATTTATGTAATAAATATTTTTATTGATGTAATTTCTTAAGTAATTCCTTAGATATTATTGTGAGATATAGTGTGTTGTGTATGAGAAAGTGAGAGGGAGGGAGTGGGAAGAGAGTGTTATGGTGTGCATTTGAGAGATATTATAATTAAGTTTGTATTGGTATATATATGTGTGTGTGTGAGAGAGAGAGAGATGGAGAATTAAAGATACAATGTGTGAGTGAGGAAGGGAGTGCAAGCATGGGAGAGGGGATAGTTTGTAAGATAGGGAGAGAGGGGAAGTGAGGGATAGAGTGTGTGAGAGGGAGAGAGGGATAATGCAATACAATTAAATATTTGGGATAATATAATTATATGATAATTAAGTTGATGTAAGTATACTTGTATTTTATAAGTAGTTTACTTTAATGAAATGATAATATTAGATAATGAATGTTTGCAATTGAGAGAGTGAAGAATAATGTAATTTTTCTTCCAATTTTAAGAAATAATATAATTGATAATGTCAATACTAATTAATTAAGGTATGTGAGAAAGATATTATTATGTAAAGTTTATTTGCATATTTTGTAATTAATTAAAATTTATATGTTTTATTATTAGTTATCAAAATTCATTAATTAGATGCTTTAGGCAAAGTGGTGTGGTTTCTTACTTAAATTAAGCAAGCCTGAGTTCAATTCGATTCCCCTTATTGCCATTCTACTTCTTTTTTGTGATGTTAATTTTTAAAAAATTATAAAGAAATTAACATACAGCGCTCCAGTTATGGTTCGAATGCAAGAAAGGTTGCTTCAATTAGAATGCTCACACCAATTGAGCTAATTAGGAACTTATACAATTAATTAAACACGATTTATTTGTATAATATTTAATATTAGAAAATATCCAAAAACCCTAAAATTCTAGCACCTGTATTTTCAGTCTTAATGTCAAACCCCTTAATATTTTGACATTTATCAAAGTACTAACGCACAGTTCAATGAGTGAATAGAAATAACATAAATATACTGATATAAAGTATTTGATTATGATACAGGAATCCTCACAGGGTTTGTACATAATATTTACAAATCCCAAAAGATGAAATAAAACTATAGGTAACCAACACTAATGCTAGGACAGGACCAGAAATTCTCAGTTGCCGGTATCTACCTCTTTGCCCTTGAGACGCTTCCTCTAGATGAATAAATTTTAAATTTGTGGAAAGGGGTGAGATTCATACGAATATCAGTAGTGAAATAAAATCAATCAATAAAATGTGATAAATAAATATGCAATGTACCATATAATGTGAAAGAACAAATACTACAAACATGTTTGTCTGTTCGACGTTCAGGATCAAATGACTATTTGTCCTTACTAGCCACATTGTGTACACTATTCAGGATCAAATGATTGTTTGACTCTTACTGTAATGTTCCTACTTGGCCTGATGGTACTTGTGCTTTTCCCACACCATAGCTAGGTTTTGTAACAAACAATTTATATCACAAAACATGGCAACTCAAAGCATATAAACTATCATATAGTGTATGAAAGATAGAGTTACTTCTTGTACACCTTTCCAATGATTTATATATCATCTCTTACTAGCTCTTGGTCGGCTCAAGCAGAGGTCGAATCCTATAAGTTAGAATTCATAACGAATATGTTATTACTTGGTTAGACATCTTCTAAGTCTAGCACATTAGGTGAATAGACAATAAATGGAGTCTACACTTGCTTCTAGTGCATTATGTTATCTTTTAGAATCAAACTTGGTTCCCTTATATACTCTTTAATACCTCTCTTGTGACTTAGGTGTTAATATTCTATGTAAAAATAAGAGGTGATGAAATGGAGTCTTGGCTAAAACTAAGGAATCCTTTAGCCGCGGCCAAAAGGTGTTTAGAAATTTTTGGATAAGTTTTGACTTTTCAAAAGCATCTTACAAACAAACTTCAACGAATCTGGCAAATTCAGTAACACCCTTTAAATTCCAAAATTTAGGTTTTCTAATCACTTGTCCAAAAAAATCATAACCACATGCTATCCCTATACAATTCTAGCTATAGGATCAATTTCTAACCTAAAATTAATCAAAATCTAACTCTAACCTGTTAGAACTGGCTGACACCCAAGAGGGGGGGTGAATTGGGTGTGTGATAAGAAGGTATGATCTTTTTGAAATCTTTTCGTAACTTATCAAATCTTAACCTTTAACTAAACTTACATAATTAGAACCAAAACTTTTATCAACAAGTAGACTTACTGAAAAGGACCAGAATGTTTTTTTAATAAAAGAAGATGAGGTTTAGTATCTTTACTACATGAGGTATTTAATTTCTTCTCTCTTCATGATAAAAACTTCTTTCTCTACTGTGGAAAAGCCAAAAGTATAAAATTTTGGCTTATGGCTGAAAACATTTTTTTCTTTAAATGTCAAATTGAAAAAAGTTGATCCAAATATTAAAAAAAACCAAAAAGTAGCATTTGACATTGAGATGCATATTTGAGCCTCCAAGCCTGATCCCAAACACACCCTTAGTGGTGTGGTTAACAAGAGTATCCAATGCCACCGATTCTAAATAAAAACAATGATGTTTTCGTCTCAATTGTCCCAGAGTTTCCTAAATACTCCTGATTTTATCTAATTTCATATCTTCACTCAATGAGGTTTGCTTCACTTATTCTTTAAAAAGAAGATTATGCGTTCTTCCTTGTTTCCGAAAAGTATGTTTTTTTTAAAACATTACACATTCGAAACTTATAATAAAAAACTTATATTTATTTAAAATGAAATTTTTAAAATATAATTGATATTTGAAACTCATAATAGCTTTAGATGGTAATAATCAATCATACCAATTTAATTTTCAAATTAAAGTAAGTGCCGTTAATGAAATTCTTATTTCAAACTATATTTCAATTTAATTTAAAAAATTACAACTTAATCATATATATATATATATATATATATATATATATATATATATATATAGAATAATTAATCAATACTTCACCATATGTTATTATAAGTAATTTTAAAACATTTATTTCAAGTTTTAAACACGTAAAAAACTATGGGACATCGTGTCCAAAGAAAACATATACTAACCGGTAGATTCATACAGTTGCTTTCTGTTTGCACGTTCTTGGTTGTTCATTTTAATTATGTTGATAGCATCTCAATATACCCGTTGGAGTCGCACTGCTTGTTCTGACAGATTTCCACTTCAGAAAACTAGCCGTTATCAGTGGACGCTCGGCTTCTCGTGAAGTGGTTTTTCCTCTCTCTATGGTCTCTTCATTGTTCTTTCTGTAACAATACATTAAATATCAATACAATGAAGTGTTAATCATAAATATGTTGGATCATTGACCAAAGACAGGATTTCCGCTTTCTGGGTTGCATCACTTTGAGTGACGATGCTTGCCGTGAGTCACCTCCAAACTTGAAGTTTTAACCCAAACGCTTGAGCCCCTATCTCACACTTGAAATAAGTATTAAGCAATCTCTAAGAATGATAGCAAGTAAAAACACAAAGATTGCATAACATATGAACCCATTTGGATTGATCGCTGTATTCCATTTTGCTTCGTCAACATAAGAACTCAAGTTCCTCATACCAGACTTAAGTGCACAGAGAAACTTTAATATCTCCGGGTGGCTTCTAACATAAACTTCCAGAGTGCATTGAAATCCACTGGTGGTGATGAACCAAAAGGACCATATCACATGAATGAAGACTTGGGGTAATGGAGGTGCATTGGTCTAGCAACACTGATAGAATCAAACGCATTACTTGAGCTATTGGTTTAATAGACGTTGGTGCATATGGGCTTTCACTGGAGATGCATTGAAGCTTACTGGAGGTGATTTGAGAAGGAGTGAAATTCACCGAAAGTGATCCAGCATCCACTGGAGGTGATCTGCAGAAATCTTCATATCACTCGAGTGAATTCCCTATCACTGGAAGTGATATTGAGAACAGTGAAAAATTCCTCTGGTGAATTCTGCGCCACTGGAAGTGATCTATGAAATAAGCCATATCACTCGAGTGAATTCTGGAATCACTTGAGTGATCTTTAGTATCACTCGAGTGATTAACAATCACTCGAGTGATCTGTTGTTCATATCACTTTAGCTCTTTGTTTCGTTTCCAATTCTTCAGCAAGCAGGGGTAAACTTCTAGATGACATAACTCTTCGAATAAGGCTCAAAAATTTCTGCATTATATATCAATGGAAATATCTTGAAGTCGAGTTTCATATGGCACTGGTTTCAGCTCTATTTGATTCGTGGTTTGAGAGTTATAGCCAAAATACCAAGTCTGTTCCAGAAAGTGACGCTGACATAAAGGTCAATTTCTAACACTGATATCTACCTCATCTGAGCTCCTTTGATGTTGGTTCTGGTGTCCAAATGATGCATTGGGAGTCTAGTTTCATATGAAACTGGTTTGGTCTCAATTGGAGTTGTATTGTGAGAGATATGATCAAATAACCAGACCTTACTCAGCTGAACGAAGAACAGAGTCTGAAAAACTAAACATCACTCGAGTGATTTGCTGAATCACTCAAGTGATTCTGAAAATCACTCGAGTGATTTGTTAAAAATCACTTTGCTACAGTTCCAAATAGTGCCAGTTGCTACAGTAACCGTATTGCTACAGTACCCACTGCTCAGTACCCATAAAAACTTGAATCTTTATATTTTTCATTAATTCTTGCAAGTTCTTTATTCCTCAATTTCTTTCTTCCATTGCTTGACTAATCTACAATATATGCAACATCAAATAGTTAGTCAATATATTAGAAAAGTATACTATGCAAGCTTCTTAATATTTGACATCTATATTTGTCATCATCAAAACTAATCATATCTAACATTCTCCCCCTTTTTTATGATGGCAAATCCTTCAAGAAAAAATATGCTTGAATGTGAATAGACAAATTGAATGCAACATATTTTTCCATTTCTCTCCCCCTATTTGACATTAGCAAAAAGTTTGAAGTATAAAGAAGAAGGTTTCTTGGAGAAGTATTTATGAAAATACATTTGAAATATCATTTTCTCCATTAATCAAAATAAACAGTTTACTCTCCCCTTTTTGAAAGTAATGCTATTTGAATGTGATGCAAATGAAAAATGTTTTCAATAAAGCTTTCATAATGAAAGTTATGCAAGGCATGCATAGAACATAAAGAGAGAGAGGAGGGTTTAGAAATGCTCATTTGAATTTGGCCAGTTGATGATAGATCCATGAAGTCCAGTTTATGCCATATTCTCGGTGCAACTCTGAAGTATATGTTGTCTTCAAGATACTCCTCACTGAGTTGAACTCCTTGTTCCATCACAGTATGCTTAATGCTCCTTTAATTTGTATTTGGCATAGTTATTTGTTACTTTGAATGTTGTAGCCAATATATTTCCCTTGTTTAATTGTTATGCATATTTCCTCAAGGTTGATATATTCTCCTTTTGGTGTGTTGAGGAATGATCTTCTCATAGAGCAAATTCTCCTGCCATAAGTTAAAAAATATTCTTGCAAGGAGAAAGATTAGTGCAATCAAGTATTAATTTCCTTTCTATAAAATACATGCAAATTAGGATGAAGAAAAGAAAATGGATAAGTATCTCATCATCAAAACTAATCAATTGAGGGTGAATGTAGATGAGTCTACTATAATGATTTTCTTCAAATAAAGGAGATAAGCTTTTAAAATATAAAAACACATGTGAATGTGAAGCTCCCCCTTAATGTATGCATGGTCTTAAAACTTATCATGAGAAATACAGTTAAAAGCTCTTATAGATTTGGAAACCATTGAAAACTTTAAGACTGAATGTTGAAAAATTTAGAGAGAAATCAAATTCGAAAATGATGATGCTCTATAAGGATTTTAGCAATTGTATTCTAATATCATTCGAGTCAGAAAATTTAAATGACTTGAGCTTCAACTACTATCCAGATAGGATAGTAGAATTAAAAGATGAATATCTTCTTAAGGCCATTACTTAGAGAATTATGAAAGAATACAATACCTCACTCAAGTAATGTCGTAATTACTTGAGTTATGATCCTCTTGTGGATGCACTATTGTCAATCATCGTCTGATAACTTGATCAGTACTGAAGGAATCTGAATGTGTGATCTCTATGGAACACTTAAGAGTAAAAGCAACAAGATGAGCTTGGAGAAAGGCTTCATATTTATTTATCTTCTTAGCATGTGCCTTTTGTCAAGTACTCTTTAGAAATTCTGGTTTGCTCATGGCTCCCTTATTTTGTCATCCATCGTCTCAGGTAGAACTTTGAAGTTCTTGTTTACAGCTGCATCATTTTATCTATTTTACTGCATCTTATACCACAGATTCAGCTTCCTCTATTAGCCTTTGATCTTTGTATCCAAAAGCCAAGCATTTTGGTCAACTCTTGCAAAAGTATAAATATATGTTCTTTGGTACCCAACTTTTCTTGGGTCCACAATATTAGACATAATAACTCTTATGCTCTTATACAATTGAATCAAATGATATTTGAGCAAGGAGTATCATAATCCAACAACGACCAAAATTTAATTTTATCCAATAAATTCAAGTTATTGAATCATGAAGCATATTGAGCAAATGATATCAATTAAGAATGATGTTTTCCAATGATCAATGACAACTTGTAAATATATTTTATGTTGAAAATATGCCATTGATAAGGTTTTCATACAATCTATGTAAGTTGAATCAAAAGAGTAGAAAATCTATCTATAATGACCAACATTTATGAAATAATAAATCATGAATGAAAATATGAAAATTGTTTCAAAATCTCAAATGTTCTTTTGAATCAAGAATATGCATTATGACATTAAGATTTTGAATGCATGAAAATACAGCTGTAACACACTTGTGAATATAACCGTTAGGAAATATTTGTATCTCAAAAGACTAAAATGAATCACTGGAAGTGTTTTCAGAAAAATAATAAGACCATCAGGAGTGATCTTGTTTTCGCAACTGAGCATGAAAGTAATATACCATATGATTTTGAAAGCAATTTGGAGAAATTAGTAATAACAGAATTTCACTAACAAAATCAGTTGTTCTTCGTGGAAGTAATTGCAAATGGATCATAGTGTATGTAGGAAGTGTTTACTGATAAAAAGAACCATCACTGGAAGTGAATATAATATCACTGGGAGTGATTTTGAAAACGATGAAAGCTTTTGACAGTGATTGCTGGTTCACTGGAAGTGATCTTGAAATTTCCATGTTCCACTCGAGTGAATTTGGAATCACTGGAAGTGATTTTGTAAATAGTGATTTCTTCTTGCAGTGATTTTGAATTCACTGGAAGTGATTTGCAACTTTTCAAAAATCACTCGAGTGGTTCAAGATCACTGGAAGTGATTTGGTAAACAGTAAAATATTCTTGCAGTGAATTTTCAATCACTTGAAGTGATTTGGCTCATCGCTCGAGTGATTCAGGATCACTGGAAGTGATTTGGAAAACTTGGCGCATCACTCGAGTGATCTGGCATTCACTAGAAGTGATTTTCAAAACAGTGAATTTTTCTTGCAGTGATTTATCGATCACTGGAAGTGATTATGCGCATCACTCGAGTGATCTGGCATTCACTGGAAGTGATTTTCAAAATAGTGAATTTTTCTTGCAGTGATTTATCGATCACTAGAAGTGATTATGCGCATCACTCGAGTGATTTCACATATCACTCGAGTGATCTGTTATTTTTCCAAATCACTCGAGTGATTTCAATGATCACTCGAGTGATCTTGAATATCACTCGAGTGATTAACTAAATCACTCGAGTGATCTTGCTCAGATCACCAGAATCACTTCTTTTGATGATATGGAATCCATGAACTTCCAAAACATGATTTGTTATCATCAAAACATTATCAAAACATGAAATTTGTTAAGGATTAATCCTCATGCTCAAAGTGGTGGAAGTCAATAGTTTAAGTGTATACATGTACCAAAAAGCTTCTCTTTTTAAAGAACAATGAAGATAACATGTTAGACATTGAAGTTAACATGCTAGAGAATTTTCCAAGATCAAAAGTCATATGGAGAATGAATTAGCCAAAAGTGGCTTAACTAGATAAACATATCTAAGCATAATGACTTTGCTATTGATCAAGTGATAATCTTGCCTCTTAGAGTTGAGTCATGAAATATATAAATATTCAAGGCAAGAATTTGGATACAAGGCTATAGTTACTCAGAGATGGATAAAGGAAAATATTAATGCAATTGAGTAACAAAATGAATACAATGATTTATAGATGATGAAGCACATACTCATTAGTCCAAATGACTAAAGTTCCAAAACATCATCCTAATATGTTATTCCACTATAATGGTTAATGCATTAGCATTCATTCAATGCATTAATGAACATTTATAATGCTTGGAATAACTCAACCAATAAGAATTTATGCTTTAGGAATGATGTTTTTCATGAATTCAATTCTTTTCTAGGATATAAGCTTGAAACTCATATAGATGCCTAACTTATTAGACATGAAGTCTAACATGTTAGAGAATAAAGGCTAAGGAGTTTAAATATTGGATAGCACATTCAAGATCAATGATCAATATATCGATGATAGGGAAATACTCTAGATGTATTTGAAGCAATTATGACATTTAGTACACAAAAATATTAACTTCCAATTTTTGAAAATGATTTGAATGCAAATGTGATATGAATAATTTTCAAGTCATGTGTATGTATTTTTATAAACAAAATGGATTGAGATTCAAGTAGAATATGCATTTCAAACTCAAATTCATAGAAGGATTATGCACAAATTCATATTCAGTCCATTTAGCAATCTGAAATATTTTGAAAATCATAAATGATTGATTGCTATTGGTATGCAGTAAAGAGCAAGAATTTATCAACCAAATTGAGTTGGGAAGCATAGGTGCAACATTAAGCTTAGGAAATTGAAATAAATTCCCATACTAACTTGGCGTACCTGGCTTGAGTGTGACTCATAGATACTCAAGTTAGTTTCCAATTCCTAGTTTCTTTGTACTCAAGTCCTCCAAGATCACTTGAGTAACCCATGCATTTGATTCAAGCTTTACTGCATGTTCTCCTCAAAATCTATGTATGCTTTATTCATCCGTGTTTTACTGACTGAGAACATGACATTCCTCTCTTCTTCCTACGAAACTGTATAACCCTTTTTCTTCCTAAGGTATCCAGTTTTACTTGGATCCACATATGGTTAGCTCATAGGAATCATAACAGAATTATCATAACAATTGAATAAATTGATGACTTTATGCATAAGAAGAATTTTGAAACATGCGTGTATGCATAAAGAACTAAACTATTGAACATTGCAATCCCTTTGTAAATAAGTTTACAAGATAAGTTTTTCAAAGGATTTGAAAACATATTTCTAAGATAGTTTGCAATACTCATTCCTAAGGTAACAGGTATAAACCTCAATAAATATTAAAGATAACAATATAGGAAGTTTTACCATTTTGCACATTTACCTTAGGTGCTTGGAGGATTGCCTTTGCATACCCATTACATTTTTCTTTCTGTTATGTTGATCATTCATATGTGTTTCCAAGGGTGTCTGCAAAGCTCTCTCAAAAAATATAGACTTCAAAAGTCTTATGTTTGATACCTGAGAGATTTTCCTTTTCTTGTTTTTTTTTTCTCAAGATAGTTGAATGGCACTCTATGATAGTTCATTCTTGAGGTAGGACATATGACTTTTCTCCATTGCTTCTTTTTTTTATTGTACTTTGTAGTTCTAGCAATGGATGCTCCGAGAGTTCTCTTTTGTGATGATGCACACTTCTTTGTTGGTACATGAGAACCTCTTGGCGTCTTCTTCATTTTCTCTGTACCCTTATGTCTATTTCTTTTGTGATCATCCTGCATACACAAGGTACTAGATGGACATTTTGGTACCCACATATACTTGGGTCCTTGATTGTTAGCATTTGAATTTACATGTTCTTTTGGAACCCAAACATATTTACTTCTCACATTAGAATTCCTTCTGATATAGCATGCGTGAGAAATATGACCAATCTTACCACAATAATTGCATATTTTAAAATGATATGCCATATGAGATTTTATGCAAGTATTGGGTTGTTTGAGGGAAGAAAATTTAAAATATCCATTTTTCCTACAATCTTTCTTCACATATAAGTTTCCAGCATATTTGAAGACATTTTTGCTTTTCACAGTAGAATCAACAATTGGCGTAAAAACAATTTTATGTAAGATTTGAAACTCAGTTTTACAAAGATCATAGGAAGAATTGGAACTTGTTACCTCAAGTTTATCTTGAGCTCTAGAGGGTGATTTGTCACGATCGTCTATACTGAGCTCTTTATGGGAATCCTCATCTCCTTGTCTATTCATGTTGACTGTATGGAAGTGTTGTGTGATATCTCCATCTTCATCATTAACTTCCAATCGTTCATGTACCGTAGATGCGTAACTTGTAATTTCATATGAACTGTCAACACTTTCAACTTCAACACGCTTGTTAGAAGTGTATATAGAATCAAGAGTATCCCAGATATCTTTAGCATTAGAGCAAAATCTAATTTTCTCAAAATCATTTTCGGTCACGGCATTATACAGAAACTGCATTGCTCTAATATTCAATGAAAACATTTTCTTTTCTTTATCTGTCCAATCCTTTCTAGGTTTATGATCAAAAGCATTTGTAAAAACATTCCACATATCAAAATCATAGACTTTTATAAAACTAGTCATTCTAGCTTTCTAGAACCAAAAATCAATATCTTTCAAAAGAGGTGGAATAGTATAATCAAAACCTTCTGGAAGCACAAAATACCCAAAGTCAGCCATTGTAACTCTTGAGACGGTTAAGACCTTTAAACAAGAGCCCAAGCTTTGATACCAAATGTTAGAACTGGCTGACACCCAAGAGGGGGGGTGAATTGGGTGTGTGATAAGAAGGTATGATCTTTTTGAAATCTTTTCGTAACTTATCAAATCAATACATACGGAAGTATATGAACATAAGATGATATGTAAATCATATATGCTGGAAATGTAAAAGCTTAAGGAAGAGAATATGAAAACTGTGATTTATCCTGGTTCGGTCCAATCCATGATGACCTAGGTCCAGTCCCCAGGCTCCTCCTGAGATTTCCAATCCACTATCTTCTTGTTTAACCGGGCACAAGAAAAGCCTCTACAAATTCACAAGATTAACTCCCCCTTACACACTGTAAGATTTACTCCTTCTTACAGCAAGTCGAGCAAAGCAATCCCAAAGACCTTTCTCTCCTGCTTACCCGTGCAAGTCTTATGAGCAGCAACGTTCTCTCCTGCTTACACCACTGTAAGTCTTACGAGCAGCAACGTTCTCTACTGCTTGCACCTTGTAAGTCTTATGAGCAGAAAGTCTCTGACAATTCACTCTACAACTTCCTGTAAGGTAATCAGCCCTCTCAATGTCCCTCTACCTTGAGTTCAATACAGAAGTATAGATGGTGTGTTTACAGACTCTCTCACAGAGTAGATAAATCCTCACTGAAGTACAATACAAATACTCTCACTCTAAATATACATGATATTGTAAACAGATACGAACAAAGAGTATATGAGGCGGACGACTTATGATATTAGCATATTGGCAGTTAGGTTCTCATTGCTCATGTGTTTGGTTACTGATGCATCATCTCTCCGTTTCTTGTTTGAATACATTGGTTTATATAGAAGATGGTTGAGAGCCATTGGAAGCATTCAAACATTCTCCCGTTGTAAGCTGATCGTGTGCTTAGACAGAAAGTTCAACGGTTATGCCCATTGATCATGGTGCTCTGACAGATGCTTCAGTATTCCCCGTTGTAATCTGTTTGTGCTTCTGACAGATGATTCATACAGTTGCTTTCTGTTTGCACGTTCTTGGTTGTTCATTTTAATTATGTTGATAGCATCTCAACATACCCGTTGGAGTCGCACTGCTTGTTCTGACAGATTTCCACTTCAGAAAACTAGCCTTTATTAGTGGACGCTCGGCTTCTCGTGAAGTGAGTTTTCCTCTCTCTATGGTCTCTTTATTGTTCTTTCTGTAACAATACATTAAATATCAATACAATGAAGTGTTAATCATAAATTTTCTACATATGGCTCCAAAATTTCTGCATTATATATCAATGGAAAGCTCTTGAAGTCGAGTTTCATATGGCACTGGTTTCAGCTCCATTGGATTCATGGTTTGAGAGTTATAGCCAAAATACCAAGTCTGTTCCAGAAAGTGTCGCTGACATGAAGGTCAATTTATAACACTGATATCTACCTCATCTGAGCTTCTTTGATGTTGGTTCTGGTGTACAAATGATGTATTAGGAGTCTAGTTTCATATGAAACTAGTTTGGTCTTAATTGGAGTTGTATTTTGAGAGATATGATCAAATAACCAGACCTTACTCAGCTGGACGAAGAACAGAGTCTGAAAAACTAAACATCACTCGAGTGATTTGCTGAATCACTCGAGTGATTCTGAAAATCACTCGAGTGATTTGTTAAAAATCACTCTGCTAAAGTCCAAACAGTGCCAAATAGTGCCAGTTGCTACAGTAACCGTATTGCTACAGTACCCATAAAAACTTGAATCTTCATATTTTTCATTAATTCTTGCAAGTTCTTTATTCCTCAATTTCTTTCTTCCATTGCTTGACTAATCTACAATATATGCAATATCAAATAGTTAGTCAATGTATTAGAAAAGTATACTATGCAAGCTTCTTAATATTTGACATCTATATTTGTCATCATCAAAACTAATCATATCTAACATAACCCCATGAATCAAGTCTAGCCAAATATGACTTCTAAACACAAATTGTGTTCTTGAAACTTTTAACCTTTAAACATGTAATTAACCACCATAAACCCTTATTTAACAACATATTCATCATCAATAAGCCATTAAAGCTTAATTTTAGTACCTTGGACGAAACCCTAAGGGGTCTAGAACTCCAAAAAGACTCAATAAAATAGTAAGACGTTTTGCTCAAATTGACGCTTACAATTACCTCTACACATCTATCTGATCGAATCGGAATTTCGGTAGTACTTCCACCAAGTAGATGGCACCAAACTCCTTGGATTAGAAATCTGAAACTATAGAAATGAAGCTCTCTTTGTGTAGAAGAATATTTGTGAAGTCACTGAGGGCTAGAAATGATGATTCCAAGGTAAATCGGCTCAAGATCTCAAGAACACTCCCACATTCTCTTATGATACCCTATTTCCAATAATTTAAAATGAGTACAAATGAGTAGTGAAATCGGTTGTGGAACTAGGATTTGAACTCGGACTATCCAACTTTAAAAAATGTTCACAAATTCCCACACTTAACTCAGGATTTGAACCTAGAGTGGAGATGATTTTTCAAAAGGTAGAAAACTTTTTAATCATTTCCACAAGTTTCACAATGTCATTAATACCTCATCGGTTCTTAATTTCAATATATCAGAGTATGTGAGCTTTTTCTTTATAATTAAATTAGAACTATTCTATACTTAAACTTCACTCATTCATTCTTATACATACATGTATAATTTCACATAAACTACCAAAGTATCTAAATCAATTACAAAATAGAGCCTTACACTTCAACCTTCAGTTCACCTTTGCATATCCTCTTGCATATCTCCATACATTCTTCACCTGTACTCAATTTACCTATATGGTTGGGGGAGGAAGAGTGACATTCGAGAGAATCTCAGTAGCAAACAATACAACTATGCATGTAAGATATATATATATATATATATATATATATATATATATATATATATATGATACATGACATGCTCGCCTTTTATAACTTCATGCCAACATAATGACATATCTGCATGCTCAATATTATGACATAGTCATGGCCATCGCATTAATATAATAGAGCTTCAATCAATCAAGTATGCTCAATACAAATAGGTAAAGCAGTCACATACAACAATGCAAACACATACATATCAAAATACATGCATGCTAGGTAAGTTCACTACCTCTTGGACTTTATGTCCTTCCTCAAACCATCATCTTTGTTCCTGTAAGGGCACAATCCATCGGGTACTGCATTCCCCAAATACAATAAATGAGTCATTACTCATCTATGTATCATTTCAATCTCATAATATTGGCTAACTTAGCTCAATAATAATGATAAATTACCAAAAGGCCTCCGAACACCCGACCTACGCCCCTTCGTACTCGGTCCAATTGTACCAAGACAGAAATTATGACCTTAGTTAATCCTATATAATTTCACCTGTAGAATCCATTTCTAAGCTCAGATTGGTCAAAATCAGGCCAAAATGATGAAAATACCCATTGACATCCCCTACTTAGAGCTTTAAGGGTAATTTGGTCATTTCACATTCTAGGGCTTTTCTCACTTCGCCCTCAACATGAACCCTACATAATTTTTCCTTCTAAACTCAATGGAATCATAAAATTGATGAAATTCCAACTCTTTTCTCATGCCACACACAGGGCAGCAAATTAGAGTTATCAGAAGAGTTGTGTTGGATTCTTGCTTTCTCTTACTTAATCATCTCTTTTCTACTTCTAATCATATTATTAGCTATTTAGACATCTATTGGACATCGTTTAGAGCTCAAAAATACCAATTTAGATGAGGATGAATAGTACCCAACCCCCCCTCAAAACTCATCGAAACAACAAGCCAATAGGTTGAAAAAGAAGTTTACGCTTACCTCTACACGTTTTTGAATTTGGTTCGGAATTCCTGCAGCACTCCGGCTAGTGAGATGGTACTAACCAACTCTAAATAGAAATTTGAAACCATAGAAATGAAGCTCGAGATGAGTTTGAGAAGTTTTGTACAGGGCACTTTGAGAGAAGACGCTGATTCTGCAGTGTTCCAGTGGTTTCTTGTCCACTCTCTCTTACTCTTTCCTTTTGATTCTGAATGAAATAATGAAAAGAGAGGGATGATGGATGATGACTTAATGAAGTTATCTAAAATGGATCTCATCCAATTGGTCCAACTATCTCATATTGTCAAAACATTTTATTTCTCTTCCTCTTCTCTTTTACCACCAAAATGAATGAGAAATAAGATAGTATAATTTACTCTCAAATTATCTCATTATGTCACCTTACAAGTGGTTGACCAAAGCCTTATACTTTTCCACTTAACTTTCCTTGAAAATAATTCACCAAACTATACTCATTAATTACTAAGTAGTCATTTTCCTCATTTTAATTCCCATTTAACTAAAATTGTTGGGAATATTAGGGAAAAATAATCATTTCTTGCTTTAAGTAAAAATTACCATTTTGCCCTTACATTATTTTCCATTTTTGCACTTAAGGAAAACTGGGCAGAATTTTCATCAAACTTTGAAAAATCATAACTAATTGTACAAATGTCGAATTGGGATGGTTCCAAAGGCTATGTGATCCTTAATGAGTCTAGTTTTACAGAAAAATATAACCTTTAGCCAACTTGAAGCCCATCATTCCTAAAATCCTTTTTTTTAGAAGTTAACATTGAAAACCCCAGTCTCGCTGGGCTAACTTCAAAATACATAACTTTTTTGTGTATAGCTCTAAATGACTTATATGACCTATAAAATTAAAGCTTGATAAGTATACTTTCATTTTGGAAATTTTCAAAATCTTTGGACATCATTTTCCCCTTGAAAGATGTCACACAAACACAACTGCCACACCGGGATTCACCGGTAACAACACTACTTTGTGTTCCAATTCACTATGTCGTGTGTGACTCCTCATTGCATTATCTTTTCATCCCCCCAAGCTCTTCTAATTCATCATAATATTCCCTTTAATACCCCAAAGGTATAAAATAATTTTAGGGAATATAAGTATGCCTTACTAAGATAATTGCTAAACTGGGGTCTAGCAGTCTGCTTAATCCAGGCTTAATCTCAAGCATTTTGTCCTAAAATTCGTGATATTACATCTCTCTTTTTTCATTTTCTCTTGATTTTCTTTTTTTTTCTCCTTTTTTTGGTGGTTGCACGAAATTAATAAGCTTAAGAGGGTGTTGGAGTGATCTTGTGGTGACACGTGTCAAGCATTAAGAATCTCAAGGTACCAGATGCTCTTAAAAATCTGACCGGCTAACTCACTGGGAAATTCATCCGGCTTGCCTAAGAGGTTTCCTACTGACTCAACATCTACTTTATGTCAGTGGTTAAACAACATCTTCTCATTGGTCCACCATAAAGGAAAAGCTACTTTTCAAAAGCTTCTTTAAAAAAAGCTACTTTAATAAAAGCTGCTTTAATAGAGCTACTTTTGTGATGTATGCTCCAGACGGTGCCACATGCCTTTGAGGACTGCCAAGTATAAGCCTGAGTATCTTCATGGGAACTACAAATGGGACCTACCCTATACATTCCTCAACAAATGGCTCCTCTTACTTGGGTCTTTTCCAAAAACACAGGTTATACGTACCTACCTAGAAAATGCCACATGTACACCTATATCGGCATATTTCACCTGACTAATTGATCACATGTATACCTATACCTCCAAAATGAACCATGTGCCTGTGCAATCCATAAAATGATATCATACATTCCTATATAGGCCTTAAGATAATGCCAAGTATACATAGGCACCGATAAATTTCATCCAACCACTACACATAAGGTAGATCACCATCACACCAACTCAAAGACTACTACTACACATGTGGCCCAACCAAATGGCACCAAGCGTGCCCGTGTATAATTGTACTGGTATATTTTATCCGTTTACTTATATACATTGAGCCTAACGTAATCTGGAGACTTGTTCTCAACTCAAAAGACTAAATCATATAGTCCCATAAAACTCATTATATCTTTGGGACTCTTACCAAACTAGCCTTAGTAGTCTTCTTGACTTAGGATTATCCTCAAGTCTCTAGGCCCAAAATTCAGAATATTACACTTAACATCATTTTTTTGGGATTCCCTCCCTCATCAAAACAAAATCCCTAAACTCCGCTCTCCCTCTTGCTCCAAAACATTCTCTATCTTACTAGTACCTAGAGCTGAAGCCCCCTCTCATTGAAATAGGAAAAGGTACGTCCTAATATACTCATCCACTTCTCCATCGTAGTTTGGATTTTTAGCTAAAATATTTGGTTATGTTTTTTTTTCTTTCAAAAATTACTAAACACTATAGATTAATAAACCATAAAATATACTGTAAAGACTAAGAGGGAAGGTTAATTTCAAGTACTTATCAGTATGTTGACATCTTTGTAACTTATTACATGTTTATTTGTTGTTGAATAAAAATTGTTCATTCTGAAACTCCTAAGATGAATCATGAAGCTTATAAATTAGTTAGGCTTAGTGTACAGGGCATATATGATATGTATAGAATTAATTATGTCCCCTATTATTGGATCCTTGGTCACAATAGTTTCTGCAACTGAATCCCGACGTCCAAATGTATGTGCTATATATATGTGTGAGCATGATAGTTCACTAGTAAATATGAAGTTTTGTTTCAGCAAACCATATATATTTTGATGGGCTTGAGTAGCACGATGTCACCTGGTTATTTTGAAGGCGCTTCTAGTTCATTACCACTAAGCTTAATTATTTCCATAAAAGCAAATTGTCTCAGGTTAATATTGTAATATAAAATTAAAAGACTGATCAAATGAGACCTAATATACACCTAAAATATGATACCCTAGTAATGACCTTTATACACACACATTGGAAATTGTGCCCTAAGGGCCAATCATTATATTTTGAACATTGTTGCTTAATGAATTTCTCCATTTTGTTATCATATTATCACATGTTTATTGTGATAACTATATCCTTAGATAAATTATAAAAATTTTCCTAAATGTCCCTGGTCAATCATCTATGCGAGAACAAAGATGAAATAAGACCAGTATGACTTTGATAAGGTATGGAGATACGAATCAAAATCTTACACACTTATAAGAGTATAAGGTGGTGAACCGACTCGCTATGAGAAAGTTACATATATTAAGTCATAAGCTTATATCATGTATAACCACGTTACAATGCCCTTATCTCATGTTGAACATATTTAATTAAACCGAATTTATTTAATTAGCTCATAAAAAATAATTAAATGTTAATTGATATAATATGGATTTCAAAATTAATTAAGATTAACTTTAAAGATCCAATATAACCCTTTTTAGTTATAAAAACGAAGGGGCCAGATAATCCTAGCACAGACTAGAAAGAGTAAGCCACAAGAAAAACCCTAGAGAGACATTGGAGGCGCTAGCATGCTGATAGTTTTGGAGTCATATTTGTGTAGATACTGGTACATGGAGCTGATATGAGGCATTAGCTCCTTGAGATCGAAAAAGGAAAAAACGCAAAGGTAAGATTCAACTACTCGATTTACACGCCGATTTATAGATCCAAAATTGAGATTGGTAAACTTTTACAATTTTAAATTCTTCCACTGTGCCTCCCAATCTTAACAACAACACACACTCACACACACACATGGCATCAACCACATATATATAGATCTAGGGACCTTAATTATTCAAAATAATGCTGTTAAATCTAAAAGCATATAACTAATTGTTAAGAAAATCATCGTCCTTAGAATTAGGATCCTACATCTTCTAAGCACTATCAGGTTGTAGCACTAATCCTTTGTTTTCGTCTACTCTCTATGACTTGGGAATGTGATGACTATAATTTAATTATAGTGATTTTAGAGGTTGTATTATATTGATCATGGAAAATTCTTGGAACCTTCACTTAGTAGTGTAATTGGACTATACTATTCTATCATTCACATGGAATTTAGTCCTCTTTTTTTAAAAAAAAAATCAGCTCCATGCATGGTTTCTTTTTTCTCCCCATCCTTTTAGAATTAGTGTGAACAATAATCATTTGGAGATCGCATAATGCATAAAAATGGCATAACTAGGCACTAACACATTTGCCAATTACCCTTAAAAGTATAAAGATATTCATATCTTTTAAGATTTTTTATTGGGTATTTCCCCTACAACTGTAGAACCCAACTTCTAGAATCTTTATTATAAAACACTGTTAATTATTAAGGACTATTTGGCTGTGAGGGAATAAAGCTAAAGTAGGTACAAAGCATGGTAGGAAACTTAATTATAACTATATGTAGAGCTTCATCTTTATCTAATATTCATTATGCCTTGTGAATTTTACTTTTATACGTAACCTATAGGGGAAAATTACTATCTACAAACAATTATTCCAAAATTTTCACATGCACATACATTAGTTGCTACAGTGATATCTTCTTTCATAGGTCCATCACAGAAATGGGTTCTCTACAGAATTGGACCCTTGCATTTTAGGTCTATATATTACTTCAAGTTTATTTTAAGAGAGGCTATAAAAGTAGGCTTTTCATATACATTATACATATATAACCCCATCCACACTATTTGAATATGCTATTTTTATGCATTATGCGATCTTCAATTGATATCTAGCTACTTGGTTTTGTTTTTTTTGTCAATATAGTTAATAGTGTAAGACTAGCATTGAGTAGTAATCTTATATTTCATTAGAAACAATGTCGATATATTGTCAAGTGTTAGGAAATCAAGCAAGAGAAAGTAGAGTTGTTGGCTACAAGAGGCCCAAATTGAAACATCATATGTATTTAGATTGTCCAGCATGTCTTTTAAATTATATTGTTATTGTGCTTGCTGTTACACCCTGTCTCCAATAATCCCAGATGAGTAGAAATGAGTAGTGAAATCAGTCATGAAATCAGGATTCAAACCCGGATTGCCTAATCTTCTAAAATGTTTACAAATCCCCAATCTCAACTCAGGAGTTGAACCTAGGGTTGAGAGGATTTTTCAGAGGGTAAAAACTTTTTCAATTATTTTCACACGTTTCACTATGTCACTAAGTCTCATCAATTTTTCTTTTTGTTATATCAGAGTTTGCGAGCGTACTTTGGTTAACACTCACTTTCATTCATTTATTACGTACATAAAAACGTATAGCTAGACAAAGCTATCAAAATGTCTAAATCAAATACAACACAATGCCTTGCACTTCAATCTTCAATCTTCAATCTTCCTTTGTAATTCCTCTTTACATATCTCCAAGAATTCTTCACCTGTCTAAATGGTTGGTTGGGAGGAATGAGATTCGAGGAATCTCAGTAGCAAACAGTGCTAACAAATGCATACAAGAAATGCTTTGGGCATGACATGCTTGCTTACATGAATTCATGCCAACATAATGACGTATATACATGCTCAATGTTTCATATGACATACTCATGCCATAATAAAAACAGAGATAGAGCTTCACTCATTCACATATGCTTCATACAATTCATCAAAGCAATCAACACATTAATACACAAGAACATATATCAAGATATGCAAGTTAGGAAAGTTCACTACCTCTTGAATTTTGTGTATAATGTCCCAAAATTTTAATCCTTGAGTATTATAGAACTACTAAAGTATTCCATGATAAAAGAGCATGTAAAGTGGCAAAAGAAAGCCAATAAAGTCACACATAACCAAATAGTTGCTATACAAGATAGTTGGTGTATTTCCTAATAAGGCAGTTAGATTGTGTGACACTGTCAAATAAGTAAATGACCTCAAAAAATTCTAAAAATTTCCAAAATGAATATATACATGATAAGATTTAATTTGATAGGTAATATGGAATTTTTGGAGTTGTATACAAGGAGATATGAACTTTTGAATTTTGCCCCTAAAACCCTCAAGTTAGGCCTGCCAAGGGCAAATCTATAATTGGGGTTGGAATTTGATTAATTTGAGTTAAAAAATGGATTATACATGAAAAAATATATAGGATTAGCCTAGGTCATAATTTTTAGAAAAGTACAAAAATACTGGATAAAAAGGGAATTAAACCATGTTTCTTAGGGGCATTTTGGTGAATATGAGTCTTTGAGCTAAGATAACCAACTTATAAATTCTAGAATAAAGTATAGATGAGTAATAACTAATTTTCAATTACTTTAGAAATTTTAAGAATTTGGTATTTGCTAGAGCCAAACAAAAAGTTAAAGGATCAGTAAAAGCTAGGCGAATGAAAGGAGCCAGGTAGTAACTCCATCTCTCATAATTTATGTGAATGTTAATATGCATTGTTTTGCCATGTTCTGTACAATGTGTTGCAAGTGTGGTGGATGGGCCTATGTGGTATTGTTACACATGGGATGTAATCACATGTTGTGTGGTTACACTGTAGTTGAGTGATTTGGCGATTGGAAGCTATACTTACATGTGTGCTGTATAGTTGGGTTGTGCTTACCTGTGTGTTACATAGCCCATGGATTTCTGTATATTTGGTGGATGGGCATATTTGGTGTTATGTGAATGGCGGATGGGACGTAATCATACTTATGTTGTGTGCAAGATAATTACAAACTGGTGGATGTGATCATAAGTATGCGGTGTGCAGGATGATCATTGTATGCTTTGTTATTTATGCAAGTCAAGAACAAATGATCATTTTGTACCCGGGCAAAATCATCATTTTGATTCCTGAGTATTTTCTGGCATGTGCTTAGCATTTTGATTACTACATCATGATAAATGCTAATTTGCATGCTTACGATTCGCATTTTATATGATTAATATACTATTACTACTGGGATTCTTTTGAATCTCACCCATTTCCATAAATTTAAAATTTATCTCAGCAAGTAGAAACGGCTCAAAGGGCAAAGTAACAATTATTGGTAGCTGAAGGTCCAATGGAGATCAAGAAGATTTTATGTTGGTTATCTATTAGTTGTATTTTGTAACTAGGAATGACATTATAAATTGTATGAACCCTGTGGGTATATTTTGTAATGTAATCAAGAATTTTATATCAGTATATTGTATTATTTCTTTTGCCCATCGAACTGCGCATTAATACTATGATAAATGTCAAAATAATAAGGGGTTTGACATTGTGTCCTCCTTTTATATCCTGGTCTTCCAACCATTGCCTCTTCTTAAATACTTCATGGCCCTAGATAACCAATCATATTATTAGAGCTATAATTCAAAACTCTATTCGACCCTCTTTAAGTCTACTTTCAAAGAAAAATATAGTCATTAGCTATATGTACACACATTAACATAGAATTCCCCTTTTCTAGTCTGTTTCAGAATTTCAGTCTTACATGATTAACTTTAAAAATTTACCATTAATTTGTGGAAACTTCAAATTGAGTGGTTCTAAATTCTATGTGAAGCTATTTAAGTTTAATTTCACATAAAAATACTCAATTTTAGCTATCACAACCAAAACATTCCCAGAATTTCTCCAAACATCACTGTTCTAGATTTCTTTCAAAAATACAGGGCCAAATTTCAACAATTCATATCTCCCAACATACTTGTCCAAAAATTACAAAATACCTATAAAATTAAATCTCTATGTCTCTAATTTAATCTTGGAAAGTTTTAGAATTTTTGGACAAGGTTTAACCTATAAAATAGCTCTCAAAACATCACTTTCCAGACAAGGCAGAATCAACAACATGCACACACTAAGTTCATAAATCTCCAAATTCATATACAAGCATCCAAAAATCATGAACACTTGCATATCTACTAAATTTTGCCTCATAAAGACAATGGAAGCATTAAAATTATCAAATTCCTACTCCTTCTACATGAAATAGTATAGGGAAGATTCAAAGATTCCCGTAAGTAGTTTGTTGTTTTGTCGTTTTCTCTTGCCTAATCACTTCTTTACTACTTCTAACCAAATGATTAGCTATTTAGATATCTGTTAGACATCATTTAGCCATTGAATACACCCTTTTTTTTATGAGAATGAATAGTACCCAACTCCTCATATACTCATCCAAACAACAAACCAATCAGTTCAAAAGGAAGCTTACGCTTACCTTTATACGTTTCTGTAGACAGTTTGGAATTCTGGCAACCATTTAAATTTAATGTTTTCTACACAAAAATACCACACTAACATTTCCTCCACAAAATATTTTGTAGGGATGGCGACAAAGAATGATTAAGTGGAAATATGCTTTTGTTTTTGTAACTTCTAATTTTTTTAAACAAATTTTGACTAACATTTGTTGCGGTTTTATAACCGATACAAATGGAAAAATACCACTACAAACTATAACACCTCAACCACTACAAACTTTAACCGCTACAAAAAATGTGACATTAAATGCTACAAGAGTCACGCAAATCCCTATAAATACCCCCAAACCAACTCTTTTCATACACTTTTTCATTTCTTTACTCCCTTCTTCCCTCTTGTTTTTCTCATCTAGGAATTTTTTTCCAAGTGTCCAAGATATGGTGATCAAATTTAGTAAATTTTTTATGAATTCTTTCATCTCTATATTTTATTTCTACTTATAATATTCATACTAATTTCTTTTTTTACAGAAATTAACGGACTATTCCTCAACATTTTTAATGTTCATTCCATAATGATCAACATCTAGGAGACAACAAAATAAGTACTTACTGTAATACCCTAATTTTTCATCAATATTCCTTATATGTATATTTGTGATATTTAGTGGAATAAAATGGTGAATTGTGGTGCACATAAATTTACAGAAATATTCCAATCGCTGATTACACATAATTCGGCCTAGTATGGACACAAAGAGGCAATTAATGTCCACTTAAAGGCATGATATGGTAACCAAATTTTGAGTATAAAATGACACAAATAATGGCTTCATATAAGTTTCAAAAGTTGGCCAAACTAAAGAGAAAGGAAGGAAGAAATGATTTATTCTGATAAATAAAAAAATTTAAGGGAAAAATGGTAATTTTGCCATAAAATAAGAGAATAAATATTTTTCTACAATGTTCCCAATAATTTTAGTTAAATAGGAATTAAAAATAAGAAAATGTTTATTTGGTAAATAATAAGTCTATTTTGGTGAATTATTATCAAGGAAAGTCAAAGGGCCAAAAAGCAAAGGCATAAGACTTTGGTGAACAATTTACGGTCAACAAATGCAAGATAGCTCATAGGATAATGCAAGACAAAATATACTCCCTCACACCCATTATGGACGGCATAAGTGAGAAGAAAAGAGGCAAATGAAATGTGGGAATATTTAACCAAACTCCATATACTTGGACCAATAGGAAGTAGCCACTTGTAAAGTAAACTTGATTAATGCATTAAGTCCTCATTTCTTCATCTTCACATGCTAATTCCCGTGCAAGTTGAATCAAAAAAGAGGAAAAGAGAGAGTTGAATGTGAAGGGAAAGAAGCACAAGGAAAGCTAGGGTTCTTCCAAAATCTAAGGTAAAACTTATAAAACCTTGTGATTTTTGCCTTCTAATAACTCTATAACCTCTCCTAACCTCTTCTAATTTATTAAATCCATGATTTTCAAGATAAATCAAAGGTGTAGAGAGAAAGTTCAAAAACATCCAGGAGAGATAAGGACAAGAATTAAGAGGTAAACTTCAAAACTTACCTCTCTTGCCTTGTTGGATGTTGTTGGTGGATATTGGCTTTTTTCTCTTTTTTTCAAATTTGGGCTAATGAAACCCTAGGGGAAATGCTGCCAAAATTTCCCCTAAATCATGTTCGTTTAGTGGATAAGTAGCTAATCATTTGATTAGAAGTAGAAAGGAAGTGATTAAGCAAGAGAACCAGTAAGATGGTGCTAACCACCCCAAATGAGAATCCAAAACCATAGAAATAAAGCTCAAAATGAGTAGAAGAATTTTTGTTAAGGGCACTTTGAGAGAAGACGTTGATTTGGCAATGTTTCGGCGGTCTAAAGTTTCTCTCTCTTCCTTTCTCCATTTTCATCCAACTCTCTTCTCTCTCTATTTTTGATTTCTGCATGCAGGAATAAGGAAGAAGATGATGAAATAATGGTTAAATGAATTAACCAATTCACTTTTCCTAGTGTCAAGCTCCCATTTGTCCAAAAATCCTATTTTTGCACATAATGCTAAACTTAGCTGAATTTTCATCAAATTTTGAAAATTCATATGTAATTGTGTAAATATCTAATTGGGGTGGTTCTAAAGATTATGTGACCCTTATTGAGTCTAATATTAAATAAAAATATAAAATTTGGCCAAATGAAATCTTAATCTTCCTTAAATTTTAATCTTTAGACACTACCATGGAAAATAACCAGTTTCACTGGGCTAATTTCAAAAATTCATTTCTCTTTGTGTACAGCTTTAAATGACTTATATGACCTATCAAATTAAAGGTTGATAAGTCTACTTTCATTATGGATAGTTTCATAACTTTTTGACTTCATTTACTTTTTGAAAAAATGTCACATATTAACCACTACCATACTGGGAATTTCACTTGTAGCAATACCACTTTGTGTTCCACTTTACTATATTGTGTGTGACTTCTAATTGCTTTATTTTGTCACTCCCAATACTCTTTAATACCCCTAAGGGTATAAAGAAATCTAAGGAATAAAATCATGCCTTACTAGGACATTTGCTAAACCATGGCTTAGCAGTCCTCTTGATCCAGACTTAATCTCAAGCCTCTCGTCCCAAAATTTGGGATATTACAGCTCTCTCCCCATTCAATAAATTTTGTCGTCAAAATTTGGACATCATATGGTGCAATCTGTACCTCGGGGAATCATCTCTAGACGCTTAGTCTATCTCTTTCATTCTAACTCTTTCATTTGCAAGCTCTTAAAGCATGCAACACAACAATCATATTCTTCATACAAAACCTCAGATAGTATTCGGCAATCACTACTTAGCATTCTCATTCATTCTTTCCCCACTATGTAGCATTCAATCACAGGACCCACCGGTCCACTCTTACAACGCTTGGTTTCTAAGGCCTTACTGCCTATTCGGGACTGTCTCTCCCAGATCATATTGTATGCATACCAAGCCTTACAGCTCATTTTACTACCACAGCGCTGGATATTTTGGCCTTACTGCCTTGGGGATCACCCCTATGCCATTGGCATCTTATGGCTTATTGCCATAGCTATAACTTGGTACAGCCTGAATGTTTTGCCATTCTCAATATATTCTTTGGACGCATTGGTCCAATGTCACAGCGCTAGGCAATAACCACAGTGCTAGACACACATGTCTTATAGTCTAGGCCTCTACCCTATGCAAATTTACATATTGGGTCTTATTGCCTCGAGCCTCTACTCGGCTCTATTCTCAACACATCTTACATTTTGCTAGCTTAAGGAGTACTGACCCATTAGGTCTCTTGATCCTAGGATACTCGTTCCATCATCTTTGATGAACAACAACCCTCTCACTGGTCGCCCCCTGCAGCCACACATAAGTTCGACCCATACCCCCTAGCTCACCAGGACTGAGTGTGGCAAGCTTATGTAGCGGCCCTCCCACTAGGTCCACTGCAGCCGCATGGGAATTCCTCCTACTAGGCTTGCTACAGTTTCATAGGAGTCTGGCCCAACTTCATCCCCATTGGGGCTCGAAAGGCAAGCTTAGAGAATAATCACTCCCATTATCCCTCAAAGGAGACCTCTCCATGTATTGAGCACGCGATATTTACCACTTAAGCCACGCTCGACTAACCCTGGTACCCTTGAGTTAGCTACTCATCGAGTCTAACTACCTAGAACATATAGTTAATAGGTGCTTTAAACTCATTCCAGGCTCCATCTCTTACTACTCAGCTCATTCAAATTCTTATGTAATGTTCACGAAGCATGATAAACAAACCATCTTCACATCAATCATCATATAATCATTTGGCACGTTAGCATCTAATGGCAATTACTAATATGGCCCCAAGTGTTCACACACACAATAGGCTTTAAGATTCCACTTGTGCATCATAGGAGTTCCATGGCCCCGAGTGTACACCCGTGTAAAATAGGCCTCGGGCGACCACCCGGCATATTCTAAATGCTTACTAGGTCTTACTGCCTAATGAATCACCCCTATGCCATAGGCATTACGGGACATACAGCCTCAGGCCTCAGCCCATCAGGTTTGACTGCCTAAGGGCATACTGGCCCAATAGGTCTTACCACCTACCGTATATTTATAACACGAATATACTCAATAGTAAACACATACATGCAGAACCATTACATAAGATACAAGAGCAAGAGTTCCTTTTCTTTATACCATCGAGCCTGATATTTCTTTCTACAAATGGCACCGGAGCACCCCATAGTGGTTCATTGGGTCATACACACCCTTCTCTTAAGAGACTATTGAGAGTCAATGTTCCCGTAGCTCTACTTTATGGTTTCAACGTCACGGCGGCTTCACTCCACAGTTTGTCATCACGGCGGCTACAGACTATAGTTCGATGTTCATGGTGGCTTCACACTATGATACTGTACTCGGTGCTTCACACAAGCACCCATTGTGATACCTTATTTCCAATAGCCTCTGATAAGTACAAAACAGTAATGAAATCCATTATGGAACCAGGATTTAAACCTGGACTACCCAACTTTTGAAATCTTTCACAAATTCTCACTCTCAACTCAGGGTTTGAATCTAGGGTTGAGATGGTTTTTCAAAGGGTAGAAAACTTTTCAATCATTCCATAAACCTCACTACGTCACTAATGACTCATTAGCTCTTAATTTCAATATATCAGAGTACAGGCGAGCGTTTTTCTTTTAATTAAACTAGAGCTATTCTCTGCACATACTACATTCATTCATTCATATACACATATATATATATACATCAAATGTATAATCACATAAATACTAACAAAACATTTACATTGATACCAATGGTAGTGCCTTGCACTACGATCTTCACTTCACCTCCATATCTCCTCCGTACATCTATCCATGCATCCTTCACCTACCTAAAATGGTTGGTTGGGAGGAGTGAGATTCGAGAGAATCCCAGTAGCAAACATTACCACTATGCATGTCATATATATATGGATGCATGACATACTTGCCTACTCTACTTCATGCCAACATAATGACATGTTGCATGCTCAATGCTATGACATACATATAGCTTGTGATACCTTATTTCCCAACACTATGGTAGAGTACTAATTAGCTAATACTCACCGAATATAAACGTTAGAGTGCCAAAATGCTAGAACTTTATACAATGCCTCTGCTGGATATACATATTCACATATAAACATATTCATACACAATTCATTTTATAATACTTATATCCTCTCATTACTCCACTTCATATACAAACTCAAAATGCTCTTAAAAGTCCTTAGAATACTTATATAAGACTAGACAACCTAAACAAAGCTCTTCAGCTGCATGGCCTTGATTCCATGTCATTTATCTTCTCTTTGCCCTGCAAGCTTCCTACGTGTACTGGAGATTTGTTTTTGGGAAAAGAATGAGATTCACAAGAATCTCAGTAGTAACACAATCAAGCATATAAGATAACACACACAAGCATGCTTTACTCACACAATCATTAATCAAATCATCATAACATCATTTAGTGCAAACATGCAATTTATAAACTAACACCGCGTTAGACAGGTTCTTAACCTGTGAGGGCATCTGTACATAGTGCATATAATGCAATCTCATAACTGACATCGCGCTAGACAGGTTCTCTTTGCCCCGAGGGGCACCCGTGTAAAGATAGGCCTCGGGTATCACTCATGCATTTATGAACATTTCACCTGAGTGTCAACCCGACCTCTGGAAGGACCCGGGTGATCACTCCGCTCAATCTAAACATGTTAGACATTTTGATGATGATAGAAACAATACATATGCATGTAATGTCATATGAAGACTGTTATTACCTAGTTGCTCCTCTATGCAACTTTCCCACTCGATTCAAGCTCAGGCAACTACTAAGGCCAGACTGGTTGTTAAATCCTGAAATCTTCAAATGTCACAAATGAATTATTACTCATCCATACATCCTTCTAAACTCATACTATTGAAAAATTTAGCCTAATGGTGCTAAATTACCAAAATACCCCTTAGGTTCTAATTATCAGCATTTTCCTCATAATCGTGATTTAGACCATTCCTACACATTTTCGCGTGTAGAATCCAATTCTAACCTCAAATTTTCTAAATTCAAGCTTAAATGATGAAAATACCCTAGACAGCCCTCAAATAAGGCTTATAAGGGGTAATTTTGTCATTTCACTTTTCGTGGCTTTTCTTACTTCGGGGTCAACATAGACCCTACACAATTTGGCCTCCTAAATCCAATGGAAGCATTAAAATTATCAAATTCCTATCTATTTGCCATATCTAACATAGAGAAGGGAAAATAAATTCCCAGAAAGGTTGTGTCGGATTCTCGTTTTCTTTAACCTAATCACATCCTTTCTACTTATAACAATATATTAACTAGTTAGACCTTCATTAGACTTGATTTGGAGACACTTACATATTATGTTCTCTTTGGTTTTCTTGGGTTATCTTGTACCAAATGAACAATAATTAAGCCTAAAACTACTATACTAACAACAATCAAGCAAGAGGAACAAGTTTAGGAAGTTACCTCTTGATTTCTTCAACTTTCTCTCTCCTACACGTTTTCGCTCTCTATACCACCAGCTTTTGATTCAGCTATCCAACAAGGAAATCAATGATGGAGAGGTGAGGAGGTGAGGCTATGGAGAGATTAGGAGTCTTAAGTCACAAGGTATCAACATCTTACCTTGAGTTTTGGATGATCCCTAGCTTCCCTTCTTCTTCTGTTCAGTTCTCGTTCTCCAACTCTCACTCTTACTCTTTGGGTCTATTTGATCGTGAGAATAAGCTGATGAAATGAAGAAAAGGATGATATAATCCTTTGATTAATTAAACTTGACACTTGACATGCTTTCATTGGTCCATAATAGCATAATTCTCCAATTAATTCTATTTCCCTCTCTATGCCACATAACAGCCTAAAATCACATGAGAATAAGAGGGAAGTATTGATTCTGCAATTATCTCATTGTGCCAACTTGTAACTTGTTGACCAAGTCATTAACTTTTTTGACTATTTGACCATTTTTTACCATAATTTACCAAAATTGGTTTATTAATGATCAAGTAGTCATTTTGCTATTTTTAATTCCCATTTAACTCAAATTATTGGAAATATGAGGGAAAAATAATTATTTACTACTTTTCGGCAAAATTACCGTTTTACCCCTGCATTTTATGATTTACCGAAATAAATAATTTTTCGCCTATTTCTTTGGATTAACCCCATTTTGACACTTAAATGAGGCCCTTATTCATGTCACTTAATTTCTTGAATTTTGGTTACCATAATAGACCTTTATCGGTATATTAATCGCCTTCTTACATCTTTATTCGGCCAAATTACGCGTAACTGGCGATTGTCATATTTTTCATAAATTCTCATAAATTCATCCAAATCATTTTCCACCATTTTATTCCACTAAATATACATCAAATATACACATAAATGTATTGGTAAAACATGAGGTATTACATGGCCATTATACAAATATAACAGAGCTTCAATCAAGCAAATATGCATAACGCAAATAGGCAAAGCAGTTACATAATCAATGCAAAAACATACATATCACATATATGCAGGCAAGGTAAGTTCACTACCTTATGGATCACTGTCCTTCCTTTGTTATCTCTTCTTCCAACCATTGAAGCTTCTTGGAAATTCTTCTATTCCTCTTCTTTCTTGACTTCTCCATGGCCCTAAATACCCAATCACATCATTAGAGCCATTATTGTGAGTCATTAGAAGTGTATATTAAAGCCCAAGAAGCTAGGGAGGGCTAAATAGGTCAATTTCCCTAAAAAACATGGAATCATAGAATTTGGGGGTTTTGGCTGTGGCAAAAAATGGCTGGTCCCAGCCAGAAACAGGTTAGTAACTTTTTGGCCGCGGCCAGGAATCTGGCCATCCTGATTTCAACTTCCTGATTCTTAGCCGAACTTGTAAAAATCATAACTAAATCTAAAGAATTCAAAATTAAGTGGTTCAAAGCTCTATTTGACCATATTCAAGTCATCTTTAAGGGAAAATATACCTATAAGCTAAATGCACTCACATAAGTACAGAGTTCCCTTTAATTGGATACTACTCCAAAATTGCTCAGTTTTTCATGACCAAACTTTGATAAATCATAACTCCTAGTATACTATTTCAAATCCTTTATATTACATATCATTTTAAATCTCATTATGTATAATTTTAATATGGAAAATTTCATGGACATTGGATAACATTTGACCACTCAAAATCAAGTTAAAATGACACTGGCTCCAGAAAACGAATTGCATAACATCTACTCTTCAACTTCCAAAAATTCCCAACTCATACGAGTATTCAAAAGTCATGAACACTTGCATACCTACACAATTTTGCCTCCTAAAACCAATGGAAGCATCAAAATTATAAAATTTCTACTCCTCTTCCATGACACACGCAGAACAGAAAATCAGAGTTCTCATGGAGAGTTTGTCAGTTTCTTGCTTTTTTCTTGCTTAAGCACTTTCTTTCTACTTCTAATCAAATGGTTATCTATTTAGACATATGTTGGACATTTTTTAGCCATTAAAAATAATTTTTTTATGAGAATGAACAATACCCAACTCCCCATATACTCATCCAAACAACAAACTAATCGGTTCATAAGGAAGCTTACGCTTACCTCTACACGTTTTCGTAGACAGTTTGGAATTCTGGCAATACTCCCACCAGTGTGATGGTTCCAACCACCTCCAAAAGAGAATCCAAAACTGTAGAAATGAAGCTTCCGATGAGTAGAAGAATGTTCATGAAGGGCACTTTAAGAGAAGACGCCGATTCAGTAATGTTTCGGCAGACTGAAGTTTCTCTCTCTTCCTTTCTCCATTTTTCGTCCAACTCTCTTCTCTCTCTATTTCAGATTTCTGCATGTAGGAAATGAGGAAGAAGATGATGAAATAATGGTTAAATTAATTAACCAATTCACTTTGCCAAGTGTCAAGCTCCCATTGGTCCAAAAATCCCATTTATGCATATAATGCTAAACTTGGTAGAATTTTCATCAAATTCTGAAAAATTCATATCTAATTGTGTAGATATCCAATTGGGGTGGTTCTAAAGTTTTTGTAACCCTTACTGAATCTAATTTTCATGAAAAATATAACCTTCAGGCAATTGGAATCTCACTCTTCCCAAAATTTTAATTTTGGGACGCTGCCATGAAAAATAGCCAGTTTCACTGGGCTAATTTCAAAAATCAATTTCTCTTTGTGTACAGATTGAAATAACTCATATAACCTATCAAATTAAAGTTTGATAAGTCTTATTTAATTTTGGAAAGTTTCATAACTTTTTAGACATCATTTTCCCCTTAAATGATGCAACACAAACACGACTGCCACATCGAGAATTTCACTGTTAGCAACACTACTTTGTGTTTCACTTTACTATGTTGTGTGTGACCTCTAATTGCATTATTTTGTCATTCCTAATGCTCTTTAAATTCATCATAATATTCTCTTTAATATCCCAAGGATATAAAGGAATTTTGGGAAATACAACCATGCCTCACTTGGAGACAATTCCATTGCCAGGATCACTGCTCTGATACCATTAAATGTGACACCCTATCTCCAATAATCCTAGATGAGTAGAAATGAGTAGTGAAATCATTCGTGAAACCAGATTTGAACCCAAATTGCCCAATCTTCTAAAATGTTCACAAATCCCCAATCTCAACTCAGGAATTAAACTTATGGTTGAGAGGGTTTTTTAGAGGGTAAAAACTTTTTCAATTATTTTCACACGTTTCACTACGTCACTAAGTCTAATAAGCTTTTCTTTTCTTTTTTTTATATCAGAGTTTGTGAGTGTACTCTACTTAAGACTTACTTTCATTCATTTATTACGTACATAAAAACGTATAGCTAGACAAAGCTATCAAAATGTCTAAATCAAATGCAACACAGTGCCTTGCACTTCAATCTTTAATCTTCCTTTGTAATTCCCCTTTGCATATCTCTAGGCATTCTTCACCTATCTAAATGGTTGGTTGGGAGGAATGAGATTTGAGGAATCTCAGTAGTAAACAGTGCTAACAAATACATACAAGAAATGCTTTGTGCATGACATATATGCTTACATGAATTCATGCCAACAAAATGAAGTATATGAATGCTCAATGTTTCATATGACATACTCATAGCCACAGTATAAACAGAGACAGAGCTTCACTCATTCACATATGCTTCATACAATTCATCAAAGCAATCAACACATCAATACACAAGTACATATATCAAGATATGCAAGTTAGGAAAGTTCACTCCCTCATGGACTTTGTGTCCTCCTCTTATATCTTGATCTTCCAACCATTGCCTCTTCTTAGTCACTTCATAGCCCTAGATAACCAATCATATCATTAGAGTCATAATTCAAAACTCTATTCAACCCTCTTTAAGTCTACTATCAAGGAAAAATATAGTCATTAGCTATATGTACACACATTAACATAGAATTCCCTGTTTCTAGTCTCAGTTTCAAAATTTGTGTCTTACATGACTAATTTTAAAAATTCACCATTAATTTGAGAAAACTCCAAATTGAGTAGTTCTAAATTCTATGTGAATATATTTAAGTTTAATTTCACATAAAAATACTCAATTTGTTCCATCATAACCACAAAATTCTCAGAATTTTGTCAAACATCACTGTTCTAGATTTCATTCAAAAAAATAGGGCCAAACTTCAACAATTGATATCTCCCAACATACTTGTCAAAAAATTACAAACTACCTATCACATTAAATTTCTATATCTCTACTTTAATGCTATAAATTTTCAAAATTTTTGGACAAGCTTTATCCTATGAAATAGCTCGCATAACATCACTTTCCAGATAGGGCAGAATCAACAACATCCACACACGTAGTTCATAAATCTCCAAATTCATATACAAGCATCCAAAAATCATAAACACTTGTATTCCTACAAAATTTTACCTCCTAAAGTGAATGGAAGCATCAAAATTATTAAATTCCTACTCTTTCTACACAAAACAATATAAGGCAGATTCAAAGATTCCTGTAAGTAGTTTGTTGTTTTGTCGTTTTCTCTTACCTAATCACTTTCTTTCTACTTCTAATCAAATAATTAGCTATTTAGACATCTGTTAGACATCATTTAGCCATTGAAAACACCCTTTTTATAAGAATGAACATTACCCAACTCCCTATATACTCATCCAAACAACAAACCAACCGGTTTAAAAGGAAGCTTACGCTTACCTCTACACTTTTTCGTAGACGGTTTGGAATTCTGACAACACTTTGGCCAATGAGATGGAACCAACCACCTCCTAACGAGAATTCAAAACCATAAAAATAAAGCTCAAGATGAGTAGAAGAATGTTGTGAAGGTCACTTTGAGAGAAGACGACGATTCGGCTGTGTTTCGGCGGTCTGAAGTTTCTCTCTCTTCCTTTCTCCATTTTCGTCCCACTCTCTTCTCTCTCTATTTCTCATTTTTGGATGTAGGAATAAGGAAGAAGATGATGAAATAATGGTTAAATGAATTAACCAATTCACTTTGCCTAGTGTCAAGCTCCTATTGGTGTAAAAATCCCATTTTCGCACATAATGCTAAACTGGGCAAAATTTTCATCAAATTTTGAAAATTCATATCTAATTGTGTAGATATCCAATTGGGGTAGTTCTAAAGGATATGTGACCCTTATTGAGTCTAGTATTAAATAAAAATATAACCTTTAGCCAAATTGAATCTTACTCTTTCCAAAATTTTAATCTTTAGACATTGCTATGGAAAATAGCCAATTTCACTGAGCTAATTTCAAAAATTCATTTCTGTTTGTGCACATCTCTAAATGACTTATATGACCTATCAAATTAAATCTTGATAGGTCTACTTTCATTCTGGAAAGTTTCATAATTTTTTTACTTCATTTACCTTTTGAAAAAAATGTCATACAGTCACCATTACAGCACCAAGAATTTCACCGGTAGCAATACTACTTTGTGTTACACTTTACTATATTGTGTGCGAATTCTAATTGCTTTATTTTGTCACTCCCAATTCTCTTTAATACCCCCAAGGGTATAAATAAATTTAGGGAATAAAATAATACCTTACTAGGACACTTGCTAAACCAAGGTTTAGCAGTCCTCTTGATCCAGGCTTAATCTCAAGCCTCTTATCCCAAAATTTAGGATATTACATATGCTCTTATATATTTTTACATTTTTTGTCTTACAGTCCTGCTGGAGCTATTAAGAGAGGTAGATTTCCTCCTTCTCAATCTAAAAGGATATCCACCTGTAGGTGTGATAATATGTCTTTCCACTTAATGGTGCTGCATTAAATGTTTCAATGTTCTTGGAACCATTTTGCCACAAATAATTCAAATTATTCCTCTTCTTGTTTGTTTTCTATTTTGGTCTTATAACTGGTTTTGTTAAAAATATTGTGATAATGTGTATTTTTAACATTGTATATCTTGCAAGTCTATAAGATACAAACTTAGATTAGAAGTAGGATACTTTAAGACATAGATTCCCTTTTGGTGTCAAGCATTACTGTTACTTATTCTTTACTGAACACTTTGTCTTTTCATATTTGTTGTTTTTGTATTTTTTTTCATTTATGAAATGCTACTAAATTTTCATTGAAATAAGAATAGATAAAAGTTGGTTAGATGTTAAAAACAAGGCAACCTAGCATACATTAAAGGAGTAGACAATTTTCTAGAATAGACATTTACTCAACATGGTGTGACAAGCAAAATACTTTTTCCTTGTAAGAAATATAGGAATGTTTCTTTCAAGGTGAAAAAAAATGTTAGGACAGACTTATTGATGAAGGGTGTTTGGTATAGTTACAAGGTGTGGGACTTGTATGGATAAATTATTAGATTTCAAAGTGGTTGTGATACTTCAAGAAGAGTGGTAGAAAATGATCTTTATGAGGATGAAAATATCGTAAGGATGGTATGTGATGCATATGGAGTTCCTTGTATGGATGATATGAACATTGGATTAAATGAGAGTAAAGAGCCTAATGCCCATGAGAAAAGGTTTATTGAGTTGTTAAATGAAGTAGAGAAAGATCTTTATCCAGGTTGTAACAAGATATCAAAATTGTCTTTTATTATAAAGTTACTTCAATTGAAGTGACTTAACCATTGGACTAATAAATCCATGGATCTACTATTGGACATATTGAAGTTTGTTCTCCTAGATAGAGCTTTAGTGCCAAACTTATTTTATGAAGCTAAGAAGATAATTCATGATTTGGGTTTAGATTACAAGAAAATTGATGCTTGTGGTAATGATTGCATATTGTATTGGGGAGAGCATGCAAATGCAAAATCATGTCCTAGGTGAAAGATGCCTAAATGGAAGTTAAACAAACAAAAAGGGAAAAAGGTTTCACATAAAGTTTTGAGGCATTTTCCAATAACATCTAGGCTACAAAGGCTTTATATGGCAATATACATGGCTAAAAAAATGAGGTCGCATAAGGAGAAGCACACCAATGATGATGTACTAAGACATCCAGCTGATTCACTTGCTTTGAAACACTTTGACTAAAAGTATCCTACCTTCTCTGTTAATCCAAAAAGTGTTCCCTTAGGCTTGGCTAGTGATGGATTTCAACCTTTTGGGAATTTGAGTGCTAATCATAGCATTTGGCCTATTGTTCTGGTACCATATAATTTGCCACTTTTGCTTTGCATGGAAAGCTTATACTTTATGATGACACTTCTTATTCCTGGTCTAAAGTGTTTAGGTGATGAGATAGATGCTTACTTACAACCAATGATTGAAGAGTTGAAACAATTGTGGGAAGTAAGGGTACAAACATATCATGCACACTCTCAATCAAATTTTATCATGCATGCAATAGTGTTGTGGACAATAAATGACTTCCCTACATACAAAAACAATACAAGGTGGTCAGCCAAAGGCAAGCTTGCATGCCCGTGTTGCCATAAAGACACACATTGCATTTCATTAAGGAACAAATTATCTTACATGGGTTATAAGCACTTTCTTCTACAAAATCATCTAAGTGGTAAAGATGAGGTCTTATATGATGGGAAAGAAGAACACAGGGCTCCACTAGTGCCATTAACTGGAGATGAAGCACTTATACAACTAGAACAGTTAGGTAATAAGTCATTTAGAAAGATTCAAAAATGAAAGTGTCATACAGACATAAAGGCTTACAATTGGAGGAAAAAAAGCACTTTTTTCAATTGCCTTATTGGAAACATTTGCTGATACGACATAATCTTGATATGATGCATATAGAAAGAAATGTTTCTGATAATATTATGTCCAAAGTAATGGATTTGGTTGGAAAGAAAGAGGACACATTGAAAAGTAGGTATAAATTGATGGACTTGGGAATTAGGAGAAATATTCACCTAGTTAAAGTTGGTAATAATATTTCTAAGCCTCTTGCTCTTTACACTTTATCCCCTGAAAAGAAGTAATCCTTTTGTAAACTCTTAGCTAACCTAAAGGTACCTGATGCTTTTTCATCTAATATTTCAAGATGTGTCAACATTTAAGACAGAAAAACATTTGGGTTGAAGTGCCATGATCACCATATGCTATTACAAGAAATATTTCTAATTACAATCTATGGGCTATTACGTCCTCAAGTGTGTGAACCAATTATAAAATTGGGAAGATTTTTTAAGAATCTTTGTTTAAAGAGTTTGACATGTGAACAACTTGACAAACTTCAAAGTCAAATAGTATTCACATTGTGCAAGTTGGAGACTATCTTCTTGCTTGCTTTCTTTGATGTTATGGTTAACTTGCCAATACACTTTACGGGAGAGGCAAGAGTTGGTGGACCAGTTCAATTTGTAATTATATTTATAAACATTAAAAAAATTCAAATCTAAACATTTTTTATGAATATATTTATGATAACTCAAATCTTATGTTCGCAACAAGGCTCGACCTGAAGGATCAATTGCAGAAAGGATATTTGGCACATGAAAGTCTTACATTCTACTTTATTTGAAAGACTTTCCTACAAATTTTAATGTTCCATATAGGAATGGTAAAACCAATGCTGATGTCAACTGAGTTTTTTATATTCAAGAAAAGTGGTGAACCTAGGGGACATTTTGAGTCAATTGATATTTCTCATGAAGAATATTGTCAAGTAAGGATGTATTTGCTCCAAAACTGTGAAGAAGTTTGGCCATTTATAGAGTATGCCAACCTTACCTTAAGAGAGATTGTATTTATTATAATTTATATTTTTCTCACTTATGTGAAAAACATTTAGGGAACACATGATTGAACTTAAAGCATAAGGATTACAAAGCCAGTGCAAGGGGTTTCTTGATTGGTTTCGTTCATGAGTAAGTTATAATATTTTAAATACTAGTATTTGTATAAATTATGATAGTATTTCATATTGAAGAAATGATTCTTGTTTGCATAGGTGGGTGGGGTTGTTGACCAAACAAGGCTATGTAAGCCCTGATCTCAAAAGTTTATCAATTGGTCCATTGAAGGTGGTCAATTATTATTCTATGTTCATAGGAAACGGATTTCACTTCCACTTAAAAGATCGGGCGATATGAAAAAAGACTCGAAATAATGGAGTTATGGTCAAGGGTAATGTCACTAATGCTGATAAAGAATATTATGTCATGTTAGACTATATTTATGAATTGTCTTTCATTAGGAATAGAAAAGTATACTTTTTTAATTGTCATTGCTGGGATGTAGCTCACTATGACAAGGATATAAGGTTGATAAGTATGGGTTCACAATTATTAACACTCAAGGTTGATAATTTATAAATTGAGTATTTATAAATTAAATGTCCTTTATAATTTAAATTTGCTTTTAGACTTTTTTAACTTGCTGAAAATTTAAACAAATTTTGTACATTTTTGCAAGATATGTCAGGATTAAAGAGAGGTTAAGATGGAAAATCATTCTTTTATACTACATGGTAACACAAGTAGTAGAGGTACTTTCGTTACACCTTAATCAAGAAGTGTAATTTCACCTCAATCACTATAATTACAACTCAAGGAAATGCCTGCCAACTCTCCCCTTACTCAAGCTAGTAGTGCAAGTAAATTTTCTTCAATTTTATCTAAGACAAATAACTACTCTACATCACATGTAACTTTTAATTTTTTTAATTCTTTCACATGAATTATAGGCTCCTCTCATACTATCAGATAAAATCATTGTTTAGTTCCTGAGCATTGTTTGACATGTGCATGGCATTTAGATTGCTGCATCATGACAAATGCTGCATTGCATGCATGTTTATATTTCACATTTGATATGAATGATAGCCTGTTACTACCGAGATTCGTATGAATCTCACCCTTTCTAAAATTTATAAATTTACTCACCTAGAGGATACGGCTCAAAAGACATAATAGCGAATATCAGAAATAGAAGGTTCGGTGCAAAGTAAGAGATTTTTCGTTGGTTATCTACTAGTTCCTTAGTATATTTAAAATTCGAAACTTGTATTGTATAAACCTTGTAGGGATTTTTAATTAAGAATATCACTATCAGTATTTTATACTATTTCTGTTTGCCCATTGAATTGTGTGTTAATACTCTGATAAATGTCAAAATATTGAGGGCTTTGACACACATAGGCTAAATACCAACAAAAACCACTTTGAGATCTTAATTGATCAGCAACTTCCATGAACAAGTTAAGATTCTTTAAGTAAAATAGCTCAATGATATTGCAAAACTTCCTCGCTCTATGTACATCATGTAAATATTTTATTAATAAACATCATTTACTCTTCCAGTTCATTATAGGGGAAGAATAAACTTAAATAGTAGTCATATATGATATAATGATATAATGATGTTAATTAAAATTTTATAATGAATCATACTCATAACTATAAAGTATTAAACCCCACAGGATTTAGATATTTCATAAAGCATCATTGCATAACTCAAACATGAAAACAAAATTTATACAAATCTATTGATATATGTTTCTTGATTATAATACAGAAGTCCAAAAGTAGCTAAGTATTATATATTATATCCCAAAACTTAAGTAGTCTATACTATGATTATCACTGGAATAGCTCCATAAACTGCTCATTCCTCAATCCCGATATTCGACTTTCTCCTTGCCTTTGGAATTGCTATGCCTAGCTGGATAATTCGTTTATAGGAAAAAGGATAAAATTCGAACAAATCTCAATAGTATCTAGAAATTATTCATATAAAATGTAAATAGTAAACATGCAATGTAGCATTTATCATGATGCAGCACTCAAAATGCCTAAGCCTATCTGACAATGCTTAAGAAACAAATGATGATTTTATCCTGATCAAAATGATCATCCGTGCCTGATATGCATAATATCATATCATAATGTGATCAAAACAAATTAGAGTAGGCTTATACCTGTCCGTACTCATCATAACTTGGAGTAGGTCAATACATGTTCACACATATCAAATCACTCAACTGGGTCCATCTGGCCACATGGTACCCTAAAGGTCCTATAGGGTGGTTTAACTCATCACCCACACCCAGAGAGTATCAACATCATAGGCAATACATTGAACAAATCATGGTAATAATCACATATTAACATTTACATAGTATATGAAAGATAAAATTACTACTTTGATGCCTTCCTTCCCTATTGTATTTGTCCTTGTAGGTCCTGCTAAGTAAATATCAAATCATAAAATTAATTTAATGATTGCAATTAAACTACTATTTAGGTCTCTTTCACTTTGAAATTTATAACTTCAACATTTCCTTCAAAATCACAAAGTTTACCAAAATGCCCCGGGGACTCGGTCCGGCCTCGATATTTTGTACTTTTCCAAAAATTAAAACTTAGTTCCATTCCATATATTTTCATATTTGACCTCATATTAGATCAATTCCAACTCAAATTACAATTTTGCCCTTGACAGCCCAACTTAAGGTTTTAAGGGTAAAATCGTCATTTCACAATTTGGGGCTTTTCAAACTTCGCATTCTACATGAACCCTACATAGTTTTCCATCCTAAACATCATGAAACCTTTAAAAACATGAAATTCCAGCCCTAACTCTTATTCTTAGACCTGGCCAAAACTTAGTCAATTTTAGAGAAATTGGATTTTCATGATTTCAGTCCTTAAAACACCTTGTTGACACTTGTTTCTATTGGTTTGTTCATGCAATCACCATTTCAACATAATCAATGGAAATTTGAGCATAATTTCCCCTTAGAAAATTAACATCCCAAATTTACAAAAATACTAACGACAATCCAAAATCCAGCCACAATACAGTTATAACTCAGTTATCGGTAAGAATCTCAAGGTTTGAGTAACTTACCTCACTTCTTCCTCTTTCTTTCCACCTTGGCCAAAATATTCCTCTTCTTCCTTGGAGATTTTCTTGTTGGATGGCTAATTCAAAAGGATATGGATGTTAAAGAGAGAGTTCCAACATTATAACACAAGATTAAGCAAAGATTTTGGCATACTTACCTTATATCTAAGCTCAGGACTTCTCTTCCTCCTCTCCCTCTTTTTTTTCATTTTCACTCTTTCTTCCTTCCTTTTCTTGCTCTCTTGCCTAACCTTGGCCTTAAATAGACAAGGGGGCAGAATGTTGAAGATTTCTCTAGAAGCAATATGGCACAATTCCATTGGTCCTCACTTAATTATTGTATATATCATATTTTGATTGCATAAATTATATAATTATTTATGCATGCTATATCTGTCCCCCTTTATGTATTTATTTAATAAAATTTTTCATATTACATTTACTTGGTCAAAATGACCATTTTGCCCTTGCAATTTTCACAATACTTGGAAAATTGGCAGATTTATCACCAAACTTTGAAAATTCATATATAATTATGTAGATATCCAATTAGGGTGGTTTTAAAGGATATGTGACCCTTATTATGTATATTTTTATGGAAAAATATAATATTTAGCTAATTGGAAGCTCACCATTTACATAATTTTTAGTTTTGAAGTTTGCCCTAGAAAAATGTCAAATTCGCTGAGTAAAATTCAAAAATTCATTTCTCCTTGTATATAACTCCAAAAATTCCATATTACCTATAAAATTAAATATTATCATGTCTAATTTCATTATAGAAAATTGCATAATTTTTGGAGGTCATTTACTAATTTAAAAGTGTCACAAAATCCTACTGCCTCAACAGGAAATTCACCAATCATCTTGTATAACCATTATTTTGTCATGTGTGACTTCATTGACTTTGCTTTGTCACTTTACATATTCTTTTACCATGAAATACCATAATAGTTACATGACACTTAACGATCAAAATTTGGGATATTACATAAAGGGTGTATATATAGTTTTGTTACACTTACAATGATTATGATCATCAACAATTAAAAATATTTAAAAAAAAGAAAGAAAGAAGTTGAAAAAACAACAAAAATTGAATGTAAATGAGAGATATAAGATGTAATCCATTAATAAGTTATGTATTATTAGCAACAACTTGAGTTAAAATCACATAATTGTATATCATAAGCGTTAATAGTGATTTACAAGATTAGCAATATCGATAGCTGAACAACCATATCAGAGTACATAGCTAGAAGATTTGTAGGTCCTGGGTAATAGCATACATATTGATGAAAAATTACATGTAAGGCCAAATTCACTCTAACAAATATGGGAACTTTGCATGACATCTTTACTAACCTTTACTGAAATGTAACCCCATAATGTAAGGATCTAGATAACATATGATATTGAGATTTACTCAATCCATTAGTTAAAACATTCAAAATGGAGGAAAATAACTACATAGCCTAACTGTATAAACCATCAAACAGGAGTTTTATTAATTAATCAAATTAAAAGAAATACAAAAAAATCACCCTGCTCTACTTATTTTGAATTGCAAATTTTGCATTTTTGTTATGCATAATTTCCCTTGAAAACTCCCTTTTATCTAACACATCTTTGACCATTGCCTAAAAAACATTAGTATTGTATTTTGTCAATATCCTATTCCTCACTTAATAGTAAAATTGCTAAGTTATTCCTCTCTTAGTAATAACAATGCTAAGTTAGGTAAACGTCATGGTTCAGGGAATAGGTATACAAAAGAAAATCATTTTCAATACATCCCTCAAGAAAGTTGTCCATTTCCAACTCTACCAGGCTAAAATAATAGAATTGTACAATGAGTAAATGCAAACCTACAACATACTCTACTTCTTTATTACATATACAGACAAGACAACTTTCTTAGGAGAGTAAGATGTGTACTTATGCTATTCAAAGTTGGAAAGCCATGGCCTCCATTTAATATCAGATATTCTGGTAAAAGAATATCCAAAAGAACGTAGAGCTTAAGAGAGTTTAGTTTATCTTCCTTATGTTATTATCCATGCAAGGAAGAGGATATAATAAAAAAATTAATGATAAAGAATCTCAACAACATCAGGCCTAATGTATATTATATTGTTAAGAAAATATTGAACAAAAAAAAGTCACACTAAATACTATTAGCTTATATTTTAATTAGCAATAGTTGGTTTCAAAATAGAAAACCAAATGCAAGATCAAGAAGCACATAAGATGTAACTAACCTGTCTTCATGATAAAATACGATACTCCTAACTTATTGTTAGAACATACTACTTGCATATATATGAAAAAGATACAAAACATAGAAGATCATGCTCGTTGAAATGGAATCAAAATTGGATTACATTTTTATTTTAATTGGATGATAAGGAAACAACAAATCATCTTTAACCCAAAAAATCATTTTGATATTCTAGGTCATAAGGAAAGAAAGTCATAATAAATAGAAACAGAGAGCAATAGTAGAAAAGGTGTCTTGAAAGGATTTGACAATTAATTCATAATTTATATATATATATATAGAGAGAGAGAGAGAGCAATGGGAGGGAAACTCAAAGTCCAAATTAGTTTATCTCTTATATATGCTTTCAAAAAAAGCAACCATCATAGCTATTGATTTTTAACTTTTCTGCTGTACCATAAGAACCTTGTTCCACTAGACATAGGGCCTATTTGGTTCTACCCCATTGTAGGTGTGCAATGGTAATCATCATTGCATTACCATAAATGGGCTGTTTGGTTGGACATAGTAATGGTAAAAGAGATTACACCTACAAAAGGGATTACACATTTTTTGGTAATCCCCATTCATAGAGGGGACCCTATGAATCCTCATTACAACCTGCAATCCAGTTTAAAATGTCAATTTTCCCCTCAAATATCATATATGAAAATACAATACTTACTATATAAAAATCATATATCTACAAGCTCACAATCCCTAGACACATTATCTGCAGAAACACATCGACGGGGGTAGGTTTGCCGACAAGACGAGAGGTTCAACGACATCAACGAGAACAACTCTATTATCTATCACTGATGAGGTGAGTTCTTCTTTGGCCTTCTTCGAATTTTCTAGTTGGATTTGATTGTTGATTGTGTCCAGTTCAAGTCTATTCCTTATCTGTGTCTCCCCCGATGTTTTTGTTATAAATGAGCCTGTTGGAGTTGCTTTTTTTCCTTCTTTCCAACTTCTCTATTCCTATCCTAAGCCCTTACTACCATAGCAGGCCCTACCACTCACTATTATTTCAACCTTTCCTAACCCTTTACCATACTTCTTTTATTGGAGTTGCTTTTATTTATGCGCTTTTAATTTTATGATGATGAACAACACTTATTCATTACCCCACTACTCACTTTAATTATTTCAACCTTTCCCAACCCCTTCTTTATGTAATTAACTTCAGATTTCAACATTTCCCTGCTTCTTTATGAAAAAATTAACTAGTACAAAATTCTAGCCATAGAGCAAAATTTATGTGGCTTGGAAAAAAAGGGGTCAAGTAGCAGTATAACTTTTAAGTGGGTTTTCATATTTCCTTTTCTATTTTGGGACAAAACCAACTTTATCAATTTTACTGTAGTTTGACTGCATTTTCACTGCATTGTCTAAGAGAACCTGATACAAAAAACAAAACAAAACAAAATCAAGCAATACTTAATTGAATTCTGTAAATGGCTAGTAGTATAAAGAAGCTACATTAGTCTAAACATTCTTTTAGTAATATGAATTCAAAAACTTATGTATATATAGGTATATGACTGTTTTTGTTCATATTATTTGCTATACTTTAGAATATTTGATTGAGTAATGGAGTTGTTGTCCTCTCTGCATTGTTGTTACTCTAACAGTAAGTCTTGAATTTATAATAAATAAAAAAAATTATTTTGGTGAATGCATGGACTTTACTCTATGATGAATAATTTTTTTTATTTATAATGTGACTTTACTGTATTCAAACCTTAAGTCCTATTATAATCATGAAATTTGTCTAATTGAGCTTATTTGAACATGAAACTAGTGGTAGTTGTATTGATTTACTCGGCTATGTTAAGCTTGCATTCTCTATTCTTTCCTAGCTTAGGACTTACTCATATATCAGTTTAGTTGCTGCCTCTGTGTTTTATTTATTTGTTTTAACATATATGGATACTTAACAGAAGTAGAAAATATGGACCAAGATAGTAAGGAAGCATATCTCCATCTAATGCTTGGGTTGTTGATGGTTTTCTATACTTTTCAAACAATGTTGATGAATATGATGTCTGTTGTAACTATTTTAGAAATAGGATCATACAAGATCATTCATACACACTTGATTTTCATTCAAAGAGAAGGCATCTTAGAGAATTGATTTATGGTAGTGACAATACTTGTTACAACCAAATTAGGATGTATAGATCTACAATTGATAAACTTTGCGGTATGCTAGATACAATAGGTGACCTCAAACCAACTTAACACATATTAGTTGATGATTAAGTGGCTATGTTCTTACATATACTTGCTAATCATATAAAAAATAGGGTAATCCAATTTGAGTTTGGGTGGTCTGGGTAGACAATTAGTCGTTATTTCAACATAGTGTTAAGAGCCATGATGATAATCCAACGAGAGCTTTTCAAAACTCCTGAGCCAATTCCTGAAGATTCAAATGATGAGAGGGGGAAATAGTTTAAGGCACAAATGTTTCTTTTGCTTTGAAATTAGCTTAGGAGGTTATTTCATTTTAGTAACTTATGATGACTTTGGAAACAGGGCTGTTTGGGCGCATTAGATGGCACATACATAAGGTTTCAAGTACCAATTTATGTAAAGGCTAGGTATCAAATTAGAAAGGGAGAAGTAACCACTAATGTGCTTGGTGTGTGCTCCCTAGAAGGTGAATTTATATATGTATATAAGGGTTGGGAAGGCTCTACAGCAGATGGAAGAGTGTTAAAAGATGCTATTAGTAGACCTAATGGGTTCAAGGTGCCACAAGGTATATAAACAACAATAATATCTTTACAGTTTTAGTTATGACATTGATTTTATGTCCTAAACCTTAGTTGTTGACAATTATGAATTGGGTGTAGGGAATTTTTACTTGGTTGATATGGGCTACACTAATTGTCAAGGGTTTCTTGCCTCATATAGAGGTCAATAATATCATCTAAGTGAGTGAAAAAAAGGTCGACATCCATAAACTCCCTAAGAGTGTTTTAACATGTGACACTTATCAGCATGAAATATTATTGAAAGATGCTTTAGGATGCTAAAATTGAGATGGGCAATATTACAGAGTCCATCATTTTACCCTACTCGCATACAGAACCTCTATATCATTGCTTGTTGTTTGCTTCATAATCTCATAATGTGGGATAAATTGAATGATCCGTTAGCTATTGAATACGAGGCACCAGAGGAACTAAACACCCCTATGAAGTTTAATCCCATTCTAACTATAGAGCCCTCAGATGCGTGGAGTGCATTTCATGATAATTTGGTTAATGAGATGTTCAATGCATTTAGAGCTCGTAAGGGGAATAGATAAGTTGTTTGTAATGAATTTAAGACTTTTATAATATTAGTAATAATGCTTTGGGCTCAAAACTTTCACTTTATGTGTAATTTAATGATATGTGTTGCAATTTTATGATGGATTTGGTTCTTTTAGATGTAATTCAGATTTATTTGAATGTATTTGAAATATGCTTCCCATTGATTTTATATGTTTAACGACATACGTTGTTGAAATGCATTTATATGGTTTTTTTAGAATAGATAATCAAGAGCAGGACAATGCTTCAAAGGGACACAAGCATTTATGGTTTGATGCTGAGGATGACGTGCTTGTTGATTGTTTGGTTCAATTGAAGGTGGAAGGCAAGTTTGTTGTTGACATAGGATTTGGTGAGGGCTATAAGGGCATGTTGGAGGAAATGATGAAAGAAAAGATTCCAGGGACTCAAATTAAAGCATATCCTAATATATGGTATAGATTGAGGACATTAAAGTAACAATGGCAAGTAGTCCACAACCTAATTTATGGCACTAATGCTTTTGGGGTTGGCTGGGATCTGGTGAATAAGTGTATAGAAGCAGAGTATACGGTGTAGGAACAATATGTGAAGGTTTTTCGTTTATTCTAATTATAAAAGTGCTGGTTAATATTTATGTTATTTTACAATTTCTGTTATGTTATTTGGTGAACAAGAATGCAGGCAAATTCTGCAATAGGAAGTTTTGACACTTTGAAAAGTTGACATTTGTATGGGGTAAGGATCATGCAACTGGAAACAATGCCTTAAGGCCTGATCAAGCTCAAGAGGAGGCTGAACAAGAGGCAACAGAAAATCAAGAGGCAACTGAAAACAACCAAGGTGACCCAGTTATTGAACAATATGTTGAGATAGATCAAAGTGAAGTGCAGTCAACATCTAGGAAGTGGAGTAGATCAAGTCGTGATGCTATAGAATTGTTATTAGAAGCAATGAAAGAATAATCTAAAACTATGCTCCAAGTCGCTAAAACATTGTACAAATCTTTTGTTGAGGCTTGTCGAGATTTTTCTAATAAGCAAGTTGCTCAAGAACTGTATGCTGAACTGCAAAAAGTTGAAGGGTTGACATCTGATAAGATTGACATAGCTTATCTTAAAATTGTTGCATCTCCAAACCTAATGAATAGGTTCCCACTCATTCCAAATGAACGTAAGGCTCGTGTAAGAGCGAAGTTTCACCCAAGAGGGGGTGAATTGGGTGATATCAAATTTTTGCGGTTGATACAGCTATGTTAAACTGAATGAAGAGAGTATGGAGATGAGAGAAATTATAAACAAATATTTATACTGGTTCAGCCTCAATTACTGGCATACGTCCAGTCCCCAGAGGTCAACACCTACTGAGCCTTTCATAAATCCTCCAAGATTCAGTCGGCTCTTGAAACACATGATACTACAACTGTCCTTACAAGGACTATGAGTAGAACATTCTATACTTAGAACTTTTCCTCCCCCTTATGGAAAGTCTTACAAGCAGAGTAATTCCAACAACTCTTCTCTCCTGCTTACTTATGCAAGTCTTACAAGCAGCAACATTCTCTCCTGCTTATACCACTGTAAGTCTTACGAGCAGTAACGTTCTCTCCTGCTTGCACCTTGTAAGTATTATGAGCATAAAGTCTTCCAAGGAACTCTCTCAGCTTCTCCTGGAAGGAAACTTTACCATCTCAAGGTCCCTTTACCTTGAGATGAAGATTACAATGAAAGTGTTTACAAAAACTCTCTTACAGAGAAAATAAGATAATCAATGATGCTCACAATATGAATACAACGGAATTTCAAAGACTTGTAAATTGGTAGGCTCTTATGCGTATGTTCATTTTATCTTTAGTTTGTCTTTGAAAACTCTTTATATCATTGTTTGATGAACGTTACAGTGTATCCATTGTGGAGCGGGATGTGCATTTGAATTCTTTACACAGGCTGTCAAAGCATACAACAGTTACTCATAGTGGTTGTTGGCCTATTTATAGTGACAGCTAGCTCACATCATTGTGTCTGCTATTTTTGAATTTTTATCCATTTTGCTAATCTGATCGTTAAAGAACTGTCTCACACTTAAAACAAACATTAAACAATGTCTAAGAATGATAACATGTGAAAATACAAGCATTGGCTAACATATGAATGTATTTGGTTTCATCACTGGAAACCACTTAGCTTTTATCAAAGCATGAACTCAAGTGCATCATACCAAACTCGAGTGCATAGTGTATTTTTTCATTCACTGGGTAGCCTCGGTAAAGAACTCGAGAGAATGCAAACTTAAACTCGAGTGCAGAATACTCAAGAACTCAAGTGCAAGTATATGGACTAGCGCACTAGCTATTTTCTACTTTCATATTAGTTCTCTGATGCAAACTCTCCGATGTGCAATACAGGACTCAAGTGTAGGTTTTAAGACTCGAGTGTACAGCTTGTTTTCTCAAAGGAAGTTTTCTTGGGTATAAACTCTCATGCTTGAACTTTCTGAACTCGAGTGCAGCTTAGTTAAGAACTCGAGTGTGATTATGAGAACTCAAGTGTACCTCCTTTCCTTCATATTTACAAATCTCTCAAATACAAATTCTTTCTTCGGAACTCACAGGACTCGAGTACAGCTTCTTTACAAAACTCATGCGCTTCTTCAAAAACTCGGGTATAACACTTATCCAGTGCATCTGATATCTTTCTGGAATGAACTCTTGTGTTAGAACTCTCTTGACTTGAGTGTATTGCTTCAAAGAACTCAGGTGCTCTTCTATAAACTTGAGTGCACTTCATATTAACTGATTCTTGCCAGGTCTCTGGAACAAATTCTTATTCCAGAAGTTCCAAGACTCGAGTGTATATCTTCTTTGGACTCAAGTGATACATTGTAAACTCGAGTGCAATAATTCCTGACATGTACACAATTCAAGTATCAATTAAGTCTCAATGGTACTTACATACAAAAATACCAACCAGACTCGAGTACATGATCCAGAACTCGAGTTCATTAGCTAGAACTCGAGTCCATGTCTTCAAACTCAAGTTCATCAACAATTATACAGAATATATAAGTGTGATTTTGTGCAGTTCTTTCTTTAGAGACTTTAACACTTTGTACTTCATTTAACTTGATCATTTCCTTGCAAAACAATTCATCACTATTTTATTATCATCAAAACATGGATTCCAACATTCTCCCCCTTTTTGATGATGACAAAACCTTAGTGATAGATTTATTAACTTTGAAATTTGTATAACTTCAAATCAAGTTTTCAAATACAAAATGTAGAGTTTTCAAATACATAATGAAATAATGACTGTCAAACTTATTGAACATTATGTTCTGCATTAATTGAGTGAGTGATGCAAAGAAAAATTCAATAAGAAATATAATAGCTTGCAGAATATAGAATTCAAGAACAAAGTTGCACAAACGCCAATATTATTGAATTATAAAGATACCATAAAAGAAGTAATTAAAACAAGATCCAAAAACAAAGCCATAAGTTCATAATCAAAATGACTTCCAATACATAAAAGTGACTCATCCTTAATCAAATACTAAGACTCAAAGAACTCCCTCTTAAACTAGAACTGACAGCTTAAATGCCATCACTCTTTCTTCTCCCCCTTTTTGTCATCATCTACATAAGGTGATACAAGGAAGGTAATGTCAAATGATATTGGTGGAGAATAAATGACCAGAGCAGTAGATGGCGCTAGTATAAAGGGTCGTGATGATGGCTGAGTAGAAGTGGAGTCTGTCTCAGGAGTGTCTAGAGTGATATTCACATAGGTAGAGATAATGGGATCAGTATATGTGAACAAAATAGAGGGATCCGCAAGAGTAGGAGTGGAGGTAGAAGGTGGAATTGATGTAGATGGACCAGGAACATCATGAGTTACCTGAAGAAGTACCTCCAAGTCATCAAGCCTTTAAGAATGTTCTGCCTAAGTTTCGACGATGATCTTGAAGTTATGATTGGTGTAATATCTCAAATTTTGGGATAAGAGGCTTGAGATTAAGCCAGGATTAAGTGAACTACTAAACTCGGTTTAGCAAATGTCCTTGTGAAGCACGATTAAATTTCATAAAATTTCTTTATACCCTTGGGGGTGTTAAAGAGAATTGGGAATGATAAAATAATGCAAATAGAAGACACACACAATATAATAAAATGAAACACAAAGTAGTGTTGTTGCCGGTGAAATTCCTGGTGTGGCAGTCTTGTTTGTGTGGCATCTTTCAAGGGGCAAATTATGTTTAAAAATTATGAAAATTTCCAGAGTGAAATTAGGCTTATCAAAATTTAATTTGATAGGTTATATAAGTCATTTAGAGCTATAAACAAAGAGAAATGAATTTTTAAAGTTAGCCCAGTGAAATTAACTATTTTCTAGGGCAGAGTTCAAATATTAAAATTTTGGAATGAGTAACCTTCCAATTGGTCAAATATTATATTCTTTCTTAAAACTATACTTAATAAACGTTTCATATCCTTTATAACCACCCTAATTGGACATTTTTACAATTAGATATGAATTTTCAAAGTTTAATGAAAATTCTGCCAAGTTTAGTATTATGTGCGAAAATGGGATAATTGGACCAATAGAAGGGTGACACGTGGAAAATGATTGGTTAATTGAATTTAACCATTATTCATCTTCTTCATCTATCCATTTCCTATGTACAAAATCAGAAATAAGAGAGAGAAAGGAGCAGGATGAAAATGGAGGAGGAAGAGAGAGAAACTTCAAGCCACCGAAACACTGTCGAATCGGCGTCTTCTCTTAAAGTGCCCTTCATAAACCTTCTTGTACTCATCGCGAGCTTTATTTCTACAGTTTTAGATTCTCTTTTGGAGGTGATAAGCACCGTCTCACTAGCTGAAGTGTTTCCAGAATTCTGAACCGTCTACGGAAATGTGTAGAGGTAAGCGTAAGCTTCCTTTTGAACCGATTGGTTTTGTTATTTGGATGACTTTTGGGAAGGTAAGGTACTATTCATATCTTATTTAAAGGGTGTTTTAGATGGCTAAATGATGTCCAACGGATATCTAAATAGCTAATCATTTGATTAGAAGTAGAAAGGAAGTGATTAAGCCAAAGAAAACAAGAAACTGACAAATTCTTCCCGAGAATTCTGATTTTTTGTTCTATATCTGTCATGATGATAGACTAAGAATTTAATAATTTTGATTCTTTCATTGGATTTAGGAGGCAAAATTGTGTAGGTATACAAGTGTTTATGATTTTTGGATGATTGTATATGAATTTGGAATTTCTGGAGCAGTGTTCAAATGAATAAAAATCTATAATTGTGTGAGTATATTTAGCTTATGGGTATATTTTTATCTTAAAATAGACTTAAAGAGGGTTAAATAGAGCTTTGAACCACTTAATTTGGACTTTCCTAGAATCAATGATGGATTTTTGATTAAAAGGAAATATGGAACAGTGACCTCTGACGAATTTCTGGGAATAATTTGTCTATATTGGGAAAACATAACTATTTTTCCTTAAATTTAAATTGAAAGAGATTTATTTAGGCTTTAGAATTAATCAAATTAGATTTTTTTTAGAATTATTTATAATTTTTCATAGTTGGACATTGAATCTGGAAGCTGTCTTACGAAAGTGGAGGGTAATCATGAAATATGGACTTTTGGGTAGGGGTACTCCAAGATTAATTATTTTTCCTATAAAATAGACTTAAAAAGGGTCATATAAGGCTTTGAATCACCCCAATTAAAGTTCTATAGAATTAATTATGATTTTTTAAAGTTGGTGAAAAATCTGTCAGCTTTATATCTTATGCGAATTTAAGACTCAATGGCACAAATGTAATTGGTACGAATTCCAAGGATGAAAGTATGCATTTAGGGCTAATGTGGCCAATTGGGCATTCACTTTTCATGACTCTAATGATGTCATTATGTATCTAGGGCTATGAAGTGACAAAGAATAAGCAATGGTTGGAAGATCAATGGATAAGAAGAAAAGGACATACATAAAGTCTAAGAGGTAGTGCACTTACCCTGTCTGCATGTATTTGATATGTATGTTTACATTGATTATGTGACTGCTTAGCCTAATTGTGTTGAACATACTTAATTGATTGAAGCTCTGTTATATTTGTGCAATGGCCATTGTATGTCATAACATTGAGCATGCAGAAATGTCATTATGTTGGCATGAAGTATAGTAGATAAGCATGTCATGCATTCACTATATATCTTACATGCATAGTGGTATTATTTACTACTGAGATTCCTTCCAATCTTACTCTTCCTTACCCAAACATATAGGTATGTTGAGTACAGGTGAAGAATGCCTGAAAATATGCAAGGAGGAACTACAACGGTGAATTGAGGATCATAGTGCAAGGCACTACCTTTTGTATTTGGTGTATACGTTTGTTATTTTATGATTATACATTTAATGTGTATGTATATGAATGCATGAATGAAGTTTAAGAAGAGAATCAATCGCATACTCTGATATGATGAAATTAAGAACCGATGAGACTTAGTGACGTAGTGAAACTTGCAAAAATAATTGAAATATTTTTTTACCCTCTGAAAAACCCTCTCAACTCCAAGTTCAACTCCTGAGTTGAGATTAGGAATTTGTGAACATTTTTAAGAGTTGGGTAATCCGAGTTCGAATCCTGGTCTCATGAACAATTTTACTACTCATTTATACTCATTTGAGGCTATAGGAATAAGGTATTACAATTGGTCTTGCTAAGCAGTTGACTGACCTGTTGTTCCATTTTATTGATCAACCCCTCAAATTGCCATTCAGTTGCTAATATTGTTGAATCATTTCAGTTCTAAAGCCTTCAACAACTTTGGTGATCAATTCCCCAACATAATTTTGGATTAATATACTAATAAAAGAAGGGGATTATAGTCTCCCTTATGCAGATGATTGTGCCTCGTCAGCGATAGAAGGAGAATGTCGCTTCTCAGTCTCCAAAGGTAGTGTGATACCCATTCGATGCATCTTTGTCATTCCAAATTGTGGGATTCTTACCTTATCATCCTTATCAAGATACCAAATTTTGATGTGCCTAAGGATGAGGGAGACAATCTGAGGCAAGGGAATGTAAGTGTTTAAGGTAGATGAGAATCGAAACCTCCTCATCTCTTGGAATGTCATCTCTCTTACATTTCTTCATTACCTGGAAAATAAGAAAGCCATCATATAGTAATCCTTATGTGCAAAGTGGGTGAAGTTCTTTGACTTGTTGACTATGCTTCTGGTGTAAATATAGAATAAAATATGCTAGATGGTAGGCATTTGAACAGGCTTGAAATTCAAAGGTCCTATATTTCCACCATGTCTCAAGAGGAGATGAATTTAGGCAACTGTAAACTCAAAAGTGGGCTCAGGCGATGGATTGGTATAGCCAAGAGTATGGTTGATAATTATTGGGGTAATCCTTACGGTTTGGCCATGAACGGTGGTCTTAATACCCTCCTCTAACAATTCACCAGTGCTTGATATCATGTTTTTCATAGTCATATTGCAATAAAAATTTCTCACAATACTAGGTGAATATAAGAGATGACTATTGAGCCAGGGTTCATAGTGATTTAGGTATTCTCTCATATCAATTCGGTAGTGAGAATATAAATGGTCCAAGTAAATGTATACAACAGGATAAAAATTTCTATGAGCATGTTCATGGTTGAATACCTTTTTGTCTAGTGGTTTCAATGTAAAGGTATTAAATCACTTTAGTGGCTCAGTCTCTTCCTCTTCTTTAGGAGCTTGTGATGCAGAGGGTGCAGAAGAATGAGCAGGCTTGTGGGACTTAGACAGACTAACCTTTGGAGCATAACCACTCACTCTGGTTGCTAACTTACTCACCAAGGCAGCAAGCTTGAATTTTTACACAGGTTGTTAAGGCGTGCGAAAGTTAGTCATGGTAGTAATTGGCTTATGTGCAGTGACAACTAGCTCACATCATTGTGACTACTATTTTTGGCTTCTTTATCCATTTTGCTAGTCCAATCATTGAAGACTTGTCTCACACTTAAAACAAACATTAAACAATGTCTAAGAATGATAACATATGGAAATACAAGCATTGGCTAACATATGAACGTATTTGGTTTCATCGCTGGAAATCACTTAGCTTCTGTCAAAGCATGAACTCGAGTACATAGTATATTTTCTCATTGACTAGGTAGTCTCGGTGAAGAACTCGCGAGAGTGCAAACTTAAACTCGAGTGCAAAATACTCAAGAATTTGAGTGTAAGTGTATGGACTCGAGTGCACCAGCTATTTTCTACTTTCAGATTAGTTCTCTGATACAAAATCTCAGATGTGTAATATAGGACTTGAGTACAAACTATCATAGAACTAAAGTGCAGGTTTTAGGACTCGAGTGCACAACTTGTTTTCTCAAAGGAAGTCTTCTCAGGTACAAACTCTCATGCTTGAACTTTCTGAACTCGAGTGCAGCTTAGTTAAGAACTCGAGTACAATCATGAGAACTTGAGTGTACCTCCTTTTCGTCACAGTTACAAATCTCTCAGATACAAATTCTTTCTTCAAAACTTGCAGGACTCAAGTGCAGCTTCTTCACAAAACTCGGGTGCTTCTTCTCAAACTCGAGTTTAACACTTATCCACTACATCTGATATCTTTCTGGAATGAACTCTTGTGTCAGAACTCTCATGACTCGAGTGCATTGCTTTAAAGAAATCGAGTGCTCCTCTATAAACTAGAGTGCACTTCATATCAATTGATTCTTGCCAAGTCTTTGGAATAAATTCTCATTCCAGAAGTTCTAGGACTTGAGTGTAATGATTCCTGACATATACACAATTCAAATATCAGTTAAGTTTTAATGGTACTTACATAGGAAAATTCCAACCAGACTCGAGTTCATTAGCCAGAACTCGAGTCCATGTCTTCAAACTTGAGTTCAGCAGCAGTTATACATAATATATAAGCGTGATTTTTTGCAGTGCTTTCTTTAGAGACTTTAACACTTTGTATTCATTTAACTTGATCATTTCCTTACAAAATAATTCATCACTATTTTGTTATCATCAAAACATGGATTCCAATAGCTCATTAGATTCGTCTTCTCATCAACTAGCTAATTTAACTATTTAACTTAAAGTTGGCTTAATTATTGTTTGGATTATATTTTTCAAGGGTAAGAACTGAAGAGTTGCAAGTTGGTTTTTTCATTAAGAGAACACCAAGTTTGATTTTTTGTTCAAGTATAATGACTTTATATATTAATCTCTTTTCGGTAAATATTTTGTTTTATATACGGCCTATATGCGTTTATTTTCCAAACTGCTAAAAGATTCTGCTTCTCAAAGTGTAAATATAAAGACATTGAGAATTAACAGTTCTTTTTTTGTAATATAGCAGCTGCGGAATTCACAATTTGGAAACTTTAGCCATTGTCATTTGTAATATCCTGAATTTTGGGACAAGAGGCTTGAGAATAAGCCTGGATTAAGTGGACTGGTAAATCCCAGTTTGGCAAGTGTTCTAGTGAGGAAGGGTATTATTTCTCAAGATTCCTTTATACCCTTGGATATTAAATGGAATCTTATAGTGAGCTGGAGAGCTTGAGGAAATATTAAAGGTAAGGGCGAAATGGTCATTTGACCAATGAATGGCTAACTGCCATTATTTCCCTATTATTGATACCCAAACTAGTCATGTGTGAAGGGAAATAACGAAAAGGGACAAGAAATAGTTTATTATGTTCAATCGTAACACGTAATGGCAAAATGGTAATTTTGCCGTAAGATGAGAAATGTTGGTTTTCCCCAATATTCCTACGATTTGAGTTAAATGGGAATTAAAAGGAGGGAAATGACTACTTGGTAATTAATAAGCCCAAGTGGGTGAATTAATATCAAGCAAAGTCAAAGAGCCAAAAGCTTAAGACTTCGGTCAACCACTTGTGTGGTAACATAATAGGATAGTATGAGAGTAATACTTCTCTCTTTTGATCTCATTATTATTAATGGGTGAAGGAAAATGAAAAGAGATGGTTTATCATGCAAGAAAGTTAAAGAAGTGGACTATGGTGTATGGCCACTTAGATTACTTTATTAAGTCATTATCCTTCATCCTTTAATTCCTCTTTCTCATTTAAAATAGAAAAGAGAAAGAGAAATTAGAACAGAATGAGAAATCAGAACAGAACCATAAAGAGAGAACGAGAACGAGAACGAGAGAAGGCGGTGGAGAAAGAGGAGAGAGAAAACTTGAGCTTTGAAACGATGTTTTCTCTCAAAGTACCTAGTACAAACATTCTTCTACTCATCCTGAGCTTTGATTATGTGGTTTTGGATTCTCGTTTGGAAATGGTTGGTGCCGTCTCTACAGCTGGAGCGTTACCGGAATTCCGAACCGAATTCAGAAGCGTGTAGAGGTAAGCGTAAGCTTCCTTTTGACCATTTCAGTTTGTTGTCTAGATGAGTAATATGGGAATTGGGTATTGTTCATCTCTTGTTCAATCAGTATTTTGGAGGCCAAAAACGATGTCCAATAAATGTCTAAACGGCTAATCATGTAATTGGAAGTAGAAAGGAAGGTATTAAGTCAAAGAAAGGGAGGAACCGACACAACTCTTCTGAGAACTCTAAAATGGCTGCCTTGAGTATGGTATGAGGATAGAGTTGGAATTTCATTGATTGGATGATTCTATTGAGTTCATGAGGGTAAATTGTGTAGGGTTCATGTTGATGATGAGGTGAGAAAAGGCCTAGAGGATAAAATAACCAAATTACCCTTATAGCTCAAAATAAGGGCTGTTAAGGGACATTTCCATCATTCGGGCCTGAATTTGACTGATATAAAGTCATAAGTGGATTCTACAGGAAAAATTGTATAGGATTGGTCTAGGGTATAATTTATGTAAAATACAGTTAGGCCAGGCTTCCGGGGGCATTTTGGTAATTTAGCGTAATTAGGCTAAGTTATCAACTAATACGAGTCTAGAATATTATATGGATGAGTATTGACTCATTAAATGTATTTGGAATTCTAAGACTTGACGAATGACGTGCTCGAAACGGAGCAAGGACGAAGGTTTGAGGACAGACGTGAAGTTCGACGGTAGTGAACTTACCTTTCCAGCATGTGTATGATATGTATGGCTTGCATTGATTATGTGACTGCTTTACCTATTTATATTGAACATGGTTGATTGATGTATTGAAGCTCTGTTATCCATTATGCATTGGCCATATGTATGTCATAACATCGAGCACGCATCATGTCATTATGTTGGCATGAAATAGTATAGGCAAGTATGTCATGCATTCATATATATCTACATGCATAGTGGTATTGTTCGCTACTGAGATTCTCTCGAATCTCATTCTTCCCAAATAACCATTTTAGATAAGTTGAAGGATGCATGAAGTTATGCTTGGAGGAGTTATGGAGACGTGAAGTGAAGAGAAGATCATAGTACGAGGCATTATGTTGTGTTAAATGTAATTGATTTACATTTGCTCATGTATATAATGTGTGTGTGTATGAAAATGAATGAACGATTGTTGTTAAAACAGAGAACCGCTCTAATGTAATAAGAGAATCACTCTAGCATAAATAAGAAAATGACTTTTAGTTTATTCAAATAATCGCTCGCTTACTTTGATTTGTGGAAACTAAGAGCCGGTGAGGTATTGAAAATAAGATTTCACATCATTCGTACAACATATTCAACCCTTATAAATATTAGTCAAAAGTTTTACTAATAAAAATTAGAAAAATAAAATCAAATGTCATTTTTTATCATATAAGTTACAAATGTTGTATTTCCTCTCGTAGCAGATTCCAACTCTTTGCTGGTATGAAGTTTCTTTATTTATATTGGTTAACTATTGAGAAGCAGGCATATATCAACATACAAAGGACAAGTATAAAAGGAAGAAACTGACAAATAATTTATAATGAGCCCACATTTCTGCTTAGGTTGTCAAGGATCATAGACCCATGATTCTGGTTTATCTCATTGATTAGAAGCCTGTTCTGATTCAAGATGTTCTAAACTTGAATAAAGCTCTTTTTGAATGTCTGTAAGATCTTGCCATCAACTTGTGTTGTACTATTGTTGAGACCAGATAATGTGTCACCCTCCATTCTCTCTTTGTTTTCTAAGTCAAAAGCTCAATCGATCCAGTCAAAAATAGTCATGCATCAGAAGGAGATGATGTGAAAAAGAAAGAAGGGAACAAAGAAAGATGGAACAAAGGATAAGAAACAATGTGTGTTAGAAAGAAATCGACATACTTTAGAAGCTTTTATGAATTTTTAATTCGGCCCTAATCATATCTGTTAGATATGATTAGTTTTGATGATGTCAATATAGATGTCAATTATTAAGAGCAAAAAGTTTGAATAATATACTTATCTCTTATATTAACTAACTACTATATTTAATGTTGTATATCTTGTAGATTAGTCAAGCAAAGAAAGAAAGAGATTGAAGAATGAAGAACTTGCAAGAATTAATGAAAATATCAAGATTCAAGGTCTACGGTACTGTAACAGTGGTAATGTAGCATACGATTATTGTAGCGATTGGGTACTGTAGCAATTCAATTGTAGCAACTACGCTATAGTGTAAGATGTTGGAAATTGTGCCCTAGGGGCCAATCATTGTACTTTGAATATTGTCATTCAATGAATTTCTCCATTTGGTTATCACATTATTCGCATGTTCACTGTGATAATTGTATCCTTGGATAAATCATAATGATTGTCCTAAATGTCCCTGGTCGGTCATCTATGTGGGAGCAAAGATGAAATAAGACCAGTATGACTTTGATAAGGTATGGGGATACTAATCAAAGTCTTAGGCACTTGTAGGAGTACAAGGTGCTGGACCGACCCGCTATGAGAAAGCTGCATGGATCAAGTCATAAGCTTATCTCATGTATAACCACGTCACAATGCCCTTTGACCTGAGATCATCATGGATTCCTACATGAGAGTTACTAAGCTTTGACTTAGTCAAAAGTCACCTTTAACAGGGTGATGATAAAGGCTACAATCGGGTTTAGTGGTTTTCATGCAGAGGAATGTGAATGGTCAAGATGGAATTTGTCCCTCACATTAGTAGAGAGATATTACTGGGCCCCTCAATGAGTGAGTCTGAGAAATGTATGGCCATACTACGATGGAAAGGAGTTTCCATCTCTATAGTCAGACTACTCAGGGATCGAGAAAGTAATGGTCAGGAATAGGAGGATGACATTCTCCATGCCTCATCTTTAACCGAAATATCATGTGACAAAAGGGACGTGATATGGTTATACGACTGGTTATATCGTATTTTCGATCCTCATATGAATTGGGTAGTCGTAATGTCTTGCTAGAGGCCGCTTACGACTTGTGGGTTAGTATAGTCATTGGCCCACTGCCAACTTCGTTTGGGCCTACAGGGTCGCACACAAGAATAGCCCAACACGAGCTATAATGTCCAGATTCATTGAATCTAAGATGCGTCTAAGATTCAATGAATACAATATTTAATCTAGAGTGAATGAATTTTAAATATATATTTATTATATACACATGTTGTGTGAATATTTATTTGATAAATATTTATATGTGTGTTATATATATATTTATATTTGGAAAGGAATATTAATAATATTATATACACATATGTATTTTTAAAATACATAAATACATATATAATATATATTATTTGATAATATATATTATATATATATGATAGTATTATATTATATGATCATATGATAATATTATATTATATATATAATATATATTATTTGATAATATATATTGAATATATGATAATATTATATTATATGATGATATTATTATATTGTGTATATATAAAGATATTATATGATAATATCTCATATTTAATTTATGAAGATAAATTAAATTCCATTGGCTCTTTATTCTAATTAAATAAATAGGTTAAATTAAAACTGTTGGACAGATTTAATTAAACCAGGTTTATTTAATTAGCTTATTAAAACAATTAAATGTTAATTGATATGATAAGGATTTTGAAATTAATTAAGATTAATTTTAAAAATCCAATATCCATCATAAAATAGATAACCCTACTAGTTATAAAATATGAGAGCTAGGGTTTTCTACTGATGATGAAGAAAACTAGAGAGCCACAAGAAAACCCTAGAAGGACATTAGAGGCGCTAGCACGCTGCCGGTGTTGGGGCCCTATTCGTGTGGATACCAGTAGAGGGAGCTGATATGAGTAGTTAGCTCCTCAAGATTGAAAAGGCAAAACTCCAAGAAGAACTAGTTGACATGTTGATGTTGGGGATGGTTAATCTCATACTCATAGAGATTGATGCTCTTTTAAGAAGAATTAGCGGACATGTAGATGCCGGGGAAATTATTTCAGGAGCAACCAAACATGGAGATTTGTGAACTCGCAATACGTTGATGATTGTGGGCATTCAAACAAACATGAATAAGGTACGAATCTTTCTAACTTGATTTAAATGTCGTTGATAGATCCGCAATTGGGATTGGTAAACTTTTGTAATTTTAATTTTTTTTTTAATTCTTCCGCTGTGTGCCTACCAATCCCAACATAAGATCCTCTCCTTAATTCCAAAATATTAAATATTATCTCTCAAAGACTAATAACAATAGAGATAAAATCGCACAAACTATTAAATATTATAATATCCAATCCATGATACGATAATACAAAGTATGCAGTCAAGCAGAGTTTGTAGGATGTAGGCCCTATGAGTGACAATATACATCAATTCAACACATAATAAACCACAAGAGGCCATAGAGATATATCTATGCCTCAGAAGCTCCTCCCGACATTCCAGCACGGAAACTATCACCTGAAAAATGTTAAATCGACGGGGTGAGACAAAAGCCTCAGTAACCAGCTTTCCAACTCATTACACATGCTGACATGTATTCATGAGGTGCCAAGTGGAACAGTTTATATAATAAAATATTAAAAACCTAATATCGTTGTTTTGTATACAAATCTCATATAAGAAATTATAATATTATATTTCAATTCTCATATCACAATTCCCAAGTGCCTCCCATCAATCCAACCGAACCGCCTTATTTCCGCCGACTAGACCCATGGGCTAAGTTACTATCCATGTTACTGGCCACTCAAAGAGCTCTCCGGTCACATGATGAGGATTGGCCAAAATCCACAGAGCATGTTTCCGGACCATGGGTCTTTCCCCTCATTGAACTAGTGGGGTGTCGCAGTCTCTCATTGAACTGGTGGGACGGTCCCTCATTGAACTGGTGGGACAATAGAAAGCCAACCATCGTGCACCAATGGAGGCTATACCACGTGGTAAAAGTAACTTTCTCCATCTCAACCCAAACCAAACAACCCAATATGTATAAATAAATAGCTCAATAGGAATTTCTCAAGATTTCCATACACATATGAGGATATTCAAAATATACAAATACATCTTATAATTTAAATCACAAGGTTCCACAAAGCAAGTGTATAACAAAATACTCCTCAATAATACTCATTGAAATAATCTATAATATCCATATATGATTTTCAATCTCATAATCATTTTACAAAATACTCACAAACACACACCAACACACATAATAAGTGGAAAATGGTTACCTCTCGCCAAAGCTAATTATTATCACACTGTTCCAAATCCAAGAGCTCAAACACACGCCAAAATCAATCTATCACAATCAATTTACTACCCGTTAATAATTTTCCAAAAGTCAAAATTATAACTTATTTACAAATTCTAATAATAATAATATACTATAAAAACTGAAAATAACAATTTAGGGTTTAAATTATAAAATAACAGTTTAGTCCTTCAAATTTCATAAATGACAGTTCAGTCCTCCAAATTTCATAAATGACAATTTAGTCCTCCGAATTTCATAAATGACAGTTTAGTCCTACGAATTTCATAAATGACAGTTTAGTCCTTCAGATTTTAAAACTATACCTACTAAAATTTCAATAATATCTCCATTAACCCAAATAAATTATTTAATCTAAATTTAATCGGTTCAAAAGTCCAAAATAACATTATTTATAAGTTGATTATATAGAAAATTCATTATAAAATCTTATATCAACTAAATGACAAAAATAAACCGATTAAAATTAACTATTAATTATCATCTATATTCTTATAGTCATATAATGACAAAACTCAAACTTGCCCAAAATTCTAATCCTAAAATATTCTCTAATCAGTACAAAATTAATGTCATAAGAAAGAGAAAATTATTTAGAAAATATTTTATAAAAGAATTTTTATAATTAGAAGAGATTTTAAGTACCTTATTGATCCCCGAAAAAATAAAAATACTCCTATCAGAGTCATGCCCGTCACCTTACTACACAACACTTCACGCAGAATTTGCGTGAAGTGTGTGTGAGTAGAGGGGGTATTTATAATACCCCCTCCTGCCTCCATTATTTTTTTTTACTTTTTTTTTTATTTTATATTAAAATGTGTGGCACCGTAAGGTGCCATCATTTTTAGTCAAATGTGGGGGGCGCCGCCCCCACGTTTTTATATATATAAATATATATATTATTTTAATATTATATTATATAATAATATTATATTATATTATATTATATTATAATAATATTATATTATAAAATAATATTTTATTATTTTTTTTAATTATTTTTTTTAATTTTTATTTATTTATTATTTTTTTTGTCCTAAAAATTACCTACTAAAAATGATAATTTTCTCTAAATTATAATTATATCCTAAAAATAAAAATGAGGATGTTACATATAGTACCGAGTGATTTTTCAGAATCACTCAGTACTTCTGAGAAAAGGGAAAATCACTTGAAGTGATTTACTATTTCAGCGAGTGAGGTTCATATTTTCAGCCTCTGTTTTCAGTCCAAGATGAGCAAGGTCATATAATTCAATCATATATCTTAAAATACAACTCTGATTGAGGTGAAACTAGTTTCATATGAAACTAGAATCCTAATGCATCATTTTGACACTAGAACCAACATAAAAAGAGTTTAGATGAAGTAAATATAAGTATTAGAAGCTGAAACTCAAATCGACATCACTTTCTAGAACAAGTTTGGTATTTTGGCCATAACTCTTAAACCACATATCAAATTGAGTTGAAACTAATGGCATATAAAGTTAGAATTAAAGAGCTTTCCACTAATATATAATATGAAAATTTTGGAGTTACATTCAAAGATTTATACAATCTAAAAGTTGACCTATGTTTGCAGATGAATTAGAAATGGAACTACGACTTAAAGTGATCTGAACAAAGATCACTCGAGTGATTTACATTATCACTCTAGTGATTAGGCAGATTACTTGAGTGATTTTTAGTAATCACTCGAGTGAAATTCTAAAAAGGAAAAATCACTATGGTGAGTCAAGAATTCACTTGAATGATATGGCTTATTTCACATATCACTTCCAATGCAAGATGAATCACTTCCGGTGAATTTTACTTTACGCAAAATCACTCATAGTGATATGAAATTCACTCAAGTGATATGTTAATTTCTCAGTATCACTTCTAGTAGACATAGTGAATATCAATATGCCTCAGATCACTTCCAGTCAGATGTTATCTAGTTGAGTGATTTGCTATTATGTGAAAAACACTTTCAGTAATCACGCAATGCACTGCCAGAAAAATACTATGTTTGTGAAAATCATTGCTAGAGAATCAGAATCACTTCCAATGGTATCAAATCCACTGTCAGTGAATCAGAACCACCTCCGGTTAAACTAAGATCAATGCCAGTGAATCAAAATCACTTCCAAATCAAGATAATTGCCAGTGAACCAATATTTGCTCAAGTGATTCATTATTTTTATTAAAAGCACCTCTAGAAGTTATCTGAACATTCGAGTGAAGTACACAGAGTTGAAGAATTCATTCGAGTAATCTTATGGTGTACTCAAGTGATGTAGATCACTTCTAATGAAATATTGTTTTGTGAAAATCACTCCCATGCTTTCTAAAAATCACTTCCAGTAGATTGTATAATCACTCGAGTGATATTTAAAATATTCTCTAACGACTATTTTCCTGAGTGTATTACAGGTATTATAGACTATCGCTCACATGGCAAGCATCAGAACAACATTTAACTAGTATTAATCATGGGCAGTAGCAATATTCAATGAACAAACCAACAAATGTACAAACAGTAAGTAACGTTGAATTATCAGTTAGAGCATACAATCGGTGTATAACAGGAAAATATATGAATGCTCTAACAGCTCTCAACACATCTGCTATTTAAACTGAAGTATTCAATAAGAAGGCTTAAACATACAAGCAAACAGAAATACGAGAACACTACAACGTTAATATGTTGATATCATAAGTCATTCTCAATCTAGACACTCTCTATTCTCATCTATTTTCTGTATCATGTATCTTTTATAGTGATATTATTTGTATTGTACTTTAGTGAGCATTTTACCCACTCTGTGAGAAAGCTTGTAAACACTTCATCTGTATTTTAGAAGTGATCTTAAGGTAGAGGGATCTTGAGAGGGTTGATTACCACGGGGAAGCTATAGAGTGAATTGCTGGTAAGACTTTCTACTCATAAGACTTATAAGGTATAAGTAGTAGAGAACATTGCTCCTCATAAGACTTACAAGGGTGTAAGCATGAGAGAACGTTGCTGGTCGTAAGACTTGAACGGGTAAGTAAGAGAGAAAGGTCTTCGGGATTGCTTAGTAGGACTTACCATAAGAGGGAGTAAACCTTACAGTGTGTAAGGGGGAGTAACTCCATAAGAAATTTGTAAAAGGCTTTTCTTGTGCCCGGTTAAACAAGAAGATAGTGGATTAAAAATCTCAGGAATAGCCTGGAGACTGTACGTGGGTCATCGTGGATTAGACCGAACCAGGATAAATCACAATTTGCATCTTCTCTTCCCTAAACTCTTATATTTCTAGCATATACGATTTACATAATTGCTTGTGATTTTATACTTCCATATATACTAAGTTAATAAGATGCGAAAAGGATTTAAAAGTTTTTCACTTACTATCATACACCCAATTCACCCCTACTTAAGTTTCAGCCGATTCTAACAATATCCTCTTATCTATACATGCCTACAGTAACAAAAACAGAAAGACAAAACATAAGCTGTATTTGAATTGTTTAAGGCATTTTAGGGCAGATGAGACAAGGTATGTAGAAGAAATCATGACCTCCATATATGAGTTTGCTTTTCCAGAGAGAGATCAGATTACACATATATATAAGAAGCATATTATAAATTCTACTTTTTCTCTCCCCCTCTCAACTTTACTATTATTGAGTTATTAATATGCAAGTATTACTATTGTTGTTGATATTATTATTGTTGTTGTTGCAGTTATTGATCATATTAAAATTTATGATGAGATGGGAAAAAGCATATCCCATTTCCATAAAGGGAACTTTTTTTAATTTACTTAGGAAATACCTAGCTAAACTAATAAAAGTAGAGTTCTAAGAAAGTATCTCTATTTTGCTTGAATTTTCTTTTGGGTTGTTGCCTTAAACATTTTTAGTTCAATTTTTCATGACAAATAATGCCTGAATGCCCAAAAAAAAAAGGTTTTACAATCAGCATGAAAGTTTCCAGTCTCTCTTGTTCAGCTTGAAGCCTGAATACAAAAAAAGGAGTTATTATCACAACTTCGATCAAGTGGGACATGATACTACATGAAGCTTTTACAATCAGAATTATTCAGATTTGCAAGGCAATCATAACAGAGGCATAATAAGGCAAGGTTCCTAATGTTCTAATTTAGGTGAAAGTGACTATAAAATTTTTAAAAAATATTTTGATTGATGTTTTGCATACTAATAACCAATTATATTAGATATGTCTTTATCATCAAATGCCATACTACTAATTAGAACTCTAAAATCCTCCTGAAATTCATAGCAGGTAGGCTTTCTTGATTTTGTCCTGCACTTGTTGTGATAGTCTTGAGTCCAAATGAATGGACAATGGTTCCATTTGGCCCCAGGAACAGTTGTGTATCCAAATTTTTATATATCTTATTAATAAGTAAGACAACTATTTGCTTCTTCTTAAAAAAATAAGAAAGAAATTGTTGCATTGTTATTTCTAGATAAAAGCATTCCTTCTAGTTAATCATCTTTGTAAAGTGTTGCTTTGAAAGAGAGGGCCCAACAGTACTTTACTTCCAACAGAGTCAAAGAGAGAAGTATCTTTCTGAGACAAGCAATTTTTACACATGAGATTCTTCATAATAATTTCTAGATGGCTGTAAATCAGCAGGGGCAAAAGAAACCTTATTTTATAGAAGATCAATGGCACCTGAAGATTGATCTGCGTAATATTTCCTATAATCTAAATACTCTCACTGGGGATTGCAAGCAAGTAAAGCAAATCATCCTTAACGGTAAACATGTTGCCAGGGTGAAACCTCATATTAGTGTTATCTGTGAAATGTAACACAAACTCAGCACCTTGTTCCATGTCAAGCTCATATGTGAAACACAAGTCCAATAATTCAGGTGGGTTCATCATCGTTTAACACCATCTGCTTCTCTCACAGCATCCCTAAGCTCACTGTAAAATCTTGATTCTAACACCATCAATGTGGTGTCTGAATTAATGATTATATTGCCTCCAGTTTGACCTCTCTAAACTGTCTTGTGCCCGACAATGACACCTTCAAGATTGACATAGTAAAAGGTTGTCAGAAAAAAGGGACGTCTAAAGGTTTTTTTAAAAAAATCATTTATATTTTTTGTGATACCTCAATTCCTAACACTAAGGTAGAGTACCAATTAACTAATACTCACCGAATTTTAAACATCAGAGTTGCTAAACACTAGAACTTTATACCATACCTCTGTCGGATATTCACATACATGCACAATTCATTTTACAATATACACACTAACCACTTCATATACAATTCAAAATATTCGTATAAGTCTTAAAATACATGACAAGAATTTGACAACCTAAACCAAGCTCTTCAGCCACTCGGCCTCGGTTCTTCTTCATTTACCTTCTCTTTGCCCCGCGAGCTCTGATAAGTAAAAAGTTTGCATATTCATTTTCCCTTATATGATGATTTTGTGGACTATATTTGAGCTGAATGTAATCAATTTGGGTGTAATTAATAAATAAATAATGATTTTCTTGCAGCCATGGATAGTACCGGATTAAAAAGAATTAAAGAAGTCATTTAAGGAAAAGTACTATTCACGTGGTACTATTCACTATACACTGTTCATACGGTATTTGTTCACTGTGTACTGTAGCAGTTTCACTGTAGCAGACGGTGTGGTTGGTTACTGTAGCAGTTTCACTGTAGCGGACGGTGTGGTCGGTACTGTAGCAGTGCGGGTTACTGTAGCGGACGGTGTGGTCGGTTACTGTAGCAGTGCGGTTCCTGTAGCAAAATCACTGTAGCAAATCACTGTAGCAGTCCGAAAATGAAGCCTATAAATAGAGCTTCTTGGCACCCTAAAATGAAGGGGAAGAAGGAGGAAGGAAGAGAGAGAGAGAGAGTTTCTATTTTAGAGAGAGAGTTGTTATTTTTAGAATTTATTTCTTGCATTTTTTTTACTTCTTGCATGCCTCCTACATGGAATGTTTTACCTCCTATATGGAAGGCCTAGGTAGTCCTCCTTTATGGATGGTATAGGTTGCCACCTACATGGATGGTTTTACCTCCTATATGGTAGGCTAGATTTTCCATTTTCATGCATCTTGTAGTAGTATTTTTATGTTTTTGTAATTAATTTTTATGCAATATTTATGATGTTTAGAATATATTTTGGTTTTGTTTTTAATTTTATCATGAGCTAAATTTTCCTTTTCCTAGGGTGATGACGTAGCTTACTAATGACGGATTGAATCTTAACTTATTAAATCTAGTTTTAATTTTTCCTTCATGATTGAGTTTTAATTATTGCTCTTAATGCTTACAATTGATTGGCCACCTTTTGGATGATTTTAATATGCATGTTGAGACCGGAAGGAGATACATGTATGTGGATCCTATAATTAAAACCATAATTTGCATATGAAATAGGAATATATTCATATGGGTTGTGTAGTCTTAATTGAGTTCGATAAATCTTAATGCATGATTGATTGCTTAAATTCATATAGGAATATATTGGGTTAGCAATTAATTATAGAATTACTTGACCTTGGAAGAGGTTAGTAATTAAAATAGGGAAACTCGACTATCAATCATGTGGAATAAATTGGACTAGAATAGATAAGTGATTCAATCCGGAATTTATTAAGTGAAATCTAATCCCTAGGGCTTTTTCTCATATTTGTCTTTATATCAATTGTATTCATATTTCATCATTTCTATCTTGCAATCTCAATCACAACTAATCAACCGACTAAATAGAATTAAAATTACCAATTTTGGTACTTAGTGATCAATCCTCGTGGGAACGATACTCTACTCACTTCTTTATTACTTGATTACGACAGTGTACACTTGCACTTCTAAATACACCATCCTACACTCGTAACAAGTTTTTGGCGCCGTTGCCGGGGATTGTCATTAATATCAATACCAAGTAATTTTAATACTAATTTGGTCTTCATATTACATTTTTTTTGTGTCTTTTGTTTCTTTTCAGGTTTTTTCTTAGTATATGACCAGATCGAAGAAGACTGAATTACAACCTTGTGATTCTGAGATCAAGAGAACTTGTCGAAGAAATCGGAGAGTTCGAAAGCAGTCTACTTCAATCAATTCAATGGCAAATCCGGAAGGAGAAGCAGCAGATACCAAAACTCTTCGTGATTATGCAACACCAACAGTCATGGAGACAACTTCTGGAATCAAAAAACCACCAGTAGCAGCCAACAATTTTGAAATCAAGCCTGCAATTATCTAGATGGTGCAAGCCAATCAGTTCGGTGGCTTATCAACAGAAGATCCCAACACACATATAGCCAGCTTCCTAGAAATATGCGACACATTCAAGCATAATGGTGTTACTGATGATGCCATTAGACTTAGACTTTTCCCTTTCTCACTCAGGGATAAGGCTAAGAGCTGGTTACATTCTCTACCAGTGGGAAGCATAACTACATGGGATGCCTTGGCACAGAAATTTTTGGCGAAATACTTTCCGTCAGGAAAAACTGCAAAATTGAGGAATGAAATTACCTCATTTTCCCAGCATGAACTAGAAAGCCTTTATGAAGCCTGGGAAAGATACAAGGAGTTGCTAAGGAGATGTCCTCATCATGGGTTACCAGATTGGTGGACACTGCAAACATTCTATAGTGGGATGACGCATACCACCAGAATTCTTGTTGATGCTGCAGCTGGAGGATCTTTAATGGGAAAAAATCTTGATGATGCCTATAATTTACTTGAGGAGATGGCAGCAAATACATATCAATGGCCTTCTGAACGTCATAATTCAAAGAAGGTACTTGGAGTGCACGAGCTGGATACCCTTACAACTTTATCTTCTCAAGTTGCATCTATATCCAAGCAAGTGAGCTCATTGACTAGTCAAGTAAATGCAATCAGTACTCCTCATGAAACCTGTGACCGATATGGAGGACCTCATATGAGTACACAAAGTCAAGATGGACAGTCATCCATACCTTCTCAGTCGGAGCAAGCTCATTATATCGGAAATCAAAGAAATGACCCATTCTCAAACACTTATAATCCAGGTTGGCGGAATCATCCAAACTTTGGCTGGAGGAATAATCAAAATGTGTTCAAGCCGCAAGGGAACTACCAGCAACAAGCTCTCCAACCACTAAATCCACCACAACAAAAAGTGAATGTAGAAGATGCACTGGCTCAACTAACCATGAATACATCTCAATTCATGGCTAGGACTGATGCAACACTTAAAAGCCAGGAAGCCTCGATAAAGAACTTGGAGATCCAAATGGGCCAAATTGCAAATATGCTGAATTCCAGACAACCAGGTACTCTTCCAAGTGACACTGAAAAAAACCCAAGAGAGCATGTGAAGGCTATTGCATTAAGGAGTGGGAAAGAATTGAAAGATCCTGTATTTCTACATAAGAATGACGGAGAAAAGAAAGAAAGTGAATCAGAAAAGAAGGAGGAAGCACAGAAACCTCAAGAAGATGATGTGGTACCAGGAAGAATCAGCTTTCCAGATAACCCTCCTCCATATGTACCACCAGTTCCATACCCTCAGAGACTTGTGAAGGCAAAGCTAGACAAGCAGTTTAAAAAGTTTCTGGAGGTTTTCAAAAAGTTACATATCAACATCCCTTTTACAGACGCTCTTGCCCAAATGCCCAGTTATGCAAAATTCATGAAGGACATTCTCTCAAATAAGCGTAAGCTGGAGGAATTTGAGACAGTTGCACTTACTGAGGAGTGCAGTGCCATTCTGCAAAAGAAACTACCACCAAAGCTGAAAGATCCAGGAAGCTTTTGCATACCTTGCACCATAGGTCAATGTAACTTTGAAAAAGCACTTTGTGACCTGGGAGCAAGTGTAAATCTCATGCCCTTATCTGTCTACAGAAAACTTGGTCTTGGAGAAGTGAAGCCTACCACAGTTTCACTACTTCTTGCTGATCGATCAATTAAACATCCAAGGGGTGTCTTAGAAGATGTTCTGGTGAAGGTGGACAAACTCATATTTCTAGCTGATTTCATCATACTCGACATGGAAGAAGACCAAGAAATTCCTATCATTCTTGGGAGGCCATTCTTAGCAACTGGGAGAACTTTAATAGATGTGCAACAGGGAAAGTTGACTTTACGAGCTCAAGATGACCAAGTATCTTTTAACATTTTTAAGGCTTGGTCATGTCCAAATGAAGGTGACACCTGTTACAGAGTAGAAACAATGACCAGTTGCACAAAATACATGGTGAACAAAAGATGCATGAATCAACCACTCGCATTGGGAATAGTAGATGTTTCAAAATCAACTAATCCTGAAGTGCACAAAGAATATTGGGCAATAAAAGCCTTAAATTCTGACTTAAAGGCAGCTAGTAAGAAGAGACTTCTCCAACTTAATGAGCTTGAAAAATCCAGACAACAAGTTCATAAGAATGCAAAGTTATACAAGGAGAAGACAAAAATGTGGCAAGACAAAAGAATTTTGAGGAGAGAGTTCACGCCGGGACAAAAAGTTCTGATATGCAACTCAAGGTTAAAGCTATTTCTGGGAAAGCTGAGATCAAGGTGGTCAGGACCTTTTACTGTGGTTCAAACATGGCCATATGGAGCAGTGGAGATTCAAGATGGTGATCGAAAATTCAAAGTGAACGAGCAAAGGCTGAAAGAATATAATGATGGTGCACTCAACACTTTGAAAACTGTCATCACTTTGGAGGAAACAACAGGTAAGTCCTAATTTTTTAAAAAAAAATAAAAAATTATTGCTTGGGTCTTTGTCTAGCTAAAGACGTTAAAGAAGGGCAGCTATTTGGGAGGCAACCCAAAACTTCTTTTCCTTAATCTTTCATTTTTCTTTCTTACTTACTGAAGCACACAAAACTGCATCTTTAAATTTTAGTCTCATCATGGAGGAAATTATTGTAAAGCTTAAGAACAGGTTCCCTACTCTTCCCAAAGATGTGCTTAGGAAGATCTATAGCTGTCGACTTGAAAGAATGAAGACATTCAAGCGTTTGGGCCTTCCTGAGGATGTCCGCTGGATCATTGAAGCTAAGGTACGTTTAATAGGTGAGATTCATGATTCATTTATTAAACCTATGCCAGGTATGGGAAAAAGCTCTTACTCCAAAAAGAGAAGAGCTAAAAGAATGAAGGTTTGTCCTAAATGTGCAAGGTGGAATTGTGATCAGCGCTGTAGGAGCAAAGGTATGGTTTCTATAAATCGAGAAGATAAAATCCAATTTATAAAGGATGGACTGAGTAAGGAGTCATTGGATGATATCATTCAGACTCTTGAGACGCATCCTAGTGGCGATGTTCATCATGTTCTTCTTGATTTATTAGATATATTCAACAAAGAAAAAGAGCGCTACCGTCTTGGGAATCTGACGTTAAAAGACCCTGTTTGCCAGTTTATAAGAAAACTGAATGGGAAGCAAATCCTCGATTCATAGAAAGCGTTTAAGCCGTTACTGGACGTAAAACCAGAGGAAGATGTGAGCCACAATCACAACTACTGTACATAATCTTGCTTTTATCAATCTGTCTTATCTTTTTCAGTAACTTTTGACTTTCTTTACTCACTTTACTTAATTTCTTCGCACAGTGGCCCACTGGTCATTCGTGTCAGAAATTTTTTTCAAATTTTTTTGAAAAATGTGTGATTTGCATGATTTTGTTGTCGCTGTTTTTGTAATATAAATATGTAATCTTCCATTTGTAGAAAACACAAAATGTCTGAGAGAGAAAAAGAGAGGAGTGTTATCACTCTAAAATGCAGTTTTAAATCTATATGCATTTTTGGTGAAACTGACTTGGGAAAGGATAGAGAGTTTATACCTGCAGCCAACGAACTGGGACGTGCATTAGCTGCAAGAAAGATCAATTTTGTCTACGGGGGAGGTATTCAAGGCCTGAGGGGAAGTGTGGCTATTGCTGCAACCATGAATGGTAGTAAAGGTTTGAACGTAAGGGTGAAGGAGTTAGAAAATCACATCTTCTCCTTAGGGCAAGAGTTAGGGGTTTCAAGTCTGCCTGAACGAATGGGACGTATGTTTTACAGTGCTGATGCTTTTATCGCTCTACCCGGTGGTTTTGAAACGTTGGATGGGATCTCTAGCATTGCTTATTGGGCTAAACTGAACTTTCATAAAAAACCATTAGGATTGTTAAATGTTAATGGTTTTTACGATAACCTGTTGTCTTTTCTTGATCATGCTGTGGAAACAGGATTCATACCCCAAGCGACTCGTCATTCCATCATTTCTGCACCAACTGCTGATCAACTACTAGATAAACTGCAAACCTATGAACCTCAACCAGATCTATTAGTAAAAGAAAAAGGTGGGCAATCTTCAGACAGCAGTCAGAAGCAGAATCCAGATACCACTCTCCGGTTGTAACTTTCTTTTATCTTATGGTTTTACTCTCAGCATTTTGGTTTAATTTAATTTATTGTGTGTCTAGGTTGTTCAAAAAAAAACTTTCTTTAATCTTTAGAAGACATTGAGGACAATGTCTGATTTAGGTTGGGGGAGGATTAAAAAAAAAGCATAGTTTCTCCATTAGATAGTTAGTTAGTAAAACCATTAGATGCATGGGGTATGCATAGATGGCAGAGTAAAGAGTTATTCTTAACTCTTGAGACGCATCTTATTAGTTGTAATTTTTTTTTGTTATTTCATTTTTTTAAAAAAAAATTTATTAGTGCTTTTCAATGATTTTAAGAAGTATATAAGTTTGAAGCATGGATCAATTGAGTTTAGAGATTTTATAGCATGATTGAATAACTGATTGTTGAATTTGGTGATGAATTTTGAGATTGAATGAGCTGAATTTGAAAGTCCCTAACAGTGAGCTTTTGAGCCTATATGATCAATAGTGATTATCTTTCTTGTGTGTGATATTCACCTATTAAGTTGTCACTCTAGAACTTGCCTTAAATCTAGTTGAAATTACATGTCACATGCACATTCAAAAATAATAAAGGCATTCATTTTGTTTAGCCAGAGCCAAATAGCCAACCTTGCAATTATACCATTGATAAGCCCCTTTGAGCCTAATTGATTATTTATTCTTAACCCATTAATATGTGTTTTAATGATTTATCAAGTGCTTTCACTGAATTCGAAAGATTAACAGAGCATTTGAAATTTTTGTAAAATGGGCTTTTGACAAGTGTGAGGGTCTATATATCATCAACTACAAAAGTGCAGAAGTTGTTTGAAAAAAAAAAAGAAAAAAAAAGAAAAAAAAAGAAAAAGAAAAAAAAAATATAAATTATAGATTGTTGGGATGAGATAGGCCAGGTTTATTCATAAGATGGCCCATTTTTCAATTGTTCTATTTACTTAGTAAAAATAGCCCTTCATATCACTTTTTACATTCCTTTTACCTTAACCCCATTACAACCTTTAATAAATCCTTTTGATTTGAATTATGCATGTGAATTAGGTAGTGGAGATTGAGATTTTTGGCAAGCTTATGGTAGTGCAATTTTTTCAGGTGAATTTGAGCGAAACACTTACCCTAAAACACTAGAGAGATTGAGAGAATGAGCGACAATTATGAATTCGGTTCATTTATTTTCAAATGAAGTTACCAGTTTATACTTTTATTGATTCAAGAATACTATGATCTCTTTATTCTTTAATTGTGTCCTTGTTTATGACTTGACACTTCTGATTTTGTTGGAAGCACTTATTAGTTACTCTTTCTTGTCCGAGGACGTCCAAGAGCTAAGTGTGGGGGAATTTGATAAGTAAAAAGTTTGCATATTCATTTTCCCTTATATGATGATTTTGTGGACTATATTTGAGCTGAATGTAATCAATTTGGGTGTAATTAATAAATAAATAATGATTTTCTTGTAGCCATGGATAGTACCGGATTAAAAAGAATTAAAGAAGGCATTTAAGGAAAAGTACTATTCACGTGGTACACTGTTCATGCGGTATTGTTCACTGTGCACTGTAGCAGTTTCACTGTAGCAGACGGTGTGGTCGGTTACTGTAGCAGTTTCACTGTAGCGGACGGTGTGGTCGGTACTGTAGCAGTGCGGTTCCTGTAGCAAATCACTGTAGCAGTCCGAAAATGAAGCCTATAAATAGAGCTTCTTGGCACCCTAAAATGAAGGGGAAGAAGGAGGAAGGAAGAGAGAGAGAGAGAGTTTCTATTTTAGAGAGAGAGTTGTTATTTTTAGAATTTATTTCTTGCATTTTTTTTACTTCTTGCATGCCTCCTACATGGAATGTTTTACCTCCTATATGGAAGGCCTAGGTAGTCCTCCTTTATGGATGGTATAGGTTGCCACCTACATGGATGGTTTTACCTCCTATATGGTAGGCTAGATTTTCCATTTTCATGCATCTTGTAGTAGTATTTTTATGTTTTTATAATTAATTTTTATGCAATATTTATGATGTTTAGAATATATTTTGGTTTTGTTTTTAATTTTATCATGAGCTAAATTTTCCTTTTCCTAGGGTGATGACGTAGCTTACTAATGACGGATTGAATCTTAACTTATTAAATCTAGTTTTAATTTTTCCTTCATGATTGAGTTTTAATTATTGCTCTTAATGCTTACAATTGATTGGCCACCTTTTGGATGATTTTAATATGCATGTTGAGACCGGAAGGAGATACATGTGTGTGGATCCTATAATTAAAACCATAATTTACATATGAAATAGAAATATATTCATATGGGTTATGTAGTCTTAATTGAGTTCCATAAATCTTAATGCATGATTGATTGCTTAAATTCATATAGGAATATATTGGGTTAGCAATTAATTATAGAATTACTTGACCTTGGAAGAGGCTAGTAATTAAAATAGGGAAACTCGACTATCAATCATGTGGAATAAATTGGACTAGAATAGATAAGTGATTCAATCCGGAATTTATTAAGTGAAATCTAATCTCTAGGGCTTTTTCTCATATTTGTCTTTATATCAATTGTATTCATATTTCATCATTTCTATCTTGCAATCTCAATCACAACTAATCAACCGACTAAATAGAATTAAAATTACCAATTTTGGTACTTAGTGATCAATCCTCGTGGGAACGATACTCTACTCACTTCTTTATTACTTGATTACGACAGTGTACACTTGCACTTCTAAATACACCATCCTACACTCGTAACAAGCTCGTTCCCTATACTAGAGATTTATTTTTGGGAAAAAAAATGAGATTCACAAGAATCTCAATAGTAACTCATACAACATACAAGATAAAACATACATAGCATGCTTATCCTACAATAATCAATCAAATCATTAAACATCATTTAGTGCAATTAATGCAAATCATACAACATGCTAGCGCTAGACAAGGACTTGGCCTCGAGGGGTACCCGCGCAAAGATAGGCCCCGGGTACCGCTAGTGCAATATGAATATTATTTTTTAAGTATCAACCCACACAAAGATAGGCCCCGGGTGATTGCTTCGTATAATCTAAACATGTATGACATTTGATGATAACAAACCACACATATACATGTTATGTCATATGAAGGCGGTTACTACTTGGTTGCTTCTCTACACAATTTTTCGCTTGATAGAAGCTCAGGCAACTACTGAGGCCAGACTGGTTGTCAAGTCCTGAAATCACCAACTATCACAAATGAGTTATTACTCATCCATATACCTTTCTAAACTCCTATTATTGGTAAGTTTATCCTAATAGTGCCAAATTACCAAAATATCCTTTAGGTCCTTATTATCATCATTTTTCTCAAAATAGTGATTTAGGCCATTTCTATACATTTTCACATGTAGAATCCATTTTTAACTTCAAATTGGCCAAATTCAAGCTCAAATGATGAAAATACCCTTGACAGCCCTCAAATAAGGCTAATAAGGGTAATTTTGTCATTTCACTTTCCGTGGCTTTTCTCACTTCGGGGTCAACATAGACCCTACACAATTGGGCCTTCTAAATCCAATGGAAGAATCAGAATTATCAAATTCCTATCCATTTGCCACGTCTAACATAGGGAAGGAGATTTAAATTCCTAGAAAAGTTGTCCAATTCTAGTTTTCTTTAGCCAATCACCTCATTTCTACTTATAACCAATATATTAAATAGTTAGACATTCATTAGACTTGATTTGGAGACACTTACATATTATAGTCTCTTGAGTTTTCTTGGATTATCTTATACCAAATGAATCATAATCAAGCCCAAAACAACTCTACTAACCTTAATCAAGCCAGAGGAACAAGTTTGGGAAGTTACCTCTTAATTTCTTAGACTTTCTCTCTCCTACACATTTTCTCTCTCTCTACCACCCACATTTGATTTAGCTGCACATCAAGAGTTTGAAGGATAGAGAGGTGAGGAGAAGAGACCATAGGGGATCTATGAAGCTTAAATCACAAGGTATAAGTCACATACCTCAAGATTAGTGAAACCTAGCTCCTCTCGTGCTTCACGTTCGATTCTTATTCTTCAGCTCTTCCTCACCCTTTCTAATTCAGTTCTGATCAAGAATGAGGCTGAAGATGGAGATTAAAATGATATAATGCATTGGTTTATTACATATGCCAAGTGTCATCCTATGATTGGTCCAAAAATGTAATTATTCATAATTAATTCCATTTACTTCTCCATGATTCATATCTACCAAAAATCACATGAGAATTATAGGGAAATATTGGTTCTCCAATTATCTCATTATGCCAACATGTAACTTGTTGACCAAGTCTTTAACTTTTTGACTATTTGACCATTTTGACCATAATTCACCAAAATTGATTTGTTAATGATCAAGTAGCCATTCTACTCTTTTTAATTACTATTCAACTCAAATTATTGGGAATATGAGGGGAAAATGATTATTTCCCACTTTTCGGCAAAATTACCGTTTTGCCCCTACATTTTATGATTGACCGAAATAAATCATTTTTCGCCCATTTCTTTGGCTTAACCCCATTTTAACACTTAAATGAGGCTATTAATAATTTCATTTGATTTCTTGAATTTTTGTTACCATAATAGGCCTTTAATTGTATATTAATTGCCTTCTTATATCCTTATTCGGCCAATTTACCTGTAACCGGCGATTGGCATATTTTTCATAAATTCACATAAATTCATCCACATCATTTTCCATCATTTTATTCCTTTAAATATACTACAAATACACATATAAATGTATCGGTGAAAAATAGGGTATTACATTTTTCATTACCAGCAATTAGAACTTACAAAATTAAGATCGAACAATTCTTCAAAAACCAAAATGTCCTTACAAATAGCAAGGGAACACTTATTAAAGTGTTGAATCCTACTAATATAATGTATAAATATTACCAAAAAGTGTCAAAATTTGTTTGCACAACTACTAACTAATAAAAATAAACTTATCAGCTATCATCAATTTATCATAAAATTCCAGAAGCGAAACTCAAAATTCAAAAAGATTAATATTGGTGAAGGATGATAAATCAAAATGCATATACAATGATGATAAATATAAATGCCAATACCAATAAAATGCATCTACAATAATCTCAGTTCAGAACTTAGTCCATAAAAAACAAAAATAATTAACCATGCCTTTTGGCGATGGTAGGAGAGGGAGGAGGGAGGCCAATGGCGTCAAAGATCAAGGACGGATGATAGCAACAAGCTTTAATAATAGAGAGAGAGAGAGAAGGATAGGAAAGGATGGTGGTAGAGAGAAAGAAGGACGACCTTCAAGAGAGAGTAACGGTAGTGAAAGGGAGTGAGACAGAGAATAATGGTGGAAGAAGGAGATTCAAGAGAGTGATGGTGGAAGGAGGAGCTTCAAGAGAGAGTGAGAGTTTTAAATAGAAGAAGCTAGCTTGTGGGGATAAGCATGACTATTGAAGGAGTAATGTCAGTGTCAATTTGACTGACAAGCATTACCTTTATGCGTCCCATTTTGAATTTAGGACGCCTAAAGTAAAAAAAATTAACTTTAGGCGTCCCAAATTCTAAAGTGTGATTTTAGGCATCCCCAAAAAAAAGGGATACCAAAAGAACACTATAGGCATCCCTTTTTATGGGGATGCCTAAAAGCACACTTTAGGTGTCCTAATTTGAATTTGGGATGCCTAAAGGCACCCTTTAGGCATCCCAAATTCAAATTGGGAAACCTAAATCTACCTAGTTCCCACCCATAATTATAAAAATGCCACTACCTTTATTTTTGACTTCTCTTTTTTAAGAACGGACGCCTTTTGGGGTAGTAGAATCTATATCTTGTAGTATTGAATATGATGTTGTTGTGGTGGTTGCTATTGATTTTGGCTTGATTTTGATATTTTGTGAAAAATGGAAGATGAAACCTAAGATGAAATGCTACCAAAATTTCCAAGAATCATGTTTATTAAGTATTTAAGTAGTTAATTATGTAATTAGAAGTGAAAAGGAAGGTGTTTGTGGATTGACAGCATGAAAACACATTTTTCCCTTTTCTCTTGCATGTTTCAGCCAGATGTAAAACATAGGGTAGGAGTGATAATTTTATAATTTTGATAATTCTATTGGATTTATAAGGGAAAATTGTGAGGGAATATTTGTGTTCATGATTTTTGGATAATTGTATGCAAATCTAGAATTTTTACAAGTTTAAAGGAAGTGTTGTTTGATTTGATTCTTGGAGGCAGTGTTGTTGTGAAATGAACTTTGTTAGTCAAACCTAGTCTAAATATTATGAAATTTGGAAAGATTAAAGTAGACATATAGATATTTAATTTGATAAGTATATCATAATTTTTTAGACTAGTAGATAAAAAGATATGGATTTTCAAACTTGAGCCCTATTTCTAGAATGCAATCTGGAACAAAGGAAGATTGGAAAATTTCTGAGAAAAATGTGATGGCAATGGTCAGACTTAGGTATCTTTCTATGGAAATATATTTAAATAGCTTTTCATAGGCTTTGGAACTAGTCAATTTGGAAATCCCTAGAATTAATTATGATTTTTCAAAGTTGACTGAAAATCTACCAGCTTTTTGGAAAACTGTGAAACTGCACTGTGCAGAAACTGATGTTACTACATTAGATAACCAACAAAATATGATTAAAGGCAGTAGTAAAGCAAGTAATAACCAGTTACTTGTTCATTTAACTTATAGAAATTTGTAATAGCCTAAGTAGGAACAAGAATATAAGACTGAAAAAGGACTTAGGTAGTAACTCTTTCTTCCATACACTATGTGATTATTGTTTGCTTTGTGTATATCATCTTCTGTGACATGGGCATTGTGTCTGAGACACACATATTAGCTTAGTTGTGGTCTGGGACCCAACGGAGGTATAAAGTTAAGCCAAGGTTGGAAACAGTCGTTTGGCCTTAGACAGCGTGCACACAACATTTTATCATTTTACATGACATGATGCATTGCATATTTATTTTAACATTTTATATGTCTTAAATGCATGTTACTACTGAGATTCGCTCAAATCTCACCCTTTTTCAACACTGAAGACCATTATAACAGAAGGTAGCGGCTCAAAGGGCAAAGCAGCCATTACCGGCGAGTAGGGCCCTAGTACAGGCAGAAGATGTCATTAGTTATTTAGAACTGTATATCTTATTTCTTTTGAATACATTTTTGATATTTTTCAAACCCTATGGGAAATTCCTGTAATGTAAACAAATACTTAATGTCAGTATGTTTCCATTATTTCTATATGCCTTGTGAACTATGCACTTAATACTTTACAAATATCAAAATGTTAAGGGATTTGACATAAGGGGAGAATAAAAGTAGAGGTCCCGAGCATAGAGGTAAAAGCAGGAGTAAATCAAGGAAAAATTATAAGAATATTGAGTGTCAACATTATGGAAAGCAAGGGCACATAAAGTTATTTTGTTATAAATTGAAGGTAGAGAATGAGGAGGAGAAGGGAAAGGAGAAGAAAACAAATCTAAGTACTGATGAAGAAAAGATAAATGTAACTCTAAGAGATATTCTCTTAGTCTAGGAATATTACTCAACAAATTTTACTCAGATGTAATTACTTGGGTCGTTAATAGTGGGGCTTTAGTTCATGTTACATCTAAAAGAGATGCCTTTTCTACTTATTTACTAGGTGACTTTAGTGATGTTAAAATAGCTAATGGACGTAGGACTAGATGCGCAGGTATTGGAGAAGTCTTCTTGGAGACTTTAAATGGATCTAAATTAATTCTTAAGCGTGTCAAGCATGTCCTAGATATTCAACCCAATCTTCTTTCTATTGGTAAGCTTTGTAATGATAATTTTGATAGTCTTTTCTCAGTGAAAATTGGAAGCTCTATATAGGTTCAATGGTCAAGGGTAGAGCTAAGTATTCTACTTTATATCTTACTCAAGTCAAGATTTGTAGAGAGATTGTTAATTCAAATGAATTAGATAATAAAGCTAAGCTTTGGCATAAGCGGTTATGTCATATGAGTGAGAAAGGAGTTACTGTGTTAGGCAAGAAAAGAGTGTCTTTTAAATGCCACCCACCAAAAAGAAAATCTAAAGTATTAGATTTAGTATACTGTAATATTTGTGGTCCTATAAAGACTATGTCTTAGGGAGATGCTTATTATTTTGTGACTTTTATTAATGATCATTCCAGAAAGGTATGGGTCTACAATTTGAGATTAAAAGATAAAGTGTTATATGCTATCAAACAATTTCAAGCCTCTATTGAGAGAGAAACTAGAAAGAAATTGAAGTGTATATGGACTGAAATGGTGGTGAATACCTTGGTCTATTTGATGCTTATTGTAGAGAGTATGGAATGAGACATCAAAAGATCAGAGTCGCCCAAAAACACCGCATTTGAATGGTTTGGCTGAGAGAATGAATAAAATGCTTTTTGAAAGAGTTAGATATATGATTTCACATGCTGGAATTCCAAAATTCTTTTAGCCTGAAGCTTTGAATATTGCAGCTTATATTGTTAATCTCTCGCTATATGTTGCTTTAAAGTTAGAGGTGCTAGACAAAATTTGGTATGGTAAGAATGTTTCTTATAATCACTTGCATGTGTTTGGTTGTAAATCTTTATTCATGTTCTTAAAGATGAGAGAACAAAGCTTGTTATGAAAACCAAAAAATGTATCTTCCTTGGTTACGATATGGATGAGTTTGGTTCTAGGTTGTATGACCCTACTAGTAAAAAAATTGTTAGAAGTAGAGATGTTGTTTTTAAGGAGGATCAATTTATGATAGACCTTGATGAAGAAGAGGAATCTCCCCTCCCCCCAATAACAGTTGTGTGTCAGATGTATTTGATATAGTTCCATATGGTGTCCAATACAATTAACAAGGTGAAGTTGATGTTATGTTTCTATTCCTGTAGTAAGAGAGGAACCTAAAAATGCTCAAACAAAGATTCCTAAGGACACGTTGAGAAGGAGTACTAGAACTCATCAACCTTCTTCTAGATACTCAGTACATAAGTATGTTTTACTTACTGATGCAGAGGAACCAAAGTATTATAAGGAAGCTATTAAAGATAAGCATATGGATAAGTGGATTGAGGTGATGTGAGATAAGATGCAGTCCCTCAATGATAATCACACCTTTGAATTGGTTAAATTGCCTAAAGGTAGAAATGCATTGAAAAACAAGTGGGTGTTCAAAATTAAATATGAAGAACACAACCCAAAGCCAAGGTCTAAGGTGATGCTTGTTGTTAAAAGGTATGAACAGAGGAAAGGTGTTGATTTTGATGAAATCTTCTCTCTGATAGTCAAAAGGACTCCTATCTGTGTAGCGCTTAGTTTAGCAGCTAGTCTTGATTTGGGAATTGAATAAAATGATGTAAAGATAGCTTTTCTTCATAGTGATTTAGATGAATAAATTTATATAGAACAACTTTAAGGGTTTAAAGTAAAAGGGAAAGAAGATTATGTTTGTAAATTGAAGAACAAAGTCTTTATGGTTTGAAATAGGCTTCAAGGCTATAGTGCTTATTACATAAGATTTGTTAGGCGAAAATTATTCTTTTGATCCAAAAAAATCATAAATAGCTAGCATTCTTCATATATCATTAGAATATACAATGTTTGAAAGAGATTGAAGCTAAATATACACAAAAAATTTCTAATAATGTTTTTATTATCCTTTTACTTTATTTAGGTGATATTCTCATTATTGGAATGAACATTTACAAGATCAATGACTTGAAGAAACAGTTGGGTAAATCATTTGCCATGAAGGACTTGGGTGCTATGAAACAAATATTGGGTATTTCTATTACTCGAGATAGACAAGCAAAGAAGCTACAATTGTCATAGGAGAAGTACATTCTAAAGGTACTTTAAAGGTTTTGCATGGATAAAGCCAAGCAAGTAAGTAGTCCTCTTGCTCCTCACTTTAAATTGAGTAATAAACAATGTCCTACTACTGATTAAAAGAAGGAGAAAATGAGGAAAGTCCCTTATGCTTCAGTAGTATAGAGTTTGATGTATGCAATGGAATGTACTAAACCTGATATTTCTCATGCAATTAGTGTGGTGAGTCATTACTTTTCTAATCCTAGTAGCAAGCATTGGACAATTGTTAAATGGATTATGAGATATTTGCGTGGTATATATGATTTGAGGTTATCTTTTAGAAACCACAAACCTATTTTAGAAGGTTATACAGATGCTAATATGGTTGTAGATATTGATTCCTGTAAATCTACATTTGGATATTTGATTAATTTTATAAGAGGAGCTATTTCATGGTAATCTAGATTACAAAAGTGTGTTGCTCTCTCAACAACTGAGACAAAATTTATTACAGCTACTGAGGCTTGTAAGGAATTACTGTGGGTTAAAAGACTTCTCCAACAACTTGGGGTTCACCAAGAAAAGTATGTTCTATTGTGTGATAATTAAAGTATAATTCACCTTGCTAAGAATTCATCTTTTCATTGAGGGTCAAAGCATATTGATACACATTACCAACAGATACAATATGTGTTAGAAGATAAGCAGTTGTATCTTGAAAAAATTCATACGCATGATAATGGTGCTAATATGTTGACAAAATCATTACCGAGGGGGAACTTGAGACTTGCAAATTGATCACTAGATTGGCGAATTTCTCTACATAGTCATGACGGGGAGGTTTGTTGGGCCATTGGATGTTACTCTTATGTGGAGCCCAAGTTCTAATTGTTCAATTTTATTTACTTCCTATTTTGTGTGTTTCGTATTTTATGAAAAGAAAGAAAAAGAAATTAAAAAAGAAGATAAAAGAGGGAACCCTATTAAGGGAAGAGTAGGCTACACGTTTGTGTTTGAGGGGGGAAAAGGAAGTTTACATATGGCTTTGTGAGAGAATATATTTTCTCATTTTTTCCAACCTGAGCAATTTTGGTCTAGCAAACGATTAGAAGGTGATTTCTTGTTGGATTGATCTGAATTTTTTGTGTGAAGTTTATAGACACATGGAGCTTGATTATGGGCGATTAGATCATCCATTGAAGTCTTCTATTATCCCTAGAATTTTTGTGAATGTCCATTCAAGTCTGCTGCAAATTTTCCTAAGCGAGTTTGATCAAGTCAACAATCAAACAATGATTTCTAGTCCAATTGGCCTGAAATTTTTTGAAGGTGTTCAAGACATATAGGTATTTATATCTGAATGGTGGGATCTTAGATTGGAGATTCCTAACTTCTCTAGATTTGGCGTGAACTTTGGTATACATTTTGTGCCTATAGTTTTTGCATTTGGTGATTTTCGACACACACAAGTTGTATATTTGCCTAAGGCATACATATTTTATTGCTCTATTATTTTCTTTTCTATTTTATTAATATAATCATTTAGTGATTTTTGTGGATGAGATGAATTTGTTATATCCTATAGTTGAGCTTTGTATTAGAGCATTGAACATTTCATTCTTTTTAAAGATAGTGGAACCTTTTCACTTTGTGCTGTGGACATTTGCTCTCACTCACATTGAGGGGGAGATTTTTCACATTAAATTTTTGTGACTCCTTCTATTATTTTGTGGCTCATTTATTTTCTACTTTAATTGACTTCATACAATCATTTTTCACTAAGAAGATTTATTATTTGTTGCACTCATCCTAACAATACCCTTCACTCGATATACTCCCCTCTTCTAAACAATTAATTAATTTGAAAATGACATTTTTAACAAAAACAAAAACATGTTAACTTTTTCCTATATTTTCAAAATAACAATATGATTTTAATCATGAGTACACACTCCAGTCGTCATAGATGCCTAAATGCTTCCTCATGTCCTTATTATAAGCATTGATAACTAATTTGTAGATACTAAAAAAAAAGTTAAGTTAGTTATTTGTAACAATGTATATTGGTTCAGTAAAAATATCTTTTTTAATCATATGCATTATAGCCACCCCTTTATAGAAAACTCCCTCACTATGTGCAATTAACAGAGAAATTTTGAGAGAATTATAAATTTGAGAGGCAAACTAGAGTGATGCCTTATATTTAGTGTTGGAGTTTTAAATGCAAGTGGATGTGTCAAATAGGAACTAGTCCCACATTGCTTGGGAGAGAGAACACACAAGTGTATATATTGTATCTTGTGAAATTGGACAAGTAAATGGGTCAAGAGAAAGAGTGGGCTTGCGCGCACAACAACGGGCTACTTGGAGGCAAACGCAGTTGAAATCCGACGATTCCCCCCCTGCACGCGAATTAAACACGGACTGGGCACTTTTCATTAAATGTTTTTGGAAAAATCTAAAATGTATTTTATAAAAATGGCTTACCGAAAATACCCAGTTTTAAGGCATTTGTTTTTTGAAACCCTAACATTTCGGTTACAGAGGTCATAAATCCCATTTTATTTTATTTAATTGGCCATCTGTTAATGTTCCATTATCTCCAACATTCAGAAACCGCCTCATAAAATCAGGTTTATGACATCCAACGTTCAGAAACCGTCGAGTTAATTGGGTTTATGGCCATTAATTTTCTGCCCAATGTTTGGATGCATGGGGAGCCTATAAAAGGCATAGCCTGCGAGAGGTTCGGTATCCCTGCTCAGAGTTCTTGAGCACTCTTCCTTTCTGGTCCTCCTCCGTTATCTCTGCTTTATAGTTGCTTTGCTTTTCGCTGTTCTGTTCACCCTGTGTCTACAGGAAGAGTCCGTTTTATCCTGGGAGTGCCGCTTTCAGCTTGCTGGTGCTTGCGGAATAGCTCTTAAGGTCAGCGTCCATGGACGTGACTCGGATTACAAATTTTGCAGGAGTTAGCCAACATTTAGGACCAAAGTGAAACCCTTATTGCCTTATCTATCTCCTATAATTAGAACCGGTGGTAGTATCAATTGCATTTATTATTATACATTTTCTTACTATAAATTATATAGCTAACAAAATATACAATAATGAATAATACAAGGGGAAGTAGGCCAAAATCAACAATTTTATTGTATATCATCATCAATGTCATATTTGGGAAAATGGAACATGTCTGAAGTCATATAACCAAACTAATTAACAGCAAGGCCAACATAAACAGAATTGAAAAAAATTATTAAACAACATTTTATGACAAACTGCAAAGAGAGATACATCTACTATGTAACTTCCCATTTATTATTTTCTGGGATTTAACTCATAATAGGATGAATTTGTTCATGATAATTGAAATTTGCCATGCAATTATTTGAGTAAGAGGAATTTACTCAAATAACAATTGAATTTTCTAAACAGGAAAAATATTAAATAAGTAGGAAAGATTAAAAACATATTTAAAATATGTTTTTAAAATAACATATTATAATTGAAAAAGTTGTTTGAGCGAAATACACAAATTTAGCTCAATTCCCTGAATTTTGGAGAATGTTAGCAAAAAATAATAATTGAAAATTAAAAACAAAACAAAAAAAATTAATACACACACACACACTTTATTATTATCACTATTATTTTTATTTTTATGGTAAAGGAGGCTAGTATGTATAATAAGGTGGGGGCTGATAGCTTGGTGATTTCTCCACAACTAGCATTATAAATTGATGGCTTCCAACCAAGATGCTTCAATAGAGTTGGTGACTTATTGATTTCTCCAAAACTATAGGGTCATTAACTGCTGGTGGTTCATTAACTATAGGGTCATCAAATTTACTTGGTGAATCATAATGTGCTAAGCTAGAAGTGATAAGAAACATCACTCCAAAAAAGAACAATAGAATGTGTTTAGAGACCATATTGTTTCAACTTTTAACTTTGCGTTGATGCTGCAAATTACACATATGGGCTCCAATATAATTTATAGTTCAACCAAGAGGACCTATGGGGAGGAGATATTGAGCATCCAATATATATTTTCATCAAAAGGCACATTTAATGAATAAAATAATGATAAAATAATAAAACCCAGGTTGGCATGGTGGGTGATCTCAATCGCTTTATTTGCATTCATGTATGTGGCTAATTTCGAAATCCCTCCTATTGTTTTCAATTTACATGTCCTCATTGCTGTGTGTGTGTGTGTAATTTGGAAATCCCTCCTATTGTTTTCAATTTACATGTCCTCATTGCTGTGTGGGTATGTAGTGCTTATTACCTGGGATTTGTTAGATGAAAATTATTCTCTTGATCCAAAAAAATCATAAATAGCTAGCGAGCAATATAAATATATCAATTAATTTCAAGCAATATATGAAAAATTAATTTCAAAAGATCAATTTATTAATTAAGAGTTATGTATCAAAGATTTTGCCCCCAAAATAATTGAAAAATATCAATTCAAAAATTTACAAGAGTGTGAGAGTGATAATTCAAAATAAGATATTAAACTTTTATAGGTAACTCTCAATGATTTGCGACTATCTAAATAAATATTTGCAGCTGGTGAAGTTTTTATATCTAATTATATTTATTTAATTTTCTGCCAAATGTTTTACAAATCAATGGTGGCTTTGTTTAAATCATCATTTACCAATTTTATTATATACGTAGATGTCCTTCTGAAATCTAAAAGCCATACAACTTTTCGTCTTTAATTTTCTTTAATCATCAAAAGGTTTTCTTTAAATTGGATGCCCTATCACCGATTTACAGCTGGATATCTCTATCAGTTCAACGTGACTGTTAATCTTCCGTAATGGAAGAGAGACATTATAAGACTTTAACTAATAATGACTCTAACTGAATCAACCCAAGAAGAAAAACAAAATGTTTCAATGCTCAAAACTAATTCGGGATGACACATTATCCCTCTTGTGCGTACATAACAGATATGGATATTCTACTGGGAGTTTTGGTTTGATTAAGAATGATGTAATAAATAGACTAGGCTTTAAATTACTCGTTTTTTAGTACAGATATTTGTTGTTGCTTTGTAAGATTTGAGCATTGTCAAACCCAAATGATAATAACTATCATTTTTTGTGAAAGTATTTTTTAGGGTTAAAGTGTAGATTTAATAAAGAACTATTTTTCAATGTATACCCAATATAACTAACTATTTCAGAGTGTAAAAGTAGACATTATAAATTTTTTTGATACAAAAGTAGACATTATGAATTTTTTTTGGTAGCAAAAATAGTAATAAAAATTAATATTTTGGGGTGAAAAATAGATACAAGTTGCTATTTTTGGAAAAAAAAATTTCTAATATCTAGTTTTGTACTCCAAAAAATTAATATTGTTGGGAGCATATTGAGAAATAGTTCTTTACTATTTTTACATCTTAAATCCTATTTTTTATTTAAAAATCATTAGGTAAAAATTTTTAAATCCAAACCATCCAAATTAGATCTAAATGGTTGAAATCTGAAGAGTTTGAGTGCTCATCAATCTTGATGACCACTCAAATCATGTAGTCATTCTATTGATTGAACCATATTTTTATATATAATTTTTATAATTAAATTGAGATTTTTATACATTTTTTGATATATTATTATATAATTAAACACTAATTTTAGTTAGGCACAATTACATTGAATTAATTATAATTAAAAGTAAAATGATTATAATTTATTAATTATTTTATACAATTATTTCTTAAACTTTTGACGTTAAGCAACCGACAGGAAATGGGATCCAAGGAAAGAAAAAGAAAGAAAAAGGTTGACTCGACATGTTGGCGTGAAGGGCGGCGGAAAGTGGGGAGCTGAGAGTTTTTACAGAGTGCGCCGTGCAAGGAAGAGCATTATCTCATCACCTTCATCTTCTTACTTCCTTCCTCTTCCGATAGTCGCCGGTGGCTCCATTCTCGCCACCATCGCCGCCGCCGGCCTCCATTCTTGTAGGACTCCGAGTTGAGAGGCGAGAGCTGGGAGAGGAGGGCCTCTGATCCTCATCACCATCATCGACCTCCCATCTCTGTTTAACATCCAGCATTTCCGACGAAGCTTTCCCTTCTCTCACCACCCTTTGTTTTAGACCACCGAGCTTCTTCTTCTTTGTCTTACAACTGAAACGCGCCAAGGATGAGATTGGAGCAAGGAACTCAGAGCTCCAAGTGCTGGTATGATAAAATCACAGAGAACTCCAGTTTCCGGTGAAGAACCCAGTTTCCGGCGACCGGTATTCCTCCTCTCCGCCACACCTTTCACCCTCACTTAGACCCAAACTTTCAGAGCAGAGAAGAGAGTTGCAGATTCGAGCTTCACACCACCAAGCAACCTCCGTTATGAGTTTTTCAGTGAGCCCTATGAGTTTTTCAGCGGAATTTTAAATATTCCGGCATGTATCTTCAGATTCCGACGAGTGCTTAAATTACAAGTTGTGATTATTTTAAGGCAATGAGAAGCTGATTCCTTGCTTCTTGGTGATGACGATTTGTGCTTGAGTTTAATGGACTACAAAGGGTTTTTTTTTTTTTTTTCATTCCATCATTTTAGAATTATATATTTGGGCTGGCTAGTTTTAAGAGTTATTGTATATGATTTTTGGAACTGAGATTGATGTTAATTGTCTGTATGTGTTTTGAATTTCTTTATAGTTGTAATGGGAATATGTTAACTAGCATATTATTGTCTAATTAATATAGTTGATTTGTTTCTTGAGGGGTTGTTTAGTACTCAAATTTAAGAAAATTCGTATTACATTATTTAATTTCAATTGTATATTAAGTCGTTTTAAACAATATATCAATATTAGCTATGTTTGTAGGATATATTATTAATTGGGAATATTAAACTTGTTATCTTAGATTTTTTCTTAAAATTTTTTCTTAAAGACTTAACTCTCAATCTTTTTGAGCAATGATTGTGATCTCTTCATGATGAAGAGCACCTATTATTCATATTTTCCAATTCAATTTCATTCACTCCTTCACCAATTTTTATAGAAAAGACTAAAAATAGTAGTTTAGTTTTAATTAATTTGTATTATTCTTTTAGTAATTAATTTAAAAACCCCAAAACCAATTTCTCCCCTTTTTTTTTTCTTTTATTGTATTTGTATGACATTTAGATTATTTAGGATTTAATAAAAGACTCCTCAAGAATAGAAAATGATCTTAGATTTGCCTATATGTAATTTTTAGTTATTTTTTTTATTATAGACCCTAAGGTTAAGGTTACTGTACAACAAAACATCATAATCATCCATCCAGCTGTTACAATTATAATCAAACTACATGTCTTCGAAAACATGTCATGTCCCAACTTGAGTTGAGCCTAAAAGTTTAAGAATAAGCTAAATTAAATAGGCCACCATGCCCAGTTGGCCAAGAGTCCCGAAAATTGGCTGAGAAATATAGTGGTTCTTAGGGACTATGTGTCATTCAACTTTCTCAAATGATATGACATGATATATTGACCGTCCTGGGTTTAAGCAAAAGCTCAATCGAGCATGAAATTTCAAGAAAACATCCAGAGACACATGAAGGTGGAGAATAATTCCTTATACTATATTTGATGCTCAATCGAGGCATAAATGGAAAATGTACCTCACAAATAAATTTTAAATAATTATTAGATTAGGCTATAAAAGGGGGATCATTAGAAATTCAACTATAAAAAATACCAGGAGGTCTCAAATAATTGGAAAAAAATAGGTAAAATTTATTTTAAGGTTAATGTGAATTTATAAAAATATTTTTGAAAAATGACATCAAGGTCTCAACCAAAAAAATATTATCAAAAAAGTCTCATAACTTGTCAATAGTAACTTTTTCACTTGTCATATTAACAAGTTATGTGACTTTTCTTATAATATTTTTCTTGGTTGGGGCCATGTCCTTTTCCAATGTATGCCCAAGAAGTAGAATAGGTAGAAGCTCACAAAATATTTTATGGGGATTTTATCAAGAATAAGGAAATTTCATGAAAACTAGGGAGAAAATTTTTAAAGAACAAATTTGAGCTCAAGAAAAATTGGGAAAGCACTCCCTTATATTAAGGAGAATGAAAAGAAAAGATTGAAGGCATATATAGATCCAGCCGACAACAATAAGCACCATGGGGACAAATCCAACGAGGGATGATGTATATAAGTCCTACATTGGCAAGCTTCACAAGAAAAATAGGGTTTATGACCGCAATATATGAACTTTACAGCTATAACAGCCTAATTTTTCGGCCTAATTTTTTGTTGAGCACCTGATGACCTTATAAATGGGTATCCCAAGAGGGTCTGACCAATAAGAGGCCGAGCAAAGTGGCTTGTAGGAGAAGTGCAGTTTGTTAATTAGTTTAAAGATTCTCTTACCTAACATGTTAGTCTTTTTGGGATGGGATCTTCTTTCAAACTTATTCTTTCAATATATAATTATATTTTAAGGAAATAAATGGGGAGAGATAATTATACCTAAAATTAACTATGATTTTCAATGAAATAGCAAAAAACTAAACAAAACTGCGAGTGATTGAGGTCCATATGTGTGTGTCTATATATATATATATAATGATTTCTTAAAACAATACTCCTGCAAATTTTTATATGGATCAATTAACTACTTTATGTAGATTAATGAACTCAGATAAGGAATATCAGAGTAAAGGACAATTTGAACATAAAAAATTGATTATGAGTCATTGTTTATCTTGAGTTCAACCTAGATGTCAATAATATTTGATAACTTAAGAGACAATTAGACGGATTGCACAAAAAAACAGAGATCGAAAAGGAAGACTGGAGTCTCAAAGAGCAATATAATTACTCAAATATAGCCCACAATGCTGAACATATTTTGCTGGAAATTATAGCTAACACAACCTGAAAATGAATATGAGAGAAAGTAACCAAAAAAAGATTAAAAAAACAATTTTATTATATATAGCCATACATACTAAAGAAAGCCAATGTACAACATAATTGGCCAAATATTAATTATGAAAAATGTGACAAATTATTGAGAGATCATGCGCTCTCATATTTTTATGCACGAAAGCATACTTAAAAAAGCATAGGACACACACACACACACATATAGACACACATTTTATTTGTTTCTTGATAAAGGAGTCTAGTATGCATAATAAGGTGGGGGCTGATAGCTTGGTGATTTCTCCACAACTGGCTTTAGAAATTGATGGCTTCTAACCAAGATACTTCAATAGAGTTGGTGACTTTTTGACTTCCTGTTTGTTAACTGAAAGATCAGTAGGAATAACAATATCCGGCGGTGGCTTATCAATTGGTGGTTTAATTTCTATAGGGTCATGAGTTTCTGGTGGTTTAATATCTATAGGGTCTTCAAGTGGATCTGGTGAATCATAATGTGCTAAACTAGAAGTGATAAGAAACATCACTCCAAAAAAGAACACTAGAAAGGGTTTAGAGGACATATTGTTTCAACTTATAACTTTGCGTTGATGGTGCAAATTACTACACATAATGGGCTCCAATTTATAGTACAACCAAGAGGACCTTTGGGGAGGAGATATTGAGCATTCGATATATTTTTTCATGAAAAGGCACATTTAATGAATAAAATAATGATACAATAATAAAACCCAGGTTGGCATGGTGGGTGATCTCAATCGCTTTATTTGCATGCATGTATGTGGCTAATTTCGAAATCCCTCCTATTCTTTTTAATTTACTTGTCCTCATTGACACATACACAGGTACAGTTTTCTTCAATTTCATTAATAACACTTATTGTTTATAATTTAATTGTACTCTTTGCAAGACTTGATGTGTGTGTGTGTGTAGTTCTTATTACATAGGATTTGTTAGATGAAAATTATTCTATTGATCCAAAAAACAATTATAAATAGTTAGCATTTTCCATATATCATTAGAATATACAATGTTTGAAAGAGATTGAAGCAGAAAATCTAAATATAATGTTATATATTATTTCAAACAGTATATGACAAATTAATTCCGAAAGATCAATATATTAATTAACAGTTATGTATCAAAGATTTTGCCCAAAAAAAATATAAAAATATCAATTCAAAAATTTACAAAAGTGTGAGAGTGTTCATTGAAAATAAGTTATTAAACTCTTACAGGTAATTCTCAATGATTTGCAACTATCTAAATAAATATTTGCAGCCGGTGAAGTTTTTATATCTAATTATATTTATTTAATTTTCTACCAAATGTTTTACAAATCAATGGTGGCTTTGTTTAAATCATCATTTACCAATTTTATTATATACATAGATGTCCTTCAGAAATCTAAAAGGCACATAAATTTTCGTCTTTCATTTTCTCTAATTATCAAAAGGTTTTCTTTATATTTGACGCCCTATCACCGATTTACAGCTGGATATCTCCTTCAGCTCAACTTGAATGTTAATCTTTCGCAATGGAAGAGAGACATTAAGACTTTAACTAATAATGACTCTAACTGAATTATCCCTAAAAGAATATAAAATGTTTGAAAGCTCAAAATAAATTCAGGATGATCCATTATCCCTCTTGTGCGTACATAACATCAATATTTGGCGATATGGCTTATATATGTGTGTGTCTCTACACACACACATATATGTATGTGTGTGTGTAAATGTATGTATGTATGTATACACACACATATATACATATGTACACACACACATATATATATATATAGCCAAAAGGAAAACGAGCATTATAAGAACCCAAAGTCACAATAAATCCAAAGCTTGTAATTTAAGGGTGGGATATGGATATTCTACGGGGAGTTTTGGTTGATTAAGAATGATGCAATAAATAGACTATGCTTTAAATTACTCGTTTTTTTGTACAGATATTTGTTATTGCTGTGTAAAATTTGAGCATTGTCAAACCAAACGATAATAACTCCCAAATGCAAAAATGATAATAACTATCATTTTTTAAGAAGTATTTTTTATTTAAAAATTATTAAGTGAAAATTTTAAATCCAAACCACCAAAATTAGATGTAAATGTCGAGATCTGAAGAGTTTGGGTGCTCATTACTCGTGATGACCATTTAAACCATGTCGTCCTTCCATCCAGTCGTTACAATTATAATCAAACTACATGTCTTAGCAAACAAGTCATATCCCAACTTTTTAGCCTAGTAGTTTAAGAGTAAGCTACCAAGCCTAGTTGGCCAAGACTACCGAAAATTGCCTGAAAAATATAATGATTTTCAGGGACTATGTATCATTCAACTTTCTCAAATGATATGACATGGTATATCTACCGTCTTGTTTTAAGCAAAATCATAATTTCTAAAAACTACGGGTATGTAAGGGCTATTCAAGAAATTATGCATGAAATTTCAAGAAATATATCAGGAGACACATGAAGGTGGAGAATGATTCCTAAGACTATATTTGATGCTCAGTCGAGGCATAAATGGAAAAGTTACCTCAAAAATGAATTTTAAATAATTAATGGATTAGGCTATAAAGGGGGATGATTAGCCAAATTCAATTATAAAAAGTACCAGGAGGCCTCAAATAATTGGGAAAAAATAGACAAAATTTATTTTAAGGTTAATGTGAATTTATAAAAATGTTTTGGGAAAATCACACCAACATCCCAACCAAGAAAAATAACATTAGAAAAGTCCTATAACTTGTCAATGGTAACTCTTTCATTTTCCATATTGACAAACAATGTGACTTTTCTGATATTATTTTTCTTGGTTGGGGCATTGGTTTCATTTTCCCAAATGCTTTTATGCCCAAGAAGTAGAAAAGGTAGAAGCTTAAAAAATATTTTATGGGGATTTTATCTAAGAATAAGGAAATTTCTTAGAAATTAGGGAGAAAATTTTTAAGGAACAAATTTGAGCTCAAGAAAAATTGGGATATTACTCCCTAATATTAGGGAGAATGAAAAGAAATTGAAGCCATGTATAGATCCAGCTGACAACATTAAGCACCATGGGGACAAATCACTATAAAAAAAATAACTTTTAGCAACGACATTTGGCTGCGACTTTTAATGTCGCTGTTGAAAGTTAGACTTTCAGCGGCAACAAAAGTGTTTCCGCTAAAAGTATAGACTTTCGGCCGCGACACTTTTGTCACCGCTGAAAGTGTTACAATCGGTGGCGACATTATATTGTCGCCGTTGAAGGTATAACTTTCAACGATGACAATAGTGTCGCCACTGAAAGTATAGACTTTTAGCGGCAACATATTTTGTCGCCACTGAAGGTATAACTTTCAGCAGTGACTCTCTTGTGTTGCCGTCGAAACAGTATTTCAGTGGCAACTTTAGGGTCGCTGCTGAAAGTCTTATTTATAATTTTTTCAAAATTTTAGTTTTTTCAAAAACTTATTATATTTATGCAATAGATATGTTTATTAATGTAATTTCTTATAAAAAAATAGAGCAAACATATTTTTCTCTAAGACAACCTTTTTATAGTTTGTATGATAGGGAGAGAGAAAAAGTGAAAAAAAATAAAAAATATTTATAATAAAATAAAAAATAATAAAAAACAAACAACATATTATAAAAATTTAGCAATAATCTTTCAAAAATAATTAAATAATTATTTTAAAATGAAAAAGAATTCCAAGTGAGAAATGTGTGTGTGTGTGTGTGTGATCTAATGTATAATTAAGTTTCTTTCTTGAGCTATTTATATATGTAAATATATTTTATTATTTATTTATAAAAATTATATTTTAAACCATTTATCATTTACTAATATATTAATAGAACATTTTAAATGAAAATATATTATATTACTTATATCCATATTTTAATTTTAAAAAAATGTTTTAGGTATTATATTAATATATAAATTAATGCACACACATATATTAATATTATATATATTTGTGTTAATATTAATAAAATTTATCAAAAAAATATATTAGTAAAGATTTAATATATTGTAAATAATACATGTGTGTGTGAGAGATGTTATATATGTGTATATATACATACATACATACATATATATATATATATATATATATATATATATATATATATATAATTTTTGCAATAAAGGATGCCAATTCATCCTAGTTCACATGATTAGGAGCTTCCCTCTTTGACAAGGAGGTCCCAAGTTTAAACCCAGCTGAAGCACTTGTGGGAGAAAAATATTGGTGTGTGATGTGGCGCGATGTGGAAGGGCGAGTGACGTGGCAGGTGACGTGGATAGTGGCAGATGACAAGTGGACAAGGTAGGTGGAAGGTGAGGTGACAAGTGTATAGTTGACATGGAAATTTTTTAAAAAATTAATCCACTTTCAGTGGCGACTTTTGTCGCCGCTGAAAGTTGACTTTTGGTTGCGACATTATATGTTGCCACTAAAGCTAACCTTCAGCGACGACACTAAAGTCGCCGCTAAAGGTTGACTTTCAGTGGCAACATTGATTGTCGCCACAAAAGCTACCTTTCAACAACAACAAATGTCACCGCTGAAACCATACTTTTAGCGGCGACAAATTTTGTCGCCTCTTATAGTATTAGCGACAGTCATATCAGCAACGACTGGACGGCGATAAAATGTCACCACTGAAAACCTTCAGGGTGACTTTTGTCACCGCTGAAAGTCAAATTTTTTGTAGTGAATCCAACGAGGGATGATGTGCATAGGTCCTACATTGGTGAGCCTAACAAGAAAAGCAATGTTTATTAGTGCAATATATGGACTTTACAGCTAACAGCCTAATTTTTTTGTGAGCACCTTATGACCTTATAAATGGGTATCCCAAGAGCGACGATGCCGAGCGAAATGGCTCATAAGAGAGGTGTGTCAAACCCCTTAGCATTTCAATAATCATAGAGTATTGAGCGCACAGCTCTGTAGGGCATATAGAAACAACAGAACATACTAATATTAAGTGCTCGTTTACATTATAGGAGAATCCCCGTAGGGTTTGAAAAATATTTACAAATGTATAGAGCATTCATAATGAAACAAAAGTGCAATTATAGATAACCAAAATCAACTTCTGACTACACCGGAACCCTACTCCCGGGTAGCCACCTCTTTTGCCTTTCGAGTTACTAGCCTCAGTTGTAAGGTATTTCAGTTTAAAAAAGGGTGAGATTCGAAAGAATCTTAGTAGTAACAGACATTTCAAACAAATAAAATGCAACAATAAATATGCAATGTGCCATGTCATGTAACATGCTAACTCATGCTATATGCATACTGTCCAAGGCCAAATTAATGTTTGCACACTGGTTTAACTCGTATCCAAGGTCAAATAACATGTTTAAATCCCCGGCTTGTTCGCATGTACCTTCGCTAGATCCTAGAGCACAGCTAGGTTAATGTCATGTTACAAAAGATGGCATACACAAACATATAGATAATTACATAGTATATGAAAAAAGTGCTACTACCTACTCCTTTTTCAGTTTTTGGGTTTGCCCTAAACTTGTTCCGGCTCGGCTATTTCCAACTCCCATAAAATTAACGTTACAAGTAACTAGTTATTACTTGCACTATTATTGCATTTTAATCACATGTTACTGGTTATCTATCATAGTTATAATAGTTTCTGCATAGTACAGCTTTACACAGTCACTACTACAATAAAGGTCATAAATGGCACTTATTTTTATAAATATTTATGGAGTTTGGGAAGCGGCACAGTTTCCATCGCCATAAAAACAACCTATGGCGTTTCTTGAATTTTTAAAAACGCCGGTTCTTTTTATTTTTAATTTTATTTTCAATATACCTCCTACGACGCTTACTTGGGAAAGCATCGTAGGAGGTATTGACCTCCTGACCTCCTACGGTAGGAGGTCAATACCTCCTATAACGCTTCTAATGGAAGCGTCGTAGGAGGTATTAACCTCCTATGTCACTTCCTAGGGAAGCGGCATAAGAGGTAATAATTTTATTTATTTATTGCCGTAACATTTTATTTATTTATTTAACGTAATTGTATCATTTTTCTGAACCATACCAATTCAAATCCACAACAATTTACAATATCAATTGACAATGAAAAACAAACTAAATCAGAATTAAATACACACATAATTGGTTCATAAAAAACCCAAAAAAAACATGGACCAAAGGTTATTAAATATCATTCGCAAGAACTCTAACATTTAAGTTGCTCAAACTTGAGCCATACATGTTTTACACATATAAGATTCAGATATAGGATAAATTTTAAATAAAAAAAGAATTTAGATCAAATGTTGGGGAAAAAAATCAGTTACAGGCAAGGATACTTTTATAGGAGGAGACACAAGCAGAAAACAACACTTATGGCAGGAAGCTTTTCGTACTGCAACCGAAGTGGTGACCAAATGTTGAAGAAAATTGTAGAGGAGGAGACAAGAGACCAAGGAAGCTTCAGCTTGCCGCCGTAAATATAATGGAGACATCAATAAGAAAAGGTGGTAGACCTACTGAAAGGACCAAAAGAGAGCTATGTGAAATAAGAAGATGGAAGGCGCGGTAGAAGATGAAAGAATAGCACTACCGTGTCTTTCAAATGAATTTATAATGCCTTTTGAAATAAGGAGATGGAAGGTGCGAGAGAAGATAAAAAAAATGGCTCTCCCGTGTCTTTCAAATTTCATTTATAATGGCTTGTGATCATGCTTTAAAAAAAATAAAAAGACAGTATATGATTGTAATTAGGGGGAAATACCACTTTTTAAAAAAAGAAAAGGCATTTTGGATTTTAGAGAGATGAAGCATTAGAAAAAATTATATTCAATTTTTTTTTTAAAAAAATAGACTTTGGACGGCGCTTTAACATAAAGCGCCGCCTAAGGTTAACCTTGGCCGACGCTTTACATTAAAGCGCTGACCAAGGTGGAGAAACTTTGGGCGGCGCTTTATGTAAAGCGCCGGTAAAGGTTTCTCCATTAAACCTTGGGCAGCGCTTTATGCAAAGCACCGGCCAAGGTTTCTCCAATAAACCTTAGCCAGCGCTTTACGTTAAAGTGTCATCCAAGGTCAATTTATTTACTTTTTTTTGTATTTGTTTTTTTTTAAAAAAAGTAACTTAACATACTTTTTTGCAATCTTCATAGATCTAGCCTTCATCTCTCATGCTTTATATATACTTAATATATTTTTTTTAGTTTTTACTTTGTTTAATTTTACATCATAATTAAAAGTCAATTTTAAATTATATCTTCGAAGACAATTATCAGATATAACTAACCCAATTTTAAATATTATAGATAAAAAAATTTATAATATATATATATATGTGTGTGTGTGTGTGTGTGTGTGTCTGTGTATTATATTCGTGCCTTAGATTTAGGCAATTGCCAAAATGGCAATTTCCTAAACCGGTACTTTTGATAAGCGCTAGTTAAGGCAAAATTTTATTGCCTTAACCAGCGTTTATCTAAAGCGCCGGTTAAGGCAATAAAGTTTTATTCCCTTAACCGATACTTTTCTAAAAACACCGGTTAAGACAATACATTTTTTTAGGCAATTCTGATTTTTTTTTCAGATTTTAAGGATCTTATCAGGCGTTTTTCAAGAAAGCATTGACTAAGGTGCATTTTTTTTTGCTGATAATTTTTTTTTGCATATTATTCCTATTACTAAGGTGAAAATTTCATTTAAGCATTTTTTTATAAAGTGTTTGTATAGCTTTTGTTAATTTAGTTTTTTAAATATTTACTTCATTAATTTTAATTCATAATTAAAACATTAGAAATAAATAAGTTGAGGGAAGTTTATTTGCTGACTACATGTATATAACTTGAGTAGCATCTAAATATTCAGAATAATTTTAAATCATTACACCAGTTATGATGCTTTGCTGTAAAACGTCATAGCTGATATACTTGGTATAAAAAAGAAAAAAGAAAAAAGGCCTTGTATGACGTTTCTTAAGGAAGTGCCATAGAATCTTAACATCTAAGTTATGATGCTTATAATAGAAAGTGCCGTAGGTTATAATTTTTTTTTTAAAAAAGAAACAATTACCTATGACGTTTCTTTTAGAAACGTCATTAAATGTGTGCTATTAAAAGCCTCTTTTGTAGTAGTGAGTGTAGTTTCACTGTTTCAGAAACTGGTAGATTTTTTAGTCAATTTTGGAAATTCATAATGAATTCTACAAAAATCCAATTTGACTGATTCTAAAGCCTAAATTAATTTCTTTAAATTTAAATTTGTGTAAAAATACTTAGGCTTGACCACTGCATTCATGTCATTTCCAGAAATTCGCCTAATACCACTGTTTCATACTGCATTCTAGAAATGGGGTACAATCTTTGAAAATCCATATCTCTCAATGTACTTGTCCAAAAATTACAAACTACATATCAAATTAAATCTCTATGCCTCTACTTTAATCTTGTAAAGTTTCAAAATTTGTGGACAAGGTTTTGCCCATAAAATGCATTGCAAAACATCACTGGGTTACAGGAGGCAGATCAAACAACATGCACATTTAACTTCATAAATTCTCAAATTTGTATACTACCCTCCAAAAACTCCCTCTCTCTTTCTCTTAGCTCTTGATTTATCTTGAAAACCGTAGATTTAATAGAGCGGAAGAGGTTAGAAGAGTGATTAAGAGGAAAAAATCACAAGGTTTTGCATGTTCTTACCTTGGTTTTTGCTTTTAAACCCTAAGATCCTTCTCTCGTGTTCTTGGAGTATTTGAAGCTCTCTCTCTCTCTCTCTCTTTGTTTCAGATTTTTGGCCAAAATGAATGGAAGAGGAAGAGGAGTTGATGACTTAATTAAATCCTATTTGCTTTACATCGGTGCTTGCTTGTGATTGGTCTCTCTCTCTCTTTTTTCCCTTCTTCTTTTATTATAGGCCACATAAATATATGTCTCTTCCTTCCTCTTCATTTGACTGTCTATGCTAAGAGAGAAAGATAGTCTTTAATGCTTCTTGCAACCTTTCACAATTGCATCTTTTAGGTTATTACACTTGGTCATATGCTTTTTGACCTTTGGCTTTTCCTCTTCTTGCTTTACTACTCACCAATCAATCATATATATATACTTCCCTTTGCTTGCCTCTTTGCTGACTGAACATATAGGAGGAAAGAGGAAATATAATTTGTTTCTTGCATCATCTTATAATTGATTCTTACAACCATCATCTTTGAAATTGTGAAACTTTTTGACTTGTTTTTCTAACTTTGATTTTCCTTTGGTAATAATACTCCAAGATAGACTTATTAATTACTGTCTAGCCATTTTCCTCTTTTTATTTTTCCCCTTGATAATGATAATAATGCTTGATAATGCTACATAGTTTTCATAATAGGGGTTTACAACTATGTACAGACCTTAAAATCATACATAACCTTCAGATAACAACGTCCTCTTCTTGCACTAGTTCGCAACCTCCAGTTGACGGAATCGTCCTCCTCGCTTATCGAGCCATCGACAACTGCTGGAAACTTACATATTTATGGAAAGTGTGAGATTCGGGAGAATCTCAGTAGTAACATGCTTACATACAAATAGGATGTGAAATAGATATGCAATGTCATGGCATGTAAGATGATCGAATGTTTGTGTGTACAATAGCCCAAGGTCAAACTTTTGTCTGCGCCTTGGTCGACTTGGTACCCCTGTTGGGTCCACGACCACAACATGGCAGAATGGTTGTTTAGAACATTAGTTCATGCTATAATGGCTGACATTCATAATAGTTATCACATAGTATATGTAAGAAGAAAGTTACTACCTGGAATATGACATTTCCTTGCTCGTCATTGGTCCAGCTCCAATTCCAGCTCGTCTATCGATATATCCTAAAATTACACATTTAGAATAAATGAGTTATTGATTGCTCGTAACTCATTATAGACTCATTGTGTTGGTTATCACGGCTCATAGTTATATAATTACCAAAATACCCCTAAGACTTAACTTATACCCATTTATATTCGGTCTATTGCACTTCACTCCAAATTATGACTTAGGTCAATCCTACACAATTTCACATGTAGACTCCACTAATGACCTCGGTTCACTCAAATTCAGGCCCTAAATGATGAAAATACCCCTTGACAGCCTTAATTAGCGCTTGAAGGGCAATTCGGTCATTTCACACACCAGGCCTTTTCTTACTCCGACATCAACATGAAACTTACTCATTTTACTCTTCTAAACTCAATGGAATCATCCAATTGATGAAATTCCAACTCCTTCATCATGCCACACAATTAGTAGCAATTATGAGTTCTCAGAAGAATTATGTCGGTTTCTCGTTCTGTCTTGCCTAAACATATCATTTTTACTTCTAATCACATGATTAACTAGTTTGGAAAGCATTAGATATCGTTTAGACCATTAACATGTATAATTGAATGAGAGATGAATAGTACCTAACTTCTCCTATACTTATCCAATCAACAAATCGAAATGGTAGAAAGGAAGCAAATGCTTACCTTAACTCATTTATGAATTCAGTTCGAAATTCTGGCGACACTCCGACCGACGAGATAGCACCAACGACCTCCAATCTAGAATCTGAAATCGTAGAATTGTAGCTTGTGATAAGTAGAAGAATGTTTGAGAAGGGTACTTGGAGAGAAGACGCCATTTAGATAGTGATTCGACGCTCTGAACATTTCTCTCTCCTCTCTCTCTCCTCCACTCTCGTTTCTCCATATTCATTCTCGTTCTGTTCTGTTTCATTTTCTCGTTCATCTGCATTCTTATCTGTTTCATATGGCACGTAGGGAATTAATGAGAAAGGATGATGAGTCATTAAAAATGGCTCTTATGTGGCTATACTCATTAGTCCACTTCTTTAGCTTTCTTGCATGATAATTCATCTCCTTTGTCATGCATCTTCATCTAATAAAATAGTGAGCTTCATAGAGAGAATTATTATTCTCAAACTACCTCATTGTACCACATTCATGTAGTTAATCGTAGCCTTTTGCTTAATAGCTCTTTTTCCTTTCTTGGGTATTAATTCTATTAGTATTCGTTTCCCTCTTTTAGTTCCCATCTCATTAAAATCATTGGGAAAAATACCTATTTCTTGCTTTATTGTCAAAATTACCATTTTGCCCTTACGTTATTAGTGAGAATTGCTCGAGCCTATTTAGGTCACTAGCCAAACCATGGCCTAGAAGTCCTCTTGAATTAGACTTATTCTTAGTTTTCTTGTCTTAAAATTTAGGGTGTTACACTTGACAAGAAAAACCCAATAGCCTTGGAAGGCGCTTTCTGGGAAAGCGCCTCCCAAGACCAAATAGCCTTAGAAGGCTCTTTCTAGGAAAGCGCCTTCCAAGGCCATTTTTTTTAAATTTAAGTAACATTATGAGGGATTTATTATTCAACTTGAAATTTGAAGTAAATTAAATTCATTGCTTGAATTCTAGAGATATAATATTTGAAAAATGAATTAAATATAATTAAAAATTTACAGGAAAAATCCTAAAACAAGATAAATGGAGCTGAATTGTATTTTTTAAAATTAAGGTATAAAATTATTTCTTATGAAAGAATAGGTACAAAATTTAAAAGTAGTAAATAATTACTAATATTGATTTGAGTTGAATAAAACATTTTTATGAAAATTAGGATTTATCATGTGATTATTGGAATAAGGAGAAATTTACTTAAAATAGATATGAACATCATGTGTGGTTGTTTTATTTCATTAGATAGAAACACCAGAATGCTCCTTGTCGTTAGTTTTTGAGTGCAAGCAAAGATGGGGATGCTTGTATTTGGGATATTGTTACGAGTGTAGGATGGTGTATTTAGAAAGTGCAAGTATACACTGTCGTAAACAAGTAATATAGAAGTGAGTAGAATATCGCTCCCACGAGGATTGATCACTAAATACTAAATTGGTAATCTTAGAACTATTTAGTCCGGTCTCAACATACATATTAAAATCATCCAAAAGGTGACCAATCAATTGAAAGCAGTAAGAACAATAATTAAAACTCAATCATGAAGGCAAAATTAAAACTAGATTTAATAAGTTAAGATTTAGTCCGTCATTAGTAAGCCACGTCATCACCCTAGGAAAAGGAAAATTTAGCTCATGATAAAATTAAAAATAAAATCAAAATAAATTAAAAACATTATAAATATTGCATAAAAATTAATTACAAAAACATAAAAATACAACTACAAGATGCATGAAAATGGAAAATCTTGCCTACCATATAGGAGGTAAAACCTTTCATGTAGATGGAAACCTATACCATCCATAAATAAGGACTACCTAGACCTTCCATATAGGAGGTTAAACCATACATGTAGGAGGCATGCAAAAAGTAAGAAAATGTAAGAAATAAATTCTAAAATAACAACTCTCTCTCTAAAATAGAAGCTCTCCCTCTCTCTTCCTTCCTCTTTCTTTCCTCCTCATTTTAGGATGCCAAGAAGCTCTATTTATAGACTTTATTTTTGAACTGCTACAGTAAAATCCGTTAGCTATAGTACCCCTGTATAGTGCAAACCCTCAACTATAGTACTAACGCCATTGCTACAGTGCCGTTCCACCTAACCCACTTCACCGTCCCATGTCATCGTCCGTATTTGCGACAGTGAATCCGTACACCGTATTCCACCGTCCGTAGTTGGCTAAGTGAATCCGTTAATAGTGAACAGTATGGTGAATAGTAACTACATGAATAGTACTTCCCCTTAAATGCCTTCTTTAATTCTTCTTAATGCAGTATTGTCCGTAGCTGTAAGAAAATCATTATTTATTTATTAATTACACCCAAATTGATTACAATAAGCTCAAATATCGTCCATAAAATCATCATATAAGGGAAAATAAATATGCAAATAGTTTACTTATCAAATTCCCCCACACTTAGCTCTTGGACGTCCTCGGACAAGAAAAAGTGACTAATAAGTGCTTCCCACAAAATCAGAAGTGTCAAGTCATAAGCAAGGACACAATTAAAGAATAAAGAGATCATAGTATTCTTGAATCAACAAAAGTATAAACTGGTAACTTCATTTAAAAATGAATGAAGCAAATTCATAATTGTAACTCATCCTCTCAATCTCTCTAGTGTTTAAAGGTAAGTGTTTCTCTCAAATTCACCTGAAAATAATTGCACTACCATAAGCTTGCCAAAAATCTCAATCTCCACTAACTAATTCACATGTATAATTCAAATCAAAAGGACTTATTAAGGGTTGTAATGGGGATAAGGTAAAAGGAATGTAAATAGTGATATGAAGGGCTACATTTAAGAAGTAAATAGAGCAAATGAAAAATGGGTCATCTTATGAATAGACTTATCTCATCATAACAACCTACAATTTTTATTCAAATACTAAATTTTTTTTATTTTTCTCCTTTTTTTCCTGTTTTCTTTTTTTTCTTTTTTTTATAACTTCTGCAATGTTACAGTTGATGATATATAGACCCCCACTTATCAAAAGCCTATTTGACATAAATTTCAAATGCTCTACTAATCTTCCAAATTGGGTAAAAGCTAGAGCCGAGAAATTAGGCAGAGCCCGTCAAGCCGGCCCTTTTAAGCCCTTTTAAATCACGGGTTGGGCTTGAAAAATGGAGCTTTAAAAAGAAGTCGAGCCTAAAAGGGCCAGCACTGGAGGGCCAAAGGCCCTGTAAGGCTGGCCCTGCAGGGCCGAGGGCCGGCCTGTTAGACCCTTTAGCTTTATTTTTTGTTTTAATTTCACTAACCCTCTTACTCACGCCCTTGCAGAGTAATTTACTAATTCTAGATATTTTTACCCTTTAAGCAGAGTCTACTACTTAAAGTGAAGTACAATCAAAATTCCTTGAAATTGATGATAGTAGCGAAGAAGATGAAAACGATAGTTTTCATAATCATGTTGCTTAGAGTGTTTAGCTTTTTGCCTTCTTATGCTTTGTATGAGACTATGAATTACTTGTACACAATATTTTTTACATTTAATTATGAATTAGTAACTGTATTTATTTTATTGCAAGAGGTGTATAGATGTATAGTTAAATCTTATGAAAATGACTTCTAGCCCTGCGAGCCGGCCCTGACCCTGATACTTTCGAGCCGGGCTTTAAAAAATAATAATTTTTATTTCTCCGGGTCCTATAGGGCCGGGCCGACCTTGATTCCCACTACTAGTAAAAGTACTTGATATATCAGTAAAACACATATTAATGGGTTTAGAATAAAGAAATAATCAATCAGGCTCATATGGACTTATCAACGATATAATTGCAAGGTTGGCTATTTGGCTCTGGCTAAACAAAATGAATGCCTTTATCATTTTTGAATATGCATGTGACATGTAATTTCAACCAGATTTAAAGCAAGTTCTAGAGTGACAACTTAATAGGTGAATATCACACACAAGAAATATAATCATTATTGATCATATAGGCTCAATAGCTCATAGTTAAGGGCTTCCAAATTCAGTTCATTCAATCTCAAAATTCATCACTAATCGCAACAATCAATTGTTCAATCATGCTATAAAATCTCCAAACTTAATTGATACATGCTTTAAAATTATATACTTCTTAAAATCATTGAAAAGCACTTACACAGAATTTTTTTTAAATGAAAGAAAAATATGCAATTAATAAGATGTGTCTCAAGAGTTTAAGAATAACTATTTACTCTTCCATCTTTACATACCCTATGCATCTAACGGTTTTACTAACTAACTATCTAATGGAAAAATTATGCTTCTTTTTTTTTAATCCTCCCCTAACCTAAATTAGACATTGTCCTCAATGTCTTCTAAAGATTAAAGAAGGATTTTCTTTAACAACCTAAACACACAATAAAGTAAACCAAAATGCTAAGAGTAAAACCGTAAGATAAAAGAAAGTTACAATAGGAGAGTAGTACCTAGATCCTACTTCTGACTACTATATGAAGATTGCCCACCTATTTGCTTAACCAATGGATCTGGTTTAGATTTATAGGCTTGCATTTGATCCAGTAGTTGATTTGCAGTTAGAGCAGAAATTATGGAATGACGAGTCGCTTGAGATATGAATCCTGTTTCCACAGCATGATCAAGAAAAGACAATAGTTTATCATAAAAACCATTAACATTTAACAATCCTAATGGTCTTTTATGAAAGTTCAGTTTAGCCTAATATGCAATGCTAGAGATCCCATCCAACATTTCAAAACCATCGGGTATAGCGATAAAAGCATCAGCACGGTAGAACATACGTCCCATTCGTTTAGGCAGGCTTAAAACATGTAACTCTTGCCCTAAGGAGAAAATGTGATTTTCTAACTCCTTCACTCTTACTCACAAATCTTTACTACCATTAATGGTTGCAGCAATGGCCACACTTGCTCTTAGGCCCTGGATACCTCCCCGTAGATGAAGTTGATCTTTCTAGCAGCTAATGCACGTCCCAGTTTCTTTACTGCAGGTATAAACTCTCCATTCTTTCCCAAGTTAGTTTCACCAAAAATACAGATAGATGTAAATCTACATTTTAGAGTGATACCACTCCTCTTTTTTTCTCTCAAACATTTTGTGTTTTTACAAATGGAAGATTGAAAATTTATATTACAAAAATAGCGACAATAAAATCAATCAAATCACACAGTTTTCAAAAGAAATTGAAAAATGTTTCTGAAACGAATGACCAGTGGGCCACTGTGCGAAGATATTACGTAAAGTGAGTAAAGAAAGTCAAAAGTTACTAAAAAAGATAACACATATTAGACAAAAGAAAGATTATGTACAGTAGTTGTGATTGTGGCTCACATCTTTCTCTGGTTTTACGTCCAGTAACGGCTTAAACGCTTTCTATGAATCGAGGATTTGCCTCCCATCCAGTTTTCTTATAAACTGGCAAACATTGTCTTTTAACGTCAGATTCCCAAGACGGTAGCACTCTTTTTCTTTATTGATTATGTCTAATAAATCAAGAAGAACATGATGAACATCACCACTAAGATGCGTCTCAAGAGTCTGAATGACATCATCAAATGACTCCTTACTCAGTCCATCCTTTATAAATTGAATTTTATCTTCTTGATTTATCGAAACCATACCTTTGCTCCTACAACACTAATCACAATTCCACCTTTCACATTTAAGACATACCTTCATTCTTTTAGCTCTTTTCTTTTTGGAGTAAGAGCTTCTTCCCATACTTGGCATAGGTTTAATAAATGACTCATGAATCTCACCTATTAAATGTACCTTAGCTTCAATGATCCAACAGACATCCTCAGGAAGGTCCAAACGCTTGAATGTCTTTATTCTTTCAAGTCGACAGCTATAGATCTTCTTGAGCACATCTTTGGGAAGAGTAGGGAACATGTTCTTAAGCTTTACAAGATTTTTCTCCATGATGAGACTAAAATTTAAAGATGTAGTGTTGTGTGCTTTAGTGAGTAAGAAAGAAAAATGAAAGAGTAAGGAAAAGAAGTTTTGGGTTGCCTCCCAAATAGTCGCCCTTCTTTAACGTCTTTAGCTAGACAAAAGACAATTGTTTTTCTTTAATTTTTTTAATTTTTTTTATTTTTTATTATTATTATTTTTTAATTTTTTTAAAAAAAATTTAGGACTTACCTATTGGTTCCTCAAACGTGATGACAGTTTTCAAAGTGTTGAGTGTACTGTCAATATACTCTTTTAGCCTTTGCTCGTTCACTTTGAATTTTCGATCACCATCTTGAATCTCCACAGTTCCATATGGTCATACTTGAATCACAGTAAAAGGTCCTAACCACCTTGATCTTAGCTTTCCCAGAAAGAGCTTTAACCTTGAGTTATACAACAACACTTTTTATCCCGGTGTGAACTCTCTCCTCAGAATTCTTCTATCATGCCACATTTTTGTCTTCTCCTTATATAACTTGGCATTCTCATAAGCTTGTTGTCTGAATTCTTCAAGCTCGTTGAGTTGGAGAAGTCTTTTCTCACCATCCGCCTTTAAGTGAAAATTTAAGGCTTTGATTGCCCAATATGTTGTATGCTCCATTTCTACTGGAAGGTGACATGTTTTTCTGTAGACCAATTGATATGGGGATATACCAATTGGTGTCTTAAAAGCATTTCGATAAGCCCAAAGTGCATCATCTAATTTCCTTACCTAATCCTTCCGATTAGAATTCATCGTCTTCTCTGAAATCCATTTTAGTTCTCTGTTTGAGATTTCCACTTGCCTGCTAGTTTGTGGATGATATGGAGTTGCAACCTTATGAGTAACTCCATATTTAGCTAACACAGATTGAAACTGTTAATTGCAAAAATGCTTCCCTCTATCATTTATAATAGCTCTGGGCACTCCAAATCTTGTGAAAATAGTTTTCCTCAAAAAATTCTCAACCACTCGAGAATTATTTGTAGGGAAAACAACTGCTTCAACCCACTTAGATACATAATCAACAGCTACTAAAATAAATTGATTATTGAATGAGGATGGAAAATGCCCCATAAAATTGATCCCTCATACATCAAAAAGCTCAACTTCTAAGATGTTAGTTAGAGGGGCTTCATATCTTCTTAAGATATTTCCCGTTCTTTAACATATGTCACAGGTTGTGACAATTCTTTAGGCATCCTTGAAGAGTGAAGGCAAGTAAAACCCAGATTGAAGGAATTTAGTAGCTGTTATATTTACTCCAAAATGACCACCATATGGGGATGAATGGCAGTGATTTAAGATGCTGGCCATTTCTTCCTCAGGAACACATTACCTGATAATTCGATCTGCGCATTGTTTATATAAGAAAGGATATTTCCAAAAGCAATGCCTTACATCAGCTAGAAACTTCTTCTTTTACACTTTAGAAAGTTCATAAGGCATTACTCCGCTTGCCAATAATTTACAAAATCAGCATACCACGGGCTGAATTGTGATTGCATGGCAAAGAGTTGCTCATCTGGGAAATTCTCCTAGATTAGTGATTCTCTCTTTTGTTTAGATGGCTCTAATCGAGAAAGATGATATGCAATGATATTCTTGGTCCCTTTTTTGTCTTTGATTTCAAAGTCAAATTCTTATAACAAAAGTACACATCTGATCAATCTTGGCTTAGCATCTTTCTTCTCGATCAAGTATTTGATTGCTTAGTGGTCTGTCAAGACAATAACCTTTGACCCAATCAAGTAGGCTCTAAATTTGTCTAATGCAAATACACTCTAAATTACGACGATGTTTGTACTGTAGCTGACAGATTTTACACTTTCATATGTACTACCAATTCCCCAGCAACAGCGCTAAAAACTTGTTACAGGTGTAGGATGGTGTTTTTAGAAAGTGCAAGGGTACACTGTTGTAAACAAGTAATATAGAAGTAAGTAGTGTATCGTTCCCATGACGATTGATCACTAAGTACCAAAATTGGTAATCTTAGTACCATTTAGTCGGTCGATTAGTTGTGATTGAGATTGTAAGATAAAATTGATGAAATATGAATACAAATGATATAAAGACAAATATGAGAAAAATCCCTAGGGATTAGATTTCACTTAACAAATTTCAGATTGAATCACTTATCTATTCTAGTCCAATTTATTCCACATGATTGATAGTCGAGTTTCCCTAATTTAATTACTAGCCTCTTCCAAGATCAAGTAATTCTATAATTAATTGCTAACCCAATATATTCCTATATGAATTTAAGAAATTAATCATGCATTAAGACTTATGGAACTCATTAAGACTACAGAACCCATATGAATATATTCCTATTTCATATGCAAATTATGGTTTTAATTATAGGATTCACATACATGCATCTCCTTTCGGTCTCAACGTGCATATTAAAATCATCCAAAAGGTGGCCAATCAATTGAAAGCAATAAGAACAATAATTAAAACTCAATCATGAAGGAAAAATTAAAACTAGATTTAATAAGTTAAGATTCAATCTGTCATTAGTAAATGACGTCATCACCGTGGAAAAGGAAAATTTAGCTCATTATAAAATTAAAAACAAAACCAAAATAAATTACAAACATCATAAATATTGCATAAAAATTAATTACAAAAACATAAAAATATAACTACAAGATGTATGAAAATGGAAAAATTAGCCTACCATATAGAAGATAAAACCTTCCATGTAGGTGGTGACCTATACCATCCATAAAGAAGGACTACCTAAGCCTTTCATATAAAAGGTAAAACCATCCAAGTAGGAGACATGCAAAAAGTGAAAAAAATGCAAGAAATAAATTCTAAAATAACAACTCTCTCTCTAAAATAGAAGCTCTCTCTCTCTCTTCCTTCCTCCTCATTTTAGGATGCCAAGAAGCTCTATTTTTGGACTTTATTTTCAGACAGCTACAGCTACAATACAAACGACGTCAACTAGTATCCCTAAACAGTGCAAACCGTCAACTACAGTACTAACGCATAAATAGTAAACAGTACCCATGAATAGTGAATAGTATGTATGAATAGTAACTTCCCCTTAAATGCCTTCTTTAATTCTTCTTAATGTAGTATTGTCCATAGCTGCAAGAAAATCATTATTTATTTATTAATTACACCCAAATTGATTACATTAAGCTCAAATATCGTCCACAAAATCATCATATAAGAGAAAATAAATATGCAAATATTTTACTTATAAGATATCACTTTGAGGAGATGGTGTGATATATACTAGGTAATATGTTCATCTTTATCTACTTTTACTAAGGCTTATTTGAGTTTTTGGCATTCATTATTATGTATCCAAGTTTTGTAAAATTGGCTATTATAGCATTTTGGTTAGAGATCACCAAGAAAAAATGTTGGTATTTAAGTTTACAAAAGTTGACTTTATTTCACTAGGTCATTGTGGGTTTGAAACTTAAAGTGTCTACTATCTTTAAGCTATAGTTTCTTTTATTCTTTTTGTTTTTAATGAAGATTGAGATGTGGAATCATCTATTGCCAAAGCTTTCCTTTGTTTTTAAAAAAAATCAAAGGAAGTGCAAGCGCCAAAGCTTTCCTATCTGCCATTTTTTTAATTCTTTTAAGAATAATGGGAAGCAATGGTGCTTGTTATGCAATCGCTAAAGCTTTCCTTTATTTAAAAAAAATCAAGGGAAGCAATGGCACTTACACTGCAAGTACCAAAGTTTCCCTATACCTTGTATGGCACTTGCTTATCAGTGCCACACAAGGTATTTAAAAAAATCACAAGCCCTTCATACGAAGTACTTTAAAAAATTTTACAAGCCCACCATATCGTCTTCTCGTGCACCCTCCAGATCTCTATTTCCGAGAACTCAATTGGTCCACCATCTTGTATTCCTTCAGTGCCCACTTCCATTGTAATATAAAGCTTGGTCTCCCATGTGTTTTTTCCTTCTTGTCTCAGCCTTCTACAGAAGTTCCCTAGCGTGTAAGTCTTTTCTTTATACAAAAGCTTAAGTCTGTAGATTTTAAATTTAATTGACAAGTGCCTAAGCTAATTGATTTTTAGTGATTTTAATTTGTTGTGTGCATAATTATTCATGTAGTATTATGAAGATTAACATTTTTCCCAATTGACTAACTAACAAGTGGGTGAAATCATTGAGGAATTGTGTGAATATATGGTTAGACAATTAGCTAATATTTAGGTACATAGGTTGTTTCTTGCCTATTCTTGTGTTGTTTATTCACTAAAAAGTACTTTTACATTACAATTGTTGTAATTAAATACATTTACTAAATTGTATGAATTAGTTTTTTGTTTTGAGTTATTTCATTTTACTGTGGATTGTATTTGTAAATTGCTGTGGATTTGGACGGTAAATATAGAGTTTTACTAAGAAAATGAAACAATTATGCAAAATTATTTTTTTAAAAAAAGATCTCTTATGGCACACTCTAGTGTATAGTGTATACACTTGCTATAGCGCTTCCTAATGAAGCACCATAGGAAGTGCATGACTTCCTATGATGCTTCCTAATGAAGCGCCATAAAGGTAATTGAAAAAAAAAGAAACAAGAGATTGCACTTCTAAAGATTTAAGAAACATCATAGCTTTCTTTTATGGTGTTGGAAGCTATGGCGATTGATAAATCCAGATTTTAATTATTTATTTTTATACTTTAATTGGGGTTTTTTTCATAATAATTGATCTTAAAATGCATTTATTGTGATAAATTGAGATTAAGAGAAAATACATTAAATTAGGACTAAAAAGGGCAGAATTGTCAAAATAATTTTAATTACTCTTAATTATTGATTTCTTGAGAGCATTTGATGTTGGTTTAATTGTTTTCAATTGTAAGTGCTTGAAAAAATTGGATTAAAATTGGAAATAGCAGTTTAGGGCTCAAATTTCAGAAATGACAATTTAGTCCCATGAGTTTGTTAAATGTCGGTTTGATCCACGAGTTCAACACAGCATTTTGATAGCATTTTAGGTCTAATTCAGAGAAGTAGAGATGGAAGGTTCAGAAATAGAACCAGCACCGCGAAGAGAGACATCCATACCTTCACACCATCTTCACCTTTAATCACCTTAACTATCTCTACCTCCATTGTCACTTCCTCTTGCACTGGCGACCTCCTTTCTTAGCCATCCATTTCTATCCTCCTGCACTTCAGCAAGAGATTAAACAAAGCCTCCAAATTTTACTTCCCACGGTGAGATTTCACCTTCGTTTCATTATCTTCTTCCACTGTGTCATTCACCTCCATCGCTAGAGTCTCCCTTGCGAGTTCTCCTTTTCTACCATTAGAGAATGAGATTTTTTTCCCTTCACCCATACTCATAGCTAATCTCTGTCCTTCTCTTATTCCATTGTTATTTGCCACTTATCCATTTCCATTATTAATTTTAATTGTTCGGTGGTGTTTTATGGTTGTGACTTTGCTTATTAATGCTAGTTCCACGGGTGTTTGTGGCTAAATTTCTCAAACTCTTAGAAGATGGAAGTTAAAGGCTTAAGTTATAAGGACTATAAAGGGGAGTTATATATTTTTAATCTATTTGTTTAGCTTTGTAATTATGATTTTTCAGTTTTGGAGATTGTATTTATGTTGCTAAACCTTTGTCACTTGATTAAGTACTTAGTTTGGATTAATTTTTGATTTATATTAGTTGATGTTGAATTTTGTGATCATCAATATACGTGGTTACATATATGTTTAAGTGTAATTCCATTGATTATCTATTATCTTACATGGTATTGTTTAGACATTAAGTTGATTTTGGAATTACATTGAATCAATTGTATTAATTAATTTAAATCACACACTAAGAGGGCTTAATAGCATCACTAGAGTAGGGGTTCCTCTCTTTTGGTGCTAGGCTCATCGGTCGATAGGATTTGGTATTTTAGGAAACTTAATGATTTCATAAATTGCATGCAAAGTGGTTTTTAATAGTGTTTTAAGAAATGATTATTTTCTAGGTTTAAGAATAATCATCGATTAATGTACTAGATTCAACGGTATTTGAGGTATGGTATTTTGAGGGACTTTGGTTGCAATTGCTAGTGTTTGGTACTGAGTTTTGGTTAAAGGGGTTAAACTTTTCTCGGTGTGAAAGTGTTTAATCAATCTAGCTCAAGCTAGCTCAAAAAGTCTTTTAAGCATTTTTTACTAAACTGGTAAATTGAACTCTCATTATCATTGTATGAACTATGATTGCTCTTGCAAGCCATTTTCAAGAGTTTCACTTCATCCATTTCATTTCACCTATCATTTTATATCCAAAAATACAAAAAAATTATAATGTAGGACATTTACTATTTTCATATAGTTGTAGTTTCAAAAGACCAAATTTTCCTCTTTTTATTGTTTCATGTCAATCATTACACTTAGTTTCTAAGTAATTAATTAAAAGCTCCTCAAGAGATGATCCGGGATCGCACCCTATATTGCAATTCTTGGTTATTCTTGAATAGATTACCAAGGTATAAAGCACAAGCCTTCTTCAAGTGGTGCCCTTGTCGATAAGCTAAGTAATTGGTTCCCTAGTAATTAAGTGGCATTCTTTGATTGATTGGTACCTTGAGCCTTTAGGCTTGCATTTAGAATAGCTTTTGCATTTAGGAAATTTTGCATTGCATTTAGTATAAATTGCATTTACTTATTCATAGCATATTTTATGACATCTTTCCTCTTCCCATATAAAATTTTGTAAAAATACCAATAAATATCTTGGTTTTTCTTTGTTTTTGCATTTTCATTCTTGCATTGTTTTTTCTTGCATACACTTGATTTGTGGCTAGAAATTATTGTTATATACTTACAAATTGGTTGGAGTTCAGTTAAAATTCGATTACGCCTATATTTAAGCTTGCTGGATTTTTTCTAAAATTTTGCCCAAAAAATTACAAACTTCATTTTTCTAAGGTTTTGGGCTATTCTAAGCAAGACCAATATCTTTGCTATTGGGTGTGGTGAAGTTTAGCCAAATTTCATTGCTTTGGCCACTTTTCAAATTTTCATTTATTTTCTGGAATTTTTCCAGATTTTTCATTAGGTTAGTTTTTGAGTTTTCTTCTTTGATTTGTTTCAATTTTTAGGATTTATTTGCATCTCTATAACTTTTTATGACTTAGAATTCATTGGGATTTAATTGATTGCAATTTAAATGGCTTGGTTTAATGAAGATCATGAGTTTATGTTCTACACTAATCCTCCTATGCATTCCTTTTTAAGGAATGATGGAACTTCAAGCTCTCGATTCTTGGAAGAATCTTATGCACTTGGGGACATAAAGCACACGCTTTCTTCAATACTTGATTTGCTTCAACAAGAATTGTATTCCCTCAAAGCACAAATAAATTATCAAGGAGCAGCCTCTGAATCTCAATCACTTCAGTATCGCCATCAACATTGTAAGCCATCTTGTCTACCAACCCCCTATTTTGACTACGAACCTACCTTTCAACCACCTCAAATCCCCTTCAACCATACTTCTTCACCCTACACATTTTATCAAGAATCACCCATTCCATTCTACCAAAAACAATCATCTCCATTTCATCTTCCCTCATCTCCCCTACTTCCATGCCATGTAGAACTCCTTATGAAACATCTTCTCCATTATTCTATGAACCTCCACCACAATATCTTATACCTCAACCTAGTGGACTTGATGCTTTCCTCACCTTGCCAAATATGGATGACAAAACTCGTGCATTAAGAAGAATGTATGATAAGCTAAAGGTTGAACATTTTAAGTTGTTTATGTTGAAAGAAGAAAATGTGTTTTCCAATGAGGCGGAAGAGCCACTTGAGGAGATTAAAGGCTTTATTAAGGTGTTTATTGACCATGTGCTACAGATAAAGACCAGAGGAAAAGAAGGAGCTCCATGGACCTATGACTCTAATGATGAGGGAACTAAAGAGTAAGAGTCAAATGTCACTTCACAAGTGGAAGATTCCATATCTCCAGTCCTTACTCCTAATAGTAATGAAGAAATGAAAGGGAGAGTGCTAAAAGGATTGACTTGACAAGACCACAAGCTAGGAAAAAAAGAGAGAGCAAAGCAATACACCTTATAGTGATAGGGCGCTAGATATCCATAAGGAGAGAGGAAAAAGGAGTTTTTATATGGGTTTGTCTTACCCTATTAGAATAATATTCTTAAAAAGTAATAATAAATTAATAAAAGCAATATTGAGAATGCTATAAGCATTTTTTTCCTCCTTTTTTTTCATTTTTCTTATTTCTAATAATAAGAAATTGATTTTCGCACATATGCCTATATATTTAAAACAATTATTTTAAGGATGTATTTATTTAGTATATTATATTTTTTTGAATAAATATTTGGAACTTAGCACTTATTTTAAAATATTCATTTATTGTTTACCCTTTGAATATATAAATCCTAAGCCACAACTAATTCTAAGTACTAACAAAAATAAAGATGTTACACCGAGCGGTTGAACATGCGACACATTGCAACTGTATGGTGTACAAGACTATCGACAAAACATTCAACATTTGCCATGCCCTTAGGAAAATCATGGCTTGGAAATGTGCAGCTGCCTCTAGAACTTAGGCTACCATTTCCCCCTTGCTGCTTCGTATAACGCTCCTTCATCTTCTCTTGTGTGAGAAACATTATTTATTTTTGCATTTCATCACATTATTTTTAGAGATTTTTCATATTTTTTTGTCCTTGTTATTTCTATGAGGTTGCTGATGACCATAATATTTTGTCTTGGTCAATCCAAAGCCGACACCATTAAGAAGACCAGGATAGTTAGACCCCAATGTTAGGGCCAATACTTCCTCATCTGTTGAAAGACAGCCATGTGTTGTAACTTCCTGGAACATGAATTGATGTGCATTCAACAATAATGTTAATATTGATAGTTAATTAAAGACATTATTTTAATGAATTGAGGACTAATATTAATACTTACCATTTTATCAATTACCTCCTTCACCTGATGATCGTCACAAGAGCTATCTTTTTTTTGCCTCGCCACTAATCAAAGTTCATGAAGGGAAGTTCTACTACCGTCTCTACTCTTAGTGGACAACTTTTGAGCAATGCGAGCATACCCCGTTTGTCCTACTTTATAGGGATACTTGTTGTTTTTTACCCTCTCCTTATTCGTCTGGCTTAATTCCTATGTAAATGCACAACACTCTAGTTAATATTAAACAAATACATGCAGGTCTTATGATTTGTGAATAATAATTACATGAAATGATAAGTTGCGAAGGGAGATGAAAAATTCTCTCCACTCATCCGGTTTGATGGTAGACCGAAGATCCTAAGGAACTTCTGTCTCATCAGGCTCTTCAGGATTTTGCAAATACGCCTTCGTTAATGCATGATGGAATGTGCATAGTGATTGCCCATCCTTATTGAGGACAAACTTCTTAGTAGTTTCATCTATATTAAATGCAAACGACAAAGCACACAATTCAAGTTAACATTTTCACAAGTACATAGCAAGTAATTAGCAAACATATATTCCTTACACTGATATTGCCCCAAATAAAGTCTATGCACTTTTTTTGTACCCTTTGCCAGTTACCCGCCGTGGTAGGAATGTTGGTCCTTGCCATTAGGCTGATGTAGTGACAAAGTATAACAGCTCAAGAGCTTAACTCTATTGCTCCATGTCACATCAAATTTTTCCCCAAAGACTTTTCTTTGTTCCAAAAGTCTAGGCATAGCGGCCCCTCCTTACAATATTACACACTTCTTCTAACGCTTGTTCCTAGGTCCTGTTTCTAGTTTGTGTAGGGGCAACATTAGTACCAAGGGGAATACAAGTACTAGGGACATTATCAGTGCTGGAGGAAGTAAAACTAGCTAGTTTAACTGCAAAGCAAAACTCATTCAATTAGTTATAGGGAACAGAGCAATGCGTTTTCTAGACATGATGCACTACTAAGGTCAAAACTCAGTTAGGCAAGACAAAGTAAAAGTAAGGAGAATGCGGAATGTAGAATAGAGAATGTGAAATGCAGAAGAGAAGTCATACCTTAAAATAAGAAGAATAGAGCACGCGAAGAAATACGACCTAGCAACTCTGAAACAAAAAGGTGAGTTATGGTAATCAAAGCAACTTAGCCAAGCTATCAGATTGAAGTTTAAGCAAAGCAGTGGAGGACGTGGTTCGCTTGAAAGTAATTGTCAAATGTCAAAAAAGTCAACCGGAGTTGTAGAGTTCTGAGGATGGTGGGTAACGTTCGATCAAAGACAAGCTTGTTAAGTGTAATAACTTGGGAATGCTAAAGAGGCGTGAGGTCGCGGGTGTTTTAAAAGACTTAACGAAAGTTGCTCAAGGTTTTAAGGTTAGAATCATTATGAAATGTGGCCTTTTCTTATGGTTCTTAATTTACAACCGTAATGAATATGTGAATGAAAGTTCACACTTTTACATCACAATCATTAGGTTTTGCAAATGGTGACTATTTTTTCTTAATAACTATTAGGTATTATACATGGTCTTCTAAAAAGTGACGGGTTTTACTTAATAACCGTTATTTATTTGAATTTTTTAACAATTTTTGAAGTTGACTATTCAACACCATATTATTAACAAAAAATTAAGGAAAGAAAAATGAGAGTGTTTATAAACAAACAAAAAATAAAAAGTTTTGAGGATGAAGGATCTACTGCATCATCAGATTCATCCTTCTCTAGTACTTTGTCAACCTTCTCGATCATAGAGCGAACGAGAGAGGTTAGTTCCTTCAAGCACTTGTCCATGCATCCTCACTCTCCCATGTAATCATTAACTGTATGTTGGAAGCCATAAATCTCATGGATTAGCCCTTCAATGCTTGTCGATGGATGGATAATCTTTTAGGCTACATTGCCCTAACATATTTTCATACTTTATGGTCTATTGATATAACTACTATTTTTGCGTTTTCATGGATATAAGGTTGGAAGCCGTATCATTGTGAGCATTAAATGATGATTGTGTTTTAAGAACTGTCATTTTTGTAACTAAATCAATTATGATTATTAACTACAACTATTATTTTTATGTTTTTGTGAATTCTACCTCACAATGCATGATGATGTACATGAAATAATAATTAATTTTAAGCGTTATATCTCCTTGCTTGACATGCACCTTGACATACATAAGATTTATTCGATGTAACTGTTATTTATTAAGTGTTATATATATCCGAATATATAGTAGTGATAGTAGATTCCATCATTTTGTTTTCCCGCTTACGTGAATGGGTCTATAACTGTTTAAAGATATGCGAAGAGAAGGTTTTGAAGTGAGTCAATCAAAATATGGTAGTATTTTTAGAGCTTGACTTCATTTTTTAAGGGATTGACAACTTGTGAAATGATTTTTGCAAGTTGCGGAATGCCTGTTACGAGTGTAGGATGGTGTATTTAGAAGTGCAAGTGTACACTGTCGTAATCAAGTAATATAGAAGTGAGTAGAGTATCGTTCCCACGAGGATTGATCACTAAGTACCAAAATTAGTAATTTTAATTCTATTTAGTCGGTTGATTAGTTGTGATTGAGATTGCAAGATAGAAATGATGAAATATGAATACAAGTGATATAAAGACAAATATGAGAAAAAGCCCTAGGGATTAGAGTTCACTTAACAAAGTTCAGATTGAATCACTTATCTATTCTAGTCCAATTTATTCCACATGATTGATAGTCGAGTTTCCCTATTTTAATTACTAGCCTCTTCCAAGGTCAAGTAATTCTATAATTAATTGCTAACCCAATATATTCCTATATGAATTTAAGCAATCAATCATGCATTAATGCTTACAATTGATAGCAGTTATATCAAATGGAAGGACTGATTCCTATTATAAACATAAAAAATGAAGACAAATCTGATTCTCAATCATGCATTAATGCTTACAATTGATAGCAGTTCTAAATTTATCTTCCATTAAGATCTTATGCATACAAATGGAAGGACTGATTCCTCTTATATCAGCTATCGACCATCCAAATGCTATTTTATACTCCCTTAGAACTCTTAATAACTTTTCTTCTTTTTCTGGAGTAAGAGCTGTAGAGACAATCACTGGTAATGTTGAATTTTCTCCCAGATAAGCATACTTTAAGTGGGATGGTAATGTTTTCAACTCCAATTCTGGTGGATTTTCAACTGATGGCACCGGCTTACTTGGCCTCTCTCCCAAATCTTTAAATGGTTTCTTGATAAAAATTGGGGAATTTGCATCAAGGTACCTAATCTGCTCTAAGACTTCAGGATTAGTAGATTTTGATACATCTACCATTCCCATTTCTAATGGTTGATTCATGCAGATTTCGTTCACCACGTCTTTTGTGCAGCTGGTCAATGTATCTACTCTGTAACAGGAATCACCTTCATTTGGAAAGGAGAAAGCCTTAAAAATGTTGAAAGATACTTGATCATCTTGAACTCGCAAGGTTAACTTTCTCTGTTGCACATCTATTAAAGTTCTCCCAATTTCTAGGAATGACCTCCCAAGAATGATAGGAATTTCTTGATCTTCTTCCATGTCGAGTATGATGAAATCAGCTGGAAATATGAGTTTGTCCACCTTCACCAGAACATCTTCTAAGACACCCCTCGGATGTTTAATTGATCGATCAACAAGAAGTAGTAAAACTGTGGTAGGCTTCACCTCTCCAAGACCAAGTTTTCTGTAGACAGATAAGGGCATGAGATTTATACTTGCTTCCAGGTCACAAAGTGCTCTTTCAAAGTTACATTGACCTATGGTGCAAGGTATGCAAAAGCTTCCTGGATCTTTCAGCTTTGGTGGTAGTTTCTTTTGCAGAATGGCACTGCACTCCTCAGTAAGTGCAACTGTCTCAAATTCCTCCAGCTTACGCTTATTTGAGAGAATGTCCTTCATGAATTTTTTATAACTGGGCATTTGGGCAAGAGCGTCTGCAAAAGGGATGTTGATATGTAACTTTTTGAAAACCTCCAGAAACTTTTTAAACTGCTTATCTAGCTTTGCCTTCACAAGTCTCTGAGGGTATGGAACTGGTGGTACATATGGAGGAGGGTTATCTGGAAAGCTGATTCTTCCTTGTACCACATCATCTTCTTGAGGTTTCTGTGCTTCCTCCTTCTTTTCTTGTTCACTTTCTTTCTTTTCTCCGTCAGTTTTATGTAGAATTACAGGATCTTTCAATTCTTTCCCACTCCTTAATACAATAGCCTTCACATGCTCTCTTGGGTTTTTTTCAATGTCACTTGGAAGAGTACCTAGTTGTCTGGAATTCAGCATATTTGCAATTTGGCTCATTTGGATCTCCAAGTTCTTTATCGAGGCTTCCTGGCTTTTAAGTGTTGTATCAGTCCTAGCCATGAATTGAGATGTATTCATAGTTAGTTGAGCCAGTGCATCTTCCACATTCACTTTTTGCTGTGGTGGATTTGGTGGTTGAAGAGCTTGTTGCTGATAGTTTCCTTGCGGTTTGAACACATTTTGATTATTCCTCCAACCAAAGTTTGGATGATTCCGCCAACCTGGATTATAAGTGTTTGAGAATTGATCATTTCTTTGATTTCTGATATAATGAGCTTGCTCCGACTGAGAAGGTATGGATGACTATCCATCTTGACTTTGTGTACTCAAATGAGGTCATCCATATCGGTCACAAGTTTCATGAGGAGTACTGATTGCATTTGCTTGACTAGTGAATGAGTTCACTTGCTTGGATATAGATGCAACTTGAGAAGATAAAGTTGTAAGGATATCCAACTCGTGAACTCCAAGTACCTTCTTTGAATTATGACGTTCAGAAGGCCATTGATATGTATTTGCTGCCATCTCCTCAAGTAAATTGTAGGCATCATCTAGATTTTTTCCCATTAAAGATCCTCCAGCTGCAGCATCTACAAGAATTCCGGTGGTGTGCGTCATCCCATTGTAGAATGTTTGCATTGTCCACCAATCTGGTAACCCATGATGAGGACATCTCCTTAGCAACTCCTTGTATCTTTCCCAGGCTTCATAAAGGCTTTCTAGTTCATGCTGGGAAAATGAGGTAATTTCATTCCTCAATTTTGCATTTTTTCCTGACGGAAAGTATTTCGCCAAAAATTTCTGTGCCAAGGCATCCCATGTAGTTATGCTTCCCACTGGTAGAGAATGTAACCAGCTCTTAGCCTTATCCCTGAGTGAGAAAGGGAAAAGTCTAAGTCTAATGGCATCATCAGTAACACCATTATGCTTGAATGTGTCGCATATTTCTAGGAAGCTGGCTATATGTGTGTTAGGATCTTCTGTTGATAAACCACCGAACTGATTGGCTTGCACCATCTGGATAATTGCAGGCTTGATTTCAAAATTGTTGGCTGCAACTGTTGGTTTTCTGATTCCAGAAGTTGTCTCTATTACTGTTGGTGTTGCATAATCACGGAGTATTTTGGTATCTGCTGCTTCTCCTTCCGGATTTTCCATTAGATTGATTGAAGTAGACTGCTTTCGAACTCTCCGATTTCTTTGACAAGTTCTCTCGATCTCAGAATCACAAGGTTGTAATTCAGTCTTCTTCGATCTAGTCATATACTAAGCAAAAACCTGAAAAGAAACAAAAGACACAAAAAAAATGTAATATGAAGACCAAATTAGTATTAAAATTACTTGGTATTGATATTAATGACAATCCCCGGCAACGGCGCCAAAAACTTGTTACGAGTGTAGGATGGTGTATTTAGAAGTGCAAGTGTATACTGTCGTAATCAAGTAATATAGAAGTGAATAGAGTATCGTTCCCACGAGGATTGATCACTAAGTACCAAAATTAGTAATTTTAATTCTATTTAGTCGGTTGATTAGTTGTGATTGAGATTGCAAGATAGAAATGATGAAATATGAATACAAGTGATATAAAGACAAATATGAGAAAAAGCCCTAGGGATTAGATTTCACTTAACAAATTTCGGATTGAATCACTTATTTATTCTAATCCAATTTATTCCACATGATTGATAGTCGAGTTTCCCTATTTTAATTACTAGCCTCTTCCAAGGTCAAGTAATTCTATAATTAATTGCTAACCCAATATATTCCTATATGAATTTAAGCAATCAATTATGCATTAAGATTTATGGAACTCAATTAAGACTACACAACCCATATGAATATATTCCTATTTCATATGCAAATTATGGTTTTAATTATAGGATCCACATACATGTATCTCCTTCTGGTCTCAACATGCATATTAAAATCATCCAAAAGGTGGTGATAAGTAAAATATTTTCATATTTATTTTCCCTTATATGATGATTTTGTGGACTATATTTGAGCTGAATATAATCAATTTGGGTCTAATTAATAAATAAATAATGATTTTCTTGCAGCCATGGATAGTACCGGATTAAAAAGAATTAAAGAAGGCATTTAAGGGGAAGTACTATTCATATGGTACTATTCAATGTACACTGTTCATGCGGGGGTACTGTTCACTATAGCAGTTTCACTGTAGCGGACCATTACGGTTCACTGTAGCGGACGGTGTGTGGAAGTGGGGCGATTCAGTGCGGTTACTGTAGCGGACGGTGTGGTCGATTCACTGTAGCAGTGCGGTTCACTGTAGCAGTCCGAAAATGAAGCCTATAAATAGAGCTTCTTGGCACCCTAAAATGAAGAGGAAGGAAGAGAGAGAGAGAATTTTTATTTTAGAGAGAGAGTTGTTATTTTTAGAATTTATTTCTTGCATTTTTTTTACTTCTTGCATACCTCCTACATAGATGGTTTTACCACTTATATGGAAGGTCTAAGTAGTCCTCCTTTATGGATGATATAGGTTGCCACCTACATGGATGGTTTTACCTCCTATATGGTAGGCTAGATTTTCCATTTTTCATGCATCTTGTAGTTGTATTTTTATGTTTTTGTAATTAATTTTTATGCAATATTTATGATGTTTGTAATATATTTTGGTTTTGTTTTTAATTTTATCATGAGCTAAATTTTCCTTTTCCTAGGGTAATGACGTAGCTTACTAATAACGGATTGAATCTTAACTTATTAAATCTAGTTTTAATTTTTCCTTCATGATTGAGTTTTAATTATTGCTCTTAATGCTTACAATTGATCGGCCACCTTTTGGATGATTTTAATATGCATGTTGAGACCGGAAGGAGATACATGTATGTGGATCCTATAATTAAAACCATAATTTGCATATGAAATAGGAATATATTCATATGGGTTGTGTAGTCTTAATTGAGTTCTATAAATCTTAATGCATGATTGATTGCTTAAATTCATATAGGAATATATTGGGTTAGCAATTAATTATAGAATTACTTGACCTTGGAAGAGGCTAGTAATTAAAATAGGGAAACTCGACTATCAATCATGTGAAATAAATTGGACTAGAATAAATAAGTGATTCAATCCGGAATTTATTAAGTGAAATATAATCCCTAGGTTTTTTTTTCATATTTGTCTTTATATCACTTGTATTCATATTTCATCATTTCTATCTTGCAATCTCAATCACAACTAATCAACCGACTAAATAGAATTAAAATTACAAATTTTGGTACTTAGTGATCAATCCTCGTGGGAACGATACTCTACTCACTTCTATATTACTTGATTACGACAGTGTACACTTGCACTTCTAAATACACCATCCTACACTCATAACAGGTGGCCGATCAATTGTAAGCATTAAGAGCAATAATTAAAACTCAATCATGAAGGAAAAATTAAAACTAGATTTAATAAGTTAAGATTCAATCCGTCATTAGTAAGCTACGTCATCACCCTAGGAAAAGGAAAATTTAGCTCATGATAAAATTAAAAACAAAACCAAAATATATTACAAACATCATAAATATTGCATAAAAATTAATTACAAAAACATAAAAATACAACTACAAGATGCATGAAAATGGAAAATCTAGCCTACCATATAGGAGGTAAAACCATCCATGCAGGTGGCAACCTATACCATCCATAAAGAAGGACTACCTAGACCTTCCATATAGGAGGTAAAACCATCCATGTAGGAGGTATGCAAGAAGTAAAAAAAAATGCAAGAAATAAATTATAAAAATAACAACTCTCTCTCTAAAATAAAAATTCTCTCTCTCTCTTCCTTCCTCCCCATTTTAGGGTGCCAAGAAGCTCTATTTATAGGCTTCATTTTTCGGACTGCTACAGTATTTTTTCTACAGTGATTTGCTACAGTGAACCGCACTGCTACAGTGCACAGTGAACAGTACCTCATGAATAGTAACTTCCCCTTAAATGCCTTCTTTAATTCTTCTTAATCCGGTACTGTCCATGGATGCAAGAAAATCATTATTTATTTATTAATTACACCCAAATTGATTATATTCAGCTCAAATATAGTCCACAAAATCATCATATAAGGGAAAATAAATATGCAAATATTTTACTTATCAATGCCATTGGCTACCACTTTTGAAATATGAAGCATAGGGAAATTTAACTAATTGGATCAATTTTTATGAAAATGACTTTCTTTTTAAAAGGGATTGACAACTTGTGAAATGATTGTAACAAGTTGTGTAACGCCATTGACTATCATTTTTTATATGTCGAATTTAACCAATTGGGCCCAAGTTTATGAAATTAATTACACTTTTAAACTCATGAAATGATTTCAACAAGTTGCATGACGCTATTGACTACCAATTTTGATATGTGAAACATTTGGGGGAATTTAACTAATTAAGCCAGGTTTTATGAAATTGACTGCACTTTTAAAAGGGATTGCCAACTTATGAAATCATTTTAACAAGTTATGTAACACAATTGACTATAACTTTTGACAAGTAAAATACTTGGGCAAATTTAACCTATTGAATCCGATTTTATGAAAATGACTACATAAAAGGATTGAACACTTGTGAAATTATTTTAACAAGTTGCGTAATATTATTAACTACCATTTTTGACATCTAAAATGCTTGAGGGAATTTAATTAACCAATTGGATCAAGTTTTATGAAACTGATTATATTTTTAATGGGATTGACAATATCGTGTAACGATTTTAATAGGTTTTATAGTGTCATAGGCCACCACTTTTGACATGTAAAACACTTTGTGAAATTTAATCAATTGGGTCAGATTTTACTATTTTTTAACTAGTTATAATCCTTGCGGAATTCAAGCAACGGGTCATGAAATAGTCAAGGACGAAGTTATGTATAGGAAAAGTAGTTGAACTTATACATGATAAGTGGAAGTTTGTTTTTTTTTTTTTTTAAAGCAAAAGAGATTGTGTATACAGAATAAGAAAAAATTAAATGTGTGAAAAAATTAGCTTGGGATTTCGTGGTGAAAGTTTCACGGGAACCTCTTTTTCATCTGGCTGTGCTAATGGAATGTTTAGAACAAGAATGTTATTCTGACCATTGAATATGCTGGCCCACACCCGAGTTATTTCTTTTCAATGGCAGATTCCCCACTAAGGGAAATGGAGGAACTAGATCACAATGCGCACAGAGAGAGAGAGAGGGTGCCGATGATGGGGGCTGAGAGTTCGTCCACGAGGAGAGAGTGGCAGACGATAGAAGAGGCTGTCGGTATGCTGATGACGAAGGAGAGAAGTGCGGTACTTCAAAAAGGAATTAGCGTGGGCAGTTTGGTCTTTTCACCTAAACATTAAAAACACTGGTTCCTACCTTCTTCCCTCCCTGTCTTTTCCCTTATTCACATGACCTTTTAGGGTTTTTCAAGTACATAAGATATTTCTTAAAAACTTTTCCTATTAATAACTACCGGTCCAAAGTTGAAAAGTAAAGTGGGCTTTCCTGAAGAGTAACTGGATCAAGCCGATATATGAACCAATAAATGGGCCTCGTATATCAATTTGCCCCACATTATATTTTTTTCTTAAAAAAAGGGAAGTACCCCCAAAATTTAGAAAATAATCCTCACTTATAGTGTAAAATTCTATAAAGAGATTTAAAGGCATAAACCCAATAAGATGTTAGTTGAGGTTGTAAACGGTCTCGTCCTCATAAAAAGAAAAATACAAGTTTAAATCTTAAGAATCACATTTATTAGGAGATATGAAAACCCTTTACGCTCTAAGCCTCGAAAGAAGAAAACCGTTCATTAAATAAAAAAAAGACATAAAAAAACATAAATAAAACACACACAGATAATTCAATAAAAAAATGAAGCAATTAAAAAATTAAAAGATAATGAAGAACCACTAAATTTGTAAATTTAAAAAACGGAGGATAACTCAAGGGTCTCACAGGAAACACCGAGGCCATGCCAGGTATTCATAATTTAAGTATAATCATTAATCACATGAAAAAATTTTCATCCCCAAGAATGTAAATTAAATAAAAATTGAAGTTCAATAAATAAAATTATTCCTGACATGAAGATATTATTAACATGGAAAATAATTTGTTATCTTTTATTTAAAAAAAATGCTTGCAAGTTGCAGCTAAACATGTTTTGACTAGAATATTTTAAATTCGAGATTAAATTTTGATGTTCCAATGGCACAGAGACCATGTGGCATTCTTGGCCCAAAAAAAAAAAACGACCATGTGGAATTGAATTAATAAAGTGCAACCTTTAATGTGTAAAGCAATTTGCACTCATACTTTGTTCTTTACAAAAATTAGATTCAAGATCTGGTTTATCAAAAAGTTTTTAGGTATCTTTTTCATGTGATTTTTCATAATAATTCTTAAAGAGATGCTCAAAGATCCTTTTGTTCCAACTTCCAAAGAAACAATTATTTTATATTTTTCTAATCTTTTTTTTTGGACAAAAGAGTTTGCTAATCAGATTATTTATTTATTACCCATACAAGGATCTATAACATCCCAAATTTTGGGATAGAGGCTTGAGAATAAGCCTGAAACATATGGACTGCTAAGGCCCAATTTAGTAAGTGTCCCAAGGAAGTATAATTTTATTCCCTACAATTCTTTACACATTTGATGGCATCAAAAGGAAATAAAATGGTGCATTAAATAGCGCATTAAGTGACAAAACAAGGCAATGAGTGGTCACACAAGACTATGTTGGGAACACAAATGAAATTTGCTGTCAGTGTATTTGTTTCTTCACGTGGCAATCATGATTGTGTGACATTTTTAAATAGGAAAATCATATCCAAGAATTATGAAACTTTTCAGAATAAAAGTATACTTATCAAGCTTTAATTTGATAGGTCATATGGATTATTTGGAGCTTTACACAAGGAGTTATGTATTTTTTAATTTAGCTCAGTGAAACTAGCGAATTTCAGAGGCAGCGTCCAAATACAATAATTTTGGGAATGTTGAGCTTCCATTTGGCCAAAGGTTATTTTTTTTAATTAAAACTAGACTTAATAAGGGTCGCATAGCCTTTTGAACCACCCCAATGGATATTTGTACAATTAGATACGAAATTTTCAAAGTATGATGAAAATTCTGCCCAGTTTTGCATTAAGTACGAAAATCACACACAAAAAATGTAAGGGTAAAATGGTCATTTGACCAATAAAGCAATAAGCTGATATTTTTTCCTTTTCTTGGGGAGCAATTCAGTCAAATAGCAAGGAGAAAAAATAATTTAATTACTTAGTCCAAAATAATTCAAGAGGTGATGAATTTAATCAACAATTGCAATTAAAAGTAATCTTCGTTAAAGTGTAAGATGAGAGATATTGTAAAAACATTATTTGACTTCTTCATCAGCCCCTCTTAACGTCAAATGAAATTAATACTAGGCCATAATTTATTCAAGGAACTTTATTGACCAAGTAAATTAACATATGCTGATTAGCCATTAAATTATGTTATTCAAAAAGTAAGAGTTGAAATTTTGAAGAAGCTATTATCCTCTTCACTCCTTCCTTATTTCGGTCAACAAAAGGGAATTGGAAGGGATATATATAAATTTGCTTGGTGAATATATTCATTCAAGAAGGAAAAAAATGATAGCCTATCACAAGCAAGCACATGTATAAAGCAAAAAGAGATTTAATTAAGCCTTCATCATCTCTTTCTTTTCATCTTCATTTTGTCCAAACTTAACCAAGATATAGAGAGAGAGAGTCCAAAAGCTCAAGAACACAAGAAAGAACTTGCAAAACTTAGTGATTATTGCCTTCTAATCACTCTACAACCTCTTCTAACCTTTTTTCCTCCTTGAAATCCATGTTTTTTAAGACAAATAAAGATAGAGGAGAGAGTGAACAGTGACATGTTAGAGAGAGGAATCCAAGGTAAACTCAAGAATCTAGCTTCTCTTCTTGATTCTTGATGATATTTGGTAGTTGTTATTGTTGTTGTGGTTGTTTTGGCATGGTTTGTGATTTTGGGAAGCTTAAACCCTAAGGGTTTATGCTGCCCAATTTTCTAATAATCATAGGGGCAAGGTGTTTAAATGATTAAACATGTGATTAGAGGTAAAAAGAATGAGGTTTATGGATTTAAAATCAAGAAACAACATTTTTCCTTAATTTTCCAGATTTAGTCCAGGGGAATTTTCATCCTGTTTGGTCTGGAATTTCATCAATTTGATGGTTCCATTGAGTTTATAAGGGAAAATTGTCTAGGGTTCATGTAGATTGCGAAGTGAGAAAAGCCCTAGAATGCGAAATGACCAAACTACCCTTAAAACCCTAAGTTAGGGGCTGCCAAGGGTAATTTCATAATTTGGGCCTGATTTTGACTAATCTGAGGTTAAAAATGAATTCTACATGCGAAATTGTGTAAGATTAGCCTGGGTCATGAATTTTGGAATAGTACAATTTGACCGGGTACAAAGGGGCGCAGATCGGGTCCACTGGGGTATTTTGGTAATTTTGTATTTTTGAGTCATAATAACCAACACATTGATTTAGCATGATTTTTGAATAAATAATAACTTATTTATCCTAAATTTGTAATTTTAGGATATAGCGATAGCCCGAGCCAAAGATGGAGCTGGGCCGATTGACAGACAAGGGAATGACACGTTCTAGGTAGTAACTTCTTCTTACATATACTATGTGATTCCTATTATATTTGTATGTTATTTACTGTAACATGAACTAGTGTCATAGACACGCCAATTTGTCATGTTGTGGTCAGGGACCCAACATGGGCGCCAAGTAGACTAAGGTGCAAACTTGTCGTTTGGCCTTAGGTAAGTGTACACATAGTTTTGATCATTTTACATGACATGGAATATCATATCTATTTTCGCATTCTATATGTTTGAAAGTATATTACTACTGAGATTCCCCCCAATCTCACCCTTTCCACAAACATGTAAAGTTTCCAGCAGCAGCTCAAAAGGCATAATCGTAATTACCAGCAACAAAAGGTTTTGGGCCAATACGAGAGGAGGCATTGGTTATATAAAGATCTTATATTTATTTTAAGGTCTGTATTATTCTATACACTCTTATATGGAATGTCTGTATATAAACAAGCAATATTATTTGAATAATATCAGTATTTTTGTACTATTTCTATGTGCCCACTGAATTACGCAAGTGCTACTCTAAATAGTATCAATAATAAGACATGGTCTTACAAGATCCCTCTCTCTCTCTCTCTCGGTCACACACAAAAATCTATGTGTGTCTATATATATAAGGAGAACAAACTGAAAGTTCAAATTTCATTCAAGGAGAATTGCATTAGATGCAATTCTTTCCCATGCGGGTATAGAAAATAAATTAATTAGATGGATAAAAAGATGTACTTTTATAATTTAGAGAATTTGCATTAGATGCAATTCTTTCCCACACGCAAATGAGATGTGAACTTTCAATTTATTCTCCTTCCTAATGTCTATGTGGTATAATAATCATTATATATATATATATATATATATATATATATATATATATATATATATTACACACACACACACACACATATATATATATATAATATAGAAAAAATATAACACCCCATTTTTAATCACCAATATTCCTCCTATGTAATTAATACATTTAATAGAATAAAATAGTGAAGTATGGTGTGCATAAATTTACAGAAATATTCCAATCGCCGGTTACTCACAACTCGGCCAAGTAAGGACACAAAGAAGCAACTAATGTCCACTTAAAGGCCTACGATTGTAACCAAAAGTGGAACATAAAATGACATGATTAATGGGGTAATATACATGTCAAAAATCGGCCAAACCAAAGGAAAGGAGCAAAAAATGATTTATTTCGATAAATCATAAAACGTAAGGGTAAAATGGTAAATTTTCCATAAACAAGAAACAATTATTTTTTTCCTCTAATTTTCTCTAATATTTCAGCCAAATGGGGAATTAAAAAGAGAAAAATGGCTACTTGGTAATTATTAAGTCCATTTTGGAGTATTATTACCAAGAGAAGATCAAAGTTGGAAAAAGAAAGTCAAAAGCAAGAAGACTTTAATTAATGCTTGCAAAGGAAAATACACATATAAGAAGAGATCAAATTGCTCCATTCCTCGTCATGTTTCGGTTGAACAAGAAAAGCAAGGGCAAGTGTATATATTTATATACTTTTTGGTTAACATTGAATCAAGAAGGAGATTCTTGGCCAATCACAAGAAAATTAAAAGGTCAAAAGAGAACACATGAGCTTGATGAATAAATGGCAAGAAGTAAATTAATTCCCTCTTTCCTCTACACATTTCAGTCAAGTAAAGGGAAAGCAAGAGAATATTGTGTGGTTAACAAAAATACAAGAAAAAGAAAGAAAAGCAATTTTGGACTAATAAGAAGAAACCTCATGTAAAGCAATTTGAGATCACATTAAATCATCTTTCCCTTCATATTTCCTTGCCATTTCATGCAAAAATTTGATCAAGGAGAGAGAGGGAGTTCAACCATAGTCAAGAACAAGAAGCTGCAAGAAGGAGCTAGGGTTCTCACAATCAAAGGTAAGGAAGTTATAATCTTGAAGTTTAAACTTCCTAATCACTCCATAACCTCTCCTAACCTCTTCTACTCCATTAAATCTATGCTTTTCAAGACAAATCAAGAGGAAAGAGAAGGTGAATAGTGACATTTTAGAGAGAGAAAGCCAAGAATCAAGAGGTAATCACCAAAACTTAATCATCTTGTCTTGTATCATGTTGTTGTTGTTGTTAGTGGTATTTGCTATGTTTTCCCATGTTTTTCAATTATGGGCTGAAGCATAATCATGGGGAAATTCTACCCAAATTCCCTCTAAACATGGCCATTTAGTGGTTAAATAGCTAATCATGTGATTAGAAGTGGGAAGGAAGTGATTAAGCAAGAGAAAACATGAAAACAACACAAACCTCCTAGAAACTCTAACTTTCTATTATGTGTGTGACGTGAGGAAGAAGTAGGAATTTGGTAATTTTGATGATTACATTAGCCTTATAAGGAAACATTGTGTAGGTATACAAGTGTTCATGATTTTTGGATGTTTGTATGCCAATTTGGAAAGTTATGAAGTTTGTGTGTACATATGTTGATATGCCCTGTCTGGAACAGTGATATTATGCGTGGTGTTTCATAGATCAAACCTTATCCAAAAATTATGAAATTTTTCATAATTAAATTAGACACATAAAGCTTTAATTGGATAGGTATTTTGTAATTTTTGGATAAGAACATTGGGAGACATGGATTTTTGAAGTTATGCCCTATTTTCTGGAATACAATATGGAGCAGTGATGTTTAACAAATTACTGGGAATGATAGGACTATAGTGAGCAAACCTAAATATTTTTCTTCAAAATTACATTGAAAGAGCTTCATTTTTTATTTTTAATCAATCAAATTATATTTTTTTAGAATTAATTATGAATTTCTAAATTTGGCTGACCAATCTGCTAGTTTCTGGAAAACAGTAAAATTGCACAATACAGAATTGTATTGTGCATAAACTGTTATAACTGCATTAAATAACTAGAAGTATACAATTTAAAAGTGGTAATGCTACAAGTAATAACTAGTTACTTGTAACTTTAACATTGATAGGAATTAGGCATAGGCCGAGCCGAAATCCGAGAGTAGGACAAACGCGGAATTTTGAAAAAGATTCAGGTAGTAACTTCTTCTTACATATATTATGTGATACCTATTATATTTGTATATGTCATTCATTGTAACATGAGTTAGTGTCATAGACATACTAATCTGTCATGTTATGGTCAGAGACCCAACAGGGGCGCCAAGTAGACCAAGGTGTAGATATATAGTTTGGCCTTGAGCAAGTGTACATACATAGTTTGATCATCTTACATGACATGACATTGCATATATATTTTCGCATTCTATATGTTTGTAAGCATGTTGCTACTGAGATTCCCTCAAATTTTATTCATTTTCAAAATAAAATTGTACAGTTAAAGCGGGCGGCTCAATAGACAAGACGGTGGCTCCTGGTAATTAGGGTCCCAGAGTTCTATGTTGCTGCTTTAGTTATTTTTCTTATACTTTTGCTACTTTTTGGAATGCTCAGTACATTTGTATATATTTTCAAACCTTGCGGGGATTCTCTTGTAATGCAAACTTGTACCTAATATCAGTAATGTTTCCTTTGTTTCTATATGCCTTGTGGAACTTTATGCTTACACTCTGCGAATATCGAAATGTTAAGGGGTTTGACAAAAAAGATAAAAAAATACCACTTGAACTTTAAAATCTTAAATTAGTCTTATTTCCTATAAGAGTATATGTATTAATTATAAGAATATACCAATTGACGACTCATTTTAATAGGAAATAACTTATTTAAAATTTTGAAGTTCAAGCAGTATTTTTTAATCTTTTTCTCATGTATAAAAATGAAAAAAAATATTCCTTTTGAAAGTATAGGGAGTTATATTGTTTATAAGCTTATAAGATTGTATAAATATACATGTCTTACCATTTAGTCATCAACATCACCAATATAAAATGTAAAATCCGTAAAGAATAAAATTATTATAAACCAAGCTTTTTTTGAGGAATTATGGTTTGGAAAAGACTATGGCATGAATTTGCATGTTTGGGAGCCTCATAATAATCAATTCAACTCACAAACCTTAGTTTTGGCAAGAAAACAAAACATCCAAACAACCATAATTCTAGAATCAATTATGCGGCTAAAACATGGTTTATGGAAAAGCTACTCATAGAAGCTTGGATTAACTTCTAAAAATTATTTTCAAAAAAGTAGAGACATATTTCTTCTAACATACTAACTGAAAAGGACCTAAGAAAGTTTGATCATTTAAGAAGAATGTGTTGTAGGTATGATTAAGGATCACGGGTGAAAAATGGAATCGCCTCCAGAAGTTATTAGGAGCCTATTACTTACGATGTTAACGAGTTGAGAATGATGTTTGCTCAGAAGGTTAATTCCTGAGGTGTTTGTAAATTAAGTAAATTATTTAGCTTTCTTAATCTCTAAAAAAAGTCAACTAAATCTTATATTTATAACCAGAGGGACACTACTACAAATAGTAGATTTAACAACATTAATAAACGATTGTTTTTTTAAAAAACAGAAGTTAAAAATGAGGTGGTGGCATTTTTGAAATTTTGTCTTAACAATTAACGACTATTTAAAGAAAAACAGTCGTTAAAAGATATTTTCAATAAAACAGTCGTTGAATCTTGACACAGCAGGTGGCAATTGTTTTCTTATTTTCAGTTACAATGACTGTTTAATATAAAACAGTCGTTCAATCTTAGAGATACAACGACTAGTTTTTGTAAAATAGTCGTTAAATATCCCAACGTCTTGTATCTTGTCACAACTGGCTAAGCCTTTGATTGTTTTCCTTAAGGTTTTGTGTTCAAGCCTAACGGCCCTAATTTTTTTTGAGTTACAACGACTGTTTTTTTATAAAACAGTCGTTCGAAATCACAACGTATGGTCTCTTAGGTCAGCTAGTTGAACCTTTGAGAATTTTCCTTAAGGTCTTGTGTTCAAGCCCCCCATTACCACTTATTTTTTATTTTTTTTGTTATAACGAATTTTTTTTATAAAACAGTCGTTGAATATATCAACCAATATTAGTCTCCTGGTGCTCAGCTGGCTGAGCCTTTAGGAACCTTCTTTAAGGTTCTTTGTTCGAGACTGCTATCACCCCTTCCTATTTTTTCCTTAGAGTTACAACAATTGGTTTATTCAAAACAGTCATTGAATCTTGTTTCTTTTTCTTTTTTAAGCATTCTTGAAGTCGGGGAAATGTGGTGAACAGAGTTGCGAGTGGCGCTAACTCTAGGCACCTGATTCCTGAGAGGCAATTATAACATTCAGGATCTCTGCTCTGAACAAGAACCACTTGGCACGCCTCGCCTTCATGATCTCCTTCGATCTCTACACTGTACCCACTCGATCCGTCTGTAACTGCCTCCTTGCTCAGCGTCACGTTGTTGCTCTCCTCTTCCCTGCATTCCAGCATATATCCATCAGGGTCATGGATTTGATGATCCTTTCAGCCTATGTTTGCTCGATTGCAAGATGCAATTTCATAAGGTTGTTGATATCACACCTTTTTTCGGTTCCTTAAGTTGCATTCGTATTGTTGGTTCCAATAATGTCTTGCTCTGCCTTGCTAATAGTAGTGTACGTCCTCATACCCCTTTATTGTGGAATCCCGCGACTAGAGAGGTCAAACGAGTGCCCATGACTTTTAAGCATTATATGGTTATTTGTAATTTTGGACTTGGGTTCAATCCTATTATTAATGATTACAAGATAGTAAGAATAGTAAGATTTAGCTTGCATCACCTGGGTTATATTGTGGAAGTGTATTCATTGAGGACAGGGTCTTGGAGAAACATACGATTTGATGAGATAGAAGATATTTGTATTCATTATCTTGGAGTCACTGTTAATGGTGTTATGTTTTGGATAAGGTCACAGCTGCTAGGTGGTGATCGTTGTGATATGATAATTTCATTTGATATAGCAACGGATGTGTTTACAATAACACCATGGCCTGTTTCATTATGCCATAGAGGTGTCAAACTTGAACTTGCTGCGTATAAGGACAAGCTTGCAGTAATTTCAAGTCCTGGGTATATGAACTATCATGATTGTTATATTTGTTTTAGGGTGATGGAAGAGGGGGTTGTAGGTTCATCTAAAGAGAGATAGAGTTTGGGTAGGACATATATTCATGACTTTTATCTGTTGAAATTAGAAATTAGGACTATTTGGAGGAATCAAATTGTTTGTAGTGATTTTGAATGGCGTAGATATATTCTCATACTGATCATCAAATCTGACCAAATTTAAATATCTCTATTGTAGTTATGTTTGTCATGCTGAAGTAAATGCTATCTTTAACACAAATCACACCTCTTCTGCTAGACAGGTGCGCTCAACTGCACTCCCAGTTTCTTTATTTTGTGCCTTGTTTGATTGTACGTATCAGCTTGTAGAACTTTGCTTCTATTTACTCGACTATTTTCACTTGTTAGCCTCTGATTGGACTGAGTCATTAACACACACACACAGAGGGAACTGAGCCTGGGAATGCTTACACTGGTTAATACGCAAGGAAATTCTTCATTGGCAATACTCTGGATTTTTTACCCCTGCTGCCTAGAGAATTCACACTTTAGTTTTTCTTGTTTAATCCTTGCAGCGCCTATATGTGACCATATTTCCTTGTAATGAATGTGCTAAGATCATAATCCAGCTTGGTAGCCTTGTTCTATGTGGTGCAAAATAAACTCTTGCTAATGATTTTTTCCTTTAAAAATGACAATCTAGGATTTAACAAGAATGTAGCAATGGCACTTATTCCTCGTACATCTCTTTGCTAATAAATTAGAATAGATCTCCTTCTTTGATACTTCTATCACCTCTAAGAACTATATAGAATGCTAGATCGATTCGACCCAGTTAAAATTGCAATTTTTGTTTTTGATCAATTGTATTGGAGAATATAGCCTATAGGGAAGTGTAGAGTGGCCAAGTTAGATGGCAGGTGAGGTGCAAGTGCTTTACTCATGTGATAAGGATAATAATGCATTGCATTAGCTGAAATGTAAAATTATATCCTATTGTGATTGATAGTCACTTTGAAGAATCTTTGGCTTTAACATAGTAGGGGAGATTTAAAGATGATGGGATGCCAATTTTTTGAGTTTCGTGGCAGAATTAATTTCTCATTATCTCTAATTCAATCTATCTAGATGAAAATAGAATGGAAAACTTTTGCATTTCTAAAGTCCAACTTGTGCATTTCCCCTTCAGTTGACGTATGTATCTTTTTTCCATTTCCCAACTATTCCGTCACATGCATAATATACTTAAATTCTTTCTCACAGTCGGCAGTTTTTGAAATTATTTATTTCGTGGAGAAGAGATTTGAAAATTCATATGCTGCATATGTTGCCTCTCCCAAGCTACTTTCACTGGCTGGGGTAAAAGTAAGCTTCCGGAATTTTTTCAAGTTACTTTTCTTTTCTGATCTATGTTTCTTTAGACCAAAGGCTGAAGGTTAAAGCCTCTTGACATGAGTGGATTGCATGTTAGCTTATGAAAATTTTTCATTTCCTTATACATCAAGAGATGATCATTGATAGCTATTCAGAACAATAATATAATAGCATGCAATATTGAGAATTGTTTTGATTCAGTAGCTACACTCCTTTTACTTTTGCTTCCTATTGCTTTCAAATATTTAATATTTTTGTAGACTCTTAATCAAATTTGGTTATTCTTCTCTCAGTTGATAAGCTTGGATTCCATTTTTATTAATTTGATCGATTATCTAAAACTTTAATTTTGTCGATTATTCTATAAATAGGGCAGAGTATCTTGTGTAACTAGTGTGAAACTGAATAGAATTTTGGCGTTTGGTTTTTGAGGTTTCCATGTATCAACAAGCTTTACAATGAGAGTCATGTTATGATATAATTTTGCAGATTTAATCTTTTGCAAAACCATGTTTTTTGGAGTTGTGCATTAGAAAATTTGAATTTAGTGTGATGAGTTCTCTTCTTTTATTGTAGTCTATCTATTCCTTAGCACCTTAAGTCCAGAGATTCTTGAAGGTTTGCTTAGATCAAGTTTGTGCTAATTTAAGTTCTAAATGTTACAATTATATTTTTGTATTTACATTGATTATTTATGTTATGTAATAAGTGCTTTATTATGTTAGCTGGGAACCTTCATCAAACCTAGTAGCATTTCCCCATGTCCAGAGGGCAGAGTGTATTCCATGATATGATTTGATTATAATAACAAAAGATTAAGAGATATTTTTTGTTATACTTCGTCTCTTCATAACTTATACAAATTTACACTTGTAGATTGTTATACATGAAGTACTAGGAGTGGTTGTGAGTCTTTAAATGCTAAGACAAAACACTACTTTCCTCATGTCCATTACAGTATTGCCATCACAATTAGTAATTTGAATTCTATGAATGTCATTACCTATTAATTAGTTTATAGATGAAATATGGCTCACATTATTCTCATAGATGACATATGAGACTTTGCAGTGTGAAACTTAGTGATTTAATGGACAATGTTCTCCTAATTTTTGATATTTTATTTTCTTGGAATATAAAGGCCTGATTAACAGTCATTTCATTTCCTATAAAGTAGGTCCCATCCCCCTCCTTAAAATTTTAATCCCTTGCTTTTGTTGTTTATCCCCTTCGATATACCCCTGCAGTCATTAACCCTTTGATGTTATCCCTTTACTATGGTTTGTTACATCTAGCAGATATCCCAATTTAAGTTGGTCATGGGAACATATCAATGTTCAATGTTGTGGAGAGAAAAATGAGAATTTTTTTTAAAACAAAACAAGGTTACAACAAATATTTTTTAAAAAATAGTCGTTGTATCTCAAAGGTTTATGTCTTTTTTTTTAAAAAAAAAAGTTACAACCACTGTTTTTCTGTTTTTTCGAACAAACAGTCATTGTAAGTCTCTTACATCGGCTATTTTAAAATGGTTGTCTATTTTGAAACTTTTAATGACACTCACGTGCACAACCCCATGAAAACGTTCGTTAAAAGTGCCTTCTGTAGTAGTGAGAGTACTATTTAAATCTAAAAGATGTTGTTAGAGATTAAGCTACATGTGAAATTATCTTGGTAGAAAACATAGTTCAAAATGTGTACATCATTTATTTAAATGGTAATGCTTCTAGAGCTTAGTGTGATCGATTAATAACATTTTTACTACGTAAGTATTCTCAAAATCAAAGGTTTAGCTTACAAAACTCTTCATTAAAAGAGAAAAATGGAAAATTGGTTGTTGTCAAAATCTATATGGATCAAATTATATTTGGTGTAACTAATGAATTTGTAAGAAAGCAATTTGCTGAGTGATACAAGGGGAGTCTAAAATGTCAATTGTAACATCCCATTTTTAATCACCAATATTCCTCCTATGTAATTAATACATTTAATGGAATCAAAAGGTGAATGGTGGTGTGCATAAATTTACAATAATATTTCAATTGTCGGTTACACACAATTCGGCTAAGTAAGGACATAAAGAAGCAATTAATGTCCACATAAAGGCCTACTTTTGTAACCAAAATTGAAACCTGAAATGATATGACTAATGGCCTATTATACATGTCAAAAATTTGCTAAACCAAAGGAAAGGAGCAATAAATGATTTATTTCGATAAATCATAAAACGTAAGGGCAAAATGGTAATTTTGCCATAAAGTAGGAAACGATTATTTTTCCCTAATCTTCCTAATAATTTTGGATATATGGGAACTAAAAAGAGGAAAATGACTACTTGATAATTAATAAGCCTATTTTGGTGAATTATTATCAAGAAAGGTCAAATAGTCAAAAGTCAAATGACAAAAGTCAACATATTGCAAGTTGGCAATGCAATAGTTGAGATCAATATATTCCCCTCTCTTTTCTTATGCTCTATGGTGGAATCATGAAACATGAAGGGAAATGAAATATTAAACAAGAAATGAAATTGTGGACTAATGAGAGATTGCCACCTTAACTTAACATATATATATTCCTTCATCCGCTTCTTCATTCCATTTCTCGTGCAAAACGGAACTGAAAGAGTGAGAGAGAGCAGCTGATTGGTGAGGAAGAACAAGAAGCAAGAGAGCAAGATTTCTCACAAAATCAAGGTAAGGAAGTCATAAACTTGTGATTCTTGTTTACAAATCCTTCCATGATCTCTCCTACTCACTTCTTCTCCTTTAGAACCATAGTTTTCAAGATAATTACCAAGAGGAAGGAGAGAGAAGTCGGACGTGTAGAGAGAGAAAGTTGAGAAATCAAAAGGTAAGCCTCCAAACTTATTCCTCATGCTTTAGTTGATGCTATTGGTGTTATTCTTTGCTTGATTTGGTTATTTTTGTCAATGATGGTTAATGAAACCTAAAGGACCTTGTTGTCCAAGTTTCTCTAAACCTTGTCCAATGAATGTCTAAATAGCTAATAGTATAATTATAAGTAGAAAGGAGGTGATTAAGTAAGAGAAAGTGAGAAACGAACACAATTTTTTTGAGAACCTAAAATCTAAGCCCTATCTTGGACATGGTAAAAGAGATGAAATTTGGTAATTTTGATGATTCTATTAGGTTTAGACGATAAAATTGTGTAGGGTATATGTTGATGATGAAGTGAGAAAAGCCCCAGAATAAGAATAACCAAATTATCTATTAAAACTCAAAGAAAGGGTTGCCAAGGGTATTTTCATCATTTGACCCTAAATTTGACCAATATGAGGTCAAAAATGGATTCTACACGCGAAATTATGTAGGAATAGCCCAAGTCATAATTTTTGGTGAGGTCCAAGTAGATCGGGGCTATAGGGGCATTTTGGTAATTTAGCATTGTAAAGCTAAGTTAACTAATAACATGAGATTGGAGTAATGTATGAATGAGAAATATATTTGGAAATTTGTAGGACTTGGTGACGCTCCAAAGCCTAAGACTTGCTTAAGCTCAGAAAAATGAGAAAATGATTCTAAAGGAAAGCAACCAGGTAGTAACTTCTTCTTATATGTATTATGTGATGCCTATTATCAATGTCATTCATTGTAATATGAGCTAGTGTCCTAGACATACCAATTTGACATGTTGTGGTCAAGGACCCAACAGGGGAACTAAGTAGATCAAGGGGCAAACAAGTGGTTTTACCTTGGGCAAGTGTACACACAAATAATTTCGATCATCTTACATGATATGACATCTATTTTTATCATTTTATATGTTTGTAAGCATGTTGCTACTAAGATTCTCTCGAATCTCATTCCTCCAAACCAAAAACATTTCAACTATAGTAGGCAACTCAAAAGACAAGTCGGTGGCTAACGGTGATTAGGGTCCCGAAGCTTTTCATCGTGGCTATAATTGTTTTGCATGTACTTAGATACTTTTGAGTTTGGATTATTTGTACATGTGTATATATATGTTTATCAAACCATGGTGGGAATCCACCTATAATGTAAACCTGTACCATATATCAACATGTTTCTGTTGTGTCTGTATGTTTTATGAAACTCTATGCTTTTCACCCCTCGAATATTGAAAGGTTAAAGGGGTTTGACATTTTTTATATGAAAGCATAAGCACAAGCATAGGTATAAAGCGGTTCTGGAATATATAGAATGCAATATTGATATAGTCTTGTTTGCATGGTGATAAGAGGTATGGTAGTAGGATACTACCTAAGAATGATTATCAATGGAAGAGCATGGAATGAATAACCTATGAATGAATTTAGAGTAATTTCTGAAGTGTAACTAGCTTTAGATAGCTGATAAACTTGAGTGCGTGTTATGGAACTCAAGTTCATGGGTGAATTTAATGGATAAAACTCAAGTTGATGATATAGAACTCAAGTTCAATGAGAAATTTAGGTTGTTTCAGGAAAAAACTTGCGAGAGTACAAGATCGGAACTTGAGTGTAATCAGTGGGGAACTCGAGTTCATATGGGTGAACTCGAGTGCACATCCTATTCTGCCAAGTTAGGAAATTCTCAGGTAGAAACTCTCTTCCCAGGACTCGTAGGACTCGAGTGTGATATTCCACGAACTAGAGTGTTGAATGTTAAACTCGAGTGCAACATTTATCTGATGGTATCCAAGAGCTTTCTGGAACAAACTCTCACTTCCATACTCTCAGGACTCGAGTGCATGCCAGAGAACTCGAGTATCATGGTAAACTCAAGTGCTAGCCCTCATGGTATTTGCAAAGTGGAAAAATCAGCCAAGTCTCAGTGGAAAACTACCTGAACTCGAGTGTGTTTGGCAAGACTCAAGTACATGGGTCAGAACTCGAGTTCTTGAGTCTAAACTCGAGTTCTGAGGCAACTGAATAAAATATAGGAAGGTGATGTATTGTGTGATTAATTAACTGTTGAATACACATGCTATGTGATGATACATGGTATATGATATGTATGACAAACTCGTGTACCTGAATTTTTATGAAAAGACAAAAATGCCCTTACATTTATATGAGATTTATTCCCTTCTCTATTTTCATGTAAGGTGAATTATAGAGATGACATGTATACGAGGAGGTGGCAGAGGGCGAGGTAGAGGCAGACATGGAAATAATAATAAGGAACCGAATGCTAGACTTGACCCGATACAACAATTGATGGGTATGATACTAGAACAACAAAATGCATTGAACGAACTTTGTAATGAAATGAGAGAATGACAACAAAAGTAAAACGCTGATGGAGAAGCACATAATAATCCTGATGGACAAGACAGAGGTTACATACAGCCTCTAGGGCCTGAGCCAGTGGTGCCAAAGGGTCCGATTGTTGAAGCTAAGAGTATGCAAACCTAAATAACCCGAATGAATCAACATCAGCCAACTTTTTTTACAGGAAAGTTTGATCTTGAAGACATGGAGAACTAGCTATCTCGTTTAGAGAAAATCTTCAAAATTTTAGAATGCCCAGAGAACATAAAAGCCCATCTAGCAATCTATAAGTTGGAGGGCGATACTGATCGATGGTGGGAAAACACTTAAGCACTTCTACAAGCACGAAATATTCCCCTAACATGGGAGGTGTTCCAAGAGAAATTCAATAAGAAATATTTTTCCCATTCAGTGAGACTGACTAAATAAACTAATTCCTGACTATTCAGTCGGGCGACAAGGAAAGTTTCAATGAGTACCTAGCTAGATACACACGTCTATCCAGATACTCTTCCTATTTCAAAGTTCGTGATGACGAAGGATGGAGTTCGGATATGATGATAAGGGGACTAAAGCTAGAGTTGAAAGAGAAATTTGTCTCCCGACATTTTAAAGAATTCCATAAAGTTGTCAAAGAGTGCCGACTGATTGAACATAATCTGATAGAGCTATACACCTATAAAAGTATGGGCAATAAGATTACATCCAGTGGGGGAAATGTTTCCCAAAAGCGCCCATATTAGGGTGGTTCTATAAGTGGTAGTAATAAGAAGCCCAATCAGTCTGATAACTGAGGTAATTAGAGATCATCTGGGAACATAATCTACCAATATTGTAAGAATCATCTCCATCTGGGTCAGACATGCGCACAAGCAAAACAAAAAATGATAGTAGCCAAGAAGATTGTTTGCTACAACTGCAACAAGCCAGGGCATTTGACCAGGGATTTTCGACAGCGATAAGAGCCAAGAGAGCCGAGGCAACAAGTGCAAGGCAAAGTGTTCTCCTTGACATACGAGGAAGCCCGAAAGTCACTAGAGCTTATTAGAGGTATGATTTCTCTCAATGGTAATCTAGTCCAAGCATTGTTCAATTCAAGAGCTAGTCATTCATTCGTTGCATATGACGACATAAGACAGCTAGGCCCTGAGCATGTATAGATTACCTTATGATTTGACGGTATCTACACTTACGGGTAATGGGTTAGTCACCACAGAAGTTTGCTTGAATTGTATAGTAAATGTTGAAGAGCATGAGTCTACTATAGACCTAATCTGCTCACCATTAAAGAGGCTAGAAGTGATTCTCAGAATCGATTAGCTAACTGCAAACAACATGATGCTAGATTGTGGAAACAAAAGGGTTATTTACCCTACTTCTCTAGAAAAGGCCAACACAGAAATCAACCTAAACTTTCTCTCCACAGCTAACGCCGAGAGATGCTTACACAAGGGTTGTCAAGGGTATATTGTTTTTTTCTCCATGCAATCAGAAGCAGGTGTAGCATTGGAAAGTATCCTTATCGTGAATGAGTTTCTAGATGTATTTTTGGAGGATATCAGTGGATTACCCCCAGACAGGGAAGTAGAGTTCACAATTGAAGCTAAGCCTAGAGCAGAGCCGATATCAAAAGCCCCATACAGAATGGTGCCAAGTGAGATGCCAGAGCTGAAAAAGCAGATCGAGGAACTGCTAGAAAAAGGGTTTATCAGACCCAGTATCTTACTATAGGGAGCACCAGTGCTATTTGTGAAAAAGAAGGATAGAAGCCTATGACTTTGTATCGATTACAGGGAACTGAACAAGGTGACTCTCAAGAACAAATACCCGCTCCCTAGAATTAACGATTTACTTGATCAACTATCAGGAGCCTATGTGTTCTCAAAGGTTGACCTAAGATCATGTTATTACCAACTCAAAGTGAAGGCAAACGATGTTTCAAAGACTACTTTCAAAACACGATATAGTTATTACGAGTTTCTAGTAATGCCATTTAGATTGACCAATGCACCTGTAGTGTTCATAAACTACATAAATCAAATTTTTTGTTTATACTTGGACCAATTTGTGGTAGTCTTTATCGATGACATTATAGTATACTCCCAGAGCAAAGCAGAATATAAACACCACTTGAGAACTATACTGAACACGTTAAGGAGCAAGCAACTCTATGCCAAGCTAAGAAAATATGAGTTTTGGCTTCCAGAAGTTAAATTTCTAGGTCATATGGTCTCACAGCAAGGGGTCTCAGTAGATCCAAACAAGGTGGAAGCAGTACATAATTGGAAGAAAATAGAGACAGTATTTGAGATACACAATTTTCTGGGTCTCTCAGGCTATTATCAATTATTTATACTGAATTTCTCTAGAATAGTTGTGCCATTGACTAAGTTAACACAAAAGACTCAACATTTTGTGTGGGACAACAATTGCTAGTAGAGCTGCATCGAATTAAAGCAAAAACTAACGACTGCACCAATTCTGACAATCCCAGATTCGCAATCAACCTTCGTGGTTTACATAGATGCCAATGGGCATAGATTGGGATGTGTCCTAATACAGCAAGGTCATATTGTGGCATATGCATTTCGACAATTGAAGCCTCACAAACAATGATATCTCACACACGATCTTGAGTTGGCAGTAATTGTATTCACACTAAAGATCTGGAGACAACTATCTCTATGGGGGGACCATAGAGCTATACTGTGACCACAAGAGTTTGAAGTATCTATACGATCAAAAAGAGCTCAATATGCAGTAATGAAGGTGGATGGAATTGCTTAAAAACTATAATATGGAGATTAAGTATCATCCAGGAAAGGCTAATGTCGTGGCAGATGCATTGAGCAGCATAGTAGTGCAAGTGGCAGTCCTTATGATTCATGATCAGAAGCTAATTAAGAACTTTTGAGATCTCAACCTATCAAACCAAATAATGATTAACAATGGCAATGTCAGTCAGATAGAAAATGATCTGAGAGCTGAAATAAAAGAAACTCAGAGGCAAGATAGGTGTGCTCAGTCTATTAGAAACATGATTGCGAAGGGAGAGACTCAGGAGTATGATTTATCATCAAGTGGGCTAGTTCGGTACCACAAGTGGATATATGTTCTACCACAAGTAGAACTAAAACGACAAATCCTGAATGAGGCACATAAGAGTAAATATACTTTGCATCCAAGAGCGACTAAAATGTATCACAATCTGAAGTCCACATATTGGTGGTCAGGCATGAAAAGGGACGTGACAAGGTTTGTTGCTTGTTGATTTATGTGCCAGAAAGTCAAAGCTGAGCATCAATGACCATAAGGGCTACTACAAAACGCTACAATTCCAGAGTGAAAATGAGAGAGCATCACCATGGATTTTGTAACAGGATTATCAAAGGTCTGAAATCATGATGCCATATGGGTAATAGTATATTGATTAACAAAGACAGCCCATTTTCTCCTAATCAATGTACACTACTCTCCCGAAAAGCTCACAGACATCTATATTAAGGAGATAGTGTGTTTCTATGGTACGTCGAAAAACATCATATATGACAGAGATCCACGATTTACTTCTAAGTTTTGGAAGGCAATACATGAGGCTTTAGGTACCAAGCTCCGATTCAATATGTCCTATCATCCTCAAACAGATGGGAAAATTGAGAGAACAATTCAAATACTAGAGGATATGCTCAAGGCGTGTGTGATTAATTGTAAAGGTAGTTGGGACCAATTCCTTCCTTTAGCGGAATTCGCATATAACAACAGCTATCACTCGAGTATCCAAATGGCTCCTAATAAAGTGTTGTATGGAAGAAAATGTCAATTGCCCTTATGCTGGATAGAGCTATCTGAGAGATAGATATATGGGCCAGATATTGTCAATCAAACAACGGAGCAAATAAAACTAATCAAATAAAGGCTACTAGCTGCACAGATGAGGTAGAAGAGCTATGTTGACAAGAGAAGGAAACCTCTCGAGTTTGAGGTTGGAGACCATGTATTTATGAAGGTTTCACCTACTACTGGTATTGGCAGGGCAGTGAAGGTAAAGAAGTTAAGCCCAAGGTACATTGGTTCTTTTGAGATCTTGTTAAGGATTGGGCTAGTAGCATACCAAATAGCTATACCTCCAAGCTTAAGCAAGCTGCATGATATCTTCCATGTGTCACAGTTGAAGAAATATCAACATGATCCTGAGCATGTAATCGAATACGAAGAAGTTGACTTGCGAGATGATATGACGTATGAGGTAAAACCTGACCGAATTATCGATCGGCAGGAGAAACAACTGAGATACCAAAGTATCCCGCTCATCAAAGTAGTGTGGAAGGGATTATCTCCTACAGAAGCTACTTAGGAGTATGAGAAAGACATGCAAAAGCGTTTCCCGGAGTTTATGAGTCAGTACTTGTAACAAATTTTGAGGACGAAATTTATTTAAAGGGGGAGAGCTATAACACCCTATTTTTAATCACCAATGTTCCTCCTATGTAATTAATATATTTAATGGAATCAAAAGGTGAATGGTGGTGTGCATAAATTTACAATAATATTTCAATTGTCAGTTACACACAATTCGGCTAAGTAAGGACATAAAGAAGCAATAATGTCCACATAAAGGCCTACTTTTGTAACCAAAATTGAAACCTGAAATGATATGACTAATGGCCTATTATACATGTCAAAAATTTGCTAAACCAAAGGAAAGGAGCAATAAATGATTTATTTCGATAAATCATAAAACGTAAGGGCAAAATGGTAATTTTGCCATAAAGTAGGAAACGATTATTTTTCCCTAATCTTCCTAATAATTTTGGATATATGGGAACTAAAAAGATGAAAATGACTACTTGATAATTAATAAGCCTATTTTGGTGAATTATTATCAAGAAAGGTCAAATAGTCAAAAGTCAAATGACAAAAGTCAACATATTGCAAGTTGGCAATGCAATAGTTGAGATCAATATATTCCCCTCTTTTCTTATGCTCTATGGTGGAATCATGAAACATGAAGGGAAATGAAATATTAAACAAGAAATGAAATTGTGGACTAATGAGAGATTGCCACCTTAACTTAACATATATATATTCCTTCATCCGCTTCTTCATTCCATTTCTCGTGCAAAACGGAACTGAAAGAGTGAGAGAGAGCAGCTGATTGGTGAGGAAGAACAAGAAGCAAGAGAGCAAGATTTCTCACAAAATCAAGGTAAGGAAGTCATAAACTTGTGATTCTTGTTTACAAATCCTTCCATGATCTCTCCTACTCACTTCTTCTCCTTTAGAACCATAGTTTTCAAGATAATTACCAAGAGGAAGGAGAGAGAAGTCGGACGTGTAGAGAGAGAAAGTTGAGAAATCAAAAGGTAAGCCTCCAAACTTATTCCTCATGCTTTAGTTGATGCTATTGGTGTTATTCTTTGCTTGATTTGGTTATTTTTGTCAATGATGGTTAATGAAACCTAAAGGACCTTGTTGTCCAAGTTTCTCTAAACCTTGTCCAATGAATGTCTAAATAGCTAATAGTATAATTATAAGTAGAAAGGAGGTGATTAAGTAAGAGAAAGTGAGAAACGAACACAATTTTTTTGAGAACCTAAAATCTAAGCCCTATCTTGGACGTGGTAAAAGAGATGAAATTTGGTAATTTTGATGATTCTATTAGGTTTAGACGATAAAATTGTGTAGGGTATATGTTGATGATGAAGTGAGAAAAGCCCCAGAATAAGAATAACCAAATTATCTATTAAAACTCAAAGAAAGGGTTGCCAAGGGTATTTTCATCATTTGACCCTAAATTTGACCAATATGAGGTCAAAAATGGATTCTACACGCGAAATTATGTAGGAATAGCCCAAGTCATAATTTTTGGTGAGGTCCAAGTAGATCGGGGCTATAGGGGCATTTTGGTAATTTAGCATTGTAAAGCTAAGTTAACTAATAACATGAGATTGGAGTAATGTATGAATGAGAAATATATTTGGAAATTTGTAGGACTTGGTGACGCTCCAAAGCCTAAGACTTGCTTAAGCTCAGAAAAATGAGAAAATGATTCTAAAGGAAAGCAACCAGGTAGTAACTTCTTCTTACATGTATTATGTGATGCCTATTATGAATGTCATTCATTGTAACATGAGCTAGTGTCCTAGACACACCAATTCGACATGTTGTGGTCAAGGACCCAACATGGGCACTAAGTAGACCAAGGGGCAAACAAGTAGTTTTACCTTGGGCAAGTGTACACACATATAGTTTCGATCATCTTACATGACATCACATTGCATATCTATTTTCGTATTTTATATATTTGTAAGCATGTTGCTACTGAGATTCCCTCAAATCTCATTCCTCCAAACCAAAAACATTTCAGCTGGAGCAGGCAGCTCAAAAGACAAGTCGGTGGCTACCGGTGATTATGGTCCCGGAGCTTTTCATCGCGACTATAATTGTTTTGCATGTACTTAGATACTTTTGAGTTTGGATTATTTGTACATGTGTATATATGTGTTTATCAAACCATGGTGGGAATCCACCTATAATGTAAACTTATACCATATATCAACATGTTTCCGTTGTGTCTGTATATTTTATGAAACTCTATGCTTTTCCTCTCGCGAATATCGAAAGGTTATAGGGGTCTGACATCAATAATGGGGTAATTCCATTTATCTTCTAGACTTCAAATAATCATGCAGCTGTAACTATGATTTAAAATAGACAAGGATGAAAAATGGAAGAAAGTATATCAGTCCAAGTATATATAGGCAAATGATTTGATCTTTGCTCTATCTCACTACTACGTAGACCAGACATTATATATTCAATGTTCGCATGTGCGCAAAATTTCGTTCAGACCCTAAGGAGTATAATCTTCAAGCTGTGGAGAATATCGTCAAGTATCTAATAATGGACTTTTGGTATCCTTAAGGAGGAGAAACTGAACTAGTTACCTACTCAGACGTCAACAATTCTGGATATAAAACTGATAGAAAGAGCACTAATATAACTTGTGTCAATTCTTTGAAGGATCACTAGTATCTTGGTATAGCAAAAAGAAAGTGTGTATCACTCTCTTCTTGTCAAGCTGAATATTTAGTTGCTGTGCATAAGGTCTATAGTTGAAGCAACGTTGGAACTCTTATGAGTCATGTCAAAGAAGTTCCAATCAAGTTTGACAACAAGAGTACCAAAATCCAGTTCAGCATTCGAAGACCAAACATAGCAATATGAGACATCATCTTTTTCATGTAGGGAGATAGCTCAGATAATCCTTGATGGCTAAAGGAGATGGTAGAAGATGAGGTAGGTATATATGATTCTGAACTTGAATCTGGTTTATCTTATGAAAAGTTGCAAAATGTTCTGTATGAGCTTCATAATGAGTCTCTTACTTTAGCCAAAAAAAAAAAAAAAAACACCGGTGAGTAATTAGAAAATATTATATTTGTTTTAATAATATATTATTAAAATATTAATACTATAATATTTAATAATTTAAATATTATTATTATTTACAAATATTCACCTAATTTTTTATATTTATTAATCCTCTATAAATTTATAACTTATAAACTTGTGTATTTATTATTTATAACTATTCTAACTTCTAAATATAAGTAAAAAACTTTCCGGGAGTGCCTAGATATTGGGGACCTTTCAGAGACGCTCTCATAGGCCAAAAATAACAGCTTCCGTTCGTACTCATTTGTAGACGTGGCTTCTGTTCTTTAAGCAATGTCCCTTCTTGGATTTACGGTAGAAGTTGTTTTTTTAATGTGACTTACCATGTACGAGATAAGCATATAAAAAAATTTTTGTCTTACCTTACTTGAACGTACTTCTCTAAAACTAACTCAAACGAACCTAAATGGTTAGAGTTTTGGTCGCAGAAGAATTATAATAAAGTTTCTAGGAATGGACTTAATTATCAAAAAATATAATAATAATTGATGTGTTATCATTTTTGAAACTCGTCATTGTATATTTTTCAATTGTTATTAAGACTTCTTAGTAATTAAGTCCATTTCTTAAAATCTCATAGTAATTCTCCCTTTGGCTTTTAATAATTAGAAGAAATTTAATGGGTGTTTGAAATAGCAATTAAAACCTTTAAAAATATTTTTTCAATCGTGATTTATGATAGACGAAATAGCTTTTACGGTCTACGAAGTAGCTTTTACGGTTTACGAAGTAAATATATGGAGGAGTTTTATCTCAATTTATGTAAATCAAACTTATACATAAATATAAACTAAACTAAACATCTTAATTACTCCTTCCCTTCCTTGTTACAAGAGATGCTTTGTGGATATGACATGTTCTTTTTATAAGAGATATTTAAGAAGCTGTTTGATTTTTTTTTATTTGCCCATTTTATCCCCCATTGAATAACTCATTACTCATAGTCATATTTAATTCTCATTTTCTCTCTCCCACGACGTATTCTCTATTCCACATAAATGAATGTATTCTTAATATACAAATCACATTTTATTACATATTCATTATTTCTAACTAGTTTTAACTAACACTTCGAACAACATTATGTTTGAGAGTTAAAATATATTAATTAGTTAATGATTAAGTTCTATAAATGATGGCTTAATATGTTATACATGTATGAATGGATATTGATCCCTACCAAGAAAAAGAGAGAGGGCCTTTTTGAGAGAGGAGTCTCTCTCAAATGTCCAAGTGGGGTTAATGGTAAATCCAAATAGGTTAGATTTGTAAGAGAATGTTGCTCAATGGTTAATGGCGGTGTTTTCTCATATTTTTCTCTTGTTATTCTCCTCTCATCAATATAGTTTGCCTATAACTTAATTATTTGTAGCTTATAATAAAAAACAGACAAAGTGCATACCTTTGAGGGTGATTAGTTTTTATCTATACATGCTTCGCTAATTCTATCTATAAGATAGAGTGAACATTTTTTTTTGTCCTTAATATAACTGATATCATTAAATTTATTATATAAATATTCAATGTTAATTTATTGTTATATTTATATTCTACTTCGTAGTTTATAAAATTTTAAGACCAAATTATTGAGGTTTAATATTTTTTTAATTTCAATGAAACATCTTGAAAATATCTTATAGATCGGACCATAACATGGTGTGTTCGTGTAATAGCAGCTCGACACCTACACCTAGACGCTAGTTATCAAACAAGAGATTCCATAAGCTTCATATCCATCTGTTAGATGCCCGTGATGATGGTGACGAATTAATTACACCAACCCCGTGAATATTTGCGTGTGTTGCTTTAATTTCTTTCTTTTATTTTTTCTTTCCCAACAAGTGTTGCTTTAATTTCTTGTACCATGCATGCATTGATGCATTTTTCTAACATCACAACCAAACTTGGAGCCAAAACGTCTCATTTATTTTGGCCTAATAAAACCCATACCCAATAATTTGCTAATTAAGCACGTAATCAATAATTAATGTCATTATCATTCCAGCACTTCTCATCACTTTCTTTATTTTTTATTTTTTGTCTCAAAGGGCTAATCATATGCATTCTTGAGAAAATTATAAAGAGGGGACTCAGATTCAATACTAATTATACTAAATTCCTTAAAATAAAAATTATTTACAAGTACCTAAGTACTTCCAGTCTAAAATACAGTTGAGTCACTTTCAATCATTTCACTGTAATTAAGGAATAGTGATTAACTCTTTAAATATGTACTCAATTAATTTTTTTCCTTAATTTTGCTTATATTGATCTAATTAAATGAAATCTAATCAAATAATAAATAATGATAAAATTAGAAAATGATAATAAAAAATTCTTTAGGGACTCAAGGCAATTAAGCTCACGGGTTTAAATAAACTTGTGATAGGGATATAAACTTAAATGGTAAGTTTAAATCATAAATTCATGAGTGTTCACTTTTAATAATAAATTGGTGTTAAAAGCGTGTAATTAAATAATAAAAAAATAACAATAATTTAATTCAAATATATATAAAATATGAATAATTGAAATTAAATTCCTTAACATTCATATTTTATCATATTGAACAAAGAAAGTTTTATCACATTTTATCATTTCTTTTTGAACATGATCAAGTTACAAAGAAAACAAAGAATAGCACATGTTTAATAGAAAGTTGACACAATTTTATAAGATATAAATATAAAAATAGTAAACTCAGTGTGTGAAGTCGCGCATTCAACTAAGTTTATGACTGGAATGAATTTAAGTATAAATTGACATGATTTTATAAAATAAAAGTATAAATATGATAAACTTAGACTCGTGAGTTTAATAACAATGTTATATATTATGGATCAAAAATTTTTTCCAAAAAAAAATTTTATTTATTTTATCACGAGTATAACCTCTTTCAAGATTTAGAGCTCTCCTCGTTACATAGATGAGACTGTTTACTACCTCAACAAATAACTTGTTCGTTAAAAAACACTATGTTTTGAACTGGGAGGAGTTTAATTGGGATCCAAATCTGGTTTCCTACTTTTAAACAAAAATCACAATGCAACAAATCGCTCATTCTTAAAACTATCCTCGTACATTATCCTAGTTTTAAACATGGATCTATATAAATCATTTATATTCTTAAAGGTTTTCTTACAATTAATTAATTTTGTTCGGGCTCCTTTGTAATTGTCTGTAAATTACAAAGTACTCGTACTTCATATATAATATAATCATAGATAACTTGAAACTAGGTATGTACTCGGTCGGCTATATATGCTTATCATATCTTTCATGTTTTGCTTCGGCAAAATATTATGTGGGGTCAGCTTAAGATCATGATTGTTCTTTGAAATTTAATCTGATCATGAACTTGGTGTGAACACACACACATATATATTAATTGGCCAATGACAAAGTAAACCGTGGCTAATTATTTTAGGGAAAATTACACTGTGGTCCCAAAGAAGGAAAAATACGAAAAATTGGTCCTATGAAATGGCATAATTACTCTCAAGTCCCAAGAGACTGATTTATAATAAATTAGAATTGTAAAATTACTCAAATAACCTTAATGAATTTGACAAAAAATCATAGATTTGTCGCACAATATCGCAGAACCCTGAAGTCCCATTCTTCATTTTTCTCTTGGGCCACAGAACTCCATCATCCCACCGAAGGCCATACCGTCATCGTGGGTGTCGTTGGCCGTCGCTAACACCTGAGTAAATAGGTCCGTTGGTGGTTGTTGCCTGATTTCTGTCACCTTCACCTGATTGCTCTTTTGGTGGTTCATTTTGTGAGGTAGAAAGAAAGCCCTAACATCGCCATCATCCATTTTGTTCGACTCACCCATTATTGATGTTGCATCTAATTGTAGTCCATTCTACCTTTCTTCTGCTGGTTTCCCTCCTTCTCACGGTCGCAGGTACTTTTTCTGTCATGCTGCATTTTCTTCTTCCTGACGTTATGGGTTGTTGGTTGTTCTGCATTTTGCAGTCATTCTGTTAGTTATTTTGTGAAAACAATGAGAGGTTGTTGGTTGTTGCCTTAGCGAGCAAATATGCAAGTTCATTTTTCGTTCTGTTTAGTTACTTTGATTCGTTCAGTGAAAGCGTTGGAGATATCAAGTGGATTTTCTCTATTTTTGTTTCTGCTGGTCATGTTATACCCAGTTAGTTTGTTGGTAATATGAATTTTTGGATAAGTGGTAAGCGTCTAAAAAATCGACTGTGTATAAATTCCTTAAATATTGATTATATATGTGTGTGTGGTTGATTTGTGACAATAGAGGCATGATTAGAATATACAAGAGGGTTAGGAGAGCTTCAGAAAAAAAAAGCTTAAGGAGAGAATAGTGGAGCACGTGGGATTCCTTATATAAGTAAGCACAAGAGAGTGGAGTGAGTTGTAAAAAAAATTATTGTAAGCAAGTAAGAATATGGCTTTCATAATTAACCCTCCCTTTGGCCTTTATCTCTTATAAATGCTTAGCGCCATTTCGTCTTTGTCTATCAAGCTCTTTATGCCCACCCCTCTATTTCCCTCCCCTGTTTCTCTCTTGTCATGTAAGTCATGTTCTCCACATGCTTCGTATTATTGCTTTCATGCTTTACTTTCATTTAGCTTGACTCATTAGCTTACGTACTTAATTTGTTACTACATCTTCCTCTAATGAAAACAGAATGGTGATTGAGAATGAGAGTGCGATAACGTAATGTATATATGGATAGGAAAGAATCGATGAATGGGATATTTGGGGGAGTGTTGGCATAATTAAATGAGAATTTTCTATATGTTTGCTCAGAATATGTATTGACTTATAGAAATCTTGGTTTACCTGTTGATATGAGGATTCTGGCATGGACATGGTCAATATCAGTAGCCTCATTTTATAATTGAATGAACATTTTATATACATAACCCCTCTTTGCATGCAAAAAAAATTTATATTTTGAAAAATTTCTGCCCTTCTGATAAAGCTCATACTAAGTTATTGGATTTAATGTGTTATGAAGAGCCTCAATGACTTTTATTTATGTCTATTATGAAGAAATTAGTTCAAAATGCTAGGAATAGGTTGTAACATCTAATTTTATGTGAAGAATATCTGACATTCTGTTACAAATTGATGCATTTTATCTTTCCTTTGTCTTTCTTGAGCAAGTTTTGAAATCTTGTTTCAAATGTTTATCTTAGGAAATTTCATATACTCAATATTGTAGTTAACATTTAACTTAATATTTCATACTATTACTATTGCTAACTCTTGCATGTGGATAATTGCTTTGCCATGCAATTTGTTTTAATTATTATTCCTAGTTCTTACTTGTGCCTCATAAAAAGGGACACATTCTATTTTGGTAACTCCTAGAATATGGGGGAGCAACTAGTGATTCTTTTAGAAAGGGAGTAGTGACTAGTCCAACTTTTTTATATGTTGGATAAGTTATGGTTGTTTCTTTATCGCCACAGGGTTAGGTATAAATGGATCAAGTCAACATAGCAATAATTTAGTAGCACATAGAATAGAGTGATCCTAGAAACTGGGGTATATGTTATGTTTGGTATGGATGAAAACTTTTTGCAAAATAAAATATTTATCCCTGATCTTGGATTCAAGATCAACCAAATTAATTTATGTATATTGAAAAAGAATTAGTTGAATTAGTAATTTGTTAAAATGTGTGTTGATTTTCCCAGAATAACCTCTTAATTAGTCGTTTGCATTAAAATTACGTATTGTTGTAAAATCCTTCAACATGTGCAATTACTATAGATTATTTAGAAAAAAAAGGAAAAATATAAATATGAAGAGCAGATTAGTTTGGAAGAATTATTTATGGTCAAATCAAATTTAACATTCATTTAGGTTTTATATTAAAGATGGGTAATATTATGTACGTTTTATACATATGATTCAAGTTGCTAAGAATTGATATTTGTATAAAAGAAGCATGCCTCTTACAATGAACATAAATGCAAGCATAGATAGAATTAGCTAGTTTTATATTTTTTGGTGGGAATTTTTCGTTCAATTAACTTCAATAATCTTATTTTTTCAATTGTGAGTATAGGCGTGTTTTAGAATTACTAGTTGATTATGGAAAGCATGCCTCATATATCACTCCCTATTGTCCCTTTCCATGCATTTGAAATGTGTGGGAAGTGTGTTTCTATCCAGCTTTGTATTGATATGGATTGTGTTTTTTTTAGTAGGACTGCTTCTTCCAAATTCATCGACGATTCAAGCCCAAGTTGTTTGAGGACGAGGACACTGCAATCCTTTAAGGCTCTTGAAAAATTTTCTTGCATAAAGATGAATGTTGTAGAGTAGGATTCTAATGGGTTAAACCTATTATGTCATTGCACATAAAATTTCTATATGGCATATTGATAGGTTAATGAGTTAAATGTATCATTTTGTAAGATATTTACGATAAATCCTTCAAAATCATTAGTGAATTTGAGGCCAACAGAAGTAGTTATTCTAATGTTTTTCTCCTGGCTTTGGAATCAGACTTACCCTTACATTTTATGTTTGGTACATGTGGATATAGATTTATTAAATTTATTGGAAATTATGTGCATTGTATTTTGATGTCGCCCTGGACAACTCAACTTTTAATGGTCATCAGAAAATTGTGGTGTAATTTTTTATGCAATATTTTAACAAATACATGTGTGTCCCACTCTCTTGTCAACTACTTTTTATGTGATTAGAACACATTAAAACCACACCCAAAGCATATCTATTGCATTTACCTAGGTCAACCTTCATAGTTTACAAGTATAATAAAGGCTACTAATCATAAAAGTTGACAACTTTTTCCCTTTTTTCCAACCAAAACAAACATTCATGAACAAAACCTCAAAAACTATTTATATGGCTGAAAAGAAAATATAAACAAAATGGAATAATGAAGATAAGAAAGGTTCCAATAATGAAAAGTCTTGCAGCCTCCACTGACAAAGTCATGGAGCATCGGTTGACAACTCATAGAGCATCGGTTGACAAGTCTTGCAGCCTCTACTAACAACTCATGGAGCCTGCATTGACAAGTCATGGAGCCTCGATTGACAACTCATGGAGCCTCAGTTGACAACTCATAGAGCCTACATTGACAAGTCATGGAGCCTCCATTGACAACTCATAGAGCCTCGGTTGACAAGTCCTGGAGCCTCCACTGACAAGTCATTGAGCCTCCACTAACAACTCATGGAGCCTTGGTTGACAAGTCTTGGAGCCTCGGTTGACAAGTCCTGGAGCCTCCACTAACAAGTCATGGAGCCTCCATTAACAACTCATGGTGCCTTGGTTGACAAGTCCTGGAGCCTCGGTTGACAAGTCATGGAGCCTCGGTTGACAAGTCATGGAGCCTCCATTGACAACTCATGGAACCTCTATTAACAACTAGAGAGGAGTCTATGACAAGTCAAGGTGCGTCCATTGACAACTTGATGTGCATATATTGACAACTGAATTTAGATCAAATTACAAAGTTTTAGAACTAAAAGTGGAATCCAAAAATGTAAATATAACTGCATATATATTAACAATTGGAGGGGCGTCCATTGACAAGTCAAGGTGCGTCCACTGACAACTTGATGTGCATACATTAAGAACTGAATTTACATCAGATTACAAAGTTTCAGAACTAAAAGTGGAATCTAAAATTGTAAACATATAACTGCATATATATTAACAACTGGAAGTGCATCTATTGACAAGTCAAGGTGTGTCCACTGACAACTTCATGTGCATACATTGACAACTGAATTTACATTAGATTATAAATTTTCAAAAATGAAAGTGGGATACAAAACTAGAGATATCCAACCTTCATTTACATCTAAAAATTCATGTACAAGGCACTAACAACAAATTTGCAGACTTTCCTAAAAAAATAATTGGTCTGGATTTCTATATAATGAAATTTACAAAAAATATTATGCCTCCTTTTCAAAAAACAAAAGAACCCAAAAAATATAATGAGTTATTTTTCAATGGAGCCTCCAGGACTTGTCAATGGAGGCTCCATGACTTGTCAATACAGGCTTCAGGACTTGTCAGTGGACACACCACGACTTGTCAGTGGAGGCTCTGGGACTTGTCAGTGGAGGCACCACGACTTGTCAGTGGAGGCTCATAGACTTGTCAGTGGAGGCATCGGGACTTGTCAATATAGGCACCATGACTTGTCAATGGAGGCTTCACGACTTATCAGTGGAGGCACCATGAGTTCAGTGAAGGCTCCAGGAGTAGTCTGTGTAACCATCAGGACTTGTCAACAGAGATACCATGAATAGTACCTTTTGGGTTCTCAATGTAGGATGGTTATTCGTGTGTTTAATTATTCAATCATTGAGTCATTCAACTTTGAATTGGAGCTTAAAGACCATTCTCTACGTAATGAAGCCCATGCAATGAATATGTCTCTCATAATTTGAATTGGAGAGTAAAGATCATTCTCTACAAATTCTCTAACAACACTTGCATTATAGCTTTTGTCTCTCATAATGTATCCCATGCAATGAATAGGTCTGCATTTCTACACACAGGAAAAACAGTTCTCAAGAGTGGGACACACATGTATTTGTTCAAATATTGTATGAAAAATTACATTAAAATATTGCATCAAAGCTTACACGACAATTGTTTGATGACCATTAAAATCTGAGTTTCCCAGAGCGACATCAAAATTCAATGCACATAATTTTCAATAAATATAATAAATCTATATCCACATGTACCAAACATAAAGTATACTGGTAAGGTTAATTCCAAAGCCAGGAAAAAAACATCATAATAACTACTTCTGTTGGCCTAAAATTCACTAATGAGTTTGAAGGATTTATCCACATCTTTCAAAATGATACATATAACTCATTAACCCATCACTAGTGGGATATAAAATGTAAATCAGCATGGTTAGTTGGTTATCTTCCTCTTATGTATGTCTTTAACTAAGGATAGTACTGTTCCGGCTTGTATATTCTGAGGATGGGTTACTAGCCACCACAAGACCCCAACCTTCATTTCATGTAGGTCATCTTTGGAGTAGAACGACATTGTGTAACTGTCTTCACCTTGCACAGTTACATCCCACATCTGTAGCCATGATAGCACGTGTACACCACACGAATCCATGTATATATGAGTGAAATAAATGACAAACCAGATCAGACATATAGCAATGTAGTAAAATTCATAGAATTACAAACCATAGTTAATTTGAGGGCAACTCACATTCACCAACTTGTCAAACCCTATTAGCTTCAACCTATTCATGACATCGGGTCTGCCCTTCAAGTTGTTGCATACGGCCATAAACTGTCTTGGCGCGCATCTAGTCAGGAATGGAACTATATAACTCTTTTTTGGCTTTCAAAGATTTTTCCTTCTCCATCTATATTACGTACAAAACAAGTTTGCACCACTTTAGCTGTCTAGTATGCAAATTATAATGCAATACAGTGAAGCTCTAACCAATATTCACAATAGCATGCTAAAATGGACATACATGAAATCACCTCAGTACATCACAACTACTTCTTCATTCATTGACAATAACAACCACAATATGCAACAAAATGTGTAACAGCCTAGAACATGTGCACATGATACTCCCATGTTGTGCACATTAATGCCAACATATGTCAAATAGTTTAATTTTTGTAGCCCAATCACAGTTACATCATCAAAACCCCAGAGTGTTTATTAGCAAAATGTCTCTAACAATCAATCTTTTAGGAACAAAAAAAAAGCCAATCAATATCAATCACCAAAAGAAAATTCAACTCACACTATGTGCAATACCAAGTTCCAAAAAAGTAGTACAATCTGGGAGCTTTTACCAACTTTCTGAATGAATTAATAAAACAAAAAAACCATACAGAAATCCACAACACATAATAAAATAAGAGGATTGCAGTAGTTTTTAAAAGATAATATACTACAAGGGTAGAGAAAAAAGGTTGGTGACACTTTTCAATTTTTTCCCCAAAAAACTACCCTACTTGCCCGGCTAAGATATATGCATTAGATGTTACAACCAGGAAAAAAAGACATTCCACTAATTACCACAATGTCAACTCTCATGTCATAAGAATTATACCTATATGAATATTGCAATGGCAAATTGCCAATGCTCCAAAGAGAGCACCAATATTTTATAAGAATTATGAAGGTCAGAAGGAAATATATCAGGTGGTCCGATAGCTGCAGGGCAACAAGCGACATAATGCTATTAAACATCTATAGTCTCTCATATAGCTCTAAAAACCATACAGGGCATACTTGTATTATATAATTTATACTATGCAAATAGTGTCTCTAAATTGCCCCCAATAAGCCTTGGAAAATAATTTATAATAGCAATATATGAAAACTAAAAAGGAGATGCTATTTAGCACTCTAAGATGGTTGTCAATGCTTGGGATGATGATTTCATATGCTCAAGCAAATGTTCATTTGTGTCTCAAATTGACCATTTGGCTGGCAACGTAGTAGTAAAACTCATAAGCAAGATAGAATTCATGTTTTAAAATTTTTGAAAAGGAGTGGTTAAACATAATTATAGCAGAATAACTCGAAAAGATATTATGCAAATTAGTGTGCATAATATCTCACATTTTTTTCTCAATTCATAAAGAAGTTAAGATTCGCAATTCAGTAACAACCACAAGCTTAATCAAGTTAGTCTACTCTGCTGATGGTATGGATTACATTTACGCTTTCACAGCTATCGAAAAAAGTTATTAATTGTAATAGATACCATAACAAGAGGCTACCTATTGAGCTTAATCGAACCCCATTGCTTGAAATGAAAATAACCTCTTAACGACAATCTTTAAAAAAATGATGATTCATTATTAAGAATATCAATTTGGGAAAATTAATTTTTAAGTCTCTAGTTTTTACTTGCTTGAAACTCAATCTTTAAACTTTAGCTCGGTCTAACTTAGTCCTTATATTTTTTACTTAGTTGAAATTTAGCCTTTGAACTTTAATTCATTGCAACTCAGTCCTCATAGTTTCGACCATTTAAAACTTTAGTCCTTATATTTCATGAGTATACAATTTTATTTTTTAAAATATAGGGACTACTATTTTTTATTAGTTAACAATATGAATGGAATTGCCTAAAGTGAAAAGATGATGATTGAGTTACAACTAAGTCAAGATTATAAGGAGGAAAACATAATTTTTCTTGTTAAATCTAAACTATTCAAAAATATATTTGATCCTTTTATTTTCTACAAAAGTAATAAAAATCAAATCATATCAGTCCTTAATCAGCACTACAACAGAAGCACGTCTAAAAGTTACCTTTGGTCAATGTGAAAGAATTGTTCACCGTGGTGAGCTTGAGATGTGAGACACTACGTAGTTGAAAACCTGAGAGAGCGAAAATAAGTAAATAATAAATATATTTTTATTCTTCATTATAAAAATCCAAATCCAAAATTTCTATCCATCAACACAAACATTTTACTAGTATCACTTTATGATCAACACTTTACGTTGCTTCTGATAAAGCAAAGATGAAGACTCCACCAAAACTTCTAAACTACACACTTCATCATCTTAGATTTGTACATATGATTGATCACAACAAAGGCAACAGAATATACAGAAGAATAGTAGCAAGACAAGAAATATTTAAGCCTTCTTTTTTTCCTCCTTTTTTTCTCTAAATTTAGTTTAAATCTAAACAATCAAAAACAGCAACGCAGTACCAAACTTTCTAAAGAAGATTTTAAACGAAAACACCAATTTTTTCTTACTTTATATTGAACTAGACTAGCAGGAAAAAAATCACTCAAGAATTTCTTTTTTCTTTTTTCTAATTTGAAATGATTTTTTTAGGTATATGATTGACAGAAAAGGAGCAAACGTAAAGAAAAATAAGAATAATAAAGTTATTTTCTTTTTAATAAAGGTTATATCCAAAAATCTCCTAACCAAACTTGATCAAAAAATTAAAAACAAGTATAAACAAATATAGCAAGCACAACAACTAGAAAGGTTTCAGAAAATGAGCAGTTTGATTTTAATTCATTTCGTCTACAACTTCAATGAAACTGCCAAAGAAAATGGAAGAACATAGTGGAAATGAAGAGTTTCAGAGGAGAATTATTAACAAGGAAAATGAGATCACCAAAAAGAAGTTGCAAACAATGCTAAACAATATAATTACCAAGTCTTCTGCACCACGAAGGCTTCTTGTTTTTGCAAGCATAACAAAAACTTCTAAATTGTTTAACTGTGAAAGTTTCACATGGACATTTAGTAACAAGTTCCAAAAAATTTATTCCTCCTTTCAATCACACTAAAATCAACTCAGAAAATCACAATCACTACCTCATTCATTCACAATAACATTCACAATATGCAACAAAATGTGTAACAACCCACAATATATGCAAGTTCATAGTAAAAGCATGCGCAATGGTTATGGTTCACAAGCTTGATTTAATAAAATCAATGTATTAAGTGAAGTAATATGGTCCTTCCATTTCAAATGCGCGGAAAGGGACAATAGGTAATGATATATGAGGCATGCTTCCCATATCAATTAGTAATTTTAAAACACGCATATACTAACAATTGAAACAACATGATTATTAGCAACGCTGCAAGGTCTAGATAAGGAGGATTTGAGTAATAAAATCAATGCTTCAGATCACATGCGCAAGGCAGAGAAAGACAATTCCTAAATAAAAAAAAAAAGAAATAATAGATTTCAACAATAAACAAGCACAGGCCAAAGAATCAAACCACATAAAAAACAAACAAAACAAAACACGAATATGGTCAGAGAAACTCAAGCTTCGTCTGACAAGCACATATAGGGAATAAAACATTTCCTTCCGTTCAAAAGAAATTCACAGAAGAGACGAAAGTGAACCCTACCGAAGAGATATTTGAAATAAGGGAATCGGAAAATCGCCAACGGGTTTTGAAACTGAAGTAACACCTAGAAGAATCCCGGTGAAAACCACAAGAAGAAACTAAATCGTGAGCTAAGCAAAACCCAGAATAATCCCGCTGAAAAACACACGAAGAAACTGAATCGCGAGCTACGTTGCCAACAATGCTTGAGTCAGAGGAAATGGGCGACATAAATTAGGTCAGTCAGAGGAAATGGTTGATAGAAATCAGGTCAATCAAACGAAATGGCCGATGGCGAGGCAAGACACTAGGGCTAGAGGTGGCAAGGTTCTGATACGCACTTGTGCGGATAAAGAATGGCGATGGTATAAGGCTGAGAAACGAAATGACTTGTCTAACTTACTAAGGGTATTTGGGTCATTTTCAAATTGGAATTTATTACAAATTAGTCCCATGAGACTTGAGAGTAATTATGCCATTTCGTGGGACCAATTTTTCATATTTTTCCTTCCTTGGGACCACACTGTAATTTTTCCATTATTTTATCAAACAGTGTACAAAAGAATATGCTGCCCATGGTCGTGAAGTCGTCTTTTATTTGTTTATTTTATTTTTTATTTTTTACTTTACTTTCTAGTTTGTGCAAGAATGAGGTCATCAATTAAGCATTATTTTAATATGGTTAGTGGCTTTTTGAATGATTCTCATCATCGATGTGTGTGTGTGAGTGTGTGTGTGTGTGTATGGCACTTTGATTTTTTTTTTTTCTAATTAATTTATTTACATTTTAATTTTACAAAATTAGTTGGTCTTATGGTAGTCTGGTAGATGTTGTTGCGAGGAACCTACATGTGCCGGCTTAATTAGAGTTGAATGAGATAAAAATTTTATATGCCTAATCAATTATCATGATGCAGAAGATTACAATAATCAAGTAAAATATATGTGGGTTCAAAATATAAGGCATTTTTTTAAAAAAAATATTAGCTCTATTATATAAATCATATTAATTATATATATATATATATATATATATATATATATATATAAGCCATATAAAGAGCTATTAATTATGATCTATCACTTTTACCCTATTTACTAATGGTAAACACTATACATTGGCTATCGAGAAAAAGCAAATAGGCGAGACATACATAAATAGGGTCAGTGTTAGTATTTTTTTTTCAAGACAAGACATATTTAATGCATTAACCCCTCTTTTTTAATTCTAATAAGGTGGTTTAAAATTTAAGGTGTAGTCATACATTAGATGGCAGGAAGTATCTAATTAATTGGGAAAATTGCACATAAATTTCTGAGTAAAGAAAAATATGATAAAATGGTCTTGTGAAATCTCAAATTTTGCGATAAAGTCTCATAAGACTCTTTTACAATATATTCCAATTATCAAAAGTCACAAATGCCCTATTGAATAAATAGAGAGAAGGTTTCAAACTCAACCCCCCCCAAAAAAACAGCTTCTTCTTCTTTGTGCCATAGCCCTAGGTATTGGTTAGGACCTTGAGCAAGATGGACAAATCCGACAATGCAGGGTCCTCAGCTGGTTACCGAACTGGGGACGAGATGAACATGAAAATGATAGCAAGGCATAAGGACTTAAAGGAGATTGTGGAAGCCATCAAAGAGAACTTCGAGAAGGCAGTGATGGCAAGAGATCAAATATCGGAGTTTCTCGATATAAGCAAAGCACAGCTTGATCGGAGTTTCAAACAATTGATCAAGAAATTTTCAAATCTGGGCTATTTAGTATGGTTCCTTCACTTTGAATTCAAATATTTTTTACACAAATTTTGCCTTAATTTTCTAGGATTTGCTTTGTTGCATGAATTTTCTCACAGATCTATTGGATTGATACTATGTTATTATTATTCATTCCAATTTTAACGAATGAGGGCTCTGATTTGCAAAAATTGTGTATCATTCAAGCAATATTTTAAGCTCTGTTTATGCTGTGTTTTTTGATATAGTGTGTCAAACCTCTTAATATTTCGATATTCATAGAGTGACAAGTATAAAGTTCCACAAGGCATACAGAAACAGCGGAAATAATATTGATATTAAATACAAGTTTACATTACAGGAGAATCCCCATAGGGATTGAAAATATATACAAATGTACAAAGTGTTCATAAGTAGCAAAAAGTGTAAGCATGAATAACTATTGTAGCAACAGAAAGCCTCGAGTCCCTAAACACCAGGAGCCACCGTCTTGCCTTTCGAGCTACCAGCTTTAGCTGTAAGGTTTTATATTTTGGAAAAAGAATGAGATTTGAGGAAATCTTAGTAGCAACATGCTTATAAACATATAGAATGTGAATTTAAATATGCAGTGTCATGTCATGTAAGATGATCGAAACTATGTGTATACACTTGCCTAAGGCCAAACTATAGGTCTGCACCTTGGTCTATTTGGCGCCCCTATTAGGTCCCTGACCACAACATGGAAAATTGGTGTGTCTAGGACACTAGCTCATGTTACAGAGAATGACTTTAAAGATACATATAATCACATAAGATATGCAAGAAGAAGTTACTACTTGAATCTTTTCCAAACTTACACGTTTGTCCTATTTTTGAATTTTGGCTTAGGCTATGTCCAATTCCTATCATCATTAAAGTTATAAGTAATTGGTTATTATTTGTAGCATTATCGCCTTTAAATGGTATGCTGCTAGTTATTTAATGCAGTTACAACAGTTTCTGCACAATACAACTCTATACAGTGTAGTTTCACTGTTTTCCAAAAACTGATAGCTTGGTCAGCCAATTTTGGAAAGTCATAATTAATTCTAAAAAAATTCAATTTGACTGATTCCAAAGCCAAAATGAGTCTCTTTCAATGTAATTTTGAGGAAAAATAGTTAAATTTGTTCACTGTAATCATATAATTCTCAATAATTCAACAAACGTCATTGGTTCAGATAGCATTCCAGAAAACAAGGCATAAATTCAAAAATTCATATCTACCAATATACTTGTCCAAAAATTACAAAATACCTATCAAATTAAACATCTATATCTATACATTAATTATGGAAAGTTTTAGAATTTTTGGATAAGGTTTGATTAATAAAACACCATGCACAATGCCACTGCTCCAGACAGGACAGAACCAACATATGTACACACAAACTTCATAAATTTCCAAATTAGCATACAACCATCTAAAAATCATGAAAAATTGTATAAATACACAATTTTTCCTTATAAATCCAATGGAATCAAAAAAATTACCAAATTCCTACTTCTTACTCATGTCACCCACAGAATAGAAAGTTAGGGTTTCTAGGAGCAACATGTTGTTTCTTTGTTTTCTCTTACTTAATCACTTACTTTCTACCTCTAATCACATGATTAGCTAATTAAACATTAAATGGAAATATGTAGAGGGAATTTGGGCAGAATTTCCTCATGATTATACTTCAACCCTAATTGAAAAACAAGAGAAAACATAGCAAATACCACCAACAACAACAACAACAACTTCAACCAAGCCAATAGAAGTAAGTTTTGAAAGTTACCTCTTGATGATCATACTTTCTCTCTCTTGGATTAAATTTTAGTCCCTCTCTAAGCTCTTGATTTATCTTAAAAACCATGGATTTAATGGAGTAGAAGAGGTTAGGAGAGGTTATAGAGTGATTATGAGGCAAAAATCACAAGATTTTGCTAGTTCTTACCTTAGAGTTGAGAAACCCTAGCTCTCTTGCTTGTTCTTACTTTTGAAATATATGAAGCTCTCTCTCTTTCCTTGTTTCATATTTTTCCAACGAAATAAATGAAAGAAGAAGATGGGTTGATGACTTAATAAGTTGGCCAAACTTGCTTCACATGTGCTTAGTTTTCATTGGTCCACACATCTTTGCTTCTTTCTCTTTTTTTTTTCCTTTCCTAATTAATCCTCACCACATATCCATTTCTCTATTTTTTTTATTTGTCCACCGAAATATTGAAGAGGGAAGAGAATGAATTATGCTTCTTACAATTCATTGATCAAAGATTTATGCTTTTGACCTTTTGACTTCTTGTGATTGGCTGAAGAGTTTATTCTTGAATCATTGTTGACCAACCATATATATTTCCTTTCACTTCCCTTTTCTTGAACAAAACTTGAAGTGGGAATGGAAATATTCATTTTCCTCTTGAATTATCTTAGGATTGTATCTTCCAAGTTATTGAAATTGGTCATACACTTTTGACTTCTTGCAACTTTTATTTCACTTGGTATTAATATTCCATAATGGACTTATTAATTATCAAGTGTCCATTTCCTCTTTTTAATTCCCATTTAACTAAAATTATTGGGAATATTAGGGAAAAATAATTATTTCTCACTTTATGGCAAAATTACCGTTTTGCCTCTACATTTTATGATTTACCGAAATAAATCATTTCTTGCTCATTCCTTTGGTTTAGCCTAATTTTTAACACTTGAAGGAAGCCATTATTTGTGTCATTTTATACTCAAATTTTGGTTGCAATATTAGGCTTTTAAGTAGACATTAGTTGTTCCTTTGTGTCCTTGCTTGGCCGAGTTATGTGTAACCGAAAATTGGAATTTTTTGTAAATTGTTGCACACCACAATTCACCATTTTGTTCCATTATATATATTAATTACATAGGAGGAATATTAGTGCTTAGAAATAGAGTGTTACATATTGTACTCTGCTTATGCATTAAAAGTGGAAATTAATGAACATAGTGTAAAAGTTTTATGCTTGTAACTCCTAATGTACGAAGTTAGAATGTGTTATTAATAAAGACATCGATAGTTGTTAATATAGGTGGTAAAGTTGGTAATGACAACTGTATTGTGCAAGTTGACAGTGGTGATAGTTAATACGTCTGGAAAAAATCTTACATTTATTTCATATAGGCAGACGATTTGTAATTAGTGGAATTGTTGATATAACATATATTGGGGGTCGTTGCTAGTGTTTTCTTTGTTTAAATTTTTTCATACAAAAGTACTTCTAATTCAAATGTAGGAGCTTCTTGCATTCTCTTACATTAAAAAACTTGTAGGTCAGTTGCTTTCTAGAGGAATTTGACAATGATGCTGATATTGTTGCTCGTCTAATTACAGAATACGAAGTGTATCCACTCTTGATTGATTGCCTTGTGAATGGGTAAGAATAACAACTATTTTTGGCCTCATTAATGACTACAGAAGGTTTGGGATATAGTGACTCAAACTGAGGTTTCTTGTTGGTTAGAGGGGCCTCTTTGGTTTTGTATGCCAAAAAAATTGTTAAATTCCTGCACATTTGTGTTATTTTGCTGTTGGGCTCGCACCTTTGCTTGACAGATAGATATGCTTGTCTTTGCATATGATAAAATAATGTATTATTAAAACCTCACATACAACAATTATTTTATGTGTACCTATTTTTGCACAAGCAGCAATGAACAAGTGGCAGTTCCAGCAATGGATGCAATAAAGAAGTTAGCTTATTCTCCCAAGGGCTTGGTAAGAAAATGCATTACTTCACCATTGGTTTAAATCCTCTTGTCTGTATGAAAAAATAGGAGTATACTTAAACCGTACTTATCATGGTTGAAAATATTTGTGTAGGAAATCATCTTTCCATCTGCCAGGGAAAGTGCTAGAGACCTCAGAACTTTAGCTTTACAGTGTTCATCACTGGTATGACAGCAGATCTATCATGAATTTCACTTGGAAATTGGATGAATTTATGAAGTGCATAAAATATTGAAATTTATTATTTATTAACCAAATCAGCTTATTACAATTATATTTGTAGAGACTCTTGTGGAGTGCATATATTGTTTTGGTTACAGATGTGGGACAGAACTAAGCAAGGTAATAATGTTTACACCATGCCTTACTATTCAATCAAAGAACTCAAGAAAATTAAGGTTGGATTATTATGGTGGCTTGTCACTCATCCTAATAACATACATGGAGACAAAGTTATGTCTTTGGTGCAAGAGAACTGTTAAAGGAAGAGAACCAAATAGACTGACAAGTTGGAATGTAGCTAGGATTAGTAGTGAAATAAGATCAAGTATAGACTGATTGTATTGATGAAATGTTTTTTGTAATGATCAAGTACAGAGTGCTTGTATTGATCACATATTTTTTGTAATTATCAAGTAAACACTGATTGTAATGACTTCATATTAGTTATTCGGTAAGATTATGCAGAATTTGTGTACTTGATTGCACTTTGACTTGTTATGTAAACAAAGCTAAAAATATATGCTAACAAGAGTAGGGGATTGCACTGACAACTCCATAGGCAGGCAGTAGTGATAAGTCCATGAGTGTCCATTCACAAGTCCATGTGCCTGTATTGACAAGTCCATGAGCATCCGTTGAGAAGTCTATGGGCGTCTATTGACAAGTCCATGTGCCTGTATTAACAAGTCCATGACCCTATGTTGACAAGTTCATGAGTATCCGTTAACAAGTTTAAATGATATGTCCACCATATTAATATTAAATTACAATAATAGAAGAATTTTATAAATATGTCCACACAAATTATGAACTTTGTAGTTGTTCATAGCCTAATTGCACTTTCACCACAACATGTAAAATAGCTAAATATATATTAACAAGTGCAAGGGATTGCACTGATAAGTCCATGTGCGTCAACTAATAAGTTCATGTCCATATATTAACAATTGAATTTACATCAAAACACAAATTTTCATAAATAAAACTTGGATACAAAACCCTATTATATCCAACATTCATTTTCTGCAAATGCATCTACAAGGTACTAACTACAATGACCCCAAGTACCGTGGACAACCATTGAGTATTACTCATCCCATGAATCATCCCTTACTGCCGTTGTATTATCATCTTCAGTTTCTCCTTCATCTACATATAGATGCCTACTTTTTCCATTGAAATTAATTAAATATTCAATTGTTTCATCATCTAGTATGTCCACTAATGTAGTTATATCAAATGTCAGTGTGAACTTCATAACAAGTCCACTACTCTCTTTTCTAACAATAGAGGATATCATTGTTTTGAACTCTTCATAACTTGTGCCTTCCTTAATGGTTCTTGATCTCACTGTTCCCCCAACATATGTTATATCAACATTTCTATTAACTACAAACCTTCATCCTATATGAAGGAAACATAGCAGATTTTTCCCAGATGTACTAGCCATCATCACTATCCACCTGCACAATACAGTTGTCATTAGCAAGTTGACCACCTATATTGACAACTAAAGCTGCCCCTATTAATAACACATTCTGACTTCGTACATCAGGATTGAGCATGTTCCTGATTATCGGAGTGAAGCCGAGGAGGAGAAGGATCACAACAATGCTGGCAGAGAGAAGGGTGAAGGTCATGATTGGGGTCGGAGAATAGGCCGGAGGTCGTGTCTAGGGTCGAAAAGGGGGCCAAATGATGTGATTGGAGGTTGGACTAGGGATCAAAGATGGATTTGAGATAGAGAGTTGTGACTAGGAGAGGATATATGATTGGGATTAAAACAGATCTGGGCTTTCAACAACTGCTTTTAAAAACAGTCGTGGAAAGTTACATTCCACGACTGATTTTGAAAAATAGCCATTGAAAGTGAAAAAAACAATTATTGAAAGTGACACTTACAACAACTGTTAACGATTTTTTTAAAAAATAGTCATAAAAGACAAACCAAAATTTTAAAAATGCCACCACCTCTTTTTTAACTTTTGTTTTTTAAAAATGGACGTTAATTAGTTATGTTAAAACTATTTTTTGTAGTAGTGACACATTTCTGAATTTTATTGATTATATCCTTCCCTCTCTATATTTATTCAGCTGAGGTATTTTTGTCCTTTGACATTTGTAATATATTGTAAAAAATTCTAACGAGACTTCATCGCAAATTTAAGATTTCACGGGACAATTTTATCATATTTTTTTTGCTTGGGACCTAGGTGCAATTTTTCCTAATTAATTTTGCTTAGTTGATGAAGGGATTAGATGAGATGGTGTGATGTGGATTAATTATTAATTAGCTTAAATTAATTAAAAAGTCAATTAAAACGGAGGGTAAAACCTATTTTTTTAATTTTGCCAGCTGTTGCTTATCAACAATTTTAAAAGGACAATTAAATACGTTTTTACATAAATTATTTATTTTTTAATTCATCAATTAATACCTACCTGGTTAAATTATCACTTAATCAATTTTTTTTCCTTTTTTTCCCCAAGACGAAAAAGATTGAGCATAATCATATTGTCACCTAGAGTCTCTCTTTTACCTTTATTGTTACACCAAATCATACTATACTTTTTTTGGCAGCCAAATCATGTACATTACATTAAGTGAAACTGTGCCATGTAAAGTTTGAGTTAATTAGAAATAATCCCAATACTACTGGATTAAAAATCATAAACTAAATTTAAATACTTGATTATTAGTGTAATAAAACGTGAAATTAAAGCTTTATCGATCACTACTTAAATATGGACAAAAAAGGTGCTCATTTCATATATAAACCACACACACCATGTTGTTGATTTGATCAATAGTTAAATTAATTGGTAATTAAAGATGCAATTATTAAATGAAGGGGTATCTATCTTTACAACAAAAAGTAAGACATGAAAAAAGCTCAGGTTGGCTTCCTTTACAGTGAGCAACATATTAAAGTTCATTAAAGTGTTGAAATCTCTTAAATCTTGTAGCAATGGTGACTTTTGAAACAAGATCTATTACTTTTTTTTTCTTTTTTTTATCATAGCAACTCACAACCTCACATTTCAGAAAGTTTTGAGTGAAGTGTTTGGTGTCATTTAGATTATAAGGTCCCGACAAATATGATTAAGTATTTATCAAAGTAGACCATTTATATATATAGAGTAAATTTTAGTAAGACCGAAAACAATTTCAAAAAATCAGTGGATAGTAGATACACCAGAAAAATAACATTAGGGTGTGGGATACAGCATAATTAAGATTAGTGTGCTGGATGCTATTGAAAAATAATATCAAGGTGTTGGATGATGTTTTACCCAATAAACAATGCTCTTTCTTGCTATAAATATAAGATATAGTTGACTTTTTCTTGGAGAGAATAAGAAAGCTAAATAAGTTACTTAATCATATCATATGTTGTGTGTATCCTTAGATTATATATTAATTTATAAGTTAGGCAAAATGGTTTGGAGAAAAAAATGACAAATATAAATATTTTAAAGTAATTTAATTAATTTCTATATTATCTTTAAAAAAAGTCAACTCTGTCTTATATTTAAAATCAGAGGGAGTTGGTTCTTTTTATATAAGGGGTTGATTAAATGTGATACCAAATTCATCCAATTCATCGTTCAAAACCCCTAGAACAACATCGAGTCCTAAATATGCAAATAACAGTAGGAAAAACTTTAACCATTTACATTTCAAGTTCAATTCTTACAAGTTCAATAAATTTCTACAACATATACACAAATGCAACAACTTAAATACTAATCCTACGTATAAATTAAAATCATATTTACCAAATATAGTACTACTCAGGGAGGATTTGTTGCATTTTCCAAGACCCGGGCTTGAAATATGTACTGGCACCACTTTTTCACAACTCCATATCTACTATAGTGTAAATGACCATGATATATTGTCTCCTCTTATTCTTAATATAAGAGTTAGTTGACTAATTTAGTTACATTAAAAAAGTTAGTTATTTGTAATAAATATAGATAAGTTTTCCTAAAATACCATCTTCAATCATACTACTCTTATATAGAAACTCCTTAATATGTGTAATTAATAGAGATACTTTGAGAAAAAAATTATAAATTCCTATTTGTTTTAGCTTTTTAGAAATACTTTTACGATTTACGAGATAAGTATGTAAAATGAGTTTTGTCTCAACTTATAGAAAATGACCTTTAAAATCATGGTTTCATTATTTTGAAACAGGAACTAAATGGGAGGACAAAATGAACTGAGGTATTATATTTAGGGTCAAATTAAATCCTCAATTAGCTCTTACATTAAGGATATAAAGGTAGTAGTTGACTAAATTTTGTTACCACATATGAAGTGAAGCTTAATGACATCTATATATACCTTGTCAGGGCTTGTAGTCTGGTTATAAGTGATTATGATGTCTTTCATGTTCTATAGCAAGCAGCATCTTAAGGTTAAAAATGCTCAATACAAAATAACCAATTAATCAATTTATTCTTTACAGTAAAAAAGTCCCACTTGAATAAAAATTTTAGTAAACTTAAAGTTCTCAAAATCAAATCTCATCGTCATGAAACTACATAAACTACACAATCATCATTCAAAGGATCAAACGTAAAAATAAAATATAAACAAAACTCCCAATATAATAGTAATATATTATTGGTCCGAGAGGAATTCTAAAGCTACCCGAAACAATAATTCAAAGGGAAAATCATTTTGGAAATAACTAGACTTTTCCCAATTTTTAATTTGGTACTTGTGTGTTTTTGTGGAAGTACCAAATTGAAAATTGAGAGAAAGTATAGGTACTACCAAGATGGTTTTCCCTCGTTCAAATTCCCAAATAAAATTCAACACCCACAAGCCAAATTCACACAACTTAAATTTGACAGTTCAAGCAAAAAACAATCGAATGCAACCCAACTAATTTAAAATTGAAAAATATAAATGCAATTTGATAATTCCAATATAACCATAAAATTTATTCAAATACTATTTGACAGCAAATTTTCCAACTTTTGTTGTAGTGATTGTGAATTGAATTCCCAAAACAACATGGGCAATGCACGAAAGCACCTATCTTTCATGTCAATATGGGTTGATATGTTTGTTTCATGTTTATTCGCATTTAACGAGGAACACGAATAATTAAGAAGCTTCCTCGTAATTATACTATTGTACACATGAGCCCATCGATTTGTCATCTTTAGATCAATTATGAGAAAAATGATGTATTCAATTAATCATATATTTGCTTCCGGTCTAATCTCCCATAACACGACAAATATTTAAAAGAAAAGGAGAAAAAGAAAGAAAGCAACAAAGCAACAAAGCAACAAAGAACAACATTCATTCATTCAGACATAAACATTGTGAGACTGATTCCTTTTCCCTCAAATAGGTAATGTCTAGAAAATACAGTGATGAAATATTCTAAATTCAAAATTCTGAATTAATTCTTACTTTCTCTCTCTCTCTCTCATAATTATCTTTTTTACAACAAATAACATTATTAATATACCTCCCATAATAAAAATGGCTCATCAAGGCTTAAACCACTATCAACTACTGCACATAAATTCCAAGAAGAATATGAGCAGACTCCATTAATGTTCCCATCAGAGAAGAGATCTGGTAGGTCAAACAATGTGTCTTCATCCTCAGGAACAGAACTTGAAGAAGAAGATGATGATGATGAAGTGACCAGTTCTCCCTGGTTCGGCTCGGCTCCTCTGGCTTCTGCCTCGGCTTGACAGTGTTTGACGTCATCTAACACGGTGGTGGTGGCTGCCGCCGCCTTTGAAGCCGCGGCCTGGATGTCCTTTGGAGCTGAGCTGGCCGGACGGGGAAGCCGGTGAGCCAGTTCTGGGAAATTGAGGAAAGCCGATTGACCTTTGATGGCTAAAGCGGCTACATCATGGGCTCGAGCCGCCATTTCCGCAGTTGGATATGTTCCGAGCCAAATTCTTGACTTCTTTCTGGGTTCACGAATCTCAGAAACCCATTTTCCCCAAACTCTCATTCTCACACCTCTGTAAGTAGAATGCTTATCATTATTATTATTATTCCCTTCATCAGTATTATTATCATCATCATCACTCTCACTTTTCTGTCTCTTCTTCTTCTTACTTTTCTGGTGCTTACCATTCAGATCACCATTTTCATACTGATCATGCTTGAATTTCAAACCTGAAACTGTTGCTGAAGTTGACGTTGATGATGAAAATGGAGAAGAAGATGAAGAGGAGAGTGTGGTAGAGAAGTTATCATCTCTTTCCATAAGGTTGATTTGTGAGAGAGGTCTGAAGAATAAAGAGTGGGAAGGTGCATAAAAATAGAGAGGCGTGTTGGGCTTTGATGATTCTCTAGAAAAGAAAATGGATTATATATATATAAAGAAGGGAAAAAAATAAAAGAAAAAAAGTTAAAGAAGAAAAAAGGTGGTGGGGGAAGAAAAAGGAATATAAACAAGCATTTGGCTGGCTTTATAAGGCTAATTTATTTGTTTTCCATGTGAGAAATAATTAAATATTAAATATAAGATTTGAGGTACCTAATTAAAGAATTCATACTTCTAGTGTTTTCTACCGTCTTTTATTATTGACCAAAATGACCATTTAAATCTGTCGAAGACATTAATAATAAATTCATTTAGTGATTTAAAGCTTTTATTATGTTATCGAGTAATTTGTAAGTATATAAGTGACTCTTCGAGCCATAAAATAAGTTCTGACTTTGATGAACACCCAAAATTAACTAAATCTTTTGAGTTTTACTTCTAAATTTTTCTTTTCATGCCGGATTACTCTTTTGACATCGGATTCACAATACCCTTAATTTTTTCCTAAAACATTTTAATATATATATATATATAAGCCACGCACCTTCAAGGAAGTGTTTAGTGTCAGTTGATTACAAGCTAAGACCCCTACAATTTCTATTATTTATTTTGATTCATTATTATTTGCCTTTCTGTCTCGTTAGGTTTCAAAATACAGTGACATGGTGTGAAATAAATACGATGTATTAAACCAATAACAGTTTTTTGGGACACACAATTTGATCCAGTATTGAGGAATTGCACTGTACTTTTTTCTCCCTCTTTTTTGGGTTTTTCTTTTTTACATTCAAAGATTATAAATAGAGTTGTGTCTTGATTTAAGAGCCAAGTCTTCCTTTTTTTTTTCAGAGGGATATTTAAAGTGGTAGGACCATGCTTTTCCGACCCACGATTTTCACATTGATACACTCACATCGAAGTTTCTGATTATATATGTGATTCTATATATCTTCATTGCATTTTATGGGGCTATGGCCAATTGGGTCCACACAAAAATGATTTAGGGCTAAATCTAATTAAATTATCATATTGTCGTTAAAAAAAATTCAGTAAATTAGATTTTGAATAAACTGAGCCTGTAACTGATAAATAGTGAGCATTTTTGTAACTGGGTTTGCCAGGAATCATGAAGGATCCTTTATAACTGGGTGCATGGAATTCAGGCTTAAGTAGAAGTGTAGAGGTTGAGAGCAATAAGGATGAGATTGTCGATTTTTTTTTTGTTTTGCTATATGAAATATATTTTTTTGATCATGACTTAGGAATAATTCGATTTATTGTGGTATGACTAGGGTGTAAACAGGTTAGGCTAGCCCTGTTAAGGCACTAGATGGCTTGAGTCTGGCCTGTAGCCTTTAACAGGCCTTTTTTTTTTCTAAGCCTGGCCTGTATACTGGCCTGGCCTGTGGCCTGTTAAGGAGGCATGTAATTAAAAAAAAATTAAGCAGGCTAACAAGCCACAAGCTTCACAACAGGGCTGCTTCAAATAGGCCAGAAACATGCCAAATTACTTAAATTAATGATCCACTTGAAATGAGATTTGTGAATGAGAATTATGGGATTTAGGGTTAGGATGTGAGGTGTGTGAGAATTTTTTAAAAAAATATTTTACAGGCTCAGGCCGGCCTGATAGGCCTAACAAGCATGTCAGTAAGCCTGAGCCTAATCTTTTTTTAAAAAAATAGGCCTCGAAGCAGGCATGGGCCTGGCCTTTTAGCTTGACAGGCCATGTCTGATCAGGCCGAAACATGCCAAGCCGCCTGACCTGTTTCCACCCCTAGGTATGACTTGCCATAAATTTGATTATACATATATTCAAATATTTGAGTTTATTGTTTTTATGTCTCTACTTTATAAAATCATGCTATCTTGCTTTAAAACTTGTATTAGCTATAAACTCAGTTAAACATAATTCACAAGTTCATGCACCGAGTTTACAATTTTTACACTGTTATCCTATATAATTGTGTTAACTCACTCTTAAATTTGTACTAATTTTTTTTTCCAATTTGATTATATTAAATGGAGTTTTTTAACTTCATAGAGATTTCTTTGTTGAATATGATAAATTATTAATGTTGATGGATTTAATTTCAACTTTTTATTTAAAATATTTTTAAATCAAACATTATTTATATTTTTGGTTATTTAATTATATATTTTTAACATTTAGTTATTAATAAAAGTAAACTCTTACAAGTTTACATTTCTAGTTTATAATCCAAATTTACATTCTTATGCAAGTTTACTTAAAATCGTGAGTTTTACACCCTTACATATACTTCATCTTGTTCTAAACATATGAATTAAATAACTAATTTAAAAATATTAAGAAAATTAGTTAGATTATTTAATTATAAAAAATTATGTATTAATTTCCCTAAAATATCATTTTTAATCATTTATATTGAAATTCCCTTATCAAAACCCTCTTCATATGTGCCATACATAAGGATATAGTTTGGGACAAAAATTATAACTTTAACGGACAAAGTTAATTAAGATATTATATTTAATATAAAAAATGAAACCTCTAACTAGTTCATATCCTTTTTTTATTTGATCAAGGATTTATCCTTTCGAGATTTAAAACGTAACGTTTTACAAGATTCAAACATATATTTTTCTTTCTAGGTGAGGTCACGTACTACCTCCTCAACAAATAGTTTACTGATAACTAGCTCCTATCTTTAGAAGGAAGGATATATATATCGATATGATAACATATGTTTTATTTGGAGAAGCCATGATATTAAATTTACCAATTGTGTTTTATCAAACATATTTTTATTTTTTTAAGAAATGAATACTATGAACATTAATTATCAAATATGTTTTACCAAATATATTTTGGTTGCAGATACAGAGTCAGGGATGTATATCTTGTTCTTATTCTGATTAAAATTAATGCCATCAAAATTAATTAACGGAGGTTGGTTCAAAATTAATTAACGGTGCAAGTGAAAAATTCAAACTTTATGGATGGAGAGAACCACACGATGAAAAGGTTACACTGAATAAAACCTAATATATAATACCTACCAAAAGCGAGTAAAAATTATTAGGTACCAAATACTTATAAAGTTGTTTTGGAAAATTAAGTAATTTTTCTTTTAAATATCAACCCCAACATAAAAAAATTAAAGTAAAAAAAATTATGTAACCAACCCCATATGGGTAACTAATTTCCTGATTCTCAATTTACAGCATAGCCGTATTTCATGATTTAATAATGGTGTCTGTGTGTAGATATTTGTTATTACTTGTTTTTGTTCATTTAAGGGTATATTGGTAAATTTATTACAGTGAGTTTTCCTACCATATATATAAAATAAAAATTTGTTGGCAAGTCGTCTTCAACTTTGTACCATTTATAAATGTGAGCTTACAGCCTGATCTGGATCAAATTAAACTATTCGTTCTTCAGTGTGACCTCATATCAAAGTATAATAATTAATACAAAAAAATTAAATAATTTGATATGAATTATATCATTTTTATTATGTATAAATAATATAATTAAATTATCTAATTAATTTAAGAATACCTATATTAAATAATTTTAATTATGATTATTAAATTACTTTGAGATGTTTAAGACATATTTGAGTACTTTTATTTTTGCTTATAAAAAATCTATAAATTTTAAAAAATTTGAGATACATCTGTATAATTTTCGTAAATTTTATAAAATAATTTTATTAATTTTAAATTGAAAATAATTATAAGGTTTATAATAAAATTCAAAAAACAATTGGTGCTTTTTTCAAATAAACAATATTTTAGTGAGCAAAAGAATATTCTAGTGAACAAAAAATACAAAATATTTTAAAATAATCAATCTACACATCAATTTATATATCAATATAAATAAAAAAAATTATAAATTATGTTATCATAAGCAATAGAGAGTTATAGTTATTATTATTACTTACAACTCACACTTTTATATCATATATTCTTAAATTGAACAAGGGCAAAAGCAGATAAGCAACCTTCATATCTTTATCAATTTTTTTTCTAAAGAAGGAAAATTTTTGAAATTATAAATATATATTATTACTCTAACCTAAAATTATTCTTATTATATCTTAAAATAAAAAAATTACATCTAATTTCTCAAACTTGTGGCTACCACTATGGCTAACTAACTCGAAATGTGTTAAGGTGTACAACACTCTAAAGTATTTTTTCATGTGTATCTAATATTTTAAAGTATTTTGTGATATATCCGGTATTCTAAAGTTTTTTTTAAATTTGTCTAGTAGCATAAAATATTTTTTTAATTCATGTAGCACTTTAAAATGTATGTTATTTTCAATTACATTCATCACCCTAAAATATGTTTTGGTGCATCTAGCCCTAAAGCAAAAAAAAAAAAAAAAATACTTTAAGGGTTGGATGCACTTAAAAAAATATTTTAGGATAGTTGATACATCACAAAATACTTATAAATATTGGATGTATATAAAAAAATATTTTTAGGTATTGGATCCCCTTTAACTGTTGCTGAATAGTTAATTATAAATGAAATTTAGAATTTCTGAAAACTTAAAAGAGCACACAAAGCCAACAAAAGAGTCAAATTAAAGGACTGTTGTCTTGGGGTGTGATGCAGAACTATCTCGCAACAACTTGATCGGCAATCTGTGATGAATTCTCCACTGGCGATTCCCCACGTGGGCTATGGTGGAAGCCTCGAAGGAGGCAAACTAAGCAACGCACATACATATTAAATACTACATTGTCCTTAATATAAGATATTATCCTCAATATAAGATATGGTTCCAATGAGAATTTGTATTAAAGAGCATGAGTATTATTAAATAAATAAACAAAGATTCTATTTTAAGTAGAAATTGGATAATTAATTTATAGACATTAAAAACAAAAAAAATGAAAAAAAATTCTATTAAAAATTATATTGCTGAGGAGGATCTCAAATTCTTTTATATGTAGAAGGCAACATTGCTATGTGTGTTTTTTTTTTTTTTGGTGAACTGATAAGTGAATTTTACACACAAAGTAATGTTGTTCTGCCTTATGGTCGTCAGCAATAAAATTTTCAATATGAAACTTTTCCCTTAAAAAATTTAGTTAATTTAATTAATAACCATCTGTGAAAACCTCAACTAATATGTACAATTAATTAATCTGGATAGTTGGGAGAATAACTTATAGATTGAAAGTCTTAAGTTTAATATCAAGACATATCTCTTAATAACTAGCTCGCTCTTACATATAAAAGAAAAAAGAGTACATAAATATGTTGTTTTTGTTTGACACAAGAAATATTTTTGTTTAATTTTCTTTGGCCAAAGAGACATTTGTTTATAGCAGATTGCAACTATGTATAATTTCGTTACTAAATTTTGAAATAATCAATCTGTAAGTTCTTAAAGATTATCTTAATTTTGAAATAGGTCCTGTAGTTTATTTTGTTGGAATTTAACCCTTATAGTTTGATTTGTTATATGCCTTCATTCTTGAGTATATACATAAAAACTATAAATTCTAATTTATGGAATTTCATAGACTTTATTTTTTTCAAGATATTGTTCAACATTAAATATTAATTTGTCAATTTGGGAGCCTCTTCTATTGGGCTCAACATTTATTGGTTAATATCTATGTATTTATACATATTATTCTTTTACAAATCTTCATGATCAAAATTTGAAATCCTTTTTATCGGGTTTTGAGTCCCTTGGAACTCAACCCCATTGTCATTAATAATTATATATATTTTATTGTCCAAAAAAAATAATTATATATATTTTGAACAAGGATGGGATGAACTTGAAAATATGAAAGTCTAATAATAATTAAGATTGTAACCTGTGCTTTACATGAAATTATTAACCACTTTGTACATGAAATTCATATAAGTTTAGATATCAGACACAAAATATATAGATTTGATAATCAATCGGCGGATGAACGTGGATATTGCAACTGTCAATTAAGAACATTTAATTAATGATTAAAATAATTATAAAAACAGAAAATGATTAAACCAAGTTATAGATTGGAGAGTTGGACATGTGTAAAGACAGAAACATATGGGTGACGTATATGTACAAGGAAGAAGCACATGGATGGCTCTGTGATCAAGAAAGACTCAACAGGGTAATATGCATTTTTGTATGATTTATTGAAATAGCTTTTCGATACAAATAGTAATATTGTACCTAACTTTGTTTCTTGGCCACATTTCATATGTACTTAAGTACAGGATACAGCGACTACTGATGCAGGCCATGGGGACAACATTTATGAAGAAAAAACTACTCCTCCATATGTACTTGGTATACTCATTCGAGTCGGCTAGCCACGCTAGTAAACTAGTATTTCAGAATTTTGAATGAGTCGAGTAGGTTTAATTATGCATGTTTTTTTAATGAAAAAATTTAAATAAATATCATTTAAATTTATAAAATTCAAAAAAGTTTGTTAATATATAGAAATGATAAATAGATCTTAAGAGATTATTTTGAATTTTTGAAATGTTGTGTTTTTATCAAAACGCCCCTCAAATTTTTTTTTTTAAAAAAGAAAGAACCCTTGCTACCGACCGAAGCTTTGTTGACAACTTGAATAATGTGATTGACTATTGGAGCTCCTTAAACACTATCAAGCGTCATTAACAAGGTGAATAAAGGCATTGTCAATTTTAATATTGGCAATGACAACTTAAGTGTAGTTATTAATAACCTTGAGAGCGCAATTGGTCAATCACTATATTTAAGTTGTCATTGCCTTTATTAAACTTGTTAACGTCGTCAGATAGAGTTTATGGAGTTCAAGTAGTCAATCACTATACTAAAGTAATTAATCCCATTACTTAAGTTATCATCAGAGCTTCAGCAGCTAGCCACTAAAGTCCCGCCGGCGGGGTGGTGCTGGCTATCGGAGTTCCAGTCCCCACGAGGGTTCTTTCTATTTTTTTTAAAAAAAAACTTGAGAAACATTTTTGTAAAAACATAACATTTCAAATTTTCAGAATAGTCCCTTAAAATTTATTTATCATTTCTATATGTTAACATATTTTTTGAGGTTTTTTAAATTCAAATCACATTTATTTTGAATTTTTCCTTTCTCTTGTCTTTACTAAGCATGAAGCAACATCACATTTTGAGTTTAAAGCAAAAAAGAAAAAAGAAAAAAGTAAGTACCATAGATTTGTGTTTTGGTAACTCCGTTTGTTGGATTATATATGTTTAGTATAGATAATGTTTTATCTATTTGTTGATTAATGTTTTATTTAAATATTACTCTTTACCATCTTATATATGAATAATTTTAGAGAAAATTCTAAAAAAAATACCATTTAAATTTCAAAATCCTAAATAGGTGATTTAACAATAAAATGTTTTGTCAATTGCATTATCATTCTTGTTAATCTCATTAACGACTTTGTCAACGGGATTTTAAAGTTTAAAAGGTAATTTTTTAGAATTTTTTCATAATTTTATATATTTTAATTACATTATATCATTTTAATAATGATTGGGTTGACCCACTTCTATTACCATTGGACTTAAACCATATTGACCTTTGGATAACTGTTTGAACCAATTTAATGATTAATCTGATTTTTCGGTGCATTAAATATTTATTTATATGAGATGATAATTATTTTTTGACGAATTTTCATTTATATTTAATAATAAGTTTCAGTCCAACGTATATTAATTTAGTTGGTAAATATATATTTACCTTATACCTCATAAGATGATGAATTCATACCCCATTATTTATATGAAATCTCGTTGGTGAATTGCAATTTGCAAGTTACTCTCTAAGGTAAGCGAGCTTTTTAAAATGTTGGGTTTCTCATATATAAGATTAATTAGTAGGTGCAAATATACATATAAATTATAACATACAAGGTTAACATTGCAGTTGTTCAAAGGATATCCATCATAGCAAAATATCCTAAAATTTAATAATTCAAATTTATCTCTTAGGTTGTTTGGGATTCGCAAATTAAATAAGAATGATGACGAAGACGAATGCTTTTTCACTTGGTTGGAGGATCTCATCAATTAGAAAAATAAGTGTCATATTCTTAAATGACACTTATAGTATCCAAAATTTATAACATTGTTAGTGAAAGACTTCAAAAACTAAAATTAATCTCACGAACAATAAATATGAATTCTTCTTGTTTTGTTGTTTGTGTTGTTTCTTGTTGGTACTATTATCATCATCATCAAAGTTGGCACTTTTATTTTATCAAATTGCAAGATATAATATTTTCAATGTCACAACAAAATCTTGTCTTTGTTACTAACCTTAATGAAAGCTTTTATGAATAACAATTAAGTCTTAGCTTTAGACGGTCTAAGTGAACAATATACTCTTTAAATATGAAGGCTTTTTCTTTCTTTTTTTGTTTTTTTGGCCGAGGGGGCGGAATTATATAAAAGTCTGGTGTAGTGACGTAGTGTATGATTGATGAATTAGAAAATTAAAAAAACGAATAATATTTTTACCAAGAAAATATAAAACTAACATTAAAAAAATAGTTTTTGACATTAAAATTTTTAATCTTTAAATTCTCACATCTACATCAACCAAGAATAACTCATTCTGATGAGAGAAAAATGCACATTGGGTTGACGTATGAATTATAAAGAATACATAATACACTTAGTAAGATGAAGACAATAATATAAAAGGCATCATATTTATAAATTAAGACTTTTTGGTATAAGATTTTAGTCCTCAATGTTTTGATAATAACAAATCTTGATTAAAGTAATGAAGTATCTGGTGGTTCAAGAAATGATTTGAGTAATTAAAGATTGACTTGAATGATAATGGAAGTTTGAATCACAAGACACTCGCATCTCTGTTATCACAAGAGATTACTCGAGTGGAGGCCTTTCAAATCAAGAGATTCTTGCAAGTCACTCGCCAAGATGCTGAAAGTGGAGGAGAGTCCACTCGAGTGGATAAGTGGCCACTCGAGTGACAAGGCTCCACTTGCAGAAGAAAGTAAGTCACTCACCAAATTACTGAGAGTTGAGAAGAACCCACTCGAGTGAGTATGTGGTCACTCGAGTGACCTGAGGTCACCTGCTGTCTCTGGAAGTCATTTGCAGCCTTTATAAGAGTTTAGTTAAGGAGCCACTCGAGTGACTATGTTCACTTCCCATTTTCAAAAGTCACTCACTGGTTTTTCAAAGGTTATGGGGAAGGCTCACTCGAGTGACAGAATTATCCCTCGAGTGAATTGATCTCAACTCGCTAGTTTAGAAAGTCACTCGCTAAGGGTTTTGCAAGTGATGAAGAGTAATCACTCGAGTGAGTAAGTTATCACTCGAGTGAAGTTAGTCACTTTTACTTAACTCTCAAGTAACTTGCATCAGTTTCGGGAGTTGTATCAGCAAAACACCCAAGTGATGAGCAGTCACCCAAGTGACAAATCATTAACTCGCAATCTTCAGCAAGTCACTTCCAGAGAGCTCAAGAGTGAATTATAGTTCCTACTCAAGTGAGACCCATCCACTCAAGTGAATAAAATTCCACCCGAGTTAATCATCTTCCACTCGAGTGAAGTCTCATCGTCTTCCTCTGTTTCTTAACATCCTTCCATTCTTTCTTTGACTCATTATATTATATGTATCATCATTTATCTCTTACATATTGTTTTAATATTACTAATCATCATCTGTGAATAAGTTTTAGAAGAATAAACTGTTAGAACTGGCTGACACCCAAGAGGGGGGTGAATTGGGTGTGTGATAAGAAAGTATGATATTTTAAAATCTTTTCGCAACTTATCAAATCAATACATGCGGAAGTATAGAAACATAAGCTGATATGTGAATCATATATGCTGGAAATGTAAAAGCTTAGGGAAGAGAATATGCAAACTGTGATTTATTCTGGTTCGGTCCAATCCACGATGACCTACGTCCAGTCCCCAGGCTCCTCCTGAGATTTCCAATCCACTATCTTCTTGTTTAACCGGGCACAAGAAAAGCCTCTACAAATTCACAAGAGTCACTCCCCCTTACACACTGTAAGGTTTACTCCTTCTTACAGCAAGTCGAGCAAAGCAATCCCAAAGACCTTTCTCTCCTGCTTACCCGTGCAAGTCTTATGAGCAGCAACGTTCTCTCCTGCTTACACCACTGTAAGTCTTACGAGCAGCAACGTTCTCTACTGCTTGCACCTTGTAAGTCTTATGGGCAGAAAGTCTTACTGACAATTCACTCTACAACTTCCCCCGTAAGGTGATCAATCCTCTCAAGGTCCCTCTACCTTGAGAACACTTCTGAAATACAGATGAAGTGTTTACAAGATCTCTTATAGAGTGTATGAATGCTCACTGAAGTACAATACAAATATTCACTCTCAAATGTATATGATATTGTAAACTGATAAGAGCAGAGAGTATGTGAGGCGAAGACTTATGATAACAGCATGTTGGCGTAGTTGGGTTCTCGTGTTTCAGCTTGCTCGTGTGTATCTCAGTTCGCTGTTATCTCTCTCATCTAATTTTTGAAAGATTGAGCTTATATAGCAGAAGCTGTGAGAGACGTTGTGTCTATTCAAATATTTTCCCGTTGTAAGCTGATCGTGTGCTCAGACAGAAAGTTCAACGGTTATGCCCATTGATCGTGGTGCTCTGACAGATGCTTCAGTATTTCCCATTGTAATCTGTTTGTGCTTCTGACAGATAATTCATACAGTTGCTTTCTGTTTGCACGTTCGTTGAGTTGTTTGTTGAATATTGTTTCTGCCCATGATTTATTTGTTGTTGCTGAATATTGATCCGTGTATGCCATGTGATCGGTAGTGCATAACACCAGTAAAAGCACTCAGAGAAATAGCCGTTAGAAAACATCAGTCGGGTGATTACAGACTTCACTGGCAGTGATTTCTGAAAACTGGAGAACCACTGGAAGTGGACTTGATTTCACTGGAGGTGATTCTTAGAAAATAATATTCCATTGGTAGTGATCTTGACAAAACAATATTCCACTGGCAATGATCAGCATCCCTCGAGTGTAGCTCAAGATCCCTTGAGTGATTTCCATGATTCTATTAAGAATAGTGAATCACTCTAGCTATCAGTAAATTTTCTTGCGGTGATATCAATTCACTTGAGTGCAGCATTACTTCACTGAAGGTCATTTTCATGAAACAACATTTCACTCGGATAGCTCACAATATTATTCTGGTGATCTCATGTTTCTGTCAAACCTGGAAGTGATTTATCAAAATCAACACATCACTTGAATTATCAGTTCATTCACTGATATCTCACAAACGGAAGATCACTTGAATTAATATTAGTTCATTGGAAGTGATTTGGTGCATATTGGTATTCTCTGGAAATGATCAGTTAAGGCACTGGAGGTGATCTGAGGAATTTTAATATTCACCGAAAGTGATTCAGCAATCACTGGAAGTGATATGACAAATTTTATATATCACTCGAGTGAATTTGACATCACTGGAAGTGATTTTGCAAACAGTGAATTTTTCTTGCAGTGATTTTCAATCCACTGGAAGTGAATTTGGAAATTCACAATATCACTCGAGTGATCTGACTGGAAGTGATTTCCAAAACAAGGTATTTTTCTTCCGGTGATTCCAGACGCACTGGAAGTGATTTGGAAAAATCTCATATCACTCGAGTGATTTCGGTATCACTAGAAGTGAAATTGCAAAACTGAGATATCACTGGAAGTGATTTGAAGATCACTGGAAGTGATTTGGCGGAAATCTCAAATCACTCGAGTGATTCAAAATCACTGGAAGTGAAATCTGAAACAATAAAAAATTCCTGCAGTGATTCTGGCGCTACTGGAAGTGATTTGCCATATCACTCGAGTGAATTCTAGAATCACTCAAGTGATCTGTTCTTCAGATCGTTTTTGCGTTTCCAGTTCTTCAGCAAACAGAGGTAAACTTCGAGTTGACATAAGTCTTCGAATATGGCTCCAAAATTGTTGTATTATATATAAATGGAAACCTCTTGAAGTCTAGTTTCATATGGCACCGGTTTCAGCTCAATAGAATCAATGGTTTGAGAGTTATAGCCAAAATACCAAACCTATTCCAGAAAGTGACGCTGATGTGAAGGCCAAATTTAAACACTTATATCTCCTTCATCTGAGCTCCTTTGATGTTGTTTCTGGTGTCCAAATGACACATTTGGAATTTATTTTCATATGCAACTAGTTTGGTCTCAATCGGAGTTGTATTGTGAGAGATATGATCAAATAACCAGACCTTGCTCAGCTGGACGAACAACAGAGTGTGAAACACTGAACATCACTTGAATGAATTAGAGAATCACTCAAGTGAATTAGAGAATCACTCGAGTGATTATTAAAATCACTCGATTGCTACAGTAACCGTATTGTGAGAGATATGATCAAATAACCAGACCTTGCTCAGCTAGACGAACAACAGAGTGCGAAACACTGAACATCACTCGAATGAATTAGAGAATCACTCAAGTGAATTAGAGAATCACTCGAGTGATTCTGAAAATCACTCGAGTGATTATTAAAATCACTCGATTGCTACAGTAACCGTATTGCTACAGTGATAATGCTACAGTGCCAAACAGTAACTACTATAGTAACTTCTTAATTCCCTTATGAGCATAGAAACATCCAGTATTTCTTCTAGAAGCTTGAATCTTGATATTCCCATTAATTCTTCAAGCTCTTCATTCTCCAATCTCTTTGACTAATCTATAAGATATATAACATTAAATATAATAGTTAGTCAATATAAGAGATAAGTATATTATGCAAACTTTTGTTCTCATAATATTTGATATATATATATATATATATATATTTGGCATCATCAAAACTAATCATATCTAACATTCTCCCCCTTTTTGATGATGGCAAATTCTTAAAGAAAAATATGCTTGAATGTGAATAGACAAATTGAATGCAACATATTTTTCCATTTCTCTCCCCCTATTTGACATTAGCAAAAAGTTTGAAGTATAAAGAAGAAAGTTTCATGGAGAAGTAATTATGAAAATACATTTGAAATGTCATTTTCTCCATTAATCAAAATAAATAATTTTTTCTCTCTCCTTTTTGAAAGTAATGCTATTTGAATGTGATGCAAATGAAAAATGTTTTCAATAAAGCTTTCAGAATAAAACATATGCAAGGTATTCATAAAACATAAAGAGAGAGAGGGTTTAGAAATGCTCATTTGAATTTGGCCAGTTGATGATAGATCCATGAAGTCTAGCTTATGCCACTTTCTCTTTGCAACTCTGTTGTATATTCATGTTGTCTCCAAGATGCTCCTCACTGAGTTGAACTCCTTATTCCATCACAGTATGCTTAATGCTCCTTTAATTTGTATTGGCATAGTTATTTGTTACTTTGAATGTTGTAGCCAATATATTTCCCTTGTTTAATTGTTATGCATATTTCCTCAAGGTTGATATATTCTCCTTTTGGTGTGTTGAGGAATGATCTTCTCATAGAGCAAATTCTCCTGTCATAAGTTAAAAATATTCTTGCAAGGAGAAAAGTTAGTGCAATCAAAAATTTCCTTCCTATAAAGTATATGCAAATTGAGATCATGGAAAGGAAATATATAAGTGGCTCATCATCAAAACTAATCAATTGAAGGTGAATGTAGATGAGTATGGTATAATGATTTTCTAAATAAAGGAGATAAGCTTTTAAGATATGGAACACATGTGAATGTGAAGCTCCCCCTTAATGAGTGCATGGTCTTAAAAATTATTATAAGGAATACAGTTTAAAACTCTTATGGATTTGAAAAACTATTGAAAACTTTGAGTGTGAAAGTCAAAGATTTAATGAGAAATCAAATTTTGAAAAAGATGATGATATTCAAGGATTTTAACAGCTATACCATAATATCATTCAAGTCAACGAATTTAAAGGATCTGTCTACAACAACAACTATCCAGATAGGATGGTAGAATTATAGGATGAATATATCCTTTTAAATATGCTCTTTGGTACCCAACTTTTCTTGGGTCCACAACATTAGACATAACAACTCTTACGCTCTTAATTAAATCATATAATATATGAGCAAAGAGTATTATAAAACCAACAAGGACCAAAATATAATTTTACCCAATAAATTTAAACCATTGAATCATAGAGGGCAACAAATAAATTTTATCAAGAGTGATGATTTCAATTATCAATGACAATTTGTAAATATATTATTATTGAAAATATGTCATTGATAAGGTTTTCGTGCAATCTATGTAAGTTGGATCAAAAGAGTAGAAAATCAATCCATAATGACCAACTTACATGAAATGACAACTTGAATGAAATCAAGTTTTCAAGAATGAAATATGTAAAGTATTTCAAATCTCAAGTGATATTTCAAATCATGACAATGCATTGTAGAATAGAGATTTCAAATATCTGCAAAACTTATTTTTAAGACATGTTTACAATCGATGCTTATATTAAGAGTAGTAGAAGTCAATATATATGTGTGTGTACATATCAGAAAGCTCTATGTTAGACAGTGGGGTTAACGTGTTTGAAAATTTTCCCAAGAGCAAAAGTCATATGAAAATGAATTAGCCAAAAGGGGCTTAACTATATAGACATATGTAAGCACAATGATTGTACTATTAATCAAGAGATAATCTTTCCTCTTAGAAATGAGTCGTGAGACATATGAGCATGTACGGCAAGAATCTGAATACAAGACTCTACTCTAGATACTCAGAAATGAATAATGACAAATATTAATACATATGAGTAACAAGATGAGTACAATGATTTATAGATGATGAAGCACATACTCAATAGTCCAAATGACTAGAGTTTCAAAATATCATCCTAATATGTTATTCCACTATAATGATTAATGCATTAGTATTCAATGCATTAATGAACATTTATAATGCTTGGAATAACTCAATCAATAAAGATTTATGCATCAGAAACAATACTTTCACATATTGAATTAATCTCTGGGAAATATACTTGAAACTCATATAGATAAAATCTAATTCGTTAGAAAATAAGGATTGAGGAGTTCAAGCTTAGGATGCACCAAGAAATAGAATGATGATGAGAAAAACTCTAGCAGATAGATTTGAAGCATTTCTGACATTCAGTATACAAAAAAATATTAGCTTCCAATTTTGAAACCGATTTGAATGCAGACAATATATGAATAATTTTCGAATCATGTGTATGCACTAGGATAAAATAATATAAACTAAAACCAACACATTTTTTTTGGGATTGTATTTCAAAGCACAGAAAGATTATGCACAATTTCATTTTCAGTCCATTTAGCAATCTGAAATATTTTGAAAATCATAAATGATTGATTGCTAATGGTATGCAGTAAAGAGCAAGAATTTATCAATCAAATTGAGTTGGGAAGAATAGGTGCAACATTAAGCTTAGGAAACTGAAATAAACTCCCCATATACTAACTCAGCGTACCTGGTTTGAGTGTGACTCGTAGACACTCAAGTTAGTTTTCAATTCCTAGTTTCATTGTACTCAAGTCCTCCAAGATCACTTGAGTAACCCATGCATTTGATTCAAGCTTTACTGCATGTTCTCCTCAAAATTCATGTATGCTCTATTCATCCTTGTTTTACTGACCGAGAGCATGATATTCCTTTCTTCTTCCTATGAAACCGTATAACCCTTTTTCTTCCTAAGGTATCCAGTTTTACTTAGATCCACATATGGTTAGCTCATAGGAATCATAACAGAATTATCATAACAATTGAATATAATAAATTGATGACTTTATGTATAAGAAGAGTTTTGAAACATGCGTGTATGCAAGAAGAACTAAACTATTGAACATTGCAATCCCTTTGTAAATAAGTTTACAAGATGAGTTTTTCAAAGGATTTGAAAACTTATTTCTAAGATAGTTTGCAATGCTCATTCCTAAGGTAACAGGTATAAACCTCAATAGATAGTAAAGATAACAATATAGGAGGTTGTACCATTCTGCACATGTTTACCTTAGGTGTTTGAAGGATTGCCTTTGCATACCCATTGCATTTTTCTTTGAAGCTCAGTTTTTGCATATTTGGCTTTTGGATTATGCAACACTCTCTTAAATGATATAGGCTTTGAGAATTTTTGTGCATGAGAGATCCTCATTTTCTTGTTCTCCTCAAGGTAATTGAATGCTAAACTATGATAGCCTTTTCTTGAGGTATAATGTACTTCTTTTGTTATTATCCATTGCTTCTTTTGCTTTATAGCTCCAGTAGTGAATGCTTCAAGAGTTCTTGATGATATAAATCTCTTTATTGGTGCATGAGAACTTCTTGGCTTCTTCTTCATTTTATCTGTACCCTTATGTCCATTTCTTTTATGATCATCCTGCATACACAAGGTACTAGATGGACATTTTGGTACCCACATATACTTGGGTCCTTGATTGTTAGTATTTGACTTTATATGTCCTTTCGGAACCCAAATATATTTATTTCTCACATTAGGATTTCTTCTAACATGGCATGTATGAGAAATATGACCCGATTTACCACAATAATTGCAAATTGTATAAATATATGCATTTTGAGGCTTTATGCAAGTATTGTGTTGTTTGAGGGACGACAATCTCAAATATTCAGTTTGCCTACATTCTTTCTTCACAAATGAATTTCTAGCATGTTTGAAAATATTTTTTCTTTTCTCAACAGAATCAATAATTGGTTGGAAAATAATTTTATGCAAACCTTGAAAATCTGTTTTGCAAGAATCACTAGAAGAATTGAAACTTTTTACCTTAAGTTCATCTTGAGCTTCAGAGAGTGATTTTTCATGTCTGTCTATAATGAGCTCTTTTCAGGAGTCCTTTTCTTCTTGTCTATCCGTGTTGACTGTATGGAAGTGTTCTATGATTTCTCCTTTATCATTATCAGCTTCCAATTGTTCATGAACAGTAGAGGCACATATTATAATTTCACATGAACTGTCAACACTTTCAACTTCAACACACTTGTTAGAAGTATATATAGAATCAAGTGTATCCCATATAGCTTTAGTAGAAGAACAAAATCTGATTTTCTCGAAATCATTTTTAGTTAAAGCACTATACAGAATTTTCATTGCTTTAATATTCAGCGAAAATATTTTCTTTTCTCTGTCAGTCCAATTCTCTTTCGGTTTATGATCAAAAGTATTTGTAACAACATCCCAGATATCAAAATCATATACTTTTATAAAACTAGTCATTCTAACTTTCCAAAACCAAAAATCTATATCTTTCAAAATTGGTGGGATGGTATAATCGAAACCTTCAGAAAGCGAGCAACACTCAAAATCAGCCATTGAATACTCTTGAGACGGTTAAGTCCTTTAAACAAGAGTCCAGCTCTGATACCAAATGTTAGAACTGGCTGACACCCAAGAGGGGGGTGAATTTGGTGTGTGATAAGAAAGTATGATCTTTTAAAATCTTTTCACAACTTATCAAATCAATACATGCGGAAGTATAGAAACATAAGCTGATATGTGAATTATATATGCTGGAAATGTAAAAGCTTAGGGAAGAGAATATGCAAACTGTGATTATTCTGGTTCGGTCCAATCCACGATGACTTACGTCCAGTCTCCAGGCATATATAAATTCACAAGAGTAACTCCCCCTTACACACTGTAAGGTTTACTCCTTCTTACAGCAAGTCGAGCAAAGCAATCCCAAAGACCTTTCTCTCCTGCTTACCCGTGCAAGTCTTATGAGCAGCAACGTTCTCTCCTGCTTACACCACTGTAAGTCTTACGAGCAGTAACGTTCTCTACTGCTTGCACCTTGTAAGTCTTATGGGCAGAAAGTCTTACTGACAATTCACTCTACAACTTCCCCCGTAAGGTGATCAATCCTCTCAAGGTCCCTCTACCTTGAGAACACTTCTGAAATACAGATGAAGTGTTTACAAGATCTCTTATAGAGTGTATGAATGCTCACTGAAGTACAATACAAATATTCACTCTCAAATGTATATGATATTGTAAACTGATAAGAGCAGAGAGTATGTGAGGCGAAGACTTATGATAACAGCATGTTGGCGTAGTTGGGTTCTCGTGTTTCAGCTTGCTCGTGTGTATCTCAGTTCGCTGTTGTCTCTCTCATCTAATTTTCGAAAGATTGAGCTTATATAGTAGAAGCTGTGAGAGCCGTTGTGTCTATTCAAATATTTTCCCGTTGTAAGCTGACCGTGTGCTCAGACAGAAAGTTCAACGGTTATGCCCATTGATCGTGGTGCTCTGACAGATGCTTCAGTATTTCCCGTTGTAATCTGTTTGTGCTTCTGACAGATGATTTATACAGTTGCTTTCTGTTTGCACGTTCGTTGAGTTTTTTGTTGAATATTGTTTCTGCCCATGATTTATTTGTTGTTGCTGAATATTGATCCGTGTATGCCATGTGATCGGTAGTGCATAACACCTGTAAAAGCACTCAGAGAAATAGCCGTTAGAAAACATCAGTCGGGTGATTACAGACTTCACTGGCAGTGATTTCTGAAAACTGGAGAACCACTGGAAGTGGACTTGATTTCACTGGAGGTGATTCTCAGAAAATAATATTCCATTGGTAGTGATCTTGACAAAACAATATTCCACTGGCAATGATCAGCATCCCTCGAGTGTAGCTCAAGATCCCTTGAGTGATTTCCATGATTCTATTAAGAATAGTGAATCACTCTAGCTATCAGTAAATTTTCTTGCGGTGATATCAATTCACTTGAGTGCAGCATTACTTCACTGAAGGTCATTTTCATGAAACAACATTTCACTCGGATAGCTCACAATATTATTCTGGTGATCTCATGTTTCTGTCAAACCTGGAAGTGATTTATCAAAATCAACACATCACTTGAATTATCAGTTCATTCACTGATATCTCACAAACGGAAGATCACTTGAATTAATATTAGTTCATTGGAAGTGATTTGGTGCATATTGGTATTCTCTGGAAATGATCAGTTAAGGCACTGGAGGTGATCTGAGGAATTTTAATATTCACCGGAAGTGATTCAGCAATCACTGGAAGTGATATGGAAAATTTTATATATCACTCGAGTGAATTTGACATCACTGGAAGTGATTTTGCAAACAGTGAATTTTTCTTGCAGTGATTTTCAATCCACTGGAAGTGAATTTGGAAATTCACAATATCACTCGAGTGATCTGACATCACTGGAAGTGATTTCCAAAACAAGGTATTTTTCTTCCGGTGATTCCAGACGCACTGGAAGTGATTTGGAAAAATCTCATATCACTCGAGTGATTTCGGTATCACTAGAAGTGAAATTGCAAAACTGAGATATCACTGGAAGTGATTTGGAGATCACTGGAAGTGATTTGGCGGAAATCACAAATCACTGGAAGTGATTTGGCGGAAATCACAAATCACTCGAGTGATTCAGGATCACTGGAAGTGAAATCTGAAACAGTGAAAAATTCTTGCAGTGATTCTGGCGCCACTGGAAGTGATTTTCCATATCACTCGAGTGATCTGTTCTTCAGATCGTTTTTGCGTTTCCAGTTCTTCAGCAAACAGAGGTAAACTTCCTGATGAAATAAGTCTTTGAATATGGCTCTAAAATTGTTGTATTATATATAAATGGAAAGCTCTTGAAGTCTAGTTTCATATGGCACCGGTTTCAGCTCAATAGGATCAGTGGTTTGAGAGTTATAGCCAAAATACCAAACCTGTTCTAGAAAGTGACGCTGATGTGAAGGCCATATTCGAACACTTATATCTCCTTCATCTGAGCTCCTTTGATGTTGCTTCTGGTGTCCAAATGACACATTTGGAGTCTATTTTCATATACAACTAGTTTGGTCTCAATCGGAGTTGTATTGTGAGAGATATGATCAAATAACCAGACCTTACTCAGCTAGACGAACAACAGAGTGTGAAATACTGAACATCACTCGAATGAATTAGAGAATCACTCAAGTGAATTAGAGAATCACTCGAGTGATTATTAAAATCACTCGACTGCTACAGTAACCGTATTGCTACAGTGATAATGCTACAGTGCCAAACAGTAACTGCTACAGTAACTTCTTAATTCCCTTATGAGCATAGAAACATCCAGTATTTCTTCTAGAAGCTTGAATCTTAATATTCCCATTAATTCTTCAAGCTCTTCATTCTCCAATCTCTTTGACTAATCTATAAGATATATAACATTAAATATAATAGTTAGTCAATATAAGAGATAAGTATATTATTCAAACTTTTGTTCTCATAATATTTGATATATATATATATATATATATATATATATATTTGACATCATCAAAATTAATCATATCTAACATAAACAGATTAATTGATGTGGCGTATTCAAATTTTTGTTTCCTGTCAGAAGCATTAAATGCTCAACTATAAAACCAGAACGACAGACAGAAGGAAGGTTATATCTGGAAAGTGGTTGAGGAATTTAATGCTTCAGAAAGCAAAAGTGATCTAAATGCCGAAATCCTCAAAGTTTTACTCCTAGTGCTCTACTTTAATCTTATCACAAATCATTCCTAACACTTATCCAATAAAAACCCATCAAAATTTGTCTTTAATTTTGCCCCAAAATCTCACAAAATCCCCAAACTTGTGGTTTGACTGTCGCTAAGGAAAAAAGAAGAAATCTGAATTTTTTTTTGAGCTTATGGGAAAATTGTGATCATAGCAAGAACCAAAACTACATCCCATCATGAAGAAGAGCCGTGTAGAACTTTATCTCCTCCTCCTTCTAAGAAATTGAAGAAATCTGACAAACCTAAGCCAAAGAAGCATTCTTGGCCAAAGGTTCAAGAGAAGGCTCCACTTGAACCTCAACAAAAGGCTAAGGGTATTGTGATTCAAGAGTCTAGAGAAACTCGTTTAATGACAAGAGCAACATCAATGAGTCTAATAGAAAAGGGAAAATCCAAAGCTTCTCTCATTCCACCTAATTCTGATTTTCATTCTGATACACCTTCCTGGACTAAGAAGGATAGACAAGAAGTTAGATATGAAGATAGAATCAACAGAGTAATAGCAAATATGATTCCAAGAAGGGCAAGGAAATGAACTCTAAGAGGTCAGGCTGGTACTTTTAATGCTCCTACTCCACTACCATTAAATCCTCCTAAAGCTGAATAAGAAGGAGAAAATAAAGAAGATCTCATAATTGCTCCTCCTGAATATATCTGTTCAACTCTTGATGATTCCAAGAAGTTCAAATAGCATTTTTCTAAGAGATCAATTTGTAAGATGTTCTATCTTAACCTTCAAATTCTGTTAGAAACTCTGAAATTGGACTTGCATGTATATTTTAGTCAATATATGCCTTAGTTATCAATCCACATGTATTATTGTCCAAAAGTTGTTCACCATTTTTATTGTTACCTTGAGCCAAGAAGACTATACAGAAGGGGGCACTATCATTGAGGATCACTTGGAAACAAATGTAAGAGATCATAAATTCATCATCTCACCCTCCAAGATCAATGAATGGCTAGGGATAGAAAGTCTACCTCAAGATCCTCCAAGAGAGTTCAATTAAGGAAAGATTTATATGATTCTAAGACTAGGAGAACTATAATTATACTCAACTTTAATCCCATTAGCATGTGTAATTTGTACAGGATAATATAGTACATATACTCTCGGGCCATGGTGAATAAATCCAATAACTTCACTCACTTCATTGATAGAAATTACAAGATAATGGCTTCAATTTTGAGCAAGGAAGAAAGGAACTTAGGGGAGATTATCTTTTCAGAGATAAAGAGGTATAGGTACCCCTCTTCCAAATCTACACTAATGTCATATTCTCAGTTGATCTCATTGTTGCTCATAGCAAATGTCATTTGTTATTTGGAGTCGAATGAGTCATTGGAGAGGTTACCATAGTTTGAGAGGCATTAGATTGGAAAATTGGATATAGAGTTACCTCTAGTGCATCCTAATGCTACCACTCCCAAGAAGAAGAATAGACAAGAGCTTGAGACATATAGGATCAATGATACAAAATCCTCAGCTCAGGTGAATCTTATGCACCCTCATTCCTAGGCAACACCATATAGATATACCTGAGGGAGGTTTTACAGGGTTTCATGTCAACTTTACCAACACTAATGCTGAGTTTATCACACATGTGGATGAAAGGATGAGACAGATGAGTCATATGTTGAGCCAAAACTTTAAGGCCATGATTTCTCACCAAGAGGCTCAAACTAGTTATTATTAGAATATAGGAGTCTTCTGAGATCATTTGCAATTAGATTGAATGCTCTAGCAACTGGTCAAACTTGACCTTTTCAGCTTACACCTATGTCCTATACTCTTACTCAACTTGTCCAAACTCCTACTTCCGCCTTGCTCCTGAAACCACTTCCCAGGGCAATTTCCTCTTTTCTATGCCTGATCCAGTATCCTCCAATCCTATCAATATCATTATTGATCATCCTTAGACACATCTTCCTTTAAAGCCTCTTCACTTAAATCACATTGCCACTAGAGAGCTCCCTCATGATAAGTCTATCCTCCAATATTGTTCACCCTCTCCCTCTCATCACTCTCATGACCCTAATGATCCTGGGGATTCAGATTCTAGAATTGATGAGGAGATTCAAGTTCAGGACAATCCTCAGAGGCTCTCCTAGATATCTCAACCACAACATACTCAACTCTATGTGCTTGATCCTAATAATTCACTTATTATTCGTCTTCTCAAACTTTCCCTCCCAACATCTGATTTACTCACCTTCACTCATAAGGAAGGTGACACAACCGATGATGCATCCACTCCTCTCAATGTTCCCCTACTTCAATATGTGGTTGCATACACCCACTCTTCCTCCATTGAGTCAGACAAACAACCACCCAAAGCCCCACTCAGATCTGGACCTTCTTATCCTAACTCTTCCACCCTTTATGATGATGCCAAAAAAGGGGAGAAGGATCAGAGTACCAAAGATGACTCTTAGGGTGTTGATGGGGATGATTATGCTATTTAGTTGTAATATATGCCGATTCCTATTATCATTTTATTTTTCTTTTGATGTTTTATTTTTGAGACTATGTTATATATGTATTACCCTAATATTTCCTCTTTTGTGATGTACATGTTTTTTCTGCATTAATCTAGTTTGTTATGAAATTAATGAATATATGTTGTTAACTTTTTGTATCATAAGTTATAATGGTTATCATTATTGATTTAGATGGATAAATGTATCTTTTAAGCTGTCATTGACTTGCAAAGCTTTTGTATATTTTTAAAAGACTTTTTCATTAAGTTTTTCCATCATAAAAAAGAGGAAGAATGTTAGATCCTATGTTTTGATGATAATAAATCTTAAGGAAAGTGATTTGTAGGAGTTTACATCTTTAGAAAGCGTTTTTAAGCACATAGTGGTGAACACAACAGCTACTGGAAGTGATCAAATGTTTTCAAGAATGATCACTTGATTGACCAATTGAGTGATGCAACAATTCTTCATCACTTCCACTTCATCATTATGACTCTAATAGTGATTTTTTCCCAAATAAATCACTCAAGTGACCACTCGACTGATGTGTTCTAAATCCTATCACTTTCAGTTGTGAAGGTAGCCAATGATCAATTTCTCAAAAAAAATATTTTAAAGATAACCACTCGAGTGATGCATACAAAATCACTTTACTTTCAAACAACCACAGTGATCTCAACCAGTGATCAGTTTTCGAAAAGAGTTTCCAAAGATGATCACTAGAGTGACCACCCAAAGTGATGTATTCAATTTGACATCACTTTCTCCTAACCATAGTGAACTCAAGTCGTGATCATTTTTGTGAAAAAAGTTTCAGGGTTGATCACTCGAGTGATGTGCTCAATTTCTTATCACTCTTTATGCACCATGATGATCTGTCCAAGTGATCAAGTTTTCCTAAAACTAATTTTAAAAAGATCACTCGAGTGATACCGAATGTTGGCATCACTTGCACAACACCATAGTGACTCAAAGCAGTGCTCAATACTCTTAAAAAAAGATCACTCGAGTGACCACTCAAGTGATGTGACAAATTTGCATCACTTTCACCGTACAATAGTGAGCCTAATGGTGATTTGTTTTACATTGAACTAAGATGAAGCATCATCACTTAAGTAACCACTCAAGTAACCCCATTTATTCTCATCACTTCCATATCACCATAGTGAACCAATAAAGTGATCTGTTAAGTTTTCAAAGTCAACTTTTTTAACAAACTGAAGATCACTCGAGTGATGTAATCTTGGAAACAGAACAATGCTTCGAAAATTTTGATCCTTGTCCAAATCATATCTAAACTTGTTCTTTTTGCTTCTAACTCTTGTAATACATTATTATATCAGTATTCGAACATATTATAGGTGCTTAATCAAGAATTAATATAATATTAGAAAAAATAACTTTTGTGTTAGAAGCGTTTAATGCTCTGAGCTTCAACCTCTTTAAATTATCTCTGTCTCCAACGGCTAATTCAAAAGACACAAAGAATGATCTGACACACTCAATAGATAGAAGCAATGACCACTCACTCACAATGGATACATTCAAAGAGCAACGATCATCGACCTCTATCACACTATGAATAACAGAGCATTGAAGATGAAGCAACTAACTCTATGTGAAAAAATTATTGTTGTATTCATTGCTAAGTCCTGAGCTCTTTCTCTATGTGATTATGTACTTAAGTGATTATTCATTTACTCTTGTGAGAGACATTACTGAATCATTTATTACAATTAAGTTGCTCAAGGTAGTGGGATCTTGAGTGTAGACATTGATTGCAAAGTGTAAAGGGAAGTGAGTGTTCTTTGAAGAAGAACTTGCTTGTACGAATGCACCAAGAGCCCTGTAAATCTTAGGATGATAGTGGAACTCTCATAAAGGATTCCAAGGACTGCATGTAGGTCAAGTGGTTTGAATCAAACTAGTACAAATCTTTTGTGTCTTCCTTTAGTGATATCTTTCTAATTCCATTATGTTTAGCGAGCTTTGTTCTTAAGTTTAAAATTATTAATATCACCCAATTCACCCTCTTCGGTGAAAGGCTTGAACTAACGAAAGGGTTTCTCACTGAGTAGAAGTAAAACAAAATATATGCATTGCACTTTTGGTAAGAGGGGAGTAAGAAGTGATTTGGAGGTCAAATTGGGAGATTAAGTAATTCCATAGGTGACAAAATTCAAATATTTGAGATCAGTTCTACAACAATATGATGAAATTGATGGAGATCTTAATCATGAAATTTAAGCTGAGTGGTTTAAATAGAGAAAATCTTTGAAGTTATTTATGACCGAAAAGTACTTGATAAATTCAAACAAAAATTTTATTATACTTCTATTCGACCAGCAATGCTTATAGTAGTGAATATTGGGTTACAAAGGGGTTACATGAGCATAAAGTAGGTGTAGCTGAGATGAGGATATTGAGATGGATGTGTAGTCATCCACGGAAAGATAAGATTCATAATAAACTTATACAAGAAAGGGTGGGAGTGGCTCCTATTGAAGAAAATATGGTAGAAAATCGTTTGAGGTGATTAGAGTATATATAAAGAAGGCCATTGGATGTGCCAATGAGAAGGGTGGATCAAGTTGATTGAAGCCCAATTAAAAGGGGCAAAGGAAGATCAAAGCCTGAGATTTGATTTTTGACAAAGCTCAATGGCTTTATTTGATCCATGTAGCTGACTCCACCTAGTAAGATTAAGGCCCTATCGTTATTGTACAAAAAAATTGTGCATAATGTGTCTTTTTATGTTTTATTAACATTACTCAATGATAATTATCCCTTCAAATAAAAATAATTATTTATTTAAAAATATTGACATTACTTTTATTCATTTAATAATATGTTGCACTTTACAATTTTGGGATCTCCAAAATGTTTCCACACCAAACCTAATGCAGTTTAGGAAAAATTCAAACTCCCAGAGAGTCGGGATATATATATGTGTGTGTGTCGCCTTCCTCGTATATCTTAACTGGGCCAGGCTTTGATAAATTGAACAATTTTCTTGTGGAGTTAGACTTAAAGACCTTGGAAAAACAGGCTTGAGTACACACTAGCATGAAGCCCTTTTATAAATTCTTGGTCATATCATACGAGTCCTTAGCTAACCCCCTTGTATTTTTTTCTTCTGGTGAAATAACCCCCTTGTATTTTGTAACAGCTTATACATCGCCTGGTAAGCACCCACAAAAGTCATAATTAACAAATTATGAGCATAGGGACTGATATCTTAGCTTAAGAAAGAGGCTGAGTTTGACACTTCAAGGATATGATGGGTACATGAGTTTCTTCCACTATGTGAAGGATTACCAAAAAAAAAAAAAAACAAAGAATACGAGAACCTCGTTAAAATTCAAGGAAAACTATAAAGATTGACGAATTAAATTCTCATGTATGTGTGTATATATATGCACTAAAGTATATTTTTGGTTCTTTTAAGTTTGAATATTCTTATCCTTGAGTTTATAAAGTATATTTTTAATCCATTTAATATCATTAGAACATACTGATTCAGCAATTTTAAATGATGATTGTGCAGTCACGCACAAAACATGCTTAGATACTAGCAGTACACCACATCAGTTATCGGTTGCCTAAATTATGAAAGCCTTGAAGCTTAAATATACAAAGACGGAGGCCCTATTTCTTTGTGGGATCTTCTTGATTTCATCGTAATTTGTTAAAGTCCAAACTTTTTATAGAATTTTGTAATTGAGGCCCACCTGACTCTCTCATCATGAATAAAATATTAAAGGTATAAGAACAAGCATTTTCTCTTGTTTCAGCAAAACTTGGGAGGAACTGGTCTCTCACTAGAGATGAAGTCGATGCTTGACATCTCAAATCTATTTCCAGTATATAAGAAAATTGTGAGGTCTGCTGCTCTCTTTAAAGATTTCAAGCATATGCTTCTATTAGCTAGCTAATTTCTATGAGAATAAATAATTGAAAACACAACGGAAAAACAACAAAAAAATAATAATAATAGGAAAAAGAACACCCGGCTTAATTGCAATATTTTCTATTTTAACCCAAATTTTAAACCATTGTCTATAGGAAGTGGTCACTTGTCATCACTAATATTTTTTGAGAAATTACAAATCATCCCCTTTTTTTTAATCTTTCCAATATTATAAAGTATTTGGTTTCGGGTTAAAAATCATCAAAACCATGGATTACGGTATTGATTGTTTCAACCAAATGCGCACAAACAATTTTTTAAGAGTAATATCAAACCCAATATGTCCTTGGAGACCCCCCAACAATCGTTTCAAAAAAAACTTTTTACAAGTCGGACAAAACTACTCACACATACTTATTTCGTAAATCATAAAACATTTCTTAAAAAACTACAACAAACAAGCACTAACATATAAAGAACCAGACGCACTTTAGCAAAATAAATGATAAACTTTAGAAAATATTAATGACGACTTATTCCAATGATCTTATGAAGAGATTTTAATTTAAAAGTCCCTGACCATCAATTTTATAAACTTCAGATTCTTATGTCAGTTTCACAATCAAGATAGGCGGCAAAAACACTTACAGAAACTCACCAAAATGGAGGCATCAGTGTAACCGTCGCCTAAAACACTGACATCAGTGAATTTTCATTAGTTCTTAGCACCTTAGACGCAAGGGGTTGTGCTAAACAACTGGAAGTTAGAAGGTCAGTCCAAAGCAAACCTGACGACCAGCTAGGATATCGGATCTCCAAAGCACCACTTGCAACACAAAGCATTTATAACCTTTTTCTGATATGCTAAACATTAAAGCAAAATTTAGGTAAACTACAAAATGTTCGAAGAACAGTAAATTAAATATAAACAGTTCATCACCAACAGAACCCTAAGATACGAAAAGATTTGGTGATATCTGCATCATGCAAACGGGATATAGCAACACATAATATTCTAACCGGATAAGGGTAAGACATGTATTCCTATTACTGCTGAGCACACTGCACTCGAGGCATTGATGGCTCATCATCATCATCATCATCGTATGCCTCACGATATTGCTGTTGCTTCTTTCGGTTCATCTCCTCCTCAATGTTGACATCATGCAGAGTGGTTTCCTCACAATCATCCAGCTCCATATCAGTCAACTGCTTGCTTGGCTTCCGAGGTAACACAGTTTCTAATAACTGACATTGGTCAGGGTTGAGGAACCCTGAGTCTGGGAAGTCAACATTAAATTGGATGTACAGACGGCCCCTCATGAAGGGCCTATTATGATGTGGCATTCCCTCATCATTTATCGCTTTATATTGACCTACAAAGCAAAATTAACATTGACCATTAAGGGATATATTATATGAATGAAAATGAAAATTACAGCAAAGTCAATTCATGATATTGATTGATTGGTACCTGGCTTGATGACTTCCCCTGGGTTAGATTTGATCAAGAGTTGCCTCCCATCCATATGGGTAATGACAAACTGGAAACCGCAAAGTGCCTCAGTTAAACTCAGGATATGCTCAACATAGAGGTCGTCAAGCTTCCTCTTGAACTTGGGGTGCTCCTTTACTTGTACGACGAAAACAATGTCTCCTGCAATTGTGTCAGGCTGTGACAAGAAAACAAGTGCAATTAAACTGGTGTCTGCAAGTTCAAGCCATTTAATCTAATTTACAAAATACATTGCCAAAACCCAAGTAGCTGCAAATTTTACTTACAGCTTCATCAGCCTGTCCTTCAAACACAATTTTCTGACCCTGTTGCATCCCTTTATCAACATGCACCTCTAGCACCTTCTTTTCCTGAGTGACTTTGTTTGCCTTGCACTGAGGGCATTTATCTCTCTCGCTAATGACCTCACCTGCAATAATGAAGATGAGTTAAAGAAGCTGAAATACAAGAAAGAAACTCAAAATAGGAGAGATTTTAAGTTCCCATTACCACTTCCTCTGCAATCAGGACAGACATGCTGCATTTGTTGAATCATACCCAGACCAATCTGCCTTGTTGTAACCTTCATACCAGTGCCTTGACATCCATAGCATCTTCCTGCATTTCCACTTTTTGAACCTTTCCTGATTCATGACAAGTGAAAAGTTAAAACCAAAATGTTAGCTAATGGCAAAGAAAAAAAAAAAGAGTAACAAAAATGACAGTTGATAAATTATTTTTTTTAAAAAAAAAAATCCCTAGCTATGCTACTGCTTAGCTAAATTAATGAGCAAACATGTAGAACTGTAAGCACCACGTGACAAGTGCCTCAACTAACAGTGTTATACAACCAGCAACTATTCAACCCAGATCCAGAGTGGCATACTTACGCTGTCTCCCATACTTTCAGATTCCCCACATGGGACTTGAAAATGTAACGGTATATCTTTGATGAAGAATATAACTATAAACCAATGACTCACTTAGTCATAATTGATTAGAAAGAAGACTCTTTACATGTATTAGATGAAAAAAAATGAAAATGTCGTCCCAGAATATAATTATCAGCTAATTGTATGGCTTTGAATTAATTATCACAGTAACATCATTGTAGGAAGTAATTTAATCATAACAGTTTCATTCACAGGTAAACTAGAAAAATATTCCTACATACTTCTAATAAAATTATGTATTTGGTATGGGTATACATATAGTTTTTACATATATAGTTGTGCATTATCAATATCATTCCTGTCCTCGAATCAGAAAAATCACTGAGATATAATAGCACAAGGAATACAAACAGAGAATATATTAAACCTTGCAAGAGAATTTCTTATGTAAAATATCCTCAAGGCAAGTCCTTACCCTTTACATTTTGAGCAAATCACATTTCTAGAAAGAGATAATTTCTTTGTGGTGCCATTGTATAGATCCTCCAAAGAAACCTTCAAAGTATGCACCACATCTTCACCATGTTTCTTCCTTCTTCCACGTGAACTACTGCCGCCTGAAAGGTCATTGTAATTGTGAGCTGACCAAAGTTGCTACACAACTGATAAAAGAAAATGAAATAGCTTAAGTATAAGAAATTCTCACCACCAAAGGATGAAGCGCCAAAGAATGACTCAAATATATCAAATGGATTATGAAATGGGCCACCTCCTCCTCCTCCCATTCCATCTTTAAGGGCATCTTCACCATACTGGTCATACACTTCTCTCTTATCAGGATCACTGAGCACTTCATAGGCTTGAGCTAACTCCTTGAACTAATACAAATTCAGATATTTAGCATCAATCCAGGGAGAGGCAACAAATTTTAGTGAATGAAAACACAAAAAAATGGTATAGCAGGCCCCATCATTTTGAATGATGAACTATTTAAATACCATGATTAATATGGTATAACTTGCACAAAAAGAAAATGATATTTAATGTTTTAAATTGAAGGTAAAACACATTGCTAGACATATAAACAAACTATAATATGGCATAACTTGCACAAAAAGAAAATGATATTTAATGTTCTAAATTGAAGGCAAAACACATTGCTAGACATATAAACAAACTATAATTTTTTAAAATCAAGTATTTGGCCAAGCTGACATATACACATTAAAGGAGGTTATAGTAACATACAAAAAATGTAGCAAAGACCATAACACTCACCTTTTCAGGATCTCCACCTTTATCTGGATGATTCTTGATTGCAGCCCTTTTATAGGCTTTCTTGAGTTCATCTTGGCTAGCACTTTTTGAAACACCAAGAATTTCATAATATTTGGTGTTATCACTCCTTGTTGGCGGACGCCCAAACATGGCTCGTACACCTTTCTAACACTAAGCCAACGTTCAAGAGAAGGAGGAGAGAGGAGTTAGTAAAATCAACAACCCCAACAACAAAAATCTATAGCACATGTTTTATCAAGAAAATCTACTCAACACCACCAATATCTACAGGAATATTAACTATGTCCAAAGGCTGACAAAATAAATTAAATTAGGTTTGGTGCAGAGTGCTTTTAACAGGTTATAATACACCGCATAAAGTGCTCCATGATACTATCATATAACAACCCCCCTCCCTCCTCCCAGGGGGAACAAAAGAGAGAGATTGATCTGTTCCCTCCAATGTAAAAGATGAAGTAAACTTAGACCTGACCTACACGATAATCAATCTAAAGGATAATTTCATTTAAAAACGTGATACAATGACTTCTTGAATTCCCTCACCAATTAACCAGCAACAAGCACAAACCAGGAAGAAAAAAGAAGATACAAAAATAATATCTTAAGTGAACGGGAGACTCATGCTTGAAAACTAACAAGACACAACCAAAAATACATAAATAAAATCATCGATCTCCAAAACCTAATTCCGCGATTCGTTGAAACTGAGCACCCAAAATTCCTAATTTAAGCAGAGTCAATCGCGAGAAGCAGAAAATTATGTACTGAGAAACTATACATAAAGGTCACTGCACAGTACCTGAAATAGGTAAACAAATCCTAATGGAACATATGAACAGATCCCAAATCAAAGAAAGAAAGAAAAAGAGTCTCAACCAAAATAATACAAATCTAAGCGATCGGATGAAAAGGATAGAACAATACAAAAGGGAGCAGGAAAAAAAATTAAAAGGGAAGAAACGAATAAAAATCGAAGAGACGAAATCAGAGGAAAGAAAATACCTAAAAAGTTGTTCTGTGTTCCTTTTTCAGGCAAGAAAGTCCCAGAGACAGAGGTATACAAAGGAGAGGCAACGGATCCTCTCTCAGCACGCCGCGAGAGAGAGAGAGTAGAAAACCCTTTGGTATGGGAAAGAGGAAGAACTAGTTGCGGAATAGCTTGGTTTTGTTAGGATGGAATTTGCTATTTCCACTCCACGTAGTTCTAGCGCCGCCCCCGCACCGTGTCACACAGTCGTCCAATCACCAGACACCACCTGGAACAGGAGCGGAAATACCAATCCTAGCCCGAAAACAGTCTCCTACCGTAACGTCTCCCCACCAGCGAGGAAACCAATTCAAAGTCTCTGGGTCCGGAAACGGGTCCGGCTGTTTAAACCCGTTTTGATTTAGGATAGGGATAAAAAAAAAAAAAAATCCTTAAAATTCTATTTATAAGGGTTCGATAATTAAATTACTTGATTTTAAAATATGGTTAAAATTAATTAAAAATAGTAAATATGTATGAAAGAAATTTTTTTTTTCAGGTATGCTTTATGGGAGGGCAAGTCAAAGAGCATAGAGTAAATATAGTTAACACTAACATTTTAATTAATATAATTTATATAATTAATAAGAGATTAAAAGAAAAAAAAACTCATTAAATATTTAAATAATTTTTATGAGGATTTTACACAAATGTTTAAAACAATTCAAATTTTAGACTGCTATAAAAAAAACTAGCTGAAGTACTGTATTTTTAATCTTTTATTAATTTATATCATCAAATATGATATAAAAATATCAAGATAGTTATACCATTATACATCAGTTTTTTATTAGGAATCAGGATTTGATTTGATTTTAGTATTTGGGTTTAGTTTGACACTTTAGTTTACTTTACTGGTATTTATTATTTGAATTAAAAATGTGATAATATCTTTTGTATGTGTGTTTGTGTGTGTGTGTGTATCTATTTTGAAATAAGTAAAAAAAATATTGAAATACCTATAGCCTACGAGCCAGACCCTAGCTCACGAGTTCGAGAGTAAAACTTCAACTTTAGAGGTATTGCAGGTAAATGAGCATTACAAGCCTAACGGTATTATGTGATAAAACAAATAAAGAAAGAGAAAAATTATAAAAAAAATTACAGTTAAATCATAATTAAAAAAATTGTGCAATTTATAGGTTTAAAGAAAATCTTAAAGTCATCTTTTAACGTCATTAATACTAACATCCTCCCTTTTAAAAAGTTTAAACTTAATATATATATACTCCCTCTGATCCTTATAACAAGGCACTAACTAAAAATTCTAATAAATAAATAAAAACAATTAAAGTCATTAAATTTATTCTAAAATTTAAGTAATTTTCAATATTATCCCTACTAATTGCACTAAACTCTAATATCATACTCACAGTTCGTTTTGGAAAAAATATGGCATTTTTGACATATTTATTACTTTTAATTACCAGTTCGTTTTGCGTAATTAAGAAGAAATTTATTTATAAATAGGACCGAAGGGAGTATTAATTATCACTTTCACCTACTACCCTTATTAATTATGGGCATACATGGAAAAAAAATATTTAAGGCTCTTTGGAAACAAGGAAGTTCCTTATAAAAATGATTAAATATACTTATTAGTTAGTACCTTATAATAAAAACTAAATGGAGTACCTTGTGAGCATTAAATAAGAGTAAAATACTCCTTAGAAAGGCAAGGTGTGATCTACATGAAAGATTGGGCTTAAATTAATGAAGGACCAAACAGGGAGCAATTAAAGACTTGTAAGGTGCCAAAAAATGTGCAAAACAATAACAGAAGTGGGCCTAAATGATGATTTTACGTTTTTAAGTAGTGGATTGAGCCTAATTTTCAATCACTTAAACCTTTTCTTTTTTAATTTTACTTGACTCACTTAAAATCATTGGACCTTAGCTTTCTAAAACCTGATAGAGGGCCTGCACTTTTTTTGAAGGGATCTAGGCAAGACGCATCCTGCAATGTCATTAGTAAAGTTTTAAGAGGAGAAAGCCAAGAGCTGTGTTAGGGCTTGCTCTTAATGACTCCAAAGAGCCTCCCAAAGATTTCTGCCCCTCTGGTGAGTACTCATAACCCAAATTATTCCTTCTTCTAGAGAATTCTTGGGATTCTTGGATTTAGGTTAAGGTTTGGGAATCCTAAATTGAGGGTTTTCCTAGGTTCTAATGGATAGAACCTTGAATTGATGATCAATGAACGTTAGAAGTACATGGTCTAACACTTCATTAATCTTTATCCTCAATTCTAGCCTAGTTTTTATATACCAAATTTATTCGTAAGATTATTAAGTAATTGTAAGAGGCGTATTTTGAGTTCTGAGTTACTTTGAAAACTCTAGTCTCTTTTAGGTTTGCTCTGAGTTATATTTAACTTTGAAAGTGTATCTAAGGAGTCTGGAAAGCCCCAATCGTTAATAATGGCACTCTTATATTCTATGATTTATATTCATTGAAAATAAATAATAAAGGGGAGGAGATGGAAGAAGCTTGAGATGTAATTTGTGCCATGTGGTATGCCACCATATAGTATGTTATGGTTGGCCTTTATTTGTCCTTAAGCAGTAACCTAGTACTACGACACTTTACGAAATAAAAGGTAGGGAAATCCATGGTCCGCCTTGTGCTTTACAATACTCTAGTCAGCCTGTATCACACTTCAGAAAAGCTAGCAAGAGTTCCCGGTCATGAAGAAGACTTTGCTTATGGATTCAAGCTGGCGAATTAGAGATTATAAGACAAGAATTGAACAATAAAAAATAATAAATGATATTTGATTCCATGATTGATCCGGAGCATTATACTATCATTATTGTTCATTCATTAATTGCAAAATGTCCACTTAGCACCCACAAACATGTACTTTCTCCGGTCCACAATATAGGGCACTTTAACTATATCACGAGAAATAAGAAATGATAGTTAAGTAATTTAATATGTCTCAAAATGCAACTTTTTCCCACTTTTACCCTTCTTGAAAAATGTGTTTAATTGCATTGGGGTGTCATTTTAGAGAGAGAGTGGATATAATGAGTGAGGAAAAGTTGAAAAGTGGGTATTAATTATAAGGGTAAAACAGAAAAAAGAGTATTAATTAAACAGGAGATGACTTATATTTTATACCATGCATTTCTTATAGAAGTGCCCTATATTATGGATCGCATGGAGTAATAATTATATTCTAGGTTAAGGTTTAGTTATTAAAATTGTGATATCTCTCTTTCCATAATTAACAATTTTCTAGGTCATAACTATAAGGCAGGAGTTTCATGAAAGGTGTAGTGCCCGAAATTTGAAAACATGGAATCACTACCAAAATTTTAAAAAATGATAATTTTGGAAACCTTTTTTGAAAAATGAAAACTATATAGGGTTCGGGAGTTAATTAATTGTGTATGGGAAATGTGTTAAACACTCTACAACACTCGTTCATAAGAACGGTTACCTTAAGTCAATTATTTAAAAATGAATATGGCCTTTAATTTTATTATAATTACCGAAAGAAGAAAATAAGCAAAGAAAATATTTTTTAAAAAAATTAACAAAAAAAAATTTTATTTATAAAGTTGGACTTAACCTAAGAAGAGAGCCTCTCGCTCACGTACCCTTTAAAGGGATCAAAGCCCACATAGTTCGGAAGGGTAAAAAAGCGTGTCACTTTATTGGTATTGTTTAGAAAAAAAGGTTTATTTAATTTATTTGAGAAAAATATTTTTTGTTTGGTTTATTTTTTATTGTTTTAAAAAAATTACTTTCCTTATTTTCTTATATGAAAACAAATTCTTTTATTTTAAAAAATGAACCTATTTATTTTTTATTTTGAAACTATTTATTTGCAAAAGGAAAAAAAACAAAAGTTCATATCCATTTGAGTCTACCGAACACAAAGGAGAGAGTAAGAATTAACCATTAAACATCTAGTAGCTTGAATAGAAGAAGATGCATACCTCTCAGCCTTTTGATGCCCACATGTCAAGTGGTTAAGACATGGATAACAAGACCAAAGAAAAGAAACAAATAGATGAGTATGTGATTTTATCATGTTATATGAGAGAAAAAAAGAAGTCAAACACTATCAATAATAAAAGAAAATAGTTCCACAATAAATTAAAGACATGCAACTAACATGTACCTCTGATATCCATATCTTAAGAAAATTCTAACTTGCCTCCTTGCTCTTTTCAAAATTCTTGTGTGTCTTGCTCACTCTTGCTCCTCTATTTATAGTCCAAAAGTAAGGTTTTGTTCATAAATGCTCATTCTTTTTTGAGTTTTTATTTTTTGAATTTTTTATATTTTATGTTAATAAAACTTCCTAATTTGATCCAATCACCATCAATGAGAGATTTTTTTAATTTTCATTTTTTTAAAAAAATATTTTTCATTTTCCTCACATGTAATTTCCTAATTTAAACCTATAAACATAAATGAGAGATATTTTTTTGTATTTAATTTTTTGTATTTATTTATTTTTTATAATTTTCATACAAGAAATTTCCTAATTTAAACCTATCAACATGAATGAGAGAGTTTTTTATATTTTTTTTAATTTCTATTTTGTTCTCCTCTAGAATGACTACACAATAAGTTTACTAATCCAAATATCAAACAACATTAATGAGATAAATTATTTTGAAATTTGTTATCATTTATTACAAACTTCAATTGCAAGACAATTACCGTTAATGATGATCATTTTTCGAATTTCAATTATAATTCAATCGCCATCAATATCATTTTCTTATTAATTTATGTGTAAGCATCAAGGAGGATTTTTTTTCATGTTTTTTATTTTTATTATTTTTTATGTGGGGCCCACATAGAATGTTGTGTTCACAAAATGCATTGTATTAGTAAAGATGGTCACTGGTTTTTTTTTTTTTTGTTAATATGAAGGGTTTTCCCTTTCAAGGTTTAGAGTACAGAGGATTATCACTTTTTTCTAATAAGTGCACTTTCTAATATTTAAACTTGTGTTTTTCTTCTTACAGGGGCGAGACCGCTTACCACTTCGACCAACTGCTTGTTGGTGATGGTCACTAGTTTTAATTATCATTATGTTTATATTTTCTGCCGCTAGGACTATTTACTTCATATTACATGTTGTTTTAAGATGTTTTCTGCATTTGTTTATGTGTTGGGGGCGAGTGGGTTGCTCGCTGAGGCAAGTGTCCTTTATCAAATAATTAAAGGGTTTGATTTAATTTTAATTTGACCTTATGCTTGAACTTATTTGATTGAGTCGAGGGTCTGAGGCTCGGAGCAGAGCTCCATTTAGCTGTCACATGAGTGTGTTTGTTGCTTTCTATTCAATGTGTGAACATGAAACATTTCTTTGCCAAATGTACGTTAAACATTTTAATTAACCATGATAGATTATTGTGCGCACATTCCTTTTCTATTATGGTTAAGATTCGGAAAGGTGATGTAATACTCTAATAATCTCCATAGCCTATTTAAAATTTATGATAATTTTATGGATTGAGAGTGAGAGTCTTACAATTAAGATATCTACATCACATCTAAACGGATTTTTTCTAGTATTCCAACAAACTCTTTCAATAACATAATTTAAATTTTTCCTTAAGATATCTTTTAGTTGATTACTTAATTACTCAATTTAATGTATCCATAAAATATTCTTAAATATAAATATTAAAATTAATATATATATATATATATATATATATATATATATATATATATATATATATATAAGAAAATATTTAGTAAGTATTAATAAATCTCATCATACCAGAAATTACCTTTTGGAGACATCTAAGAGACCATTCAAATTCCAGGAGCATTTTTCAATAATAATGATAATAACTAATAAAACTTTTAGCAGAGCTCCTCCTTTTTTTAGTCAAACCTCAAAGCAGCACCTTTGAGTTTTTTTTGTCTCAAAACACAGTTTCTGCCACTAGAGGGAACAAAGTCTTGGTCTTCAAATATTATATATCAAGATATTAGCCTCCTTCTCTGTTTTTTTACATTTCGTGGTATTTTATCATTTCAAAGTTTAGCGAGTAGGCTTTTATTTTTGCTAAGTTTAACTTATTGTGTTGTTTTGGACATATGATGTAAACGCTTTTCAATGATTAATGCATTTGTTTTCTATAAAAAAAGAAACTTTTAGATTTAAATCTTTCTAAACCCTACTATCCACACACATATTATGGGTACTTTTCAAGGACATTGATATTCACTTTATATGAGATTATGTAACCTAAACCAGAGGGTTATATATATAGATTGAAAAAAATACACATTTTTTTTATCCAAAATTGCACTAGACAACAAATACTTTTTGGAGTTGCAAAATCACCTATAAACTTTGAAAATGAGAGTAAAAATGTCACAACCGTTAAAATAACTTAATGTTGTTATCCTTTTATTCACAACAGCTGTATTGGGCCGTCACAAAAACTAACGGTCATTAGGTTATTTTCATTGATGTTGCTTTTTTTGTTCTTATTTTCATATTTATAGGTAGTTTAGCATATCCAAAAAAATACGGTCACTATTGCAAAAACACTTTTTAGACCAGTTAAAAAAGACATTTAGACCGGTTATTAAAAGTTATAACTTTTAAGACCGGTTGTGATCACAACCGGTCTTAAAAGTCTGACAATAAGACCGTAAACTATAAAAGATTACCTTTAAGACCGGTTTTGTTGACAACTGGTCTTAAAACTCATGACTTTTAAGACCGGTTGTTAACAAAACCGGTCTTAAAGTTTTAAGACCGGTTTTGTTGACAACCGGTCTTAAAAATATGATTTTTTTAATTATTATTTTTGGTTTCAACCTTGCCCAGGCTAGTAATCCATTTTAACTACAATCCCCTTTCCACACAAGCAACAACACATATATATTAATAATCAGAAGCAATGGCAGCAACATTACTACACTCACATTTCACAGAAGCAACATTATCAATAAAAACCATTCAAAATCAATACATTCAATTTCAATGACAACTGATAACACATTATCAACTCATTCAATTTTCAGCAACAATATCAACAATTTATCATCATCAGGCATTTTGAAACACAATGAAGCATAATTTAACAATGATAGAAGGAAAATCTCAACATTGTGCACTTTCAATCCCAAAACTTCTAAGGAAAAGAGGGAGAAGAAAAATTTCTTATTATGTGCAAAAAATTCCTAAGCTTTACAGAAAAGTGGAAGAAAATATACAATAGTGATCCCATGACTGTATCAGCAACCGCAACTAGTATCACCAATATCCCAGAAATTGTCCAAAGCAGAGATATAAGCCAAGTTAGATATGAAAACCATAAGTATTATTAGAACAACATTGGATTAAAAAACTTATTAATCTTGGAAAAGCTCATAGATGAATTCAGCACAACAATTGCAAATGAAATCAATATCTTTTTCAGGAAAGGGATGAGCAAGATCAAACATCTGTATGTGTAACACAAGCCAAATAAAACATTAACTTACTAACTTAAAAACAATAAAGTAATACAAAATTTTTGAAATATACATTTATTACCTTTGGTAAAATCAGTCCTGCCTAGGCTAATAATATTGTAAATTTGCCTTAAAATATAAAGACCACATAAGTTGGACCCCGGTGGTTGCCTATGGCTCTGAAAAAGAACATGACATCATCAAACCATAGCTTATAGAACACATCTTAAAGAAAATAAATATGTACTAACCTTTGGCGTGATCCATATAGGGTCTTTTAAGTCACGAACATGCTTACCACACTTAGCGTGTAGGAATGTCCGCATGGCCCTATCATCAAAATAACAAAGATTAATTATCTTGCACACAAAATTTGCACACAAAAGGTAATAAAGCAAGAAAACTTACGAGTTCACGGTCTTCTTCAAGTCACTTCCCGATTTCAAGTGGAGGGAGCATAGAAGGATGACTGTGTAACTAGCCTTACATAGAAGAACCAATTGCCAATGATCCCTTTAAAAAAAGAGATGAATGTTAAGTAAAATATAAAGTATTATATGTATTTTGGAATATAAATTTGTTTCTTACCCATGCACATAAGGAACCAAGATACAATCAGTTTCTATTTCACTGAGCCTCTCTGATACGTATCTATGTCTGATGGCAGAAGTTGTCCCTTTCTCTTGGACTTGATGAGGGCACATGAATCTAAATTTATCGCTCTGTCCAAAGGAGACCAACCTATAATTCATGTACCTACAATAACGCAAGCACACAAATCAAAGTTAAACAGCATAATTTTTAAAATATTTACCCCCAATTGAAGAAGATAGTTACATTAAAAATAGTTGGACAATCCCAACCATAAGATATTGTCTAGGAGCGACCAGGGACATTAAATCTTCCCTATCAATATAGCATGTCGCCCTTGACTTCCCAACAGCTGAATCTGTAGGACAACTTCTTGGTAGGAAGGATGTATCGTATGCCATCAGAATCACTTGCTGCATGACATTCAATAGAGGTTGTGAAACTTCATGAGGGAAGGGAGCTAGACTTAGGGTTCTGATCGGGGATTCCACAGCTCGAACAAAAACAAGGTTTTTTGGCCATGATATGAAAGTACCCAGGATATCGCTCACAATCTTGAACTCCTCAGAAGGGGTAGGGACAGTTGCGTCTGCGATGATAACCTCTTCAATTGACACCCTGACTTGATCACCTATCATTTGCTGGTTGTGAATAGTTGATCCTAGGTTGTGCAGACTCCCCTATGCAACTAACCATCTCAGAGGATCCTTGACAAAAATGTCACAAGGCTCAGCAATTTCTTTTCCAGGACCCTCTTATGACTGCCCAATACTGCAACAACTCCCTTTAGTGCTCTGCTTTTTAGGATCGAGCGAATATGCCTGGGGAGCACTGGTATCTTATCTAGTGATGAGAATGTCATACACTTCCTCCTTCATCTTGCTTAACTGGGCATCCAATAGTGCATCAAATGATGCTTCTATCTCTGCCTTTGCTTCTGCCCTCGCAATGGCCAACATACACTCCAATTTGTCTCTCTTCACCATATTTGAGGAATAGCGTTAGGGGGCTCCAAAATAATCCTTTATGCCCACCCCTCTTCCAACTCCCTTAACACGGCCTGGATGCTCATGTTTTCCAGTAGCAACTGTAAGGATATCATCCCTCCCCTCCGCCTTAAAGGATCCCTCGGCTTGCTTTTTTTGAAGTTCCTCCTATGAGATATACAGAGAAGACACATGAGTAATGAAACATGTTTACTAAATAGTTAATAACAACAACGATACTTACAATTTTTTCACCGACTATACGAGACTGTTCACTTGTATATGACCCACTACTCTTTCGGCGAGCATGCAACCACAATTCTTCACGTTGTAGTGGAGATGGTGGAGAAAGAAGAACATAAGGATTAGATTGAGATGCTTCCTCCAGTCTCTTCCATTTGGCCGCCAACAAGTCCTTTTCGGCCTTTGCATATCCCCCACGAGACATTGTATGTGGGCAATCATTCTTCCTACCACTCTCTTGTGCTTTTTTCCTTCTTTCCTGTGAATAAGAAATTGGGACAAAAAAAAGGTTACAATCAGTATAGACAATTGATAAGAAAATAAAATACAAAATAAGTTAACTCACTAAAGCCTCTGGAGTAGTCTGAATCCTCAAAAACTCTTGCCAGGTGGCTTCATTGATATATGAATACTTGCTGCATGGAGTAGGATGAGGCTTACTAGCTTCCACCTCGATATGCACGTAATTGTTGGCAAGATTCATCTTGAACTTCCTCCAGCGCTCACAACAATACGTCATAGTCTTGTTGTATAAGACTTCACTCTGAGTGACGTCGTAGGTGAGCTGTTATGCATGCGTTAACACAGTTAGTGACAAATTTATGACAAATTTGATAATTATAACATGCAGAAGAGAACTTTATACCTGAATAGTATCCCAAATATGCTGCTTCACTTTTTTGTCGACATTTCTCCATTCATCTATCAAGATACTAGGCTTATTACGTGCTAGGAGGCAGACGAAACTCCTATATTAGCTTGCATTAGGCCCAATTGGTTTCCAATATTAATCAAACTCAATTGGTATCTTTTCATCGGTACTCCGACTGAGGGTAACGTCTCTCAACCGTATAGCCCTCTTACCCCTCCGTACGGACTGGTTACTCGGCTCACTCTGATTAATACTCACTGGCTCACTTTGATGAGCACTAGGTGACTCCTGAGCCTCCTTACTAGGACACCTCGGATCCGTCATTGTCCTGTTAAGACAAATCGTTAAGTTAGTAAGTTATAAAATAACTGTATATATAATCTGGATATAAGTCATAATGATAATTACTTTAGATAGATAGCTAACTTTTAAAGTAGATTTATAAAGAGATATCCTCCCATATCACTTCACGATGATAATTTCTTGTGCCGTGTTCATTATCTGTTTCATCTTCTTCATTCAATTCAGGAAGACCCCTGGAAAAAGGAGTCTCGAGAAAATCGTAATTTGAGCGACTTTCCTTATCAATATCAAAAACCCTTTTTTCCTTGGAGAGCCACAGACCACATTTTATTTGCTTGATCAATAATATATAACACTTGTTTTACCTGATCTGCCATAATGAAAGGTTCATCTCCAAAACTTCTACTGTTCAGATCTACTAATGTAAATCCTAACTGATCAATCTTCACACAATTATTGACATCAACCCACTTGCATTTGAAAATGGGAAATTTAATTTTAACATAGTAAACCACTAAAATCTCCTAAATGACCCCATAATAAGGTATAACTGCCAATTTAGGGTTCTTATCTTTTGAACTAGAGAAGTGTATAGATTCAGCCACTAACATAACACCACTGTTTTGGACAGTGGTCCTATCATCTAGGGACTTTGTGTAAAAGGTATAACCATTGATCATAAATGAAGTCCAACTTATGACATCAACCTCAGGACCACGTGCTAGCCATTTAATTGTATCAGAAACAAATTCTTCTCCATCAACCTTATATTTAAACCAATGTGCAAAAGTTCTTATATGCTCCCTAATTAACCTTTGTTCAGTCATTCGACTGTTTTCTTTCCGTACAATTTCTTTATGAGCATTCATGTAATCTTGAACTGGATCAACATTATTCAAGATGTACAAGTGGACTTGTTGTAATTCATTAGGATCCACACTCTTTACTGTAGCCCCGCGTCTACCCCCTTCTTCATTATGGCGTTTAGAAAGGCCGATATGTTCTACATTTGACAAATAATATTGACCAAATTCCATGGCTTTTTCAGAAACTTATTTCTAAACAATAGATGCTTGAGGCCGGTTAGGGTTCTTCACATACCCTTTTAGGATTTTCAAAGTTCTTTCAATTGGGTATATCCATTGGAAATAGATAGGGCCACACAACTTTATCTCCCTCACTAGATTAATAATTAGATGTACCATGATGTCAAAAATAGAAGGAAGAAAAAGCTTTTCAAGCAGGCACAAGATCATGAATCCTTTATTTTCCAATTCATCCAATCTTTCTGTGTCAATGACTTTACTATAAATTGCATTGAAGAAGAAACAAAGTCTAGTCAATATATGTTAAAGATCATATTCGACAATGCCTCAAATAGATACTGGGAGTAGTTGTTACATTAATACATGACAATCATGAGATTTTAGCCCTACTAACTTCAAGTCTTTTATCGACACAAGCTTCTTAAAATTTGAGGAATACCTTGATGAAACTTTGATTCCTTGTAAACACTCACAAAAACTTCTTTTCTCATCCTTGAACAAAGTATGACAAGCTGGAGGACAAAAGGTTCTCTTACCATGTGGCCTCGGATGCAAGTCTTTTCGTATTCCCATTTCTTGCAAATCTAATCTTGCCTTCACGCCATCCTTAGAACTACCTTGTTTGTTGAGCAGTGTCCTAACAATACTATCACATACGTTTTTCTCTACATGCATGAAGTCAATACAATGTCTCATATCAAGATTGCACCAATATGGAAGATTGAAGAAGACCGACCTCTTTTTCCATATATTTTTCTCATTTCTACTTTTTGTAGCCTTACCGAAGATAACATTGATATTTTGTACCTTTTCATAAACTTTCTCCCCAGTCAATGGCTCCAGAGCATCTTCAAACTCTTGGCCACCAAAAAAGGCTTTCTTTAATCTACGATATGGGTGGCCCCGTCTAAGGAATCTTCTATGGCCAAGATAAACAGTCTTTCTTCCATGTTGAAGTTGATGGTAGCATGTGCCTTCTTCACAAATCAGACATGCTTTGTGGCATTTAACGCTATATCTTGACAAGTTTCCATATATAGGAAAGTCATGTATAGTACAAAAGATCATGACTCACATTTTAAAAATCTCTTTCTTGTTCGTGTCAAAAATATCGACACCTTTATCCCACAACTCTTTCAAGTCTTCAATCAAGGGTTATAGGTAAACATCTATGTCATTTTCGGGTTGTTTTGGTCCCAAAATCAACATAGATAACACGATGTATTTTCGTTTCATGCATAATAAAGGAGATAAATTGTAAATTACCAACAGAATAGGCCTTGAACTATGTATACTGCTTAGGCTACCATAAGGATTCATGCCATCCGTGCTAAGCCCAAGTCTAAGGTTCCTAGGTTCTTTGCCGAAGGTAGGAAATAATTGATCAATTTTCTTCCATTGAGAAGAATCAGCTGGATGTCGAAGCTTTACATCGGAAATCCTCTCATCCGCATGCTATCTCAAATTTTTGGCATCAATTTCATTAGTAAACAGGCGTTTGAACCTCAGCATGATTGGAAGATACCACAACACTTTTGCATGGGCCTTATTTGATTTGTACCCGGGGGTTTCACATATCGGACATTGCTGCTTCTCTTTATGCTCTTTTCTGTACAATATGCAATCATTAGGGCATGCATGGATCTTTTTATACTTCATCCCTAGTGGACATAGTATTTTCTTAGCATCATAGTATCGGCAAGGCAGCATGTTATCATCTGGAAGCATGTCCTTAAAGGCCTCAAGTGTTTCTGAAAAAATCTTATCGCTCCATCCATGTCATGCTTTCAAACTTACCAAATTTAATAGTGCTTTCAACAATTGGTGTTTTGTTCACCCTAGGTATATCGGCTTCTCAGCATTATTGCACATATTACCGTATGTATGTGATTGCTCAAAAGCCTTTTCTCCTACATCACGAATAATATCCTCTATCCGATCGTCCAGATCCATGTCATTATTATCAAAGGCTACTCCCCCTTGTTGAGCTGTGCTTGGAATTTCTAATTCTTCACCATGCCATACCCATACTGTATAACTCTTACAAAATTCTTCACAAATTAAATGAGTATATATATGTGCAGCACTTAGTTGCTTCTCATTCAAACATTGTACACAAGGACAATAGAACATCTTACTATCATTACCATAATTTCTTCTAGCAAATTCCAAAACATCCCTCACCCCATTATCATATTCAACACTAGTCCGTTTAGCATTTACCCAACTACGATCCATATATTTCAACACCTTTTTTTTCCTTCTCTTATGTATATTTTTTACCCTAGAAAAGGAAGGAGTATGATAAGAGTATGAAATCATTACACGCATCAAGTTACCTAGTTTAATAGAATTCTTCATCAGATGTAATTGCAATCTGTTCCATTTTCTTCAAGTAATTTTTTCCCTTTCACAAAGTTCTTATTTCTATTCAAGGGACCACTACAATTATATCTGATTTTGAAGAAATAAATAAAGAAATTGATAGACTCAAGAAAGAAAATGATTCAACAGATTAAACAGGCTCATAACATCTTTAAGGGACCACTTCAATAGATTCAACAGTAAGAAATTGATAAACAGCCCAATTATATCTTCAACAAATTCAACAGAAAGAAATTGATATGCAAAATGTGAAAGGTCAAGCACTTGTGATTGAATAGATTCATAACATCTAAATTCTAAATCATAGACTACATCATCAAAGACTTAACTGAGATAGAGGAGGCATTACTCTTACTTGGAGGTAGTGACCTTCGATTGTGGCTTGACGAGTAGGAGGAGCGGCGGTTGCAGCGGCTGGAGAACATGGAGGAGATAACGTTGAAAAGATAACGCATAGTCAGAGATTCTACAGCAACGGGTGCAATGACTAGAAGACGGGAGGATTTTAGGTTGGAAAATAGAGAAGGAGGAGGCAACGGCGGCAGTGGCTGGAGTAAAGGGCGGAGAAAATGGTGGAATAGGACCGAAGAAGAAGGTGCAGCGCTGAGATGAAGCTTTCGCAACAGTGGAAGTGACGGGGAGGGAAACGAAATGGAGGGGGATTAGGTTTGAATTACTGAACTTTTAAGATTGGTTATCCAAATAACCGGTCTTAAAATTACTTTTAAGACCAGTTATTTGGATAACCGGTCTTAAAAGTCTGGTATTTAAGACCGGTTATAAGATAACCGGTCTTAAATAGTGGACTTTTAAGACCGGTTATATATATAACCGATTTTAAAAATAGACCGGATTTTTTTTCTCAGTTAATTTTTAGACTGGTTCTAAATGATGACCGGTTTAAAAAATGGTATATTTTAGACCGATTTTCATTTTAATCGGTCTAAGAAATTTTAAAAAATATTTTCTCTTTAAATAATTTTTGTTTCTGTTATTTTAAAGACAGGTTATTTATATAACCGGTCTAAATAATTTTTTTAAGACCAATTTTTTAAAAAACCGGTCTTAGAAGTTTCTCTTAATTACAAAATTGCCACTGTGTTTTTCTTTTAGACCTTTCCCGCAAAAACCGGTCTAAATGTTGTGATCTAAATATCCTTTTTTGTACTAGTGGGTATTTGACACACTTTGAATAAACTTTTATAGAGATTTTTATAGCTTCACTATATGTGTGTTTGTGTGTGTATAAAAAAAGAAAAGGGTAGCTTTTGGAGTTATTAGATCTTGAGAGTGTGTGAGATATAAATAATTATAATGTCATGGATTAGAAGGATTTTTTATTGATCTTCTAAAGTTCACTACATGCACTGCAACATAAAGCATGACAATGTTAGCAGATGTCTCGGTTTTTCCTAAAATAATATTTATTATGAAAGATGAAATAATAGGTAGGATTAAAATTTAAATAGCAGCATTTGATTGCAGAGTCACTATTTAACTTTGTTGAATTAACAAATTTCATTAATAAAATTAATGATATTAAAATTAGATGACTAAAAAGGGTAAAAGTATAAAAATACCTGTTATCTTTTCTAAAAAGTACACTACCATCATAAGCAAATATTAGGTGGAAAAATACCTATGATGATACAAAAAGGGCCCTAAAGTACCATTGTTGTTAAGGGAGGGGATGAAGGGGAGGGAATGGGAGGGGAGGATAGAGCGTCACTTTGTTTGGTTTGATAAGAGGGGGAGGAAGGGGAAGGTTTTTTAATGATCATTTGTTTGGTTGAAGAGGGGATGGGAGGGAAGATAATAACTAATTTACCATTTTACCTTTATATGTTAGCTTACATTTTTTATGCTTATATAAATAATTTTAATTAGTTTTCCTGAAATGAAATGAAATTTATTTAAATTAGTTTATACATCAATATAAATTAAATAAATTATCAAAATTCAAATTTATTTTACCAAGTGGACACAAATTTATTTTAATTCACATTGTTGGAATTACTAAAACAATTATTGGTAAAAAAAAGTAGAGATTATAATTTTGTGCAAAAGAAGCATCAAACTTCAAATGGAGAACTACATATGAGAGCATGATGCTGTGGAAGCATATTTGAGTAATGCTTTTTTGAAAAAGCCTAAAGTTCTCATGATCTTGATCCTCATCTATGAGAGCTGTGAGAGCTCATGAGAGCTATGATATGAAAAAGTTACCAGGTCAGAACTTTGTGAGAGCGTGTTTTTATTTTCTGCTCAGAGATATTACTAGAAATATGAAAAAGTAATAGGGGCAAAATAATCACAATATTTTCCTTCCCTCCAAAACCCCAAATTTGGAGGGAACAAAAATGAGGGGAGGGGAGGGATTTGGAGTCCCTTTTTTAGCTCCCCGCCCCTCCAATTTTTCACACCAAACAAGGGGAGGGACTCATCTTTTATCCCCTCCCCTCCCCTCCCCTCCAACCAAACAGGCCTTAAATGTATCAGACATCCATTTATTTTGTTGAATTGTACTCCATCATGGTTATTTTGACCTTATGACGTGGCAAGCATTTCCCATTTTTACACCATCCTCTACCATTTCAATTTTCATGTCACTCACTCTTGTCTCTTCTACAATCACTGGTGAGATCCACATCAATGAGATCAACTCCTCCCACTTGATGGCATTGACAACGTTGAGCATAACCTAGTGCAATGGTGGCAACACCAACCACCAACCTACATCTTCACCCAATTTTCTTGCCATCCTCTACCTTGCACACCACCATTGGCAAGATCCCTACCTCACCTAATGGCAACGTCGATGTTGAGAACAACCCAATGCAACAGTGGTAGTGTTGACATCGAGTACAACCCAATGCAACAACGGCAACATCGACTATCAGCCTTCATCTTTAACCATGTAAGGATGGCTTTCATTTGTTTCTTTCTTCAACAAAACACTAAACCTTCATCTTCTCCACTTCTTCTTTACAATTGTTGAACTAATTTTATTTAGTCTAATATAGGGTCTTCCTCCAATAACACACCGAACCTTCATTTTCTTCATTGCTCATGATTTCTCATATAAGGTCTTTAATTTCTACAAATCATTCCTCTCATCAATGTCTTGACTAAGGTCTAATTAAGATATCATATTCCTCTCATTGATGGCCTAAACACCGTCATTTCTTATATCTCAGCTTTACACAATTTATGATTTGTTTGATGCTTCTATTTTTTGTTTAATTTCAAATTAGTTTGTATCTCAGATTTGGGTTTGCTTAATTGGTTATAGATGTTTTGATTTATGGATTTGAGTTTTATTACTGGGTCGTTGAGCTCAATCTATGGACAATTTTTGGAAGTGGGATGACGAAGAAGATGAGGAATCTAAGAGGAGAAGGACGGTTTTTTTCCCCAATTAGAGTATAAAACTACTACATATTCGTATACTAAGTAGTTTTAATGAAACTAAGAAATGAGAAATATAAAGAGGCAGAGTTACAGGAATGAAATATGTAATGTTTATTTAAAACAACCATTAAGTATATGAGCATATATTTGATCATTTTATAAAACACCTATGATATATTAGTTTGGTGTTTTATGGAAAAGAATAGTATCGTTTATTTGATGGTTGTTTGTGAACAACCATAAAATATAGATCACATATATTTGATATTTGTTTATAAACAACCGTAAGTTATCATATACTTAACGGTTGTTTATTAATAATCGTTAAGTATACCCTTTAAAAAACCCCTTTTAGACCTATTTTCGTTTGATATTTGAAACTTATAAGTTAGAGAGAGCTCACTCCTAACACCTCCGACGACTCAATTCTAGCACATCTACCACTATTTCGCTCTCCTCTGTCATTTCCTTGGTGTTTTACTTCTATCTCCTCTATCGGTCTCCTTTGTAGCTTTCCTTCGTCAATTGTTGTTCATGGGTTTATGGGTGTCATAGGTTTTAGAGTGATTTTGGGCTCGTGGGTGCTCCTACTAGTTGCATATGGGTTGATTTCTTCTTTTGGGGTGAATGGGGAAGGGCTTTGAGCTCATCTCTTCTTCTTAAAGGTGCGTTAAGTTCAATTTCTCCTACTAGTGGTATTTAAGATTGTATTTTCGATATTGATTTGAGTAAAGAGTATGTAAAGATTGTTCTTTGAGTGATTTTTGTATGTGCATAGCATTTTGTCATTGATTTTAAGTGTTTGTTGTTAGTAAAGTTACTATTTGTTAACATTTATTTGATTAAAAATTGTGTAAAGATTGCTTTTAAGTGATTAGGTATGTACATAGAGTTTTGTCACTGATTTTAAGTATTTGTTGTTACTAAAGTTGTTATTTGTTAGTATTGATTTAAGTAAAGAGTATGTAAAGATTGATTTTAGTTATTTTGTATGTGCATAGGGTTTTATCACTGATTTTAAGTATTTGTTGTCACTAAAATTGCTATTTGTTAGTATTGATTTGAGTAAAGAGTGTGCAAAGAATTTTTTTGAGTGATTTTGTATGTGCATACATGATATGCTCTAGATGGGGAGTGCAAATAAAGAATAGATGTTTGCTATGTTAGGATTGGGAGGCACAACGGAAATCTAAAATTCATAAATTTTTCAATTCCTACTGCGGATCTGTCAATGACGTTTAAATCGAGTAGTAGAAGAATGTACCTTTCTTATGTGTTCAGTCTTTTCTTTCGATCTCAAGGAGCTAACAACTCGGATCAGCTCCCTCTACCGGTATCCACATGAATAGAAATCCAACATGAACAACGTGTTAGCGCTACCAACGTCCCTCTAGAGTTTTCTTTTTCTCACGACTCTATCGATTTTTTTATCATCCGTAGAAAACCCTAGCTCTCTCTTTTTAAATAACTAGTTAGGTTTTTCTATTTTATGATGAATATTATATTTTTAAAATTAATCTTAAATAATTTCCAAAATAAAATTATATCAATTAACACCTAATTGTTTTTGATAAGCAAATTAAATAAATCTGGTTTAATTAAATCTATCCAACAGTTTTAATTTAACCTATTTATTTAATTTGAATAAAGAGCCAATGTCACTATATTTAATTTATTTTTATAAATTAAATCCGAGATATTATATCTTTATCATGTTACTTATTAAATTTAATTTATTAGATAAAACTAAATTTTAAACTAACACAATATAATAATATTACACACACACACACGTGTGTGTGTTTGTGTATTATATGTGTGAGAGTGTGTGTGTGTATTTCCAAAATACATATATGTATATATAATATTATTAATTTTCTTACACACACACACACACAATCATAAATATTTATCAAGTAAATATTCACACAACATGTGTGTGTGTGTAAAATTCGTCCACCCTAGATTAACCATTACACTCATTAAATCTAGATATATCTCAGATTCAATGAATCTGGACATTATAGCTCATGCTGGACTATTTTTGTGTGCGACCTTGTAGGCCCATATGAAATTGGAAGTAGGCCAATGACTATACTAACCCACAAGTCATAAATATGTGTATTTGTGTGTGTGTAAAATTCGTCCACCCTAGATTAACCATTACATTTATTAAATCTAGATATATATTAGATTCAATGAATCTAGACATTATAGGTCGTGTTGGGCTATTTTTGTATGTGACCCTGTAGGCCTATATGAAATTGGCAATGGGCCAATGACTATACTAACCCACAAGTTGTAAGTAGCCTCTAGCAAGACATTACGACTACCCAATTCATATTAGGATCGATAAACGGATACAATATGTCATACAACTATATCACGTCCCTTTTGTCACATGATATTTTAGTCAAAGATGAGGCATGGAGAATGTTATCCTCCTATTCCTAACCATTATTTTCTCGATCACTGAGTAGTCTAACTATAGAAATGGAAACTTCTTTCCATCATAGTATTTCCATACATTTCTCAGACTCACTCATCGAGGGGCTCAGTAATATCTCTCTACTAATGTGAGGGACAAGTTCTATCTTAATAATTCATATTCCTCTGCACAAAAACCACAAAGCCCGAACATAGCCTTTATCATCACCTGGTCGTGACTTTTGACTAAGTCAACGTTGAGTGACTTTCATATAGGAATCCATGATAATCTCAGGTAAAAGGGCATAGTAACGTGGTTATATATGAGATAAGCTTATGATTTGATCCATGCAGCTTTCTCATAGCGGGTTGGTCCAACACCTTATACCTTTAGAAGTGCCTAAGACTTTGATTCGTATCTCCATACCTTTTTAAAGTTTTATTGGTCTTATTTCATCTTTGCTCCCGTATAGATGACCGACCAAGGACATTTAGGAAAATCATTACGATTTATCTAAGGATATAGTTATCATAATGAACATGCAAATAATATGATAACAAAATGGACAAATTCATTGAATAACAATGTTCAAAGTACAATGATTGGCCCCTAAAGCATAATTTCCAACATGCTAATCGTCTATCAAAGGAGTACTAGGATGGGATAGATGATTGCATAAGGTTTATAGTTTGTAATAGTGCTGACAATTGCGATATGATGATTTACCCTTACATCAAGTGTGGCATTGTGAATCATGTTGATCCAGATAGTTGTGAGTCATACTTAGTGATGTATGGAATTGATTAGAGTTATACCTGTTGAACAAAACATGAGGAGATGGAAGTAGGCAATACTAATCATCCAAATTTAGAATGATGTGAATCACCTAACTTTGACACAAGTATATTTGAGGCCGATTTTCTTCAAGATATGGTCAATACAATTGAAGTAGACTTCAGTGAATGCCTAGAAAAGTTTGAGAGGATGAAGCACAATACAAAGAATCCTTTATATGAAAATTGTACTAAGTTTTCATTATTATCTACAATTTTAAACTTATACAACTAGAAAGCAAAACATAGGTTGAGTGACTCAGGTTTCACAGAATTGCTTGTGCTTTTGAGAAGAATGCTAGCTACCACCCGGGAACAATATGCCAACCAAGACTTATGATGTAAAACAAGTGATACATACTAGCTTGAGTTATGAAAAGATACATGATTTCCCCAACAATTGTATTTTGTTTAGAAAAGAGAATATAAATTGATAACTGAGTGTCCTCTGTGTTCTACCTTATACTACCAAGTGAATGGGAAGAGTCAAAACAAGGTGTTATGATATTTTCCAATTATATTGAGATTTAGACGCTTGTAAGGTAATGCAATTTATGCAAAAAATTTAAGGTGGTATGTAGATGAAAGGATTCAAGTTTGCATGTTTCGACATCTTGCAGACTCTATACAATGGAGTGAGTTTAACTTTGAGTATCCCAAATTTGCTGAAGAACCAAGAAACCTCAGCATAACATTGACTACTAATGGGATGAACTCATTTGGGATGTAGAACAGTACCTACGGTACATGTCTAGATATGTTGTTTGTATATAACATCCTTCCATGGCTCTTGATGAAACAAAAGTATATGATGTTGTCAATTCTAATCTTAGGGCCAAGGCAATTAGGGAATGATATAGATATATACCTTACGCTACTAATTAAAGACTTGAAGAAGTTGTAGGATAAAGGGGAGCCTACATATGATGCTCACAAGAAACAAACATTTAATATGAAGGCTATGATGTTTGGCACAATCAATGACTTTCCTATGTACGATAATTTGTTAGGGTACATCATTAAAAGCCAACTTGGATGCCCAATTTGTGAAGAGGGTACACAGTCAGTTCTGTTGAAGTATGGTATGAAGAATTCCTATATGGGACATTGCTGATGGTTGCAAAAGGGTTATCCGTATTTCCATATGAGAAAATACTTCAATGGGGAATCAGATGAAAGAATAGCATCTGAACCTTTGATTGGTGAGGAATTTTTTTTAAAATAAAATATATAGACTGTAAATTTGGGAAGTCATTTGGGAAATATAATGAGACAAGCAAGTGGAAGAAAATGTATATTTTATTTGATATGCCATATTGGAATTCTCTTAATGTTAAACATTTTCTTGATGTCATGCACATTGAGAAAAATGTGTGTAAGAGCCTTTTTAGGACGTTACTCCATATTCCTGGGAAGATGAAGAATGACATAAATGCAAGACTAGACATGGTTGAGATGTGAATAAGGGAGGAATTGGCACTAGAGGAGAGGGAATCTCGCACATTCCTTCAGCCAATGATTTTCACACTATCTAAAAAAGAAGAAAAAAGCTTTGTGTGTTTTTTGTTGCAGTGAAAGTGCTAGAGGGTTACTCGTTAAACATTAACAACCTTATGTCAATGAAGGACTTGAAGTTGAAGGGTCTTAAATCACATGATTGCCATATGTTGATGGAAAACTTTATTCCGATAGCATTACGAGGTGTTTTACCTAATACTGTGTGAGTTACGATCACAAAGTTATGTTTCTTCCTTAAGTTACTGTGTAATAGAGTGATTGACTCCAAGAAATTGTTGAAGTTACAATGCCGAATCATGACTACATTGTGTGAGCTGAAGATGTTTTTTCCTCTATCTTTCTTTGACACAATGGTGCACCTAACTATTCACTTAGTTAGAGAGGTACAACTGTGATATAGCTCAATATTTATACATTTTTAGTAATTTATCTTAGGCTTTTGTAGGAGTCAATTGAATATTTTAGGCATAATTAAGTGTTAATGTGATATTTTAGTGAGAGAATAATTTGGAAATTATAGAGGTTAAATTGTTGTATTTTTAATTAATATTTGTTATTCCCATTATTCCTTAATCATAAGCAAAATATAGTACCTTTGTGATTCTAATTTTGTAGGTGATGATGTGGCACAACTTTTGTCAATTGGTTAAGGTCAAAGATGTCATTTTGGAGCTTAATGAAGGGCAAAAGTGAAAATTCACAAGTGCATAATTTAGTTTCACATTTTTTTTCTAAGAGGAGATTAAATGAGTAAGGACCTTGTTTGGTGGTTGCAATTTTGTGCCCAACCGCAAAACATATTTTCACCCCTCATCCAAATATGCCTTGACTCACATTTTTAACCTAAAGAGAATTGAAGAAGCAAGAGGAAGTAGGGACCATTTGGTGAGTAGCGATTGAAAAGGGGAAAAAGGAAAGAAAGAAAGAAAGAGAGAGAAGGACAAATTGGAAAAGGTGTGTATGATTTGAAGAGCCAAGGAGGTGCTAACCAAATTATTGAAGAAAAGAGGAAGGAGACAAAAAAGAGGATTCATTCGATGGAGCACATGGAGAGGGAATAATTGAAGTTCAAAAAAAGTGGAAGAGGCAAGCTAGACTAAAAAGAAAGGAGGTGTGAGGAATGGAGAAGACCGAATTTGAGATGCTGACACGCAAAGATGCTGGACCAAATTATTGAAGAAAGGAAGTGATCATACACCAAATATGGAGGAGCTGCACTAATTATTGAATTTTGGGTGAGAATTAAATAGGTATTCGGTGTTCTTTACTTTTTTTATGGCTGATTGTTCACTCTTCCATCAAGCTTCATCTTCCTCTTCCATGAAAAGCTAAATTCCAATGATTTCCTTAAGTTAGGTAATGGTCTAAATTTCTAAACTTCAATGGAATTCCTTTAAGCTCTCTTTCTAGTTCATGATTATATGGCTTGGTTAAATATATGACGGTGAGCTAAATTGTTCTATGCCAAGTGAATAAACTTGGTGGTTGAGCCAGGAGTTTACTAATTAAGCTTTGTATGATTCATATTAGGAGTAGGTTGAGTTGTTTATTCTGACTTGGTTGAGTAGATTTTAAATGACTAAACTGAATGTTTTAAATTTTTGTAAAGGTAATTACAATTTAGAATTGGAAGTTAATTATTCATCTCCTTGAGTCAGATTTATTGTGTTAAATGGTAGTACTCATTTAATTGATTTGGTATAATGAATTAAATGAGTATTGTAAGTATGGATCTAGTGGTAGCTTAGGTCCATCCTTTTGACTGATATTATTAAATTCTTATCATTAGCAAGCAAGAAAGACTAAAACATCAACTTAAGGGAATCTCACTTCATCATTATATTAGTTTAATTGAATTTTCCTTGTTATTGTTAATTTCAATTCTATTTGCTTCTTTATCTTGAAAATTGAAAAATACGAAAATATTGAATTGAATTAGATTACTTCATTTGTTTTAGAAATAATTTCTCAAAATGATTTCTTGCAATTTTAATATATTTATCATTTAACTATTTAGAAACTTGGAAATTGATCTCCTCACAAGAGTGGCCTAGGTTAATCTACTATGCTACATTTTCAAACCTAGTTTTTTTATAAAAAAACTCACATGACATGGGTTTCTCAAACTGTGTGGCATAATCAATATAAGATGGATGTACCCAATCGAGCGCAAAATGAAGGACTTGAAAGGGTATGTGAAAAACCGACGCTAGCCAGAGGGTTGCATTATTGAACGTTATATTTGTGGGGAGGCGACTGAATTTTGTACTGATTACTTGAAAGATGTATGTGATATTGGCCTTCTTGTGTCTCAGCATGAAGGAAGGAATTTAGACAAGGGTTCATTGGAAAGAAAGTTATCTCTATCTCAAACCAATAGTGGGAGCAAGCACATTTATATGTACTTAACAACTCTAAAGAAATTGATGAGTATGTAGGTATTCATATGGATAAGCTTAAGATAAGAGGAAAGACACCAACAAAGTACATAGTGGGTATGTCAAAGAACATAATAAACAATTCATAGCATGGTTGAAGTAGCACGTGGATGATAAGTACAATATTTATCATAATTCAGTTCCTGAGAAAGTAATGTTATTGGTACATGGTCCGAACAGACATGTGTTTTCTTTCTCAAACTACATGATCAATAGATACACCTTTTACACTAAAGAGCAGGATCCCCAAAGAAAAATGTAAAATAGTGGGGTAATTGTTGTTCCTAACACCATGCATGTATCAAGTGCAAAAGATAAGAATATATGTGAATATGTCATACTTTGGGGTGGTTGAGCACATGTAGGAGTTGGATTATATAGGATTTTAGGTTCCAATTTTTTATTGCAAGTGGGTTGACAATAATAATGCTTTAAAAGTGGATAAGTTATGGTTGATACAATTGAATTTAAATAAGCAAAGGTATAAAGAAGCGCCTTTCATTTTGACTTCTCAAGCTAAAAAGGTGTTCTATTTTCCTAATACTGCTAATAAAAAATGGTCTATTGTTTGTTATTAAACAAAACAAGTGAGGATGTAGGAAGTGAATTTAATAAGGATGATCCTTTCCAAGGGTCATCGCTTGAACTATAATTCAATGTGGACGATGCTTTCTTTGTTAGATATTACAACAATGAAAGAATTTGGATATTAAAGAGGGGGAAGTTGCTTTGTAAATTAAAGAAAGCAATTGTTACTAAAAAGAGCATTAAAATTATTAAGATTAGGAAAAAAAGGGCATTTGATGTATCAATGGTGGAAAAATCACTTTTTAGACAGGTAAAAATTTCTTTTTAGACCGATTTTGGATAAGGTCCTGATATTTCCGGTCTAAAAAGTCTATTACATTTTAGACCGGTTAAGCAACCTGTCTTAAAAATTACTTCTTAGACTAATTGCTCCAAGATCAGGTCTAAAAAAGCTGACTTTTTAGACCCTTTTTGTGAAAGCCAATCTAAAAAGTCATACTTTTTAGATCGGTTGTAATGATAACCGGTCTTAAATTTTTTTTTGTGTTTTTAATGAATAATGGATCAATGGTGATAGTGAAGTATATATTATACATATAGATAGTCTGAGTTTTTGTGGTTGTTGATGAAATAGTACAGCTGAAGTAACGTGGGCTGTTTGTTTGCTTGTTTCTTGTAGAGCTGTGTTCATTTCAGAACCTAGCAGATGATGAGAGGCTAAACAATATGCCGATGATAATGCTTCTCCATAAAAACTTTGGAAGCACCATCCAAAGTACTCTGCCACATTTGCAAGAACTAGTTAACAATTAGTTAATGTGAGCTCCTACAAAAATTGTTGTCAACATCAGGCCGTGCTTCTCCTTTAATTTACAATCAGGGAAATGTCCGATGGACACATTTTGTTATGCTTTCTCTCGATTTCAACACTCATAAGTCGCAGTCAAATTTTTACCATAATTCGTATGGGTTTCCTTTTCTACATTCAAGTTGAATTAATAGCTCTAGACCAGATAATCTTAAAAACTAAATGAATTTTGAAAAGATTCTGCTCCGCAACTATAGAGGGAAATAATTAACTGCAAGTATTGACTATTTTAATCGTAGCTATTGTTTATGCCAGTTCAAGAATAGATAGACAACAAAAGAAATTGAAGGAATAATACAAGTAGCAGGAGCATATCTTCTCTAGAGTGCCAAAGAGTGATCTATTTTTTGATATCTCTGGCCTTGAGGTGGGTAAGAGAAATGCCAAGCTGGCGGACCAAAGTGGAGCGACAGGAGGGAGAAGCGACCTCCTCTCGACTAAAACGAAACCTGAATGGGAAGGGTTACGATAGTGAGATTCGGCCATGGAGCATTAGTGCTTAGACTTGATTTTGGGGGAAGGGGAATTGAGGTGAGCAAATTTTTAGAGGAGTTGGTCAGAAGATTTCTTTGTGACGTGTTGAACAGCAGGGGAGGCAGCGGTTGAGGAGGAGGAGCGGCCATTGCGAAGGAGGAGGAGGAGAGGGGAATAGTGGCAGTGGGTATAAAAGCAAGGGATGAAGAAAGGGTTCTGAGAAAGAGAGGATTCAGAGAGCGCGAGATTCAATTTAATTACGCGTGATGATGAAAGGTTTTGAGAAAGAGATAAATTTGGGGCAAATCTTTTAGATTAGTTACAATCAAAATAAGATCTAAAAAGTTCATCTTTTAGACTGGTTATTTGAAACATCAGGTCTTAAAAAGAAAAATATATATCATTTTTTAATTCTGTATCCTTTAGATGGGTTATAAAAAACAACTATTCTAAAATGTTTTATCTTTTAGACCGGTTATTTGTGACAACTGGTCTAAAAAGTTTCAAAAGTTTCAATTATTTTTATCTTTTTAAACCGATTGTTTAGATAACCGGTCTAAATAATATCTTTTAGACCGCATATTTTAAGAACCAGTCTCAAAAGTTCTTTATAATTACAAAACTATCACCGGTCATACTTTTTAGACCTTATCCGCAATAACCAGTCTAAATGTTGCAGTCTAAAAGGCTATTTTGTACTAGTGTATTCATAATTGTATAGAGAGTATTGAATGATTTGTTTTGATTTGTTGGGACTTATTGGCCAGAATTGATTATTTTGTATAGAGTGATACCTCCAGCCAGAACTAGATCTGATTGGGTATTTGGTATATATGTTGTTTTTGTAGGTAATTTTGCAGGGGCTGATCAAAAGTGAGCCCCAATTTTTTTAAAACAATTGGTCACATATACTTAACCATTATTCACCAATAACTATCAAGTATTACACAATATATCACAGTTTTTTAAAATAACCGTCAAGTATATTGTAATATTTTATGGTTATACACAACCAACCATCAAATAAACCATTTTCTCTAGTAACAAATACTTTACCATTCATCATTTTAACCATAAAGTATTGTACAAAATATTTCACGGTTATTGCTAAATAATTGTTAAATATAGATTGCTATATTTAATAGTCAATGTCTTACAATCTTTAAATATAGTGCCCTATAAATAACAGTTATATTTGAACAACCGTGAAATATATTGCCCTATACCATTAAATATAAATATTTAGCGCTTAAAATAGATAAAACTAACCATTAAATATAGACAAATCTGTAGTAGTGTAACTTCCCTAGCTCATCGTACTTGTCATTATCTTTAGTCAAACATTTCAAACACATAGTCAGCATAGCTCGAATTAATGGCATTAGCATTTTAGGGTTATTTTTGCACCATGATGGGTATTTTTGCACCTTGGATATTTTTATGGCTTCAGCAGCATTTTTTTGGGAAAATAATAGAGGGTATTTTAACACCTTTACCCGGATTAAAAATATAACTTACAAACTTAAGGAAGTAAAAAGAAACTTAATGTAAATTTAGAGGACCACATGTAACACCTCAAACCAAATAACAAAATACTTAGCCAAAGTATTTGACATATCGTCAATAAGGATGTTCAACATTTAAATCATCAAAATACAAAATCAGTTCAAATAAAAAAAATGCCCACATCATAGTGTTAAATCAAATTCTCAAAATATTTCAGCAAAACAAAATAAAATATGGAAGTTTATGGTCATGACAAATAACAACAACATAACATATGCTCTAGGAGAACAATAGAGCCTTCAAGGCTCACTCCATAGGTGCCTTCCTTTTCTTCCTACTAGAACAATCACCTGACAAATGTTAATGTAAGGGATGAGATTCCACGTCTCAGTAACTACTGAAAGTTTCTACCGTACACAAGCAAACCATATATGATAAAAAGAAGGAGCTAATTATGTATATATTTATATGTACCATAATCCTCATACAAGACTATTACTAATTTAATTATCATCATGTAAATCTGTATTTCTATCACAACAAGTAATATATAACTATGCAATATGCAAAATGCAACCTTCCTTATATCACCGTCCATCCTTATTCCGCTGACTGGAGCCATAGGATAACACATAGTCCAACAGAAACTCATCCATTTGACTGGATTGTCCCAAGCTCACCAGTTCTTAAGATGCACCCAGCCAAAGGTGTAGAGCTTAAGTCTGGACTATGGCTCCCCTCCTTAAAAGAACACAACTAAGGAGGTGTCACATGTCCTACAGCTCTAATGCAATCCGGCCAAAGGAAAACGTGGAAGAAGGGGCCTTGACAAGTGCCATCTACTGTGCACCGAGTGATGGCATACCACATGGTAAAAGATCTCAACATACAAATTCCTCATTCCTCTAGCCCATCATAAATGCAACCGCCATGACAGTTATATTTAATCATCAATAAATATAAATAAAAGGAAAGTTACAATAAATCATTCTTCCATTCATACTAAATATCATCAATATTCAAATATGCCTAAAAAGAATCAATAATCCAACAATACATTAATTATAATTAAAATTATTAACTATGTGAATAAAAATGAGTTATAAAGGAATTTAATTGTAACATTATTTATTTGAGAATTTACAATACATACACATATACATATAATTCAGTCTATTTTTAATAAAAGATATTTATTTACAATCATATACAATTTACAAGTATATGGGAGAATATTTAGAGTTACCCGCTATTTTTTAGCTCACAGGTAATTACACAAAGAGTTACTCTAAAGCTCTCAATGAGAGTCTACAAAGTCACAAATAAAAATATTTTATTAATATATGCATACATATATGTGTAAATATAACCTAAAACTCTTCTAACCTAAGCCCTTAGAACTAGCCTATAGAATTAACCATAGGCATCTGTGTGAGGTATATTTCAGCATATTCCTTTTGTATTTTGTATATGGGTGTTATATATATATATATCCACTTGGAACCAAATGATAATATCAAATTATTGAAAACAAAATAGTTTTACCAAACTCCCAAATATATACACATATTATATACATGTCAGGAGTGAAAAAGAAAAAACTTGTTAGTGGACTTGTTAAGTTATTATATATATATATATATATATATATATATATATATATATATATATATATATATATATTAAAACAATGAAATAAAGATAAATGAATAAAAATATTTCAACATATGCATCCACAAAAGTTAACGAAGAAAAGGGTCAGGAGGAAGAATGAATAACACATACGTACTAAGAAAAAGACAAAAGATGGGGTTCTGGAGGTAGGGAGAGAGAGAGAGAGAAAAAAGATTAGATATGTATACATAAACTCATGCATACCATCAGTGATAAGAAAAGGGGTTTAGTAGTTGGTAGGATTTTGAGATAATTGATAATGATAAGATCACCAAGAAAAGAAGAAGAAAAAGAAATGGAGTGAGCAACATGTGATGATGAAGGGGAAAATATATATATGTATGTAGGGACTCACGGAAGACTCACACACTTAAAGGAAGATAGCTCATGGTTTTTTTGTGAATAAATCTGACACTCATACTGGATGAAAAGACTAAGAGGGAGGGTATAAAAAAATTCAAATAGCAAGGAATAAATCAATGAGAGTTTATAGGTCTTTGAAGGCTTACAAACACTAGCACTGTGGTGAGATAAACAATGTGAGGTCATGAATTAGAAGAATAAAAAAATTCCACCAACTCTAAATCACGCATAAGGAAGGGGGTGAGTAAAAAGGTGTTATACATACATACTTGTATACAACTATAGTTGAAAAGACACCAAATAATAAAGGAGAAATGACAGAGAGAGTGTTGAAAAGCTTGACTTGACAAAACCAAAAGCTAGGAAACAAAAGAAGAGAGCAAAGGAGTACACCTTGTAGTGATGCGGCGCCAGATGTTCACAGGGAGAGAGGTAAATGGAGTTTTTATAGGGATAGGGTTAAGGTTTGACCCTCCCATTAAAATAATTTTTTTAAAAATAAAATAATAGTAGTACTAATATTTATTGTTCACATTTTGTTTTGGTTTTATATTACTTATTTCAATAATAAGATTTTTTTACTCACACATTTAAAAATAATTATTTTAGTGAAATATTTTAATTTGTATTATTATTATTATTATTAAAGAAATATTTAGAACTTGACACTTCTTTTAAATTATTAATTTACTTATATTCTTTGCCTAAATAAAATATAAACTACAAATAACTCTAACTAAAAAAAAGGATGTTACAATTCTCCCCTTCTAAAAAGAATTTTGTCCCCAAAATTCAACGCACAAGCTAAAAGACATACCTAATTAAACAAATGAGGGTACTTCTCCCTTATCTTTTCCTCTGTCTCCCACGTGGCATCACTAGGGGCTATTCCTCTCCATATAACCTTCACAAGTCTGATGGTCTTGTTTCTTAACGGCTTATCCATCACATCCACAATCCGCTCTAGCTCAGCTCTATATGTCATGTTATCTCTGAGTTCTATCTCTTCCACTTCAATAATATGGGAATGATCTGGTTGGTACTTCTTTAATTGTGACACATGGAAGACATAAAAAAGGTCGCAAGCTGTGGAGGTAATGTAATTATGTAAGCAACTGGTCCCACTCTCTCCAAAATCTCATAAGGACCCATGAAACGAGGTGAAAGCTTCTTTGCTCGAATCGATCTACCAATACTAGTTATCGGTGTGACTCTTAGAAATACATGTTCGCCTACTATGAATTCTAAAGGTCACCTTCTCCTATCGGCATAACTCTTCTGTCTGTTCGGGGTGGTGAGAAGCTTCTGCTGAATTATCTTAATCTTTTGAGTAGTTTTGTCCACCAGATCTGGACCTAGTAAACTTCGCTCATTCAATTCTATCTAATAAATAAGAGATCTACACTTCCTTCCATACAATGCCTCATAAGATGCCATCTCGATGCTTGAGTGATAACTGTTGTTATATGTAAACTCTGCTAGAGAAAGGTGATTGTCTCAACTTCCTGCCTGTTCAATGGCGCATGCTCGCAACATATCTTCTAGAGTCTGTATGGTCCTCTCAATCTACCTATCAGTTTAGGGATGGTAAGCAGTGCCAAACCTCAAACGAGTACCTATAGCATCCTGCAAATACTCTCCAAAATCATGAGGTACATCGTAGATCGTGATTTGATATGATGCTCTTTGGTACCCCATGCAATATGACAATCTCCTTCACATAGATCTTTGCTAGTCTCTCAAGAGAGTACTCTGCTGTGATAGTTAGAAAATGAGCTGACTTAGTCAATCTATCAACAATTACCAAATGGCATTATGTCTAGAAGTAGTTAAAGGAAGTCCCATGATAAAATCCATAGAGATGTTGTCCCACTTCCATTCTGGTATCTTTGAATTCTGTAATAACCCCGAAGGTTTTCAGTGTTCAATTTTGACTTTTTGAAAAGTTAAACAATGAGAAACAAACTCAGTAACTTCTTTCTTCATGCCTCGCCACCACTAATTCGGCTTGAGGTCATGATACATCTTGGTTGCTCCTGGGTGAATAGTATATTTGCTCCTGTAAGCTTCCTCAAGCAAGAGCTTCCTTAATTCTCTCTCTTCCTTTATACCTTATTATCCCATCTTCACCCATCTCAAACTTAGACTCTCTTCCCTCTTCAATATCTTCCTTGACACCCAACATATATTCATCCTCAAGCTGAGTGAATTTAATTTCTTTCCAGGTTGTACTTTCAATGGTTAATGTTTCCATGATAGCAACCAATCCTGAAATTACGTCAATAGATGTACTCTACACATCTTCTAGCAATTTATGTTCCCTGACCATCAACTAGGGTGCGTGGATTGACTTTTGGCTTAAAGCATCTACCACAACATTTACCTTTCCTGGATGGTACTTCAACTCATAGTCGTAATCCTTAAGAAACTCCATCCACCTCCTTTGTCGCATGTTAAGCTCTTTTTGGTCGAATATGTACTTCAGACTCTTATAGTCACTAAAGACCTTAAATTGTGAACCATAGAGATGGTGCCTCCAAATATTCAAAGCAAATACTACTGCTTCCAGCTCCAAGTCATAAGTTGGATAGTTCACCTCGTGTTGCCTCAACTGTTAGGAAGCATAAGAAACTACCCTGCCATTTTGCATTAGCACATACCCAAGACCCTTCTTAGATGCATCAGTATACAAAGTGAAGTTTTGAGTAGGATTTGGAATCACAAGTACCGGTGCCGTAGTCAACTTAGTCTTCAAATCCTGAAAATCTGCTTCACACTTCTCGTTCCACACATACGGTTGATCCTTTCTAGTCAACTTAGTTAAGGGAATGACTATCTGTGGGAAGCCTTTAATAAATCTCCTATAATAGCTAGCCAATCCTAGAAGGCTTCTAATCTCGGTGACACTATGGCCTTTCCCAATTCAACACTGCATCAATCTTATTGGGGTCCACTAACACTCCTTCAGCTGATACAACAAGGCCTAGGAATTTTACTTCCTTTATCCAAAATTCACAATTAGACAGCTTCGCATAAAGCTTATGTTCTCTCAGTACCTGTAACACAACTTTGAGATGCTCTTTATGCTATTTCTCATCCTTAGAGTATATAAGGATGTCGTCAATGAAGACTACTACAAACTTATCCAAATAAGGCCTAAATATTCTATTCATGTAATCTATAAAGACAGCTAGAGTATTGGTTAGCCCAAATGGCATAACAAGAAATTCATAGTGCCCATATGTGGTTCTGAATGCAGTTTTTAGAATATCTTCAGCTCTGACCCTTAACTGGTGATAGCCTGATCTCAGATCAATCTTCAAAAATACGGATGCTCTGGTCAACTAATCAAGTAGATCATCGATCCTGGGTTAAGGATATTTTTTCTTTATGGTTGCTTTATTTAATTGGCGATAGTCAATGCATAGCCTCAAACTCCCATCCTTATTCTTCACAAAGAGCACAAGCGATCCCCAAGGAGATATACTGGGTCTAATAAAACCCTTTTCCATCAACTCCTTAGTCTACTTTTTCAATTCTGCTAGTTCGGATAGAGACATTTAGTAAGGAGCTTTAGAGATAGGCCCTGTTCCGGGTGCAAGATCAATAGAGAGTCTACTCTCTCTGGGGGTAAACTTGTCATCTCCTCTGAAAATACTTTCAGAAACTCATTTACCACTTCAATGTCTTCTACCCTTTCTTCTACTTCTACTTGAATGGAGAAAAACACTATGTACACAGGACAACCCTTATGAATTGAATAGACTTTTCAACTTGTACTGCATATAACAATTATGGTTTACTAGGACTTATATAGTCAACTAGGAGAGAGATGGTCTTCTTCTTACAACTAAGGATGGTGTTATTTGCTGACAACTAATCTATTCCTACTATCACATCAATACCCTTCATGGGTAGACAAACTGTTAGATCCGGGTGACACCTAAGAGGGGGTGAATTGGGTGTAAGGTAAAAAACTTAAGAACTTTAAAAATATTTTTGCATCTTAGTGAAAACAATAATTAAGAGAGTAATCAAGCATAAATCAATAGCCAGTCATTTAAGTAATATATGATGGAAATATAAGAGTTTTAAGGAAGAGAATATGCAAACTGTATTTTATCATGGTTCAGTCCAATCCACGATGACCTACATCCAGTCCTTAGGCTCCTCCTGAGACTTTTAATCCACTATCTTCTTGTTTAACCAGGCATAAGAAAAACCTCTACAATCCCACAAGTTCAGTCGGGAACTTGTGAAGCCATTTACAAATCTCTCATCAAGATACTCCCCCTTACTCACGGTAAGGATACAACTTTTATAATGAAGGATTATAATCAATCTTCTCTTTCAGAAGTTGATAAAATGAATACTGAAGTACATTACAAAGAATCTCACTCTCTAAAGTAAATTGTGTAGTCACTGAGAAAATAGAGAGGAAATGAGAGAAACGTCAGAGTGTCGGCATTTTGACAGCGTAGGTGCAAACTCTTACCTTCGAATTTGAATGCTTATCAATTTATAGTTGATATAGCTTTGATGACTATTGGAGATATGTTAAATTACGGTTAAGCATGAAGGTCTTCCTGTTGTGATTTTGTCGCTTTACAGAAATATGATCGATAGAGATTTTGACACAAATTACTTTTTGACCGTTGAGCTTTAATCCAAGTTCAATCACCTATAATCCTCATGTAAACTTGATTAGTGATGATTAGGAATGTTTAGAAGCAACATAATCAAGGTTTAAATAAATTTGTAAGATTATAGAGAAATCCGATATGGTGATTAAGAGAATCTGCTATCAGTATCACTCAAGTGCATGAGAAATAAATTGAGTGGGAACTATAATCTTCCCTTGAGTTTGTTGAGGGTGACTTGTCATAGATGGCGAGTGGAGGATTTGTAACTTGGGTGATTGCTTGTCACTTGGGTGAACTTCTGATATAACTTCCTTATCTGATGTGATGACTTGCGCAGGAGCTGAGAATGACTTACTTCACTCGAGTGATCACTTATTCACTCGAGTGAGTGCTCTTCATAACCTTCTGGTAATTGCCGAGTGAGAACATTTCACTTGAGTGATAATCATGTTACTCGAGTGATCCTTTCTCATAACCTTTGAAAAACCAGTGAGTGACTTTTGAAAATAGCAAGTGGATATAGTCACTCGAGTGTCCACTTATTCACTTAAGTGGCATCTCTTCATAACTTTCAGAACACATGCGAGTGACTTGCAGAAGCCTTGCGAGTGATGCTGAATAATTCTGAATCACTCGAGTGGCATAAATCCTCACTCGAGTGATCTACTTCCAACTCTCAGATCACCTTGTGAGTCACCTCCAAATTCCCACGAGTTAACACCATCACTTGAGTGTTTATTTATCATCTTAAGTGAACTTGCACAGCCTGAGATGAATGACTTGAAAAACTGAAGGTTAGGATCTTCACTCGTTAGTATCACTCAGGTGTTCACTTAAACTGATTTATATATTTTAGCTCTAAATATGGAAAATGACCCATCATCGAAAAGCTCTTGTCATTTATATTCTAATCCAAAAAGAATCAGCTCCAACTCAACTGTATGCTGTAAGTTATAATCAAAAGAGTTTAGATTGTGTATGCATTTTCAAGCTCCAACTTCCAGAAGACATAACTCCTTGAATATAACTCTAAAATTAGTATATTATATATCAATGGAAAGAGATTTAAGTCTAGTTTCATATGGTACTAATTTGAACTCATTTGGAGTTTTATTTTGAGAGATATATCCAAAATACAAAATATGATCTGGAAAGTGATTGTGATTTGAATGTCAACATAAAAAATTTATATCTGCTTTAAGTGACTTCTTTTGATATTGGTTCTGGTGTCAAGATGATGCATTAGGAGTCTAGTTTTATATGCCACTAGTTTTGTCTCAATCAGAGTTGTTGTTTCAGAGATATAATCGAATTACTGAAGCTCGCTTAAGCTGGACAAAGAACAGAGCTCATCAGAGTAGCTGAAACAATGAATTCACTCGAGTGATTGATGTTCCTGATCGAGAGTTGCCGAGCTCTCGTAAAATAACCAGTTTCAATAAAAATTTTGCAATATAGAGTACTTGGATCGTTTCCCACAGAATTCACAGTCGACCTAAGATTAAAGCAGTAAAACAATAATTGGTTGGGGGGTTTTCATTGTGCTATCAATGAAACAACAAACTAGAACTAAAGACAGAAATCAACAAATGAATTCAATCAGATTAAAATGACTAACCCAGAAATGGGATTCCAGAGCTTCTTTCCATCATCGGATGAAAAAATTGTAACTAAACTCATGATTGATTCTGGATGAACTAAAATCTCTGCATTCATCCATAAAATCCCTCGACTAAACGATCGTCTAGGTTTCGTTTGAACACGTGGCGTGTCACTGTTTGATCGCATATAAATAACTACAACCTGGTTCAAATTATGTCCTTGGGATGTATCAATTTGAACATTAAATCTAATATTCAAACTATTTCCAAAAATCTAATTAGAGAAAATAGAAATGAATTATGTTACCGATTAAAGCTCCTCCTTTGGATGAAAATGTGGATACTCAATCCACGGGTCAGTCACATAAATTTAGCCAAGCATGGCTGGAAAAGATGAAGAACATATGAAGATTGTGAAGAACATTTCAGAGAATTTTTAAACTTCTATATTCAATCCATAATTCTACCAAAAAATGTCATCTTCTACATGTTTCTCCTAACTAGAGTAAAAACCTAATTAAAAATGGATCAGGGCTTCACAAGTCCAGCCCAAAACAGAAATAAATAACAAATGGTCTTTAATTACAAAATTTGGGCCCTATAAAAATTTCTAGAAAATGTATCTGACTTTAGCTCCAATTTTGACTGTCTTCTTGTCTGAATTTGCCTTTCAAGTCTGCATATCAATTGTAGCTCTTTGAATCATCTAAAAAATGTGACAAGAATGAGGCTAATCGGATATTTGGTTCAAGAGTTATGATCAAAATAGTGAAGCATTGTACATCTGGGATTTTATCATTTAAATAAATTAAATCTAATAAAACACTCAAAGCCCAAATAAGCATAAAAGCCCATTATTTATTAACTAAAAAATCCTAAATTTATTAATCAAGAGATACAAATAAGTGTAATAAATATTCAATTATCAAATTCCCCCACACTTATCCTTTTGCACTTCGGAGCAAAATTAAAACATAAAGACTAAAAGAATAATTTCTCTTTCCTAACAATTGCCAACAATGAAAAAATTGAACAAGGAACACAAAGCTTTAAAAGATCAACCAATTAAGACCGAAATCCTTTCATCTCAAATTACAAAACACGGTAATCTCAATCAATGATGTTAATCACACATGATGGTCTCTCAAAGGATTCTCTAAATAAATCTCTCAAGTGTATAAGGTAAATAAGTGTTTCGCTCAAATTCTACTCAAGAAAATTGTCCTACCATAGGCTTGTTCAATTTCTACTTCTCCACTACTTAGATCACATGCATGCACAAATCAAGAGAGCTTATTTTTTCCAAGTTGTAATGAGGCTAAGGTGAAGGTGTGTATAAATATGGATATGTGAGGTAAAGCACCAAAGAAATTTGAAAGAGCACTAATAAAAATAATAATAATAAAATCACTCAAATCACTTAATATGGATAAATGTATCACTCAATTCTTTTTATTTATTCCTCCTTCTTTCTTTTTCTTTTTCTCTCTTTTTGTTTTTCTTTTTGTTTTTTTGTTTTTGTTTTAGAATCACAATGCCAAACAATGAATGGCACAAAATCAAACATCTCCCCCCACACTTAAGATGTTGCACTCCTGAACAACCCCCACACTTAAACACAAAACTAAGGTTAAACCAATGCTCAATAAATTTCCAAGGTGTGGTATAAAATGGTTTTACACTTTGGCTAGTAATATGGTTTTAGAAAAGAATGAGTCAAAAAGGCACAAAGGGGATAACAAAGGGAATATATAATGTAAGGGAAGGCTATTTGGTCAAAGTGGGAAAATAAAAGAAAGAAAATAAACAAGCCTCTATCATATCTATGCATGTAAGTGAAAAATGTAGTTTTAGAAAGAAAGAAAGCAAGTTCTAGAGAACATAAATCATGAGTAGAAGCACACAGAAAAGAAAGAATGGTGAAAGATGAATTCCATTCATGTAGGCTTAAAATCTCACAAAGGTCAATACCAGATCATGCAATTAGCATCACGAAATCAACTACTAAAGTAAGCAATTCAGTCCAAACAGAATGTGTTGGGATTCGTACACGCAGCGGAAAAATTAACCGTTTAAAAACCTCGAATCCCAATCATGGATCTATCAAAGACGTCTAAATCGAGTGGTTAGAATAGTACCTTTTTGTTTTTCATGCTTTCGATCTCTAGGAGTCAACACCTCTGGTCGCCTCCCTCTACCGGTATCCACACGAACAAGACCCAATGCGGTAGCGTGCTAGCGCCTCCAAGATGCCTCTCTAGGGTTTCTCGCGGCTCTCCAAGTTCTCCGTGCAGCCTAGGGTTCTCTAGCCCTTCGAATTTTCTATCTAATGTAGGTCGTATAGGAATCTCAAAATTAATCTTAATTAATTTGAAATTCGAATGAAATCAAATAAATCTGACTTGATTAAATCTGTCAAACAGATTTAATTTATCATATTCATTTAATCTAATTAAAGAGCCAATAGATTTAATTTATCTTTATAAATTAAATCTAAGATATGATATCTGTATTAGTTTTAATTATTTAATTTATCAAATAAATTAAATATAAAACTAACATCTTATAATAATATTATAATCTATATATATTATTATTATTTTGTTCAAATTTATATATATATAATTCATCCACCCTAGGTCAAATATTGTATTCATTGAATCTTAGACACATCTTAGATTCAATAAATCTGGACATCATAGCTCGTGTTGGGCTATTCTTGTGTGCGACCCTGTAGGCCCACATGAAGTTGGCAGTGGGCCAAAACTATTCTAGCCCACAAGTCGCAAGCAGCCTCTAGCAAGACATTGCGACTACCCAATTCACATGAGGATCGATGATACGATGCAACCTTTTATACAACCATGTCACGTCCCTTTTTGTCACACGATATTTTGGTCAAGGATGAGGCATGGACAATGTCATCCTCCTGTTCCTGACCATCACTTTCCTGATTCCTGAGTAGCCTGAAATTAGAAATGGAAACTTCTTCCCATTACAGTATGGCCATACATTTCTCAGACTCACTCATCGAGGGGCCCAGTAATATCTCTCACTAATATGAGGGACAAATTCCATCTTGACCACTCACATTCCTCTTCATGAAAACTCCTAAGCCCGATTGTAGCCTTTATCATCACCCGGTCAAAGGTGACTTTTGACTAGGTCAAAACTTAGCAAGTTTCATGTAGGAATCTATGATGATCTCAGGTCAGAGGGCACTGTGACATGATTATATGTATGAGATAAGCTTATGAATTAATCCATGCAACTTTCTCATAGCGGTCCAGCACCTTATACTCCTACAAGTGCCTAAGACTTTGATTTGTATCTCTATACCTCATCAAAGTCATACTGGTCTTATTTCATCTTTGCTCCCGCATAGATGATTGACCAGGGACATTTAGGATAATCTTTATAGTTCATCCAAGGATACAATTATCATAATAAACATGTAAATGATATGATAACAATAAGGAGAAATTCTTAAATAACAATAATGTTTAAGGTACAATGATAGGCCCTTAGGGCATAATTTCCAACAGAATGATCCATAAAAACTAACATGTCCAAGTTCAAAATATGCATAGCTAAGAAATCATAGAAAGAGAAGCTGTATTATTCACAAAATCTAAGTTGATTTTGAAAAAGAAGAGTGGAAAAATGGAAGAAATAAAAGAAAAGGAAAATAGAGAAAGAAAGAAGAACACTTCCCAGATGCTTATGGAGGATAAGTGGCATCAATGAGTATGATATCTGCTTCTTCAGGTTGGTGTTGTGATCCCTCATAAAATGGTTTGAGTCTATGTCCATTCATGTTGAAGGTCCTCCCTGTGGGTGGATCACACAACTCAGTAGCACTAAAAGGGAAAACATTAGGAATCACAAAAGGGCCATTCCATCTAGATCGAAGCTTACCAGGCATAAACTTGAGATGGGAATTAAATAGAAGAACTTTCTGGCCCACAAAAAATTCTTTCCTCAGGATTTACTTATCATAGAATGCCTTTGTCTTTTCCTTGTACAACCACAAACTCTCATAGGCATCCAATCTAAGCTCATCCAACTCTTGCAACTGAAGCTTCCGTTCCATCCTAGACTTAGCCAAATCCATGTTACACTGCTTAATGGCCTAATAGGCTTGATGCTCTAACTCAACCGGAAGATGATATGCCATACCAAAGATAAGCCGATATGGGGAAATCCCAATCAGAGTCTTGTAGGTGGTCCTATATACCCATAAAGCATCATCTAGTCTCTTGTTCCAATCCTTCCGGATAGAGTTAATAGTCTTCTGTAGGATTTACTTAATCTCTCAATTCGAGACTTTAGCTTGACCATTGGTTTGTGGATGGTAAGCTATGGATACCTTGTAAATTACTTCATACTTCCGTAATAAAGCACCCGTGCTTTGGTTACAAAAATGAGAGCCCTGGTCACTGATAATGGCTCTAGGAATACCAAACCTGCAGAAAATGTTAGACCTGACAAAATCTATCACCACAGCAGAATCATTAGTCTTGGTGGCTTTCGCCTCAACCCACTTCAAAACATAGTCAACATCAAGCAATATGTAAGTGAAACCATAATAAGCAGGAAATGTACCCATAAAATCAATACCCCAAATATAAAAAATTTCACAAAATAGTATAGGGTGCTGGGGCATCTCATGCCTACGAGAAATACTACATGCTCTCTGACAGTTATCACATGACTTATAAAATAGATGAGAATCATGAAATAGGGTTGGCTAAAATAAACCAAAGTCTAACACTTTCCTAACAGTTCTTTAGGGTTCAAAGTGACCACCACAGGAAGAAGTATGACAAAAGCGTAAGATGGAGTTAAACTCATGATTAGGCACATTTCTCCTAATTACTTGGTCACTACAAAATCTCTACAAATAAGGGTCATCCTAAACATTATATTTAGATTCACTTTTCAATTTCAGAGTTTAGGCCCTAGTGGAATCAGAAGGTAAAACCAAGGGTAGATAAACTGGATTGGACCGGCCGGTTCAACCGGAAAACCGGTTGGCCGGCCCCTAGCCTGGTCCGGTTTAAAGGTTAAACTAAGTGGGAGAAAAAACCAGTGAAACCAGGGGTTAACCCGGTTACATCGATTCTACTCAGTCAACCTCCCGAGACCGGCAGGTTGGCCGGGTTGTTTTTTTATTTTTAAAGCCCCAAAACGACGTTGTTTTGGGGCAGTTAAGCACCCGACCCGACCCAAACCCGAAACCGACTCTATCCCATCCCTAACCTCACAATTCTACAGGTGTCTGTCAATATCTTAGTGATAACTGATAATCGCCTCTCAACTCTCATCTCAACCTCTGCTGTTCTTCCCTCTCTCGGTCGGCCACCCGATAGTGGTTGAAGCCAAAATTTTCCATATCATCTCAGGCATGTGTTTCACCGGTGGTGGCTATGTCGCCAATTGTCTCACTTTCAGTATCTATTGCTCAAGCTATTTAGCTAGAGTTGAAGTCCGACGAAGTCTTGTGGAGTTCGATAGGCGGCTTTTCAGTCTGAAGGTGCCCAATGTGTTGATGCACGGCCGTTTTAGTGAGTTTTGTCGGGTTCTCTTTGCTCTCTGCCTATCTCATCTCTGCTAGTCGATCTAATCTCTGCCGAAGTGCCGGTTGCTTGTTGTGCGTGCTTGTGTGGTAAGCTTTGGGTTTTCATCTGGTGTTGCCGTGTTGGTTTTATTTTGGTATGGTATGGTTTGAGTGTTTGATCGTTTGATGTTGCTCTGATCTGTGGTGTGGGGTATGATTTTGGTATGCTATGTGTTATACCCTTCACGACTTCAACCTAATTATGCAACCAAGCTCAAGTTCTTGATCATATTTTCTCATTTTCTGTATGAACTATGAAGCCATGTTTGTGTTAGTCATATGTATTTTGTTCTGTTAAAGACCTGTTGGGATAGTTGGAGTCATTAGAACTTAAAAGTCTATTTTTGGCCTAACAACGAATTACAAGTTGAAGTTTTTAAGTACATATTAGTATTACTAATTAGTAATTAGTGATTCATGCCTTCATGGAGACTTTGTCAACTTAGAATGCTATAATTAATATTAGAGTTTTTTTAATTGAAGTTAAATAAAAGAGTGGATAAAGGCAATGTAATAGTTTTTGTTTGTGTGCATAGATAAAAGAAATAAAGAAGGGTATATGTGATGAAAAAGATGGAAAAAACGAAGACAAAAGGATCCTCTTTTGATGGTGTCTCTCTAACAACAATTGAGAACCCAAGACAATGCATGCAACACCAATCATAATTAAATTTCACTCTCATCCTTGGTTTTGTTGTGCTTCCTTCAATTATTTGTTATATTTAAATATGAGTGAGAGAGAGAGAGAGAGAGAGCTAGGTTTTGAGGGATTGACCAAATAATTACTACCTCCACATCTCCTACATTGTGGGGTGAGGTTGATGGTTGTATCTCCTTTCTATCTTAGTCAAGATTATGCTCTATAATCTATGGCTGAGATTTTGTTTTACATATTGCTACTGTTATTCGAACCGATTACTTTGTTGCTTTTTACTTTCTCCAAGGATGGATTTATCGAGTTCTGGAAATGATAATGTCACTCCTCCTACTCCCTCTTCCAATGCCAATTCCAATCTTACTCCTAATCCTACTTTCAATACCTCACTTCATGGAAAAAATGACCCAGCATGGGCACATGTTGCCTTCAAGAAAGAGGGGACACAAAATGTACCATAGCTATAGAGGAGGTGGCATAAATAGGATGAAGCAACATCTTGCTGGTATTGTAGGTCAAATTGCTTCTTGTAAAAAAGTTCTAGCTGATGTACGTCATCGAATGGCAGAGTCTTTGAAAGAAACTGCAAAGAAAAAGGAAATTGAGGATATAAGAGAAGAGGGAGTTGAAAAAGAGGAGGTTAATAGTGGAACTAAGAAGAGGAAACCTCCTAATACAGTGGATAAATATTTTTCTCCTAGGATAACTCCTGGAGCTTAACCAACCATCAAGAGTGTCTTCGTATCGAAAGAAGCACAACACAATGTGAAGATGCTTATTGCTGAATGAGCTATAGTGAATTGCATTCCATTTAAAGTATTAGAGTGCCCTTTATTTCAAAAAGCTATGGATGGAATGTGTTCTATAGGGCCTGGGTTTAAAGCCCCTAGTGCTTATGACTTTAAAACCAACTTGTTGAGAGAATGGAAAAAGGAATGTCAGTTATTCGTTGACGGTCATATAGAGAAATGGCAGAAAAAAGGCAGCACACTTATGGTGGATGGATGGACTGATGTGAGGTAACGAACTTTGATAAACTTTTTAGTTTATTCTACCCACGGAATGGTGTTTGTTAAGTCTGTTGATATATCAAATTTAGTCAAAGATGCAAAGACTTTATTCACTTTGTTTTCTGAAGTGATTGAGTGGGTCGGTTCCAACAATATTGTTCATGTGGTGACTGACAATGCTGCCAATTACATGGCATGTGGAAGGTTGATCAAGGAGAAATATAAAAATATTTATTGGTCTCCTTGTACTGCTCATTGTTTAAATCTTATATTGAAAGACATTTCAAGCATGCCTCATGTGTCAGACATTGCAGCAAAGGCATCAAAGATAACAGTATTTGCTTATAATCACATGATATTCTTATCTTGGATGAGGAAAAGGCTGGGTTGGAAAGAAATTGTGCGTCCTGGTGCTACAAGATTTGCCACTACCTTTATTACATTGCACAACATATATATGCACAAGCATGACTTGCAAGCCCTTGTTGTTGATAAACACTTTGTGGACCATAAGCTATCTAGGACTACTTTTGGAAAAAATTTTAGTGCAATCATATTAGATAGCTGGTTTTGGAATGAATGCTACCAAATTGTGAAGATTGTAACTCCTTTAATAAAATTGTTGACTCAGATGAGAAGCCTTCACTGCCATATGTTTATGAAGGCATGTAAAGGGCAAAAAGTAGAATTAAGGAGATGTTCAAGAGGAATAAAGATCTCTACAAGCCTTACACAAGTATCATTAAAACGACATGGGATAAACATTTCAAGATTGATCTCCATGCAGCTTCCTATTTGTTGAACCCAGCATTCGTATATGGTCTAAACTTTATTCATAAGGGAGGGCTAATGCAAGCTTTGATTGATGTGGTAGAGGCCAACTCAAATGAAAATGTTGATTGCTTCAAGATAATGAAGCAAGTCACATTGTATCTTGAAGGAAAAGAATCTTTCAGCCAAGAGACATGTAAAAAGGGAGCTCAAAAACTAGATCCTTGTAAGTAACTAAGTATTTGTCTTTATTGTTTAATGTTTAATTAACATATTAATTGATTGCAACTAATATTTTGTACATGTTTTATTTTGTAGATGAATGGTGGATGTATTATGCCTATTCAGTACCAGAATTGTACTATGTTGCAATTCGTATTCTTAGCCAAACATCTGCTTTTTCTGGTTGTGAGAGAAATTGGAGCTTATTTGAGCGCATCCATACAAAAAGAAGAAATAGATTGGAGCATCAAAGGCTAAATGATTTAGTTTACACTAATTATAACTTGTGATTAAAGCATAGGTAACTTTAGATATTATGAAAAATGTTGTTCTTCACTATAAAATAGATGTATTTAAAAGTTTTAATTGAAATTATATGTCATTGAAATTTGAAGGATTGAATTGAAGAAAAAGTAGACAAGTTATGATCCTATTGACTATGAGTCTATTGATGAGGTGGATTTTTGGGTGACTGAAGAAGATCCGATTCCAGAATTTAATAATGAAGATGTAGAAAATCTTGAAGGACTTCTTGGTAGTGAAGGCATTGCACATTTATCTACTTTGGATAGGGTTAATGAAGGTTTATATGTGCTGTTAATATTCTCTTACTAATTTATTATTCATCCATATAATTATATGTTACATATAATCATTGATATTATTGCCGTGTATATGCGTAGGTGACAAAGATATGGACGTTCCTGATCCCCTAGCTTTGCCTGATGATATTGTTACCTCTTACCCTTGACCCAATCCACCTCCTAATGACTCATCTCCAATAGATCCCCTTGATGAGTTGTAGAGCTTGATGATTTAAATCGGTATCTTTTGACTATTTTGATGTTGGTTCTTGCCTCTTAGTTGTTTGATGAATGATAATTGACATTGTCATGTTTTAACTATATTTTGATGTTAGTTATGGATTTTGATTGAACTTTAAAGAACTAACTTGTTGTTGGTAATGACTTTTGAATTATGAATATGGTTATTTTGTTATTGCCAATTAAATTATAATATTTTAATATGACTGGTTCGACCACCGGTCTAACCCCGGTTGAACCATTGACCATTGAACCTGTGCCGTGACCGGTTCATTGACCGGTCCGGTTTTTTGTTTCTTAGGTAAAACACCAATAACCAAATAATTAACTAAATCAGAATACCATGGAAACTTACCTTGTAGCTGTAAAAGCTGCTCATCAGGAAAATCATCCTGAATGGAAGAGGGGGAAGAAGAAGAATGAGTGATACGACTCAAATGATCAGCTACCCAATTCTGTGCTCCACTCCTATCTTTAATCTCATCATCAAATTCTTGGAGTAATAACATCCTCCGAATAAGTCTAGGCTTAGAATATGCCTTTTTCAAAAGAAACTTCAAAGCAGCATGGTCAGAGAAAACAATTACCCTACTGGCTTATAGATATGACCTAAACTTATCAAATGCAAACACTATAGCCAAAATTTCTTTCTTAGTGGTGGTATAATTGGATTGGGCAGGATCCAAGGTCTTGGATGCATATTCAATGACATAAGAGGCCTTGTTGACCCGTTGAGCCAAGATAGCACCAACAACATAATTAGAAGCATCACACATCAACTCAAATGGAAGAGACCAATCTGGTGGTTAGAGTACTGGAGTTGTGGTCAGGCAACGCTTCAAGTAATTGAATGTCATCTTGTACTCATCATCAAATACGAACATAGTGTCCTTATGCAGAAGGTTAGACAGGGTGTGCAATCTTGCTGAAATCCCGAATGAAGCATCAATAGAAACCTGTATGACCAAGTAAAGAATGAACTTCCCACACATATGCGGGGTAAGGCAAAGTAGTAATAACATCAATCTTAGCAGGATCTACCTTAATGCCCTCACTAGACACGATGTGTCCCAACACTATTCCTGACTCAACCATAAAGTAACACTTTTCAAAATTTAGCACAAGATTAGATTCTATGCACCTATTCAAGACTCTAGATAAATTATCCAAGCATGCATCAAAATCAGACCCATATATAGTGAAATCGTCCACGAAAACCTCCATGAAATCCTCTAGAAATTCAGAAAAGATACTTACCATGAAACGCTGAAAGGTGCCAGGTGAATTACAGAGGCCAAAAGGCATCCTTCGGTAAGGATATGTTCCAAAGGGGCATGTGAAGGTCATTTTCTCTTAATCCTCAGGAGCAATATGGATCTGGAAATAGCCCGAGTAACCATATAAAAAAGTAGTAGTGAGACTTACCAGCTAAATGCTCTAACATCTGATTAATGAAAGGTAAAGGATAATGATCATTGCGGGTGGCTTGGTTGAGTTTCTTGTAGTCTATACATACTCTCCAGCTGTTCTGAACTCTTGTAGGTATGAGCTCATCTTTTTGATTAGCTACCACGGTTACTCTAAACTTCTTGGGAACGACCTGGACTGGGCTAACCCACCGGCTATCGGAGATGGGGTAAATCATGCCAGCTTGCAGAAGCTTAGTCACTTCCTTCTTTACTACTTCCAGAATAAGGGGATTCAGGCGTCTCTGGGGTTGTCTCACTGGCTTAGCATCCTTTTCTAACAGAATCCGATACATGTACATAGAAGGGCTAATGCCAATGATATCAGCTAATGTCCACCCAATTGACTTCTTATTCACCTTTAATAAGCTTAGCAGCTTCTCTTCTTAATCAGGTAGAAGATTGTTGGCCACAATGACTGGAAGTTGCTCATTTGCCTCCAAAAAGGCATATTTCAAGTAAGCTGGCAATGACTTCAACTCTAACTTAGGTGGCTGCTGAATAAAGGGAAGAAGTTTAGGTATTTGCACCATTTTTGAAGTGTGCACACCTGCAATGCCTGAAACAAAATGCACAGAAGCAGAACTATGTTAGGCAGCTCAATGTTAACATTAGAATTCAGCTTATAATAAGAATGAACATCAGAAACTAGATCATAATGAACATCAGAATCAATATTTAGCTCAAATTCACAACAATCAAATTAGAATCCACAGGTAATGCAGAATCAGCAATCAAGTTAAGATCTCTATATAATGCATCATTAATCTCAGGACAAACAAGGCACCATTCATTATCAGAACATGCACAAATGACGAAATCACCCACATATGCAAAATAAAGATAATCATCATACCAATCAGTAAGAATATTATCAACAGGTTCATCAATCACGTCAATGCACAAAACATAATGCTCTTCCCTAGGATGTCTCATGGCATCAAAGATATTAAAATTCATAGCAATATCACTAAATTCCATGTAAAGAGTACCATAATGCACATCTATCTTAGTCCTAGCTGTTTTCAAGGAAGGTCTCCCTAAAATGATTGGGGACCTATTGCTATGAGATTCATCCTCCATATCAAAAATGTAAAAGTTAGCACGGACTATCAATTCATTGACTTTAACTAAAACATCTTCAATCAAACAGTAGGATGAGCATTACTCCTATTAGCTAACTGGACAACAACACCAGTAGGACGTAAAGGACCAAGACCAAGAGAATTATAAACAGATGTAGGCATAACATTAATAGAAGCACCTAAATTAGTTATGTAATCATCAAATCTATAATTACCAATAATGCAAGGGATAGAAAACGTCCCTGGGTCTTTGCACTTGTGAGGCATGGGTTGGAGGAGTGCTGAGACATTATGTTTCAAGCTCACTCGTTCAATCCCCCTCAGTCGCCTCTTGTTGGTACATAACTCCTTCAGGAACTTAGCATACTTGGGGATCTGTTTGATGGCATCCAAGAAAGGAATGTTGATATCAACTTTTCTGAATGTCTCAAGGATATCCTTCTCTTGCACTTTTTGTGCCAACTTCTTGGATTAAAGGGCTCTCTGAGGGAAAGGAAGAGGAATGAGAATTTTAGGTTCCTCTTCACCCTGCTTTACTGCCTCTTTATTTTTAGAGTCAATCTTCACTTTTTCTGACTCTTTTTCTGATGTGGATTCAGTCACATATGCAGCTTGTTTAGGCTCTTCCAATTGCTTACCAGACCACAGGGAGATAGAACTAACATTCCCCTTCAGATTGGGAACTGTTTGTAAAGGAAGGGTGTTAGATCCTTGAGGCTGGAGTTGGTTCAATGATGTTGCCAACTACCCAATGTGAGTCTGCAAGTTTTGTATAGTAGTCTCAGTTTGTTGCTGGAATTGCAAACTGTTTGAGGCAAGCTGCTTCATCATTTCTTCCAGTGAAGAACTACTACTGCTAGTTGGCTGTTGTGCTAGCGGTGGAGGTGCAGATTGCTGGAAATTCTGTCTGTTTTGTGGAAATTGTCTCTGTTGGTAATTTCCAGGATTCTCCTACACATGACTATTATGGTTCTGATTCTGGTTCTACCTAAAATTTGGATGATTTCTCCAACCAGGGTTTTAGGTACTGGAAAAGGCATTATTTTACTGCTGGTACTGTGGCTTCCCTGGAAAAATGCCCACAGCAGCCACTGACTAGTCTTGATAGGTGGTATCTTGCAAAGTATGGCAAGAATCAGTGGGATGAAAGGGATCAAAATAAAACCCATATGAGTAGCCAGCCTATCTGTAGAGTGGAAGACTGCACTGTTTGAGTTACTTCCAGTTGCCTCACCAAGGAGGTCAAATCCTTAATTCTATTTTCCAGTCTCTAGTGGAAATCAGAGGATGCATTGATCTGGAACACATCACTATTGTTTGCTCTGGTGCCAAACTGTTGAGAGTTAGCTGCGATAATGGATATTAAGTCTCGGGCCTCTTCAGGTGTCATGTCAACTAAAGCCCCACCACTAGAAGCATCCACCAGATTTCTGTAATTGGGTAAAGGACCTTAATAGAAATAAGTGATTAGGAGCTGCTCAGTTATCTGGTGGTATGGATAGCTGGCACATAGCCTCTTGAATCTCTCCTAGTATTCATGCATATTCTCTCTATTGAAATGCTTGATGCCACTTATTTCTTTTCTAATTGTAGTAGTTCTTGAAGAGGGGAAAAATCTCTATACAAGCAACTTTCCATGTCGGCCCAACTTCCAACGCATGAAGGTTGAAGATAATACAACCAGTCCTTGGCTTCACCATCAAGAGAGAAAGAAAAATCTCTCAGTTTAATGTGATCTTCATTAATCTGTTGCAGTTTCATTGTGCTACAAACCACATGGAATTCCTTTAAATGCTTGTGCAGATCCTTACCTGCACAACCATGAAACTCGGGCAACAAATAGATAAGACTAGACTTAAGTTCAAAGTTAGCATCAAGTTTAGGGTATTCGATACATAAAAATTGATAGTTAACACCAGGTGCAGTCAATTGCTTTAAAGTTATATTATTTCCTTAATCTACCATAGTGTCTGAGTGAGTAAAAGTGCTACTAGAATTAGATGAACTAGAAAGGTTAAAAGAATAGACACAATCAGAATCAAGGTCAGAATCAAAAACAAGTTTAGTGGTAACCCTCTGACTTAGCTTAACAGCCCTTCCAGCAGCAAGAATTATTCTCTCTATTTCAAGATCTCTGTCTAATAAATCAGCTGTACTAGTACTACTCCTATTCATACAGCATTGGCATAAGGCAGAATCCGAACTACCACTAAAACACAAAAACACAAAATCACAAGTCTATGCTAGAAATTAACCAAAAAAAATTCAAAAACACTATAAAATGATTCTTAAAAATTATAGGACTTCCACAAAACGACTTCTACACTATCTGGGAACCCAAAAATGCAATAAAAAACTTTAAAAAAAATGAAAAGTTGGTCTAGCTGATGGAATTTGGGTGATTTGGGTGAGATAAAAATCTGCCCAGTTACAAAACCACCTAATCTAAACTATCATATTCTACACTATACTGTCTACACTCCTGTTAATACTAGATCGATGCAAATTCCCCGGCAATGGCGCTAAATTTTGATTGAGAGTTGCCGAGCTCTCGCAAAATAACCAGTTTCAATACAAATTTCCAATATAGAGAACCTGGATCATTTCCCACGGAATTCACAGTCAATCTAAGATTAAAGTAGTAAAACAATAATTGGTTGGGGGGTTTTCACTGTGCTATCAATAAAACAACAAACTAGAACTAAAGACAGAAATCAACAAACGAATTCAATAAGATTAAAACGACTAACCCATAACTGGGATTCAAGAGCTTCCTTCCATCATCGGACGAAAATATTGTAACTAAACTCTTGATTGATTCTGGACGAACCGAAATCTTTGCATTGGTAAAAAAAAATCCCTCGACTAGACGATCATCTAGGTTTTGTTTGAACGCGTGGCGTGTCACTGTGTGATCCCACAAAAATCACTATAACTCAGTTCAAATTATGTCCTTTGGATGTATCAATTTGAACATTAAATCTAATATTCGAACTATTTACAGAAATCGAATCCGATTAGAGAAAATAGAAATGAGTTATGTTACCGATTAAAGTGCATCCTTTGGATGAAAATATGGATCCTCAATCCATGGGTCAGTCATAGAAGTTTAGCCAAGCATGGCTGGAAAAGACAAAGAACGGATGAAGAACGCGAAGAACATTTCAGAGAATTTTTAAAACTTCTGTATTCAATCCAGAATTCTGCCAAAATACGTCATCTCCTGCATGTTTCTCTTAACTAGAGTAAAAACCTAATTGAAAATGGATCAGGGCTCCACAAGTCTAGCCCAAAACAAAAATAAATAACAAATGGTCTTTAATTACAAAATTCGGGCCCTATAAAAAAATTCCAAAAAAACGTATCTGACTTTAGCTCCAATTTTGACTATCTTCTTGTCCGAATTTACCTTTCAAGTCTTCATATCGATTGTAGCTCTTTGAATCATCTAAAGAAATGAGACAAGAATGAGGCTAATCAGATATCTGGTTCAAGAGTTATGATCAAAATAGTGAAGCATTGTAAATCTGGGATTTTATCATTAAAATAAATTAAATCTAATAAAACACCCAAAGCCCAAATAAGCATAAAAGCCCATTATTTATTAACTAAACAATCCTAAATTTATTAATCAAGAGATACAAATAAGTGTAATAAATATTCAATTATCAGTTCCACTCAAGTGAATTTGAGTGAACAGTGTTTTCACTTGCAGATATCACTTGAGTGGCATTTCAGAAGCTCGGGAGTGATCAACTGTAGCTCAAAAAAGCATCTATCCTTTGCAAGGCTTGAAATAGCTTATTTTAACTCCGAATTGAGCCATTCCAACTTCCGTTTGATCATAGAGACTTCCATTATCAAATCTAATAACTTGAATACTGGTATTCCCATTATATTTTGCAAGTTCTTCTTTCTCTTTCTTCTTGATCATTCTTCATAACCCAACTCAACTAGATAGCTTATTCGTTTTCTTGAATATCTTCAATCTTTTTCTTCTTCTTTGTCTTGATCAATCCAAATAACTTCTTTCTTAATTTTCTTCTTGATCATGCTCCATAATTCAACTTGATATCTTCTAATCTACATTAAATATAGCAGTTAGTCAAGTGAATGTAGGAGATAAATATAATGCAAACTTTTTGCTCTCAATATTTAATATTTATATTTGACATCATCAAAACTAATTATATCTATCACAAACAAGATCTATAATTGAGGTTCTACTATCAAACTCAATTGTACAATTCAAACAAGCCTTAGACGTTCTCACCGAGGCTCCCGCTGGTGTAGAAACAATCATGTCAAAAAGAAATTCGCATATATGTAAATTCAATCGAGGCACACAAGCATAAGATATAATAGAGTGTGTAGCACTAGAATCAAATAAAGCTTCAATTTTAAGGCCTTAGAGTTTAAGAATACCTTTAATCAGATTTGGTAAAGCACTAGCCTTCTCGTGTGATAGTACGAAAGTCTTCCTAGAACTGCAGCTCTAGCATCATTGGCTCCTCGTGAGCCTTCCTCATAGAACCTGAAGACATAGCGTGGCTTCCCACACTTGTAACATATCAGACAATTTCCCTGGTACACTCTTCCACACTTGGCACACTTCTGACTGTTAGCTGTACTAGCAACAGGAGTTGTGGATCCTCTATAAGAGTTTTGTCCCCCACTCAACTGACTCATCTGAGGTCCACTGAAATGACTCCTTTAAGGTCCATCAGAGTAATTACTTGAGGGCTGACTAAAATGCTTTGTCATACCACTGAAGCTATGGCTATGCTTCTTAATGATTCTCCCATAGGTCTCATGGGAGGTGCAGATCTGGCTTGAAATCCCTTCATTCTCTCGGCTTCTTCTTCTCGCTTGCTTCTAACAATGGTGCATAGCTTGTCACACATCTTTTCAAAATCCTTTATCTCATCAAGGAATGGTGACAAAGTTGTTTTCAAATATGGCCTAGCTTTCTCCACTAATTGATCACACATCCACTTAGATTTGTTTTATGAATACTTGCAAAACTTAGACAACTCTAAAAAGCGAGCAATAAATTCTTCTTCATGTAAATCCTCTTGCTTGAATGTAAGGAATTTAGTCTCTTTCACTACTCTAATGGAGGTAGGGAAATAATACTTCTCAAACTTTTTCCTAAAATCTTCCCAAGTCATCTCTGCATCATCATCAATTTTGGTGCTTTCCCATCATTCTTGGGGGCTTTCTGCATCAATTTCTCGGCAACTAGCACTTTTTGTTGAGAGCTGATCTCAATGACCTTGAAAATATTTTCCAAATGCTTCAACCACTCTAGTACTTCAGTTGGGTCTAGCTTCCCCTCAAACATCAGAGGAGCAAACTTCCTGAATTTTTCCCAAATTTCAGTAATAGATGTGGTATGGTATTGAGAATAGAAACTACTAGCGCCTCTTGATTCAGTGCATGAATGGATGCCACCTCTAGAATGCTGATCAGTGGGAGTATCTTCCTAAATGGGACTCTTCTCCTTATCATGATTACCACTTTGGCTTCTTCTTGCTACTAGTTCTTCTTCATGCTTGTTTACTTTCTCTCTCACATCTAGAACTATATCCCATAACTCAAACAAGATGGCACTGCTATCCTGAAGTGGAGGACCATTTTGGGCATAGAACAAGGGTTGAATTAGTCTTTCGAGTCCTCACCATCCTCCCCTCCAATGAAGAACACCACAAAGACACTAGATAAGAAACAAGTAACAAAACAAATTCTGAATCTAAACAAAGGGAAGTGCATATGTTATGGTATTTAATTTGCCACGACGTCTAAAAATTTTAAAGAAACAATTAGAAAACCAATAAAATAGCCACGGAATGTTTGGGCTCTGATACAAAAAATGTAACATCTCAAACCAAATAACAAAAATACTTAACTAAAATATTTGACATATTATCAATAAGGATGTTCAACATCTAAATCATCAAAATACAAAATCAGTTCAAATAAAAAAAAAACCCCACATCATAGTGTTAAATCAAGTTCTCAAAATATTTCAGCAAAACAAAATAAAATGCGGAAGTTTAGGGTCATGGAAAATAACAACAATATAACATATGCTCTAGGAGAACAATAGAGCCTTCAAGGCTCACTCCATAGGTGCCTTCCCTTGCTCCCTACTAGAACAGTCACCTGAAAAATGTTAATGTAAGGGATGTGATTCCACGTCTCAGTAACTACTGAAAGTTTCTACCGTACACAAGCAAACCATATATGATAAAAAGAAGGAGCTAATTATGTATATATTTATATGTACCATAATCCTCATACAAGACTATTACTAATTTAATTATCATCATGTCAATCTGTATTTCCATTATAACAAGTAATATATAACTATGCAATATGAAAAATAAACCTCCATTATATCACCGTCCATCTTTATTCCGCTAACTGGAGCCATAGGCTAAAACATAGTCCAACAAAAACTCATCCATTTGACTGGATTGTCCCAAGCTCACCGGTTCTTAAGATGCACCCGGCAAAAGGTGTAGAGCTTAAGTATGGACTATGGCTCCCCTCCTTAAAAGAACACAACTAAGGAGGTGTCACAAATCCCACAGCTCCAATACAATCCCGACCAAAGGAAAAAGTGGAAGAAGGGGCCCTGACAAGTGCCATCCATTGTACACCGAGTGATGGTATACCACGTGGTAAAAGATATCAACATACAAATTCCTTCTTACTCCAGCCCATCATAAATGCAACCGCCATGACAATTATATTTAATCATCATTAAATATAAATAAAAGATAAGGTACAATTATATTTAATAAAAGATATTTATTCACAATCATACACAATTTACAAGTATATGGGAGAATATTCAGAGTTACCTGCTATTTTCTAGCTTACAGGTAATCACACAAAGAGTTACTCCAAAGCTCTCAATGAGAGTCTACAAAGTCACAAATGAAAATACCTTATTAATATATACATACATATGTGTGTAAATATAACCTAAAACTCTTCTAACCTAAGCCCTTAGAACTAGCCTATAGAATTAACCATAGGCATCTGTGTGAGGTATATTTCGGCATATTCCTTTTGTATTTTGTATATGGGTGTTATATGTATATCCACATAGAACCAAATGATAATATCAAATTATTAAAAACAAAATAGTTTTACCAAACTCCCAAATATATACACATATTATATACATGTCAGGAGTGAAAAAGAAAAAAATGTCAGTGGACTTGTTAAGATATTATATATATATATATATATATATATATATATATATATATTTAAAACAATGAAATAAAGATAAATGAATAAAAATATTTCAACATATGCATCTACCAAAGTTAATGAAGAAAAGGGTCAGTAGGAAGAATGAATAACACATACGCACTAAGAAAAAGACAAAAGATGAGGTTCTGGAGGTAGGGGAGAGAGATAAAAAAAAGATTAGATATGTATACATAAACTCATGCATACTATCAGTGACAAGAAAAAGGGTTTACTAGTTGGTAGGATTTTGAGATAATTGATAATGATAAAATTACTAAGAAAAGAAGAAGAAAAAGAAATGGAGTGAGCAACACGTGATGATGAAGGGAAAATATATATATGTGTGTGTAGGGACTCGTGGAAGACTCACACACTTAAAAGGAAGATAGCGCATGGTTTTTTTGTGAATAAATCTGACACCCATAATGGGTGAAAAGACTAAGAGGGAGGGTATAAAAAAATTCAAACAGCAAGGAATAAATCAATGAGAGTTCATAGGTCTTTGAAGGCTTACAGACACCAGCACTATGGCGAGATAAACAATGTGAGGTCATGAATTAGAAGAATAAAAAATTCAACCAACTCTAAATCACGTATAAGGAAGGAGGTGAGTAAAAAGGTGTTATACACATATACTTGTATACAACTACAGTTGAAAAGACACAAAATAATAAAGGAGAAATGATGGAGAGAGTGTTGAAAAGCTTGACTTCACAAGACCAAAAGCTAGGAAAAAGAAGAGAGCAAAGGAGTGCAACTTGTAGTGCTGCGGCACCGGATGTTCATAGGGAGAGAGGAAAATGGAGATTTTATAGGGATAGGGTTAGGGTTTGACCCTCCCATTAAAATAATATTTTTTTAAAAAATAAAAAAATAGTAGTAATAATATTTATTGTTCACATTTTTTTATATTACTTATTTCAATAATAATATATTTTTGCTCACACATTTAAAAATAATTATTTTAGTGAAATATTTTACTTATTATTATTATTAAAGAAGAAATATTTAGAACTTGACACTTCTTTTAAATTATTAATTTATTTATATTCTTTGCCTAAATAAAATATAAACTACAACTAACTCTAACTCCCAAGAAAAAAATAAGGATTTACACCACACATATATTTTAGCCAAAATGAAATTAATCTTTAAGAACTATTAATGACTAACAGGAGGCAAATATTTTGGATTTCTTAATAAAAATAGAATCTAATATAAAATTGAAGCATAACACTTTCAAGAAATGTATAATCTTCATAAATATTAAAATAAACTAGAATGATATATTTTCACACTAGGCTCGGGAAAACCATAGTACAATTCATAAAATTTGTATACGATTAAGCAAAGAACTTTGATGACCTTTATTATCTCTATCTATTACTTGCAGCATTCGCTTCCTACAAAGAAAACAACATAACAACAATTCAGATAATATAATGTTGTGTTTCAAAATCCTTCAATTTCAATTCTTGTTTGGAAAAATCGGTGAAAAGTCCCTATTTGCTACAAAGACTTGTATGCTTTCATACATAGAAAGTACTGCTAATGATATAAAAAAACATAAAGTATTGCTACTTGAATTTAGATCCTTCTGGCCAATCAGATTTTCAAACAGTAGCTTTTAACATATTTTCCTTCTTGTAACTCATTCCTAATTGGTCATTACCCATAAGTTATATTGCATCTTATATATATAGCTTTAATGAAATGTTTTTTTTGGAAAATAGCTTAGTCCACCCTTGGTGGATTAGGCCCAAGCCCAATAGGATTGAGGTCAAAGTATAAATAATATAAAAGTTTTAGTGGATATATGTAATATTTCCTAAATTATTATGAGTCATATTATTTAACCGATGAAATATGACTCTACAAGTGGTATTCTTTCACCGATACAATGTCTGTCAATTGAAAGGATATTTTGTCTCTCTGATGGAAGGATACGTTAGTAAAGAGGAAGGGATGCGTATAACACTATAAATAGGTGTAAGGGATTCAATTGTAAGGTACTTGAAACATACAAAAAACTCTGCCAAACTGACTCCTCATTCCCTCTACTATATTTCTCTCTGCTTCTTCCTTGTCAATGGTATATTTATTGTGCATCTTAATCGCTTCCAAAATTGTGATACGATTAGTATGGGTATAAAAGATTAAGGGTCGCACTCCAGGTATGCCCAATTTTTCTTACATGGTATTAGAGCCAAGTTTTTCCATAGCCTGTATGAGATTATTTTCTGAGTCAAGATTTACTTTCTATATGAATATATAAAATTGAGTACAAAATTTAATTCTGAGGCTCATGTGAATAAGAAGTATGTGTTAATCCAAAAAAATTTTCCGGCCTATACATGACTCCATATGCTTCTGTTATTTTTGCACTATATGTAAAATTGAGTACAAAATTTAATTCTGAGGCTCATGTGCATAAGAAGTATGTGTTAATCCAAATTTTTTTTCTGGCCTACATATGCCTCTATATGCTTCTGGTATTTTTGTAATATATATATGTGTGTGTGTGTGTGTGAGTATATAGTTTTTCTGTTCTCTGTGATTTGTAGGAGATCAAAAATTTCTTTTTGGATTAATATACACATCCTTATGCATGGTTATGAGAATATATTGAAGTTTTTCATTTTAAGTTGAATTTTAATCTATGAGTATTAAGCATGTCTTAAGTTTTGCCATTATTTTCTGTGTCTTAGTATTGGAATATGATTCTAGACATAGAATGAGTATAATAGAAGTCTATAACCCTAAAATAGAAGAAATTAGAGAAACGGCATGAAAACCGATAAAAAAGAAAGTTTGGTTTTAGTATTGGGTCATTTGAAAAATAGAGAATTAGGATTTAAAATTAGTCCTATTGAGTAGAGCTCGAAACAACAAAGAAAACAACACCAAGAACATAAAAAATAGATGTCAGACTAAAAAGGTATAGAGGAGAGAAATTTCAGGTCCGACAGACTTGACCCTTCCCTCCGTCTGGGTCGGGTTTAACCTGGCGGGAGGTTAAATATGATCTCCTACCACACAACAACGTTGTTTCCTTTAAAAATAAATTATGTGTTGAAAAGCACTTGGGCCGAAAAGGGAAAAAAAATTGGTTCCTGGCCTAATAGTTGAGGCCTAGATTAAGAAAAATTTGTTTTTTTTAAATTGTAGCAGAAAAGCCACATGGTGTATGAAGCCATGTGGCATCTTTACTTGACACATAGTAGCCACCTTCCCATAGAGCGCGGTGCGTAGAGGCTGAAAGACTGTCACTTGTCTCTGGATAGCCGCTGGAAGTCAGCGAGTAGATAACACGCTCTACCCACAAGAGTGGGATTTTTTTTTGTTTTATTTTCCAATTTTTTATCTTCTTTTGACGCATGGGGTGGGTACAAAGTCCAAATGAGATGCCGTTTATTCCTAAAAAACCCTAAATTCAAGAGCTTTAATATGATATGCTATATGAGTATTTCGGACACCAATTAATATATATTTATGATGTTCTACGTGCTTTTATTATTATTGTTTTGAAACTTCTAAGATTTAATTGTTGGTTTCAATATTTTATTTTATATTTAAATGTGTTATAAACATGTTTTTCATATATTATAGATAGCATATTGTCTTATTTATGTTATAATGAAAAATGTTTTAATTGATTACACTAGTGCAAAATAGCCATTTTAGACCGCATCATTTAGACCGGTTATTGCGGATAAGGTCTAAAAGAAAGGTGAAGTGGCAATTCAGTAATTAAAATCAATTTTTTAGACCGGTTGTCTAAACAACCGGTCTAAAAAAACCTTATTTAGACCGGTTATATAAACACACGGTCTCAAAAACAAATTAAGACCGGTTGTTTAAATAACCGGTCTTAAAAGTCAATAATTTAAGACCGGTTATTTAAACAACCGGTCTGAAAAAACAAAATTATTAAAATGAATAAATAAATCACGTTATTATTAAGACCGATTGTTTAAATAACCGGTCTTAAAAGTCAATAATTTAAGACCCGTTATTTAAATAACCGGTCTTAAAAGTCTAATATTCAAACCTAGTCGGCCGCGAAAGTTCATTTCATCAGTTACGTTTCATTTCCTTCCCCCTCTGCTTCCACCGCCGCGAACTGCTCAAGTCCAGGATCATAGGTGATATTCTGCCTTATTCTCTGGCCACCCTTCCAGTCGCCGCCACCGCTTCCACCTTCTTTTCCATATTCTGTTGTCGGCTTTTAAAAATACTCCCTCCTTCTCCATTTGTACGTGCCCGTTGTTGCAAAGAAGTCACCGTGAGTACCATCGTGAAGGGCGACTGAGCTTCTTATTTCTCCAGCCTTTATCTCCCTCTGGGGTGTTTTCCAGCCACTGCTACCCCTCTCCTCCTATGCCTCAAGCCACGGCCCAAGTTACTTCAAATAGGTAATATCCCCTATCTCAATCCTTTGTATAAACAGACATTGTGTATTCACTGTCTATCCAAGAATAATCTGTACTATAATTGAACTAGAAATTAAAATAGAAATGGAGGAAAAATGATATTTACTCTGATGGAAATTAATTGGTGAAGCTTAATTATCGGTGGCCTGAACTGGTGTGATTTGATTATTTGATGATTAGGGTACTGATAATTGCTAGTTTTCATAGTCTCTGGATTGCTTAAGTTATTGTGTCAAATTTCCTGGCATGTTAGCTCATGAATGGCTGATTAGAAAATTGTTATATAATATTCAGTTAGTTTTGAAACTAAATTTGAGAGGTGATTTGAGGTTTAGATTAAAGCAATTCTTGTGTATGTGGTCTAATTTAAGTCCTGAAATTGCTAGTGTATGTTGATACATTTTCCATATACTTGAAGAAAATGGAATATACTGCAATTATATCTTATGCGGAATTCTAATGAAGAATTCTGTTAAACTAGATAAATTGATGAGTGTAACCTTTTCATACTCTCATCATACTCCTGCCTTTTCTAGGGCAGTTAATATACAGAAGAGAAGGAAAAAAAGGTGTTGAAATATATGGATCGTAGTTGGATAAACGCTAAACGATTTAGTGTTGAATATGATAATGGGGTGAGGGATTTTTTGGAATTTGCTAGAAGAAATTCTGGTAATGATGATGGTAGGATGTTCTATTGTCCTTGTGTAGAATGTCTGAATGAGAAGCGACTTAGTGCTGCAGATATATATACACATTTAATTTGTGAAGGATTTTGTAAGAGTTATACAGTATGGGTATGGCATGGTGAAGAAATAGAAATTCCAAGCGCAACTCAACAAGGGGGGTCGCCTTTGATGATAATGACACGGTTCTGAATGATTGGATAGAAGATATTATTCGTGATGTTGGAGAAGAGGATTTTGAGCAATCATATGCATATGGTAATATGTGCAGCGATTCTGAGAAGCCGCTGTACCCGGGGTGCATAAAATACCAATTGCTGAAAGCTGTATTGAAATTGGTAAGCTTGAAAGCACGGCATGGATGGAGCGACAAGAGTTTTTTAGAAGCACTTGAAGCCTTCAAGGACATGCTTCCAGATGATAACGTGCTTCCTTGCCGATACTATGATGCGAAGAAAATATTGTGTCCACTAGGGATGAAGTATAAAAAGCTCCATGCATGTCTTAATGATTGTATATTGTACAGAAAAGAGCATATAGAGAAAGAGCAGTGTCCAATATGTGAAACCCCCATATACAAATTAAATAAGGCCCCTGCAAAAGTGTTGTGGTATCTTCCTATCATATCGAGGTTCAAACGGCTGTTTGCTAATGAAATTGATGCCAAAAATTTGAGATGGCATGCGGATGAGAGGATTTTTGATGGAAAGCTTCGACAATCAGCTGATTCTTCTCAGTGGAAGAAAATTGATCAGTTGTTTCCTAACTTCGGCAAAGAGCCTAGGAATCTTAGGCTCGGGCTTAGCACGGATGGCATGAATCCTTACGGTAGCCTAAGCAGTATACATAGTTCATGGCCTGTTCTGTTGGTAATTTATAACTTATCTCCTTTATTATGTATGAAACGAAAGTACATCATGTTGTCTATGTTGATTTGGGGACTAAAACAACCCGAAAATGACATAGATGTTTACTTAGAACCCCTGATCGAAGACTTGAAAGAGTTGTGGGACGAAGGTGTGGACGTTTTTAACGCGAACAAGAAGGAGATGTTTAAAATGCGAGCCTTGATCTTTTGTACTATAAACGACTTTCCTGCTTATGGAAACTTGTCAGGATATAGCATTAAAGGCTACAAAGCTTGTCCTATTTGTGAAGAAGGCACATGCTACCATCAACTTCAACATGGAAGAAAGACTGTTTATCTTGGTCATAGGAGATTCCTTAGACGGGGCCACCCATATCGCAGATTAAAGAAGGCCTTTTTTGTTGGCCAAGAGTTTGAAGATGCTCCAGAGGCTTTGATTGGGGAGAAAGTGTATGAAAAGGTCAAAAATATCAATGTCATCTTCGGTAAGACTTCAAAGAGTCGAAATGAAAAAAATATATGGAAAAAGAGGTTTGTTTTCTTTAACCTTCCATATTGGCAGAATCTTGATGTCAAACACTGTATTGATTTCATGCATGTGGAGAAAAACGTGTGTGATAGTATTATTGGGACATTACTCAACATACAAGGAAGTTCTAAGGATGGCGTTAAGGCAAGATTAGATTTGCAAGAAATGGGAATACGGGAAGACTTACATTCGAGGCCACATGGTAAGAGAAATTTTTGTCCTCCAGCTTCTCATACTTTGTCCAAGGATGAGAAACGAAGTTTTTGTGAGTGTTTACATGGCATCAAAGTTCCCTCAGGGTATTCTTCAAATTTTAAGAAGCTTGTGTCTATGAAAGTCTTGAAGTTAGTAGGGCTGAAGTCTCATGATTGTCATGTCTTGATGCAACAACTACTCCCAGTGGCTATTCGAGGCATCGCCGAATATGATCTTCAACACATATTGACCAGACTTTATTTCTTCTTCAATGCGATTTATAGTAAAGTCATTGAGACGGAAAGGTTGGATGAATTGGAAGATGAAGGTTACCTGATCTTGTGCCAGCTTGAGAAGCTATTTGTGTCTTCCTTTTTTGACATCATGGTACATCTAGTTGTTCATCTAGTGAGGGAGATAAAATTGTGTGGGCCTATCTATTTTTTATGGATGTACCCAATTGAAAGAACTATGAAAATCCTAAAAGGATATGTGAAGAACCCTAACCGGCCTGAAGCTTCTATTGTTCAGAAATATGTTTCTGAAGAAGCCATGGAATTCTGTCAACATTATTTGGTAAATGTAGAACATATTGGCCTTCCTAAACGACATGATGAAGAAGGGGGTAGGCGCGGGGCTACCGTCAAGAGTGTGGATCCTGATGAATTACAACAAGTCCACTTGTACATTTTGAATAATGTTGATGCAGTTCAAGATTACATAAATGCTCATAAAGAAATTGTACGGAAAGCGAACATTCGATTGACTGAATAAAGGTTAATTAGGGAGCATACATGACCTTTGCACATTGGTTTAAACACAAGGTTGACAGAGAAGAATGTGTTTCTGATACAATTAAATGGCTAGTACGTGGTCCTGAGTTTGATATCATAAGTTGGACTTCGTTTGTGATCAATGGGTATACCTTTTACACAAAGTCCCTGGATGATAGGAGCACTGTCCAGAATAGCGGTGTTATGTTAGTAGCTGAATCTATACACTTCTCTAGTTCAAAAGATAAGAACCCTACATTGGCAGCTATACCTTATTATGGGGTTATTGATGAGATTTGGGTGGTTGACTATGTTAAAATTAAATTTCCCATTTTCAAATGTAAGTGGGTTGATGTCAATAATGGTGTGAGGATCGATAAGTCAGGGTTTACATTAGTTGATCTAAACAACAAAAGTATTGGAGATGAACCTTTCATTATGGCAGATCAAGCGAAACAAGTGTTCTATATTATTGATCAGGAAAATAAAATGTGGTCTGTAGCTCTCCAAGGAAAAAGGGTCATCGATATTGAAGAGGAAATTCGTTCAAATTATGATCTTCTCGATACCCCTTCTTTTTCTATGGGTCTTCCTGCATCGAATGAAGAAGATGAAGCTGATAATGAACACGGCACAAGAAATGATCATCGTGAAGGGATATGGGAGGATATCTCTTTATAAATCTACTTTAAATATTAGCTATCTATTTAAAGTCATTATCGTTATAACTTATATGCAGATTATATATATAGTTATTTTATAACTTACTAACTCAACAATTTGTCTTAACAGTATAATGACGGATCCGGTGCATCCTACAGAAGAGGATCAGGTACATCCTACAGCAGAGGATTAAGTGCATCCTATAGCAAAGGATCAGGTATACCCTACTGCTCAGCACAGCGAGCCTCAGAGTATTAATCAAGGGTAGTCATCGGGTGAGCCGAGTCACCAGCCCAGACGGAGGGGCAAGATGGCCACACTGTTGAGGGATGTTTCCCTGAGTCGATCTGCCGAGGAGAGGATACCGATCCAGTTCGATCAATACTGGAAACCGATCGGGCTGAATGCCAGTCGTTATAGGAGTTTTGTCGGCCTCCTCGCACGGAATAAGCCTAGCATATTGATAGAGGAGTGGAGGAATGTCGACAAAAAGGTTAAGCAACATATTTGGGACACTATTCAGGTATAAAATTCCCTCTGTATGTTTCTTTTATTAAATTTGTTTCATTACTATCACTAACTTCTTTCATTCATAAATAACAGCTCACTTACGATGTTCCACAGAGTGAGATCTTATATCACAATACTATGACGTATTGTTGTGAGCGCTGGAGGAAGTTCAAGATGAATCTGGCCAACAATTACATGCATATCGAGGTGCCAGCTGGTAAACCTCGTCCTACTCCTTGCAGCAAGTATTCGTACATCGATGAAACGACATGGCAGGAGTTTTTTAGGCTTCGGACTACTCCAGAGGCTTTGGTGAGTTAACTTATTTTGTACTTTATTTACTTATCTTTTATCTTTACTGTTTGTAACCTTTTTTTCCTATTTCTTATTCGCAGGCAAGAAGGCAAAAGGTACAAGCGAGTAGCAGTAAGAATGATTGCCCCCACACAATGTCTCGTGGGGGATACGCAAAGGCCAAGAAAGACTTGTTGGTAGCCAAACGAAGGAGATTGGAAGAAGCATCTCAATCCGATCCTTATGTTCTGCTATCTTCACTATCTCCGATACGACGTGAAGAGTTGTGGTTGCATGCTCGCCAGAAGAGTGGTGGATCCTATATGAGTGACCAGTCTCGTATAATCGGTGAAAAATTGTAAGTATCGTTGTTCTTATTAACTGTTTAATAAACATGTTTCATTACTCATGTGTGTTTTTTGTATATCTCACAGGAGGAACTTCAAAAAAAGAAAGCCAAGGTAGCCTTCAAGTCAGAGGGGAGGAATGACACTCTCACGGTTGCTACTAGAAAACATGAGCATCCAAGCCGCGTCAGGGGAGTTGGAGGAGGGGTGGGTATAATGGATTACTTTGAATCCTCCTCACGCAGTTCCTCCTCCAACGTGGTCACGAGAGACGAATTGGAGCATATGTTGGCCACTGCGAGGGCAGATGCAAGGGCCGAGGCAGAATCATCATTTGATACACTATTGGATGCCCGGTTGAGCAAGATGAATGATAAGGTATATGCCATGGTAAGCACAAGACAAGACACCACTCCTGTCCAGGCACAGTCGCTCGATCGCCATAAGCAGAGCACCAAAGGGAGTTGTTGCAATGTGGGACAGTCATCAGAGGGTCCTGGAAAAGACGATACCGAGCCTTGTGAATTATATGTTAAGGATCCTCTGAGATGATTAGTTGCACGGGGGAGTGTACACAACCTAGGATCAACTGTTCACCACCTCGAGATGACAGATGATTAAGTTAGGGTGTCAGTTGAGGAGGTTATTATCGTAGATTCACCTGTCCCTATCCCTTCTGAGGAGTTCAAGATTGTGGCCGATGTCTTGGGTACCTTCATATCATGGCCGAAGAACCTTGTTTCTGTTAGAGCTGCAGATTCCCCGATCAGAGCCCCAAGTCCAGCTCCCTTCCCTCGTGAAGTTTCATAGCCTCCACCACTGAATGTGATGCAGTAAGTGATTCTGATGGCATTTGATACATCTTTCCCGACTAGAAATTGGCCTATGGATTCAGTTGTTGGACCATCAGGGGCGGCATGCTATCTTGAGAGGGATGATTTAATGTCCATGGTCGCTCATAGACAAAATCTTACGATTGTGATTGTCCAGCTTTTTTTTATGTAAGTATCTTCTTCAAATGGAAGTAAATATCTTAAAAATTACGCTATGTAACCTTAATTTGTGTGCTTCCATTTTTGTAGGTACATAAATTGTAGGTTAGTTTCCTCTGGGCAGAGCGCTAAATTTGGATTCATGTGCCTAGCTCATGCCACGGAGAAAGAGACCACTTCTGCCATCAGACATAGATATTTATCACAGAGGCTCAATGAAACAGAAACTGATTGTTTCTTGGTTCCTTATGTGCATGGGTAAGAAACATCAATTTATATTCCAAAACATCACATATAATGCTTTATATTTGCTTAACATTCATCTCTTTTTTTAAGGGATCATTTGCAATTGGTTATTCTGTGTAAGGCTAGTTACACAGTGATCCTCCTCTGCTCCCTCCACTTCAAACCAGGGAATGACTTGAAGAAGACCATGAACTCATAAGTTTTCTTGCTTTATTACCTTTTGTGTGCAAAGTTTGTGTGCAGAATGTAATATCCCGAATTTTGGGACTAGAGGCATAAGATTAAGCCTGGATTAAGTGGACTGCTAGACCCCGGTTTAGCAAATGTCCCTATGAGGTATGTTAAATTCCCTAAAATTCCTTTATATCCTTGGATATTAAAATAAATTATATTGGTGAGCTAAAGAGCTCGGGGAATAACAAAATAAAGCGATTAGAAGTCACACATAATATAGTAAAGTGGAACACAAAGTAATTTTACCACCGGTGAAATTCTAGGTGTGGCAGTGGTGACTGTGTGACCTATTTCGATGGGTAAATGATAGTGAAAAATTATGAAACTTTCTAGAATTAAAGTAGACTTATCAAGCTTCAATTTGATAGGTCATATAAGTCATTTGGAGTTGTACACAAAGAGAAATGAATTTTTGAAGTTAGCCCAGCGAAATTAATTATTTTCTGGGGCAGCATTCAACAATTAAAATTCTGGGAAGATTGAGCTTCTAATTGGCCAAATGTTATATTTTTACTCAAAACTATACTCAATAAGGGTCACATAGCCTTTGGAATCACTCCAATTGGATATTTGTACAATTAGATATGAATTTTCGAAGTTAATGAAAATTCTGCTAAATTAAGCATTTTGAGCGAAAATTGGATTTTTGGACCAATTATAGGCTGACACGTGGCAGATGAGAAAACTGATCATTTATCCTCATCTTCCTCGTCATTTTTCACGGAAAAATATGAAAGAAGAGAGAGAGATATGAGGCAAAAATGGAGAAAGAAGAGAGAGGAAATTCTTTCATCCGAAACACTGCCGAAACGACATCCTCTCTCAAAGTACCCTTCAGGAAACTTCCTCTACTCATCGAGATCTTCATTCCTACGGTTTCGGATTTTCATTTGGAGGTGCTTGGCGCTGACACACCGGCCGGGGTGTTGCCGGAATTCCGAACCGTTTGTGGAAACGGGTAGAGGTAAGCGTAAGCTTCCTTTTTAACCGATTGGTTTGTTGTTTGGATGAGTATTTGTAAGGGTAGGTACTGTTCATTTTCGGTCCAAGGGGTATTTTTGAGGTTTAATCATATATTTATGGTTAGAGGATGATTTAAGATGATATTGGACCAAGTTGTTGGACAAAATTCTGAATTGATGAATTGTTGTGGAAAACCCTGTTTTTCTGGTCTAAACAGAACTTCATGAAGAAGTAGGAATTTTATAATTTTGATGCTTCCATTGGCTTTAGGAGGAAAAACTGTTTGGGTATGCAAGTGTTCATGATTTTTGGACGCTTGTATATGAATTGAGAATTTTTGGAAGTTAAAGGGTAAATGTTGTGTATTCCGTTTTCTGGAGGCAGTGTTATGGTGACGTGTTTTTGAGTAGTCAAATGCTATCCAATGACCATGAAACTCTCCAGTTTGAAATTAGACACATAGACCTTTAATTTTATAGGTCATAATGGTTAATTGGACAAGTATTCTATGAGATATAAATATTTTAAGATATGCCCTGTTTTCTGGAAAAACATCTGAAACAGTTGGTGTTTGGAAAAGTTCTGGGAATGGTGTAGTAGTGGCGTTTAAAATCGAGTATTTTTATATAAAACTAAACTTAAAGGGTTTCAAATAGAGCTTTGAACCACCTCAATTGGAGTTCTATAGAATTAATTATGATTTTCCAAAATTTGGTCAAAAATGCTGGTAGATTGAGTACCATGCGAATTTGAGTAAGAAATTGGCCAAATATAATTGGAAGAACTCCAAGGGTGAAAGTAAGCCTATAGGGCTAATGTGGGCCATTGGGTATTCATTTTTCATGGCTCTAATGATGTTATTACTTGCCTAGGGCCATGAAGTGATAAAGAAAGGGTAATGGTTGGCGGATCAAGGGACAAGAAGAGAAGGACATAAGTCCGAAAGGTAGTGAACTTACCTTTTCTGCATGTATGTGATATGTATGTCTTACATTGATTATGTGACTTCTTTGCCTATTTGTGTGGAACATGTATGATTGGTTGAAGCTCTGTTATATTTGTGCAATGGCCATATGTATGTCAAACATCGAGCATGCAGCATGTCATTATGTTGGCATGAAATAGTGTAGGCAAGCATGTCATGCATTTATATATATCTGGCATACATAGTGGTAATGTTTGCTACTGAGATTCTCTTGAATCTCACTCCTCCCAAACAACCATTCAGACAGGTGAGCATTGGAAACGTGCTGAGATCAGAAAAGAGGTATGCACGAAGAGGACTGTTGCTGGTTGTTTGAAGGTCTGTAAATATTGTGTAAACCCTTGGTGGGGAAACTTTTGTATTATAACCAAGCAATATTGTATTAATATTATCAGTATATTCATGCTATTCCTGTGTGCCCACTGAACTACGTATTGCTACTCTGATTAAGATCAGTAATAAGGGATATATGAGGCAGGACGTTACACAGAATAAGTAATCTTTGTGATTTTGATCATAGGGCTATGCGGACTTTCCTACACACTAAGTGTGGTAGGCATGTTCGTGACTTAAAAGACCCTACATGGATCACGCCAAAGGTTAGTACATATTTGTTTTCTTTAAGATATGTTTCATAAGCTATGCTTTTATGCTTGCTTTGATGATATCATGTTCTTTTTCAAACCCGTAGGCAACCACCGGGCTCCAACTTATGTGGTCTTTATATGTTGAGGCAAATTTACAATATTATCAGCCTAGGTACGACTGACTTTATCGAGGAGGTAATAAATGTATATTTCAAATATTTTGTATTACTTTATTGTTTTTAAGTTAGTAAGTTAATGTTTTGTTTGGCTTCGGTGTTACACATACAGATGTTTGATCTTGCTAATCCCTTTCCTGAAGAAGATATTGATTTCATCCGCAATTGTTGTGCTGAATTCATTTATGAGCTTTTACAAGATTAGTAAGTTTTTGAATCCGATCCTATGTTGTTCTAATAATACTTATGGTTTTCATATATATCTAACTTGGTTTATATCTCTGTTTAGGACAAATTCTTGGATATTGGTGATACTAGTTGGCTGTTGATTCAGGCAGGGGATCACTACTGTAAATTTTCCTCCACTTTTTTCATTTCTCTGTAAAGCTTAGGAATTTTTTCCATATAATGAGAAATATTTCTTTTCCTCCTTCTCTTTACAAGCTTTGGGATTGCAAGTTCACACAATGTCGCAATTTTCCTGCTATCATTGTTTAATTGTGGTGCTGTGGTTCAAAACGCCTGATAATTATAAATTGTTAATATTGTATTGTTTCTGAGAATTGAATAAGTTGATCATGTGTTATTGGTAGTCATTGGAATTGAATGTGTTTGTTTTCAATAATTTGTTTCATAATGTTCATTCTGTGATTGTTGAGAGTCGAGGATTGTAAGGGCCAAGTGTTTTTCCCTTGAACAGACTGATATTTATAGGTTCATACCGATTATGATAAGTAAGGTCATATTTAACAAAAGAGGGAAAGGGGAACTAATAAGGATTTTAGGCTTCATGATTCTATATTTGGAGCAAGTTTGCATTCTGAGAAATACCAATTGTTTCTGGAAATAAAAATGATGTTGTCACTGCTTCTGATTGTCAATATATACATATATGCATGTGTATGTAATGTGGCACAGGGGGGATTGTTGTTGAATATGGCTTACTGGCCTGGGTAAGATTGGAACAAATAAAACCATAAAAAAACAAAATTTTTAGACCAGTTCTAACTATAACCGGTCTTAAATATGAATTTAAGACCGGTTATTAAGAGAACCAGTCTTAAAAGATTAAACTTTAAGACCGGTTCTAAATTTAACCGGTCTTAAATCTATATTTAAGACCGGTTATTAAGAAAACTGGTCTTAGAGAAGTAAACTTTTAAGACCGGTTCTCCTAATAACCAGTCTTAGATTAATATTTAAGACCGGTTAAATTTAGAACCAGTCTTAAAGTGTTATTTTTTTATACTAAAATTTCCCTACTCGTTCCGTTAGTTAAACTTTAAGACCGGTTGTTGTAGAACCGATCTTAAAATTTCATATTTTAGACCGGTTTTTTAACCGGTCTAAAAAGTTTAATACTTTTTAGACCGGCTGTATCAAGACCTGATCCAGAACTGGTCTAAAATGTCTTTTTTAACCGGTCTTAATAGTTATTTTTGTACCGGTGTTATTTGATATATTATTATATGTTTTTTTATAAGTGGGAGCTTTTAGGAGATGATTCTCCTAAAAGTCAGAATTATAAAAGTACTTATATATAATTCTTGACAGAATTTAGTGATATTGCTAATATTTATGTGACAGGAGATACAAACCTATGCTCCTGATCATGAATTTAGTAGTAGTATTATTATTTTTGGTTATGAATAATATAAGTACATGACATTGTATACTGTGTTGTGCTATATATATTGTCGACAATATGTTCAATAGCTTGATTCCCTTAGAAGGACATATTGACTGTGAAATAGACTTATCACAGAATTGAAAATGACAATTAAGAATATTATTGCTGAGTTAAATAAAGGGGACAAATTGAATGGTGATAATTGGAACATCTAGCACTGAAAGGTGCAATACATTTTGGAGGAACAAGAAGCAATTGAGCCCCTAACAACAGTTTTAGCGCAACTTGCTGCTAGGAATACGACCCAACATAGGAGGGACCAAGAGGTCTATGAGATTTTAAAAAAGAAGAATAGCATTGTAAGAATTACATTGTTGAGCACAATGGCAGATGACTTCATGTACGAATATGAGAAAAATGAAATAGCGCAAGCCATATAGGCAGCGTTGAAAGACAAGTTTGGTAGTATGTCCACCTCTAAGTTTAGATGATTAACTATTAAGTTTGATGTATGAGCTTTGGTTAAATACTTCCATAAAACAACATATGAGAGAGATGACAAATATGATTAGAGAATTGAAGGAAGCTGGGTATACTGTGTTTGATGAACAACAAGTTCAGGCAGTGATAAGATTATTGCCATCTAGTTAGGAGCACATGAAGGTTAATCTAACCCATAATGAAAGCATAAAAAATTTTAATGATGTAACTAAACACTTGGAACTTGAGGAAGAGCGTTTAGAGGCATACAAGTCCTCTTGCCATGCCTACTACATAGAGGGTGTAGGTCCTTCTAATGCATAGCCTGATTTCAAGATGGGGAATAAATTCCAAAAGCATGGAAAGAAGGACAAGACCAAATTTATAAAAGGAAAAAAGGAATTCAAGAAGAAAGGCAAAAAAGGAAGGAGGAAGAAGAAAAATGACTAAAAGAAGGTCAAATGTTTTACCTGCAAAAAGATGGGTCATTTTGCACAGGATTGCAGTGAAGTGAAATAAGAGTGAAAAAGTACTAGTGAATTATGTGAATTCACATGTTTCCTATGTTTCTAGTACTATTTTTTTGATAAAGAATATATGTTCTTCTTAGATTTTAGACTTAGGTTCAACAGACCATGTGACTAGGGATCGAGGATCCTATGTAGAATACCGTCTGTTCCCTGATAATTGTAAATGGCTTTATGTAGGAAAAAATGCAAAGATTGAAGTTAAAGGTATTGGAACTTGCAAATTAACTTTCCGTAGTGGAAAGGTTTTGATCCTTCATGAAGTGCTTCATGCTCCTGACATTTGCTGAAATTTAGTTTCTGTAAAATGTCTTATAAATTATGGATTTAATGTAAACTTTCATGATAAAGTTGCTGACATATTTTATAATTCTATATTTTATGGCATAGCTTAGCTTTCCTTTCAAAAAGGTTCTTTGTAATGGATATTATTGATGATTATAATATACATGATTGCTTTGCTAATTCCTCTTATTTAACTATTGATATGGCTATTTGGCATACTAGACTAGGGCATATTAATCAAAATAAAATGATTAAACTAGCAAAAAAAAGTTTGCTAGGACCCATATTCAATATGGAAATATCCTTTTGTGAAAGTTGTCTAGCAGGTAAGACAACTAAAAAATGTTTTGGTAAGGGAACCAGATCCGAACAACTGTTACAATTAATCCATTATGATATTTGTGGTCTTATGAGTGTGAGGGTAAGGCATGAAGCTTGGTATTTAATTACTTTTATTAATGACTATTCATGATACGATTATGTCTATTTGATCTCATATAAGTTTGAGGCCCTTGAGTACTTTAGACGATACATAAATGAAGTAGAAAATCATATGGACAATAAAATTAAAGTGTTACGTACTGATCGAGGTCGTGAATATTTGTCTGATCAGTTTAAAGAGCTTTGTGAAGAAAAAGGGATAATTAGGCAGCTAACAATCCCTACTACTCCACAATATAACGGAGTTACTGAAAGAAGAAATAAAATGCTTCTAGACATGGTTAGGTCAATGATGGCACAAACAAATCTAGCAATTTCATATTGGGGTGATGCTTTGATGACAGCTACCTTCATACTTAATCGTGTGCCCTCAAAATCAGTCATTCAACACCTTTTAAGTTATGGATAGATCTAAGTGTCCTTAGACCATGGGGTCGGCTGCATATATCCATGATAATTCTAATAAGTATGGGAAGTTAGGTCCTAGAGTAAAGAAATGTATCTTTATAAGGTACTCTAAACAATCCAAAGGATACGTCTCCATAAGTGAAAATGAAGATGGAACAGTGACTGAAATTGAATCTGGAGATTTTACAATCCTAGAAAACAAATTCCCTAATAGGGGAGAAATTGATCGCACTGTATCTCTTTATGAGACATAGGAATAAACAAGTATAGAACATGTTGGTATGCCTAAATCATCCCAAAATGTCAATCTAAGTGGGAGCTTAGAAAGGTCAACGCAAAGACCTAGACAAAAGAAAAGACAAAGACAAGAAACTCCCACATGAAATAGTAACAGGGAAAGTATACCTAAAAGACGCTTCTAAATAGAAAGTGAAGTACTTATTGTTACTCCTGATGGGGATGATGAACCACGTTCAATGGTAAAAGCCTTATCGAGTCCTGCTAAGGATGAATGAAAAAAGGCAATGGAAGAAGAAATGAGCTCGATGAGAAAGAATCAAGTTCAGGAATTGGTTGACCTAATGAAAGGGCGAAAAGCCATTGGGAACAAATGGGTTCTCAAAGTTAAAAGAAAAGTAGATGGGTCAATTAATAAGTATAAGGCACGATTAGTTGCAAAGGGGTATACACAGCAAGAAGGTATAGATTATGAAGATACCTTCTCACTCGTGGTACGATTTAATTCTATAAGAATTATTCTAGCAATAGTAAATAGTTTAGACTTGGAATTACATCAAATAGATGTTAAAACTGCATTTCTAAATGGTGATCTAGATGAATAAATCTATATGGAAAAACCATTAGGTTTCATTGAAAAAGGAAAAGAGAAGAAAGTTTGTAAACTCAAAAGAACTATTTATGGACTGAAGCAATAATCCAAATAGTGGTATTTGAGGTTTTATAAAGTAATAACCTCCTATGATTTCTAAATAATTGAAGAGGACCATTGTGTTTACATCAAGCGATTCGAGGGTAATTTTGTTATATTATCCTTATATGTAGATGATATACTATTGACTGGAAATAATCTGAATTCAGTTATAGCTATTAAAGAATAACTTTCATTGAATTTTGAAATGAAAGACATGGGTGAAGCAGAGTATATACTTGGAATTAAGATCTAAAGAGATTGTTCAAAAAGAATACTATCTCTTTCATAAGAAAATTACATTTAAAATATTCTTGAATGATTTAACATGATCAACTGTAATTCCTTAAATACCCTAGTCACTTTTGGTTTAACCTTAAGCCATGATATGTGTCCTAAAACTGAGTCAGATCAAAAGAAAATGAGGAAAGTTCCCTATGCTAGTGTTGTTGGTAGTTTAATGTACGCAATGATGTGTACAAGGCCAGATATCTACTTTGTGGTAGGATTGATAAGTAGGTTCCAGTGCAACACAAGTGAGCGTTACTGGAAAGCAGTAAAAAGGATCTTAAGATACTTAAAAGGCATATTTGAATATGCACTATGCTATGAAGGAAGCAATCTACACCTAGTTGGATACTTTGATGCTAATTTAGGTGGAGATGAGGAAGAGCGAAGATTGACTTCAAGATATACTTTCTTACTGAACAATAAAGCCATATGTTGGAGTAGCAAGAAGCAGACATGTATTGCTTTACATTCTATGAAAGCTAACTTCATAGCATGCACTATAGCAGCACAAGAGGATTTATGGTTGAAGAGGTTTATTAAATATCTTGGATTTGATAATAAGAGTACCAATCTAGTATTATTGCACTATGATAACACTACAGCCATAGCCCATACTAAATATCCAAAGTATCACAGTAAGACCAATCATATAGACATTAAGTACAATTTTGTAAGAAATTATATAGCACAAAAAATTATTGCTATACAACATATTTCGACTAATTAATTGTATGGTCACTGATCCCCTGACTAAACCAATTGCCCAGGAAACATTTGAAAAACATATAAGGGCACTTGGTATACACAAAGTGTAAAATTGCAGACTTTATGTATTACATTTGTGATTAATTGAAGTACTTAGCATTATTGGTTTATATGTCTGCGTATAAGTATATAATGTTTAGTGTGTCATACAGGCTTATGAGGTTGGCTCTCTCACATGAGCAACCACCTTTGACACTCAGGAGGGGTATGCAAAGATGAGACAATTATGTTCACCAGTAAAGCAGCTAGAATGCTTATATGGTAGAGAAGAAAAACTATGTCACCTTGACAATAGTATAGCGTGTCAAGATGAGATCCATAAACATGAATAAAGTATGGATCAAATCATAGACATCCTTTTCCTGATGCCTGTAGCCAAATAACAAATTCTTTAACATTGACATATGAGTAGAGTGTAACATCCCAAATTTTATTCATCAAAATTCCTTGTACACGTTATTATGCTTAAAGAAATAAAATGGTGAATTTTGATACATTTAAAGTAGCCAAAATATTGGAAATAGTGATTATGTGACTTTTTGGTCAAGTAAGACATAAGGCACAATTTTTGTCTTGATAAAGGCCTAACATTGATGCCTAAAAATTAAGTATGAAAAAGAAAAAATTTTGGCCCAATTTATGATGAAAATTTTGTTCAAAAAGAAAAGGGAAGAAGGGAAACAATACTTAGTACAACAATTCAAGAAATGTAAGGGTAAAATAGTCATTTAGCTAATAAAATAAAAGCCAATATTGTTCCCATTAAAATGTAGAGTTAGACGGCCAAAAGGGAAAAGAAACAAGGAAAAATGTGATTGTGACACATAAAACAACATGTAGAAGCTTGGTTTGCCATGTGGAAGGTGATTTTTAAGAGCATATCTAAGCTCATTTGAGGCCATATTTTCAGCTAGCATCAAGAAGAGGAAGTGGCTCTAAGGGCAAGGAAGTGGACAACGGCAACTGAGGGTTCTGATCCCGACGAAGAATTTAGTGTTGGTTATATGTGCCCTTTAATTTTTTTTGTACTTTTAGGTTATGTAATTTACTATGTACAAACCCTGTGTGTAATACTCCATTTTTAATCGCCATTATACCTCCTATGTAATCAATACATTTAATGGAATAAAATGGTGAATTGTGGTGTGCATCAACTTACATAAATAGTCCAATCGCCGGTTACACATAACTCTCCCAAGCAAGGACATAAAGAAGCAATTAATGTCCACATAAAGACCTACTATTGTAACCAACATTGGAACATAAAATGACACAAATAATGGCCTAATATACATGTCAAAAATTTTGTCAAACCAAAGAAAAGCGAGCAAGAAATGATTTATGTCAATAAATCATAAAATGTAAGGGCAAGATGCTAATTTTTCCATAAAACAAGGAACAATTATTTTTCCTTAATTTTCCCTAATATTTTGGTCAAAGAGGAATTAAAAAGAAGAAAATGGCTACTTGATAATTAATAAGCCTATTTTGAAATATTATTACTAAGGGAAAAATCCAAGTTGTAAGAGAAAGTCAACCATTAAGACTTGGTCAATAAATTGTAGGATAGCCTTATTGGATATTTCAAGAGATAATACACATTCCCTTCCTACTTTAAATTTCGGTGAAGCCAAGGGAAATATATACATATGTATACACACACATATATGTATATATGTATACATATATACATATATATGTATATGTATACACATATACATAAGTATACATATATACATGTGTGTGTGTGTGTGTGTGTTGATTTTTCCCTTTTTCCATTGTAGTTCGGTCAAGTAAGAGGAATATATGTATTAGGTCATATTAAATCAAGGAAGGTTAAAAGTAAAAAGGCACAAGACTTGGTCAATAAATTATAGGATAGCCTTATTGGATATTTCAAGAGATAATATTCATTTTCTTCCCTCTTTAAATTTCGGTGAAGCCAAGGAAATATATATATATACACATAAATGTATACATGTAATACATGTATACATGTATGTATACATATATACATGTATGTGTGTGTGTGTGTGTGTATTTGCTTGGATATTATATGAGGCCATAATTAATTTAGAAAGAGGAAAAAGAAATGACCACCAATCACAAGCATGCAAGTGTAAAAGTAAAGGGCAAAAAAGGAGATCATTAGATAAACACCATTTCCTTCTCTTTCACTCTCATATTTTGGTTAGCTGAAGCAAAAGAGAGAAAGAGTGAGTTTCAAACACTTAAGAACTCAAGAAGAAGAAGCTAGGGTTTCAAGCCAAGAATCAAAGATAAGGAGCTTGGAATCTTGTGATTTTTGCCTTCTAATCACTCTATAACCTCTCCTAACCTCTTCTACTCCATTAAACCCATATTTTCAAGAAACATCAAGGGTTTAGAGAGAGGAGTGTTCAGCTAGGAGAGAGAAAGACCAGTAATCAAGTGGTAAACTTCAAAACTTGTTTCTCTTGGCTTGGTTGAGGTTGTTGGTGAATATTGCTTTGTTTTCTCTTATTTTTAAGAAATGGGATGAAGCTAAACCTAGGGGAAATGCTTCCAAAATGTCCTCTAAACATGTCCATTTAGTTTTTAAGTAACTAATCATGTTATTAGAAGTATAAAGGAAGTGAATAAGCAAGAGAAAACAAGAAAACAACATAAACCTCCTAAGAACCCTAACTTTCTGGCTTGTGTATGACATGATTAAGAAGTGATAATTTGGTACTTTTGATGATTCCATTGGCTTTATAAGGAAAAATTGTGTAGGTATGCAAGTGTTTATGATTTTTGGATGTTAGTATGCCAATTTGAAAATTTATGAAGTGTGTATGTACATGTTGTTTGATCTGCCCCTATGTGGCAGTGATATGTTATGCAGTGTTTCATAGGTCAAAACTAGTCCAAAAATTTTAAAAATTTCCATAATTAAAGTAGAGACATAGAGATTTAATTGACAAGTAGTTTGTAACTTTTGGACAAGTACATTAGGAGATATGAATTTTTAAATTTATGCCCTATTTTTTAGAATGCAATCTGGAATAGTGATATTCAACAAATTACTGGGAATGATATGGCTATAGTGACCAAACATAACTATTTTTCCTTAAATTTAAATTGAAAGAGCTTCATTTAGGCTTTAAAATCAGTAAAATTGAATTTTTTCAAAATTAATTATGAATTTCCAAACATGACTGAAAAATCTGCCAATTTTTGGAAAATAGTAAAACTACACTGTACATAATTGTATTGTGTAGAAATTGTTGTAACTGCATTAAATAACGATCAGCATTCAATTTAAAAGCAGTAATGCTACAAGTAATTACCAGTTACTTGTAACTTTAATCTTGATAGGAATTGGAAATAGCTGATCCAAAGCAAGTTTAGGACAAACCCCGAAACTGAAAAAGAAGTCAGGTAGTAACATTTTCTTCAATATACTATGTAATTATCTATATGTTTGTATATGCCATCTTCTGTAACATAACATTTGCCTAGCTGTGATCTGGGATCCAGCAAAGTTACACGCGAGCAAGCCAGGGATTCAAACTTGTCGTTTGACCTTAGACACGAGTTAAGCCGGGGTCTAAACGACGATTTAGCCTTGGTCAGTATGCATACAACATGAGTTAGATCTTATATGACATGGAACATTGCATATTTGTTATTGCATTTTATATGTTTGAACTGTTTGCTACTACTGAGATTCTCTCGAATCTTACCCGTTTTTCCCAAACTACAAAACCTTACAGTTAAAGCAATTAGCTTGAAAGGCAAGATAGAGGCTTCCAGTGATTAAGGTCCCAGAGCTCTTTGGTGCTGCTATAGTTATTTTTGCTTGTACCTTTTGCTACTTTTTGAATGCTCTATACATTTGTATATATTTATCAAATCCTATGGAGATTCTCCTGTAATGTAAACTTGCGCTTAATATCAATATGTTTCCGTTGTTTCTTTATGCCTTACGGAACTATATTCTTATCACTCTGTGAATATCGAAATGTTAAGGGGTTTGGCATTTTTGGTATCAAAGCTTAAAGCGGTTCTGGTATTTACAGAATGGAATATTGATATGGTCTTATTTGTATGGTGACAGAAAATCATGCACGAGCATAGTAGATGCCGCAGTAGACTACAACAAAGGAGGAGATCACCATCGTCGTTAAACCAGCTTGAGGGGACTCAGTATACGTCAAAGGAGTTGTTAGCCCAATCACCTCTGAGTAGCAGTGGCTCTCGGGTACATCATGCCCTAAGGAGAAGTAGATGGGTGAGACTAGTCTATGTACCCCATTCTAGACTAGCGCCAGCACCATCACGGAGCTTATTAGTAGGATACTTAGAACAACCATTACCAGATGGATTGAAGTCAGATCCACATGTTGCTACTAGATCCAGAGCAGAGCTGGTGCTAGTGAGACATAACCTGTGGCTAAATAAGGAGCTGTGGGGATACATCAAGAACTTGTATATGGATGCTATCAACAAGTATGCCTCCCTAATGGCACGACACACGTAGTTCTTGGACGATGTAGACTCCATGTATTAGGATCAGGGATATCTTAGGATCGAGTTTCCTAACGAGGATTGGATCAGTTCTACATTATATGTCTTCCCTGATACGACATTTAGGGCTCGGAAGAAGAATAATATCATAGAGTGAGGCCTGAGGTATACTTTCCAAGAGTTTAAGCAGCATATGATTGAGTATGTGATGCTACATATGTACCAGTATTGAGATGAGGCCTATACCCAGTATTTTGCTACCCAGAGACAGCAGGCATGGCTTACTAGCTCAAAGACAGTTACAGGGTACTAATGCATGAAAGCAGTTATAGCCGGTATCTGCACTTTTGCAGACATAGTAAAATTAAGCATGCTGGCTTAGGGAAATGTTAGGATGGGTAACCCCCCCTAGGAAGTCACTTATATATGTTAAAATAGGGTGTGCAATATATTGTACAGTAGTTTGTAAAATGTAGATTGTTACAAACTTTTTCTAAATTGCTGTAATGGTCTGCTGTACATTAGTCTAAACTACTTATGTATTAGAATTTTGAGAAATGAAAACAATGCCCTTATGGCTATATGCAATTTACCTCTTCCTCATTTTAACATAATGAAATATAAAGATGGAGAGAACAGGGGTAGATTAAGAGGTGGAGGTGCTAGGCAGGGTCAAGAAGCTAGACCTGATCCAATGCTGCTACTATTGGGCATAATGACAGTATAATAGAAAAAAATGCAGATAGAGGAATGCGCAATAACTTGATGGACATTAAGTAAACTCATATAGCATGTGGAACATAAATAGGATCCTCAGCTTAGAATTTACTTGTATAGGAGACAATTTACAACCGTAAGTAACACACTTCAGTCAATAAGGGGTTGCTATTGATAGAGACCAACGTCCTTGTTTCACGAGGAGAGTTTGATCCTTAGTTGATAGTGGGCTAGTTTTTACTGCCTTACTAAGTAGAGATTTTCCACAGCACAAAATTACTGACGATGTTTAGTGTAACACCCCAATTTTCAATCACCAATGTTCCTGCTATAAAATTGATACATATAGGGCCTGTTTGGAATCTCATTAGAATGGGAAAAAAGCTCATTTGGAGAGTAAAAGCCCATTTGACATCTGCAGACGCGTTTGTGAACACATTAGCTTTCAATGGGCTTTTGAAAAAAAAGCTACTTTTCTTAGAAGCTCATTGAAGTAGCTTCTGGCTTTTTTTCACTGGGTTTAGAAAAAAAAGCCACTTCTCCCATTGCTAATCCAAACACAAATCATATTAACAACATGACTTTTTTTCCATTTGGCTTTTACAAAAGCCACATTAAAAAAAGCCAATTTTTCACAGCGTTCCCAAACAAGCACATAATGGAACAAAATGGTGAATTGTGGTGTGCGTGAAATTACATTAATATTTCAATTTATCGGTTAAACAGAATTTGGCAAAACAAGGACCCGAAAGAGCAATTAAATGTCTACAAAAGGCCTGCTATGGTAACCTAAATTTGAAATGTGAAATGATATGACTAAAGGCCTATAATACAAGTCAAAATTTGGTTAAACCAAAGGAAAGAAGCAAGAAATGATTTATTTCGGTAAATCATTAAACGTAGGGGCAAAATCATAATTTTTGCCAAAAAGTGGGAAACAATTATTTTTCCCTAATCTTCCTCATAACCTCAATTATATGGGAACTAAAAAGAGGGAAATTACTACTTGATAAATAATAAGCCTATTTCGGTGACTTATTATCAAGAATGGTCAACTAGTCAAAGTCAAAGGACAAAAGTCAACAACTTACAATATGACAATGGGATAGTTGATATCAATATATTTCCCTCAATTCTCATGCAACACAGCTGAATGAAGAAGCAAGAAGGGAAATGAAATATTAAAACAAGAAAAGAGTTGTATACCAATAGGATGTGCCACTTATTAAGTTATTGTATTAACTTAATATATTACTCTCTTCATTCCATTCCATCGTCCAAACTGATCAGAACAAGAACGAGAGAGAGAACTGAGGCGATGCAGAATGAGAAGCAAAAGAAGAAGCTAGGTTTCCTTCAAACTCAAGGCAAGAAGCTTGAAACTTGTGATTCATGCTTCCTAAACTCCCTATAATCTCTCTTGCTTATCTCTTCTTCTTTGAACCATAGTTTTCAAAGAGTTTCCAAGCGGAGAGAGAGAAACAGTAGGATGTTGAGGAGAGAGAAAGTTGAGAAACTCAAAGGTAACTCTCCAAACATAATTCTCTTGCTTAAGTGGATAATATTAGTGTTATTCTTGGATTGGTTTGGCTGCTCTTATGAAAGATAGATGAAGAAACTTAAAGAACTCTAAAATTCAAGTTTCTCCAAACCTTATCCAATGATCATTTAAATAGCTAATAGCTTAACTATAAGTAGAAAGAAGGTGATTAAGCAAGACAGAATGAGAAACCGATACAATTTTTTTGAGAACTTGAAATCTAATCCCTATGCATAACGTGATTAAGGAGATGGATTTGATAATTCCAATGATTCCAATGAGTTTAGATGATGAAATTGTGTAGGGTTTATGTTGACGACTAAGTGAGGAAAGCCCCAGAATGAGAAATGACAAAATGTACTTTAAAACATAAATGAAAGGGCAACCAGGGGTATTTTCATCATTTGACCCTGAATTTGACCAATTTGAGGTCAAAAATAGATTCTACACACAAATTGTGTAGGAATAGCGCAAGTCATAAATGTTGATAAGTTCCAGTAGTCTGGGGTCTACAGGGGCATTTTGGTAATTTAGCATCGTCAATTTAAGTTAACCAATATATGGAGTTTGGGGCAATGAGTGAATGAGTAATGGCTCATCTATGGCATTTGGATATTATAGAAATTGGGAACGATCAGAAGGTTAAGCTTGCATGAGCTCCAAACCACAAGAAAAGGATACAAGGAACGCAATAAGGTAGTAACATCCTTCTTAAAATTATTATGTGATGCCTATTATGAATGTCATACATGTAACATGAGCTAGTGTCCTGGACACACCCATTCTCCATGTTGTGGTCAGGGACCCAACTGGGGCACCAAGTAGACCAAGAGCAAACGTAAAGTTTGACCTTGGGCTAGTGTACACACTTACGTTCGATCATCTTACATTTCATGACATTGCATATCTATTTTCATATTTTACTTGTATGTAAGCATGTTGCTACTGAGATTCTCTCGAATCTCATTATTTCCAAATAATAAAACCATTTCAGCTGAAGCAGGCAGCTCAAAAGGCAAAGCGGCGGCTACCGGTGATTAGAGTCCCTGAGTTTCGCTGTGATTGTAGCGCTTTCGCATGTACCTAGCTATTATTGTTTTGGTACTCTTTGTACATGTATCTATATGTTTTATCAAACCCTTTGAGGGTAATCTCTGGTAATGTAAACTAACACGATGTATTTATGTGTTTCCGCCATATTTTACACTTTACTAAATATGCTTATCGCCCGTAATTATTTATATTTAAGAAGGGCGTTACATTTAGACTAGTTGGAATGGACTCAGCGTTGGCATTCTGAACTACTCAAGGAGTGGAGAAAAACATAAGAAGCACCTGAGAGTAGTACTGAGACATGTTAACTCGCAGAAAAGGATATAGCGAATCCTAATAGAGCGGAAGTATTCCATGAAAAGTTTAATAGAAAGTACTATCCTAATCAGTGAGATTGACCAAAGAAACCAACCTTTTGATGATACAATAAGGTACAAAGGAGAATTTGATCTCCACACATTTCAAAGAGTTTAACAAGGTGGTTAAAGAGTATCAGATCATAGAACATAATCTGTAGGATCAGTATGCCTACAGAATTCCAACAATAAGAACACATCAGAGGGTGAAAACTCTTTACAGAAACGCAGATATCAAGGTGGTCCTTTTGGTGGGAATAGTAAAACTTCATACCAGCCTGACAACCGTGGTAACTAGAGGCCCATTAAGAGTAGTATTGAGCCATGAGAGGCCAGGAGTTGTTACCAAGGTACACAGTTTCTGAGTTCATATGAGTATCATAGGAGATCTTATGGAAATTCTATCAAATCATCTCCACACTATTAGACCTCATACGAGGCGATGAAATATCAAAGTGGCGCAATAGGAGCCGTTATGAGCAGACGAATCAATAGAGTGGGGTCATAAATCGAGGTGTAACTTTTAAGGATAACAAGAGAGGTTGTCAGTCACACCAGCATTGATCATCCCATATCATAGTATGATTTGTGTGGTCTACCATGATTAGACCTGTGAGGTTAGCAATGATACAACATATGTGGTGTATAGTATAACCTGTATGGTCACAGTAAGGCACCTCTATGATGGGCAACAATAAGGCAACCCCATTAGACCATGTTAATCAACCATATGATCAAGATGTACCCCTAACATAGCCAAATGATAGTACTGGTTGTATCAATAAAAATCACAAGTAGCCCGTGGTCGAAAGGCGGTGCGTAAAACATGCGGCTGAGATGGTATGGCTAATAATATTACATCCAGTATGATATATAGGATATTACCTATGTAAACCTCTGTGGTTTACAGGAACATAACCAGTATGGCCTATAGTGACACCATCTATGTATTCAGAAGTCACACAACCTATATGGTTGGTGTTGGTGCAGATAAATAGAGATTGGGATGAGCCCTAGTGTAGTAGGGCATAATGGTGGCTAGTACCTCTCAACAGATGTAGCCTCATAGAACCAGATAACTCACTTATGATGGTAGATCTAGAAGTAATTAATTTTGATTTATGAACATAAGACAAGTACGGACAGGTTGATGCCTGCTTCAGAATATTTATGAGACAAGTAAAGATACCATGATGTGACAAGTAGGGATAAAGCAATCATTTTGGTCTGAAACAAAATCATTGCCTTGATCCCGAATAGCGCACACCGTACGGGCAGTAATAGTTAAATAGTCCTTTAACCCTGAACCCCGAACAGTTGGACATATTTATAGGCAGAACTGATTATAGATAGTCAAGGGTATAAATAGACAAAGTGGCGGTACGTCCCAGTGTACATAGTTGTATTGGGCAGCAATACTAAAATATTTAAAGTTATGTGAATGGAATAACCTATGCCATAAGGTTACACACACCAGCAGTGTCCTAACAAGGCAATGAGGCCTCAAGCTACTAGTAAACTATGTGCCCTGAGATCATAAGACCTGTTGGACTAATATATCCACAGGTTAACAAATTACTAAGTAATCAAGGTATGTAAAACAGAGAACAAAGGCAATAAGACCCGAGGTGCATGTTGTTGGAAATTGTGCCCTAAGGGCCAATCATTGTACCTTAAACATTATTGTTATTTAAGAATTTCTCCTTATTGTTATCATATCATTTTCATGTTTATTATGATAATTGTATCCTTGGATGAACTATAAAGATTATCCTAAATGTCCCTGGTCAATTATCTATGCGGGAGCAAAGATGAAATAAGACCAGTATGACTTTGATGAGGTATAGAGATACAAATCAAAGTCTTAGGCACTTGTAGGAGTATAAGGTGCTGGACCGACCCGCTATGAGAAAGTTGCATGGATGAAGTCATAAGCTTATCTCATACATATAATCATGTCACAGTGCCCTCTGACCTGAGATCATCATAGATTCCTGCATGAAACTTGCTAAGTTTTGACCTAGTCAAAAGTCACATTTGACCAGGTGATGATAAAGGCTACAATCGGGCTTAGGAGTTTTCATGAAGAGGAATGTGAGTGGTCAAGATGGAATTTATCCCTCACATTAGTGAGAGATATTACTAGGCCCCTCGATGAGTGAGTCTGAGAAATGTATGGCCATACTGTAATGGGAAGGAGTTTCCATTTCTAATTTCAGGCTACTCAGGAATCAGGAAAGTGATGGTCAGGAACAGGAGGATGACGTTGTCCATGCCTCATCCTTGACCAAAATATCGTGTGACAAAAAGGGACGTGACATGGTTGTATAAAAGGTTGCATCGTATCATCGATCTTCATGTGAATTGGGTAGTCGCAATGTCTTGCTAGAGGCCGCTTGCGACTTGTGGGCTAGAATAGTTTTTGGCCCACTGCCAACTTCATGTGGGCCTACAGGGTCGCACACAAGAATAGCCCAACACGAGCTATGATGTCCAGATTCATTGAATCTAAGATGTGTCTAAGATTCAATGAATACAATATTTGACCTAGGGTGGATGAATTATATATATATATAAATTCGAAAAAAAAAATAATAATAATATATATAGATTATAATATTATTATAAGATGTTAGTTTTATATTTAATTTATTTGATAAATTAAATAATTAAAACTAATACAGATATCATATCTTAGATTTAATTTATAAAGATAAATTAAATCTATTGGCTCTTTAATTAGATTAAATGAATATGATAAATTAAATCTGTTTGACAGATTTAATCAAGTCAGATTTATTTGATTTGATTTGAATTTCAAATTAATTAAGATTAATTTTGAGATTCCAATACGGCCTACATCAGATATAAAATTCGAAGGGCTAGAGAACCCTAGGCTGTACAGAGAACTTGGAGAGCCGCGAGAAACCCTAGAGAGGCATCTTGGAGGCGCTAGCACGCTGCCGCATTGGGTCTTGTTTGTGTGGATACCGGTAGAGGGAGGCGACCAGAGGTGTGGACTCCTAGAGATCGAAAGCACGAAAAACATAAAGGTAATATTCTAACTACTCGATTTAAACGTCTTTGATAGATCCGTGATTGGGATTTGAGGTTTTTAAACGGTTAATTTTTCCGTTGCGTGTACGAATCCCAACACATGTTTGCATGGGGAAGTGTCCCTAGGCAGTAAAACCTAACAAACACTTTGTGTTGTATAGAATAGTATTGAACAGTTGAAGGGTAAGCAACTCCATGCCAAGCTAAGTAAGTGTAAGTTGTGGCTACAAGAAGTTAAATTTCTTTGCCATGTAGCCTCATAGCAAGGAGTCTCAGTGGATCCAAACAAGGTGGAGGCAATACTAAACTACCAGAGGCCAAAAATAGTATTTGAGATACGCAGTTTTTTTGGGTCTTACCGAATACTACAAGCAGTTGATACAGAACTTTTCCAGAATGGTTTTGCTATTAACAAAGTTAACAAAGTTAACATGGGAAACTTAACATTTTGTGTGGGATAGCAGTTGTGAGAGAAGCTTTACAGAGCTGAAACAAAAATTTGCAACAATACAAGTTTTAACAATCCTAGATCTACAATTAACCTGCGTGGTTTACACAGATGCCAGTGAGCTTGGATTGGGATGTGATAACTCCTCATTTTTTTATATTTTGATATAATTGTGGAGTTATCAATGCTAATTTAATATTATTTTCTTGAGATTTTATAATATATCAAGTTGATGCATTATCTTGGGGATTTAATTCTAAATATTTTACTTTAAATTAAAATCTAAGTAAAAGAACAAATAAATAATGAAAATTAAAATACTCAAGGAAAAGAACCTCATATTTTCATAAAATTTTGATTAATCTCCAAAACATTTCAAAACATTTCACTTAAGTCCCTCAATAAAACTTTTTAAAAATATTCACTTTGGTCCTTGGTCAAAACTTGTGTTTTCACCAGGGAATTAGGTTATGTTTGTGATCTAGCAGTTGGGAGAAGAAGGATGAAACATAAAAAGAAACGGAGGCGAGCTTATGGAGTAGCCGACACTGATGGGAGGAGAGCACAGAAACCTTTGAGACTGAGGAGTGGCTGATGGTGCGTGCTTCTGGAGCTTGAACTCAAAGCTTGAGAGATTGAGAATGGCGGCATTTCTGGAAGCAAAGCAGAGAGGAGAGTCACGGGATAGATAGCAGCCAACAGTGGGGGTCATCATCATCAAAGAGCGCCTGAGAATCACGCCGGTGACTTTGGCATCACTATCACAGGAGGAAACTAAGAGGAGCTGATGAGAGAGATACTGGGTTACTGTCATCGTTGAACCATCATGGAAAGCAGGGGAAGAGAAAAACCATTTTGGAGAACGGTTCATGACGGCAGAGTAAGCTGGGAACAGTTGAGTTGGAGTAGAGAATAAGAAGAGAACGCTGTCGGTGAATAGTTTTTAGAGCAGTTATTATTTTGGTTTCTAGCTCTTATCGTCACTGTTCATTGGAGCTTCTTTATCATCTGAATCAGAGTACGTTGATTGCGTGTTTCTAAGTAGCCACTAGCACCATCTTCTTCATCAATCTGAACCAGAGAGCGGGAAGAGAGAAACACAAGGAAGCAACTTGGAGTTTGAAGAAAAAAAGAAGGGAGTACGCAATTTCACTAGTGCAAAATAGCCTTTTTATACCACATTATTTACACCGGTTATTGCGAATAAGGTCTAAAAGAAACACGCGGGGTAATTTTGTAATTAAAAGAAACTTTTTACACCAGTTATTTAAAAAACTAGTCTAAAAAACATTATTTAGACCGGTTTTCTAAATAACCGGTCTAAAAATTAACAAAAATAAAAATTATATTTAAAAGAAAAATATTTTTTCATTTTTTAGACCGGTTGGAACTGAAAATTGGTCTAAAATATAGAAATTTTTAGACCGGTCTAAAAAAGTTTCAGAGAAAATAAATTCAAAATATATTTTTAAGATCGGTTGTCTTCATAACCAGTCTTAAAAGTATTTTTAAGACCAGTTATTTGAATAATGGTCTTAAAAGTCTCATATTAGCATACTTCCCGTCTTCTGTCCTCAAAATTTCCACTGCTGCTCTGTGTTCTTTGCACCTTGGTTTACGTCAACAGTGATCTTGAGATATTTTTCCCTTCATTCTCTTGTTGCTTCAGTAGCGAGATCTCTTTGGGCAATTTATTGAAGCTCTAATTCTCTTGCGGTAGGTTTTTCTCCTGAATCCATATTTTCTATTTCATGCTCTACTCCCCTGTAATTGCTTTTCTCTGTCTGTTTCATGTTTGTTGGCAGTAACATTTTGGTGACTTGTCTTTCTCTCTATTGTTAGATGATTCTAAAATATGTGAAGAACCCTTTGAATTACTGAACATAACCCATTGATGTGCGTCCTTTTTTTTGCTGAAGTATTGGTATAAGCTTGAAAATGTGTACACGTTATGCTCTAATCTCCTTGTTGCTTATAATTGTTGCTTTTTGTAATAGTGGATTATGTTGATTAAGAGAAAAAAAAATTAAAATGAGCCGAAAGCCTAGGATTTTTTTGAATTGAGGACTTTGTTTTATGAATAAATTTTGGATTCCCGCAAGGTGTTTGATAAAATGCATGATTGGGTTTTCTCTGTTATTGTCCTCTAAGCAAGCAACTAAATATACGGTTCACCTAATTGATTGCACCTGAATGTGTATAAATTCTCCAAAATTGTTCATGACCTTCCATACTATTTATGACACGTCTATTATTGTTAGAGAAAGTTGCATGACTTACAAAAGCACTTATCTCCAAAGAGCATAATTAAAAGCACTCACTCACGATTAATTAATGTATGTCCTCAACTTCCATTGCTCCCCAAAATGCCAAAAACATAAGCAAGGAAACTCCAATTGAGGTAGTTCAAATTCCTACTTAAAGTTCTTTTAATCCTCTGTAAAATAAAAATAATGTCCTATATTAAATCAAGGACCTAAGTTCTCAAATTCCATGAGCATATGTATCAGTGAGTTTTCTCTTTCAATCATGAGACATGAACTATCAAGAGACATATACTATCATTTCTCTTCAATCAATCATGATTGTTTGTGAATATGGGTTTTATTATTGCTAAAAAGTTCATCTTTTCTATTGTTGCTGCTGAGGCTTATTTTGAATTTGGTCATTAGTGTGTAGTTTCCGTGGTCTTCAAAGCCTTTCTTCCCACGTGCAATTCTCCCCATCATACGAAGCTGATCTTTGTTGTATAGTTTTCTGTCTTTATAGGCATTCTTCGAGTGATTGATGGGTAATTTAATTACTCTTTGCCATTACATAACTGAAGTGATGCCTGGCACATAATGGTTTACGATTGAATAAGCTTATATATTTATGGTTTTGTATGCTTTGTTCCTTTCCTTAGTTGTATCTTAAAACCATATTTCTCATCTTTATATTTATCTCTCTCCTTTAGTACATGATTTAACATCGGTAAAATTAGAAATTTTGGTCATTATGTAATAGTTAAACTAGGTAACTTGATGAGTTTAATGATTTCATTCTCTCATCATACTCCTTCCTTTTTCAGGGGAAAAATATACAAAAGAGAAGAGAAAAAATGTGTTGAAATATATGGATCGTAGTTGGGTAAACGCTAAACGGACGAGTGTTGAATATGATAATGGGGTGAGGGGTTTTTTAGAATTTGCTGGAAGAAATGCCGACAATGACAGTGGGGTGTTCTACTGCCCTTGTGTAGTATGTTTAAATGAGAAGCGACTAAGTGCTGCAGACATATATACACATTTAATTTTTAAAGGATTTTGTAAGACTTATACAGTATGGGTATGGCACGGTGAACAATTAGAAATGCCAAGCGCATCTCAACAGGGGGAGTGACCTTTGATGATAATGACACGGAGCTGAATGATCGGATAGAGGATATTATTTGTGATGTAGGAAAAGAGGCTTTTGAGCAATCATATGCATATAGTAATATGTGCAGTGATGCTGAGAAGCCGCTGTACCCGGGGTGTACAAAATACCAATTGTTGAAAGCTGTATTGAAATTGGTAAGCTTGAAAGCACATCATGGATGGGGCGACAAGAGTTTTTCATAAACGCTTGAGGCCTTTAAGGACATGCTTCCAGATGATAATGTGATTCCTTGCTGATATTATGATGCTAAGAAAATACTGTGTCCACTAGGGATGAAGTATAAAAATATCCATGTATGCCCTAATGACTGCATATTGTACAGAAAAGAGCATGAAGAGAAGCAGCAGTGTCTGATATGTGAAACCCCTAGGTACAAATCAAATAAGGCCCTTGCAAAAGTTTTATGGTATCTTCCAATCATACCGAGGTTCAAACACCTATTTGCTAATAAAATTGATGCCAAAATGTCATAATGAAGAAGCCATGGAATTCTGTCAACATTATTTGTCAAGTGTAGGACATATTAGACTTCCTAAACATCATAATGAAGAAGGGGGTAGGCGCGGGGCTACAGTAAAGAGTGTAGATCCTGATGAATTACAACAAGTTTACTTGTACATCTTGAATAATGTTGATGAAGTTCAAGATTACATGAATTCTCATAAAGAAATTGTACGGAAAGCAAATAGTCGAATGACTGAACAAAGGTTAATTAGGGAGTATATCAGAACTTTTGCACATTGGTTCAAACATAAGGTTGATGGAAAATAATGTGTTTCTGATACAATTAAATGGCTAGTATGTGGTCCTGAGCTTGATGTCATAAGTTGGACTTCATTTGTGATCAATGGTTATACCTTTTACACGAAGTCCCTAGATGATAGGAGCACCGTCAAAAACAGTGGTGTTTTGTTGGTTACCGAATCTATGCGCTTCTCTAGTTCAAAGGATAAGAACCCTAAATTAGCTACCATACCTTATTATGGGGTAATAGAGGAGATTTGGGTTTTTGACTATGTTAAAATTAAATTTCTCATTTTCAAATGCAAGTGGGTTGATGTCAAAAATGGTGTGAAGATCGATCAGTTAGGATTTACATTAGTAGATCTGAACAGTAGAAGTTTTGAAGATGAACCTTTCATTATGGCAAATCAAGCAAAACAAGTGTTTTATATTACCGATCAGGAAAACAAAATGTGGTCTGTAGGTCTCCAAGGAGAAAGGGTTATTGACATTGATGTGTAAAGTCGTCCAAATTATAATCTTCTTGATACTCCTTCTTTCTCTAGGGGTCTTCCAGAATTGAACGAAGAAGATGAAATAGGTAATGAACATGGCACAAGAAATGATCATCATGAAGGGATATAGGAGGATATCCCTTTATAAAACTACTTTGAACGTTAGCTAGCTAAAGTAATTATCATTATGAATTCTATCTGAATTATTTTTTTAGTTATTTTATAGATATAGTCTATTTAGTTTACTAAAACTATTTGTCTTAACAAGATAATAAAGGATTCAAGGCATCCTATTGCAAAGGCTTCGGAGCTACCTATTGCTCATCAAAGTAAGCCAGCTAGTGTTAATCAAAGCGAGCCTAGCAATGCTCCGAGTCAGGGTCGTAGTGAGCTAAGTAACCAGTCTATACGGAGAAGTAGATATTGCACACGGTTGAGAGACATTTCCCTCAGTCGAACTGCAGGGAGAAGATTCCGATTCAGTTTGATAAATATTGGAAGCCAACCGGGCCTAATGCCAACAGATATAGGAGTTTTATGGGCCTCCTCGCACGGAATAAGCCTAGCATATTAATAGATGAATGGATAAATGTCGATAAAAAAGTGAAGCAGCATATTTGGGACACTATTTAAGTATAAAGTTCTCTTCTACATTTAATAATTATCAAATTTTTCATAAATTTTTCACTAACTGTGTCAATACATGCATAACAGCTCACCTACAACGTCCCTCAGAGTGAAATATTGTACAACAAGACTATGACGTATTGTTGTGAGTGCTGGAGGAAGTTTAAGATGAATTTGGCCAACAATTACATGCATATTGAGGTGAAAGCTGGTAAGCCTCACCCTACTTCGTGCAGTAAGTATTCATACATTGATGAATCAACCTGGCAAGAGTGTTTGAGGCTTCGGACTACTCCAGAGGCTTTGGTGAGTTAACTTATTTTATATTTATTTACTTATCAATCGTCTATACTGATTGTAACATTTTTTTGTCCCAATTTCTTATTCTCAGGCAAGAAGGCAAAAAGCATAAGAGAATGGTAGGAAGAATGATTGTCCCCATATAATGTTTTGTGGGGGATACGCAAAGGCCAAAAAGGACTTGTTGGCGGCCAAACGGAAGAGTTTGGAAGAAGCATCTCAATCCGATCCTTCTGTTCTTCTTTCTCCACCATCTCCACTACGACACGAAGAATTGTGGTTGCATGCTCGCCGAAAGAGTAGTGGGTACTATATGAGTGAACAGTCTCGTATAGTCGGTGAAAAAATTGTAAGTATCGTTGTTGTTATTAACTATTTAGTAAACATGTTTCATTACTCATGTGTGTTATCTGTATATCTCATAGGAGGAACTTCAAAAATAGCAAGCTGAGGGATCCTTTAAGTCATAGGGAAGGAATGATATCCTCACGGTTGCTACTAGAAAACGTGAGCATCCAGGCCGTGTCAGGGGAGTTAGAGGAGGGGTGGACATAAAGAATTACTTTGGAGCCCCCTCACGCTATTTCTTAAATGTGGTGACTAGAGATAAACTGGAGCGTATGTTGGCCATTGCGAGGGTGGAAGCAAGGGTCGAGGTAAAAGCATCATTTGATGCACTATTGGATGCCTGGTTGAGCAAGATGAAGGAGGAAGTGTATGCCATGGTGAGCACAAGACAAGATACTGGTCCTCCCCAGGCACAATAGCTTGATTGAAATAAGCAGAGCACTAAGGGGAGTTATTACAATATTGGGCAGTCATCAGAGGGTCCTAGAGAACAAATTGCTGAGCCTTACAACATTTTTGTCGAGGATCCTCTGAGACGGTTAGTTGCACAGGGGAGTGTGCACAACCTGGGATCAACTGTTCACCACTAACAAATGACATATGATCAAGTCAGGGTGTCAGTTGAAGAGGTTATTATCGCAGACGCACCTGTCCTTATCCCTTCGAGGAGTTCAAGATTATGAGCGATGTCCTAGGTACTTTCATATCATGGCTGAAGAACCTTGTTTCTGTTCGAGCTGAGGACTCCCCGATCAGAGCCCCAAGTCCAGCTCCTTTCACTTTTCACAGCCTTCATTGAATGTTATACAGCAAATGATTTTGATGGCGTACGATACATCTTTCTTAACAAGAAGTTGGCCTATGGATTCAGTTGTTGGCAAGTCAGGGGCGGCATGCTATCTTGAGATGGATGATTTAATGTCCTTGGTCACTCCTAGACAACATCTTATGATTGCGATTGTCCAACTATTTTTAATGTAAGTATCTTCAATTGGGAGTAAATATTTTAAAAATTACACCGTTTAACTTTAATTTGTCTGCTTTCAATATTATAGGTACATGAATCATAAGTTGGTCTCCTCTGGCAAGAGCGATAAATTTGAAACAGAAACTGACATAAATATTTATCAGAGAAAGGCTATAAATGTTTATGCCCAGTTCAAGTCTAAGAGAAAGGCACCACTGCTACCATCAGACATAGATATTTATCAGAGAGGCTTAGTGAAATAGAAACTAACTGTTTCTTGGCTCCGTATGTGCATGGGTAAGTTACACAGTTATCCTCCTATCCTCCGTATGTGGATAGATACTTATTTGTATATTTGCTTAACATTCATCTCTTTTTTTAAGGGATCATTGGCAATTGGTTCTTCTATGCAAGGCTAGTTACACAGTCATCCTCCTATGCTCCCTCCACTTTAAACTGGGGAGTGACTTGAAGAAGACCATGAACTCGTAAGTTTTCTTGCATTATTACCTTTTGTGTGCAAAATAAGTAATCTTTATGATTTTGTTGATAGGGCTATGCGGACTTTCCTACACTCTAAGTGTGGTAAGCATGTTTGTGACCTAAAAGACCCTACATGGATCACCTCAAATGTTAGTACATATTTGTTTTCTTTAGGATGTGTTCCATAAGCTATGCTTTTATGCTTGTTTTGATGATACCATGTTGTTTTTCAGAGTCGTAGGCAACCACCGGGGTCCAACTTATATGGTCTTTATATTTTGAGGCAAAATTTACAATATTATCAGCCTAGGCACAACTGATTTTACCGAAGAGATAATAAATGTATATTTCAAAAATTTTGTATTACTTTATTATTTTTAAGTTAGTAAGTTAATGCTTTGTCTGGCTTCGGGATGACATGAAGATGTTTGATCTTACCGATCCCTTTCCTGAAGAAGATATTGATTTCATCTGCAACTGTTGTATCGAATTCATCTATGAGCTTTTACAAGAATAGTAAGTTTTTTAATCCAATGTTGTTCAAATAATACTTGTGGTTTTCATGTCTAACTTGGTTTATATCTCTGCGTAGGACAATTTCTGGGATATGGGTGATACTGGTTGGTTGCTGATACAAGCATGGGATGTGATTGACTTTATTACTTCTTATCACTGGTTGAGCTACTGCATTGTCTGTATTTTCTAAGAAATTCTTATTGAAGAGTTGAAACCTTATTCATTTATTTATGGATTTTATTGTCAAATATCATGGTTGCCATTAATAAATGATTGAGGAGGAAATTTATGCTTGTGTGTTAAGTTTCTATCTGATAGAATTGCTAAATTCATTGACCTTACTCTTGGCTTAGAATATACTCCTGTCATTGCCGTCATTGTTACAAAATTCTGTAGCGGTAGTGTGTTGAAATTTTTTAACCTTTTCCTTGGTTATTACTAGGTGTTGCACTACTAGGAATTTTGACTAAAGTTAGAGAGAATTCTGAAGTGAATTATAATGTTTTAAAATTGTTGTCACACACTATGATTGACTGATGAAATCATGTATGATTGAACCTCATAAATTTGCTCAAAATCTGTCCCAAATTCTTATGATTTACACTTAATTCATGTCATATTTAGTGAACATTAATCTTAGATCATGTTTGTGCACTTTCAAACTTCTGCATGTGTGAGGCATCCTAGATTAATTTTAATGATAATTTATGATTTAATCTACAATAAATAGTTGTTGTCATAATTTGTGGAATTTACTGTCATCATAAGAATATGGATTATTTGCAGAATGAATTATGTCGAAATGGCTTAATGGCCTAGGTAAATTAAACAATCAATCAATCAATTAAAAAAAGAGACTTTTTAGACCGGTTTTTAAGGGAACTGGTTAGACAAGTTATTTGAATAACTGGTCTAAAAAGTAAGACTTTTTAGACCGGTTCCATAAAAAACTGGTCTAAAAATTACTTTTTAGACCGGTTATAGAAAAAACCGGTCTAAAAAGTTATTTTTAGACCGATTATTAAAAAACCGGTCTAAAAAGTTTTACCAATGAAGTAATAAAACAAGACTTGTTCAAGGTGAGACTTTTAAGACCGTTTCTTGAATAACCGGTTTAAAAATAACTTTTTAGACCGGTTATAAAAAAACCGGTCTAAAAAGTCATTTATTTTTTTAATTACAGGTTTAAAAGCTGAGACTTTTTAGACCGGTTATATAAAAACCGGTCTTAAAAGTCTCACTTTTTAGACCGGTTAAAAAATCGGTCTAAAAAGTGATATACTTTTTAGACCGCCTGTATTAAGACCTCTAAAATAACCGATCTAAAAAGTCATTTTTAACCGGTCTTAAAAGTGATTTTTGTAATAGTGTTTGGAAGAGAAGTGGCTCGATGGTTAAGAGGTTTTCTTACTGTTGATGCCGCTTTGTGACTGAAGCTGAAGCTTAAGATATACATGTGCTCTGCATCTCTTATGTTTATCTTTTTCCCTTTTCTAGTTGAATCTGAATTTATTTTGGCTGTGATGATGCTGAATTTTCCTGTGCTCTATTTAATTACTCTGGATCATATTGATTTTGCTGAGATGACAAGAATTAAAGCCATGTGTGACTGATTTTTCCTTGAACTTAGAGTAGTTATGAACTAATTTGAGGATTTGAGCATGTATGAACCAATTAATTGTGCTTATTGTTATTTTAGTTTACTTAATCTTGTTTTATTTTGTCTACTTTGTGCTTGATCACCACTAAGTAGGAGATTGGGGAATTTAGATTAGCCTTGGAAGAGGGATCTTAATTGGACCATAGGATTAAGTAATATGGGATTAGAATTTATTCTAATTTGCCAATAGGATAGGAATATACCTATTAGACCCATTATATTAGAGTGAAATTGGACATTTATTGCCTCTTGAGTAAATTAGTTAGAAATAACAATTTTAACTTGAGAGAGGGTATGAGTAATTGGAAGATACTTATATCTATTTAAACTGTAGATTAACAAATTAATATTGAGTGCATTTATTTTGGGTAAATACATGCTCTAAGACTTGAAAAAGGGATTAACCACTCTAGGTTGTTTTCCTCCATTGAAATCTCAACAACATAAAATTTAGTGCTTTTGCTTTTGTTTAAATTGATTTTCAAATTAGTTTCCTTCTTTGATTTTCTCAACTTAAATGAAAATAGGAAATTTAATGCCTAATCACTAGTTCACTTGAATCTCTGTGGGATGACCTTGATTTGCTATTATACTATTTTCACGGCCTGTACACTTGCGGTGCTTATTTAAATTTTAGTAGCATCAAGTTTTTGGGTCGAGTAGTGGCAAAACCATCCCATTAGCTGAAGCCTCATGAACACAAATATCTCACACACAATCTTGAGTTAGCAGCGATTATGTTCGCACTGAAAATATGGAGACACTATCTCTATGGGGTGACCGTAAAGTTGTACTGTGACCACCAGAGTTTGAAATACCTATACGATAAAAAAGAGCTCCACATGTGGCAGCCTTCATGATTGGGAACTTCTGATATCTCAACGTATCGAATCAGATCATGATTAACAGTAGCAATATTAGCTAGGAAGAGATCAATCTAAGAGCGGATATATAATCAGCTCAGATGCAGGGTAGACATGCTCAGTCTATAAAAAAACATGATTGAAAGGGGAGAGACCCAGGAGAACAAATTGTCACCAAGTGGGCTAGTTAGGTACCATATTCCACTACAGACAGAGCTAAAGTAGCAAATCCTGGAAAAGGCGTATAAGAGTAAATATACTCTGCACCCAGGAGCAACCAAGATGTACCATAATTTGAAGTCCACATATTGGTGGCCAAGCATGAAGTGAGATGTGACAAAGTTTGTTGCTCAATGCCTTACTTATCAGAAAGTCAAAGTTGAGCAACAACGACCTTCAGGGCTTCTGTGAAACCCGGCATTTCCTAAGTAGAAAATGGAGAGCATCACTATGGATTCTGTGATAGGCTTACTAAGAGCAGAATAGCTGACAAAGATCCTTAGTTTACTTCCAAGTTTTGGAAGGCGGTATACGAGGCTATAGGCACTAAGCTCAGACTTAGAATGGCCTATCATCCTCAGACAGACTAGAAAACTGAAAGAAACAATCCAGACACTAGAGAATATGCTTAGGGCATGCATGATAGATTTCCAAGGCAGGTTAGGACAAATTCCTTCCACTGGCAGAATTCGCCTATAACGACAAGTTACCACTCAATCATCCAAATGGCTCCTTATGAGGCATTGTATGGAAGGAAGTGTCAGTCACCCTTGTCCTGGATAGAGCTATCTGAGAAATAGATGTATGGGCTAAATATAGTTGATCAAACAATGGATCAGATTAAGCTAGTAAGATAAAGGCTAGTGACTGCACAGAGCAAACAAAAGAGCTATGCCGATAGAAGGTGGAAAACTCTTGAGTTTGAGGTTAGAAACCACTTATTCATGAAGGTTTCGCCTACTACTGGGATTGGCAGGGCATTGAAGGTGAAGAAGCTGAGCCCAAGTACATTGGTCCTTTCGAGATCTTGTCAAAGATTAGGCTAATAACGTACCAAATAGCTTTACCCCTAAGCTTGAGCAGGCTGCATGATGTCTTCTATGTGTCACAATTGAAGAAATATCAACCTGATCTCGAGCATGTGATCAAATATGAAGAAGTAGACCTATGAGATGATCTAATGTGTGAGTTTACACCGGACCGAATCATTGATCAGCAGGACAAAAAACTGAGACATAGCAGTATCTCATTCATCAAAGTGGTATAGAAGAGATTATCTCCAAGAGAAGCTACTTAGGCAGTTAAGGAAGACATGCAGAAGCGTTTCCAGAACTTATAAGTCAGTACTTGTAACAAATTTCGAGACGGAATTTATTTAAGAGGTGAGAGCTGTAACACCCCATTTTTAATCATCATTATTCCTCCTATATAATCAATACATTTAATGGAATAACATGATGAAATTTAGTGTGCATCAACTTATAGAAATATTCTAATCGCCCGTTACACATAACTTGGCCAAGCAAGAACACAAAGAAACAATTAATGTCCACATAAAGGCCTACTATTGTAACCAACATTAGAACATAAAATGACACAAATAATGGCCTAATATATATATGTCAAAAAATCAGCCAAACCAAAGGAAAGGGAGCAAGAAATGATTTATGTCAATAAATCATAAAATGTAAGGGCAAAATGGTAATTTTTCCATAAAACAAGGCACAATTATTTTTCCCTAATTTTCCCTAATATTTTGGTCAAATGGGAATTAAAAAGAGGAAAATGGCTACTTGGTAATAAATAAGCCTATTTTGGAACATTATTACTAAGGGAAAAATCCAAGTTGTAAGAGAAAGTCAACAATTTCAACTAAATCAAATATTTGTAGATACTATTGTGAGAAGTGCAATAAGCAATATTGATTCCCTTTTTCCATTGTAGTTCGGTCAAGCAAGAGGAATAAGGGGGATATATACTCATTAGGTCATATTAAAGCAAGGAAGGTCAAAAGTAAAAAGGCATTAGACTTTGTCAATAAATTGTAGGATAGCCTTATTGGATATTTCAAGAGATAATATATATTCCCTTCCCTCTTTAAATTTTGGTGAATCCAAGGGAAATATATATATATATATATATATATATATATATATATATATATATGTATGTATGTATGTATGTATTTATTTTCTTGGATATTATATGAGGCCATAATTAATTTAGAAAGAGGAAAAAGAAATGACCACCAATCACAAGCATGCAAGTGTAAAAGTAAAGGGCAAGAGAGGAGATCATTAGATAAACACCATTTCCTTCTCTTTCACTCTCATATTTTGGTTAGCTAAAGCAAAAGAGAGAGAGAGTGAGTTTCAAACACAAGAAGAAGGAGCTAAGCTTTCAAGCCAAGAATCAAAGGTAAGGAGCTTGGAATTTTGTGATTTTTGCCTCCTAATCACTCTATAACCTCTTCTAACCTCTTCTACACCATTAAACCCATGTTTTTCAAGAAAAATCAAGGGTGCAGAGATAGGAGGAGTGTTTGACCAGGAAAGAGAAAGACAAGTAATCAAGAGGTAAACTTCAAAACTTAATTCTCTTGGCTTGGTTGAGGTTGTTGGTGAATATTGCTTTGTTTTCTCTTATTTTTGAAAAATGGGCTGAAGCTAAACCTAGGGGAAATTCTGCCCAAATTTCCTCTAAACATGTCCATTTAGTGTTTAAGTAACTAATCATTGGATTAGAAGTAGAAAGGAAGTGATTAAGCAAGAGAAAACAAGAAAACAACATAAACCTCCTAAGAACCCTAACTTTCTGCCCTGCGCATGATGTAATTAAGGAGTGAGAATTTGGTAATTTTGATTATTCCATTGGCTCTAAAAGGAAAAATTGCGTATTTATGCAAGTGTTCATAATTTTTGGATGTTTGTATGCCAATTTGAAAATTTATGAAGTGTGTATGTACATGTTGTTTGATTTGCCCCTATGTAGCAGTAATAAGTTGCATGGTGTTTCATGGGTCAAACCTTGTCCAAAAATTCTGAAATTTTCCATAATTAAATTAGAGACATAGAGATTTACTTTGATATGTATTTTGTAATTTTTTAACAAGTACATTGGGAGATATGAATTTTTGAAGTTATGTCTTGTTTTCTAGAATGCAATCTGGAACAGTGATATTCAATGAATTACTGGGAATGATATGGCTATAGTGACCAAAACTAACTATTTTTCCTAAAATTTAAATTGAAATAGATTTATTTATGCTTTATAGTTATTCAAATTGGATTTGTTTAGAATTAATTATGAATTTCTAAATTTGACTAAAAAATCTGCCAGTTTCTGAAAAACAGTAAAACTGCACTGTACAAAATTGTATTGTGTAGAAACTGTTGTAACTGCATTAAATAACTAGTAGCATTCAATTTAAAAGCAGTAATGCTATAAGTAATAACCAGTTAATTGTAACTTTAATCTTGATAGGAATTGAAAATAGCCGAGCCGGAACAAGTTTAGGACAAATCCCAAAACTAAAAAAGAAGTAAGGTAGTAGCATTTTTTCCATATACTATGTAATTATCTATATGTTTGTGTATTCCATCTTCTATAACATGACATTTTCTTAGTTTTGATCTGGGATCCAGTGAAGGTACACGTGAACAAGCTGGGGATTCAAACTTGTCGTTTGACCTTAGACACCAGTTAAGCTAGGGTCTAAACAACGATTTAGCCTTGGGTCAATACTCATACAGCACGAGTTAGCATCTTACATGACATGGTACATTTCATATTTATTATTGCATTTTATATGTTTAAATTGTTTGCTACTACTGAGATTCTCTCGAATCTCACCACTTTTTCCCAAACTACAAAACTTTACAGTTGAAGCGAGCGGCTTGAAAGGCAAGACGATGGCTTCCGGTGATTAAGGTCCCAGAGCTCTCTGGTGCTGCTGTAGTTATTTTTGCTACTTTTTGAATACTTTGAACATTTGTATATATTTATCAAACCCTATGGGGATTCTCCTATAATGTAAGCTTGACGCTTAATATCAGTATGTTTCCGTTGTTTCTGTATGCCTTACGAAACTTTATGCTTATCACTCTGCGAATATCGAAATGTTAAGGGGTTTGACACTATGGGGGCTTCCTATAATGTAATCAAGAATTTTATGTCAGTATGTTTATGTTATTTCTATATGCCCACTAAACTATACGTTGGTACTCTATTATATGTCAAATTATCGAGGGGTTTGACATTTTTGGTATCAAAGAATGTTAAGCAACCTCATGATCTGGGGTTCTCACTTGATGAGAGTGTGGACGAAGTCGTGGCTCTTAGCCCAACATGACCAGCAAGTCATGGCAAGATAGTCATGGTTGCTTACAGTCAAGAGGTTGGGCATAAAATATGCGACTGAGGTACCTTTTATTGTCCACCGAGGGTGTACCCCAAAGCTTGACATAGAGTGGAAGAATTTAAGTTTAGATACTGGGAGTGTCTAGACTTAAGTATGTACAATGTTAATAACAAAATCCAAAATGACGTACACTTTTATAGTATAAGAGTAACACTGTAGCATGTGATTCATACCATATGTGCTAAAGAACCGAAAACGGCGAAGCAAGTAAGAAAATCCTTGCTTAATTAAGTTTCTAATTCTTCCATTGATATCCTTTGACTTTGACAATATCACAGAGGTGTGCTTTAGCAACTGCTACTTTAGCATATGTCTTACGGTCATGATAGATGCGATCTATGATATTATGTTAGGAAAGCAGCTGATGTATATTAAAGTGATATCTGGAAGAAAGGAAGATTACTTGGAATATACATAATATACTGGTGCATGATGCATGTCCCTTATGATATTATTTTGGTAATTTCATAAGTGTGGATACTATGCATACTAGAAAGGCAATCTGAGTTTATACTGACTCAAAAGGGATTAGATTAGCTATGTGAAAGTGTATATAAGTGAATCTAGGATATTTAAGGCATAATATTAAAATCAAGCTACACAATGGAGGTTGTCTTGTGCTGGTCTCTATATAGGAGATTTCTAATACATACACCTATATGCTGATGTCATGCCTACACAGTCAAGGCAAAGCACCTAGTATGAAAGAAGGAAGAAAAAGAGACATATCTTGTAACACCTTAATTTCTAAAGCCTTTAGATTAGTTTAAATATATACTAATTTCAAACCTAAGACCAAAACAATTAAAAGTTCTAATTTTAAGGCAGAGTTTAATCTTATATTTGTATAAATTTTCAAAAACTTTTTAAAATAAATATGTATGGTCTAAATTTTAGTTTGTAAATTCATTATCTTCATTAGTTTCAAAATCATTTATTTAAAATATAGAGCATTTTCTATCCATAGCTCATGAAGTGATGGTTAACTTATGGGTTTCTGGATACTAGTACGTTATCGAAAGTCTAGCATACGGATTACAACTTATACTGTCTGCGTCGCGAGTACTAGTACTACTATCGCTACTACTACTACTTATAAATATTTTACAGTTATCCAAAATATAATGATAATCAAACAGTCCATAATTTATTTGCCTCTTCTTCGTCCGTCTATATTACCTTCTTGCCCTTAGAGCTGGACGCCTTTACTGTATATCATTTGTTGAAAAAAGGGTGAGATTCAAAAGAATCTCAGTAGTACACAGATTACTCATATAATATGAAAATACTAAGCATGTAAAACAAATCATCAAACAGCATAACTTACAGAAATGCAGCACATAAAAGGGCCTAACCGGTCCCTTATCGCAGACTCACAGTGCTTGAGATTCATAATCTGGCTGCCCAGGGCCACCGCCCCATACAAGGTAAAGTCACGGGCTTTCTTCCTCAAGCCTACCTGGCTCAAGACGCCCCCGGGTAACTCCTGGTGCAACTTGTACTTACGGGTTTTACTGCCTATGGACTATCTGTCCCATGCATATATAGATGATATGGTACACATACATGGCATCACATATGATATAAGAGAAAAGGTACTACCTGACAGTCTTTTCCAAATTTGGTTCATGTTCTCAGTCTCTTAGGCGTCTCGGGTAAATGTCAAATCCTATAATTTATAATTCACGGATGGGCGAATTATTACTTGTTCTAAAATAAGACACTTTGGTAAGTTATCATTGTAGCTAATACCTTAGGTCCAATAGGTATTTAATGGACTCATACAAACTCTAAGTATTTAACTTGACCCTTAGAGTCCCAATTATTTCAAAAATACCCTTACTTTTTATTTTTGCACTATTGCTCAATTCTGTCTGAATTTTCAATAATCTTTAAAAATTCATATATTGACCTAGGAATATCCAATTAAGGAGGTTCTAAATTATATATGTCATTTATTAAGTCTATTTTAAGAGAAAAATACGTTCCACTACCAACTATCCATGAATAAGCCCCAGTTTTAAAGTTTTCTCACACTGCCAGAAAATCTTTCCAGTTTCAATAGCTTAAATTCTAAAATTCATAACTAAATATCTAGAACTCCAAATGGGATGGTTCAAAATTATATATGATCATATTTAAGTCTATATGAAGGGAAAATATTACCATTTACAAATTATAGCCACAAAATTTCTAGAATTTCGACAAACCTCGTTTGTACCATAAAATGTTCCAGATTCATTATCTAACTTTAAAAATTCATATCTCACTATTTATAAACCCAAATGATACATATTATATATCAAATTGAAGCTTAGGATGTCTAATTTCATTATAAAAAATTTCATAATTTTCAGAATAGGTTTGGCCACCGAAATTTATTTTAAAACTAATCTGATTCTAGAGAAACTAACCAAACAGTAACTCCTCTTATTTTCTAAAAATTCCAGACTTATATATAATTATCCAAAAATCATAATCACATGTATTCCCATATAATTTTTCGTATAGAATTCATTGGAAACCTCAAATTTTTCAAATTATCATTCCTTCCTCATGCCCTATTTTGGTCAAAATAAAACCTCACAAGACAATAATTCATTATACTAGGTTCTTATGCTTCCCAAATTACCCAAAAAATAGCCCCAAATCAACTAGAAAGAGTTAAGAATATAGAAAGGGAACTCACCTATATTAGGATATGAAATTGTATGTAGGATTTGTAATCACTTCTTCCTTCCTCTAGTAGCACCGATCACTCTTATATTTCTCTTACTCTCTCTCTATCACTCACTCTCTCTTTTCCTATATTTTTCTGTTTCTTTTGAGTGTGTTGAATGAATGAAAGATGGAAAATGAGGAGTGTGTGGGTGTGTTTCCGTGTGTGTGTGTGTGTCTGAGAGAGTTAGAGAGTAGGAGGTGATGATTATTTTATTTAATGTGTGTGTGTGTGTGACACATGGGGTAGGTGTGTGTGTGTGTATTTAATTAAATGATTGTGTGTTCATGCATGGCGTGTGAAGTGTGGGAAAAAGGGTGTGTGTGTTTTAATTATTATTATTATATATATAGGTATATTTTTATCCTATTAATTACACACACAATGCCGTAATTTTTCGCTTTGTCTAATTTAAGATCCCATATATTTCATAGGTTTCATAATTTGACTTTCAATTCCCAAGATTAATCTCTAGTGCCATTTTATTTTCTTTTTGGAAATTTAACCTTATAATAAATTTTGGGATGTTACATATCTAATCCACCAAGTGTGAGTAGGAGATGTTGGAAAATAGCCTAGTTCACCCTTGTTGGATTAGGCACAAGCCCAATAGGATTGAGGTCAAAGTATAAATAATATAAAAGTTTTGGTGGATATATGTAATATTTCCTAAATTATTATGAGTCATTATTTCCAATGAAATATGACTCTACAAGTGGTATTATTTCACCGATACAATATGTCTCTCAATCAAAAGGATATTTTGTCTCTCTGATGGAAGGATACGTTAGTAGAGAGGAACGGGTGCGTAGAACACTATAAATAGGCGTAAGGGATTCAGTTGTAAGGTACTTGAAACATACAAAAACTCTACCAAATTGACTCTTCATTCCCTCTACTATATTTCTCTCTGCTTCTTACTTCTCAGTGGTGTATATGCTATGCATCATAATTACTTCCAAAATTGTGATATGATTAGCGTGGGTATCAAAGATTAACGGTCGCACTCCAGGTACACCCAAATTTTCTTACGGTATCTATCTCAAGATTTCTTTGTTTTTTTTCATTTTGCAATTTTATTTTATGAGCATCTAAGAAAAACTATACAAGAATGTTTCATCAGATTGCAAACCATAAATGCTTTTAAAAAAGCAAAAGGAAAATTACTCACCATACAATAATATAATTAACTTCAAGCTTCTCATACTTTTTTGTTGTTTGGCTTTGATGGATACTCTTCGTAGATCATTAATTTCACAACTTCCTTCATTGATCTAAATGAGCTTCCAGATATCGTATGATTATAATACTGCATGAAAAAAAAAGTTGTATATACATAAATTACTTTCACATTTTAGATTATTATAAGCATAACTCCTTGCAAGCAAAAGAAAAATGACTTCATTTCATCTTCATCTTAAGACTTTGAATATAAAATTGCTATATGAGAACCAGTTTCAAATTCTTTGATAAAATTAAAGGCATGCATGTCATTTTAGCCTATAAAAATACTGCATTAACTTATTGAACATTGTCAAATTTCTTCTCTATAAAACAAATAAAGTTAGAAAAAATTTTCTATATCATAGAAAGTATACTTACAACATCACGCATCCCATTGGTGCGTTCCCTTTGCCGAAGAGTCCAACTTTGGAGTCTCTCAGGGAAGGAAAATTGATTATCCTTATTGCTGTCGCTTGAACTACTTTCACCAAACAAATGTAACTGCATATAATTGATTTGTCACAAAAGATTATCTAGAATTATATTATTTTTTTGTGAATAGAGATTGTTTAATAATTATATCAAAGAAGGAAAATTTAATGGGTGAAGTAGCATCTAAAACCCTTATGTATGTGATATCTAGCTTTTTAATTTTAGTTATGGTGTATCCAGCACCCACTGATCTATTTTTCAATTACATCCATCTCCTAATCTTATTAATGGTTTAGGGTATTAGATATACTATAAATAAGGTTAGGATATTGGAAACATTAGAAAAATAACATCATGGTATTTGATGTACCATAAATAAGATAAGAACGCCGAACATAACTGAGAAATAACATTAGGGCATTGGATATTATTACTTTACCCAAAATTTAATTTCCCTCTGGCTCTAAGTGTGGCCAGGAGTTAGTTAGAGGTTTTATTTTAGTTTTAAATATAGTTGGGATGTTACAGATTGCACATATTAAAAGAGTTTATATTAAGTGATAGTTCCAATACAAAATGATTAAAGATATCATTTTACGGAATGAACATATTTTTTTACAAATAATAATTAATTAAATTAATTTTCTTAATCTATACAAATTAGTTTTCTAACTAATTATATTTAGAACTAGAGGAAGTGTTTATGAATGGCGAGATCCAAAGCAAACTAACATACGTTGTCTAGGTCAATGTTGTTCTGATAGCAGATAGGAGGAACCTCATATGAGATAGAGAATTGCCCTACAACTTTTGTAGTTGCTTGTTTCCCTTTCTTCTTTGGAGTCTGTAAACAAAACCAATGTAAATTAGATGCAAATAAACATTATATCTAGTTGTAAACCTTGTTCTGCATAAATTAAAATGGGCAACTCCTGTAAGTTTGAATTTAAGAGAAAAGAAGCCATTAGCATATATGAAGCGAATGAAAATTTTATTTTAAATTTTTTTTATATATTTTAATTTCACTCCTTTTTTTCTTATTATATCTCCAAAATAAACATATCCTTAGTTGATCTTATTTATATTTGGGGAAAATGAACGGGGGAATCCCAAGGATGAGACTTAATATGCCCTATACAAATGCTGTTGACACAACAAAACTGGATCAAACATATAGGAAATCGATATTATTGATATAATAAAACTAGATCAAATACAAGAGACAATTGATGTGGACACAACTTTATTAAATTAACCAGATAATAAATAATGTTGAGCAACTAAACTAGATCAGACACTAAAAACAAACATTGTTGGCACAATAGAACTAGAGGCTACAGAAGACAAATAATTTAGGGATAACATGACCATATAATAGATAGGGCATATGTGAGCTCAACAAACCAAATCAAATCCTTGCATGAAAGAAATTTTGTAGGAAATAGGACCAACAAAAAACTGGATCATTGCATAAGTAATTACTGTGTGCATAACAAATTAAATAAACTGGATCAAATATAGGGCTCATACGGTGAGACCAATGAAACCAGATTATACCCAGAAGGAAAAAAAGGGCAAATATGACCAATTTGGACCCATAATGAAACCAATTCATATACAAGAGAGAGAGAGATACTTTAAATTTTTTTAATAGCATGTAACACTTTAGTTTCAATGGTTCCAGATGTTTAACCACAACTACATATATAATCTTGTATATTGAGAATTTGATAAACAATAGGAACAAACTTACTCCATCAAGTTCAGCGTTAACCTCTCTAGGCAGTATAGAAGATAATGGCACAACAATTTGTGGAGGATTTGATTCAGAACTTTCTTCGTTGCTCAACACCTTCATATCTTTGATTGATTTCTATATTGATTAAAAAATTTGTTATAATCATTAAATAAAATCAAAGAAGGGAAAAAACTAACTAGCTAGGTTTAGTAGGCATGATTAATAAAGAGATGTATGGCTAAAAATTACGCTTTAAAGAGACCTATAAGGTTTTGGGTGTAAACTATTGATATCTATGAAACGATTCTACGACCCACGCAAAACCAAATTGTGTAAGGGACTTAGTTTATGTCACACAGCAAATACACTAAAGGTGTGTTTGGTATGAGGGGAGGGGAGGGGAGGGGAAGAAAATGAGGGGATTTGATAACTAAAAATTTTAGGAGGGGAGGGAAAATTTTCTAAAATTCTCCCTCCCCTCCCCTCCCCTCCTAACCCTCCCCTCCCCTCCAAAATTTGGGGGATTTGGAGGGAAATGTTAAGTTTGAGCTTAAATTGACTAATATGTCCATACCATTTTAAAATATTCTCACAATACCATTCTCATTATTTAATTAAAAAATTATAATTTTATATAGTAAATTCCATTTATAATTATATTTATTTAAATTTTATTATTATAAAATTATAATTTTATGTATTAAATTCCTTATATAATTATATTTTATTAAATATGTTAGAAAGTTATTAATTACAAATTAAATGAAATAAGAGCAAAATTGTCCATATAAAAATATTTCTCCTCCCCTCCCCTCCTATACCAAACATAATACTATTAAAATCCCTCCCCTCCCCTCTCTTTTTGTCAACCCAAACAAGGTAAAAGAAAATCCCTCTCAAACCCTCCCCTCCCCTCCCCTCCATTTAAATCCCTCCCCTCCCCTCCATCGAGCCAAACATAGCCTAAAGGAAAAGAGAGAAGGGAGAGGCTTTTTAGAGAGAGAGAGACATCTGGGATTTACCAATCCATTGAACTACTGCTCACACAATGGATTGGTAAGTACTTACCAGATGACTCTCTCTCTCACACACACACACAAAAACCACTCCCTTCTCTCTTTCGTGTATTTGCTGTGTGGCATAAACTGAGTCCACACCGTGATTTGGTTTTGCGTAGGTTGGTAGAGTTGTTTCACTGAATCAATAGGAGCTCCCAAAACGTTACAAGACCAAACAATACCAGCTTATATATATTGCTTGCAGCTTTATTGCTATTTGGACTTGGGGTCAATTACAAGTATTAACAAACATTAACTCAACTATATAATCAAAATCAATAACTTTTAGCATCAGAAAATGAATCCAAAAGAGAATGGAAGAGTAATTGAGAAAAAAAAGTTCACATACAGAGATTTGCTCTCTCAGATTTTGAGAAATTTGTTCAATTTGATCTTGATTCACCACCTGTGGATGTATATATTTCCCAGACAACTGTTCTGCTAATGTTGGGTAATAAGGAGGAATATTATCATCCATCGATGAAGTAGGGCGAAAATAGGGGAAGAAAATTCTAGGACGAAGAGATTGGAGAGACTCAATTGAAGAACTCGTGAAGAAACTTAGAGATTCAAATAAATTCCTTGGAGGATAAGAGGCAAAAGAGATATGTATAAATGGCTGGAAGAGAGGGTTTTAATTTATGCATTCATGTACATTAAAACCACTATTTATTTCAGTCCATAAATAAGTGTGATTTCTGCATTTGGGATTCAATATCTTATTAATAATAAAAAACTATGAAAAATTAATATTTTAGTCCTTCAACTTTTAATTACTTAGAATTTAGTCCATTAATTGCGACTCGGTGCAATTCAGTCCCTTAAACTTTTGACTCGGTTATGACTCGGTCCCTTATCTTTTCATTTATTTTATTTTATTTTTGCTTTTATATACAACTCATGATGAGTCATCCTACGTGGCCAAGATTGATAAGAGAAATAATTACATACTCTAAGAGTACCACATAATCTAAACTCCATCCAAATCAAAATAACAAATCATATCATTTTAATCATAGTTGGCAGGTACTCATCTGAAAAGTTCACATTTTAATTTGTTTTCATGAAATATATGGGTTTATCATATTTTTTTAAACTTTCTTTTCAAATTAAGATGTGATAGGAAAAATTATAAAGCGTAAGACTCCACAAGTGTACGGGCCATATCAAATAATAAAGTGTGAGTAAAGTATTGTTCCTACTAGTCTTTGATACTAACAATGCAATTGAACAATGATTTTACACTTTCATTTAAGTTGAGCAAGTCAAAATTGGAATCAAATAAAGGAAAAGAAATTAAAATAAAATTAAAAAAACTAACTATCGCAATTAACAAAAGAGCAACCCGAAGTCACTAATCCCTTATTAGCTTCATAAACTTTGTTTTCACTTAATTAATTAATTCCAATATTGATTTTGTTAATCTATAGTACTAATAGATATAATTATCTCCGGATCACTTATACCCCTCTTTCTAGTTAAACTTGTTATCCCTAATATAGTCACCTGAGAGCCAATAATAATTCAATTTCACTCTAATATGTTGTATATGGGTGAAATAGGTATATTACAATCCTATTGGAAAATTAAAATAAATTCTAATCCCACATTACTCAATCTTATGGTCCAATTAAGATCCTTTTCCTAAGAGTAATTTAAATTCCCCAAATTGATACTTAATGGTGATTAAGCACTAAGTAGATAAGAAATAAACAAGATTAAGTAACCAAAATTAACATTAAAACATAACTAATAAGGGAAACAAAATATAATCCACTTGCAAGTTCACAGTTCTTCTAGATTGCAAAACAATCTAAGCAAACATAACTAAAATATTCTCAACAAGACATCAACAAATTCATAATCTAAAATCTCAAGGAAAAGAGACAAGTAAAAGAAACGGAGCATTGATTCAAAGTTTCATCTTCAAGCTTCAGCTACTCTGGTTTCTTCTCTTCTTCACAGTCCTCTCGTCTTCCCGTGAAGAAGAAGAATAATCAAACTTGAACTCCTTTCTCTCTCTTTTTTCTTGTGATTCTAGACAATGATGAAGTTAATGTGTGTGTATGTTAGCTACTTCCTTCTCTCCTACTATTTCGGTCTCAAATTGTTTCCAAATTAATAGCTCCAAAACGCTGATGTCTCTTGCTTGCTCCTTTATGCGCGAAACTTGTGGCTTAGTTGATAATTATTTCCTTTTTGTTTCTCCAGCAGTTTCCTTTCTCTTGATATTAGGTTCCTCTTAATTGTACATTCCAAACATTGCGTGTGTGGCTATCAAAAAAGGAAGGAAAATATTATATAGTAGTAGTAGCAAGAGGAGTAGTAGTAATAATTTAGTCTTCTCTCTTTGTTTCCATTTTTCCCCTTGAGAAAACTTCCCATTATTATTTATTATTTCTTCTTTCCTAAGTTTAAAGACTTCTATTTTAATTTGAAATCCCACAAATGATGCATCAAATTAATATCCATAAAATCTCAAGAAATTTTCTTTAATTTAACATCGATGACTTCCCAAATATATCAAAATATATCTCAAATATATTAATATGGGAAGCCATTGTACGCCCACACTTTCATCAATTCTTATCCTCAAGATTTTAAATTGTAAAACAACTAAATTCAACAAAACCATGGAAGCAAGATTTACAAGCAAACATTACAAAAAAAAAATTGAAATCAATTCAAACTTTCAAGAATTAAATCTTCATAGAACCATTTTCCACCTTCCAAGAAAATGCAAGTAGCAAGGTAATTAATTTGGCAAAGATGAATCACAATAGAATGTCCCTCACAAATCAAGTGTTTACAATTATCTCTCAAAATATTCAAGGGCTTGTGTTTCACTCAATTCTACTTATTTCAACCCATCTATCATGAGCTTGTGTCTCATCTCAGTTTCCACTATATTATCCTAATACATACACAAATCAATAAGACTTTGATAATAGATGAATACTTTAGGTAGTGCCAAGTAATACAAAGAAAGACAAAAAGAATGAAAGGATATTTATATTCTATGTACTCTTTTTTCCTTTTTTTTTTCTTTTTTTTTCATCTTGAGCATTTGTAGGTTCCTTTTTACATGACTCTACACATGGGTAATGTTGAACAGGCACTCCTACAAAAAAGGCTTTTAGAGGCGCACCTCTAATGACGTTTCTCAAAGAAACTCCGTAGGTAATTCTTTCTTTCAAAAAAACAATTATAACATACGATGCTTTTTATTATAAGCGTCATAACTTAGTGTTACCCTTGTATGGCCCTTTCTTAAAAAAACGCCATATAAGATTTTTTTTAAAGAGAAATTAAGTGCAGCTATGGCGCTTTGTAATAAAGCGTCATAGCTGATGGTAAGCCTTGGATGACGCTTCCTCAAGAAAATATCATCCAAGGATTCAAGTTTTATTAATAATAATGTATAATTAAGCATGCACGCATGCACTCAGATATGTACGTAGTATATATAGATATGTTAGTGTGAGTGTATGTGATTCACTGTTAATTAACTTAATAGCGTAACTATATATATATATATATATATATATATATATATATATATATATATATATATATATATCTCCAAAGTACCAGCAGCAGTAGCAAAAGAAAATTATCGTAAAAAAATAATATAGAGATAAAAAAAAATATGGCCTTAGTCGGCGCTTCATGCAAAGCGCCGGATAAGGCGATATAATTTATTGCCTTTATGCTGGCTAAGGCAATAAATTATATCGCCTTATCCGGCGCTTTGCATGAAGCACCGGTGCTCTTAGCAAGGCAATATATGAATTGCCTTCATATATTATATTCACTACTACAGAAAAGGGATTTAACGTCACAATTAGGCGTCCCTTCTTTAAAAAGGGAAGTAAAAAGTGTACGCGGTGGCATTTATGTAAATAAAGAGAGACTTATTAACCTTTAGGCGTCCCTTATTGAAGAAGGGACGCCTAAAGGAGACATTAGGCGTCCCTTCTAGAGAAAGGACGCCTAATGTCGGGACATTAGGCGTCCCTTCTTTGAGAAGGGACGCCTAAAGGGTGCATGCCAGCCACGTGGCTGGCATGCACCCCACATTAGGCGTCCCTTCTCTAGAAGGGACGCCTAATGTAGGGACATTAGGCGTCCCTTCTCTATGAAGGGACGCCTATTTATATGTTTAGGCGTCCCTTCTTACAGAAGGGACGCCTAAACATCATTTCCCTCCACATTTTCATCATTTCCCTCCATTCCTTTCGTCACTCTACTTCCTCCCTCTTTGATAAAAAACACTTAGCCTCCTTCCACCGAATATCCCTTCCACCGCTCAATCCCTCTTTCTTCATTTTCTCTCATCTCCTCCTTCTATCATCTCACTTCAATACTCACCCCCTGTATCTTTCTCTTCCGCCGCCTTACTAACTTGTTCCAGCGAGCTGATCAGCTGAGAAGTATTACGGTACAGTTCGATCTCTTCTTTCTTTTTTTCTAACTAGCTAATCAGCTATCCCCACCAGTGAAAGCCTCATATTCCTTGATCTTTTCATTGTTTGCAGCATCGGAGCTCCCTCTCTCACGGTGGCTAGCGCGCCTCCTCCCTCCCAACCTCTTCATCATCACGCCATTTTAATTTCTTCCAACCTGTAAGCTTTTTTTTTATTTTGATTTATTTTATTTCACTTTAGTTAATGTCATGATCGACAGTTTAATTTAAAATAGTAGTTTTGCTAGAAACTATAAGCCACTCATATATGCCATAAGTACATATGTATGCTAGATTCCATAAGTACATATGGGAGTTTTGCTAGTTAACTAATTTTATTAGATTAAATAAGTATATAATTTATTTGATTATATAAAACATGTGTAGGAAGCTCTAAGTGCTATAGAACTTTTATTGGTTTGAAATAATGCATGTATAGAACTTTTAATATATTAGGTAGGTGCATAGAACTTTTAACTTGACTAATTTAAACATATTAGTTCTCTAAAGAAAAATTGATATTTTAAATTGTTGATATTGTCCTTAATTGCCTAAGTTACTTTATTTATTTATTTTTTGTTTGAATTAAGGTGAAATGGTTTGTTATTACAATTGTGGGATATTACACTTAATGGGAAATGATCCCGAAATGTTTTTTGAAAAAAGTGATAAAAGGCAATCTCATAGTTAACAATTGTTATAAACTTGAGTGTTATTGGGAATGGTTTAGGTGGTAAAACAATGGATCATAGTTGGATGAATGCTTTGAGAACTAGTGAAGAATATGAGAATGGGGTGGAAGAGTTTATTGAATTTGCTAGAAGGAATGCTCCAACTAAAAATGGGAAGTATTTTTGTCCTTGTGTGAATTGTTTAAACGAGATTCGACGAGATGTTGATGATATAAGGGATCACCTACTTTGTGATGGAATAAATCTTCGATACACAAGGTGGATATGGCATGGTGAGGAAGTAATTACTGATTGTCCGTCGCACAAGAAGGAAGGAGTGGATGTTATGGAACAAGATAGAATGGAGAAAATGATTCACGATGCCGAGGTTGAATCCTTCGCCCAGGCACATGAATTTGACAGCTTGCGGAGTGATACGGGGACACCATTATACCCTGGGAGTAAGTACACACGACTGACGGGAACATTGCATTTGGTGAACTTAAAGGCAACTTGTGGATGGACCGATAGTAGTTTTACATTACTATTGGAATTATTGTGTGATATGTTTCCAGAAGATAATGTACTTCCAAACCGTATGTATGAGGCAAAGAAAATCTTGTCTACGATGGGTATGGAGTACAAAAAGATACATGCTTGCCCTAATGACTGTGTATTGTATAGAAAGGAGTATGCAGGTCTTAGTGAGTGTCCTAACTGTAAAACATCACGATATAAAGTGAAGAAAGATGGTGGTTGTAGAGAAGGGACAACAAGTAAACGGCAACCTTCGAAGGTGTTATGGTATCTTCCAATAATTCCACGGTTTAAGCGTTTGTTTGCGACCGCAACAAAAGTAAAGAAGTTGAGATGGCATTCTGATGAGAGAATTTGTGACGGAACATATCTTCGGCACCCGGCCGACTCTCTACAGTGGAAAAAGATAGATGAAATGTTCCCTCAATTTGGCAGCGAGCCGAGAAACCTTCGGCTTGGACTTTGTACAGATGGAATAAATCCGTATGGAACTCTTACTAGTATACATAGTTCGTGGCCAGTTCTCCTTGTAATATACAACTTACCTCCCTGGTTATGTATGAAGCGCAAGTACGTTATGCTTTCTATGATGATCTCTGGACCAAAACAGCCAGGGAATGACATCGATGTGTATTTGGCTCCTTTGATTGAGGACTTGAAGAAGTTATGGGAGGAAGGTGTGGATGTGTTCGATGCTTATAAGAAAGAGTCTTTCAAGTTGCGTGCAATGATTTTTACCACGATAAACGACTTCCCCGCATACGGAAATTTGTCAGGGTATAGTGTGAAGGGTCATAAAGCATGCCCAATCTGTGAAGGAGACACACACTTTCGACAACTTAAGCATTGCAAAAAAACAGTGTACCTTGGCCACAGGAGGTTTCTTCCTCGATTCCACCCATATCGTAGGCTGAGAAAGCGTTTTGATGGCTTACCAGAACATGGAGTTGCACCAAGGGCCTTAACCGGGGAGGAAGTTTATAGTCGGGTAGAACGTGTCAATGTGACCTTTGGTAAAAATCAAAGGACTAAGGGTGAGAAGAATATATGGAAGAAGAGGTCAATTTTATTTGATCTTCCGTATTGGCATTGTCTTGATGTAAGACACAGTATTGATGTGATGCATGTGGAGAAAAATGTGTGTGACAGCCTTGTAAGTACGCTTTTGCACATCCCAGGTAAGACCAAAGATGGAATGAGCGCGAGACTTGACCTTGTTGATATGGGAATAAGAGATCGGTTGCATCCACAACTAAGAGATGATGGTAGGAGGGCATATATGGAGCCAGCTGCGCATACGCTATCAAAAGCGGAGAAAAGAAGTTTGTGTGGGTGTCTGCATGAAATTAAGGTCCCACAGGGCTACTCTTCTAATGTTAGCAGGTGTGTGTCAATGGACGATTTGAAGTTAGTGGGAATGAAGTCCCATGACTATCACGTGTTAATGCAACAATTGTTACCGGTAGCCATTAGAGGCATTATGAAAGAAGAAGTGCGAACTACTATAACCAGATTGTGTGTTTTCTTTAATGCTATCTGTAACAAAGTCATCGACACTGAGAAGTTGGATGGACTAGAAAATGAGGGTTATACAATTCTGTCCCAACTAGAGATGCATTTTCCTCCATCATTTTTTGATATAATGGTGCATTTAGTAGTTCATTTAGTAAGGGAGGTAAGGCTTTGCGGTCCAGTTTATTTAAGGTGGATGTACCCTTTTGAGCGATACATGAAGATCTTAAAAGGATATTCTAAAAATCCTTATCGACCTGAAGCCTCAATAGTTGAGCGATATGTAGTTGAAGAGGCTATGGACTTTTGTAAAGATTATCTATCTGGTAAAAAGGAACAGTCTCGGCATGAAGAGGGGAGAAGTAAGGGAACACGAGGACTAAAAGTGAAGACTGCGGAGCGTGAAGAGGTGTTGCAAGCACACTTGTATATCTTGAATAATATGGAAGAAGTTCAGTCATACATAGATGAGCACAAAAAGACTTTGAAGAACTTGAATCCAAAGAAGAGTGACATGCAAATAGCTATTGAGCAAAACAAGACATTTGTTCAGTGGTTTGAGGAGAAGGTTTCGCATGAGATCGGTGTGTCCGACACAATCAACTGGCTAGCCTGGGGGCCTTCATTTCAGGTTGTTACTTGGACTGGTTATGACATAAATGGGTATTCATTCTACACAAAAGAGCAAGATGACAGAAGTACCATGCAAAATAGTGGGGTGATGGTTGAAGCTGAAGCTATGCACTTTTCCAGTTCGAAAGACAAAAACCCCATATGTGCATCAATGACTTATTATGGAGTTATAGAAGAAATATGGGAGATGACCTACAACAAGTTCAAAGTTGGTTTGTTCAAATGTAAGTGGGTTAGCAATGCTGCTGTGGTAATAGATCCACAATTTGGATTTGTCTCAGTCGATCTTCGAAGAGTTGGTTATAGAGATGAGCCCTTCATTCTAGCCAGCCAGGCGAAGCAAGTGTTTTATGTCACAGATCCTGCAAATAAAAATATGTCCATTGTACTTCAAAGCAAAAAACAAAAGTATGGTGATCCAACCTTCAACCTTGACGACACACCACCTTTGACAACAAATCCACCTATAGGAAGTGAGGTCGAGTTAGTAGATGATGAAGATTATTCTGCAAGAAATGATCATTGTGAAGGAATATGGGAAACAATATGAAGTAAGACCTTTAACTATATAAAACTGTATTATGTCATATGTGCTTTTTTCCCTTAATGTAGTTTATACAGATACCTGCAATCTACTTACCTCTCTGACATGATTCTTACCTCTCTGACAATGATTTTTTTTGTCTAGGAATATGTCAAGTTCCAGTGACTCAGGGAGCGACAGCGAGCAGCATAATGGAAGGCAAGAAGAGCCACCCGCTCCGAGAAGAACAAGAGGTGCCACGAAGATGGCTGTATTGGCGAAGCGCCACTACAATGAACAGGAGAGGGTTCACATAGAGTTTGATGCCAACATGAATCCAATGGGTCCTGAGGAAGACCACTTCATTAGTTATCTTGGTTTTTTGGGTCGAAGCAAAGTCCGAATCATCTATGATAGTTGGAGGCAGGTTCCCAAAAAGACGAAAGCCATGATATGGCAACAGATTTTGGTACATAACTTTCGATACATTTTATGTATTTAGACCTTTCTTCCTATTCAAGTTTAATTGTCTCCGTTTTTGCAGCAAACGTTCGATGTTCCTGACACCACAGACATGTACAACCACTGGATGGGAGAGGTTCGTTTGCGCTGGAAGGATTTTAAAAATAAGCTCTCCAGGAAGTACCTTAGAGGTGACAAGAGTCATCTTGATCCTTGTCAGGAATATTCATATCTATCTCCAGAGGACTGGAGGTTGTTTGTAGCTAAACGACAAGCTCCTGAATTTTTGGTAAATTTTCTGTCTTCAGTATGAAAATTTATAATTTCAATATAGTTAATGCACTAATGACTTGTTTTTCCCTTTTTCCCTTAAACAGGAATTAAGTGCGGCGAACACACAGAGGCAAGAAGCAAATCAGTACCAGCATTGCATGTCTCGGGGTGGCTACAGGAAGCTGGAGCGGATGATGATGGCAGAAGAGCTGGAAAAAATGAAGGACGCTGCGAAATCGGATCCTTCCGTTGTTGTGCAAGAGCCAGCTCCTCCTCCACGTCACAAAAAATGGAAAGCAGGGAGGATTAAGGGTGGGAAATATATAAATCCTACTATTGCTGAGGTTGCCTCGAGGATTGTAAGTAGTAATAGCATAAGTAATTAATTGTAAAATTCTTCACATTTCTAGCATTTAAATGGGTATTCATAACGAATTGTATGCTACAGGACGAACTCGAAGAGCAGAGTAGCCAAGGTTCGTTCACTCCAAGTGGACGGATGGACATATTGGCCACGGCGATTGGGAAGGCTGAATACCCAGGCCGTGTTAGAGGGGAGCCAAGGGGAGTTGGTATTTCGAAGTATTTTGGTAAAGCCTCGTTATATTCTTCACAAGCTGAACCCAGTCAAGAGTTTGTGGATAAGCTTCGCGATCAAATCCGAGAGGAGCTCCGAGATGAGCTAATGACACAACTACGTGGTGAAATGAAATCGTGGTTTGATTTTCATCACATGGAGGCTACTAGGGTTAGAAACGAGGAATCCCCGGCCTTCCCCAGCACTAAAGGAAGTCACAACCCGCCGTACGAATCCCTTGTACAGCCTTCCCACACTCCGTAACTCGTTGCCGAGGCTTTCCACAATCCAGAACCCCTTGTCCAGCCTTCCCATACTCCAGAACTTGTTGCTGCTCCTTTCCATAGTCTTGTCCAGCCTTCCCATAGTACAGAACCCTGTGGCCAGCCTTCTCACATAACAGAACCACTGGGCCAGCCTTCTGCCACTCCGGAGTCGGGTGAATCGTGTATCCTTTATTTGGACACCACAGACATGATTCGTGTTGTAGCCGATGCTCTCGTTTACACAAAAGCTACCACCCACCATCATAATCAAATTCCACAGTATTTACGTAGGGTGACAGTGACACGTGTTCATGAGGGGGAAGAAGGTGCAGCCATCCCTATCCCTGACGTTGAGATTGCCACGCTGGGTCAGGCAATTGGAGGTTTCATCCTTTGGCCTCAATATCTTATTGGCACGTTGGGAACCCCACCAATGGTAGGAATTATATTCATATCACTTGACATTTATTGGCATCATTGTAATATAATTGGTTTTGTTTTCTATGCTTATAGGAGGAGCAACATGCGAAAAAATGGCCCTTTTTAGCACGGCTCCAACAGATGTACAAAGGTATTCCCCAAGTCAACTTCAATATGCCTCCAGGGATTGTGGGTGCACAATTGACGTATCCCTACACGATCGACAATAAAGATCTTAAGGAGTTTATGCATTTGGAGGAGATAGATGCAGGATGGGTCACACTTGCCATTTGGTTAGTTTTTCTTTTCTAAGTTCAAGATTTCATAAGTTCAATAATTCATTGGTCATTTTATTTATATTTTAGGTCCTTCTACCACATGTGCATTGATATGCAAAGATCAAATTTATATGGATTCTTGTGTCCGGCAAATACGACATCAGATAAAAATGATGTCGCACAAAGGACGCATTATGTGGGCTTCACAATGGCAGCGACCAAATTGCGATGTTATCTAGCGCCAATTGTTCAAGGGTATGTAGTAAAAAATTTTATTTTTGGATGTTTGAGAAATAATTTTCTTCTAATCTAAACTTCATTTTAATCTGTGTATTGTTTTAGTTACCATTGGAGCTTGTGTGTTGTTTGCCCACGCCTCAATGAAATCTATTGGTTTGATTCCTTGACAAAAAAGCCAGACAAAGACACAAAATCAGTCTTCAACACGTTAGTTATTTCTTTTTTATTAATTAAAGAAATGCTTGATTTCAATAAATTGTTCCAACTTAAAATGTTTTACATTTTAATGGTAGCGCGACCCAAACATATAGAATGCTTGGCGGGTCACGTGAGGGTAGAGTTGTTCGCAAGCCAAAGTGGTTCTATCCCAAAGTATGTGGTTTCAATATAATTTAAGTTATTTTATTTACGGTTGTTTTATAAATGATGTATGTTATTGATTTTAACCAATTGCTTTTGATTTATAGTGCCCTCAACAACCAGGTGGTACTGAATGTGGCTATTATGTTCTACTTTACATGTATAATATCATTCAAAGTGGCTTTACAAATGATTTTCAACAGGTAATCAAATGATAATATTTTGGTTGTATTTTAATTGAATTGCTAAACAATTCTTTAATTTCATTGATTTCGTATATATAATCATATTTTCTAATTTGTAGATCTTTGATAATGATGCTGCTTACTTATATGAAGACATTAATTTGATCAGAGACTTGTTGGCTGGGAGGATTCTTCAACACATTGATTTGTAGAAGTTTATCGTTTCCTGTACATTTACTTATTAGTAGTTGTTTATTATATTAGTGGACAACATTTCTGTCAACAATGTAGTGCATAATGTTTCATTAGAGGTGGATGTTGTGTTTTGTTAATTATAAACTGCGTGCTGTATGTTTCCTTTTTGTGTATACGTTTTTGTTTGCTTTCAAAATGATATGGCCAGAAACAATAAAAATGGTTCTGAAAAAAAAACACTTTAGGCGTCCCTTTTGGCCAAAGGGACGCCTAAAGTCCTTACTTTAGGCGTCCCTTTTGGTCAAAGGGACGCCTAAAGTCTTACTTTAGGCGTCCCTTTTGGTCAAAGGGACGCCTAAAGTAAGGACTTTAGGCGTCCCTTTGACCAAAAGGGACGCCTAAAGTCCCTAATTTTTAAATAAAAAAATTCTAAACGGGGACTTTAGGCGTCCCTTTTGACCAAAGGGACGCCTAAACTCATTACTTTAGGCGTCCCTTTTGGTCAAAGGGACGCCTAAACCCAGCCCTTTAGGCGTCTTTTTACAAAGGACGTCTAAACTCCAAATTTACTACGTCGCTGGCATACGCGTCCCCTCATAAAAGGACGTTAAAAGTCCCATATAAGGGACGTTAAAAGTGTTTTTTCTAGTAGTGATTATATATATATATATATATATATATATATATATATATAATATTATACATTTCCTTTAAGGTAATATATATCTATTTATCTTCAATGACGCTTGTTTAAATAAGATTATTGCTTTTTTTATATATAATTATTGAAAGATATTACGCTTATTAGAAAAGCGCCGAAGCTTCTTTACACTTTGTATGCCACTTATACATCAAGCGCCATATAAAGTTCTATTTTAACTTTTCACTCTCCTACCATTATCATCTTCCTCGCGCGCCCTCCAGCTCCCAATTTTCTAAATCTCCATTACTCCATCATCTTGTCTTATCCCTTTAGTCCCTACTCTATTGTCTTAGTCTTTATTTCCTACAGAAGCCCCTTAGTTTGTAAGTGTTTTTTTATATACAAAAGCTTAAGTCTGTATGCTTTCTTTTTCTTCTTAGTTAAAATCTGTCATGAATCTTATATTTATGTTTTTTTTCCAGGTATTTACTTGAAACTTCAACTCTACCTTCTTAAACTTCCTATATATTGTAAGTTTTTTAATTTTTGAGCTTAAATCTGTATGTTTTCTTCTTCTTCTTCCTTTTTTTTAGTTAAAATCTGTCATGAATCTTATTTGTATGCTTAATTTTTTTCCAGATATTTACTTGGAGTTCTTCCATGCTTGATAGATGAAGATGGGAATTAAATATTGCAAAGAAAACATGCAAGTTTGATAATTGATATGGATGTAAATAAAGATTGAAGGTTTCATTAGGAAAAAGAAAACAATTACGTAAATTTTTTTTTAAAAAGGGGACTTTTTATGACGCTTACTTGGGGAAGCGTTGTAGGAGTGTATGACTTCCTACGGCGCTTCCCTAGGGAAGCGCTGTAGGAGGTGATACACCTCCTATGACGCTTCTCCACAAAAGCGTCGTAGGAAGTGTATTTTTTTTTAAAAAAAAAACCTATGGCGCTTTTAGAAATTTAAGAAACGTCGTAGGTTGCTTTTATGGCACTGGAAGTTACGGCGTTTCCTAGGCGTCATAATATTTGTAAAAATAAACGCCGTCTATGGTGTTTTTTGTAGTAGTGTGGTTACTCGGTTACTCCAACAGGCATCACAAGAGGCCTTTAGCTCAACTCATAACCTTGTTTGACTTAACCATTTGACATGAGTTCTAACGTTGGTAATTAAGTCCCTCTGGTCACTTAATCAAGTCTAGAGATGTCAATGGAGTTGTTATTATTGTTCTTATTACTTTTCTTTCTTGGTTTTTTATCCGTTCAATCTCTCTGTTTTTTATTTCACTTAGCACCTAGTAGAGTAACAAATAAAAACAATTTATTGAATCATCTTGATGTATGCAAATGAAATTTTTTTGTTTCAAAAGAAATTCACTACAATTTCTGGAGATGAAATCACAACAAGTGTATTATCTCCTAAAAGAACAAATATTTAGGCTCAAAGTCCTCAGAGGTTCTTTTGACATCCTAAAGTGAAGTACTTAAGCCAAGTCTTTACCTATTTACTAACATTCGAAGAACATAGAATCAAATTCTAATCAAATTCAATCCTTTATATTTCAAATCAACCCAACTATGACGGTGCTCACGAATAAAATTTAAACTTCCAAAAGAAAACCAATCTTTTTGAAAAAAAAATAATAAGGACAAGTCATGTAAAATCAAGGTGCCCTCAATCAAAAACTTGATATGAAAAATTATAAAGCCTAAGATTTCGCAAGTGTACGGGCTGTATAAAGTGTGAGTAAAGTATCGTTTCCATGAGCATTTGATACTAACAATACAGTTGAGCAATGATTTTACACTTTCATTTAAGTTGAGAAAGTCAAAATTGGATTCAAATAAGAGAAAAGAAATTAAAATGAAATTAAAACAAATTGATTATCGCAATTAACAAAAGAGCAATCCGGAGTCATTAATCCCTTATTAGCTTCATAAACTTTGTTTTTACTTAATTAGTTAATTTCAATATCAATTTTGTTTATCTAGAGTACTAATAGATATAAGTATCTCCGGATCACTTACACCCATTTTTCTAGTTAAAACTTGTTATACCTAACACACTCACCTGAGAGCCAATAATAATTCAATTTCACTTTAATATGTTTACATGGGTGAAATAGGTATATTCCTATCCTATTGGAAAATTAAAATAAATTATAATCTCACATTACTCAACCTTATGGTCCAATTAAGATCTCTTTCCCAAGAGTAATTTAAATTCCTCAAATTCATACTTAATGGTGATCAAGCACTAAGTAGCTAAGAAATAAACAAGATTAAGTAACAAAAATTAATATTAAAACATAACTAATAAGGGAAAACAAAATATAATCCACCTACAAGTTCATAATTCCTTTAGTTTGCAAAACAAGCTAAAATTAAATATCAAGGAAAAGGAACAGAGCATTGATTTAAATCCTCATCTTTAAGCTCCAACTACTCTAATAACTTCTCTTCTCCACATTCCTCTCATCCTCCCGTGAAGAAGAAGAATCAAAATCAAACTCCTTTCTCTCTCTTTTCTTGTGATTCCAGATGACGATGAAGTTAATGTGTGTGTATATTAGCTGCCTCCTTCTCTCCTTATATTTAGGTCTCAAATTGTTTCCAAATTAATAGATCTAAAACGTTTCTGCCTCTTGCTTGCTCCTTTATGCGTGAAACTTGTGGCTTCGTTGATAATTATTTCCTTTTCGTTTCTCCAGCAGCTTCCTTTCTCTTGATATTAGGTTCCCCTTATTTATCCATTCCAAACATTGCGTGTGTGGCTATAAAAAAAGGAAGGAAAATATTATACAGTAGCAGTAGTAATAATGATTCAGTCTTCTCTCTCTTTTTTTACCCTTTTTTCTTTGAGAAAACTTCTCATTATTATTTATTATTGCTTCTTTCCTAAGTTTAAAAACTTCTATTTTAATTTGAAATCCCATAAATAATGCACCAAATTAATATCCATAAAATCTAAAGAATTTTTTTTTAATTTAGTATTGATAACTTCCCAAATATATCCAAATATATTTCAAATCTATTAAAAATGGGAAGTCATCAAGATGTGTATTTTTCTTGAAAACAAATTAAAATGTGAAATTTTTCTGATGAATCATTTACCAACTAGGATTAAAATGATATTAAAATGATATGATTTGTTAATTCTTTATTGGACAAAGTTTAGAAAACGTGATACTCATAAAGTATAAGTATTTCTCGATGCATAATAAATTGTTACCACGTAAGCAAAGAAGAGCATGAGTGAATCATCATCTTCTCCACCTGATAGTAGCGATTGGACTAGAGGAGATTCGGGAGAACTGAAGAGGGACTGAATGAATCATCATAATCTTCAACCTTCATCGCAACTGGGCACGAGGAACCAGAGAAACACAAACTTAGTCGTCTTCTTCCTTAAGAGAGAGGAGCTCGACGCAGACTAGAATTGAAGAAGCCGCCGCCATCAACTCTAGTAGCTAGGCGATTCAGGATTTGAAAACACGAGCTGGAGGACGCCATTGAAGCTGAATCAAAGCTGTGGAGAGACGCCATTACTAGAGTCAACCTTCATCTACTAGTAGACACCGTTTGGAGCAGTATGATCTCATTAGGATATATGTTATGCTTTACTTTGAGCATTTTCAGTATGGTATTTCAGGTAATATTTAAGCAACCTGTAACATCCCAAAATTTAATGTAAGGATTAATTTATGGAAACTAGATAGTAAGCTCAATTTTGAAACCTACAAAATTTAAGGAAACTTAAATTTGACAAAGGGAAAAATTAGGACCTAGTGTGTGTAATAAATAGGATAAAAATATACCTATATGTATATATAAAACTTACCAACACACACTCAATCACTCTCCTCTTCATTTGGCACCGCACACGTACTCCTCTTCTTTCTCTCCTCATTCGCACAACACAACACACACATGGTTCATACACAAGCACACACCTACATACTCCTCCTCTTTCCATTCTCATTCATGCAACGTCTCATACACACATTCGTCACTTTTCCTTTCTTTATTCTCATACGTACAGCACACAAACACACCTCACTGTAAATAAATCACTCTTTATTCCCTCTCCATTCGCTTCATCATTAGTTCATTCATGCAACAAGTCCAGCTGAAGAAACAGAAAAGAAAAACAGAAATGAAACATAAACAGAAACACATAAAACAGAGAGAGAGACGAAGGAAGAAGAAGCTTCAAATCTCACACACAACATCATAAACGTGTTTAGGTAAGTTTCTTCTACTTTAACCTTGGATTTCCATTGGATTTGTGGCTGTTTTCTGGGTTGTTTTGCTGCTGGAAGTGATGAAATTCACCGAAAACGTTTATGTCATCAATCAGTTTTAAAACCAGCAATTTTGTATCCGTTTTGTATGAGATTTTCGATTCCTTTTCTTCTGTAAACACGTCCCCAAACTCAAGGAACGTGTTTAGGAGTATGTAGAGTCAAAATCTTTGAGATTGGAGTCCAAAATCATGGTTGCATGTAAGTTTTATCAACTCTGTTTTGGTTGCCGGAAAATAGAGTTTCTACCGAAAACTTTCAGAAGCTCAAACGGAGGCTACAGATGAATTTTTCATCTGATTCTTTTTGATATGGAAATCTTAGGATGTGTAGTATAAAATAGAATCAAGAAGAGCTCAATTTTGTGTCAAAATGAATAAGTTATTAATTTTTGAATTTAGACTATCAAAACTGATGTTTATCAGAGTCAGTCAGTTTCGTGTGGCTTTATGACCAACCAAATCATATCCATTATTTACTAAAATTTACAGGGATGTAGTAGACATAACAGGATTTAAAATAAGTGGTATAATGCATCATTTGGATATCTTTAGAGGAAGTTATGATTTTTGAAAGATGGGTTTAGAAACAGGTGCAATCCTGAACATCTAGATTCTAGTAGTTGATTTCGTGGTGTTTTTGAATTATGTAATCTTTCCCAATGGCCATGAAAATTTACAGAATTGAAGTAAATAGTCTTAGATTTAATTTTATATATAGTTTGTGTTAATTGGATTAGTATACTAAGAGATATGAATTTTTGAATTCAGTTGCTCTCAAACTGTGTTTCTGAAAAATAGATTGTTTGTGTCGAATGTTTGGAAAATCAAACCTTGACAAAAAATTATGAAATTTTCTAGATTTAAATTAGACATTCATAGATTTAATTTTAAGGGTAGAACATAATTTTTGGACAAGTATATTAGGAGATATATATTTTCAAAGTCATGCTATGTTTCTGGAGACTAATCTGGAATAAGGGTATTTCAGTAAATTCTGGGAGTAATATGGTAAAACTAGGTATATTTTGATATTTTTCCATGAAAATATATTTGAAGATCTTCATGTAGGCTTTGGAGTCAGTCAATTTCTATTTTTCTAGAATTAGTTATGAGTTTTCAAAGTTAACTGAAAAATCTGCCAATTTGCTGAAGAATAGTAAAATTGCACTATGCAAAATTATATAGTGTATAAGCCACTGAAACTGAGATAATCAGCAGAATATGATTAAAGATAGTAGTAATACAAGTAATAATCAATTACTTGTTAATTTTAATTTATAGGAATTGGTAAAAGCCTGAGCCGAAAAAAAAGTTTTGGACAAACAGTTGGACTAAAAAAGGACCCATGTAGTAATTCTTTCATTCATGCAGTATGTGATTATTTATATGTTGTGTATTCCATTTTCTGTAACATGACAGTGCTTGTGGCACAACACGCGAATAAGCCAGGGTCTTAACATATCGTTTGACCATGGACTCGAGTTTAGCCGGGGTTGCAAACAGTCGTTTGGCCTTGGACAATATGCATACAACACGAGTTAACATTTTACATATCATGGTGCATTGCATATTTATTTATCGCATTTTATATGACTGATTGTACATTACTACTGAGATTCATTTGAATCTCACCCTTTTTCAATATATAAAAATATTCCAGCAGAGGGCAGCGGCTCTAAGGACAAAACCGTAATCACTGGCGGATGGAGGTCCGGTCATAGTCGGGTGTTACAACTGGTTACCTTTAGTTGTAGAATTTATTTCTTTTGGATTTGTTTATATTTTTCAAACCATATGAGGATTTTCTGTAATATAAATAAGTACTTAATATCAGTATATATCCACTATTTCTGTATGCCATCCGAACTACGCATTTATTATTCAGCAAATATCAAGATATTAAGGGGTTTGACACAACCTGTATGCTTCATTTACTCATGTTCTAGATGAGGCCGAGTAGTAAAGGGAAAATAAAGATTTGGCTTTATTGATTTTCTTTAGTCCTTTAAAATATAAAAGGAGGCATTTTTAAGCATGAATCATGGAATCACCGTCTACCAGAGTTGTTGACGGCGGTGGTAGCTTATGTTCCTGTCGGTGTCGAGCTCCTCTCTCCTAAGGAAGAAGATGACTCAGCTCGTGCTCTTCTAGTTCCTCGTGCCCAGTTGCGATGAAGGTTGAAGATGATGAAGACTCTCAGTCCCTTTTTCCACGCATTTAGTTCCTCCGTATGTCCTCTGGTCCAATCGCCATTATGATGATGATGATGATTCATTCCCTCTCTTCTTTGCTTACATGGAGCTAACTCGGGAACAATTTATTACTCATTTTTGTCACATAGGATGACTCTGTGTGAGTTGTAAATAAGAATGATAATTATATAAAAGACCAAAATATAAGGGATTGAGTCATGAATGTGGTAAAAGTTCAGAGGTTGAATCACACCGAGTCATAATTGATGGACTGAGATATAAACAAGTTAAAGGTGAAACACTAAAAGATTAATTTTCCTAAAACTTTATCATTTTGGATAAAGGTTGAAGAGGTGTTTATAAATTGTTGAATGTGAGGTTTTGTACATTCCTTTTTTCCCCACTGTGACAACTATTTAATTATTAATAGGGTTAATATAATCTTTAGTCCCTTAAGTTTGCTCTCATTTTGGTTTTAGTCCCTTAATTTTCAAATCATAGGTTTTGATCCATCAAATTTCATTTCGTTTAAAACATTAGTCTCTATAATTTAATAAATACATGGATTATTTTGCCTCTAAAGGGACCAAAATCAATGGTTTGAAAAATTGAGGGACTAGAACCAAAATGAGAGTAAACTTGAGAACCAAAGATGGTATTAACCCTCCTAAATATGATAATACAAAATTTAGAATTGTCCAGTCCTAAATAGAGGCAATTTTCTTATTCCCCTTCGATTCGTACTAAAGTAATTGTGTTCATCGCAAATATCAGGAAACGTTAATTTACGATCAAGGAGTGCAGGAAGGGTTAGGAAAGCAGTGCAGCCTATAGATTTTACATTTTTTTAAGTCAAAAAGCCTATATATTGAATTAAGAATATCCCACATTCATGAATTCCAAGAGTTAAGAAACGACATGATAAAATAGGAGTACATGACTGTAAATATGGTCTAAATTTCACTGATACATATATTCAATATTTTCTCTCAATAACTCAATAAATGTGTTGATTTTTTTGTTAGAAATTTAGGAAGTACCAAATTAAACAATATTTAGAGAAAAGTAATTAATACTTTAATTTAAATAATTTACAAAGAGGTTTTATAATAAAGATAAGAGGAACTATGTCGAAAGTATTGCCTTTTTTTTTTTTTTTTACCTTATCGATCTCAAATATAGGTCACCGTTACCTAGGTCATTAAGATTAAAAAAATAGTAAGACAACCAAATTGATTACATTTGTTGTGGGCAAAAAACTTGATTAAATTTGTCACAAATAAATGTTAAGATTAAATTATAGTTTTGGTATTTTAACTTTACATAAGAGTTTATTTTAATTCTTGAAGTTTATAAAGTACATTTTTGGTCCTTAAAATTTAACATCGTTAATAATATACCACTCTGCACCTATAGGCAAGCCATTTGTACTCGATTCTCATACACCAAGAAATGTATTAAACATAAAAACTTTTTCATATTTGTTCTTTTTTATGAAAGGGCATCAAAAAAATATTCCCTCCGATCATTTTTATAAGAGTTCAAATTTGAATTAGCTTGGGTTTGTTTATAAGAACCTGACAAAAGTTGTCTCAATATTTAATGAGTTTTTTTTTCATTTGTGCCCCTCATTAATTATATATTGCATTAATTAAAGTAATGATAATACTTATATTTACTTTATTTTTCTTTCTTCCTTGCCCCTTATAAATAAGAATATATTTGGAAAAATTTTATTTAAACCGCTTAATTCAGTTATCGAGCTCTTATAAATAGGATCGGAATGTGTAACACCCCAAATTTGGGACAAGAGGATTGAGAATAAGTTTGTCTCAAGTAAACTACTAAACCCCGGTTTAGCAAGTGTCCCAATAAGGCACGATTTTATTTCCTAAAATTCCTTTATACCCTTGAGGTTATTAAAGAGCATAGGGAATGGTAAAACAAGGTAATTAGAGATCACACACAACATAATTATATTTGGAACACAAATGAGATTTGCTGCCAGTGAATTTTCTTGTGAGACAATCTTGTTGTGTGACATTTTTTAATGGGAAAATTATGTTAAAAAATTATACGACTTTCCAGAATTAAAGTAAACTTATCAAGCTTTAATTTGATAGGACATATAAGTTATTTGGAGCTGTACACAAGGAGTTATGTATTTTTGAAGTTAACCCAGTGAAACTGGTGATTTTCAGTGTCAACGTCTAAAAACAATAATTCTAGGAATGGTGAGCTTATATTTAGCCAAATTTTATATTTTTCCTTAAAGCTAGACTTATTAAGGGTCACATATCCTTTAGAACTACCTCAATTGGATATCTATGCAATTAGTTATCAATTTTCAAAGTTTGATGAAAATTCTTCCCAGTTTTTCCTCAAGGGCGAAAATGAAAATAAATGTATGGGCAAAATGGTCATTTGACCAATAAAACAAGAAGAAATTATTTTCTCCAACATTTGGGAGATATTTTCGGTCAAATGAGAAAATATAGAGGAAATGGATATTAGCTATTACATATGTCATGGAGACAATTTGACCAAGTCATAAAAAGATGATGACTTGGTCAACAATTGCAACTAAAGTAAGGAGGTAAATAAAGATAATTCAAGAAGCCTTTTATCCCTTTTCTTGGAGAGCATTTCGGTTAACAAAATGGAAAGCAAGAGGAATTAGTTTACTTGGCCTATATTTAAAGAAGAAAACTCTTGACCAATCACAAATAAGCACATGTTAAAGCAAAAGCAAGAAGAGACATCTAATTAAGCTCTTATTATCTTTTTCTCTTCATCTTCATTTCGGACAAAGCTGATGAACAAGAGAGAGGTAAGAGCTTAAAGAGGTCAAGAACACAAGAAGAGAAGCTAGGGTTCCAAGAGCCAAAATCAAAAGATAAGAGTCTGAAATCAAGTTGCTTATGCCTTCTAATCTCCTTGGAACTTTCTCTAACCTCTTCTCCTCTTTGAAATCCATGTTTAACAAGCAAAATTAAGAGAGAAGAGAGATTAAACAGTGATTACTAGAGAGAGAAAGCCAAGAAATCAAGAGGTAATCTCCAAAACCTTAATTCTCTTGGTTAATAGATTGTGATTATGGTTATGGTTGTTGAATTTGTCTTTGTTTTAGTCTGATTTGTGATTTGGGATGCACAAACCCTAAGGGGAGGTGCTACTCAAATTTACACTAATCATGTTTAAGAGGTGTTTAATGGGTTAAACAAGTAATTAGAGGTGAAAAGATGGAAGTTTATGGATTTAAAATCAAGAAACAATATTTTCCCTTAATTTTCCAGATTTTGTCCAGGGGCATTTTCGTCCTGTTTGAGTTGTAATTTCATCAATTTGATGGTTCCATTGTGTTTATAAGAAAAAATTATGTAGGGTTCATGTGAATTGTGAAGTGTGAAAAGCCATAATGTAACATCCCAAAATTTATTCAAAGCTTAAATTCCCGAAAAGAAAATTAAATGATGCTAGAGATTAATCTTGGGAATTAAAGGTCTATTTCCCTGAAAATTCGAGGAACAACAATTAATGATCATAATTTGGCTTGGGACTCTCTGAGAAATTATTTTAAGACTTCATAAAGTTAATTAAAGAAGAGAATCCTTAAAAATTGTTAAGGATTAATTTATGGAGTTAGATAATAAGCCAAATTATGAAAGTTATGAAATTTAAGGAATCTTAAATTAGACAAAGGGAAAAATTAAGGCATAGTGTATTTAATTAATAGGATAAAAATATACTTATATATTTAATATTAAAATAAAATACACACCATTTCCATACTTCACCCATGTCTCACGTACACACACATTCATTAAAAAAATGCCACCCTTAACCACATGGCACACACTTCACATATTTTTATTACATTTAGTCAACATCCACACACTCATTTTTCTCTTTCATTCACATACTTCTTTTGCATTCTAAGTTCTACCAAGACAGAAAAAGAAAAATATAGAGAAAAGAGAGAGTGAAAGAGAGAGACATAAGAGTGATACGTACCATTGGAGGAAAGAAGAAGAGACTACAAATCCCACATACAACTTTATATCCTAATATAGGTAAGTTTCCTTCACATATTTTCAACTCTTTCTAGTTGATTTAAGGCTATTTTTGGGTAGTTTGGGAAATAAAAGAACCTAGTATAGTGAATAAATTGTAAAATAGTGAATTATTGTCTTGTGAGGTTCTATTTTGGCCAAAATAGGGCATGAGGAAGGAATGAGAATTTTCAAAATTTGAGGTTTCCAATCAATTCTACATGAAAAATTATGTGGGAATACATGTGGTTTTGATTTTTGAATGATTGTGTATAAGTCTAGAATTTTTAGAAAATAAGAGGAGTTGTTGTTCGGTTAGTTTTTCTAGAATCAGTTTGGTTTTAAAATAAATTTCGTTAGCCAAACCTAGTCCAAAAATTATGAAAATTTCCAAATTTAAAATAGACATGATAAGCTTTAAATTTATATATAGTATGCATCATTTGGGTTTGTAAATAGTGAGATATGAAGTTTTAAATTTAGATGATGAATCTGGAACATTTTCTGGCATAGATGGGGTTTGACAAAATTATGGAACTTGTTTAGCTGTAATTTCGATATGGTAATATTTTTTCCTAAAGATAGACTTAAAGAGGATCATATAGGATTTTGAACCATTCCATTGGGAGTTCTAGAGAGTTAGTTATGAATTTTAGAAGTTAAGCTATTAAAACTGGAAAGATTTTCTGGTAGTATAGGAAAACTTTAAAACTAGAAATTATTTATAGATAATTGGCAGTGGAACGTATTTTCATCTTAAAATAGACTTAATAAGTGACACATAGAATTTGGAACCACCTTAGTTGGGTGTTCCTAGGTCAAGTTATGAATTTTCAAATATTATTAAAAATTCTGCCAGATTTGGGTAATAGTGCAAAAATAAAAAGTAAGAGTATTTCTGTAATAGTTGGAACTCTAAAGGTCAAGTTAAATATTTAGAGTTGATGTAGGTCCATTGGACCTAATGTATTAACTATAATGATAAACTACCAAAGTGTGTTGGTGTAACATCCCAAAATTTATTAAAAGGTTAAATTCCCAAAAATAAAATTAAATGGTGCTAGAGATTAATCTTAGGAATTGAAAGCCAAATTATGAAACCTATGAAATATATGGGATCTTAAATCAGACAAAGTGAAAAATTACAGTATTGTGTGTGTAATTAATAGGATAAAAATATATCTATATATATAATAATAATAAAAGAGCACACACATCTACCCACACTTCACACACCATGCACACACACACACACTCATTCAATTAAATAAACACACACTTACCTCATGGCATGCACACACATTTTTAATTATTAAAAACAATACTCTCTCTCACTCTCATAAACACACATGACAATACACACACTTCACATATTTCCATCGGCCAGCATCCAACAAGAAAGAAAAGGGAGAGTGGGTGAAAAAGAGAGAAAGCAAGAGACATATAATGAAGAGAGATATATATGTAAGAGTAATTGGTGCCAATAGAGGAAGGAAGAAGATGCAACAAATTCCACATACAACTCCATATCCTAATATATGTGAGTTTCCTTTCCATATTTTTAGGTCTTTCTAGTTGATTTGAGGCTATTTTTGGGTAGTTTGAGAAGCATAAGAACCTAGTATAATGAATTGTTGTCTTGTGAGGTTTTATTTTGACCAAAATAGTGCATGAGGATGGAATGATAATTTGACAAATTTGAGGTTTCCAATGAATTCTATACGAAAAATTATATGGGAATACATGTGATTATGATTTTTGGATGATTATATATAAGTCTGGAATTTTTAGAAAATAAGAGGAGTTGTTGTTTGGTTAGTTTCTCTAGAATCAGATTGGTTTTAAAATAACTTTCGGTGGCCAAACCTATTCCTAAAATTATTAAACTTTTCATAATGAAATTAGACATCCTAATCTTTAATTTGATATATAATATGTATCATTTGGGTTTATAAATAGTGAGATATGAATTTTTAAAGTTAGATGATGAATCTGGAACGTTTTCTGGCATAGATAGGGTTTGACGAAATGCAGGAAATTTTGTGGCTTTAATTTATATATGGTAATATTTTTCCCATAAAATATACTTAACGAGGAATGATATAGGATTTTGAACCATTCCATTTGGAGTTCTAAAGATTTGGTTATGAATTTTAGAAGTTAAGCTATTAAAACATGAAAGATTTTCTGGCAGTATGAAAAAATGTTAAAACTGGGAATGATTCATGGATAATTGTTAGTGGAATGTATTTTTATCTTAAAATAGACTTATTTATTAACACATAGAATTTAGAACCACCTTAATTTTATATTTCTAGGCCAAGATATGAATTTTCAAATATTATTGAAAGTTCTGACAGAACTGAGTAATAGTGCAAAAATAAAAAGTAAGGGTATTTTGAAATAATTGGGACTCTAAGGGTCAAGTTAAATATTTAGAGTTGGTATGAGTCCATTAAATACCTATTGGATTTAAGGTATTAGTTATAGTGATAACCTACCAAAGTGTCTTAAATTATTTTGGAACAAGTAATAACTCGTCCGTCCGTGAATAATAAATTATAGGATTATTTGACATTTGCTCGGGACGCCTAAGGGACTGAGAACAAGAACCAAAATTTGGAAAGACTGTCAGGTAGTACCTTATCTCTTATATCATATATGATGCCATGTATGTGTATCATATCATCTGTATATGTGTGGGGCAGATAGTCCATAGGCGATAAGACCCGTAAGTATAAGTTACACTGAGAGTTACCTGGGGGCATCTTAAGCCAGGTAGGTTTGAGACAGAAAGCCCGTGACTGTACCTTGTATGGGGTAGAGGCCCTGGGCAGCCAGATTGTGAATCTCAAGCACTGTGAGTGTAACATCCCAAAATTTATTTTAGGAATTAAATGCGTATTTTCCTGAAAATTCATGAAACAACAATAAATGGTCATAAATTAGATAAGGGGAAATATTAAGGCTAAATGTGTATTATTAATAGGATAAAAATATACCTATATAAATATATTGTTAAAAACACACACACACTTCCCATGCTTTCCATACCATCCATGCTTCCCATGCTACCCATGCTCCACTTGCCATACTCATGATTCATGCAAACACTTAAATAAATGCACACACTTCCCACACTATACATACAACTATTAAAATAAACACCACATGGCACACACACATTTATTTAATAAATAAATACATACCCTTCCACTATAAATACAAGGAAACATACACACACTTCTCATTTTTCCATCCCATTCGGTCAAGTCACATAGAAGACTAGAGAAGTAGAAAATATAGAGAAAGAGAGAGAGACGTGAGTAAGAGAGAAGGAAGACTAAGGTGAGAATAATTTCTGGAGAAGTGGAAGAAGGAGAAGTCAGTTACTATAGGCAAGCCTTAAATATTATTTAGATAAGTCTTTTATATCTTTTTCTATTGTTATACAGTTGGTTTGGGTTGTTTATGAGGATTTATAGTTGTTGGAAGTTGAGTGATTTTGAAATTTATTTACTATTATTTATGGTCAGAATAAGGTGTAGATATACAAGGAGTAAGAATTTGATAAATTTGATATCACCAATAGATTCTACATGAAAAATTGTGTGAGAATACATGTGGTTGTAATTTTTGGATGATTATGTATAAATCAAGAATTTTTAGAAATTAAGAGGAGATGTTGTTCGGTTAGTTTTCTGGAATCAGTTTGGTTATAAAATTCATTTCGTTAGTCAAAAATGGTTCAAAAAGTATGAACCTTTACAGACATAACATAGACATAAGGAGCTTTAATTTGATATATAATATGTACCATTTGGATTAGTATATTGTAAGAAATGAATTTGTGAAGCTTAAGCACTGAATCTGGAACAAATTCTGGCATAGTTGTATTTATTGTGAATTCTGGAACTTTAGGTATGTAATCTCTAATAGTATGTATTTTTCCCTTAAATTATACTTAAATATGGTCACAAATAATTTTGAACCACTCTATTTGGAATTTTTTGGATTTAGTTATGAAGTTTTGAATTTAAGTGCTACCAGATTATGTTTTTAGAAGGAAGATTAGATGTGGCGAAATTTTGGAAAACCAACACATTACCAAAAATTATGAAAATTTTCAGATTTATAGTATACATTAAGATATTTAATTTCATATGTGGATCACAATTTTTGAGCTTGTACATTAGAAGATATGAATTTTCAAAGTTGAGTTTATTTCTGGAAGAAAATTTGGAATAGGGGACGTTTGGCGAATTTCTGGGAATATTGTGTTATCATTGATCAGATATAAGTATTGTTATATGAAAATAAATTTAAACAGCTTCACATATGCTTTGAAACCAATCAATTTTAAATTTTCTAGATTTAATTATGATTTTTCAAAGTTGACTGACAAATCTGCCAGTTTTATGAAAAATAGTAAAAGTTGTATTGTGGAGAATTATACTATGCAGAAATCACTGAAACTGAGATAACCACTAGAATATGGTTAAAGAAGTAGTAATGCAAGTAATAACCAATTAATTGTTAACTTTAATTTATAGAATTGGTAATTTGGACTGAAAAAGTTTTGGATAAGAATCGAACTGAAAAAGGACTCAGGTAGTAACTCTTTCTTTCATACACTATGTGATTATTTATATGTTGTGTATGTCATTTTCTGTAATATGAGCACAGTGTCTGGGACACGCATATTAGCTTAGTTGTGGTCTGGGACCCAACGGAGGCGCAGAGTTAAGTTGGGGTTGCAAATAGTTGTTTGGCCTCGAACAGTGTACACACAACATTTTCATCTTACATAACATGGTGCATTGCATATTTATTTTCACATTTTATATGTCAGATTGTATGTTACTACTGAGATTCATTCGAATCTCACCCTTTTTCAACATTTGAAAATATTCCAACAGAAGGTAGCGACTCTAAGGGCAAAACAGTAATTACTGGTGATTGAAGGTCCAGTTCTAATGGAGTACAGTTGGTTATCTTTAGTTGTAAAAATTTATTTCTTTTGGACTCTGTTTATATTTTTCAAACCCTATGAGAAATTCTTGTAATATAATCAAGTACTTATTATCAGTATATTTTCACTACTTCTGTATGCCCTCTGAACTATGCATTCATGACTCTGCAAATATCAAAGTGTTAAGGGGTTTGACAGTGAGTCTGTGATAAGGGACCGATTAGGCCCTTTTATGTGTTGCATTCCTATAAGTTTTATTGTTTGATGATTTGTTTTACATGCTTAATATTTGCATATTATATGAGTGATCTATGTACTACTGAGATTCTTTTGAATCTCACCCCTTTTTCAACAAATGATATACAGCAAAGGTGTCCAGCTCTAAGGGCAAGAAGGTAATATAGACGGACAAAGAAGAGGCAAATAAATTATGGACTGTTTGGTTATCATTTTATTTTGGATGACTGTAAAATATTTATAAGTAGTAGTAGTAGTAGCGGTAGTAGTACTAGTACCCACGACGTAAACTATATAAGTTATAATCATTACGCTAGACTTTCGATAACGCGCTGATATCCAAAAGCCCATAAGTTATCTACCACTATGCGAGCTATGGATAGAAAATGTTCTGCATTTTAAATAAATAATTTTGAAACTGATAAGGATAATGAATTAACAAACTAGAATGAGACCACACATATTTATTCCAAAAATTTTTTTTGAAAACCCTACATAAATATAAGTTCAACTTTGTCTTAAATTAGGACTTTAAATTGTTTTGGTCTCAAGTTTAAAATCATTATATATTTAAACTAATATGAAGGCTTTAGAAATTAAAGTGTTACATTTGGATTTTGGAACAAGTAATAACTCGCCTGTCCGTAAATTATAAATTATAGGATTTGACATTTGCCCGTGACGCCTAAGAGACTGAGAATAGGAACCAAATTTGGAAAGACTGTCAGGTAGTACCTTATCTCTTATATCATATGTGATGCCATGTATGTGTACCATATCATCTGTATATGTGCGGGACAGATAGTCCATAGGCGGTAAGACCCGTAAGTACAAGTTGCAACAGAAGTTATCCAGGGGCGTCTTGAGCCAGATAGGTTTGAGACAGAAAGCCCGTGATTGTACCTTGTATGGGGCAGAGGCCCTGGGCAGCTAGATTGTGAATCTCAAGCGCTGTGAGTCTGTGATAAGGGACCGGTTAAGCCATTTAATGTGTTGCATTTTTGTAAGTTGTACTGTTTGATGATTTGTTTTACATGCTTAGTATTTGCATATTATATGAGTGATCTAGGTACTACTGATATTCTTTTGAATCTCACCCCCTTTTCAATAAATGATATACAACAAAGGCGTCCAGCTCCAAGGGCAAGAAGGTAATATAGAAGGATGAACAAAAAATGGATTAATTATGGATTGTTTCATTATCATTTTTATTTTGAATGATTGTAAAATATTTATAAGTAGTAGTAGTAGCGATAGTAGTACTAGTACCTGTGACACAGACTGTATAAGTTGTAATCGGTACGCTAGACTTTTGGTAACACTCTGGTATCCAAAAGCCCATAAGTTAATTGTCATTATGTGGGCTATGGATAGAAAATGCTCTGCATTTTAAATAAATGATTTTGAAACTGATGTGGATAATGAATTTACAAACTAGAATGAGATCACGCATATTTATTCCAAAAAGTTTTTGAAAACCTTACACAAATATCATATTAAACTCTGCCTTAAAATTGGAGCTTTTAATTGTTATGGTCTCAGGTTTGAAATCATTATACATTCAAACTCATCTAAAGGCTTTGGAAATTAAGGTATTACACATAGAATGTGAAATGACCGAACTACCCTTAAAACCCTAAGTTAAGGGCTGTCAGGGGTAAAACCTGAATTTGAGCCTGAATCTGACCAATCTAAGGTTAAAAATAGATTCTACACGCAAAATTGTGCAGGATTAGCCTAAGTCATGATTTTTTGTGAGGTGCAGTTTGACCGGGTACAAAGGGGTATAAACCGGGTCTATAGGGTTATTTTGGTAATTTTGCAGTTTTGAGTCAAGATAACCAACGCAATGAGTTTAGAATGATTTATAAATATATAATAACTCATTTATCCTAAATTTGTAATTTTAGAATATATCGATAGCCCGAGCCCAATATGGAGCTGAACTGATTGATAGGCAAGGAAATAGCACATTCCAGGTAGTAACATTTTCTTTCATGCACTATGTGATTATTGTATATATGTTTGAGTATGTCATTCTCTATAACATGAGCCAAGTTTCTTGGATACACCAATATGCCAAGTTGTGGTCAGGGACCCAACAGGGGCACCAAGTAGATCAGGATGCAAACATGTCGTTCGGCCTTGGGCAAGTGTATACATAGTTTCGATCATCTTATATGATATGATGCATGACATATTTATTTTCACATTGTATATGCTAGATTTCTAGTTACTACTAAGATTCCCCAGAATCTCATCATTTCCATAAACATGTAAAGTTTCCAGCAGCAGGTAGCGGCTCGAAGAGTAGAATGGTAATTTCCGGCAACTGGAGGTTCCGGGCCAGTAAGAGAGAGAAGGCGTTGGTTATCTGAAGACCTTTCTATTTTTTTAAGGTCTGTTATTATTCTGTATACCCCTAGGGGGAATTCTGTATGTAATCAAGCAATATTGTTTCAATATATCAGTATATGTATTTATTTCTATGTACCCAGTGAGCTACGCAATTGCTACTCTGAGCAATATCAATAATAAGACGGGGTCTTATAGAATGAGTATGCTGCACATTTTCTTTCACATTCCTTTATCTCTCTCGACATTTACACTTGTCTCCCTCTTCTCAATAGGGGTAAAATTGATAAAAAGGTTATTACTTACTCTACAAGCAACTTATATTTTGAACCAAACTTTTTTTATACAAGTGACTTACATTTAGGTAAAAAGTGGTAGTAATGAAAAATATTGACGAAGCAAAGTGACGATTATGCAATACTAACGAAGCAAGTTTTAAATCAGAAATAGAAATATAAGACATAACACCTAATATAATTGTAATTGTAGTTGTCACCCAAAATACTTGTTGGCAAAAAATGGGAAAAAAGGGCCCTCCCCCAAGGCATTGTCAAACACGCAACTCCCAGCCGCCTTCTTTCCTCTCCCCATCTTTGTCCCTCCTCTCCAATACTATATAAGATGTGTTAAATTTTAGGGACTAAAAATATATTTTATAAACTTAAAAGATTAAAATGAAGTTTTATGTAAACTTAAAGGACTAAAAGTATACTTTGACCTTAAAAACACTATTAATTTGTGTGCTTTATCAATTTAATTTTTTTGGTCAATAACATTTTTTGTTATCGCTGAAGTGTTAAAATTTAAGATTTAAAAATACATTTTATAAATTTAAGGGATTAAAATGAAATCTTATATAAACCAACAAGACTAAAAGTATACTTTAGCTTTGTTTTTAATTTAAAAAACAGTCCTCATTCAATGATGAAATTTATACCATTATATTAATGATCCTTAATTAAGTAGAGTATTTATTGATGGGCACTATTGGAACTAAGAAAATTATTGAGACATTTTGACTGGAGACTTATGATTCAAGATGGAGTATCATGGATGAGTTATTTGAATTAATTAATTTCCTGGACATCTATTGGCTTGATATCCAAAGCGATTACTGATATTCAATATGCATAGAGAAATTAAAAATATTATAACAGGACAAGAGGAATTAGTTACATGGAGCATTTGCTTTTATAAATGTGGGGATGAGTTATTTGAATTAATTGTCTTTACATCTATTGGCTTGGTATCCTAAGAAATTACTGACATTCAATATATTCATGGACCTTCATTTGAAAAGAAAAATAAATTACAATATTTGCTAAGATGAGTTACAACTTTATCACTTTATACATATATCAATAAATTTTATTAAAATTTATTGAAAATTTTATTTTTTTAAAAGTTACCATTACTTTAATTTTAAAACTTACCCTCATTAAATTGTAACCACCTCTTAATTATATCTCACGTGACCTTTTTCTCCATCATATTGGTTTTTTTTGTTTGTTATTTAATGATGAAAAGAATTGGGAATGCCTGAATTTTATAAAGTGGGTTATATTTTGAGTATTTAAAATATTCTAAGATCTATATGTTTTACAGTTGGGCATGTATAGGGATGGAGGGAGTATCCAAATTATAGATTGATATATATGATCAATTAACCAAAATGATATTGTATTATATATGTTAATTTGCTTACAATTTTCTATATTTTGATCCTTGAAAATATTCTATATTTTGAGTTATATGCATATAATCTTTCTAACTTTAAAACATGATAAGGAATTGTCCTATAAAATTCAAAATTTTCCATCTCTGAAAAGGAGATATAAACATTTGAAATGAATTAATATTTTTTGGCCAAAATTTAAATGAATATCATTAATTACTCATTAATTTGAAGTCCAAAAAATAATTTATTGTGTTTTATATAAGTCATACTATCAAATCAACCATTGAGGCAATGAAGTGAGGCCAATTAAGGGCGAGAATTTACATAATTGCATTTCACATCCGTATTCCTTGATGGCTATTTATATTGACTGATAGTTCTTTCTTTCTTTTTCTTTTTTTTTTAATGATCGTATACATATGTAAGTCATATAATTAATTTACTGAATACTTTACAACTCATTAAAGTTATGATCTTTTAATTTGTAATTAATTAATCAGCAGTGTATTTGCCGTGTAGTTAAACATGTTGATTAACTTTAAACATTCATGAAATCTATATATGTAACAAAAATAAAAGAAGTTAACAAAAATAACAATATTAAATGACAATAAGGACGTTAAATTTTCTTAATACAATCTATTTATATGTCATATAAAATCCTAACAAGCCACAATATTCATTTTATTAGGCTTGAATAATGCAAATCAATTTTTAGACTTCATATTGCACTCGGAACTTGCATTAGTTATGGTTAAAAAAAACTTCAAATCTATCATATGGACAATCCTAAAAGTGTGAGCCATATTAAATATCTAATAAGTTAAAAGTACATTTTCTACACCGATTACTATTTGGTACAAAGAATTTGGAGGGGAGGGGTGTAACATCCCAAAAATTTAATACAATGATTAATTTATGGAAACTAGATAATAAGCCAAATTATGGAACCTAAAAAAATTAAGGAATCTTAAATTAGACAAAGGGAAAAATTAGGACCTAGTGTATGTAATAAATAGGATAAAAATATAACTATATATATATAAACTCACATACATATGAGACAAACACACATAGGGAGGTGGCACTCTCTTTTCATACATGCAAGACGTGTTCCATCCATTCACTTACACAAACACACTCATTACCTACTCCTCATTTCTCTTCTCTTATTCGTACAACACACAAACTCATCCATCACTCAAATAATCAATAAAGAAGACACTCTCTTCCCTCCCCATTCACTTCATCATCAGTTCATCGTTCAACCAAACAGCTGGAGAAAGAGAGAGGTGTCAAACCCCTTAATAGTTCGATATTCACAGAGTATTATACGCATAGTTCATAGGCGTACAGAAATAGCAAAAATATACTGATAACAAGCGCTTGTTTACATTATAGGAAATCCTATAGGATTCGAAAAATATATACAGAGTCCAAAAGAAATAAAATTTGAAACTAAAGATAACCAGTTGCAGTCTCACTTGAACCGGACCTAAGTCACCGGTAATTACAGATTTGCCCTTAGAGCCGCTACTTTCTGCTGGAATATTTTTATATGTTGAAAAAGTGTGAGATTCAAATAAATCTCAGTAGTAACACACAATCTAACATATAGAATATGAAAATAAATATACAATGCCATGTCATGTAAGATGATCGAAAATACATGTACACTTGCCCAAGGCCAAACTACATGTTTCCACCCTGGTCTACTCGGCGCCCCTGTTGGGTCCCTGACCACAACTTGGCAAATTGGTGTGTCCAAGACACTAGCTCATATTACATAAAATGACATATTCAACATATAGATAATCACATAATACATGCAAAAAAGAGTTACTACCTGGGTCCTTTCTCAGTCCGGCTGTTTATCCAAAACGTTTTCTTCTACTCGGGCTATTATCAATTCCTATAAAATAAAATTAACAAGTAATTTGTTATTACTTATATTAATACTTTCTTTAATCATATTATGCTGGTTATCTCAATTTCAGTGGCTTCTACACAATACAATTTTGCATAGTGCAATTTCACTATTTTCAGCAAATTGACAGATTTTTCAGTCAACTTTGAAAAATCATAACTAATTCTAGAAAAATAGAAATTGACTGGGTCTAAAGCATAAATGAAGCTATTGAAATATATTTTCATAGAAAAATATCAAAATCTGCTCAAATCAACCATATTTAACCCAGAATTTCCCGAAATACCCCTATTCCATATTACTCTCCAGAAACAGAGACCAACTTTGAAACTTCATATCTCCTAATGTACTTGTCCAAAAATTATGTTCTACTCATCAAATTAAAACTATAGATGTCTATTTTAAATTTGGAAAGTTTCATAATTGTTGGTGAAGGTTTGGGTTTCCAAACTTTCAACACATCCAATCTGTTTTCCAGAAATACTGTTTGAGAGTAACCAAATTCAAAAATTTATATCTCTTAATATACTAATCTAATTAACACAAAATATATATCAAATTAAATCTTAGAATATATAATTTAATTTTGGAAATTTTTATGGCTATTGGGAAAGATTACATAATTCAAAAATACCACGAAACCAACTACTAGAATCTGGACTTCCAAGATTGCACCTGTTTCTAAACACAGATTTTGAAAATCATAACTCCCTCTAAAGATATCAAAATGATTCATTATACCACTCATTTTAAAGATTTTTATGTGTAATATGTCCATATAAAATTTCATAATTATTGGATATAATTCAGGTGGTCAAAACGGAACACGAAATGGACTGACTTCTAAAAATGTCAGTTTTGACAGTCTGTCTTTAAAATTCAATAACTCATTCATTTTGACTCCAAATTGTGTTCTTCTTGATTCTATTTCATACTACGCATCCTAAAATTTCCATAGAAAAAATAATCAGATCAAAAATCTATCTATAGCTTCCGTTTGAGCTTCTGTAATTTTGCGGTAGACACTCTGTTTCCCGGCGACCAAAACAGAGTTGAGAAAACTTACATACAACCATGGTTTTTCACTCCAATCTCAAAGATTTTGACTCTACATACTCCTAAACATGTTTTTTGTGTTTGGGGGCGTGATTACAAAATCAAAAACACCAGAAATATCACCCAAAATCGTCATTAAATTATTGGTTTTGGTGACAGTAACTTTCTGGTGAATTTTCTGAATTCCAGCAGAAGAATAACCCCAAAAAGCCACTGAAAACAACCTCAAATCTACTGAAAAAAGAAGATAAGGATGTATGAAACTTACCTATATTCGTTTGTGCCGTAAATGAATCTTGGAGCTTCCTTGTTCCACTTCTTTCTTCGTTTGGCTCTCACACACACTCACGTATCTCTCTTTCACTATTATGTCTCTCTCTGTTTTATCTTTCTGTTTAAGAGCTGCTGGCTAAATGAAGAGCTGAAAGTGAAGTGAATGAAGAGGGAAGAGAGTGTTTTAAAGAAATGGGCAAGTGTGTGTGTACGTAGGTTATTCGTTTATGAGTGAAATCGAATAAGAGTAAGGTGAGGTGTTATGTTTTCAGTGATGTGTGTGTGTACGTTCAGTGATGCTCCACGAAGAGAAAATGAATGATTAATTGTTAGTGTGTGTCAATCAGTTTTTTTTATATATAGGTATATTTTTATCCTATTATTTACACATACTAGGCCTTAATTTTTCCCTTTGTCTAATTTAAGTTTCCTTAAATTTTGTAGGTTCCATAATTTGGCTTACTATCTAGTTTTCATAAATTAATCCTTGTATTAAATTTTTGGGATGTTACAATTCTCCCCCCATAAAATAAATTTTATCCTCGAAATTTGTTACATATATGAAGACATAAATTCTGGGTAACTTCTCTTCATGTCTTCTTCAGCTTCACAAGTCGCTTCTCTAGGAGATAACCCCTTCCATACCACTTTAATGAATGGAATACTCTTGTGTCTCAGTTATTTTTCCTACCGATCAATGATTCGGTCTGGTGTGACCTCATACGTCAAATCATCTTACACGTCTACCTCTTCGTATTCGATCACATGTTCTGGGTCAGGTTGATATTTCTTCAGCTGTGAGACGTGAAAGACATCATGTAGTCTGCTCAAACTTGGGGGTAAAGCTATTTGGTACACTACTGGCCCAATCCTAGACAAGATCTCGAAAGGACCAATGTACCTTAGGCTTGGCTTTTTCACCTTTAAAGCCCTGCCAATGCCAGTAGTAGGCAAAACCTTCATGAATACGTGATCTCCAACTTTAAACTCAAGAGGTTTTTGCCTCCTGTCAGCATAGCTCTTCTGTCGACTTTGTGCAGCTAGTAACCTCTACTTAATCAACTTTATTTGCTCCATTTTTTAATCAACAATATCTAGCCCGTATATTTTCCTCTCAGATAGCTCTGCCCAGCATAAGGGTGATTGGCACTTCCTTCCATACAGCGCTTCGTAGGGAGCCATTTGAATGCTCGAATGATAGCTGTTGTTGTATGCGAATTCCGCCAAAGGAAGGAATTGGTCCCAACTGCCCTTGAAATCAATCACGCATGCTCTGAGCATATCTTCTAGTGTCTGAATTGTTCTCTCAGTTTGTCCATCTGTCTGAGGATGATAAGCCGTACTGAATCGGAGCTTAGTACCCAAAGCCTTATGCACCGCCTTCCAAAACTTGGAAGTGAACCGATGATCTTTGTCAGATATGATGTTCTTTGATGTACCATGTAATCGCACTATCTCCTTGATATAGATGTCTGCAAGTTTATCAGGATAGTAGTGAATGCTGATTGGGAGAAAATGAGCTGTTTTTGTGAATCTATCTACTATCACCCATATCGCATCATAATTCCGGACCTTTGGTAATCCTGTCACGAAATCCATAGTGATGCTCTCCAATTTCCACTCAGGAATTGCAGGGTTTTGCAGTAGTCCTGAAGGTCGTTGGTTCTCAGTTTTGACTTTCTGACATGTAAGGCAATGAGCAAAAAACGTTATCACATCCTTTTTCATGCCTGGCCACCAATATGTGGATTTCAAATTGTGGTACATCTTAGTTGCTCCTGGATGCAGAGTATATTTACTTTTGTATGCCTCTTCTAGGATTTGCCGTTTCAACTCTGTTTGTGGTGGAACATATATTCGCTTCTTGTATCTGACTAGCCCACCTGATGACAAGTCATGTTCATGAGTTTCTCCCTTTGTAATCATGTCTCTAATAGGCTGTGTGCGTTTATCCTGTATCTGAGCTTCTTCTATGACTGGTCTTAGATCATTCTCTGTCTGACTGACATTACTGCCTTTGATCATAACTTGATTTAATAAATTGAGATCTCTGAAGTTCTCAATTAGCTTATACTCGTGAGTCATAAGGGCTGCCACCTGCACTGTTTTGCGGCTCAATGCATCTGCTACAACATTAGCCTTGCCTGGATGATATTTAATCTCGAGATTATAGTTTTTAAGTAACTCCATCCACCTATGTTGTCGCATATTGAGCTCTTTCTGATCGTATAAATACTTTAAGCTTTTATGGTCGCAGTACAACTCTACAGTCACTCCATAGAGATAGTGACTCCTGATTTTGAATGCAAATACAATTGTTGCTAACTCAAGATCATGTGTAGGATATTTTTGTTCATGAGGCTTCAGCTAACGAGATGTATATGCCACTACTCAACCTTGTTGCATCAAAACACATCACAATCCATGCCCACAGGCATCTGTGTAGACAACAAAGGTCAATTGTGGATCTGGGATTGTTAGTACTGGTGCTGTTGTTAATTTTGTTTTAGCTATGTGAAGCTCCTCTTACAACTGTTATCCCACACAAAAGGTTGAGTTTTCCGTGTTAACTTTATCAGTGACAAAGCTATTCTGGAGAAATTTTGTATAAGTCGCCTGTAATAACCTGCAAGACCCAGAAAACTACGTATCTCAAATACAGTTTCTGGCCTCTTCCAATTTAGTACTGCTTCTACCTTATTTGGATCTACCGAAACTCCTTGCTGTGAGACTACATGACCTAGAAATTTCACTTCTGAAAGCCAAAACTCACATTTGCTTAGCTTGACATAGAGTTGTTTACTTCTCAACGTGTTTAGTACAACTCTCAAGTGGTGTTCATGCTCTCCTTTCCTTTGGGAGTATATCAGAATGTCATCAATAAAGACTACCATGAATTGGTCTAAGTATGGACAAAAAATTCGATTCATGTAGTCCATGAATATTGCCAGTGCATTGGTCAGCCCAAATGGCATTACCAGAAACTCGTAATGACCATATCATGTTCTGAAAGCAGTCTTTGACACATCATCTGCCTTTACTCTGAGTTGGTGATAGCATGATCTTAGGTCAATCTTTGTGAACACATAAGCTCCTGATAGTTGATCAAGCAAGTCATCAATTCTAGGAAAAGGGTATTTGTTTTTAACAGTCACCTTGTTTAACTCCCTGTAATCGATACAGAGTCGTAGGCTTCCATCTTTCTTTTTCACAAATAACACCGGTGCTCCCCATGGTGAGACACTAGGTATGATGAACCCTTTCTCTAGTAGCTCTTCAATTTTCTTTTTCAGCTTAGCCATCTCACTTGGTGCCATTCTATATGGAGCTTTTGATATCGGTTCTGCTCCAGGCTTAGTGTCAATTGTAAACTCCACTTCTCTATCTGGGGGCAATCCACTGATATCCTCTGAAAACACGTCTGGAAATTCATTTACAACAGGGATACTCTCTAATGTTGTTCCAGCCTCTGATTTTATGGAGAAAAACACAATATACCCCTGATAACCTTTATGTAAACATTTCTCAGCCTCAGCTGCAGAGAGAAAGTTTAGATTGATTTCTGTGTTGGCCTTAACAAGTGGAATAGGGTAAATGACCCTTTTTCTTCCACAGTCAAGTAATACATTATTTGCAGTTAGCCAGTTGATTTTGAGAATCACTTCGAGTTGTTTCAGTGGCGAACAAATCAAGTCTACTGTAGACTCAAGCCCCTCAACCTTTACTATACAATTTAAACAAACTTCTGTGGTAACGAACCCATTACCCGTAGGCGTGAATACCGTCAAATCACAAGGTAACTTATACATGCTCAGGCCTAGTCGTATTACGCAGTCATATGCAATGAATGAATGACTAGCTCCTGAATCGAACAATGCTTGTACCAGATTACCATTAAGAGAAATCATACCTTTAATCAGCTCTGGTGATTTTCGGGCTTCCTCTTGTGTCAAGGAAAAAATCCTGCCCTGAACTTGTTGCCTAGGCTCTCTAGGCTCTTGTCATTGTCTACAATCTCTGGCAATGTGCCCTAGTTTATTGCAGTTGTAGCAAACAACCTGCCTAGCTGGTGTCATTGCTTGCTTTGCTTGTGAGTAAGATTGGCCCAGATGGAGAGTATTCTTACAATATCAGTAAATTCTGTTCCCATATGGTCTTGAATTACCTCAGCTATCAGACTGGTTAGGCTTCTTGTTGCTGCCACTCGGGTAACCACTCTGATATTGGTGCTTCTGGGAAAAATTGCCGCTACTAGGTGTAATCTTATTGCCTGTATTTCTCTGGGCGTGCCGCTCTATTAGATTGTGTTCAGTTATTCGACACTCCTCAACAGCTTCGTTAAATTCTTTGAAGTGTCGAGAAACAAATTTCTCTTTTAACTATGGCTTCAACCCTCGTATCATCATAGAGGTGGTAATATGGGTTAGGACCACGGGCTGAGCCCACCCAACCCGCAAATATAGTCGGTTTAGGTTCTGAAAAATTTGGACCATTTGGGAGCGGTTCTTTTAGGCCCAAACCCATATGGTCCTAACCCATGGCGGATTGGACCACCGGGTTGGTGGGTTGGCCCATATTTATTTTATTTTATTTTATTATATTGTGAACTCGAATGGATAAGGGTAAAGAGCCAAATAAGACCCAATCCAATTTCTGTAGCCTTATAGTTCTAGGTCATTTATCATTGTCCATTGATGCTTTGGGACTTGGGGTTGTGACTTGTGAGTTCGAGATGTGGTATTCATATACTCCTCGAGTCCTTATCTCCTCTTCTAAATCAAACAGACCAAAAAGTTTAGTTTCTCTCTCTCTTCGTGCTCTGATAGTCCAATCTCCAATCCCTCGCTCAGTGCCTTAGTCCCTTACTCTCTTCTTGCTCAACTCAGTACCTTAGTCCTCTGAACCAAACAGAACAAACCCGGCTCGTTTTCCTTGTCTTTCAAAGATAGTGATAAGTAAAATATTTGCATATTCATTTTCCCTTATATGATGATTTTGTGGACTATATTTGAGCTGAATGTAATTAATTTGGGTGTAATTAATAAATAAATAATAATTTTCTTGCAGCCATGGATAGTACCGGATTAAAAAGAATTAAAGAAGGCATTTAAGGGAAAGTTACTATTCACACGGTACTATTCACTGTGTACTGTTCATGCGGGTACTGTTCACTGTGCACTGTAGCAGTTTCACTGTAGCGGACCATTGCGGTTTACTGTAGCGGACGGTGTGTGGAAGTGGGGCGGTTCAGTGCGGGTTACTGTAGCGAACGGTGTTGTCGGTTCACTGTAGCAGTGCGGTTCACTGTAGCAAATCACTCTAGCAGTCCGAAAATAAAGCCTATAAATAGAGCTTCTTGGCACCCTAAAATGAGGAGGAAGGAGGAGGAAGGAAGAGAGAGAGTTGTTATTTTTAGAATTTATTTCTTGCATTTTTTTACTTCTTGCATGCCTCCTACATGGATGGTTTTACCTCCTATATGGAAGGCCTAGGTAGTCCTCCTTTATGGATGGTATAGGTTGCCACCTACATGGATGGTTTTACCTCCTATATGGTAGGCTAGATTTTCCATTTTCATGCATCTTGTAGTAGTATTTTTATGTTTTTGTTATTAATTTTTATGCAATATTTATGATGTTTGTAAAATATTTTGGTTTTGTTTTTAATTTTATCATGAGCTAAATTTTCCTTTTCCTAGGGTGATGACATAGCTTACTAATGACGGATTGAATCTTAACTTATTAAATCTAGTTTTAATTTTTCCTTCATGATTGAGTTTTAATTATTGCTCTTAATGCTTACAATTGATTGGCCACCTTTTGGATGATTTTAATATGCATGTTGAGACCGGAAGGAGATACATGTGTGTGGATCCTATAATTAAAACCATAATTTGCATATGAAATAGGAATATATTCATATGGGTTGTGTAGTCTTAATTGAGTTCCATAAATCTTAATGCATGATTGATTGCTTAAATTCATATAGGAATATATTGGGTTAGCAATTAATTATAGAATTACTTGACCTTGGAAGAGGCTAGTAATTAAAATAGGGAAACTCGACTATCAATCATGTGGAATAAATAGGACTAGAGTAGATAAGTGATTCAATCCGGAATTTATTAAGTGAAATCTAATCCCTAGGGCTTTTTCTCATATTTGTCTTTATATCACTTGTATTCATATTTCATCATTTCTATCTTGTAATCTCAATCACAACTAATCAACCGACTAAATAGAATTAAAATTACCAATTTTGGTACTTAGTGATCAATCCTCGTGGGAACGATACTCTACTCACTTCTATATTACTTGATTACGACAGTGTACACTTGTACTTCTAAATACACCATCCTACACTCATAACAAGTTTTTGGCGCCGTTGCCGGGGATTGTCATTAATATTAATACCAAGTAATTTTAATACTAATTTGGTCTTCATATTACATTTTTGTGTGTCTTTTGTTTCTTTTCATGTTTTTGCTTAGTATATGACCAGATCGAAGAAGACTGAATTACAACCTTGTGATTCTGAGATCGAGAGAACTTGTCGAAGAAATCGGAGAGTTCGAAAGCAGTCTACTTAAATCAATTCAATGGCAAATCCGGAAGGAGAAGCAGCAGATACCAAAACACTTCGTGATTATGCAACACCAACAGTCATGGAGATAACTTCTGGAATCAGAAAACCACCAGTAGCAGCCAACAATTTTGAAATCAAGCCTGCAATTATCCAGATTGTGCAAGCCAATCAGTTTGGTGGTTTATCAACAGAAGATCCCAACACACATATAGCCAATTTCCTAGAAATATGCGACATATTCAAGCATAATGGTGTTATTGATGATGCCATTAGACTTAGAATTTTCCCTTTCTCACTCAGGGATAAGGCTAAGAGCTGGTTACATTCTCTACCAGTGGGAAGCATAACTACATGGGATGCCTTGTCACAGAAATTTTTGGCGAAATACTTTCCGTCAGGAAAAACTGCAAAATTGCGGAATGAAATTACCTCATTTTCCCAGCATGAACTAGAAAGCCTTTATGAAGCCTAGGAAAGATACAAGGAGTTGCTAAGGAGATGTCCTCATCATGGGTTACCAGATTGGTGGACACTGCAAACATTCTACAATGGGATGACGCATACCACCAGAATTCTTGTAGATGCTGCAGCTGGAGGATCTTTAATGGGAAAAAATCTAGATGATGCCTACAATTTACTTGAGGAGATGGTGGCAAATGCATATCAATGGCCTTCTGAATGTCATAATTCAAAGAATGTACTTGGAGTGCACGAGCTGGATATCCTTACAACTTTATCTTCTCAAGTTGCATCTATATCCAAGCAAGTGAGCTCATTGATTAGTCAAGCAAATGCAATCAGTACTCCTCATGAAACCTATGACCGATATGGAGGACCTCATATGAGTACACAAAGTCAAGATGGACAGTCATCCATACCTTCTCAGTCGGAGCAAGCTCATTATATCAAAAATCAAAGAAATGACTCATTCTCAAACACTTATAATCCAGGTTGGCGGAATCATCCAAACTTTGGCTGGAGGAATAATCAAAATGTGTTCAAACCGCAAGGGAACTACCAGCAACAAGCTCTTCAACCACCAAATCCACCACAGCAAAAAGTGAATGTGGAAGATGCACTGGCTCAACTAACCATGAATACATCTCAATTCATGGCTAGGACTGATGCAACACTTAAAAGCCAGGAAGCCTCGATAAAGAACTTGGAGATCCAAATGGGCCAAATTGCAAATATGCTGAATTCCAGAAAATCAGGTACTCTTCCAAGTGACACTGAAAAAAACCCAAGAGAGCATGTGAAGGCTATTGCATTAAGGAGTGGGAAAGAATTGAAAGATCCTATAATTCTACATAAGAATGACGGAGAAAAGAAAGAAAGTGAACAAGAAAAGAAAGAGGAAGCACAGAAACCTCAAGAAGATGATGTGGTACCAAGAAGAATCAGCTTTCCAGATAACCCTCCTCCATATGTACCACCAATTCCATACCCTCAGAAACTTGTGAAGGCAAAGCTAAACAAGCAGTTTAAAAAGTTTCTGGAGGTTTTCAAAAAGTTACATATCAACATCCCTTTTGCAGACTCTCTTGCCCAAATGCCCAGTTATGCAAAATTCATGAAGGACATTCTCTCAAATAAGCGTAAGCTGGAGGAATTTGAGACAGTTGCACTTACTGAGGAGTGCAGTGCCATTCTGCAAAAGAAACTACCACCAAAGCTGAAAGATCCAGGAAGCTTTTGCATACCTTACACCATAGGTCAATGTAACTTTGAAAGAGCACTTTGTGACATGGGAGCAAGTGTAAATCTCATGCCCTTATCTGTCTACAGAAAACTTGGTCTTGGAGAGGTGAAGCCTACCACAGTTTCACTACTTCTTGCTGATCGATCAATTAAACATCCAAGGGGTGTCTTAGAAGATGATTTGGTGAAGGTGGACAAACTCATATTTCTAGCTGATTTCATCATTCTCGACATGGAAGAAGACCAAGAAATTCCTATCATTCTTGGGAGGCCATTCCTAGCAACTGGGAGAACTTTAATAGATGTGCAACAGGGAAAGTTGACTTTACGAGCTCAAGATGACCAAGTATCTTTTAACATTTTTAAGGCTTGGTCATGTCCAAATGAAGGTGACACCTGTTACAGAGTAAATACATTAACCAGATGCACAAAAGACGTGGTGAACAAAAGCTGCATGAATCAACCACTCGCAATGGGAATAGTATATGTTTCAAAATCAACTAATCCTGAAGTGCACAAAGAATATTGGGCAATAAAAGCCTTAAATTCTGACTTAAAGGCAGCTGGTAAGAAGAGACTTCTCCAACTCAATGTGCTTGAAAAATTCAGACAACAAGCTCATAAGAATGCAAAGTTATACAAGGAGAAGACAAAAATGTGGCAGGATAAAAGAATTTTGAGGAGAGAGTTCACGCCGAGACAAAAAGTTCTGATATGAAACTCAAGGTTAAAGCTATTTCTAGGAAAGCTGAGATCAAGGTGGTCGGGACCTTTTACTGTAGTTCAAACATGGCCATATGGAGCTGTGGAGATTCAAGATGGTGATCGAAAATTCAAAGTAAATAAGCAAAGGCTGAAAGAATATAATGACGGTGCGTTTAACACTTTGAAAACTGTCATCACTTTGAAGGAAACAACAGGTAAGTCTTAATTTTTTTAAAAAAAATAAAAAAATAAAAAAAAATAAAAAAAATTTGTTGGTTTGGTCTTTGTCTAGCTAAAGACGTTAAAGAAGGGCGGCTATTTGGGAGGCAACCCAAAACTTCTTTTCCTTAATCTTTCATTTTTCTTTCTTACTTACTGAAGCACACAAAACTGCATCTTTAAATTTTAGTCTCATCATGGAGGAAATTATTGTAAAACTTAAGAACAGGTTCCTTACTCTTTCCAAAGATGTGCTTAGGAAGATCTATAGCTGTCGACTTGAAAGAATGAAGACATTCAAGCGTTTGGGCCTTCCTGAGGATGTCCGTTGGATCATTGAAGCTAAGGTACGTTTAATAGGTGAGATTCATGATTCATTTATTAAACTTATGCCAGGTATGGGAAGAAGCTCTTACTCTAAAAAGAGAAGAGCTAAAAGAATGAAGGTTTGTCCTAAATGTGCAAGGTGGAATTGTGATCAGCGCTGTAGGAGCAAAGGTATGGTTTCTATAAATCGAGAAGATAAAATTCAATTTATAAAGGATGGACTGAGTAAGAAGTCATTAGATGATATCATTCAGACTCTTAAGACGCATCCTAGTGGTGATGTTCATCGTGTACTTCTTGATTTATTAGACATATTCAATAAAGAAAAAGAGCGCTACCGTCTTAGGAATCTGACGTTAAAAGACCCTATTTGCCAGTTTATAAGAAAACTAGATGGGAAGCAAATCCTCGATTCATAGAAAGCGTTTAAACCGTTACTGGACGTAAAACCAGAGGAAGATGTGAGCCACAATCACAACTACTGTACATAATCTTGCTTTTGTCAATCTGTCTTATCTTTTTCAGTAACTTTTGACTTTCTTTACTCACTTTACTTAATTTCTTGGCACAGTGGCCCACTGGTTATTCGTGTCAGAAATTTTTTTTCAAATTTTTTTTTAAAAATGTGTGATTTGCATGATTTTGTTGTCTTTTTTTTTGTAATATAAATATGTAATCTTCTATTTGTAAAAAAAACACAAAATGTCTGAGAGAGAAAAAGAGAGGAGTGGTATCACTCTAAAATGTAGTTTTAAATCTATATGCATTTTTGGTGAAACTGACTCAGGAAAGGATGGAGAGTTTATACCTGCTGATAGAGGTACAAGTGTCATCTTATATGGTGTCGAAAAAGGCATCCAAGTTGGTAACCAAGGTGACATCATCCATGGCAAACACGTCATAGGTGGCACATCTAATGAACAAAATGTTGTTTATATCTTACAAGAATATTCTAAGCAAGCCCAAGATCCTCTTCATAACATCAAGCACCTAATTACTAGAAGCCTAGAAAGGAGTGAGTTGTTCGAGGGGCTGGAGCAAATATTTAGGCTTCAATTTGCTTCATTAATGACTCATAATGTTAGTATATATGTTGAGGGTGCAAATGAGGCCATAATCATGCATATTCAAGCCCATATGCATGCTTTTACAACACCTAGAAGCTTGACCACGTTGCAAAACATGAAGATCCATGAAATTGGGATAACATGAAGCAATAAGCCCAACATGATGATGTACAAGGCCCATGTGCAATCTAGATTGAAGAATTTACTTTAAATACCATGTGACAAGCATGTGCCTTGGTGGAGGATTATAAGTGATGTCCAAGACAACTCAAGAAGCATCTAGAAGGCATCCTTATGCATCAAATCTGATTTAATATGATTTAATTTCGTTTTTTAATTAGTTTCCTTTTTATTTGCATTAAATAAGGCCTTTTGGTCAAAGATTGCTTTTGAAAACTTTGTTTTAGTTTCCTATTTTTTAGTTAGCTGATTTAGTCTTGAAGAATAAGTAATTCCCTAATGTATTTAGGCTTGAATGGTGCCAACCAAGACAATCAATCATCATTAAGACACCATTTATTGCATTTATGACTAGGTTTAGAGTTCTAGAGTGTTCTTTTGTTGCCTATATATGAAGGCTGCGTTTTTTTTGTACTGAATTCAGAAGATGGTAATGATATGGATAAGAACTTTGTTCTTTGAGAATTTTATTTCTCTTGTGTGAGCTTTGCTTGCATGCTTGTATTCTCGTGCGAATACTCCGACTGTATCAAGGACCGATCATCCTTGTGGTGTCTTTATGGCTATGGTTGTAAGAGACAGGTTCTCTTAAGGTCCTACCTTTGATCATCCGTCCCGTCCGCGTCTTCAAACTTGTTTTCTAGCCGGTCTGTTCCCCCATTCATATCAAGTGGTATCAAAGCTTAAGGTTTGCTAGATTTCAAGTTCTATCCTTTTTGTTTTCCTTCTTGCTTCCAGTTTTTTTTTGTTCTTTCCTTAGTTTCCATCGTCTGTGTGTTTTCCTATTCTCTTCTCTCCTCTTCCACATATACTTTGTGTTTGTTGTGTGACTTTGTTAGCTCTTCAATTACAAAAAAAAATTCATGCAAAAAAAAAGGCAAGTACAAAAGTCCAGTGCTGGAAAAAAAATATCTGAGCAGAAAAAAAAGCTGAAAAAAAATTTTGAAAATTTAAAAAAAAAGTGAGAAAGAGAGAGAGGAAAGAGTTTTAGAAATTTGAATATCAAAGGCAAGTTTTCTTATTTGAGTACTTTTATTGCAAATCACAAAACTTTCCTAATTCTTCATTTTCTTCTATTTTGATTTCCTTTCCTTTTTCCCCAGATTCCTTTCCCTTGTTATTTCCCTTCTTCTTTTCCATTTTATTATTCAGATTTTTCCCCTTCCCATCATTCTTTTCCATCACATGTTTCTCTCCTTTCTCATTTATTATTCCTTGGTTCTTACAATTCCTAGCTAAGAAAATTACCACATACTAATATTGTCTCTTGATTTTTGTTGAGTAATCAAGAATACTATATAGGAGGCAAGCTTGAGTGATAAAAAGCAAGAGTGATACATCAATTTAAAAGCCATATTTTTGTGAAACACAAGTGATTACCCCTCCCCCCCAAATTAACATTTCAGGTTCAATATGAGTAAAGAAGAAGCACTTGAGGAATTCAAGTTATTCATGGAAAGCATGACACATGACATTTCTAAGCTACATAAAGAGGTGCGCAAGTTAAAAGAATCATCCCATTTTAAGCTCTATAAAGAATTGCAGTAGCTAAAGCAAGGTCCCTTAAGCGTTAAAGAATATTTTGATGAGTTGCACATTGCTATTCTTCGAGCTAAAGTCAAAGAAAGCTCAAAGGCAACTATGGATCGATTTCTACATGGGCTGAATCCAGATATTGCAAAGCAAATGAAGTTGTACCCATATAGTGATATTCAAGGAATGGTATCTATAGCCATTGAGATAGAAAAACTCATGAAGAAAAAAGAGAGACATAGAGAAAAAGAAAAGATCAAAAAAGAAAAAGAGGCACAAGAAAAAATGCTTGAAGAGAAAAGAAAAATTGAGAGTGAAAGAGAAAATGAATTTGAGGTGACAAATATAATTGAGAGTGACTTGAGTGAAAATAAGAAGAATGAGTGTAAAGATAAGGATAAAGAATATGCAAAAGAAGAACCTTTTCTTGATACTAACTATTCTCTTCCTAGTGTTGTTTTTTCATCACAACAAAAGCATAATTATGATGACCCAACAATGGTTGTTCCATATGGTGAATATGACACTCAAGAGTCGAGGACGACTCTTCTTCAAGAGGAGGAGAATGATAAAGGTACAAGTGTCATCTTATATGGTGTTGAAAAAGGCATCCAAGTTGGTAACCAAGGTGACATCATCCATGGCAAACACGTCATAGGTGGCACATCTAATGAACAAAATGTTGTTTATATCTTACAAGAATATTCTAAGCAAGCCCAAGATCCTCTTCATAACATCAAGCGCCTAATTACTAGAAGCCTAGAAAGGAGTGAGTTGTTCGAGGGGCTGGAGAAAATATTTAGGCTTCAATTTGCTTCATTAATGATTCATAATGTTATTATATATGTTGAGGGTGCAAATGAGGCCATAATCATGCATATTCAAGCCCATATGCATGATTTTACAACACCTAGAAGCTTGACCACGTTGCAAAACATGAAGATCCATGAAATTGGGATAACATGAAGCAATAAGCCCAACATGATGATGTACAAGGCCCATGTGCAGTTTAGATTGAAGAATTTACTTTAAATACCATGTGACAAGCATGTGCCTTGGTGGAGGATTATAAGTGATGTCCAAGACAACTCAAGAAGCATCTAGAAGGCATCCTTATGCATCAAATCTGATTTAATATGATTTAATTTTGTTTTTTAATTAGTTTCCTTTTTATTTGCATTAAATAAGGCCTTTTGGTCAAAGATTGCTTTTGAAAACTTTGTTTTAGTTTCCTATTTTTTTGTTAGTTGATTTAGTCTTGAAGAATAAGTAATTCCCTAATGTATTTAGGCTTGAATGGTGCCAACCAAGACAATCAATCATCATTAAGACACCATTTATTGCATTTATGACTAGGTTTAGAGTTCTAGAGTGTTCTTTTGTTGCCTATATATGAAGGCTGCGTTTTTTTTGTACTGAATTCAAAAGATGGTAATGATATGGATAAGAACTTTATGCTTTGAGAATTTTATTTCTCTTGTGTGAGCTTTGCTTGCATGCTTGTATTCTCGTGCGAATACTCCGACTGTATCAAGGATCGATCATCCTTGTGGTGTCTTTATGGCTAGGGTTGTAAGAGATAGGTTCTCTTAAGGTCCTACCTTTGATCATCCGTCCCGTCCGCATCTTCAAACTTGTTTTCTAGCCGGTCTGTTCCCCCATTCATATCACCTGCAGCACAGGAACTGGGACGTGCACTAGCCGCTAGGAAAATCAACTTTGTCTACGGGAGAGGTCTCGAGGGCCTGAAGTTAAGTATGGCTATTCCTGCAACCATTAATGGTAGCAAGGGTTTGTGTGTAAGGATAAAGGAGTTAGAACATCACTTCTTCTTCTTAGGCCAAGAGTTAGAGGTTTCAAGTCTTCCTGAACGAATGGGATGTATGTTTTACCGTGCTGATGCTTTTATCGCTCTACCCGGTGGTTTTGAAACGTTGGATGAGATCTCTAGCATTGCATATTGGGCTAAACTGAACTTTCATAAAAAACCATTAGGATTGTTAAATGTTAATGGTTTTTATGATAACCTGTTGTCTTTTCTTGATCATGCTGTGGAAACAGGATTCATACCCCAAGCGACTCGTCATTCCATCATTTCTGCACCAACTGCTGATCAACTACTAGATAAACTGCAAACCTATGAACCTCAACCAGATCTATTAGTAAAAGAAAAAGGTGGGCAATCTTCATATAGCAGTCAGAAGCAGAATCCAGATACCACTCTCCGGTTGTAAACTTTCCTTAATCTTAATGGTTTTACTCTTAGCATTTTGGTTTACTTTATTGTTTGTTTAAGTTTTCCAAAAAAAATCTTCTTTAATCTTTAGAAGACATTGGGAGGATTATAAAAAAAAATTGCATGATTTCTACATTAGATAGTTAGTAGTAAAACCATTAGATGCATGGGGTGTGAAAAGATGGCAGAGTAAAGAGTTATTCTTAACTCTTGAGACGCATCTTATTAGTTATAATTTTTTTTCTTTCTTTCTGTTTCATCTAAAATAAAAAAATGAAAAAATGAAAAAAAATAAAAAATTTGAGTTTTTTTCAATGATTTTAAGAAGTATATAAGACTGAAGCATGAATTAATTGAGTTTAGAGATTTTATAGCATAATTGAACAATTGATTGTTGAATTTGGTGATGAATTTTGAGACTGAATGAGCTGAATTTGAAAGTCCCTAACCGTGAGCTTTTGAGCCTATATGATCAATAGTGATTATCTTTCTTGTGTGTGAATTCACCTATTAAGTTGTCACTCTAGAACTTGCTTTAAATCTAGTTGAAATTACATGTCACATACACATTCAAAATGATAAAGGCATTCATTTTGTTTAGCTAGAGCCAAATAGCCAACCTTGCAATTATACCATTGATAAGCCCCTTTGAGCCTAATTGATTATTTCTTTATTCTCAACCCATTAATATGTGTTTCAATGATTTATCAAGTGCTTTTACTTAATTCGAAAGATTAACATAGCATTTGAAATTTCTGTGAAATGGGCTTTTGACAAGTGTGGGGGTCTATATATCATCAACCACAAAAGTACAGAAGTTGTAAAAAAAATGTAAATTATGGGTTGTTGGGATGAGATAGGCCAGGTTTATTCAAAAGATGACCCATTTTTCAATTGCTCTATTTACTTAGTAAATATAGCCCTTCATATCACTTTTTACATTCCTTTTACCTTAACCCCATTACAACCTTTAATAAGTCCTTTTGATTTGAATTATGCATGTGAATTAGGTAGTGGAAATTGAGATTTTTGGCAAGCTTATGGTAGTGCAATTTTTTTAGGTGAATTTGAGCGAAACACTTACCCTAAAACACTTGAGAGATTGAGAGAATGAGCCACAATTATGAACTCGGTTCATTTATTTTCAAATGAAGTTACCAGTTTATACTTTTGTTGATTCAAGAATACTATGATCTCTTTATTGTTTAATTGTGTCCTTGTTTATGACTTGACACTTCTGATTTTGTTGGAAGCACTTATTAGTTACTCTTTCTTGTCCGAGGACGTCCAAGAGCTAAGTGTGGGGGAATTTGATAAGTAAAATATTTGCATATTCATTTTCCCTTATATGATGATTTTGTGGACTATATTTGAGCTGAATGTAATTAATTTGGGTGTAATTAATAAATAAATAATGATTTTCTTGCAGTCATGGATAGTACCGGATTAAAAAGAATTAAAGAAGGCATTTAAGGGAAAGTTACTATTCATGCGGTACTATTCACTGTGCACTGTTCATGTGGTACTGTTCACTGTAGTAGTTTCACTGTAGCGGACCATTGCGATTTACTGTAGCGGACAGTGTGTGGAAGTGGGGCGGTTCAGTGCGGGTACTGTAGCGAACGGTATGGTCGGTTCACTGTAGCAATGCGGTTCACTATAGCAAATCACTGTAGCAGTCTGAAAATAAAGCCTATAAATAGAGCTTCTTGGCACCCTAAAATGAGGAGGAAGGAAGAGAGAGAGAGAATTTCTATTTTAGAGAGAGAGTTGTTATTTTTAGAATTTATTTCTTGCATTTTTTTACTTCTTGCATGCCTCCTACATGGATAGTTTTACCTCCTATATGGAAGGCCTAGGTAGTCCTCCTTTATGGATGGTATAGGTTGCCACCTACATGGATGGTTTTACCTCCTATATAGTAGGCTAGATTTTCCATTTTCATGCATCTTGTAGTAGTATTTTTATGTTTTTGTTATTAATTTTTATGCAATATTTATGATGTTTGTAATATATTTTGGTTTTGTTTTTAATTTTATCATGAGCTAAATTTTCCTTTTCCTAGGGTGATGACATAGCTTACTAATGACGGATTGAATCTTAACTTATTAAATCTAGTTTTAATTTTTCCTTCATGATTGAGTTTTAATTATTGCTCTTAATGCTTACAATTGATTGGCCACCTTTTGGATGATTTTAATATGCATGTTGAGACCGGAAGGAGATACATGTGTGTGGATCCTATAATTAAAACCATAATTTGCATATGAAATATGAATATATTCATATGGGTTGTGTAGTCTTAATTGAGTTCCATAAATCTTAATGCATGATTGATTGCTTAAATTCATATAGAAATATATTGGGTTAGCAATTAATTATAGAATTACTTGACCTTGGAAGAGGCTAGTAATTAAAATAGGGAAACTCGACTATCAATCATGTGGAATAAATAGGACTAGAGTAGATAAGTGATTCAATCCGGAATTTATTAAGTGAAATCTAATCCCTAGGGCTTTTTCTCATATTTGTCTTTATATCACTTGTATTCATATTTCATCATTTCTATCTTGTAATCTCAATCACAACTAATCAACCGACTAAATAGAATTAAAATTACCAATTTTGGTACTTAGTGATCAATCCTCGTGGGAACGATACTCTACTCACTTCTATATTACTTGATTACGACAGTGTACACTTGCACTTCTAAATACACCATCCTACACTCGTAACAGATAGCGTCTGATATTTTAAGCATTCCAATAACTACAGTGGCTAGTGAATCAGCTTTTATTATTGGTTCATGAGTTCTCACAAAGTATAGAAGTTCACTTTTTCCTAATAATGTTCAAGCCCTTATCTGTACGCGTAATTGGATGCCTAGTTTCCCAGTGGAAAATGATATTGATGATGGTAATATATTTATATTTACTCATTGTTATTTACTCCGTTATTTAAAATTAACATAATATTATCTTTCACTTTGTTTTATTATCTATGGTAGTGAGAGATTTACCTGTGGAAAAGCAAATTGATCGAGCTCAACAAAATCTTACAGCTGCACACGATGCTTCAAATTCAAACACTATTAATATTAAATAATTATTAATTATTTTAAATTCTACTTAGTATTGATGGCTTTTGGATTTATGTTTCTTTTTTTATATGTGGACTTGTGATTAATGTTTATTTTTTTCAATGAATTTTTAATTTCTTTATAGTTTATGTTTGTAGAAAAAATAATTTTAGTATATTGTGAAAAAAAAACTTCAAAAAAATATTGGTTGGGCTGGCCAACCCACTAACCCAGTGGTTATGGGTTTAGCCAACCCATATTAATACGATTTGTTTGGGCCTAAACCCATATGGCCCCAACCCACGATGAGTTAGCCCAAACCCGGTGGGTTGAACCATATTACCACCTCTATATCATCATATCCGAACTCCATCCTTCGTTATTACGATCTTTCGAGTAGGAAGAGTATCAGGATAGACAAGTATATCTGGCCAGGTAGTCATCAAAGCTTTCCTTGTCACCCTGCTGAATAGTCAGGAACTCAGTTTCCTTAGCCAGCCTCACTGATCGAGGAAAATATTTCTCGTTGAATTTCTCTTGAAATACCTCCCACATCAGGGGAATGTTTCGTGCTTGTAGGATCGCTTCAGTACTTTCCCACCATCGATCAGCATCACCCTCCAGCTTATAGATGGCTAGACGGGCTTTAATGTTATCAGGGCATTCCAGGATTCTGAAGATTTTCTCTAAATGAGATAGCCAGTTTTCTGCATCTTCAAGATCAAATTTTCCTGTAAAAACATTCAACTGATGTTGGTTCATTCGGGTTACCCAGGTCTGCATACTCTTAGCTTCAATAATCGGACCTTCTGGCACCTCTGTCTCAGGCTCTGGAGGATGTTGGTGCCCACCATCTTGTCCATCAAGGTTACCATGAGCTTCTCCATCAGTATCTCTCTTCTGTTGTCCTTCTTTCACTTCATTTCAAAGTTCATTTAATGCATTTTGTTGTTATAACATCATTCCCATCAATTGTTGCATCGGGTCAGCTCTAGCGTTCGGTTCTTGATTATTATTTCCGTGTATTCCTCTACCGCGACCTCTACCTTGACCTCTACCGCCGACTCTACTGCCTCTTATTATTTCCATCTTTATGATTTACTATATTGAAAAATGAGGAAGAGGTAAATTTCACATACTCATATATCAGTATACTATTTTGATATTTCCAGAATCGCATTTGCTTTGATACCAAAAATTGTCAAACCCCTTAATAGTTCGATATTCACAGAGTATTATACGCACAGTTCATAGGCGTACAGAAATAGCAAAAATATACTGATAACAAGCGCTTGTTTACATTATAGGAAATCCCATAGGATTGAAAAATATATACAGAGTCCAAAAGAAATAAAATTTGAAACTAAAGATAACCGGTTGCAGTCTCACTTGAATCGGACCTAAGTCACCGGTAATTACATATTTGCCCTTAGAGCCGCTACTTTCTGCTGGAATATTTTTATATGTTGAAAAAGGGTGAGGTTCGAATGAATCTCAGTAGTAACACACAATTTGACATATAGAATATGAAAATAAATATGCAATGCCATGTCATGTAAGATGATCGAAAATATATGTGCACTTGCCCAAGGCCAAACGACATGTTTGCACCCTGGTCTACTCGGCGCCCCTGTTGGGTCCCTGACCACAACTTGGTAAATTGGTATGTCCAAGACACTAGCTCATATTAAATAAAATGACATATTCAACATATAGATAATCACACAATACATGCAAGAAAGAGTTACTACCTGGGTCCTTTCTCAGTCCGGCTGTTTATCCAAAACGTTTTCTTCTGCTCGGGCTATTATCAATTCCTATAAATTAAAATTAACAAGTAATTTGTTATTACTTATATTACTACTTCCTTTAATCATATTATGCTAGTTATCTCAATTTCAGTGGTTTCTACATAATACAATTTTGCATAGTTCAATTTCACTATTTTTCAGCAAATTGGCAGATTTGTCAGTCAACTTTGAAAAATCATAACTAATTATAGAAAAATAAAAATGGACTGGGTCTAAAGCATATATGAAGCTCTTTAAATATATTTTCATATAAAAATATCAAAATCTGCTCAAATCAACCATATTTAACCCAGAATTTCCCGAAATACCCCTATTCCATATTACTCTCCAGAAACAGAGCACAACTTTGAAAATTCATATCTCCTAATATACTTGTCTTAAAATTATGTTCTACTCATCAAATTAAAACTCTATATGTCTATTTTAAATCTGGAAAGTTTCATAATTGTTGGTGAAGGTTTGGGTTTCCAAACTTTTGACACATCCAATCTGTTTTCCAGAAATACAGTTTGAGAGTAACCAACTTCAAAAATTTATATCTCTTAGTATACTAATCCAATTAACAAAAAATATATATAAAATTAAATCTTAGAATATATAATTTAATTTTGGAAATTTTTATGGCTATTGGGAAGGATTACATAATTCAAAAACACCACAAAACCAACTACTAGAATCTGGACTTCCAGGATTGCACCTATTTCTAAACCCAAATTTCGAAAATCATAACTCCCTCTAAAGATATCCCAATGATTCATTATACCACTCCTTTTAAATCTTGTTATGTGTACTATGTCCATCTAAAATTTCATAATTATTGGATATGATTCAGGTGGTCAAAACGGAACACGAAATGGACTGACTTCTAAAAACGTCAGTTTTGACAGTCTGTCTTCAAAATTCAATAACTCATTCATTTTAACTCCAAATTGTGTTCTTCTTGATTCTATTTTATACTAGACATCCTAAAGTTTCCATAGAAAAAATAATCAGACTAAAAATCTATCTATAGCTTCTGTTTGAGCTTCTGCAATTTTCCGGTAGAAACTCTATTTTCCATGGACCAAAACAGAGTTGAGAAAACTTACATACAACCATGGTTTTTCACTCAAATCTCAAAGATTTCGACTCTACATAATCCTAAAAATATTTCTTATGTTTGGGGACATGATTATAAAATAAAAAATACCAGAAATATCACCCAAAATCGTCATAAAATTACTGGTTTTGGTGACAGCAACTTTCTGGTGAATTTTCTGAATTCCAGCAGAAGAACAACCCCAAAAAGCCACTGAAAACAGCCTCAAATCTACTGGAAAAAGAAGATAAGGATGTATGAAACTCACCTATATTCATTTATGGTGCCGTAAATGAATCTTGGAGCTTCCTTGTTCCACTTCTTTCTTCGTTTGGCTCTCTCACACACTCACGTCTCTCTCTTTCACTATTCTGTCTCTCTCTATTTTATCTTTCTGTTTAAGAGTTGCTGGCTAAATGAAGAGCTGAAAGGAAGTGAATGGAGAGGGAAGAGAGTGTTCTAAAGAAATGGGCAAGTGTGTGTGTACGTAGGTTATTCGTTTATGCGTGAAATCGAATAAGAGTAAGGTGAGGTGTTATGTTTTCAGTGATGTGTGTGTGTACGTTCAGTGATGCTCCACGAAGAGAAAATGAATGATTAATTGTTAGTGTGTGTCAATCAGTTTTTTTATATATAGGTATATTTGTATCCTATTATTTACACATACTAGGCCTTAATTTTTCCATTTGTCTAATTTAAGTTTCCTTAAATTTTGTAGGTTCCATAATTTGGCTTACTATCTAGTTTTCATAAATTAATCCTTGTATTAAATTTTTGGGATGTTACAAGAGGTAAAAAAGAAAAAAAAACAAAGAAACAAAATAGAAGAAGAGAGTGAGACGTGAGTGAGAGCTGAAGTTTTTCATCGGAAACAAGCAAGAAGGAAGGTTAGATTGCTACAGCAACCACATATTCTAGTATAGGTGTAATACCCCATTTTTTACCAATACACTTATGTGTATATTTGATGTATATTTAATGGAATAAAATGGTGAAAATGATGTGAATGAATTTATGTGAATTTATGGAAAATATTTCAATCGCCGGTTACGCGTAAATTGACCGAATTAGGGTCTAAGAGACCGGTAAAAGCCCAATATGGTAACCAAAATTTACAAATTTAATTATATGATTAATGGCCTCATTTAAGTGTTAAAATGGGGTTTAGCCGAATAAATGGGCGGAAAATTATTTATTTCAGTAAATCATAAAATGCAGGGGCAAAACGGTAATTTTACCGAAAAGTGAAAAATAATTATTTTCCTCAAATTCCCAATCATTTGAGCTAAATGAGAATTAAAAAGAGCAAAATGACTAATTGATCATTAATGGATTAATTTTGGTAAATTATGGTAAAAATGGTCAAATAGTCAAATAGTCAATTACTTGGTCAACAAGTTACATGTTGGCACAATGAGATAATTGGAGAATCAATATTTCCCTCATATTCTCATGAGATTTTCGGCTGGAATGAGGGAGTAAGAAGGAAATGGAATTAATTAGAGGAAAATGACATTTATGGACCAATTATGGGATGACACTTGGCATAAGTAATTAACCATTGCCTTATATTATTAATCCTCATTCCATCAGCTCTCATTCTCGACCAAACTGAATCAGAAATAGTGAGAGAGAGCTGGAGAACGAGAACTGAACGGGAAGAACGACGGAGAGCTAGGGATCATCCAATCTTGAGGTATGGGACTTGTGTCTTGTGATCTAAGGTTCCAAATCTCTCCATAGCTTCTCCTTCTCATCTCTCTATCATTGGTTTGCTGGAATAGCAGCTGAATCAAATGCTTGAAAGAGGAGTGAGAAATCAACCTAAAGAGAGAAATTGAAGAAAATCAAGAGGTAACTTCCAAAACTTGTTCCTCTTGCTTGATTAAGGTTAGTAAAGTTGTTTTAGGCTTGATTATGGTTCATTTGGTACAAGATAATTCAAGAAAGCCAAAGAGACCTTAATATGTAAGTGTCTCCAAATCAAGCCCAATGAATGTCTAACTAGTTAATATATTGGTTATAAGTAGAAAGAAGGTTATCGGGCCAAAGAAAACGAGAATCCGACACAACTTTTCTGGGAATTTATTTTCCCTTCCATGTGTTGGATGTGATGAATGAATGGGAATTTAACCAATTCTATGCTTCCATTGGATTCAGGAGGCCGAATTGTGTAGGGCCTATGTTGACCCCGAAGTGAGAAAAGGCCCAGAGAGTGAAATGACAAAATTGTCATTTCTAAGCCTTATTTGAGGGCTGTCAAGAGTATTTTCATCATTTGGGCTTGATTTTGGCCAATTCGAGGTCGGAAATGAATTCTACACATGAAAATGTGTAGGAATGGCCTAAATCTTGATTTTGAGAAAATACTTATAATAAGGACCTAAGGGGTATTTTGGTAATTTGGCACCAATAGGCTAAATTTACCAATGATATGAGTTTGGAAAGGTGTATGGATGAGTAATAACCCGTTTGATGATGTTTGGCAATTTTAGAACTTGACAACCGGTTTGGCCTCAGGATTGGCCGAGCTTGAATCAAGTAGGAGAGTTGTGTAGAGTAACAACCAGGTAGTAACCGTCTTCATATGACATAGCATGTATATGTGTGGTTTGTTATCATCAAATGTCATACATATTTAGATTAAGTAGAGAAATCACCCGGGGCCTATCTTTGCACGGGTTGATACTCATACAATAATATTCATATTGCACGAGCGGTGCCCGGGGCCTATCTTTGCGCGGGTACCCTCAAGGCCAAGTCTTTGTCTAGCGCTAGCATGATGTATGATTTGCATTAATTGCACTAAATGATGTTATGATGATTTGATTGATGAGTATATGATGAGCATGATATGAATGTGTTATCTTGTATGTTGTATGTGTTACTACTGAGATTCCCATGAATCTCATCCTTTTTCCCAAAAACAAATCTTCAGTACAGGGAGGAAGCTCGCGGGGCAAGGAGAAGGTAAATGATGTTGAGTCGAGGCTGAACAGCGGGAGAGCTTAGTTTAGGTTGCCAAGTTTCCATTATGTATTTTGAGAACTTTGTATGTATTTTGAGATTGTATATGAAGACTATGAGTTGTAAATGAATTGTGTATGAATTGTGCATGTATGTGAATATGTATATCCAGCAGAGGTATTGTATGGAATTTCTAGCATTTTCCACACTCTGATGTTTATAGTCGGTGAGTATTAGCTATTTAGTACTCTACCGTAGTGCTGGGAAATAAGGTATCACAATAGGTGAGTTCTATTCATTCCTATCTTCCATTTCCATTAGATTAGAGGCTGTTTTCAGTGGTTTTGGGTTGCTGCAAGTAAGGAACTTCATCGGAAAATTTCTGTCACCGATCAGTTTTAAAAACCAGTGATTGTTTATCCATTTTAGGTGATATTTTGGGTCTCTTTTCTTCTGTAATCACATCCCCAAACATAAAAAACATGTTTAAGAATATGTAGAGTCGAAATCTTTGAGATTGGAGTGAAAAATCATGGTTGCATGTGAGTTTTCTCAACTCTGTTTTACTCGCCGGAAAACAGAGTTTCTACCTGAAAGTTGAAGAAGCTTAAATGGAGGCTATAGATGGAATTTTTGTATGTTTATTTTTCCAATGGAAATTTGAGGATGTGTAGTAGGAAATAGAATCAAGAATAGTATGATTTGGAGTCAAAATGAGTGAGTTATTGAGTTTTAAACTCAGACTGTCAAAACTGACATTTTGAGAGACAGTCCATTTCGTGTTGAGTTTTGACCACATGAATCTTATCCAATAATTATGAAATTTTACATGGAGGTATTAGACATCTCAAGCTTTATAATTAGTGGTATAATGCATCATTTGGATATCTGTAGAGGGAGTTATGATTTTTGAAATTTGGGTTTAGAAACAGGTGCAATCCTGGAAGTCCAGATTCTAGTAGTTGGTTTCGTGGTGTTTTTGAATTATGTAATCTTTCTCAATGGCCATAAATATTTTCAGAAATAAAGTACATACTCTAAGATTTAATTTTATATATAGTTTGTGTTATTTGAATTAGTATATTGAGAGATATGAACTTTTTGAAGTTAGCTGCTGTCAGAATATGTTTTTAGAAGTCAGATTGGTTTTCATGCAATTTTGGAAAACCAAACCTTAACCAAAAATTATGAAACTTTTCAGATTTAAATTAGACATTCATATATTTAATTTTATATGTGGATAATAATTTTTGGATTAGTATATTAGGAGATATAGATTTTCAAAGTTGTGCTCTGTTTCTGGAGAGTAATGTAGAACAGTTGCATTTTGTGAAATTCTGGGAGAAATATGGTGAAATTGAGAAGATTTTGATATTTGTACATGAAAATATATTTCAAGAGCTTCATTTAGGCTTTGGACCCAGTCAATTTGGAATTTTCTAGAATTAGTTATGATTTTTCAAAGTTGACTGAAAAATTTGCCAATTTTCTGAAAAATAGAAAAATTGCACTATGCAAAATTATACAGTGTAGAAGCCGCTGAAACTGAGATAACCTTCAGAATATGATTAAAAGCATTAGTAATTCAAGTAATAAATAGTTACTTGTTAATTTTAATTTATAGGAATTATTAATAGCCCGAGCCAAAGAAAAAGTTTTGGATAAACAGTTAGACCGAAAAAGGACCCAGGTAGTAACTTTTTCTCTCATATACTATGTTATTATTTATATGTTGTGTATGTCATTTTCTGTAACATGACAGTGCCTGGGGCACAACACGCGAATAAGCCAGGGTCTAAACATGTCGTTTGACCATGGACACGAGTTAAGCCGAGGTTGCAAACAGTCGTTTGCCCTTGGACAGTATGCATACAACACGAGTTAGCATTTCACATATCATGGTGCATTGCATATTTATTTATCGTATTTTATATGATTGATTGTATGTTACTACTGAGATTCATTCGAATCTCACCCTTTTTCAACATTTAAAAATATTCCAGCAGAAGGTAGCGGCTCTAAGGGCAAAACCGTAAATATCGGTGATTGAAGGTCTGGTTCTAGTCGGAGTGCAGTTGGTTATCTTTAGTTTTAAATTTTATATCTTACGGACTCTGTATATATTTTTCAAATCCTATGAAGATTTCTGTAACGTAAACAAGTTCTTATAATCAGTATATTTCTGCTATTTATGTATGTCTTCTGAACTATGCATTTATCATTATGTAAATATTGAATTATTAAGGGGTTTGACAAGGGGATAGGAGAGAAAATATTTAAATTAGATTTTAAAAAAAATTAAAGAAACATGGTTATAAAATTTTAATAAAAATGAAAGAAAAAGGCGTAAGACCACTAGTAAACTAATATGCTTTTATAACGTTATTCTCCACAAACCGTGAAAAGCTTTCCTTGATCATTTTTTAAAAAAAATAGTATATTTATTTGCATAAACCAGAACCTAAAATCTGGCAAAAAAAAAAAAAACCTTAAAACAGTCAGTAGTAGTAAAAGCAGACGCGCCAATGGTTTTCTGTTCATTGGATGCTTTTATAGTGTGAGCAGAAATTAAGAATTTTATCATTTACGTCTTTAATTCTCAATTCTGTTCGTAACTGTTTCAATATAAACACTAGCACCGTTCCATTTTCCACACCAACTCTCTAACTCACTCACTCACTCACTCTCTCTCTCTCTCTCTCTCTCTCTCTCTCTCTCTCTCTCTCTCTCTCTCTCTCATATATATATCCAGAAAAAAGGCCAAGAGAGGAAGTGACGATGAATTATGCAGCTGCTTTGCAGTCCAAGAAAGCCAAAGGTGGTCGAAATTCTTCGGGGAAACCCAGAAATGGGGCTTCAGGTTCCAAGTTGAATCCTTTTGCGAGGGAATGGGATCCAGTGAGGGATCGAGCACCTGAGGAAGATAGGGGTCTTTTTCTGACCTTCGCTTTAGGCCTTCCTCTCAATGACACTGAGATACATCAATTTTTCAATCAGTAAGTGCTTCTTTTCATCTTTCCCCTTAATTTCCTGTTCCTTTTCATAGTCTGAGTTCTTTGCTGTTTCATTGAGCAGTAACATCAATTCTTCTGATTTAGACTCTGAACAAGAATTAAGGACGAAGATTTCAAAAAACACACACACAAGAGCAAGAAAAGATGAAAAGTTATTTCTGTGTGTTTATCTGCAATAATAGAGTAATCCCTTTCGGTTTTATGATGCCGTCAAATTTTTTAAATAAAAAATTGAAACAGAATAAGTTATACTATTTTATCCAAAAGGTTATACATTTATTACTCCCCTCCGATCCTACATACTCCCTCTGGTCTAAAATATGTTAACTCATTGAATTTATCTTAAACTGGAAAACTTTTCCTACTTCACCCATAGTCCAATTTAGATTTGGCTTCTATCCTTTTCTTTTTCCGCCTGCTCCTATCATTTATCTCCTTCATGACCATTGAATTAAAATTTAGTGGTTCACGTTTAATATTTTCTTCCATCATTCTCTCCATTCCCTTCTCATCCTTCTCTCTATTGTAATAATACTTTTATAAAATATTTAATATAGATCATTAGATGTTGATCTAATGATTACAAAGGGCTAAAGAATGAGAGCCGATGGAAAAAGAAAAGGAAAGAAGCGGGCCTTCAAATTTGTGCCACCTCTCTCATTTTTATCAATATTTAATGTGTACCACTAATAGATATAGGTAAAATTGAAAATGGGTAATTAATAACTTTCTTGATGAGTTATGGACCAAAAATTTCTTCTTGTAAGTGCTTTATATTTTAGACCAGATATTGGCTAGTCTCTCTTTTACTCACTCTCTCTCTCCATAAAGAAGAGTCTTTTTCCCTGAAATAAAGTTAAATTTTTTACATATTTATTGTATTTAATAAATATCAACAAAGTTTTTATTTACAAAATTTGGTTATTTGTATCTCATAAAAAGGATCGAGGAGCATTGTATTATTGAAAAATCTCATAAAAAACCAAAATCCCATACCGTTTTGTTTTTTCAAACTATTCTTTTATATTTTTCAGTTTACTGCACTACCATATTCTTGCTTATCTGTGCATTGCTTGGTTTTGATGAATAACAAAAGCTTTATTTATCCGTTTTAGTACTAATATCAAGGGAAAATACAATAGCTATTATCTTTCTTATAACAATTACGTAAAAACAGCATTGGCCGGTTACTGGTCATAACTTCTTTATGTCAGTTGATGATGACTTTTAGATTCAGCATTTAATATCCAAAAATTATAATATATTCTTTGATATAAAAGATCTTGTTCGTACGAATGAGATATATTAAGGAGTGGAGGTAGTACATCTTATTGAAGGTCTAACTCTATTTTGCCAACAAACCCAAATATGTACTTACGTGTACGCACGTACGCATGTAGCAGGATTGCTCATAATACCAGCAATCCATTTTACTATTTTCTCTCTTTCTAAAACATAGTTCTCCGTATCTTTCTTTCCATTGTGGAATAATATAAAATATTATAATGAATAAACGTATTTATTTAGACATTTTTCCTTATATTGTAAGAAGTAACAGCCAAAATTATTCACATTGGTTATCTGTGAAGTACTTGGTTCTGTTGGGACCATAAACCTCTGTTAATTCTCGTGTTTGCTTAGGTAACATATCAAGAGAAATTCAGTTTCTTTCTCTTACACAAATATAACACACACACTCTGATTAGATAGTGATTAAAACAAATATTGAATGTATTATTTATGTTTTCTTGGATTTTGTGGTCAGGAGGTTCGGTCCATGCATTGAGAGAGTGTATCATCCTCGACGTGCAGATGAGAATCGACCAAAGTATGTAAAAGTGATATTTCACTTTTCGTACATTCCAGTGGCAGTGCTGGGGAATCAGAATGAAGCTAAGTTCATGGTGAATTCCAAACCCATGTGGTGCAAGAGGTTTAAGCCAATCATGAATTAATAATTATCAGAATGAAAAACCAGTGTTTAATAATAATAATAATAATAATTGGCCAATTATATTATTAAATAATCACTGGCCATAACTTTCCGGGCTATGTATGGAATTTGCGGTTACATGATATATGATCTTTTGTTATATTGTTATTTCTTCATCATCTGTTTTTCTTTTTGAATGTTATATTGTACTTTTAAGGTTAAAATATAAATTTAGTCCTCTAAGTTTATAAAGTACATTTTAAGTCCTTAAAATTTAACATGTTTAATGTTACGTGCTAACGAAGAATGATGACAAAGCAAAGTTAAGTAATGACTATGCAATGCTAAAGAAGCAAGTTTGAATTTTTTAAATGAGAAATACTTATAAACCAATAAAAAAATAGCACCTAATTTAATTTTTAATCCTAGTCTTCACCCTCAATTTTCCTTTGAAAAAAGAAAAATAAGCCCTCAGCAACCCACAGTCAGACGCAATCCACCAGCCCCCTTCCTTTCTCCTCTCTATCGTCACCCCTCCTCCCCCAAAGAAATCTCGTAGGTGCATTCGTGCATGTTCAAAATCATATCCATGAGTTCCTTTCGGCCTTTGGTAATGGCCCAAATTCTAGAAGCTGGGGAAAGACTTTGATAATGCTCCCACTCAGTTGATTTTTTTGAAGAGGTTAATGAAACTAAATAAATTATTTAATCATAGTATATGTTATGTATCATTAGATTATATATCAGTTTATAAGTAAGACTAATTAGTTTGGAGAAAAAATAATAGATATAAATACTTTAAAATAATTTTTTTAGCTTCCTTAATCTCTCTAAAAAAAGTAAATTGGATTTTATATTTAGGACCGGAGATAATAGTTCTGACAGTACTGGGGGCTTGTGGACGGACTAGTCCTCCACAAAGGCGGTGAGCAAATACTTAAATCATTCTTGTTATTTTGCCAACCATTACTATGAGTTAATACAAAAGAAAGGGTGGATTGGTATCTGGGTCATTTTGTGCGTTTGTGGAGATGGAGAAGGGGAAATATAAACATTTATATACTGAAAGGAGGAGCGTGGTCTGAGGGGCAAAGATAGGGAGGAGGAAGGAATGGGGCTGGTGGGTTGCATCTGACGGTGGGTTGGGGGAGGGCTTTTTCCCGCCTTTTTTTAAACATTATGAAACATTCAACTTTGCATATTTCCTTGACATTCTATTTTCTATACTTCCGTGACCAATGGGTGAATACACAGTCATACATGCAGTTTAGATTAGCAATTGGTTTATTCAATATGCCGGTATTTGTTTTACTTGAGAATGAGCAAAAGTCTAAATTCGGATGTGTTAACATCTCAAAATTAATGGAATTTTAATTAGAACAATTTTCTATTCCTTCACATACTTTTGAATTCCTTTTTTGCATAATCATGACTTAAATGGTAGGAAAATGTGCATAGTTGATGCTTGGGCTAAAGTTATAAATTTAGATTAATTGTGAATATATTTGGCACTATTTCATCAATTTTAGTTTTTATAGATTTGCTTGTCATAATAGGTTGATGAATTATGTCACTTAAATTACAAGGGGAGCCATTTAAAGCTGAAACCACATTCTTAATGTCACATATGTCATTTTGACACTTTTATAACACATCTAGAAGCATTATGGTTTAGGATCATTGCTATTTAAGGCCCATAAATTGAAACTTGAATTTTTATTCTTGGGTTACTAATCATTTGGTGTGCATAGATTTTTTTTTCTAACATTGGAAATTTATAACTAATCTTAGAAAACTCATATGAGCTTGATACAAGATTCTTTAGAAAGCTCTTGAAGTTCTTTACATGCAAAAATATTATCCTTGCCTTGTAACATCCCAAAAATTTAATGCAAGGATTAAATTATAGAAATTAGATAGTAAGTCAATTTTTAGAACCTACAAAATTTAAGGAAACTTAAATTTTACAAAGGGAAAAATTAAGACCCAGTGTGTGTAATTAATAGGATAAAAATATACCTATATGTGTATAAAAACACACACACCCACACTTGACAGCACACACACCTACAGCCCATCCATGCATTGTCACTCCTTCCCATCACAACAAACACACACATGTACCACACACATACCTACACATACACCTTCAAAACAATGACACTTACCTACTCCTTCTCTTCCCATTTGACCAAGCATACAGCACATATTCACACCTACACCATTATCATTTCCCTTTTCTATTCAGCCAACACACATACACGTCCAAAGAGCTGAAGAAACAAGAACAGAAAACAGAAGCAAACATGGAGAAATGAAAACACAGCAGAAAATAGAGAGAGGGAGGAAGGAAGAAGAAGCTTCAAAACTCACATGCAGCACCATAAGATAATATAGGTGAGTTTCATACATCCTTATCTTCCTTTTCCAGTAGATTTGAGGCTGTTTTCAGTAGCTTTTTGGGGTTGTTCTTCTGCTGGAATTCAGAAAATTCGTCGGAAAGTTGTTGTCACCGAAACCAGTGATTTTGTGACGATTTTGGGTGATATTTGTGATGTTTTTGATTCTGAAATCACGTCCCTAAACCCCAGGAACATGTTTAGAAGTGTGTAGAGTCAAAATCTTTGAGATTTGAGTCCAAAATCATGGCTACATATCAGTTTTATCAACTCTGTTTTGGTCGCCGGAAAACAGAGGTTTTATCGGAAACTTTCAAAAGCTCAAACGGAGGCTACAGATAGAGTTTTCATCTGGTTCTTTTTGATATGGAAATTTTAGGATGTGTAGTATGAAATAGAATCAAGAAGAGCTCAATTTGGTGTCAAAACAAATAAGTTATCAATTTTTGAAGTTAGACTGTCCAAAACTGATGTTCATCAGAGTCAGTTAATTTCGTGTGGCTTTTTGACCAATCAAATCATGTCCATTATTTACTAAACTTTACAGGGAGATAGTATACATAACAAGATTTAAAATGAGTGGTCAAATGCAGCATTTGGATATCTGTAGAGAGAGTTATGATTTTTGAAAGATGGGTTTAGAAACAGGTGCAATCCTGAACGTCCAGATCCTAGAAGTTGATTTCGTGGTGTTTTTGAATTATGTAATCTTTTCCAATGGCCATGAAAATTTCCAGAATTGAAGTACATAGTCTTATATTTAATTTGATATATATTTTGTGTTAATTGGATTAGTATACTAAGAGATATGAATTTTTGAAGTCAGTTGCTCTCAAACTGTGTTTCTAGAAAACAGTTTGTTTGTGTCGAACGTTTGGAAAATCAAACCTTTCCGAATAATTATGAAACTTTCCAGATTTAAAGTAGACATCCATAGATTTAATTGGACGTGTAGAACATAATTTTTGGACAAGTATATTAGGAGATATAGATTTTCAAAGTCATGCTATGTTTCTGGAGACTAATCTGGAATAGGGGTATTTCGGGAAATTCTGGGAGTAATATGGTAAATATGGGTAGATTTCGATATTTTTCCATGAAAATATATTTCAATAGCTTCATGTTGGCTTTGGACCCAGTCAATTTCAATTTTTCTAGAATTAGTTATGATGTTTCAAAGTTAACTGAAAAATCTGTCAATTTGTTGAAGAATAGTAAAAATTACACTATGCAAAATTATATAGTGTATAAACCACTGAAATTGAGATAATCAGAAGTATATGATTAAAGATAGTAGTAATACAAGTAGTAACCAATTACTTGTTAATTTTAATTTATAGGAACTAGTAAAAGCCCGAGCCGAAGAAAAAGTTTTGGATTAACAGTTGGACTGGAAAAGGACCCAGGTAGTAATTCTTTCTCTCATGCACTATGTGATTATTTATATGTTGTGTATTCCATTTTCTGTAACATGACAGTGCCTGTGGCACAACACGCGAATAAGCCAGGGTCTAAACATATCGTTTGACCATGGACACGAGTTTAGCCGGGGTTGCAAACAGTCGTTTGGCCTTGGACAGTATGCATACAACATGAGTTAGCATTTTACATATCATGATGCATTGCATATTTATTTATCATATTTTATATGACTGATTGTATATTACTACAGAGATTCATTCGAATCTCACCCTTTTTCAACATCTAAAAATATTCCAGCAAAGGACAGCGGCTCTAAGGGCAAAACCGTAATTACTGGCAGATGAAGGTCCAGTCATAGTCGGGAATTACAACTGGTTATCTTTAGTTGTAGAATTTATTTCTTTTAGATTTGTTTATGTTTTTCAAACCATATGGGGATTTTCTGTATTATTAGTAAGTACTTATTATCAGTATAGTTTCACTATTTCTGTTTGCCATCTGAACGACACATTTATTATATAGCGAATATCAGAATATTAAGGGGTTTGAAAATTTTGGTATCAAAGCAGTGGTTCTGGCCACAGTGTGCGCAGTTCGGGCAACAGAATAGTATACTGATATGCTTGATTATACAATGACATGAACAGCGAAGTGAATTACTTCGGCTGGTTCACAGTCAAGCCTTAGAGAAACAGTAAATACCTAGAGGGTAGTATAAGGATGATCTGGATCCGTTAGGTAAGGCCAGAGTGTGGGCCTTAACCTAGACTAGAATCACCAATAGGCTGACTAGTGTCAGACAGATAAGCTACAGAAAACTTGGTGGATCTAAGAGAGCAAATCACAATGTATGGTATGAGTCCGAGTGCATGTATCGGCACTGATATACAGTCCCTACACAATACTTTAATGCCCGAAGGCAATAAACATGGCTTTTAAGATAAGGGCAGGCACGGGGTACCGTTGGTCGGAAGCATTTCGAGCTGGTATATGTATTTTTGCACGAGTACACAAAAGTTAAGCGTGCTCAACCCAGGAAAATCTCGAGATGGGTGACCCCCTGGGAAGTTACATGAACATCTTATGTAACGTAAAAGAGCAAGAACATGTTGTACATTAGCTCAGAGGTTATACATTGTTACACGTTTTCACTATCTATTGTAAACCTCTATTATATGTTATTACAGGAGTACTTGTCTACCCAATATGTTGTGAAATGACCGATATACCCTTATGTTATGACAAAATAGAATATTAGAGTGGCACAGTAAAAGCATAGTGAACCTATTCACAATTCTTTAAAGTTGCAAGAGAGGTTGTCAGTTGCACCAGTGATTATCATCCCACATTACAATATGACCTGTGAGGTCGGCAGTGACACAACACATGTGGTATACCGTATGACTATGTGGTCCCAATAATGCAGCAATGAGGCAGCCTTATCAGAGCATGTTATTCAACCCCATGATCAAAATGCACCCCTGACATGGCAAGATGAGAGTTCTGGTTGCACTGGTGAAAAGCACAAGTAACCCTATGGTCGAGAGGCGGTGCGTAAAACATACGACTGAGGCAGTGTGGCCAACAATGTTACATCCTGCGTGATGTATAGTGATATTACCCATGTAAACCTATGTGGTTTGCAGGAACATGACCAGTATGGTATACAGTGACACCACTTATGTAGCTTATAGTCACACAATCTATATGAGTTTTGATGACCCATCTAAATAGAGATAGGGATGAGCCCTAGAACAGTAGGGCATAATGGTGGTAAGTACCTCTCAAACAGTATGATGTTAACAATTCTAGAATCAACTACCCCACTCATGTGGTAAAGCTAGCAACAGTTAATTTTATTTGAGAGTATGAGACAATTACGGATAGGTTGATACCTGCTCTAGAATATTTATATGACAAGTAAAGATACCACGATGTGACAAATAGGGATAAAGCAACCATTTTGGTCCGGAACAAAATCATTGCCTTGATCCTGAATAATGCACACCGTACGGGAAGTAACGGTCAAATAGTCCTTTGACCCTGAACCCCGAGCAAATGGACATATTTATAGACAGAGCTGGTTATAGACAGATAGAGGTAAAGACAGACATAGAAATAGTAAGCCCATCGTACACAATTGTACTAAGCAGTAATATCAAAATATTTAGAGTTGTGAAAACAGAACAGCATAAGCCGTAAGGCTAAATATATCGGGCAGAGTCCTAATAAGGTAATGAGACTTAGAATCATTAGCGGACTATATGTACTGAGATAATAAAACTTGTTGAACTTGTATTCCTCAGTTTAGCAAATTGTTAAGAAATCAGAGTATGCAAAACAGAAAATAAAGGCAATAAGACCCAAGGTACATGTTTGCATGGGGCAGTAAGACCCAACAAGAACTTTGTGATGTATAGAACAATATTGAACACGTTGAAGGGTAAGCAACTCTATGTCAAGTTAGGCAAGTATAGGTTGTGGTTACAGGAAGTTAAATTTTTGAGCTATATGATCTCACAACAAGGAGTCTCAGTAGATTCAAATAAGGTAGAAATAGTACTGAATTGGAAGAGGCCAGAAACAGTATTTGAGATACACAATTTTTCTGGATCTTATAGGTTATTATACGCGATTCATACAAAATTTCTCCAGAATAACTTTGTCATTGACAAAGTTAACACGAAAAAAAACTCAACCTTTTGTGTGGGACAACAGTTGTGAGAGGAGCTTCACAGAGCTGAAACAGAAATTAAAAACAGCACCAGTGTTAACAATCCCAGATCCACAGTTGACCTTTGTTGTCTACACAGATGCCTGTGGGCATGGATTGGGATGTGTTTTGATGCAACAAGGCCCAGTAGTGGCATATGCATCTCGTCAGCTGAAGTCTCACGAACAAAAATATCCTACACATGATCTTGAGTTAGCGACAATTGTATTTGCACTAAAAATATGGAGACATTATCTCTATGGGGTGACTGTAGAGTTGTACTGTGACCACAAGAGCTTAAAGTATTTATACGATCAGAAAGAGCTCAATATGCGGCAGCGCAGGTGGATGGAGTTACTTAAAGACTATAATCTGGAGATCAAGTATCATCCAGGCAAGGCTAATGTAATAGCAGATGCATTGAGCCGCAAAACAATACAGGTAGCAGCCCTTATTATTCATGAGCAAAGGCTGATTGAAGATTTTAGGAATCTTAATCATTCTAACCAGATCAGGATTAACAGCACTAATGTCAGTCAGATAGAGAATGATCTAAAAGCAGTTATAGAAGAAGCTCAGATGCAAGATAAACACGCACAGTCTATTAGAGACATGATTACAAAGGGAGAAACTCAGGAACATGACTTGTCATCAAGTAGGCTAGTCAGATATAAGAAGCAAATATATGTTCCACCACAATTTGAGTTGAAACAAAAAATCCTAGAAGAGGCACACATGAGTAAATATACTTTACATCCAAGAGAAACTAAGATGTACCACAATTTGAAATCCACATATTGGTGGCCAGGTATGAAAAAGGATGTGACAAGGTTTGTTGCTCGTTGCCTTACATGTCAGAAAGTCAAAGCTGAGCACCAACGACCTTCAGGGCTCCTGCAAAACCCTGCAATTCCTTAGTGGAAATGGGAGAGCATTACCATAGATTTTGTGACAGGACTGCCAAAGGTCTGAAATCATGATGCAATATGGGTGATAATAGATCGATTCACGAAGACAGCTCATTTCTCCCAATTAGCATTCACTATTCTTCTGATAAATTTGCAGGCATTTATATTAAGGAGATAGTACGTTTACATGGTACGCCAAAGAACATCATATCTGACAGAGATCCTCGGTTCACTTCCAAATTTTGGAAGGCGATACACGAGGCTTTGGGTACTAAGCTCCGATTTAGTACGGCCTATCATCCTCAGACAGACGGACAAACTGAGAGAACAATTCAGACATTAGAAGATATGCTCAGAGCATGCGTGATTGATTTCAAAGGTAGTTGGAACCAATTCCTTCCTTTGACGGAATTCGCATACAATAACAGCTATCATTCGAGCATTTAAATGGCTCCCTACGAAGCGTTGTATGGAAGGAAGTGCCAATCACCCTTATGCTGGGCAGAGTTATCTAAGAGGCAGATGTACGGGCCAGATATTGTTGATCAAACAACAGAGCAAATAAAGTTGATTAAGCAGAGGTTACTAGCTGCACAAAGTCGACAGAAGTGCTATGCTGACAAAAGGCGAAAACCTCTTAAGTTTCAAGTTGGAGACCACGTATTCATGAAGGTTTCACCTACTACTGGTATTGGTAGGGCGTTAAAGGTGAAAAAGCTTAGCCCAAGATGCATTAGTCCTTTCGAGATCTTGTCTAAGATTGGGCCAGTAGCGTATCAAATAGCTTTACCCCCAAGTTTGAGTAGACTACATGATGTCTTCCACATCTCACAGCTAAAGAAATATCAACCTGATCCAAAACATGTGATTAATTATGAAGAGGTTGACATGCGAGATGATTTGATGTTTGAGGTCACACCAGACCGAATCATTGATCGACAGAAGAAACAATTAAGACATAGGAGTATTCCATTCATCAAAGTGGTATGGAAGAGGTTATCTCCCAGAAAAGCAACTTGGGAAGCTGAAGAAGACATGAAGAGAAGATACCCGGAATTTATGTCTTCATATAAGTAACAAATTTCGAGGACGAAATTAATTTTACGGGGGGAGAATTGTAACATCCCAAAAATTTAATGCAAGGATTAAATTATGGAAATTAGATAGTAAGTCAATTTTTGGAACCTACAAAATTTAAGGAAACTTAAATTTTACAAAGGGAAAAATTAGGACCCAGTGTGTGTAATTAATAGGATAAAAATATACATATATGTGTATAAAAACACACACACCCACACTTGACAGCACACACACGTACAGCCCATCCATGCATTGTCACTCCTTCCCATCACAACAAACACACACATGTACCACACACATACCTACACATACACCTTCAAAACAATGACACTTACCTACTCCTTCTCTTCCCATTTGACCAAGCATACAGCACATATTCACACCTACACCATTATCATTTCCCTTTTCTATTCAGCCAACACACATACACGTCCAAAGAGCTGAAGAAACAAGAACAGAAAACAGAAGCAAACATGGAGAAATGAAAACACAGCAGAAAATAGAGAGAGGGAGGAAGGAAGAAGAAGCTTCAAAACTCACATGCAGCACCATAAGATAATATAGGTGAGTTTCATACATCCTTATCTTCCTTTTCCAGTAGATTTGAGGTTATTTTCAGTAGCTTTTTGGGGTTGTTCTTCTGCTGGAATTCAGAAAATTCGTCAGAAAGTTGCTGTCACCGAAACCAGTGATTTTGTGACGATTTTGGGTGATATTTGTGATGTTTTTGATTCTGAAATCATGTCCCTAAACCCCAGGAACATGTTTAGAAGTGTGTAGAGTCAAAATCTTTAAGATTTGAGTCCAAAATCATGGCTACATATCAGTTTTATCAACTCTGTTTTGGTCACCGGAGAACAGAGGTTTTATCAGAAACTTTCAAAAGCTCAAACGGAGGCTAAGATGGAGTTTTCATCTGGTTCTTTTTGATATGGAAATTTTAGAATGTTTAGTATGAAATAGAATCAAGAAGAGCTCAATTTGGTGTCAAAACGAATAAGTTATCAATTTTTGAAGTTAAACTGTCCAAAACTGATGTTCATCAGAGTCAGTCAATTTCGTGTGGCTTTTTGACCAACGAAATCACGTCCATTATTTATGAAACTTTACAGGGAGATAGTATACATAACAAGCTTTAAAATTAGTGGTCGAATGCAGAATTTGGATATCTGTAGGGAGAGTTATGATTTTTGAAAGATGGGTTTAGAAACAGGTGCAATCCTGAACGTCCAGATCCTAGAAGTTGATTTCGTGGTGTTTTTGAATTATGTAATCTTTTCCAATGGCTATGAAAATTTCCAGAATTGAAGTACATAGTCTTAGATTTAATTTGATATATATTTTGTGTTAATTGGATTAGTATACTAAGAGATATGAATTTTTGAAGTCAGTTGCTCTCAAACTGTGTTTCTAGAAAACAGTTTGTTTGTGTCGAACGTTTGGAAAATCAAACCTTTCCGAATAATTATGAAACTTTCCAGATTTAAAGTAGACATCCATAGATTTAATTGGACGTGTAGAACATAATTTTTGGACAAGTATATTAGGAGATATAGATTTTCAAAGTCATGCTATGTTTCTGGAGACTAATCTGGAATAGGGGTATTTCGGGAAATTCTGGGAGTAATATGGTAAATATGGGTAGATTTCGATATTTTTCCATGAAAATATATTTCAATAGCTTCATGTTGGCTTTGGACCCAGTCAATTTCAATTTTTCTAGAATTAGTTATGATGTTTCAAAGTTAACTGAAAAATCTGTCAATTTGTTGAAGAATAGTAAAAATTACACTATGCAAAATTATATAGTGTATAAACCACTGAAATTGAGATAATCAAAAGTATATGATTAAAGATAGTAGTAATACAAGTAGTAACCAATTACTTGTTAATTTTAATTTATAGGAACTAGTAAAAGCCCGAGCCGAAGAAAAAGTTTTGGATAAACAGTTGGACTGGAAAAGGACCCAGGTAGTAATTCTTTCTCTCATGCACTATGTGATTATTTATATGTTGTGTATTCCATTTTCTGTAACATGACAGTGCCTGTGGCACAACACGCGAATAAGCCAGGGTCTAAACATATCGTTTGACCATGGACACGAGTTTAGCCGGGGTTGCAAACAGTCGTTTGGCCTTGGACAGTATGCATACAACATGAGTTAGCATTTTACATATCATGATGCATTGCATATTTATTTATCATATTTTATATGACTGATTGTATATTACTACAGAGATTCATTCGAATCTCACCCTTTTTCAACATCTAAAAATATTCCAGCAAAGGACAGCGGCTCTAAGGGCAAAACCGTAATTACTGGCAGATGAAGGTCCAGTCATAGTCGGGAATTACAACTGGTTATCTTTAGTTGTAGAATTTATTTCTTTTAGATTTGTTTATGTTTTTCAAACCATATGGGGATTTTCTGTATTATTAGTAAGTACTTATTATCAGTATAGTTTCACTATTTCTGTTTGCCATCTGAACGACACATTTATTATATAGCGAATATCAGAATATTAAGGGGTTTTACATGCCTCATCATGCTCATATTGATATTGTCTGTTCATTTTCTAAACTCTCTCAACTTTTCATATAGAAACTGTTCCTTAAATTTAAAAATTCATAACGCATGTTATAACCATCCAATTGACCTGATTCAGGATGTTTTGAAAGCTCAATGTCTCTAAATTTCCCAACCATAACAATTCTCATGATCATTAGATTCGATTACTATACATAGTGTACTAAAACATTGACTATGCTTTGGAAAGAGCTCAAACCAGGAAGTCCTAAATATGCATGCTAAAATAAAGCTCCAAGGCTTGTTTATGACTCCCAATAGGTCACTGTCCATCTTAAACATCAATTATACAATCCAAGGTCACATGATGAATTTACATTTCTCATAAAAGTAATTACACATTTCTCACTCCTAGCAAGATAGTGCCTAGGAAGTTCTTTTCTCCTTCCACTTAACCTTGTCTCTAACTTTATCTTTTCCTTTGGAGGCTCATAACCTAGTGTTAACATCTAGGATTTCATATCATTTCAGTACATTTTCCTTGAGTTTTATATACTACATGATATATTTGGATATTCAAGATAGGAAAATGTGCATTTGATTTTTGGTTGCGAATCATTGCTCAATTGTGCACATTTTGGTCATATTCTTAGTTAGTTTCTCATTTTTTTTAATGTTACCTTTTTGTAGGACTATTTTGACATAAAGATAAAGTGATTACAGCCTTATCACTAAACTTTGAAAGACATGGAATGATGAAAGAAATAAAGGAAGACACACCATAAAAGGAAAAGAAACAACAGTAAGAAGCGCTTGGGCGTGACCAGTGAAAAGAAGAGATAGAAAGCTGCAGTGCCTAGGTGTTAAAACGAGCGTCAGGGATAAGAGGCAGAGATGAGGAGCGCCTAGGCGCTGCAAGGAAGGCCTGGGCGCTCCATCGCTGTCAGTAAAATATTCTATTTTACCAAACACAAAACCCAAGGGTTTATGATATAAAACCCTTCCCAGTTCACTTTGGCGGGATCATTCGACATTTTGGAGCAAAGGATTGAGCTTTGGAAGAGATTTGAAGCTTCATTTCCTCGATTTTTCTTCCTCTTCTCTTTTTCCTCTCCTACAATCTGATATGGCTGTGATTTTCTCATATGGTTGTAGCTTGTAGCTTAACTCTTCATTCTAGGATTATTTTGAACCTTTGTATGGATTAAAATTTGTATACTCCCCCCTCTTTTGGTAGATAATGATATGTATGTGTTGATTTTATCATTTGCTTAATGCTTCTAAATATTTAGCCATCATTTAGAGTTGTTCACTTGCATCAGTTTGACTTGATACAACTAATCTAGGTGTAGAACTTGGTTAAAATCATGCTTGACTTGAAGTTTGCTTGATAAATTGATGGTTTGTTGATGAAATAGAGATATATTTACTAACCTTTCAATATCACATTAAGGTTGTTATTTGGAGTTGATTTTCATTAGATGTAGCAAGAGATTGTGCATTTTGATGAAAAGAGAAACTTGATTTTGACTTGAGAGAGCTTTGTCAAGTACTTGTAAACCTTAAATTAACACATATATTCATTAAAATACTATTAGAGAGGAAGTTACACTACTACAGATTTGGGCATATAAAATGCTTAATAAATAACGGTTACAATGAATAAACGTCATGTATGTCAATACGAAGGTTGCACAAAAATATAACACTAAATTATAACGGTTAAATATATGCACCGCTATTCAATAAGAGGCGGAAATCATGAAAACACAAAAATAACAGTTGTAGTTAATTATCGTCATTTATTTAGTGACAAATATGATGGTTCTTATAAAACAACCATCATGTAACACTTATAAATGATTCGTCTTCTAAGATTATATCAGTAAAAGTAAATACATAACGGTTATAATAATTAAATGTAAAGTATGATTATAAATATGAGATATTATAGATATTATAATAAATACAATATGTTATAATATAATTATATATAATAATATCTTAGATTTATATTTTTAAGATAAATATAATATGTTAAGATGTTAATCTAATATATATTATCTATTAATATCTTAAGAAGGCGGGAAAGGTGAGATTCTAAAGAAAAAATTATTTGCCAATACTTGACAGTTCTTTATAAAGAATTGTTATATATTCTTAATAATACTTAACAGTTATCAATGAAAACTGTCATATATAAGAAGGCGGGATTCTAAAAAAAATTGTTTCACAATACTTAACATTTCTTCACAAAGAACCGTTATATATTCTTTAAAATTACTTAACGATTAAAAATAATAACCGTCATATATAAAAAGGCGGAATTCTGAAAATTGTCAAAGATAAGAAAACAAGAGTCTATAAAAAAGTTATTTGATAATACATTATGATTCTTCATAAAAAATCGTTAAGTATGATTTAATATATAAAGGTTGAATTCTAAAAAAAAAGTATTTGACAGTATATTACGGTTCTTTATAAAGAACCCTTAAGTATCCTGTAACATAAAAAAAAATATTTGACATTACATTACTATTCTTCATGAAAAATTGTGAAGTAATCTAACAATATATTAATGTATTCTTTATTTATATATTAATTAATATTATGGACAATACATTACGGTTCTTCACAAAGAACTATTAAGTATTTTTCATCTAAAAAGGCGGGATTCTGAAAATATCAAATATAAAGAGGCATGATTCTAAAAAAAGTTTATTAGACACAACTCTTCCAATTTTTAAACATTTTTTAGCTTTTTCCCTAGTGAATATCATACTCTGATCTTCTTTCCATAGGTATTAAGATCTACTTGAACGTTCACCCTCTCATGTTTCCAAGCTCTAGCAGGTATGTTGAAATCATATTTATTGAATCAGATTTGAGATTTGCTTAAGTTTTAATATTTGCCAATTTTACTATATATTTTTCATATTTATATTATCCTTTTTACAGTTATGAGAACTTTGAAGTACTGATATGTGGTCGACAATCTCTAACAAACACATTGGAGAATATTATAGAATTTTTTTATTATATTTTCTTTTAAAATTCAAAAAATTATAAGATAATGTCTTAGAGTGTTTAAGTGATTAATTTCTTTTGAATTGTATGATGTTTATCTATACTGAATTAAATTTGGAATACTGTAAATAAAATTTTTATTTAGTATTATTATGTTCTTGTTATCAATGATTATATTGTGTTTTATATAATAAATATTAACAATAAAAATAAATAAAAACAAATAATAAAATAAATATATAATAATAATAAAAATAAAGCCAATACATTACGGTTATTAACAAATAACTGTTATATATGCCATTAACATATATTATGGTTAGGAATTGAGCACGTGTATATAATACCTGCATATATGACAGTTCGAAACTGCAATTTCTTACTGATAATAATTGTCATATATCAACAATTTTGTAGTAGTGTTAAGCAAGTTTTATGAAGTATAAAGGGAAGAAATAATCCTAGGCTCCATTTAATCCTTGAAGTTAAAAAATTGTTTACTTTTATCAATTTCTAGTTTTAGAAATAGTTTTCAAAATTCTTATTTCATATTAAAACTTTGTTTTAGCTCAACTTAATTGAATTCATAAGCCTCTTGCTTGACCATTTTGTTATCAAACCTTTGTGGGAACAATCTTCACTTATCACACTTGCAGTGTGAACACCTAGCAACGCCTAGCATGGTTAGTCATTGGGGGTGAGATTTGAAGAATTCAGCAGCAAACAAATACCATTCAAGCAATCACGTTATGGTTCCATCATTAAATTCAATAACAAGTAGCACTGCCAAGGCTATACATAATCAAGAACATTCACATAAAAGCATAGAATTGTCAACTATGACCATGCCCCAATTCAAGAAAAACATTTAATATGTTCAAGATAAAATAGTTATTCAACTCACGTTAAAAAAAAAAAACTTTTTACTAATGGAATTACCAACAAAAATGGAATTACTAACAGAATCCATCTCGTCACTACATTTTATGTGGTGAATTGTTTTATTGATAGAATTTCAATTTTCATGAAAATTATTGACGGAATTTTTTGTTGGTAATCTACCATGTCATATATTGTTTACATTTTGTGATGAATGGAGGAGTCAAACCTTGGACCTCGAACGCTAGTCATGCCTTCACCAGTTGAGCTATTTTGACCTTGCATTGTTTATTTACACACACGCACACACACATATATATATTTTAATATATTATTTAATATTCCTTTTTAATGTTCTTATTTAATTTAAATATTTATTATTAATATAATATATATTTAATCTATTATGTATTTATATTAATATATTAATTTTCTTATATTTAAATATTTTATATTTTGGTTTATATATTTATTTTTTATTTTAATTATTTATTATTTTATTATATCCTATGACTTATTATAATATAATAATAAAAAATTACAAATTTTATTGGTGGATTTGTTCTGTCGGTAAATTTCACCGGTAATTACTAGTAGAATTTAGTGTCATAACAAGCTAAGTAGCATAACAAAAACATAAAACACACAAGAATGGGTAAAGTTGCTACCTTTTAACTTACTAATTATTCTTTGTTTTCTTTGCTTTCATAACTTGATCCACCATGGGCAAACCTCCAACTCCACATCTAGAACACCTAATGGCCTTAAGTAAACATCAAATATCAATTGATACGCTTAATAGGACCATTGAAGCCCTTAAAATATCAAAACTACTCTTATCACTTAAATCTTAACTTCACACTTTCAATTCCCTAGACATAAAAATTAATTTAACATCCTTCTCCCCCATACATTTTCATGTAGATTCCATTTTTAAGCTCAAATCAAGCAAAATAGATTTCCTCCTTCATCTAAGCAACACTAAAACATGGTGAGGTTGAGGACAAAATTTCCATGTTGATTACTAATGCTTCCAAACTTACTTTCTCACTTGTACCCTATACTGTTTTTAATCTTAAACTTGTTAGAAGCATCAAAGTTATCAAACTCCATCTCTTCCCTCTTTACCTGTTCAGCCATGACATAAATGAGGGAAAATAAAATGGTTTTCATCTTCTCATTTCTTTAACCACTATATTCAGCCCTAAATCACTTCCATAATCATGCTTTAATCTTAAATAATCAAGCTTCCTCTATTTTTAAAAAATTTTGTCAGCACCGCCCCTAATCTTTCATGCTTCCAAAAATCAAAAACTCAATCCATCATCATCAACAACAATAACATCATCAACAGATCAAAAATCACTATTTATCTTGACTCTTAGTTTGATTCTTCGAATTTCCTCTCTTGAACCATAACTTCAACTTCTCATTTACCTAAGTACAACAGTAAGAGAGGACTTAGAATATATATATAGGTTTAGAGAGGAAGAACTAGTGAGATTAGTGAATCAAACACTTAAACTTACCCATATATAATCACTTTAATCTTCCTCTTCTTCCCTTCTTTCCTCTTCTTACTCCTTCTTGGTTTCGGTTTTCTATATCACTTTGGTCGACTCTTATGGCAGACATGAGGAAGGAGTATAATGCTTTTTTCATGTGATCTACTCTTTATTAACTAAAGTTATCGACAAATGCAAATATTATTTCATTGCTTCCTTTTCTCCATGCTTAAGATCATGCCACAATTGTCCTTTTAGATGTTCATGGATTGTCCTTTAATTTCCCACGCTAAATTATTCTAATTAGCTTTTAATCATTAATTGATATGGGATTAATTTTCCACAAATGCTTTTGAAGATTCAATTCACTTTTATTATGGAGTAATTCCCCAATTTTTCTCACTTTAAACTAAATTCTTGATTTCTTGTGCACAAAACCATTTTTATAAATTCAAATTAATCTTAAAAGTAATTTTCTTATATTCTTTTTCAATTATTTGAGGCCTCTTTTTATTTTTCATAATTAAATTTTTATAATTATCCTTTAATTAACCAAAATTCTAATAATTCTTTAAAATTTCTTTTTGAGATAATTTTCTTACCATAATCAAACCCCAAATATATGAGGAATTAATTTCTTCCTTTCTGTGTCTCCAAGGATTTATCTTGAAATTTCGGACATAATTTCTAAAATTACCCTTACGTACTTGTAATTTTCAGAAACTACACTTTTGCCCGAACCCGTAGCAGTAGATATACAATTATACCTTGGTGAGTCTACTATTTTATTTAGCCTTTAGCTTACCTTTAATTATGTGTTTAGCATTTATTCAAGAAGGCCAAATGATACATAGTCCCTAAGAATCATTCCGTATTTCAAGGCATTTTATAGACTTTTGCCCTATTGGGCTTGGTATTATATTTAATTCAAGCTTATTCTTATGTTTCTGGGCCCAAAATCTGGGTGAAGACAATTAAGAAGTTGAAAAAAAAAATCTTGTGAATTTAAGACATGAAAGAAGAGACAAGAAGAAAAGAAAAGAGTTGGCCTCAGCAAAAAAGTGTCTTGGCCTAAGCCGAAAACAAGTTAGAGAGTGATTGGCTTCAACCAACGAGGTTTTGGGTCTCACCAAAAGGAAGACACAAGAGTGTTGGCATCAACCAAAATATTTGAAAAGGAGCTATTATTCTGGACTTGGAGACGCAATTTGGAGCTTGAGAGAAGAGTGCTTTGAATATCTTGAAGCCTTAGATTAATAATCAACAAAGATTCGCACCAAAAATATTGGGTTTAATTATTTTGTTTCCTTTATTCTTTTCTCTTATTTTCTAATATGGATCATACTTTCTTGTACAGTTTCGGTTTATTGATCAACATGAACAGCTAAGCTTTTCTTCCTAAGGTTATTTTGAGCCATTGTATGAATTGATCACTCATTTCTCCTTTTATATATTGTTGCTTTGTTCACTTGATTGATGCTTAAGAGAGCTGGATAGAACTTGGGTAAAATCATGTGAAAACTTGAAATTTGCAAATGAATGGACAATTTTGATGATGAGGTAGAGATTCACTCATTAACCTTACATAGCCTTAAAGGACTTGAAATGAAAGTTGGGTTAGTTAATCAATTAAGAGATTAATTGAATCCAACACCTATTTGGAGACTTGAGAGAGCACTTATAGGTAAAATTAGTATCCATGGTTAGCATAATTGTCTTTATGAAACATATATAAATGGAGTTAAGTTGGGTGTTCTTGATATACATGGGGGGGGGGGTAAATAATCTTTAGACCTTTCTGCATCTAAAAAGTCCTTAATCTATCTTAATTGTTAGTTTTCATATTTTTACACTTTGAAATTTAATTTCAGATCAACCATGATTTTAATACCACTCAACCTAATTATGACCTTAATTGTGATAATTATCTTAAATTACACTTAAGTTAGACTTAAGTTCTCGTGATAACCATATTTTATACACGCTGGAGTACAACAGACATATTAGAATGTTCTGTGCATAGAAGAATTCAACTATTTTTTATTCCCAAAGGATCCATACAATTGCATTCAAATTTCAAACGAGAAAAAACGAAAATAATTGCTTTGTTGTTATGCCTTGACTAAATCAGAAATAGTAAGAGGAGAACAAGCAGTTCCAGTGAAGCATTCCTGTGCAGCTGTCTCATATGCGACTTGAGTTTGATGACTATATTGATCAAATCTGAAATACTTCGATCTATCAGGACAAACAGACCCACCTTCTGGGTAGCAAGGATCCACTAGGTTTGTGATGCCTGAAAGCCATAAATAAGAAAGCAAAATTATATAACAATTCAAAGAAGAGTATTGTATATACTCCCTCCGATCATTTTTATAAGTAGCTTTTTCTCTGATTGTACAAAATGAATTGATGGTTAAGATTAGATAAAAATAATAAATGTGTCAAAAATATCATACTTTTTTTTCAAATATGCCCCTATTTATAAAAAGAGGATAAGAGAGTGGATAGGAAAAAATATGAGAGAGAATGAGTAATAAATGATTAAATGAAAGAGAATTAGTGGAGAAATTATTTGTGAGTGTGATGATTAATATAAACATATGCATTTAGTAGAGATAGAAAAGGAAAAAGCAGTTTACATTTTCAAAAAAAAAGTTGCTTATATTAAGAACTAACCTAGAAGAGATAAAATTGTTTATAAAAAGGATCAGATGGAGTATCTTAAAAAAATGCCTGATTAAAATTAAATAATTCTGCCAATGGCTCTGAAGCCTAGTGGGGATGAAAGCTCCTCCATAAATGGGAGGTCACAGTTTTGATCTCAGTTTGTAATCTCAAAACAGGAGAACCTGCCTCTCTAAATAAATTAAAAAAATATATATACTTACCATAATTTTGGGGATTTGCCTTGATCTTGCTATACACCTGGTAGAAATCGTACACCGTAAATTTTGAACCAGTGAGTTTAGATTGTAACTGTTGCAAACTTTGGGGAAGTTTATCTGCGTAGTATCTTGCTCTACAGTCTGGTATTGTATAATTTTGAGGCGCACAATTTGAAATGCCCAAAACTACAAATTTTCTAGCTCCCAAGTTATAGATCGTCTGTGTAAAAGACATTCAAATCAAATTGCGTCATGTTAATGCAAAATATTATATTCGACGTCTGTTAAATATACATTTTCGCGATTGAACACGGAATGTAATAGAAATAGCAGTGGAAGAAAATAGCAATTTTCATACTTGATCAATTATGGTGTTTGATTAAAATAGCTTATTAGCACAAGTGTGAAAATATAATAAATCTATTACTATTTTTGTTCCGCAAGTAACGGACACGAATATGAAGTCATAATATTACACTAGTACTATAAATTTTAAAATATCATATTTTACATATCTAGACCAAAAATTAATGAAGATCATGGAGAATGCATGTACCGTGATATGTTTTGTGACTTCATTAAGAAGGCGATCTGCATAGTCAGATGGAGGATATTTGGTGACCTCGCCATGACTCATCGCCTCATTGTAATCGTTATTTCCAATAAGGACAAGGTATAAGGAATTGGCCAAGTATTGTTGCAACTGCCCTTTATCCTTAATTGCATTTGGAAGATCTTTTGTCACAGTTGATGTGAAGCTGTCTACTTGTTGTGCCAATCTTAAGCATTGTCCCTTCAACGCATATAAAATGGATAATTATATTAGAATTTTGTTTACATATATTTAAATCTTACTTGATATGTACTTTGTGCATGAGACTGCCCTTATATTTATATATATATATATAAAAGGGCAGTCTCATGCACAAAGTACCTATCAAGATTTAAACTCGTGACTTTCATGTTATATAGCAGCAACTTTATCAGTGCTTTGGTAAAATATTTGTTTATTATATGTGTGTGTGTTTATTATGTATAGATAATTAAAATTAATCACAAAATAAAAAGATTAATTTTAATTTATTTCTTACCGCTCCGGTGGTGTTTAAGATGCCACATGATCCAGATGCATAAGTCATTCCTGTTCTAGTAGTCAATTTTTCAGCATCCGTGAGGTTTAAGTATGCAGGAGGCATTGGCAAGTTCAAATAAGTTGCTGTATGGGATAGAAACAAACGTCATTAAGTGTTTTATTATTTAAATAATACTATTTCTTATCCTTTTTATAAGCAACTTTTATCCTTATTACGCAAAACGAACTGACGATTAATATTAGTTAAAAATAATAAATATGTAAAAAATGTCATGTTTCTTCCAAATATGCCTCTATTTATGAAAAAATAAAGCATAGGATAGAGAATGAGTAATAACTATGAAAGAGTATGAGTATAAAATGAGAGAGAATGTATAACAAATGAGTAAATGAAAGATAATTAGTGGTGAGTGGGGGATAATTAATATAAAGATGTGTATTTAATAAGGGTAGAAAAGGAAAAAGTAGTTTAAATTTTGAGACATAAGGAGAAAGTTGCTTATAAAAAAGATCAATATCAAGAAAGAGAAATTTCCTTATAAAAAAGATCGGAGAGAGAAAATGAGAATACGGGGGGGAGTTTTGAAATTTTACTCCCTCCTGTTCTATTTATATATATATATATATATTAAAAAAAAGGAAAATCTCATTCAAGTCCCAAAGATTAGAAAAAATATCAAAAAAGTCTCATTGTAGATTCATCTATTAAAAAAGTCCCTATGGACCTTATTGATATAGATTCGAAATGTGAGTTTACTTTATTGACAAGTGTATATGACTATATTAACATATCAAATGGCAGTCATTGACAAGCTCATATATGTTAATTAAAGCAACTCTCGTGGATAAGTGTATATGACTCTATTAACAAGTCATAAAGTAGCCATTGATAAGCCCATTTATGTTAATTAAACCAGCTCTCGTTGACAAGTGTGTGTCAATATATTGATAAGTCATAGAGTGGCCATGAACAAATTAATTTATGTTAACTAAAATAGCTTCCATTGACCCGTGTCTGTAACTATATTGATAAGTCATAAAGTGACTATTAACATGTCCATCTATGTCAATAATATAACTAGGGATTTTTTTTATAGAAGAATCTATAATGAGACTTTTTTGATATTTTTTTTAGTCCTTGGGATCTGAATGAGATTTTCCCTTAAAAAAACTACTAACCAAATCATGTAGATCAAAATGTTGATTAAAATTAAATAAAACCAATAAATGTGTACTAGATGTAAAATTTTTTCCAAATATAATTAATTAGGGTTAAAAATGAAAAAATGCATTAAAGTATTAGATAAACATAAGTTGTTATTGTTACTTATATACAAGATCAACCATATGTGAAAATGAAAGATTTTTTAAAAAAGTAGTACGATTGATTGAAGACACAATATTAATGTAAGTCGTTTCAAATTATGAAATGACAAACCAAATATATATATTTCTGTAAAAATCTCATATTTACAAAAAATGAAAACTTATAAATAAATAAAAACTAAAACGAAAGTAACTTAAGCCACTAAGAAATTGAACATACCGATAAAGTCAGCCATATTTTTTCCATTGGTGAAGCGACCAGTTATATTATTAAGATCAATTCCATAAGGCCACCTGTTAGCCTGTGCTGGTGTATTCAAATGGGCGTTGTTTCCTGCGTCAACATGTGAATCACCAAACACATACACGGCTGGAACTGTGGCATTAACAATCAAAGCTTGGTGTGAAACGAAGCAGAAAGATAGAAACAAGATCAACATTTTCCTCCCCATATCTTTCTGCTTCGAATATATATTGGGAGCTATATTAATGAATCACGACGAGTTGTATTGATCATTAGAGTACCATATATATAGTGAGAACAATGGATATATTTTTGGCAAAGTTAACCGAAAATAGATAAGATAGTTGAATTGGTAAACGTACTTGTGTGGTAGATAACAATGTATGGTTTTTAGAATATTTACAATCCGTTTCGGAAATTTGTGTTGAGATAATATATAGATAACTTGTTTATAGCTCTAAAATAGCGAGAATGAGAACAAACTAAATGTTAATATTAGTAATGGGATCTGCTATTATAACAACGCTAGATTTTATTAAAATAAAGGAAAATTCAATGGTTTTAGAGAGAGAGAGTCAAGGGTTAAATATAGCCCCTTTTTTTTCTCTTTTCTTTTGTTTTGTTAAAATGATGGGAAAAAAACCGGATCGGACCGCCCGGTTCAACCGGTCCGACCAATGACCGGCCGGTGATCCGGTCCGGGTGGTGAAAAAAACCGGTGAACCGGTGGTTCGACCGGTTCACCCGGTTTGCCCTTTTAAAAAAAAATATTTTTTTATTCCTCTAACTACTATTTTGCATTATTTTTGAGGGAAAAATGAAAGTTTGAAGACCAAGATGAAGATAAAAGTAGGTAACGAAAGAACAAATCTAAAAAAAAATATTTTGAGAAGATATAATAATTAATTAATTATAGGAAAGGAGATGTCATTACATAAATATAGGCACCATAACTAATACTAATAGATTTTAAACATTTTTTGTCTAAAGATCTTTATTTTTATCTATGGAAATTTAAAAATATATTAATATATATATTGACACTAATAAATTGTAATATTTTAATATGGCCGGTTCGATCACTAGTCCGACCCCGGTTGAACCATTGACCCTTAAACCAGTACTGTGACCGGTTCATTGCCCGGTCCGATTTTTTGTTCCTTGGTCACTTTGAATTGTTATCTCTACCTACATACAACTTTTTACTTATCATTTGACCTAACCTTAATTAGTGGCTTTCTAATTTTAATTATGTGCATTATGTGAATAACTAGACATGTTTTCATACACATTGTACATCATGAAAGAAATTAGCCATATTACTATAATGACCCAAGAAATTAAAAATTCTTAAAATAAACAAAAATAGTTAATTGATATAGCAAGAATATAATTTTTATAAAGATAGTAGGAATAAAATATAATAAGATTGCTTATTTTATATCCATATTTAAAATTATAGGTTAGAAAAAAAAGAGGAAGTTGGGGCCTATTGAAAAATGCATCTTATGTCAACATCTAGTTGTCCCATCAACAATGTCACCTGCCATATTTGTACTAGGTCTCGAATATGAGTTCATATTTGTACTAGGTCTCGAATATGAGTTCGACATTGACATGTTTATATGTGTGTGTTTAAATTATATAAAATTAAAAATAATTTCACTCAATTGTTTTATCATTATATATTCATTTAAGTCATACAAAACACTTTCACTAGTTTTATTATCATTAAAATATGAAATTATTCAATATAATGGGGTAAATACCCTTCTTAGTAAATTTAAAGTAGAAAGCATAGAAATTTTGGGTGAAATTTGTGAAAAGCTAAAACTTTTCTACATGCCACTCAAATATTTCAATTCATGAGCTAAGCTAGAGATCATTCTAGCAGATGAACCATCAACAAGTGCTTTAGCAGCAGCATCCTGAAACACTTGAACTCTTCCACGTATTTCATTGCCTTCCTCATCATCACCTCCATTATCAACTTCACAACCCTTGCAACTTCCTCTTTCACTATAATCCCATTATTCTTATTCTGATAAACTTTCAGCCACGCTGCAACCTTAAACTCCTCAGTTAGCTTCACTGCGTTCATTCTTTGCTCTGCAAATAATGGCCAAACAATCATCGGCTTGCCATAGAAAACACTCTCCAACGTTGAGTTCCAACCACAATGAGTCAAAAACCCACTAGTAGAGTCGTGTCTCAAAATTTCGATTTGTGGGGCCCATGATGGGACCACAAGGCCTTGCCTTTTGGTTCTTTCCATGAACCCTTTTGGCAAGTAGTCAAGAGGGTTCTCGTTTTGTGAATTCAAATAAGCCGAACTTGGGGACCCACTTGGAGCCCTCAGAACCCACAAGAACTTGTGGCGGCTCATTTCTGACCCTAAGGCTAGTTCGTGAAGCTGTTCATATGTTAGTGTTCCTCCACTACCAAAAGAGACATAGAGAACTGAGTTTTGTGGCTGATTATCTAACCATATTAAGCACTTGGAGGCTGACTTGTTTATGGTAGTAGACTCGGTCTTCAAAATGGGACCCACCGGATAAATGGGAGGGTATTTATGATTACCTTCTTGTAGAGATGTAGTTCGCCCTCGTTCAAGATCTAAGAAGCTATTCACTATCATACCATCTGCTAAATGCAATCGCTTACATATGTGAAGAATTGTTTTGTAGGATTCACTTGATCTTTCTTCAACTGTGTCGAAGAGATCCTTGCCAAGAAATGCTACACAACCTGCATGAAGCAATTATAGCTCTTTAATTAAAGTTCACAACAACCAAAGACGATGGGAAAATTCCATTCAGCCCAAGGAAGAGACTTAACATTTGTCAACCCGAAAAGATTATGAAGCTTCTCGCACTCCTTGAGGTTGAAAAGACAATCATGCCCTTACTTTACTTTTTCATAGAAGTGTTTACAAGACAAATGAGGGGATTTACAAGACAAATAATGGGATTCAAAGGAAACTAGAGAGCTAACAAAAATATTTTAGCCATTCACAGAACAAATAAAGGAATTAACAAAGCAAATAAGGGCATTTACAAGACAAAAAAATGAATTCAAAAGAACCCAGGGAGTTAAAAGTATTTTGGTCATTCACAAGATAAATGAGGCAATTCACAAGACAAATATGAGCATTCAAAAAAAAATAGGGGATAAAAAAATAAAGAAAGGGAATCATTGTCTTTTTGGGTGTATTTTTGGGTGTAAGGGGTTGAGTGAAGTTTCAAAATCTTTTTGGGGTTGACTGAAAATTAAGTCTCTTCCATAGGGGTTAATTGAAATCTTCTAAAAAAAGATTCATAACGTGGAAGTTTCAAAGGTTGTGGCAAGTCTGGAATTACAGTAGAAACCATCTCATGGTCCTCATCAAGTTCGGGAAACTTGCGGCAGAAACAAAGGGAAGTAACTGACATGTGAATGTAAAGGTATGACTTGAGGTTGAACTTCTTTGCAATATCTAACAAATCCACGAGAATACATCGGCGACGATAGCAACGAGCTGAGTATTAGGGGAACTCAGAGAGCTCAAAGCTTGAGAAAGTGACGGAAGAGAGAGTTTTACAGTCTGATGCATTTGTGTTGCTGGATGGACCGCGTTTTGAGGGATGTCGTTTTTGTCAACATGTGGAAGAATAGTGAAGTCAATGTGCGGTGGAAGAGATTGGAGGACGGAATGTGCAGCTGGCGAGGGAGGACCAAGCGTGGGGATGAGGAAAGTAAAGTGGAAGTGAGGGAGGTGAACGGCAAGTCGTTTTGCAAACTCAATGAGAGGTATTAGATAACTAAACCCAGGACATGGAACCATGGCGATGCAAGGATTTCTTTTCTCCATAGAAGGTTGACAGTTTGGTAGCTTCAAAGGTTTATATTCCCGACTTTTAGACTACGATATTGCGCGTTGTTCCTTGGAAATGGATTGATCTACAACATGAATCCCTATTTATCCAAATATATAAAGTATATCATAATCTAGCACCTGGACCACGATATATTAGAGTCTATCTTACAGTTAGCTATGGCTTACCTTAAAACCAAGAGAAAAATCCGAGAAAATACCCCTGAAATGTACAAAACTCTAAAGTGTAACAAATGAAATAGATGCCCATTTGACCAAAAATGAATTAAAATTTTGCTGGTGAAATGACCATACTACGGTCTCATGTTAAAAAAAAAAAAAAAACTCTTAATGCCACCTTCACTAACAGTGAAAGAATATTGGGCGTACTTGGAGTGCGACTGTCTATTTCTAATACCCATGTAAATTGAATCACATTTGTGGAAGTGAAGTGCGTTGCACAACAAATATACCACATAGACAGAAAGAAGAAGAGAGAGTAGAGGGAAAAAGAATCAATGTGTATGAATATCTCTTTTTAAGTGATTCACAATTGAATTCCTTATTTCTATTTATATTGTTCTACCTATCCTTTCCTCGAGAGACATATTATATTGGTAAATTAATATAACCTTTAGAGATATTTTAGATCGGTTAAATAATAGGACTCATAGTAATTGGAAAATATCACATATATCCACTAAACTTTTATATTATTTATACTTTGACTCAATACTATTGAGCTTTGGCCTAATCCAACTAGGGGGGGACTAGATTATTTTCTAACATGTAGAGACCACCTCTTGACAAAGTTGGTTGAGGGGGGACTTGATCCCACCACTTAATTCCTGAAATGATATACAACCATTGAGTCGCTAAATCTTAATGATAATTAGTACAAATATATAAGTTTTGAGAAACATGAAATTATTAGAATAGCCAAGCAAATAATAACTTTTGCATGGTGAAAGACAATAACAAGTTGTGGGTGACAAGTTATTTGTGCTTCTGCATTGACGATTTTTAAGTAAGGAATGCTGGTCACTTGTTTAGATAGTATTGTCATTTTCGAATCAATTGTTGTTATTTACTATATTGTTGTAGTCATTCATGATCAAATTTGTGACTGAACAATGATTATTTTTGAAAGTAGTGGTCATTCGCTTAGATAGGTATGGTTATCGGGTAGTCAATTGTTATTACTTACCAAGGTGTTCTAATCGTTCACATGCAATTCTACTTAATTAAACTAGTCAATGGGCAATGTAAATAACTTGTCACTGGTTAAGTTGTTCTTACCATTTATTAAGAAAAAGTTGTTATTCGCCTAATTGTCATATTTATTTCATATATATCGAAGTTTGATAATTACTATCTTACATATTATTTTGCACTATTTTATTAAGAATATTGAGTGGCTCAATGATTCTATATTATCTAGAGAACCAAAATGTGGTGGGATTTCTTTATCAAAAATTATTTTACTGTCAGTTGGCTATGATCGGAAGGAATGAGCTTTTTGACCTTAGGGGGTAAGGCCATTTAAAAAAAGGGGGGGGGGATCCCAAATGAATTCGTTTATCCCAAAAGATCACTTGAACATGCAAAAGGACAAATAGATAAGAGGGTAGGAATATGAGATTTTAAAATGTTGGTGTTTTTACTAAATTACCCCTCAATTTTTTTAAAAGAAAAAGAAATAAGCTGCCTTACTAGAACACCACCGCTAGCAAGCCAACTAGCCCCCTGTGGCTACCGGTGGCTAGAGTCTGACACTAGTGAATTTTTTGGGGCTAGTAATTTAATTTAATTTTGGACCCACATGGTGATTTGATCCCACACCCGGGTTTTCCAAAAGGTTTTGTAGCCATTAGGCTACCGAAACCCTTTAGTAATATGATGCATATTGTCAAATCCCTTAATATTTCGATATGAGCAGAGTAAATAGCATAGAGTTCCATAGGACATACAAAAACAACAAAAACATACTGATAAGAAGTACTTGTTTACAATATAGGAGAATTCCCATAGGATTTGATATATATATACACAAATGTATAAAGCATTCAAAAGTAACTAAAATTACATGCATAAATAACTATAGTAGCTACAAAATTCCTAGAACTCTAATCACCGGTAGTCACTGTTTTGCCTTTCGAGTCGCCTGCCTCAGCAGTAAAGTTTTTGTTTTGAAAAAGAATGAGATTTGAGCGAATCTTAGTAGTAACATGCTTTCAAACATATAAAATGTGAAAAATAAATATGCAATGCCATGTCATGTAAAATGATAGAAAACTGTGTGTACACTTGTCTAAGGCTAAACGACATGTTTGCACCCTGACTTAACTCGGCGCCCATGTTAGGTCCCTGACCACAACTAAGCTAATAGGCATGTCCAAGACACTTAGCTCATATTACAGAGAATGACATATACAAACATTTAGTAATCATATAGTATATATAAGAAAGAAGTTACTACCTGAATCCTTTTTCAGTTCTACTATCGGTCCAATACTTTTGTTCCAGCTCGGCTATTATCAATTCCTATAAATTAAATTTAACAAGTAACTGATTATTACTTGTACTATTACTACTTTTAAATCATATTCTGTGGGTTATCCAATGTAGTTACAGCTGTTTCTGTATAGTACAATTATGCACAGTAAAATTTCATTGTTTCCAGAAACTGACAGATTTTTCAGTCAACTTTGGAAATTCATAATTAATTTTAAAAAACTCCAATTTGACTGATTCCAAAGCTTAAATGAATCTTTGTAAGTGTAAATTTGAGAAACAATAATTAGGTTTGACCATTGTAACCAGGTAATTCCCAAAAAATTCGCCAAACTATACTATTCCCAGATTCACTATCAGAAATAGGGTACAATTTCAAAAATACATATCTCCCAATCCAATTGTCCAAAAATTACAAATTAACTATCAAATTAAAGCTCTATATCTCTACTTTAATACTATAAATGGTTATAATTTTTGGACTAAGTTTGACCAGTGAAATATATTTTACAACATCACTGCCTCACAGAAGGCAACCAAACAACATGCACTTACAACTTAATAAATTTCTAGATTTGTATACCAACATCCAAAAATCATGAAAACATGTATTCCTATATAATTTTTTGTGTAGAATCCATTGGTGATATCAAATTTACCAAATTCTCATTCCTTATATATGCTCGGTTCTGACCAGTAGTGACAACATAGTCCAATGATCACCAAGTTTCCAATTTAATCATCATACAAGTCTTATATGCTCTTTAAACATCATGTATTTGATCATAACATTATTAAACACTAATTCCTCTTAATAACTGAGATTCAGGGTAGCCAAGAAAATTCACAAAAATCAACCAAACAACATAATATTTGGTTCAAATCAAAGATCAAACTCACCTCTTGCTCTTTCTTAAGCTCTTTCTTTGATTCTCTAACTTTGACTCTTGCTAGAAGACTCAAAACACCTCCTCTTAAAATTCTAAAACCATAGAAATGAAGCTCTCACCAAGAGGAATAATGTTTATGAAGAGTCTTTGAGCTAAAGAGGTGATTTACAAGATGAAAATCCAATTGGAAAGCCTTACCTTAGTCTTTGTTCTTCAAGTTTCTGTTTCTCTTTCCTTTCTTCAAGTTGGCTGACTTCCTTTGTGTGTGAGAGAGTGAGATAATATCTTATTTAATTCACTTCAGCTCCCTCAATTTATCTTGGCCGAAATCTCTTAAGGAAAAAGAGGACAAATACATGTGGCAATTTTATATTCATCTCCTCTCTTGCCTTTTGACCTTTGGCCGAAATGTTTGAAAAAAATGATGAAGACATATATTGATCACACTCTCACTTCTTTCTAATCCGACTTATGATGGATGGAGATAAGGAAGTATTTATATTCATTAGATATGTGTGTATATGGGTGTATGGCTAGATAAGGGTCCAAATGTCACAAGATTATGTGAGTTGAAATTTTTGACTTCCTCTCTACTTTCCCTTCCCTTATCCGACTTTGATGAGTGTTTGAGAGAATGTGAAATTTGATTTAAGTATTCCTCATCCTCTTTAAGATCTGTCCGAAATTGGCATTGAAAGGGTGAGGTAATTGTGTTAACCAAAGTCTTGTGTCTTCTTGTACAAAGGTAGGTATGGAATTATTTATTACATTCACACTTCTTGCATATTCCTAGCTGCAAGAGTTGACAAATGTAACATCCCAAAAAAATTTAATGTAAGGATTAATTTATGGAAACTAGATAGTAAGCTCAATTATGGAACCTACAAAATTTAAGGAAACTTAAATTAGACAAAGGAAAAAATTAGGACTTAGTATGTGTAATTAATAGGATAAAAATATACCTATATGTATTTAAAAAAAACTGACCGACACAAGAGACACACACACACCCACACTTGGCATTCCATGAGAGCTTACGTATAGCCTCCACCCTTGCATTATGATTATTTTCCATACATATGCTCACACACACAACCTCCTTTAGACAAACCAATGAACTACTCACACACACACTTGCCCATTGACTTAAAGCTCTCATTCACATCTCCATGAACTTCATGTTGGGACAGCACACACACACATTCAGCCCCACCATAATTCAAACACTCTCTTATATCTTCATTCTTGCAACACATCAGCTGAAAAAAAAAGACGAAATAGAAACATAGAACACAAAACAGAAAAACAGAGAGATACGTGAGTAAGAGAGACAACAAAACGAAGGAAGAAGAGAAACAAGGAAGCTTCAAACTTCACATACAACATCATAAACGTAATTAGGTAAGTCTCTTCTACTTTTATCTTGGATTTCCATTGGATTAGAGGCTATTTTGAGTGGTTGTATGTATGTTTTCTCAACTCTGTTTTGGTCGCCGAAAAACAGAGTTTTTACCGAAAAGTTGCATAAGCTCAAACAGAATCTACAGATAGATTTTTCATCTGATTCTTTTTTCTATGGAAATTTATTGATGTATAGTATGAAATAGAATCAAGAAGAGCTCAATTTGGGGTCAAAACAAATAAGTTATTAATTTTTAAAGTTAGACTGTCAAAATTGACGTTTGTAAGAGTCAGTCAGATTCTTGTGGCTTTATGACCAACAAACTCACATCCATTATTTAAGAAACTTTACAGTGAGGTATTAGACATAATAAGCTTTAAAATTAGTGGTAGAATGCATCATTTGGACATCTGTAGAGGAAGTTATGATTTTTGAAAAATGGGTTTAGAAACAGGTGCAATCCTAGACGTCTAGATTCTAGTAGTTGATTTCGTGGTGTTTTTGAATTATGTAATCTTTCCCAATAGCCATGAAAATTTCCAGAATTGAAGTACATAGTCTTAGCTTTAATTATATAAATATATTTTTTTAATTAGATTAGTATACTAAGAGATATGAATTTTTGAAGTTGGTTGCTCTCAAACTGTGTTTATGGAAAACAGATTGTTTGTGTTGAACGTTTGGAAACTCAAACCTTAACAAAAAATTATGAAACTTTACAGATTTAAAGTAAACATTCATAGCTTTAATTTGAGGTGTAGAACATAATTTTTGGACAAGTATATTAGGAGATATAGATTTTCAAAGTTGTGCTCAGTTTTTTGAGAGTAATCTGGAATAGTTGTATTTTGGGAAATTCTTGGAAACATTTGGTGAATTTGAGAAGATTTTGATATTTTTACATGAAAATAGACTTCAAGATCTTCATTTAGGATTTGGACCCAGTCAATTTGGAATTTTCTAGAATTAGTTATGATGTTTCAAAATTGACTGAAAAATATGTCAATTTTCTGAAAAATAGAAAAATTGCTCTATGCAAAATTATATAGTGTATAAGCCACTGAAACTGGGATAATCAGCAGAATATGATTAAAGATAGTAGTAATACAAGTAATAACCAATTACTTATTAATTTTAATTTATAGGAACTGGTAAAAGCCCGAGCCGAAGAAAAAGTTTTGGATAAACAGTTGGACTGAAAAATGACCCAGGTAGTAATTCTTTCTTTCATACACTATGTGATTATTTATATGTTGTGTATTCCATTTTCTGTAACATGACAGTGCCTGTGGCACAACACGCGAATAAGCCAGGGTCTAAACATGTCGTTTGACCATGGACATGAGTTAAGCCAGGGATCCAAACATGTCGTTTGGCCTTGGACAGTATGCATACAACACGAGTTAGCATTTTACATATCATGGTGCATTGCATATTTATTTATCGCATTTTATATGAGTGATTGTACATTACTACTGAGATTCATTCGAATCTCACCCTTTTTCAACATCTAAAAATATTCCAGCAGAGGACAGCGGCTCTAAGGGCAAAACCGTAATTACTGGCGATTGAAGGTCCAGTCTTAGCCAGGAGTTACATCTGATTATCTTTAGTTGTGGAATTTATTTTCTTTTGTACTATGTATATATTTTTCAAACTATATGAGGATTTTCTGTAATATAAGTAAGTACTTATTATCAGTATAGTTTCACTATTTATGTATGCCATCCGAACTACTCATTTATTATTCAGCAAATATCAGAATATTAAGGGGTCTGACAACAAAAGGAGGGAATTTATTGCACATGTCTTGCTTATGCAAGCATGAATCATGTAGTCAAATTAAGAAAAAAAAATGAGTCTTTTATTTTAATCATCCTCATCATTATTTCTACTTTTTAAGAGCAAATCTTGGCCTTTCATTTTGTTTCCCAAATTTATCTTCAAAATCTAGTGGCACTCAACTCTTTTACCTTTGATCATGGAAATATTATTTATTGTGCCATTTCAAGTATACCAAAATTCACCATTTTATTCAATTTAATATAACAAATGTACATGGAATTTTGGTGAACAAAATTTGGGATATTACATATATAATAATATATAATACATGTAAGAGTATAATTTGGTAATTACTAACTACACTTGTAATAAGAATGTCAACATTTATAAAGATATTTACCATTTGAATAACTACATTTACTACTACATTTAAAATGTTCTACATTCGGGGAAACTCAACTATTTGGGTGAAGGAGTGAGAAATTAACTACACTAGTCAATTTTTACAAGTAAGAATGTAATGTTTGAATCATAAACTAAATTTGTAATGCGAATGACACAATTTGTAAATGTATTTACTATTTCAATAATGTCATTAACTACTACTTTAACAAGTTTCACATTTAGAGAAATGAAACTAATTGGGTGAGGGAGTGGAAAATCGACTGTACTTATCAATTTTTACAAGTGTGTAATGTTGTAATCACTAACTACACTTGTAACGCAAATGACAACATTTGTAAGATATTTACCATTTTAATAATAGCATTTACTTCAACATTTAAAAAGTTTCACATTTGGGGAAACTCATCTAATAATCGTGAGAGGGAGTGAGAAATTGATTACACTTGTCAATTTTTAGAAGTAAGAATGTAATGTTTAAATCATTGACTACATTTGTAACCTGAATTGACACCATTTGTAAATGTTTAGTATTTCAATAATATCGTTTATTATTACTTTTAATATGTTTCACATTTGGGGAAACTCAACTAATTGAGCAAGGGTGCGGGAAATTGACTACATTTGTCAAATTTTCAAGAGTGTTATCTTTTAATCATTAACTACACATGTAACAAGAATAACAACATTGGTAAAGGTGTTTACCATTTCAGTAACATCATTTGTTACTACATTTAACAAGTTCTACATTTGGAGAACTGCAAGAAATTGAGCGATGCTATGGGAACTTGACTAATTGACAAGCCTAGTCAAAGTGGAACTTGTTAAAAGTAGTAATAAATGACATTATTGAAATGGTAAATACCTTTACAAATCTTGTCATTTGTGTTACAAATGTAGCCAATGATTAAAACATTACAATCTTGCTTGTGAAAATTGACAAGTGTAGTCAATTTCCCACTCCCTCACCCAACTAGTTGAGTTTCCCCTAAGGCAGTTGTTAAAAGTAGTAGCAAATAACATTATTGAAATGGTAAATAATTCACAAATTGTGTTATTCATGTTACAAATGTAGTCAATAATTCAAACATTACATTCTTACTTGTAAAAGTTTACAAGTGTGGTCAATTTCTCACTCCTTCACCCAATTAGTTGAGTTTCCCAAATGTGGAACTTTTTAAATGTTAGCATTATTGAAATTGGAAATACCTTTACAAATATTGTCATTCGTGTTACAAGTGTAGTAAGTGATTACAATATTACACTCTTACATGTATTATATATTATTATATTCATTATATTAACAAAAGGCTTTGGTCTTTTCTGTTGTATCAAAAACAAAAATCAAAGGGCTTTGGTAGCCATCAAGCCTTTCAAGTAGGAGTGTTCACTTTCATCCCATCACAACCGTCTCATTCCGATCCTGGTCATTTTGGAATGGGACAGTCTTGTCCCGATAAAATTCGGGACATGACAAAAGTGAGATGGGATGAAACTATTACTGGGATGGAACGGGACACGAGACATGCTTTGTTTCATCTCGGCTTTTTCTCCTGTCCCAAAATCATGTTTTACTAGTTTAATATAAGTAATATATCTAAGTTTTTTTTACCATAATATCTAATATTTTTATTAAAGATATAGATATTAGTTATATAAATAGATATTATCCTATGATATGTTTTAGATTGATTTTAATCATATAAAAAGATATTATCATATATTGGTAATATCTTTAATACGAAATATTATAAATACTTAAGAAAACCATCATAGTCGCCGGTGGCATGGGTGTAACCTTCTTCGTTCACTCTACTCTCTCTTAGTCTCTCTTGTACCTACTCGCGTAATTCTCTACAAAATACTATAAATATTTATTATCATCACTCTTATTAAGTCTAAGTTTTAGTTATTTTTTATTCTTGATTATGCTTTCGATCTAAAAATGATAAAAAAGGATGATTACATATTTGTATTATATATTTTCAATCAATCTAGGTTTAGCGTCCAATTCATAACCCATACATTTTACTTTTTACAAGTTCAAAAAAGGGGGAACAAGTGATGGTCCATACCCTAAAAAAAAATATGGGATGTCCCAGTCCTATCCTGATCCTAGCTTTGTCCCAGTCCCAGTGGGAATGGGATGAGAAATAGAATAGTTTTGTTATCCTGTACCTTTTGAGGAATGGATTGCGGAATAGGCTTGTCCTGTTCCTGTCCCTTCTTATGTACACCCCTACTTTTGTGAACCAAGATGGGTTGGGATCCCAAAAAAATTATTGACCCCAAAAAAGCCACTGGAACTAGAGCTCTAGCCACCAATGGTCGAAGGGTGTTGGGAACGTTGGTGCTCTAGCAAAGGTGGCCTTTTTATCTTTTTCTTTTTTCTAAAAAAATTGAAGAGCAATTTGGTAAAATCACCAACACTTTAAAATTCTCAATTCCTACCCTCTCTCCTATTTATCTTTTTACATGTTCAAATGACTAGTTAGAGATATGAGAATTCATTTGGCAATATTTTTTAGATTCCCCCCCTCAAAAAAATACCAATTCCATTTTGGATTTTACAACCTTTGTGTCTTTAAGGCTACTAATTGGATTTGTGTATTTCAAGAATATTTACATTTTTATCTTTAAAATCAAACTGCTAACTGAAAAATTTGTTACCGTACAGGGAGCTTGTTAGTTGAAAATATATGATAAGCAGCTCATTTAAAAGAAGCAGCATATTAGGTTAGTTTTCCCTTCCAGTGACTGACATTTAAGACTATAACTAAATTGATTTTAGAAAAAAGACAGAACAACACCCTGAAAATATGAAAAGGACAAATAAGGGGACCAAACTTCAGTAATCCCAAATTAATTCCAATAGACTGATTTGGAATTGTAAAATGTTGCAAAAAGACATCACTGCCCTTATTTAAAAAAGAAAAAAAATCTCAAGCACTCTTTTCCAGCTAGATGCTGGAGCTTTGGTGGTTGGTCATTGTAGCACCAGCAGGCCATCTAATGTAGCTCTAGCTCTGGTAGCCGTTCCCTTGAGCTCTAGCAATTTAATAAATTTTTTGAATTTTTGAAACAAAAGTAGTAAATAGTGAAACCAAAGTAGTAAACAAGGTTCTTGTTGCAAACTATTTCCTAATAACTACTCTTATTTCGTGATTTAGCAGTCTTGTTTTATTATTAACTACTATTGCTTCAAAAATTCAAAAAATAATTGGGGATGATAAAAGCAATAAATAGCAAAATAAGAGTAGTTATTAGGAAACAATCAGCAATATGGACCATATTTATTACTTTGCTTTCATTATTGATTATTCCAGTTCTGTTTTTCATTATTGTCCTACCCGCCGATAAGGGAGCAGACGTTTCAGGGACCAGTCATGGGGGTCATCAGCGCCAGAGCTTCGGTGGCTAACCACCTGTGAGGAGGGTTCTTAGGTGGCATTTTAAAAAATAAAGGCTAGGGGAAATGGTGTCTTCTCCACAATATTTTAAAATTTCAAAGAGTGATTTGGAATTATTGAAATTCAAGTCCCTTATTTGAAATTTTGATAATTGAATAGTTGTTTTCTTGAATTTTCCCATTGATTTTTTTAGTAGATATAGGGTTGAATTGACAAGCTAATGAAAGTATATCTACCAAGTTTTGTTTTAAAAGATCTTTATGTTCATCAAAGAGCTAGAATGTAGGATTCGTCCTATACACGAAATCTTAAATTTAAATGACACAAATATAGACACACAGGTACAAATTATTTTGGCCACTATGGCTCAAATTTTAGGGATTTTGGGCTAAGATGCCTTTTTATAATTTTATCCCTAATCTTTTAGTTTTATGCGCATTCATTACTCTGAACTTAATTTTAACGTGTTTAACTTAACCTGCTATACACTTAACATAAACATATTTATTAGTTTTACAATTGATTGGAATCATGTGATTGAGATTCTTCATTGACAAGAGCCAAGCCCCCAAATGAGTTACCCAGAAAATGCCGAAATTGGCCTTACTAAGAGCCAATCAATTGGCTGTATATTGACCCTTGATACTTCTTTGAATCATACTTTCTGCCTGCTATTTTAGGGAGAATTGCTATAAAGTCTCAACGAAAGGATTTAGTTATCAAAGAGTCTCAATGACGAGTGAACAGTGTAATTCTCGTTTCTACACTAGGGTTATTGCATACTTTTAAGTTGTTAATAGACTTTTGGATGGTTAAAATTTTTCTTGAGACCTTATAATGATTCCCCTTTTTTAAATTTTGTTCTGATTTTTCCCATCAGAAAAGAGTGACAGAATTGCTATGATAAAACATTGAATACTTAATCTGATTTCTTTTTGGCAATAGAGATTGAAAGTTAAGACCAAGCTTTGCTAATTCAAATAATGGCTACTCTAGATCCATTGCAGAAGCGAATTATTAGTTCAAAAGTGCAAAAATCAAGTCGAGAACATAAAAAAAGGCTCTATCATACCGAGTTGCACAAGGCCCAACCAAATAGAAGAGAAGTAATTAATTATACTTTAAATTGTTAATAGCTAAACTTAGTTAGGAAATAAAAGAAAAGCAATTTGTCATTCAATTTAGAGAAATTTGTTATTATATATCATGGCCTGTTGATTTTTGAACAATCGCTAAACTAAACTTATCAAAACCAAATATGTTGATGTTAATGATAGCATGTTATGTTCGAAGTACTTGTGTGGTACCTGATTTTATGCATAGTATAGAATTGATGATTTTTCTCAACTGTTATGAGCTAAGTGGTTTTAGCATTTTCAAATATAGGATAGATGTTCTGAAATTGGTGTAGGCCACTATAAATAGTTTATGGAGTGTAGTAAAAAATTAATGATAAAACATAGAGTAATAATAGCTAATGAAGTGTACGTTGTAAATATTATGTAATAGTTGTCGATTGCCTAATTAAGTATAGTAATTAACTAGGGTTAATATAACTTTTGGTCCCTGAAGTTTTGCCCGATTTTTATTTTGGCTCCTCAAGTTTGAAATCGGTGGTTTTAGTCATTGAAGTTTGGCCCTATTTTGGTTTTGGTCCCTCAAGTATACTTCATTTATAATTGTTAGTCCCTCAAGTTTACTCCATTTATAACTGTTGGTCCCTCAAGTTTACTCCATTTATAACTGTTGGTCCCTCAAGTTATCTAGTCTTTTTCAAACTTGAAGAACCAACAGTTATAAACGGAGTACACTTGAGGGACCAAAACCAAAATATAGCCAAACTTCAGGGACCGAAACTACCGATTTCAAACTTGAGAACCAAAACTAAAATCAGGCTAAACTTCAAGGACCAAAAGTTATATTAACCCAAATAACTAAGTGAAGCAGTTACCCTACAATAGTTACGTCCCTACAAGAGTAAATCAAGTGTAACAAATAGCGAACTAAGTGTGGTAAAAATCTTGCAACATGGGACTTTTCCATGAGTTCATTTATGATTGGAAAGTTGTTATAAGATGTTTGTAATTGCATAACGAAGTTTAGTAAATAGCAAATTAAGTTAAATAAATATCCTATAAATGTTGTTAATTGCCTAATTAAGTGTAATAACTAGCTAATCTAGTCAAGTAAATAACTAATTAAGTGTAGTAATTTGTTAAAACATATTGTTATTTACTATACTTCATTAGCTTTCACAATTCATGTCAAACCCCTTTACCCCTTACGATAATCGCGGGGTGAAAAGCATAAAGATTCATAAAGCATACGACACAGCAAAAACATATTGATATTCGGTACAAGTTTACATTATAGGAGAATTCCCCAAAGGGTTTGATGACACATAAATACACATGTACAACTCATTCAAACTCAAAATTTGTCTAAAGTACATGCAACACAACTATAGCAGCAACGAGAAGCTCCAGGACCTTAGCCACCGGGAGCCACCGCCTTATCTTTTGAGCTGCCTGCCTTAACTGAAATGATTTTTGGGTTGAAAAAGAATGAGATTTGAGGGAATCTCAGTAGCAACATGCTTACATACATATAGAATGCGAAAATAGATAAGCAATGTCATGTCATGTAAGATAATCGAAACGAATGTGTGTATACTTGCCCAATGTCAAACTACTTGTTTACCCCTTGGTCGACTTAGTGCCCTTGTTGGGTCCCCGACCACAACATGGTTAATTGGTGTGTCTAGGATACTAGCTCATGTTATAATGAATGACATTCATAATAGGTATCACATAGTACATGTAAGAAGTTACTACTTGCTTGCTTTCCTTTAGAATTCTTTTCTCGTTTTTCTGAACTCAGGCAAGTCTTAGGCTTCGGACCGTCATCAAGTCCTACAATTTTCAAATACACTATAGATGAGTTACTACTCATTCGCACATTACCCAAACTTGTGATATTGGTTAACTTAGCTTTTCAATGCTAAATTACCAAAATGCTCATGTAGCCCCGGTCTACTTGGACCTCACCAGAAATTATGACACGGGCTATTCCTACACAATTTCACATGTATAATCCATTTTTGACCTCAGATTTGTTAAATTCAAGGCCAAATGATGAAAATGCCTTTGGTAGCCCTTCCTTTGAGTTTTAAAGTATAGTTTGGTCATTTCTTATTCTGAGACTTTTCTCACTTAATCATCAACATATACCCTACACAATTTTATCGTCTAAACCCAATGAAAATATCAAAATTATCAAATTCCATCTTCTTTATCACATCTAAGATAGGGCTTAGATTTTAGGTTCTCAAAAAAATTGTGTCGGTTTCTCGTTTTCTCTTACTTAATCACCTCCTTTCTACTTATAATCAAACTATTAGCTATTTAGACATTCATTGGACAATGTTTGAAGAAACTTGGATAACAAGGTCCTTTAGGTTTCTTCATCTATCATTCACAAAAACAACCAAACCAACCCAAGAATAGTACTAATAGCATTAACCAAAGCATGAGAATCAAGTTTGGAGGTTTACCTTTGATTTCCACTTCTTTCTCTCTCCTCAACATCTAAATTCTCTCTCTCTCTCTCCTCTTGGAAATTGTCTTGAAAACCATGGTTCCAAAGGAGAAGAAGTGAGTAGGAGAGATCATAGTTGGATTAGGAAGCAGGAATCACAAGTTCATGACTTCCTTACCTTGAGTTTTGGAGAAACCTAGCTTTTGGGATGCTTCAAGCTTTTGCACTGCCTCTCAGCTCTCTCTCACTCTTTCAGTTTAGTTCTTGCACGAGAATGAAATGAAGAAATGAAGGATTAATGATATAGCCAATTAGTCAAATGGCTTCATAGGTGGCAAGCTCTTATTTGTCCACAACTTCATTTCTTGTTTAATTATATCATTTCCCTTTTGCTTCTTCATCCCACCGAAATGCATAAGAGAAGAGAGGGAAATATATTGATCTCAACTATCCCATTGTTATCTTACAAGTTGTTGACTTTTAACCTTTGATTTTTGACTATTTGACCTTTCTTGATAATAAGTCACCATAATAGGCTTATTAATTATCAAGTAGCCATTTTCCTCTTTTTAGTTCTCATATAATTAAAATTATTAGGAAGATTAGGGAAAATATTTAGTTCCCACTTTACAGCAAAATTACCGTTTTGCTCCTACGTTTCATGATTTACCGAAATTAATCATTTCTTACTCCTTTGTGTCCTTGCTTAGCCAAATTGTGTGTAACCGGAAATTGAAATATTATTGTAAATTTATGCACACTACAATTCACCATTTTATTTCATTAGATGTATCAATTATATAAGAGGAATATTGGTGATTGAAAATTGGGGTGTTACAATTCCTACTATTTATCAGCAAATGATAGCACCTGTTAGAAAATTCCACATTTGGATAATTTCATACAAAAGGCCATTGTTTTAAGATATTTACAACATTTTATTAGCTATTTAATACACTTGATTAGTTATTTATTGCATTTAATTAGCCAACTTTACCACAAAAGATCCTAGCCACATACTCGCCACTACAGCTTTAGTGACCTGTCGTTAACGCTAGAACTTTTTTGTCATTTTTAGGGGGGTGTTTATTGCATTAGATGGTGGATGGCTAAGGTGCACTACAACAAAAAGGCCTTTTATTGCACTACAATAAAGGAAAACAACTCAAAGGGAAAGGGAGTAATTATCAGTGATAACTGAGAAGGTGGAGAAGCTGGAAATAGCTTATTTTGTTGGTTATCTCTATAATATTTTCCTTTATATATAAGACTTATGGTTAGCCTCAAATGGCTATAATTTTGTATATATCTACATATGAATATAGATGTCCACAGTGGAATCAATACACATAATAGTAGTATTAGCATATATAGTAGGGGTATTAGTAGTAATACTATGCTTAATTATCAAAATGGGGATGGGCACTTGTTTGATTGTCCGCAAAGGTCCGCAAGTGCACGGGTCACGTCAAGTAATAAAGTGATGAGTAAGATATCGTTCCCACGAGGATTTGGTTCCAAAACCCGGTTAAGTAGCGATTATTGCACTTTCGCCTAATTCGAGTTAGACAATTATCACAGTAGAGGAAAAACATAATTATAAACTAAAAAGAAAATATAAATAAATGATTCATGGACTAGAAATGATAATACAATAGAAGTTAGGATTGTTTATCTCCCTTGTATTTCATAAGTACTCATTCAAATCCCCACAATATGAGCTCTCAAGGATGGATTATGCTAACCAAGGTCACTAATTTACCCATAAGTGCTCTCTCAAGTCTCCAAATAGGTGTTTAGCTTCATTAGTTCATTAATCTCTTAACTGAAGAATTAAGCCCAACCTACATTGCAGAACCTATGTGGCTATGTGGGATTAATGATTGTATATCTACCTCATCAACAAAACCATCAATCCAATCCATGAATATCAAGTTCCCACACGATTAAACCCAAGTTCTACACTCAATCTAGCCCTCTCAGGCATCAACCAAGTGAACACAACAACCTCATTGGTGGCCAATCAATAAGGAGTATTAAGAACATAGTGAAATCAACATAAATCAATTATTCCACATAAATATAAAGGGGAAATGAGTACTTAATCCATACAAGGGTTCAAAACAATCCAAACAATAAAACTCTAGCTACACATGTTCATAAAACCCAGAAGAAACAGGGCATACATCAATTACAAAGCAGAACAAAAGGGAAAGACAACAGAAGGAGAGGAAAAACCAAGAGGAGAAGCTCAAATCTCTTTAAATCTTCAACATCTAGTCCAATCTCCACCTCCAAGCTCCAAACCCTAGCAGAGCATTGTCTCCATGGCGCCTCCTAGGTTCAGAATGAGGCTATGATGTGTTAATTTTGTATTTATAGGCCCTATAATCCGTGCTGTCATCAATACACATTTCTACTATTTTCAGGCGTTGGCCGCTGCCAAAGGTTGTTGGCCCCGGCCAAAATGTCTCTGGAGGTTGTTTGGCCATGGCCAAAAAGTTTTTGGAAGGATTTTGGTCGCAGCTAAACTCCCCTTATGATCTTGGCCGCGGCCAAGCTTCCATAAGAAGCTTTTTGGCCTTCTTCATCCTTTTCTTACTCTTCCATAGTGTTTTGACTTCCTTAGCTCCATTCCTACATCTTGATCATTCTTTGGTGCCTCCAATGACTCCTTTGTGGCTCCAATATTAACCTATCAACATAATGAAATCTATAAAAATAATGTTGATGTAATTTTAATACAATTATGGGGCTTAAACAAAGAATTTATACCTTTTTATCATCAATACCCTTGGGCACATTACCTTTGCACATTTATCATCAATTATTTATGAATTTATCCAAAATGTATGCAAAACTAAAGGTAAATGTGCCACTTTAACATGAATTTCATGATGTTAACAATGATTCGAGTCCATAACTTGACAAATGATAGATTTAGGTGATATCAGAAAAGAACTCTGATACGATCAAATCTAGTATAAGGAATTATGAGTTTTAATGAAGAGTTTAAACCACTGATTAATTATTTTAGAAAGTTTTAAATTTTTCAAAAAATGCCATTCATTTTACAAGTTCAACGACCCTGTATTTAGGTTAAGTTTTCTAACTATTTTCTGTCAAACCCTATTTTCATAGTTATTAGATGAGCTTTATACATAATGAGCTTGAACCACTAAGCCAGGTTTCAATCCTGGGAAGAAAACACCTTTGAAAATAGTTAAAAACACAGCCTAAATACAAGGTTCGAACTTGTGAATGAATGGGCTTTTATAAAAAATTTAAAACTTTTTAAAACAGTTATTTAGTAGTTCAAACTCTATGTTATGGCTCATTTATCCTTTAACGTTATTCATAAATATCAGAGTATTACTCTACTCTTATCCTAGTCTATCTTTGGTTAACTATGGGTTTACAAAATACAATTGTTCATCCCTGATTAAATTATTGTGCATGGTATTATTACCATTATCTATACTACGCATGCTTGTGCTTCTACTATGCTACTACCACAGCTACTATCTTCACTATGTACACCTCTATGTTTATGTATATACATACATATATACATCTCTATGTTTATGTATGTATGTATGTATGTACAAACACACACACACACACACACACACAAAATTTGTAACCACACAAGGCTACCAAAAATTCTAAGTCTTAATAATTTATTATATAGATCCTAACACTTAAACCAAATATTATCTTAACTTCTTTAGCTCTAACTTTCTTTAATCTTCACCAACAACAACGTCCTTTCCCCTAGAAGTACTTGCTCTTGCTATATGTCATGGAAGAAAGGGATGAGATTCAAGGGAATCTCAGTAGCAAAAATTATCTCAATATATAATGTGCAATGATAATTAACTATGCATGTAAATGGCCAAGCAAGAACAACACCGTACAAGCATATACACATGGCCATGGCACCAACTCAAGCAAGGATATTACATGTTTAAAAGCATACATGACAAATAGACATGCAATCAACTAAATACAAACTATATAAGAGTAAGTTTTACTACCTTTTTAAGCTTTTTTCCAAATTCACTTCCTCTTGCTTGTGTTTCCTTTTCTTCTCTCTTTGCTTGATTGAAAAAGCCAAATCCTATTAACCATTATACTCATGTAAGTTGCAGAATAACAAACAAACTTTGATATATTTACTTTGCATAATTAATCTCTTCCGCATTCCCAAACTCTAACCCTTCAAAATTAGCTCTCTAGCCTTACTCTTAAAGTCTTCATTTGTAACTTGTTCTCTTATCTATTCACTCTCTAGGTTTTTCAAACTATAAGAATTTAATTAAATTAATTTAGCCCTTAAATCTATCCCCAGTATTAACTAACCATCACCAATTACATTTCCTAAAATTGTGATCAATTATCCAACTTAACCCATTCTGCCTCAATTTTTAGGAAAATTTGGAAAATCATAACTTAAGCTAGGGGACTACAAATGAGGTGGTTCAATTTTCTATGTGAAGCTCTTGAAGTCTTTTGTACCATTGAAAAAAAAACCGGACTAGACCGGCCGGTTCAACCGGTCCGACCGGTGATCCGGCCCGGTTGATGAAACAAACCGGTGAACCAGTCAAAACCGGTGGTTCGACCGGTCCACCCGGTTTGCCTCTTTTTCTAAAAAAATACATTTTTTTTATTCATCTAACTACTATGTTACATTATTTTTTAGGGAAAAATGAAAGTTTGAAGACCAAGATGAAGAGAAAAGTAGGTAAAGAAAGAACAAATCTAAAAAAAAATATTTTGAGAGGATATAATAATTAATTAATTATAGGAAATGAGATGTCATTACATAAATATAGGCACCATAACTAATATTAATAGATTTTAAGCATTTTTTGTCTAAAGATCTTTATTTTTATCTATGGAAATTTAAAAATATATTAATATATATATTGCCACTAATAAATTGTAATATTTTAATATGACCGGTCCGAACCCGGTTGAACCATTGACCCTTGAACCAGTGCTGTGATCGGTTCATTGCCAGGTTTGATTTTTTGTTCCTTATTCTGTACAAGAAAAATATTATCCAGTATCCACATGTAATATCCCAAAATTTAATAAAAGGATTAATTTATGAGAGTTAGATAGTAAGCCAAATTATGGAACCTATGAAATTTAAGGGATATTAAATTAGACAAAAGGAAAAATTAAGGTCTAGTGTGTGAAATTAATAGGATAAAAGTATACCTATACGTATATAAAAACAAACACACCTAAACACCGACACACACATCCACACTTGGCATTTTATAAGAGCACACGTACAGCCCCCATCTTGAATATAATTCTCTTCCATCATTAGAAAACACATGTCCCATACACACACTCACACATACACCCTCCTTTAGACAACACACGTACACACATTTATTAAATAAAATCACGTTAACCTCTTCCAACTCTTATTTACGTCCAGCTGCGGAAAAAGAAAAGAGAGAGTGAGTAAAAGAGAGAGCAAGAGAAATAGAATAGAGAAAGAGAGAGAGAGACGTAAAAGTGATCGGTGCTACCAGAGGAAGGAAGAGGTTACAAATCCCACATGCAACTCTATATCCTGGTATAGGTGAGTTGTGTTCACCCTTATCTTGTTTCTTTCGTTGGATTTGAGGCTGTTTCTGGTGGTTTTGGGTGGCTAGAAGTGAGAAAATTCTTTGGAAAGTTTTTGCCACCGATAAGTTTTAAAACTAGTAATTGTATGTCGATTTTATGTGGGATTTTTGGTCTCTTTGGTTCTGGAAATGTGTCACCAAACACAGAGCACGTAGGTAGGAGTATGTAGAGTCAAAATCTTTGAGATTAGAGTGCAAATTCATGGCTGCATATTAGTTTTCTTTACCCTGTTTTGTTCGCCGGAAAATAAAGTTTCTGTCAGAAAGTTGCAAAAGCTTAAACAGAGGCTATAGATGGATTTTTTGTCTGGTTCTTTTTGGTATGGAAATTTTAAGATGTGTAGTATCTAATAAAATAAGGAATAGCACAATTTGGATAGAAAATGAATGATTTATTGAGTTTTGAATTCAGACTATCAAAACTAACATTTTTTAAAGATATTCAATTTAGTGTTGAGTTTTGACCAATCAAATCTTATCCAATATCTATAAAATTTTATAGGGAGATAGTAGACATAAAAATATTTAAAATGAGTCCTAGAATGCATCATTTGAATACCTATGGAGGAAGTTATGATTTTTGAAATATAGGTCTAAAAACAGGGGAAACTCTGGAAGTCCAGGTTCTGGCAGTTTGGTTGTATTGTTTTTTGAGTAATATAATCTTGTCCAATAGCCACAAAACTTTCCAAAAAAATATTATATATTCTAAGATTTAAATTGATATATAATTTATGATATTTGGATCAGTATACTAAGAGATATGAATATTTGAAGTTAGTTATAGCCAAATTATGTTTCTAGAAGTCAGATGGGTTATGGTGAAATTTTGAAACATGACAAAAAATTATGAAAATTTATAGATTTAAAGTAGACATTTAGATATTTAATGTGATGGGTAGAATATAATTTTTGGACTAGCACATTTAGAGATATGATTTTTCAAAGTTGTGCCTTGTTTTTGGAGTGTAATGTCCTATTTCTAGAATGCAATCTAGAATAATGGGAGTTTGGCGAAATTTTGGTAATGACATGGTTGCAATGGTCAAACCTAAGTATTTTTACTCAAATTTAAATTTAAATAGATTCATTTAGGATTTAGAGTTAGTCAAATTAGATTTTTTTAGAATTAATTATGAATTTCTGAAGTTGAAACTGTTTTAACTGCACTGTACAAAATTGTATTGTGTAGAAATTGTTTTAACTGTATTAAATAACCAGCAGCATCTAAAAGTAGTAATGCTATAAGTAATAACCAGTTACTTGTAACTTTAATTTCTATTAGAATTGGACATAGTCCGAGCCAGAATCCAAGTGTAGGACAAACAGGAAAATTTGGAAAAGACTCAGGTAGTAACTTCTTCTTACATATACTATGTAATTACTAAATGTTGAATATGTCATTCTTTGTAACATGAGCCAAGTGTCTTGGACACTTAAATTTACCAAGTTGTGGTCAGAGATCCAACAGGGGCACCGAGTATACCAGGGTGCAAACATGTCATTTGGCCTTGGGCAAGTGTACACATAGTTTTGATCATCTTACATGACATGACATTGCATATTTATTTTTGCATTCTATATGTTTGAAAGCATGTTGTTACTGAGATTTTCTCAAATCTCATCATTTTTCCAAATAAAAAACTTTACAGCTAAGGCGGGCAGCTCAAAAGGCAAGACGGTAGCTACTGGTGATTAGGGTCCCGAGGCACTCTGTAGCTGCTGTAGTTATTTATGCATGTAAAATTTAGCTACTTATGAATGCTCTGTACATTTGTATATATTTTTCAAACCCTGCAGGGATTCTTTAGTATTGTAAACAAGTACTTAATGTCAGTATATCTCAGCTATTTATATATGCCTTACGAAACTATGCACTTATTACTCTGCGAACATCAAATTATTAAGGGGTTTGACATTTTTTGTATCGAAGCATGCGGTTCTGGCTACATCAGAATAGTATACTGATATATGACTATGTGAAATTTACCTCTTACTCATTTTGATATAGTGAAACATAAAGATGGCGAGAATAAGAGGTAGACCAAGAGGCCAAGGTAGAGACTGTAGAGATAGCGATAGATCTGGAAGTAAACACATAGATAATAAGGAACCGGGCACTAGACCCGACCTAATGCAGTAACTTATAGGAATAGTGATGGAACAACAAAACACATTGAACGAAATGCGAAATGAATTGAGAGAGATACAATAGAAATAAAACGCCGATGCTGAAGCTCATAATACCTTGGTGGACAAGGAGGTGGCTACATACAGCCTCCAGATCCTGAGCCATAAGTTCCTGAGGGTTCGGTTGTAGAAGTTGATAGCATGCAAACCTGGATGACCAGATAAAACTAGTACTAGCCAACCGTTTTCAAAGGAAAGTTTGATCCTTAAGCTACAGAGGACTGGTTGTCTCGTTTGGAGAAGATCTTTAGAGTTATAGAGAGCCTAGATAATATAAAAGCCTGACTTCCATTTATAAGCTGGAAGGTAATGCTGACATATGGTGGGGAAGCATTGAGCCAATCCTATAAGCATGAAATATTCCTGTGACCTGGGAAGTGTTTCAGAAAAAATTTAATGAGAAGTATTTTCCTTGGTTAGTGAGACTGACTAAGGAGACATAATTCTTGACTATCTAACAAGGTGAGAAGGAAGGTTTTGATGAATATCTAGCTAAATACATCCGCTTGTCCCGTTACTCCTACTTGAAATTCTACGATGACAAAGAGTGAAGTTCGGACATAAGGATACGAGGGCTGAAGTTGGAGTTGAAGGAGAAGTTGGCCTCCCAGTACTTCAAGGAGTTCAATAAGGTAGTTGAAGAGTGTCGAATAATAGAGCATAACCTATTGGAGTTGCATACCCATAAATGTACTGGTAACAAGAATACATTCAGTGGCAGAAATTCTTCTTAAAAGCACCAATATTAGGGTGGTTCTTCGAGTGGCAGTAATAAGAAGCCATACCAACCTAACGACCGCAGTAATCAAAGACCCCTTGAGAACAAAACCTGCCAATATTGTGGAAACCCTCTCCATCTTGGCTAGATATGTATACAAGCAAAACAAGCCTTGATAGCAGTAAGGCAGATTGTCTGTTACAATTGCAACAAGCCAGGGCATTTTGCTAAGGATTATTAATAGCGACAAGAGACGAGGCAGCAATTTTAGGGTAGAATGTTTGCCTTGACACGAGAGGAAGCCCAAAAATTACCGGAATTGATCAGAGATACGATTTCTCTCAATGATAATCTAGTACAAGCATTATTTGATTCAAGAGCTAGTCATTCATTCATTGTATATGACTGTGTAAGATGACTAGGCTTGAGTGTGTATCAATTATCCTATGACTTGACGGTATCCATGCCTATGATGAACAGATTAACAAACGTTTACTTAAATTGCATAATAAACATTGAGGGACATAAGTCCACAATAGACTTGATTTGCTCTCAATTGAAATGACTAGAAGTGATACTCGGAACCGAATGGCTAACTGCAAACAACTTATTGCTAGAATGTGGAAGAAAAAAGGTCATTTACCCTAATCCACTAACAAAGGATAATGCAGAAATCAACCTAAACTTTATCTCCGTAACCAAAGCTAAGAGATGCTTATACAAAGGTTGTTAGGGGTATATAGTATTTTTCTCTATGCAAACAGAGGCAAAATAGATTTGGAGAGTATCCCTATAGTAAATGAGTTTTTGATGTATTTTGGGAGGAAATTAGTGGCTTACCCTCAGACAGAGAAATAGAATTCACGATCAAAACTAAAGCCTGGAGCAGGACCGATATCTAAATCCCTATACAGAATGGCACCAACTCAGATGGTAGAGTTGAAAAAGTAAATTGAAGAACTGCTAGAGAAAGGGTTTATCCGACCCAATGTCTTGCCATGGGGAGCTCCAGTGCTATTTGTGAAAAAGAAAGATGGAAGCCTACAACTCTGTATCGATTATGGGGAGTTAAACAAGGAGACTATAAAAAACAAGTACCCACTTCCCAGAATCAATGATTTGCTTGATCAACTATTAGGATCATGTGTGTTCTCAAAGATGGATATGAGATTAGGCTATCACTAGCTCAAAGTGAAGGCAAACGATGTGTTGAAGACTGCTTTCAAAACATGATATGGCCATTACGAGTTTCTAGTAATTCTATTTGGGCTGTCCAATACACTTGCAATGTTCATAGACTACATAAATGAAATCTTTCATCCATACTTGGACCAATTCATGGTAGTCTTTATCGATGACATACTAGTGTACTCACAGAGCATAGCAGAGCATGAACACCACCTGAGGATTGTATTGAACACATTACGGAGCAAGCAACTCTATGCCAAGCTGATCAAGTATGAGTTTTGGCTTTTAGAAGTTAAATTTATGGGTCATGTAGTCTCACAGCAAGGGGTCTCAGTAGATCCAAATAAGGTGGAACCAATACTGAACTGGAAGAAGCTAGAAACAGTATTTAAAATACGTAGTTTTCTAGGTCTTTAAGGGTGCTACAAACGGTTTATACAAAACTTCTCTAGAATAGCTTTGCCATTGACTAAGCTAACGCGAAAAACTCAGCATTTTATGTGGGACAACAATTATGAGAGAAGCTTCACAGAGCTGAAATAAAAGCTAACAACAACACCAGTGCTGACAATCCCAGATCCTCAATTAACCTTTGTGGTTTACACATATGCCAGTGGACATAGATTAGGATGTGTCCCAATGCAGCAAGGTCGTGTAGTAGCTTATGCATCTCGACAACTGAAGCCTCACGAACAAAAATATCCCACGCATGATCTTGATTTGGCTGCGATTGTATTCACACTAAAGATTTGGAGACACTATCTCTATGGGACGACCGTAGCGCTGTATTATGACCACAAGAGTTTAAAATATTTGTATGATCAGAAAGAGCTCAATATGCAATAGCGTAGGTGGATAGAATTGCTCAAAGATTACAATATAGAGATCAAGTATCATCCAGGCAAGGCAAATGTGGTGGCAGATGTATTGAGCCATAAAGCAGTACGGTGGCAATCCTCATGATTCATGAGTAGAAGCTAACTGAGAACTTAAAAGATCTCAACTTATCAAATCAGATAATGATTAATAGCAGTAATATCAGCCATGTAGAAAACTATCTCAGAGAAGATATAGAAAAAACTTAGATGCAGGATAAACATGCTCAATCTATCATAAACATGATTGTAAAGGGAGAGACTCATGAGCATGACTTGTCACCAAGTGAACTAATCAGGTACCAAAAGTGAATATATGTTCTACCGCAGACAAAGCTAAAATGGAAAATCCTAGAAGAGGCGCACAAGAGTAAATATACTCTGCATCCAGGACCAACAAAGATATAACATAATCTGAAGTCCACATATTAGTGGCTAAGCATGAACAGGGACGTGTCAAGGTTAGTTGCTCGTTACCTTGCTTGCTTAAAAGTTAAAGCTGAGCATCAACGACCTTCAGGGCTACTACAAAACCCTATAATTCCTAAGTGGAAATGGTAAAGTGTCACCATGGATTTCGTGATAGGACTACTAAAGGTCTAAAATCATGATGGAATATGAGTGATAGTAGATCGATTCATGAAAATAGCTCATTTTCTCCCAATTAGTATCCACTACTCTCCCGATAAACTTGTAGACATCTATATCAAGGAGATAGTGTGTCTCTATGGTATGCCAAAAAATATCATATTAGACAGAGATTCTCGATTTACTTCCAAGTTTTGGAAGGCGGTGCATAAGGCTTTGCTTACCAAGCTCCGATTCAATACACCCTATCATCCTCAAATAGAAGGGAAAACTAAAAGAATAATCCAGACACTGGAGGACATGCTCACGGCATGTGTGATAGATTTTAAAGGTAGTTAGGACTAGTTCCTTCCCTTAGTAGAATTGGCATACAACAACAGTATCATTTGAGCATCCAAATGGCTCCCTACGAAGCATTATATGGAAGTAAATGTCAGTCATCCTTGTGCTGGATAGAGCTGTCTGAGAGGTAGATGTATGGGCCAGACATAGTAGATCAAACTACAGAGCATATAAAACTGATCAAGCAGAGACTACTAGCTACACAAAGCAGGAAAAAGAGCTATACCGACAAAAGGCGAAAACCTCTCGAGTTTGAAGTTAGAGACCATGTATTCATAAAGGTTTTGCCTATTACTGGCATTGGCAAAGCATTAAAGGTGAAGAAGCTAAGCCCTAGGTACATTGGTCCTTTTGAGATCTTATCAAAGATTGGGCTAGCAACGTAATAAATAGCTTTGCCCCTGAGATTAAGCAAGTTTCATAATATCTTCCATATGTCACAGTTGAAGAAATATCAACATGAACCCAAGCATGTGGTCGAATACGAAGAGGTAGATGTGCGAGACAATCTGATGTATGAGGTCACACCTGACCGAATCATTGATCGACAGGAAAAACAACTCAGACACAGGAGTATCTCATTCATAAAAGTAATATGGAAGGGGTTATCTCCTAGAGAAGCAACCTAGAAAGATGAAGAAGACATGAAGAGACGTTACCTAGAATTCATATCTCCATAGATGTAACAAATTTTGAGGACGAAATTTATTTTATGAGGGGAGAATTGTAATATCGTAAAATTTAATAAAAGGATTAATTTATGGGAGTTAGATAGTAAGCCAAATTATAGAACTTACAAAATTTAAGGGATCTTAAATTAGACAAAGGCAAAAATTAAGGCCTAATGTGTGAAATTAATAGGATATATATATATATATATATATATATATATATATATATATATATATATGTACATAAAACATACACACCCAAACACCGACACACACACCTACACTTGGCATTTTATAAGACCACGCGTACATCCCCTGTCATGGATATAATTCTCTTCCATCATTAGAAAACACACGTCCCATATACACACTCACACATACACCCTCCTTTAGACAACACACATACACACATTTATTAAATAAAATCACGTCAACCTCCTCCAACTATCATTTACGTCCAGCTACAGAAAAAGAAAAGAGAGAGTGAATGAAAGAGAGAGCAAGAGAAACATAATAGAAAAAGAGAGAGACGTAAGAGTGATCGGTGCTACCAGAGGAAGGAAGAAGAGGTTACAAATCCCATATGAAACTCCATATCCTGGTATAGGTGAGTTATGTTCACCCTTATCTTGCTTCTTTCATTGGATTTGAGGCTGTTTCCAGTGGTTTTGGGTGGCTGGAAGTGAGAAAATTTTCTTGAAGGCTTCTGTCACTGATAAGTTTTAAAACCAGTAATTGTATGTCAATTTTATGTGAGATTTTTGGTCTCTTTGGTTCTAGAAATGTGTCACTAAATATAGGACACGTGGGTAAGAGTATGTAGAGTCAAAATCTTTGAGATTAGAGTGCAAATCCTTGGTTGCATATTATTTTTCTTTACTCAGTTTTGTTATCTGGAAAACATAGTTTCTACTTGAAAGTTGCAGAAACTTAAACAGAGGCTATATATGGATTTTTTGTTTGGTTCTTTTTGGTATGGAAATATTAGGATGTGTAGTAGGTAATAAAATAAAGAAGAGCACAATTTAGAGTGAAAATGAATGATTTATTGAGTTTTGAACTCAAACTGTCAAAACTAACATTTTTTAAAGCCAGTCAATTTCGTGTTGAGTTTTGACCAATCAAATTTTATCCAATATCTATAAAATTTTACAGGGAAATAGTAGACACCCAAATATTTAAAATAATTCCTATAATGCATCATTTGGATACCTGTGAAGGAAGTTATGATTTTTGAAATATAGATCCAGAAACAGGGGAAACTCTGAAAGTCCTGGTTCTGGCAGTTTTATTGTGTTGTGTTTTGAGTAATATAATCTCGTTCAATAGCCACAAAAATTTCTAGAAAAATATTATATATTGTAAGATTTAAATTAATATATAATTTGTGATATTTAGATAAGTATACTAAGAAATATGAATTTCTGAAGTTAGTTGCTGCCAGATTATGTTTTTGGAAGTCAGATCGGTTGTTGCGAAATTTCGAAAAACTAAAACTTGACCAAAAATTATGAAATAGACTTAAATTATACATTCATAGCTTTAATTTGATGGATAGAACATAATTTTTGGACTAGTACATTAAGAGATATGAGTTTTCAAAGTTGTGCCTTGTTTTTGGAGTGTAATGTCCTATTTCTGGAATGCAATCTAGAACAATGGGAGTTCGGCGAAATTCTGGGAATGACATAGTTGTAGTGGTCAAAACTAAGTATTTTTACAAAAATTTAAATTTAAATAGATTCATTTAGGGTTTAGAGTTAGTCAAATTGGATTTTTTTAGAATTAATTATGAATTTCTGAAGTTGACTTAAAAATCTGCCAGTTTCTAAAAAACCGTGAAACTGCACTGTACAGAATTGTATTATGTAGAAATTGTTTTAACTGTATTAAATAACCAACAACATCTAAAAGTAGTAATGCTATAAGTAATAACCAGTTACTTGTAACTTTAATTTCTATTAGAATTGGACATAGTCCGAGCCAGAATCCAAGTGTTGGACAAACAGGAAAATTTGGAAAAGACTCAGGTAGTAACTTCTTCTTACATATAATATGTAATTACTAAATGTTGGATATGTCATTCTTTGTAATATGAGCTAAGTGTCTTGGACACAAATTTTCCAAGTTGTGGTTAGGATCTAACAGGGGCGCCAAGTATACCAGGGTGCAAACATGACGTTTGGCCTTGAGCAAGTATACACATAATTTCGATCATCTTACATGACATGGCATTGCATATTTATTTTTGCATTCTATATATTTGAAAGCATGTTGCTACTGAGATTCTCTTGAATCTCATCCTTTTTCCAAATAAAAAACTTTACAGCTAAGGTGAGCGGGTCGAAAGGCAAGACGGTGGCTACTGATTATTAGGGTCTCAAGGCACTCTGTAGCTATTGTAGTTATTTATGCATGTAAATTTTAGCTACTTATGAATGCTCTGTACATTTATTTATATTTTTCAAACCCTGCAGGGATTCTCTAGTATTGTAAACAAGCACTTAATGTCAATATATTTCCGCTATTTCTGTATGCCTTAAGGAACTATGCACTTATTACTCTGTGAATATCAAAATGTTAAGGGATTTGACACCACACATAGACTTAATCTCGCAAATTCCATAATCAAACTGACTGTCTAATATGAGAATCAGAATTTCCCAGATTTTCTACCCAAATTTTAAAATTCATAACTTACAATTCACACATTCAATTCCTGAGTTCTAATACTTGATTGAAAGTTCTATAAGTCTACTTTAATATAAAAATAATCACACGGCCAAATTACTAAATTAAGCTCATGAAATTTACTTATTTACTTACTGTCAATAATCCGGAACCTAGAATGTTCCCTGTTTTTTGACCAAATTCCAAAAATCATAAATTTTGTTCTACATATCTAATTGATATGTTCTAAGACTCATTTTAAAACTTTGGATGTGTACTATTTTTTTCCAAGTTTCATAAACATTAGACACAATTTGCCTAATCAAAACCTCACTCAAATTTTCCTGACTCGCTAAGCTTACAGATTCGACCCCTACCACTAAAACCTTAAGAACACTACTTTTTGCTACCCGAATTGAACTCTTCTTGCTCCTATCTTCTAAGAAACATATTTATCTCTCTAATTCTAAAACAACTGGATCAAACCCAATCAAAAATTTCTCTTTTGTCTTCTGGAAAACCATGCATGTGCAAACTCTATTTTTTAGTTGCTAAAACAAGAAAAAAAATGGACATACAACCCCAAATCATAGCATATAACTTCAATAATTTCAACCCTACAACCTCAAAAATACATGACCTATTTCGGTGACAACTTTATGAAACCAGAAAGCCTCAAGAACTCACTCAAAATTGACATGCAAGTTCTCGACTCAATCTCTCTTGTTGACAGCCACCTTTCTCAACTTTCCTTAACTTCTAGCAATGATAAGACCTCAAAACAGCATTAAATCATCTGAACTAAGTTAGGAAAAGGTAGAAGAGAATCACCTAGACCCATTTCCAAGCTTACATGTGGGATTTCCGGTGACTTCTTCTCCGATCACCCTCTTACTCTCTCAGCTCTCTCCCTTTTCCTTATTTCTCCAGCCCTCTCTCTATTTTTCTCTCTTCTTTCTTTTTTTCTTTTCTTCCTTTCGAAATTCCAAATGAAGAGTGAGAGAGTGTGAGTGTCTTTATTTAATTGGAGTTATGTTGGGCATGTGTGTGTTTGTGATTTTGGTGAGAGAGAGAGAGAGAAAATATGTTGAGTGTGTATGCATTACTACAAAAAAACATCATAAATACACCTCCTACGACGCTTAGGAAGCGTCGTAGCTTCCAGCGCCATAAAAGTAACCTACGGCACTTCTTGAATTTCTGAAAGTGCCATAGGTTTGTATTTTTAAAAAAAAATACACCTCCTACAACGCTTCCCCAGGGAAGGGTCGTAGAAGGTTCTTTTTTTTTAATAATTCTGCGTAATTGTTTTTTTTTTCCTAATGAAACTCTCTATTTGTATTTACAATCTAAATCCATCATCAAACTTGCAAGTATTGTGACACCCTTATTTTCATACCTCACTGACTCTTAGTTTCACAACATCAGAGTATGTGAGCAATTACTTTAATTAAACTAAGAGCTCTTCCCTTTATTACATTAGAGCGATTCAGTTCTCTGCTTTAACAACAATCATCACATGCTTAGACATACACTTATACATGTATAAGTTCTCATACATACATTCACCAAGTACAAAGTAGCGCCTTGCGCTTTAAGCTTCACTACGATCTTCACTTCACCTTCATTCTCCTCCATGCATCTTCATGTATCTTCACCTGTCTAAAATAGTTGTTTGGGAGGAGTGAGATTCGAGAGAATCTCAGTAGCAAATAATACCACTATGCATGCAAGATATATATGAATGTATGAAATGCTTGCCTAAACTATTTCATGCCAACATAATGACATGCTGCGTTCTTAATGTTATAATATACATATGACCATTGTACAAATATAACAGAGCTTCAATCAATCAAATATGCATAACACAAATAGACAAAGCAGTCACATAATCAATGCAACAACATACATATCACACACATGGCAAGGTAAGTTCACTATCTGGTGAACCATAGTCCTTCCTTTTGTTACCTCTTCTTCCAACCATTGAAGCTTCTTGGAAATTATTTCATTCCTCTTCTTTCTTGACCTCTCCATGGCCCTGAATAACTAATCACATCATTCAAGCCATGAATGTGAGTCATTACAAGTGTATATTAAGGCCCAAGAAGCTAAGGAGGGCTAAATAGGTCAATTTTCCTCTAAAACATGAAATTCTGACATTTGTGGGTTTTGGCCGTGGCTAAAAACCAGACAAAACCATTTTGTCCGCGGCTAAAAACCAAACAAAACCATTTTGGCCGCGGCCAATAATCTCACTGTTCAGAATTTCACGGTCCTGATTCTTGGCTGAACTCGTAAAAATCATAACTAAATGTACAAAACTCCAAATAAGGTGTTTCCACATTCTATGGAACCCTCTTTAAGTATATTTTATGGGGAAAATATACCCACAATCAAAACGAACTCCCATAATCACAGAGGTCCATTCAATTAGACACTGCCCCAGAATTGTCCAAATTCACATGACCAGACTTTGAAAAATCATAACTCCTAACATACTTGTCCAAATATTTCATATTACCTATCATTTTAAATTTTATTATTTTTAATTTAAGTTTGTAAAGTTTCATTATCATTGGACAACATTTAACGACTCAAAACACATCACCAAAACACTGTCGCCAGAAGACAGATTTCACAACATACACCCTTTAACTTCTAAAACTTCCAAATTCATATACAAGTATCCAAAATTCATGAACACTTGCATACCTACACAATTTTTACTCCTAAAGCCAATGGAAGCATCAAAATCCTTAATTTTTCAACCCATCACCACGTCACAATAAAGGGAAGAAAATCAAATTCTTATGTGCAACATGTTGTTTTCTTATTTTCTTTGGCTTAATCACTTCTTTTCTACTTCTAGTCAAATAATTAGCTATTTAGACATCCATTGGACATCATTAAGACATTGAAAACACCATTTTAAACCAGCCATGAATAGTATCCAACTTTCAATATACTCATCCAAACAATAAATCAATTAATTAAAAAGGAAGCTTACGCTTACCTCTACCCGTTCTTGTAAACGGTTCAGAATTCTGGCAACACTCATGCCGGTGAGATGGTCCCAACCACCTCTAAATGAAAATATGAAACCGTAGAAATGAAGCTCGTGATGAGTAGAAGAAGGTTCATGAAGGGCACTTTGAGAGAAGACGCCGATTTGACAGTGTTTTGACGGCTTGAAATTTCTCTCTCTTCCTTCTCTATTTTCGTCAGCTCCTTTCTCTCTCTTAATTCTGATTTGCATGCAAGAAATGAGGAAGAAGATGATGAAATAATGATTAAATGAATTAACCAATCACTTGCCACGTGTCACCCCTCTATTGGTCCAAAAATTCCAATTTCACACAATATGTTAAACTTGGCAGAATTTTCATCAAACTTTGAAAATTCAAATCTAATTGTGTAGATATCAAATTGGGATTGTTCCAAAGGCTATGTGTGACCCTTATTGAGTCTATTTTTAAAATAAAAATAATAACATTTGGCCAATTGGAATCTCACTCTTCCCAGAATTTTAATCATTGGACGCTGCCCCAGAAAATAGTTAATTTCGCTGGGCTAACTTCAAAAATTCATTTCTCTTTGTGTACAGCTCCAAATGACTTAAATGACCTATCAAATTAAATCTTGATATGTCTACTTTCATTCTGGAAAGTTTAATAATTTTTCAACATCATTTACTTATTGAAAAATGTCACACAATCACCACTACCACATCAGAAATTTTACCGGTAGTAACATTACTTTGTGTTCCACTTTATTATATTGTATGTGACTTCTAACTGCTTTATTTTTGTTAGATATGATTAGTTTTGATGATGGCAAATATAGATGTCAAATATTAAAAGCAAGAAGTTTGCATAGTATACTTCTCTAATACATTGACTAACTACTATATTTAATATTATATATCTTATAGATTAGTCAAATAATGGAAGAAAGAGATTGAGGAATGAAGAACTTGCAAGAATTAATGAAAAACATCAAGATTCAAGTTCAACGACACTGTAGTAGTGGGGCACTGTAGCATACTGTTACTGTAGCATATGGCATTGTAGCGTTCTGTAGCGCACTGTACCAATCGAGTGATTTTCCAGAATCACTCGAGTAATTCTGGAAATAGTGAAAATTACTTGAAGTGATTCACTATTCACTCGAGTGATGTTTAGTTTTTCATGCTATGTTTTTCATACAGCTAAGCGAGGTTTGGATATTCGATCATATCTCTCAAAATATAACTCCGATTGAGACGAAACTAGTTGGATATAAAACTAGACTTTCAATGCGTCATTTTGACACCAAAATCAACATTAAAGAAGTTTATATAAAGGATATATGAGTGTTACAAGATAAAACTCAAATCAGCATCACTTCCTGGAACAGGTTTGGTATTTTGGCCATAACTCTCAAACCATAGATCCGATTGAGCTGAAACCGGTGGCATATGAAACTAGACTTAAACATATTTCCATTGATATATAATATGACAATTTTGGATTTATATTAGAAGAGTTATGTCATATGGAAATTTACCCATGTTTGCTGGTAGAGCTGTGAGTTAAAGCGATCTGTACAGAGAACACCCGAATGATTTACATAAACACTCAAGTGATCGGGAAGATCACTCGAGTTAAATACGTCAGGTGGCAGATCACTTGAGTGTCATCTGAAATCATCGGAAGAAAATTTCACTGTTCTAAAAATTACTCCCAGTGCAGCCCAATTCACTCGAGTGATTAACTATTTTCGCAGATCACTCCAGTGGCCTATTAGATCACTCCCAGAATTTTTCACTGTTTGGAATATCACTTCCAGTTATTGTCAGTTCACTCGAGTGATCTCTGAAAATCACTTCCAGTTCATTGAAAATCACTGGAACAAAATTTCACTGTTTACAAATTCACTTCCAATGATCTAAAATGCACTCGAATGATATGCCATTTCTCAGTATCACTTTCTTTCTCAAATCACTTCTAGTGAATCTGAATGCACCTCCAGTGAAATGCTTCTGTAGTCGAGTGATTTGTTATTATGTGAAAAACACTTCCAGTGAATATCAGTATGAATCAGAATCACCTTCAATGAATATGAGATTACTTCTAGTGAATACCAATATACACCATATCATTTCTAATGAATTGATATCCACTCAAGTGATCTTCTGTTTCTGAGATATCACTTCCAGTGAATGAATTGATAGCTCAAGTGATATGATGATTTTGACAGAACACTTTCAAGTGAAGCTTGAACGCACTACCAGTGAATTACAACAGAATTAGAATTGCTTTCACTAAATCAGAATCACTTCCAATGCTATCCAATATCACTGCCATGGATTACAATGCACTCAAGTAGCCACTGCCAATGAAATGCTTCTACAGAATCTCTTCAAAAAACATGACAAAAACAAGGAAACAACTCAAATGATTTCATGGTATACTAGAGGGATGCTAATCATTACCAGTGGAATTTTTCTCTGTCAAGATCACTGCCAATAGAATATTATTTTCTGAGAATCAACTCTAGTAAAATCAAAATCACTTCTAGCGATTCTTCAGTTTTTAGAGATCACTACCAGTGAAGTCTATAATCACCCGAGTGATGTTTTCTAACGGCTATTTCTCTGAGTGCTTTTACAGGTGTTATGCACTATCGGTGACATGGCAAGCAATAGATCAATATTCAGCGACAACAAATCATGGGCAACAAGACTATTTAATAAACGATTCAATGAACATGCAAAATAGAAAGAAAGCAACGCTGAAACATTTGTCAGAGCACGATCAACGGAAAACGCTGAAGTATATGTCAAAGTACACGATGGGTTTCAACGGGAAAATATTTGAATAGATACAACGGCTCTCACATCTTCTTCTATATATGCTTAATCTTTCAAAAACTAAAAAATAGAGGACAACAAACTAAGATGCACACGAGCGAACAAAGCCACGAGAACCCAACTACATCAATATGCTGATAGCATAAGTCATTCTCAACCTAGACACTCTCTGTGCTTATCTATTTTCTGTATCATGTACATGTGAGAGTGAAATTATTTGTATTGTACTTCAGTGAGAATCATATCCACTCTATGAGAGAGCTTGTAAACACTTCATCTGTATTTTAGAAGTGATCTCTAGGTAGAGGGAACTTAAGAGGATTGATCAACTTACGGGGGAAGTTGTAGAGTGAATTGTCAGAGACTTTCTGCTCGTAAGACTTATAAGGTGCAAGAAGTAGAGAACGTTGCTGCTCGTAAGACTTACATGGGTAAGCAGGAGAGAAAGGTCTTTGGGATTGTTTTGCTCCACCTGCCGTAAGAGGGAGTAATTTCGTAAGAGATTTGTAAAGGCTTTTCTTGTGCCAGTTAAACAAGAAGATAGTAGATTAGAAATCTCAGGAGGAGCCTGGAGACTGGACGTAGGTCATCATGGATTGGACCGAATCAGGATAAATCACAATTTGCATCTTCTCTTCCCTAAGCTTTTATATTTCCAGCATATATGATCTATATATTTGCATATGATTTTATAGTTCCATATGTATTGATTTGATAAGTTGCGAAAAGATTTTAAAAGATTAGTCTTTCTTATCATACACCCAATTTACCCCCCTCTTGGGTGTCAGCCAGTTCTAACAATTTTGTCACTCCCAAGCTCTTTAATTCACCATAATATTTCCTTTAATATCTAAGGATATAAAAGAATTTTAGGAAATCATACTATGTCCCACTAGGACATTTGATAAATCGGGGTCTAGCAGTCCCCTTAATATAGGCTTAATCTCTAGCCTCTTGTCTCAAAATTCGGGATATTATAGTTCTCCCCCCGTTCAATAAATTTTATCCTCAAAATTTTGAACGTTATAGGGTACCATCTGTACCTTTAATGTAGAACTCTGGTGCTTTTCATAGCTTAATTACCAACCAACCCTCTTTCGGAAAACTACATAAGGCACCACGACTGCTAGTTTAACCTCTTCTTTCATCCAAGGACTGTTGCTTCACACAGGCGCCCATACACCTAGTCAGCTCCTCCATCCTGGATAACAATAGGGTACTAGCCCCTACGTCATGTTGGGGTAAAAAACAATGCTTCATCTCACTCTCACATTGTGAGAATCTCGGATCACGGTGGCAAATCATTGCCATCTTATTCGCTAGCTCTTTCATTTGCAAACTCATAGAGCATACAACTCAAGAATTATATTCTTGAGACCAAATCTCAAATGGCATTCTGCATTCACTATGCAGCACTTTCATCCATTCTGTACCCAATATGTAGCACTCACACAGGACTCACTAGTCCGATCTCATAGCACTTGGTTTCTCAGGCCTCACTGCCTCTTTGAAACTCTCCCCAAAGCATACTGTATGCACATCAAGCCTTACAGCTTTTTCAACATCCAAGACGCTGGATATTCTGGCTTCATAGTCTAGGGATTCATCCCTCATGCCATAAGCATCTTAGGCTTACTGCCTCTACTACAATCTGGTATAACCTATACATTCTGCCAACTTCAAGGCGTATTTTAGACGCACTAGTCCATGTCACAGCGCTAGCTAGGTAATGACCACAGCACTAGACATATAGGTCTTATAGCCCAAGGGCACTGCCCTATGCAAATTCACATCTTGAGTCTTATCGCCTCGAGCCCCTACTCGGCTTCATTTTCAACCACATCTCATATTCTGCCAGCCTAAAGACATACCAACCCGTTAGGTCTTATGGCATTAGGACAATCAGTCCATTACCTTTGCTGAATAATAGCTCTCTCACTAGGCCCACTGTAAAGCTACCTTAATTGGGCGCCTCCTACAGCCACACAGAGATTCAACCCATACCCCCTGGCTCACTAGAGCTGAGTGTGGCAAGCTTATGGAATAGCCACTTCCATCATCTCCTAAAGGAGACCTCTTCAGGTATCGAACATGCGACATTCGCCAATTAATTAACGCTTGACATACCCTGGTACCATTGAGTTTAGCTACCTAGAACACATAGCTAACTAGGCACTTCAAACTCATTACATGCTCCATCTCTTACCGCTTAACTCATTTACATATTTATGTAATGTTTACGAAGCATGCTAAACAAACCACAATCATCACGATCATCACAAGAGCATTTGGCACGTTAGCATATAGCCTAACGGCATCTGCTGAACTTTCATCCCACAAGTCACATGGCTCTAAGTGTTTACCCACGCAAAGATAGGCCTTGGGATTCTACTTGTTCATAACAGGAGTTTCTATGGCCTCGAGTGTCCACTCGCGTAAAATACGCCAGAGCAACTACTCGTGCATAATAGAAATCTCTGTAACGTCCACCCGCACAAAGATAGGCCCTGGGTGACCACCCTACAACTTATGAATGCTCATTAGATCTTACTGCACAGGGAATCGCCCTTATGTCATAGACATCATGGGTCTTACAGCATCGGGCCTCTGCCCATCAGGTTTGACTGCCTAAGGACACGCTGGTCCAAAAGGTCTTACTGCCTATCATATATTCATAATACGAATATACTTGTTACGAGTGTAGGATGGTGTATTTAGAAGTACAAATATACACTGTCGTAATCAAGTAATATAGAAGTGAGTAGAGTATCGTTCACACGAGGATTGATCACTAAGTACCAAAATTGGTAATTTTAATTCTATTTAGTCGGTTGATTAGTTGTGATTGAGATTGCAAGATAGAAATGATGAAATATGAATACAAGTGATATAAAGACAAATATGAGAAAAAGCCCTAGGGATTAGATTTCACTTAATAAATTCCGGATTGAATCACTTATCTATTCTAGTCCAATTTATTCCACATGATTGATAGTCGAGTTTCCCTATTTTAATTACTAGCCTTTTCCAAGGTCAAGTAATTCTATAATTAATTGCTAACCCAATATATTCCTATATGAATTTAAGCAATCAATCATGCATTAAGATTTATGGAACTCAATTAAGATTACACAACCCATATGAATATATTCCTATTTCATATGCAAATTATTGTTTTAATTATAGGATCCACACACATGTATCTCCTTCTGGTCTCAACATGCATATTAAAATCATCCAAAAGGTGGCCAATCAATTGTAAGCATTAAGAGCAATAATTAAAACTCAATCATGAAGGAAAAATTAAAACTAGATTTAATAAGTTAAGATTCAATCTGTCATTAGTAAGCTACGTCATCACCCTAGGAAAAGGAAAATTTAGATCATGATAAAATTAAAAACAAAACCAAAATATATTCCAAACATCATAAATATTGCATAAAAATTAATTACAAAAACATAAAAATACTACTACAAGATGCATGAAAATGGAAAATCTAGCCTACCATATAGGAGGTAAAACCATCCATGTAGGTGGCAACCTATTCCATCCATAAAGGAGGACTACCTAGGCCTTCCATATAGGAGGTAAAACCATCCATGTAGGAGGCATGCAAGAAGTAAAAAAATGCAAGAAATAAATTCTAAAAATAACAACTCTCTCTCTAAAATAGAAACTCTCTCTCTCTTTCTTCCTTCCTCCTCATTTTAAGGTGCCAAGAAGCTCTATTTATAGGCTTCATTTTCGGACTGCTACAGTGATTTGCTACAGTGAACCGCACTGCTACAGTGAACCGACCACCCACTTGCTACAGTGTACGGACTGCTACAGGAACCGCACTAAACCGCCCCACTTCCACACACACCGACCGCTACAGTACAACGTAATGGTCCGCTACAGTGAAACGCAATGGTCCGCTACAGTACCCCTGCTACAGTGCACAGTGAACAGTACTGCATGAACAGTCACTGTGAAATAGTAACTTCCCCTTAAATGCCTTCTTTAATTCTTCTTAATCCGGTACTGTCCATGGCTGCAAGAAAATTATTATTTATTTATTAATTACACCCAAATTGATTATATTCAGCTCAAATATAGTCCACAAAATCATCATATAAGGGAAAATAAATATGCAAATATTTTACTTATCAATACTTGATGGTAAACACATACATGCAGAACCATTACATAAAATATGCGAGCCAGAGTCAATTAGCTTCATACTACTGAGTATATTCTTCCTTAATCTCTTTTATCATTCAGCACTGGAGCACCCCATGATGATTCACTGGGTCATACAACCCTTCTCTCAAGGAAACTTATTTGATGGAAGACTCATTACAATATACCCAATTTAGAGTCAACGTTCCTATAGCTCTACTCTACGGTTTCAATGTCACAGCAACTTCACGCCACAGTTTGTTATCACAATGGCAGAATACTATGGTTCGATATCACGGTGCTTCACACTATGGTACTACACTCGGTGCTTTACTCAGTCCCCTGACTGGTCACCCCCCCATCTAACCTTCCGTAGGTAGCCTTTTCCGATCATATCTCCCCATAGGTAGCCTTCTCCGATCAAAACTCCCCGTAGGTAGCCCTTTCCGATTAGAATCCTCCGTAGGTAGTTCTGTCTGGTTGGTTGCCTCTAAATCAAAGTACAATTGTAACATAATTCAAATCTCATAAGGTCCTTCTTGACTAGCAGTTCTGTAGTCTGCTCTCTTCATTTTCTGCCATCTCATCCGGGGTCAATTTAGTTAGACTTTTGATATTGGTCTCGCTCCATGCAGTAATCATATCTCTTAGGGAATTTTCTACGAATTATATATTTCCCTATGCTAGATCGACAACTATAAACCTCTGGAATTATGTATGAGGTTTCTCATACCTCTTGGTCCTATACTCTAGTACCTCAAGCCATTCAGGCTATCTTATATTCATGAAGAATCAATTCAACTATTAAAATTGATTCTTAGGTTATGGTTCAACTCTTAGAACCTTAACATTACCTGAGTCGACATTAGGGTTCCTCAATTATACCTAATAGGTACGCTACGAATCAAAGTCAATAGCGACCATTCTAACCTCTACAGTTTCGGGTAGTATTCTCAAACAATTACTGAAGGTTCAACATCATTAGTAAGGTTCATAAGGTTCCGACTTTCGTCATGAAATAGAACGAAAGTGAAACCTTTTTCTCATTTCGACCTAAGCATTATCATAGCTTAGATTCGTTCCAACCATATCCTCATCCTTCAGTATCATTCATTCAGATCTTCTTGGATCATTATATGGTATAGTTATCACTCATGACATCCCTAAGGATTACCATATATCTTGCCTCAAGGCATTTAAACCTTAACAATGGATTCACACTAAGTCCAACTGCAGCGCTACCCTTACTTTGAGCGCCCACCACAATGGCACGAGACTCCAGCCATTAACTAGGTAAGCTTACATGGAGTCTATCCACATTATTTCTTCTTCTACATACTCTTAACCACGAGTTCCATTGAAATCCAGGCATCAGTGCTAGCATCATCTCATTTCTTTTATCACTAGGTATCGGTATCCCATAATACCTCAACCATCATGTGACATGTTAGATAAGTCTCCCACAATGTGGTAAATTCTCCAAGAAACATTGCTCAAGGTCACATTTCCATCTCCAGCAAACTACCACTGAACTCAAGTTTAAGCTCATGCACTCGAGTTCACCATGGCACACTCGTGTTCTCATGCACTCAAGTTCGAGCTCTCTACCCTTGGGAGTTCTTGCCGAGACCACTTTTCATCAAAAAATGGCCTATGAACTCGAGTTCACCATGTTGAACTCAAGTTCATCAGCTAACCACAGCTGATAAATACTTCAAAAGCCATTCTGAATCCACTCATAGGTTATCCAATCCTTTTTCTTCTACTTAGTATGGCTCTTAGCCATTGTTCTATAACCACGCCTCCCAACATAAGGCATCTAACCAAGGATTATAACCTATCATCTTTAGCAAGAACTTCTAGCAAATTCCATTATTGCCAGAACTAACGCTCTATAATTCTAGCAATTACCTTTTTTTCCAGATCATTACTCTGATACCATAAAAATGTGACACCCTTATTTTCATACCTTACTAGCTCTTAGTTTCATAATATCAGAGTATGCAAGCGATTACTTTAATTAAACTAAGAGCTCTTCCCTTTATTACATTAGAGTGATTCGGTTCTCTGCTTTAACAATAATCATCACATGCTTAGACATACACATATACATGTATAAGTTCTCATACATACATTCACCAAGTACAAATTAGTGCCTTGCGCTTTAAGCTTCACTACGGTCTTCACTTCACCTTCATTCTCCTCCATGCATCTTCATGTACCTTCACCTGTCTAAAATGGTTGTTTGGGAGGAGTGAGATTCAAGAGAATCTCAGTAGCAAACAATACCACTATGCATGTAAGATATATATGAATGTATGACATGCTTGCCTACACTATTTCATGCCAACATAATGACATGTTGTGTGCTCAATGTTATGACATATATATGGCCATTGTACAAATATAACAGAGCTTCAATCAATCAAATATGCACAACACAAATAGACAAAACAGTCACATAATCAATGCAAAAACATACAAATCACACGCATGCAGGCAAGGTAAGTTCACTACCTGGTGAACCATAGTCCTTCCTTTTATTACCTCTTCTTCTAACCATTGAAGCTTCTTGGAAATTCTTCCATTCCTCTTCTTTCTTGTCCTCTCCATGGCCCTGAATACCCAATCACATCATTAAAGTCATGATTGTAAGTCATTACTAGTGTATATTAAGGCCCAGAAGCTAAGGAAGGCTAAATAGGTCAATTTCCCTCTAAAACATGAAATTCTGAATTTTGGGGGTTTTGGCCATGGCTAAAAACCAGACAAAACCATTTTGGCCGCGGCCAATAATCTCACTGTTCAGAATTTCACGGTCCTGATTCTTGGCCGAACTCGTAAAAATCATAACTAAATGTACAAAACTCCAAATGATGTGTTTCCAAGTTCTATAGAACCCTCTTTAAGTATATTTTATGGGGAAAATATACCCAAAATCGAAATAAACTCCCATAATCACAAAGGTCCATTCAATTGGACACTGCCCCAGAATTGTCCAAATTCACATAACCAGACTTTGAAAAATCATAACTCCTAGCATACTTGTCCAAATCTTTCATATTACCTATCATTTTAAAGCTTATTATGTCTAATTTAGGTATATAAAGTTTAATTGTCATTGGAAAACATTTAACGACTCAAAACACATCACAAAAACACTTCCTCCAGAAGACATATTTCACAACATGCACCCTTTAACTTCTACAACTTCCAAATTCATATACAAGTATCCAAAATTCATGAACACTTGCATACCTACACAATTTTCCTCTTAAAGCCAATGGAAGCATCAAAATCCTTAAATTCTCAACCCATCACCACATCACAATACAGGGAAGAAAATCAAATTCTTAGGTGCAACATGTTGTTTCCTTGTTTTCTTTGGCTTAATCACTTCTTTTCTACTTCTAGTCAAATAATTAGCTATTTAGACATCCATTGGACATCATTTAGCCATTGAAAACACCATTTTAAACTAGCCATGAACAGTACCTAACTTCCAATATACTCATCTAAACAACAAATCAATCGGTTAAAAAGGAAGCTTACTCTTACCTCTACCCGTTTCCGTAGACGGTTAAGAATTCTGACAGCAACACTCATGCCGGTGAGACGGCCCCAACCACCTCCAAATAAAAATCTAAAACCGTAGAAATGAAGCTTGTGATAAGTAGAAGAAGGTTCGTGAAGGGCACTTTGAGAGAAGACGCCGATTCGGCAGTGTTTCGGCGGCTTGAAGTTTCTCTCCCTCCTCCATTTTCGTCATCTCCTTTCTCTCTCTTAATTCTGATTTGCATGTAGGAAATGAAGAAGAATATGATGAAATAATGGTTAAATGAATTAACCAATCAATTGCCACTTGTCACCCCTCCATTGGTCCAAAAAATTCCAATTTCGCACAATATGTTAAACTTGGCAGAATTTTCATCAAACTTTGAAAATTCAAATCTAATTGTGTAGATATCAAATTGGGATTGTTCCAAATGACTTATATGACCTATCAAATTAAGTCATGATAAGTCTACTTTCATTCTGGAAAGTTTAAGAATTTTTCAACATCATTTACTTATTGAAAAATGTCACATAATCACCATTGCCACACTGGGAATTCCACCGGTATCAACACTACTTTGTGTTCGACTTTATTATATTGTGTATGACTTCTAACTACTTTATTTTGTCACTCCCAAGCTCTTTAATTCACTATAATATTCCCTTTAATATCCAAGGATAGAAAAGAATTTTAGGAAATAATACTATATCCCACTAGAACATTTGATAAATCAAGGTCTAGCAGTCCCCTTAATATAGGCTTAATCTCAAGCCTCTTGTCCCAAAATTCGGGATATTACAGGTATCCTTTGCAAAATTGAATTTCCGTCTTCATCTATCAAGCATGGAAGAACTCCAGCATTTAAGTTGCTTAAACTTGAGCCATACACGTTACTGGTACATGTAGTTCTACGGAGGACTAAACTAGTATTATTATATTTGTAAGCTCAAAATTAAAAAACTTACAATGTAGAAGAAGTTTAAGAAGGTATTAAAACTTCAAGTAAATACCTGGAAAAAAAAATTAAGCATACATATAAGATACATGATAGATTTTAACTAAAAAAAGAAGAAGAAGAAACCATATAGATTTAAGCTTCTGTATATAAAAAACAGTTACAAGCCAAGGAGCTTCTGTAGGAGGCCAAGGCAATAAGGAAAAAACATGTGGAAGACCAAGCTTTGTAGGAAATGGGAGGCAATACAATAGAGTGGGGACTGAAGGGATAAAAAAAGATGGTGGAACAATTGAGTTTTAGGAAATAGGGAGCTGGAGGGCGCACGAAGAATATGATAATGACGAGCTGGTGAAAAGTTAAAATAGAACTTTGTATGGCACTTGATGTACAAGTGGCATACAAAGCCTAAGGAAGCTTTGGCGCTTTCCTAGACAAGCGTCAAAGCTTTTAATAATTTAAAAAAATGACCTTAAATTCAAAGTTAATGGCCTTTAACAGAGTTCAGTGTCCAAGCACCGTTTAAGACAAATAGATATTTATTATCTTCAACGGCGTTCGGTGACCAAGCGCTGTTGAATTAAAAAGGCAATATTATATTTCCTTGAACCGTTGAAGACCAAGGAAATATTATATATTGCCTTTCAATTGGCCTTAAATGGCGCTTGATCATCAATAATATAATATCAGCTTTTAGCAGGGTAAGGTTTTATCAAACCAATTCATTAAATAGTACCTGCAAACTAACTAGCTAGGTATGGCTACCTAGCTAGGCCCTCATTACATAAAGAAAATATAATTAAAGATTGAGTAAATTGAGGATGGGGTTTATTATTTTCTTTCTTAATTTCTGATAAAACATTATAGAGATGTACAATATTGAAATTATTGTTGTGTCGTTGATTTTTTTGTGTTGAGCTGGTTGTTCGATTTTTAAATTAGTTTTTAAATATAAAAAACGTTTAAAACAATTAGTTTAATATAATATGAAAATTATTAGCATACGAAAACGTTGAAAGCAAGTTTCTTTTAATAGTCTAGCGAAATCTCTATCTAACTGTCTTTGAAAATGATTAGTAATGCATTCATTACAATGTGATTTATAGACAAATACGTCAATCATGAAAGCTCTATATAAACCGTTTGAATTTAATTAGAAGAACAATTATAGCTCATTGGATATGGCTTCTCAACCAGGAATTCTCACAGATTGGCCATGCGCCAAAAACTTGTCTGCTGGTCAGCAAGTGCACGGGTCGCGCCAAGTAATAAAGTGATGAGTAAGATATCGTTCCCACGAGGATTTGGTTCCAAAACCCGGTTAAGTAGAGATTATCGCATTTTCGCCTAATTCGAGTTGGACAATTATCACGGTGGAGGAAAAACAGAATTATAATTATAAACTAAAATGAAAATATAAACAAATGATTCATGGACTAGAAAGGATGCAGTGGGAGTTAGGATTGTTTATCCCCCTTTCATTTCATGAGTACTCATTCAAATCCTTACAACAAAAGCTCTCATTGATGGATTATGCTAACCAAGGTCACTAATTTACCTATAAGTGCTCTTTCAAGTCTCCAAACAAGTGTTTAGCTTAATTAGTTCATTAATCTCTTAATTGAAGAATTAAACCCAGCCTACATTGTAGAACCTATGTGGTTATGTGGGGTCAATGAGTGTATCTCTACCTCATCAACAAAACCATCCATCCAACCCCTGGATTTCAAGTTCCCACACAATTAAACTCAAGTTGTACACTCAGTCAAGCCCTCTCAGGCGTCAACCAAGTGAACCCAACAACTTCATTGGTGATCAATCAACAAGGAGCATTAAGAATAGAGTGAAATTAACATAAACCAACCAGTCATCATAAATATAAAGGGGAAATGAGTACTTAATCCATACAAGGGTTCTAAACAATCTAAACAATAAAACTCTAGCTATACATGTTCATAAAACCCAGAAGAAACAGGGCATAAATTAGTTACACAACAGAACAAGAGGGAAAGACAGCAGAAGGAGAGGAAAAACCAAGAGGAGAAGCTTAGATCTCTTCAAATCTTTAACATCTAGCCCAATCTCCACCTCCAAGCTCCAAATCCTAGCAGAGCTTTGTCTCCACGGCGCTTCCCAGGTCCAGAATGAGTCTCTACTTCAGGGTTTTGGTATTTATATGCCCTAAAAATCTGTTCTGAATCAAAACGCGTAGCTGCAGAATTCGGGCGTTGGCCGCGGCCAAAATCTTTCTGGAAGATGTTTGGCCGCGGCCAAGCTTCCATATGAAGCTTTTTGGCCTTCTTCATTCTTTTCTTGTTCTTCCATGGTGCTTTGACTTTCTTAACTCCATTCCCACTTCTTGATCATCATTTGATGCCTCCAATGACTCTTTTGTGGCTCCAATATTAACCTATCAACACAATGAAATCTATAAAAACAGTGTTGATGTGATTTTAATACAATTATGGGGCTTAAACAGAGAAATTACACCTTTTTATCATCAATACCCCTAGGCACATTACTTTTGCTCATATATCATCTATTATCTATGAATTTATCCAAAACGTATGCAAAAGTAAAGGTAAATGTGCCACTTTGACAGGAATTTTATGATGTTAACAGAAGCCTCTTGGGAACTTCAAGGTTTATTTTTTCCTTTGCTTTCCCTATAATTTTCTCTCAATATCCCCTTTCTTTTATCACCAATATATATACCTATTACGAATCTTGTGTTTTCTTGTTTGGTCACACATCCATCTCAACTACCCCCATTGTATGTTCATGTTGTCCCTTTAAAGCCCAACATTCACTATCATATAGCATTACTAGTCTTATAGCAATACGATAGAACTTTCATTTTACCTTATCAAGTACTTTACAATCACAAATAACTCCAGTAGTTTTTCTCCATTTATACCATCCGACTTGAATTCTGTGATTGACATCTTCATCAATTTTATCATCTTGTTGTATAATTGATGCCAAATATCTAAATTTTGTCACTTGTGGGATGACTTGCCATCCCAATTTAACTTTCACTTCCCTTTGGCTTTGTCTCTTATCAAACTTGCAATGCATATATTCAGTTTTGCTCCTAGTAAGACGAAAGCCCCTCAATTCTAAAGTTCGTCTCCATATCTCAAGTTTAGAGTCAATTTATTCTCTGGATTCAGCTAACAGAACTATATCATCCGTAAAAAGTATGCATTTAGGGATCTCCTCTTTTATAGGCTCAGTTAGAACATCTATCACTACAAATACTGATAGAGGTCTTAAAACTTGAGGTTTAAATTAAGCAATAACCAGAGAAGCACCTCATAATAGAAAATGAAGTCACAGTTTCATCCTTATCAATTCTCCAAACCTGCTTACAGAGATCTTGGCTAGAGGAGATGCTTCCAGGAATCCGCAGGCGCTTTGAAAAGGAAACCTAGAAGATTAATAAATATATACACAGTTGTCATCTCGGTAAGGCATAACTGTATCAAGCAAGGATTATGCTTCTAATCCTAGGCAATATGTACTTTAATAGATGAGCAAAAGAAGTAAAATACCCAATGCGAAAGTGCATGAGTGTAAATGATAGCAATCGAACAAAAGAAATTAGTATACTCACAGAAACATGGGCATGACTAATATTTGTAATCACCCCACTGGCAATAGCTTGACGGCTAGATTCAGTGCTCAATATCTAAAAATGTTAAACAGAAACAGAATAAACAAATAATTAATTAATAGTACGAGACAATTAGTGAAAAAATAATATGTATGATCGTTTGCAAAGTAAGTTTATGGACTTTTATTTTGGGAATAAAATAATAATTGCGTACTGGTTAAACCATGAATGACAGATTTATAGCCAATCAAAATACCACACTAGGTAAAAGAATAAGTATAATGACATGAAACCGTGGGCTGAGAGCAAAAGAGAGTCAAATCATTTTTAGGTCTCTGTTTGAGCTTGGATTTGATTATACTTCAATGCTTCATGAATGTTCAATGTTCTTTTTCTTGAAATAAAGATATGTGTCTCATTAAATCGTCATCATCATAATAATAGAGACAAATCTTAATTGTAACACAACATGACATTAAAAAAGCACTACGTTCATGTCAAATATTAATTTGTCTGCAATCACCAGCTTTTGGGGAAAAAAATATGATGCCATATATCTCAATTTAATTGATTAAAAGGTAAGAGGAAATGAGTCGTACCACATAGTCTCCACTTCTTAGTTTGAGGTCTAAATAATTTGTTGAAGCATTAGAAGGATCACCATCAGATACTTCAGATAGAGAAGATGGATCACATCGTACAAAACGATAAATGAAATTATCTTTAAGAGACTTCTGACACGGAATCTTATTTGATGCATCAAGGATGACAGAAGAAAGGTCAGTACTGTTATGGCTTCTAAAAATATGTGATCGCTGTAATATCCTAAAAAGTACTTAAGGACTATGTGTACTAATGGATAGTGAAATTAATGAAAGAATTATCCCAAGAAATTGTATGATGATTTTAGTCCAATTAGTTATCGATAGATTATCTAATTTTCGCCTAAAATCTAGAATGACCAAAAACTTAATTGGAAGGCAAGATGAAGGGTCAAGATTAACATTTGAAAAGCAAATTAAATCTCCTCCCTTCATGCTATAATCTCATCTAAGAATAATGGGAGAGATGAATCAATTAATGGCTTCATCTTTTATACAAGAAAGTCAACAAAAATGGCTTGGACACTTGGAAAGTAAAAGGAAGAGAACTTGGATAATTAAATGGACACCATTTTGGGGCAGCCATATACGGTCAAAAGAAGCAAATGGAAGACAAGAAAACTAACCAAAGTGAACTTGACCATGGTTGGAAAATTAACTCACAACTTTTCAAGAAACCACATGAAGTTGACACATGGATTTTTCCTTCTTTCCTTGAATGCATTTCGGTCAAGTGATAAGAGCTGAATCCAAATAAATTATCACACTTCAAACACTCTCTCTCCAAGCTCTCATAGACGTCCAAGAAGCTTAAGGAAAGAGAAAGAGGAAGACAACTTCAAGGTAAGAGTTTCTAATTCCATTTTCACCTTCCAAACCACCTCCATGGCTCTTGAGGCCTTCATAAAAGTTGTTCTCCTCTCTAAGAGCTTCAACTCTATGGTTTTAGAATTTCAATAGGAGGTGTTTTCATTCATCTTGCAAAAGCACAAGTTCAAGAAACAAAGAAAGAACCTAAGGAGGAGCAAGAGGTGAGCTTTAGCTTCATTTTGATCTATAGATTGTGTTGGTTGGTTGAGGATTTTTCCCATGTGAAATCTGCCCTGTTTTTGGTCAAGTTATGATTATGAAGATTCATGGTATTTTGGTTGTGTTCATGGTGTTTTATGATGTTTGGAAGGCTTATAAAACCAATATGAGACTTAAATTGCAAGTTGGGTAATTGTTGGCTTATTTGTCACATTTCTGCCCTGTGTATGATGTGATGAAAGAGTTGGAATTTGATAATTTTGATGCTTCCATAGGCTTTATAAGGCAAAATTGTGTAGGTATACAAGTGTTCATGAATTTTGGATGTTCCTATATCAATTTGGAAATTTTGGAAGTGTGAATGAACATGTTATGTAATCTGCCCTGTGTAACAGTAGATGTTGTGCGTGATAATTCAAGGGGTAAATCTTGTCCAAAAATTATGAAACTTTCTAGTCTGAAAGTAGAGATATAGACCTTTAATTGGATAGGTCATAACGATTAATTTGATTTGTATGCTGGGAGTTACACATTTTTGAAGTTTGGTCATGTAAAACTGAAGAATTTTGGAACAATGTCCAATAACTAGAAATTCTGGATTTCTGTGCGTCCAATTGGCTAAGTTAAGTATTTTTCCATGAAACTATACTTAATAAGGGTCATATAGAATTTGGAACCACTCCAATTGGACATTTTTACAAAGAGATATGAATTTTTAAAATTAGTGGATCAAATCTGCTAGCATTTGTGCCTATGCGAAAATGGAAAAATATAATGGCGTATTGTAATTTCTTTGTACACCAAGGGTAAAAATTAGTCCCTTTTGATAATTTGACCATTTTAACTCATTGGTTGACTTAGTAAAGTTACCATAATAACCCTAATGATAACCAACATTAAAGAGTAATTTATAAATGTATTGGGCTAAGTAATAACCCGTCCATTCATGAATTCCCATATATAGGATTCGATATCTGTCCGGGACGACCAAAGAAGTGGTAACATTCTATTGGGTATTATTATTATTATATATAGTATTATTATTCAATAAATAATTCTATATATAATTTATATATAGTATTATTATTCAATAAATAATTATATTCAAGGACTTACCGTCCCTTCCCACAGCGCTGGGTATTCTATTGGGCCAAAGCCCTTCTCATCTGAATGCTTAAAGGGCAATTCGGCCCAATTCATGTTCACAGTTCAAGTATGTAACAGTTCAAGTATGTATAATGGCAATAATATGCATGAAGCAGGATACATAGAATATGAGGGAGAAGTTACTACCTTAACCTTTCCAATATTCTGAGGTGTGTTACCACTTCCTTGGTTGTCCAGGACAGATATCGAATCCTATATGTGGGAATTCATGAATGGACGGGTTATTACTTATCCCAATACATTTATAAATTACTCTTTAATGTTGGTTATCATTAGGGTTATTATGGTAACTTTACCAAGTCAACCAATGAGTTAAAATGGTCAAATTATCACAAGAGACTAATTTCTACCCTTGGTGTACAAAGAAATTACAATATGCCATTACATTTTGCAATTTTCGCATAGGCACAAATGCTGGCAGATTTGGTCCACTAACTTTAAAAATTCATATCCTTTTGAAAAAATATCCAATTGGGGTGGTTTAAAATCCTATGTGACCCTTATTAAGTATAGTTTCATAGAAAAATACTTCACTTAGCCAATTGGACTTACAGAAATCCAGAATTTCCAGTAATTGGACATTGTTCCATAATTTTCCAGTTTTACATGACCAAACTTCAAAAATGTGTAACTCCCAGCATACACATTCAATTAATCCTTATGACCTATCCAATTAAATTTCTATGTCTCTACTTTCAGACTAGAAATTTTCATAATTTTTGGACAAGATTTACCCCTTGAATTATCACGCACAACATCTACTGTTACATAGGGCAGATTACATAACATGTTCATGCACAATTCCAAAATTTCCAATTTGATATAGGAACATCCAAAATTCATGAACACTTGCATACCTACACAATTTTTCCTTCTAAATCCAATGGAACTATCAAAATTATCAAATTCCAACTCTTTCACCACGTCATGCACAGGGCAGAAATGTGACAAATAAGCCAACAATTACCCAACTTGCAATTTAAGTCTCATACTAGTTTTATAAGCCTTCTAAACATCATAAAACACCATGAACACAACCAAAATACCATGAATCTTCATAATCATGACTTGACCAAAAACAGGGAAGATTTCACATGGGAAAAATCCTCAACCAACCAACACAATCTATAGATCAAAATGAAGCTAAAGCTCACCTCTTGCTCCTCCTTAGGTTCTTTCTTTGTTTCTTGAACTTGTGCTTTTGCAAGATGACTGAAAACACCTCCTATTGAAATTCTAAAACCATAGAGTTGAAGCTCTTAGAGAGGAGAACAACTTTTATGAAGGGTGTTTGAGCTATAGAAGATGTCTACTAGGTGAAAATCAAAGAGGAAGATCTCACCTTAACCTTGTTCTTCTCTTTCTCTTTCCTCTTGAACTTGGCCGACTTTGGAGTTGTGTGAGGGAGTAGAATATGATCTAAATAATCCACTTCAACCCCTTTATTTCTGTTGGACGTAAGTGTTTTAAGAAAATATCAAGAGAACAAGCCAAGTGTCAACTTCCTATGGTTTCTTGCAAAATTGGTTGGTTAATTTCCAACCATAGTCAAGTTTACCTTGGTTAATCCTCTTGCCTTTCATTTTCCTCTTTTTGACCGTAAATGGCTGCCCCAAAATGATGTTCATTTAATTATCCAAGTTCTCTTCCAATTCATTTGTGTCTTGGTCAAAATTTCCAAGTTGTAAGTTTCCACATGTTAACCTTTAATTGGTCAAGAATTTTCTTCTTGAATCAATGTTGACCAACAAGTATATATGTATATTCCCCTTGCTTTTCTATGCCACCGTAATTGTAAAGAAGAAGGAGGGAAATAATAGCTTCTTGCATCTTCAACCATTGCTTAGTCTTTGATGAAATTGTTGACTTTTCCCAACTTTGATTTTTCCATGGTAATAATAATACTCATGGTGGTAGGAATACACCAACTGTAAACCTGGAAGGTTGTATGTAACCGATGTAAGTTATCTAGAACCGGGTGACAATACTAGGTGGACCCTTTTAGTAGCGAACTTATTCTGATTATCCGCTAAGAACTTCAGTAAGTACTCTGATATTAAGAAATAGAAATAGACCCGAATGAATTAAAAAAATTTGAAAAATGAAAATGAGACCACAACTAAAATGTTTTGAAATATCTTTTAAAAACCCACTTAACTATAGGATAGGACCCTGTAGTGAAGTTGGGATCCCAAATGGATTAAGAACTGCTTTTGGTCTCTCATGTGGCATCAAGTTATGTTTTCAACTGTTTTGTACGGTACAAAAGTAGGGTGTTACAATCGCCACATCTTTTTCTTCGCAAGCTGCAAAAGTAGTGAGAAATAGACATTAAAAAGAACTAACATAAAGAACACTGCTAATTAATATAAACATAGAAGAAACCTCAGTGGGGGCTAATATAGAGAACACTGCCTTAAAAATTATACCTCAGTCTCTTTTGCTTCTAAGTCAATCAGCTGATCCCAATGGCAGAGGAACTTACAATATAGTAGGAGAAAGATGATTAGTATGTGAATCAAAGACATCTCCGAATCCACTACTCTTAGCACTTCCTCCTTGAACCTGAAGAATTTCAATATATTACACCAAAAGATAAACAAATAAACAATTCGACAAGACTAAAGGCTTAAGTCAAGATAATTATGAAAAGCTTGGAATAAAAGCACTGTCTACAAGGTCAGAATATTGTAACTCAACACAAGCCATTTTGATTTTATTGGAATGATATTAATTTGTATCCATTCTTTATTTAGCTACTCTATAGACGTCCATAACTAACAAGCTTAAATGCATTTTTGCAAGTTCAAGATAACAGGATGAACCATTGAACTAGTCTTATAGGGCCCAGGGCCTAAAAGGTTTGGCCCTTGGTTAGGCCCATGTATATATATTTTTTATTTTTTAAAATTATTTATATGATAATAATATTATTGATTTTTTATACTTTGTTAATGATGTTGAAAATATTTAGTTGTTATTATCTTTTTTAGATATAAGTTTCATAAGAATATTTTGTATTAAGAATCCTAAAAATTATAAAATTATAAAAGATATTTCTTATTTCATAAGTATTCTTACCAACTTTGTATTTTTTTACTTATTTTTTAGTTATTGTTTTGTTTATATCTTGTGTTGTTTATTTTATTAACTACTTACACTTTTTAGGACATATTTATAAGAATCATTTTTAATTTTGTTAAATCTTCTCATTAATTATTTGTAATTGTGTTATATGGATAATAGTTTACCTTTGATTATGACTTAGTGACTATGTTTGTTTGTTGTATGATGCATACCATTTACACCCTAATTTTTTAAATTAAGACTTTCATTGTTATAATTTTTTTAAAAAAATGAAAAGAATAGTACAAATTATTAAAATAGTTTTGGCCATAACCCTTGTGTTCACATGCTGAGCTTCGAAAAATGACTATTTTTCTTTTGTCATGGCTAAAAGGGTTGGCCCTTTTAGGCTTTAGCCCATGAAGGGAAGGCCATTTTTGCCAACTCTTATCGTGAATCCTTTCAAGAAAAAAAAACCCAAAGCTTTTTTTTACATGTTAGCCTTGGAACCATACCATTGCAATGATTTTGATTCTTGAAAAAAAAAATTATTCTAATATGTCCTTCTTTTATAAGCAATGTGTCCTGCTATTAGAGAAGCAATCATATTCGAGACATAGTCAAATACTATATGTGAGTACATCTCAATAGGAATTTGAAACTTGGTTTGGCATGTTTTAAAAGACTAACCACTTCCATTAGATCAAATCTCTTTTGATGCTCTAATGTGTACTTTAGAACAAACAATACTTTATGAAAAATACTTTAAGGATAAAAAGTCAATTCATACTGAATTTTGTACTATGTATTTAATGAAGCAAAATATTATAAATAGTGTAATAATTTTGTATGCTTAATATAATAATATAACATCACCTTTTAGCAGGGTAAGATTTTCTCAAACCAATTCATTAAATAGTACTTGCGAACTAACTAGCTAGGTAGGGTAGGGCCTCATTACATAAAGAAAATATAATTATTGAGTAAATTGAGGATGGGGTTTATTATTTACTTTCTTAATTTCTGATAAAACATTATAGAGATGTACAATATTGAAATTATTGTTGTGTCGTTGATTTTTTTTGGGTTGAGCTGGTTGTTCGATTTTTAAATTAGTCTTCAAATAGAAAAAACGTTTAAAACAATTAGTTTAATATAATATGAAAATTAGTAGAGCATACGAAAACGTTGAAAGCAAGTTTCTTTTAATAGTCTAGCGAAATCTCTATCTAACTGTCTTTGAAAATGATTAGTAATGCATTCATTACAATGTGATTTATGGACAAATACGTCAATCATGAAAGCTCTATATAAACCGTTTGAATTTAATTAGAAGAACAATTATAGCTCATTGGATATGGCTTCTCAACCAGGAATTTTCACATATTGGCCATGGAAGCCTCTTGGGAACTTCAAGGTTTATTTTTTCCTTTGCTTTCCCTATAATTTTCTCTCAATATCCCCTTTCTTTTATCACCAATATATATACCCTTGTTTTTATGCCTTCTTTTTGTTGTCTTGTAATTATTGAAAATTGAAACACACACATACACACTCCTTTAATAATATTTTGATATTTATATTATTGTAGTGTCCAAAATATAAATCTAATTTATGTGATATATTTAGGTTAGGTGAAATAACTTATGACCTTATGATATTTCCTTAAAATGTACTCTTCCGGTTCTATTTATAGAGCAAAGAGAGAATTTTTATTTTAGTCTTATTTATAAGTTAAATTGTTAAAATTTTCATTTGATGTACAATTATATCCTTTATTTTTTATTATGTTGACTTTATTTCAATGGGATATATTGTATATTAAATAGGGCCAAAGTTGGAAAGTTGTCAAATTTTGAGGTAAACTTAATAAGATTTAATTACCACAATTAATTTCAACATTAAATAAGGGTAAATTTATCTCATTTTCAAACAAAAGTTAATAAATTAATTACTCTTATATTTTGGTGAGATGGTTAGAGTAAGTTTTAGTAGTAAATTTAATTTGTATTCATTAAAGTTGTGGCTCATCAATCCACCTCTTTTGTCTGTTTAATTTGCATATGGCGATGGACGAACAATGATCAGTACCTGGTATTGGCCCCATGGATTGCTCACAACATTTATTCTGTGGCGTTTAACGATTATGTAGAAGACCCAACTTACTATTTTGTACTCCCAGTTCTTTTGGCCAGAATGCTTCACAACCAAATATGGATTTCTTTTTCTCGTTATCGAATTGCTAACGGCAAAAACAGGATCGTTGATAAAGGCCTTGAATTCGATCAAGTTGACAGAGAAAGCAACTGGTTCACTGCTCTCTCTCTCTCTCTCTCTCTCTCAAAATTATTTATATACTCCTACTGCAGGTTCTTTTTATAAGAAACAAATAACCAATTCTTAAGAATTGAGGAATGCAATTAGAATTAGTTGATTTGAATAAGTACGTTATAAATATAAATTTCTATCCCAAAAAAAGTCTTATTTGACAGTTGATTGGTGATTTTAATAATGTATCCAATTAATAAATACTATTATAATGAGTAAAAAGTTTTAATAAATGACAAGTAATTATTGTTTGGATTAGCATCTCAAAAGTACTTTTACACAAGTCAAAACAAAACTATTCTTATATATGTTTACCTTTTACGCTGTAAAATCATTTCTAAGACATTCTTCCAAACACATATAATGATCCTCCCTATTGATTGTACGAATCATATTATAATATGTGTTAACAATTCTTGTAGGGATGACCAGCTTTTGCTGAATGCACTCTTGCACTACATAGTATACATGATATTTCCTCAGGTTTCTCACTTACCCTATTGGATAATAGATGGTATGATTCTTGCAGCTCTCATGCATATTGGTCCAGTGGAGTTTCTTCATTATTGGCTTCACAGAGCTCTTCACCATCATTTCCTCTATTCTCGCTATCATTCTCACCATCACCCAACCTATAACCTGTAAGATATTATCTTCACTTGTTGATTGTTAGGATATTATTATATCTTATATTAATATTTAATATATTTTCAGGTTGACATAGTATATATCTTATGTTGATATTTGATATATTCTATATATCTTAGAAGTATAAATCTCAGATATTATTAGATTTAATGTTTGTCTAGATTTATTTAGATTAGATTATAGGGTTAGTCTAGGTTATGGTTTTGTCATCATAAAGGCTGTTACTTGTACTCTAAAGGATATTGATTAAGGATTTAATAACATTCAGAGGCTTGTTTCCTCTCCAATATAATCCTTCAAATTCTAACGTTGATAATAATATGGTTGTGGTTCTATTCTTGATAGATTAAGGCCTAATTATTTGAGGGCTGATGGTGATTAAAAATAATAACGTTTCACACTTGTATGATTAAAAGGATATCTAAACATTCTATTTATTTGTGCAAATAAACATGTTAAACTTTTTTTTTCTTTTTTTTTTTCGAGAAACTATACTTGCTGAACTTTCTGTGATATATATAAATAACCTTCAAGATGTGTTATGATTCTGTAATTTTTTGTTTGATAAGATGTTACGCTTCTGTTCTAAAATAATAAACTAACTGATGAAACTGAGTTATAAGCAAGTCTCACTAAAATATATAAATTGCAAGTTGTAAAAGGAAAGATGAAACTAACGTTAAAATTTTTCTGCTTAACGATTTATTGGACTTCATAGCCCATTAGTTTGAAAGCTTTTTCATTTTTTTGGGGCAGCTTTCGTTCATCCGTTTGCTCAAATAATAGCATATTTCGTTCTATTCACAATGCCTCCGAGTGCAACAGTGATCACAAGAACAGCCTCTATGGCCTCTGTTTTTGGTTACCTATGTTATATCGATTTCATGAACAACTTGGGTCATTGCAACTTTGAGTTCTTCCCAAAGAAGCTCTTCTCCATCTTCCACTTGTTCAAGTATCTCTGCTACACCCCATCGTAAGTCTCCGTACTTCTAGCTTCATGATATAATATAATTTTTGATCTATAGTGCATGCTTCCATTCTTTCTGTCAAGTTATGTAATTATTTAAACAAGTTGAAATGAGGATTTATAAAGTCGTAAACCATGGCCACAGGTTTCATTCTCTGCATCACACCAAATTCAGAACAAATTACTCTCTTTTCATGCCAATATATGACTACATTTATGGCACTGTGGATGAATCCACAGATGAGACTTATGAAACTTCATTGAAGAAACCAAGAGATTCTCCACTTGTGGTTCACTTAACTCATTTAACAACATCACACTCCATCTATCATCTTCCATTAGGGTTTGCTTCTTTAGCTTCAAATCCTCAAACATCAAAAGGGTATCTTCCTTTGATGTGGCCCTTCACTTTTGTTTTTAACCTAATGGCTTGGATCTTTGGTCCAACCTTTGTCTCAGAAAGGAATAATTTCAAAAACCTCAATTTTCAATCATGGGTCATACCATGGTTTACAAAACAGGTAAGAATTAGGCCTTAGTTTATAATTAAACAAAAACATCATTGTGACTTGTGTTATATTTTCTCATTGCGACATTATTTCTGCTTCTATATTTTATAGTATCTCTCAAACAGCCACAGCAAAAGGCTGAACAAGATAATAGAGGAGACACTTCTTGAGGCTGACTCACTGGGCGCTAAAGTTCTCAGTCTAGGCCTTCTGAATCAGGTTTGTACACATGATCATTTCCCTTTTTTAAAGTTTTTTTTTTGAAATATTAAAACTTGTAATTGTATGATTATATGCAGAAAGAAGAACTGAATGCATATGCTGAATTATGTAATATCCAAAAATTCAATCAAGGGTTAAAGGTTCCAAAAAGAAAAATTTACATGGTGTTAAATTTAATTTTTTGGAAGAAGGGAAGACTTGGATGATTATGGTCATTTTACTTGGCCAAGATTTAATCATATAAGCTAAGTAAGACTCAATGGTAATTTAGTCAATATTGCCTTGTACAATGGCAAAAGGGAGATTTAAAATCTGATCTCAAGGATAGATTTGAGAAACAAAAATAAAGGGTTAAGATTTAACATTAAAAAGTAAAGAAAAGATTAAAACAACAACAACAACAAACAAATAAGAAATGCATGATTTGATTAATAATTCCCTCTTCCTTTATCTAAAGAGTTGGCCAAGCACAAAGAAATGGAACAAGATGCGAGACAAGGAAAATTCAATCAAGTTGCAAGCACCCACCTAACACCACAATAATCTAGTAATTAATCACTTCCTTACCTCTCCAAGTAATCATGCGTACAGCAGCAACTGAAGATAAGTGAGAGCAATTGAAAAAAAAATAGAGAGAGAGAGAGAGAGAGAGAGAGAGAGAGAAGGTGATGGTTTTGGAAGAACAAAGGAACAAGAAGTAAAGGTAAGAACTTTTCTCTTAATTTTCAACATCTTACTCATCTTTCTAGCTCTTAGAGTGTTCATAAAGATTGTTCCTTTTGATGAAAGCTACATTTCTATGGTTTAAGTTTCTTGAGAGGTGGTGTTTGGAGCTGTCTAAGTGATGTGGAAGTTGGAGAAGTCAAGTTAGGGTGATAGCAATAATCAAAATGTAAGCATAAGCTTTGATTTGAAATAAGTATTTTGGATTTTGGCTAAGTTTTTATGGAGATGCTATGCTACCTTATCTTTGTAAAAAGATAACCTTAAGAGTTTAATGATGTAAGAACATGAAAAATGATGATAAAAGAGGTTTAAGTATAGTATGCAAGAAATCTAGCAAATTTTATGAAAAGAAGTTACAAAATTACTATTTTTCCCTATGATATATTTCAGCCTTAGATGATTCATAGAGAAGAAATTGGTTATTGCCAAATTTGAGGTTAAATATGGATTCTACACAAAAATTTGTATGGGCATATATGTGGTTATGATTTTTGGATGATTGTGTATAAGTTTGGAACTTTTAGAAATTAAGAAGAGATGTTGTTTTGTTAGTTTCTCTGGAGTTAGTTTTGTTGTAAAATGAATTTCGTTAGTCAAACATCATCCAAAATTCATGAAACTTTCCAGAATTGAAATAAACATGATAAGCTTTAAATTGATATATAATATGTGTCAATTGGGTTTGTAGATTATGAGATATGAATTTTTGAACTTAGATGTTGAAGCTGGAACGTTTTCTGGTACAGATAGAGTTTGACGAAATTCTGGAAATTTTTTTGCCAACATTTCGAGATGATAATATTTTTCCATGAACATATACTTAAATATGGTTTCATAGGATTTTGAACCATTCCATTTGAAGTTCTATAGAATTAGTTATGAATTTTAGAAGTTAAGGTATCAAATCTGGAATGACTTTCTGGCAGTATAGAAAAACTTTACAACTGGGAATATTTCAGGGATAAGTGACCATATAACATATTTTTATCCTACAATAGACTTAATAAGTGAAACATATAATTTGAAACCACCTTAATTGGATATTTCTAGGCCAAGATATGAATTTTCAAAGATTATTGAAAATTCTGCAAGAATTGGGTAATAGTGCAAAAATAAAAGGTAAGGGTATTTTTGAAATAATTAGGACTCTAAGGGTCAAGTTAAATACTTAGAGTTGGTATTAGCCATTAAATACCCATTGGGCCTAATGTATCAACTATAATGATAACCTACCAAAGTATCTTGAAATACTAAATATTTGGAACAAGTAATAATATGTCCGTCCGTGAATAATAAATTATAGGATTTGACATTTGCCCGGGATGCCCAAGAGACTGAGAACAGGAACCAAATTTGGAAAGACTGTCATGTAGTATCTTATCTCTTATATCATATGTGATGATGTGTATGTGTACCATATCATCTGCATATATGTGGGACAGATAGTCCATAGGCGGTAAGACCCGTAAGTACAAGTTACACCGGGAGTTACCCGGGGGCGTCTTAAGCCAGGTAGGTTTGAGGCAGAAAGCCCGTGACTGTACCTTGTATGGGGCAGAGGCCTTGGGCAGCCAGATTGTGAATCTCAAGCGTTGTGAGTCTGTGATAAGGGACCGGGAGTACAAGCTGCACCGGGAGTTACCCGGGGGCGTCTTGAGACAGAAAGCCTATGATTGCACCTTGTATGGGGCAGAAGCCCTGGGCAGCCAGACTGTGAATCTCAAGCACTGTGAGTCTGTGATAAAGGCCCGTTAGGCCCTTTAATGTGCTGCATTCCTATAAGTTGTATTGTTTGATGATTTGTTTTACATGTTTTGTATTTGCATATTATATGAGTGATCTGTGTACTACTGAGATTCTTTTGAATCTCAACCCTTTTTCAAAAAATGACATACAGCAAAGGCGTCCAGTCCCAAGGGCAAGAAGGTAACACGGACGAACGAAGAAAAGACGGATTAATTATGGACTATTTGGTTATCATTTTATCTTGGATGACTGTAAAATATTTATAACTACCAGAAGTATCGGTATTAGTACTAGTACCTGTGACATAGACCGTATAAGTTGTAATTAGTACGCTAGACTTTCGGTAACGCGATAGTATCCCAAAGCGATAATTGAACTAGAATTGGGTAACCAACTACCAAAAGCCCATAAGTTAACCACCACTATGCGGACTATTGATAGAGAATACTCTGCATTTTAAATAAATGATTTTGAAACTGATAAGGATAATGAATTTGCAAATTAGAATGAGACCATACATATTTATTCTAAAAAGTTTTTGAAATCCCTACAAAAATACAAGATAGAACCTTACTTTAAAGTTAGAATTTTAAAATTGTTATGGTCTCAGGTTCGAAATCATTATACATTTAACTCATTTAAAGACTTGAAAAATTAAGGTGTTACAAATTATATATTCAGAAGTTTCCAAAACTAAAGGTGAAGATTGTAGATAGAAGTAGCTTAGTTGCTGCCATTGTTTTGAACAGCATTCCCAAAGGGACACTTCAAGTTCTTCTACGTGGAAACTTTGATAAGGTTTCTTTTGCTATAGCCAACTCTCTGTGTGAAGCAAATGTTCAGGTAAGCTAACACACACATCCTTATCCTGAACTGTTTCAGCTGACTAGTTTATCATTGTATTTGTTGAGTACCTTGAGGTTGGTTATGTATCCTTACGAGTGTGAGATCTTGTTATTATTATTATTATTGTCTTGGTCATCTTGTATTAGTTTCATTTATTTTAATTTCATTTGAAAGTGCACTAATAAACATATATGCCTAGATGTTTGTGAAACCATACAAAAAACCAAGACGATACTCGCATGTGCCTATATCCCAAGACACATTCTACGAAACTTTAAATAAAATAAAATCTTAAAGGGGCAAACACTCAGGCTTGAAGTTGCAAGCATTATTGAACACACAACCTCCTACTTACATGGGGAGCTTGCATGCCACTAGACTTCAAGGCCATTAGCATATTCCATGAAACTTATTTGAAAACGAGATGGCATGTATTGCTCAATGATAAATTGTAAGAAAATAATTACATTGATTTGATTTATTGAGATCTCAAATTTTGGTTAATTTGCAGGTGGCTACCTTATATCAAGATGAGCTAACAAAGCTTCAGCTGAGATGCAACTCAAAGTCAAGAGAAAGTTTGGGTCTTTCAACACCTTATTATGAGAAGCAGGTAAATGAAATTGCCAAAATTCAACTTTAATAAAATGCTACTCCTTGTGTGTTACATGTATAGGAGCTAGTGGAAGTGCTTGATTTAGTCATAAATGTAAAATTCAATGTTTTTCATCTCCCAAATTTATAATTTTTCATCAAATTATCTCTATATATTAATTGCAATTAGAGGGTTTTCTTCAGGAGTATTTTTAATGCAAACGATTAATAGGATATTTAAGAAAACTAACACACTGCTTAGAAATAATTAGCTTCCCTAAATTTTTTAATCTTTTTAAATCAGTTATCTCACTCATACAAAGGAGCACTGATTAATTAATGTTGGTCAAGTTCTACTTGACATTTTCCTCCTTATTTGATGGGTTTTTATTGTTTATTACATGATGTAACATTGTCCAGATATGGTTAGTGGGAGATGGATGGGACGAAGGTGAACAAATGAAGGCACCAAAAGGAACAATATTAATACCATTTTCTCAATTCCCACCCAAAAAAATGCGAAAGGATTGCTTCTACCTCTACAACCCAGCAATGATGGCTCCTCCTTCAATCACCAACATGCATTGTTGTGAGGTGAGTAGTCTGTAAGGCTTTAACGTTTTATTTTTTATTTTGTTATCATGCTACTCATTGACATCGCCAAGATATTTATTTTACCCTCAAAAGTCTACATTATAAAAAGAAAAAATAAAATTAATTCATCAATCCTTATAGTTTCACCTTTTTTAATCATATCCATGTATTTCTATTTCTTTTATTAAGTTCTTATTGCTTCTGAATTATATGCATTAATCCATATGCTCATAATCTGTTAATTAGAGTTGACGTAGATGCTAACGGAGAGATATGCAAGTTACTACATAATACAACATAAAAATAAGTTATTAAAAATAAAATGATGGAATGAAATTTTTTTATTATTAACATAAAAATTAAAAATTATTATGAGTATTGGAGCTGGTAGCATGTTATCAGCTACTCATAATTGAGAAAATTATCAAAACTCAATAAAAAGGAAAAAAATAAGGACTAAATTAAAACAACATGTAAAATTATGAGGATTGTATATTAATTTTTTCCAAAAAAATATTATAGGTCTATTTTAATACAACCAATAAGAAACTAATGCTTTATTACTAATGTAACAAAAGTTGTACTCTTTAAGTCCTATTTATAAGAGAGAGAAGGTTTTTTTTTATCCTATTTATAAATCACATGATTAAATTTTTTACATGAATATTCAATTTTATCCTTAATTTATTATTGTGTAGGCTTTGTACCATTGGGATAGAGTGTATATCAAATAGGAGTAAAATCCACTAGTGCAAAATAGCATTTTTAGACCGCATTATTTAGACCGGTTATTGCGGATAAGGTCTAAAAGAAACACGCGGTGGCAATTCCGTAATTAAAAGCACTTTTTTAGACCGGTTTTCTAAAAAACCGGTCTAAAAAATTCTTATTTAGACCGGTTATACAAACAACCGGTCTCAAAAACAAATTAAGACCGGTTGTTTAAATAACCGGTCTTAAAAGTCAATAATTTAAGACTGGTTATTTAAACAACCGGTCTGAAAACAAATTATTAAAATGAATAAAAAAATCACGATATTATTAAGACCGGTTTTTTAAATAACCGGTCTTAAAAGACAATAATTTAAGACCGGTTATTTAAAAAATCGGTCTGAAAAATAAATTATTAAATGAATAAAAAAACACTTTATTATTAAGACCGGTTATTTGAATAACCGGTCTTAAAAGTACTTTTAAGACCGGTTGTCTAAATAACCGGTCTTAAAAGTCTGATATTCATACCTAGATCGGCCGTGAAAGTTCATTTCATCAGTTACGTTTCACTTCCCCCTCTGCTTCCACCGCCGCGAACTGCTCAAGTCCAACGCAGTAAGTGATATTCCGCCGTATTCTCCTGCCACCCTTCCAGTCGCCGTCGCCACTTCCACCTTCTTTCCCATATTCTGTTGTCGGCGTTTAAAACTCCTTCCTTCTCCGTTCGTACTTGCCGTTGCTGCGAAGAAGTCACCGTGAGTACCATCGTGAAGGGCAGCTGAGCATCTTATTTCTCCAGCCTTTATCTCACTCCGGCGTGTTTTCCAGCCACTGCTGCCCCTCTCCTCCTGCGCCTCAAGCCACGGTCCAAGTTACTTCAAACAGGTAATGTCCCCTGTCTCAATACTCCGTATAAATAGACATTGTGTATTCACTGTCTGTCCAAGAATATAATCTGTACTATAATTGAACTAGAAATTAAAATAGAAATGGAGAAAAAATTACATTTACTCTGATGGAAATTAATTGGTGAAGCTTAATTAACGGTGTCTAATTTAAGTCCTGAAATTGCTAGTGTATATTGATACATTTTCCATATTACTTGAAGAAAATGGAACAGACTGCAATTATATCTTATACGGAATTCTAATGAAGAATTCTGTTAAACTAGATAAATTGATGAGTGTAACCTTTTCATACTCTCATCATACTCCTGCCTTTTCCAGGGCAGTTAATATACAGAAGAGAAGAAAAAAAGGTGTTGAAATATATGGATCGTAGTTGGATAAACGCTAAACGGACTAGTGTTGAATATGATAATGGGGTGAGGGATTTTTTGGAATTTGCTAGAAGAAATTCTGGTAATGATGATAGTGGGATGTTCTATTGTCCTTGTGTAGAATGTCTGAATGAGAAGAAACTTAGTGCTGCAGATATATATATACACATTTAATTTGTGAAGGATTTTGTAAGAGTTATACAGTATGGGTATGGCATGGTGAAGAAATAGAAATTTCAAGCTCAACTCAACAAGGGGGGGTCGCCTTTGATGATAATGACACGGTTCTGAATGACCGGATAGAAGATATTATTCGTGATGTTGGAGAAGAGGCTTTTGAGCAATCATATGCATATGGTAATATGTGCAGTGATTCTGAGAAGCCGCTGTACCTGGGGTGCACAAAATACCAATTGTTGAAAGCTGTATTGAAATTGGTAAGCTTGAAAGCACGGCATGGATGGAGCGACAAGAGTTTTTCTGAAGCACTTGAAGCCTTCAAGGACATGCGTCCAGATGATAACGTGCTGCCTTGCCGATACTATGATGCGAAGAAAATATTGTGTCCATTAGGGATGAAGTATAAAAAGATCCATGCATGCCCTAATGATTGTATATTGTACAGAAAAGAGCATACAGAGAAAGAGCAGTGTCCGATATGTGAAACCCCCAGATACAAATCAAATAAGGCCCCTGCAAAAGTGTTGTGGTATCTTCCTATCATACCGAGGTTCAAACGGCTGTTTGCTAATGAAATTGATGCCAAAAATTTGAGATGGCATGCAGATGAGAGGATTTCTGATGGAAAGCTTCGACATCCAGCTGATTCTTCTCAGTGGAAGAAAATTGATCAGTTGTTTCCTGACTTTGGCAAAGAGCCTAGGAATCTTAGGCTCGGGCTTAGCACGGATGGCATGAATCCTTACGGTAGCCTAAGCAGTATACATAGTTCATGGCCTGTTCTGTTAGTAATTTACAACTTATCTCCTTTGTTATTTATGAAACGAAAGTACATCATGTTGTCTATGTTGATTTCGGGACCAAAACAACCCGGAAATGACATAGATGTTTACTTAGAACCCCTGATCGAAGACTTGAAAGAGTTGTGGGACGAAGGTGTTGACATTTTTGACGCGAACAAGAAGGAGATGTTTAAAATGCGAGCCTTGATCTTTTGTACTATAAACGACTTCCCTGCTTATGGAAACTTGTCAGGATATAGCGTTAAAGGCCACAAAGCTTGTCCTATTTGTGAAGAAGGCACATGCTACCATCAACTTCAACATGGAAGAAAGACTGTTTATCTTGGTCATAAGAGATTCCTTAGACGGGGCCACCCATATCGCAGATTAAAGAAGGCCTTTTTTGGTGGCCAAGAGTTTGAAGATGCTCCAGAGGCTTTGACTGGGGAGAAAGTGTATGAAAAGGTCAAAAATATCAATGTCATCTTCGGTAAGACTTCAAAGAGTCGAAATGAAAAAAATATATGGAAAAAGAGGTCTGTTTTCTTTAACCTTCCATATTGGCAGAATCTTGATGTCAGACACTGTATTGATTTCATGCATGTGGAGAAAAACGTGTGTGATAGTATTGTTGGGACACTACTCAACATACAAGGAAGTTCTAAGGATGGCGTTAAGGCAAGATTAGATTTGCAAGAAATGGGAATACGGGCAGACTTACATCCGAGGCCACATGGTAAGAGAACTTTTTGTCCTCCAGCTTCTCATACTTTGTCCAAGGATGAGAAACGAAGTTTTTGTGAGTGTTTACATGGCATCAAAGTTCCCTCAGGGTATTCTTCAAATTTTAAGAAGCTTGTGTCTATGAAAGACTTGAAGTTAGTAGGGCTGAAGTCTCATGATTGTCATGTCTTGATGCAACAACTACTCCCAGTGGCTATTCGAGGCATCGCCGAATATGATCTTCAACACATATTGACCAGACTTTGTTTCTTCTTCAATGCGATTTGTAGTAAAGTCATTGAGAAAGAAAGGTTGGATGAATTGGAAGATGAAGGTTACCTGATCTTGTGCCAGCTTGAGAAGCTTTTTGTTCCTTCCTTTTTTGACATCATGATACATCTAGTTGTTCATCTAGTGAGGGAGATAAAATTGTGTGGGCCTATCTATTTTCGATGGATGTACCCAATTGAAAGAACTATGAAAATCCTAAAAGGATATGTGAAGAACCCTAACTGGCCTGAAGCTTCTATTGTTCAGAAATATGTTTCTGAAGAAGCCATGGAATTCTGTCAACATTATTTGGCAAATGTAGGACATATCGGCCTTCCTAAACGACATGATGAAGAAGGGGGTAGGCGCGGGGCTACCATCAAGAGTGTGGATCCTGATGAATTACAACAAGTCCACTTGTACATTTTGAATAATGTTGATGCAGTTCAAGATTACATAAATGCTCATAAAGAAATTGTACGGAAAGCGAACAGTCGATTGACTGAACAAAGGTTAATTAGGGAGCATACCAGGACCTTTGCACATTGGTTTAAACACAAGGTTGACGGAGAAGAATGTGTTTCTGATACAATTAAATGGCTAGCACATGGTCCTGAGTTTGATATCATAAGTTGGACTTCGTTTGTGATCAATGGGTATACCTTTTACACAAAGTCCTTGGATGATAGGAGCACTGTCCAGAACAGCGGTGTTATGTTAGTAGCTGAATCTATGCACTTCTCTAGTTCAAAAGATAAGAACCCTACATTGGCAGCCATACCTTATTATGGGGTTATTGACGAGATTTGGGTGGTTGACTATGTTAAAATTAAATTTCCCATTTTCAAATATAAGTGGGTTGATGTCAATAATGGAGTGAGGATCGATAAGTCAGGGTTTACATTAGTTGATCTGAACAACAAAAGTTTTGGAGATGAACCTTTCATTATGGCCGATCAAGCGAAACAAGTGTTCTATATTATTGATCAAGCAAATAAAATGTGGTCTGTAGCTCTCTAAGGAAAAAGGGTCATCGATATTGAAGAGGAAAGTCGTTCAAATTATGATCTTCTCGAGACCCCTTCTTTTTCTAGGGGTCTTCCTGCATTGAACGAAGAAGATGAAGCTGATAATGAACACGGCACAAGAAATGATCATCGTGAAGGGATATGGGAGGATATCTCTTTATAAATCTACTTTAAATGTTAGCTATCTATTTAAAGTCATTATCGTTATAACTTATATGCAGATTATATATATAGTTATTTACAATATTATCAGCCTAGGCACGACTGACTTTACCGAGGAGGTAATAAATATATATTTCAAATATTTTGTATTACTTTATTGTTTTTAAGTTAGTAAGTTAATGTTTTGTTTGGCTTCGGTGTTACACATACAGATGTTTGATTTTGCTGATCCCTTTCCTGAAGAAGATATTTATTTCATCTGCAATTGTTGTGCTGAATTCATTTATGAGCTTTTACAAGATTAGTAAGTTTTTGAATCCGATTTATGTTGTTCTAATAATACTTATGGTTTTTATATATATCTAATTTGGTTTATATCTCTGTTTAGGACAAATTCTTGGATATTGGGGATACTAGTTGGCTGTTGATTCAGGCAGGGGATCATTATTGTAAATTTTCCTCCACTTTTTTCATTTCTCTGTAAAGCTTAGGAATTTTTTTTATAATGTTCATTCTTTGATTGTTGAGAGTCGAGGATTGTAAGGGCCAATTGTTTCTGGAAATAAAAATGTTGTTGTCACTGCTTCTGATTGTCAATATATACATATATGCATGTGTATGTAATGTGGCACAAGGGGGATGTTGTTGAATATGGCTTACTGGCCTGGGTAAGATTGAAACAAATAAAACGAAAAAAAAAACAAAACAAAATTTTTAGACCGGTTCTAAGAATAACATGTCTTAAGAGAACCGGTTATTAAGAGAACCGGTCTTAAAATATTACACTTTAAGACCGGTTCTAAGAATAACCGGTCTTAAATATATATTTAAGACCGGTTATTAAGAGAACCGGTCTCAAATAAGTAAACTTTTAAGACCGGTTATTCTTAGAACCGGTCTTAAATTATTATTTTTTTCTTCCTTAGTTAAACTTTAAGACCGGTTGTTGAAGAACCGGTCTTAAAAGTTCATATTTAAGACCGGTTTTTTAACCGGTCTAAAAAGTTTAATACTTTTTAGACTGGCTGTATCAAGACCTGATCCAGAACCGGTCTAAAATATCGTTTTTAACCGGTCTTAAAAGTGATTTTTGTACCGGTGATAAAAAAGTTAATAAATTTTATGACAAAATTAATGAAGCTTACGTTTTATTTGGTTCCAGCGAAATAAGTTGAAAGTGACATATAAATAAAACAAAATAAGTAATCGAGATCTTTTTAATTCTATTGCAATAAGTGCTTCAACAATATGCTATAATTTTTTTTTAAAAAAAAAATGATATTCCTTAATCACAGAATTGGCTACCAAGAAGAGCAATGAGTGCTTGGCGCATCGCAGGAATAGTACATGCCTTAGAAGGATGGAACGTACATGAGTGTTGTAACATACCAAAATGTATTCAAAGGCTAAGGATTAATTTATGGGAGTTAGATAGTAAGTCAAATTATGAAATCTATGAAATATAAGGAATCTTAAATTAGACAAAGAGAAAAATTAATACATAGTGTGTGTAATTAATAGGATAAAAATATACTTATATATATTATATTAAAACAAAACACACACCATCTTCCCACACATCACACGCCATGCACACACACACAATTATCTAATTAAATAACACACACACACACTACCCACATGGAACACATACACATTTTTAATTAATAAAAAAAACACCCTCTCTCTCACTCTCTTAATCACACGGAAGCGCGCGCGCACACACTTCTCATTTTCCTCAGCCAACATCCAAAAAGAAAGAAAAGAGAGAGTGAGTGAAAAAGAGAGAGAGCAAGAGACACATAATAGAGAAAGAGAGATACGTAAGAGTGATCGGTGCTACCAGAGGAATGAAGAAGTGATTACAAATTCTACATACAACTCCATATCCTAATATATGTGAGTTTCCTTCCCATATTCTTAACCCTTTCTAGTTGATTTGAGATTATTTTTGGGTAATTTAGGAAGCATAAGAACCTAATATAATGAATTGTTATCTTGTGAGGTTTTGTTTTGGGCTAAATAGTGCATAAGGAAGGAGTGATAATTTGACAAATTTGAGGTTTCCAATGAATTCTATACGAAAATTATGTGGGAATACATATGATTGTGATTTTTGGATGATTATATATAAGTCTAGAATTTTTAGAAAATAAGAGGAGTTGTTGTTCGGTTAGTTTCTCTGAAATCATATTAGTTGTAAAATAAATTTCGGTAACCAAAACTGGTCCGAAAATTTTGAAAGTTTCCATAAGGAATTTAGAAATCTTAAGCTTTAATTTGATATATAATATGTATCATTTGGGTTTATAAATAGTGAGATATGAATTTTTAAAGTTAGATGATGAATCTGGAACGTTTTATGGTACAGACGAGGTTTGACGAAATTCTGAAACTTTTTTGACTATAATTTATAAATTATAATATTTTTTCCCTGCAAATATACTTAAATAGGATCATATATGATTTTGAACCATCCCATTTAGAGTTCTATATATTTAGTTATGAATTTTAGAAGTTAAGCTATTGAAACTGGGAAGATTTTCTGGCAGTGCGAGAAAACTTTAAAACTGGGAATTATTCATGAATAGATGGTAGTTAAACGTATTTTTATATTAAAATAGACTTCATAAGTGACACATAGAATTTGGAACCACCTTAATTGGATATTTCTAGGCCAAGATATGAATTTTCAAAGATTATTGAAAATTCTGACAGAATTGAGTAATAGTGAAAAAAAAAGGGTACTTTTAAAATAATTGGGACTCTAAGGGTCAAATTAAATACTTAGAGTTGGTATGAGTCCATTAAATACCTATTAGATTTAAGGTATTAGCTATAATGATAACCTACCAAAGTGTCTTAAATTATTTTGGAATAAGTAATAATTCGCCCGTCCGTAAATTATAAATTATAGGATTTGACATTTGCCCGGGACGCCTAAGAGACTGAGAACAGGAACCAAATTTGGAAAAACTGTCAGGTAGTACCTTATCTCTTATATCATATGTGATGCCATGTATGTGTACCATATCATCTGTATATGTGTGGGACAGATAGTCCATAGGCGGTAAGACCCGTAAGTACAAGTTACACCGGGAGTTACCCGGGGGCGTCTTAAGCCAGGTAGGTTTGAGGCAGAAAGCCCGTGACTGTACCTTGTATGGGGCAGAGGCCTTGGGCAGCCAGATTGTGAATCTCAAGCGTTGTGAGTCTGTGATAAGGGACCGGTTAGGCCCTTTTATGTGCTGCATTTCTGTAAGTTGTGTTGTTTGATTATTTGTTTTACATGCTTAGTATTTGCATATTATATGAGTGATTTGTGTACTACTGAGATTCTTTTGAATCTCACCCCTTTTTCAACAAATGATATACATCAAAGGCGTCCATTTCTAAGGGAAAGAAGGTAATATAGATGGACGAAGAAGAGGCAAATAAATTATGGACTGTTCGGTTATCATTTTATTTTGGATGAATGTAAAATATTTATAAGTAGTAGTAGTAGCGATAGTAGTACTAGTACTCGCGACGCAGACTGTATACGTTGTAATCCGTACGCTAGACTTTCGATAACGTATTGGTATCCAGAAACCAATAAGTTAATCATCACGACGCGAACTATAGATTGAAAATGCCCTGTATTTTAAATAAAATATTTTTAAACTGATAAAGATAATGAATTTACAAACTAAAATTTAGACCATACATATTTATTTTAAAAAAATTTTGAAAATCTTATACAACTATAAGATTAAACTCTGTCTTAAATTAGGAATTTAAATTGTTTTGGTCTCAAGTTTGAAACCATTATATATTTAAATTAATCTAAAGGCTTTAGAAATTAAGGTGTTACAAGTGTGGCTCTAACACTTTTAGTCTCCATCAAATTTGGGATGCCACTATTCGTCATGGTTTTTGGACTCTCCTCTTTGATCAGATCATGTTTCAGTAATAATTGCTATGAACTTATATATGGGGGGAGAGGAATAAATGCTCAAGGCTTCTACTTGTTACGTAGAAGTTGCTTGAGATTGTCAGGGGTTACGATCTACTTAAACTTGATGAGCTATATATAGCTGGGTGTCAAACCCCTTAATATTCTGATATTCGCTATATAATAAATGTGTCGTTCAGATGGCAAACAGAAATAGTGAAACTATACTGATAATAAGTACTTACTGATATTATAGAAAATCCTCATATAGGTTGAAAAATACATACATAGTACAAAAGAAATAAATTCCACAACTAAAGATAATCAGATGTAACTCCTGGCTAGGACCGGACTTTCAATCGCCAGTAATTACGGTTTTGCCCTTAGAGCTGCTGTCCTTTGCTGGAATATTTTTAGATGTTGAAAAATGGTGAGATTCGAATGAATCTCAGTAGTAATGTACAATCAATCATATAAAATGTGATAAATAAATATGCAATGCACCATGATATGTAAAATGCTAACTCATGTTGTATGCATATTGTCCAAGGCCAAACAACTGTTTGCAACCCCGGCTAAACTCGTGTCCATGGTCAAACGATATGTTTAGACCCTGGTTTATTCACGTGTTGTGCCACAGGCACTGTCATGTTACAGAAAATGGAATACACAACATATAAATAATCACATAGTGCATGAGAGAAAGAATTACTACCTGGGTCCTTTTCCAGTCCAACTGTTTATCCAAAACTTTTTCTTCGGCTCGGGCTTTTACCAGTTTCTATATATTAAAATTAACAAGTAATTGGTTATTACTTGTATTACTACTATCTTTAATCATATTCTGCTGATTATCTCAGTTTCAGTGACTTATACACTATATAATTTTGCATAGTGCAATTTTACTATTCTTCAACAAATTGGCAGATTTTTCAGTTAGCTTTGAAAACTCATAACTAATTCTAGAAAAATCGAAATTGACTGGGTCAAAAGCCTACATGAAGCTATTGAAATATATTTTCATGGAAAAATATCAAAATCTACCCAGATTTACCATATTACTCCCAGAATTTCCTGAAATACCCTTATTCCAGATTAGTCTCCAGAAATATAGCATGACTTTGAAAATCTATATCTCCTAATATACTTGTCCAAAAATTATTTTCTACCCGTCCAATTAAAGATATGAATGTCTTATTTAAATCTGGAAAGTTTCATAATTTTTTGTCAAGGTTTGATTTTCCAAACATTCGACACAAACAAACTGTTTTCCAGAAACACAGTTTGAGAGCAACTGACTTCAAAAATTCATATCTCTTAGTATACTAATCCAATTAATACAAACTATATATCAATTTAAATCTAAGACTATGTACTTCAATTCTGAAAATTTTCATGGCCATTGGGAAATAATATATAATTCAAAAACACCACGAAATCAACTACTAGAATCTGGACGTTCAGGATTGGACCTGTTTCTAAACCCATTTTTAAAAAATCATAACTCTATCTACAGATATTCAAATGATGCATTAGACCACTCATTTTAAATTTTGTTATGTCTATTATCTCCCTGTAAAGTTTCATAAATAATGGATATGATTTGGTTGGTCATAATAAATCCACACGAAACTGACTGACTCTGAAAAACGTCAGTTTTGATAGTCTAACTTCAAAAATTAATAACTTATTCGTTTTGATACCAAATTGAGCTCTTCTTGATTCTATTTCATACTACACATCCTAAAATTTCTATATCAAAAAGAACCAGATGAAAACTCCATCTGTAGCCTCCGTTTGAGCTTCTGAAAGTTTCCGATAGAAACTCTATTTTTCGGCAACCAAAACAGAGTTGATAAAACTCATATGCATCCATGATTTTGGACTCTAATCTTAATGATTTTAACTCTACATACTCCTAAACATGTTCCTTGGATTTGAGGACATGATTACAGAAGCAAAAACATCATGAATATCACCCAAAATCGTCCCAAAATCACTGGTTTTTGGTATTTTACGGTAACAGAAACTTTCCGGCGAATTTTCTTAATTCCAGCAGCCATAACTCCTCATGAACAGCCCCAAAAATGAAACAATAATGGGAAGAGGTAGAGAAGACTCACTTGTACCAAAATATGGAGTTACATGTGAGGTTTGGAGCTTGTTCTTCCACTCACTCATGTCTCTCTTCTTTTGTTTTCTGTTTCTCTATTTCTCTGTTTCTGTTTATTCAGCTGCTGGACGAAAAATAATGAAGAGCTGAAGGAATGGGTTTTGATTAAATGAAGAGTACATGTGATGGTGGGATTGGCTTTTGTCTTAATATGTGTAGTTCCAACCAAATGAAGAAAAGGAAAAGTGATGAAATGTGAGTGCTGAATTTTTGTGTAGCTGATTGGTTTTTCAATGTGTGTTGTCCTAAAGATGATAGAGAGAAACAAGGAGTAGTTAGGTGTTGTCTTATTGAAGGTGTATGTGCAAGGGTGTGTATGGCACGTGTGGCTTGTATTATTTAAGTGATTTGCATGCTTCCAAAAGACAATTCCATCTGCCTCTATGTGTGGGTCTCTTTGTATCATGAATGTTTGTGTTTACGTAAAGAAGAGTGCATACATGTGCCAATAAGAGAGTGCAACATGGAAAGAAGAATGAGTATTTAGTATTTAGTGTGTGTCATCAAGTTTATATATATACATATAGGTATATTTTTATCCTATTTATTACACACACTGGGTCTTAATTTTTCCCTTTGTCAAATTTAAGATTCCTTAAATTTTGTAGGTTCCATAAATTGGCTTACTATCTATTTTCCATAAATTAATCCTTACATTAAATTTTTAGGATGTTACAATTCTCCCCCCGTAAAATTAATTTCGTCCTCGAAATTTGTTACATATATGAAGACATAAATTCTGGGTATCGTCTCTTCATGTCTTCTTCAGCTTCCCAAGTTGCTTCTCTAGGAGATAACCCCTTCCATACCACTTTGATGAATGGAATACTCCTATGTCTTTGTTGTTTCTCCTGTCGATCAATGATTTGATCTGGTGTGACCTCATACGTCAAATCATCTCGCATGTCTACCTCTTCATATTTGATCTCATGTTCTGGGTCAGGTTGATATTTCTTCAACTGACACATGGAAGACATCATGTAGTCTACTCAAACTTGGGGGTAAAGCTATTTGATACGCTACTAGCCTAATCTTTGACAATATCTCGAAAGGACCAATGTATCTTGGGCTTAGCTTTTTCACCTTTAACGCCCTGCCAATGCCAGTAGTAGGCGAAACCTTTATGAATACGTGATTTCCAACTTCAAACTCAAGAGGTTTTCGTCTTTTGTCAGCATAGCTCTTCTGTCAACTTTGTGCAATTAGTAACCTCTGCTTAATCAACTTATTTGCTTTGTTGTTTGATCAATAATATATGGCCCGTACATCTGCCTCTCGGATAACTCTGCCCAGCATAAGGGTGATTGGCACTTCCTTTCATACAACGCTTCATAGGGAGTCATTTGAATGCTCGAATGATAGCTGTTATTATATGCGAATTCCACCAAAGGAAGGAATTGGTTCCAACTACCTTTGAAATCAATCACGCATACTCTGAGCATATCTTCTAATGTCTGAATTGTTCTCTCAGTTTGTCCGTCTGTCTGAGGATGATAGGCCGTACTGAATCGGAGCTTAGTACCCAAAGCCTCGTGTACCGCCTTCCAAAATTTGGAAGTGAAACGAGGATCTCTATCAGATATGATGTTCTTTGGTGTACAATGTAAATGTACTATCTCCTTGATATAAATGTCTGCAAGTTTATCGGGAGAGTAGTGTATGCTGATTGGGAGAAAATGAGCTATCTTCGTGAATCGATCTACAATCACCCAGATGGCATCATGGTTTCGGACTTTTGGTAGTCCTGTCACGAAATCCATAGTGATGCTCTCCCATTTCCACTCAGGAATTGCAGGGTTTTGCAGTAGTCTTGAAGGTCGTTGGTGCTCAGCTTTGACTTTCTGACATGTAAGGCAACGAGCACAAACCTTGTTACATCCTTTTTCATGCCTGACCACCAATATGTGGATTTCAAATTGTGGTACATCTTAGTTGCTCCTGGATGCAGAGTATATTTACTCTTGTGTGCTTCTTCCAGGATTTGTCTTTTCAACTCAGGTTGTGGTGGAACATATATTCGCTTCTTTTATCTGACTAGCCTACTTGATGACAAGTCATATTCCTGAGTTTCTCCCTTTGTAATCATGTCTTTAATAGACTGTGCATGTTTATCTTGCATCTGAGCTTCTTCTATAACTGCTCTTAGATCATTCTCTGTCTGACTGATATTGCTGCCTTTGATCATAACTTGATTTGATAAATTGAGATCTCTGAAGCTCTCAATTAGCTTATATTCGTGAATCATCAGGGCTGCTACCTGCACTGTTTTACGGCTCAATGCATCTGCTACAACATTAGCCTTACCTGGATGATACTTGATCTCCAGATTATAGTCTTTAAGTAACTCCATCCACCTGCGCTGCCGCATATTGAGCTCTTTTTGATCGTATAAATATTTTAAACTCTTGTGGTCACAGTACAACTCTACAGTCACCCCATAGAGATAATGTCTCCAGATTTTTAGTGTAAATACAATTGCCGCTAACTCAAGATCATATGTAGGATATTTTTGTTCGTGAGGCTTCAGCTGACGAGATGCATATGCCACTACTCGGCCTTGTTGCATCAAAACACATCTCAATCCATGCCCACAGGCATCTGTGTAGACAACAAAGGTCAACTGTGGATCTGGGATTGTTAGCACTGGTGCTGTTGTTAATTTCTGTTTCAGCTCTGTGAAGCTCTTCTCACAACTGTTGTCCCACACAAAAGGTTGAGTTTTTCGTTTTAACTTTGTCAATGGAAAAGTTATTCTGGAGAAATTTTGTATAAATCGCCTGTAATAACCTGCAAGACCCAGAAAACTACGTATCTTAAATATTGTTTCTGGCCTCTTCCAATTCAGTACTGCTTCCACCTTGTTTGGATCCACTAAGACCCCTTGCTGTGAAATCACATAGCCCAGAAATTTAACTTCCTGTAACCACAACCTACATTTGCTCAACTTGGCATGGAGTTGCTTACTCTTCAACATGTTCATCACTGTTCTATACAGCAAAAAGTGCTTGTTGGATCTTACTGCCCAGGGATACTGCCCCATGCAAACATGTACATTGGGTCTTATTGCCTTTGTTTTCTGTTTTGCATAATCTTATTACTTAGCAATTTGCTAAATTGAGGAATACTAGTTCAACAAGTTTTATGATCTCAGTACATATAGTCCGCTAATGATTTTAAGTCTCATTACCTTATTGGGACTCTGCTCGATATATTTAGCCTTACGGCTTATGCTGTTCTATTTTCACAACTCTAAATATTTTGATATTACTGCCCAGTACAATTGTGTACTCTGGGCTTACTATTTCTATGTCTGTCTTTACTCTTGTTTGTCTATAACCAGCTCTGTCTAGAAATATGTCCATATGCTCGGGGTTCAGGGTCAAAGGACTATTTGACCATTACTTCCCGTACGGTGTGCATTATTCAGGATCAAGGCAATGATTTTGTTCCGGACCAAAATAATTGCTTTATCTCTATTTGTCACATTAGTGGGGTAGTTGATTCTGGAATTGTTAACATCATATTGTTTGAGAGGTATTTACCACCATTATGCCCTACTGCTCTAGGGCTCATCCCTATCTCTATTTAGATGGGTCATCAAAACTCATACAGATTGTGTGACTATAAGCTACATAAGTGGTGTCACTGTATACCATACTGGTCATGTTCCTGCAAACCACATAGGTTTACATGGGTAATATCACTGTACATCACGCAGGATGTAACATTGTTGGCCACACCACCTCAGCCGCATGTTTTACGCACCGCCTCTCGACCATAGGGTTACTTGTGCTTTTTACCAGTGCAACCAGAACTCTCATCTGGCCATGTCAGGGGTGCATTCTGATCATGAGGTTGAATAACATGCTCTGATAAGGCTACCATATTGCTGCATCATTAGGACCATATAAGTCATACAATATACCACATGTGTTATGTCACTGCCGACCTCACAGGTCATATTGTAATATGGGATGATAATCACTGGTGCAACTGACAACCTCTCTTGCAACTTTCAAGAATTGTGAATAGGTTCACTATGCTTCTACTGTGCCACTCTAATATTCTATTTCGTCATACCATAAGGGTATATCGGTCATTTCACAACATATTGGGTAGACAGGTACTCCTGTAATAACATATAACAGAGGTTTACAATAGATAGGGAAAACATGTAACAATGTATAACCTCTGAGCTACTGTACAACATGTTCTTGCTCCTTTACGTTACATAACATGTTCATGTAACTTCCCAGGGGGTCACCCATCTCGAGATTTTCCTGGATTGAGCACGGTTAACTTTTGTGTACTCATACAGAAATACAAATACTGACTCGAACTGCTTCTGACCACCAGTATCTCGTGCCTGCCCTTATCTTAAAAGCCATGTTTACTGCCTTCGGGCATTAAAGTATTGTGTAGGAATTGCATATCAGTGCCGATACATGTACTCGGACTCATACACTGTGATTTGCTCTCTGAGATCCACCAAGTTTTATGTAGCTTATCTTTCTGAAACTAGTCAGCCTATTGGTGATTCTAGTCTAGGTTAAGGCCCACACTTTGGCCTTACCCAACTAATTCGGGTCATCCTTATACTTCCCTCCAAGTATTTACTGTTTCTTTAAGGCTTGATTGTGAACCAGCCGAAGTAATCCACTTCGCTGTTCTTGTCACTGTATATTCAAGCATATCAGTATACTATCCTGTTGCCAGAACTGCGCATACTATGGCCAGAACCACTGTTCTGATACCAAAATTTTCAAACCCCTTAATATTCTGATATTCGCTATATAATAAATGTGTCGTTCAGATGGCAAACAGAAATAGTGAAACTATACTGATAATAAGTACTTACTGATATTATAGAAAATCCTTATATAGGTTGAAAAATACATACATAAGACAAAAGAAATAAATTCCACAACTAAAGATAATCAGATGTAACTCCTGGCTAGGACCGGACCTTCAATCACCAGTAATTACGGTTTTGCCCTTAGAGCCGCTGTCCTTTGCTGGAATATTTTTAGATGTTGAAAAATGGTGAGATTCGAATGAATCTCAGTAGTAATGTACAATCAATCATATAAAATGTGATAAATAAATATGCAATGCACCATGATATGTAAAATGCTAACTCATGTTGTATGCATACTGTCCAAGGCCAAACGACTGTTTCCAACCCCGGCTAAACTCGTGTCCATGGTCAAACGATATGTTTAGACCCTGGCTTATTCGCGTGTTATGCCACAGGCACTGTCATGTTACAGAAAATGAAATACACAACATATAAATAATCACATAGTGCATGAGAGAAAGAATTACTACCTGGGTCCTTTTCCAGTCCAACTGTTTATCCAAAACTTTTTCTTCGGCTCGGGCTTTTACCAGTTCCTATAAATTAAAATTAACAAGTAATTGGTTATTACTTGTTTACTACTATCTTTAATCATATTCTGCTGATTATCTCAGTTTCAGTGGCTTATACACTATATAATTTTGCATAGTGCAATTTTACTATTCTTTAACAAATTAGCAGATTTTTCAGTTAGCTTTGAAAACTCATAACTAATTCTAGAAAAATCGAAATTGACTGGGTCAAAAGCCTACATGAAGCTATTGAAATATATTTTCATGGAAAAATATCAAAATCTACCCAGATTTACCATATTACTCCCAGAATTTCCCAAAATACCCTTATTCCATATTAGTCTCCAGAAATATAGCATGACTTTGAAAATCTATATCTCCTATTCTACTTGTTGAATTAAAGATATGAATGTCTACTTTAAATCTGGAAAGTTTCATAATTGTTTGTCAAGGTTTGATTTTCCAAACATTCGACACAAACAAACTGTTTTCCAGAAACACAGTTTGAGAGCAACTGACTTCAAAAATTCATATCTCTTAGTATACTAATCCATTTAACACAAACTATATATCAATTTAAAGCTAAGACTATGTACTTCAATTCTGGAAATTTTCATGGCCATTGGGAAATATTACATAATTCAAAAATACCACGAAATCAACTACTAGAAACTGGACGTTCAGGATTGTACCTGTTTCTAAACCCATTTTTAAAAAATCATAACTCTCTCTAAAGATATCCAAATGATTCATTCGACCACTCATTTTAAATCTTGTTATGTCTATTATCTCCCTGTAAAGTTTCGTAAATAATGGATATGATTTGGTTGGTCATAAATCCACATGAAACTGACTGACTCTGAAAAACGTCAGTTTTGATAGTCTAACTTCAAAAATTAATAACTTATTCGTTTTGACACCAAATTGAGCTCTTCTTGATTCTATTTCATACTACACATCCTAAAATTTCCATATCAAAAAGAACCAGATGAAAAATCTATCTGTAACCTCCGTTTGAGCTTCTGAAAGTTTCCGATAGAAACTCTGTTTTCCGGCGACCAAAACAGTGTTGATAAAACTCACATGCAACCATGATTTTGGACTCTAATCTCAATGATTTTGACTCTACATACTCCTAAACATGTTCCTTGGATTTGAGGATGTGATTACAGAAGCAAAAACATCATGAATATCACCCAAAATCGTCCCAAAATCACTGGTTTTTGGTATTTTACGGTAACAGAAACTTTCCGGCGAATTTTCTTAATTCCAGCAGCCATAACTCCTCATGAACAGCCCCAAAAATGAAACAATAATGGGAAGAGGTAGAGAAGACTCACTTGTACCAAAATATGGAGTTACATGTGAGGTTTGGAGCTTGTTCTTCCACTCACTCATGTCTCTCTTCTCTTGTTTTCTGTTTCTCTATTTCACTATTTCTGTTTATTCAGCTGCTGGACGAAAAATAATGAAGAGCTGAAGGAATGGGTTTTGATTAAATGAAGAGTACATGTGATGGTGGGATTGGCTTTTGTCTTAATACGTGTAGTTCCAACCAAATGAAGAAAAGGAAAAGTGATGAAATGTGAGTGCTGAATTTTTGTGTAGCTGATTGGTTTTTTAATGTGTGCTGTCCTAAAGATGATAGAGAGAAACAAGGAGTAGTTAGGTGTTGTCTTATTGAAGGTGTATGTGCAAGGGTGTGTATGGCATGTGTGGCTTGTATTATTTAAGTGATTTGCATGCTTCCAAAAGACAATTCCATCTGCCTCTATGTGTAGGTCTCTTTGTATCATAAATGTTTGTGTTTACGTAAAGAAGAGTGCATGCATGTGCCAATAAGAGAGTGCAACATGGAAAGAAGAATGAGTATTTAGTATTTAGTGTGTGTCATCAAGTTTATATATATACATATAGGTATATTTTTATCCTATTTATTACACACACTGGGTCTTAATTTTTCCCTTTGTCAAATTTAAGTTTCCTTAAATTTTGTAGGTTCCATAAATTGGTTTACTATCTATTTTCCATAAATTAATCCTTACATTAAAATTTTAGGATGTTACACTGGACAATGAAGGGCTCGATATACATATATAGCGCTACTACCACATTTGCTAAATAAAGTTATTTAGAGAAAGCTCTATGATCCGTTGCAATTTTTTCATGTTTATTCTGTTAGTTTACCACAAGAACACGGGTTGTAGCGAGTAATAATATCATATAGTGATCAGAAAAGTATTGTTCTCACGAATATTTGTGCAAGAAGCAATCAAGAACTAAACGTAATTTATTCAATTAAATTGAGCAATTCTAAAGTATATTTAACTACTGATCAAGGGAAGTGTAAAGATATCAAAAGTATTAAAACGAGATCTGAAGTTGATTAAGGGCTCCCAAGATGTAAAGAAAATTAAAATTATTTCTATCTTTGTATTTTATGAATAATGAATTAACCCTACTAATTATATTTGTTCAAAATGATGGATTATGCAAGTCAAAGGTACATATTTACCTACCATTGTTCTCTTAAGTATCCAAATGCATGGGTGTTCAATATGATTCAATTAATTTTTTGAGAAAGCACATATCATTAATAATGATTATATTGTAACATCATGTTGGCAAAAAAAAAAAAAAGATTGTAACATCATGAATTTTGAATACAGACTAAATAAGTTAAGTTGGGCTAATTAAGAGTAAGTGAGATTTTTTTCCCCCTTTTTAAGTTGAGCGAGTGAGAAGTTTAGAGACCCGGTAAGCCATAAGAGTAAAAATGGTTAGTTGGGCCCAATGTTGTGATTATGAAAAAATGCCCAAAACTTAGAGAGAAGTCTTGAAAAGTATAAAAGATATTTCCAAGGCAAATTTAAGGCTTAGAGACGTTATTCAAAATTTTAATTCCTAAAAATAATTATTGGCCAAAAACCTATTTTCAATGGAGATTCTAATGCAATAAAGGAGAAACATAACTATTAAAATTACTTTGGGGATTTAGAATATTTATGAAGAGGTTTAGTTCCCAAAAACACCTAAATAATTTTAAAGTTGAATTATGGGAAGCAAGGAACTATTTTCCCCAAAAAAAAAAACAATCATGAAAAATAGTTGGAGGATATTTTTTGCCCGAAACTTTAAGGGAAATTATTTTACAAGTAAAAAGCTAATTAAAAATTATTCAAGCTTTCTATTTATTATCTTTTAATTATTAGCCACTATTTTAGAAGGTCAAAATTATGTTTAGAAGTATTGGAAATTTGGAATGATGATTTTTAAAGCTGGAAAATAATTTCAGAGTAAGGGCAGGTGCCCCTTTTTTGGGGGGGGGGAGAGAAAAGAGCGGAAGATTGTTCATATCTTATGAAATAACATGGTTTTAGTGGCATTAAGTATGGGAGATAATTACTATGGAACTGAAATGGTTTAATCTTAAAGTTATCTGTTTCACGGGTTATGTCGTCAGGTTCCATTGAAAGGAAATTTAAACATTAAAAGTATTTGAGGAATAAATGTGGACCAAACATATATGTCTGTGTGTGATAATGTCGCGTGAGGAACTTAATTTTGGTGCCTGAGAAATTATTCAAATGTGTTGTCTAATAGTTCCCCATTTCATATGATTATCCAGCTGTCTAAACCATGTTTAGACATATTAAAGGATGATTTAAAAGCTAATAGGAAATCTGGAAAGTTTCAAAGAATTACATATGATGATAAAAGCGTTTTTTTAGGGGCCAATGTACCTAGAAACTAATAGCTAGCTAGATATGTACTACGTCATATCATTTCAAAATAGATCATGTAGTGCAAATTACACTAGGAATAAGGTTTTGTATTAAGCACTAGAGGTGGTATTGTTTTTATATTGTTATAAAGCATAGAGAAGAATGAGGTGGAGTTTGAAATTGCAAGAATGATGTTAAAACTGAAAAAAATTGAAAGATAATGCCTCAAATGCTCAATAAAAGAAGTTCAAAATGCTTGAATGGGATGTTGGTAGGGTTGAAAGGATGCTATATTATGATATCTTGATGCACGCATATTGATTAAATTTGAATCTTTGGAAGCTGAATTTAAGGGAATACCCACTGTTTTTGGTTATTATAATATGGAACAAGTGTTTAAATTTGTTAAACTAAACCTAAGTCATGTTTAAAGGCCCCTAGCTTGTGCTTGGTGGCAATAGAGTGAAAAATAATATTTTTTTACAGTAAGAAGGTGAAGGAGAGTGTAACATCCCAAAATTTATTCAAAGGCTAAGGATTAATTTATGGGAGTTAGATAGTAAGCCAAATTATGAAACCTATGAAATATAAGGAATCTTAAATTAGACAAAGGGAAAAATAAAGACCTAGTGTGTGTAATTAATAGGATAAAATATACCTATATATATATAATAATAATTAAAACACACACACCCACTTCCCACACTTCACATGCAATCCATGCACACACAACTATTTAATTAAATAACACACACACACTACACACATGGCACACACATACACATTTTTAATTATTAAAAAAAACACACTCTCTCTCTCATTCTCTTAATCACACGAACGCACACACACTCCTCATTTTCAATTCTCTTCAGCCATTATCCAAAAAGAAAGAAAAGAGAGAGTGAGTGAAAAATAGAGAGAGTAAGATACATAATAGAGAAAGAGAGATAAGTAAGAGAATCAGTGCTACCAGAGGAAGGAAGAAGTGATTACAAATTCTACATACAACTCCATATCCTAATATAGGTGAGTTTCCTTCCCATATTCTTAACTCTTTCTAGTTGATTTAAGACTATTTTTGGGTAATTTGGGAAGCATAAGAACCTAGTATAATAAATTGTTGACTTGTGAGGTTTTGTTTTGGGAAAAATAGTGCATGAAGAAGGAATGAGAATTTGTCAAATTTGAGGATTCCAATCAATTCTACACGAAAAATTATGTGGGAATACATGTGGTTTTGATTTTTGGATGATTATATATAAGTCTAGAATTTTTAGAAAATAAGAGGAGTTGTTGTTCGGTTAGTTTCTCTGAAATCATATTTGTTGTAAAATACATTTCGGTAACCAAACCTAGTCCGAAAATTATGAAAGTTTCCATAAGGAAAGTATACATCTTAAGCTTTAATTTGATATATAATATGTATCATTTGGGTTTATAAATGGTGAGATATTAATTTTTAAAGTTAGATGATGAATCTGGAACGTTTTATGGTACAGACGAGGTTTGAAGAAATTCTGGAAATATTGTACCTATAATTTATAAATGGTTATATTTTTTCCTGATAATATATTTAAATATGATAATATAGGAGTTTGAACCATACCATTTGGAGTTCTAGATATTTAGTTATGAATTTTAGAAGTTAAGCTATTGAAACTGGAAAGATTTTCTGGCAGTGCGAGAAAACTTTAAAACTGGGAATTATTCATGGATAGGTGGTAGTTAAACGTATTTTTTTATTAAAATAGACTTCATAAGTGACACATAGAATTTGGAACCACCTTAATTGGATATTTCTAGGCCAAGATATGAATTTTCAAATATTATTAAAAATTCTGACAGAATTAAGTAATAGTGACAAAAATAAAAAGTAAAGGTATTTTTGAAATAATTGGGACTCTAAGGGTCAAATTAAATACTTAGAGTTGGTATGAGTCCATTAAATACCTATTGGATTTAAGGTATTAGCTATAATGATAACCTACCAAAGTGTCTTAAATTATTTTGGAATAAGTAATAATTCGTCCGTCCATAAATTATAAATTATAGGATTTGACATTTGCCCGAGACGCCCAAGAGACTGAGAACAGGAACCAAATTTGGAAAGACTGTCAGGTAGTACCTTATCTCTTATATCATATGTGATGCCATGTATGTGTACCATATCATCTGTATATGTATGGGACAGATAGTCCATAGGCGGTAAGACCCGTAAGTACAAGTTACACCGGGAGTTACCCGGGGGCGTTTTGAGCCAGGTAGGCTTGAGACAGAAAGCCCGTGACTGTACCTTGTATGGGGCGGTGGCCCTGGACAGCCAGATTGTGAATTTCAAGCGCTGTGAGTCTGTGATAAGGGACCAGTTAGGCCCTTTTATGTGCTGCATTTCTGTAAGTTGTGCTATTTGATGATTTGTTTTACATGCTTAGTATTTGCATATTATATGAGTGATCTGTGTACTACTGAGATTCTTTTGAATCTCACCCCTTTTTCAACAAATGACATACAACAAAGGCGTCCAGCTCTAAGGGCAAGAAGGTAATATAGACGGACGAAGAAGAGACAAATAAATTATGGACTGTTGGTTATCATTTTATTTTGGATGACTGTAAAATATTTATAAGTAGTAGTAGTAGCGATAATAGTACTAGTACTCGCGACGCAGACTGTATAAGTTGTAATTCGTACGCTAGACTTTCGATAACGGATTAGTATTCAGAAACCCATAAGTTAACCATCACGACGCGAGCTATGAAAAAAAAAACTCTGTATTTTAAATAAATGATTTAGAAACTGATAAAGATAATGAATTTACAAATTAAAATTTAGACCAGACATATTTATTTTAAAAAGTTTTTTTGAAAATCCTATACAAATATAAGATTAAAATCTGTCTTAAATTTGGACTTTAAATTGTTTTGGTCTCAGGTTTGAAACCATTATATATTTAAACTAATCTAAAGGCTTTAGAAAATAAGGTGTTACAGAGAGTGTCAGCTTTTTTGGTAACTTCTTCCAAATTTAACCAAGAATTGTAATATAAGGTGCAATCCCGAATCGTCTCTTGAGGAGCCTTTTATTAATTACCTTGCAACTAAATACGATAACTGGCATGAAACAAATTAAAAAGTATTTTGAACTTTTTATGTAACAACTAAATTGCAATTAAATTAAACTGCTTTAAACACTAATATTTTGGATTTTTAAAATAAAAGTGGAATGGAATGGAAATTGGTTTTGAAAAAGTATGATAAAAAACTCCTAGAATAATGGATTTTATCTATCCTTACTACAAAATACAATGAGACTATGTTAGTTTAACAAAAATGCTCAAAAGACCCTTTGAGCTAGTTTGAGTTAAGTGAATTATATTAAATCTTTTACACTGGGTAAGATTTAACTCCTTTAACCAAAACCCAATTCAAAACTCTAACCAATTAACAATACGCAAGACATAAGTAACCAAAAACACTTGAATTACAAACATAACATATTCATAATAACACCAAACATAAGTTTAACCAAATCAAATACACAAGAAATTATTACTAATTAAGTTCAAAGTGTCAAGTGCACAAAGTGAAAACTAAATGCACATCTAATCTCAAGAAATTGCATGGAACTCCAATCTAATATATTAATTACACCCTAAACCTAGAATTTAATTAATACAAGGGATTAAATATAGAAATTAGATAGTAGAGCGCTCCCCTATGAAGATTCCCTATAAAGATCCATGCTCAAGAATCAATTCATTGTTACAAGAGAAGAGGAATTTAGCTACTGTAGTTTGTCAACACAACTTCACCAAGCAAAACCAAGCCCTCTTGATTCAAATATCTAGCCATAAATTCTACCACCAGAGAATGAGTTTGAATGACAAAAAATGGAAGAATGTGGTGTGACAGTGAAAAAAAGCCAGAGGAAGCCATGGCCGAGGTGGTGAAAGGCGGAGAAGAGACTGACGGAGCAGGACGGTGGTTTCCGGGGACGGTACTGTGGTGAGAGAGATCGACGGTGACTGTGAAGGTGGTTGGAGGTGGAAGGCGATGGTTTCCAGCGAACGTTGTGGAGTGAAAGAGTAAAGTTCGGTCTCGCCGGCGTTCTCTGAAGTTCCACCGGCGACTGGTGTGCTGGTGGTTGAGAAAGCGGAGGATGACCGGCGTTGGTTTGGAGGAAGGTGATAAACGGCGGTGGGGGAGGTGAGGTCGTTAAAGGAGGAGGAAGCGAGAGAAGGTCCAAGTTCTCATCTTGCAGCGCTGCGTCTCTGCCTCTGATGTTTGATCTGTGACCTCGCCGGCGACGAAATAAGACGGTGAAGGTGAAGCGAAGGCCACTGGCGAGGACAAAGGTGGACGGAGGTGGAGGAAACAAGCGGGAGTTGATGGTGAGGCTTTGAATGAGGTCGAGTCGAGAGAGAAGGAAGAATAGACTATGGTGTCGCAGCTGTGTGTCTGCAAAAATGTCCAGTGGAATGAAGCTCTGAACTGACCTAGTTAGCGCTGCAGTTTTTGGGTGGACTAAATTGGTATTTCTGAAATTCGTGGTACCAAAATGATATTTCATAAATTTGAGTCCCAAACTGTTATTTTCAATTTTAATCCAATTTTTCAAACACCTACAATAAAAAAAATAATTAAAATAATATCAAATATTCTTAAAAATAAATTATCAAGAGTAATTACAATTATTTTGGCAATTTTACCCTTTTTAGTTCTAATTTAATGTATTTACTCTTAATCCCAATTAATCACAAAGAATGTATTTTAAGCTCAATTAGTATAACAAAATCTCAAAATAAAGTGCTAAAATATATAATAAAATTATGGATTTATTATAAGGACCTGAATTTTGATGGATTTTAAGTGCTCCAATGAATTTAGAAATGGAAATCGTATATAATGGACCCCTTACTCAAGATTTGAAACATTAAGCATACAAATGGAAAGTTCAGCACCTAAGTATGCATATTTCGGCCGAGAAATTTATGGGTATAGGGGCTGGAATTTTACAATTTTGAGATTGAAAATGAACTTCCCCGTGCAAAATTGTGTGGCTAAGCATAAAAAAAATTTTTGAGTTAAAGAGATATGAGAGTAGGGAACTCAAAGTAAAACAGCAAAGCTAAAGAGTTAATTTTTTAGTTAGGGTTTGGGACAATGAGAGAGATTAATTATGTTATTCAACTGCATCAAAATGCGTATGTTAGTCTGCCTCTATATACATAATTGATAGGTTTGGTTTGAGCCAAGATCACACAAGAAAGCAAGAGCAAGAGGAGCAAGAGATGAGAGTAAGTTTAAGAAAGATATTGCAAAAATGTAGTTAGACTTGATGACTCTTGTATTGTTTGCACTTGGTTGCTTGCATGTTTATTTTCCCCCTTGAACATGTAATATCCTTCTGTTTGCAATGATCCGCAAGTGGATGGGTTGCTTCAAGTAATAAAATAATAAGTAGAGTATCGTTCCCTTGAGGATTTGGTTTAACAAATAAATTGAACAATAAACTTAGTGTATTCAATGAAGTTAAACTAAAACATGTTGTTTTGAGAAATGAAATTAAGAAAATATGTTCTAAAAATAATGAAAATTGATTTTGTTTTAAGTTCAAATAAGATAAAAGGCCTAGGATTATTTATCCCCTTTATATTTCATAATAACTTGATATAGTTCCTCTCTTTAAGTATTTTCAATGATAATATATGTTAGTCATAGGCTCTTAGGTATTTGATTAAGCTTTCTCAAGTCAAAATCAAGTTAATACATTCAATTATTATGCACAATCTCTTGCTTCATTCAATTGAAAATAAACATTAAGCATCAACCTGCATTTGACAATACTAGTTTAGTAACTATATATTTATGTCACTAACAATCCATCCATCTACTATGTAAACTTCAAGGAAAACATGATTTTAACCAAGTTCTTTACCCACATTCTGCTATCTCAAGCTAAAATAGGGTAAACAAGGCATTCTAAATTATGGTCAAACATTCAGAAGCTTTTAACATAAGATAAAATCAACACATATATATCATTCATACAGAAAAGAGAGAAATATCCAAGTATTAATCCATACAAAGGTTCAAAATAATCCTAGAAGAAAGAGTTTAGCTGCTCATTGTCATGAAATCAGTACAGGAATGCAGAATAAATAAAGCCATATCAGCAAAATGAAAGAGAAAAGGGAAGGAATCAGCAAAACCAAGGAAAATGAGCTTGAATCTCTTCAAATCTTCACTATTCACTTGATCTTCCTTGATTTGCTTCACTTCTGGGCTCTGGGTTGTGTTGTAACTGCCTCTTAGGGTTTTCCTGTGCTGGAGAGATGTGTTCTGAACCCTCATTATCCTATTTATAGCTCTCTTAGATCTGAAAACGTGTTGCAGCTGTCAAGGTATTTGGCCGTGGCCAAAATGTTTCTAAACATTCTTGGCCGTAGCCAGAGGAAATCTTGGCCGCAACCAATGATTTCAAGATTGCTTGGCCGCGGCCAAGATTTTGGATTAAAGCTTCATTGCACGCGCAATCTGTTTTCCTTCTTCCTTGTTTTTCCCATGGCACTAATAACTTCCTAGCTCCATTTCACTTTCTTTTTCTTGATGGATGGTTTCTCTGGCTTCTCGTGTGGCAGAAACTATGACCAATCAACACGAACAAACATGTAAAACAGTATTTTAAGACAAATTTAATGAGCATTAAGGCTTTTCTTGATTCTAATGAAACATATTAGAAGTGACTTATAAATAGGACTTAAGCAGTATTTTCATAAGCAAAGTAAGCAACTTAACTTATTATAGTATATTAATTTATGTTTCAATGCTAAATTACTTCGGAAGCCAAAACAGTAGAGAGTGTGTGAATTGTAAATTTTTAGCATATGAAACATCATGCTCTCACCAAATATAAGTATTATTACCTATGACCTTCAATATAAGATTTAGTTTGTAATGCAATTTGTACTATAAACTAAATCTTATATTAAAGATTGGAAGAGGTAGTATTACTTGATGGCGATGCATAGAAAATAACATTTAAAATGAAAGATGATATAATGAATGAATATACTCTCTTCGACTCACAATATAAATTACATTAACTAACTTATTGGAATTAGGAAATTGTAGTTAATCCATTAAAGTTGTCATAGTTAATTGCAACATTTTTCAACTTTATGAGGTTTTGAAGGTGAAAAAGACACAAGAAATCATATTTAAACAATAAAGGTAAAATTGATAAATAAGTATTAATTGCTCTCCAAAATGATTATATTGTAGACCAATAATTTTTTCTAGAAGTGATTTATATTATAGACCCGACGGATTTCACTTAAAAGCAGTTTGATATAACAGTCTAACGTTGACATTTCATTAAAGTCTCTATGTAGTCGATCCATTGCTTCCTTATATATATAGGACGCCTTTTTAAGAAGGAATTAATTATTGATTCTATATAAGTCATTTGATGGATCCGTAATTAACTTCTCCCAAATATTACCCACTTTAATTTATTAGGTGGAGACTTGAAGTCTTATATATAATATATCATACATCAATATAATATCTTTTTTGCCAGCAACATCAATATCTCATTTGGTGGTTCTTATTATAATTTACTTCTAACCATGTCATCAATATACTCCCACTGGTTCTTTTTATAAGGAACATTCTCCTTCATAGGAGTGGTCCTTAATTTATGGGAAAAAAAATCCTACTTATCTGAAATTTTAAATTGGTCTTTTCATTTTTACCTTTAATAAATATATGTCACTCATTATATCTATGCCATATATTTTATCACCCATTATTTGTTATGTATACTCTTTCTAAATAAGGGTATAATAATTGGAAAGAAAGGTATTAAGTTACACATTTATTATTTTTAACTAATATTTTAAACTGCTTAATTTCTATAGTTGTTCTTTATAAAGAGAATTGATAGAAGTATTTTTTTTTTTTTTGTTTAATGTTGAGGTGACTTTTAAGTATGATAAAAATGCTTTCTCTATCCAACTTATAAATAGTATTATAGGAGCATTCAAAGCAGCCACCCAACGTTTTGTACGTGGGCATGCTATCCCCCGCCTACATATTTGTTTCTGTGAGTGTTATATTTTTGGACGAATCTGTGTGTGCTGTGTAGAAACTTATAATTGCATTATTTAAACCTAGTTGTACATTTTTATATAAGGGCTTTGAATCCTTAGCTTGCGTTACAATAATAATCACAAGTTGCGTTGCAATAGTAGATCTTATTGCTTCATTCAATATATATTGACGCCGACTATTACCTTGTCGTTTTTTCCCTTTCAAGTATATGATATTGGTGCTGTTTAACCAAAATTTGGTAGGGAAAGGTTTTACTTATAGGGTCACCAACAACATAGTGTGTTCTACTACGCAGATTAGTTTACTTATAGGGTCACCAACAACATTTCGTAATAGATAGTATGAAAAATAAGGAAGAATGGTAAGATTAACACTACGCAGATTAGTTTACAGAGCAATGATCAGTAAGAGAAAAATAGGAATAAATTTGATAAGTGCTAGAGTACAAGGTGCAATTGTTACAGTGTGTTCCACGAACCCCCTTTTTTGGTGCCGTCGTTCTCCTTTTATATTCACTCCCCAGGTTTGTCCGTTGCTATCTTCACGGATCCAGGAGGATATGGTCGTTCCTATCTTCGCAAGGCTTGGAGCTTATTTCGATTGATTATTGTGACTGGACATTTCATGAGGAGCTTTGGGCTAAGTCGAGGTCTGTATCCTATTAGACTTTCAATGGTTTTGCCTCCCCGTAGGAGGAACCTTCTTACTGGGCTCGCCTTGTGCATAGGTCCAAGAGACTGGTTTTGGTACGCACCATAAGTCCTCTGCTTCTCAAATCTGATACGCTGTTGGCTTGAGAAGTAACTCGATCTCATCCGTCAAAATGCCTTGCAGGATCTAACGGCTAGGTACGAATTCTTCTGGGCCAACCATTCATTCCTGAGGCGACTTTCCCACTCCTTTGTCAGTTACTCAATTCCTGTTAGGCGGTTTCTCCCACATTGTCTCATCATTAATTTTCTCCTGTGCTTCCCTGGTTCATTTGTGTTGTGCGAGTCGTGATTGAGTGTGTGAGGTGAAGTTGAAGATTTGCTTAGTTTTGGCATCTTCTCATGAGGCGATTCTCTGTAAAGGTATCTCCTTTCTTTTCCTAGCTTCGGTTTTCCTTCAAGTTCTAGGGTTATGGTCAGGATTCACTGGTCTCTGTGCTATGTTCTTTAGCACTAACACAATTAGGGTTTTAAGTTTTCTTCTTCTTATATGTAAATCTTTGAACTTGCTGAGTATTTTCCTTTCCTATTCTCTAGTTTGCCTTGTTCTACGCTCCTCATTTTAGGTGGTTTTTGAACCTTGAGTGGTGTTTGTCTTGCTTAGTGTAAGTTACTATGTTAGAGTTGGATAGTTCATCTATAAGTGTCTCTGACCATAATGAGGGGGATCCTGAGTTGAAAGTTGTGTGGTGAGTCAGGCTTAGGTAGTGTGAGGGACCAAAATATAGCCATGGTTCCGGAGAACACGAATGTGTTGGAAGGGTCGGTGGTATCCACTATAGATCATAGGGATCTTAGAAACATCTGTAGATCCTACGGTTTACCTAGGGATATTGGCACGAGGGTCCCTCTACCAGACGAAAGAGCTGACTCATACTAAGAAGGTTGGGTTGCTATGTACGTTAAGTCATTTAGGTATGGAACTGGTTTTCCTCTACCCTCCTTGATAGTAGGACTGTAGGAGTTTCGGTCTTGCCCTTGCTCAATTGATGCCACAAGTGTGGCATGTCGCCATGTCCTTAGAGGTCTTAGCTAGGCAAGTGGATGTTGAGTTTTTGGTGGAAGACCTGCTCCAATCCTATTATCTTCTTATGAGAAATCGAGAAATGAATACTCTATTTGTTAGGACCAGACATTCTGTTTTTGTTGGGGGGAGTCAAATTAACGACCGCGGGTGGTAGGAGAGATATGTATTTGTGGATTCCTCCTATCTGGCTGAAGATGGTTTAGGAATTTGTACCAGGTCTATACATGCTTGAATTTCCAATTCTATATAACTTTAAAACATGAACTCATCATAATATTAAGCCTTTCTTCAGTTTCTAAGCCTTAATTTGAAATTCAATATGCAAGCTCACTAGCCACAAGCAATGTTATATATCATGAATATAATTAAGCTGCAACCTGTGCTTGACTATGGCTATTTCTCTTGTTCTTTGATTTTGTCTCACTAACCCAGATTTGAAACCATAATAATCTTGAATATCTTGCACTAGATGGAGAGAATGGAGATGGGTTGATGTTTAGGACCCTTAGCTTAAATCCACCCTTGCATGTGATGAAAACCTTGTGCTTCAACCTCTTCCTCCCTGATATCGTGCTTTTGTCGTTAAAGCAATCAATTAAACTAGGTCCCAATTAATTATGTAGTTTAGGGTCAACCTAGGTCATTCTCCCAAGGAGCAAGATATGGGTTTTCTTTAGGATTGATTTTTAAATGATAAAGAATACAATGGAATGGACCTAAACTAGGATGCAAGACACTAATTCCTAAATGTAATTAAACTAATTAAATGCACTAATGCAATTGACTCTAAAATCTATATGGAAATGAGACTAATCTATGTGAGGATGAATGTAATTTTTTGGGGGTTTTTATGAAAGAGAAATTAAGATACTAAGTGGAAAGATTACGAAAATGCAAAACAAATAACGAAGGTTTAATTCAGTTATGATGAAGAAGGGGACAACTTAGGATTCACATGGAGTTAAATTTCCTAGCCTAAATTAATTAATTAGACCACAAGGAGGTTGATGAAAGATTGGAATTAATAAACTCAATTAACTAATTGAAACATGGGAAACCCTCAAGTTCAATAATACATATTCCACTAGAAAACTCATAATGGAAGAAAGCGCTAGTTAATTAAATCCATTAAAACCAATCAAAATAATTTAAGATAGTTTGGAAATAATGTTCACAATTGCCTAATTAAACAATTCGACAATTAACCAACCTAATTAAATAATTAAGAGGTTAAACCCAAATTGACAATTAAAATAATAACGAGAACTCAATTAATAAATTAATTGACAATTAACAGGTTTGCAAACAAAAATTCTAATAAACATTTAAGCACAAATCAAATCCAAATTATCAATTTAATCCAAATCAAATAATAATTCTACAATCTAAAACTAGATTGTTCTCAACAAAACAACTTAAAATTATCTAAAATTAAATAATCTCAAGTTTTGAATCAAATTAATAAAAAGAATAATACTCCCTTGTAGTCTTCAAGTGTAAGCTCTTAGGCCTTAACTTCCTCCATGCTCATCCCAAGTTATCTCCAAAAGAATTTAAACTATCATGAATTTAGTTTCTCCTCCAAACTCCACGCAACTCGTCACAGCCATTGAAAGAAACAGATTGCCAATGAAAAATGGGTGAATAGTGCGTATACGTGAATGGTAAAGGTGAATGGAATGAATTTAAATCAATTGGCGGTGGGCCCGTGAATAGTGAAGAGGATGGGAATTTAGAATTGATGAATGGAAAGACTTTCCAGCGCCTCCGCCTCTCTCTCTAGTCGCTCCACGTCCGTGTCTGTGACTCTGAGTGCGCCGAATCCTCCCTCCATGCTCGTCCTTATGTGTTTAAATAGTGGAGACATCTAGGTTAATTGATGGGAGGATGGGAGAATTTTGGGTCTAAATTTGGGCCCATTGAAATTTAAATAGCTCGGTAAAATCTATCCATTAGATTCTTTTTCTAGCTTCCTGGAAAAATTCTGCATCGTAGGATCTTTTAATCTGCTCTTCCTAGCCCTGCAAGAATCAAATAAAATCGTGATCTATCATATATTTAGAAATATTTTTTTCTAATCATGAGATATTAATAATTTAAACTAATATTCTCAGATTTTATTTAGATTTTATATTATTTTCTAAGATTGGCTAATAATCTAAATATTATCTAATAAATCCAAATTAGCCTAAAATAGTCTCTAAAATAAATGAATAAGGTGGGATAAAATATATTAAATTTGGGATTTATCAACTCCCGCACACTTATCATTTGCACTCCTGGGCAAAACAAATCAAGACCAAGGGAGAATAACAAAACAAAACGAAACAAAAGCTTAAAAAGGGTGAATGTTCCAATCACAAGTAAGAAGTAAACTAAAGTATTTCACCAACTCTCTTATCCAAGTGATTTTCTCATGACTCAAGAAAATAAACTTCATGGCAATTTACTTGACAAAGGGGAACCTACGCTAGAAATCCCTCACCAAGGATAATATGTATGTCACTCATCACTCAAAAGTGTATAGGCTTGTGTTTACACTCAAATACGCCCTATCTGGTACTCTTTCCATAGGCTTGACAAGAATCTAAGTTCTCCACCACTAACAAAGCAAATGCAAGCATAAATCAAAAGGACTTTTATTAGATTGTAATGGGGCTAGGGCTAAGAAAAAAATTGGATATGGTGTTTGAGAAAAACAAAGTTGAATATCCTAGAAGATGAAGAGAATAATGCATTAGAGAATATAGGATGCAAGAGACAAGACCAAACCTGAACTGCATGACTCTCACTGGCCGTTTGACGCGAAGGTCAACATTGGTAATGAAGACCCCCGGTTACTAGGCACAGCTTAAATCAGCGAAGCGGAATTTTTATTGCATCTCTCTTTTGTTTTTTTTTTCTCTTTTTTTTCTTTTTTTTTTGTTTTTTTTTTTTTGCCTTTTTTTTTACGACCCAATTTTCTGATTTTCTATAGATCCAAATCAAATAAAATGCATTACTCCTCAACTCCTAAGACATTCAAAAGGGTAGGAAACTTTTTTTTTTTCAGGCCATGGGTGTAGGCAAAAATGGATAAAGATATAGGCTCAAAGGGGCTAAACAAAGGATATATGTATAATAAGGGTAGGCAATTTTTTTTTTTTTTGCTTATCTGGCTAAAATGAAATGAATGCCTTTATCATGTTTATGAATACACATGCCTAAAATTTTGGTCTCAAATAAGATTCAAGTCAAGTTCTAGATCAAGTAAAGAGATAGAGGTACACACTGAAAAATTGCATTAGGCTCAAAATCTCACTAGGTATATGATCACTAGCCTAAATCCACCAAAGTCAATTTCATTGCCACTTAGTCTATTAACTCAAAACATGATCAATCACTTTTCAAATTAAGAATGTATCATACTAAAGTCACTCAAAATTAGCAATTTTCACATTCAAAATAGTTTATCCCTCCCCCACACTTAAACAGTGCATTGTCCTCAATGTAAAACAATTATATCAAATCACAAAGTAATATGCAGCATAGTTCAACTCAGTAATATGACAATGCAAAATAGAAGAGTGAAGGAAGGAATACAACCGGGGTCTACGTGGTGTCACGAAGTTCAGCAACCTCCACTGCCTGAGTGGAGAAACCATCGAAGAACGGCTTCAAGCGGTGTCCATTGACAATGAAGCATTTTCCATTTGGCTCCCTTTTGATCTTTACAGTTCCATAAGGAAAAACATCAATGACAATGAACGGCCCCTCCCATCTAGAACGGAGCTTTCCAGGCATGAGTTTTAATCTGGAGACATAGAGTAGAACTTTTTGGCCCACTTGAAATTCTCTCTTCATAATGAGTTTTTCATGGATTGCCTTAGTTCTTTCCTTATAAATCCTAGCATTCTCATAAGCTTCTCTCCTTAATTCTTCAAGCTCTTGCAATTGCAACTTTCGTTCAGAACCGGCACTAGCAAGATTGAGATTGCACCTTTTAACTGCCCAGTATGCCTTGTGCTCCACCTCTACCGGAAAATGACATGCTTTTCCATAGACAATCCTGTATGGAGACATGCCAATGGGGCTTTTATATGCTGTACGATATGCCCAGAGTGCATCATCGAGCCTTTTACTCCAATCCTTACGGTTAGGTTGTACTGTCTTTTCTAAAATGAGCTTGATTTCTCTATTAGAGAGCTCTGCTTGACCATTTGTCTGAGGGTGATATGGAGTAGCCACCTTATGCATTACACCATATTTTCTAAGCAAGCTCTGTAAACTTCGATTGCAAAAATGAGTTCCTTGATCGCTAATGATAGCTCTAGGAATGCCAAACCTGCAAAGAATGTGAGACCGAACAAAGGAAACCACTACAGAAGAGTCATTAGTACGAGTGGGGATTGCCTCAACCCACTTAGACACATAATCCACAGTCAGTAAGATATACAGATAACCAAATGAAGTAGGAAAAGGCCCCATGAAATCAATTCCCCAAACATCAAAGACTTCACAGAATAATAAGGGTTGTTGGGGCATCTCATGCTTCCTGGAAATATTACCCACAAATTGACACCTAGAACACTTCTTACAAAAGTCATGGGCATCACGAAATAGACTAGGCCAGAATAATCCACTTTCTAGAACTTTTCTAGCAGTACGCTTAGCACTAAAATGTCCTCCACATGCAAGAGTATGGCAAAAAGTTAAGATTGACTCAAATTCATCATCAGGAATGCATCGCCTAATAATTTGATCACTACAAATATGCCACAAGTAAGGATCATCCCATATATAGAATTTAGCGTCACTCTTAAACTTATTCAATTGATGTTTATTCATATCAACTGGTAAAACAGATGCAACTAGATAATTAGCAATATCAGCATACCAAGGGATAGAAACAACAACCTCACAGAGTCTTTGATCAGGAAAATCATCTAAGGGTAAAGAAGTTACTGCAGGTGTTTCAATCCTACTTAAATGATCAGCTACCATATTCTCTGCTCCGCTCTTATCACGGATCTCCACATCAAACTCTTGAAGCAGCATCACCTACCTAATGAGGCGAGGTTTGGAGTCTGCTTTCTTGAATAAGTACTTGATAGCTGAGTGATCTGTAAAGATAGTCACCTTTGTGTGAAGAATGTAGGATCGAAATTTCTCTAGCCCAAAGACGATTGCAAACAGCTCTTTCTCTGTTGTAGTGTAGTTAGCTTGAGCAGCATCCAATGTTCGAGATGCATAAGCTATGATATGTTGTCTCTTTTCTACTCTCTGAGCAAGAACTGCACCTAATGCATAATCTGAAGCGTCACAAAGAAGCTCAAATGGAAGGTTCCAATTAGGTGGCTGAATAATGGGGGGTGTAGTGAGTCTCTTCCTTAACTCATCCCATGCATACCTGCAAGCATCATCAAAAACAAAACCCATATCCTTCTGCAATAAATGGGACAATGGCAATGCTATTTTACTAAAATACTGGATGAATCTTCTATAAAATCCAGCATGCCCAAGAAAAGAGCGTACATCTTTCATACAAGAAGGATATGGAAGAGATGAAATAATGTCAACCTTAGCTTTATCAACCTCAATACCATCATGTGAAACAACATGGCCTAAAACAATTCCTTTCTTGACCATAAAATGACATTTTTCAAAATTCAGCACAAGATTATATTGAATACATCTTTCCAAAACTTTATCCAAACTAGCTAAGCATGCATTAAAAGAATCACCGTAAACAGTGAAATCATCCATGAAAACTTCCATACAATGCTCAAGAAAATCAGAAAATATGGAAACCATACAACGCTGAAAAGTGCCTGGTGCATTACATAAACCGAATGGCATACGTCTATATGCAAAGGTTCCAAATGGACATGTGAATGTGGTCTTATCCTGGTCTTCAGGTGCAATAGATATTTGAAAATATCCAGAAAAACCATCTAGAAAGCAGTAATGTGATCTACCAGCCAGTCTTTCTAACATTTGATCTATGAAGGGGAGGGGGTAGTGATCCTTTCTAGTCAAAGAATTCAACCTTCTATAGTCAATACATACTCTCCAACTATTCTGGACTCTAGTTGGAACTAGCTCACCTTCATCATTACGAACAACAGTAATACCAGTTTTCTTAGGCACTACCTGAACTGGACTTACCCACTGGCTATCAGAAATAGGGTAGATTATACCTGCAGAAAGAAGTTTGGAGACCTCTTTCTTTACCACATCAAGGATCAATGGATTAAGCCGTCTCTGTGGCTGTCGTACAGCTTTAGCACCATCTTCTAGTAGGATCCGGTGCATGCATACATCTGGGCTGATTCCAGGGATATCAGCAAGAGCCCATCCAATAGCTTTCATTCGTCACTTAAGTACCTCTAGGAGGTGGGTCTCTTCATCAGTAGCTATGTCACTGGCCACAATCACCGGAAGTGTCTCATTCTTCCCTAAATAGGCATACTTTAATGAGTCAGGAAGTGGCTTTAGCTCCAGGGATGGTGCTTGCTCAATCGAAGGTATTAATGGTTTCAAATCAACATCAGTCAAACTAGAAACCTGCACAATAGATTTACAGACCGAAGAGCAAACTTTCCCACTTTGGGGGGTATTAGTAGAAACTGCAGGAGAAAGAGGATCAACAAACGCATTGCAGTTAACATCAATAGTATCATCAGTAGCATCAATGTCAGAGATAGAATTAGAATCAGAAATCTCTCTATTAGATACATGATCAATGCTAATCAATAACTTAGAATCAGGTAGTGAAGATAAATCAATTTTATCTAAAACATCAATCACACTAAGTAACTGAGAGAATCCATCAGAATCAATAGAAGTAGTTGATATATGCTCACTAGAATCATTAATGCCACTAACATGCATAGAGGCATCATGTCTAGAATGTCTCAAAATCTCAATAACGTCAGTGAAAATATCAATATCAGTAATATCGAGAGTAGCACATGTATCACAACTACCAATGTCAGCACATGAACAGGAGATAGTATTATCTAAGCCAGCAATATCACAAGATCTATTAAGCATGCTATCGTTAAGATTTATAACAGAATCATCTATAATAGCATCAATACCATTAACATCTATTTCTACACAATCATCAGGGGGATGTCTCATAGATTCAAGCACATCAAATCTAATAGTTTCACCAGCAAATTCTAGAGTAAGGCTACCAGCATGCACATCTATCATAGCTCTAGCAGTTTTAAGGAAAGGCCTACCTAAGATTAATGATGAATGTCCTTTTTGTCTAAATCTACCATCATCCATATCAAGAACATAGAAATCTGCAGGGAATATGAAATCTTTTACCTTAACCAGGATATCCTCTAAGACGCCTTCTGGAACTGTGCAACGCCTGTCAGCAAGGGATGCAACAAGATTCGTGGGCTTAAGCTCTACACCCTTGAGTTGATTGAAGACTGATTTTGGCATGACGTTGATAGCTGCTCCCAAATTTGCTAGGGCATCTGAGAACTCAATGTCACCAATAGTGCAAGGTATAAGAAAACTACCAGGATCCTTGCACTTCAGTGGTATTGGCATTTGATAAAGAGAAGAGACAACTGCCCCTAAGTTAACTTTGCCTTCGTGCTTAAACTTCCTCTTTGTAGTACACAATTCCTTCAAGAACTTTGCATATTTAGGCACTTGTGCGACTAAGTCGACTAGTGGAACATTTATCACTACCTTCTTGAATATATCATAGACTTCATCAAACATCTCAGCTTCCTTCTTTCTCCTTTCAGCCTTAGCTACCACAGTAGGAAAGGGTAGGGCATGTTTGATCATTTGCTTTCCTTCATCATCATTTTCTTGTTCTTTTTGAGGTACCACTTGTGTTTTAGATAAAGTGGACTGATCCTGTGATATGGAAGTAGAAGGGGAATCATCAATAACTACCTTATCTTCTGAAGCAGTTGTGGTAACAGGATCTGCAGAAGGGATTATCTTTCCACGACGAAGAGATATAGCATTAACTCCACCAATATTAGGATTCTGCTGAGTTCCAACATTTGGATTGGTTACCACTTGAGAAGGAAGCTTTCCAGAACCTTGACTCTGTACATTATTGAGTACATTAGATAATTGACCAATCTGAGTTTGAAGAGTTTGAATTTCTTGTCTATGTTGCAAATCCTTTTGTTGATGTTCCTTATCTTTCTGGTCAAACTTATCCACTAGGATTTTCATCATAGCCTCCAATTTACTTTCTAACCTTGAACCCTCATCCTGGACTGGCATTGATTGTTTAGCTTGTTGAAACATGTTGCCACTAGAATTCCTGCTGTGATTAAACTGTGTTTGATGAGGTTGGCCATTTCCATATCGAAGATTTGGATGGTCACGCCATCCAGGATTATATGTATTGGAGTAAGGATCATATTTTTGGCCACCTTGAGTCATAGGCTTAGAAGGGTATATTGCATTACAAGATTCAGCTCCGTCATTCAAGTAGGGGCAAGAGTCAGTACCATGAGTGGCTAGAGAGCAAATAGAGCAAAGTGGTCCTATTAAGGCAGAAGAGTTAAGCTGTGGGGGAAAAGAAGTAGAGTTTACCACATGATTGCCCATGTTAGAAGAATTTTGCATATGTGACAAAGCCATTTTTTCCACAGCAGATGCAAGCCTATCAATTTTGCTCTCTAGGCGAGATTCAGAATTTGAAGAAAGTAATCCCACTTCATTAACTCTTATTTGTTGTCTAGAACCAAATTGTTGGCTATTCTCAGCCTTTCTCTCAGTTAATTCCCAAGCATCATCAACAGTTAAGTGAAGAAGAGCGCCACCAGCAGCTGAATCTAACAGATCTCTCTCTAGAGGTAAAAGCCCTTCATGAAAATATTGGATCAGCAATGTATCTGGGATTTGATGGTGAGGACAGCTAGCACATAGCGTTTTAAAACGCTCCAGATATTCATATAAGGATTCCCCAACCATCTGTCGACATCCACATATGTCCTTCCTAATAGAGGAAGTGCGAGAAGCTGGAAAATACCTTTCCAAGAACAATTTCTTCAATTGGTTCCATGAAGTAATGAATCCAGGAGGCAATCGAAGCAACCAACTCTTAGCAGATTCTTCTAAAGAGAATGGGAAGGCTCGCATTTTGATTTGATCTTCAGTCACATCAACATGTTTCATAGCAGTGCAAACCATGTGAAACATCTTCAAGTGATTGTACGCTTCCTCACCTGAAAAGCCATTAAATTTTGGGAGTAAGTGTATTAATCCAGATTTCAACTCAAAATTCGCATTAATATCAGGATAGTTTATGCACCAATTTTGAAAATGCAAATCAGGTGAAACTAATTCTTTAATAGTCATAGCAGGATCAACAATATGAGCATTAGCAATTGCATTTGCATTAGTGTTTGCGTTTGCATTTGCAACAGCATTAACAACAACATTATTACCATCCATATTCACCTTAGAATCAGAAAAGACAGCAACAGGCCTAACAAAGGAACTACTGCCTATAAGAGTACTAGCTCTAGTTCTTCTTCGTTGGTGAAATGTCCTCTCAATCTCAGGATCAACTTCAAACAATTTTCCAAAAGATGATCGGGTCATGCAATAAACAATTACCTACAAAGTCACCTAAAAATTCAAACCTAAAACCTAACCGTTGCTCCCCAAATTAACCAACCTAATTAAATAATTAAGAGGTTAAACTCAAATTGACAATTAAAATAATAACGAGAACTCAATTAATAAATTAATTGACAATTAACAGGTTTGCAAACAAAAATTCTAATAAACATTTAAGCACAAATCAAATCCAAATTATCAATTTAATCCAAATCAAATAATAAGTCTACAATCTAAAACTAGATTGTTCTCAACAAAACAACTTAAAATTATCTAAAATTAAATAATCTCAAGTTTTGAATCAAATTAATAAAAAGAATAATACTCCTTGTAGTCTTCAAGTGTAAGCTCTTAGGCCTTAGCTTCCTCCATGCTCATCCCAAATTGTCTCCAAAAGAATTTAAGCTATCATGAATTTAGTTTCTCCTCCAAACTCCACGCAACTCGTCACAGCCATTGAAAGAAACAGATTGCCAATGAAAAATGGGTGAATAGTGCGTATACGTGAATGGTAAAGGTGAATGGAATGAATTTAAATCAATTGGCGGTGGGCCCGTGAATAGTGAAGAGGATGGGAATTTAGAATTGATGAATGGAAAGACTTTCCAGCGCCTCCGCCTCTCTCTCTAGTCGCTCCACGTCCGTGTCTGTGACTCTGAGTGCGCCGAATCCTCCCTCCATGCTCGTCCTTATGTGTTTAAATAGTGGAGACATCTAGGTTAATTGATGGGAGGATGGGAGAATTTTGGGTCTAAATTTGGGCCTATTGAAATTTAAATAGCTCGGTAAAATCTATCCATTAGATCCTTTTTCTAGTTTCTTGGAAAAATTCTGCACCGTAGGATCTTTTAATCTGCTCTTTCTAGCCCTGCAAGAATCAAATAAAATCGTGATCTATCATATATTTAGAAATATTTTTTTCTAATCATGAGATATTAATAATTTAAACTAATATTCTCAGATTTTATTTAGATTTTATATTATTTTCTAAGATTGGCTAATAATCTAAATATTATCTAATAAATCCAAATTAGCCTAAAATAGTCTCTAAAATAAATGAATAAGATAGGATAAAATATATTAAATTTGAGATTTATCACTCCCTTTTGGTCCCCTTCCTCTTTTCTCTTTCTCTCACTTTAACAAAATTTGTGGAGGTGTAAAATGACAGGGATGAGGCGTGGCTGATGGCTATGGGAAGATAGGAAATTATTATTTTATTTTTCCTGCAAGCTTACTCCACAAGCTTGATTATTTTAAAATGCTACTGGATCACTATCTAAAGCATATGAACCTCGTCGTTGTGATCTTGGATAACACGTTTTGAGCTTTAATTTTTTGTTTAATCTTGGCCCAAATTTATTTTTTGATCTTGGGGTAATGATTTTACCTTTTTACTACTGCTTTATAGGTACTTAATTATAAAATTAAATATAATCTAGAAATTAAACAGAGACACTTTATGAGGATTTTCTACCTTAATTAGCTTTTTTACCTTGTAAAATATTTTTTCCTAATATGTTCGGGCCAAAAGATAACATCTAACTATTTTTCTTGAATTTCTAGGTAAAATAGGCCTTAATTCCCATAAATTAGCTTTAGAATTATTTAGGCTACTTTTGGAGAATTAAACCTCTTCATAATTTTTATAAATCCCCATTAATAATTCATGATGTTTCCTCAATCTTTCTAGACCACAAAATAATTTTAATACTTATTTTCTTCTTTATTTTCATAGGCATTTCACCCTGAAAATAGGCTTTTTATCCAATAATTTATTTTTGAGGAAATAACATCCTTAAGCCTCAAATATGCCTTGAGAATCTCTTTCATACTTTTTTCAGATTTTTCTCTATTTTTTAGGCATTTTCCACAATTATACTTTTTGCCCCAAACTCGTCATAGTTTTAACCTTTTAGGGAAACTTAAACAATATTCAAAATTCGGGGTGTTCCAAAGAAAAAGGGCAAGTTTATGGAGGAGTAGCTAAGGTGGAGGAGGCACTTGGAAGTTTAATTTAGTTTGTTGAAAGTTATTATACTTAATGACTGTACGTATAGGTATGCTCGGGTATGTAAGTTTTGGCATGTAAATATCCTTCATAAGGAGGTAAAGAAAGGCTATTACAGCCTAATGGTAAGTTTCATGTTAAGTTCATAGAAAGCATCGTAGTTAGTAGTAGACAATTGACAATAAAAAATTAGCCAACAAGTCCATGGCCTTAAAATTTGGTGGAATGAAAATTATTCTATAAGTGGAAGGTCACGGTTTGATCCATTGATACCTCAAGATATTAGTAGCCGCATGTTTAAATTTAAAAAAAAACATATTAGATTACACCTGAAATTAAAAAAGAAACAGAGATTAGCAAAAAGTTAGGTACTAGTAAATCAATCATAAATTGAGATAAGGACCAATCGAAGAGAGATAGTCAGAAAAATAGACTTGCTAACAATATTCATAGAATTATCGCAAATTGAATTTTATCATATCAATCATAAGCCCTTGGTGGAGCCTCTTATAGTGTTTGCTATCTTATTGCTTATTTGGTTGTTATGAGAGTAGCTAAGTAGTAGGTATGCCAAATACATCAATCATATTATATTACATGTATTTTGTAAATTGTTAATTCGAGAGACATCGTGTTCTCACCAAATATAAGTATTATTAGTTAATGGGGATGCACAGAAAAAATGTTTAAAATGAAAGATGATATGATGAATGAATATACTCTCGAGTATTAACAATATAAGTTACTTTAAATTTGTCAACATCAAGAAATAGTAGTTAAATCATTAAATTTGTTGTAAATTTTTTTTTTTAAAAATTCAACTTTACCCATATGAAGGAGAGAAAAAATACAAGGAATCATATTTAAATATTAATTACAAAATTAATATTGATAATAAACATTAATTATCCTCCAAATCACATATTATAGAAAATGAGTTATATTGTGGACCAGATGAAATACACTTGTTAACCTACTGAAAACTGTCCAACTGTCTTTGAAATATCCATTTATTGCTGTATAGTTTATCGCCAAATACGTCTATATATATACATATATATCATTTGAATTTAACTACAAGTACGATCATAACTCCTAAGTCAACATGGCTTCTAAACCAGGCATTCTCACAGACTGGCCGTGGAAGTCTCTTGGCAACTTCAAGGTTCATTTTCTTCTTTCACCCTCTATCTATCACTAACTCTCTATGTTTCCTTATTTTTGTGCTTTTTCCTTTTGTTCTTCTTAGTGTCTTTCAAGTACACACACAAGAAGTGTGGTGTCATGTTATATAGCTTCCTTATATAGGGCATTAATGATCGCTAAAAAAATGAATTAATGATTTTATATTTAAGTCGCTCGGGGGATCTCTAGTAATTATATTGTTATCAATATTACCCGACTATTATTTACTAAGTGGAGACTTGAAGTTTTGTATAGTATTCCTATATAATCATAAATTGAAGCGATCGAAGTTTAAAAATTCTTCATTTTCAAATGATTTAACCACTTCTTGATTTTGATGGGATGGTTAGAAGTAGCTTGTAATAATTGAAGACCAGACAAGGTCTTATATAACATGTATTTTCCCACACCTTCCCTAACAAATCTCTACAACTATAATTAGATCAAAATTATTATATGTCTCTGTGTGTATTAATTACATCAAAAAAAAATTTTCTCAGATGCGTCAATATATATATATATATATATATATATATATATATATATTGATGTCATACTCCCAATAGTGTCTTTTTCATAGGTGACTTCTAGGAGGAATATTTGTCTTTGTTTACAAGATAGTAGAGTAAATATTTGTTACAGATTTTTTAAATATGGCTCCTATTTAATGTTCGTTGCTCTTTATTTTTACTTTAACCCCCTTTTTATAAAGAATAAGTTTAAATATGAACAAAGTTAAAAGCTTTCTTTTTCATTTTCAAATAAAGTTAACGAGTTCGTAGTTTTCTGCCATGTACTTGTAGAAAAGGTGACTCATGGATCTTCCTTTGTTTTTTTTTTTTTTTTGCATGAATATGAACATTGATCAGTACTTGGTATTGACGCCATGGATTGCACACTACATTTATTATGGAGGAGACCCGAATTGCTATCTTTTGAACTTATATCTTTTGGGGAGAATGCTTCACAATCAAATATGGATTTCTGTTTCTTGTTATCGAACAGCTAAGGGCAACAACAGGATAGTTGATAAAGGTCTTGAGTTCGATCAAGTCGACAGAGAAAGCAACTGGTTCTTTATTCTCCCTCTCTCTATCTCTCACACACACTTTTAATTATTTATATATTAGACTGTGTCCCTTTTCTTAAAAGCAAACTAATGTGGAGCAGGTAAAGGGAAGGGAGAGAGGTATAGAGAGACTAGAGAGGGTCAATATTCGAGAGTCATGTTGGTTTACAGGAAAATGGTCCTACCACATGCATGTCTTGTGTTCGACTTGACGCTGACCAAATCCAGCCAAGAAACTAGATAGGAGAGAGAATATAAGATGAATAGAGGAGGAAGAGAGGAAGCTCAATATTCAATATTATTCAATTCATCAAAAGACTAATAAAGCAAAGCCATTTATAAGCCTCAACCCTATGAATTAATTAATTAGAGAACATTCTAGAATTCTCAAATTAAATGTGAATAATAATAACAATAAAAGACAACAATCAAATCAAAGTTATCTTACTAACCATTACTCTCTGTTGTCTAAAATATAGGGCTCCTTCCTCCATGTAGAAGAAAGCATTGTCACCTACTAAAAAGATTATTTTGTCAAAAATATAAATCACTTAGAGATTAATTAATATTTAAATAATTTAGCTTCTTGTATTTTTCTCTACGGCCTCCCCCCCCCCCCCAAAAAAAACTCATTAGTAGAGGTATACAGTTGGAATTTTTTCTGAATTCAAGATAGATTTAATAAGTTAATTATTATTTTTTTTGTTTCATTGAGGTGGTTAAAAGTTACATTTGGGATAGGACGGAGTGAGTCATGAAAGCTATTAATTACTTCTCTTCAACTTTATCTGGTGGTACACATTATATGTTGAGAAAGAAGTGAGATATGAGACAGACTTGAATAGGGGAAAAATTGGAAAAGAAAATTAGTTTAAGAAAGATTTAATGAGTTTTAACTATTCTTTTTTTTATTTATATGAGCTAGTTGAAAGCCACTTATATTTTGGACCGGGTGAAGTATAATATATGACAATCTCTTGAAACCAACCAGTTTGAAACCATGTTTAATACTCTATTTAAGATTTTTTGCCCTTTTGCAACTAATGGCAAAAAAAGGAACTCCCCCTCAGAAAACAAACATGAAAATTTCGTTGTAATTTATGCTTTTGCTTTTTTTTAAAAAAAAAAAAAAGAAACAATAACAAGTCTTATCATAATATTTTTGTCTCTTTCTTAGTTATAATATTTGGGGTGTTAAAAATTCTTGCAGGGATGACCAAATTTTGTTGAATGGACTATGGAACTACATGATGTATGTGACATTTCCTCAGACTTATTCTCACTTATCCTTATGGCTGGAGAACAGATGGTATAATTCTCACAGCTCTCATGCATGTTGGTCCAATGGAAATTCTTTATTATTGGCTTCACAGAGCTCTTCATCATCATTTTCTCTATTCTCGCTACCATTCTCACCATCATTCTTCCATTGTTACTGAGCCCATTACTTGTGAATCCCTTTATCTCATCTCTTTAATTACTTTGCTTTTTGATCTTATGTGTGTGTGTGTGTGTGTGTGTGTGTGTGTGTGTGTGTGTGTGTGTGTTGGTTCTGTGTATTGCATATGTAGAGTCTGATGCATGAGCCATATTATTATTTGAAACTTATGAATAATGTTTAGTTTCTTATGGCTTCTCTAATATTCCTCCTACTACTTTTTTTCATCTTTTATTTATTTATTTTCTATCTATCTGGGCTTATACTTCTATTTCTATTTGAGTTTCAGAGCGGTCAAGTCTACCATCTTTATTTTTTTACCTTCACCTGAGCTTGTACTTCTTTTTGTGTTAAACTTTTTAGTCATACGTAGGTAAATAGCCATGTAGACATGTTATGCTTCTGTACTAAAATAATAGACTAACTGATGATATGGATAATTAATTTAGGACAATACTTAAAAAATAAGACACGTTGCATTGTGTGATTGGAGAACTTTATATAATGAATTTGGCATAAGTATTTTCTATTAATTTACAACAAGCTAGTCTATCATCAAATTTCGATAGTGACAAGGATTATGATACACAATGACGAACCTAAATGTAACCTTTTTCTTCTTAACATTGAATCTTGTTTTAGTTTAACAAGTTACTTGATTTCGTTGCTCATAAATTTGAGAAGCTTTTTTTGGGGGGGGGGGAGACAGCTGTCATTTGTAACATACCAAGATTTATTCAAAGGCTAAGGATTAATTTATGAGAGTTAGATAGTAAGCCAAATTATGAAACCTATGAAATATAAGGAATCTTAAATTAGACAAAGAAAAATTAATACATAGTGTATGTAATTAATAGGATAAAATATACCTATATATATATATATATATTATATTAAAACAAAACACACACACCCTCTTCCCACACTTCACACGCAATTCATGCACACACAATTATTTAATTAAATAACACACACACACTACACACATGGCACACATGTAACGACCCGCCTCATATATCCCTTATTACTGATCTTACTCAGAGTAGCAATGCGTAGTTCAGTGGGCACACATGTATAACATGAATATACTGATAATATTAATAAAATATTGCTTGATTATAATACAAAATTTTCCCCACCAGGGGTTTACACAGTATTTACAGACCTTAATAACTAAAAGGCCTTCAAACAACCAGCAACGGTTCTCTTTGTGCATACCTCTTTTCTGATCTCAGCACGTTTCCAATGCTCACCTGTCTGAATGGTTGGTTGGGAGGAGTGAGATTCGAGAGAATCTCAGTAGCAAACATTACCACTATGCATGCCAGATATATATGAACGCATGACATGCTTGCCTACATTATTTCATGCCAACATAATGACATGCTACATGCTCGATGTTATGACATACATATGGTCATTGCACAAATATAACAGAGCTTCAACCAATCATACATGTTCCACACAAATAGGCAAAGCAGTCACATAATCAATGCAAGACATACATATCACATACATGCAGAAAAGGTAAGTTCACTACCTGGTGGACTTTATGTCCTTCTCTTCTTGTCCCTTGATCCGCCAACCATTACTTCTTCTTTGTCACTTCATGGCCCTAGGCAAGTGATAACATCATTAGAGCCATGAAAATTGAATACCCAATGGCCCACATTAGCCCTATAGGCTTACTTTCACCCTTGGAGTTCGTTCCAATTATATTTGGCCAATTTCTTACTTAAATTCGTATGGTACTCAATCCACCAGCATTTTTGACCAAATTTTGAAAAATCATAATTAATTCTATAGAACTCCAATTGAGGTGGTTCAAAGCTCTATTTGAAGCCCTTTAAGTGTAGTTTTATATAAAAATACTCGATTTTAAACGCCACTACTACAACATTCCCAGAAATTTTCCAAACACCGACTGTTTCAGATGTTCTTCTAGAAACAGGACACAACTTCAAAAATTCATATCTCTCAATGTACTTGTCCAAAAATTACAAAATACCTATAAAATTAAATATTATGATTTCTACTTTAATTCTGGAAATTTTCAAAATTTTTGGACAAGGTTTACCCTATGAAAGATCTCTCACAATGTAACTGTTCCAGACAGGGCATATCAACAACATGTACATTCAACTTCATAAATTTCCAAATTCATATACAAGCATCCAAAAATCATGAACACTTGCATACCTACACAATTTTTCGTGTAGAATCCAATGGAATCATCAAAATTATAAAATTTCTACTTCTTCATGATGTTCTGTTCAGACCAGAAAAACAGGGTTTTCCACAACAATTCATCAATTCAGAATTTTGTCCAACAACTTGGTCCAATATCATCATAAATCATAATCTAATCATAAATATATGATTAAACCTCAAAAATACCCCTTGGACCGAAAATGAACAGTACCCCACCCTTACAAATACTCATCCAAACAACAAACCAATCGGTTCAAAAGGAAGCTTACGCTTACCTCTACGCATATTCGCAGTCGGTTCGGAAATCCGGTAGTACTCCGGGGAGGGAGACGGCACCAAACACCTCCAATCAAAAATCCAAAACCGTAGAAATGAAGCTTGCGATGAGTAGAAGAACTTTCCTAAAGGGTACTTCGAGAAAGGATGTCGTTTCGGCAATGTTTCGGAGGAAAGGATTTTCTCTCTCCTCTCTCCATTTCATCCGATCACTCTCTCCCTCTCTCTTCTGGTTTTTCACGCCGAAATGGCTGAAGATGATGATAATTGATGGTTGAAGGAAGTATTAAAATGGCTTGCCACGTGTCAGCACCTCATTGGCCCAAATAATGAATTTTCGCACAAAATACCAAATTCTACAGATTTTTCATTAACTTTGAAAATTCATATCTAATTGTGTAGATATCCAATTGGGGTGATTCTAAAGGCTATGAGACCCTTATTGAGTCTAGTTTTAAGTAAAAATATAACCTTTGGCCAATTGGAAGATCACACTTCCCAGAATTTTAATCTTTGAATGCTGTCCCAGAAAATAATTAATTTTGCTGGGCTAACTTCAAAAATTCATTTCTCTTTGTATACAACTCCAAATGACTTATATGACCTATCAAATTAAATCTTGATAAGTCTACTTTCATTCTGGAAAGTTTCATAACTTTTCGATATCATTTACTTATCGAAACATGCCACACAATCATCACTGTCATACCGGGAATTTCACCGGTAGCAAAATTACTTTGTGTTCCATTTTACTATATTGTGTGTGACTTCCAATCACTTTGTTTTATTATTCCTCGAGCTCTTTAGCTCACCAATATAATTCCTTTTAATATCCAATGATATAAAGGAATTTTGGGGAATTTAAACATGCCTCATAGGGACATTTGCTAAACCAGGGTCTAGCAGTCCACTTGATATAGGCTTAATCTTATGCCTTTAGTCCCAAAATTCGGGATATTACAACACACATACACATTTTTAATTATTTAAAAAAAACAACACACTCTCTCTCATTCTCTTAATCACACGAACACACACACACTCCTCATTTTCCATTCTCTTCAGCCAATATCCAAAAAGAAAGAAAAGAGAGAGTGAGTGAAAAAGAGAGAGAGCAAGAGACACATAATAGAGAAAGAGTGATCGGTGCTACCAGAGAAAGGAAGAAGTGATTACAAATTCTACATACAATTCCATATCATAATATAGGTGAGTTCCCTTTGCATATTCTTAACTTTTTGTAGTTAATTTGAGGCTATTTTTGGGTAGTTTGGGAAGCATAAAAACCTAGTATAATGAATTATTGTCTTGTGAGGTTTTGTTTTGGCAAAAATAGTGCATAAATAAGGAATGAGAATTTGTCAAATTTGAGGTTTCCAATCAATTCTACACGAAAAATTATGTGGGAATACATGTGGTTTTGATTTTTGGATGATTATATATAAGTCTAGAATTTTTAGAAAATAAGAGGAGATGATGTACGATTAGTTTCTCTGAAATCATATTGGTTGTAAAATAAATTTCGGTAACCAAACCTGGTCCGAAAATTATGAAAGTTTTCAGAAGGAAAGTAGATATCTTAAGATTTAATTTGATATATAATATGTAACATTTGGGTTTATAAATAGTGAGATATGAATTTTTAAAGTTAGATGATGAATCTGGAACGTTTTCTGGTACAGATAGGGTTTGACGAAATTATGTAAATTTTTTGGCTATAATATCTAAATGTTAATATTTTTTTCCTAAAAATATACTTAAATAGGATCATATATGATTTTTAACCATCCCATTTGGAGTTCTAGATATTTAGTTATGAATTTTAGAAGTTAAGCTATTGAAACTGGAAAGATTTTCTGGCAGTGCGAGAAAAATTTAAAACTGGGAATTATTCATGGATAGGTGGTAGTTAAAATTATTTTTATATTAAAATATACTTTATAAGTGACACATATAATTTGGAACCACCTTAATTGGATATTTCTAAGCCAAGATATGAATTTTCAAAGATTATTGAAAAGTCTGACAGAATTGAGTAATAGTGAAAAAATAAAAAGTAAAGGTATTTTTGAAATAATTGGGACTCTAAGGGTCAAATTAAATACTTAGAGTTGGTATGAGTCCATTAAATACCTATTGGATTTAAGGTATTAGCTATAATGATAACCTACCAAAGTGTCTTAAATTATTTTGGAATAAGTAATAATTCGTCCGTCCGTAAATTATAAATTATAGGATTTGAGATTTGCCCGGGACGCCTAAGAGACTGAGAACAGGAACCAAATTTGGAAAGACTGTCAGGTAGTACCTTATCTCTTATATCATATGTGATGCCATGTATGTGTACTATATCATCTGTATATATATGGGACAGATAGTCCATAGGCGGTAAGACCTGTAAGTACAAGTTGCATCGGGAGTTACCCGGGGGCGTTTTGATCCAGGTAGGCTTAAGACAGAAAGCCCGTGACTGTACCTTGTATGGGGCAGAGGCCCTGGGCAGCCAGATTGTGAATCTCAAGCGCTGTGAGTGTGAGATAAGGGACCGGTTAGACCCTTTTATGTGCTGCATTTCTGTAAGTTGTGTTGTTTGATTATTTGTTTTACATGCTTAGTATTTGCATATTATATGAGTGATCTGTGTACTACTGAGATTCTTTTGAATCTCACCCCTTTTTCAACAAATGATATACAGCAAAGGCGTCCAGCTCTAAGGGCAAGAAGGTAATATAGACGGACGAAGAAGAGGCAAATAAATTATAGACTGTTGGTTATCATTTTATTTTGGATGACTGTAAAATATTTATAAGTAGAAGTAGTAGTAGCGATAGTAGTACTAGTACTTGCGACACAGACTGTATAAGTTGTAATCCGTACGCTAGACTTTCGATAACGTACTGGTATCCAGAAACCCATAAGTTAACAATCACGACGCGAACTATAGATAGAAAATGCCCTGTATTTTAAATAAAATATTTTTAAACTGATAAAGATAATGAATTTACAAACTAAAATTTAGACCATACATATTTATTTTAAAAAGTTTTTGAAAATCCTATACAAATATAAGATTAAACTCTGTCTTAAATTAGGACTTTAAATTGTTTTGATCTCAGGTTTAAAACCATTATATATTTAAACTAATCTAAAGGCTTTAGAAAATAAGGTGTTACATCATTCATCCATTTGCTGAAATGCTAGCATATTTTGTTCTGTTCACAATACCACAAATTGCAACAGTGTTTACAAGAACAGCCTCTATGGCCTCTGTTTTTGGTTACGTATTTTATGTGGATTTTATGAACAACCTGGGTCATTGCAACTTTGAGTTCTTCCCAAAGAAGCTCTTCTCTATCTTTCCCTTGTTCAAGTGTCTCTGCTACACTCCATCGTAAGTCTCCTCAATTATTCTAACTTCATGTTATGATTTCCCTTTATTTGGTGCATAACTCCATTGTTTCTGTCAAGTTATGTAATTATCAAGACAAGTTGTAGTAGTTGCAATATACATTATTAAAAGATTTATATTCTGTCATCATATGTATATATGAATCAACTAGAGGTTAATTATGAAGTTAATGATATGGCTAAACTACACCTCTAAAACTTCCCTGAACTAGATCATGTATAAATGACCCCTAATTCACGTTTAAAAATTAATAATGAACTATCAAATTTGAGCGGATAGCACTCTCAACTATCAATTATATACTCAAGTTTTATTTTTGTGTACATATACATAATATCTTCAAACTTAGGTTTACATACAAATAACCTCCTAAACTTAAGCTGTGTGTGAATAAGCAATAAACAAAACTAATCATGGGGTAGTTATATGTATATGTTTAAAAGTTTAGGGGAATTCATTATAAAGTTTTAAATTTAAGGGAAGTTATCTGTGTATGACATAAGGTTCAAGAGAATTATGTGTCATTTAGCCTAAATAATGATTTCTCTTGGCATATAAGTACACTGGTTGAAGATAGTTGAAATTGCTCTAGAGAAATGAAAAAAATGTAGAAATGTTAAGCTTTTTCCCTTTCTGTAAACCTTAGTGTAATCATATAAAAAACAAATCATGCTAGAATCACAAGAAATGATTAATGTGGTTGATGCACATTAATTGACAGTCAAATAGTAAATTTCCAAGATGAAGAACTTTGTGCAAAAGATGATCATGTTTTCTCCAAATTCTTCAATGACAATAACAAAGACTTATCTCACTTGGCGGGGCCGACAACAAGGATCAAATGACGCCATTGAGCTCGGTTAAAAATGAAATTTCGAGATAAATTGTTAACTTAGAGATCTCGTTTAATAACCTCATTGAGTATTCTCTTTGGTCTTCCTCTGCTAGTTTTTACTAAGCTCCAAACAACTTGATCTTCTATATATATATCCAAACCATCTCAAACGATTTTCTATCATTTTTTCTTCAATAGAGGCCACTCTTACCCTTCCTTATATAAGTTCATTACAAATATTATCTTTCCTTGTATGACCATACTTCTATTTCAACATCCTTATCTCAACTACCCTCACTTTGTGCTCATAAAGCCCCTTCACAGCCCAACGCACATTATTATAAAGCATTGCTGGTCAAACAACAGTACAATAAAATTTTCCTTTTATTTTATTATGTACTTTTCGATAACAAATAACTCCAGTAGTTTTTCCCACAGCTTGGATTCTATGACTAACATATCTATCAATTTCACCATCTTTTGGTAAAATTGATCACAAGTATATGAACTTTGTTACTTGTGGAATGACCAAATCTCCCATTTTGATCTCTAAATCTCTTCTTACTCCCCTCCTATCGAGAATGCAATACATATACATGTATATATACATGTATATATATACATATATATATATACATCTATATATAGATATCCACACACACACACACACATGTATGTATGTATGTATGTATGTATGTATGTATGTATGTATGTATGTATGTATGTTGTACGTACGTACGTACATACATGTGTGTGTGTATATTCTATCTTACTCATACTCAGTTGGAGGGCCTTCAACTCTAAGGTTATTCTCCATAACTGTTAACATATTGATTTTCCTGTCAAAATGGCACATTTCTAATGCATTTGTTACACTTTCAGGTGTTTAATGGACAATAAATGTTGTAAATGCAAGGGAAATGTGTTTGATGCATGATTGATATAAAAAGAGCAGAATTGTGTGGTTTAACATGGATAAATAATCATGTCTTGTTTCAATGGTTGGGTTTTACGTGTTTGTTCATGTTGAATATGATTGATTCACCATATGAGAAGCTAAATAAAGCAATCATCAAGAAGAAGGAAAGAAAAATGAAAATCAAGTATTAGTGCCAAAGGAAAAGCAAGGAAAAGTGAAAAAGGCCGTAGAAAAAATGCAAAGCTTCCTCCTAGAAGTTCGGCCGCGTCCAAGCTCTTCAAAGATCTTTGGCCGCGGCCAATTAACTGACAAAGACTTTCTGGCCGCAGCCAACCACTCTGTTAGCTTTTTCACGTGTTTTCAAATCTTGAAACTATAAAAGCCATAATGGGGGTTCAGACAAAGGAGGCTACGCGAGGCAACCCTAGAAGGCAGCTGCAACACAACCCAGAGCCCAGAAGTGAAGAAAATCAAAGAGAATCAAGTGGACATTGAAGATTTGAAGAGATTAAAGTTCATTTTCCTTGATTTTACTGATTTTCCTTCTTCGCTTACTCATTTTCACTGATATGGCTGTATTGATTCTGCAATGTTGTGACTGTTTCTTGATAATGAGTAACTAAACTTCTTCTCTAGGATTATTTTGAACCTTTGTATGGATTAACACTTGGATATTCCTCTCTTTTCTGTATGAATGATGTATAAGTTGATTTTATCGTGTGCTTAAAGCTTCTGAATGTTTGGCCACCATTTAGATTGCCTTGTTTACTTTGTTTTAGCTTGAGAGAGCAGAATGTGGGTAGAGAACTTGGTAAAAATCATGCTTGCCTTGAGATTTACTCTGTAAATGGATAGATTGTTAGTGACATAGAGATATAGTCACTAACTTATCATTGTTAAATGCAGGTTGATACTTAATGCTCACTTCCAATTGAATGTTGCAAGAGATTGCACATATTAATTGAATGTATTAATTTGGTTTTGACTTGAGAGAGCTTAATCAAATATTCTCGAACTTGTGACTAGCATATAATATCATTATAATTACTTAAAGAGAGGAACTACATCAAGTTGTCTTGAAATACAAAGGGGATAAATAATCATAGACCTGTATTTCATTTGAACTTGAACAAAATCAGTTTTCATAGTTTTTTAGAACAGATTTTTGTAATTGCATTACTCAAACCAACAACATGTGTTGGCTCAACTTTATTGAACACACTAAGTTTATTGCTTAATTTATTTGTTAAACCAAATCCTCTTGGGAACAATACTTTGCTTATCACTTTATTACTTGGTGCAACCCGTGCACTTGCGGAGTTCATACCGTTGTGAACAAGTTTTTGGCGCCGTTGCCGGGGATCTAAGTTAACAAATTTTTATTGACCTTGAACTTGTGTTAGTAAATTTATCTTGAGCGTTTAGATAGGAAATTATTTGTTGCTTGTTCCTTTTTCTTAATCATTTTTGTGTTGAATTGATACTTGTATTGCTTGTTCCTCATATAGGTATCATTCAGGTATATGCAAGCTATTAAACCAGACGACTTGGTGGTGGTACTTGACGGAGTCCTTCTTATTGAAAATATGCCAGAAGCTAAAGAAGAAGCTGCTGCTAAAACTGAAACTGAAACCATGGCAGATGATGAATATAATAGAGCTACCGTCAATGACTTTGCTAGCCATAACCTGCAAGGAACTCAGTCTTGCATTTGGATGCCAGAAATGCAAGCACATACCTTCGAAATTAAACCGGTGATGATCACAATGCTTTAAATGCATGGGATGTTCCATGGTCTCTACAATGAAGATGCCAACAAGTATTTGATGTATTTCCTGGAGGTGTGTGATTCTTTTAAACAGAATGGAGTTCCGCAAGATGTCTTGAGACTTCGGCTATTTCCCCTTTCTCTACAAGGAAAGGCTAGGGATTGGTTCAACAATCTCCCTGCGGGATCCATCAGTTCTTGGAATGATCTAGAAACTAAATTCAGAGTTCGATTCTTTTCCGATGACAAATCTGTGGAGGCTAGAGAATAATTTCTGAGTTTTAAACAACAACCAGATGAACATCTATATGCAGCATAGGAAAGATATAAAATGTTAATGAAGCAATCCTCAAGCCTTAGAGTAGATAAATGGGTTGTGGTTTAAATCTTCTGTACACGCCTTAATCCTCAATCTAAGGCAATGGTCGACTCTATGAGCAACGGAGGCTATCGTAATGTTCCTATTAATGAAGTGATCCGTCTCTTGGATCAATTATCTGCAAATAATACTTAGGTCAATGATAGAAGGACTACTCAACCCATGCCTAACACAAAAGAGGACTCATCTTCCTAAATTGCAACTATATTGTCTTCTTTGAACAAGCGCTTTGATGTACTGGAGTCTCAAATACATAAAAATAATTCCCAGGGTATGCATTCTATTCATGCCACTCCCATTGTTTGTGACCAATGCAATAACATGCATATGCCCGATCATTGTCAGGTATATGACCACAGAATCTGTTAACTACATGGGAAAATTCTAACAATCACAGGGAAATCCTTACTCACAAACTTATAATCATGCCTGGAGATCTCATCCAAATTTCTCATGGATTCAAGGCAACACTTTAAATCAGCAACATGAGCACACATCTGGTGCTAAGCATATGCCTCCACCTAGTTTTCAAGCACATTCAAGGCAACCCCCTGTAAAAGAAGAAGAGTCTAAAACAGAGAAGATGCTAAATCAGATTTTACCCCAGGTAGAATCTTCAAGGGCTAAAAATAAAGCTACTTTTTCTCTACATGAAACATCCATTAAAAATCTTGAAGTACAAGTGGGGCAATTAGCATCCCTAATGAATGCAATTTCATGAAGCAGTCTTCCCAGTGATACCATTCCAAATCCTAAACGAGTTGGGAAAGAAGAATGTAATGCCATTAACTTGAGAAGTGGAAAAGTGCTACATGGGGTAGCTAGTTCCAACAAGCTTAGTTCAAAGCTAAATAATTATGAAATAGCTAAATAGATTGATGATGAAGCTACAGAATTAGAAAATACAGTGAAAAATGATGAAGTTAGGAAAAGAAGGCAAGCAGAGATGAGCAATGATGGAAATTACAAGAATAAGTAGGTAGAGTAAAAGCAAAATGACACGAAGAAATCAAATATATCTGTTGTCATGCCACCATCTCCCTTTCCTCAAAGATTCAAAAAGAAAGAGGAAGATGCTCAGTTTAAGAAGTTTGTAAACATGTTCAAACAACTTCATGTTAACATTCCATTTGCTGAAGTTTTGGAGAGCATGCCCAAGTATGCTAAGTTCTTGAAAGATGTCTTATCAAAGAAGCATCGCTTCAATGAGTTTGAGACTGTTTCATTAACTGAAGAATGTAGTACAGTCATCCAAAGGAAGTTTCCCGCGAAGCTCAAAGACCCAAGAAGTTTCTATATTCCTTGTAACATAGAGAATAATTTCAATGGCAAAGCTCTCTGTGACTTGGGTGCTAGCATTAATATGATGCCTCTTGTTGTCTTTAATCAATTGGGTTTGGGAGAACCAAGACCTACCATGGTGACTCTCCTCTTTGTAGATCACAGCATTTCAAAGCCAAGGGGAATCATAGAGGATGTCCTAGTCAAAGTGGACAAGTTTATCTTTCCTGCAGATTTTGTTGTCCTCGATTGTGAAGTTGATTGGAAAATTCCTCTTATCCTTGGTCACCCATTCTTAGCAACTGCCAGAACTCTCATTGATATGGAGAAGGGAGAAATCACTTTAAGAGTTGATGATGAAAAAGTAGTGTTCAATATGCCCAAAGCTTTGAAATTTCATGATGACTCAGCTTAATGCTCATTCATCGACATATTAGATTCAACTGATGCTCATATATCTCCTACCTCTATAACTAAAGATTTGTTGGAAGCATTTCTGATTGGGGAGAGAAGCATTGAAGAATTCGAGAAGATGTTATTGCAGAGTTGTTTAGTATGGAGTCCTTTCCTCATTCTCGACCAAGAAACTTTAAACCACTTGAGGTAGCTGATGCCTTGAGTACTCCACTAAAACCTTCAATTGAAAGGCCTCCAGTCTTGGAATTAAAGCCATTGCCGTCTCATCTCAAATATGCTTATCTAGGGAGTTCTGACACTCTACCAGTAATCATTTCATCTATTCTATCTTATCTGAAAGAAGAAAAATTACTAAGATTGTTGAGGGATCATAAACGAGCCATAGGTTGGACTATAGCTGACATCAAAGGAATTAGTCCTTCTATTTGTATGCATAAGATTCTATTGGAGGATGATCATAAAACCTCCATCGAACATCAAAACGACTGAACCCCGTGATGAAAGAAGTGGTAAAAAAGAAAATTCTCAAATGGCTTTCAGCTGGAATTGTATACCCCATATCTAATAGCTCCTGGGTGAGCCCAGTCCAATGTGTTCCTAAGAAGGGAGACATGACTGTAGTGGCTAACACTCAAAATGATCTAGTCTTTACTCGCACAGTGACAGGATGGCGGGTGTGTATATACTATCAGAAGTTAAATTTTGCCACAAGGAAAGATCATTTTCCATTGCCTTTTATTGATCAAATACTGGATAAATTAGAAGGGCAATAATTCTTCTATTTCCTGGATGGTTATTCTGGGTACAATCAAATTGTTATAGCTCCAAAAGATCAGGAGAAAACTACTTTCACGTGTCCCTATGGTACTTTCTCCTTCAAGAGAATGCTGTTCGGGCTTTGCAACGCCCTTGCTACATTCTAACGCTGTATGATGTCCATTTTTGCTGATATGATTGAAAAAACCATTGAAGTATTTATGGATGATTTTTCTATTTTTGGCTCCTCAATTGATTCTTGCCTGGATAATTTGGAGCATGTACTTGCAAGGTGTGAAGAAACCAATTTGATTCTGAATTGGGGAAAATGTCATTTTATGGTTAAAGAAGGTATTGTGCTCGGTCACCGCATTTTGAAAAAGGGTCTGGAGGTAGACAGAGGAAAAATTGCTGTTATTGAACAACTACCTCCACCTGTTAATGTAAAAGGGATCAGAAGCTTCCTTGGTCATGCTAGGTTTTATAGGAGATTTATCAAAGATTTTTCTAAGGTTGTCAAGCCACTTTCTAAGTTGTTGGAAAAGGAAGTGGAGTTTAAATTTAATGGCGAGTGTCTGCAAGCTTTTAATGAGTTAAAGAAACGTCTGATATCAGCTCCTATATTGGTTGCTCCAGATTGGAGCTTACCATTTATTATCATGGCAGACGCCAGTGATTATGCTGTAGGGGTTTTACTTGGTCAGAAGGCAGACAAGATTTTTCACCCCATTTATTATGCTAGCAAGACTCTTGATAGGGCTCAGCTAAACTACACTACCACAGAAAAGGAGTTACTAGCTGTGGTATATGCTTGTGAAAAATTTAGACCTTATATCGTGGGAACTAAGGTCATCATTTATACAGACCATTTTGTTTTGAAGTATCTACTCACAAAGAAGGAGTCGAAGGCACGGTTAATTCGATGGGTGCTGCTACTCCAGGAATTTGATTTGAATATCATGGATAAAAAAGGTAATGAAAATCAAGTTGCTAACCATCTCTCACAGTTGAATACTGAGCTTGAATTTGAAGAATCTGACATAATTCGAGCATCATTTCCTGATGAATAGCTCTTTGCGATAACAAGTTCAACCATACCATGGTATGCAGATTTTGTGAACTACCTCATTTGTGGAGTTTTACCCCCTGACCTTAATTTTCACCAAAGCCAAAAGTTCTTGCATGATGTAACAAGATATTTTTGGGATTAACCCTACTTATTTAAAAGGTGCTCTGATCAACTGATGAGAAGATGTATACCAGAGGATGAACAAGAAGTCATTTTACAAAGTTGCCACTCCTCTGACTGTGGGGGTCACTTCGGCGAAGTCAAAACTGCAACAAAGGTACTTCAGTGTGGGTTTTATTGGCCCTCTCTCTTCAAGTATACATATGTTGTTGTATTGCAGTGTGATCGGTGCCAACGAGTGGGGAATATCTCCAGAAGAAATGAGATACCTTTGAACAACATACCTGAGGTTGAGCTATTTGACGTGTGGGGGATTGATTTCATGGGACAATTCCCTAAATCATTTAATAATGAGTACATCTTGGTTGGAGTCGATTATGTCTCCAAATGGGTTGAGGCTACCGCTTGTACAACTAATGATGCTAAATCGGTGTTAAAATTCTTGAGAAAACAAATTTTCACCAGATTTGGAACACTAAGAGCAATAATCAGTGATGGTGGTTCACACTTCTGTAATCATCAATTCCAAATTTTGATAAAGAAGTATGGTGTGAAGCACAAGGTGGCACTACCCTACCACCCTCAGATTAATGGCCAAGCTGAAATCTCAAATCAGGAGATCAAAAACATCCTTGAAAAGATGATAATACTACAAGAAAGGATTGGTCTTCCAAGCTGGATGAGGCTTTATGGGCTTACCGAACTGCTTACAAAATGACGATTGGTATGTCACCATATCGTTTGGTGTTTGGAAAAGCTTATCACTTACCTGTCGAACTGGAGCATGGTGCTTATTGGGCCATCAAGAAGCTGAATTTTGATCCTCAATCTATGAAGGAAAAAAGGCTACTTCAGATCAATGAGCTTGATGAGTTCCGCCTTGATGCTTATGAGAATGCAAAAATTTACAAGGATCAGACCAAAAAGAATCATGACAACAAGCTTGTGCCTAAGAAATTATTGCCGAGTCAGAAAGTGCTCTTGTATAACTCCAAGCTGAGGTTGTTTCCAGGGAAGTTAAAATCCAGATGGTCAGGTCTATTTACAGTAGTCCAGGGGTTAAACTTTGATGTAGTAGAACTCAAGAATGACCAAGGAGAAAAATTCAAAGTAAACGGTCAAAGAGTAAAGCATTATTGGGGAGGAGATGTGGATCGACTGATATCCTCCATTTCCTTAGTAGCTGAAGCCTGATCAAATAGAAGAGTTAAGCTAAAGACTATAAATTAAGCACTTCTTGGGAGGCAACCCAAGTTCTAAACTTATACTCTTTAGTTTTTAATAGACTTTTTTGTTTTAGTAGAGTTATGTTTGGTTTAGTTCTCCTTACAAGCGAAAGGTAACCACACAAGGATTGAAAAGGAGCATGTATTACAAGAAGGGAGTGAGAGCATATTTATCGTGAAAGCTATGTCCAGGGAAGTTATTGCTGACTTTCAATTATGTTCAAATGCTTCATGACCATGACTGTATGAATTCAAGATGATATTTAGATTATCTTTGATTGAGTTCTGGAATATTTGATATGTTAACTAGATGTGAAAATTGGTAATTGGAGTCTGTGTATGTGCATTTTTGTGGCTAAAATCTTATTTCTGACACAGAGCAGCCAATAATCTTCAGAAAGATTTTGGCCGCGGCCAACCATTTTTTGCCGTGGCCAAAAACTTGTTCACAACGGTATGAACTCCGCAAGTGCACGGGTCGCGCCAAGTAATAAAGTGATAAGCAAAGTATCGTTCCCACGAGGATTTGGTTTAACAAATAAATTAAGCAATAAACTTAGTCTGTTCAATAAATTTGAGCCAACACATGTTGTTGGTTTAAGTAATGCAATTACAAAAATATGTTCTAAAAAACTATGAAAACTGATTTTGTTCAAGTTCAAATGAGAATACAGGTCTATGATTATTTATCCCCTTTGTATTTCAAGATAACTTGATGTAGTTCCTCTCTTTAAGTAATTATAATGATAATATATGCTAGTCACAAGTTCGAGAATATTTGATTAAGCTCTCTCAAGTCAAAACCAAATTAATACATTCAATTAATATGTGCAATCTCTTGCAACATTCAATTGGAAGTAAGCATTAAGTATCAACCTGCATTTAACAATGCTAAGTTAGTGACTATATCTCTATGTCACTAACAATCTATTCATTTACAGAGTAAATCTCAAGGCAAGCGTGATTTTTACCAAGTTCTCTACCCACATTCTGCACTTACAAGTTAAAACAGAGTAAACAAGGCAATCTAAATGGTGGTCAAACATTCAGAAGCTTTAAGCACACGATAAAATCAACATATACGTCATTCATACAAAAAAGAGAGGAATATCCAAGTGTTAATCCATACAAAGGTTCAAAATAATCCTAGAGAAGAAGTTTAGTTACTCATTATCAAGAAACATTCACAACATTGCAGAATCAATACAGCCATATTAGTGAAAATGAGTAAGGGAAGAGGGAAAATCAGTAAAATCAAGGAAAATGAGCTTTAATCTCTTCAAATCTTCAATATCCACTTAATTCTCTGTGATTTTCTTCACTTCTTGGCTCTGGGTTGTGTTGCAGCTGCCTTCTAGGGCTGCCTCGCGAGCCTCCTTTGTCTGAACCCCCATTATAGCTTTATAGTTCCAAGATCTGAAAACGCGTGAAACAGCTAACAGAGTAGTTGGTCGCGGCCAAAGTATGTTGTCCGCTGCCAGAAAATCTCTGTCAGTTAGTTGGCCGCGACCAAAGATCTCTGAAGAGCTTGGCCGCGGCCGAACTTCTGGGAGGAAGCTTTGCATTTTTTTTGCGGCCTTTTTCACTTTTCCTTGCTTTTCCTTTGGCACTAATACTTTCTTGATTTTCATTTTTCTTTCCTTCTTCTTGATGATTGCTTTATTTAGCTTCTCATATGGTGAATCAATCATATTCAACATGAACAAACACGTAAAACCCAACCATTGAAACAAGACATGATTATTTATCCATGTTAAACCACACAATTCTGTTTTTTTTTTATATCAATCATGCATCAAACACATTTCCCTTGCATTTACAACATTCATTGTCCATTAAACACCTAAAAGTGTAACAAATGCATTGGAGATGTGCCATTTTGACAGGAAAATCAATGTGTTAACACACCCCCAAACTTAAACTTTTACTAGTCCTCAAGTAAAACTAATTTTAAGATGACTGAGCTGAGTCAATTAATCCCTGAATAATTTCATATGCATGATGATTTCCTCATTAGATACTCAGGTTATTATGCTTACTAAGAGATATAACAAACCACAACGAAAAGCATGATTCTCAATTTAAAAACAGATTTTCGACCAACTTATGAACTGTGTGTGTGTGAAGAGTCAAGAGACCATTTTCCTGCAATTATCAAAATTAAAACAACACTTCAGTATGTATAAAACACCCTCACTATTGGATCTTTGAAGTCTCTCTATTCTCTGTTCCATCTACTAATGCATCGTTCCACACAATCTCAAAATTAATGGGACTTTATATGCTTGTAATGTGGCCAGTGGTTAAGCATGTTAAAAGAATGGGAAATAGATTATTCAAATTTCTTGAGATAATATGACTATACATGACTTCTCTCTTTGAATTATACATTATTTTCTTTCTAGAGGCCTAAGCACTCCTCCAAACTTAAATCGAATTTATTTCTTTGCACTTCAAATCTTATTAAATTTAACACCTTTTTTCTTTTTTTTCAGATAAATGAAAACAAGCTAACAAACATGCACTGAATGCCTTACCCAACATTTCAACATAAATCTCTTCTCACTACCATATCAAACCTCACTTCCCATAATAATCCTCACCAAATCATCATTCATCTCAAGATTGGGTAATTCATGGTTTTTCAGGCTGTAAAGGTTAAGGCTTAGTGTGGGTTTTCAAAAAGAAAATTTATATGATTTTTTTTGTATATATATCAAGCTCAAATGGAATGCAAATGAAATAATTGTCATAGGTAGGCTTGAAAGGCTCAACCGAATTTTTAAAGAGTGCCCAAATCATTTTTTGAAAATATGCATAATCGATAATTTGCTTCAAGAATTTCAAATATAGGCTCCAAAATCTTTAACTGAGAGAAGAACATACACACCAATTTGCTACCCATCCTTTTAACAATTGCATTCAAATTGTATCCAACTCATGTGTGTGTGTTTTTATTTCAACAATTGCTGGAAAAACAGGTTTTAAAATGAAACTCAAGCTTCCAGAAGTATATCTAGTGTTTTTCTTGAAAGAAGAATATTTTGTTGCATCTCATTTCATCATTGGATCATACATTGATTAGCAGGGATAATTAATCATTCTAGTTCAACTTCTCAAAAACAGAGGACACTCTCAACTTTTCAGAAAATCCCATGTCAAAAGGTATGTATAAAGATACAGCAGAATATACTCAAACACCCCCAAACTTAAATCAGACAGTGTCCCCACTGTCAAAACATAAAAACAAATTTAGGTGTGTACTCAGGTAAAATGATTACACATAGCACCTGCACTGCAAACAGAGATAACAATAATACAGATCTACACAGGATAGAGATATGCGTTATAGACAACAGAAACCAAAACCAGAGATTCCAGAAGCAGAGAAAATTCATTGAAGAATGACTGTATGAGCTAACATGCTGGATCAACAAAACATCGAGACTCAAACATAGCTCAAAATCTGAAAGCTACACAAATCCATACTCCACAATTCCAGAAATAACTAACAACGAAACAAAACAGAAACTAAGAAAGAAAAAAAGTAACTCAGATATGAACATCTCTGTCTATTCGGCACCCTTAACAGGTGGAACAGTAGGGGGAGCATGGTCCTTATCATCACCTACCCCCGGTTCAGCTCCCTAAGCTTGTTGAGCTAGAAAATTCTCAATACGACCCAATTTGTCCCCATGATCATGCAGCGTAGTGAGACACTGAACAATGTTCCTGTCCATGCGCTGTATCATATCAAAGATCTGTTGCATGGATGGCTGCGGCTGAAAAGAGGATGCCTCACCATGATCAGTAGGTTCAACCAGAACATCCATGGGATGCTCGTCTGAATCTGTATCAGGTGCATCGGATGGTTATCTAGGCTTGATGCTCTTAAACTAAAATTTCTGAAGGGGCCGAATGATAACATCAGTAGGATTTGCTGCAAGCCCCTAGAAGTGCAGAACTCAGAGATAAGATACAGGAGCATAAGATCGCAAGAATGATCATGTATATGGTCTCTCATCGTGGTGTAAATCATATTGGCTACATCGAATGATTCCTTCTTTATCAAAAGGTATGCATAAAGAGCTTGTTCTCGAGTGAGGCGATTACGATTAGAAGAGGGCCAGAAGTAATCCTTCCCAAAATGTAACCAAATACGAGCTTGCACTGAGAGGCAAGTACGCAACAAATATTTCTGACCGCCTCTTAGCCTTTTCCAAGATATTTCGCCCTTGTGGTCAAGCATCTGAGAAACCTCATCCTTTAGGATTTCTGCTTCGTGTTGAGAATAATATTTGAATTTGCAATTCTTGACAGGAGGGAGGGAGAGATAGTTTCTGAAACTATTGAGGGTGAAATGAATTTGGACACCCCGCAATAGGAAACGCCAAACATTCCGAAGGCATGCTTGGGTATAAAATTCCTGAACTATTTGAAGGTTGACATCAATCTTTGGGTTCAAGAGTTTATTTAGATGGTAAGTTCGGGTGACCAGATCATAAAAAGGGAAACAGGCTACGAGGGGAAATTCTCGCTCTTGTAGAAGAGGACGCATGTCAATCTTCTTCCTAGTATCAGAAACAGCTTTGGAACCAATCTTTTCAGCGACCCTTTTTGCAGGCATAATGGCTGACGAAAATAAAGAGAACAAGAAACAATAAATTCCGAATAGACCACAAGACTCAAAAACACAAAAATAAGAAAAATAAAATTGAGAGGAAAGAAAGTTAACCAAGCCTTAACTAGTACCACAAGCCAGTCAAAAATTCCAACCTATACTTAACCTCACTGCCTGTTAAAATGCCAGAGTAAATTCATTGAACTAGGAGCAACATGAATCAAGCATATCGAACAGAGCTCAATGCATTTCAATGTGTAAGCAAATGAAAACCCAATGAGGACACATTCATATGAAACAGAATATCAACCATAAACCCCATGTGAATGAGGAAATTGCAGAACTAGCGTTTCCACGTAGCTTAAAAATCAAATTTCAGCAATTTCAGTCTCTCTAAACCACAATGACAAATTCATAGTTGTCCCTCGCAGTGTTATGAAAAGGAGTTACCCCCTACGTGCTATAATCCTTGCTATTGACAACCCAAAGCTAAAATAGGAGAGAGCTTAGATATATAGCTCATAAAGAATAAGTAGCAAGAATCGTCATGCAATTGAAGATTACTTCTATCCCTCACTTTTGTCCCTACGTGCTATAATCCCTGCTATTGACAACCCAAAGCTGAAATAGGAGAGAGCTTAGATATATACCTCAGAAAGAATAAGTAGCAAGAACCGTCACGCAATTAAAGATTACTTATGTCCCTCACTACTGCGATGATGAAGGATGCTGGAGAGATTGCTACAGCAGGGGAAAAGGAAGAGGGATTTGAGGGAAGGGATGATGGAAAGAGGGAGAGAAATCAGGGGGAAAGAGGGATTTACGGTGGAAATCAAGGATTTGGGGTAATAAGGGTTTGAATTTCGGCAGCCACAAGTGAGAGAGGAAGAGAGGAAAGGGGGAAAATATTAGGGCTTAGAGCTTTTTTTTTGTTTTTTAAAAATGCTGATATCGCTTTTTGCCGCAGCCAAAATCATTCTGACCTCATGTTGGATGCGGCCAACAATTTTTGGCCGTGGCCAAAAATTACTCAAGTTTAGAATTAATTTCTTCTCTTGACTCAATAACAAGAACAATATCATCAGCAAAAAGCATGCATTTGGGGACACACGGTCTTATATGCAACACGCATACCCTTCTTTTATAAAGCTTTCCAATGTATATCTCTCGATACGCACGCGGTCATAAGCTTTCTCCAAGTCAATGAAAATAATATGCAAGTCTCTTCCTTTGCTCTGATACTTCTCCATTAATACTCTCAATAAATAAATTGATTTTGTTGTGGACTTTCTCGGCGTGAATCCAAATTGGTTGTCTGAAATGTGAGTCTCTAATCTCAATCTGTGTTCATCACTTTTTTCCCACAAGTTCATTATGTGGCTTATAAGCTTTATCCCTCTATAACTATGCACAGTATGATTTTGCAGTTATTACATTTACTATTAAGTTTTGATTTTGCAAAATAATATCCCCATTTATTTTTTGTGATAGGATAATATATATCATGTGATTCCTTATAATTCTATCTTCTTCTTCATTCATTCCTCTATGATAATACGCTTAGCATTTACCAAATCTTTCACTTCATATTGAATAACAATCATTTGGCAATATAACTATTTTGTTCTTCCGTAAACCATGGCCACAGGTTTCACTCTCTGCATCACACCAAATTCAGGACAAATTACTCTCTTTTCATGCCAATATATGACTACATTTATGGCACTGTGGATGAATCCACAGATGAGACTTATGAAACTTCATTGAAGAGACCAAGAGATTCTCCTCACGTGGTTCACTTGACTCATTTAACAACATCAGATTCTATCTATCATCTTCCATTAGGGTTTACTTCTTTAGCCTCAAACCCTCAAAAACCAAAATGGTATCTTCCTTTGATTTGGCCCTTCACATTTGTTTTCAAGCTCTTGGCTTGGGTCTATGGTCATACCTTTGTCTCAGAAAGGAATGCTTTCGGAAAGCTCAATTTACAATCATGGGTCGTGCCAGGAATTACAAAAAAGGTAAGAATTTGGCCTTAACATACAAAAATTGTTACATTTTATCATTGGGACATTATTTCTCATTCTGTATTATTATACAGTATCTCTCAAAGAGGCACAACAAAAGACTGAACAAGATAATAGAGGAGGCAATTCTTGAGGCTGACTCACTTGGGCGTTAAAGTGCTTAGTCTAGGGCTTCTGAATCAGGTTAGTACACTTCATTTCCCTTTTTATTTTATTTATTTATTTATTTTTGAAATATTTAGGCTTGTATGATTATGTGCAGAAAGAAGAGCTGAATGCTTATGGGGAATTAAATATTCAGAAGTTTCCAAAACTAAAGGTGAAGATTGTAGATGGAAGTAGCTTAGCTGCTGCCATTGTTGTGAACAGTATTCCCAAAGGGACACATCAAGTTCTCCTGCGAGCAAATTTTGATAAGGTTTCTTTGGCCATAGCCAGCTCTCTGTGTAAAGCAAATGTGCAGGTAATTAAGCTAAAACACCCCCATGTCTTAAACTGTTTGAATTGTAGGGAAAATTAATTATTTGGTTCATATAGTTTTGTCTCAGTTGTAACTCAATCCCTAAATATTAAGACGGTGCAACACAATCCCTTTAATTTTGACTCGGTTAAAACTCAGTCCTTAAACATCAACATGGTGCAACTCGGTCCTATTTATTATAAATGTTTGTAGGTTTTAAAAAAAAGTAACTTCGGTCCTTATAATTTTATTTGTTTGAAAAAATTAGGGATTAACATTTTAAATGGCTAAACCTATAAGGCTTGTTTGGTACGTGAACTTGGGTTTTGATGGATTGGGAGTAGGACTGGAATTAGGAGTGGAGTGGGATCGGGAATGGGATTGGGGTTATTCAATTGTATTTTGTAGCAGATAATATTTGATGGGAATACTTTCATTAATTTTATTTTATAATCTACCATAAATTATAAAAGTACAATAAGATCATTATCTAACACTTAACCCCGTCACCCCATCTTTTTTGCAACAAGTTGTTCCAAAATTTGAGCAATTTAGTATTATTTTTAAATTTCGCTTTTTTTTTAACTAACTTACAAAATGATGGATTGATTGTGTCATAAAAAGATGCAGGAAATCCTAAATTTGTATAGGAAAAAAATACTTTTATATTTGTTAATATTTGGTATAGATATTATCTAATCCTATCTATTCAAATATAATCATAATATTTTAGGTTTATATCTCAAAGATAGGTACGATATGAGTAAATATTAATATAGGATATAATATCCATATCAAATATCAACAATATTTAATAAGTAAGGTTTAGATTTAAAATACGTGAAAGTTGAATATTGAGAAAAGCATATTGAATAAGAATTTTTTTTCTTAAAAAAAATAAAAGCAGATTTGTTAACTCAGATATGTGGCTGAGATTCCCAAAGATTACGGAACAAATTAAAGGAGAAATTAAAAGGCAAATTTAGTAGAAACAAAGATTGTAAATCATAATCTATTGTGGAGAATTTCATGTTGATGTAGAAGAAGAAAATATGAGAAAGAGGGGAGTGACAAGGGACAATGGTCACTGCCGGCAAAGACCGGAGATCGGAGACGAAAGAAAAGATGACTGGAGACGAGGAAGGCAATTGGAGATGACAAAGATGGGGAGAAGTCGAGCATGGAGAAGTGAAGGAGATTGAATGGCAATGTGAGAAATAGAATGAGGGTACTTCAATCTAAAAATTATATACATAGAGACAGTTTTGTCCCAAAATTTTTCAATCCTAGTACTACTTCCCCAATACCATGAGAGGTGTGTTTGTTGCAATTTCACTTTCGTGATACTTCTAATCCTTCTTTATCCCTAGTCTCTCATTCTAAATAACACAATTTGGCTCAATCTCTGACCCAATGCCAATCCCTGCCCCCTAATGACTAGGCCTAAGGAATGAGTTGTATCGATTCAAAATTTAGGGATTAAGTTTAAATCAAGTCAAAAATATATGGACTGAGTTATTACCAAATCAAAGCTATGGGACCAAATGATTACTTTTCCCTTCATTTTAACATTTACCTCAATGTTAAGGAAACCAGCAAAGCCTAATAAACTTTATGAAAAATAGCTAGAGGGATCAGTTTGATTTATTAAGATCTTGAAATTTGATTGGCGGGTTATCACGTTATATGAAGATGAGTTAACGAAGCTTCATCTGAGACTCGACACAAAGCCTAAAGAGAGTTTTGCACTTTCAACAGCTTCTTATGAGAAGAAGGTGATGAATGCATTTGACGAAGATCAACTTCAATATATACAATTCACATTTTCCCCATTATTTAATTAAAGGATTTTTTTTTAATTTATTACATTTTGTAACATTGTCCAGGTATGGTTAGTGGGAGATGGATGGGATGAAGATGAACAGATGAAAGCACCAAAAGGAACAATATTCATACCATTTTCTCAATTCCCACCCAAAAAAATGAGAAAAGACTGCTTCTGCCACTACACCCCAGCAATGATGGCTCCTCCTTCAATCACAAACATCTATTGTTGTGAGGTCAGTAGCCTGCAAAGTCTTTTTAACATTTTAATTTTTATTTTAAATCGTTTAAGATTGGTTCACTAAAATATCTTTTTTTCAGGGCAACCCCAATTTACCAATAATTTTTCACCAAGATATTTTATTTATATTACCCTCAAAGAAGAAGTCAGGGGTTTGGATGTGGTTATTGACCAAGACTTAAACTGTTCTAATCTAACCGATAAAGTAAAAAACTAAAAATGTTTTCGAGATGAAGGAAAAAAAACCATTTTTGAGATAACATAAATTCTAATAAAAACATAAATTCTAATTAAGATGTTTTTTTAGGAAATATTTCTGAAAAATCATCCATTACAAAATTTATTGTCCAAATATACCTTAAACTTGTTTAAGGATCTTTGTGTAACCTATCTTTAATGGATGTAACTCTTCTTGGACTGGGTGCAACCTATTTTAAACAATGTAGAATGAAATAAATTTACATATAACTGAAGATTTTTTGCACACAATTAAAGAAGATAATGAGTGAAAGAGACATATAATGAATTGAGGGTAAAAATAAAAAAAATACATTAAATTTTAGACAAACATAAATTGTTGCTCATATTTAGAACTAATCTTATGTGAGAGAATATTGCTTATATAAAGGATAAGAGGTAGTATATCTTTAGACAATAAATTTTGCAAGATTTTTCTGCAATTTTCCGAGTTTTTATTGAAGTAGAATAGTACCTACCCCGCAACATTTGTTGGTTTTTATTGTCTTTTTCCATTAGAAAAGCCTTTTTTTTTTTTGGGTGATATAATTGAATATCATGTGTAATCACAGAATTGGCTACCAAGAAGAGCAATGAGTGCTTGGCGCATCGCTGGAATAGTACATGCCTTAGAAGGATGGAACGTACATGAGTGTGGCTCTACCACTTTCCATCAAATTTGGGATGCCACTATTCGTCATGGTTTCCAACCTTTAGAAACATATGCATAAATAAAGTTGAAGATGCTTTGTATTGTTATGACGATCTCGATCTGGACACTGTGTCTTTGATTAAGTCACATTTCCATTCTGTTTTCAATATATTTAGATATGCATGAATAATCTTCTCTTTGCCTCTACTTGTTGCACATATAATAGAATTTGCTTTTAAAATGTGATAATGATGGTTATAATGAGCATAAATTTTTATTATTTCTGGCTCTACACTGGGGCCATTTAATGCATTGCATGCTCACAGAATGAAAGAAATGGGAGATATTCAATTAGGAATTCCAAGGACTGACCAAAATATTTGTCTAATGAGTACCCTGGAGTAGGGGTGGGCAAAAATCCGAGGATTCGTTTAGACCCGAGTAGGTCCAATCTAATTCAAATAAGCGATATAATAATATTAGACCAAACTAACTAGTCAGGTTGGACTGGGCTCTAGGCCGAGGGACCATATTAATTAGTTCTCGAATTGTATTTTGATTATAACAAATCTTGAAAAACGATGAGGATTTGATGATTCAAATTACTTGAGTGAGTTTCTAGACATTTGAGTGAAAGAATTATTTTCGAATCAAAACTTGAATCAACAAAGTTTCTCACTTCCAGTGATATGAGATGATCACTCGAGTGACAGGCATTGCACTCAAGTGATGATCCTAACTTTTAAGTGATTTTGTAAATCACTCACTGAAAACTGAGAGTTAATAAAAAATCATTCAAGTGGTCAAATCAGCACTTAAGTGATCCTTCCTCACTTGTAAGAATTCAGCAAGTCACTCAGGATTTTTGAAAATTATGTTAAGATCACTCGAGTGAATAAGTGACAATGATCATTTACATTAATTTCTCAAGTCACTCCCAATATTTTCTGAAAGTTATAACTCTTCACTCGAGTTTATTAGTTGGCACTCGAGTTATGAACAACTTCAAGCTGATGCAATCGAGTCTTGCAAGAGAACTCGAGTTCAAAAGTTCAAACATAAAGATGAACTCAAGTCATGGAAGTTTACTCTTGGGAGTTTCTATCCGAGAGTTTTGGTGTTATGAATATTAGGCAGAGAACTCGAGTTTCCAATGAGAATTTGAGTTCTGATCAAAAGTATTGGTGTCAACTTGCAAGTCACTCGCGATAGTTCAGCAAGTTAAACAAAGCTCACTCGAGTGAGTAAGTTATCACTCAAGTGATGACAAGCAACTTATGAGACTTCAGCAAGTCACTTTTTGATTAACCAAGAGTGGCACAATTTATTCACTATCAGAACTTAAGGCACTCGAGTTAGATTGCAAAATTCTCGAGTGACGAGTATTCACTCAAGTGATACTGAATCACACTCGAATGTAGATTTATAAATTTGAGAGTGATGATGAACATCTGTTTAAACTTGATTATTACTAATTTATCTTAACAAAGCTACTAATTATATTCATGTGAGTTTCAAATCTTTAAACCATGGATTTATTTCAAATTCAACAAAAGCAAATTTATTGTCAGAGCATTAAATGCTTAGCAGAAAACAGAACAGACAGAAGGATTTCGTCTAAAGATTTTATTGCAGCTAAGACAAAAGTGACTGAGTGCCGAAATCCCTAAACAGCTCTAATTTGACTCCGACGGAAAGTTTGAATGCTCACAAGGTCAATCATTAATGGGGATTGCCTATAAATACGAATTGCATTCAAGACGGAACAAGCACCGAAGTACAAAAAAATGACAAACATTAATTTCTCTATTAAGTGTTATGTTTCTTTGTTCATTCTATATTATTATTCTTCAGTGATTATTTCATTTACTCTTTGAAAAAGAATTATTTTAAACTCAATACTCTTTATTGAGAAATAACATAAGGTGGTGGGACCTTAAGTTGGATATCATCTTACATCGTATAAAGGGGAGCAAAGTGTACTAAGTAGAAACTTGTTTAGTAAAGCGGTGCCAAAAACCCAGTGAATTTTGAAGGTGATAGTGAAAAGTTCAGAGGAGTTTGAAGACTGAACGCAAGTCATAATTATTAAGACCAAACCAGTATAATCCTTAGTGTACACTTCAATAAAATCTCTCTAACTCTTAAACTTGCTATTGCGTTAAATTTCCATTATCCATTAATTGCAATTAAATTTTTATTATCACCTAATTCACCTTCATCTTAGGTGAAACTCTTACACTACCAAACCAAACCACAGGTCAATTTTTTAAAAAATATTTTTATAATTCACATGTTACTCTTTATTTTTAATTTAATATTGTTGAAGTTCTTTTAAAGATTTAGAATTTTTATTTTTAATGATTTTCATATAATTATACATATTTTTTATTATCTTAATTGTATTTATCATGTTTAAATCTTTTTTTCTCAACATATTTTTTTTATTGTTATTGAATGTTGTTAGATATTCTTATAAATTTATGATATTTTAAATTTATATGATGCGTTTTATATTATTATAGGTTTTTTTTTACCCTAATTCTATTTAACATTCAAATTTTTCCTTCAAAAAGAGAATAACAAAAATAAAAGAAATTAAACTTAAACCTGAGCTGCCTAGATCAGTCCATGTAATCCAATCCACTAGACCCAATTTGGTTTAGCCCAGCCTTGGGTTGGTGCTAGACAAGATTAGACCATGGGCTATGTTGTACAGCCCAAAGTCCTCTCTAGACTAGACCTCAGATTGATGTCAAACCGGGTCCAACCCAATTCATACTCATCAGTTCAGATATGGATGAAGATGGGCCCACGATCATGTCCAAAAAAGTTTTTCCTAATTTTTCTGGGCTGAATTTTAAAAAATTAAAAGATAGAAGACGAGATTTCACCCAAAAAGGGGGGGGGGGACTCCTTTCATTAAAATGAATTTACATTTACTGATCAATTACTAAATGGAGCATTAGTCCAATATATGGACAATAGGGACATCAATCTATGAAAAGAATTTGCAAATAACTTGAGGGAATGAATTGTGATTTGTGGGTCATCTCATCTGGGAACACCTTTTGAGCTCTCCTTTCTGATAGATATCCTTCTTAGACACACTAACAATACCTGATTGCTGCTCAACCTTTTTTATGAGAAGCTTCAGTAGTGGAACTTTTGATAGGGTTCTACAAGAACCCACCATGATCAGCTTTTTCTGCACAAATGTTCCCAAGCTTACTCTCAAAACACAAGCCCACATACATACAACAATACTAATATACAGCAAAAACCATATAATACCTTGGCACGTGTGAGAGCGACATTTATTCTGTGCCAGTCTCCTAGCAGAGAAGAAGCACAGCATGATGGATTTTCACTAGACCTCACAAAAGATACTAAGATACAATCTTTATCTCTACCCTGGAGAAGGGAGCCAAAAAACCAGATGAATGACACTTGTATTTCTATAACAAAATATTTAAAAAAAAGAAAGCAGAAACAACTCAGTGAGGCCCAAGTAAAATGCTAAACTGAGAGCCCAATTTGTTTAAACTTGAAAAAAGGTGATTTTCATTAAGCTGTATCAGGGAGTTATTGGACGAAATTTAAGCTAAAGACAAGGGGTTATTGGAGGAAATTTGTTTTAACCTTATTTTAATATGCTAATCAAAATCTCTTATCAAAATAAACTGACCATAGATTTTCTTCCAACAACCCAATGTTTAGCTTAAGGCTCATTCAGAAACTCCCCATGTAACTTCATCAAAATCACTTCTTTTTGTTAATCTAAAACAAACAGGCCCTGAATTAATCACGTAAAACAGTAGATTAATGCATGCTAGGTAGTTTTAACATGTGTCTACGACTGACCTGGTATTTGTCAATAGTATGAATTTCCAACGAGGTCATGCAAACAGCCTGACGTATGAGATTTGCCTGGGAATTGTAGGGTGTAATAATGCCAACATGTTCTTCTCCAATTCCATTTTTTATTAATGCCTTTACTATCTGCATTACAAGCAGAGTTAACAATTATTTATAGCAAGTCAGATGGCCTGAATTTCATAAGAAATTACGGCAAAAAAAAAAAGGAGCAGATTTATCATCTTGAGAGAGACACCTCAGCTATTAAGTGAGCTTCAACCGGGTTATTTATAGTCTTCTGTTCTCTCGTCTCTAAAGCTGGCAATTTATCTAAGATGGAGTAAAATTAAATTTACATTAATTATTTTAAAATGACAATGAGCATAAATGATTAAAAGGTGAAACATCATCTTCACTTACCAGTATCAATGAAAATCACTGGCCTGCCTGGATTCAAAACCTGTATAATACCAAAAAAAAAAATGGAAATTTTACATCCTTCTAAATATAGACAATTGTATGATGGGGTAAATTAGCTTTATAGAGAAAATTGTTTCGTTGGATTCAAGTTCACACAAATCTAAAATTTTCTAACCCATGTGAGAAGCAATAAATATAAAATAAAGCTTCTTGCAACGTAATGATTGAAGATCAATATTCTATATAAAATCACTGGCTTGCTCAGCCAAGCCCCATGTGTGTATTTATACTTGATAACTTCATAGGATGTAGAAAACTTCAGATAGTACAGTCAAATCCAACTAGTCAACATACTTATTGTAATCTAACTGTGATATGAAATTTTATTATAAATCCCTAATTCCTAATTGTACTTCCCAATTTTATTGTTAGGTAAGTTAATTAAGGGAAGAGCAACGTATAAGTGAGAGTGGCATTAGTTATTTCAGAGTAGCACTAGCCAAACACGCCCTGATTGTATCCCTTAGCTAATTAATTAGAATAGGATTAGTTATTAGAATTATAAGGAGGGACAGTTCTGTCTACCCCTGACCCCTGATTACATGGCTCTATAAATATGGGCTATTAACACCATTTTTACGTTGTTGATCTGACATGAATAAGAGTACTATTCAGCAGCCTTTGAGTTTCTCTCTTCTCTCTCTCGAATCTCTTCTATTCCTTCTATCTCGGTTCTTCCCTCTCCTACCTATTTCTCCTACTCTGTTTCTGTGAGAATAATATGGAAGCATAACAAAATGACATACATATGATTCTAACACTTCCTAAGGTTAGATAATAATCAAACTTCACCATGGCAAAGAAACACATTATAACAAAAAATGCCAAACACAAGCCTATTTCAGAGTTGGAGTCAAAGCCAATCCATGGAGCCTCCAAGTCCTGTTTAACTTTCTGTGTAAACCCTTCATATTAGAAAAATATATTGTTACATTCACTTCAGTATCATACTATCATTAGCTTCTTTTTACCAGCATTAGCCAGTTTATGCTGTTTTAGATGAGCATAAGACAACCAGAATTTCAGTCAACATAATATGCCTCACTTTTGACATGCGAGAAAACAAACAAGTAGCAGAAGGAAAATACAAAGCAAAAACTCTTGAAGATGATCAGCATGGGAAAAAAGGTCGTATTAATGACACAAAAGAAAGATAGTATGGAAAGAAAATAAAAATTGCCTCCTTCAATGAGAAGCTTGTTGAACAAATAAAATTCTATGAACAATTGCAAATACATCAAAAATTAGAACAATAAGAACCTGGGTGATAGTTGTCTTACACTTTTTAGCCAAGGTAAGCCACATTTTAATGTAGAAAACTCAAGTTTAGCATTAGCAATCTCAGTGGAACCGCACCTTAACCTATCACCATATATCAAGGCATTTGACAGGTCCATGATGCCCTGACACATACGGTACTGCATGCATTTCAAATTAGTAAGCAATTAAATAGATAATTAAAGCTAAAGAAACAAACGATTTTAATTAAAAGTACCTGACTCTGTAGTGCTGAAATTGCTTGTGGATGTGCTTCTGAGAGCCTGCAAAATAAACTTATCCCCATTCCATTCTCTCGGGCCTCTGCACTCTTAAGAATTATTTGACACATTTTAAAAAGGTAACCCACAGTTTTATACCAAAAAATTAAAATAATAATGCAAGGCCAATACCTGGACAAGCGGAGGAAGTTGATAGTGATCACCCACAAGTACAAACATTGAGGAAAACATGAGAGGACCCAAGGACACCTGACACAGCAACATTTTGCAGCTAAGTCATATCCAATTGTTTAATTGTTTTAACTGAACATCTTATTTACTACTACTTTGACACTGAAACTATAGAACCATAAATTCAATGGAGAACAGAAACAAGCATGAAAAGCTTAAGTTTTGCATAATAGATACATATACATGTAATGTAACACAATTATGTAAACAAAATAGGAAACACGATTTCATCTTCAGGCTATATTATAGACCCATTCATCCTCTCATCCCAGATATCTCACCCACGTAAAAGCATGATCTAGTCCTTGATATCCCATAAATTCAGGGAGGCCTAAGCACTGTTGAGGGCTAAAGAGGGAAAAAAGAATGCCCGCTATATTATAGACCCATTCATCCTCTCATCTCAGATATCTCACCCACGTAAAAGCATGATCTAGTCCTTGATATCCCATAAATTCAGGGAGGCCTAAGCACTGTTGAGGGCTAAAGAGGGAAAAAAGAATGCCCCATGTTTAAAACTATAGTTAAATACTTGTGTTCAGGGACAGAGAGGACACAGGACCCTTTTCTGTTCATGGATTCATCTGAACAAATTTTTAAAACTATGGTTGTAAATATAGTACACACCATGACAAGTATCACATGTACTTCGAAAATATAATAAAGTAGCAAGTTACATACTGGTAGAGTTGTCTGCCCAGCTTCGTCCATAATGCATACATCAAAAGTCCTGTTGGCAAGCAAGGGACTGGTGATGCCCAGGCATGTAACTGCAACTACTTTAACTTGTTCTAACCTTACTTTGATCTCATCAACGTTTTGTACATTTGTTGCTGTCAATGGTGACAAGACTGAGTAAAACTACTACACCAAATCAAGAGGATGAGTAAAAACAACTAATCAGCCAACCTGAAAGGCAGTGTTCTCTAACCTCCTCATGCACAGCTTCATGCCTTCCAATACGTACAAAATCAATTCCCTGCAATTTAAATTTCACCATGCTATGAATCTTACACTTGGATTAAAAGGAATTACACTGTAATACAGTGAAATGAATTTTTTAGAATATAACGTTCAGGAATGTGCATTATACAGCGATAGGATAGTGAACCTAGCAAGTAGTCAACAAACTTTTTAATGACCCAAGGATTTGTTAGAAAATACAATTTATCTAGCAATGCATAAATGATGTAGGCTTGTGCTTAGCCCTAGTTTCAAACCATGGACTTTGATGTGAAGGAGAGTATTAGAGATATAGTAGTTAAACTTGTGATGGCCTTCTAATAAGATCACATGCTTCAAGAAGCTACGATAAATGATAGCACAAATACCTGAGCTTTTAATTTGATAAGTAAATTATCTACAGCTGAGTTTGTATAGGCTGTCAGCAAAATAGATGTGCCTCTGATTAATAATGCTTTCACAGCTTGAACCATGGTCGATGTCTTTCCTGTTCCAGGCATTCCTAGTATGAGTGCATAATCCTTTGCCGTAAGAATCTGATAATTAGCAAAGAAGACAACAAAGAAACGTTAATTCTATGTAAAACTGCCAATAAAACTTGCCAAATAAATCTGGGACATGAATTAAAGAAATTCATATTCAATTGGAACCTTGAGGATTGATCTACGCTGATCATCATTCAAACTCTTCTGTAACCACACATATGATATTGCTGGGTCCTGGCTGACCATAGATCCACTGTCAAATTTAGGAGCCTACAGGCAACACTCCAGCAAGAGGACAGAATAAGATCATGTATCTGGTAAAGAGGATAAAGTTGGGAGCTTGAATATGATATCAGCAAGCGACTCACCTCAAGATCAACAATCATTTTCCTCAGATGAGTACTTTGAGCATTTTGGAGAAAAAGTTGTACTAGATTAAACCTTTTAGGGGGGAAGTCAAATGAATCATACAAGTAAATAAATATAAATACTGGCAGTGGTCTTAAAAATTGAGGTTTAAATTAAGTAATAACCAGAGAAGCACCTCATAATAGCAAATGAAGTCACAGTTTCATCCTTATCAATTCTCCAAACCTGCTTACAGAGATCTTGGCTAGAGGAGATGCTTCCAGGAATCCGCAGGCGCTTTGAAAAGGAAACCTAGAAGATTAAAAAATATATACACAGTTGTCATCTCAGTAAGGTATAACTGTATCAAGCAAGGATTATGCTTTTAATCCTTGGCAATATGAACTTTAATAGATGAGCAAAAGAAGTAAAATGCCCAATGCTAAAGTGCAAGAGTGTAAATGATAGCAATCGAACAAAAAAAATTAATATACTCACAGAAACATGGGCATGACTAATATCTGTAATCACCCCACTAGCAATAGCTTGACGGCTAGATTCAGTGCTCAATATCTAAAACAGAATAAACAAATAATTAATTAATAGTATGAGACAATTAGTGAAAAATAATATGCATAATCCTTTGCTAAGTAAGTTTATGGACTTTTATTTTGGGAATAAAACAATAATTGCGTACTGGTTAAACCATGAATGACAGATTTATAGCCAATCAAAATACCACACAAGGTAAAAGAATAAGTATAATAACATGAAACCGTGGGCTGAGAGCAAAAGAGGGACAAATCATTTTTAGGTTTCTGTTCCAGCTTGGATTTGATTATACTTCACTGCTTCATGAATGTTCAATGTCAATAAAGATGGGTCTCATTAAATCATCATCATTATCATAATAGAGACAGATCTCAATTGTAACAGAACATGACATTAAAAAAGCACAACGTTCATGTCAAATATTAATCTGTCTGCAATCACAAGCTTTTGGGAAAAAAATCTGATGCCATATATCTTAATTTAACTGATTAAAAGTAAGAGGAAATGACTTGTACCACATGGTCTCCACTTCTTAGTTTGAGGTCTAAATAATTTGTTGACGCATTAGAAGGATCACCATCAGACACTTCAGATAGAGAAGATGGATCACATCGTACAAAACGATAAATGAAACAATTATCTTTAAGAGACTTCTGACATGGAATCTTATTTGAAGCATCAAGGATGACAGAAGAAAGGCCAGTACTGTTATGACTTCTAAAAGTATGTGATCTCCACATCTCTTTCTTTGCAAGCTGCAAAAGTAGCGAGAAATAGACATTAAAAAGAACTAACATAAAGAACACTGCTTATATAAACATAGAAGAAACCTCGGTGGGGGCTAATATAGAGAACACTGCCTTAAAAACTATACCTCAGTCTCTTTTGCTTCTAAGTCAATCAGCTGATCCCAATGGCAGAGGAACTTACAATAAGTAGGAGAAAGATGATTAGTATGTGAATCAAACACATCTCCCAATCCACTACTCTTTGCACTTCCTCCTTGAACCTGAAGAATTTCAATATATTACACCAAAAGATAATCAAATAAACACTTTAACAAGACTAAAGGCTTAACTCAAGATATGCTATAAGATTATGAAAAGCTTGGAATAAAAATAGTGTCTACAAGATCAGAATATTGTAACTCAACACAAGCCATTTTGATTTTATTGGAATCGTATTAATTTGTATCCATTCTTTATTTAGCTACTCTATAGACGTCCATAACTAACAAGCTTAAATGTATTTTTGCAAGGTCAAGATAATAGGATCAACCATTGAACTAGTCGAAGTACCGATTTCACAATTCAATGGCTGGACCTTGGTCAAACCATTCATGAATAAATTAATAAATTTTAAATATGCTCATAACAAAAAGAATAATAATCTATGCTCATAACAAAAAGAATAACAATCTATAAATAAAAATGAAAACTCCATAATCTTCATCCAGCTTAAACCAATAACAATCATTTCCCAATTCCTTTTCACTCTCATGGCATCGTTCCCCATTTTATCTTAAGATTCATCAAGCTTAAACCAAATGCTATCCAAAAGACCTGCATTAATTTCAATTCTCTATTCCAGGTCTCCAATTCTCACGCAATCTTGCCTCCAAAGGTGCCATGAGCCAAAGTCCACTCTAATACCAGATATGTTAGATTAAGAGAAATGAAAAGAGATATCTCATTCACACTTTCTTGATAGTCAAGCATACACTATATATAGTTTACCCATCTCACAACTACTTGTGGGTTATTCCTTCAGGTCTTAGAGCACTAATAACATCCACCAATACATTTAACATGTATCATACTTGGTTCCGTACATTACTGCTACTATTTTCAAATTAAAACGAGAAATTTAATAGTTAAAATTTACAACAATTTCGTCAACACAAATAACGACCAATAAACTAGTGTTCCCTTAAAACTATTTTGACCCAAAAAAAAGAAAAAACCTGTCACAAAAATAGTTCTAACAAAATCGATATAGAAAATTAAAATGGAGTATATTGTAAATTAACTGTTCCCTTAATTTGCATGCAATTGCATTTTCCAAATTTTATATACCCATGCCACAAAATCCAGAGGTACAGCCTAGTTATTTCAAATTTCAAAGCATTTATAGTCGGATAATTACATGAGCTTTCATGATTAAGCAACAAACATGCTCATCATGAAAAAAAGTTAAATTCTCTACGACTTTTGAGGTCCAACACCCTACTTAAAAACAGAAAAAGAACGAAAGTGGAAATAGATGTATTTAGATCTTAACTGAAAAGATTCTAGAAAATGAAAAAATAACCATGGATGAGTTTTTCAACAGTTTCAACAATCAAGCATTTTTTAACCAAGACATTAAGATAAATGGTACCAAATTACACACAATAGTTCCAATGATCACGATCAGGAATGGAAAATATCAGCAACAGACGTCATTATGCTCTTTAAATAGCTTGGTTGTCATTAAGTTTCCTCAGTTTCAAGACAAAAAAATACTCTAACCTATGTTATTGTTTGTTTATATTAGAAACATAGTATTTAAGTTAGCAACCTAAAGTTTCAAAACGAATCCTGTTTTTCAAATTTAAAAGAATCAGAAGAAAGCAAATAAAAGCATAACTTATCATGAGTGAACAGGCCAAAAACAGTTATTACAATTTTCTAAACCCCCTTGAACAAGTAATGTACCTTATGATAAATGCTACAAACATTAAGATGGCGACAACCTCTGCAAATGCTTGGACTCTGAAATAGAAAGATGAAAAAAACATGTAGTGACATCTGATAAAATTACCATGAACACCAAGTGTAAAAATGAGTAATAGGGTCATACCTGTAACATTGGAGGCAGTTGTTGTGTGGTTAATGCCTTCAGAATATCACTTGCAAGCTCATTACGTCGCATGATTAGCCCAACTAAGTCAGATCTTTGAACTACAATCCCCTTCATACAAAATAAAAATGACCAGACTGCGCTTCTCATTAAAAAAGATATAGCTAATTAGTATCACCATAACCTTACCTCTGTCAGATCTGACTGGAGATAATATAGAAGACCAGAATCAATAGTCTTCAGGTACCTATCAAATTAAACCATGAAAAATAAATAAATAAATGTTTTCCTGAAATATTTTGGTATAGTTATACTGCTAGAAAAAGATTATGCACCTTTCAGACATCAGAAGAGTGTATAAGATCACTTGGGCACGGTGTTCTATTGATGACTGCAAATATCAAATGCAGTTGTCATAAGAAGAAATATCATACAAGAAAACTTTAAGTGGGTGATGTTTTATACATTCTTGTAAGAATATAAATCCAACCCAACTTTTTATGACATATATTAGTAATATGAACCAGAATCTTGCCTGGCTAGACATTGCTTTCCCAGTTTTGAACTCTAATGGCATGACCTTCTCATCTGCTTCATTTTCCTTTGGTAGAACTTTCACACTGACAGAAGCATCAATCATTCCTTTCAGACCATATTTGGGAGCCCATGCCACCTCTTCAATATCAATCACCTACATTTGACACAGATGCCTTTAACTCTAAAATATGTTCCTTTTATTGAAAAATCAGAAAATTGAAAGCAATATATACATGTGCATGTATGACAGCTGAAACTCTGAAATTATCACTTCTATCACTTTTAGAATAAGACAATTACATTATTACTCTGGACATAAATTACAATCAAGGACATTAGGAATTAATAATGAAAATTCTGAAACATGCTCCCTCTGAGGCCTATCAATGGATTTAATCATGCTCCCAGCACACCTAGTTCATTCAACAGATCTAGGGTAATAGAGTATATTTCCTTTGGGATACTGTAATGTTGCTTCTTTCAAGTGTATTATTCTTGGGTACATTTCATATTTTATATACTTTAAATCTATTTAAGCGAACAGGCATTCTGGGAGCAAAGCAAGCTGAGACACCCATGGATCCCAATAACAAGTTGGAGCTTGAATGATAGGACAACTCCAGTATCAAGGACTGGAGAGAAGATCATCTATCTCTAACACAGAAGACCAAACATGGGCATTCCCCTGAGTATGGTAAGTCACTTCATGAGCAGTCTGCAAGAGGAACATACGAAGGCAGTATACAGAATTTTGAGATATTTGAAGACAACCCCTGAAAAAGGATTGTCCTTTGATAAAGGAAACTCTATAGATGAAGTCAGCAAAGATGAAAATTGGGCTGGAGATCCACCACAGGAAACTGCTACAGGAGGAAGGATACCAGCACATGAAGCCTGTTTGAACAATTTCTCAGCAGGGTGTGGAGAACAGAGTGACACGAGAAGTCCTATGATAGTCCAATTGGCATGGGTAGGTCAGTCACCAAATTCTATGTAGTTTCTAAGGTCTTTGTAACAAAAAGGAATCAAACAAATGTAAGTCTTGTGTCAATATCTATAAAAGCTACCAAACCGATAGAAAATTACTAGAAAGAAAAAATGGCACCAGACACTTGACTAAAAGACAATGAATGAAGAAGGCAAACCAAAGAGGAATGGCCAAACTTTGTTAAGCGTGTGGACAAAGCTTTGGTCCCAAAAACTCAAAGCTTATTTCTATACCGAACAAATGATAAATGCCATGACAAGATATCTGAAAATCCCACCTTTATTATTATTCGATTGAGACAATTATATGAGCATGTATAAACATAAGGAGGGCTACGCTAGGGGCAAATTAAAATTAGGATCATCAGAAAATAATGAAATATTAAAAACATGAACAAATAAAAACTACATTATTTTTAATTTTAATCCCAACACTTATAATATGAACATATGCACGTGAACTTATTGGATAGAAAACTTTAAATTTTCAAAATAAAAAACACATCAATATTAACTAGTCATTTATCCAACAACTTGAGCAACTTTTGTTTTACAATCATATTTCATCTACAAGATTACAAAGGGATCCATAGTGATATGGACTTCATCAACTGGTTTAAGTTTGGTGCTTGCCTCAGATATTTCAACTTTCTTTATCCCATCTTCACATCCAAAATCAACATAAGCATCTTTCTTTTCCTGTCAAAACTAGAAGTCATTAGTCATCATCTCAAACAAATAAAGAATCAAAAACACCATACACATATATCATATAGATATATATTTTACAGTGCAGACTACTTATGAAGTGTATATAAATACAGATTCACAGCTTTAATCATAGTGTTTTCTCTGTGAAACTTCTTTCAAAAATAAATTTTTATTACTCTAATTTCACTTTTGCAATTCACTTTCTTGCATTTAATTTCCTGCATGTTACTCTCTTCCCTTTAATTTTCTACATTCACTCCACCCCCTCTCAAGCCAGTCTAGTGTGGACTACTGCCGCTCTGGCTTCTTTTTCCTTTACCTTTTCATCGTGCATAAGTTTGAATACATTTATTTGTTTTCACTGTACATGTGCATGGCTTCCTACTTCTCATCCGGTCTTCTTTTCCTTTACTCCCTTTTCCACAGGGTTTTCCTCTCTACTCTGTGAGCAAGAACATGCACAGGGAAAACACACACATTCGTGTGCATGCTGAGATTTTAAAACAATAGAAACTTGGAATATCTTGATTTATTAGGATGAAATGGAAGGGCAATTATGAAGCCCCTGGCAACAAATTTGCCACACAAGAATTCCACAAAGTCAGCAAACAAATCATAACTCATTGCAACATGTTTGCCACTAGAATTCAACAAGTTAATCCATTAATAAAAAGAAACAAGCAATTGAGAAGATCCTTCACATAATCAGCAAGCAATCAATGGAAAAGTGATTGTTGGACAAAATGAATAACAATTAAGAGATAAATTATTAATAGTTAATGTAGGTCCCATGTGTTGCAGAGTCTGTGGAGTGAGAGTTGCACTTTTTATGGCTTGTGAATAGTGTAGCTTGTTAGAATTTTTATATTTTATATATGAAGTATGTAGGAGAAATTATGACCTCCAATAATATATACAAGTTAAAAAGGTAGACAAAGCATTTTAAACCATACAATTCAATACTTTATAACCACTACTGACAAAGACAAAGACGAAAGACAACTTCACATCTCAAGCAATTGGTGTTAATTACAAAAATGCTAGAGAAAAAGCACATTCAATATGTGGATGATGTTTGCGCCAAAAATAGATCTTAGAAGCCTTGGTCTCCATTTCAACTTTTTAGTATAGAATGGTATGTGGAATTAGATAAGACTAGTCAGTGATAGAGATGCTAATTTGTTAGGTGACTCATCCTAATAGCCTCTAAATAAGGGGATAAACCAAGTCTGTTTGAGCAAACATACGGAGTAATGTTGTGTGATTACTTTTAAAATGTATCAATTGGTATTAGAGCATGGTCCAAACACCAAGGCATGGACAAATATCAACGTACAAATAGAGGAGCATCTCAAGTAGAAGGTGATAGTAATGGAGATAAAAAATTTGCAGCAAGATTTGGTCAATGAATATACAAAAGAAATTGTGGAACTTCCCATCGAAATTGGCTTACAATACGAGATAGCTATAATTTGTTTCATTGGAGGCCTCCCTTCTAAAATCCTGACAAAAGTAAGCTTCTTTAAAAGCTTCTGCTAGTTAAAACCATATGCAATATGGCAACAGGCAATCTGGTGCCAGGGAAGCTGTAGAAGAAAATTGGTTCAAGCATATGGACCATAAAATATAAGTGATGGAGGGAGGTCCACACCCAACAGCTATTATGGCTAATAAAAAGGACATACTTTTGTTGAGAGAAGTGAGTTAGGTTAGCCTAGAACCAGCAATGAGCTTGGTGCGAGAAGGAATTGGGCCATGTGGTATTTTGGTAGTTATACAAGCATATGAGCCCCCATCAACTACTGCAAATACGCAATGGGCCAAGGCTTCTAAAGTGACCCTTAGAGTTATGCATATAAGCAATCTCAATAGTACAGATTCTGAAATGTACCAATGAAATTTTAAACTTCTCTTGTATTAGATCCTTGACCCTTGACAGCAGAAATCATTTCAAAGGAGGGAGTATTGCTAATTGGAATTAGGTAGGATTAGTTATTTTTAATAGATGTTATTCTATTAGGTAACTTATATGCCAATAGCAGCCTATGAATAAGGGATGAGGCCCTCTATACGAGTGAATGAATTGAATGGTGTTGTGTGTTTAAGTTGTAAGATATCACTTAGTTTAACAAATTAGGCTTAAATAATCTTTTGTCGATATACAAACTAATGCAAAATATGAATATAACGCCTACTTTTCCCATTTTCAAGTTGACATTTTGCACTAACGTATGCATCTAAAAGCTAAAAATGTTTTAAACATTATTCCATTTTCTTTCATTCTTTATGTTTTTAGGCTTTCACAGCCCAATGATGTGTCATAAGCATGATGAGGATCATATGAATCACAAAATAATCATCAATTATTCTTCAAGACCCTTTATGATTCTTGCCAATAAATCCTAATCTTACAAGACTTGAAATTATTGATAAGGTAGGCTAAATATAAGCATAATTTTGTTATTTTGTAAGCACTGTTCATACCTATATCAAAAAGGTTCCAAAGCCATGAAAGTACTATTGTGAGCAAAAAGCAATGTCATGCATTCCAAAAGGAAGCAGGTAATGATAGTTGATAGTTTATGGATCAGAGCAAGAGCTATTTTAACGCACCTCAGAATTCTTGAACAGTTTGATCCAATTTAACAATCGTGGGATAGCATCTATCAAGGTTTTGTGTACATCATTTTCATTCACTGAAATATTCACAAAGGCTAAAATCAATACTCCTGAGGATGATACGAAAACAGAAGATCAATAGCTTCTTTTGAACAAGTTACAAAGAAAATGTCAAAAATCAAATACAAGAACAATAAATTTTATGCAGCCTTTTGATGCTTATGGTTGCAATCAAGGATTGGCAAAACTCCCAGCTTCCAGCGCGCACATACGCACTTGCATTAATATAAATACATAGATAAACTCTCACCTCCACACGCATACAAGCTTTCAATGTTTCTGTGTAGTACCAATCGTGCATATTCCTCTAAGAAGTTTATTGTAGGACTATCCTTGATAAGTCCAGCCTGCCATACCCATCAAATTCCCAAATCATTAAAAAACAAAGGAAGAGAAAGAAAATGAATCTGAAATTCGATATTTGCTTCATCAAAGTAAAATAATTATAAACATGCAATAATAACTTTATAGGGTGGAGGAGCTTTAGAGACCTGAAAAATTTGGTGAAGTAAGGTTCCAGTTAATGCAGCAATTGAGTACTCATTACATTTTAGCCTCTCATCTAAAACAGTTCTCCTTGGACAAGAAAAACTGGCAGCTACCTGGAATAATTCTGTGTATCAGAAGGAAACATACAAAATAAAAACAGTGAAAATGAACATTGGAAAAAAAAAATCAGAAAATAGGATTCAGAAAAGATCCTCTGAATCTCTTTGGTTGAGCATAACAAGACAATATATGCAGACGAGAAGGTAACAACTCTACGATAGCAATTATTGGCATTCTCATTTTATATATGCAATTCTGACAAGAGAAAAGATGTGTATTTACAGACAATAAGGAAATACTGCTCCTGTAAAAAGTATATTAATGACGGAAAAGTCAGAGACAGAAATAAATAAATATAGTTTTAAGATTGCAAAATATAAATACCCGAGATCCAGACACCAGAATAACTGGGTGTACAATCAAAAAATTATTATCATGATCTACATCACAATTCCCCTGATCATCAAATTGACCAATTATATTCACGGTATCTCCAGGTGCAACAACACTGTAAGACCTGTAATAATTTCAAACAATTACAAAAGCCAAAAATATAATTACTCAAAAGTATTATTAACAGACAGAATAATAAAAACAAACTCAAAATTCAATAATTCATTTAAATTCCAAGACAAATTACTTAGTCAAGAGTTTTTAACTGGAGCCAACAGATAACAAAGAACCATTTGACATACCAAATAATATCTTGTTTTGAACTATTACATATATAAGATCAGCTTTACTGATTAATAATGATAGACTTCAGCACAACAACTTACCATTCTTCCAACAAGTGTACAGCCTTCTCTTCTCCAGTTTGTTCATTTATTAACCGAAGCACCTAGAAAGCAATCGTTCAAGTAGATGAATTAGCAAGCCTATGTTAAGCCTGAACAAACTAAGGTGTTATAGCAATGAGTCTTAATAAACCTTGTACGGGCCTTGCAAAGCAGATGAGCTAGCAAGCCTATGTTTTTCAGATACCTAAAACAAAACATACAAGTGGTAAGCCACCAAGAACATAATTTTTCTCGACTGAAAATTAACAATAGCAGACCATAATTTTGAAGAAAAAAATACCTCCAACACCAAATAATTAGAATTGGACCCACTGATGGCCTCTTTTGGTGTATGAATTATAGTGCTTTCTGCTGCACTGTCAACTCCGATGGGCAGATTATCAGCAATTCCATCTTGAGAATTAATGAAATTTGTACTTTTATCGCAAATTGTAGCATTTTCAACACATATGGCATCTTCGACTTGATCTAACAGTTCAAGCAATGCCTATAGAAATAAAGGGGAAAAAAATATTCTAATGAATGCGTGGCTTCCACATGCATTGTAACTCCTGAGGTTTAACCACCAAGTAGTCTGTCACGTAAAAGGTCTGAAGCCCCTTTTCATGAAATAGAAGAAACATGTGCAATTGGTAGGACAAAAACGGAAGACAGTTTTGAAGAAATTGTGCATGCAATCATCACACAGGAAGCTGTAATTATTTCTCTCCATATGTACATAGTTTGGGATGCACTTCCTTTGTCATATGTTTCCTGTCATCCAACTCTAAAGTCAATATTTTCTTTTCCTTGCTAGTTTAACTCTCACTGGTTCATCTATATCTTTTTCAAAAGTGTTCAGGTCCTTGTTGCTACAGGCACAAGGTGTTGCAAAGAGCAATTTGCAGATTAGAACTGGAATTACTCAATATCACATGCCTCAGATTTGCAAATTACAGTGAACTAGATCTGAATGAATTCATATTGCAAAAGCAAGTGCAAAAGCCTGACCTTTTTATGCTGTCTTAAATAAAGCTGGTCAGATAGTCCATTGTGCTCAACATCCCCGACTAGCTGCACCTTCAAATGCAACATGAAATGAAGATGGTACTTGAAGCATTATTTGAAAGACAGGAAGGAGACCAGAAAAATGCAAACATCTTGAAAAATAAATAAATTTTAAAACAAAACTTTTTCATGAATTTTATATCAATGTCTTCGATTGTGGAGAACTTTTGGCCAATCCATATTTTTATATTCTAAAATGAATAGTAACAGATCAACAGAACCAATAAACTGTGAAGATTAATACCTTATCAGAGCAATAGGATAAAGATGGTGGAGTTCTGAAGGGGCTCTGTCCAGTAATTACTCCAGAATCATTCTCAGTAGTTGAACTGACATTAAAAACCATGTCTTGGTCTGGGTTTATACATTTCAAGCCTTTTTCATTCTTAGACACCGTTGATCTCTCAGCAACCTTTGCAGCTGGTGAAGTAAGTAACTTTTCAAATTTGCCACCTTTAGTCAGAGAAGTCTGCACCATGCATTGTAATATATAACCATATTGACAATTAGACATCAAATTAAAAGTGAGTGTTCCTCAAAAACTTGCCTGATTCTCTGAGGAAATCCCAATGGGCAATAAGTTGATTCTAGAAGACTCAGCCAAAGCTTGAATTATCTGAGGCATATGTTTTGAAACTGCTTGAAGTCTTTGATTCACAGGAGATATCTTCCATGTAACTTCATCAACCCCATCATCCTGGCTCTGTTTTATGAACTACCCACAAGTATATTTTTGAAAAGATATAATTAGAAACACTGAATGGAACAGGCAAAGATGTAAACTTGCAATTTAATCAACAACTAGCATTAGAATGTAGTCAGAAAGAAAATGTGCTATTAGCACTTCCAATTTATAAGATTACACAACAGAAATTGTTGCTTCAATCCAGGTGCAACTGAAGCATTGCCAAAAATGTGATCTTGTAAAATAAAAATTTCCATAACTGATTAGCTATCCCAACTAAGAACCTGTGGGATTTGAAGGGCTACTTTCGAATAACTGAGAATTGACAATCACTTTAATAATTTAAAGAACAGGAACGAAATGATCAATTACAACAACAACTTCTTCGTTGATCAATTATTATTTTTTAAGAAAAAATATACTTCATTTAAAACAAATACCATTCCAGGCGAAAACTTAGGGCGCTTATGGGGCACAATCTTAGAAATTTCTGGAGACGCCTCAGCGAGATTTTCCACTGCATTAAACCCTCGTATTAACAAATTCTCTGAAGGAGTATTCTGTGACACGTTATTCAATTCATTTGCTCTAACTGGCGGGATGCCTTTACGCTTTTGCAATTCTGAATTCCCTGTTTTTGGCCTAAACAAGTCTGAGTTCAAATTATATTCAGCTCTGGGAAGAACGGAAGCTAAATTGTTTGAAGCAGCAGCTTGCGACCCATTACCAGATTTGGAATCTTGGGGAGCAGAAACAGGACGGTTCGCAGATACATCATTTTTTGGCTGCTTCTGAGTGGCCAGAAGAGCATTCTGGGTGTGGCGCTCAAAAAAATGTTGAATGCCAAACTTGGAAGGTTGAGCCTCACTGCTCGGATTCGATTTCTTGGAAGAAGAGCTGGGTTTCTTCCTTGGAGGCATGTAGGCACGTCAAAGGGCTGATAATCAAAACCCAAAGGAAAAACAGAACATCAGATTATTCGGCACAAATTGCATACAAGAAAGAAAGTGCTGATTCTAACTGAGCAGACAAGTCAAATTACTAAAAGAAAGAACAAGACAACACTAAAAGAGAAGAATCAGAAGAAGGGAGCAACTCAGAAACAAATATTGTACACAGAAGGAAACTTAAACAACTTCAAAAACGAAAAACATGACATACGAAATCTGGGTTTCCCATGCTGATAAACGAACACGGAAACTTAACTTTACCCAAAAAACTGCTCAAACCTTTGCTTCCATTTATTTGACATTTTCCCAAGATTTTTCAACAAGCAGACAAAAAAAAAATATTATCATTCCCTAGACAAAAATAATTGTAACAAGACATGCTCACCGCAGGTTATGGTTAAGCATTATTCTCCGAAGAAGAAAATGACAAAATGGAAAAAGATAAAGCCCTCAAAAAAATCACATGAGATGATTATTACTTAAGGATTTTCCTGAGGAACAAAGGGAATCAGATCTACAGAAGACCAGAGAGCATCATTGAAATCTGCAACTGAAGTAAACAGTGGAAGACCATTTTTTAATTAAAAAAATACGAGAGAAGGTGCTAGTCCCTGCTAGCATTAGGGAAATATTGTATAAAGCATAAAAAGAAGAGGAAGAAACAGAAACAAACAAACCAAAGAAATACATTATGAATCCATTCTTTAAAATATATATATATTCTATTATTCGATTTGCTTTCAAAATAAGGTCTGAAAAACATCAAAAAAAAATTTGCAAGAGTCTACAGGCTAATCCTCATCTCCAAACCATGGAACCACAAAAAATTGATTGAAAAAGATGCATCATTACGTTCAATGCATGGAAACAAATCCAGATAACAAGAAATTCTAAATTAAAGAAAAATAGAGAGCCGAGAGTAGAGGAGGAAGAAGAAGAACTTGATCTTCCAAGAAAAATGTAAAAATGGAAAGGATGAAATTCAAAACTAACAAGCCTACAACTAAGTAATAGACCTTAATGAAGTAGACCTGTGAGCTGCAGGGTCATAGTTTTCATGAACTACTAACCAACAGTTCAAACACCCAAAAAAAAAAGAAAAGAAGAAAACAGATTGTTTAGAAGGCAAAATGGTTGTGTGTAAGTACAACCATATCAGAGCCACTCCACATTTTCCTGCATTTTTCCAGAAGCCAAGCAAGAGTAACAATGTAAAGCATAAAAATCGATAGAAATTAACTCACGGTCACTGCCAATGAATGAAATTGCAGGAGAAGATGGTGAAAGCAGTTGTGCGTGTGATCTCCCCCACCCCTGGGGAAACTCAGGGGAGAGAAGAAAATGGAGGGTGCAGACCAGTAAAACTAGGAAGAACTTATTCGTTGCAAATATTCCCAGTTAAAACCAGTAAATTTCCATCTCATAATAAATCTCAAAATCCAATGAAATTTTTTCCATGATAGGGTGCGAGTCATAAGGTGCATGCGAGGAGGCATAGGCTTGGACGCAAGGGAAAAGTACAGGTGAATGGTTTGACCGAATGGCCAGAAAGTAAAAAAGGGCAGCTAAGGTACTTTCCTAGTTTCATAGAGTTTTTAATGGACCGATATTAAGGGAATGAAATACTGGAAAGGGGCAACTAATTATTTGGTAGTTTTGGTGGAGAATGGCAGCAGTCTTGGAAGTCAACTGAATTATCTCTCATTGCTCTCACAGAACAGCATTTTTCCCAGAAAACGTTAAACCAATGAATTCTTGCCCATAAGAAAATTTTAAATGCAATTTAAAGCCAATGGCAGCTTTAATCAAAAAACAGTGCTACGTCCTCTGGAAGGCTAACCGAGTTACCAAACCATAAGTAGTATTCTTTTAATGACAAATCTTGAAACTGCATGGCAGCATGCCCCAGGACAAACTGATGTCATATGCAGAATTCTAGCACTCAAATAGATGGCTGTTTTTAGTTTTAGCTGAAAAGGGAACAACTTTGCACAAACTCAAGAATAAAACACAACCCTTCTGCTTGTGCAGCAATGCTACTGCAGAATTACTGTTCATTAGAGCACAGTTGCTATCAAGAAATTTTCAAGTCCCAAAACTAAATCTTAAAGTTGAGCAATTATTAATTCTGAATTTTGCACCAAAACATCGGTACAAGCAGCAGTTTTAAGCCCAAAACAGAATCATAACATGCGCAGCTAGATCTAATTTTAACACAGAAATTTAGCTGTACGCAACAGTTATAAGTCTCAAGACAGAATTCTAACATATGCAGCAACTTTAAGGCAAAATCTTTCACAGAAAATTAGGAAAACTGCAACCAGATCTAATTTTTTAAAAAGAAAAAATAAAAGATAAAAAAAAACCATAGGGGCAGCAAGCACCGTTGAATTGGATTTAGGCCCAACTTCAAAGATAGGAACTAAATTAAAACCATGTTTAACATTGATTGGGACATCAATGCATGTTTCAAAAATACAATTAAACTCAGGGACAAGCTAGTTTTTCTGCATGATTGTAACGAGCTATTTCATAATGCAACTAAAAATCTTTTGTTTGAACGCAAATACAGAATAGGATAAATAAAGGTAACATTTTAACTAACTAGAGGAACAAAGCGAAATGATCAGTCTCAAACAACAGCAAAAACCACGTCACAGTACAGAATTAGAACCATAAACCCTAGAATTGAAGGATTACAAAAATGATGTCATAATAACAGCCACACAAAAAAAAAAATTAACTACTTAAAAAAGACAGGAAAATATCTTGGGAACCTACGCAGCATCAATTCAGAAGAAATCACAGTAAAATTAGAAAATTAGACTCAAAAGCCTTTAGGAGAAATGGGTAAGCTTCGTTTAACATGTGAAATGATATGACAATGGAACTCCTGTCGTTGGGAAAATTGAAAGAAGAATTGCTATCGGATTTCCTTGTTGACTAATGTAGCTCTAGCTCCGTTACCTTAGATCTTCTGCTGAAACCAGACAAGGAAATGCAGTGGGCGTGGCTTCGCTGCGCAAGAGAGAACGAAGAAAAGTTGATGGCGGGAAACACCTTGAACCCATTGATGCCTAAATAATTATGTTCGAAAAAGGCCAGGCCCAAAAAATGTGCCTAAAACGAATGGGCCTTGGATCTGCTTACTAAACTATAGCACAAGTTAAAAACTAGGAAAAATAACATTTGTAAATTATAAATTAATAATTTCATATTAAATAATGGGAAAATTCCAAATAACTACCAAATAAACTTGCAAAACCCTAAAATGTCTATTAACATTTCAAAAAGACTTCAAGGTACCAAATACCAAAGTGGAATTTTAAAGTTTTGACACTTTTACCATTTTGCCCTTCACTTAAAAAAAATATCAAAAAAATATCCCTTACCGGAGCACCACCACCGCCAGCCGCCGTCGGCCAGGACCCTCCGGCGGCTGGAGCTCCGGCTGCCAGCCTGGTGGGACCCACTGGCCGGTGGTTTTTTAGGGGAGAGGAGGGTTTTTTTTTTGTAAAAAGTGGATAAAGTGTAAGGGGTGGGGTTTGAACCCACCCCACCCCAATACTAAAGAGGCCTGGTGGCCACTAGGCCACCAAAATTTTTTGACATATGGGTGCATTAATATATATATGTATAATATAAATGAAGACATGCTTTAACAAAAACAGCAATGGAAATAACAAAACTCGTAATGGGTTTAACAAAAACGATAATGGAAATAACAACTAGCGCATGACCTCCTCACCAAATGCGTGAAAGTATTTTTCCTGATGGGGGATCTCACCAATTCACTAATAGCAATGATTAAACCCATGACGGTTTTTACAAAATGATATACATTGCTCACCTCTTCACACATTTGACAAATTCAGTAATGGAAATAACAAAATTCATAATGGTTTTCACAAAACGGATAATGGGAATAACTAAACACATAATGGTTTTGACAAAATGACATGCGTTGCTCATATCTTCACATATTTGACAAATTTACTAATGAGAATTACTAAAACCGTAATGGTTTTCACAAAATGATATGCATTACTCATCTCTTCACACATTTGACAAATTCAATAATGGAAATGACAACTAGTATAAATTTTGTGAAAACCATTATAGTTTTAATAATTCTCATTAATAAATTTGTCAAATATGTGAAGATATGAGCAACGCATGTCATTTTGTCAAAACCATTATGTGTTTACTTATTCTCATTATCCGTTTTGTGAAAACCATTATGAATTTTGTTATTTCCATTACTGAATTTGTCAAATGTGTGAAGAGGTGAGCAATGTATATCATTTTGTAAAAACTGTCATGGGTTTAATCATTGCTATTAGTGAATTGGTGAGATCCCCCATCTGGAAAAATACTTTCACGCATTTGGTGAGGAGGTCATGCGCTAGTTGTTATTTCCATTATCGTTTTTGTTAAACCCATTACGAGTTTTGTTATTTCCATTGCTGTTTTTGTTAAAGCATGTCTTTATTTATATTATACATATATATATTAATGCACCCACATGTCAAAAAAGTCTAGTGGCCTATTGGCCACTAGGCCTCTTTGGTATTGGGGTGAGGTGGGTTCGAACCCCACCCCTTGCACTTCATCCACTTTTTACAAAAAAAAACCCTCCTCTCCCCCAAAAAACCACCGGCCAGTGGGTCCCACCAGGCTGGCGGTGGTGGTGCTCCGGTAAGGGATATTTTTTTGATATTTTTTTTAAGTGAAGGGTAAAATGGTAAAAGTGTCAAAACTTTAAAATTCCACTTTGGTACTTGGTACCTTGAAGTCTTTTTGAAATGTTAATAGACATTTTAGGGTTTTGTAAGTTTATTTGGTATTTATTTAGAATTTTCCCTTAAATAATTTTAGAATTATTTAAATAAAAGTATGCAATATCACTTAAGTGAGGTGGAAATTATACGTGCTGATTTAATAGTATGAAATTTAAAGCCATGGGAACAAGTGAGGTGGAGAAAACTCTCCCGTAATTGGATGTGTGAGGCTGAATTAATCAATGGCTTGAGCTTCAACCCAAACAAACAGACAAACCAAAAAAATCAAGTATGGTGAAAACAAAAACTCAAGCAGTCACCTCACAAGTGTTGTAAATTATATGTGAGTGTATCAAAGGAACAAGTTCCAATATAACTCGAAATTAGAGAATGCCCTGATGTATAATAAAATGAGTTTGAGTTATTAAAGATGCTAAAAAGAGGGGTACTTAAACTTACCGTTGGAGCTTTAATGTGTTTTAATTAACATATTTTAATAACACTTAAAAGACTTTATTACATTGAAACAGCGTTATCAATATCACACCACATGCAATTTGAATTGCACAAATCGATCCAAAAGTACCTATGAACAATGATCCTCATTGCTTAGTTTCATTTTGGCTATGAATTGTGCCTATGGGTGTGTTTGGAAACAGCTTCTGAGAATAGCTTATGAAGAAAAAGTGAAAAAAAATGATTTTTGAGAATAGATTATGAGAAAAAAGTGATTTCGATAAAATGAGAGTGTTTGGATATTATGATCAGAATAGCTTTTTTTCATGGTCAAATTACTGAAAAGGACATTAACTTTTGTGATAATTACATATAAAGGATAATATTATATTTTATGTATTATATAGTAGTAAATTTCATAATAAATATAAAAAATGGCATAAAATTATCTAAAAATATATAATATGTATGTATGTATTATAATAAATTGTAAAAAATAATTTATAATAATTAGATATAAAATTTTAGATTATATTTTAGGTATTATTTAATATAAAATTAAACAATAAATACCAAAAACTCTTTAAATTTGTCCGAAATAATTATAAATTGTGAAAAAAAATTAATTGTACATACATATATAGAAATATATATGTATTAATAAATTGTACATTGAAAGTTTATAATTCAATAGTTAACATCTAAAAATAATATAAGGAGCCGCTCTTTCAATACAGTTAATACAATATGTTTTTGTCTTTAACCTTTAGACATTGTCTTTCTTTCAATAACAAGTGATATATTGGTTGTAACAGCATGTCTAGAAACCTCAAATTCATCATGAAACAAATACATTAACATTTAATAGTTTGTCAATAATTCAGAACATCAAAGTAGATATAAAGTGATAGTTCACTAAAAAGTAACAAAGTACGTTGAAACAGTGAAAACAGTACATGACTAACGGTCTTGCGTGTAATACAAGATTTGATCTCTTATAGAATCACGAAGAGAAGCCATGTATGAGGAAGATCCAATTAAAGAAGATATTGTTGATGCTTGTGCAGCATCATCATTATCGTCATCGTCACCACACACAAGATCCTCCCGGTCATGGTGTTCGAAGTCAGGGTCAGAAATGGATGATCTTCTAATGAAATTGTGTATAGCCATCGTGGCACAAACAATTTTAACATGTGTCGGGAACTTGTAGCTATGCATGTCTTTTAAAATTGCGAACTTGTTCTTCCAAACACCAAAAGTTCTTTCTATTGTGCACCGAAGACTTGAATGCAAGTAATTGAAGGTCTCATTCGCATTTTCAAGCCCGGATGACGTACGAAAGTCAGGGAGATGGTAACACTCGCTTCTATATGGGCCAAGGTACCCAATCGGGGTTGGGTAACCGGCATCCACCAAATAATATTTACCTGTTCAAATGTATGATTAATGTGAATACAAGTATTTGGAGTTAATAATAATAAGATTGTATGAATTATAATCATACCTGTAGGTGGATGTGGAAAATGCATCGCCGGCGTTGTCACTGCATGATCAAATAAGCGAGCATCATGTGCCGAACCTTCCCACCCAGCCAATACAAAGGTAAAACACATGTCCCAGTCACAAACCGCCATCACATTTTGCGAGGCAAATCCTTTTCTGTTTATATATTTTGTTTTCTCTCTTGCTTGGACTTTGCATGGAATGTGTGTGCCATCAATTGCTCCGATAGCATTTTTAAAAAAAGGCCAATACCTATTGCTGAGTTGTATCTTTGAATGAATGCTCTCAAATTTATCATCTAAGGGTTTGATGTTGTCTATTGCAAGGCGGCAACATGCATTTAACACAGAATGCATTGCCCTGTGAATAGTCTCACCAGAGCGCTGAAATCTTTCTTGTTGAAGCCTACTCGACAACGCAAACCCAACAGTGTTCAAGAAAATCGCAACCATCTCATGAATACCAACATTGCGAAACTCTCTCAGACCATGTCGTTGCAATTCACAACACAGTTCATGAAATACATTAAGTTTCATTCTAAACATATCGTAACACCGGTCAGAATTACCACGTAAGACATCACGGACCCATGCAGCGCCTGTGAACTCACTTGTATGTCTCGGTTGTTTACATAAATAAAGGCAAGCATATGCTCCTACAAGTGCGACAACTTTCCGGGCTGTTCGCATCCGCCGCTTCCTACGCTCATCCAGTAGTGTGATTGTCTGGTCCATACCTGTTTCTCCTTGTGAACATACACATAAGTCATTATGAAGTCATTAAAGATGTAATTATTAAGTAATTCAAATGCACCAACATCACATTAATGTAATAACGTACACATATAAAAGTACAGAGTAATTAAAGCCATACACATAAAAATCCATCCAAAATACATTACATTAAGAAACAACCCCCATCCCTTAACACAATTCTCACTCATTTCCATAACACTCACGCCTTAGAAAGTAAAGAAGGTTCTCCTTTATATTCTTTATTGCAACATACATTTCCCGTGCTGGTAGGTCTCTCATTAGGAGGTGGGCACATCTGGCATAAAAGTCAATATCATTCACAATCTCTGGTATTTGATTGAGATGACTCATCACTCCGGCTATTGAAAACTCATACCCGCGAGCTTCTGCGGCCATCCTCTCCGTGCGTGAAGCTTCGACATCATTCTTATTTGCTTCAACCATCTTTATTAAGGCCTCGGCTATTTTCGCAGAGTTTTGCCCTTTCTTTTTTGTTGACGCACCCCTCTTCCTCACCCCCAATAAATTAGTTCCTCTATCACCGGTTGATGATCCCTTACCTTTGCTACTGGTTCCCGCACTACCTCCACTATTGCTAATGAAACTAAAGGAATTCAAGTCACCGCTCAACTCAGTTGGTGACCCCAATACTTCATCGCTATCCCCTGAACCTTCTTCCAAACCCTCAGTAGGGATAGGCTCAACAGGAAGCGACCTCGATGAAGGTGCCCAACTCTGTGTGCCCGTAGCCGCAACATTGGAAAATAACAGGGTTAGTTCTTCTTGGTGTTGTAGACCTCTAGCTCTAAATTTCTCATACCCTGGAACTTTCTGTACATACAGCAATGAAGTTATAACATTTCTTATACAAAATCACATCAGAATGAAAGCGTCAACTACACTCATATTAATAAGTTACTAACCGCTATTTTTTTGTCCCACCAGTCAGGATTGGCCATAATAGTGTTGTTGATGTTATCCCATCCCGCCCCCGTCTCACGTAGCAACCTGTCCCACAGTTGCCACTCCTTCCTAAGGGCGTCATACTTATTTTTAAATTGACCCCTCTCGTAACTCCTGCCTGTCTTAACAGTGAAGCCATCCGAAATAGCTTTCCACCCATCCTTACTGAAGCTTGTGTTTCGGTGGGAACCTTTTTGAACTTGTTCCAAGCACAAATCAATGAAGATTTTTGTGCTACTCCCATCCCAACTAGCTTTCACCTTATCCTTACTCATGTCGTTTTTTTTTTGCACTAATGACACAGATTGGACGATTTTTAATAGGGGAAACAAGAGATAGGGGAGTTATGTTGAACAAAGCAAAATGAAAGAGGTTCTCCTTTAAAATCATTCGAGAACAAAATTACAGGAAGCATGTTACATTCAACTAAAAAACGGAACATATTGGGGGAATTTTAAGCTTAGAGTTAGATGGTATAAAACAAAAGGACCTAACCAATGAGCAACGTACAATGACATAACACAAAATAATTCTGTTGGTATTGTTCAAGTAATCCACCCTAGACAAAACCTATTCTTAATTGATTTTTCATCAAAATAATTCTGTTGGTATTGTTCAAGTAATACAATGAATAGCCATGTTTTCATTCATACTCAAAAATTTTATACATAAATCTATACTCGAAAATTTTATAAATATAACTTGAGAAGAACTAGATATAAGGAACCAGAACTTAAAGCTCACAACTAGTCCTCGAGAACCTCTACAAGAACTAGAATTTAAAGCACCCACCAAAAATTTTTATCAGAACGGGAAAAAAAAAGTAACTCGTCAAAGACTAAATACTTGGAGAGAACATTGTTTATGCAGGCAGTAAGTTATATGGTAAAATCAGCAAGCATTATAAAACAGACATTTCATTAGTTATATCCAATGACAGCCAAATAATATACATGTGTGTGTATATATATCAGTACAATCCATAAGACAGTGTCACTCTCAAGAAACCAATGGCATAGCCTCCTCATGTTTTGCGGTATAACCCCACTTACCTCCTCCAAACTAGTGTCATACAGGTATAAAGCTATCAGGGTTACACTTGTGCTTTATTTGAGACTGAAAGACGAAAAGATATCTTCTATTGACCCTAAAGAAATTAATTTTGTTTCCTCAAAGCAGGGGACGTTCTGTTGTTGCTTAACAATGGTTTGTGTGGCAATATCACAAGCCACAGAACGTGAGGAGGCTATCCCCTTTCCTCACCTTACCCTCCATTCTTTTATTTCCCTTAATTCCATTCCTCACTCTCTTCAACTTTACTTTCCCTGTCAAACCCACTCACAAACGTCACATTCTCACAGACTCCGCTGTGGGAACTTCACTTTCTCCCACTCTATCTTCCCAGCTATGGTAGGGAGACGACATTAAGTGTGTGTTTGGCATCCACACAAAAAAGTGCTTAAGATAATGGATCTAGTAGTTCTTTATATACTGATGTCAGGGCTTATAAAGATCACAGAGCAAACAGAAATATGTGAAACAAACCATAAAAAGATAAAAATGCAAGAAAGATAAAAATGACAAACCAGAGAAGGAGATCGCCGGCGACGGGGAAGAGGAGAGCTGGAGGTGGACCTTATGTAAAGCTGGAGCTTGCTCTGAGCTTGGCGACTGAGAACGGAAATCAGGAGAAGAATAATGAAAACGGAAAGATGAAGCCCACGATCCTCACCACATCTGAAACGATGCTCGACTAGCTCACCAGATCTGTGTAGAAATTTCAGAAAGGGAAATTGGAAAAAGGCAACGAATCTTCGTTTACTTACCGACGGTTCTAGAGGAGTTAAGGCAACGCAAAGGAATTTGACGGCTAGCGAGTTATGGTGGAGACGGGGAAAAGCCGAGAAGCTGGAAGCTGGAAGAGAGGAGGAGAATGAGAAATCGCAGGTGGGCAGGTGGAAGAGAAATGGAGCTGTGGAAGAGAAATGCAGCTGTGGTAAATGTATAGTGGAACAGAAATGGACGAAGGACAGGGAATCTCTGCAACACAAGTGCAGACAAAGGAGAAAAGGAGAGAGAAGAAATTATTACCCTACAACGGTAATAATCGGTTGCAACGCACTGAGCTTCAGCTTTTTAAAAACCATGGTTTGGGAACCCCAAACCATGGTTTGATCTTTAAACGGGATTGTGAGATTTTTATGAGTGTTTGGCTGATTTTTACTGAAACCATGGTTTTCTCAAAAAAACACTTTTTTTTTATGCCAAACACACTATATCACGCAATTCTTGTCGAAATCGCCTGAATCACAATTCCCCAAAGAATCAGTCGATTGTGGCGCGATGGGGGAGAAGATGGGTCACGCACAAATCTAGGTCAGATCTGGGTGCGACCCGGTTTTAAAACATCATTTTCTGATTTTTTTTCCCCATTTTTTTTCCAACTTCTTTCTTAAATTATCTCGGCTTTTTTTCAACTATCTCATGTTATCTTTTTTCTAGGTATTCTAATATTTTCTGCTATTCAATCAAAATATTACACTTTTAAGCAATGTTTTAAAAACGCGACTGGACTTCGAGTCGGAAAGGACAGGAAGTCATGGTTCAAATGGTTGGAACGATTGGACCATTCAGTCGGACCGAGGTGGCTCTTGATTGATTCAAACATGAGTTTCTTGAAAGGCATTTGGACCATACCACTCTAGTCCTATGTAATAGTCCTTTTTTACCAAAAACTTTGGTCATATTTATAAGTCCAGTTTCAATGTAATAAATTAGATTGTAACAATTTTACCCCCTATTTATTGTACAAATGAAAAAATAATTTAAAGATATATAGATAAGAAAGAGTTGAAAAGTACCCATTCATAAATGAGGGCATAGTTGTAAATTTACCCCATAATCATTGAGTTAACTACATCTCTTTGATATGTGAAATTTAGTTAAAAGAAACTTATAAATAAGACTAGAGTAGTAAATGTCATCATCTTCTTAAATAAATGACCTAAAATTAAGACCTTCAACTCCAATTTCAGTGCTTCCAATTTCATCATTAGCTTGAAGATGAGCCTTATTACTTTTTTCTTCAAAAGCATCTTTATAAAATAGTTTGTAACAAATCAAATTATTAAAACTAATAACATATAATATAAATAAAATAAATTAACATGTCTAAAATTCATATGCTATTTTTTAATTTTTTTTGCAGCATCAAATTTTTTTAAAAAAAAATTCACATTTTTATTAGGCCGGATGGTTTTTGAAACCTGGTTCGGTTTCCGGCTAACAACGATTGATGGCCCATAAACGACAGCCCAAAACGGCTCCCTTAGAAAAATATTCCAACGCATATATCTAACCGGCCGACGGTCCAACCAATCCGACCATCTGGTTTTCTAAACAGTGCTTTTAAGAATCCTTTTTCTAATTTTTTTTCTATTTCTTTCCTTTTTTATATTCCATGATATCTTTTTTTCCATATATTATATTCCCTACTATCCAATTAAACTTTTTCGAGTTTTTATTCAATTAATTTTTTTAATATCTTAAGGTTAGAGAAAAAGGATTAAATATTTAAATTATTATATATAAAATATCTAAATCTAGTATTTATTATGATATTTGATATATTTCAACCAAATTTTATTTAGACTAAGTGATTATGATTCCATAATTTATGAGATCTAATATTCTCTTATGTGAAAATTACATTATGTCATCCTACATAATTGATCATAAATCTTACAATTCACAATACATTTCATTCACGATTTTACAAATAGGCTTTCCAACTCACCCGATTTAATAACCATGCATTAAACCATCACTAAATGTTATTTTGTAATTGTTACTTTAATTGTCATTAAAACACCTTTAATGGTTATTATGGCTGCTCAATGGTCACATGTTATCTACCTATAAAAGGCAATATTTGGTGCATGGTCAGATAGAACCAAGGTCAAAGCACTAAGGCCAAGTGACACCGAACTTTATTCCTAAGCTCAACTCCCCTCTTCTTCTGAGTTACACTATTATTCTGTTGTTCTGTCACCCTACTTTCTACAAGAATGGTTCATTTTATCCTGAGTGCCACTTCCTAATTTACTAGGGGGTTGCAGAATATCTCCTAAGGATCATGCCCTTGAGCACAACTTGAACTATACCTTTACTGTTTGTACGGTGTAAGGTGCTAACACAAACAATCTTGGGAGATATTCTTTGCTGATCTTGTGAATGCTTAGTAATAAGTTGCATTAGAATTATTATTTCTTAATTTATGAATCTCAAAAGCTCTTTCAATCATAGCTCTTCCCAGTAGAAGTAAGAAGAATCCAAGGCTTCCTTAAGTACTTGTTTGGTATGAGGGGGGGCGGAAGTGATGACAGGGAAAATTTTTTTAAATTTGATTTAAAAAAATTTAAAAAGTAGGATTAAAAGTATTTAATTAATTTTTCTTATTCTTTTATCATACATCTCATCTTTGTTAAAATTTTGTAACTCCACTTCTCCAATTTTTTTAAATCTAACCCAAAAAAATTTTCTCTCCCCTCCAAATCCCTCATACCAAACAAACCCTACGCCACCAGCCTTTATTAGAATATACCCTCCTGAATTTAGAGGCTCTGAACAAGTCATCATGCAGAGATTTCAGTCGATTTTCCAGTATTTAATATCAGAAACAGCAGCCCAATCGTTAGACCTTCAACCAAGAGGGAAAAATCCCATTAGAGGATAAGATGAAGTTAGATGAAAGTTTGTGGCATTTGGCATTCTTAATGAACGAGAATAAATTTCCAAGACAAACAACTCTGAAGACCAAGTATTTCATGGTAGAAACTCAATATCCACCTCAGTGCAACATATCAAATTCCCACATTACTGGTTCATACACACACAGAATAAGGGCTTCAATCATCATATTCATTGTTAGGTTTATGCATAACTTAAAACCCCAGGGATTTCGAAGTTGAGAACATCAGGAGTGCAGGACAAATAGTTCCTCTGGCAAATAATGAACATACACACCATATACTGTCCGAACTAAGGTTATATACAAAATCTTGATGGTGCCAACTAAATATAAGAATCCATATATCAATCAATATACAAGTGAAGATAAGAAAATTCATTTGCGTTTCTCCAATATGCAAAAACTAGTGCATGTCAGAATAATGCAAAATTCCAGCATCACTGATTCATCCACGTGTAGGAATATATTTTAAGATCATCACTTTAACGCTATTTACACACACACACACACACAACACAAACCACCAGGAATAACAGACCTTAGATCATTGGGAAAAAGGGAATTGCTGAACAAATGGTCGACATAAAAACAATAAAAAATTGAGAATGCATTGAATAGCTAACGGGACCAAAAATTCAGATGTGAGTCAGGTGGAATATGCTCAGATGTGAGTTCAAATTGATGGCATCAATAATGCTACATGTGCAGCTCAGAAAATCTTTGACATCCAAACAAAATTCTGGTGCGAAATGACAACAATTGCACCTACTTGAATTCAGATAAATGATATTGCTCGAGTCCAACACTCAATGAGGATGAATGCATCAAAACTGCTTATGTTCTGATTTTCACATTGTCTTTTTTTTTTCCACAATATCCACAAGCAAGTGATTATCAAAAACCATGAACTAACAAATGCCATTGACAGTAGACAGAGATGTTAGCTTTTGATACACAAAGAAATCCACCAGAATGGACAACAATCCTGCGTTGACAATCATATTCATTATTTAACTAATTTAACTATCTAGAAGAAATGGCAACATGGAGGAAAACTCTAAATCCACCAGAATGGACAACAATCCTGCATTGACAATCATATTCATTATTTAACTAACTTAACTAACTAGAAGAAATGGCAACATGCAGGAAAACTCTACAGGCCATCTTTTCTTTATCAATACAGGCCATCCTTCAAACCATGCCTTATAGTTCAATTTTGAAACCTTATACGTAACAGGAAATAAAGTAATGGCAATCCCTGACAGATAAATTAGAAAACATAAAACAATCCTCACATGTTTTGGCACCCTAAACAACCACATCTTGAGGCATAATTATCTAACAAGATTGCAAAATCAGTATACATGAACTAGATTCCCATGAGAAATTAAGTTCAACCACCAGATAACTCAAAGTTGGCATGACAAATTTAAATTTTTATCATGCATATTAAATTACTGAGCTTCTAAAGGTTACAATCCTTGGCGTCAAGCATACCAATAAATCACAAACAAACGGGTCAAACGAGTATCATCACTACAATCAAACAAACGTCACTATTTCATGTTAGTCTTCTTCTCTCGCGGTGCTTAACTTATAATTTGATAAGAGCAGAGGAGGCTGAAAGAAAGGGTCAAACAAGGAGGAGGATGAATTACCTTACTTGCTCCATATTCCAAAAAGGAACAGGGGAAAAAATGCAAAAATTAAACCATCATTCATAATTTAACGCTGAAGTTCAATAAAACCTCAGTTTAATAAGAACTGGGAATCAGACATAATAAGTAGCGGTGAACGAAATTTAGATTAAAAAAAAAACAATTAGATTTCTCTTCAAAATTCTGACTTTCGAGTTAAACTTGATCAGACTAAGCAATAAACTTAAATAGACCACAGAAGTTCTTAGTACACACAAGATTGATCGAATGAAGGCATAAGTTGAACAACAAGAATGAAGAACGAAATCTAACACTTACCTCAGTGAAGGTGGCGAAAAGCTGAAGGAGGAGGCGGCGGTGGGAGGAGGAGGCGACGACCGATGACGCTGGATGAGGAGAGTAGCGAAGTGAAGACTGACGGAGAAGGTGTCTTCAGTTGAGAGTAAAGAGGAAAAACGGATTTTTAGTCATGAGGGCAAGCATGGAATATCACAAAATTAACATGGGCAATTTAGTGCCGATGAGATAAAAAAAATTTCGCCACCCTACTCCTATATTAAAACCCCTCCTTTTCCCTTTCTCCTCCTCTTTTCTCCTTTATTAAAATCCCTCTCTTCCCCTTCCATTAAACTAAGATGAGAAATTTAGAAGAGAAGAAAAGGGAGAATAGGACAAATTTATATGAATTGGATTTTTTAAAAAAATAAAGAAGTGAGTTCAAAATTCAAAAATTTTTAATTAACTTTTTTTATTTTTATTTTATATCTTATTTTTATTAAAATTTTATACTTCACCTCTTTAAATTTTTTAAATTCAATTCAAAAAAATTTATCCCACCCCTTACCATCCTACCAAATAGACCCTCAAGAGTCTCGTCAGCCAAATCACCTTTACCCCAAGTCACATCTCACTTTCGTGCTCCTACCTCATCTCATGTAGCAACTCGCCTTTTTTTACTACGGTATGTTTGGATAGCCTCTATAAGTGTTTTTTAATCGTAATTTATAGAATATAAAGTAACTTTTATATTTTACGAGGTAACTTTTACGGTATACGAAGTAAATATATGGAGGAGTTTTATCTCGATTTACGTGAATCGTTATACATAAACACAACCAAACAAGCCTATAAGCACTTATACAATTTTCAATCTAAACATAAATCAAATTACACAATCTCACTTATATCAATCGCACTTTTCCATAAGCCCAATTGAAATAAGTTATTTTATCCACCGTTATTCCAAACACCCCTAATAATGATGTTCTGAAAACTTTGGTTAGTGATTTTAAATGGAAAGAGTTGAATTCAACTTTTGTAGCATAAAAACACTCCTTTACATATTGATGTGTAAAGAGAAGGGTACTTCATGCTTGTGAAAACCAGGTTTGGACCAATTTTAAAAAGATTTTGAGCAATATGGAAAATTTGTGACCTCGTGCTTAATCAATCTGTTGGTGCCCCTGGCATGTACTCAGATTTTTTTTTTTCTCATTGGAGAAAATAAAATTGTCATTCATTGAGTTAAACTTGGACTTTGAGAACTCCTCTGTGATTAATTGTCTGCAATTACTGATGATTGCTTGTTAAATAATCTCTGGAAATAGGTTGTTGTCTTAATTTCCTAGCATAGTGACACATGATTGGCTAGTTTGAAAACTAAAGCATGTGGAAAGAACCTACCAGCTCTGGAAACTACGTTTCCAATTTTCAAGTTGTCATAAACTGAGTTTTGAAGTGTTCAAATCATATCACTTACATACTGATTTGTCAATGAACTTGGAGCTTCTGTTTTTATAAGCGGTATTTTCTTTAAATTCCACCAGTTTCACAACTTATTCTCAAACTTATGTCACATGCCACAAGCCTTTCTTTAAAGTGGACTCAAATTTTCTTATGGACTCAAATTCATTGGTTTAACGTTTCTGGGCAAAATGTTGTTCTGTGAGAGCAATGAGAGATAATTCAGTTGACTTCCAAGACTGCTACCATTCTCCACCAACACTCCCAAATAATTAATTGCCCCTTTCCAGTATTTCATTCCCTTAATATCCTGCCATTAAAAACTCTATGAAACTAGGAAAGTATTTCATTCCTTAATATCCTACTTGTTTTCCTGGTACTAGAGTTTACCTCAACAACCTCCTATTTATGCAGCTCTTATTAATCTTTTTATCATTTTATTACTTGGGTAGATGGGTTTATGGTTTTCGGGGTTAGATAATGCATTGGTTAGATGAGACAGAGTCTGAGCTTACATGTATAAAACAAATGAATTCCAATTTAATTGTGAAATCAAAACTGATTAAATTTTGAACCGAGAAAATACGTTTAAAAAAGTAAAGGGTGCTATACCTTGAACTCTAGCAAACAAGTCATTAGCAGTTTGATAAACTCTCAAACGGAATGAACATCTTCATTTACTTTAATCTTGAAAGTCGAATTACTACTAATTAAGCAATGATCACACTTAGCATGTTGCAGTATATTCCATGAGTATTGTTTATTTTCAATAAATAAGATCTAAATGTAACCCAATTCGGGGTTTAAGGGCATTTTCATCCTTAAACTATTTTTTCATGGGTATCCATATCATTAGACATTAGGTGGTGCAAAACATTCCAAAATCTAGCCGTATGCCCCCTACCAAGGTTAATACCATTAATTTTATTTAGTTGAAAATATATATATGGTTCTTATTTCTGTTGTAAAAAATGTTTATGATAAGTTCATAATATGGAAAAAGGGCAAAGTTTTGATTATTTTGAATAATTTCTGAAAATAATTAAATGCATAAGAGAGAATATCATTACAAATATGGAGATGCACAACATAAAATTTTTTAAGAAAAATAATAGAAATAAGCATACAAAAAAAATATCATAACAAAGATGTACATATTTGCATATCATTTACCACATATTTCCTATAAAACAAAATACCTTAGGAGAGGAGGGGACGAGAGTATTAGAAGACAAAAATTTTTAACATCCCTCACCTTCCCTCCTTCTAAACCTTCCCTCCTTCTAACCAAACACTCTTTTTTCTTCCCTTGCACTCATCTATCCTTAAAAAACACCAACCAAACAAAGCCTTAAAACTTGTTTGGATTGCATAAGTGCTTTTGTGGTTTATGTATGGAAAAAAAAAAGATATTTCATATTAGGAAAAATTGGAAAAAGATAAGATAAATAATATGGTGCCGATATATATAAATTTGATCAAAAAATATTACACAACTATTACAATCAGATGTTCTACACAATATTGTCCTGAATCATGTCCCGAATGCGATTCATTCCAGTTGAAGATGTCCCAGAATTATTGCTCGACGAAATCTCAACCTCTACAGTAGTATCTTCATCATGCCCTACATTCCCATTGTCTGCCTAGTCAAAGTTAACATCACCTGGATAATTTCTTTGAATAAAGTTATATATTGTCATTGTTGTGCAAACTAAGCAAACTTGTGTGTCGTAGCTGTATTTACGCATTTTTTCGAAAATTGTGAATCTACTCTTCCACACTCTCAAAGTCCTTTCAATTGTTGACCTCAAACTAGAGTGGAAGAAATTGAATGTCTCATTAACATTTCAAAATGCAGGTTGATGCCTAAACTCAGACACGTGATAACACTCACATCTGTAGGGACCAAGATACCCTTCTCGTGTCAGATAGCCAGCATCGACAAAAAAATATTTTCCAACCAAAATCGGAAATCATTTGAAATAAGTGAGGCAAATGCAAATATGAAATGAAAGAAATTGCTTTCGTTGTTATGAAATGGTACCTGTAGGCGGATGAGGGAAATTCATAGCTGGATTTGACACAGCAGATTGAAACACACGAGCGTCATATGCAGATCTTTCCCAGCCCACTAACACGATCGTGAAACACATATCCCAATTGCATATAGCCATCACATTCTATGTAGGATAACCATTTCTACCAATATATCTATCCTGGTTAGGACTAGTGATCACACACCTTATATCTATTGCTCTAATGACATCCTTAAAATATGGGTAATATCGAGGATCATCGGCCATATGTGGGTGTCATTCACAAAATTCAGGATTAATAGGTTTGATATTTTCCTCAGCCAAACGCTGACAAGCCTGAAGAACCCTGTGCAATAGCCAACTCACAGTTTCCCCTGAATACTGGAAGAGTTCTTGAACTACCCTATTTCCTACCCCATGTCCAACTACTAGCAAAAACATAGCAACCATTTCTTCAACACCGACGTTCTCAGAATTTCGTAACCCAAGTTCCGCCAACTTATTGCACAAGAGATAGAACACATGGTTATCTACTCTAAACATCTCATGACAAGTTCCACCATTATCTGCCAATATCTCCTACACCCATAAATGTCCAATGCATTTACTAGCTCTACACGGTTATTTGCAAATGAAAGGAACCTAATACTGACACAACAACACGATCAATTGTTCATACTCTGCTAACTCTTCGTTTATAAGGGCTACTAAGCGAGAGTCATCATCTTCTTCCATTCAATTTGCCATTGATAGCCTAACTTGTGCATGTGGCAAAATTTAGATATGACATAAAAAATTTCTACAAACAAGACATACATTAACTACCACATTGAACATAATATAAGTGATATGGCATCAAACAAGTTTAACATACAAGTTTGGAATTAAATAAACAAACAAATATAAACCCTTCTACATCAAACAATCCTAAAATTATCTATCCGAAGTGACGCGCGACGGCAAACCGTAACCACTTGACCAAGTACTCTTTGTTGTCACTATATAAGAAAGCAAATGCTTCCCGACGACTCTTGCTTTCTGTAAGAAGCTCGATACACCGGATTCGAAACCTAGGATATGCCTGCACTTCCTCCAGAGTAAGGAGGTCCTTCATGACAGTATCAACACTCCATTGTCGGATGCCGCTGATAGTAGCAGCTCTATCCCTCGATGTATTAGCGATGATACTAACTGCATCCGCAATCCAATTCGCTACAGGCGTTTTTGGCTTCTTCCTCGACGCTGATTGATTGACCATCTTCCTCTTCCCCTGGCTTCCTAAATCGGTGGGCATAGAGGGCCCAGACTGGAATGACAACCCAATGCCGGCTAGGTCGTCTGAAACTCCGGTGGTCGGTGCCAAGTGTGCAGCGAAAGAGTCATCCTCACTATCCCCCGAGCCTTCCTCTTCACCCATTGTCTGGCGGTATACATCTATGTCCTCTGCGTCCTTCGTCGAGGCGTGTCTAAATGATGGACAATAAGAAGCCTCTCCTATCACATAAACATCCTTGAAGATGATCCTAAGTTCGCTCTCAAACTTCAGGGGCGACTGGCAAAACTTCTTATACCCTAAATTCTCCTGCAGTAATACAAATAACCAAAATCATGACCAATATACCCAAAACTAATACTTGCTTCACTTCTGCATTGTTAAACGAAGGTTACTTACCTGACATTTTTGGCGCCACCACTCAGTAGTTGTATTGAGGGCCCCTGTTTCAGGATCACGACTGAGCCCAGTCTTGTTTAGCAATGTATCCCATGTCTTCAAATCCTTCCGGAGGATATTGAATTTGTTCTTCAGTTGTTTCCTGTCATATCCCCGACCTGTCTTCTCGTTAAACGTTGACACAATAGCAGCCCAACCATCCTTTGAGAACGACATCACACGCCATTCTTTCGCATATATTTGGTCAAGACACGCATGTATAAAGATCTTAGTGGTAGTGTCATCCCACACGGCTTTGTCAGTCATAATTCTATGGAAAAATTTCAAGCATAATTGATCAACACATTCCCTATACTAAAAATAATGTTAGCGAAACTTTTTTAGGTGTAATAAATGCAAAGTAGCTCAGTACTCCTATGTGAACTAAGATGTAGGCGTACGGTAAACCTAATTGTTGCTATCTAATTAGAAAATTAGTTCTAATATTTTGACATATTTATTATCTGTGCTTCTTTTTTTTTTTTAGTTACATAACTAAAAAAGGAAAGGAGTAATAACAACACTATCCGGATACATTTACATACTTATTTTTTTTTATCTACATAACTAAAAAGGAAAGGAGAGAGTAATTTTTTTAAAATTTTTACATATTTATGTTTTTTATCTACATGATTAAAATAAAGGTACAACACTACTGGGATACATTTACAAGCATATATAACAAAGTGTTTCATTTTTTGCATAGATTATTAGCTTATTACCCTTCTCATCATTTTCCATACATCATAATCATAAGCACAGTAATAAGTAACTAACAGAATCAGAATAATGGATGCATCAAGAAAGTGGAAACTAGTAAACAAAAAAAGATCAAATGGGAATTAGGAACTTGTTGGGTTCAACATTCACAAAATGAAGCTTCTAGGAAAAATTAGCCCAAAAACTACAACAGTCTAAACCAAAACCATATATTAAAGGCCTTAAGAATGAAGGTGCAAAAGCAAACACATGCTAAGTTATTTAAAAATGCATCCACTTCTTCACCCATTGATCACAGCACAAAACCATAGAATAAAATAAGAATTTCATTCGTCTTCTCTCTATATACCCTAGAAAAGGAGGCTGGAAAAAAAATAGAGATAGAGGAAATCAAGACTTGCTTTAAGAGCTAGAGTTGCCTAAAGGACGTTCAAGCTGAAGCAACAACCAGAGATGTTGACAAACAAACACAAGTACTCAACGAAGCGGATAGGTCCTCTGCTCACTGACCTTTGGTTTTTTGGTTTTTTGTCAACATTAGAGACAATTATGGACAGAGTAGCAAATGACAAGCACAAAACCAATGACTTTCGTGTGTTATTTTTTTTCCCACCGTTTTGCATGAAAGTGGCTCTACTGTAGGTGAGTTGAAAAAACCTTACCGGCAACAGAGTGGACGGCGGCCAACGAATGAAGGGGAAGATGAAGACAGAGCCAACAAGACACTAAGCTCTTCAGCTGCAACGAGCTCCTATTGCCGACAAAGGGGAGAAGACAAAGATTGGAGGATTTTAGCCGCGATAAGGGGCCGTCGGAAGTTGCAGGCGTTGCTGGAGTTGGCGACGGGACTTGATAGCGCCAAAGATGTCCTAACAGCTGGAGTGGGGGAGGTTTGTTGAGATCTGAGAGGAGGAGGACGGTGGAGCTAACCCAAGGACCATGCCGGATCTGAAACAAGAGCAACAACCCGAAGACGTCGTTTTACAATGATCATGACACCTGGATTTCACCGGAGCTAAGGCTGGATGACGATGATCGATGGTGGATTGTTGAGAGGAGGAGATCATAGTGGCAAATTGCTAAAAGGAGATTGGAGCAACAAAGACGATGGTGATGATGCTATCGGTGGTTGAGGAATGAATGCAAGGTTGGGAAAAGAAGAAGATGAATGAATGCAGAGGTCACAAGGCGCTGAGAGATTCGGAGAGAGAAAATTGAGACAAAGTTGGCAAACATGCACATAAGAAAAGGCAGGGTGCGACGGTCAAAAATATGATCTATGTTGAGCTGAGAGTAATGCAATTGGACAATCTGGGTTGGCTTTTCAAAAAGCCCACACGTAAGCTCTTCTGAAACAATGGGTAACCAAACACACAAACAAAAAATCATGATCTCATTAAGTGCTTATATGATCATATGGGGCTTATGGCGTCCCTCACTGCTGAACCAAACATCCACATTATTTAATAGCATGTGAAAGTGCTTTAATCAACCATTCAAGCTAAGAACATTATGAAAACTGTATCAACATGCATCAGCAATTCCAGGACCTAGTTTGGCAAACAATCATCAGTAATTTCTTTTGTCTAAACCTCAAACATATACACGATTCAAGCCTAATTTTCAACAATTTTAGAACATGTAAGAGCAGAATTTCCAAAGTTACTAAGTATATGCATGCTATCAAGAGAACATTTTCAAAGATGCACAATTCATCAACTTCCCCATTTCCTGTTTAAACCCAGTGGGTTCAACTTAGAATTCTGCAAACTTGGAATTATGATGAAAAAGGTGGTTTCTACGGAAAATTATTTCTAAATTCATAACAGGAGTTAAAAGGATTTTCACAAGTGAGTTTTTGCTCTTGTTTTTTTTTTTTCACAACAACCACAAGTTGCAGAATAACATTTTCAGTTCTAATGATAGCCAGACATGTATTGTGATGATTAGGAAATTAATAACTTAATTTTTTTCAGTTCAGCAACTACCACAGCAAGCAATGCAGTACATTAATCCACATATCAACCATATCAGTTCAAGCCTAGCATCTTCATACTTATGCACTGAATCACAGTAACAAAGTCTGCTCATTGCCACCCTAATCACAAACTTTAAGTATAATCTAACCAAAACCCAGAATAAATATCAAAGAGAAGCAAGAAATTACCTCAAATGAAGATGGGAAGCGAACTGAAAAATGTCAGAGAGAGACGGAGTGAGTTGGAACTAGAAGAGAGACACACACGGAAGCTTCGAACCCAGGGGAAAAATCACGAGCTCAACCCAAACTGACTTGGGCTGATAACTGAAGAGCGAGACCAGGTGATGGTGTTGCGAGACAGTAAAAGCAGAGCAAGGATTGTTGGAGTGAGCGAAAGACAACCGAGGTTGTGGTGGTTTTGGGGTTGGGTCAAGAAGGGTTGGAGAAAGAGAAAGGTGAGAGAGACGATGCTGGTGACAGCGCCGCTGCAACGACGGTGGAGGTGGAAGTGGAGCTAGAGGCCAACAGTGCCGCTGGAGGTAGTTTCAAGCACCGGAAAACGGAAAGGGTTACGATGGTGTTGGTGGGAAGGGGGTTTCACCAATGAGAATGAAATGAAGGACACTGATGGCGACACTGATGGCTGTAGGTCTAGGGTTTGGTTCGAATGGGAGAGTGAGGAGGTGCAGAAGGTGATTCTGGATAAGTGAATAGAGAGGGAAGTGAAAGTCGACTGAAAAGAGAAGAATCGGGTTGGAATAAGGAGGGAAATTATAATTAGAGAAAGGAATTTTGAAATTGGGGATGAAGGCGGTCCCACAATAATGGGTCACATTCATTTAGATAAAATGGGAATTAAGGGCTCATTTAGTACGTTGGAATTGGAGAGGATGTAAATGAAATTTGGTTTCAATTCTATCATAGAGTTTGTTTGGTACAATGGAATTGACTCTCAATTATAATTCCATGTGGAAGCCAAATAAGCTAATTCCACCAAACTGAATTCCATCCCAAAAGCTAAGATTTGTAATTCCATCTCCATAATTCCATCAATTACCCCCATTCCTTCGGTAACAACGGCAACCTCTTTTCACTATAGCGACAACTGTAACATCCTTATTTTTATTTCTAAGATATAATTATAATTTTGAATTAATTATTTATAAAAAATGAAATTAGTAGGTAATTTTTGAAATAAAAAGAAAAGGGGGATCTGGTTAAAATATATTAAAAAATTAGAAAAAATTATTATTAAAAAAATTAATTATAATAATAATAATAAAATAGTTTGGATGTTTGAGGTACTTGTTAGGTTTTTTTTAGATTATGGCATATTAATAATTTCACATTTAAAATATAAATATTAAATAAAAATAATGTCGGAATTCCATGTACATACCAAACACACTTTTAAACCCTATTTCCATATCCATATCCATATCCATCAAAATCAATTCCAGCGTACCAAACGGGCCCTAAGTGAAGCGGGTAAAGTGAGAAGTAAAATTTATTATTTTTTTCTGATTTTGAAAACTTTTTTAATTTATTAAAAGAACGAAAATAACTTTTTTGTGGAAACTGTATTTATTATATATATTTTTTCTTTTTTATTTTATGAAAACACTACTTCCCTTGGTAAGTTCTTACACTTACAGAGGCCAAATTCAAGTGGGACGCTTCTTGCAAGATAGAAAACTCGTTGAGGCTAATTAAATAGAGAGGGGAGGGTTGAAACGAAAAACTCGCCTCGGTAAGTTAGGTTAGTTATACAGAGACCAAATTTATGGTGTGTTTGGAAACTCTTTAAATTATAGTTTTAAATCATGGTTTGCGTAAATCGAGATAAAATTATTTTCATAAACTTACTTTGTAAATCGTAAAAGTTATTCTCAAAAGCTAATCTAAACACACACTTATAGAAAATAACAAACTTGCGGTGGCAAGTTTTAGAACTTGCCAAGGCAACTTTTTGCTGTTAAAACCAATGAAGAAAAAATCGGACTGGATCGGTTAGTTCAACCAGTTGAACTGGTGACCTGTCAATAGTCCGATACGGTTCAACCATTCACCCACAAACCTATTTGAACTAGTAAAAACTGGTGGTTGGACCGATCTCATTTTTATTATTTTTTTATGAAATACTTTTTTTATTCTTCTAACTACTATCTCGCACTATTTTTTAGGGGAAAATGAAAGTTTGAAGACCAAAATGAAGAGAAAAATAGGTAAAGAAAGAAAGAACAAATCTAAAAAAAAGATTTTGAGGGGATATAATAATTATAAGAAAGGAGATATCATTGCATAAGTATATGCATCATAATTAATACTAATAGATTTTAAGCATTTTTTTAAAGATCTTCATTTTATCTATAAAAGTGTAAAAATATATTAATATGTATACATTGCCACTAATAAATTATAATATTTTAATATGATCCGTCTGACCACCGGTTAGACCCCGATTGACTCTTGAACTTGTGCCGTGACCGATTTATTACCTGATCTAGTTTTTTATTCCTTAGTTAAAACAGACACAACATAGCAAATTTCAACGGCACACCTGACTCCTTTATTTCACTCCCACAAGCATAAGCATGTGATACACAGCAATGCAAACATGATCACGACCCAAAATGCTTAAAATCACCTAAATTAGAACAAATTACACATGAAAGCAAGAATTTTTCATAGGAACCCAATCGCAAATTTGCAATGTAACTATAAAAATCATAGCAACACATAATCACAATTCAAAATCAAATTCAATAGAAACTTCAGAGTAGCATCAGTACTACTTGATAAAGGCCAGCTCTCACACTAACATTGCAAAATCAAAGATAGGAGTGTAATGTCCAGTTAACTTCCCTAAAATGCATTTCCTTTTTTGTGTTAAGAAATCTTCCTCTATCAAAGACATTCATCATAGCTTCAAAAGTCAAGTTCCAAGATAGGGCACCTTTCTTCCCTACAAAAGAAAACAATCAAAGATAAATCTACCAAAACACACGAAAATTAAAGAAATTAAAAAGTTTGAAGTAAGGACTTGGGTTGCCTCCCAATAAAAGCTTAGTTTATAGTCCTCAACTTGACTCTTCATCTCCTCAAGTTACATCATCTATAGATAAAACTTGATGGTTCAATTCTCCACCGCAGTTGTGCTTTAATCCATAACCACTGGCTTGAAATCCCTTACGGTCTTCATTTATCAACCCAACTATACTAAACGTATATGCTTGTATCTTCATAACCTCAATAACACATTCAATTGCTCTTTTACATGCTTTTATAATTTCTAAAAGTTGTTCTTCTTGTTGAATTGCTAATTGTGAAGCTATACCAAATGATAGATTGTTAGCTCCCAAATAGTCATGCTGAAAGTTTGAAGGTATCATCTTCAAATTAGGAAATCATGCCTCTTTACTATATGACTTCAAAGATGGTTTATTAAGGGAAGACAAAATTAACGATTCCAATGGTACCCAACTCTTAGGATTTGTTGATGTTACCCTCATGACACTTATGCCTTCTTCCACCTTTAGACCCTCTATTTGAATGTCCAATGACAAGCCTTCAACAAGCTTATTATGAATTGGCTTATTGAACTTCTCTTGCTCCACTTCCTCAACCATGTCAACTACGAAGCATTTTTTAGCTTCAGTGGGAGACTTCATTAGCTAGTTCATATTAAAAGTGACATGCTCATCTTCAACTTGCATGGTAATGTCACCCTTTTCAACATTGATCACGGTTCTAGCAGTTGTTAAAATTGGTCGCCTAAAGATCAAGGAATGTTTCAATCAACTTTACAATCTATGACAATGAAATTTGCTAAAAAGATAAATTTATTCACTTTGACCAAACCATCTTCAATAAATCCCTCTAGGTTGAGAAGTACTTCGATCCGTAAAAAGAAGTATAATAGTAGTGGGTTTTGACTTTCCAAACCCTAATTATTTGAAAACAACAAGGGACATCAAATCCACACTTGCACCTAAGTCACAAATAGCTTTACCACTGAAATTAGTCCAAATATTACAAGGGATGTAGAAACTTCCTGGATCCTTGAGCATAGGTGACAATTTCCTTTGGATAATTACACTACAGTCTTATACTTATTGAATCTTCTCTTCTTAGATAAGATGTCTTTGAGGAACTTAGCATATTTAGGCATGCTCTCCAATACTTTGACAAAAAGAATGTTAATATGAAGTTGTTTGAACATATCCATAAACTTCTTGAATTGAGTATCCTCTTCCTTCTTCTTAAATCTCTGAGGGAATGGAAGTGGAGGTATCACAACATTAGAGGTAGATGTCTTCGTAATCTTCTCATCCTTACTTTTAGGTGCAACGGGCGTGTTTTTCACTATATTATCAAGATTCTCCTCTACATGCTTTTTCTTTTTACTTTCTTCTTCTTCCACAATTTTTTCATTGACCTCCTCATCATCAATGTGAACAACCACATGATCTTTTTTCTTGGGGCTTGGTTTACTTGAGCTAGGCACACTCATAACACTTTGCCTTCTTCTCAAGTCCATGGTATGGAATTCCTCTTTTTCATTCCATTTTGGATTGGGAATGATATCACTAGGAAGACTACTTCTTGACATAACATTCACCTGTGATGTTAATTTCCCTTGATTGTGCTTGAAAACCGGGTGGAGGAACAGGCGATATAGTACTAGATATAGATGTAGTTGTTTGATTCAAATTGTTACCTTGACTCCAAGAAAAATTTAGATGAACTCTCCAAGCACGATTGTACATTTATGAATAGGGGTTGCCCTGAGGATGTTGAAACTTGCCTATGTAATTGACATATTCAGTAGCCATGTAAAGTGGATAATGGTCAGGCATGTGGACATCATTGCATTGATCATATACAATTGGTATGGCATGAATAGAATATACACCTTGAGAAGTACTCTTTTGCGTTTGAGATTCTAGCATATCGAAATGCTTATTTAATGTGGATAAGATAGTTGCAATATGTGAGGAAGAGTCTTCCTTTACAGTAAGCATGGTTTAGGTAGTCCTCTTATCATTGCCTTGGGTATTGCTTGCAAATAATTGATCCAAAAACAGAATCACCTCATTAATAAGAACATTCTAGTATCATCCGTTAGTCATAGAATCAATCATTACCTTAAATTAAGGATTGAGGCAAGTATAGAAAATTTGGACTACAACCCATTTGTCTACCCCATGATTAAGGCATTGCTTCATCAACATCTTGTATCTCTCCTAAGCGGTATAGAGGCACTCTTTCGAATTTTGTTTAAAACTAAGAAATTCATTCCTAGCTTCTATAGATTTGTCATAAAAAAAGAAGCGAGCACTAAACTTAGCTTATAGCTTAGCCCAAGAATTGATAGATCCTTCCGGGAGATTGTTGAACCAATCCCTGGCCTTCCCTTGTAAAGAAAGAGGGAACAAACGAAGCCTCAACACATCTTGGGGAATTCCATTTTGCTTGAAAGAATCACACACTTTAAAGAAATACATCAAGTACTTGTTGGCATCTTAATTGTATAGACTATGGAACATCCGATGCAATTAAAACATTGTTATCACAATCGGCTTGATCTCAAAAGTACATGCTTGCATTTCTGGCATCTAAATGCAAGATCGAGTACCCCGTATATTCCAGCTAGCAAAGTCATTAGTAGTAGCTCTATTATATTCATCATTTGCCATGGTTTCAAATTCAATTTTAGTCTCTTCTTTAATGATATGTACTCACTCAAGTACTACTTCCAATCCGTTCGGATGCAAGCATTGCATACACCAAAATGGCACCTAGAAAAGAAACAACCAAGCAAGTATTAAACTAAAACAAGAAAAACAATAAAGAAAAGAGAGAAAGGAAAAAAATTGTATATGTAATGAAAAGCTCAAGCGAAATTTACTAACATAAGCTTAATACTGACTAACGGATTTGTTAAACAATTCTAGCAACGTAACCAAAAACTTGTTTGCATCGTAAGTACACAAGTTGCAACAAGTAATAAGTGATAAATAGATATTGTTCCCACAAGGATTTTATTAACAAAATGATCAAGCAAGAGGCAAAGTGAATTTAATTAAGTTGAGCCAAAACAAGTTTTGATACAGAAAGAGAATTTTGAAAACTACTTTTAAGATTAGAATGTGATAAATGCAAATGATTCTTTAACTTCAAGGATTAAATGGAACCTAATATTCTTCCTCCCTTTCGCATTTCATAAAATTTGATTAACTTCATCTTTACTAGTATTTTAATGCATATATGTATTAGTCTAAGGTTCCAAAACACTTGACTAGCTCTCTCAAGTCAAAATCAAGTTTCTCTTTTCATTAAAACACATAATCTCTTGCTACGATTAATAAAAATTAATGTTTAAGCAATAACCTTAATGTGACAATGCAATGTTTGTAGATTTATCTCTGTTTACCAACAAACCCTTCATTTATCAAGTAAACTTTAAGATAAGCATGATTTTAACCAAATTCTACACTTAGATTAGTTCTCTCAAGTTAAACTCAAGTGAACAAATCAATCTAAATGATGGCCAATCATTTAGAAGTATGAAGCAATGGACAGAATCAACATAGATATATCATCATTTACCAAAAAAGAGGAATAATCAAGTCTTAATCTATATAAAGGTTCAAAAGAATCCTAGAATGAAAGATTTAGCTACTCAGATCTAAATGTAAAGAAAATCCATATAAAGCTACTGGATACTTGAATAAACTAAGTATAAAAAGAGGAGAAAAGTGACAAAACCAAGATAAAACTCTCAAAATCTCTCTTAAGATGATCATCTAAGCCTCCAAACTCTTAAAGAACTCTCTCTCAAGCTCTTCCTTTTCATGCTTCAGGGTTCCCTGATACAAAACATCTGTTTTCGGCACTTTACCCTAGGTTCAATAGGTTAAATAGCATTTTTGCAGCTTCTGAAATCAAAATGCGCAACTGCTCTTTTTTAGGACTTGCTACGACATGTTTGTCGATTTGTCGCGGGCATTTACACAAAAGAGTAAAAAGAGATTACTTGCCATGACAAGTTTGTCAACTTGTTAAGGTCAGTTACACAAAAAGTAAACTTCTTGTTTTTCTCCTACTTGCTTCAGCATATTCACAACTTGCTGAGGCAAGTTGTACAAGTTGTTTCTTCTTTGTAATGCTTCACTTCCTTTTTTCTTTCCTTGCTTCTTAGTTCTTAGAGGGCTTCAAAACTTGTCTCCATCCTCCTACAAAATATGGAGGATTTATAAATTCCCAATTGAATCACAAACTAAATAGGATATAATAAGAATTTCTTTGATTTTTGCTTGATACTTTGATATGCACATTTTCTTTTACAAACTTCTTTCTATGGACATTTTGAACCCACAAATAGGTAAACAAAAAATGTGCTGGAATGTTATCAAAGTTAACATTTACCCCTAAAGTTTTTTTATCGTGCAATGTTACCCGAAAGTTTCAAATATGGTAAAATGTTGCGCTAATAGTTATCAATAGTTAATTTTGATTGTTAAATCCTATATTTAACTGATTTATGCATACATGACAGGCAATTGGCATCTCAATCTCTCCACCTCATCATCACAACTCATCGTATCCCTTTTACTCTCTCCCTCATTCATATTGAAGCGTGGCCTACGACTAGACTCTAGCTCTCAATGAAGAACCCAAACAAGAGACCTAGAAAATTAGGAACTAAAAGGGATCATCTTTAAGCAACTGAAAAAAAAACCAACAATCAACTACAATTAAGAAGCCATCTTCAATTACCCATGGGCAATGATGAACCTAAGAAAATGAACTAGGAAGAAGAACAAAATCAATCAGCACCTAAAAAAATGAACAATAAAGGAGGAAAAAATCATACAAAAGCAATCACCTAGAAGTCTAGAAACATCAGACATTAAAACCAGTTTTCATCCGAAAACAAAAAAAAAGTTCCACGCAACCGAAGTTATTTGAAGTGGGCGAACAAGAAAATCACAAGGGGTAAAGGAAAAGCATCATAGGTGGCTAAAGAAGAAGAAGCTTCTTTGATTCAAACCTGTAAGTAAAGGGGGGGAAGCAAAATCCATGGCCTAACAAAGATTTTTCTTCAAAGAAGAAGAGGCATCTTCCATGCTCAGATCTACAAAATGACAAGAAGAACCATCTTCCAAGCTCAAAGAGGTTTTGTCATTTCTATTCGGCCAGCCTCAGAAGCTTCTTTGATCCAAATATGCAAAGTGAGAAGAAGAACAAACATCATTAACACTCAAGGCCCCCGATTTCTTCCTAGAGCATTATCGGATATCCCTTTCTCTATGGCTACCTCCTCACCTACTTCACGAAATATGCCCCATCTCTTGCAGCTGCTATGCCACCAACTCCAGCAAAAAAGGACTCTATTGGTGGATGTAATGGGAGGATTGTAGACGTGTTCATTGGCAAATGTGCAATTTGGCAAGTGTTATAGGTGGCCATTGGTATACTCAATTCAATTGATGCTAGAGGTGGCTCAACAATTAGGTGGGAACTCTCGCTAGTAATTTGAAGAGCTTGAAAAGAATTTCTGAAATGTGGTTAAAAAGAATTTTTGGGACTTGAAAAGATAAATTTATAACTGGAAATTTTAAATTAGACTGTTTATATTAGATTTTGAATGTTTTATATTTTTGCCACTTGCTCGCCATTGTTATAAACACTGAATAAGGATATAATATGTTTTATGATGGCCAGGTGACGGGTAACGAATTAATATGTTTATAAACAACATGTGATAGATTTATTCATAGTTTGCAATGGATTTTTCTTACACAAATGAAACATTTTATTGTAGTAATATTAATTATACAAGTCACATCACATGTATACCATACATGAAAAAGAGTGAAAAACAACTTAAACACACAAAACCCTTATGTTTGACATAAGACACATAAGAATACCATAGATAGTAGAAGCCAACAACGAAAGGACCTTGAAAATTTCCTTGTTTAATAGTTAATCATCAGTTGTTGTTGATACAGCCATTGCCATTGCCTTCAATTTGTCCATAATTATTAACAGTATAAATGTTTTGTGAAGCTCCACCACCATCTTCTATCTTCAAGTCCCTTTGAATAACAACATCATTATCTATAACATATTCTGGAGGAAAGTGTGATATATGTTTAGTGTCACATAAGTGCTCCTCTCCTAATTGATAATAATGATATGGGCCACAAAGGTTCACATTAAGGCTTTCGAAGGATCATAGTGAATCTTTATAGTATGCTCAAAATAATCATCAATTGATGATGATGATGCGAAACTAATCCCTATGGTGAAAACAAGATCGTATTCCTCTATTTTTTTTTCTTTTATAAAATTTATAACGGTTATACAGGTTCACCCACGAGTACGGGGCTGCCTTGTAACCCTATAATTTAATGGGGTAGGAAATGGGTTCACCCAAGGGGTAGACCCGCCCGCTTGTTGGGTACCCCTGCTTACTTCCCTCATGCTTGAGCCTTTGTGAGTAGATAAGGTTACTATAAAAAAAGACCTTTTATAACTGTTATTATCAACCATATATGACGGTTCCGAACTGTCATAGATGCGGGCACTATATATGTTACACACAGACAACTAACGGTTTCGAACCATAATATATTAATGGCATATATAATGATTATTTGTTAATAATCGTAATGTATTAGCTTTTTTTTATTATATATAGTTATTTTTATTATTTGTTTTTTATTTATTTTTAATATTAATATTTATTATATAAGAATTTAAAAGAAATTAATAACTTCAACACTCTCACAATAAATCAATTAATAAGAAATTTCATAATATTCGCCAATGTCTTTGTTGTAGATTGTTCATAGATCACATATTAGTGTACTCTAAGAGTTTCCATCACATATCATTTAATTGCAAAAGAATAATATAAATATAAAAATACTAATATATAATAAAAATAAGTAAATATCAAAACTAAAACAAACCTTAGAATATAACTTTGAAAATTAGAATATAGTAAAAATTGGAAAATATAAAAACTTGAGCAAATCTCAGAACTTGGTTCAACAAACATGATTTCAACCTACAGTTTAAATTATTAAAGTTTAGGAATGTGAGATGCTCAACAATAAAAAAAACTAGCATTATACCTCATCTTTTTTTTTCCATGTTCTCTGCTTTCTCTTGCACTTTTTTTCCCTTTTTTTTTTAATGTTTGGATATAGCTTTTGAGAATAACCTCCAGAGAAAAAGTGAAAAAATGATTTTTTAATAAATTATGAGAAGAATAGATTATGGAAAAAAATGATTTTGATAAAATGAATGTGTTTGGATATTGGGTTAAGAATGATTTTTTTAGTGGTCAAATTACCAAAAAGAACATTAACTTTTGTGATAATTATATATAAAGGATAATATTATATTTTATGTATTATTTAAGGGTTAAGGTGCAAATTTAACAACCAAGTTTTTTCTAAGGGTGTCTGGTACAAATAAATTTTAGTTAACTTAACTAATTTCTTAACATTAATTTTTTTAATAAATACCAAAAATAAAATAAATTTATCTATATGTTATACTAATTAACTTAACTAATTTTTTTTACTATAATCAAATTAGATAAATAAGTCTTATAAAGATATGAGAGATCATTAAAATTTTAAAATAAAAAAAAAAGAACATATGAGAGAGAGATAATTTAGAAATCGTAGGTCCCACACATATGAAAAACAAAAAAAAGTCACATACACCAACATAAAGGACATATGATAAAATTAAAGTTGGTGGGGGGCTCACCATGCAAAGGCGAAAAGATGTTCAAAATAATCTCATTTCAAATTGTGAGCAAACCATGGTTTGGGTAGGCAAACCATGGTTTTGCTCCCAAAAATAGCTTATGGAATTTTTTTTAAAGTGTTTAGTAAATTTGGGCCAGTTTTTGTGTAAAAGCACTTTTTCAAAAGGTTGTCAAACACACACTTAATCTTCAAACTAATGGCCATCATCAGATTATATATCATAATCCCGACCGGCAACCTTGATCATCAACTAGTGAACTCTCATTATAAAAAAAAATAAAGGAAAGTAAAAAAAAAAAAGAAAGCTTACATGAGGAAGAATCACAAAAGGTAGGAGTTGTATAGTGAAGATCCATGGTAGTGGTGGATAATAAGACTTGTAGTGCCATAACAAAACTTATGGGAAAAAAAGTATGAGACCCACTGGGGAAGCTAAAAAATATTTAAGAAGGAATTTAAAGAGCTATGTCAAATAATTTTTTTTTTCTAGAATCCTGCCTCCTTATATTTGATGTTTTTAAGAATCCCGCTTTTTTATTAAAGAATACTTAACAGTTTTTAGTAAAGAATTGAAATGTATTGTTAAATAATTTTTTTAGATGACTCCTTCTTATATTTAATATCTTTTAGAATTCTACATTTATTTATATTAAAGAATACTTAACTGTTCTTTGTGAAGAAGTATAATGTATTGGAAAATTTTTTTAGGATCTTGTCTCCTTATATATGATATCTTTCAGAATGCTGCTTTTATTTATATTAGAAAATACTTAACAGTTCTTTGTGAAGAACTATAATATATTGTCAAATTATATTTTTCATTGTTAAGTATTCTTGAAGAATATATAATGGTTCATTGTGAATAACCGACTAATATTATCAAAGAAAATATTTTCAAAATCCTGCATTATTATATATGATGGTTATAACTATACATTTTTGTTTTTACAAAATTCCGCCTTTTAATACATGACGGTACACATATCTAAACGTTAGATTTTATCGTTATATATTCTTGTGTGACCTTTAACTTAACATATATAATATTTATTTGTTGTAACCGTTATTAATTAAGCATTATGTATGCATGAATATGTAGTAGTGTAATCGAAGTATACACATTGTTAAGTATTCTTGAAGAATATATAATGGTTCATTGTGAATAACCGACTAATATTATCAAAGAAAATATTTTCAAAATCCTGCATTATTATATATGATGGTTATCATTTTTAATTGTTAAGTATTCTTTAAGAAAAGACAAGTATTTAAGAATCATACTTTACGATATATATTATAACCATTATATATATTTGTTTTTACTGATATAAAGTTAGGAAAACAAATTGTTTGAAAGTATTATATAATAGTTATTTCGTAAGAACCTTTATTTTTGTTAGTAAATACATGACATTTAATAATTATAACTATACATTTTTGTTTTCACAAATTCCGCCTTTTAATACATGACGGTACACATATCTAAACGTTAGATTTTATCGTTATATATTCTTGTGTGACCTTTAACTTAACATATATAATATTTATTTGTTGTAACCGTTATTAATTAAGCATTATGTATGCATGAATATGTAGTAGTGTAATCGAAGTATACACATTGTTATCAATACGAGCAAGAAGAGTCTATGACCAAAAGTGTTAATTAGAGTTTAACTAACATTTTCAAGAGGCTACGCTGCATTTAAAAACAACACTCTGTATGTTATCATTAAGCATACAGGAAATTACTCATTGGAAGAAATGTTTCATCTTCAGGACGCTTAAAAATATATAAACTACAAGGGTTTTGCCTAGCTTGGGCCTTCGCTGTCAAAGTCGTGGGCTGGTATATTTCATTTAATCCAGGTTTTTAGGCCTAAAAAGACTCCTCACATTATCAAGTCCCATACATTTATAAATGGAACACGAAATCCTATACTTTAGGACTTGGGAACAAGTCGCTTTCCTTCGTTAAAAGTATGAACAATGCGGAAAAATCACCTTTAATAAGTTTATTGGTGAAAAAGAATCTAATAAATTTTTACATACATAAAGCATCAGTTCACATACATCATTCTCACCAATAAAATTTCTAATAGGAACTTTTCTTTAATTTTCCTTTAAACATAATATTTTCTTTTTTTAGAAAATTGTTTAAAAATTCCCTATTAGAAAATTTATTATCCAACGATATCTAAAATTTAGGAGTTGCGACCTAACTTTAGTTAGTGCAACTCTCCTTTTTGGTTTTTTTTTATTTGATAAAATAACAATTATATTTAATTAAGATAGAATTACAAAAAAAAGTCTTCCTAACAAGTAGATCCAGACACTTTATAGGAATACTACAACTAGTACAAACTAAAGACAAAATAAACTTAATATAATTATATTGTTGGATCTAACAAACAGCTCATCATGTGCAACTCATCTTTAGGTGTGTTTAAGATATACTTTTAATTATACATGTCCAAAACGCAAAACATTTGCATATAGCTTATAAATATGTGTTGCATGTAGTTGGAGAAGATTTGAACCCAATGAAATTGAAATGCCCCCACTGGGAATTTTTAGCAATTTTCTGATTTTATAATGTTTCATATAATTTTTTTTAAATTTCTTAATATTTCTTATAATGTTCCCTAATAATATTCAATAGCAAAAGAACAAGGACGATACACGGACAAATTCAACGTATGCTGCCTAATCGTTTCCGGTGATGCAATATACAATATTATATCCACATGCGTGTCCAAGCAGGCTATTGACTGAAAAACCATAAATATATATGATCATCAGGTCCCCGATTTCATTCTAATCAACAGAAACTGAGAAACACATCAGTTCAAACATGGAGGTGAGAAACAAGAAACTGATATTGAAAGATTCTGCTTGTGGGTTCCCCAAAGAATCAGAAATGAAAGTGATTACCAATGAGAGAATCAACCTGAAGCTTCCAGAAGATTCCAAGGGCGTTTTGGTCAAAAACCTTTTCTTGGCTGCTGATCCTCACCTTCGACCCTTGATGAAAAAGGCTGATAATTTCAGCGTCTTGCAGTCCTTCACCCCTGGCTCTGTAAGTTTTCTTTTATGATCGTCTCACAAATTTTCTTCCACTTTCTGTGTTATCTGTTTGGTTTCCCGGGAAACAGAAAGTTTGCTGGAAAAAAATGGGATATTTTTGTAATTAAGTGGATCCTTCCAACAAAACTTGGATTAGTTGATGTGGATATGTGAGGATGACATATACTCTTTTTAGTTGGTGGTGTTACTGTGTATTATTGATTTGTCACCAATTTTCTTGATTTACTTGAAAAAGAATTTCATTTGGTTTATTGTCTTAAAAATGGATGATAAAGGGTAAGGCTGTCAATTTAGTTTTTAAGCAACATATAGAATTTAAGGTGAAATAGATTGTTTATACTAATAAGAAATATTTTGTCTATATATGACTATATTACCTATCTAGAGTCTTGACTTGAGTTTTTTTTATTTAATTTAATTCCTTTATTTATCAAAATTGACATCGATTTTAAACCTCTTATAATTTCATTATTATTGTCGTGGGATGAGGTAATTTTGCTCAGTGTCTCTTAAAAAATTGGAGAAAGCCCATAAATCTTGGGTCGAAGCTCACTTGAGTTGCATCATTATTCTTGACAAACTTGGAATCCGATTCCTTAAGGCCCAACTCAAGATATCATTCCCAAGTTGTTTATGGAATGGTATAGCCTAGATAGATATACTTTGTAGCCCATTATTAGTGAACTTCCAAAAATCCAATCCAAAGAAGTACCTAATTTAGTACCTGATATTGTCTTGAATAGGAGAATACCTATGAGCAATTAAAAAAAAAGTTATCAACACAATTAGTGTTGGTAATATGGATACGTTGTTTTTACTAATAAACAATATGTTATCCAATTCTTTTTATACTTTCTTTTTCTTGTTCAAAATGTAAGAGCTAATATAAGGGTTTGCTCTGATGTTAAATATAACACTTTAATATACTTTATTTTCTAAATCTATAATTTCCCCCCTTATTGATTATATATATTAATTAAGAGGGTTTTTCATCAAGGGTATCCAATGGAAATAGTTAAAAGGGATACTTTAAGAAAATCAGCACTCACATTTTACAAATAACTAACTTAACTAATTTTCTCAATATCTAATAATTAGTTATGCAATTCATATGTTTAGCACTGGAGAGAGTATTTTATGTGACAATGACGATATAAAGAATGAAAGTTGCATTATCAATGCAGCCTCTATATGGGTATGGAGTGGGGAAAATTGTGGATTCAAAGCACTCAGATTTCAAAGAAGGCGATCTGGTGTGGGGGATAACAGGATGGGAAGAGTACACACTCATTACAGCACCTGAAACCATGTTCAAAATCCACCACAACACTCATGATGATGACGATGACGAGCCGTTATCATATTACACTGGAATCCTTGGTAAATTTATATTATATAGAATTATATATGATGCTCAATTAATTTTGTCATCATTTTAATTTATGTACTTAGCATTTTAATTTGGTTGTGAAAATATATATAGGGATGCCAGGTTTAACAGCCTATGCAGGATTCTTTAATGTTTGTGCTCCAAAGAGAGGAGAGAGAGTGTTCATCTCTGCGGCTGCAGGAGCTGTGGGTCAACTTGTGGGACAATTTGCAAAACTCTCTGGTTGTTATGTTGTTGGAAGTGTTGGCTCTCAACAAAAGGTACTCTCTTCTATCATTCATTTACATATGACCATGGACTTGGTCAATTGTTATATTTTTTAACAAGTTTAGATAATCCTTGGTATTCACAATGTACATATAGGTTGACCTGGTGAAGAATAAATTTGGGTTTGACGATGCTTTCAACTATAAGGAAGAACCTGATTTGGATGCAGCCTTGAAAAGGTATATCTCAGTAATATACCTCACTAGCTTATAGTTATCTTGAGAATGGTATTAGAATCCAACTTAGGTTAGCCAATCTCACAAGTGAATTAGCCCTATGGTTAATCCAGTCAAAAATTTTGAACATGCCAACGAGGTTATATTTTATATTTTTTTCTCTTCCGACTGAGTTTGAAATGACATCGTTTCGAGTAGAAAAATGGAAAAAAAGGCTTTTAGATTTGTACTTTAGCAAGTTTGTGGTTTATACATGAAAGTTTCATTTATTTTGAGTTAATGTCTTTTTATTTAAATATTGCTCTTTAATTTTCAGATTACATATGAACATTTTTATATTTTTTAATTAAATTATATTATTTTAAGCATGTCTAGGTTAACCTCCATTCAATCATAGATAGACTACTGGTTTTTAAACTACTACCTTAACTGGTTTAATAAATGGTTGGATTTTCAGCACTTATTCTAGATATACTCTTAAACCACTACTAGAATATTCCTTGCCAAGTTGATTATATATATATATATATACATATAATGAATTAAACACTACTAGAATATTCTTTGCCAAGTTGACTATATTATATATTTATGCACAATGATTAATAAAATAATTAATGCTTGCTAGGTACTTCCCCGAAGGCATTGACATATATTTCGAGCTAGTTGGAGGCAAAATGCTTGATGCAGCTCTTGTAAACATGAAAGTGCACGGCCGAGTCGCTGTGTGTGGGATGATATCTCAGTACACACTCGATAAGCCAGAAGGAGTCACTAACATTATGTCTCTCATTTACAAAAGGATTCGTATGCAAGGCTACAACGTAATGGATTATTACCACCTTTATGACAAGTATTTGGAGTTCATATTTCCTTATATCAGAGAAGGAAAGATCTCTTGTGTGGAGGACATAGTTGAGGGACTTGACAATGGAGCCTTAGCTTTGGTCAGAGTGTTTAAGGGTCTCAACATTGGCAAACAAGTTGTTTCACTTGCTAACGAATAGAAATGTTTCTGTAAGAAGTGTAACATACTAGTATGTAAGATGATTATATGATAACCCACTAAAATTCTCACCTATTACTACGTCTGAAACTTCAGTGTCGTATTTACTCTTTAACAAAGTTGTTTTTGGCATTTATTGTTCTCTCTAAACTTACATATGTTCGACCATAGATCCATTCCTTCAAAAGGATGTTGAAGATGAGCAAATATGTGTTGGGCAACTCATTTCTTTAATACATAGTAGTAGTAGTAAGTATTTATTTTCTAGCGTGGGTTGGGTTGCTGATTGGAAAACTTATGCAAATTGAACAATACTAAGACTAGTAAAGTTGTCAAAACGGTTTAATCCAACCCTAAAGGGCCGACCCTCAACGAGTTGAGGCTTAAAAGGGTTGGGTTCAAAAAGCTGCATGCTATAAAACCACCATATTATTGAAGATTAGCCCTTGGACATACGGGCCTGCCCTTGGGCTTTCATGTATTTTTATTAAATTTCAAAATTTTAAACTATTTTGAAATATCTCAAAGTAAAATAATAAATTTCTTAAAATTTCTAATTCAAATAATATGTTACCTCTAGTCTTTAATATAAGATTTAATTAATTTTTTTGAAGAGATTACGGAAGCCGAATAAATTACTTTAAAATATTTATATTTATCATTTTTATACCAAACTAATTTGTTTGACTTATAAACTAATAAATAATCTAATAATATATAATATATACTATGATTAAGTTACTTATTTAGCTTCTTTAATCTCTCTAAAAAAGTTAATTGGGTCTTATATTAAGAACCTAAAGTAGTATATTAATAAAAATAAAATGTCAAACTATTGTCTAATTTTCAGAAACTAATACAAATCAAACTTCAAACAGTAATAAACTATTGTCCCAACTAAAAATTGTCAAAACAAAAATTTACCTCCTTTTTGTAGTCACATATTGACAACTATTAATAGTTAAAAAGACAAAGAAAATCTTATAGGTATTATATATAAAAAATTTATGTATAAATATTAAATTTTCTTTGTTAACCCCCGTTTGAACTCTTATGAGGGCATAAGTGTGTATGAACTGAAGTATCTAGTTTTTTTTTTTTTCAAGCTAAGGTTGTTACATAGCAAGAGTGAATACTTTTATTTTAATAAATAAAAAAATAGATGGACTTAAAAGGGCCAGCCTTTTTATTTTTGAGTCATAACAGCTTAGCCCGTTTAAATATGATTTTCTTTTGCACCTCCTAAAATACAAGCTCGATCCTCTATTTAGACATACTTAAATAGGGTAGTTGATAGACTCGATCATTTTTTATGGCTCTAGAAGCTATTGACTATTATAAGCAATCGAGGGATGATACTTTGAAAATAAATGAAACACTACTTAATTAATTCATCTTCATCATCAAAGCCTTTTACTTCTTGTTAATAATATAATATAATTAATGTTGTCTTAAACATATAGTCAAGGTTCTGAAACTTGGACCAGTCAGGGTACTAGGTCAAAGGTCAGTGGGTAAGATTGGAGTCAAACCTAAGCTAACCTGGGGCTAGATCAGTGAGAAAGTGAAAATTTTAAGGTTATTTATATGAAATTATGAATAAAATATTTAAAAAAATAAATAAAAAATGGTAAAACTGTGCAAAAACCAGTCAAACCGTGAAAAACAGGTTGAATCGGGGCTAACTATTGGTCCATATTGGTCGGACAACTGGTTGGCCTGTTTCCGGCCCAAACCGGTCGGTTCGGTCCGGTTTGGTTTTCAAAACATGACATATAACTAATAATTAATATTAACTTAGGTTGATCAATTATTTATTGGGTTAATGAGCATCCAGTACCCTTAACTATTTTTCAAATGCAATCCGATGCTCTAAAGTATTTTGTAGTGCATTTAGCACTATGAAATATTTTTTGTAGGTGCATCCATCACCCTAAATTACTTTTTTGTGTAATTTTGTACCTAACAATTTAGGTAATTTATGGTGTACATGTTGAATACATATGATAAAATATTTTAGGGTGTTAAATGTACCAAAAAAATAATTTAGGGTACTGGACGCATTTAAAAAATATTTTAGGGTGATGAATGCACCTAACAAAATACTTTAGGGCAATGAATGCTCTAAAAAATACTTTAAGGTACTGGATACTTCTGAAAAAATACTTTAGGTCCTACATTCACCTTAACCCTTATTTATTTGATAACACCACATGTGAGATAACATAACAGAAAAACTATAGAAGAAGAATTATAATAGAATGCATACACTACATTACTCAATAAATTAATATCTAAAGTATATTTGATTAGAACGCGTCATTAATTATACAGCTTGTAAGCACTAAGCACACATTCAAGCTGTCAAATCATAATACTTTTAATTAGAAAGCTTCAAACAATCACACAGCTTATTCAATATCCAAATACATTGAAACGATTACTCAAACAACATGACTTAAAAGAGAGTTTCCCTTTAAAGGTTGTCATGTAGGATGCCACTTGGCATGCCACCTATTCTTTCTGAGCCTCCTTTCCTTGTCATGTAAGTGACAACACTGCCTCCTAAGGACATATAAGAGAGTCTCCCCTGAAAGATTAAGAACCATATGACAATATAACAATATAAATGCTTGAAGAAGTGGCTAGCTAGTAACAAACAGTCTTTGTTTCACACACACACATTATTTCTCAGTTTAAACAGTTACAAATAGAGAACTTGATTAAAAAGGAGAGTGCAAAGGTTGGAAACCATGACGAATAGTGGCATCCCAAATTTGATGGAGACTAAAAGTGGTAGAGCCACACTCATGTACGTTCCATCTCTCCAAGGTATGTACTATTCCTGCTATACGCCAAGCACTCATTGCTCTTTTTGGCAGCCAATTCTTCAGTTATTGGAACATGATTTTACATAAACAAAATGAAAATCAAACATTAGGTACTTAGCATTGTTGAATTGCAATTCAGGTAGGAGCTAGATAACTAATTTGTAAAGATTAAGAAAACTAAAGATGTTAGTTGTTTATAAAAAAAATGTGTGTTAGTTTCCTAAAATGCCATATTTAAGCATTTAATTTGCATTGAACCTATCCTTTTAAAGACTTGGGAAGTTATGGATAAGGGTAGTTTAAAAAAATATATATGAGAAACAAAATGAATTGAAATCTTATATTTCCGATCAAATTTAAACCCCCCTAACTCTTATATTAATGACTAGAGAGAGTGTATATTTGAAACTATGCAAAGTACTAACCTCACAAGAATGCATGTTCTTGAATGAAGGAGGAGCCCTCATTGAAGGAGTATAGTGGTAGAAGCAATCTTTTCGCATTTTCTTTGGAGGGAATTGAGAAAATGGAATGAATAATGAACCTTTTGGTGCTTTCATCTGGTCATCTTCATTCCATCCATCTCCCACCAACCATATCTGCAAAATGTTATTTACTTCGAGTAATAAACTGAAAATCTTTCCAAAAGGAGGAAAAAGTGAGTTTTTTTTTTTCATTGATTATCTATTTTTGAAAGGTTTAACAAAAATGTTAAAAGTATATGCTTACATCTTATCCTTGATGAAATAACCAAATTGAATCTATTATAATTAATTTAACTAATATATGACAAAATGGATTCACTCACCTTCGGACTGGTAGTTGTCGAAAGAGCAAAACTTTCTCTGGCCTTTGTGTTGAGTCTGAGTTGAAGCTTTGTAAACTCATCCTGGTGTAACATAGCTACCTGCAAATAGAATTTGGCAATCTTAATGAATTAAATCAATTAATCTAGTATTTTTCATACATTTTCCTTTTTTTTGGGGCCCCCAAAAGACGCTTGAGATTAGGAACATGAAGCTCACCTGAACATTTGCTTCATACAAAGCTTTGGCTATAGCAAATAAAACCTTATCAAAGTTGCCACGAAGAAACACCTGACTTGTACCTTTGGGAATGCTATTCACAACAATAGCAGCAGCTAAGCTACTTCCATCTACAATCTTCACCTTTAGTTTTGGAAACTTTTGAATATATAATTCACCATATGCATTCAGCTCTTGTCTCTGCATATAATCATACAACAGACTTAAATATTTCAAAAAAAATAAAATTTAAAAATATAAAAAAATAACAGAGGGAAAAACTAACCTGATTAAGAAGCCCCTGACTAAGCACCTTAACACCAGATGAGTTAGCCTCAAGAATGGCTTCTCCAGTTATCTTGTTCAGTCTTGTGCTTTGCCATTTTAAGAAATACTGCATTATACAAATTAAAAGGAAGCAAATTAGCAAAGAATTTTATGTCGTTAATCAGTTTATTAATAGAATTCCATCGCTAACAATTCAGTGATGGAATTCTAAAATTCTGTTGCTAAATTCCGTTGCGAATTAATTATTTATATATATGTTCATGTTTAATGAAGGGCAAAGTCTTACTTGATTTGTAAATCTTGGCACCACCCACGATTGCAAATTGAGCTTTTCAAAATTGTTCCTTTCTGAGATAAAGGTACGACCATAGATCCAAGCCAATATTATCTTAAAAACAAATGTGAAGGGCCACATCAACCAAAGATACCAATTTGATGTTTGAGGGTTGGAGGCTAAAGAAGCAAACCCATATGGAAGATGATAGATAGAGTCCAACGTTGTAAGGTGGGTCAAGTGCACCACATTGGGCAAGTCCTTTGGCTTCTTCAAAGATATTTCATAAGTATCATCTGAGGATTCATCCATTGTGTTATAAATGTAGTCATATATAGGAATGAAGAGAGAAAAGAAAGAGAGAGAGTTGAATTGGAGGAAGGAAGAAAAAACTTCAAAACTTTACGTACAACACCATAAACAAATATAGGTAAATTCCATACATCCTTATCTTGTTTTTCCATTGGATTTGAGGCTGTTTTCAATAGATTTTCTGGGTTGTTTTGTTGCTGGAAGTTATAAAATTCGTTAGAAAGTTTCTGTCACAAAAATCAGTCATTGTGTGCCCATTTTACGTGGGATGTTTGGTCTCTTTGCTTCTATAATCATGTCCCCAAATACAAGAAACATGTTTAAGAGTATGTAAATTCGAAATCTTTGAGATTGGAGTGAAAAACCATGGTTGCATGTGAGTTTTTTCAACTCTGTTTTACTCGCCGAAAAATAGAGTTTCTGCCGGAAAGTTGCAGAAGCTTAAACGGAGGCTATAGATAGAGTTTTTGTCTGGTTATTTTTTCTATGGAAATTTTAGGATGTGTAGTAGGATATAGAATCAAGAACAATTTGGAGTCAAAATGAGTGAGTTATTGAGTTTTAAACTCAAACTGTCAAAACCTGACGTTTTAGGAGACAGTCCATTTTGTGTTGAGCTTTGACCAACTTAATCATATCCAATATTTATTAAATTTTACATAGAGGTAGTAGACATCCCAATATTTAAAATGAGTGTTAGAATGCATTATTTGGATATCTGTAGAGGGAGTTATGATTTTTGAAAGTTGGGTTTAGAAACAAGTGCAATCCTGGAAGTCCAGATTCTAGTAGTTGATTTCGTGGTGTTTTTGAATTATGTAATCTTTCCCAATGGCCAATACAATTTCCAGAACTAAACTAAATACTCTAAGCTTTAATTTGATATATAGTTTGTGTTATTTGAATCAATATATTGAGAGATATGAATTTTTGAAGTTAGCTGCTGTCAGAATATGTTTCTGGAAGTCAGATTGGTTTTTACACAATTTTGGAAAATCAAAACTTAACCAAAAATTATGAAAATTTTCAGATTTAAAGTAGACATTTATAGCTTTAATTGGATATGTGGGTCATAATTTTTTGACGAGTATATTAGGAGATATGGATTTTCAAAGTTGTGCTCTGTTTCTGGAGAGTAATCTGGAACAGTTGTATTTCATGAAATTTTGGGAGTAATATGGTAAAATTGAACATATTTTGATATTTTTCCATGAAAGTATATTTCAAGAGCTTAATTTAGGCTTTAGACCCAGTCAATTTGGAATTTTCTAGAATTAGTTATGATTTTTCAAATTTGACTGAAAAATTTGCCAATTTTCTGAAAAATAGAAAAATTGCACTATGCAAAATTATACAGTGTAGAAGCCGCTGAAACTAAGATAACATTTATAATATGATTAAAAGCAATAGTAATGCAAGTAATAACCAATTACTTATTAATTTTAATTTATAGGAATTGGTAATAGCCCGAGCCAGAGAAAAATTTTTGGATAAACAATTGGACCAAAAAAGGACCTAGGTAGTAACTTTTTCTCTCATATACTATGTGATTATTTATATGTTGTGTATGTTATTTTCTGTAACATGACAGTGCTTGGGGCACAACACGCGAATAAGCCAGGGTCTAAACATGCCGTTTGACCATGGACACGAGTTAAGTTGGGGTTGCAAATAGTCATTTGGCCTTGAACAATATGCATACATCATGGTTAGCATTTTACATATCATGGTGCATTACATATTTATTTATCGCATTTTATATGATTGATTGTATGTTATTACTGAGATTCATTCGAATCTCACCATTTTTCAACATTTAAAAATATTCCAGTAGAAGGTAGCGGCTCTAAGGGCAAAACCGTAAATACCGGTGATTGAAGGTCTGATTCTAGTTGGAGTATAGTTGGTTATCTTTAGTTTTAAATTTTATCTCTTTTGGACTCTGTATATATTTTTCAAATCCTATGAAGATTCCTATAACGTAAACAAGTTCTTATAATCAGTATATTTACGCTATTTCTATATGCCATTTGAATTATGCATTTATTATTATGCAAATATCGAATTGTTAAGGGGTTTGACACTAACCCTTAGAGGGTCCATAAACTAATATCCTTCAATAATTTAGAATAATTATAAGTAATTTATTTCAATAATAATGGATTTTCTTCTATGCATATAAACTTCTATAAATTATCAGCTGATTTAGAATTTGAAATAAAGGAAAAAATTATTCATTATTAAGTCCCTATAGTTTTATCTCAATTGTAATTAATTTCTTAAACTTCAATTTGATACAACTCAGTCCATTTATTTTTGATTCAGCTGAAACTTACTCTCTAAACTTTAATTTAGTGTAATTAACCATTTAAAATGTTGGTCCCTGAATTTTGTTAAAAAAAAAAATAGTCCTTATAATTTTATTTTCTAAAATTAGGAACAACAATTTAAACAGTTTAAACTATAAGGGATTAGGTTTTACTGAGTCAAAATTTAAGGATCAAGTTTAAACTTAGTTAAAACTCTAGGAACTGAGTTATACTGAGTTAATGTATGAGGAATGAGTTGCAACCGAGTTAAAACCATAGGGACCAAATGTTCAATTTTTCCCTAAACTAAAATATCTCCCACTTTCTTTGTTCTTTGTTTATTTATATATATAGAAAAAGGTAAACACATAAAATTATGCAAATGATCTGTTTAGCATTGCAGAGAAGTTAAAGGTTAAATAAATGATGGAACATTGTTATATATGAATGGATATAGCTTGAGTGATAAAAAATATCATACATGTTATGGGCTGTGTGACAATGGAAGAATGATGATGTGAATGATAGCGAGAATAGAGGAAATGATGATGAAGCGCTCTGTGAAGCCAATAATAAAGAAACTCCACTGGACCAACGTGCATGAGAGCTGTGAGAATGACACCATCTGTTCTCCAAAAGGGTAAGTGATGTGAAAGCTCAGGAAAAGTAATGTATCCTAAGTACATCAACAGTCCATTTAGCAAAATCTGGTCATCCCTGCAATTAATTATTTAGCTTCAAAGTCATCATTATTTATTGAGACTATTAAATATGATTTAAGAATTTTATACAGACTAAAATAATCCCCCCCTAAAATTGATAAATATTTAAAAATATGCAAGAAACAGGAATATAATTTTTATATTATATAATATAACTATAAGCTGTTTAAACTTATATATTGTAAGAATATGATGTTGCTAAACAACAAGAAATAATCGATTCCCTTCCATTTACTCCCTCCAGTTCTATGCATATAGCCTTCTAAAAGAATACTTGGTAAGTTATTAAGAAACTTTTTTTAAATATTATACCCATATTGCAATTTAGTAGAAGAATACTTGAAATGCAATGTAATGTTTCTCTATGCTCTTAAATAAAGATAAATTTAAAAAATATTTCATTTTCAAACATATTTAATGAACCCACCAGCAGCTGTCTTTAATTATGATGAGATGAATTAAAAAATGACTTATAAATTATGCTTGCTCTTGGTAGTTGGTACTAGCATTTGAAGGACCTGGAACAATGAGGTTCAAAATTTAGAACCAGACTAGACATCAAATCAATCAAAAAGCTCATTAATGTCATATTCTTTAGGGAGTAGCATTATTTGACTGTTTTCACCAGTTTTATATTCTTTTCTCCAGTTCAACTACATAATCCTTCAGATTGGGACCTACAATTATTTTTACCTGTTGGATCCATGTTAGAACCATTTCAGGTTCAAAAATTATTGGATGTGAGAACAATAGATTTTATTAAAATAATAACATAAGGGAAAAAAGTGAACACTAACCAGTTGTGTAACATACCAAAATTTATTTAAAGGCTAAGGATTAATTTATGGGAGTTCGATAGTAAGCCAAATTATGAAACCTATGAAATATAAGGAATCTTAAATTAGACAAAGAGAAAAATAAAGACCTAGTGTGTGTAATTAATAGGATAAAAATATACATATATATATATAATAATAATTAAAACACACACACCCTCTTCCCACACATCACACGCAATACACACACACACAATTATCTAATTAAATAACACACACACTACCCACATGGCACACACATACACAATTTTAATTATTAAAAAAAACAACACACACACTCTCTCTCATTCTCTTAATCACACGAACACACACAATCCTCATTTTCCATTCTCTTCAGCCAACATCCAAAAAGAAAGAAAAGAGAGAGTGAGTGAAAAAGAGAGAGAGCAAGAGACACATAATAGAGAAAGAGAGATACGTAAGAGTGATCGGTGCTACTAGAGGAAGGAAGAAGTGGTTACAAATTCTACATACAAATTCATATCCTAATATAGGTGAGTTCCCTTTTCATGTTTTTAACTCTTTCTAGTTAATTTGAGGTTATTTTTGGGTAATTTGGGAAGTATAAGAACCTAGTATAATGAATTGTTGTCTTGTGAGGTTTTGTTTTGGGCAAAATAGTACATAAGGAAGGAATGAGAATTTGATAAATTTGAGGTTTCCAATGAATTCTACACGAAAAATTATATGGGAATACATGAGATTATGATTTTTGGATGATTATATATAAGTCTAGAATTTTTAGAAAATAAGAGGAGTTGCTGTTCGGTTAGTTTCTTTGAAATCATATTGTTTGTAAAATAAATTTCGGTAACCAAACCTGGTCAGAAAATTATGAAAGTTTCCAGAAGGAAAGTAGATATCTTAAGATTTAATTTGATATATAATATGTATCATTTGGGTTTATAAATAGTGAGATATGAATTTTTAAAGTTAGATGATGAATCTGGAACGTTTTATGGTACAGACGAGGTTTGAGAAATTCTGGAAATTTTGTAGCTACAATGTATAAATGGTAATATTTTTCCCTGAAAATATATTTAAATATGATCATATAGGATTTTGAACTATACCATTTGGAGTTCTATATATTTAGTTATGAATTTTAGAAGTTAAGCTATTGAAACTGGGAAGATTTTCTGGCAGTGCGAGAAAACTTTAAAACTGAGAATTGTTCATGGATAGGTGGTAGTTAAACGTATTTTTCTATTAAAGTAGACTTCATAAGTGACACATAGAATTTTGAACCACCTTAATTGGATATTTCTAGGCCAAGATATGAATTTTCAAAGATTATTGAAAATTATGACAGAATTGAGTAATAGTGAAAAAAATAAAAAGAAATGGTATTTTTGAAATAATTGGGACTCTAAGGGTCAAATTAAATACTTAGAGTTGGTATGAGTCCATTAAATACCTATTGAATTTAAGGTATTAGCTATAATGATAACCTACCAAAGTGTCTTAAATTATTTTGGAATAAGTAATAATTCACCCGCCCGTAAATTATAAATTATAGGATTTGACATTTGCCCAGGACGCCTAAGAGACTGAGAACAGGAACCAAATTTGGAAAGACTGTCAGGTAGTACCTTATCTCTTATATCATATGTGATGCCATATATGTGTACCATATCATCTGTATATATGTGCGGGACAGATAGTCCATAGGCGGTAAGACTCGTAAGTACAAGTTACACCGGGAGTTACCCGGGGGCGTCTTAAGCCAGGTAGGTTTGAGGCAGAAAGCCCGTGACTGTACCTTGTATGGGGCAGAGGCCCTGGGCAGCTAGATTGTGAATCTCAAGCGCTGTGAGTATGAGATAAGGGACCGTTTAGGCCCTATTATGTGCTGCATTTCTGTAAGTTGTGCTGTTTGATGATTTGTTTTACATGCTTAGTATTTGCATATTATATGAGTGATCTGTGTACTACTGAGATTCTTTTGAATCTCACCCCTTTTTCAATAAATGATATACAACAAAGACGTCCAGCTCTAAGGGCAAGAAGGTAATATAAACGGACGAAGAAGAGGCAAATAAATTATGGACTGTTTGGTTATCATTTTATTTTGGATGACTGTAAAATATTTATAAGTAGTTGTAGTAGCGATAGTAGTACTAGTACTCGCGATGCAGACTGTATACGTTGTAATCCGTACGCTAGACTTTCGATAACGTATTGGTATCCAGAAACCAATAAGTTAACCATCACGACGCGAACTATAGATAGAAAATGCCCTGTATTTTAAATAAAAGATTTTTAAACTGATAAAGATAATGAATTTACAAACTAAAATTTAGACCATACATATTTATTTTAAAAATTTTTTTGAAAATCCTATACAAATATAAGATTAAACTTTGTCTTAAATTGGGAATTTAAATTGTTTTGATTTCAAGTTTGAAACCATTATATATTTAAATTAATCTAAAGGCTTTAGAAATTAAGGTGTTACAAGTTGCTTTCTCTGTCTACTTGATCGAATTCAAGGCCTTTGTGAATGATTCGGTTTGAGCCTTTAGCAGTTAGATATCGAGACCCAGAGATCCAAATCTGATTGTGAAGAAGTCTCAGCAAAAGAAATGGGAATATCAAATAGTAATATGGATGTCTCTCACTACAAGTAACAGAATAGAAGCTATGGCCAACCCACGGCACCAATATCACATACTTGGAGCCAAAAAAAAAAAAAAAAAGAGGACAACAAAGGTAAGTATCAGCTTCAGTGTATATCAGCCCCAAATACATTATATTAATTCTCTTTGAAATAAAGTAAATGAAGTCATAAGATCTACTACTTTCACTCTAGAATATATACATATACATATACATATAATGAAGAAGTAGTGGGATGAGATTAATGAATGAGATAATAGAACAAGTGTATATATATATATATATTATAGATAATGAAGAAGTAGTGGGATGAGATTAAGGAATGAGATAATAGAACAAGTAAACCTTGAAGCTCCCAAGAGGTCTCCAAGGCCAATCTGTGAGAATGCCTGGTTTCGAAGCCATATCATCAGGAGCTATGATTATTGTAACGCAAGCTAAGGATTCAAAGCATTAATTTATATAGTGCTTTCATCACTCCAAGAACCAAAATATTGCAATACACACACACACACACAAATTTACAACTAGCTTTAAATATTGCAATGTAGAGTGAGTTTCTATAAATTAAATTTGCATCCCCCCCCCCCCCACAAACACAAAAAAAAAAAAAAAGGCGTGCACACACGTATATAGGAGATAGATGGGGCGAGGTGGGTGGGGGGATAGTACGTACACACGGGCTTACTCATACATTTACTTTAATACTCCTCCCTTACTATTTATAAGTTAGAGTAATAAGTGATATCATTAAATTTTTTACATCAATATACAATTTACCTTCATTTAATTTATTATTGTGTAAGTTGTTACCACTCTAGGCCTTATTATAAATTCACTGTGTAAGATTAAATGTTGCATGCTGGATATGACGTGCATTTGGCTTGATTCTATTATTTTGGAGATGACAAGCGTTTTTAGAACTAATTAATTTAGAACCCGCAGCAATGTGTGGGCGCAAAGTAAAAAAATTATAATATTTAAAAAGAGATCAAAATATCATGCTAAAAAAACAAAAACAAAAAGACCAAACCCATAATATCTCTTTACTAGATAACCTTTTTGTTACCCAAACAGATATTGAAAAATGATTAGGAACCGGTTGCAATAAACCAGCAATGACATCTCCCATTTATCATTGAGCAAAAGCTTATCCAGAAATTTTATATTTTTCTATTGATTTATGATCTTTCAATTTAAGAGAAATAATTAATTATATATCAATTTCGTAAAATTCTAAATTTTATTAATAAGCGGAAAATTGGGAAAAAATTATGCTAATAAGGAGGTCTTGGGTATGTTTTTCACATTGATTTATGAGAAATTTGCAATATCCTTTTAACATGAATTGATGGTTTTTTACTATTATTAAATTTTTAATTTAAGAAAATGATAGGAAGATATAATTTATGATAAAGTTTCTGTCATTATCTTTTGATGTCAGATAAATTTAAACTTTAATATTTAAAGTTATGATTAAAACATTCAGACTTCCACATTGTTGGCCAAAATAATTCTAAATCCAAAATCTTTATTGATTTCATTAAACCATACTTTCTCTAATTTTCATTTTTAACTCAGTCTCATCATTATTCATAAAAATTAATAAATTTTTTTAAATTTATTGATTATATCTACATATAAAATAAATTTACCTAAAGTAGCTTGAGAATGCCTTTAGTCAAATTAGAGGAAATAAATTTTTTAGGGAAAATTCCTTTAAAAGAAAGCTAAATTATTCAAATTTTAAATTGAGCCATTAAACTTAACAAATCTTAAATCAGGTCAGATATCTTAAAATTGAATTTTAAATTTTAATAATTTTATTCTTACTTCCCCTCATTTTATTCTTTATCCTGATAAGTACTTCTGTCCCTTCCCTACAAAAGATTCCCTTTCTATTATTCTTGTCAACATTTGTCAATCGATATTCACAAAATATTCAAAAGATATCCCCATCAAATCAAAATCTTTTACCAATATAATACAAACCTATCCACAGTTTTTTTTAAAAAAAAAAATCCCGTCCTTAGAGAGTAGCTTTCGAGGATAAGGAACTTCCCCAACTTTTGCATCAATGCCTTGCTTGGCATATGCAAGATGAAGGATTTTCATTTTTTTAACATGAAAGGATTTTTATGAAACTCATATAAATTGTTGCCATTTAAAGCATAGTAGTTGCAATGAAGATGTTGAATCTAGGAATTTAATAATTTTAATTATTCTTAATGATTGATTTTCAAAATATTTAATATTGATTTAATTGGTTTTTAATTGTAAGTGTTTGAAAAACGGGATTTAAAAAGTGAAAATGATAGTTTGGGGTCGAATTTCAGAAATGCTATTTTGATACCATAAATTTTCAAAATGTCAGATCAGTCCCATTTAAAACACAGCGTTTTGTTTATTTCCTTAGGTCAGAATGCTGAGTGTGGCAAGCTGATGGAGAGAAGGAAAAACGCAGAAACAGAAGACGTGAGCTGGAGGCGGCGGATTTTTGGAGATGTGATTTTTATTTCATTATTATCATCAAAACTGAGCAGGCTGCGAGTTTTGGAGCTGGGAGCTGAGGGAAATTTAAAGAAAAAGAGAGACACAGAATAATGGGGTGATCAGCGCCGCCACACCTTCTCACCTCCATTTTCATCATTCACCATCTTCATCCTATCTCCACCATCGCCACTTCACCATCATCACCATCATCGGAAAATCATCACCTCCACCTTCCTGCTTCACTTCCGTTCATTACTGTTTTTTCCATAATCAGCCATCTCTATTTCAGATCTCCATCTTCGTCACCTTTCCATCATTCCAGATTCGCAGAAGAGAGACAGAGATTCAGAACTGAAACATAGAGGAGGCGGCCATGGAAGGAAGACAGTGAAGAGAAGGATTTCAGTCAGCGAGAGCTTCATGTTCACAAGACATCATCATCGTTCTTTGTTCAGCTTCACCATCCGTCTTCACCGTCATTTTGTTCCAGCTGTGATTCCTCTGCTCTGGTTCATATTCATCACTGTCAACTCTGCCCAGTAGCCGTGGCTTGCTCTTAAGATGTTATATTTCAAATCTAGTCATCAATTCTCTTCTTGCTGCCGTGGTTTGCTTCTGAGTGTAATTATATTTATTGAATCTATGGCTATGAGTGGTTAGGCAACTTTATGCTTTTGGAGATGATTTGTAGATGGTTTGAGCTCACATATGCTTCAAGGGAGAGTTTATTTTATCAATAGTTCATTATATTTGTGATTTCTTAGGTTTAGGAATTCATTCATATAATGAGACTATGATTTTAGCTATGTTTTATTCTATGGATTGAGTTGATTCTGGGTTTGTAATGATGATTTACACTTATAAATATATATGGTTATATATATGTTTTTCTATGATTCCGTTGTTTTTTATTCATTTAACATGGTATTGTTAGATAACTTAATTGAATTGAAATTGTAATTGAACCTAAATGCATTACTTACTTCATAATCACACTCTAAGGGGTTTCAATAATGCTTAAATTAAGGGGTTCATGAGTTTAAACATTAAACTCAATGGTAATTGATGTTTGATATATTAGGAAACTTAGAGAAACTCATACCACTAAAAGGACTTAATAGCATTTCTAGAGTATGAGTCCTCTCTTTTGATGCTAGACTCATTGGTTAACGAGGTTTGATATATTAGGAGCTTAGTATATTAACTCCCTGAATACTTTAATTGATCAAGGATAATCATTGAAAACCATTTCCAAGAACATCTCCATCACTTGCATCTTTTATCCATTTTCTTTCCTCCTTATTTGAAAATCCCAAAAATATTTATTTTAATTACATTTATTTCATAGTTTTAAAAATCAATCAATCTTGTTTTACCTTGTTAATTTTGCATTATAATTACTTAGTTTACTAGGAATTAGTTTCATAATCGGCTCCTTAAAGTGAAACGACTTGAGTTGTGCACTATATTGCATTAATTCAGTTTTATTCTTGATAACCCTGAGACGACTAAAAGGGGGATATTTCAATGATACATATGCATAAAAATAGTTGGTGAAATTACATCGAACATGAAAATATATGAGAATATGTAGTAAGAGACAAAATTACCATTATATGCACATATAATAATGTACACTTTACGTTGATGATGATTTTTTTTTAATTCTATGTAGTGTATATGTTAGGTTCATCGTAATGTTTTATTATCTAACGGTGGAAATATTATGGGTTCATGTTAATTTTTAATATTTAATGATGAGAATATGATTTAATGAGATATTTTAATATTTTTTTAATTTTTTAATGGGGGAACATTTCTTAAATTTCTATAACATTAATTAATTTTTTAATATTTGATGGTTGTAATTAAAACTATTTAATATTTAACAGCATTTATGGGTAGATAATTTGGTTAATTTAAAAAATTATAATGGCAATAGTGTCATTTTCACCTGATTACAGAATGTTTGCATCTCCATTCATTAGTCCCAGTAGTGTAATCATGATTACAAAATATAATCCTCTTTATATTATATAAGCCCAACTAAACGCTGTAAATCAGTGTATTTGTATCAGGATTATATGTAATCTTTTCTCGTGGAATCGAATCAAACGAGCTAGTAGTAAATAGGAGAAATAGTCAGTTGAGAGGTAATAAGGTAAAATTATCAAATTCTAAAATTCTATTTTAGGACATTTGACCTAATTTAAGATTTGTTGAATTTAATGACTAAATTTATAATCTTGGCAATTCAACCGTCTTTTAAAGGGATTTTCCCAATTTTCTATGACATTCATATTAAATATATATTTAAAAAAGTGTGCAGCTTTCATACACATTGAAGGAGAATTAAAAAGATTTATAATAAATAATTAATATAACACCTTATCAAAATTCTTCCTCCCAACAGCATGGTGTCAAACCCCTTAACATTTCGATATTCGCAGAGTGACAAGCATAAAGTTCCGTAAGGCATACAGAAACAGTGAAAATATACTGATATTAAGCACAAGTTTGCATTACAGGAGGATTCCCACAGGGTTTGATAAATATATACAAATATACAGAGCATTCAAAAGGTAGCAAAAAATACGAGCAAAAACAACTATAGTAGCAATAGAGAGCTCAAGGACCTTAATCACCAGAAGCCACCGTCTTGCCTTTCGAGCCGCCCGCTTTATCTGTAATGTTTCATTTTGAAAAAGAATGAGATTCAAGGGAATATCAATAGCAACATGCTTACAAACATATAAAATATGAAAGTAAATATGAAATATCATGTCATGTAAGATGATCGAAACTATATCTGTATACTTGCCTAATGTTAAACTACATGTTTATCCCTTGGTCTACTTGGTGCCCTTGTTGGGTCCCTAACCACAACATGAAAAATTGGTATGTCTAAGACATTAGCTCATGTTACAGTGAATGACATATACAAACATAATGGGAATTATATAGTATATGTAAGAAGAAGTTACTACCTGAATCTTTTTCAAAATTCCGCGTGTGTCCTACACTTGGATTTTGACTCGAGCTAGGTCCAATTCTTATAAAAATTAAAGTTACGAGTAACTGGTTATTACTTGTAGCATTAATGCTTATAAATTGTATGCTACTAGTTATTTAATGGAGTTACAACAGTTTCTGCACAATACAATTCTGTACAGTGCAGTTTCATTATTTTCCAGAAACTGGCAGATTTTTCAGTCAACTTTGGAAATTCATAATTAATTCTAAGAAAATCCAATTTGACTAATTCCAAAGCATAATTAAATATATTTCAATATAAATTTGAGAAAAAATAGTTAGGTTTTCTCACTATGGACATATCATTCCCAGTAATTCGTTAAACATAACTGTTTCAGATTTCTTTCCAGAAAATATGGCATAATTTCAAAAATTCATATCTCCTAATGTACTTATCCAAAAATTACAAAATACCTATCAAATTAAATATATATATATCTAAAATTTAATTCTAGAAATTTTAAGAATTTTTGGTCTATAAAACACCACGAATAATATCACTGTTACAGACAGGGCAGATCCAACACATGTACATACACACTTCATAAATTTCCAAATTGGCATACAAACATCCAAAAATCATGAAAACTTGCATACATAAAAAATTTTTCCTTATAAAGCCAAAGGAATTATCAAAATTACAAAATTCATACTTCTTCCTCACGTCATACATAGAACAGAAGGTTATGGTTCTTAGGGAGAATGTGTTGTTTTCTTGTTTTCTCTTGCCTAATCACTTCCTCTCTACTTCTAATAACATGATTAGCTACTTAAACACTAAATGTACATGTTATAGGGAATTTGGGAAGCATTTACCCATGATTATGCTTCAGCCCATTTTTCAAAAACAAGAGAAAACAAAGCAATATCCACCAACAATATCAACAACAACATCAACCAAGCCGAAAGAAGCAAGTTTTGAAGTTTACCTCTTGATTCCTTAGCTTTCTCTCTCTAAAACATCATTGTTCACTCTCTATTTCCTCTTGATTTATCTTGAAAAATATGGATTTAATGGAGTAGAAGAGGTTAGGAGAGGTTATAGAGTGATTAGGAGGCAAAAATCACAAGATTACAAGCTTCTTACTTTACTTGGTGATTTGGAACCCTAGGTTCTTCCTCCTTTGCTCTCCAAGTATATGAAGCTCTCTCTCTCTCGGTTGCAGATTTTTTACCGAAATGAAGAGCTAAGGAAGAGGAGCTAATGACTTAATGTGATCTCCAATTGCTTTACATGTGGTTTCTTCTTATTGGTCCAAAATTGCTTTTTGGTATAATATCACAAAATAAATTCCCTTTCATTTATTTTCCACCCAAATTAAAGAGAGGAAGGAATGGATATTATCATCTCTAAATGTCCAAAAAGTTTCTTCTTGAATTCTCCAACAATTGCTTTTTACAAATCCTTAGTCAAAGTCTTATGTCTTGCCTTTTGACTTTTTGACATTTCCCCTTGGTAATAATATTCCAAAATGGACTCATTAATTACCAACTAGACATTTTCCTCTTTTTTATTTCCCATTTGGATGAAATTATTGGGAATATTAGGGGAAAATAATTTTTTATTGTTTTATAGAAAAATTACCGTTTTGCCCTTATGTTTTATAATTTATCAAAATAAATCATTTCTTGCTCATTTCCTTTGGTTTGGCTGATTTTTGACATTTATATTAGCCCATTAATCATGTCATTTTATGTTCCAATTTTGGTTACAATAGTAGGCCTTTATGTGGACATTAATTGCTTCTTTGTGTCCTTGCTTGGCCGAATTGTGTGTAACCGGCGATTGGAATATTTATGTAAATTTATACACATAAAAATTCACCATGTTATTCCATTAAATGTATTAATTACATAGGAGGAATATTGGTGATTAAATATGGGGTGTTATAGCTTTCCCCCCTTAAATAAATTTTGTCCCCAAAATTTGTTATAAGTACTGATTCATAAATTCCAATAAACATATTTTCATGTCTTCCTCAGCTTCCCAAGTAGCTTCTCTCAGAGACAATCCCTTCCAAACAAATTTGATGAACATGATACTCTGGGGTCTCAGTTGTTTCTCCTGCCGATCAATGATTCAGTCAGGTGTGACCTCATACATCAGATCATCTCGCAAGTCAACTTCTTCGTATTTGATCACATGCTCAGGATTAGGTTGGTATTTCTTCAACTGTGACACATGGAAGACATCATGCAGCCTTCTCAAGCTTGGGGTAAACCTATTTTATACGCTACTCGCCCAATCTTTGACAAGATCTCGAAAGGACTGATGTACCTAGGGCTCAACTTCTTCACCTTCATCATCCTGCCAATGCCAGTAGTAGACGAAACCTTCTTGAATACTTGGTTTCCAACCTCAAACTTGAGAGGTTTCCACCTCTTGTCGGTATAGCTCTTTTTTCAGCTCTGTGCAGTTAGTAGCCTCTACTTGATCAGCTTTATTTGCTTCGTTGTTTGATCAACAATGTCTGGCTCATATATCTTCCTCTCAAACAGCTCTATCTAGCACAAGGGTAATTGAAATTTCCTTCCATACAACGCTTCATAGGGAGCCATTTGAATGCTTGGATGATAACTGTTGTTATATGCGAATTCCGCCAAGGGAAGGAATTGGTCCCAACTTCCTTTGAAATCAATCATGCATACCCTAAGTATATCTTCTAGTGTCTAGATTGTTCTCTCAGTTTGTCTATTTATTTAAGGATGATAGGACGTACTGAATAGGAGCTTGGTACCCAAAGCCTCGTGTACCGCCTTCCAGAATTTGAAAGTGAATCGAGGATCTCTGTCTTATATGATGTTCTTTGGCATACAATGGAGATGTACAATCTCCTTAATATAGATGTCTGCGAGTTTATCGGGAGAGCAGTGAATGTTGATCGGGAGAAAATGGGTTGTCTTTATGAATCGATATACTATTACCCATATTGCATTATGGTTTCGGACCTTTGGTAATCCTATCATGAAATCCATGGTGATGCTCTCCCATTTCCATTAAGGTATTTCAGGATTTTATAGTAGCTCTGAAGGTCGTTGATACTCAGCTTTTACTTTCTGGCACGTAAGGCAACGAGCAACAAATATTGTCACTTCCCTTTTATGGCTGGCCACCAATATATGGACTTCAGATTATGGTACATCTTAGTTGCTCTTGGATAGAGAGTGTATTTACTCTTATACGCCTCCTCCAGGATTTGCCACTTCAGTTCTTCCTGCAGTGGAACATATATTTGCTTGTGGTACCAAACTAGCCCACTTGGTGACAAGTCATGCTTCTAAGTCTCTCCCTTCGCAATTAGGTTTTTGATAGACTGAGCAGCCTACCTTGCTTCTGAGCTTCTTCTATTTCTGTACTCAAATCTTTCTCTTCCTGGCTAATAGTGTTGTTGCTTATCATGATCTGGTTTAATAAGTTGAGATCTCGAAAGTTCTTAATTAGCTTCTGCTCATGAATCATAAGGGCTGCCACCTGCACTGCCTTACGGCTCAATGCATCTGCCACCATATTGGCCTTACCTGGATAATACTTGATCTCTATATTATAGTCTTTGAGCAACTCTATCCACCTACGTTGTCGCATGTTGAGCTCTTTCTGATTGTACAGATATTTCAAGCTTTTGTGGTTGTTGTATAGCTCTATGGTCACCCCATAGAGATAATGTCTCCCTTATATGATGATTTTGTGGACTATATTTGAGCTGAATATAATCAAATTGGGTATAATTAATAAATAAATAATGATTTTCTTGCAGCCATGGACAGTACCGGATTAAGAAGAATTAAAGAAGGCATTTAAGGGGAAGTACTATTCACTATGCACTGTTCATGCGGTACTGTTCACTGTGCACTATAGCAGGGATACTGTAGCAGACCATTGCGTTGTACTGTAGCGGTCGGTGTGTGTGGAAGTGGGGCGGTTCAGTGCGGTTCCTGTAGCAGTCGGTGCACTGTAGCAAGTATGTGGTCAGTTCACTGTAGCAGTGCGGTTCACTGTAGCAAATCACTGTAGCAGTCCAAAAATGAAGCCTATAAATAGAGCTTCTTGGCACCCTAAAATGAGAAGAGGAAGGAAGAGAGAGAGTTTCTATTTTAGAGAGAGAGTTGTTATTTTTAGAATTTATTTCTTGCATTTTTTTTACTTCTTGCATGCCTCCTACATGGATGGTTTTACTTCCTATATGGAAGGCCTAGGTAGTCCTCCTTTATGGATGGTATAGGTTGCCACCTACATGGATGGTTTTACCTCCTATATGGTAGGCTAGATTTTCCATTTTCATGCATCTTGTAGTTGTGTTTTTATGTTTTTGTAATTAATTTTTATGCAATATTTATGATGTTTGTAATATATTTTGGTTTTGTTTTTAATTTTATCATGAGCTAAATTTTCCTTTTCCTAGGGTGATAACGTAGCTTACTAATGACGGATTGAATCTTAATTTATTAAATCTAGTTTTAATTTTTCCTTCATGATTGGGTTTTAATTATTGCTCTTAATGCTTACAATTGATTGGCCACCTTTTGGATGATTTTAATATGCATGTTGAGACCGGAAGGAGATACATGTGTGTGGATCCTATAATTAAAACCATAATTTGCATATGAAATTGGAATATATTCATATGGGTTGTGTAGTCTTAATTGAGTTCCATAAATCTTAATGCATGATTGATTGCTTAAATTCATATAGGAATATATTGGGTTAGCAATTAATTATAGAATTACTTGACCTTGGAAAAGGCTAGTAATTAAAATAGGGAAACTCGACTATCAATCATGTGGAATAAATTGGACTAGAATAGATAAGTGATTCAATCCGGAATTTATTAAGTGAAATCTAATCCCTAGGGCTTTTTCTCATATTTGTCTTTATATAACTTGTATTCATATTTCATCATTTCTATCTTGCAATCTCAATCACAACTAATCAACCGACTAAATAGAATTAAAATTACCAATTTTGGTACTTAGTGATCAATCCTCGTGGGAACGATACTCTACTCACTTCTATATTACTTGATTACAACAGTGTATACTTGCACTTCTAAATACACCATCCTACACTGGTAACACAAACCTAACTATTTTTTTTCAAAATTAAATTGAAATAGCTTCATTTTGGCTTTATAATAAGTCAAATTGGATTTTTGTAGAAATAATTATGAATTTCCAAAGTTGGTTGACCAAACTTCCTGTTTCTGGAAAACAGTGAAACTGCACTGTACAGAATTGTATTTTGCAGAAACTGTTATAAATGCATTAAATAACTAGCAGCATACAAGTTAAAAGTAGTAATGCTACAAGTAATAACCAGTTACTTGTAACTTTAACTTTGATAGGAATTGGACATAGGCCAAGCTGAAATCCGAGAGTAGGACAAACACGAATTTTTGAAAAAGATTCAGGTAGTAACTTCTTCTTACATATACTATATGATTCCTATTATGTTTGTATATGTCATTCACTGTAACATGAGCTAGTGTCCTAGACATACCAATTTGCCATATTATGGTTAGGGACCCAACATGGGAGCCAAGTAGACCAAGGTACAGATATATAGTTTGGCCTTGGGCAAGTGTATACACATAGTTTGATCATCTTACATGATATGACATTTCATATCTATTTTCGCATTCTATATGTTTGTAAGCATGTTGCTACTGATATTCCCTCGAATCTCATTCTTTTTCAAAACAAAATTGTATAGCTAAAGCGGGTGGCTTAAAAGACAAGACGGTGGCTCTCGGTAATTAGGGTCCCGGAGCTCTCTGTTGCTGCTTTAGTTATTATGCTTGTACTTTTTGCTACTTTTTGGAATGCTCAGTACATTTGTATATATTTTCAAACCCTGCGGGGATTCTCCTATAATGCAAACTTGTACTTAATATCAGTAATGTTTCCACTATTTCTATATGCCTTGTGGAACTTTATGCTTATCACTTTGTGAATATCAAAATGTTAAGGGGTTTGACAAGCCTCTCATTTTCCACTCGAACTAGCCTCGTGTGGCTAATAGTTCCTAAATTATTAAAATATTATGACAGAGAAAAATTAAAATTTAGTCAAAGTTGGAAAGCCATAAATAAGATCAACGTAACATTACGTTTTTTAATGTTTTAAAACTCAGACTAAATTAGTCTGTTTAAAAGATAATTAGCAAACCATATCATGAGTTGGTTGGGAATGCTCCGAAAATTCAAAATTGACATCAGTAAAAAAATTAATAAAAATGGTAAATAATCAATTAATTTTCTTTAAGAAATAAGAATTAATGAAAATATTTTAAAATATATTATCTTTTTTGGAGAAAGAATTAAAAATATGTTAATTTGATTATGATTATTCTCACAATAATTAAATTATGGTCTAACTAGTTAATGAATATTGAATAGTAAGTGATTCAATTGATTTAGTAGGTGATATAATTTTAAAACATTGAGTTTTATTATGTCTTTGTTCAACTTTAGGTATATGACATCACATAAAAAGTGATAAAACCAACGTAGAATTGGTCTAGTGGTGTAAGGCCATCTAGATCCTTTCGAGTCTTGAGTTTGAATCTTAGAAAAGACACTTGTGTTGGGAGGGGCAACTCCAAACCTTGAACTAGATGATAATATAAAAAAAGTGATAAAAAATTAGAGAAAATTACAGTCAAGTCCCAAACAAAAGACAAAATGAAAAAAATGGTCCATTGAAATCTCAAAATGAAAAAAATGGTTCCAAGAACTCTTCAATAGAACCCCTAGACTTGTCAATGACCTGCTCCTAAAGTTTTCAATGAGACCATTTTTTTATTTTGAGATTTCAATAGACCATTTTTTCATTTTGCTTCTTGTTGGGACCTGACTGTAATTTTCCCTAAAAATTAATAAAACTTTTAGTTTATTTTGATAAGAATATTAAAAAATATTGCTAATTTAATTACAACCAATTAAATCATAGTTAGACTTTCTGGCCTAAAAAAATACCATAATTAAACTAACAGATTTTAAACTAATATTTCTATTAACTAGTATGACTAAAAAAAATAAAAAAGAATTTAGTCCCTCAAGTCCATCAACTGTGTGTGCACGTTTTCTCAATGGAAAAATAATTTTTTTAAAAGGTTTAGCTACAAAGTTACACAAGAACTTATACCCAATGTTTAAAAATGCACATAAACTTTTCTCACATTCTAAAATACTCATGAACTTTAAAAATTGGGGTAAAAATGACACAACCATTAAACACCCTAATGTTCATTATTTTTTGTAGTAGGATCTACCATCTTCTTCCACAAAAAGTAATGGACGTTACATAGTTTTAAACAGTTGTGTTATTTTTGTTTCGATTTTTAAAGTATATAGTTATTTTTGCGTCTGAGAACATTTTATGGATATTTTTTCACTTTGAACATAAATTCATGGACCACTTGTTGTTAAGTTGCCATTATCTTTTTCAAGGAAATTACCACATCATATCAATAAAAAAATACATGACATCCTATGTGGCATCTTATGTAACTTAATAGCTTTATAAAACTCCCTTAAACTTTAAGTTAATGACATATAATCTCTGACATTCAAAAATTTAAATTTATTAAAGAAGATTATATACAAATGACTCAATATTCATGGGAGTTTTATAAAATTATTAATTTTTATATAAGATGCCATATGTAACGTCCGTCCTTATGAGCATAAATCTGTCTTATGCTCTGATACCAAAAATGTGACGTCCCTCGTTCGAATATGGAAAAATACTCAGAGTCGCAATTGCGCGGAATACAATGGCTCATTAAAATAATCACAACGCTAATATACTGATATAATGACTCGATAATGCTTGATATCATACATAGTGTTCATAGGGGTTTACAAAATAGTTACAAACCTTAAAATACATTACAAAGTCTTCAGATAACCAACGTCTCTTCTTGTACTCGTCCGTAATCTCCCGTTGACGGAAAACACCCTTTTGTTCTTCGAGTCGTTGCCTGCTGCTGGAAACTTACATTTTTATGGAAAAATGGTGAGATTCAGGGGAATCTTAGTAGTAGCATGCTTACATACAAATATAATGTGAAAATAGATATGCAGTGTCATGGCATGTAAGATGATCGACTTTTGTGTGTACACTAGCCCAAGGCCAAAATTACGTCTGCACCTTGGTAGACTTGGTGCCCCTGTTGGGTCCCTGACCACAACATGGCGGAATGGTGTATCTAAGATACTAGCTCATATTACAATGTATGACATTCATGATTTAGTATCACGTAGTATAAGTATGAAGGATGTACTACCTGGAATATGTCCTTTCCTTGCTTGTCCTTGGTCCAGCTCCGTTTTCGGCTCAGCTATCGATATATCCTAAAATATACATTTAGGATAAATGAGTTATTGATTGCTTATAACTCATTCTAGACTCATTGTGTTGGTTATTTCAACTCATTTTTGTATAATTACCAAAATACCCCTAAGACTTGGCTTATGCCCATTTGTACCCAATTACTTGCACTTTACTCCAAATTATGTCTAAGATTAATCCTATACAATTTTACGTGTAGAATCTATTGGTGACCTCGGATTACTCAAATTCAGGTCCTAAATGATGAAAATACCCCTTGGCAGCTATTACTTAATGCTTTAAGGGCAATTCAGTCATTTCACACACCAGGCCTCTTCTCACTTTGACATCAACATGAACTTGACTTATTTTGCTCTTCTGAACTCAATGGAATCATCCAATTGATGAAATTACAAATCTTTCTTCATGCCACATAATTAGTAGCAATTATTGAGTTCTCAGAAGAGTTATGTCGGTTTCTTGTTTTCTCTTGCCTAAACATATCATTTTTACTTCTAATCACATGATTAACTAGTTAGGCAAGCATTAGATATCGTTTGGATCGTTAAAACCCATAGTTGAATGAGATATGAATAGTACCCAACTTCTACCATACTCATCCAATCAAAAAACCGAAATGGTAGAAAGGAAGCATAAACTTACCTTAACTCGTTTCTGAATTCGGTTTGGAATTCTGATGACACTTCGACCGGAGAGATAGCACCAACGGTCTCTAATCAAGAATCTGAATCTATAGAATTGAAGCTCGTGATGAGTAGAAGAATGTTTGTGAAGGGTACTTGGAGAGCAGACGCCGTTTTGATAGAGTTCCGGCGATCAGAAGATTTCTCTCTCCTCTCTCTCTTCCGTTCTCGTTTTCTCGTTCTCGTCTCTGTTCTTTTTCTGCGTTCTCTTTCTTCGTTTCTTTCATTCTTTCTGTGTTCTTATCTAATTCATTGCACGCAGGAAATAAATGAGAAAGGATGATGAGTCATTAAAATATGGCTCTTATGTGGTCATAATCATTAGTCCACTTCTTTAGCTTTCTTGCATGATAATTTATTTCCTTTGTCATACTTCTTCATCCAATAAATTAGTGAGATATATAGAGAGAATTATTATTCTCAAACTCTCTTATTGTACCACCTTCATGTAGTTAATCGTAGCCTTTTGCTTCATGGCTCTTTGTCTTTTCTTGGGTATTAATTTACTTAATAATCGTTTTCCTCCTTTTTAGTTCTCATATAACTATAATCATTGGAAAAAAAATACTCATTCTTTGCTTTATGGAAAAATTACTATTTTACCCTTACGTTATTTGTCTAATGAGAAAAATCGTCACACAACCACGACTACCACATAGAAAATCATTAGTAGGAACACTACCTTGTTTTATAGCATAATTATGTCATGTGTGCGCCCCAATTGTTTAATTTTGTCATTCCCTATGCTCTTTAATACCCCCAAGGTATCAAGAAATAGTAGGAATTTACTAACTCCTATTTGTGACACTGGCCAAACTAGGGCCTAGTAGTCTTCTTAAATTAGGCTTATTCTCAGTTCTCTTGTCTTAAAATTTGTGGTATTACACCACATAGAATGACATGTGTCTTCTATTGATCTAATATATGACAAATTCTGTTAAAAATGTAAAAGTAACTTAACAACAAGGGTCTATGATAAAGAAATAGAAGACTGAGAGGGATAAATTTAAACTTTAAAATATCAAGAGTGTTATAAAAATACTGATTGAAGTGGATGTCCATAAACTTCCAACTTTTGACCTTTCATTTTCTACATTCCATAACCTCTTCAATGAATAGTCTTTATACCTATAATTCAAAGGCTTATATGTACTCATGAGGATTAAAATTTGCCATTTACTTTATATAACTATTGGTTGTGATTGAGATCTTATAAATAAAGCACTATGTACTACACTTTGGTTACATCTAAATAAAGAAGATATTACTCCATCTTTCTCTCTAATTCTCTCTTCATCTCTTTTATTTCATCTCTTGTATTCTCCCATTTTTATAACACACTATCAGCAAGACTCTCAAATCAAGATATATTTTCTTATCATTGTCTCATCCATTTCCACTATCTTCTTTTACCTTATCTCTATTTAATCTATATGAGATAATCTCATCTATTGTATGAAATTAAAGAGACTCTTTTACTGATTATTTTATACATCGGGTTCCATGGCTGAAATTTGATATTATTGTTACTTTTCTTTTTATTTATTTTTCTTTATTTTATATTATGTTGTTATTTATATTTTATACTAGTTCATTTTATTTATGTTTTATTTTTTTATCATTTTGTTTTTCTAATTGCCATAAATTTCTAGTATTTCATTCTATTTTATTTCACTTTGTTATTTACATTTACATTTATTTATTTTTATTTGTTTTGTATGGGCTTCTTTCAGTTCATTTCTTATAGTTATTTTATTTATGCTTCATTTTATTTACATTTCATGTTATATTCTATTGTTTATATTTCTTTATTTTATGTTATTCATTTACTTATTATGTTGTTATATTATGTTATTTCATTTTGTTACGCCATTTTATTTGTTTATTACTTATAATATTTTATTATTTAGGGTTAAGGGGTAAAAATGCCTATGTGCTTTTATCAAATGGACACCCAGCATCAAATGCTTTTTTTGGGTGCAAAAATGCCCATGAACTTTTTAAAATTGGGCAAAAATGCACACACCATTAATGAGTACTAACGTCAGTTATGTGGGACCCATAATATTATTTTTTGAGGTGCAAAAATACCCATGGAGTTTGTTTTTGGGTGCAAAAATGCCCATGAAGTTATCAAAATAGGGTAAAAATGCTCACATCGTTAACTGATACAAACTTCTGTTTTGTAGGATCAATATTATTGTTTTTAATTATTATTTAATTATTTAGTTTAAAAAAACTCTCCACCCTCTTTCTCTCTTCCCCACCCCTCTTCCTTTGGTCTTCCGTGAGACCCTATTCAGACGGTTCACTCTTCGTCACTCTCAATCTCTCCATGGAGCGTCATCTCTCATTACCTCACACTTCTTTGCCAATTTAGGCCTAGTCCTCTAGAGAATAACCATGCTTCTTCATTTAGTCAAGCTAATAGAGCATCAAAAGAAAGAAGCCCTAAAGTCATTGACTGCAAATCACCCATCAGTATCCCGTCACCTGTCACCAATATCTTTAAGAGTTTGATTATTTGAATTCAAGTGAAAAAAAATATTGCATAGTGTTATGAGTCTCACATCGGAAAATCTCACAAGTAGAGTGTGGTTTATAAGTTTGAGGGGCTTTCCCTTCCAATATGCTAATCTTTTGAGATAGGCTCTCAACTGGGCTTGTGATTATCATATTAGTTCTTTCATTGAATGCACACTAGAAGCCTAAAACTTGGTGGAGAGTTTGAGAGCATCGAAGAGTGAATCGTTGAAGTCATTGAGTGTTTTTTTAAAAATTAAATAATCATTAAAAATAATAATATTGATCCTACAAAATAGAAGTTTGTACCAATTAACAGTGTGTGCATTTTTCCCCATTTTGAGAAGTTCATGGCATTTTTACATCAAAAAATAAAGTTCATGGGTATTTTTGCACCTTAAAAAATAATACTGCGGGTCCCACATAACAGATGTTAGTACTCATTAACGGTGTGTGCATTTTTGCCCCATTTTAAAAAGTTCATAGACATTTTTACACCCAAAAAAAGCATTTGATGCTGGGTGCCCATTTAATAAAAGCACATAGGCATTTTTGCCCCTTAACCCTATTATTTATATGTATTTTGTTTTAAATTATTCCTATTCATTTTACATTTTACATTTTATTTCATCACCACATTTATTATTCTATTCTTTTCTTATTTATATTATTCATTTTTTTTATTTTAATTTTTTATTAGTTAATTTATTTTCCATTTTACTCTTATTATTGCTATCTTTATGTTAAATTTTTCTATTTTATATTTTTTTACATTTACTCTTATTTACATTTATTACCATATTATTGCAATTTTATTTATAATATTATATATGACTATATATTGTGATCTATATATGATTGTGGATTTTTTTATTCTTTACACTATTTTTATTGCTATAATTTCCTTTTCTCTCTATACACCATTTATATTATCTCCTTTATATATGTTGTTATATATTATTTATCTTCATACATGTATATTTATTCATGATTTTATGATTTTAATGGTAAAGTGTTTATTTATGAATATATGAAGAATATTTCCAAATTTTTTTGTTTATTTAATTATATGTTGTCTACTCATGAAAATTTTCTCTCTTTAATTATGTTGTTTATCAATATGTTGATTATGATTTGTGAATTCTAATGTTTTAATTCATGATGATGCTTTATGTTTCATCAATTTTACCATGATTCTGATTGTTATCATTATTTTTAGTTTGAATCATGGCCAACCTTACCAAACTCAAGTTTACAGCTCTTGATATCACGAGAAATAATCATATCCATCTAGATGCTAAGGGTCTAGGAAATGCTATTTTACAAGGAAATTAAGCAACTAGTCAAGATAAGGCCAAGGCCATGATTTTTTTCACCACCATATCCACTGTAATACCCCGAATTTTTGGATTAAAGACTTGAGGTTTAGCCTGAATTAAGTAGACTGCTAGACCCCGGTTTAACAAATTTCCAAGTAAGGAATGATGTTTTCCCAAAATTCCTTAATATCATTGGATATTAAAAAGGAAATAAAAAGATGAGAAATGATGGTTTTCCCTAATATTCCCAATAAGTTAAGTTAAATGGGAATTAAAAGGAGGGAAATGACTACTTGGTAATTAATAAGCCCAAGTGGGTGAATCATTATCAAGGAAAGTCAATAAGTGGAAAAGCTTAAGGCTTTGGTTGACCACTTAAGGTGGCATAATGAGATAATTTGATAGTGAATTATACTCTCTTATTTCTCATTAATATTAATGGAATGATGAAGGAAAAGAGAAATGAAACTTGTTATGCAAGAAATGAGATAGGTGGACTAATTGAGTAAAGGTCACCTCGATGATTTTAATTAATCATCATCCTTCATCATCAATTCTTGTTCTTTCCTGTCATTCGAATTAAAAAGGGAAAAGAAAGAAAGAGAAATATATCAGAACGGATGAGAACGAGAAAGAAAGAAAGAGAGCGGACGAACGAGAAGAGAGAGAAAGTGATATATCGCCGAAACTCTACCGAAACGACGTTTTCTCTCAAAGTACCCAGTATAAACATTCTTCTACCCATTGCAAGCTTCATTTCTATGATTTCATTTTCTCATTTGGAGGTGGTTGATGCCGTCTCGCCGGCCGGAGGGTCACCGAAATTCCGAACCGAATTCATAAGCGTGTAGAGGTAAGCGTAAGCTTCCTTTCTACCATTTCGGTTTGTCATTTGGATGAGTATTTTGAGAGTTGAGTATTGTTCATCTCTTGTTCTATTTGTGTTTTGGGGGCCGAAACGATGTCCAATGGATGTCTAAATGGCTAATCATGTAAGTATAAGTAGAAAGGAAGATATTAAGATAAAGAAAGGGAGGAACCGACATAACTTTCCTGAGAACTCTATATTTGCTATCATGCATAGGGCATAAGCCATGAATTGGAATTTCATCAATTTGATGATTCCATTGAGTTCAGAAGAGCAAATTGTGTAAGGTTCATGTTGAAGGGAAAGTGAGAAAAGGCCTGGAGTGTGAAATGACCGAATTACCCCTTTTAGCTCTAAATAAGGGTTGTCAAGGGTATTTGTTTTCATTCAGGACTGAATTTGACTAATCTGAAGTTATAAATTGATTCTACACATGAAATTGTGTAGGATTGGCCTAAGTTATGATTTCTGTAAAAGTACAGTCGGGCCGGGCTTTCGAGGACATTTTGGTAATTTAGCGTAATTGGGCTAAGTTATCAAATAATACGAGTCTAGAATGTTATAAGGATGAGTACTAACTCATGTATGCTATGTTTGGGAATTCTAGGACTCGATGGATGGTCGTGCCCGAACCGGAGCAAAGACGATGGTTTGAGGAAGGACGTGAAGTCCTACAGGTAATGAACTTACCTTTCCTACATGTGTGTGATATGTATGTTTATGCATTGATTTTGTGACTGCTTTGCCTATTTGTGTAGAGCATATTTGATTGATTGAATCTCTGTTATATTTGTACATTGGCCATTGGTATGCCATAACATCGAGTACGTAGCATGTCATTATGTTGTCATGAAATAGTATAGGCAAGCATGTCATGCATTCATATGTATCTTCCATGTATAGTGGTACTGTTTGCTACTAAAATTCTCTCGAATCTCACTCCTCCTAAACAACCATTTTAGACAAGTTGAAGAGTGCCTGGAGAAGTGCACGGAGGAGATATGAAGATGAGTGAAGATTGAAGCGCAAGGCACTATCTTCTGTATTTGGTATGGAGGTTGTATTAGTTTTGTGTTTATACATTCGATATATATGTGTATATATGAATATACAAATGTTGTATAAGCAGAGGATCGCTCTAGTGTAAATATATTGAACGGCTTTTAGTTTATTAAAGTAATCGCTCGCTTACTCTGATTTAATCAAACTAAGAGCCGGTAAGGTAATGTAAGGAAGGGTGTTACATCCACGAAGGACTAAAAGCTGAATACCTAATGGTAAAAGATCTACTAGAATTGTGGACTAATTTGAAAGAAAGGTATGATCACCAAAAAATAATGATTTTGCCTCGAGCTCGTTATGAATGGATACACCTTAGGCTACAAGATTATAAGATTGTAAGTGAATATAATTAAGTGGTTTTCAAAATAAGTTCTCAGTTGAAATTATGTGGTGAGAAAATAACTGATGAGGACTTATCAGAGAAAACTTTTTCTACTTTTCATGCTTCAAATATGCTCCTATAATAGCAATATCGAGAAAAATGTTTTAAAAAGTACTCTGAATTAATCTCATGCCTTTTGGTAGCCGAACAAAATAACGAGCTATTGATGAAAAATCATGAAAATCATCCATTGGATCTGCTCCATTCCCTAAAGCGAATGTGAGTGTACATAATAATTACCATGCTCATGGTCGCGGTTATGGCCGTGGGCGTGGACGTGCATGTGGTCATGGTAGGGGACGTGGTAATTATCGTTATCATGGTGGTGAAAGTAATAATTACAATCCTATTACTCACTAGAAAAAGAAATATAATGAAGGGAAGAAAAATGACAAGAGTAGTCCTTCAAAAGTTGTTGAGAATCAATGTTATCGGTGTGGTATCTGGTCACGTACCTGTCGTACGCTTGAGCACCTAGCAAAATTTTATCAAGCCTCCATAAAAAGGAGTGTGAACAATATGGAAGAAACTTTTATTTTTCAAGATGATAATGTTAAGGTACACAAGAATGATGGTGTCAATGAGCTGGATGGTATTAATGGCCTTGATGCTATGGCACACTTGGAGGTGGCTAATGTTTTTTAATCATAATTAGATGAGTTTGGTTGGAAGAACAAGAAAAATATTTTAATTTATGCTTTTTTCGAATCTAGTTTATGCTTTACTTTTATTTCCTCTTGTCATATGTAATAAGAGTATTATTGCTCATCATGTATTTTGAATTTGTTTTTAATGTTTTTCTTTTCTTTTGGTGAAGATTATGGATGTTCTGATCATTAGGCACAAGAATGAAGATATTTGTCTCATAGATAGTTCTACAACACACACCATACTTGGAGATAAAAAATATTTCTCACATCTAATAATAAGTAGTGCAAGTATCAATACCATAGCGGGTAATACAAAACTAATTGAAGGCTCTGAAAGAGCAATTATAATATTACCCAAAGGAACAAAATTTGTTATTAATGATGCTTTATATTCCTTAAAGTCTCACAAAAATTTATTGAGTTTAAGGATATTCCCTGAAATAGATATCATATTAATAAATTTGAATTCCCTCTTTTTTTTTTCAGATGCACTGATTATGCTCTCAATAAAAAATATTAAGAAAAATTAGGTATAAGGATTAAAATGGTGAATCTCACTTGTAGATCTACAATCCAGCTTCAAGAATTATCAATTCAAATTTCTGAAGCTCTCTTAAAAGCTCATTGATAGATTTTAAAATCTGCAATGCAACTTCAAGGACTGATCATTTCTCAAAAAAGTTGTTTAGCATAAACCTTTTTTTGTCCCGCTTTTCCTACCAACCAAACAAATATTTCTCAAGAAAGTCATAAACTTGAAAATTAGTGAGAAGAAGAAATGCAGGGAAGATAATAGAATAATTAATACATAATAAATAGATTAATTATTAATTAAATAAATCATAATAAAAAAATTTAAAAATTAATTAATACCTATTTTCGATGGCATTTTTCCGTGGGAAATTTATGTCACAAATTTCCTCACAAGTTCTGATTGTTTTTTTGTGGAAAAGTTTTGTCGCAAATTCCGTAAGAAATTCTGATTTACGACGGAATTTCCAACGGAATTTTTTGTGGGAAATTTCTATCGGAAACTCTGTGGCAATTTCTAATTTTTTTGTGGAAAATTTCCATCGCAAATTCTGATTTGCGACGGAATTTCCAACGGACTTTTTCAGTGGGAAATTTCTGTCACAAATTTTGATTTTTTTGTGTGGAAAATTTCTGTCGCAAATTTAGATTTGCGACGGAATTTTTGACGATTTTTTGATGACTTTTGAGACATAATTTTTTTTCATCTCAAATTTCGTCGAAAATGGACAGTTTTTTTGTAGTGTTTGAAGTTTAAAAATAATCATTTGCAAAATATTGCAAATCAACTGCCATATGCATTTATTGACCTTAAGTGAATTACCAAATCTCACATTCCAGCTGAAAATGCTTCAATTAGAGTGGATGTCCCAGTAGGACCATCAATTGCAAATGAAACTAAGCCATGCTTGAAGCATAGTAGACCATTTGGTTCCAAAGATAAAAATCCTAGAAAGAAAAAGGAAGAAATTAACTAAGATGGTCAAGTTGAGGAGACAAACATAACTAATCAAAAGACCCAAGAAGAGGCCTAGGTTCCTGAAAATAATGAAGAGATCTCAATGAGTTATATCACTATTGGAAAAATATGGAACCGAGAAAGTATAGTTGTCGACAACATATGTTTATATAATGTTGCGGTTGAAATAATTAATTAAAAATGAGGATCTTGAACTTATATCAGTTGAAGAATGTAGACATAGAAATGATTGGCTAAAATGGAAAGATGCAATTCAAGTAGAGTTAAATTCACTATCAAAAAGTGAAGTTTTTGGACCAGCAGTCCAAATACCAAATGGTGTAAAGCTTGTTGGCTATAAATGGGTATTTGTTCAAAAATGAAATGAGAAAAATGAGGTCGTTAAATATAAAGTACGACTGGTAGCACAAGGATTTTCGCAAAGACCTGATATTGATTATGAAGAGACATATTCCCCTGTAGTAGATGCAATCACTTTAATGGATATTGTTAGAGCCTACTTATATGGTACTTTAGATTATAAAATTTATATGAAAATCCCTGAAGGATTCAAATTTTCAGAAGGATGTATGAATTCTCGAGAAAATTGTGCAATTCGTCTGCATAAATCCTTATATAGATTGAAACAATTTGGAAGAATTTGGTATAACCGTTTCAGTGAATATTTATTAAAAGAAGGTTATAAAAATGATCTTATTTTCCCATGTGTTTCCATACAAGAAAATGGATTAGAGTTTGTGATAATTGCTATATATGTGGATGATTTGAATATAATTCGAACTCCTGAAGAGCTTCAAAAAGTTGTTGATTGTTTAAAGAGAGAATTTGAGATGAACGATCTTGGAAAAAAAAAAGTTTTGTCTTGGTCTACAAGTTGAGCACTTAACAAATGGAATTCTCCTTCATCAATCAACTTATGTTGAAAAAATTAAAGCGATTTTATATGGATAAAGTACATCTATTATCTACTCTAATGGTTGTAAGATCACTTGATAAGAAGAAGGATCTTTTTCATCCTCAAGAGAAAACGAAAGAACTTCTTGGTCCAAAAGTACCATATCTTAATGCTATAAGTGCATTAATGTATCTTACCAATACAACACGACCCGATATTGCATTTGCTGTGAATTTATTGGCAAGATTTAGTTTTTCTCCAACAAGAAGGCATTGGAACGGAATTAAACATATATTTTGATATCTTAGAGGAACAAATGATATGGGATTTTTTTATTCTAACAAATCTGGATCACAATTAATTGGTTATGCAAATGTAGGGTTTTTATCAGATCCACACAATGGTAGATCTCAAATTGGATATTTATTTACTTGTGGAGGTACAATTTTATCTTGGCGTTCAACAAAAAAGACTTTAGTAGCTACCTCATCAAATCATGCAGATATAATTGCAATTTACGAGGCAAGTCGAGAATGTGTTTGTCTAAGGTTAATGACTCAACATATCTAATTAGTGTGTGGCCTGTTTCCTGAACAAAAGATTCCAACATTACTATATGAAGACAATACATCACGTATAGCTCAATTGAAAGGAGGGTACATCAAAGGAGATAAAACAAAGCATATTTCTCCAAAATTATTTTCTACTCATGATCTTATGAAGAGTGGTGACATAGATGTTCATCAAATTTGCTCATGTGACAACCTGGCACATTTGCTTACCAAGACATTGCCAACTAGAACATTTAAGAAGTTAGTGAATGGTATTGGAATGTGTAGGCTCAAAGACATAAAATGATGTTGTCATTAAGAGGAGTAAACATTGTGTACTCTTTTTCCTTCACTAGGTTTTTGTCCTAATGGGTTTTTCCTAGTAATGTTTTAATGAGGCACAGTATTTGTTCATGAACATTCAAGGGGGAGTGTTGTAAAAATACTAATTGAGGTGGATGTCCATAAACTCCTAACTCTTGACCTTTCATTTTCTACACTCCATTAACTCTCCAATGAATAGTCTTTAGGAGTCTTCATGCCCATAATTCAAAGGTTACAATATATGCACTCCTAAGGATTAAAGTTTACCATTTACTTTATGTAACTCTTAGTTGTGCTTGAGAGCCTATAATTAGAGCACTATGTACTATACTTTGATTGCATCCAAATAAAGAAGATATTACTCCATCTTTCTCTCTAATTCTCTCTTCATCTGTTGTATTCTCCCATTTTTATAACAAAGAGTTTATATACCTAACTAACTCAAATTTTAAGGGTTTGTATAATTATGACTTTTTATTATTATTTTATAATTTCAATGCTTTACTATTGCTTTTCTCCTCATAATTGTTATCCTCCCTCCCCGCCTATGCATGCTATAATGCTCCTTCTAGCTATAATGATTTCCCCCCTTAAACTACTAAATTATTTAAAGAGTCATAGGTACTAAAATTATATTTTCTATCTTCTTCATAACCTCATTAATATAGGGTAAAATTAGAAAATTTATTAATTTAAGACAGATTTAATGACTTAAGTGTTATTCCTTAATTCGTGTGAATTAGTTAAAAAAGCCTTACAGTAGGGACCAAAGTACTCCCTCCGGTTCATAATAAGTCACTTTAACTAATTCAACATAATTAAAAAATGGAGCTAACTCAATAAATTTATCTTAAATTGAAAAAAAATTCAACTTTACCCATATTAAATGACATTTTAAAGGAGAGAGAAAAATATAATGAGTCATGTTTAAATATTAACTATATAAATAAAATTGATAAATAATCATTAATTATTTCGAAGCGAGTTATATTGTTGATCCAAGCGAGTAAATAGCTAGCAATAAAGTCTTTTTTTCTTTATAGACATAACTGCATTTATTGAAGAAATAAATGCTATGTTGGTGAACATCATCAACATAAAGACAAATTTGTTCTTTTTTAGTTCAAAAACAGAAAACTTTTTGGAACTAATTAATAACCAAGCTATCAGGCAAAAATTGGCTACATTTAGAGAAATTAAATGCTACTCCCTCGGTTAGTTTTTATAGGATATCATTGTTTTAATGTGTACTCCCTTCAGTCCACAATATAAGGCACCTCTAGAAGGAATACATTATCCAGAATATGAGTCACCTCTAATTTAATTAATATTCTTTTTTTCCTGTTTTTCCCATGTGATTAATATTCACTTTCTAACTTTGCCCACTCATTGTATCCCTTCTCTCTCCCCAAAATAAAACTCTCAATGTAATTGAACATATTTCTTAAGAAAGGTAAAAGTTAAAAAAATTTACATTTTAAGGCATATTAAATGACTTAATTTGCATTTCTTGTTTTCCATGATATAGTTGAAGTGTTCTATATTGTGGACTAGAGGGAGTATGTTCCTTTTTATCAAAGATGTCTAAACATTTAGTGCATTTTTTTTTCCATTTTTACTCTCAATTAATTATATGTCTTTCACTACACTTTTTCCACTCATTCTCGCTCATAAATTTTTCCCCTTATTCTCTCTCTTACTCACTACTAATACAAAATCACTAATATATGATGGTTATTATCGACCATAAATCACGGTTATGAGCCATCATATATGCGGGTGCTACATATGCTTGGCGTTTGTAATACCTCATTTTCACCAATACTTTTTATGTGTATATTTGACATATATTTAGTGGAATAAAAAGTGAAGTGTGTTACATATGAATTTATGTGAATTTATGGAAAATATGTCAATCGTCGGTTACGCGTAATTTGGCCGAACAAGGACCTAAAGAGGTGATAATGCATAAATTAAGGGCCTATTATGGTAACCAAAATTGAGAAAAATTAAGTAACATATATGATGGCCTCATTTGAATGTCAAAATGAGGATAAGCCAAAAAAATAGGCGAAAACTGATTTATTTTGGTAAATCATAAACGTAGGGGCAAAACGGTAATTTTGTCGTAAAATGGGAAATAATTATTTTCCCCAATATTCCCACTAATTTGAGTTAAATGGGAATTAAAAAGAGTAAAATAACTGCTTGATCATAAATAAACCAATTTTGGTGAATTATTCTCAAGAATGGTCAAATAGTTAAAAAGTCAATGACTTGGTCAACAAGTTACGAAATGGCACAATGGGATATTGGAGATTCAGATTTCTCTTGTATTTCTCATGGGATTTTTGGCTAGAATGAGGGAGTATGAAGAGAAATGGAATTAATTGAGGAATAATGCATTTTTAGACCAATGATCATGTGCCACATGTCAAGATTAATTAACCCTTTATTATATCATTTATTCCTTCATCTTCAGCCCTCATTCTCGCACGAAAATGAATCAGAAAGAGGGAGAGTGAGAGCTAAGAACGTGAAGAATGGTGAAGAGAAGAGGAAGGTATAGGGTTCATCAAATCTCAAGGTAAGAGGTTGCTACCATGTGTTTTAAGCTACCTAATCCCTCCATAACCTCTCCTCCTCATCTCTCTACCCTTGAAATCCTTGTTGAGCAGCTGAATCAAGAGTTAGAGAGAGATTCAAGAACGAGAAGGAGAGAGAAAGTTGAAGAAATCAAGAGGTAACTTCCTAAACTTGTTCCTCTTGCTTAATTGATGCTAGTAGAGTTGTTTTGGGCTTGATTATGATTCATTTGGTATAAGATAATTGAAGAAAAATAAAGAGACCTTAATATGTAAATGTCTCCAATCAAGTCCAATGAATGTCTATCTAGTTAATATATTGGTTATAAGTAGAAAGGAGGTGATTAGGCTAAAGAAAACGAGAATCCGACATAACTTTTCTGGGAATTTGAATCCCCTTCCCTATGTTGGAAGTGGAAAATGGATAGGAATTTGATAATTCCAATGCTTCCATTTTATTTAGGAGGCAAAATTGTGTAGGGTCTATGTTGACTATAAAGCAAGAAAAGCCTTAGAGGGTGAAATGACAAAATTACCTCTTATAAGCCTTATTTGAGGGCTGTTAAGGGTATTTCGGTCATTTGGGCTTGATTTTGGCCAATTCGAGGTTAAAAATGAATTCTACACGTGAAAATGTGTAGAAATGGCCTAAGTCATAATTTTGAGCAAAATACAGATGATCGGGACTTAAGGGGTAATTTGGTAATTTGGCACGGTTAGGCTAAATTTACAAATAACATGAGTCTGGAAGGATACATGGATGAGTAATAGCTCATTTTTGATATTTGAATATTTTAGGACTTGACAACCGGTCTGGCCTCAGTACTTGCTCGAGCTTGATTAAGTGGGAGAAGTCGCATAAGAGTGCAACCATGTAATAACCGTCTTCATATGACATGGCATGCATATGCATTGTTTGGTATCATCTCCAAAATGTCTAACATGTTTAGATTGAGCAAAGTGATCACCTGGGGCCTATCTTTGGACGGGTTAAGACTCAAGCGATAATGTTCATAATTGCACGAGCAGTGCCCCTCGAGGCCGAGAACCTGTCTAGCGCTAAGTCAATTTATGAATTGCATGAGATGCACTAATGATGTTATGATGATTTTGTTAATTGATGAAGTATGAAGCATGCTTGTGTGTGTTATCTTATATGTATGATTGTGTTACTACTGAGATTCCTGTGAATCTCACCCTTTTTCCCAAAAAACAAATCTCCAGTATAGGGAGGGAGCTCGCAGAGCAAAGAGAAGGTAAATGATGAAGAGTTGAGGCCGAACAGCAGAAGAACTTAGTTATGGTTGTCTTGTTCCTGTCGTGTATTTTAAGAATTTCATGAGTTTTGAGTTTGTATATGAAGTAGAAGAGATAGATGGCATGTTTTGTGTTGTAAGGATAAGTAAATCTGGTGAATTGTGCATGTATGTGAATATATGTAAATATTCATACCGACAGAGGTATTGCTCGCAACTCTGATGTTTCGAAAAAAAATGAATGATGATAAATTTGGTGAGTATTAGCTAGTGGATACTCTACCTTAGTGTTAGAAAATGAGGTATCACAGCGTTGATACATAAGGTTTCGAACATGATTTATTCAGTTCCTATTATAACAATTCTAATATAACACTCATCATGTATTGAGGCTTGGTGAGGCTATGATATGCGTGATGCAGACATAATAAAAAATGGGTTCACATAAACAACCTCTACATAATCAATAATGCTGGCATAATACATAACAGTCTCACTTTAACAACCATTATTTATTCAGTAACATACATAATGATTTTTTATGTAAGAACTGTGACTTTTAATAATAATAATAAATAACGATCTCACATAGACATATGTTATTTATTTAGTAGTATAAATAACAGTTTGTAAGTAAGAACTGTGAACTTTTATAATACATGACAATTTTAATATAAAAACTGTGATATATGGATATAAGACTCTTATAGTGAGAGTTTCTTAGCGAGTTAGACTAGTCTGTATATAATAAAACAATACCTCATACAACGAGTTGCCATGCAATTTGGGATGGATCAAGACATTCCCGGTTTTGTGGGAAGAATCAATGTCAACTATTGACGTATATATATGATAATGTAATTTTTGACCTATAATTATATCTATTCATATGAATCAAGCTTGGAAAGAAAAGGTTGAATAAACAAATGAATATCCCTATAGAAAAGAGAGTAACAAGTATGCTGCTCAAGGGTTTGCATACCCCTTGTACACTTTCTTATAGGGATATTCATTTTTTTTTTCTGACCCGTTGCTTTCTTGGTTTATTTGATGAAGAGACACAAGGTATAACATTATTAGATATATAAGTCAAGAGTGCGATTGATTCTAGCCACAAATCCTAGAAAATCTTGATATGTCCCAAATTGCATCGCTACTTGTGTGGGAACTACTATTCTATTAAATTGAGTCAAGTCCAAGTAACTCAGAAAACTCACATTGAATAATTGACAAATCCCTATTTTTTTTTATATATTTTCATATTTTATTTGGGGATTTTTTCATAATAATTTATCTTAAAATGCCTTCTTTGTGCTTAATTGAGATTAAGAGTAAATATATTAAATTATGACTAAAAAGGGTAAAATTGTCCAAAAAATTACAATACTCTTAATCATTGATTTTTGAGAATATTTTATGTTGGTTTAATTATTCTTAATTGTAGGTGCTTGAAAAATTGGATTAAAATTGAAAATAATAGTTTGAGGCTCGAATTTCAAAAATGACAGCTTAGTCCCAGAATTTGTAAAATGCTAGTTTGATCTAGAGTTCAACACAATGTTTTGGCAGTAGGTCTTTAGGTTTGATTCAAAGGAGTAGCTCGAGAGAAATACAGAACCAGAGCCGCGAACTCAGACCTTACCTTCCCCACCTTCTACTAAGCTTTACTGTCGCCGACATTTTACCTAACTTCCACCGTCGTCTTCTTCCCCCAACACCAGAAATGGAGCAGCTGTGAGACTGAGTAAAGTGCTTTAGCTATGACCTTCTATCCCTCAACACCATACACCTTATCTTCACTACTCATCACCTCGCATCGACCGTCATCGTCACCCCTCCATCGCCGGCAACTTGCAGCCATATCACTACCCCTAAGTCCGAGCTTCAGTGAAGAAGCACCAAGAAGCAGAGTTGCCATGAGTTTGGAGCTAAGGAGAGCTGAAGGTGATTGAGAAGACTGCCGTGAGCTAAGAGTTAAGATCTTAGAGATCTGCAGCAATGAGACTTTGCTTCTTCACCAACCAAACCATGCCATTCATTCCCTCTCTACTGTTACAGCCATTTAGTACACCATCAGATGACTCTCTGATTTTGGTTTATATTCATTCACAAATTTTCTCCAAATTAGTGTTAATCAGTTAACTAATTATTGAGATTTAATGTCTGAAATTGTGGAACTAGTTGGTGAAGCTATATTGATGGTTTACAGTGGTTAATTCTCCAAATCTCATGTAGCAAGAGGCAATGGCTTGAACTTGGAGCTTCAAAAAGTGAGTTTTTGCTCTTCTGTTTCTCTAATTCTAAATTGTAATTGTGATTCCTAGGTCTCAGGATGAATTTAATAATGTTAGATTGATTTATTTTGATGTATTTGGAATAGGATGTGGCTTAAACCTTTGTTAGATACTTGATATTGTTCTTAATTAGCTTAATTATCATTTTTTGTGCTGGTTAGTCATTAAATTGATAAATTTGTGAACATTTTGTGCTAATTTCAAGATAGCTTGGTCATGGATCAATGGTGTCTTATGTTTGTGACACCCTATTTCCAATACTCCATAATGAGTATAAATGACTAGTGAAATTAGTTGTGGAACTAGGAGACTACCCAACGTTTCAATAACGTTCATAAATCCTCGCTCTTAATCAGGATTTGAACCTAAGGCTGAGAGGGTTTTTGAAGGGTAGAAAACTTTTCTATCATTCCATAAACCTCACTACATCACTAATGACTCATTGGCTCTTAATTTCATTATATCATAGTATATGCGAGCGATTCACTTTCCTTTCTAATGAAATTAGAGCTATTCTCCTTTAATTTAACTAGAGCGGTTCTCTGCTAAACTTCATTCATACATTCATATACATATATGAAATGTAAAGCCATATAAGGCTATCAAATGTAAATCAATTACATAAAGACAAATAGTAGTGCTTTGCACTACGATCCTCAATTCACCTTCGCAATTCCTCCTTCATGCATATCTCCATTCATTCTTCACCTGTCTAAATGGTTGGTTGGGAGGAGTGAGATTCAAGAGAATCTCAGTAGCAAACAATACCACTATGCATGTGAGATATATATATGATGCATGACATGCTTGCCATTCATAAAATCATGACAATATCATGACATCTTTATGCATGCTCAATGTTACAACATACTCACAGCCATCGTATAACATAACAAGGAATCAATCAAACAAGTAGTCACATAAACAATAAAACACATACATATCACATACATGCAGGCAAGGTAAGTTCACTACCTTTCGGACTTCACATCCTTCCTCAAACCATCGTCCTTGCTCCGGCTCGGGCACCATCCGTCATGTCCTAAGTTCTAAATACAATAAATGAGTTATTACTCATCCATGTATCATTCTAAACTCATATTATTGGTTAACTTAGCCTAATTATGCTAAATTACAAAAATGCCCCTGGAAGCCCGACCTATGCCCATTCGTACTCGGTCCAACTGTACTTTCTCAGAAATTATGACCTGGGCTAATCCTACACAATTTTACACATAAAATCCATTTATGAGATCTTATTAGTCAAATTCAGGCTGAAATGACAAAAATACCCTTGACAACCCTTACTTATAGCTTTAAGGGGTAATTTGGTCATTTCACACTCTAGGCCTTTTCTCACTTCATCATCAACATGAACCCTACACAATTTTTCCTTTTGAACTCAATGTAATTATCCAATTGATGAAATTTCAACCCATAGCTCACGCCCCACACAAGGTAGCCAATTAGAGTTCTTAGAAGAGTTGTGTTGGTTTCTCATTTTCTTGGCCTACTCACTTCCTTTTTACTTCTAATCAAATGATTAGCTATTTAGACATCTATTTGACATCGTTTAGGCTATTAAAACACCCTTTGAATGAGACATAAATAGTACCCAACTCCCCCCATACTCATCAAAACAACAAACCAATAGGTTCAAAAGGAAGCTTACGCTTACCTCTACACGTTTCTGAATTCGGTTCATAATTTTGGCAGCAGTCCGGCTAGTGACATGGCACCAACCACCTCTAAATGAGAATCCGAAACTGTAGAAATGAAGCTTTGGATGAGTAGAAGAATGTTTGTACAGGGCACTTTGAGAGAAGACGCTGTTTCGGTAGAGTTTCGGCGATTGGAAGATTTCTCTCTCTTCCCTTTCTCTCCTGTTCGTTTTCTCCATTCTTGTTCTCTCTCTTCTCTCGTCTAACTCTTTTGTTCTGATCGAAAGAATGAGAAAGGGAATATGAAGGATGATAATTTAATTAAATCATCTAAAGAGCTTACAAGTGATAGCTCCCCATTAGTCTAATTCTTTAACTTTCTTGCATGATAATCCACTTCTCTTTTCATGCTTCTTTATCTACTGAAAATAATGAGATTAATAGAGAAATATTACTCTTCAACTATCCCATTATGCCACCTTACAAGTGGTTAACCAAAGCCTTATGCTTTTAGCTCTTTGACTTTCCTTGATAATAATTCACCAAACTAGGCTCATTAATTACCAAGTAGTCATTTTGCCTCTTTGTAATTCCAAATCAATTGAAGTCATTGGGAATATTAGGGAAAACCCATCATTTCTTGTCTTATGGAAAAATTACCATTTTGCCCTTACATTTTATGATTTATCGTAATAAATAATTTCTTGCCCCTTTCCTTTATTTCCCACCACATTTGACTAATTTGGGCATCAATAATAGGGAAACAATGGCTGCTAGCCTTTCATTGGTCAAATGAACATTTTTTCCTTTGACAAATGTCCAACAAACATGACTGTTACATTGGGAAACTCACCGGTAGCAATACTTATTTGCGTTCCAATTCACTATATCGTGTGTGACTCCTTATTGCATCATTTTGTTATTTCCTGAGCTCTTTAGCTCACTATAATATTCCCTTTTAATATCTAAGGATATAAAGGAATTTTTCCTCACCAGGACATTTACTAAACTAGGGTCTAGCAGTCCCTTTAATCCAGGCTTAGTTCCAAGTCTCTTGTCCCAAAATTCGGGATATTATAGTGTTTACATTGGTTAATTGAATATAAATTTATTAATTGTATTTAGCATTGGGTTTTAGCATCATTAATCTTGATTTTTCATATGGGTAGCCATTGTTAAATTAAGATTAATGAGAAACTCAAGTGGTAATGCGAGGTAGCTCAGTTATTGGATTAAATGCTAAATACGATTTTTAAGTTTATTTAATTGCTAGAGTGCTTAATCAACTTAATTTAGAAGGATTAATATGCAAAGTGGCTTGGTATTAATCAATCTAAGTTAGGCCTAGTCTAAGGAGTGACCCTTAGAGTCTTTTAAAGGTAGCATGATTAATCTCCCATAATTATTTTAAGTGAGGATTACTTGCACCATTGCTATGAAGGATTTCCCATTCCATTTTATTCCAAAAATGTAGAAAAATATATTAGTGTTAAATTATTTTAGTTTTATTGCAACTTAGTTGTTAGATAAAAAGCTCAAAATCCTTTTTAACTTGTTTTATGCCAATCATCACACTTAGTTTCTAGGTAATTAATAAAAAGCTCCTCAAGAGACGATCCAGGATTGCACCATATATTGCAATCCTTGGTTAAATTTTGAAGAGGTTACCAAGGCACAAAGTACACACCTTCAATAATCTAGGACTGATCTCACATTGTTGAATTTTAAATCTTTAACTTGGTGCCACTTGCTCAACACAAAAATAGGATAGGAACCTTCTATCAAGGCAATAATGGTTTCTCCAAAAACAATATAACTTCACAAAAATAATTTATTGTCACCTTGAATGCTTTATTGTGTCACAACTTTACAAAAGCTGCTATTCGCTTGTTCATGTGTAACTCTCAGTACAACTGAATTTATTTATTAATCACAACCCTATTGATCTTTTAGAAGTAACTTCTGAATAATGTGTACTTCCAAAAAGAAGAGGTATTCACTTAGGGATCCATATATCCAGAAGTTACTTCCAAAAAGATCAATAAAGCAGGAATCTTCAATCAAAGTAATGGGTTGACCACTTCCTATAACAAGAAAGGAACCTTTATTCGAAGCAATAATAGTTTTTTCCAAAAACACCATAACTTCACAAAAGAAATTGAATGTCTCCTTGAATACTTTATCGCATCGTGACTTCACAAAAGTAACTCAATCAGCCAAGTTGAATATTACAAGTACTAGTAGAGGAACCTTTGATCAGAGAAATTGGTTTTTCAAAAAAAAAAGAGCACAACTAATGTCAAAACCTAGCTATATAGCACAAAGTGAATGCAAAATGGATAAGTGAAATCATACCAATAAATAAAAATAATAGAGCACCAAAGGAATGCGACCTAGCTAGGGCTTACAAAAAAAAAGTGAATCAAGGCAAGTGAAAGCAACTTGCTTGCAGTCGCTGAGACAAGTGTCAAGTGTATTTATTAGCACAACTGTCGCTAAGAAGTTAGACGAAGGATCTTTATAGTAGGCTAGACTGAAAATTACTGTTGACAGCCAGAAAAGACAATAAGAGTAGTAGGGTTACAATGTTAGTGGGTTTTGTTTGAACAAACTAAGTATCAAGTGTATTATATTTTCGACATTTAAATAGAAGAAGAAAAGTAGGTTTTTTGGGTTATTGTGTCTAAGACTTTACATAATGGTTTGTTTTTAAGAATTTTCATTTATTTGATTACATTTACCATAGTTCTTTGTTAATAACTGTGTGGAATGAGATATTTTTTTTAAAAAAATCTTTTTTGGGCTAACAGTGCCCATACAATTTTTATATTTTATATAAATAAAACAAAAAAATATCACCCTCTAGTGACTTGTTACCTGATGGATGATTTAAGGTCTGCTACAAATCTTGGAACTTTTGTTTCCTTCAATTTGAATGAATCAATAGTTTCAAAAATTCATTGCATACTTCACATTATCATGCTACTTATATTATCCTAAATTTTAGGCTTAGAGACTTAAGGATAAGCCTATATCAGGCAGACTACTAAGCCCAATTTAGGGAGAGTCCCAAGAATAATGAGAGATAAAAAAACTCTCAGGAACTGTATGATTTAGTTTTCGGGAAGAGAATGGTTCTCCCAATGATATGAGGGCTCAGAGCTTGTAGTTAGTCCCAATAAATACATTGGTGCCTATATGAGACACACATGGCGCCATTTAGAAGAAAAGGGGCACAATGGCGCCATTTGGTAGGCCCAGGTATACATAGTTCAATTTCCAAATAAATCCTAAGTAAATTCTGAGTAGCATTCTGGGGAAAAGCCAAGTAAGATTCTGAGTAAACATCGATAAAGTAGCTTTATTAAAGTAACTTTATTAAAGTAGCTTTAATAAAGTAGTAATGATGATTAATAATGATTCCACTTTATGGTTAGCACTACAGAAAAATGACACTTGTCCCTAATCATTACACTCACCTTTTCTACTTATATATTGGTTTGATAAGAAGGTGCCAAGTGTCCCTCATGATTGCACTTTCTTCTTTTCGTTTGAGTCGGCACCATAAAGAGGCGCCACCTAGCCTCTGAGTTAGGGGAATCTATCGGTCACCAATTCGATCCTGTACTTGACTTTCCCAAACACCGAACTCGGGAGTCAGGGGAATTAATCAGGCTTCTTTTCCCCAGACCCAAAAAGGATGCATAAGAGAGAGAAGAGAGAGGAAAGGTAAATTAAAGTGAACACTTGTCACTTTATGATCTAATCACAAGACACATGGCACACTAGGAGACTTTGGACAATGCAAGATCAAATCCTAGCCTTCTAAATCTCTTTAAGTGTTCAGCCAACTAAGAGAAATAAGAGGAAAAATAGAAAAATTCTAAGAAAGAGAAAGAGGAGAGAAGGAGAGAAAAACCAAAGTGTTCTTGAGCTCAACCTTTGATTTCATTGCCGAATATATCTGTTTCCAGCTGATGGAGTCTTCACTAATCTTCTTCTACTTGGTATGGGCTTCCTTTTTATGATTTCAGATTTCTAATATAAGGTGTTTAAAGCCATATACCTAGGTTCGATGCTGCTGAAATACCGAACCAGTTGTAGAATCATAAAGAGGAAAGCCTAAGCTACGATTTGAACAAAATATCTTGAAGTTTCATTGAGTTTTCATAAAGTTCTTGGGTTGCCCTGTTTTCAGCCATACCTGATTAATGGAGGAAGAATGTTTGGTATTTTTTGAGGTTAGAAATGGATTCTAGACATGAAATTGTATGGGAATAGGTTTTGAATATAATTTTAAAAGGGTTAGATTAAAAACCCGAAAATTGAAGTTAAAGTAGTACTGCCAGATTCGTTTTCTAGGAGACAGTCTAGTTATGACGTGTTTTTGAATGACCAAATCTTGTCTAATGACCTTAATATTTTATAGTCTATTATAGGACATCTTAAGCTTTAATTTTATAAGTAATATGTGCCATTTGGGTCATTACATTAGGAGATATGAATTTTTAAATTATAGGCATTGAATCCCGAATGAATTTTGTGGCAGCACGGATTGATCAAGGTTTCTAGAATTATGTGCATGTAAGTGGAAAAGTAGGGGATACTTTCCCTTAAAGTAGACTTCAAGAGTGTCACATAGAACTTTGAACCACCCCATTTGGATTTTTATAGATTTAGTTATGAATTTCCAGATCTGGTCAATAAAATTTAGCAGATTAGGGTGACCTATGAATTTGTGGCATTTAAGGTAATTTGAGATAAGAATGAGTCTAAAAATAAGAGACATGTCCTAGAGGCTAATGCAGCCACATTGGACATTCAATTTTCATGACTATGATAATGTGATTATATATCTAGGGTCATAAGATGACAAGAAAAAGGAAATGGAAGGTTTTCGGAGAACCTTTAGTGGTTAGAAGAAAAGGTATAGGAGGAGGACATAAAGACAAAGGTAGTAGAACTTTCTTGCTTTGCATTTACTTGATAAGTATTCTAATGTATTGATGTGTTTAATTGCTTTGATGAATGATATGAAGCATGTATGAATCATTGAAGCTTTATTTTTACTTATGCTATGGCCATAGGTGTAATGTGTAAAGCATTGAGCATGCAAGTATGTCATTATACTAGCATGAATTTATGTAAGCCAGTGTGTCATGCATTAAGCTTGTATCTTGTATGCATAATTAATAAAGTTTGGTACTAAGATTCCCTCGAATCTCATTCTCCCTCACCTAACTATATAAGTAGGAGAGCATAGAAGAAGAATGCAAGACAATGTGTAAGAAGAAGTTGCAGTGAAAAATTAAAGATTAACACGTGCTAATCTGTTATGTAAATATTAACATTTGAAGTGGTTAAATGTATAACATGTATGACAGATGAATTGGTTTTACTAAGCGTGATAATTGAACTAGGAATGGGTAATTGCATGGTATGAGCCCATTAGTTGAGTAAGCAGAGGAATTAATAAGCAGAGAAAAACTCTGATAGCAATGAATGGAATTCCCTAAAATTAATTATAAATTTTCAAAGTTAGGTCAAAATTCTGGCAGCATAGGTTTATCATGCGAATTTAAGATACTTAGAGTGAATTGTAATAAGAGTGACTTCCAAGGGTAGAGTAATCTTCTAGAGGCTGGGCGTAAAACATGTGTGCTGAGGTACCTTTGATTGTCTACCGAGGAGTGTACCCTGAGCTCGAAATTTCGTGAATAAAAGCATATTAAGAACTCTAATAGAAATTCAAGGAGCGAAGATAGTAACCTCATGAATAAAGTTAAGCAACATGGTAAAGAAGACTTTACCAAATGCATAGTGACCCCATGAATTAAAGGTTAAGTTTAAGTTTGGGGGCCTAAGTAACGATTCTCTAAGCCGGTATGCTTTCCTAATGCAATAAAAAGGGTCTAAGAAGCAGATATTACACTATTGGTCACCAGAGGAGTAGCCATAATCAGTTGAAAGTATGACAAGATCATGGTAGCTAATCTTATACTCATCAAGAATGAGATTGGCCTTCTTGTTCATACTCAACAAATATTCGCCAACCTCCTTATGGCTTGGTCAATGCATTCTGAATGTCATATCATTGCCTCTACTTGAGGGAGCAGAGGATATGGAGGCAGAGGCAGAGGCAGAGGAGGAGGTGGAGGTTATGGAGGAGAAGCAGAAGGAGGAGAAGAAGGTGGAGGTTGTGGAGGAGGAGGAGGAGGATAATAATGCTAGGGGTTTTCTAGCAAGTCTATAGCATGGTGTTTCATCTTGGTGATTGAGAGAACATAAGAGGACAATGAAGAAATAGTATGAAAGACATAATGAAATGAGGAGTTTAAATAGACTGAAAGTGATGAGTGCAAACCATCATTGCATACATTGGAAGTTGAAGAGTAGTAATAGCGTGCAATGGTAGGTAATAGTTGGGTACTTGGTTCTTATGCCTGATCATCAAAGAATGAAAAAGCATCTACACAGTATTATCATTAGCGATGGGAAGGGGAAAGGTTTTGAATGTTAGTTGAAGTTAGTAAAATGAAAGGGTACTTGGTTCTCACATAGTTAAACCATCATGAAGTTTGTTGTTACATGATGGTTTTTGTGTAAGAATTGTCATTCTTGTGAGATAATATATAACGGTTACTAATTAAAAATGTTATGTATTTGTATGGTATTCTAATAAGTGACGAGTGTTACTTAATAACTGTTATGTATTTGACAATTTTTTAAAAAAAATTTGGTAGTTGATAATGCAACCACCATTTTACAAACAAAATTACAATGTAAATAAACAAACTAAAAATACAAAGTAATGGAGATGTTTCAAGAATATAATGCATCATCATATTCTTCCTTATCCAGTAACTTATCCACCTCTCGTTTATAGAGGAAATGAGAGAGGTAATTTCCTTCAAGAATTGGTCCATGCGTCTTTGCTCTCGTAGGTAAACCTGGACCATATGAGAGAGCTCATAGGTCATATGGACGAGCCCTTCAATTCTTATTGGTGGAGGGAATTCATCTTTCGATTTGTTCATAGATGATGGATTAGAAGTTCTCTTGCGCTTATCTATGATTTTGGTGAAGAACAAAAGCTTGCAGTTGGCTACGACAAGTTGAAATAGAAGTTGAGAAGTAGAGTTCATTTTTTGGTCGTTTATATAGAGGTTTTGTGGATTATCGAGCCATCGCATCCTTTATTTTTAAAGATCATTATATTTTATTAATGGTGATGATTGTTTCTTAATAACCTTTAATAATTTGAATTAAAATGTTGGTAGGGTTATTATGTGAGGAGTAAAAGAAGAAAATATGAAGAAGATGAACAAGAAAGTAGTTTAGTGTCTTCAAGGTATAAGCAACATTTTCTTTTAGGCTTAATCACCCCTACCTATACGTATCTTACACTAGTACAAAATCACGGATTTAGACCTATTTTTTACACATGACGAAACAGGTAACGTGTAGAAAGTGTGACCGGTAGCATTTTAGTAAATAAATTAAGATTTTAGGACTTTCTACACGTGTTGAAATGACAACACGTGTAGAAAATAAATTTAAAAATTTTTTCCATTAAAAAAATGAAATTAATTTAATTCAAAAATTATTTAATTTACTTAAACAAAAAAAATATAACAAAGAAGAATATATTTTTTTTAAATAAATCCAAATTTTCTACACCGGTTGAATTAAAACCGGTGTAGAAAGTCATCTAATCTACACCGGTTAAATTAAAACCGGTGTAGAATAAGCATTTAACTTTTTTTTATAAAATAAGTCAGCATATTCTACACCGGTTGTAAAATAACCGGTGTAGAATATGTTACTTTCTACACCGGTTCAAATACAACCGGTGTAGAAAATATTTTCTCTCCACAGCTATTTCTCCCTCCACTCTCTCACTTCCCTCCACAAGATTCTTCTCTGTCATGGCCTCCGCCGCCGTCAATACCCCTACTAAGGTTATTCCTGCTGTCATCGTTGGCGGCGGAAGAGTCGGAAGGGCCTTGCAAGACATGGGCTCCGGTAATGACATTCTCGTCAAGAGAGGAAACCCTGTGCCCCTCAATTTTGAAGGCCCCATCTTGGTCTGCACTAGGAACAACGATCTCGATCAAGTTCTTGAAGCTACTCCGAGGTCCAGATGGAGCGGTAATTAATAGTACTTCCTTATTATTCTAATCCACTTCAATCTGTGATCTAACTAAATCAATTAAGCTCCTGATTTCGCATTGGTTTGGTAGACTTATAATTTTCTTGGAAAATATCAGATATTTGTTTTAACAGTAATATTATGTCATTTCAAGACTTGTCTGGTTATCCTGTTATCACTTTAATATGTGTGTGTGTGTGGTTGCTTTGCTACTTCTGAAAAATTGAAAGTCTCTATAATTATATTTTTAATTATTGCTCGTTGGTAATTTTACTAGTTGAGTTGATGAGTTTTTGAAAATGTAGCAGATTTGGTGTTTTTCCAGAATGGAATGCTGAAGCCATGGTTTGAAAGTAAAGGATTAAATGATGCGGGCCAAGTATTGGCATATTTTGCTGTGTCAAAACTTGGAGAAGCCCCTATTGATGGTAAGACTGATACTAATCCTGAAGGGCTAACAGCTGCTTATGGGAAGTGGGCATCTGCTGTGGCGGGAAGACTAGTTGCTGGAGGCCTCTCTTGCAAGGTATTATTTTACAGATTTTCTTTTTTTCATTATGAATGATGCGTTATTGGTTTTCTTTTGTGGTGTTTCTTTACTAGCTTAAGTTTTGTTAAGCTAAGGTGACAGTATTCATGAAGAATTGTCAAAAGGAGAAAGTGTAACACGACTGATAATTTGTCATGTACTGATGTGTGTTAAAAATTGCCAGGTTCTTGAAAAGGAAGCATTTCAAAAGCAGATGTTAGAGAAGCTAATATGGGTTTGTTCATTCATGCTTGTTGGAGCACGTAATGGAGGGGTGTCAGTAGGTGTTGTGGAAAAAGAATTCACCTCTGATGTAAGTTTTGCACTTGACTATATATTTCTCCAAGACACCGCTTACTCTTTCATTTAATCATTTGAGATTGCACTGCATTTGTATAAGGCGATAGGATATAATTACGCGATTGGTTTGACATGCACATAAGTGGATGCAAATCCATCTTTTTATTTTTATTCAATAATATATTTTTAAAAAATTTTAATTCTTTGCTGAAACTTATATAGTAGCTTCAAGAAACTTGGTAATGTGTGAGTTAAAGTTATCCTTTAGTTAGCCGATGATGTTTAGTGTAATTTCAAGACACAATGGGGGATGCATGTGTGCGCATAGGGAGGGGAAGTTAAGTTAAAGGGGTCATATTAGTATATTCGTGTCACTGAATGAATTAAAATTAAGTAAAAAAAACAGTAATCAGTAACTTGTTTCATTTCTAATGCTATTGCATATTTAAGCGATCTCTGTCTTTCTATCTCTTATCTGTTGCTTTTGGCCCAGGATATAAGTTTTTCTTCTGGATATTTTTTGGAGGTGCATGATTAGAACCTAATACCTCCTGTCATCCACAAATAGTGTCTTGTTCTTTCTTTATTTTATTTATTTTTTATTGCTACATACCTGTCATATGGAATTCTTATTGATGTCAAGAAGTACAATGACTAACTTGGCTTCAGGGGAAAAGGTAAAATCAGAAGGAAAAATGAAAAAGAAAAATAGTTGAGGAGAGGTGTGTGTTATCATTTTGGCTAATTTAGTTTCTGTTTGTTGGTAGGATTACAAATGAAATGGTGAATGATATGACTTTTGGTTGAAATCAGGATTGCATGGGTTAAGTTCAATGTTTCCATTTATTGGCTTTGGTTTCATTTGAGGGAATCAATCCTGGATTCATTTTGAGATGAGTTTGTCAAATTGCAAGAACTGATAGTGCACTGGATTCTATCCATTTTGAGGGGACCAATCAGATTTGCATGGATTAATCTTCAACTTTCCATCTATTTGGTTAGGGTTGATCTGAAGAGTCAAGTATTGGATCCATTTTATGATGAGTTTGACTTGAGTGCATGTCCTAATAATGCTCAGGGGCATCAAAGGCCTGTAAATCTAGAGATGAACTGTGCTTTGTAGTCAAATTTGGCATGAAATTGAGGCCCAAAGGAAAAAAGGATCTCTTAAAATAAGGGCTTTTACAAATTACAAGACAAAACTTCCCTCACATATTTATTTAGTATAGCGCAAAACTATTTAAATAAGCTAATCCAACAAGCAACGTTGTCTAACTGATGTTTATTCTTTTAGGTGTCAAAACTTGTAGAAGAACTAGCATCAGCGGCAGCTGTAGAAAAGGGTTTAACATTTGAAGAAGGCATGATCGAGCACTTATGTGCATATTCCTGAGCGGTTGCCCACTTTCCCACTGCAGTGAAGGAGGTAAAAAAAAGGACAACTTAGTATAAAATTCATTAAATCCTACAAGTCAAGTCACTAATTTGTTTGCTGTATTTACAGTTCAAATGGAGAAATGGTTGGTTTTATTCTATCTCAGAGAAGGCCATGGCACAAGAAAAACCTGACCCATGTCCTCTGCATACCCAATGGCTAAAAGAGTTGAAGGTTGTTTAGAACTTTAGGTCATCTTGTATCCTGTGTTTTGCAGGATAATGGTTTAATTAGTTGGGATATACCACTTGTGTGCACATTATGCTTATAATTGTTGTAACAGCAATACTTACCATTCTCTTTGTAAGAGGTCAAGTGTAGAAAGTCTGGACTTTCTACACGTGACCTCTAAAGTCAGGTGTAGAAAGGCTGAAATTGGGACTTTCTACACCTGATATAAGAGGTCACGTGTAGAAAGTCTCCTTTTTTGCAGACTTTCTACACCTGACGTAAGAGGTCACGTGTAGAAAGTCTAGACTTTCTACACGTGACCTCCTACGTCAGGTGTAGAAAGTCCTCCGTTTCAGACTTTCTACACCTGATGCGGTCGGTCAGGTGTAGAAAGTATGACTTTCTACACGTGACATACGACACATGTAGAAAGTATGGATTTTCTACACCTACTATTTCTACACGTGTTTTATGTCAGGTGTAAAAAGTCATTTCCGTCACATGTAAAAAGTCTTTTCTGCACTAGTGTTATATGGTGTAATTTGAATTGACAGGAGAATTTCTTGTGGTATATAATGAAGACCCTTGAGTATAGATTGCACTCCCAACACTCAATCCAAGACAACAATGACTTTTATAAAGTGATTATTTGGCTTTATCTTTGTATGTACTCAAGGACAAATGTAATAAGTTTAATCTCTTGTGTGATTTTTGATGTTATATCGTAAATCATAAATGAAGTGATAGTGTAAGGTATTTATATACCATGAAGTAATGTCTTGAAGTGACGCCTCTTGACCTCTTCAATTAAAAGTCATAACCATATATTAAATTCATGAACCCTCATAAACCAACATAACTTTAATAACCAATGGTTATTTTTTATAACTTTTCCATGAAGAGTTACACCTTTATAGCATGTAGGGTTTTCTTATAAACCAACACAACCTTTCACCAATAACCTTTTGTTATGACATTTCATATGTGTCTCTAGAAACTAACGAATTATAACCCTGGTAACTTTTAGTGTTATAATAAATCCCTACATAATCCTTCATATAAATTCCTTAGGACATGACTTTTCAAAAAACACATTTCTTCATTTTAAAATATCCTAACATGTTATTCTAATAAGTTACGTGTTTTATTTAATAACTTTTATTTATTTGAAATATTATTTTTTTAATTTTGATGTGTGCAAGGTTGCATAATCAACCACCATATTACAAAAAATTTAAAAATAAAAATAAATTTAAGAAACAAAAATTAAAATAAAAAGTTATGGAGATGGAGGATCTGATACATCATCATATTCTTTATTCTCTAGTAATTTGTTGACCTTCAAGTTAAGAGAGCAAGTGAAAGAGGTAAGTTTTCATTTAGGAAAGGGTTTTGTGGGTTACCGATTTCAAACGGGCGTGTCCCTTAAATTGGTGTCTACGGAATTCTCGATCATTGGATTTGCAAAACTTGTCATTATAAGAATGAAATTATATCATTCTCATATGAAAATTTTTGCAAATCCAATAATGTGAATTCTAATATTGACAACTAGAGAGAATATGATAATGAAGGAGGAAAAGTTTGTAGAAGAATGGAAAGGGTTTCATAGGTTATTGAGTCGAATAGGCATGTCCCTATAAATTGGTGTCTATGGAATTTATAATTATTGGATTTGCGAAACTTCTCATATAAGAATGATACAAATCCAACAATCGCGAATTCCATTGAAAACAACAAAATAAGAGAATATCATGATGAATGAGTTTAGGGTTTGTGGAGCAAGAGCTTCCTAGGGCTTAAATAAGTGAATTTAATTAGAGATTTATGAAAAGGTACTTTAAATAAGAGTAGTTGGGGGAAAGAGTATTGGGAAAGATAGATCATTTGAAAGTGTTACATAACAGTTGTTTATTAAGAAATGTAATTTTTCTCATTCATAATTTACGATCAATTGTTATGATTGTTATGTTTTTGTTTTCGTTGATATTAGGTTGGAAGATGAATCATTTGTAAGTATTATATAATAATTGTTAACTACAACCGTTATTTTTTTGTTTTCATGAATTCCGCTTCTCAATATATGATGGTGCACATATTTTACCATTAAGTTTTAATATTATATATTCTTAGTTGATCTCCGTCTCAACATACATGATGTTTATTTGTTGTAACCATTATTTATTAAGCATTATATATGCGTGAATCTGTAGTAGTGCACCTTTATAAATAAGGGTGTTTTTGGATAATGAGTTGCATTTTTTGCATATCTATTGTTTTTAACCAATTTTAACTAACTTTTTGATCTATCTAATTCGGTTATTAGTGTCTTATAAAAAGAAACGGTGGGAGTATCATCTATCTCCAACTACATCAAGCTAACAATAGATAACACTTCAATTCTTTTTTATTTAGAGGAAATAGACAACATCAATTACTACTCCCAGTTCCTATTATCATACACTTTCAACTAAGTTATACAAATTGACCAATGGTAGTTTACTCATTAAATCTATCTTAAATTAATATTTTTTTTTCAATTTTACCCTTATTAATGAGATTCTAAAGAAAAGAGAAAAATATGAAGAGTCATATTTAAGCATTAATTAGAAGGGTAAAAGTGAAAAATAAGCATTAATGACTTTCTAAATATTTGTTCATTTAGTAATAATTATAAATCACTTATAGCATGTATCACAAACAAGGTTGTCAAATGTAACATCCAAAATTTTGAGACTAGAGGCTTGAGAATAAGCCTGAATCAAGTGGACTGTTAAGCCCCGATTTAGCAAGTGTCCCAGTAAGCCATAATTCTATTCCCTAAACTTCCTTATTCTTTTGTGGCATTCAAGAGAATAAAATGAAATGGTGAATTAAAGAGTATAGGGAATGAGAAACAAAGCAGTTAGATGTCACACACAACATAATTATATTATGAACACAAATTGTAAGAATTTAGATTTGCTGCCAGTGTGTTTTACGCATGGCAGTCTGATTGTGTGATATTTTTAAATAGGAAAATGATGTTCAATGCCAATGAAATTTTTTATAATAGAAGTAGAATTATGAAGATTTAATTTGATAGGTCATATAAGTCATTTGCAGCTATACACAAAGAGTTATGTATTTTTGAAATTACCTTAGTAAAACTGGTAAGTTTCTGTGGCAGCGTCCAAAAATGATAATTCTGGGAATTTTAAGCTTTTGTTTGGCTAAAGGATGTATTTTTTTCTTCTTAAAAATAGACTTAATAAGGGTCATATAGCCTTTAGAACCATATCAATTGGACATCTATAAATAAAGATATGAATTTTCAAAGTTTGATGAAAATTCTGCCAGATTTAAGTATATGTGCGAAAATGGGAAAAATGTAAGGGCAAATTGGTCAATTTCCAATAAAGAAAGAAACCATTAATTCAAAATCATGTTGGTCAATAATTCCTCTCCTTTGTGATGAGAAATTTCAGTCAAATAAAAGAGGAAAGAAAAGTCAATAAAGTGGAATTAACCACATATGGTTAATTAACTTGAGGCTTATGTAAGAAGGCACATTTTTAGCCACACAATTTCCTCTCATCTCTTGGCCAATTTTCAGCCAAGATTTTAAGATGAAAATGAAGAGAAAATGAAGATTATATTTCTCTCTCTCCAAGCTCTCAAAGTCGGCCAAAAACTCCAAGGGAAGAGAAAGAGGAAGACACAAGCAAGGTAAGAGTTTCTAACTTAATTTTCACCTTCCAAACTACTTATATTGCTCTTGAGGTCTTCATAAAAGTTATTCCTCTCATCAAGAGCTTCATTTCTATGGTTTTATTTTCTTGAAAGGAGGTGTTTTGTGCTGTCTACAAAATACCAAAGTTGGAGAAATCAAGAACAAGCCCTAGAAAGTGAAATAGGTGAGCTTGAGCTTTGTTTTGAGCTATATATTGTGTTGGTTGGTGGATTTTTGTGGGTTTCCTCTTGCAGCCCTACTTGCAGCCTTTTAGGGTTTATTAGGGTTCATGATGCTTTCATCTCATACTAGTGATTATATGTTGATTTAAAAGCAAATGAACTAAGTTTGATGATTAAGTTGTGAATCAGTTGCTTTGTGGTAGAAAACCCTAAAATTTTGGTCTGAACAAGGCATTAAGAAGCAATGGAAATTTGATCATGTTGATGATTTCACTGTGTTTAGAATGAAAAATTGTTTGGGAAAATCCGTGGTTGTGATTTTTGTAGGATTACATATAATTCTAGAATTTTTGAAAGTTTGAGTTGTTGCTGCCCAAATTCATTTCTGGAAACCAGTATGGTTGTGGCATATTTTTCAATAGTCAAACCTAATCCAAATTGCATGATATTTTACACGATGAAAGTAGACATCCTGGGATTTAATTTGATAGCTATTATGTGTCATTTGGATCTGTGGATTGAGAGTTATGATTTTTGGAGGATTACATATAATTCTAGAATTTTTTAAAGTTTGAGTTGCTGCTGCCCAGATTCGTTTCTGGAAACTAGTATGGTTGTGGCGTGTTTTTTAGTAGTCAAACTTGATCCAAATTGCATGATATTTTATAGGATGAAAGTAGACATCTTGAATTTAATTTGATAGGTATTATGTGTCATTTAGATTTGTGGATTGAGAGTTATGATTTTTCAAATTTTGACTTGAAATCTGGGATGAAATCTTGGGCAGACTAGATTTGATGAATTTTCCAGAATTGTGTGGTTGATATTAGTGCTTTATGATATTTTTTATTGAAAGGGAATTTAAAGGGATTTGCGTAGAACCTAGAACCAACCTATTTGAAGTTCTATAGAATTAATTATAATTTTTCAAAAATTTGGTCAAAATGCTGGCAACTTTTGGCTACCATGAGAATTTAAAAAGAAAAGGACCAAATGTAATTAGTATGAACTCTAAGGGTTAAAAGAAGCCTTTAAGACAAATGTAGCCCATTAGACATTCAATTTTCATGGCTTTAATAATGTCATTACTTATCTAGGGCCATAAAGTGACAAAGAAGAGGTAATGGTTAGAAGACCAAGATACAAGAGGAGGACGCAAAGTCCAAAAGGTAGTAAACTTACCCTATTTGCATGTATTTGATAGTTATGCTTGTGTAGTGATGTATGTGATTGTTTTACTTGATTGTGTAGAGCATATTTGAATGATGAAGCTCTGCTTCTATTTATGCCATAACCATGAGTATGTTACATGAAACATTGAGCATGCAGAAATGTCATTATGTGGCATGCATCTAGTTAAGGCTAACATGTCATGCACTTAGCATATATCATGCATGAATTATGGTGTACTTGTTTACTAATGAGATTCCCCCGAATCTCACCCTCCCTAACCAACCATTTAGACAGGTGAATACTGAAGGCATATAAACTCATGAGTTTATTTGAGTTTACATCTGACACAAATTTAGCTATGATTTATTACTATAGAAATTATGATATATGATGGTTATTAACTATCATACATCACAGTTCTGAACCATCATATATGTGGGCTGTATAAATGTAACGGACGACCCCACCCTACTCGGCACTGGCGGTCCAGATGTAATACCCCATTTTTCACCAATACACTTATGTGTATATTTGATATATATTTAATGGAATAAAATAGTGAAAAATGATGTGACTGAATTTATGTGAATTTATAGAAAATATTCCAATTGCCGGTTACTCGTAAATTGGCCGAATAAGGGTATAAGAGACCGGTAAAGGCCCAATATGGTAACCAAAATTCAAAAAATTTAATGATATGATTAATATCCTCATTTAAGTTTCAAAATGGGGTTGAGACGAAGAAGTGGGCAGAAAATGATTTATTTTGGTAAATCAAAAAATGCAGGGGCAAAACAGTAATTTTGCCAAAAAGTGAAAAATAATTATTTTTTCCTCAAATTCTGAATGATTTGAACTAAATGGGAATTAAAAAGAGCAAAATGACTAATTGATTATTAATAAACCAATTTTGGTGAATTATGGCTAAATAGTCAAAAAGTCAATGACTTAGTCAATAAGTTACGTGTTGGCATAATGGGATAAATGAAGATTTAGCTTTTCATATATTTTCCTGCATGATTTCGGCTGGAATGAGGGAGTAAGAAGGAAATAGGATTAATTAGAGAATAATTACATTTATGGACCAATGAGAGCTTGACACTTGGCATAGTTAATGAAATTCTTTCATTAATATATATCATCCCGTCCTTCTCCAGCTGCTCCACATGCACGATCAGAATTGAAACAGAAAAGAGAGATCTTGAGAACGAGAACGAGAACTCGATGGAGGAGAAGGATATAAGCTAGGGTTGATATAAGATTAAGGTATGGGACTTGTGTCTTGTGATCTAAGGCTCCAAATCTCTCCATGGCTTCTCCTTCTCATCTCTCTATCATTGGTTTGCTTGTTGTTCAGCTGAATCAAATGCTTGAAGGAGGAGTGAGAAATTGACCTAGAGAGAGAAAGTAAAGAAAGTTAAGAGGTAACTTCCAAAACTTGTTCATCTTGCTTGATTGATGTTGGTAGAGTGGTTTAGGACTTGATTATGATTCAAATGGTATAAGATAACTCAAGAAAACCAAAATGAACAAAATGTGGAAATGCCTTTAAATCAAGTCCAATGATTTCTTAATCAATTAATATTGCGATGATAAGTAGAAAGGAGGTGATTGATTAGGTCAAAGAAAATGAGAATCCGACACAACTTTTCTGGGAATTTATTTTCCCTTCCTTATATTAGATGTGATGAGTGAGTGAGAATTTGACCAATTTGATGCTTCCATTTGATTCAGGAGGCTGAATTGTGTAGGGTCTATGTTGACACCGAGGTGAGAAAAGGCCCGGAGAGCGAAATGATAGAATTGCCCTTTCTAAGCCTTATTTGAAGGCTGTCAGGGGTATTTTCGTCATTTGGGCTTGATTTTGGCCAATTTAAGGTTGGAAATGAATTCTACACGTAAAATTGTGTAGGAATGGCCTAAATCATGATTTTGAGAAAGATACTGATAATAAAGTCCTAAGGGGTATTTTGGTAATTTGGCACCAGTAGGCTAAATTTACCAATGAAATGAGTTTGTAAAGGTATACGGATGAGTAATAACTCATTTGTAATGTTTGGCGATTTTAGGATTGGACAACCAATTTGGCCTCAGAAGCTGTTGCCCGAGCTTGAATCAAGGGGAAAAGTTGCATAAAGTAGCAACCAGGTAGTAACTGTCTTCATATAACATGACATGCATATGTATTGTTTGTTATCATCATCAAAATGTCTAACATGTTTAGATTGACCAGAGTGAACACCCGGGGCCTATCACAGGTCGGGTTGACACTCACGCGAAATGTTCATAATTGCACGAGAGGGACCCGGGGCCTATCTTTGCACAGGTACCCCTCGGGGCCAAGAGAACTTGTCAAGCGCGATGTCGGTCATGAGGTTGCATTGTATGCATTGTGTACAAGTGCCCTTCGGGGCTAAGAACCCATCTAGCGTGAAGTCAGTTTATGAATTGCATGTTTGTACTGAATAATGTTTGATGATTTTTGTTGATGATTTTATATGAGTGAAGCATGCTTGTGTGTTATCTTATTGTTTAATGACGTTACTACTGAGATTCCTGTGAATCTCATTCTTTTCCCAAAACAAATCTCCAGTACAGGGAGGGAGCTCGCGGGGCAAAGAAAGGGTAAATGACAATGAGACGAGGTCGATAAGCGGAAAAGCTTAGGCTAGGTTGTCAAGCTTCTGATATGTATTCTAAGAACCATATGAGTATTTTGGGTTTTGTATATGAAGTGGAGTAAAGAGAGATTATAAGCGTTGTAATATGAATTGTGTATGAATGTGAATATTTATATCCAGCAGAGGCATTGTTTAAAGTTCTAGCAATTTTATAACTCTGATGTTGATATTCGGTGAGTATTAGCTAATTAGTACTCTACCGTAGTGTTTGGAAAATTAGGTATCACACCAGACCACTAGGTGCATACTACGCCACAGTAGTCAGGAATTGTCCCCTCCCCATGGGGATTTACTCTCCTGGGTGCATACTATGACACAGGAGATGCCTCCCAAGGGACTCGAGGCCGTGACCTGGGGGTTAAGTCATACCTTAAAAGCTCCCTAGTAACTATTTGCACCATAGCGCAAATGGTAACCAGGTTGCTCATTTGCACCATGTAATATCCCGAATTTTGGGACAAGAGGCTTGAGATTAAGCCTGGATCAAGTGGACCGCTAAGCTTCGATTTAGCAAGTGTCACAGTAAGGCATAATTGTATTCCCCAAAATTCCTTTATACCCATGGGGTATTAAAGAAAATATCATGGTGAATTAAAGATCTCAGGGAATGACAAAACAATGCAATTAGAAGTCACACACAACATAGTTAATTGGAACACAAATTAGTGTTGCTGCCAATGAATTTTCCTGTGTGGCAGTCATGTTTTTGTGACATTTCTCAATTAGAAAATGATGTCCAAAGATTTTGAAACTTTTAAGAATGAAAGTAGACTTATCAAGCTTTAATTGATAGGTCATATGGATTATTTGGAGTTGTACACAAAGAGATATGTATTTTTGAAATTAGCCTAGTAAAACTGGGAATTTGGTATGGCAGCATCCAAAAATAATAATTTTGGGAAGTATAAGCTTCTAGTTGGCCAAATTTTATATTTTTCTATAAAACTAGACTTAACAAGAGTCACATAACCTTTAAAACCACACCAATTAGACCTCTTTATAATTAGATATAAATTTTCAAATTTTGATGAAAATTCTGTCAATTTTTAGGGAAGGTGCGAAATTAAAAAGACAATGGCAAAAATGTATAGGTAAAATAGTCATTTGGCTAAAATAAATCCACAGCCCATATTTTTTCCTTTTTATAGTGGTCGAGATGTCAAAAAAAGGCAAGAAGTAAGAGGAAATACATATTGGCTATTAAATATGACATATGGAGACAATTTGACCAAGTTTGAAAAAGATGATGACTTGGTCAACAATTGCAACTAAAGTAAGGAGGTAAATATTGATATTTCAAGAAGCAAATTGTTATCCTCTTTTCTCTACACTTTCGGTCAAAAAGAGAAAAGCAAGGATGCTTGGTTAATATATTAATTCAAAGAGAAAACTCTTGACCAATCATAAATAAGCACATGTTAAAGCAAAAAGAAGAGTTGTAAAAAGATCTCTACATATAAATTGCAATGGAATAGATGAAGATAAAATGAGACCATTTTCTTTCTCCAATTCAAGATGGAGTTTCGGTCAAAAAGCATTAAGGAAAGAGAAAAAGAAGAAGGCAATTGAATTGCCATGTGTTAACACATTAAATACAAGTATTTTACTATAGCAAAACTAAGAGGCTATTGTTCTTCATTTTACCTTGGATATTACGGTGGAAAAGGGAATTGCAAGGGAAATAATATATGTGGCTAATATTAATTCAAGGAAAAAAAAAGGAGCCAAGTAAATTCATATATTATTTTACCATGAGATGAAATTATGACATAAGCAAGAGATGTCACAAAAGCACATAATACTTCATTCCTCTTCCATTATGTTCGGTCTATTGAAAATTGTGCCCTAGGGGCCAATCATTATACTTTGAACATTATTATTTAATGAATTTCTCTATTTAGTTATCACATTATTCGCATGTTCACTGTGATAAATGTATCCTTGGATAAATCATAATGATTGTCCTAAATGTCCCTGGTCGGTCATCTATGTGGGAGCAAAGATGAAATAAGACCAGTATGACTTTGATAATGTATGGGGATACGAATCAAAGTCTTAGGCACTTGTAGGAGTACAAGGTGCTGGATTAATCTGCTATGAGAAAGCTGCATGGATCAAGTCATAAGCTTATCTCATGTATAACAACATCACAATACCCTTTGACTTGAGATCATCAAGGATTCCTACATGAGAGTCACTAAGTTTTGACTTAGTCAAAAGTCACCTTTAACTGGGTGATGATTGTAACGGTCAGAGTACGCAGCGGAACTACTGATCTGGCCACCGGCGCTTGGCTCACGATGATAGGAATTGTCCCATCCCCCTCTGGATTTAATACGCCTCCCCAGGTGCTCGAACACTCGACCTATGGAGGGATATGTCAAGTCCCAAATGCCACCTGGTAACCGCTTGCACCGCGGTGCAAGTGGCTACCAGGTGGCGTTCAGGACTCGACATATCCCTCCATAGGTCGAGTGTTCGAGCACCTGGGGAGGCGTATTAAATCCAGAGGGGGATGGGACAATTCCTGCCATCTTGAGCCGAGCGCCGGTGGCCGAATCAGTAGTTCCACTGCGTACTATGACCGTTACATAAAAAGGCAATGTGACACCCTTCCTTACATTACCTTACCGCTCTTAGTTCCACATATTAGAGTAAGCAAGCAATAATTTAAATAAATTAAAAGCCGTTCTCTTTATTTACACTAGAGCGATCCTCTACTTTAACAACAATCATTCATACCTATAAATACATACACATATACTTCAAGCCACGCAAGGCTATCAAATGTAAATCCATTACATTAAACAATCTTCTCCTCAGCAATTCCTCCTCCGAGCATAACTACATGCATCCTTCAACCTGTCTAAAATGGTTGTTTGGGAGGAGTGAGATTCGAGAGAATCTCAGTAGTGAACAATACCACTATGCATGTAAATATATATGAATGCATGACATGCTTGCCTACACTATTTCATGCCAACATAATGACATGTTGCGTGCTCAATGTTATGAAATACATATAGCCATTGTAAAAATATAACATAGCTTCAATCAATCAAACATGTTCAACATAAACAGGCATAGCAGTCACATATTCAATGCAAGACATACATTCATACACATGCAAGAAATGTAAGTTCACTACCTGTCGGACTTCACGTCTGTCCTCAATTCTTCATCTTTGCTCCGGTTCGGGCACGTCCGTCTATCGAGTCCTAGAAGTCCAAATACATTTACTGAGTCACTACTCATCCATATAACATTCTAGACTTATTTTCAGTTGATAACTTAGCCCAATTACGCTAAATTACCAAAATGCCCCCGTTTAGACCGCCAATTTAACTCGTACACTAGCATGTTTAAACCATACCAAAATGGGTACAGGTTAAATGGGAGGTCATAAACAGGTTCATGGAACCGTTTATGACCTACCAAGCCCATGCATTTTGGGCACAGGGCCATATCTTTTTTGTTTTGCTAGTTTTTCCCCCTCTTTTTTCTTTCTTTTCGTTTTAAGCCTAGATCTATTTTTTTAGTCTTTTTTCCCCTTTCTTTTTTCTTTCTTTCCCTATTTCTTTTGTTTTGGGCCCTATTTCTATTCTCCACTAATCAGTCTTCCAGACTTCCACTAATACTACTATGCCATGACAAATGCACAGCAAAAACATTCAAACATGCTTATAAATTCAGCTTGCATAAATGCACAATAATCAAACATACAAACATTCTTATGTAAATTTCTAACTTCAGCTATCATACTGAACTAAAATAATAATCCTATCATATGTCAGCTTCAGCCTACATAAATTCATAATAATCAAACATTCAAACATGCTTCTAAATTACTGAACTGAAATAATAATCCTATGAAGTTCTAACTCCAAACATCATAGTTCACAATTCACAAATTCACATCACAATTAATCATAAGTTATAAAGCAAGAAAATGCAAGTGCTAGAAATTCAATTAGTGATCATCATTCATTCATCCATCAATTCACAAGTTAACTCTAGTTAGACTTCAGATTAACCAAGTGTAGCTGCTCCTGCTGCTGCATCTTCCTCTACAAAACAAACAAAGAAAAATCTTTAAATCCTAATGATTAATATGTATTAACTAATAAGAATATGAAATGAAAATTATGAATTGAAAATTCAAAATGCAAATCAAGATACCCATAACAATAGTCGAAGTCTCAACAAAATTATCAACATCCAAGTCATTTACATTGGGGTTTCACAGATAGCCAATTTGTGCACATACAAGTGTCTCAACCATCTTTGAAGATAAAGAGCTCCTGAAAGCATCCAATACTCAACCCACAGTAGTAAAAGCTGCTTCTGAAGATACTGTAGAGACTGGTGCAGCCAACAAATCACGTGCTATCAAACTTAACACCTTATGTTTACAAGCATTCCCTTTACACCATGCCAAAATGTCAAATTGTGTATCATAATAACCACACAATTCATCTTGAAGGTATTCATCCACTTCTAAAATTTTCTCTATACAATTCTATGCATCTGCCTTGGCTAAAAAATTTTGGTATGTAGCATCAACAGATGACAAGGCAACATCAAGTTCAACCTTTGGAACTACCATATCATTTCCACCACTATCATTATTCCCTTGCTCCATTGGTGGTTGAGATCCAGATGCTTTACCAAGACAAACACCAGCTGAATAATGGTCATGTAAACGATACAAGAAATCTATAACCTTCCTCAACATAGCTTCACGCTTTGTTGGTTCATGAAAAAGATCTTTAAAAGAAACTTTGACATATGTCAATTTGTATCTAGGGTCTAGAATGACAGACACAACCAATAATGAATTCATTTTTGCAATTGCTCCCCAGTATTTGTTAAACTTGGATAGCATTCTTCTTGCCATGTCATTCAAGAGACAGTGGGAGCTAGTTGCACTTGAATTAAGCTGTAACACCTTAGTTTTTGAAACCTTTAGATGAGTTTGAATGTATAATGATTTCAAACCTGAGACCATAATAATTTAAAGTTCCAATTTTAAGGCAGAGTTCAATCTTGTATTTGTGTAGGGTTTTCAAAAAAATTTTAAAATAAATATGTGTGGTCACATTCTAGTTTGTAAATTCATTATCCTCATCAGTTTTAAAATCATTTATTTAAAATGCAGAGCATTTTTTATCTATAGCCCGCATAATGAAGATTAACTTTTGGGCTTTTGGATACCAGAGTATTACCAAAAGTCTAGCGTACCGATTACAACTTATATAGTATGCGTCATGGGTACTAGTACTACTATCACTACTACTACTACTTATAAATATTTTACAGTCATCCAAAATAAAATGACAACCAAATAGTCTATAATTAATTCACCTTTTCTCTATCCGTCTATATACATTCTTGCCCTTGGAGCTAGACGCCTTTATTGTATATCATTTGTTGAAAAAGGGGTGATATTTAAAAGAATCTCAGTAGTACACATATTACTCATATAATATGCAAATACTAAGCATGTAAAACAAATCATCAAATAGTTCAACTTACAGGAATGCAGCACATTAAAGGGCCTAACCGGTCCCTTATCATAGACTCACAGCACTTGAGATTGACAATCTGGCTGCCCAGGGCCTCTGCCCCATACAAGGTACAATCACGAGCTTTCTGTCTCAAGCCTACCTGGCTCAAGACGCCCCCGGGTAACTCCCGATGCAACTTGTACTTATGGGGTTTTACTGCCTATGGACAATCTGTCCCGCACATATACAGATGATATGATACACATATATGGCATCACATATGATATAAGATATAAGGTACTACCTGACTGTCTTTCCAAATTTAATCCATGTTCTCAGTCTCTTGGGCGTCCCGAGCAAATGTCAAATCTTATAATTTATAATTTACGGACGTGCGAGTTATTACTTATTCTAAAATCCAACACACTTTGGTAGGTTATCATTATAGTTAATGCATTAGGTCCAATGGACCTACATCAAATCTAAATATTTAACTTGACCTTTAGAGTTCCAACTATTATAGAAATACTCTTACTTTTTATTTTTGCACTATTACCCAAATCTGGCAGAATTTTCAATAATCTTTGAAAATTCATAACTTAATCTAGCAACATCCAATTAAGGTGGTTCCAAATTCTACGTGTCAGTTATTAAGTCTATTTTAAGATAAAAATAGTTCCACTACCAATTATCATGAATCATTCCCATTTTTAAATTTTTATCATACTGCCAGAAAATCTTCCCAGTTTTAATAGCTTAACTTCTACAATTCATAACTAAATCTCTAGAACTCCAAATGAAATGGTTCAAAATCCTATATCCCCTTTAAGTCTATTTTCAGGGAAAAATATTACCATATAGAAATTATAGCCATAAAATTTTCAAAATTTCATCAAACCCCATCTATGCCAGAAACCGTTCCAGATTCATCATCTAAATTTAAAAATTCATGTCTCACTATTTACAAACCCAAATGATACATATTATATATCAATTTAAAGGTTATTATATCTATTTTAATTCTGGAATGTTTCATAATTTTTGGACTAGGTTTGGCTAACGTAATTAATTTTAAAACCAAAGTGATTCCAAAGAAACTAACCGAACAACAACTCCTCTTAATTTCTAAAAATTCAAGACTTATACACAATCATCCAAAAAATCACAACTACATATATTCCCATATAATCTTTTGTATAGAATTCATTGGAAACCTCAAATTTGGAAAATTCTCATTCCTTCCTCATTCCCTATTCTGGCCAAAACAGAGCCTTACAAGACAATTCACTATTTCATAATTTATTCACTATACTAGGTTCATATGTTTCCCAAACTACCCAAAAATATCCTCAAATCAACTAGAAAGAGTTAAAATATATGTGAAGTAAACTCACCTATGTCAGAATATGGAGTTGTATATGGGATTTGCAGTCACTTCTTCCTTCCTCCAATGGCACATAATACTCTTACGTCTCACTCTTTCTCTATTAAGTTTATCTTGCTTTCTCTCTCTTTCACTCTCTCTCTCTCTTTTCCTTGTTTGCCAAAAGTGAAGTAAATGGAGAGGTGAGAGAGTATTTTTGTTTTAAAAAAATGAAAGTGTGTGTATGTGTGACACATGGGTGTTTATTTTAATTGAATGAATGTGTGTGTGTGAGTGTCATGAGAAGCATGGAAGAGTGTGTGCTTTATTTTAATGTTTGTGTGTGTATGCGCCCGCGCGTGAGTCTCATGTCAAGCAAGGGAAAAGGTGTGTCTGTTTTTTATTTTAATATATATATTTCCTATTAATTACACACACAATGCCTTAATTTTTCCCTTTGTCTAATTTAAGATCCCATATATTTCATAGGTTCCATAATTTGGCTTACTATCTAACTCCCATAAATTAATCCTTAACAATTTTTAAAGATTCTCTTCTTTAATTAACTCTATAAAGCCTTAAAATAATTTCCTAGAGAGTCCTAAGCCAAATTATGACCATTAATTGTTGTTTCTTGAATCTTTAGGAAAATAGGCTTTCAATACCCAAAATTAATCTCTAGCACCATTTAATTTTCTTTTTGGGAATTTAACCTTTTAATAAATTTTGGGATGTTATATAAGCCGTGTTTGAATTGCAACTATGTGGTGAAAACAAGTGTTACTTGTAACATAGTTTGATCCAGAAAATTTCAATGTCATGTTGTAGAACAACTTCAAGAAGCCAAGAAACTCCTTTGTAGTGCTCCGATCATATTCAGTAGAAGGCAAAATTGTAGGTTCTGCACTCCTTCTTATAGTTGTATCATCAAAGACGTCATCAACACCTTCATGATAATCAATCAAGGTAAAAGTATCTCAACGTGATTGTAATCTAACTTTCTTCTTGAAGTATTCTTTGTAATCTTCATCCTTCTCTTCCATCCTAATAAAAACTTTGACGAACTTAACGGCACTTTCAAGCATAAGATATGTCGAGTTCCACCTAATGACATCATATAAATGAAAAAAATGATTAAACATCAACACATCATCATATCAAAAGTCATTAAAACTAATTATAAATAAATTACCTCGTCGGACAGTCCAAGGTAAGCAAACTTTTTTATTCGACTCGCTCTCTTTCAGCAAGCATTATAAATTTATGGTTCCTCGACAGAGAAGATTTAACAAATTTGACTTCATGTCGGATGAGCTTAATGGACTTGTTCATTTCTTTCAGACCTTCAAAAACAACCAAATTTAATATGTGAGCAGCACACCGCATTTGCATAAACTCTCCATCACATACTAAACCATCTCAACTCCTAAAACACTTCTTTAAGATTGCAATTGCAGAAGCATTGTCAACTATAATTTTAAACACTTTGTCAATGCCCCACTAGAACAAGTAATCCTTAATTTGCTTTGTAATTGACTCCCCTCTATGATTTGTAATCTCACAAAAATTCCAATTCTCATCAATCCAATGAGCAGTCAAACACATGTAGTTGTTGTTCTGTACAGATGTCCAACAATCAGTGGTGAAACACACATGGACTTTAGAAGTCTTGAACTATTTTCTCAAGATATCTGCTTGTTCTTGATATATATTATAGCAATCTCTAGCAGCCGTCTATCTCCAAGGCATTTGAAACTTGGGTTGAAACTCTTGCAAGAGTTCCGTAAAACCTTTCTTTTTGATAGTTTGGAATCATCTTTTATGATATATTTGGCAACCGCCTTTCTACTTCGCTCTTGACTAAACAAGTGATGAGTCAATTTTTTATTTACCATAGCCATTAATAAACTTTAACCCTTACTAGCTTTGTTAAGATTGCTTGGACACTTGTCCAAATGCCACTATAATTGTTTAGTGCCATCATTCGAAGGATGACTTGCATACAGAGCTCTACAATAGTTTCACTTTGCTTTATGTTTTCCTTATGTTTTTGCTTGTGGCATCCTTGTAAAATGCTTCCAGATGTCATATGAGTCTCTCCTTTTTTTCCTAGGTCGTAACTCAGCTTCTTGTCCCTTATTATTGGTTTGATTCTAGTATTATAAGCGGTATGATCAGCTGTTGTGAGCCCATTTTCATTTCTAATTTCCCTTGCAAAAGTTTCACCTTTCTCTTGCACATTTGTTGGTGGAATATGTGACATGCTACTTTTCCTTTTACCCTACAACAGTTTCAACTTTAAGCATTTAACGAGTGTAGATAATATATATTTGGTTTGCTTGATCTATAAAATGTCAAAAAGGGTATAAATGAAACTAAGTGAATGGTAGGTTCTATTATAAAGGGTATATTTATTTCTCTAGCTTGAATGGTAGTTTATGTTATATGAGGAAGGATCTAGGCTTTGAGTATAAATGGAACTAAGTCTCTGATGATCTCTAGTTTACTACAGAAAATTCTGATGTATCTCTTAAAATGTAATTTAAACCCTGTTGAGTTGACCACTGCAATAACACCAATACCATTACTTTGTTACTCGATTCATTTAGAAATTGTATCAACGCTTTGTTTTCACAGAATTATGTTCAATACACATTCAATTCAATAAAGTATAGAAATATAGAATCTAAATACTCAACCACTTCTCTATAATTGCAATGAAAAAAAATATTTCAAGTCATCTAGAATTTTGATGATGCTTCAATTCCCTCCCCTTAAAAAAGTACATAGAAATGAAAGTAAATGGACATGCAAATCCTGAATTATTATCTTGAGCCAAAAAGAATGATCTTTCTTCTAAATCAAATTTTTTTTCTATATTGTTTAATCACTATGCATATTCAACTTCTTCATATATCCAAAAGAAGAAAAATTCGTATACATAAGCAATTTAGTGTATAATGACAAGTTGCATCTTCTTATACACCTTAGCTCAATAAGGTATACCTGCACGTAGGGAACAATACTTGTAAACTAAACAGAGTGTAACACAACACACACCAAAGCTTCGATCATTCTCGGTTAAGGAGATAAGAACAGTACCTGGATAAGGTGAATGTGAGCTATGGTGTTAACGAGGAGAGGTGAAGGTGAAGGGCTTTAGATTACGCCTGAACTTCTCGACTATAAGACTTTGCAATAGTGAAGGAGCTGAGCTGGTACAAGTGTGCGACTTTCGACTGGGATTGGCAAGTACTATGGGCTACGGCCTAAGGTGAAGGACTGGTGGTGGGTGGGCTGGTGGCAAGGTGAGGTGAGTGCGTGGTAATTCGGTGTAGGCGAGTGCATGGCGCCGACGATTCGATAAAGCGATGATGATGATTGATAAAGATTAAAGATGAGGCTAGGGTTCGCTTGTGTTTTCTGTCTTTCCCTTTCCCACTTGTGTTTTCAGTCTGAACTCTGAAGAAGAGAATCAATGATTAAGTGTATCTTGCGTGAAAACATTTTATATATATATATATATATATATATATATATATATATATATAACATATACGGGTACAAGCAGGAACGGGTGACCCTTGTTATTACCCGTTAACCGCCTATTTAATTTAGACGGGTATAGGTAACCCATACCTGTTATAGGCCTTATTTTGGGTGAGCTTGAAACGGGCCGAAAATACCAGGAAGCGGGCAGACGGGCGGGATATGGGTTCCTTGCTCACCCCTAATCATGGGATGGGCGACCCCTTAGGAAGCCTCATGTATAGTTAGGATATGAAATGTAAAAGGAATAAAGACTTATTGTACAGTAGTTTTAGGATATATGATGTGTAGTATTCTCCCTAATTATTGTGAATACTTGCTGTATGCTAGGTATGATAAACTTATGTACTCGAAATTTTGTGAAATGAAAAATATGCCCTTATAACTATGTGAAATTCTCCTCTTCCTCATTTCAATATAATGAAACATAAAGATGGTAAGAACGGGAGGTAGACTGAGAGGTGGAGGGGTTGGGCAGGGTCAAGAAGCTAGACCTGATCAATACAGTAACTATTTGCATGCTGACAGTATAACTAACTATGCTAAATGAATTAAGGGATGAGCTGCGAGAGGTACGACAGAAATAGAATATAGATAGAGAAATGCATAATAACCTGGTAGACAAGAAGTGAACTCATAGCATGAGAAACATAAATAGGATCCTCTGCTTAGAACTGCTCCTGGTGGAGACAGTTTACAAACATGAGCAACACAGTTCAGTCAATAAGGGTTTGTTGTTGACAGAGGTTGACACCCTTATTTCCCAAGGAAAGTTTGATCCTTAGCTGACAGAGGATTGGTTTTCTCCTATTTTACTAAGTAGTGATTTTTCACAACATGAAATTACTGATTGTGTTTAGACTAGCTATGATAGACTCAATGTTGACATTCTGATCCACTCGAGAAGTAGAAAAGAACATGAGAAGCACCTATGAGTAGTGCTAAGACATCTTGACTCACAGAATAGGATCTAGTATATCCTAATAAAGTGGGAATAGTATTGAGTCGAAAGAGGCTAGGAATTGTCACCGAGGTACATAGTTTTTGGGTTTAGTCAGATATCATGGGAGATTCCTATGGAATTCCTATCCAACCATCTCAACATTATTAAACCTCATATGAGGTGATGAAATATCATAGTGGCATAGCGAGAGGCATTATGAGAAAATAGAACAATGGAGTGGGATAATAAATCTGTGTGATTTTTTAGGACAATAGAAGTTAATATTCACACCAGTATTGATCATCCCATATCATGTTTAGACCTGTGTGGTCTACAGTAACATAGCTTATGTGGCATACAGTGATTTACCCTGTGTGGTCAGTAGTGGACAGCCCGATCAGAGCATGTTAATCAACCTCATAATCAGGATGCACCCCTGACATGGTCAGAAGAGAGTCCTGATTGCACCGATGAAAAGCACAAGTAGCCCTATGGTCGAGAGGTGGTGCATAAAATATGTTGTTGTGGCGGTGTGGCCAATAGTATTACATACTGTATAGTGACATATGTAAATAGAGATTGGGATGAACACTAGTGTAGTAGGGCATAATGGTGGCGAATACTTCTCAACAGATATAGCCTTGTAAAAACCGGCTGACACCCAAGAGGGCTGGTGAATTGGGTGTACGATAAGAAATTAAGATCTCTTAAAATCTTTTTGCATCTTATCAAATCAATAAGTATAGAAGTATAAAATTACAAGCAATTATATAAATCGTATATGTTGGAAATATAAGAGCTTAGGGAAGAGAATATGCAAACTATGATTTATCCTAGTTCGGTCTAATCCACGATGACCTACACCTAGTCCCCAGGCTCCTTCTGAGACTTTTAATCCATTTTCTTCTTGTTTAACTAAGCACAAGAAAATTATTTACAAACCACAAGTTTAGCCAGTCACTTGTGAAGCCTACTACGAAGTTACTTCCCCTAATATACTGTAAGGTTCACTCCCCCTTATGGCAAGTCTTACTAGTAGCAACATTCTCTACTGCTTGCACCTTGTAAGTCTTACAAACAGAAAGTCTTACCGGCAATTCTCTCTACAGCTTCCCCCGTAAGGAAACCAACTCTCTCAAGGTTTCTCTACCTTGAGATCAACTCAGAAATATGTTTGTAAAGATTTACAAACTCTCTTATAGAATAGATATGATGCTCTCTAAAGTACAATACAAATAATTTTACTCTTAATGATAAATGATATAGAAAACAAATAAGAACAAAGAGTGGTTGGACTGAAGAGGATGACTCATGATATAAGCATGTTTGTGTCATTATGTCTTCATGTCTCTGCAACTCTTCTCTGAATGCTTCCATATTTATAATTGAATTGTAGTAGATGACCATTGTAAGAATTCATCTGTTAGAGTCCCGTTGCTTCATTTGACCCTTCTTCATATTTGAAAAACTAGCTATTACGTCAGACGCTCCTCACGCTCTGTAAAATGACTTTTCTTTCCTTAGCATGATCTCTTCATTGTTTTACTGCAAATATGCTTAGAATACTAATACAATAAAGGGTTAATCATATAGATAACAAATTAGTAAGCATTAGATGATTAACATGCAATCTGAACTTCATCACTCAAGTGATCACTAGAGTGATCCCTTCTGATTTCTTCAAGAGAGTATTTCAGAGTAAAATAACTCTTTACACAGTACATGACTCGAGTGATCAAAGATAATCACTTGAGTAATCCATTCCAAAACTTGGCAGAGATTCTTTCCTGAGTTTTACATGCAAACTTACCTCATCACTCGAGTGGTCACTTGAGTGATCAATTGTCATCACTCGAGTAATACCTTCCAAAACTTGGCAGAGAGTATTTGAGGCGATTTCAACTTCATCACTCGAGTGATATACTCATTTTGAATTTAAATATGGAAAATTATTTATCATCAAAAATCTCTTTCTTTCTACTTTCTAATGAAAAAATAATAAGCTCTAAACTCATTGTATTTTGCAAGTTATGATCAAAGAGTGTTTAATGTTCTAGATAGTGTTTGAATTTTTGAACATCAACTTCCGAAAGCCATACCACTTTGAATATAACTCTAAATTTAACATATTATATATCCATCAAAATATCTTTAAGTATAGTTTCATATGCCACTAGTTTCAACTCAATTGGACGTGTAGTTGGAGAGATATGTCCAAAATACCGACCCTATTATGGAAAATGGCGGTGATTTGAATGTCAAATTTTGAAACTCATATCTCTTTCATCTAAGATTTTTTTATGTTACTTTTAATGTCAATTTTATGCATTGGGAGTCTAGTTACATATGCAACTAGTTTCATCTCAATCAAACGTGTAGTTGGAGAGATATGTCCAAAATACCGAACCTCTATCATGCTGACCAAAAACAGAGTGCAACAGAGTGATGCATCACTTGAGTAATCACCCTCAAAATATGGCAGTGGCGCATCACTTAAGTGATCACCTTTAGAGGTTCCATAACTTTCGTATAAGTCATTTTAGCTTCGTATTGACTCATTCTAACCTTCGGTATCACTTCTAAGAGCTTGAATCTTGATATTCCCATTAGTTCTTTCAAGTTCTTCTTTCTTTAGTCTCTTTGTTATTAATTTTCCTCTTGATGATCATTCTCTATAACCCAATTAGATAGCTTCTTTTATTTTTCGTTACTATCTTCAATCTTCTTCTATATTTGCTTGACTAATTTATAAAATATTCACATTAGATATAGTAGTTAGTCAATGTATGAGATAAATATGTTATACAAACTTTTTTCTCTTAATACTTGACATCTATATTTGACATCATCAAAACTAATCATATCTAACAAGCCTTACAGAATCAATTACCCCACTTATGTTATAGAGCTAGCAACAATTAATTTTGATTTAAGAACATGTGACAAGTACGGACAAGTTGATGCCTACTCTAGAACATTTATGTCACATCACAATGTGACAAGTAGGGATAAAGCAATCCTTTTGGTCCGAAACAAAATCATCGCTTTGATCCTAAACAATACACATCATATGGGCAGTAACGGTCAAATAGTCATTTGACCCTGAACCTCGAACAGACAGGCATAGTTTCATATAGACATATTTGTAGATAAAACTAGTTACAAATAATCAGGGGTACAAAAAGATAGATTGGCAGTAAATTCTCATGTACATAGTTGTACTGGGCAGTAAGATCAAAATATTCAGTGATATGATAATAGAATGATATAAGTCGTAAGGCTAAATACACTGGGCAATGTTCTGATAAGGAAATGAGGTCTAGAGTTGCTAGTGGATAGTGTGTCCACCTATTATAAGACCTATTGGACTAGTATGTCCTTAGGTTAGTAGATTTATAAGCAATCAAAGTTATGCCAAATAGAGTACAAAGGCGATAAAACCCGAGGAGCATTTTTGCATAGGGTAGTGTCCCTAGGCAGGAAGGATTGACAAGCACTCTGTGCTATAATGAATAGTGTTGGACACATTGAGGGATAAGCAACTCCATGCCAAGCTAAGCAAGTGTGAGTTTTGGTTTTCAGAAGTTAAATTTTTGGGCCATGTAGTCTTAAAGCAAGAAGTCTTGGTGGATCCAAACAAAGTGGAAGCAGTACTAAACTGGAAGAGACCAGAAACTATATTTAAGATACACAATTTTCTAGGTCTTGCCAGGTATTACAGATAGTTTATACAGAATTCTCCAGAATAGCTTTGTTGTTGACAAAGTTTACACGAAAGACTCAATATTTTGTGTGGGATAGCAGTTGTAAGAGGAGCTTCACAGAACTGAAATAGAAATTAACAACGACACCAGTGTTGACAATCCCAGATCCACAGTTAACCTTCATGGTTTACTTAAATGCCAGTGGGCATAGATTGGGATATGTTCTGATATAGCAAGGTCGAGTAGTGGCATATGCATCCTGTCAAATGAAGCCTCACAAACAAAGATATCCCACACACGATCTTGAGTTAGCAGTGATTGTATTCGCACTAAAAATATGGAGATACTTTCTCTATGGGGAAACCGTAGAGTTGTACTGTGACCATAAGAGCTAGAAGTATGTATACGATCAGAAAGAGCTTAACATGAGATAGCACAGATAGATGGAGTTTCTCAATGATTACAATTTGGAGATCAAATATCATCCAGGCAAGGCTAATGTTGTGGCAGATGCATTGAGTCTTAAAGCAATGTAAGTGGCAACCCTCATGATTCACGAGCCAAAATTGATTGAATATCTTAGAGATCTCAATCTATCTAATTAGATCATAATCAACAGCAATAATGTCAGTCTGACTGAAAATGACCTGAGAGCAATTATAGAAGAAGCTCAGATATATGATAGACAAGCGCAGTCTATCAAAGACATGATTGAAATGGGGGAAACTCAGGAACATGACTTATCACCAAGTGAGCTAGTCAGATACAAGAAGAGGATATACATTCCACCACAAACAGAGATGAAACGACAAATCCTAGAAGAGACATACAAGAGTAAATATACCCTACACCCAAGAGCAACTAAAATGTACCACAATCTGAAGTCCACATATTGGTGGCTAAGCATGAAAAGAGATATGACAAGGTTTATTTCTCGTTGTCTTACTTGTCAGAAAGTAAATGTCAAGCATCAACGACCATCAGTGTTTTTGCAAAACCCTGAAATTCCTGAGTAGAAATAGGAGAGCATCACCATGGATTTCATGACAAGATTGCCCAAAATTCAAAATCAAGGAGATCTATATCAAAGAGATAGTACGGCTATATGGTACACCAAAGAATATAATATCTTACAGAAATCCCTGATTCATTTCCAAGTCTTGGAAGGCAGTGCACGAAGCTTTAGGTACCAAGCTCCAATTCAGTACGGCCTATCATCCTCATACAAACAGACAAATAGAAAGAATAATATAGACTCTAGAGGATATGCTAAAGGCGTGCGTACTAGATTGTAAAGGCAGTTGGGATCAATTCCTTCCACTTGCGGAATTCACATACAATAACAATTATCACTCGAGCATTCAAATGACTTCATATAAAACGTTGTATGGAAGGAAGTGTTAGTCGCCCTTGTACTGGACAAAACTATCTGAGAGGTAGTTGTGGGGGCCAGACATAGTCAATTAGACAATAGAGCATATCAAGTTGATAAAGCGGAGACTGTTGGTTACTAAGAGAAGGCAGAAGAGCTATGCCAACAAGAGAAGGGAACCTCTAGAGTTTGAGGTTGAAGATCATGTATTCATGAAGGTTTCACCTATTACTGGAATTGGCAGAGTACTAAAGGTGAAGAAGCTAAGCCTTAGGTATATTGGTCCTTTTGAAATCTTATCAAAGATTAGGCCAGTAGCGTACCGAATAGCTTTACCTCCAAGTTTGAGCAAACTGCATGATGTCTTACATGCCTCACAGTTGAAGAGATATCTACCTGACCCAGAACATGTGATCAAATACGAGGAGGTAGACGTGCGAGATGATCTCACGTATGAGGTCACACCTGACCAAGACATTGATCGGCATGAGAAACAACTCAGACATAAGAGTATCTCATTCATAAAAGAGATATGGAAGGGGTTATCTCCTAGAGAAGCTTCCTGGGAAGTTGAGCGAGACATGTAGAACCATTACCTAGAATAAATGAGACAGTACATGTAGCAAATTTCAAGGATAAAATTTATTTAAGGGGGGAGAGCTATAACATCCACTTTTTATTCACTAATATTCCTTGTATGTAATTGTGGCATTTAAGGGAATAAAATGGTGAATTAAAGAGTACATTAAATAACAAAGCAAGGCAATTAGTATTCATACACAACATAATTATGTTTGGAACATAAGTTGTAGAAACTAGATTTACTGCTAGTATGTTTTCCTGTGTAGCAGCATAGGTGTGTGACATTTTAAATAGGCAAATGATGTCCAATGCCTATGAAATTTTTTAAAATGAAATTATACTTATAAAGCTTCAATTTGATAAGTTATATAAGGAATTTGGAGCTATACACAAAGAGATGTGTATTTTTGAAATTAGCCAAGTGAAAATGGCAAGTTTCTGTGATAGCATCCAATAAACGGTGAATCTGGAAGTTTGAGAGTATATTTGGCTAAAGGCTATATTTTTCATCAAAACTATACTTAATAAGGGTCACATAGCCTTTAGAACCACTACAATTGGACATCTGTACGATTAGATATGAATTTTTTCAAATTTTGATGAAAATTCTGGCAGATTGAGTATAAGTGCAAAATTACAAAAAAAATGTAAGGGCAAAAGGGTAAATTGCCAAATAAAGCAAGAAGCTATTAATTATTCCTTTATTCTGTGATATTTGTAGTCAGATAAGAAGAGGCAAGAGAGAAGTATAATGCATGGTCCAAATTAATCAAAAGGGATTAATATTGGCCAAGTAAATTAAGTTTGAAAAGTCAACAAAGCAAAGTTGTAATTAAATGGCTCTTACATGGTAATTTCAAGAGGTAAATGAGGTCAAATTAAGAGACTTATTTGGTCCCTTTTTACATCCCTTGGACGTCAATTTGAGAGAGGGAAAAGGGGATAAAACTTGATCAAACAACATGTGCAAGAAAGGCAATAAAATATTATATTTCAAAGGAGGTGTAATTGGATATTTTTTAAAGGCTTATCATCTCTTTCCTTATGCACATTTTTCGTCTGCCTTCAAGAATAAAGAGAGAAGAGAGTTTAAAGAACATAGAAGAGCAAGAAAAGAGGAGGAAGCTTAAGAAGAAAAATCCAAGGTAAGTAGGCTTGGATTCAAGTGTTCTTGTCTTCTAACTCAAGTAGAATCTCTTCTAATCCCTTCTCCTTCTTGAATACCATGATTAGCAAGCAAAATTTCAAGAGGTAAGAATAGAGAGAGAGAGAGAGAAAATGGTGCCTAGAGAGAGAAAGTGAGAGAATCAAGAGGTAAGCTCAAGAACCCTAATCCTCTTGATTAATATGTTGTTGTTATGGTGATTGTTGTTTATGTTGGCTTGGTTTTGTTGATTTTTTGAAATTTGGAAGATGAAACCCTAAGATGATATGCTGCCAAAATTTCTATGAAACATGTTTATTGAGTGTTTAAATGGTTAATTATGTGATTATAAGTGAAAAGGAAGTGGTTAATCAAGTGGAATCAAGAAAACACAACTTCCTTTTTAGGGTTCCAATGTTTCGGCCAAGTGTATAAACATAGAAAGGAATTGGAATTTTGTAATTTTGATGATTCAATTAAATTTATATGGGAAAATTGTGTAGGAAAATATGTGTTCATAATTTTTTCATAATTGTATGCAAATCCGGAAATTTTAGAAGTTTTAAGGAAGTGATGTTTGATTTGATTCCTGGAGGCCATGTTCTTATGAAATGAACTTCGTGAAACAAATCTAGTCTAAATGTTATGAAACTTTTCAGGATTAAAGTAGAGATGTAGATATTTAATTTGATAGGTGGATGATAATTTTTGGACTAATACATTAAGAGATATGATCTTTCAAAATTGAGCCCTGTTTCTATAATGCAATCTGGAACAGGGGAAGTTTAGCTAATTTATTGGAAAAATATAACGAAAATGGTCAAACTTATATATTTTTTCATGAAAATATACTTAAATAGCTATATATAGGCTTTGGAACCAGTCAATTTGGAATTTTCTATAATTAATTATGATTTTTCAACAGAATATGATTGAAAGGAAGTAGTAATGCAAGTAATAATCAATTACTTGTTAACTTTAATTTATAGGAGTCAATAATAGCCCAAGCTGAATCCAAGTTATTGGACAAACAAAGGAACAGAAAAAGAACTCAGTTAGAAACTCTTTCTTTCATATACTATGTTATAATTTTATGCTTTGTGTATGCCATTTTTTGTAACATGATAGTGCTGAAGGCATACGACCTAGCTGTGGTCTAGGACCCAACGATGGTACACGAGTTAAGCCAGGGTTACAAACATTCGTTTGGCCTCGGACAGTGTTCGCACAACATTATTTGTGTTCGCATCTTACATAACATGGTGCATTACATATCCATTTTTGCATTCTATATGTCTAAAATGTATGTTACTACTGAGATTTGTTTGAATCTCTCCCTTTTTCAACATCCAAAAACATTCTAGCGAAAACAAGCTGCTCGAAGGGCAAAGCAGTGGCTATCGGCGAGTAGAGTCCTGGTGCAGGCTGAAGCTGCCATTAGTTATTTAGAACTGTAATTTTATTTCTTTTGAAAATTATATATATATTTTTCAAACTCTACAGAGAATTCCTATATTATAAACAAGTACTTAATGTCAGTATGTTCCCGCTATTTCTGTATGCCTTTGTGAACTATGTGATTAATACTCTATGAGTATCAAAATGTTAAGGGGATTGACACCTTTAGTTAATATAATGGGTTAACAACTTCCTATAACAGGAAACAAACCTTTGATCAAAGTAATAATAGGTTTTCCAAAAAAATATAACTTCAAAAAAGCAAGTTAATATCACCTTGAATGCTTTATCGCATCATGATTTCACAAAGGCACCTTAATCAAATAAGGAAAATAGAGCACTAAAAGAATGTGACCTAGCTAGGGCTCATGAACGACAAAAACATAAGTTAGGGCAAGCGAAAGCAACTCACTTGGCAGTCGTTGAGACAAGTGTGAAGGTATTGACTATTGTGGTTGTTGTTGAAAGGTAAAGCGAAGGCTTTTTATGGTAGGGCTTGACTAAAAATAAATCTTGATGACCGAAAAAGATAACAAGAGTAGTAGGGTTACGATATGAGCAGGTTTCATTTGAATAGACTAAGTATCAAATATATTCCTTTTTAGACTTAAATAGAAGAGGAATGGTAAGGTTTTTTAGGTTGTCTTGCCTAATAATTTACATAATAGTTGTATCGATAAAATTGTTATTTATTTGTTTATATTTATTATGGTTCTTTGTTAATAATCATGAGTTATGTTATTGTTTTAACATATACATATATCACAGTTATTAGTTAATAACCGTGAGGTATGATATTATTTTTTTAAAATGTTTTAGGTAGCTAGTGCTCAGATAATTACATTTTTATTTAAAAAAATAAAATAAAAATATCACCCTTTGATGACTAGTTGCTTGATAGATGATATGTTGTTTGCTGCGAATTTAGGAAATTTTGTTTTCCTCAATTTGAATGAATCAAAAGTTTCATAATTTCACAGCAAACCACAAATCATCACACTACTCGTCACTAGAAGGGTGGTCTAAATCATCTAGGAGTATGTCAGGATCATGATAGATAATCCCATACTCATCAAGAATGAGATTGGCCTTCCTGTTCATACTGGACAAATATCTGGCTAGCCTCCTCATTGCATGGTTAACACATTTTGCATGCTGCATTATTGCCTCCACTTGAGGTGGAGGTAGAGGTTGTAGAAGAGGAGAAGTGGGAGAAGGAGGTTATGGAGGAGGGGAAGGAGGTGGAGGAGAAGGATGATACCGTGGATTTTCTAATAAGTCTTCAACATGTCTTTTCATCTTGGTAATTTAAAGAACAGAGGATAATGATAAACATAAAGAAATTGGAAGTTTATATAGCCTAGAAGTGGTGAGTTCGAATCATTATTGCTTACATTGGAAGTTGAAGAGGAGTCACGAGCAATAGTGAGTAATGAAAGGGTACTTGATTCTCATGCTGATCGGTGAAGAATGAAGAAGCATAGAGTATTCTCTGTTAGAACCGGCTGACATCTAAGAAGGGAGTGAATCAAGTGTATGATAAAAACTTGAGAACTTTGGAAAATGTTTCGCATCTTAGTGAAATCAATAAGTATGAAAGTAATGAATTATAAAACCATAGTCAGTTATTGAAATCATATATGCTAAAAATATAAGAGCTTAAGGAAGAGAATATGCAAACTGTGATTTATCCTTTTTCGATCCAATCCACAATAATCTACGTCCAGTACCTAAGTTCCTCCTAAGATTTTAATCCTCTATCTTCCTCAAGTTTAACTAGATACTTGAAAACCTCTACAATCACACAAGTTTGATCTGGGCACTTGTGAAGCCACTTACAATCTTCTCACCGAGATAACAACTCCTATTTACACACTGTAAGATTATAATCCTTCTTGATGACAAATGTTTATGATCAATCTTCTCTCTCATAAGTGAATAATGATAATCACTAAAGTACAAGACAAATAATGTCTCTCTTAAAGTAAATAGTATAAGAACCCAGAAAACAAAGACTATGTGAGATGAATGTTGGAGTCAAAATGTTGGCATTTCAATAATGTATGCACATGCTCTCTCCTCCTTCTATTTTGAATTATCTTCTATTTATAGTTGATGAAAAGTATTTAGCTATTGAGATTTTTCTTCTTCCCATTGAAAATATGAGCGTTAGAAGTCCGTTAGAAGTAGCCTTTAAAGTTACTGACAAGAAGTTGCATTTTGGTCGTTGAGCTCTATTAAAGTTTAATCATTTGTAATCTTCATATAAACTTGATTAGTAATTATTAGGAATTATTAGAAGCAATATAATCAAGGTTTATAAGAGTTTGGAAGGACATTAAAAAAATCCGAGACGGAGATTAAATTCTGTGAAGAATCATCACTCATAATCTCTATGGCACTGGAGTGATTGGAGCTTGAATTCAAGAATATATCATATGACTGTCAGGTTACTGGAAAGTGATGGCTCAACTTTGCAAACATCACTCGAGTGACCTTATTGCCTTGGTTGATTCCTTAATTTTTTTAAAAGAGATTTCATTCATCACTTTCTAGTTACTGAATGATTATTCGAAATTTTTGGGCATCACTCAAGTGATCTGTCAGAATTTCACATAATCACTCAATCATTTTCTATTATCTTGCTAGAGATCATGTAAAAAATAAGACATCAATGGAGTGATCAAACATCACTTGAGTGATCCTTCAAGTTTTCAAAGAAATCACTGGTTAGTAACTTGCTGGTGATAAGACACATTATTGGAGTGATCCTTCATCACTCGAGTGATGAAGAAGGATTTTCATTAAATACTTCCAAGTTGATAATTTGGCACAGAGGTCAACTTCCAGTGGGCATAACTCTTCGAATGTAACTTTAAATTTGGCAAATGACCATCCTCAGAATGCTCTTTAAGTCTTATTTCTAATGCAATAAGAATCAGTTCCAAAGTCATTGTCTTCCAAACTTTATGATCAAATTAGTAGCTACTAGTCTAGAACACAACATTTATTTCAGGCACCAACTTTTAAAGCTCATATCTCTTTCATTAGAAACTCTTTGAGCATAAAATATATGTCCATAAACCACATTTAGAGTTTAGTTTCATATGAAATAAGTTTCACCTCAATTTGTGGTTTGAGATATATGACCAAATTACTGAACCTCTATCGTGCTAAATGAAAATAGAGTTGAATAAGTATACTAAAATATGATCATCACTCGAGTGGAGTTTTCTTAACTTGAGTGAAATATGCAAAAATCACTTCTAGAGGTGCAACTCGAGTGATAATGAAGTATAACTCGAGTGAAGTTGTTATAACTTCCATATAAGGTACTTTAACTTCTGATTAAATCATTCTAACTTCCAATTGAGCATAATCACCTCCAATACCAAATCTAAGAACTTGAAACGTGATATTCCTATTATATTTTGCAAGTTCTTCTTTTTTTATCTCTTCTTTTCTTCTTCATGATTATTCTCTACAATCCTTTTAATCATTCTTCATAATTCAACTTAATATCTTCTTTCTTCTCTTGAATTTCTCTCCTCCTATGTGATAACTTCTTATTCTTCTTTTGATCATTCTCCATATTCCAATTTGATATCTTCTTTCTTTATTTGACTAATCTATAAGATATTTCATATTGAATATATTAGTTAGTCAAAATATAAGATAAATATATGATGCAAACTTTTTGCTCTTAATATTTAGCATTTATATTTGACATTATCAAAACTAGTCATATCTAACATTCTCATTATGAGCATGGGGAAGGGGAAAGGTTTTGACCGTTTAGTTGACATTATTTAAGAGAAACCATTATGTTATTTTTCTGATATGAACTTGGAAGACAAATATATTTTTTGTTCATCTAACATTTCATGATAGTTTTACCACAAGAACAGTCATTCTTATGAGACAATATATGATAGTTATAAAGTACAACCGTTATGTATTTGTATGGTATTCTAATAAGTAATGGTTGTTACTAAATAACCATAATGTATATACCTTTTTTTAAAAAAAAATTGGTGGTTGATTATGCAACCACCATTTTACAAACTGTAAATGAAAAGTTATGCATCATCATATTCTTCATTCTCCGGTAAATTGCCCACCTTCTCATTCAAAGAGTGAACAAGAGAGGTAAGTTCTTTCAAGCACTTGTCCATGCGTCCTTGCTCTGGCATGTAAACCTGGACCATATAATGGAGCTCGTAGGTTGTATAAACAAGACCTTCAATGCTTGTTGGTAGAGGGAGTTCATCTTTCATTTTCTTGCTAGATGATAAATCAGAATTTCTCTTGCATTTGTCCTTGATTTTTTTTGAATCAAAAGTTGGCTTTGAGAAGTTTAAATGGAAGTAGAAAAGTATAGTTCAGTTTTTCAGACATTTATATAGAGGGTTTTATGGATTATCAAGTTGTCACCTCTTTTAGTATTAAATATCATTATATTTTATATATGGCGATATTTAATTCTTAATAATCGTTATATATTTTACAATTTTTTAATTTATTGGTGTCTACTGTAAATTGAATAATCAACAATGATATTAACTTAGAACCATTGAGTATGCTAGCAAAAATACTTTATAGTTCTTAATTAATAACTGTTAGTTATTAATTTTTAAATTCATCTCCTTCCTCTGATGATGAGAGTGAAGATGAGGACGAGGAAGAGGAGGATGAATAGGACGATGAGGACGGCAAACCCTGTTCATCCTCCTCTTCCTCATCCTCATCCACATTCTTATCATTAGAGGAGAGAGATGAAGGTAGGTTAGACTATTATCATTAGTATGGGGAAGGGGAAAGGTTTTAAATAGTCATAGTGTTTGTTGTTTCATGATGGTTTTTGCTTAAACAACCGTCATTCTTGTGAGACAAAATATGACGGTTACTAATTAACACCATTATTTATTTGCTTGGACTTCTGTTAAGCGATGGGTTTTACTTAATGGCCATTATGTATCTCAAGTATAGAGGATCCTAACCACGTCACCCCCTCTGTTATAGCTAGCCTCTGCCCCCTCCACTAATCCATCTATTGCACTGAATGATGAGATGACACCAGAGAAAGGATCACTGAGGAAGGGTCTTATTGTCATGAAGGAGGTCTAAAGCAAATTACAAGAGAGGGGAGGAAACTTACTGTGAGGTTGAACAAGAAAGAACAAACTGTGAACTTGTCAGATTTCAAAATTTTACCTGTCTTGTTCCATCTATAGTAAGTTTCCTCCCCTGTCTCTTAATTTTCCTTTCAGACCTCTTTCATGACAACAAGACCCTTCCCCAGTGCTCTTTTCTCTTGTGCCAACTCATCATTCGACGTAATAAATGGATTAAAGGAGGGGGCAGGGGCGTTGGCTATGGCAGAGGGGGCAACGTGGTTAGGATCCTCAGTACTTAAGCCATTTGTTGCTACCAACAAGCTTTGAGGAGGGGGCGGCAGTGGCGGAGGAGTTCCCTAAGATCTTAACATGATAAAGGAGAGAAAGAGGAGGTCGATCAAGAAAAGTAGTAAGAATCACAATGAATAGTTGAGTTTAAATAGAGGTCTAACAGATTATGAAGGGCTATGAGTTATGACTTATAAAGATCTAACAGGATTATGAAGGGTTATGATGAGTTATGACATTGAAGGTCCAAATGTTACAAAGGGTTATGTAAGAGTTAGATAACAGTTTTTTTTTAATATTGTTAAATTTTGTCTTCGTCGATATAAGTGTTTGGAAGATAAATCATTTGTAAGTATTACAATATAGTTGTTTCTTAAGAATTGTCAGTTTTTGTCACTAAATAAATTATGGTTATTAGCTACAAACATTACTTTTGTGTTTTGGAAATTGTACACATAATTAACCATTATGTTTAAGCATTACATATCCTTGCGCGACCTCCGACTCGACATACATGATATTTATTAGCTGTAATCGTTATGTATTAAATGTTATAAATGCCTAAATACGTAATAGTGACTCGACTTGGTTTTGTAAGGTAAAAACATAAAAATGATAAACTCGGAGAGTCAACTTACGAGTTTGACGATAATAATCACAGAGACAAAAAAGCCTTAATTTTGCATTAGAACTTAACAACTTACCAACTTTACCCTTATTTAATATACAATATACTCCATGAGAATAAAATCAACACAATAATAAAGCAATAGTATAACTATACGTTTGTATGAAAAATTTAATGATTTGACCTATAAATAGGACCAAAATAAACATTCTCTCTCTGCTCTATAAATAGGACTAGAAGAGTATACTGAGGACCAAAAAATTCTTCTAAAAGCTATGTTCAAGAGGTAGTGTGATACAACTTATGGAATAATTTTTTTTTAAGTCACTTAATGTGGCGCTTTCTCATTCTATTGTACCATGTCTTCTAAAAGGTGTTTTTGGTCCCTAGCTTTTGGTAACGCAATTACTCATTTCAAGTAGTATTAAGTTTTTTCATATATACTCACATTTGAAAGGGATAGTGAGAGATAGTAGAAATTAATATGATATTAGAGTTTAGAATGATTATTAAGGGTAATATTTGAATATCATTTAAATTTTATGATAAACTTAATACTTTTAACTGTGTTTATTAGTACCAATAAATTAGTTAAAAATGGCTTATATTTAGAACTAGAGGGATTATTAATTAAAATTTTTAAGTATCCTCGCTATTTAAAGCCATTAACTATAAGAGAGAATATAACACAAAGTTGAAAATGTTCTATTTATATGTGCATAAAATCATAAATTTATACTCCTCCAATCCTTAATATAGAACATATTTATCTAATTTGATTAGATTAAGAAATTTAGTTAAGTTAGTTAATATGACATGTGTTATTTAAAACATTCTAGTCATCTTCCCTAATTCTCTCATTCACTATCATTAATTATTGTTGGTGGACTATCAATAAGAGTAAATTAGGAAAATAATAACTGATATGAAAATTATGTATTATAATTAGGATCAAGATCAACTCTCCAAATATATCTTATATTAAGGACAGAAGGGATAATCATTTTAGAACAAAGGTAGTAATGAATTAACAATATCTCAATAATTCTAGTGAAATGAGGTGGGCAGAAATGTTTTAAAGAGACAAAGTGAATACATAATTAATAATGTAATTAATCTTTTGACATAATTGTTTTGAATAAATCATTTGTTACTCCCTGAGTCCCTTCTTTCCTCTTTATGAAGACCTTTTAACTGAAAAAAAATGGATAAATACATTAATTAAAATTAATTTAAAATTTTAATTTTATTAAAAGTTACTATAGCATTTAAAAATATTCTTAATAAAAGGTAACCATCCTCAATTTCTCTTGATGAGAGAGATAGTTAAAATCATCGAAGTTATTTTTGAAAATTACACACTAATGCTTGGCCAAATTTTGTAGAAGTTGTTATATTAATTAAGGAGCAAAAAGAGTTCCTCTAGGGAGGCTCTTGTTAAAAATGCATGTGGGAGTATGTATTAGTCCTTGCTGATATGAATTTAAGCTAAATTAGGTCATGATTTTTTAATAAAAAATCATGCATAAATAAAAAAAAGATACAACATAATAAACTCCAATGTTATAAAATAAGGGTATCAGAGTTCAAAAAAAATCTGAAATGCATAAACGAAAAAAAAATAGTCAATACTATAAGATCTTCAAGAATTAAATCCATTAACTATGAGGAAACTGTTCTAACCAATTTTTTTTTCATATATGAGAGATGAAACCTCTTAATCTCAGTAAAAAAACCACTGAGTAGTATATTACTCAATCTAATAAATGTTAATAATTAATCCTATATCTGCTCATGTGATTGTGCGTAATTTAAATTTGTATATACAAAAGCAGAGCAGGTGCTTTATATATATTGGTGCTATAATTAATTATTATATATGCTGATTATTAAAATATCCCCTATATAATTCTAGAAGGTCTATTGTGTAGAATTTCAAATCAAACACCGGGTTGCGTCTAAGAAAAATGGTTAGTCTCACAATATTGTGAATTAAGGTTTGAATGTTAAGTGGTGGCAGAAGGGCCTCCAATTAATGAAAGGATGTATGTACCTATAAAAAAAGTCGTCACCTACTGAACCTAAATGTTGAGACATTGAAAGCTAACCTGTAAGTGCAGGCTGAAAAGTAGGAATTATAAGAAAAATTGAAGAAGCAGAGGTTGCGTATAATGGATTGAGTTGGGAATCAAGGTCGGTCTTTGATGGGTCAGGATCTAAAAGGGCCGATCTTATAGGATTCGATAAAAGAAAAATTGTTGTTTTTCAAAGTCCGGCCCGAAAGCATCAGGGCCAAGGCCGGCCGGCAGGGCCAGAAGTCATTTTCATAAAAATTAATTATACGTCTACACACCTCATGCAATAAAATAAATATAGTTATTAATTCATAATCAAAGGTAAAAAAATATTTTGTACAAGTAATTTATAGTCTCATACAAAGTAAAAGAAGGCAAAGAGCTAAACACTCTAAGCAACATGATTATGAAAACTATCGTTTTCATCTTCTTCGCTACTATCATTAATTTCAAGGAATTTTGATTGTACTTCACTTTAAGTAGTAGACTATTTTTAAGGGGTAAAAATATCAAGAATTAGTAAATTACCATCATATGTAAATTTAGCAATTTTTAAAGTTCTTAGGGAGGAGTCAGCAAGGGCATGAGTAGAAAGTGTAGTAAAATTAAAATAAAAAACAAAGTTAAAGGGCCTAACGGGCCGGCTCTCGGCCCTGGGAGGGCCGGCCCTTTTAGGCCTGACTTTTTTTTAAAGCTCTATTTTTCAAACCCGGCCCGTGATTTAAAAAGGCTTAAAAGGACCACCTCAACAGGTTCGACCCGATTTCCCGACTCTCGACAACAAAAATAAATTTTGTTTGTGGCCTCTTGACAAGGACTTGTGAAGTTCTGAGAGACAAGCCATATGCAGATAGTGAGATAGTTATTACAATGTGCTACATTTCACAAATTTTTTTGCAGGTGAAAGAGATAGCTCGATTCAAGTCACGAAAAAATATCTAATATTTTTCTGGGTGATGAAATTTCTTAAATTTAGAAATAAATTTTTTATAGGAATTCATTTTAGCTGGATTCAGATACGTCTTCTTTATTGTTTCTGGATCTGAACTTCCTTGAAACAAGAGCAGAGCCACGTGATTCCACTAGGAATTACACTAAACCACGCAATAACATATGAAGACTAAAATACACAACTCTTGGACACAAACATCATGTGGCAACTTGCAATTATATATCACACATTTGTACCATCATAATGCATGTGTAAGGATTGCTCTTTATTTCGTTTTTGGTTTCACTAATTCCTCCTTCTATCCTTAATGTAAGATATTTTATAAACTGAGTAAATTATATAAAATCCTCCTAACTTCATATCATATATATAATAACTTCTATAAAATTTGAAATTTTACAATAAACCTCTGAAGTTTCACATTTATATAGATAACTCCCATACTATTAGTTTTTTTATTATATTTTAATCTATTCGTCAAAATTTTAAGTAATTAATATAATAAAAGTATATATATTATTATTATGGAATTGTAACATTATAATTAAATCAGTGATAAATTATATATAATTCCTTAAACTTTAGGTTATGTTCATGTTGAAAAAAAATAATATTTAAATTATTAATTAAATTATTTTTAATAATTTCTAAAAAAAATAACTATTACTAAATAAAATTATATGTGAATAAACATTTTATACCGATTTATAAAAACCACTCCATTATAAGGACCACATCCGAAACCCTCGAAACAGATGGCATTATTACATTATGTTGCCAAGTTGTATGTTTATTTTAATAGGGTTAATGGGCAATTTTAAAAATGAACTATTTTTTTTATAGGCACCTAACACAATTAATTATTTTTTGGTATAAAAGTAGACATAATCAATTTTTTTTTGTACCATATATAATAACGTCATTAACCCTGGTTAACTTCCATCATTTTTTACACTATGGGTCTCATCTATCTTCTTACTCTCTATTATCTTAATATATTTTTAGAAATATATGCATTTTTTAATAAAAAAATTACTTAGACCCATGAAAGCAATTTTATTTCAGTCAACTTCTAAAAGATTCTAAAATATCATTACACCCCATTGGGTGAAAATAAAATTAAGTTTTGCCCATGAAAAGACAATAATGCCATTACTTTATTTTTTTTCATAAGAGCATTCACCTGGCAAATAAACAGATTTAAAAGAATATAGAGAGTTAAAAAAATTTACAAGACAAATATGGGCATTTACAAGACAAACATGTAAATGACTAAAATTTATTAACTCCCTAAATTCTTTTAAATCCATTTAGAAGAAAAATATGATCATTAAAAAAAAGGGAATTTACAAGACAATATGAACATTTATAAGATAAAAATATTTATTTCTACTTTTGGACTCAACAAAAGATAATTGTATTGGGTGTTCATAGTAAAATAGTTTATTGCTAAATTTTCACATTTACCTTTATAAAAATATATTCTAAAGGATGGTGGGATTCACAGTGCAAAAAGTAATGAAAATTAATCAGGGTTAACTGTGTTGCTATATATGCTACCAAAAAATTAATTATGTCTATTTTTACACCAAAAAATAGTTAATTATATTGAGTGTCCATAGGAAAATAGTTCGTTACTAAATTTATATCTTAATCATTTTTAATAATACAATTGCGATGTTCATGTCTGGTTTTTTTAATTAACATTCGTTTGTTATAACTCATATAGTATTATTCGTTAGTTTACATTTAAGGGTTGTCATCAACAAGCCTAAACAAGAAATAGTTCTTTTTTTTTTTTTGCTAAGCGAATTTAGATATTACATCATACCCAAGAAAATAAAAACATCAAGACACACAATCAAGATCATCCCTCAATAAAGAGATATATCCCAAATGGGAACTGGTAGAAATAGTTCTTCTAATTGATTGATTTTCGCCCACAAGATTTTAAAACTTACAGTCTATTTGAAGATATTTTTTTTTCATTATTTCTTAATTTTAACTGAATCACTGTTTATGTTTCCTTTTATATTGCAACCATGAAAAAGATAGCTAGTAAAGTTCGCTGGACCAAAACTATGAATGAGTTAATATACCATCTGTTAAATCCCTTAATATCCTGATATTCACTGAATAATAAATGCGTAGTTCGGATGGCATAAAGAAATAATGAAAATGTATTGATAATAAGTACTTACTTATATTACAGAAAATCCTCATATAGTTTAAAAAATATAAACAAATCCAAAAGAAATAAATTCTACAACTAAAGATAACCAGCTGTAACACCCGACTAGGATTGGACCTTCAATCGCCAGTAATTACGGTTTTGCCCTTAGAGCCGCTGACCTCTGCTGGAATATTTTTAGATGTTGAAAAAAGGTGAGATTCGAATGAATCTCAGTAGTAACATACAATCAGTCATATAAAATGTGATAAATAAATATGCAATGTGCCATGATGTGTAAAATGCTAACATTGTATGCATACTGTCCAAGGCCAAACGACATGTTTGGATCCCTGGCTTAACTCGTGTCAATGGTCAAACAACATGTTTAGACCTTGGCTTATTCGTGTGTTGTGCCACAGGCACTGTCATGTTACAGAAAATGACATACACAACATATAAATAATCACATAGTGTATGAATGAAAGAATTACTACCTGGGTCTTTTTTCCGGTCCAACTATTTATCCAAAACTTTTTCTCCGACTCGGGCTATTACCAATTCCTATAAATTAAAATTAACAAGTAATTGGTTATTACTTGTATTACTATTTCTTTTAATCACATTCTATTGGTTATCTCAGTTTCAGTGGCTTTTGCACTGTTTAATTTTTCTCAGTGAAATTTTACTATTTTTCAGAAAATTGACAGATTTTTCAATCAACTTTGAAAAATCATAACTAATTCTAAACAAATCGAAATTGACTGGGTCCAAAGCCTACATGAAGCTCTTGAAATATATTTTCATGGAAAAATATCAAAATCTACCTAGTTTCACCATATTACTCCCAGAATTTTCTGAAATACCCCTATTCCAGATTACTCTCCAGAAACAGAGCACAACTTTGATAATTTATATCTCCTAATGTACTTGTTCAAAAATTATGTTCTACCCATAAAATTAAAGATCTGGATGTCTATTTTAAATCTAGAAATGTTTATAATTTTTGGTGAAGGTTTGAGTTTTCAAAATTTCGACACATCCAATTTGTTTTCCAGAAATACAGTTTGAGAGCAACCAACTTCAAAAATTCATATCTCTTAGTATACTAATCCAATTAACACAAACTATATATCAAATTAAATCTTAGACTATGTACTTCAATTCTGGAAATTTTTATGGCCATTGGGAAAGATTACATAATTCAAAAATACCAAGAAACCAACTACTAGAATCTGAACTTCCAGGATTGCACCTGTTTCTAAACCCAGCTTTCAAAAATCATAACTCCCTCTACATATATCCAAATGATTCATTATATCACTCATTTTAAATTTTTTTATGTTTAATATTTCCATCTAAAATTTCATAATTATTGGATACGATTCAGGTGGTCGAAATGAAAAACGAAATGGACTGACTTCTAAAAAAGTCAGTTTTAGTAGTCTGGTTTCAAAAATTAATAACTCATTCATTTTGACTCTAAATTGTGCTCTTCTTGATTCTATGTCATACTACACATCCTAAAATTTCCATAGAAAATAGAATCAAACCAAAACTACATCTATAGCTTTCGTTTGAGCTTCTGCAATTTTCCGATAGAAACTATGTTTTCCGGCGAGTAAAACAGAGTTGAGAAAACTCACATACAACCATAGTTTTTCACTCCAATCTCAAGGATTTCGAATCTACATACTCTTAAACATGTTTCTTGTGTTTAGGGATGTGGTTACAGAAGAAAAGAGACCACAAATCCCATACAAAATGGGCACACAATGACTGGTTTTGGTATTTTACGGTGACAGCAACTTTCCGGCGAATTTCTCTTAATTCCAGCCATTCAAACCAGCAGAAAACAACATCTAATCTAATGGAAATGTAAGATAAAAATGAATGAAACTCACCTATATCATAATATATGGTTTCTTATAGCAATCCAACATTCCTTCTTGTTTGTTTTTATGAAAATATTCAGTTCTCACTCACGTCTCCCTCACTCTGCTGTGTTTTTCTTTTTTGTTTGTTCAATTGGACTTGTTGCATGAATGAACTGATGATGAAGTGAATGGAGAGGGAAGAGAGAGTGTCTTATTTATTGATTATTTGATGATGGATGAGTTGGTGTGTTGTACAAATGAAAGAAGAGAAGTGAGGAGTAGGTAATGAGTGTGTTTGTGTGTGTGAATGTATGGAACACGTATTACATGCATAAAAAGAGGGTGCCACCTATATGTGTTTGTCTCATATGTAGGTGAGTTTTTAAATATATGTATGTATGTATGTATGTATGTATGTATGTATGTATGTGTATGTATATTTTTATCATATTTATTACACATACTAGGTTCTATTTTTTTTTGTCTAATTTAAGATTTCTTAAATTTTGTAGGTTCCATAATTTGACTTACTATCTAGTTTTTATAAATTAATCCTTACATTAAATTTTTAGGATGTTACACGATCGATTATGATGAGAAAGAATTAATTGTTCACAGGTACCAATTAGAAATCTACGTGTACCGAATAAAAGAAAAAAAAAATCAACCTATGACGAAGACATGACAAACCTAAACTTATATAAGGATTTTTATGATAAAATAAAGGAAGAAAAGTGTAAAAATGACTCTTTTGTTAAAAATAAAAAAGTTTAAGAAGCTCGTTGACTTAATTAAATCTCAAAAAGTTCGATAACATGAACGTAAACGTATGTAGTTTAATCACTTGTATTCCTTTCTGTTGATATATAGCTGAGAATAGCTGAGAAAAGTAAGTCTTATCCTTTTTTGATAATTGTGCAGTCCTTTTTTTATAAGCTCCAATTAACTTACTTTACTTAAATTGAAAAATTACTTAAAATAAGTAATTTTAAATTAAATTCCAAAATTACTCTCAAAACAAGTTATTTGTTAGATGAGTTAGTTTTAGTTTTAGGAAGTATTATATAGTTAGATAAAAATAATAAAGTTATTTGTTAGATGAGTTAGTTTTAGTTTTAGGAAGTATTATATAGTTAGATAAAAATAATAGGTAAAAATACCAACGCTTTAAAATATGTCATATTATCAAACATGTCAGATATTTTTATAATAATTAAGAACGAGAAGAAATGCATAGCCAAAACTAAATGTAAGCAATTCTTTCAATAGAAATCGAGCCTAGTTCATCATATTGTGAGGGATCAACTTAGACTCAATCCAATTGACAAATAATGTTGAATTATTTTAAGGCTAAGATACACAAAACTTTCCTAAATTTTGATTCAGTTGCATATAACTTTCTTAACCTTCAAAAGTTTAAATTAAGGACACTATTATTTCATGTTTTGATTATCAACTCCTCTACCATTAAAATTATAAGGCTAACACTTGCCATTTGACACGAAATTTTAAGGATTTTAAATACTTAAAATAAAATACTTCAAAAATATAAAATACTTGAGAACATTTAAAATATTATGTCTTTTTCAAATAAAAATATAAAACACTTAAAATAACATGAGTTGTCTAGTGTTTTTTTAATGATACATTATATAATAAAATATAAAAATTATGACATGGCAAAAAGCCGTTAAAATTAATAATAATTTTAATGGTATGAAAATTGATAACGGTACCAAAACACGAAATGTTAGGGTTATTAATTTAGTTTTTGGTTAAGGTTCAATTTTTCCTTAAAAATAACTACTCAAGAGTGTTGGGTATTCGGACATTTTTCGAGAAACAATTTTTCTTTGGAATAACAAAATGTAGCCATTTTCCCCCGGCCTTTATCATAAAAAATATTAATGATCAATGTTAGTTTTTTTAACAATTAGGGTGAATTTTCTCTTTTTGTTAATACTTATAGGGCAAAATTTCTCCTAAAGAATTTCTAAATAGTAAATACCCAGCACTCCTAAATTGTTTTTTTTGGGGTAAAATTACACCTTAACCCTTCAACTTTTAAAGGTTAGGGGGTGATGTGCAATTAAACCTTAGTTTGGGGGGTTTTTGTGTGTTTTAACCTTATTTTAATATGACTAACATGTAATGTTTAACATTTTCTAAGAAATAAAAAGCTCACATACCCCACTTTGGTATCACATTTAAAATATTATGTCTTTTTTAAATAAAAATATAAAATACTTAAAATAACATATGAGATGTCTAGTGTTTTTTTTAATGATACATTATATAATAAAAATATAAAAATTATGACATGGTAAAAGCCGTTAAAATTAACAATAATGCTAATGGTATGGGAGTTGATAACCAAAACATGAAACATCAGGGTTATAATTTAAAATTTTGGTTAAGGTTCAATTTTGTTTTAAAAGTAAAGACGGTAAAATAGGTTGGAGCATGTGGGCCCAACTCGCTAGCCCGCCAAAAGTGGCTACAGGCTCAGGCGTGCTAAATGTTAGCCCATCAAGGGGCGGGCCTATGTTCAGCCCATGGGTTAGAACTAGCGTTATCCGACTTAAAATTCTTTTTTTTTTTAAATTCAGTTTTTTTTATAAAAGAAATTCAAATACCCTTATTATCTTTGATTTGATGTTTTGTTTAACTACTTCATCGTACTTTTTATTTGTCACTTTTATTATTTTTATATTATATTTATTTATTCTGCTATTATTAAATTTAAAAGATATGTGTTTATATGTTTTTTGTGATGTGAGTAGATGAAAAAAAAAGGAAAGTAAAAATGAAATTGGCTTCCTAACACAAATGTATATATATAAAAAAGTGTTATGTGAGTGGGTGAAAAAGAAAGTAAATGAGAATTAAAAAAAAGTGTAGTAATTTTATTAAAAAAACAATTAATAGGTAAGCTCGGGCTGACATTTTGCCTGCTCGCCAAGGGACGAGCTACACTAACCTAACCCATTTAGCCCACAGGCTACGACGGGTTGAGCCACAGCCTGTGAGCTATCCTGAATTACTAGCTCTACCTAGAAGGAACCACTAAGAAGCGCTGAGTATTCAAAAAAATTTTGAAGAGCAATTTTGTCTTGGAATAACAAAATGTAGCCATTTTGCCATCTATTGTGAAAAATGTTAACAGTCAATATTAGTTTTTTTACAGATTATAATGAATATGCTCCTTTTTTAATACTTTTTAAGGTAAAATTGCTCCTAAAAAACTTGTAAATACTCAACACTCCTAAGTGATTTCTTTTAGGACAAAATTACATGTTAATACTTCAACTTTTAAAGGTTAGGGGATGATGTGCAATTGAACCATAGTTTGGGGTTTTTTTTGTGTTTTAACCTTATTTTAATATGACTAACTTGTAATGTTTAACACTTTTTTATGAATAAAATGCTCACATACCCTACTTTGGTCACATGTAAATACATAACTGCATGCCAACAACTCGTACCGACGTTCTTGTATGAGACCAATAAATGAGAAAGCCAAAACATGGGGGGCCCTTGAATTTTTGAGATATCTAATTACCTTGTTTACTTTTGTATTTTCCCTTTATTATATATATATATATATATATATATATATAATGGAATAAATTAAAATAGAATAAAAATGAAATTTAAAATGATTTATAGATGCAAGGTATTTCTTATATTTTTAAATAAAAGTAGAAAAATTAAAATAAATAATAATATATTAAAATATTTATAATTTTTGTGTGTTCATGAAATAAAAAAAAAAGCTAATTTAAATGTGTTCATTGCATGGAAATATAATGGTACAACTATAAGGACCACTATAAAGCTCTCAATAAATTTTTAACATGAGACATATACATAGGATTTCAACCCAACACTATACATTGTTTAAATTATATAGAGCTCTTTATCTCAATTGAGTTGCGTGTTTGGTTATATATGTAATAAATATATTGATTTTTCTTTTCGGTCTTCTGCACCAAAAAGGTTAACTTGATCTGAAATATTGGAAGAGGTGATTTATTACTATTACATTTTGGTGATAAGCAATTTATTATATTTTCAAACCGTGCATGAGTTGGCCAATTGGCCTGGCTTGATCTGATGACCGTGGGTAGTTGAGTATATTAATTGTTAGTCTCCAAATTTCTCAAAGGAAAGCGAGATATTCCTAAGTGATTGTGTGTATATGTGTGTTTGTATCTATATATAGGTGTCTCTCTTGCCCTTCTCATATACTTGAAAACAAAACAAAAGTATAGTTCATAGACAGACGCAAAGTATGGCTTCAAGACCTGGAATCCTCACTGATTGGCCATGGAAGCCACTTGGAAGCTTTAAGGTTTCAACTGGTTAACCCATTCTTCTTCTTCTTCTCTCTCTCTATATATATATCACACACACAGACACAAAAGGCCCAAAACTCACACCACTCCTTGGTATGTAAATGTATTTCTATTCATTTACCATGGAAACATGAGAGAGAAACCACAAAGAGCCAGGGAACTAAAGATATATGTTTGTGTTGAAGAAATTTCCTGTTATTTTACTTACACTATAAGTACTATCATCTGTTTTTTTCAGCCTATGGACTTGTTTCATCATGTGTGTACGCGTGTAAAGCTTAAGTTTATAGTCGTCTGTGATACTCACGCGAAAAAGCGTCATGGCTTTGAAGATGTGTGTATCAGTGTTCTATAAAGTACAAATGGAGAATCGCTACAAGGTCTAAAAATAACGAGTAAAATTATCACAAAACAAAGTCTCACAGCAAATGAGGACTATACATTAGTAGTCTTTAACGTAGGAAATAAAAACAGGTCCATGCTCCTTATTTATCATTGAGATTTTTTTGTTAATCACATTCTTTCTTTCGGACCTCATGTCATGTGACATAAAAAACAGTAGTTTGTTTGTATTCAACTTTACGAACAAATTTCAAAGGATCTGATTGCAATACTCTCTCTCCTTCTCTCTCTCTCTCTCTCTCTCAAAAACACAAATACACACGAGGGCCATGGCATTGAATATTTTTGTGTGTGAGGGATTGTGTCTTTGTGTTATTGGTTGAGTTATGTGATCTCGTGACTCAAAAATGTTGTTGGTTGCAGTATGTGATATTGGCTCCATGGGCGATTCATAGCACATATTCTATGATTGTGAAGGACAAAAGTAGTGAAAGGGACTTATCAAAATTTCTCATTCTTCCTCTGTTGCTATGGCGAATGGTTCACAATCAGATTTGGATCACTCTCTCTCGTTATCGAACCGCAAAAGGCAACACAAGGATTGTTGATAAGCCCATTGAGTTTGATCAAGTTGATCGCGAAAGAGACTGGTTAGTTTCTGTTTCTTGTTTATATTATAATATATTACTTTTATTATTTTTGGTTTTTCATGACCAACATTTACACGTGAAAATATTAAGTCATTGAATCCTTTCTATAAACGAGTATCTTATCTCATTCTAAGAATAATACTGTTTTTTTAATGACTCTCGCTTTGGTACTTATTGCGAAAACCAATTTGTGTTACGTTCTACATTAAATTTGTTTATTTAGATTTAGATATAAATTTACTTAAAACATAAGAGTCATTATTTTCGAATTAAAAAACTAATTATAGTTGTTAAAAGTGTGACAAAATTTTAACACATTTATTATATATATTTAGTTAGTTTTTTATTTACGCTAGCTGAAAGATACTCCAATAGTCATATTTACAAGTTACTTCTAATATGTTTTACTATAATATAAAAAATCTTAAATCTTTTGTTAACTCTACCTTAAAATTTAACAACTTCTTAACTCCATCCCAATTTAATATATACTATAAGTAAAGAGAACAAAGTTTACATATATATAATAAATAAGAAATAAAATTATACATTTATATAAAAACTTAATTACGTGACTTTTACATTGGACAACAAATTTTTCTCTCCCATCAATAAATAAGAGAGGAATATTACAATTAATATATATATATATATATATATATATAAAGGTTTAATACACAGTGAATATATAGGTATCTGAATTGGACATATGGTAGACCAATAGATGAGAGAGAAATCTCTCTAGGCATAGAGGACCATCCGTAGGGGCAAGTGCATGAAGATATATAGATAGAGAGATCGAGAAACTCATGGAGATCAGATAGCCCTAACTTAAAAGGAGGGGTCACCAACCCATCACTATGAATTGCAAATGAGTATAACATTAAGGATATAGATTCTGTAGAATGGTCATGTCTTCGTTACGACGATGGGTTTCCTTAGTTAGGAAATCTGCACAATAAATTGTGTGGTGCAAAACTAACTTTGGTATCTAAGTAAATCATACTCCTCACTTCTCTGATTTCTGCATTGGGTATTTAGTTCCTCCATTCCACATTATCAATTAGTTGCAAAACTTCCAAAAGAAAAAAAAATAGTACTCTCTTTTAATCTTTTTTCTAAGCAACACCTACATAGATTTGTCGAGGGAGAATTTTAAATTTGCCGAATCAATATTTTTTGTTAGTGAAATTAACAATATTAATTTAAAATGACTAAAAATATACTTTTTAAAATTGAAGGACTAAAATGAAATCCATTCTAAATTTAAAGGACTACATATATATCTCAACCTAAAAATTATAACTTAAATGTAGTGCTAACTCTATATGAGTGTTAGGTAAAAATAGAAGAACAAAAAAGGAAAAAGACATTCAAATACCACTTGAATTTTAAAATTTTAAATAAGTTATTTTTAAAAAAATTGAATTTTCATTTGTTATATTCTGTTTTTTCAATATCATTATTCTTATAGTCAATAAAAATTAATTTAAGATTTTTAAATTTAAGTGATATTTAAATATTTTTTTTTAAAAAAATTTATACCTGAGTGAGCGAATGATGCGGGGGAGCATAAACTAAGAACTTGCTAAAACCATATTGACTACGGAGTGATACCACTAAATCATACTCCCTATCTTTTCATAGCCAACTACAAGTGTACTATATTTTGTATTTATTTTATGTTGATTTACCTAAAATCAATTAAAACCACATCTTGCAGAAAAGATAAGTGGAGGAACTGAATCATTAATCATATTATCAATGAACAAAAAATCGGATTGGATTAGTCGGTCTAACCATTTGAACCAGTAATCGTTCGGTGGTCCGGTCTGATTCATACATTTGACTGGTGAATCGGTTGAACCAGTTTGAATTGATAAAATCAATGGTTCGATCGGTCCGATTTTTATTTTTTTTTTTATGAAATACATTCTTTTATTCCTCTAAGTACTATTTCGTGTTAATTTTGAGGGAAAAATGAAAATTTGAAGACCAAGATGAAGAAAAAAGTAGATAAAGAAAGAAAAAAATCTAAAAAAAAGAAGATTTTGAGGGATATAATAATTAATTAATTATTAGAAATGAGATATCATTGTATAAGTATAGGCACCATAACTAATACTAATAGATTTTAAACATATTTTTTCTAAAAATCTTCATTTTTATCTATAGAAAATTAAAAATATACTAATATACATATTATCACTAATAAATTATAATATGATAATATGACCCGTTTGAATCTTAGTTGATCCATTGACCTTTAAACATATGCCTGACCCATTTCGATCCTGTTTTTTTTTTTTTTTTGTTTCTTGCATATTACTCCGCTTCTGTATTCCGTACATTATCAGTATAATTATTATTATTGATTCAATGGTCGGCAAAATTATTACTGAATCTTTTATTACTGGGTTTTTTTTTTTTTGTTTCTTGCATATTACTCCGCTTCTATATTCCGTACATTATCAGTATAATTATTATTATTGATTCAATGGTCGGCAAAACTATTACTGAATCTTTTATATAGGGTGGGACTAGTCACTGACACATAAACCTTTGGGATAGTTTTCACCGTTCCGGGTCATAAATAATTGGCTCAGCCTCTTAATTAGCAATGTTGTACTTTTACTGAGTAGTTTCACCAACCTCACCTTACTTCAATCATCCTCACCATAAATGAACATATCATATTATTTACAGTTTGAAAATAAATACTTATCAGCTTTTATAATAACACATGAAAAATATATATCTAGCCTATCTATAATTTAACAATTTTAATAAATCATATTATTTATGAATTATAACAAGTATATTTTATTTTTAAATTTTATGTAGCTAGAACAAGTTCTCAATAGTTCCATTATAAAAATAAATCAAACAAACATGGTCATATATCTTGTTGTATATATTTAGCCATGAGCTTAATTTTTTCCTTTTGTTGTTGGATCCTTGTGCATTATAATAGGTGAATTATTTCTAGTTGAATATTAAAATTAATTCACTTAGAACAACACAATTACCCATCTAAACTATCATCCCTAAAAAACATATTGTTTCCTTAAAAAAATTTGAAGAGCAAGATTAATTATAATGATCTAATTAATTAAGCTTGGAGTATGTAATTAAAATTAATTAATTTTCACATATATGCAGGGATGACCAAATATTATTTAATGGAATATTATTCTACTTGGCAAGCTATACCATGAAAGGAGCATCTTACCTACCAATGTGGAGAACAGATAGTGTGGTCATCACAATATTGTTGCATATTGGTCCAGTGGAATTTCTTTATTATTGGCTTCACAGAGCTCTTCATCACCATTTTCTCTATTCTCGCTATCACTCTCATCATCATTCTTCAATTGTCACTGAGCCCATTTCTTGTGAGCTCCTTATCTCATCTCTTTAATTAATTTGCCTTTAGATTTATGTGTGTGTGTGTGTGTGTTGGTTATGTTTATTGCATATATCGAGTCTGATGCATGAGCTATATATATTATCCGAATAATGTATTGTTTGTTATGGGTTTTATATTTTAGATTAGCTGCAAATTATTATTGAGCAGAAGGCATGTTAGCAAAAAAATTATTTAATGGGGCCCATTAATTTTTTTGAAGAAAAATGATTCGAATGATTAAAATATAAAAGTGCACATTTAGTGTTCTTCTACTATAACATTTTAATTTGATTCCTTAAATTTATATTATATCTTTTCAATCCTCAAACTCTAATTAATTAAAGCATGTGTTCTTCAAGGGAAACTTATATTTTGAAAAAAAATTATTTAAAACAAGTTATAGAGAAAGTGTTGTTTTTTTTAACTACTTATATTTTATCTTCATAATATAAAATATAGTATATACATTTTTTTTCTAAATATCTGGAAGAAACAGAGACTCGTGGATCCATGTGATTTTTAATGCATGGCAAATGTACAACACCTTTTTTGACTTATGGTGGATGGTTTGCCAGAGAGGCAGAATGCTGCATGCATTTGTCTTTGTTATTTATGTGTTTCGAGATGAGTGGGTGTACAAATTTGAGTTTTAAATTTAAATTTAATGTAAATTCTCTACTGAAACATACATCAAGTTGCAGGTGTGTGCAAATGGGTGTGTGTTTTGTGGATTTTTTTAAATGAACGGAAATTAGTTTCAGAAACTACCTTTTGAGATAAAAAAAATTTCATATATTTATTTTATAAATTGTAAAAACTATTTTCTAAAAGCTAATCTAAACACACACTAAATCATTAATAATTATCATACTATATATGCAATAAAATATTTTTAAGAAAAAAGGTAAAGAAAGGTAACTGCCATGGACCTTCTAGCACACAAGAAGAAAATCAATGCAGTATTTTTTTTCCTTTCGTTCATGCGCATGATCTATTTAAAAGAGAAAAGAATTAATAAAAAGTATTACTTGAATAATATGTAATTATATATACTACTTATATATCACACATTGAAATTCTCACTTATGTGTAGAAATGTTAGGCAGCTCACTTTATTAAAAATATAACAACACACTTCACTTCTCATATTTAGTCTAAAAAGTCATACGAGTACTTTTTAATGTCTTATGAATAATGATATATAAAATTATTTTTATATTTGATATTGATATTGATGATCGGTTTTGTCGTGTTGATGATGGAGTACAGCTGTGATCCACCCATTTGCGGAGCACATAATGTATTTCATGTTATTCGCTATACCGATGATGACGATGGTGCTGACGGAAACAGCGTCGGTGGTCGCGATGGCCGGTTATTTGACTTTCATTGACTTCATGAACAATATGGGTCACTGCAACTTTGAGCTCATCCCTACCTTCTTCTTTCGCATATTTCCTCCCCTCAAATATCTCATGTACACTCCATCGTAAGTCTTCTTAAATCTTAACCCAACTTCATGCATTTATTAACACTTCATGCTGCCTGAAACTCACTGTTTTTTTGTGGATAATATTGATACAAATCAATAATTAGGCTTCGAGTTTCAATTGTATATGGGAAATATTTTAGGAAAATACTTTGGAAATATTAAAATCCCAAATCAATTTAATTACTACAATTTATTAGCTATTTTCCACATTTGATGAGTAAATGACAACATGTTTTGATAGGAATAATTAATTTGGGATTTTCAAATTTTCAAAGCATTTTATTGGAATTTTTTTTACTTATACTTGCTTGTGTGTGAGAGATTGTAACTTTATGTAGTGTGTGTATATTTTGGCAAAATACTATTTAAATACCGTATGAACTTATAAAATCCACACAAGTCTATTAACACCTGAAAATATCATAAAAGTGACACATATTAAATTGAAATTTTAAAGTGTTAATTTTTTTACCATTTTTCACGTCAATTAAAAAAATAAAAATAAAAGGTGCCCTTTCTGAAACACAACCGTCGGCCAGCCAGCTGGGATCTTCTAACGGCCTGAGCTCCGGCCGCCAGAGCTCCAGCAAGGAGGCCATTTGGGGGGGGTGGGGATTTTTTTTCTCGAAAAGCTTTTGAAGGGGGCAATGGGTGGGATCGAACCCACCCCACCCTCTTTGTAAAGGGGTTTGGTGGTCATATGTATAATATAAATGAAGGTATAATGGTTTTAACAAAATCAGTAGTAGAAACAAAAAAACCCGTAATAATTTTGATAAAATGGATAATAGGAATGACAACTAGCGTATGACCTCCTCACTAAATATGTAAAAGTGTTGGCCTAGAGGGGAGCTTTAACAAATTCACTAATGGAAATTATTAAACACATGATGGCTTTGTCAGAAGCCCCATTTAGGCCAACACTTTAACATATTTAATGAGGAGGTCATGCGTTAGTTTTTATTCTTATTATCTATTTTGTCAAATCCATTACCAATTTAATCATTCCCGTGAATTTGTCACATGTGTATATTCGTTTAATAGATATATTTTGTCAACGATTAATGAATAAGTTGCTTCTGTTTTCCCCCCTTTTTTGATGTTCATTAATTAGTAACTGTTTTTTCTATTTCTATTTCTTTTTCTTTCCTTCAACAATAAAACAAGGAGCTGATTAATTTAGCACATGATGAAGTGATGCATAATTAGCTACAAGTCTCTGTATTTTTTTAATTTAGAAGTTAAAAAATATTTTGTAAGTATTTATAATTTCTCTATTTTTAATTTTATGTTTATACCTTTTTTTTCTCTTTATTAAACCTTTTAATTTTTTTCTATTTAAAGAATCTAATAAAGACAAAAAAGAAAAACGTATGTATCAAATTAAAAATTGGGAAATAGAACATGTCCATGCAAAATGCTTTTCCTTTATTGTTTTTTAAAAAATAACTCTGATATGATATCTTATCTTATCAAACACAAATTTGTACTAACAATTATGCATTTAATTTGTGTTTTTTTTTACAGGTTTCACTCTTTGCACCATACACAGTTCAGGACAAACTATTCTCTGTTTATGCCAATGTATGATTATATATATGGCACAGATGACAAATCAACAGATGAATTATATGAGTCTGCTCTTAAGAGGCAAGAAGACTCCCCAGATGTTGTGCACCTAACACATCTCACAACTCCTGAATCTGTGTATCATCTTAGACTTGGATTTGCATACTTAGCCGCACAACCTCACACATCAAAGTGGTATCTAAAGTTAATGTGGCCTGTAACGTTGTGGTCCATGATCTTGACATGGGTATATGGTCGTACCTTCGTTGTGGAGAGAAATCGTTTTGATAAACTCAAGCTTCAAACTTGGGTCCTGCCCAAGTTCACCATTCAAGTAAGTTTCCAAATTCTTAATCTTGTGTATGTGAGAGAGAGAAGAGAGTTTTATGCTTTTTTGTATTCTTTAAACAAGTGTTGTGAAAGTTTAATCATGCTTAATGTTTTGAACAAAATGCATATTTTTCACTTATTCAAAAACTAAGGTAATATTTCCTTCGGTATTAATTATAGGGCAAAGTTTTAAAATACATGGTAATAAATTTTGTTTCTCCTCCCATCTTGTCACTCCTTAATTGCAACAAATTGTTGGCATCTATGGAGAACAATTTAATAATTACTATGGTCATTAATTTTAATGAAGGACAAAATTGGAAAGTCACACATTTTTCTACATTTAAGAATATAAACTACCACTTTAAGGATCATAAAGTTAGTTAACTTAAATTACCTTATAATTTGGACCAGAGGAAGTATGGTTGAAATTAAACAAAGTATAATCATTTCCATTATTTTTCTTAAAAAATTATATGATATTTTGCATTACTAACTAATTCACTCTAAATCCATATCGTGTCTTAAATAACGAGTAGTATTTTGAACAAAATGCATATTTTTCACTTATTCAAAAATCATATATGCTTTGAAATTTAATGCAGCTAGTATGATAATTTTCATGATTTTAGAAAATTATAACTATCTGTTATTTAATATTACTACTAATTAACTCAAACTATCCTAACTATATATATATATATATATATATATATATATATATATATATATATGTATATATATATATATCCTAATGGTTATCATATATTCATTTCACTCAATGTTACATCACTCTCTTAATGGTTTGATTATTTTCATTTATCAAACAAATTATATATTGAAAGTGATTTAACTTATAAACTTACAGTACTTGATGCAATGGCAAAAAAAGGCTATAAACAAAGTGATAGAGGAGGCAATAGTGCAAGCAGAAAGGAAAGGAACAAAAGTGATAAGTTTGGGTCTAATGAATCAAGAAGAAGAGCTAAACACATATGGAGGGCTTTACATAAAGAAGCATCCAAAGCTAAATGTTAAGGTTGTTGATGGAAGCAGTTTGGCTGTTGCTGTGCTTCTTCACTCTATTCCAAAGGCAACAACTCAAGTCTTACTTAGAGGCAAACTCACCAAAGTTGCTTCTGCCCTTGCCTTTAATTTATGCCAAAGGGGCATTCAGGTCATTTCCCTCACTATTTTTCCTTTTTCTTTTTAATTTTTGACACACTATTCGGTATGCAATAGTGCCACTCATTGGTGCAAGAAGGCCTTTTCACAGTGGTTAAAAAAGAATTTTGCATTGGTTCTGTAACTAATATATGGATACTGTACGTTGGTGTAGAAAGTCTTATAAGATTAAGGCAACCGGTATATGTGGAAATAGATAAATGTTTAAATAAATTAAATAATTAAAATAACTATGTACACCTATTGTTGCTCTATTTTTAGCTTTTGTTTTCCTTTTATGGACTTCACATCTTTTAACAACTTTGCTACTTATGTATTTCAGGTGGCTACAGTTCATGAGGAGGAGCACAGGAAGCTGAAAAGCTCATTCAACAACAAATGTGGAAGTAATTTGATTATCTCTAAAAGTTATTTTCAAAAGGTAATAACTAATACAACGAACCCTCTCAGTATATTTTTCTGGCTGAATTATCATATGTTTATATGGATTTATTGTATTCGTGAGTTAAATTTTCAGTAATATTTTCTCCAATATTGCATGCTACTCTAATTAAAACAATGTCATTTTAAGTTAAGTGTGGGTCTGATTTGGCATGATGACAATAGGTGACAGGTCAAAATAATACTCCCTCAGGTCCTAAATGCTAGAACAGTACCTAACTAATTTATAGATATTAAGGAAATTAGTTAAATTAATTATTTGAAAAATGTGTACTATTCTAAAATACTCTTATAATCATTTACATTGAAGTTACCCTCATTGATTAAAACACTCCTTTAATATTGAGAGATTGTGAGACAAAATGAATTGGGTTATTATGTTGAGCACGAAAACAAACCCTCCAATTAAGTCATACACTTAGGATAAGAGGGAGTAGTAAAAACATTTTCCAATTAGATCCAAATCAAAATTTTGAATCGGAATGCAAATACTATTATATATCCCCAAAATATAAGCTAGGATTAACTTATCATGATCTATTTGATTTCTAAACGAAATGGAAATATTGTTAAATTTAATTTGTAAGATTCTCTTCTGTTTGTTTTTTGGCATGGATAGATATGGTTAGTGGGAGATGGAGTGAGTGAAGAGGAACAACGAAAAGCACCAAAAGGAACAATATTCATCCCATACTCACAACTCCCACCAATCAAATATCGCAAGGATTGCTCTTACCATTCCACTCCGGCCATGCTAACTCCTTCGTCCCTAGAGAATGTTGATTCTTGTGAGGTTTGTTCGATCACTCTCCTCCTCTTTATTATTTTTTTTTTCAAAAAACTCTCTAGGTAGATAGCTAGTGTGGGTCCCACGCATAGAAATGAGTCATGCTAAAGCATTTTAATTAATTGCTTATTATTATTACTATTATTGTTGTATAACGTCATGCGATCCATATAGTTGGTCCCACACAATAGGTTAACGATTTGTCGTTGTTGTCATCGTCGTTGTTGTTGCTGCTGCTTATTATTATTGTTATTGTTATTATTGATTGCAGAACTGGTTACCAAGAAGGGTGATGAGTGCATGGAGAATAGCAGGAATAGTGCATGCTTTAGAAGGATGGAGTGAACATGAATGTGGATTTGCAATGCTTAATACTGACAAGGTTTGGAAGGCAACTCTTCAACATGGCTTCCAACCCCTCATTCTCCCAAATTGATTAAACTAATCATATAATCTTCAACAATTAATTAAGTTGCATTCTGTGGTCATATTAGAGGAGAGACAAAGACATAATGGATAATTAGTGGGCCTTCACTTTACAAGTGGAGCCCACATGCTCTTATCTTTTTCTTTCATGTTGTACGGTATTACTTTCAGAACTAGCTAGTTATAAGAAACAGATGTCCGAAGGTAGTATAACAAAACATGAGTGTGGAACTTAGCTTGTAATTTGGCATGTTCTTAAGTAATCATATGTACTCCTTGTTTCTTTGGTGTAGTTTAGATTAAGGGTCGATGACAGTTAGGTTCTGAAAAAAGGAATCAATGACAGTTATGTCCTCAAAAAAGATTTCTGAAAAGTGAGTTGCAAATATTGATCTAGACAATCGCAGATAGAAATCTCAATTACGAATTAAGAGTTGACACTTGAAACTTAAATGCCTTATTTGCAATTGAGACTCCTAGTTTTGCAAACAGAATGGGTGGATGCACTACTCAGTTCTACTCATATGTACAATCTTTTGTTTATGTAAGAAAGGGCTATCAAAACAGCGCGCATTCTCGAAGTATTTACGAATTGAACTGTTTTGAACTTGCATTGTTTATTCACACACATATAATATAACAATTAAAGAATATTAATATAAATAAATATATATATATATATATTTCGTTTGTTATAATATATTATTTAATATTTTTTATTCTCTTATTTCATTTATATATTTATTATTAATATATATATGTATATATATATATATATATATATTATTACATTTAGATATTAATTTTATAATATTTAAGTATTTATATTTATACTTTTTGTTATTTTATTATATTATATAACTTATTAAAATATAATAATAAAAAAGTATACATTTTACCAACAACGGAATTGTCGGTAATTTTTCCGACAGAAAAAATAAAAAATTCCGTCAGTGATTTCGTTGGTAATAGCATTTTTATTTTTATTTTGTAATGTTTGGTCATAGGCATTTCTATGACTTTAAAAATTCTTAGACTTTCTAGAGCTTATAGAACTTCTCCGTTCATTTTCATACTTCAATTGCAAGGAGAAATTTACCACTAAATTTGCAAGTGCTTTAAAATTGTCCTACAAACAACAAAAAAATGATTTGTAAACAAAAAGAAATGGGGAAATAAAAAGAATATGCAATAAAACATCCCTATTTTATTATATATTTTCATACTTTATTTGAGAAGTTTGTCATAATTATTAAGTTTAAAATTCTTTTATCATGATTAATTAGGATTAAAAGTAAATCTATTGAATTAGAACAAAAAGGGAAAAATTGTCATAATTATTGTAATTACTCTTAATAATTGATTCTTCATTTGATGTTGGTTTGATTGTTTTAAATTGTAGGTTCTTGAAGAATTTAATTAAATCTGAAAATGGAAACTTGGTTTGAATTGCGGAAATTATAGTTTATGACCACAAAATGCCAAATTAGTCCGCTTCACACTGCAGTGTTTTATCTAAAGAAATTAGGGCTGAATTTGGATAATCCCTCCCTTCCTAAATATAAGCTTCAAATTTGAGAGTATGTCCATCCCAAAATATAAGCCGCGTTCCATTTTTGTCTCAACATTTATTGCCTTTTTTTCCAATTTTACCTTTATTGATTGCAAGGTTCTGAAACCTAGACCGGTCGGGGTATTAGGTCAAGGGTCTATGGGTCAGATCGGAGTCAAAATGGAGCTAAACCGGGCCAAATCAGTGAGAAATTGAATATTTTAGGCTTATTTATATAAAATTGTAAAGAAAATTAAAAAATTGATTTTAAAAAAAAATTAAAAAATGCCGAACCAGACCGGTCGCCGAACTGGCTCGTTTTGGCTGCCGGTTCAATGGTTCCCGCGCTAGACCGACCGGTCCGATCTAGGTTCATAAACCCTGGTTGATTGTATACATTTATTGCATACTTTTTGCCTAGTGGGTGTGTGTGTGAATTGCATTAATTAAGAAGGTGTATGAGATTTATATTTCCAAAGGAGGGCATAGTTGGAAAAATATGTATTGCATACATATTGATTGAGTTTAACTACTTTTAACTACTTTCTTGATAAACAAAAAAACAGTTATTTGAAGCTTATATTTAGGGATTGAGGGAGTAGCGAAAAAGAAGAACTTCAGTGAGAAAACCAAATACAGCGCCGCAAATGCCAGAGGACCTTTACCATCGCATCATTACTTTCGCTTCTCCATACCTCCATCATCCACTAACTACTCTGCCATCCTTCATCATCGCCAGCTACTTTCACTCTCATTTACTGTCCGTCTTTGACGCCAATGAGTGTTTTGACCAGAGGAGCCTCCACCATCCCTCCAATTTTCCATCACTAAACCATTACCCCTCGTGACTTCCCCCGTTCTTTCTCTATTCCTTCAATTCCTCCATCAATCTCATTCTACCATGGCTGGTCATCAAATTCGAAAGTGACTTCTGGTTTGATGGTAATCCACGGTAATGTAGCTCAGGATAAGTGACACCCAAATATTTTGTGCCTCTTTGTACACACAATATACATCAAACATGTTATTAGATAAAGTACTTATGAGGGTGTGTCTACAAACCTTATTAGCATATGTCCAAGCATCATTCGTAGCCTGGTCATACTCTGATGAAGGTTCTGGTTGATTGAGAGCAGTAGCTACCCTGTGCATGCTGAGAATAGAATAAACTCATTCCTGCCATCATCTAAAATTCTTTCCATTAAAGACATCAATTTTGGATGTGTCATGAAAAGGCCTGGGAAGTGGCATTGCAAAGGGCACCATTGTCGAATTAGGATTAGCAACATCATGATTCTCAGGAATGTTGTTAGCAGTGTCATTCTCCATACTCGTTAAGAATAAATATTAAGATTGTTGTATTTCACGAGTAATCTGGAAGAACGAAGAAGCGGATGATCTGAGTCATGTTTGAAGGCACTGTCTGTTAAAACTAGATGACACCTAAGAGGGGGGTGAATTGGGTGTATGATAAGAAATTAAAAACTTTCAAATCCTTTTAGCATCTAATTAAATCAATACATATGAAAGTATAAAATCATAGGCAATTATATAAATCATATATACTGGAAATATAAGAGCTTAAGGAAGAGAAGATGCAAACAGTGATTTATCCTGGTTCGGTCCAATCCACGATGACCTACATATAGTCCCTAGGCTCTTCCTGAGATTTCCAATCCATTAACTTCTTGTTTAATCAGGCACAAGAAAAGCCTCTACAAACCCACTAGTTTTGCCGGGCACTTGTGAAGCCACTTACAATATTCTCATGGAGATATCAACTCCCCCTTACACACCGTAAGGTTACAATCTCTTTTGATATTAGATGTTTATAAATTTTCTATCTCAGAAGTGAATAATGATAATCACTGAAGCACAATACGAATAATGTCTCTCTTAAAGTAAATAGTATAAGAATTGAGAAAACAGAGACTATGTGCGATGAGCGTTGACGTTAGAGTGTTGATATTTTGATTATGTATGCACTGGGTCTATCATCTTTCTATTTTGAGTTATCTTCTATATTTATAGTTAATGAAGAGTATTTGTCCGTTGAGCTTTTTCTTCTTCCGTTGAGAATATGACTATTGAAGTTGCCGTTGGAAGCTTCTAACACAAAAGTGCTTTTTCTAATTTATGCGTTAATCCTTGTTTGTTCACCTGGAAAATGCTTAATCACTAATACAATGAAGTGTTAGAGTGAATGTGTTGAATCATTCGTCAAAGACTAGATTTATGCTTTATAGGACTCATCACTTCGAGTGACGATGTTTGCCATGAGTGACCTTCATATTTGAAGATGTCATCCGAATGTTTAATTTCCTATTTCACACTTGAAATATATGTTAGTTGATGTTTAAGTATAGTAACAAGTAAAACCACAATGGATAAATAACATTTAACCATATTTGAATTGTTCTTTGCAATTCTGTAACTTGTTCTGCTTCAGTGACTGATGAACTCGAGTTCTCAACTACAAACTCAAGTTCCTTGTTTATTTTTTGGAGTCCCAACTTGAGTTCTTCTCATAAATTCGAGTTTCAATGTTGTCAGCTTCTCTTCAGTTTGTCTTTGCTAAGAACTCACGAGAGTTAAGTTAGCAAACTTGAGTTCTGTTCAGAGCATAACTCAAGTTCTCGTAGCAAACTCGAGTTTTAACCTTTGTCACCTTAGCATCACATGTCTTTTCCAAAAACTCGCGGAAGTTCATTTTACAAATTCAAGTTCTCATCTGATCATAACTCAAGTTCTACTTCCAAACTCAAGTTCTTCATGTACTGCAACTTTCTGAATAAGTCTCTGGGTAAAACTTGCGGGAGTTCAATTGTCAACTCAAGTTTTCTATTTATAAAACTCGAGTTCTATTTCTAAACTTGAGTTCTTCTGACTTTTTGGGATTCATCATTCGAAGTGACTACTCAAATGACCTCAAGTATCACTTGAGTGATTTATAAATTTTGACTCCAAATATGGTAAATGACCTACCATCGGAAATCTCTTACCGTCTACATTCCAATGCAAAAAGAATTAGCTCCAAACTCATTGTATTCTGCAAGTTATGATCCAAAGAGTGTCTATTGTTCTAGACAGTGTTTGAATTTTCGAGCACCAGCTTCCAGAAGCCATACCGCTTTGAATATAACTCCAAATTTAACACATGACCTATCCATAGAAATATATTTAAGTCTAGTTTCATATGCAACCAGTTTCAATGCAATTGAACGTGTAGTTTAGGAGATATGTCCAAAATACCGTATCTATTTTGGAATACAACGGTGATTTGATTGTCATATTTCAAAATTCATATCTCTTTCATCTGAGCTCTTTTTAGCTTGATATTAATGTCAAAGTGATGCATTGGAAGTCTAATTTCATTTGAAATAAGTTTCATCTCAATTGGAGTTGTGGTTTGGGAGATATGACCGAATTATCAAACCTCACTCATATTGAAAGAAAAACATAGTTGAACAAAATAACTGGAATAGTGTAATCACTCGAGTGACTCATATGTAACTCGAGTGAATAGTGCATTACTCGAGTGATGTTCTTGTAGCTCGAGAGTGGGGTTACTATGGCAAATAGTCACTATTCATAATAAACCTTGAAATAGCTCATTTTAATTCCGAATTAAGCCATTCCAACTTTCATTTGATCATAGAGACTTCTAATATCAAATCTAAGAAATTAATATTCCCATTATATTTTTCAAGTTCTTCTTTATTTAATCTCTTATCTTCTTCTTGATTATTCTCCAAAAATCTTTTGATAACTTCTTGCTTTCTTGACTAATGTCTTCAATCTCTTTCTTCTTTTTCTTCTTGATCAATCCAATTCAATAACTTCTTTCTTAATTTTCTTCTTGATCATTCTCCATAATTCAATTTGATATCTTCTAATCTACATTAAATATAGCAGTTAGTCAATATAGGAGATAAATATTTTATGTAAACTTTTTGCTCTTAATATTTGGCATCTATATTCGACATCATCAAAACTAATCATATCTAACATTGTCCTTAAGAGTTATTTTGTAACTACCAGCAGAGAGGAAGCGATGCTCCACAGAATTAAACAAACCCTTCTTGAGCAAGTCAAAGTAGTAGAACTGGCGGAAGATAATAACAACCATAGTGAGAAAAGATTGTGTAGAGGATGAGAGATTAGAAGTTGGCATTGAGCACTTTATCTATACCCCTTTTATAGGCACGATCCATGGATAGCCAACAAACACAAGACAGTTCAAACAATGTGTCCCTCGAGACCGAACATACATCACCAGAAAGACAAACATGTACGTTGATAATGGAGATAATGTTTGGGGAAGCTCCCGATCTTTGACAACTTGTGGTCACAAAGGGCTACAAACTTCAAACCCCAAAATATGGAGACTTTTTGGTAAGACCAAATAAATTATCATTTTAGAAAACCGAAAATAATATTTTCGGGGAGCAAAATATTTTCATAAAAGGTGTCAATACCAAGTATTTATTTGTGTTTGTCTTTCAGTGACCCTTTGTTGTGCACATGAGCCCACCATTCCTCTAGGCCTCTTTACAAGCCCAAAATAATTTGATGATATATATAGGTTTATACTCTCTTATACCTCGTTTGGTACATAAGAACTGAAGCTGGAGAAGTGAAAGTGAAAGTGGAATCCTGAAATTGGGTTGTTTGGTATGCTTGAACTCACTTCCTCATAGAACTCGCTTCCATAAAAAATGATGGAAGTCACTTCTATAACCCCCCTTTGAGAACTTACTTCCACTTCTCATGGAAGTGGAATTTTGACCATTTTCCCCTTCTCCCTTTCTTCCTCAAACATCCGTGAATCATAGTGAGGATGATGGCAAACAACGAGGATGATGATAGCGAACGGTAAGGACGATGATAAGGATGACAGAAGACAGCGAGCAAGGATGAGATCAATATCGCGACATCCTCTTCTCCCTCTTGGATTTGCGACGGCAGCCTCTCCTCCTTATCCCTTATCGATTTGGCAATGGCGACATCTCTTCCTCTTTCCTTATCGACCTGTTACAACCGCCTCTCTTCTCCTTCTCCCTTTTCGATCTCCATGTTCTTCGTTCTTCAGCCTGGAGTCATTTCAAATATGCGATTGTTGTTAAGTGAGTACGACCTTTGCATCTTACATTCTTCAGTCCTCTTCGTTTCTGTTCTTCATCTCCCCGAACTCATAAAATCCTTCTTGTTTTGAAATTTGTTTGTTATTTGGGTTGATTTCTGGTGGCTGACCGTTGGTGCTTTCTATGGTGGTTGCCGTGGTTTTTATGGTAGCTAGTGTTTATTCAAGATGGCTATGGCAATTTAGGGTAAGGGGCTAGGGTTTTTTTGGCAGGGGTATATAGGTAATTTCATGTTTACAATTAATATATTAATTAAAAATTATATCACACTTCCACCCATCGTACCAAACATACTTTTATCCCCAATTCTAATTCCACTTCCACTTCTATTTCTATTTCCACTTCTAACAAAAACTCTTCCATTGTACCAAATGGGGCATTATTTCCAAGCAATGTGGACTATTTTCTTTGACACACCCATACATATATGCATATATTTACAACAAAACATGTGTACCTCATTAACACCATATATGGAAAGTGCGCACAAAATGACGTATTGATGATTGTTCATTCATCTAGGTTCTTCTAACAGACCTAACATGGGACAATAAAAAAATATAGTTAAATCTAATGGCTAAAATTAGAGTGATTTGACTTATGGTATACTTTAAATGATAAAACTTAAGTTTAGTTTCTTAAGTGCAGTCATCAGGTTCTTTAACAGTACTAAGACAAAATAGACATATAAAATAAGTAAAATAGGGTCAGTTTCTCTCAATTTCTAGTCCAGTATCAGAGCCAATTTTGTTTTACATCAATTGGTATCAAACCTCTAGTTTATTAAGACAAAATAAAATAAATCTGATACCAATTGATGTGAAACGAGGTTCTAATACTGAACTAAACATTGAAATTGACCCTATTTTACATATTTCTTAAGTGCTTTTTGGCGTCTAATCTCAATTTTTAGTTCAGTATCAAAACCAACTTCCTTTTACATCTATTGGTATCATCATACCTCTAGTTTATTGAGGCAAAATTGTATAAGTCTGATACCAACTTATGTAAAAGAAAATTTAATATTGAACCAAAAATTAAGAATGGCCCTATTTTACATCTTTCTTATGTACTTTTTGGCGCCCAATCTCAATTTTTGCTTCCGTATCAAAACCAAATTGCTTTTAGCTCTATTGGTATCAGACATCTGGTTTATTGAGACAAATTTATTTATTTAATTATTTTTGCAAGGAAAGTAGGGTAAAGACAAATTTATTATTTGAATCCAAACCATCATGAATATAAGCATATGGTACAAGAAACATAATGGCTTTACGTACTTGAGTTTCTTTCAGTATGTCTTTAGTGGACCCATTTTTAAAAGATGCTCGCTCTCGGCAAGATCAATTAGGTTCAGAATACCTTGTACTTCTTCATCAATACTCTAGCAAAAGGAAAAACCATGTTATGTTACTATCCAAGACCAACATGGAACATAGAACATGAAACATGCTTCTTATTAATATCAAACAAGAAACATGTGTACCTCATTAACACCATATATTTGAAGAGTGAACACAAAATGACTTCTTGAGGATTGTTTATTCATCTGGATTTTTTCAATAGACATAACATGGGACAGGAAAAGGATATAGTTAAATCCAACGGCTAAAAATAGAGGAATCTAACTCATAGTACACTTTGAATGATGAAACTTAAGTTCAATTTCTTAAGTGTTTCATCAGGTTCTTTAACAATACTAAGACAAAACCATCAAACGCTTCGTCCTAGCTTAACCAAGGGTCTCAGGTTTGAGCCTTGGGAATGCAGCCAGCGTGGTAAATCCCCCATGGGGGTGTGGTAGAGGCTTTCCCTAGAATTGGGCCTACCCGGTCTCAGTCTGGATTAGTCTGGCCTCAAATTGAGCGGGCTGGGAGACCATATGCTCCACGAAAAAAACAATACTAAGACAAAATAGACATATAAAACAAGTTAAATAGGGTTAGTCCCTCTCAAGTTTTAGTCCGTATCAGAGCCAATGTCATTTTACATCAATCATTATAAGACCTATTGTTCACTAAGACAGAATAATAGAAATCAGATACCAATTGATGTAAAATGAGGTTTTAATACTGAACCAAAATTGAGAGTGACCCTTTTTTACATCTTTCTTATATGCTTTCTGATGCCAATCTCAATTTTTGATTCAGTGTTAAAACCAATTTCCTTTTACATCTATTGGTATCAAACCTCTAGTTTATTGAAATAGAATAATAGAAGTTTGATACCAATTGATATAAAACGAAATTCTAATACTGAACTAGAAATTGCGAGTGGCCTTATTTTACATCTTTCTTATGTGCTTTCTGGCACCCAATCTCAATTTTTGGTTCAGTATCAAAACCAACTTTCTTTTACATATATTGGTATCAGACCTCTGGTTTATTAAGACAAATTTATTTATTTAATTATTTTTATAAGGAAAGTGACATAAAGAAAAATTTATTATTTGAAATCAAAAAGTCATGAAAATAAGCCTATGATATAGGAGACATAATGGCTTTACGTACTTGACCCACTTTTTGAAAGACACTTGCTCCCGGCAAGATCAATTAGATTCAGAATACCTTAGATTTCTTGGTCATTACTGTAGCACAATGAAGAATCAAGTAATGTTACTATCCAGGACCAACATAGAACATGGAACATGTGTACCTCATTGACACCATATATGGAGAGTGACCCTATTTTACATCTTTTTTATATGATTTCTCAAGCCCAATCTCAATTTTTGGTTCAGTACCAAAACCAACTTCCTTTTACATCTATTGATATCAGACCTCTTGTTAGTATCTTGAATCTAGAACTATAATATGAAGTTCTAGAACAATAAAGACACGCCTATACTTTTGGATAATACTTCATTCATGATAATCTTTCTTACAACATAGGTATTCATAAAGTAATACATAACTAAATAAAATACATAACTAACTCTATCTTAACAAATAACTACTAGAAACTTAGGATAAGATCAAAAGTAATTTATCCCATCATAACCACCCTTAATTCAACCGCTTCTTTCTAGAGTATACCAGAAGTGGTTGTGGGATCCTATCATTACCCCTTGGTATGCCTTGTCCTCAAGACTAAAATTTGGGAACTATGAGGCAATGAAGTCATAAGGCTCCCAGCTTGATTCTTCAGGAAAGCGATTCTTCCATTTGATTAGAAGCTCAACATCTAGATGGTTTGTTGAGGAAACAAAATGAGCATCTAAGACTTGTTCAAGTTCCAGTTGAAATTCCCAATCATCATCAATGGGAAGAGGAGGGAGAGGGCCTGAAGAAGTATGCCCATATGCCAACTTTAGTAGAGAAATGTAAAAGACTGGGTATATCTTAGACATTGAAGGCAGTTGCAACTCATAAGCGACTGCACCAATTAGTTTATTCACTGGATAAGGACCACAAAAATGAGGTTCCAGCTTCTGAAATTTATGCCTGGACAAAGGTTGTTGGCGTTGAGGTTGTATTTTCAAGTAAACTATGACTCCCAGTTGGAACTCAAAATCTTTTCTATGTGAATCAACTTGTTGTTTCATTTTTTTTCTTAAGCCAGCACCAAATTATCCTTAATAGTTGTTAGGATAACATGCCTCTTATCAAAGTAATCCTCCAATTCATCAATTCGTTTAGTTCTAAACACATATTTGTGTAATTCTTTCCAGAAAGAACTGAGGAAAATTGGGTTTCTATCATAAATAATACTCTTAGGAAACTCATGCAATCAAACTACTTATTTGGGGGGAAAAAAAGAAGCAACATATTTTGCAATATAAGCCCTAGAAAGACCAATAAAAAGTGCAAATTTTCTTAAATGGTCCACCTTAACAAGAATAGCATCCCATAAAGTTAATGGAAATATCATCCCAAACTTGATTTGGAATACTCATTGGTTGTAAAAGTCCAACAGGAGCTTGAAGTAAATACTTACTGGACTAACATATCTTACAATTCTACACAAATGTGGTTACTTTCTCTTTCATATTTTTCCAAAAGAAAAATTTCCAAAGGCGCTTCAAAGTTTTAAGCTTGCCTTTATGTACACCTATAAGAGATGAATATGCTTTTGCAATGAGTTTGGAGCTTAGAGCGATGGGGGCATGAATCACTAAACGGTCTTTATAGTAAAGGCAACCAGAGGACAAAGCAAAATGAGGTACAACTTTTGGATTCTATTAAAGAGAAGAACATATGGTAGCTGTATGAGAATTTTGCTGTAACTGAATGGGGAGGTCTTCAAGATCTTATGCATGAGGAATGGAGATGGTAAAGAGATTTGTTGAATGTGGACATCGTGATAAGGCATCTACTGCTTGATTAGATGAACCAGCCTTATGAATAATTGTAAATTCAAATGAAAGAAGTTTCAAGATGAGTCAGTGCTAGTCAGGTGTTTCCAAATGCTGCTCCAGTAAATATTTAAGGCTGAAGTGGTGGGTATGAGAGCAAGTAACTCTCTTTGGTACACGTATTTGTGCTTTTTGGATTCAGAAAGACCCTTGCTGAAATAAGCAACAGGGTGCCCCTCCTGCTGCAAAATAGCTCCCACGCCTGTTTATGAAGCATCACACTCCACAATAAATAACTTGGAGAAGTCAGGTAGGTGTAAAATAGGCACTTGTACCAAAGCATCCTTAAGTTTTCCAAAAGCATTTACTAAAGTTGTAGTCCATTGAAAAGCTCCCATTTTGGTCATATCAGTAAGTAGTTTGGCTATTTGTCCATAATTATGAACAAATCGCCTATAATAACCAATGAGCCCTAGAAATCCTCTCAATTCAGAAATATTATTAGGTAAAGGCCAAGTTGTCACAACAATAACTTTTTTAAGATCCACAGCAACTCCTGCATCCAGATAACACATGTCTCAAAAAGGAAATCTCGATCTGTTCAAAATGACATTATTTTTTGGATTTACAAAGAACTGATGGTTCTGTAAGGTCTTTACACAATACACAAATGAGCCATGTGAGACTGAAAATTGTAGCTAAAAACCAGTATGTCATCAAAAAATATCAGAATAAATTTCCTCAAGAAGGGTCTGAATAAATCAACCATAATAGCTTGGAATGTAGATAGAACAATTGTGAGCCCAAATGGCATAACCACAAATTCATAGTAACCTGAATGAGTTCAAAATGCAGTTTTAGGGATGTCCTGAGGGTGCACTCTAATCTGGTGATGCCCATAATATAGGTCAATTTTAGAAAAAGTAACTTGCTCCATGTAACTCATCAATCAATTCATTAATATTGGGTATTGGGTACTTATTTGCACTATAATTTTGTTGAGCTATCTATAATCAACACAAAAATGCTAAGTTGAATCTTTTTTTTTGGCACCAAAAGGACTGGACTGGCAAATGGACTCACACTTGGCCTTATAAACTCTCATCCTTTTGATAATGGGGATACCTGTAAGGCCTAATATTTAAAGGAATAGACCCTGGTAGTAAAGGAATCAAATGATCTTGATCTCTGAGTGGTAATAAGTTTTTAGGCTCATCGAAGATCATTGCATAAGAGTTGACAATTTGTTGTAAGTTATGTTCATCCAATGTGGCTGAGTCACTACAAGAAAAGCTATAAAAAGTGGCCGTGGAATTTTGAGGCACAACATTCCCTTGCAATTTGTATTTGTGCTTATTGACATGAAAAACCATAAACATTTGCTGCCAATTAGCCTCAACAATGTTCAAAGAAGCAAGCCATTTAATCCCCAGTACCATATCAACCCCACTGAGAGAAAAAGGAAGAAATCATCTGTAATTATGAGGCTCTGAACTTGAACCTCAAGCTGCTTGCACACAGAGTTACAGGTAATAAGATTCCCATAACCAATTTGTACTCCAAAAGGAGAAACTTGCTACACCAAAAGATTCAACTCTACTACTACTTTGTTTTGAAATAAAATTATAGGTTGAGATCAGAACCTGCTTTGATCAAACTGTACCATACACACGTATTGTTGTTGTTGCAGAACTGCCAAGGATCGCATGAAAGGAAATCTCTGCCAACCTTGTTTCTATGACATCATTAGCTTGTTCCTCTTTTGTATGTCACTATTTTGGACTGTCATTAATTTCCATGAATTGAATAGAGGGAGGCTTACAATGATGGCCATAAGCAAATTTTTCTCTACATTTGAAATAGAGGCCTTTGTCTCGGTGAAACTGCTTCTCTTAGTCAGTTATTGAAATCAAACCGCTAACTGTTGTCAGGAGTTGTTTTTACGAGTATATAGGAGTAGTAACTAACACATAAGAAGTAGGAACAATAGATAGCCTGGGAAAATAATTTTTATTTTCTTTAAAATTGTTTTTCGTGCCATGCGTCCAAGTAGATCACGGAGGATAACGACTCCCCAGCTATGACTGAATTTTCGCTTCAAACTCCAAAGCCAGACTTGAAACGCAATACATTGTACCGGGTTTTTGAATTTTCACATCGGACTTCAATTCTTCTTTCAATCCATTAATAAATACCCCCAATAAATAGTGTTCAGGCCATCCTTGTACTCTCGAAGATCTGCATGAGAACTCCTATCTATATTCATGTACAATTCCTACCTGCTTAATGCCGCATAAATATACATCAAGGTTCTAAAATTTTGAAGGGCCCAAACTTTTTTGGAAGACTTGTACCAAGTCATCCTAATATTGTAATGATCTCCTAGAGGAAATCCACGTGAAGATGTCTAAGGCGTCACTTTCTAGATTCATGGCTGCTACATTGATCTTAAGATCCTCAGGTGTTTGATAATACCTCATATTTTTCATCTTTCATAATCCATTCCCTGGGATCACCTGTTGGAAATTGTGCCCTAGGGGCCAATCATTATATTTTGAACATTATTGTTTAAATGAATTTCTCCATTTTGTTGTCATATTATTTACATGTTTCTTATAATAACAGTATCATTGGATGAATCATAAAGATTGTCCTAAATGTCCCTGGTCGATCATATATACGGGAGCAAAGATGAAATAAGGCCAGTATGACTTTGATGAGGTATGGAGATACAAATCAAAGTCTTAGGCACTTGTAAGAGTACAAGGTGCTGGACCGACTCGCTATGAGAAAGCTGCATCGATTAAGTCATAAGCTTATCTCATGTATAACCACGTCACAATGTCATTTAACCTAAGATCATCATAAATTCCTACATGAGAATCATCAAGCTTTGATCTAGTTAAAAGTTACCTTTGACCGGGTGATAATAAAGGCTACGATCGAGCTTAGTGATTTTCATGCACAGGAATGTGAATGGTCAAGATGGAATTTGTCCCTCACATTAGTAGAGAGATATCATTGGGCCCCTCGATGAGTGAGTCTGAGAAATGTATGGTCATACTACGATGGAAATGAGTTTTCCATTTGTATTGTCAGACCACTCAGGAATCGAGAAAGTAATGGTCAGGAATAGGAGGATGACACTATACATGCCTCATCCTTGGCTGAAATATCTTGTGACAAAAGGGACGTGACATGGTTGTATGACAGGTTGCATTATGTTAACGATCCTCATATGAATTGGGTAGTCGCAATGTCTTGTTAGAGGCCGCTTATGAATTGTGGGCTAGTACAGTTATTGGCCCACTGCCAACTTCATATGGGCCTACAAGGTCGCATACAAAAATAGCCCAACACGAGCTATAATGTCCAGATTCATTAAATCTAAGATGTGTCTAAGATTCAATGAATTCAATATTTAATCTAGGGTGGTCAAATTTTGTGTGTGTGTGTAATATTATATATAATTCGTAAACGAAAATAATAATAATATAATATTATTATTATGAAGTGTTAGTTTTAGATTTAATTTATTTGATAAATTAAATAACTAACATTGATAGAGATATCATATCTCAGATTAAATTTATAAAGATAAATTAAATCTGTTAGACAGATTTAATTAAATCAAATTTATTTAATATAATGTGAATTTCAAAATTAATTAAGATTAATTTTGAAGATCTAATATGGCTCATATCGGTTATAAACAAACACAAGGATACAGAACCCTAGAGCAAGAGAAAGATAGAGAGCCGCAAGAAAACCCTATTGAGGCATTGAAGGTACTAGCACGCTGCTGGTGTTGGGTCTTGTTCGTGTGGATACCAGTAAAGGGAGCTGATATGAGACATTGACTCCTAGAGATCGAAAAGGCAAAGAATGTAAAGGTACTATTCTAACTACTCGGTTTAAACACCATTGATAGATCTGCAATTGGGATTGAAAATACTTTTGCAATTAATTTTAAAATCTTCCGTTGTGTGCCTTTCAATCCCTACATCACCTCCATCAAATGTTGGGAATTCTACTTTGTAATGGGGATGTTTGTTGGGGGTTTGCTCTACCAGGGACTCTCAAACTCAGTCTCATAACTCTATATTGTTTGGCCTCACGTTTATCACCGCAAGTTCTATTACAGGTATAGGATTTTTCTGTTTCTTTATCTCATTCATGTCAGTATCTAATCTATTGAGTACGGAGATGATAAACGATAATTGTTGTGATAACATGTCTGGGGATGAGGAACTTTCAGGGTTGTGGGTGGCGGTTGAGTTTTTGGATGAGTCTAAAGGGGTGTTCTAAGGGACAATTGTTGGAATGGAAGGATGAAGTGTTGGGTTGGAGGAATGGTTTCATTGATTTGGGTTGTTTTGCGAGTGTTCAACATTATTCTAGAGGTTCCAAGAATAACGCCCTGATACCAAAGTGTTAGTATCTAGAATCTAGAACTAGAATATGAAGTTTTAGAATAATAAAGATAAGTCTATACTTCTGGATAATACTTCATTCATGATAATCTGTCCTATAACATAGGTATTTATAGAGTAATAAATAACTTAACAGAATACATAACTAACTCTATCTTGACAAATAACTACTAAAAACTTAGGATGGGATAACTACAAGAAACAGGATAAGATCAAAAGTAATTGATCCTATCATAACCACCCTTAGTTCAACCGCTTCTTTCTAGAGTATACCAGAAGCGGTTGTGGGATCCTATCGCCTCTGGTTTACTAATACAAAATAATAGAAGTCTAATACCAATTGATGTAAAACGAAATTTTAATACTGAACCAGAAATTGAGAGTGACCTTATTTTACATCTTTCTTATATGCTTTTTGCCACTTAAACTCCACTTTTGGTTCAGTATCAAAACCAACTTCCTTTTACATCAATTGGTATCAACCTTTAGTTCATTGAGACAAAATAATAGCAATTTGATACCAATTAATGCCATCTCCATCAATTCATATGAACGTCTGTTAATTATTTTTCTATGGGTCGACCCACTCGTGTCCAGCTGTCCACTCCACTTCATCTTCATCTTTCACTCCCTAACCTTCTCTCTCTTCAGCATAATTGATTATTCTCCCACACTCCATTGTCTTCCCCATCATCTTCTTCATTCTACAACTAGAAGCACCAACTGTCAACTAAACCCCAACATGCCTGCCATCAACCACTCACCTAAGTGAACTCAACAGCGGATTCATCAATCGACTAAAACATGTTTATCTTGGATGCCCGAATTTCATTTTTTTCTGCCAAGTATATCCAGAGCTGGAGTAGTAGTTGGAGGAGGACAAGACGTAGATAAGCAATATGCTCTTGTTGTTATATAAAAAGAAAGAATCAACCCATCACCCGATTTTACCTGATGATACTGATGTGAGACTTCTTGTAAAATATGTGTGTGGCTGGTGTGAATATAATCAATTTAACATGGGTAGGGATTGAATGAATGAATTCTATTTGGCTGCGAAATGAAGATGATGGTGAGGAAGACGATGGAGCTAGCGTGAGAGAATAGATGATGCTAGAGAGAGATAAGGTTTGGTAGTGAAAGATGAGGATGAAGCGGAGTTGTAAGCCGGATACAAGGGGGACCCACACAAAAAACAACTAGGATGTTTGGATGAATTATAGGAGATGACATTTTTACTCCGTTTGAAAAAGCTTTTTAAATTTTTGCACTTAAATAAATATTATTTTTGTAGGAAATAAAGCAGAAAAATAACACATGAATTATCGAATCCGCAAAAGGTTTCTTGAACAAGCTAAAAGACAAATAGGTGAAAGGGTAGAAATATGGGTTCTTTAAATTGGAGTGTTTTTTTAGAAAATTGCCATCAACTTTGTAAGAAAACATAGAGAAAAAGACACCTCACAAGAGCACCACTGCCAACCTACTGCTGGAGCTTTAACGGTGACCAGTAGGCAAGAGCTGCAAGGGCCACCAGTGGCCGGAATTTTGGCAACAATGGCTAGCTTTTTTGGGGCCAATAATTTTTTTAAAAAAAAATTGGGGCCAAGGTGGCCCGCCTTGGTCCCAAAAAAGATTATTGCCCTTGGCTTCCAAAATCCTTCTATAATATATTTCATAATTTTTTTCACCAACAAATAATATATTCCATAACTATATATATATATATATATATATATATATATATATATATATATATATATATATACATACATGCAACAGTGTAATGTTTCAAATCACTAACTACACTTATAATGTGAATAATAACATTTGTAATGGTATAAATCATTTTAATAAAAACATTTACTACTACTTTTAACAAATTTCACATTTAAAAAACACAACTAATTAGTTAAAGGAGTGGGAATTTGACTACACTTGTCAACTTTTATAAATAAGAATATAATGTTTTAATTATTGACTACCCTTATAAAGTGAATGACAATATTTGTAAATGTATTGACTATTTCAGTAATGGCATTTCCAGCTATTTTTAACAAGTTCCACATTTAAGAAAACAAAACTAATTGAGTAGAAGGGTGGGAATTGGTCATTATTGAAATAGTTAATACCTTTACAATGTAGTTATTGAAATGATCAATATCTTTCCAAGTGTTGTCATTCACTTTATAAATCTAGTCAATAATTAAAACATTATATTCCTATTGGTAAAAACTGATAAGCATAGTTAAATTCCCACTCCCCTACCCAATTAGTCGCGTTTCTTCCAATGTGGAACTTACTAGAAATAATTAATATCTACAAATGTATTGTGTCCCACTATTCAACATCTTTCTTTCCCACTTTATATAATTTATACACACACACATATGCTCTCCTTAATTTTCAACATTCAGTGCTGGCAAAACAAATAAAGCATTATTCAGTCAACATAAGAGCATTTGGATGCAACCTTGATTTATATATATCTTTCATTTCAAATATTCCTGCTGTACTTTGAATCATTTTATGTTGCTTTTGGAGTTCCATTTTGCGTTTCCTCCAAAAAAACAAATGCTGGTGATAAATTAACAAGTTCCAATTATTAAAAACAATGACAGCAACTTGCTGCGTGCTAGCTATCATAATTCCCACCTTAAATTATTCTATTCATCCCACTTCCCTAGTGCAACCCAATTACTTAATTGTTGGAAGATTTTTTATCTTTTCCTTTTCTTTTTAAATAATTTAGTTTATATGTAGTCATAGTCATCGATCTACTCAGATCCTATTTATCAAATAAACAAAACTTAATTCCGCCAGTATTTATTGAATAAGCGAGATATGTCAAGTTCCTGGAAGGGGTAAGAATGTATGATAGTGCTCAGAAACCACTTGGACAAAATCAAAAATTGAAGCCATCATATTCAAAGATTATACAGCATTATTTATTAATTTTGATTAGATTATATTCTACTTAACGGAATAACTACTTTACAATGTTTTAAAAGCCGAACCAGACGTCGAGCCGGAAAAGTCAGCTGGTCATGGTTCAACCGGTTGGAACGGTTGAACCGTTCGATCGAACCGATTACGTAATAATTAAATTAAAAATATTATATATATACAAACATACACATGAAATATGATGGAACACAACAAATTGGAATCCAAAAAAACATGGGAATCCCAAAACGCGAGAAAAGGTCAAAAGCCAATCTCATATACACCCCCCAAAATCTGCCATCCCCGAACCATCATCATCATTTTACCTTTTCCTTTCTGTAGTAATTAAATTTGAAATTTTATTTTTTTATTAATTGATTAAATTATTATTACCTGTCCCTTCTCTGTCTAGAAAGATGCGTTTTGACTTTCTCTCCCTCCCTCTCTCTCTGAAACCAAAGCCTAAATAAACCCCACTCATTCATTCTCGCCAACCCTATTGCATGCTCTGTCTTCTTCTTCATCATCATCTTCTTCACGCCACCAACAATCTCCCCCCACACTCATCACACAGAAGCTAACACCAACCAAAACTTTTCATGGCAGTGGAAGCTCGCCACATCAATCTCTTCCCTCCTCAGTTCCTCCTACACAGGTTTCATGGCAGTGGAAGCTCGATACGCAGCAAATCAAATAAACACACATGAAATATGATGGAACACAACAAAAAATTGGAGGAAGCAAAACAAATGCTTGAAAACAACAAAATCATAAGAACTATCAATTACCTGGGTGGCGAAGCAGAAGAGAAGCGTTTCGAATCCAAAACTGACGAGACTAAGGCGTGAAACTGACGGGACAGGGAAAATGGTGGAGGACAACGCTGCATACGGCGGAAGACAATGGCCTCAGACAGCGGCCGTTGTCGCTGCAAACGGTGAGAGAAGTTCGCCGCTGTGTCGGAACTCAAACAAAAGGGTTAGGGCGGCGATTTTTGGGGACCTCCGATGGATAATTTGGGATATCCTGTATATATACCGTAGCTTTCCAAAAAAAAATATAGCTAAATTGTTGACCCGTCCGATTTTCTAAAACCCGCTCCAGGTTCCGATCTAAAAGCGGTTGACAGCCCAAAAACGGTTCAAAAGCGGTCCAAAACGGCTCCAAACAAAAAACGGTTGGAAGCAAAACACCGGCCTGCTGATGGGACCAGGTGACGGTCCAACCAGTCCGACCATCCAGCCCAGTCCGGTTCTTAAAAGCTTGCTACTTTATCAGAGCTCCATCCAAAACCGATTAATTTTTCTCTCTTTAAAATGACATTGAATAACGGTACAAGGAGATAGGACATTAAAATTTGCTTAATTTGGAATTAAATGCTTTGACCAAATACAACGAATATGGAAAAATAACAATAATTATTATGATCAAGCATTTCATTTAAGAAACTGTTCAGAGTTAAAATTCACCAAAAAACGAGGGAATAACGTAAAACTTCCCATTATGAAATTTATACTAAAATAACATTGTTCCGCACGTACAAGACGGCTTATACCCACGGAAACAGCTCTACAGATTTGGAAAGTATCCCTAATGAACAGCTTTTTCCACAAATGGATCAATCTACAGTCTTCCGTAGTTACCGCAATGTCATAAGCTGGAAGGAGCATCAATCAATGCCCAAATTGGAATAAGGCTCAATTCCACCCTGATAAAGTAAACAAGTATAGAAAAAATAAACCTATCTATGGTAACACTATCCAACAAACCAACGGAACTAAAATTGGTCTATAGATTAATCAATGATTTAACTTATCATGCTAACAGCTAATCGTCAAACAGAAGTTGAAACATCAACTCAAGCATGTGCCTGCACGCATGCCTGGGTACTGTGACGCACGTGTAGAGACACACAGATGCACTTGTAAATATATGGGTTAAGGTTTAATTTTGCCGAGTAGTTTTTTGCTTGGAAGTTGTGCGTACACACAATCACTGTTCAAAAAAGTAGCGAAGTCACCCGTAGGAGCTGTGGTCAGGGTCGACTTTACTCTCGAGACAAAATTGCATCTTAACTTTTAAATAAATATATCGTGAACATGCATGCATGCACATGCATAGAGATGATGTCAGCATTAAAGGGTGATGCAAAGTTTTTCAGATAATGAACGCAATAAACGAAAAATCATATAAAAAATCCGTCAATTCAGGATACTTACTGAGCAATCATCATGAACACGCCATATAGTTTCCCCCAGAAGGTTTGCCACTGATAAGACCGTTAATTGAGGAAAATAGTTCTTCTCGGCCACTGGGATTGTATTTGTTATGATCACTTCCTGAAACACGCCGCTTGATAACCTTTCTATAGCGGGAGGGCTGCACAAGCATCAATGATGCATCATAAGCATAACCGCCACGTTTGATTAACTTGAGTGAAAGCTATGAAAACCTAAGTAAACAATCAGCAATTCGACCTTTATTCTCAATTTCTCATACATCCTTTATTCAATAATCATCAATATCTCTTTGAAAAAACATTCTAAGCAATATTAAAAAAAAATTATGGAGAAAAAATATAACAAGTATGCAGAGGACAAATCTGTTGATGAAATCAGAATAAACTATGAGCATACATAACATCAAGCGGCCCAAGAAATTCATCAATCCAGAGGCAGGAAATAATTCGTATAAAAATTGTTAGTTGTTGATTAGTTAACAGCCGTTAGGAGTCATCAGCAGTTAAAAGCTTATAAAAAGGGTTGTAAGAGAAACTCATGTATCATGGTTAATGTGAATTTCAATCAGTGCACCTGTCTTGCTCTTTGTTTCTCTCCCGTCTCTTCTCTCCCCATCTCTCACTCTCTCTCACCACTCTGCATCAAATCTATGCCCTCACTACTGAGAAATCATCAAGTATCAGTCACTGAAAACTGCTTCAAACTAGCATTCTAAACCCATTGTCACCATCTCAACAAGCCCATTGTCACAATATTGCTAGAGTCTTACAATTATCTCTCAGGATTGTTCACTGGATTTATCAAAAAAATACAACAAAAAATAGTCGACTTGTTTATCTTTACAATGGTTTTGAGAGTGGCAAATGAGGTTGCGATGAAGGGGTAGAAGGACAAGTAATTTATGTTCAGGCTTTTAAGTTGGACTTTGAGAGTGTATATGATTGATTCAATTGGAGCTGCCTAGTTAAGGTCCTTACTAGAAAGGGTTTTGGTGTTAAATGAGTAATTGGGGTTCAAGATCGTTTACTACAATTATTGACAATGTGGAACCTAAAGTCATGACTTCAAGGCAGTGAGGGAAGGCTGAGGGATCTTTTATCTCTGCTTTCCTTTAGTTTGGTGTTAGATGAGTTGAATCGAATGATTTCAAAAGCTGTAAATAGGGGCTTACCAAGACTATTTATTGTATGTGTAGTGGGAGTTCTAATGTTACAGGCACAGTTTGCTAGTGATACCTTCTTGTCTTGGAGAAGGATAAAAAGAGTTACGTCAATATTCTACTTATTCTTCAGTTTATTTGAGAGTATTTAAAGCATTAAGATAAATGAGTTAAAGAGTGATTTGGACTTTGGCAGGACTGAATGTCACGAGGGTCTTCAAAGTTTTGCCTCCCCAGGGGGATTACAGATTCTACAATGGCATGTCACTTTTCTAGGTATGTCTTGTGGAAATATAATAAGTAATTGAATAGCCATTTTTTCTGTTGGCTTACTAGCCGTTGGGGGTAGGTAGATACATTAGAGTATAAATAAGCCCCCAGTCCCATTGTATTCATTAGACTATTGCTTTGTGAATGCCAGAAGTATATTCAGTTTTCTCTGTCTCTTTTCCTCTCTGCCTCTCGTCTCTCTCAATTCCCTCTGTTTCCCTTTTCCTCTCTCTTATTCCAATTACCATAAAAGTATGCCCTCAGGAGGCACAAGCCAGAGGTTATATTTTTCTGGTATCCTCTGCATTTGAATAATTTGAATGGTACCTTCTTACTTTCAGGTGAATGCAATGCCGTTTTAGAACCAGTAAGTGTAGCTTAAGGATAAAGTGTGATCATGAGGGACATTTAGATCAAGCATCACAGATACGAAAAAGGATCACCACCTAAAAAGGAGGTTTAGGTTTAGAAAATATGGCAGCCTAAAACATTAATTTCATATAAAAATGACTGGGACATTTTCCTCGAGACTTATTTGTTTCAGGATGGATGGATGTGCTACTCACTGCTACTCATAGGGGGCTGGAGATGTATTTCTCAGTGTTATGAATTACCAATCCCTCTCTGTTTCTGCAAAACTGGGTTATCATTGTCGAATCAATTTTTGGAAGGAAATTTTGGTTGGAAAAATTTTGTCACAGGCCTCTAAATTTTCTTCCTTGCATAGTGCAATTATTCAAGATTCTGTATATTACAAAGCCCCATCTCAAGAATTTAATAATAGGAAACTTCATGATTTACAATCCCCATTCCGCCTCTTAGTGTCCATAAACATTTCACACATTCCAGGAAGAAGAATTTGGACTCTTGATCCTTTGAACATCTACTGAGTTTCTTTCAAGTGATTCATTCTCCTGTTAGGGAAAATTTTATTTTCTAGATATATAAACCCATTTGGAAATCAAATGCTTCATGAGGTACGAGTCATTTATTCTTAGCCCAATATTGATGATTACAGAAACAGCACTTTTGTTGGAACCCCTTCAGTTTTCAATAGACAACGGTCCAAATATCGATATGTATGTATGCATAATATAGTCTCAGAAAACCCACACCAGTTCACTAAAAATATATTGCTGGAAGAATCAAATGAAATGCACAGAATACATGCTGCACATTCAAAGAAAGTGAACCTAGTTGGTTGACATGAAAAATAAACTAAAATGCGTGAAAATAAGTGTGTACCAATTGTGTGCGTGTGTGGGGGGGGCCTTTGAAGATAATTGTGCTTACTGATTTCTCATCCTAATATACACACATCCAAAAGAAGGACTGGAAGACTTACTTCCTTATATATACCCCTCTCTCTCTCTCTCTCTCTCTAAATATATATATAAAGGTTAAAATAAGAACATTATTATGAAGACGGGCTCTACCTGCAGAAGTTTTTATATGATTGCTTCTAAAAGATATGAAATATGAAACATGAAGGTAAATATACCTGAATACAGCATGTGTACTACACGCATAGACTTCTCTTGCCCCCTCTTGATGTAATAGAGCTGCACCTTTGGAAATAGTCCCTATAACAACAACAACAAAAGGATAATTATCGTATTGAATACAACTTAATGAGATTCATCCCAAGAGTCAAAGCTAAAGTATAAACTCACCAGCAGTATCAATCATATCATCTACCATAACTGCTACTTTTCCTTTCACATCTCCTATCAAATTCATCACCTGCAAGATGAGATTCAACAATAATCAGGTGACATAGGAAAGAGTGTCAAAATTAGAACCTTCACTGTAATTTCAAAGAAAATAACAGATGGTCATTTCAGCCATCTCGTAGCAAAAGAAATTGCAGGGAGATCCATGACTCCTAAAACAAAAGCAAATAGATCAAGGAATTCAAAAAGCAAATAATCAGGTGAGCAAATAATCAGGTGACATAGGGAATATTAGATTAGAGAAAACATTTTATTCATTACTAATCTCTGCTTACACCACCAGACTACATAATGTGTGTATATATAAGAGTAGTGCGTAGGAATAAAAACAAGACAATAGTGGAGACATAGTGAAGTGATAGTGGAGTGATTTAAGGAGTGTTTTAAGCCACTAGCCAAAAGTTCTTTGTCTTCCAACACTCCCCTCAAGCTGGAGAGTATATGTCAATCATTCCCAGCTTGCACCGAAATTCTTCAAACTTAGTTCTACCAAGAGGTTTTGTCATTATATCTGCAATCTGATTTTCAGATCTGATATGGAATAGACTCATGATGCCTGCTTCAATTTTTTCTTTGATAAATTGCATGTCTATCTCAACATGTTTTGTTCTATCATGATAAACTGGATTCTTAACCATTTCGATGCTAGCCTTGTTGTCGCACCAAACTTGTATTGGTCCCTCGTGTGGAATTCCCAACTCTTTAAGTAATCTGATGACCAAAATTCCTTCACAAACTCCATTGTTAACTGCTCTCAATTCTGCTTCCGCACTACTTTTTGATACCACAGTTTGTTTCTTGCTTCTCCAGGTAACCAGATTTCCCCACACATATGTGCAATACGCTGAGATGGATCTTCTAGTCTCAAGATCCCTTGCATGATCTGCATCAGTATAGATTTTGATATTACTGGTAGTTCCTTTTCTGAAGAAGATTCCACTTCCAGGATTAAATTTCAAATAACTCGGGATTCTATATACTGCAGCCATATGTTCTTCCTGTGCTTGGTGCATGAATTGACTTACTATTCCAACCGCATAGCTAATGTTAGGGCGTGTGTTAGTTAAGTATATGAGCTTCCCTACAAGTCTTCTGTATCGTTCTGAGTTGACTAGGACACCATTTGGTTTGATCTCCAGATGACAACCTTCTTCCATAAGTGTTCCTTCAGGTTGTGCACCCAACATTCATGTCTCAAGTAACAGGTCTAGTGTGTATTTCCGCTGAGATACATTGATGCCATTTTTAGTTCTTGCCACTTCCATGCCTAGGAAATACCTCATTTGTCCTAGATCTTTTACTTGGAACTTAGTTGACAAGTCCTGTTTTAGCTGAGCAATGGATCCTTCATCATTTTCAGTTATAACTATGTCATCAACATATACTATCAAGATGGTGACTTTGTCATGAACAACGTGTCATCTGCTTGTCCCTGAGTATACCCAAGTCCTTTCATTATTTTGGTAAATCTCTCAAACCATGCCCTAGGTGACTGTTTAAGTCCATACAATGACTTGTTGAGTTTGCACACAAAGTTGGTAGGAGCAGAAATTCCATCTGGAATCTCCATGTATACTTCTTCCTCCAAATTTCCATTTAGAAATGCATTTTTCATGTCCAGTTGATGCAGTGACCAATCCAAATTGGCTACGATTGATAGTAGCACCTGGATGGTATTAAGTTAGGCCACTGGAGCAAATGTCTCCTGATAATCAATGCCATACGTCTGGGTATATCCTTCTGCAACAAGTCTCGCCTTGTGTTTGTTGATACTACCATCAGGATTGAATTTTGGGGTGAAGATCCACCTATTTCCAACTGGTTTCTTTCCTTCGGGGAGAGTTGTGATATCCCACGTTTTATTTTCCTTGAGTGCCCTCAATTCCTCTTCTGCAGCTTGTTTCCAATTTGGATCATCCATAACTTGTTGAAATGTGTCAGGAACTTTTATTTGAGCACTGTTTACAACAAAGCTTTGCATTTTCGCAGACAAGTTACCGTATGAGACAAATCGTTGAATTGGATATTGAGTACAAGCTCTTATCTCTTTTTGCAATGCAATAGGTCAACCCAGTTCTTCAGGATTTAATCCCGAATTGGAGTTTTGGTCATTCCTTTGAATGGAAGGGATAGTACTACTAGTGTTTGATTCATCTAGAACTTGTAGTCTGAACTCTTCTCGTTGTGGTTCAGTATCCACCCTTGAATTGATTTCAACATTTGTTTCCAGTTCATTAGGTGAGGGTTCTGGTTGAGTTGGAATATGTTCAGATTCATAATCAGGTTGGATAGGACTAGGTTGGCTAATGGGAGCAAGTGAGTCAATTGTGGTTATAAGGTTAGGTTGATGTTGTTGTGGTGGCAATGATGGTGTATGTATCAAGTCTTTAGATTCTTTCAGGATTAGCCATTCAATGTCAGTATACTCCCCCTGAATGGGTAATTTGGGATAATATGCTTCATCTTCCAAGAAGATAGTATCCCTAGAGATAATAAGCTTCTTGGAAGTAGGACAGTAGCATTTGTACCCTTTTTGAGTAGAGGAGTAGCCAAGAAATATACATTTGTTAGCTCGAGCAGAAAATTTGTTGCCATCATTTTTATGAACAAAGACAACACAATCAAACACCTTTGAAGGTAATGAATTGATTAGGGGACAATTTGGATATTGTTCAAGAAGTTTTTGGATAGGAGTGTCATAATTGAGAACTTAAGATGGCATGCGGTTAATGAGATAAGCTGCAGTGAGTATAGCATTACCCCAGAAGATGGTAGGGAAATTTTGTTCCATTAGTAAGGTTCGAGTTACTTCTAATAGGTGACGGTTTTTTCGTTCGGCCACTCCATTTTGTTGGGGGGTATAAGGGCAGGAAGTTTGGTGATGAATCCCTTATTGATCAAGAAATTCTTTAAAAGTGTTGCTCATGTATTCATTCCCATTATCACTTCGTAATACCTTAATGGAAGCATTGAATTGAATTCGCACAAAGGTATAGAAGTTTTAAAATACTTTGGCTACTTCGGATTTGTCTTTCATTAGATAAACCCATGTGATTCTAGTGTGGTCATCTATGAAAGTAACAAACCATCTAGCACTGGTGGGGTTTTAATTCGCGCAAGACCCCAAATGTCACTATGGATTAGTGTAAATGGTGAGAATGGTGTGTAGGGTTGTTTGGGATATGAGGATCTGGTTTGCTTTGCAAGTTGGCAAGTTTCACAGTGGAAAGGAACGGAATTTTTATTGAAGAAACTCGGAAACACATGCTTCATATAATTAAAAGTAGGGTGGTCTGAGCGGCAATGCCATAAATGTATATCAGAGTTGGAACTAACCAGTGCCTTTCTTGGCTTCCTTGCATTTTTAGCCTTTAAGTTTGATCATTCGAGGTAGAACAATCCATCCCATTCTCTAGAAGTCTCAATCATCCTCCTCGATTTTAAATCCTGAAAAATACAAAGATTATCTTCAAAAATCACTCGGCATATTCGACCTCTAGTTAACTTGCTCACAGATATTAGATTACATGTGAGTGCAGGTACAAATAGAACATTGTGTAATACCAAGTGATTAGATAAAGTGACTGTGCCAATTCCCTCAACTTTTGTGAATACTCCATTAGCTACTTTTACTTTGAGCTGTTCATGACAGAATTGAAGGTTATGGAATAAATTTTTGTTACCAGTCATGTGATCTGTAGCTCCTGAGTCAACAATCCAAGTATCTTCACTAGTCATCACAGCGTTGATGGCTATAACAGAATTACCTGATTGTATTAGATTCACATCAGGAACAGAGTGTGACACATTCTACCTGTCAAGTATATGGTGAAGCATCTGTAATTATTTCTGATTATTGAAGAATTCTGATGTCATCACTGTGTTGCTTGTAATGGAGGAATTTGAGGAAGAGGATGAGTGTTGTTGGAGTGTCCCTAGTTTCGATTGAGGTTTTAGGGATAAGGAAAAAATAGGAGAGAAAAATGAGGGTTTCAACTTCTGGAAGAATAGATCACCGGAAACCGCCATGAACAGTGACGCGTGTAACTCACACGCCGATGGTGTGGTGGCGCGTGAAGTTCACGCGCCGAAGAGAGTGGATGTGCGTGAAGTGCACGCGCTGTTCAGAACGCCACGGCTCTTCTGGGACTGACCGATCGGCGCCTTTCGACCATTTCTGGGTGGGCGGTGTACTTCACCGCGCCATGGTTGCTGAGAAACGATCTTCAGCTCCTCCCTCTGGTTTCTCGCCTCTGTCGCAGATTGCCTCCATTTCTCAGGTTCAACGCCGGTTGCTTCTGCCGTGGAGCATTTCTACTAAGCTTTGATACCATATTAGATTAGAGAAAACATTTTATTCATTACTAATCTCTGCTTACACCACCAGACTACATAATGGGAGTATATATAAGAGTAGTGCGTAGGAATAAAAACAAGACAATAGTGGAGACATAGTGAAGTGATAGTGGAGTGATTTAAGGAGTGTTTTAAGCCACTAGCCAAAAGTTCTTTGTCTTCCAACAGGGAAGAGTGTCAAAATTAGAACCTTCATCGTAATTTCAAAGAAAATAACAAATGGTCATTTCAGCCATCTCTCAGCAAAAGAAATTGCAGGGAGATCCATGACTCCTAAAACAAAAGCAAATAAGTCAAGGAATTCAAAAATTAAAGAAAACCTTTCTGCCATATATCTCATTACATCCTGACTAGTCATAAGTAACCAAAAGAGATTATCTAAGCATCATGCTTCAATTATGACCAACAATGCAATCATTCAAAAAAATTCTTAATATCTCAAGTAATTCTGCAGTTCATCTCACACAAAATGTCCCATTGTCTTCTAATTTATCTTTCACACAAACTGAAGGTGTGAAAAAAGAAAAGAAAACAAAAAGAAGAGTACAAAAGGTATTTTAAATTATTCATATACATACAAGATAAAACAAGACACATGAACAGTGACATAATAGTTATACTTTTTAAATATATTAAATAAAAATAAACATTAAATATTGTTAGGAGAAAGAATGAAAGGAAATGCAAAGCATATGTGATAGGCACCCAAGTGGAGTGGGGGAAGACCCAAAAAAAGAATAGTTACAGAGGTGAGAACCAATCCACTTAAGTACCTCATAGTCCATCACACGCTACTCAATGTGAGACTTAAATACTACTACAATTTATGTTTAATATGAAATTTCCCCTTTAATGCCTTTTGCTCAAAAGAAATGACATGTCAGGGTTTACATATGTAGAAGCAATGACAGAATTCTACCTCTGCAACATTGTGTCCATGACGCCTTTTATCCACAATAGCTAAAGGTGCATCAGATAATTTTTTTGCAAAAGCACGTGCTCTAGCAACACCACCAACATCTGGTGAGACAACTACCAAATCATCTGAGCAAATAGTCTTGCTGGCAAGATAATCAAGTATCACAGGCTGTTGTTGGCACAAAGGAATGTGTGGTTAGTCAGTCAATCAAATTTCTTTGAAAGTTTATGACAGATTAACTTCAGCTTAGTCATTCTCTCTCTCCCTTTTTTTTTTTTTTTTTTTTTGAGTTTGGACAGCAGGTATATTGCCTGAATCAGGGATTGAACCCCAAACCTAGTGCCTCAAAGGTCACATCTTGTGCCACCTGACCCAAAGGTCTTTGGTAGCTTAGTCCACACTCCAATTATTCAACAGTCGCAATAAAACCCTCACTCTAAAATCTAAGAAAAGATAGAACAAGTAGCAGTAAGAAAACCTAAAATACCAGAGAAAAGGAGTAAAAGCCCTTAATGTCTAATTAATGAGTACAAGCAACTACCCCTTGACACATCAGATATAGTGATTCACATAAATCAACCATGTGAAGAAACCAAGAAGCCACATAAAAAATTATATGCAATATCAAATGCAAGAATGAAATATACTCCAGAAGATACAGGCATATCTCACTGACGGAAAATTAGGAAACATTTATGTGTGTGTGAGGCTGCTAGTTTTGCCAAACCCAGTTTTCGTTCGCAAAGACCAATTTCCTAGAGGTAACACTTTTACCATTTGCAAAACACAATTTTAGGTTAATATTCCATTTTTCAAAAGTCACTTTTGAGTTACACAAATAAGCATTACCAAAACTGAGTTTTGCAAAAGTAGGGCTGGACCTTCAAAACCAATAGCCACACACATACTATGATGTTTTACTAATTTATTTTTATTAGGCTTTCTTAGGTTGTTTCCTATTTTATTAAAAATGCTAAGCATGTATATTTATGATTGTGTGAATGTATGTCTACATTCAAGAGACCTCGTATGTTTCTTAGAGTCCATATTCTTCTGTATTCAGGAAATAAAGCAATTAGTATTTACCTGTCCATAAACATGGTCCACTGGAATATCAAAATAGCCCATAGACTGTCCAGAATGAAGGTCACAAGCAAGGACACGATTGGCACCTGCTTCAGTGATCAAATTGGCTACAAGCTTGGCAGCAATGGATTCACGCCCTTGAGTCTGAGAAAATAGTTAAGAAAGTGTTCAAACCAAACTGAAATTAAATATATGATATTGTCAGTAAATTTTTGCCAATATCAGTGTGAGCATGGCCTTTCCATAACTTTACACAGAAATGCCAATAAAATTCTATGAACGTCTAGGGTTCATAGAACTCCTCTTGTTATACTTCAATTGCAAGGAGAAAATTACTATTGAATTGGTATGCGTTTTAATGTTGTCCTCCAAACAACAGAAAAATACTTTGCATAATATACCAACAGAAATAGAAAAATGAGAAGAATATGCACCAGGTTCAATTATAAATAGCAAATACATTATGAACATCTCAAAAAAGTTGAAATAAGCATCCCAAATTCAGAGTATCAACTAAAAAACACCACTTGAGCCAGCTTTGTAGTAGAGGGAAGAAATATTTCAGCAGGGAAACAGAGCAGTGAAATTGAAATCCAAAATGTGATTGGGTCGCCAAAAAGAGAGAGCAAGAGAATCTTCCAATTTAACATTCAGGCTATAAAAATGCAATGGATGAGTTCAAATTTGTAAATGAACAATCTAACCTTCCTATCAGCCCTAGCATATCCAAAATATGGAATGACTGCAGTAATATTTTTAGCTGAAGCCCTCCTACAAGCATCAATCATTATAAGAAGCTCCATAAGATTCTCATTGGCAGGAGGACATGTGGGCTGCACAAGAAACACATCACATCCTCTGACACTCTCTTGTAGCTGAACATATATCTCACCATCAGCAAAACGCTTTATGTTTATTTTTCCAAGCTCCAGGCCCATGTAGCAGGCAATTTCCTATTTATTACACAAAATTGCATTAGGTACGTTGCATACCAGATATTTTGTCATATAGTACTTGCTAGAGTTCAAATATATCGACCAAAACACGTTCACAAATGCAGTAAAAAAAGTTAACGGTTGGTTCCATTTGAATGGTCTTATTAGAAGATCATTAGAGTTCTTGAACGAGTACTAATTAATCATTCCAAGCGTTGGCATAAATTTATTGGGAGTACTTCTGATGCCTCTACTAGGTAATTGTAAGTTACATGAACTTAAGTTTAGACAGCTCTATGGCACTTAAATCTTATTAAGCTATCTATCCAAATGGGCAAAGTCGAGACATCTTCAATTTATTAAAAAAAAAAAAAAAGGTCGACAGGGTTGCAAATCATGTCGTATGAGTAGAGGCAAACCAAAGGAAGTGAAGGGAAAAGAGGCTGAACATCATACTGACCTGCGCAAGAGCTGGATTTGCCGTGCCTGAAAAAATTCGGAGTCGAGTATCATTTTTGTAAACTAAATCCTGAGCACGAGCATTTGGTGTTAAGAAACTGGGAATTGAATTTCCACCATTGAGTATTACATCATTTGGCCTCCCATTATCAAACTTCAACGGCTCCACTAAATTACACCTCTGAGAAATTAACCAAAATAACATAAGACAATCAAAGCTACAAGGGAATGAAGCAAACAATATGATAAAAAAGAAAGCATCATGAAGGATGACTTACGATCCTGCTTCGTAGTGAGATATTAGGGCAGCGATCAGTAGGAGCAAAATGTTTATGGGTACGAAAAGAACGGGAAGTGAAGGATGAAGAAAAAGCTGATTGAATAAGTGAAGTAGACATTGAAGGTGAGGGTTTCTAGGGTTTATCCCTTAGAGTGGCGAAACTTCAGTTATTGCACCAAAAGAGTGTTTTTTCTGTTATGGCCCCACTCGTCCACCAATATTGAACCCCTCAGCTGAGGGAGGGGAAGAAAGCTGAGATACAGAGCATAAGAGTGAGAGATTAATAGGGAGGAATCAGAGGAAGCAAGAAATGAACTTACTGGGAAGAGAAGACAGATGAGAATGGTCAGCAACCTGAAGAAAAAATCTCTCGATCGAGAGAGACTGGCAGACACTGACACTTGAGAATGAGGCCGGCGTGAATGAAGATGAGAATGGAGGCCGGTTTGCTTAGTTCACCGAAAAACGCAGCGTTTTGTTGAATGCAGAGATATTCCCCAATTAAGTAGGAGGAGTTTGTCTCCATAGTTTACCTTCCCCTCATTTACCCCCATTCGATATTGGATTAAAATCTAATGCTCAATATTTATTAAAAAAAATTAATAGTGGTATTAATACTTATAAAAATATTATTACAATGATATAAAAGTATTTAAATGAATTTAAATAGTTAAAATTTGATATAAACACTAAACAATTTAAAATTATCCAGCATTGTTTAGTTTAAGGTTTTCTGAGGGAGAGTGAACGTGTTTGGTTAGGAAAAATGGGAAGGAGGGGAGAGAAGAAATTTTGTTTTTTAGTGCTCTTCTCCTCTCCTTCTGTAGAGCTGATAATATGGGTTTTAACCATAGGCCAAACCCGTCAAACCAGATAAAATGGGTGAATTGGATTATGTAAAAGTGGAACCATTTTAATGTGGTTCTTTTTTACCCCAAACCTATATGGGTTCAACCTGCGACAGGTTGAATCACCGAGTTGGAGGGTTTGACTATTTTTATTTATTTTATTTTAAAAAAATCTATAACTTCTATTAGTATATTGTGTAACATAATATTATTAATATCAACTAATTATTGATTGTATTAAATGTTAATGATGACTTTTAGATTTATGTTTATTTTGAACTGTGTGTACTTGTGATAAATGCTTAATTTGTACTGTTTAAAACTTTGAACTTGATATTTTATTATCACTTTTTGATTTTGTAATATATTTTTAATTTATTTGTGGTTTAGGTTTGTAGAAAAAAATTTCAGTATATTGTTTAAAAAAAGTTTTAGAAACGCAGTATAAGAAATTTTTCTTTAAAAAAAAAGGAAAATGTTAGGTTGGCTAACCCACCAACCTAAAGGTTATGGGTTGAGTTGACTAAATGTCGACTCCATATTGATGTAGTTCTTTTTTGTTTGAACCCATATGGTGCCAACCCGTATCGAGTTAGCCCAAATGCAGTGGTCCAACCCATATTACTAACTCTATCTTTTGGTGACCCTTCAAATTTGAGGGTTTTTTCGAGGGGTAAGAAATATTATGTCTTATTTTTACTAAAATACCCATGCTAATTTTTTTATTATCCCAAGTTTACCATCTAATTATAAAACCATCTGATTGTTACTAGGACAAGTCAAATAAATTAGAAAATCTATTTAACAAAAATATATCTAATAAAATATATTTAATCAAAACCTATCTTATTAAATATTATTAAACTTATAAGATATTTGCATTCAAATCGATTGTCTTTCTCCCTCGTGTTGCTGTTTGCTTCCCCTCTCCTCTTCTTCTAGCATCTAAACATTCTTTCGAACAAGTGTCTATTTATATATTTCTTTTGTATGATGCATCACTTTAGATAAGTTTATTGATTTATTTTCTAACTAAATATATTTTTAATGTTATAACAGGATAACAAGTATATATCAGAAATAATCTTGAATAAGTTGGTATGTTTTTAATGTGATTAAAAGTATCTCAATAAAATATGATATTTAGATTATACCATAATTATCTTTATTATATCTTAGTATTATAATTTGATGATTTATGATTTAGATTTAAATTTAAATTGACAAAACTTATTAAATTTGATGAGTTAACAAATTAAAATTAATAAAATCATCACTTCAAATGTATAGAAGGTTTTTTATCATATATAAGGTAATAAGTTTCTCACAATTTATAAATTAGGAAATAATAACTTTGATATCGAAATAAATACGATGGCATATTTGTCAACATTTAATTAACTCACCCCCCTTCTCCTCCTAAACCAAACAAAAAACATTTCTTCTCCTTCCCTCTCATCCAAGCAAACAAAACTCATAACCTCCCCCTACCTCCTCCCATCTCCCCTCGTGTAACCTCCCCTCCTCTCTATTGAACTAAACAATGCCGTAGTGGTAAAAAAGTTTTTTTTTGGGGGGGGGGAAGAAGTCCCAATTAACAGACTTAATAGCAATCAAGTCCCTCAAATCATCAAATTGCAGTGAAGTTTTAATGGACCTGAGTGCAATTAATTCTAAAGGTGTGTTTGGTTTAAGGGGAGGGTAGATGATCCATTCCCCTAATTTGGTTTAAAATTTCGGAGGGAAGGGAACCCCAAAGCTTCCAACCCTCCCCTCCAAATTGGGGATTTACAGGGGAGTCAAAATTTTAGACAACTTTATCCTTATGACTTAATTGATATTCCAATAATGCCCATAAAAAATATTATGATAAATAAAAAATATTATTTAAATAATTTATTATAAAATAAAAATATATTATTATACAAATTTATTATAATTGAAAATATATTATTAAAAAATAGTTTGATATAAAAATAATTAACTAGTTACGCCTCTAGCAGTAAACAAAAGAAGATTGTGCTCTGATGATCTAAAGGGGGAAGGTCTGAACCCCAAGAGGAAGGTTCTGTAACAGTATCTCTTTATGAAAGAGGATAAAGATCCTTCCATCACCTGAATCATTTATGGTCAACCACTGGTTTTAATATATTAGCAAAAGACTTCTTAAAACAAGTAAAGCCTTATAGAATGTAAGAAGATAGAATAATAATTAACATAAACTATTAAACAATAATAATTCCAAAAGTCAAATGAATATCATAAATAGAAATAGGATAATCATGACTAATTCTTATAGAATAAATAATTAGACAACAATTATACCAAGTGCAGATAGAAATTTCATAAAATATATAATAGGCAGAATTGATAAGAAGAATAAAAAAAAGATAAAGATAGATTAAAAGAAATTATCCAAAATAATATAGAGAAATTACCTATAGTCTATAACCAAGTTATAAGAATTATGAATAACAGAAAATACCTTAGAAAATATTTTAAGAATAAATTAGAATTATTATCAAGAATATAAGTATTATGATAAAATGAGACCTTTATACTATATAAGTTAAATTTAATTATAAAAAATATAGATCTAGAAAGTATTATGCACTAGTACATACAGGAGCAAATTTATCAGTAGCAAAATATAATGTATTACCACCCAAATTATGGAAGAGAAAAAAACTAATATTAAGAATGGAAAGTGCAGGTAAAAAAATACACATGATAGAATTAGAAGCAAAAAAATATAAATATACAAATAGGAGAATGTGAATTATTAATTTAGGAATTAAATCAGTGCAATGAACCTTCATGTGATATAATATTGGGACTAGATTTTTTAGAACAATATTATCCAAGACATATGATAAAGAAAGCATTAATATTAACAACACCTTATAAACATGAAGTTTGGGGAATAAGAATAATAAAACCATATAAAAGAAAAGACTAAAAAAATTCAGAAAAAACAAATGATAATGAAGTACAATTTTTACAGAGTAATCAACATGTAGAAATTTAGCATATGTTAGCAACATTAGCTATAATAGAAGTGAAAACAATAGAACAAAGATTATTAGATAATTATAGTGATAATCCACTAATTCATTGGAATAAATCTATACCATTAGCCAAAATAGAATTAAAATATTACATTAAAGAAATAAATTGTAAACCTTATCTATGGACAGAAAAAGATAAAAAAAGAATTTATTAATGCATATTGAAGAAATGAAAAAATATAATTTAATAAGAGAAAGTAGATCAGAATATTCATCCCCAGCAATAATAGTAATAAAACATAGTAAAGAAAAAAGGGAGAATTGCTTAAAACTACCTTGGGGGTAAATTAATTGTTGAATGCTACCATTGCACACAACGGGTGATATGTTGCACACGACGGGTGATATGTTGCACACGAATGGAAGATGCTTGCACTTTCGTATAGAAGCTTTTTGCACACACGGAAATATGGTTGCACACAAGGGAAGCTCTATTGCACATGATGAATGCTTGTTTGCACGCGTGGTACCATTTAGCAATTAATTTGTTTCCAATGTATTTTTAAGTCATTTTCCCAAGAAAAAAAAGGAAAATTTAGAATTGTAATAAATTATAAAAAATTAAATGATTGAGCAATAAGAAATAGATATCATATACCTAAAATGAATTTTTTATTTAATCTAATAAGGGGAAAAACAATATTTAGTAAGTTCGATTGTAAGTCAGGATTTTTTTCAAATTAAATTAGAAGAAGAGAGTAAGAAGTATACAACTTTTAGTACTTCAGAAGGACTGTATGAATGGAATGTATTCCTAATGAGTTTTCACAATAGTCCAAGTATATTCCAAGAATATGTGTCAAAAATATTATTACCAATAACATATTTTACAGTAATATATTTTGATGATATACTAATATTTTCAAAAAATGAAAAAGAACATGAAGATCACTTGAATAAATTTGTAACATTAATAGAAGAAAAGGGACTAAACATATCACCTAAAAAGGCTGAATTAAGAATAACAAGAATACCTTTTTTAAGACAAATAATATCACCAGATGGAATCGAATTACAAGATCATATAAGTCAAAAAAGTATTAAAATTTCCAAAAATAAATGATGAAAAAGTATTACAATCATTTTTAGGACTAATAAATCAAGCCAGAAACTATATACCAAATTTATCAAAATTAACAACTAAAATATTTAAATTAGCAAGGGAAAAAACTATTTGGAAATTAAATGAAGAAACCCAAGAAGTAGTAGATATAATAAAACTATTGTGTCAAAATTTACCAAAATTGACTATACCTATAAGTGAAGATATAAATTGGATCATATATACAAATGTTTTAGATAATTATTGGGAAGCAGCCTTATATCATGAAGACAAAAATGGAGAAGAAAAAATAACAAGATATTCAAGTGGGAAGGTTAATGAGACTCAGAGTAAATATCATTCTAATTGGAAAGAATTTTTAGCAGTAGTAAAGTCAATGGAAAAATTTGAATTGTTCATAGTAAATGCAAGATTTATAATAAGAACATATAATACCCAAGTAAAAACATGGCCGAGTAAAGGAATGAGAAATAATAAGTTTAGTAATAAAAAGTTAATAAAATGGTTAAGTGATTTGTTTTATTATGATTATGAGGTAGAGTATATAAAAGGGAAAAATAATCTTGTTGCTAATTAGTTGAGCGGATGGACACAGGAAATGTGAAGATTAATAATGAAGAATCACCAGTATTAAATCAATTAATAATGAAGGTGAATATCCTTGAAATAAATATTAGCCTTCTCAGCAGCCAGGTAAGCTCGAGTATCCAGAATTTATCAAATTCTATTGCAAATATATCAGACTCTATTGTAGACATATATTCTCATATTGAGAGCTTGAAGAACAATGTGGAGTCCAATGAAATACCCACACCAAGAAATATATTTTTGGCTGATGCTGCAGTCCAGACGTGTATATCACAAGTATCTATAGCCAAAGCTACTGTTCAAAGTCATATAACTGAGTCATCAGGATCCAAAAGCCCAAATAATCCATATAAAGAAATTATCCCTTTAGCCAAAATTATAAAAATCCAAAAAGCCTAGAAAGCCCAAGAAAAAGAAAAAGAAGTGCAAATCCAAAAATCAGCCCAAGAAAAACCATCATCATCAAAAACCACATCTAATACAACCTTTGAGACTCCCAAACAATATGAGTTCTACAAGATCCTTGTCCAAAACTTAAATCAATTATCTCAATCCCCATAAAACAATCAAGTATGTATCACATTATGCCTTTAATAAAGCCATTGTATACCCAGGAACTCCACGTAGTGTTGTAAAAACCCTATATAGTTGTGGTTTAATTCAGACCATATATCATTCACCATCTTTGGAGGAAATATCTAAATTACCTATATCAATAAGAGAAGCTCTAAAAAATTATTTTAGAATAGTAACCCAACACAGAATATTTATAAGATGTTCCTCAACAGTAGCATAAGTAACTCTAGACAAATTCTATCATCTAATAAATTTAATCAGATTGTGAACAATTAAGAAGCCGATCGAGTATGAGCCAGAGATTAAAGAGGACATCCAAGAAGATGAAGAATTCCAATATCAGGTATCTTCTATAAGAGCCCAAGATTATCATATAATATTACAAGAAATGAATAGAACTTTGTCAACAGAAGAAGCCCAATGGGTCTATTATGCAGGCCCAATGACATGTATATACTTCATAAGACAAAAGGGCAAACAAGAAAAATCATTCAATAATTGGTATGAAAAAATAAAGCAAAATAAGATGGAGAATCCCGAAGAAACAAGAAAGAAGATTTGTCATATATTACTAGATTACATTCACCACCATTGTAATTATCGTAATTGTAACATCCTAATTTTTGTATTAGGGTTTAACAGCAATTTAGGAGGAATTAATCATGATAAATAGATTTATTATTTAATTATTAAAAATAAAAAGGGTGTTTATTTATATAATTTAGGGAAAATACCATATAAAGTTGCTTGAAATAGAGAAATTCTAAATCAGGTTGTTAAATTCAAAAAATCCCTAATTAAATTAGTGACTCAATTTAGGATTTTAAAATATGAATAAAATGACTTTATTGCATTATCCTCTCCTCTTTCAACTTTTCTCTCTTAAAAGAGTTTCATCATTCTGCAAGACTGTAACTTAGGGCCTGTTTGGTTCAATTCCATTACACTCTGTAGTGCAATGCAATGCAATATTAATTATATGGCTAGTGTTTAGTTTAATTTTTAAATAAGGTGTAATGAGTTATTATTTTAACAATTATTTAAAATTAATATATCATACAAAGTCTATTTTACCCTTACTATAATCTTTATAAAAAAAATAGTTAAAAGCTATCGCGCTACCTCATCATAACTATCACGCTATCTTGTCAAGGATCTTCAGATGGCGATTGTTGTGGTGGTGGAGGATGGTAACAGTGTTGTGACAGCGATGACGGAAGGTGGTAATAGCAATAACAGTGGATGAGGAGGTAGTGGCGGCGATGACATGGGTGGCGACGGTGGAGGTGGAAAAGGAGGAGGTAGTGGCACTGACAACAGCGATGGTGGAGGAGGAGGTTGTGGTGGATGCAGCAACAACGATGATGGAGAAGGAGGTCATGATGGCGTGCAGCAACATTGGTGGACGTAGTGATGATGAGGTTTGGCTGAGGAGGAGGAGGTCATAGTGGCAGTGACAACGATAGAGGTGGAAGATGCTACAGTGGAAGAGAATGTAGTAGTAGCGGAGGGGGATGGGGTAGGAGGAGGTAGTGGCGGCATCAATGATAGGGGTGGCGGTAGAGGAGAAGGAGGTAGTATCAGCGACGGCGGGTGGAGGGTGGCGGTGGCTGTGGTAGTGGTGGAGGAGGAGGTAGTGGTTGTGGTGGTAGGGGGAGGAGGGCGACATTGGTGGAGGAGGAGGTAGTGGTGGCGGTGGTAGGGGGAGGAGGGCGACATTGGTGGAGGAGGAGGTAGTGGTGGCGGTGGTAGGGGGAGGAGGGCGACATTGGTGGAGGAGGAGGTAGTGGTGGCGGTGGTAGGTGTAAGTGATAATGGTGGAGGAGGAGGAGGAAGTGGTGGTGGTGTGATGTGACTAAGTGAAAAGATAAAAATAAAATAAGGAGAAGTGAAACTAAAGGGTAAATTATACTTTTTTAACCATGCAATGAGATGGTAATGATAATTCATAGGGGGAGGTATGAATGAAGATTACCAATTTTTTTGTAATAATTATTACCATAATAAACCGTATTATCGTGCTAAGAGCAACCAAACACTCTTATCTTAGTAATGCAATCATAATTACTATTGCAGGCATGCAATGAGGTTGAACCAAATGGGCTCTTAGTTTTCAAATAAGAAGGCAAAAAAGGTTTTTTTCAATAAATGTGTGTGTGTGTGTATTAACATTAATATATAGTAAAAGAAAATATGATTTGTATAAATCAAATAAATTTTTTGAAAGAATTATCACCAATAATTCAAACCAAAGAATAAAAAGGAAAATATAACCCTAATATCAATTAAATGATTTTTATTTAAATATTATCAATAAAAAATTTTATTTTTGAGAGAACTACACTTAAATTTGTCTTGTTAATAAAAATAAAAACAAAACTTCATTAATCACATAATTTTCACATGTCACATGTGTGATATTTAGTTTGCTTTTTTACGCTAATGAAGTTTTTTTAAAAAATTCCATTAATGAAAATATTTGATATTTAGTTTGTTTTAAATACATTAATGTTGTTATATATGTATATATACACTTACTGAAAAAAAAAGTTAGAAATCACTAAAACTCTTTTAAAATGAGAGAGGAGACAAAGAGAGGGTAATAAAATTATTTAACCTATATTTTAAAATCTTTAATTGGGTTGATAACTTAATTAGGGATTTATTGAATTTATCAACCTGATTTAGAATTTCTCTATTTCAAGCGGCTTTATATAAGATTTTCCCTATAATTTATAAGAGTGAGGGAAATTGTAAATTGATAAAAATAAATATATTAAAAATGAAAAAAGAGAGAGATATAATGATTGCAAGAAATCATAATGATTACACTTTAAAACAAAACGAGACATAATGATTACACTTAAAAAAAAGATAAAGAAACTAAACTACTTTCGGTGGTATTTTATATTTGTGTGTGTTTAATGTGGCCCTATTTTTGGTGCTACATGAGGGAGGGGTATTATACACACACACTCTCCCTCAATCACTTCACTACGCGCGTAGTGAAGTGATTACCCTGAAGGTGGGAGGCGAGTAGGAAGATGAGTATTTTTAGATCTTTGGGAATCAATGAGATACTCAAAATTACTTCTAATCACAAAACTTTTCTTATGAAAAATGTTCTAAATAATTTTATTTTTCTTATGATAATAATTTTCTACTAGTTAGAGAATATTTTGGGGATATGATTTTAGACAAGTTTTGAGTTTTATCAATATATAACTATAGAAATGTAGAGGATAATTAATAGTTGATTTTAATCAATTTATTTTTTTATTTAGTTGATATAAGATTTTATAATGAATTTTCTATATAATCATCCTATAAATAATTCTATATTATACTTTTTAACCAATTAAATTTGGGTTAAGTAATTTATTTAGATTATTAGAAGTATTATTAAGTATTATTAAATTTTTAATCGGCTTAGATTTTTTTAAAAATGAAGATTTATAAATTAACTAATTTGTGCCCTAAACTTAAAATTAGAGATGTTATATAATTGAATGACATTGATGTTAATCAATAACTTAAATGGGTTATTTGAGTTAATAAAAATATTTGAATTAATGTTAAAATAAATAATTAGGATTTTAGTGGGAAATTAAAATTTTTAAGGAATTAATTCAAAACTTTAAAATTATAGAATTAAGTTAAGTAAGTTAATTGTTCTAATAATTCCAAGAGTTATTAATGTGTAGTAAATTGATTGTTGTAGATTAATTTTTGGCATGTGTTTGAGCTCTTAGATTAGGAGCAGTGTGGTTATAAATTGTTTTGGCGAGAGGCAATCACTTTCCTCTTGTTGTGCATACTTGTATCATACTTGTGAGTGATTTTTAACTATATAGAATTGTAAATTTTACTATTGGTATGTGATGTGGACTTTTAAACTATGTTGATAATGAAATTATTTTGTGGGACTTTTTTTCATTAAGAAATGACTAGTGATATTATATGAATTGGTATTTATTTATGAGATTAGAAATATCCTTTTGACAATTTGTAAATTGATAATAGTATGTGATAATCCATTATCATTATATCTCTTGAGTATTATTGATATAAGAGGGGTTGGTGGATGTGGATTTGATGGGAGGTTATTCAAAGAGAAAATAAAGGGGGCGAATTTTTGTACAAAAAGATGAAATAAGATGGTGAGCTTTCAGGTGTACACTGATTAGTCCTTTGTTCTATTTGGCCTTGATACCCACTAATGTATTAGAGGGGGTACCCATAGTCCGATCTTATGCTCTTTGGATTTTGGTCAGTCCATATCACTTGATCAATGAGCTTGTTGAGTTGAACTACTAGTCATATGGGTGAGTACTAGCCCATGGGTTCAGTAAGAGGAAATACGGCGAGGAGGACATAAAGGAGGTTAGAGAATAAATCCTTGTGTAATGATTCTTGTGCACTTATGTGATGAATATGAGAATGAGTATGTGATAAATATGAAAATGAGTTTATGATATTAAGAATTGATAATGAAACCTTAAATCTTTATAATCTCATATTATTGTTTAGATCTCTTTGTTTTATTTTGTTGATTAAAAGTGTGCTTGAAAGATTTTCTAAGTATCCTCTGAAGTTGCAGCTAGTCTGATCTGCTTCACGAGAAAAGAAATCTTTATAATTAGGATTTATAACTGTAAAATGAATTTAATAGAAGTAATGGAACCTCGAATATATGAAATAGAACCCAGTAATTTACCAGAAAGTTCTTATATAGGACAAGATGATGAAGAAATATGTAATTTAACTCCTTTTATGTTAGGAGGAGAAGGTGATAATACATGGAATTTAATAAACTGGACTAACATGTTTTTGATAAAACAACTAGGATCTTATATAAATAAAAATATAATAGATATGGCAGAAATAGATAATATAGAAGAAATAGAAAATAAAATCCCTAAAGATATAAGAAGAATAATAAAGAAAGAAATACCCCGAGAAAGAAAAGAAAGATTAATAGAACTTGCTAAACCAATAGAACAAAAAATATATGAAATCAAGAAAGAAGTAAAAAATATGAAAAAAGAAATAATTGAAATAAAAGAAGATATAAAAGAAGTAATGAAATATTTAGGAATAAAGTCAAGAAATTTAGTAGAGGATACATCAGAAAGTACTGTAATTCAACCAACTCAAATAATACCATCTGAACTACCTCATAATGAAGGAACAAGTAACCAACAATTAGAAAATGAAGATTTTGAAAGAGAAAAATATTATCATAAAGAACCATTAAAAGAAAATTTCTGGTGGTGTTCCTGGATAAATAATGGCTTTATTAATGGCATAATGGGATACATATCTAATAGTCTTGTGAGTTAAAGATAAGGTATTTAATCTTTTGATAATGGTCTTATAGAACTGGTATTTCTCGGTGAGACTAAAGGTTTCTGGATTATTGGACTGTCTAGAGGTCTGTAGATATCGGTATTTTGAGAATACGCCTTAACGACCAATGGGTAACGATGGCTCTGATGGGCGGTTTTGCTAGAATAGGCAATAATGAGATCACCGTTTTAGTAAATGATGCGGAGAAGGGTAGTGACATTGATCCACAAGAAGCTCAGCAAACTCTTGAAATAGCAGAGAAATATGATCTTATAACTGTCCTACTTGACACTTCATGAGCACTTACTCGTATGCTCGATGAGATGGATTGCTGGTTACTGAGGTCTTTGTCTTACCCCATTGATTTAATATTTTTCCTGGTGATAGTATTCATATGGGTTCATCAGGGAAGACTCCTGAAGCTTAAGCTACTTCTGTTAATAGTAGTACTTCCATCTTTTTGGTATATGTTAGATTATTGTATATTGCCACGCTATGGCTAATCTTGCATACTTTGATTTATTTTTGGAGATTTAAGGCATTGATTATGTACTTTTAATTACTCTTGATGAATTTGGATGGCCTAAAGGCCTTATGGTTATGTTTTAAACTTGTGGATCCACATTTTGGTTTGATATGAATATTTTGATAGATGATGAAACATTATTCAGTTAAGAGTTTTGGCTTGATACTAAATGCCTATTCTAGGCTTAGTGAAGTCCAAAGCCCAAATTGTGGGCACGATAGTGTTTTGATAAATGGTTTGTGTTACGAGTGTAGGATGATGTATTTATAAAGTGCTAGTGTACACTGTCGTAAACAAGTAATATAGAAGTGAGTAGAGTATTGTTCCCACAAGGATTGATCACTAAGTACCAAAATTGGTAATCTTAGTACTATTTAGTCAGTCGATTAGTTGTGATTGAGATTGCAAAATAAAAATGATGAAATATGAATACAAGTGATATGAAGACAAATATGAGAAAAAGTTCTAGGGATTAGATTTCACTTAACAAATTCCGGATTGAATCACTTATATATTCTAGTCCAATTTATTCCACATAATTGATAATCGAGTTTTCCTAATTTATTTACTAGCCTATTCCAATGTCAAGTAATTCTATAATTAATTGTTAACCCAATATATTCTTATATGAATTTAAGTAATTAATCATGCATTAAGATTTATGGAACTCATTAAGACTATACAACACATATAAAAATATTCCTATTTCATATGCAAATTATGGTTTTAATTATAGGATCCACACACATGCATCTCCTTCCGGTCTCAACAAGCATATTGAAATCATCCAAAAGGTGGACAGTCAATTGAAAGCATTAAGAACAATAATTAAAACTCAATCATGAAGGAAAAATTAAAACTAGATTTGATAAGTTAAGATTCAATCTGTCATTATTAAACTACGTCATCACCCTAGGAAAAGGAAAATTTAGCTCATAATGAAATTAAAAATAAAACCAAAATAAATTAAAAACATCATAAATATTGCAAAATTAATTACAAAAACATAAAAATACAACTACAAGACGCATGAAAATGGAAAATCTAGCCTACCATATAGGAGGTAAAACCTTCCATGTAGGTAGCAATCTATACCATCCATAAAAGAGGACTACCTAGGCCTTCCATATAGGAGGTAAAACCATCCATGTAGGAGGCATGCAAGAAGTTAAAAAAATGCAAGAAATAAATTCTAAAATAACAACTCTCTCTCTAAAATAGAAGCTCTCTCTCTCTCTCTCTTCCTTCCTTTACATTTTAGTATGCCAAGAACCTCTATTTATGGGCTTCAATTTTCGGGTGCTACAGTAACTTTGCTACAGTAAAATTCACTTCTACACTGCCCCGCTACAGTGAAAAATTCGTATTTGCTACAGTGAATCCGTATATGCTACAGTCCATATGAACAGTGCTACAGTGCCATCCCTTTAAATGCCTTTTCAATGTCTTCTTAATATGGTGTTGTACGGCCTGTCAGAAGAAAATCATTATTTATTTATCCATTACACCCAAATTCATTATATTAAACTCAAATATCGTCCACAAAATCATCATATAAGGGAAAATAAATATACAAATATTTTACTCATCAGTTTGATCAATTCTTATTTAATTATCGTTTTAAGGAAATGATTTTACAGTAATGATGAAGAAAGACTACAAAGAGAGCAGGGAATCCCACCAATAGATCTCAGCTATCTATAAAGAAGAAGTGTCGATAGAAGAAGACAAAGAAGAAAAATGAAGAAAAAGCATAAAGAAAAGATAAGAAAGGAGATGTGATGGAAGAAGAGGACAAATAACCCGTGAAGCCCGTGAGACACGAGGAAGTAGAAGAATAATTAGTTACCTTTTGTAAAGTAACTATGGTTGTTAAAAAATGTAACCAGAGTTGGGAATGCCTAACTCTATATAAAGCCCTGTAATCTTTACTTGAAACCGCAAGCAATCAATATATTCATTTCTATACTTTCTCTGAGTGCTTTCTCTAGTGGTCTTACTTTCAATGCTCGTGAACAACAATTACATTATGAAGAACGACAACTAAGGTATGAGTAACTAAATTTTTCTCCTATAAATTAAGGAGGAACCTAGCCTTTAATTAGTAATGATCTTAGAAAGGGGTTGGTTACTGGTTATATGTGTATACAGATTGGAAGCCATTTTTATATTAATAGTTTTCCAGTTACACCTACAGTAGGAAACAAAGGAAGGATGTGTTGTGATGATATGAAGGGAGAAGGTTTGAATCCCAAGAGGGAGATTCTGTAATAGTATCTCTGCATGAAAGAGGACAGAGATCCTTCCATCACCTGAATCATTTATGGTCAACATCTGTTTTGTTGTTTATATGATTATAGCTTACCGTATGTTATGAGCATATACCCAGTCTGTCCAATTATTTCACTTGTTCTTTAGTTATTTATAGTTTTTCAAATTCTTCTAATGCTTTCATCATATTCATCTGTATATTATTCTGAATTGGTTCTATTTTTTCTTCTATACCTGTCCTATTTGGTATCATGGAAGTGGGAAGAAAGAAGTGGAGGTGGAGGTGGAACTCAGCATTTTATGTGTTTGGTGTAATGGAAGTCCCCTCCTGATGGAACTCACTTCCATCAAAAATGATGGAAGTGGGTTTCATCACTCTCCTCATGGAACTGGGTTCCACTTCCAGTTCCATGACTCTATTTCCTCTTTTACCCTTCTTTTCTTTCTCCTTCTCTCTACTAGAATCAGATCCTCCATCAGCAATGGCGGCCCTCTATCACGTCGACGACGACGGTCCTCTACCAATGACGTTCCTCCATCTTCTTCTTCAACCTCTACCGCCCCTCCCTCTTCAACCTCCGACATTTCAAGCAACCACTGTGCTCCATTTTTCTTCTTCAACCTTCATCTTCTTTTCTTCCTCTTTTATTTCTCCAGTGGCTGCTCTTTTGAAAATCGTGCTTGAAAAGAGCAAGTTTTTGGGACGATGAGATTTGGGTTTCAAAACACGAAGATCAAGAAATTGTGGGTTTGTTCAAGATTTGAGATCGTTGTGAGCAAAGCAATCTTCGATGGCAAACACACGCTTAATAGAAGAGCCACAGTGTCAAGATTTGATTTCAACCAATAACGGATCAAGAAATTAAGGGTTCATTCTCATATTTGATTTCATACATATGGTTGTTTTTGGGCTACTGTTGATGGCTAGTAGCTGTGCTCCACCTTCAATGATAATGGCCCCAAAGCCCCTTTTCAATATATGACTTGTTTTTAGATTAATCTGCCCAGTTTGCAATTTTTTTTTTTGGCCATGAACTTGTTTTCTTTTTACGAATTGTAGTTAAGTTTATTTTGCAATTTGGATTCTTATGAATTTATTCATGGTGGAAGTCCACTTTCTGGGGAGGCACGGGAAGACGGTTATGAACATGAGAGGAGAAGGATGATTTGTTTTCTAGGCAGGGGCATTTTAGTATCTTTGTAATTTTAATACATATTTTAATTAAAATTGATATCTCACTTCCATGATTATACCAAACACACTTTAAATCTTACTTTCTCCTTCACTTTCACTTACACTTCCATTTCTACTTCAACTTCCAATTCTATAAAAACTCTTCCCGCGTACCAAACGGGGCACTAATGTTTTCATAATTTATTTGATAACTATCATCTATATTTTCTTTTAAACTTGCAGTTCTAACCAATCCGCTTCTAGTTATTGGTCTTGGATAATCTAGGCTTAATCTTTGTGGTTTTATATTTATATTTAAATTTGATGTAGATAGTGTGTTTATTCTTAATAGTCTTTGTCCAATGTTATCATTTGTTTCAATTCTTCTTAGATTATTTATTTGATAATTTATAGTATTGTCTAATTCTATTTGCAATTGTTTTGGGATAGTTATATTAATCGGATCTATAGGAATTTTTTTGTAATACATGCATAAAGTATTTTTCTATACTTATTCCTTCTTGTGATTTATTATTTTCTTTCATTTTTCTTCTGTCATCCACCAACACTTCTTCTTTACAGATAGTTGGGATCTATTGGTGGGATTCCCTGCTCTTTTTGTAGTCTTTCTTCATCATTATAATAATTACAATGGTGCTAAATGTAATATAATAATATATTACAAATCTTCTTTCTTGTTTCTTCAGGATTCTCCACCTTATTCTGTTTTATTTTGTCATACTAATTATTGAATGATTTTTCTTATATGCCCTTTTGTTTTATAGAGTATATACACATCGTTGGGCTTGCATAACAAACCTATTGAGCTTCTTATGCTAATAAAGTTTTTTTCATTTCTTAGAATTAATATATGCTAATATAATTTTAATTAAACAATATTATTATATTATAATGTCGTAATGAAAAATATATTATTATGAAATTCATTTAAAATAAAAATACTATTTTAGTTAAAAATATATTATTTTCTAACATAAAGTTGGTTTAGCGGTATAAGGCCTCGCTAGATTTCTCTGAATCTCGAATTTGAGTCCTAAAAAAGTCATTGGTGTTTAGAATGACAGCCACAAACTCTGAACTTGATGATAATATAAAAAAATATTATTAAAAATAATTTTAAAAAACAAAATATATTATTATATTAATTATAAATAAAAATATTATTATATTAATTAGATAAGATGTAAATTAATTTATATAACATATAATTAAAAGAGATATAACCAAATTTATTAAGATAGAATGGTAAATTGTTAACATTTCTCCCCTTCGCTCCTCTCTTAAATGAAACAAGGGGTTACTAAAAACCTCTCATCTCCTCTCCCCTCCAACCAAACCAAACAAAATAATTCTCTATTATTTCCTTCCATTCCTTGCCATCCATCCCCTTCCTTCAAACCAAACAAGTCATAAATGTGAAAATAGAGTTTTACCCCTTATGAATTTGGAAAGAAAGCAGGAGTTTTTCAGGCTCAGCCGTGTTCAAAAAAGTTGAGCTTTTCTCCCTTACTTACCATGCTCGCTCTTCACAATATTGAAGTGAGGGAGAAGAGCTCGACTTTTTCAAACACGACTGAGCACTAAAACTTCCATCTTTTATTTTTTCCAAATTCAATGAGGGTAAAATTGTATTTTCATATTTGGAATTAATTGCATCTAGATCTCTTGAAACTTCACTGTAATTTGATGATTTTATGGGACTTGGTTTCCATTAAATCTGTTAATTAGGACATGATTGCAATTTTTCAAAAAAAAATGTCCTTTATAATAATAATCTATAAGTTTATTTATATATTCTTAAATTTATGTATATATATTTATATAAAATGATAATAATATTTTTATAAAATTTTAAATCTTGACCATTAGATCTGATCCAGTGGTGATAAAGAGGATAAAGGGATGAAAGGGATAGGAAAGTTGAGGAGAGAAGCTTCTCCCAGATTGGCGTATCTCCGAGGCGAATGGTTTTACTGTTTTAGGGCATGTTTGATATGATGGAATTGGGGGGTATGGAATTGGATATCAATTCAATGCCTAAGTTTGTTTGGTATAATGGAATTGGAAAATTTTGCAATTCCATGTGGAAGCCAAATCTCCTAAATTCTATCAAATTGGCTTCCACCCAAAAAGTAAAGATTTGCAATTCCATGTACCTAAATCCATTTTTGCCCTTCAACTTGCATGATTTTATCCAAGGTTATTAAACTTGGACCGGTCACTGAACTGGTTAGGGTATTGGGTAAAGAGTTAGTGGGTCAGATCGGAATCAAACTGAAGCTAAATCAGGGCCAAACCGGTGAGAAATTGAATATTTTAGGCTTATTAATATGAATTTTTTTTATAAAAAAAAACCGAACTGGAGCAGTCAAGGTACTAGGTCAAAGGTTAGTGGGTCAGACTAGAGCTAAACCAGGGCTAAACCGGTGAGAAATTGAATATTTTAGTCTTATTAATAAGATTTTTTTTTCAAAAAAAATAAAAATTATTTTTTATTAAAAAAAAGGTCCAGTCCGGGTTTAGTAATAATGGTTTTATCTCATTCCACTTTCTTAGGTTGACATATTGGTAATTTTACATTTTAAATATAAATATTAAATACAAATAATATTTGAATTCCATGTACATACCAAACACACTTTTAAACCACATTTCCATATCCATATCCATATCCATTTCCATTTTCATATCCATATCTATCAAAATCAATTCCAATATACCAAACGGGCCCTTAGTATCTTCTCTGAATTCTGTAAAAAAAAAAAAAAGTTTCTTCTTTTACGTAAGATATTTGGCAAGAAGGAAACAAATATAAATGTGAAAATACAATACTAAAATAAATCACCCAAGCGACACATGGTTCAAATGCCACCACTTCTTCACCATTGCGGAGAATGGGCGTCGGCTAATCCTCTTTATAGCCAGATGTTGCTGTCTTTTGTTTGATATTTGTCTCCTTTCGTTGAGAAAATTCAACATTTGGGGAAATAATAAATACTAGTATATATTTAGTTAAATATGTTTAATCAAAAAATTTAAAATATCATTAAGATTAAATTATTATAATAACTTGTACTAATATAGAGTAAAATATTCTAACAACTTTTTTGTTTTGTTTTAATTATACAGACCTCTTATCTATTTTGAAAACTTATATAGACCTTTATTAAAATTAAAATGTATGTTACACAAACTTTTCTAATATTTTGATATTCTATTTTCATCCACCCAAATTGTTAGTTGACTGTTAAATTTGGACTTGAGGAAAAAATACAATGAAAAATAAAAAAAAGGCGTTAACATTAAAATTATATATATATATATATATATATATAATTTATAACACCAAATTTTAATTTTGAAATATCTTTTAAATTTCTAATATGTTTAAGATGTATAATTTTGAGATTATAAAATTTATAATTTTTATTTTTTTTTCATATTTATTAAAATTTATTTATTTATAGTTTCTTAAATGACTAAAAATATATATCAAACATATTTTTTTACCAAATATAATAAACTATATCTGTTTGAGGGATTATATAAGTCATTTAAATTTATAATTTTATTTTTTTACTAGCATTTAAAAAACTTGCTCAAATGTTTAAAAATTTGTGATATTTACAATCTATCAATTAAAATTTGGGATTTAATATTAAGGGTAAATTAGTAAATAAATTTTATTTCTTATATAAATTCTAATTAAAACTAAATTTTAAAAATATTTATAAAAAAGATTCTTTTTAGAATATTCTTAACAAGAGTTAACAGTTTGGACTTAAGTATTTGTTTTCAAAATAGATGGGAGGTTTGTGTAATTAGATAGACATAATTTTAACAAAATATTTTTAGATTGTCTATAATTATTTCATTTTTTAATATGATTTATATGATTTAAAATTAAAAATTTATTAATAATATTTTATTATTTTTAAAATTTAAATTTAATAATTTATATTAAAATTTTGTGACCACTTTTTATATTGTACTGATATAACTAATTATACACGATTTATGAAGATACTAATGATTAAAAAGTATAAATAGTAAAAGAAAATAAAATTAATGATATAAAAAAATTTGAGAAATAAATATAATAGTAAAATTGAATAAATTAAAACATTATTTCATCTATATAAACTTACTTATAATTTATTTAAAATCAAAGGCCTATTAGCTTAGTTGGTTACAGCGTCATGGTAATAAAGCGAAGGTCGCATGTTCGGAACCTGTATATAATTTTTATAAAATTATATTCTTAATATTTTTTTTCTTTTAACCATAAAAATTGAAAGTTATATTTATTTAACGGTTTTGTATTATAACTATCAATATAATAATTGTTAAATAATTCTTTGTTAAACCACCGCTTTAATATTTTATAAAATTATATTCTTAATATTTTTTTATTTTAACCATAACAATTGACAGTTATATTTATTTAACCGTTTTGTATTTTAACTATCAATATAATAATTGTTAAATAATTCTCTGTTAAACCCCCCGCCTCACCTTACCCTCTAGATCACTATTCACAAATCAGCTTCAGTTCTTGAAAATATAAGGACCAAACAGGTGGAAAGTTTAAGGCTAATGTGATTAACCGTATAGTGGAAATCCAGGTTCAGACTTCTATTGGGAAAAGCATCCACATTTATTTAGTATCCAACTGCGTATTGAATAGAATTGTCTCCACCTGGAAGAGGATACATGTGTCTATAAAATAATAGATATTAAAACAAAGGGACCAAATTGCAAATTTGGTAAAAGTTTGAAGATAAATATTGTTTTCGATGTAATCAAAGGGGTATTGTAACACCCTAATTTACAATCATCAATATTCCTCCTATGTAATTGATACATCTAATGGAATAAAATGGTGAATTGTGGTGTATATGAATTTATCATAATAATTCAGTTGTCGATTACACATAATTAGGCTAAGAAAGGACACAAATGAGTAATTAAATGTCCACTAAATGGCCTGCTATGGTAACCCAAATTTAAAACGTGAAATGATATGAATAAAGGCCTATTATACAAGTCAAAATTTGGTTAAATCTAAGGAAAGAAGCAAGAAATGATTTATTTCGGTAAATCATTAAACTTAGGGGCAAAACTGTAATTTTGCCAAAAAGTGGGAAACAATTATTTTTCCCTAATTTTCCTAATGATCTCAATTATATGAGCACTAAAAAAAGGGAAATGGCTACTTGAGAACTAATAGGCTATTTTGGCGAATTGTTATCAAATAAGGCCAACTAGTCAAAGTTAAAGAACAAAAGTCAACTACTTACAATATGACAATAGGATAGTTGAGATCAATATTTTCCCTCTCTTTTCTCATGCAATACGGTGGAATGATGCAGCAACAAAGGAAATGAAATAATCAAACAAGAAAAGAATTGTGGACTAATAGGGATGTGCCACCTATTAAGTTATTATATTAACTTAATATATATTATTCCTTTCCTTCATTCTTCATTTCATTCCTCGTCCAAACTGATCAGAAAGAATGAGAGAGAGAGAGAGAGCTGAGAGGCGGTAGAAGAACGAGAAACAAGAAGCTAGGGGATTCTTCAAACTCAAGGTAAGAAGCTTGAAACTTTTGATTCATGCTTCCTAAACTCACTATGATCCCTCTTGCTCATCTCTTCATCTTTGAATCAATGGTTTTTCAAGGACTTCCAAGAGGAGAGAGAGAAACGGTCGGACGTTGAGGAGAGAGAAAGTTGAGAAATTCAAAGATAACTCTCCAAACATGATTCTATTGCTTAAGTTGATGATCTTAGTGTTATTCTTGGATTGGTTTGGTTGTTCTTGTGAAAGATAGATGAAGAAACTTAAAGAACTCTGAAATTCAAGTTTCTCCAAACCTTATCCAATGATCATTTAAATAACTAATAGCTTAACTATAAGTAGAAAGGAGGTGATTAAGCAAGACAGAACGAGAAACCGACACAATTTTTCTAAGAACTTAAAATCTGAACCCTGTGCTGAATGTGATTGAGGGGATGGAATTTTATAATTTCGATGATTCCATTGGGTTTAGATGATGAAATTGTGTAGGGTTTATGTTGACGACTAAGTGAGAAAAGCCCCAGAATGAGAAATGACAAAATGTGCTTTGAAACACAAATGAAAGGGCAATCAGGGGTATTGTCATCATTTGACCATGAATTTAACCAATTTGATGTCAAAAATGGATTCCACACGCGAAATTGTGTAGGAATAGCCCGAGTCATAAATTTTGATAAGTTTCAGTAGACCGGGGTCTACAGGGGCATTTTGGTAATTTAGCATCGTCAAGCTAAGTTAACCAATATCTGGAGTTTGGGGCAATGAGTGAATGAGTAATGACTCACCTATGATATTTGGGTATTGTAGGGCTTAAGGACAATTTGAAGTTTAAGCTTGCTTGAGCTTCGAACTACGAGGAAAGAACACTAGGAAAGCAATCAGGTAGTAACATCTTTCTTATATATACTATGTGATGCCACTATGAATGTCATACATATAACATGAGCTAGTGTCCTAGACACACCCATTCGCCATGTTGTGGTCAAGGACCCAATAGGGGTACCAAGTTGACCAAGGGAAGACGTAAAGTTTGACCTTGGGCTAGTGTACACACTTACGTTCGATTATCTTACATTTCATGACATTGCATATCTATTTTCGTATTTTATTGTATGTAAGCATGTTGCTACTGAGATTCTCTCGAATCTCATTCTTTCCAAACAATAAAACCATTTTCGCTGAAGCAGGTAGCTCAAAAGGCAAAGCGGCGGCTACCAGTGATTAGAGTCCCGAAGTTTCGTTGCAATTATAGCGCTTCCGCATGTACCTAACTATTATTGTTTTGGTACTCTTTGTACATGCATTTATATGCTTATCGCCCGCAATTAATTACGTATTAAGAAGGGGTGTTACAAGTATTGTTAGTCATCCGGTTTTAAATGTTATGTGCTTGATTGATTGAGATGAATTGGACTTTATTGGAAAGAGTCTAATTAATGTGTGAAGTAGAGTGTTGTAATGATTTGTTTTGGACTTATAGTTCAATATCTTGCCCTAAATTCAGGGAAACTGAATGGAAGCCACCTATTTAGTCTTTGAATTACACTATCTACTCCATAATATAAATTACTTCTAGAAGAATGACTTAGTTCACAATATACAAGTCATTTGGAGAGCAATTAATGCTTATATGTCAATTTTATCCCTATAATTAATGTCTAAACATGGCTCATTATATTTCCCACCCTCATTTAATACATAATTTAATATGGATAAAATAAAAAATTTCTTTCAATTTATGACGGATTTAATGAGTTAACTACAATTTCTTAATTCTGATGAATTAGTTATGGTGACTTATATTGTGGACCGAAGGTAGTACAAAATTTCTCAGAAAATTATGATGATGGTGAGGAGGAGGAGGAGACTTATAATTGTCATCTAACTCCACTTACAATGCATCATAGAGAAATAAAAAAAAAAAACAGTCTCCTCTCATTTCACAGCAAGGAATTACACATTTCCTTTATACATGTATAATACAAATATAACCAACATAACAAAACAAAATAGGCACACTAAATAAATATTTAGATCCTTTAAAGTTAAAGTACATCTGAAGTGTCACATAAATAATAGTGAGTCTCATACACGCACACTTCCATTTTCATATATTCCTTATTGTTTTTATTTATATACCTCTTTCCGGCACTTGTCAAAATTCCAACTTTGAAGGATCCAAATCTCAAAATGTGTACACACACACATATATGTATGTATATATATGTATATATACATATGTACACATATATGTGTGTGTAGATACACACACACATATATGCGCGCGCGCACACACACATGTGTCTATATATACACATTACACACACACACACACACGTGTATGTGTGTGTAATACTTCCATTTTCATATATTCCTTATTTTTTTTATTTATATACCTCTTTTCGGCACTTATCAAAATTCCAACTTTCACTACAAAAAAACAGATTTTCGGCAACAACATTTGGCGGCGACCTATAATGTTGTTGTTGAAAGTTGGACTTTTGGCGGCGAAAATTATATTGCCGCTGAAAATTCTGACCTTCGACAGCGACATATTTTGTCGCCGCTGAAAGTGTTATAATCAACAGTGACTTCATAATGCCGTCGTTGATTATAATACTTTCAGCTGCGACAAAATATGTCACCGCTGAAAGGGTGTTTTAGTGGCGACTTCCATATTGCCGCTGAAAGTCTTGTTTAAAATTTTTTAAAATTTTAGTTTTTTTTATAACTTGAGTCTCTGTGGGACAACCTTAATTTGTCTCTTACTATTTTCATGACCCGTACACTTACAGTGCTTGATTAAATTTTAGTCGCATCACCGGTCATTCTTTTATACCAAATCCATAAGGGTCTGTTTGGCAGGAGGGAATTGGAGGGAAAGGGAGGGGAGGGAAAATTTTTATGAGTTGGTTTTGAAAAAATCAGAAAAGTGGAGTTATAAAATTTTAATAAATATAAGATGAAAAATAAAAGAGTAAGAAAAATTAATTAAAAACTTTCAACCCCACTTCTCTAATTTTTATAAATCCAAGTTACAAAAATTTTCCCTCCCCTCCCCTCCCCTCCAAATCCCTCATACCAAACAACCCCTAAGTGTAATATTTGTCCAAAATGTTATTCTCCTAATAGATGGAATGTGAAAAGTAATGTTCATTAGAGGTTTTTAAAATGGATTTGGTGAATAAATTGGATTGGGTTCCTTTTGGATGTCATAATATATTCCTAAATATTCTATAAAAATTTATATTAGTCTAAAATCATATTTTTTTATATAATATAAAAACCATAATGTAGTAAAATTGTATATTAAAGCTATATAAGGTGGGCCCATTGTTCCATTTTAAAACATTGAATTACATCTGCTGTTTAGGCAGTGACTTTTTTCCAATGTCATTATCTGTAAACTACGCTTTGAAATATCATGGGTAACAACATTCAAAACATTTTTTTAAAGTATTTGTTATTCCAAATTCATATTTCATATTTTATTTTAAAACCCGATTTTTAATAAGTTGAAGTAGGTATGTTCTGTATCTTATTGGTTATTATTCCAAACTTATATTCCACATTTAATTTAAAGACCCTAATATTTATAACTTAAAGAAGGTATATTTTGAAACCTAATATTTTAAGGTTGAAGTTGTTTCATTTTTTATGGTGCCGTCTAATATTAATTAATTATTTCAGATCCGTTTTATATGCAGTTTAAATCTTAATATTAATTAATTTAATTAGTTTTTTTTATTTGTAGTAACCTTTTTTGGTATTTCATTGATGAGAGGACCTGTCATTTAAAAAGATATACTAAATTCTTGTTTCATATGCAATATTAATTAAAATCCTAATATTACCTACCGATTTCAAACTTAAAAGATCAAAACTAAAATTGGTTGACACTTCAAGGATCAAAAGTGATATTAACCCAATATACAATTAAATTAAGTTTATTTATATATTTTATAATTAATTAAGATTTAATTTATCAAATTAATATTTTATATTTTTATTATTTATTGTTAAAGTTCTCCAAAAAAATTCTTTAGGCGAGTTGGTAGACTGGGCTTTCTCAAGCCAATTAGGAGTTATGCGGTTCAATTCTGCCTAATGCAACTTCAATGGTATTTTTAAGAAGTGATGCTAATTGTTAAAAATATATAACAAGCCAAGCAGTGATTCGAATTCACACTGGTTTGTTTCAATAATGCGCTAGCACCAACTGAGCCAATTGGTAATTGAAACTTTTGGCAAAAATTATATTATTTATATATATTGTAACCTAAATCCCCAAATTTTAGTTCAGTGCCTCTGATCCTTTATTTTCATTTAGTGCCACTTTTCTTTGTTCTCTCCCCAGCAAATCTGAACTATAATCGGGAAATCCTAAAGCCTTGTTTCACTACGATTCTTTGCTTCGCTCCTCTCCTCCTCCCAGCGAATCTAAACTATAATCTGAACTATTTTTAATTCTTTGGGTTATTTAGAATCCCTTTATTTGTCTTGTAAATACTTTTATTATTTTGTCTCGTGAATGCTTTTATTTGTCTTGTAAATTCTTTTTTTTATCTTTTAAATGTTTACAATGTTCTTGTTAACTCTCCAATTTCTTTTAAATCCCTTTATTTATTTCATAAATGCTTTTATTTGTCTTATAAATACTCTTATAAAAAAATAAAGCAAGTATATTATTATCTTTTTACCCACAAAATTTTATTTCATTGTAATTTAAAGGATGCATTGAAATTTCAAAATCTTTTTATAAACGAAAATAAAAGATTTTCCCATAGTACCATGCAGTAATAAGCAATATTTTCTTCCGCTCCTGGTTGAATATTCCAAGTGAGCTTTAGATTTAGTCATGCATAGAGAAAAGGTGGGATTTCAATATCATAAAAAGAAAAATCTCGGACACTTTTTTTAGGTAAACAATCTCACATATATTTTAAGATAAGAATGATGATAGGAGGAGAGAATATATAAAATTAGCTGATTTATCGCTTCAAAATGCTAACCATGATGCAAGTTGATCCTTCAATACCCCAATTAATTTTTAGGCGTTAAAAAATAAACATTTCCTAATCAATGGTATTAGTTTGCCAAGAAGAGGTAGAGAGTGATGTTCGAATGACCTTTGATGAAATATTGACAGCTGTTCTTGGTGAGAGATTAGGGTATGTAAGAGGAAAAGGGTATGGAGCGGAGCCTTTGAGGAAGAGAGATTGCTTTCAATCCAATGATAATTTAGCTGTGGAGAATGTGTGTACCCAATTGCATGAGGAGTTTGATAAAAAATTTCAGGAGGAGCGTGCAAAGATGGAAGCAGAGAGTGCACAATTTCAGCACAAGATGTAACACATGGAGTAGAGAATACATGCTTAACTAGCTGTCTTGATACCACAGGGGCAATTAGCAACTCCTACTTTATCTAATCCTAGTCTTGCTGACCCACAAGCTAGTCCTTCTCCATAGTTTTCATGTTTAATCTTTCCATTAGACAATCTTTAGACCTTGTTTAATAAATTTAAATACTTGATCTTATTTTTGAAGAATTGTGAGTATCTTATGTTAGTTTTGAAGAAATGTGTTAATATCATTGCTAATTTAAAATTACTTTGGATCTTTACTAATACAGTACATGTTTTAATTTTAGCAATGTACATTAAAAAATAAAAAAAATTGTAACTTTCAGTGGCGATAAATGTTGCCCCTGATACATGCTTCTGCACCGACATACAAGTTGCCACTAATTCATGGTTTTGCAGCAACACAATTGTCGCCATAGAAAAAAGTTTCTGTGGTGACACAACTATCGCCATTGATGCATGTTTCAATGACGACACAATTGTTGTTGGTGATAAAAGTTTCTGCGGCGACACAATTGTCATCGCTTATTCTTGTTTCTACGGCGACAATTGATAAAAGTTTCTGCGGAAACAAATGTTGCCGCCTATACCCCACTTTTAGTAGCGACGTTCGTTTTGGTGCCTTCTTGAGTACTTTCAGTGGTGACATTTTGTCGCTGCTGATTGCCTATTTTCAGTAACAATCGTTTCTGCGGTGACAATTTGTTGCTGCTGAAAACCATTCAGTGGCGACTTTTATACTTTCAGCGGCAATTTTTGTTGCTGCTGAAAGTTGATTTTTTTGTAGTGTTTGAAGGATCCAAATCTCAAAATATATATGTGTCTATGTGTGTAACACACACACATATATACATATACACATATCTATATATATGTACATATATGTGTGTGTGTGTGTGTGTGTGTGTGTGTGTATGTACATATATATGTTAGTTTTGAAGAAATGTGTTAATATCATTGCTAGTTTAAAATTACTTTGGATCTTTACTAATATAGTACATGTTTAAATTGTAGCAATTTACATCAAAAAATAAAAAAATTGTTGCTTTCAGTGGCGAAAAATGTTACCCCTAATACATGTTTCTGCGGCAACATACAAGTTGCCACTAATTCATGATTTTACGGAAACACAATTGTTGCCATAGAAATAAGTTTCTGTGGTGACACAACTGTCGCTGCTGATGCATGTTTCAATGACGACACAATTGTTGCTGCTGCAGTGACATATATATATATATATTCACATATATGTACCTATATGTGTGTGTGTGTGTGTATACATAAATATAAATACACACACACATACATATGTATACATGTGTGTGTGTGTGTGTGTAGCGCTAGGCTCATAAGATCTAAAATCCCTAAACCCTAAGCACTGGGTTGATCATGTTGCTATTATTGTCTTCTTCTTCTTTATCATTCCTCTCTTCAAATTTGACAAGTTTATACTACTTAGCACAAGCAATGTAAACTGCAAAATATATTGCTGTCAATGCTACCAAAAGGTAATGAAACTTGTCCTACTGTCCCTTGTTAAGATTTGATCTTTCTTTGCCATTGTTATGAAGTTTCCTCAGAGAGGTGAGAGTCCAGGACGGATCCCAACAAATCTTAACAAGGTTTAGTTTTATTACCTTTTGGTGCAGCATTGGCAACAACTGATTTTGCAATTTACTACCTTCAGTTCTAATATAAAAACTACTTAACTAATTTGACTAGATTAAAAAAAATTAGTTTAGTTACTTATTTATAATAAATATGAGTTAATTTTCCTAAAGTACCCTTTTAATCATGATTACTTTTGGATGGAAACCCCCTTAATATGTGTAATTAATGAGGATACTTTGGTGAATGAATTATAAATTTGGAAGATAAAGTGAATTGAGATATTATCACTAGTACAAAAGAGGGTTTTAAACTGGCACATTTAGACCGGTTATAGCGGATAAGGTCTGAAAGGTATAACCGGTGGCATTTTTGTAATTATGAGAAAGTTTTGAGACTGGTTCCTTACAAAACCGGTCTAAAATAGGAAAGAAAATAAAAAATTCATTACTTTTAATACCGGTTATTTGGATAACTGATCTAAAAAGATGAACACATAAATTTTTTTAAAAAATTCATTACTTTTAAGATCGGTTATTTGGATAACAGGTCTAAAAAGATGAGGGCAGAAAAAATCTAAAAAAAATTCATTACTTTTAAGACCGGTTATTTGGATAACCGATCTAAAAAGATGAGCGCAAAAAAAGTTTTAAAAAAATTCATTACTTTTAAGACAAGTTATCCAAATAAACTGGTCTAAAATATTACTTTTAAGACCGGTTTTTAGTATAAGCAGTCTTAAAGTTGAATAAAATTTCATTTTACAGAGCTCTCTCTTTCATCTCCTGAATCTATCGTGTATTTCACCGAAACTTCCATTTGAATAGCTGCACCAAACCTTTCCAAATTGTCAAAAAACTTGCGCGATTGTAGGAAGAATTCAAATCAGGGCTTACAACGGCTGTTGTTAGATGGACCAAATAATCCGTAGTTCCTAATTGCCCTAAACTTCCCCCTTCCTCCCCTGGAAACATTTTTTGTGTTCTGCATGCTTCCTTTGAAATTGTGGCATTTTAAGATTGTGGCATGGCTGTGAAAGGTGAAAACTGAGCATTGGAGATCTGCGCATGGTGGTCCTCCTCCCTTGAGACATTTTACGCGTTCTGCCTAAAAAAAAAAGGTGTGTCATTCTGTGCTAGTGTCATCTATAATCTTATTGAATTTTTCACTTGACTGTTTTAAACTTGATATGAATTTGAGTGTATTTTGATTCACTGTGAAATTTTTGGAGTCATTGCTCATAAATTTTCTTAAACTAAATTTGAGGTAGTTATGATGTGCGTGTTTTTGTATTGTTGCTTTGTAAATGAGACTACATTGTTCTGTCCACATGGTGTTTTTATAGCGTCTTGGACTCCTGGTTCTCCATTCTTGAACTTGAAAGAATAAAACATAGTTTTGGCTGTTACTTGTCCAGTGGTTTAATGTGGAGATTAGGGTACAAGCTTGCATTCAGAAACATAAAATTTGTTTCTAATAGAGGACATTTTCTTGATGCTATCTGAAAGATTGTCATGTTTTGTTTGTTTATTTGTTCCTCCTCCTCCTCCTCCTCCTTGATTTTATTCTATTTTTAAAGTTTTTAATTCTAAGGAAGTTAGATAAGAATAGCAAAATAGATAGTTCTTTAGTAAAATGATCCCCTTGCATGCTCTAAATAAATACTGGAAACAAAAGCTGGTATGGTAAGTTTGAAGTGCAAAATTTCCCTAATGGCATACTCAACAAACTATTCTGCTTGAGTTATGACCAATATATTCAGGTTTAGAGGATGTTATACCTTCATATTTATCAGGATATTCTAGAGGTGCTAGATGAGAGAGATATATAATATTATAAGGATAAGCTTCCAAGATTAGTAAATGAGAGTGTGTGTTTGTGTAAATATAGACAACTGAAAATAAATAAGAGTAGAGAAATGAACACAATCAAATTATCCTGATTTGTTCGCTGACTTACATGTAGTTCCTTTGGAGCTTCCTAGAGACTTTCTTTCTCACTATAATCAACTTAGTATGATTTCTATAGGTTTTACTATGAACTCACCTACAACTCACTCAATCACAATCTATTTTCACATTGCTCACCCAAAACTAGTCGCACGAGTTTTCATACAACCCACACAAACTAATACAAAGATATAATTAGAGGTTTGCTTTTAAGCTTACAATAAGTAGATCTGTCTTGACGTATGTATGCCTGTATTAAATGCAGACATCTCTTAATTTCTCATATGATCTTATGCCATAGATATATAATCTCAGAAGTTAGTTTTATACTATTCTAAATAGGAGCTTTCATTATACTAAACTTGAGCAACATAATTATTCTAGACATAGCCTCACAAATCATATGAAAGTGTAGCTTTGAATTTTATTAAATATTTGTATATTTTTCTCATGTATCTCCTTTTAAGCTTTGCAGGTTGATAAGTATGGCAAAGATGAAGAGTTGAAGGTGGTGTAAAGGTCTCTTGGAATATAACATATTTACGATATTCTTATTTTGAGAACTTAGATGATCCCTCGTGTAGATTTTCCTTGTTAGTTTTATCTTGATTCTGTTCCCTGATAACAATATAGTCTCATTCACAAATTAACACGCATATCATAACTACCTCAAACTAAAAAAAATTACTAAAATCTAAAGTTTAGCTTTTTCTATTGTTGATCCTAAGGCTTATTTTGCATGTGGTTATTGCTATGAATTTTTTGGTCTTCAAAGCCTTTTTTTCCAGCATGCAATCTACCCCATCATACCAAACTAATCTTTACTGTGTGATTTCTGGTCTTGAAAGCTATTCTTCAAGTAATTGATGGGTAATTTAATTAGTCTTTGTCATTAATTAATTGAAGTGATTGATCGTTTCTATACAAATGCATTATAATATAAAATTTGCTATGTACTTATTCATTATGTAGTAGTTATACTAGGTACTTGATGAGTGTAATGATTACGTGCTCTCATCATAGTCTTACTTTTTCTAGGGGAAAAATAGAAACGAGAGAAAAAATGTGTTGAAATATATGGATTGTAGTTAGATAAACGCTAAACGGACGAGTGTTGAATATGATAATGGGGTGAGGGATTTTTTAGACTTTGCTAGAAGAAATACCGATGATGACAATATGATGTTCTATTGCCCTTGTATAGAATGTTTGAATGAGAAGTGATTAAGTGCTGCATATATATATACACATTTAATTTGTGAAGGATTTTGTAAGAGTTATATAGTATATGTATGGCATGGTGAAGAATTAGAAATGCAAAGTGCATCTCAACAGGGGGAGTAGCCTTTGATGATAATGACACAGATCTGGATGATCGAATAGAGGATATTATTTGTGATGTATGAGAAGAGGCTTTTGAGCAATCACATGTATATGGTAATATGTGCGAAGCCGCTGCACCTGGGGTGTAAAAAATACCAATTATTGAAAGCAGTATTGAAATTGGTAAGCTTGAAAGCACGGCATGAATGGAGCGATAAGAGTTTTTCAGAAATGCTTGAGGCCTTTAAGGACATGCTTCTAAATGATAATGTGCTACCTTGTCGATACTATGATGCTAAGAAAATATTGTGTCCACTAGGGATGAAGTATAAAAAGATCCATGCATGTCCTAATGATTGCATATTGTATAGAAAAGAGCATGAAGAGAAGCATCAGTGTTCAATATATAAAACTCCAAGGTACAAATCAAATAAGGGTCCCACAAACGTATTGTGGTATCTTCCAATCATACCGAGGTTCAAGAGATTGTTTGCTAATAAAATAGATGCAAAAAATTTGAGATGACATGCGGATGAGAGGATTTCCGATAGAAAGCTTTGACATCCGACTGATTCTTTTCAATGGAAGAAAATTGATTAATTATTTCCTAACTTCGGCGAAGAACCTAGGAACCTTAGGCTCGGGCTTAGCATGGATGGCATGAATCCTTATGGTAGCCTAAGCAGTATACATAGTTCATGGCCTGTTTTTTTGGTAATTTACAACTTATCTCCTTTGTTATGAATGAAATGAAATGAAAGTACATGATGTTGTCTATATTTATTTTAGGACCAAAAAAACCCGGAAATGACATAGATGTTTACCTAGAACCCTTGATCGAAGACTTGAAAGAGTTGTGGGATGAAGGTGTTGATGTTTTTGACATGAACAAGAGAGATTTTTAAAATGTGAGCCATAATCTTTTGTACTATAAATGACTTCCCTGCATATGGAAACTTGTCAGGATATAGTGTTAAAGGCCACAAAGCATGTCCGATTTGTGAAGAAGGCACATGTTACCATCAACTTCAACATGGAAGAAAGATTGTTTATCTTGGCCATATGAGATTTCTTAGACGGGGCCACCCATATCATAGATTAAAGAAAGCTTTTTTTAGTGGCCAAGAGTTTGAAGATGCTCTAGAGGCATTGATTGGGGAGAAAGTTTATGAAAATGTGCAAAATATCAATATTATCTTTAGTAAGACTACAAAGAGTAGAAATGAGAAAAATATATGGAAAAAGAGGTTTGTTTTCTTCGATCCTCCATATTGGCGCAATCTTGATGTGAGACACAGTATTGATTTCATGCATGTAGAGAAAAACATATGTGATATTATTGTTGGGATACTGCTCAACATATAAGGTAGTTCTAAGGATGACGTGAATGCAAGATTAGATTTGCAAGAAATGGGAATACAAGAAGACTTACATCCAAGGCCACATGGTAAGAGAACTTTTTGTCCTTCAACTTCTCATACTTTGTCTAATAGGTTGACGGAGAAGAATGTGTTTTTAATATAATTAAATGGTTAGCACGTGGTCCTAAGGTTGATGTCATAAGTTGGACTTCATTTGTAATCAATGATTATACCTTTTACATGAAGTTCCTAGATGATAGGAGCACCGTCCACAATAGTGGTGTTATGTTAGTGGCTGAATCTATGTACTTCTCTAGTTCGAAAGATAAGAACCCTAAGTTGACAGTCATATCTTATTATGGGGTTATTGAAGAGATTTGTGTGGTTGACTATGTTAAAATTAAATTTTCCATTTTCAAATGCAAGTGGGTTGACGTCAATAATAGTGTGAAGATCGACCAGTAGTAGTTCTGAATAATAGAAGTTTTGGAGATGAACCTTTTATTATAGCAGATTAGGTAAAACAAGTGTTCTATATTTCTAATCAGGAAAATAAAATGTGGTCTGTAGCTCTTGAAGGAAAAATGATCGTTGCTATTGATGAGGAAAGTCATTCAAATTACAATCTTTTTGAGACTCCTTCTTTTTCCAGGGGTCTATCAGAATTGAACGAAGAAGATAAAGTAGATAACGAACATAACACAAGAAATGATCATCATGAAGGGATATTGGAGGATATGCCTTTATAAAACTAATTTGAAAATTAGCTAGCTAAAGTAATTATCATTATAAATTATATCTGAATTATGTATATAGTTAATTTATAGATATAGTCTTTTTATGTTATAACTTAACGATTAATCTTTTTTTGATGTCTTAACAGGAAAATGAAACATCCGAGGCATCCTAGTGTAGAGGCTTTAGAGCCACCTAGTGCTCATCAAAGTGAGCCAGCTAGTGTTAATTAGAGCGAGCCTAGCAATGCTCCAAGCCAGAATCAAAGTGAGCCGAGTAACCAGTCTGTATGGAGGGGTAGAAGTGGCATAAGATTGAGAGATATTTCCCTTAGTCGGAGTGCCAGGCAGAAGATACCGATTGAGTTTAATAGATATTGGAAACCAATCGGGCCTAATGCAAGTTGATATAGGAGTTTTGTTGGCCTCCTTGCATACAACAAGCCTGTAATCTTGATAGAGGAGTGGATAAATGTCAATGAACATGTGAAGCAACATATTTGAGACACTATTCAGGTATAAAGTTATCTTCTACATGTAATGATTATCAAATTTGTCACTAACTCCTTCAATGAATGCATAACAGCTCAATTACAATGTTCCTCAAAGTGACATCTTGTACAAGAAGAGTATGACGTATTGTTGTGAGTACTGGAGGAAGTTTAAGGAAAATCTGGCTAACAATTACGTGCATATCGAGGTGTAAGATGGTAAGCCTAGTCCTACTCCGTGCAGCAAGTATTCATACATTGATGAAACAACCTGACAATAATTTTTGAGGCTTCAGACTACTCTAGAAGCTTTGGTGAGTTAAGTTATTTTGCATTTTATTTACTTATCAATTGTCTTTATTGATTGTAACCTTTTTTTTCAATTTCTTATTCTCATAAAAAGAGGAAAAAATCACAAGAGAGTGGTAGAAAGAATGATTGCCCCCATACAATGTCTCATATGGGTTATGCAAAGGCCAAAAAAGACTTGTTGGCGGCCAAACGAAAGATATTGGAAGAAGCATCTCAATCCGATCCTTCTGTTCTTTTTTCTCCACCATCTTCGATACGTTGTGAAGAAATGTGGTTGTTTGCTCGCCAAAAGAGCAGTAGGTCTTATACGAGTGAACAATTTCATATAGTAGGTGAAAAAATTGTAAGTATCATTGTTGTTATTAACTATTTAGTAAATATATTTTATTACTTATGTGTGTTATTTGTATCTTATAGGATGAACTTAAAAAAAACAAGCCGACAGATCATTTAGGTTGGAGGGGAGGAATGATATCCTGACGGTTATTACTGGAAAACATGAACATCCAGGCTATATCAGGGGAGTTGGAGGAGGGGTAGGCATAATTGATTACTTTGGAGCCCCCTCCCACAATTCCTCAAGCGTGGTGACTAAGGAGGAAATGGAGCGTATGTTGGCCACTACGAGGGTGGAAGCAAGGACCGAGGCAGAAGCATCATTTGATGCACTATTAGATGCCCATTTGAGCAACATGAGAAAGGAAATGATTGTTATTGTGAGCACAAGACAAGATACCAGTGCTCCTTAGGCACAATTGCTTACTCCTAATAAGCAGAGTACTAAAGGGAGTTGTGGCAATATTGGGCAGTCATCAGAGGGTCCTGTAAAAGAAATTGTTGAGCCTTGTGACATTTTTGTTAAGGATCCTCTGAGACGGTTAGTTTCACGGGGGAGTGTGCACAACTTGGGATCAGCTGTTCACTACCAACAAATGAAAGATGATCAAGTCAAGGTGTCAGTTGAAAATGTTATCATTGCAGAAGCACTTGTCCTTATCCCTTTTGATGATTTGAAGATTGTGAGCGATGTCCTGGGTAGTTTTATCTTGTGGCCGAAGAACCTTGTTTTTGTTTGAGCTGAGGAAACCTCGATCAGAGCCCCAAGTCCAGCTTCCTTTACTCAGGAAGTTTCATAGCCTCCATTGAATGTCATGCAACAAGTGATTCTGATGTCATATGATACATCCTTTCGAACAAGAGATTGGCCTACGGATTCAACTATTGGCAAGTCAAGGGTGACATGCTTTCTTGAGAGGGATGATTTAATGTCTCTGGTAGCTCCTAGACAACATCTTACGGTTGCGATTATCCAACTATTTTTATTATAAGTATCTTCTTCCATTGGAAGTAAATATTTTAAAAATTACGTTATTTAACTTTGATTTGTGTATTTGCATTATTGTAGGTACATGAATCATAGGTTGGTCTCCTCTGACAATAGCGATAAATTTAGATTCATATGCCCAGTTCAAGTCCAAGAGAAAGGGACTACTGCTGCCATTAGACATAGATACTTATCAGAGAGGTTTAGTGAAACCGCAACTAAGTATTTCTTGGCTCCATATGTGCATGGGTAAAAAACAAATTTATATTTCAAAACACATATAATGCTTTATATTTGCTTAATATTCATCTCTTTTTTCAGGGATCATTGACAATTGGTTCTTCTGTATAAGAATAGTTACACCGTCATTCTCTTATGCTCCCTCCACTTGAAACCAGTGAATGACTTAAAGAAGACCATGAACTCATAAGTTTTCTTGTATTGTTACCTTTTGTATGCAAAGTTTATGGAATTTGTGCAAAATAAGTAATCATTGTGATTTTGATGATAGGGCTATGCGGACATTCCTACACGTTGCTTGTGGTAAGTATGTTCGTGACTTAAAAGACCCTACATGGATCATCCCAAAGGTTAGTACATATTTATTTTCTTTAAGATGTGTTCTATAAGTTATGCTTTTATACTTGCTTTAATGATGCCATGTTCT